>OX596194.1:2771477-5419809 GCA_951394245.1 Cyclophora punctaria
TGAGTGTGATAAAAGTATAAATAAATTTGTGTTTTATTACATAGAAAAAGACGTGTGGCACTCCGGGACTGCCGCGGTAAAGCTATTGCATAGTTATTTTTTGTATCACTAGATGGCGTTAGTGTGCTGAATGTCTGCATCGCGCTAACGTTGTGTTCTGGGCATATACGTAGGCAATGTTTGAGGAGCGTGAGGTTTTTTCGTTACGGAATTTCTGGACTCGGCCCCCGCGCTCAAGGCCCGCGATAGAAGCTATGCAATAGCTTAAAAGGTTTTTAGACATTACGAAATTATTCCGACAATGTCAGTGCGTTGCTTGACAATTTCAATATGTTGTGATTAGTCGATTGAGCTTCGCACATCTTCAATTGAACTGCACCTTACGCTGTTGCACCGCACCTTTAATATTGACATTGTACGTTGATAGAAGTCAAATTTCAATCTGTTCTTATAGCCGCCATATTTATTTACTGTGACAATTATGTCGAAGCTTGATCTGCTATCTGAAAAAGCTATCTTAGATAGACTATCGCGCCCTGCGCAAGTACGACAATCGAGTAGGTAGATAAGTGGCTATTGGCCAACCCCTAGTGCCGGTTTAGACCGCCCAAAGGCTTCCGACATGGTCTAACGATGAACCAACTAGGACCGATAACTTTACTTACTTTTTAGGAGCTTCACATAAAAACAAAAAATTAAGTTCAAAATTAGATTGTATTGTCATAAAAATAAGGTCTATTCTTGCATTTCGACATCTTCCTCTTCCTCTTCTTCCTCTTCGACGGTGAAATTCAGTTTCCCGCCAAATTTGGCCGCCATTTCTCTTTTCAAATCTAACTTGGCTTTGTATAATGGTAAATCTCCTCTAATTATTAACTTTGCACCGCCTGAAAATTAAAAAAAATACTAATCAATACTGTCCTCCTCACTGTACTGATATCTTCAGTGAGGTGAGAAGCCATTGCCCGCGGTGTGAGTGTGACATTACAGGCATTAATTTAGTTAAAGGATAGTTGTATCACCAACAGGGCATGAATTGGCAAGAAATTTACCCTGTTGCCATCTAACGACTAAAACACCCGTGACCGACAATTTAACGTGCCCTCCGAAGCACAGTAGCGCTCAGATAAAAATGCGACTATCGGCCACCCGTCCAAGCAGTGTCCGAGGTGCACATTGCTTAACAATCGCGATGTCCTGCTTAATCAAACAATGCTACTAACGCTATAGTATAATTATTAACTCTTTCATTGCCGTGACGCGTCGCGCGTTCATTCTCTAATGTATGGCAACATGGCTAAGAACTGCCTATCGAGAAAATAATGGCGCCATTGAAACGAACTGGTTTTTCAACACTCCTCATTTTTAATTGAAACTACGCTTACGGATACACTTCGCTTTTATTTTACACTAGCCGTGCCCCGCGGTTTTACCCGCGTTGTGCCCGTACCCGGATAAAATTTCGGGATAAATTGTATCCCATGTGTTATTCTGATGTATGACCTATATTACTGTAAAGTTTCATCCAAATCGTTCTAGTAGTTTTTTCGTGAAAGAGCAACAAACATACATCCATGCTCACAAACTTTCGCATCTATACTAATATTATAAAGCTGAAGAGTTTGTTTTGTTTGTTTGTTTGTTTGTTTGTTTAAACGCGCTAATCTCAGAAACTACTGAACCGATTTGAAAAATTCTTTTTGTAATGGATAGCCACATTCAACGGGAAGGTTATAGGCTACTTTTCATTCCGAAATTCCCACGGGAACGGGAACAACGCGGGTAATACCGCGGGGCGCTGCTAGTTTATAATATTAGTAGAAAGTAGGATAGGATAGGATTTTTATCTGACGTTTCAGTCCCTTTACTCGAACCGTGATCACAGAAGACATCAGATAAGTAAGTCAGTACTTAAAGAATAACTGCCTTATTCGTAAACGCTCTCTAACTAAAACACTGTTAGTGAGTGTTTTGTCTCTTTTGCTCTTTGGAAAATAGCGTATGTCAGAAAGGGACAAACCATTTGATAGCTAATGCTGCTATAAGTAAGCGTAAGAATAAGGCAGTAAGTACTTAGAAGACATCGGATAAAAATGTTAAAAAGCGAAGTGATTCAAAAAGAGTTTATCAACTTACTTATAACAGTGCCATCCATAGCGATAAGTTCAGAGAACTTATTGGAAGGCACTTTGAATCTGAGCAGGTTGTACATTCGTCCGGATCTCATCACCCGAGACTGCACCGTATTGTATCTCACTACGAACGGATGCATTGCGTTCTTGCCTGGCAGGAATGGCTCGCCGTATATCTGGAAAAAAATATATATATAATCATGTTGGGACGACATTGTCTCCATCGACAGCGAGTGGTGGGAGACTGCGAAGGACAGGGAGAGATGGAAGAGTTTGGGGAAGACCTTTGCCTAACAGTGGGACGATATAGGCGATATAGGGGGAAAAAAACATGTTTCCTACTTTTTAAACATGGCTCGGGTGAAATCACGAACCCGCATTTTGCAAGCGTGGTGATTATGCCTAATCCCCCTAACTGTACTGATATTTTCAGTGGGTTGAGACCTTTGCTTTTGATTTTGATGCGGTTTTTTGTAATAGGTAGAGTGATTCAAGAGGAAGGTTTTTATGTAAAAAAATTCCCGACATTCCCACGGGAACGGGCAGAACGCGGGTAAAACCGCGGGGCGTTGCTAGTGTTATTATAATGTATGAGCTAAATTACTAAAGTTTCACGTAAATATGTTCAGTAGTTTTTTCGTAAGAGTAACAAACATACATACATCCTCACAAGCTTTCGCATTTATAATATAAGTAGGATTAATATGATAGTATATACATACCCGAACGCTGTGATATGGAAATTCCTTTGGAATAAAATGCTTTTTCACAACTTGATTTAACATCTGAAAAGAATATAGTACCATAAGCAAATATAAATATAAAAAATACCATAATTTCAACCGGGACAACGGATACCAGGTAAATAAAGGTCGCATAACGAAAAATTTGATGTGATGACTGTTTTAATTAATAAAGCCCCAAAAATTCATTATTAAAACCGGCCAACTGCGAGTCGGACTCGCGCACGGAGTGTTCCGTACCATCTATTAAAAATTATTAGTATCGAAGCAAGAAACGGTAAAAAAATCACGTTTGTTGTATGGGAGCCCCCCTTGCTAAAGCCCCCCTTGAATATTTGGATGTAAAAGTAAAGGGTAAAAACGGGACCCTATTACTGAGACTTCTCTGTCCGTCCGTCTGTCACCAGGCTATATCTCAAGAACGGTGATAGCTAGACAATTGAAATTGTCACAGATGATGTATTTCTATTGCCGCTTTAACAAAATAAATAAAATAAAACAAATATTCAATCCCATACAACAAACGTAATTTTGTTGCCGTTTTTTAAAGTACGGAGCCGTCCGTGCGCGAGTCCGACTCGCACTTGGCCGGTCTTTTGTATTTTTTATTGCGCTCTCTCAGAAATTACCAAGCCGTTAATAATAGTCACATTCAACAGTAAGATTATTTTTCATCCCTAAATTACAACGCGGGTAAAACCGTGGTGTATACTATTATAATTACAATAATGCGATCGTTCCATTTTGTGTAATAGATAACCTTTGTCTTGCATTTCCTACCTACATTTGTCCTACACAGCTCACTGACTATTTTCCTTATCTACAAAGTAATTTCAACCCTCACCGTAGGTATATAAGGCAGCAATTTCTTCATTTCCTCCCTAACCCGTTTGGCTGCCATGTCTTCTTCTGTGTCCGTACTGTTTCGTTCAGTTTGCAGCCCATTCACGTGTTCCGTTATGATCTTAGTAATATTTGATGTGTATTTGGTGCAGTATGCGTCTACCTTGTTTGTTGGCACGTTTTGGATTACTGGAAAGAGTAATAATCTATTTTTAATACTGTAGAATACTTTAACAAGTTATTTTACTATTTTTAAACAAATATTCTAGATTCTTTGAAATGTTCATTATAGAACCTTCCTCTTTTGTTAAGTCGCTTAGAAAAGAGTCAAAACTACTAAGTAGAAAGTACTTCTTTATATAGAAAGTACTTATTATTCAATCGTTATTTTTAACCGACTTCAAAAACCGAAGGAGAAGGTTCTCAATTCGGTGGGTAAATATGTATATATATATATATATTTTTTTAATGCAAATGTTTAATATCGTTTTAGGCAACCGTGGTGATTACGCCTAATCCTCCTCATTGTTCTGATATCTTCATGATGATGAGAGGCCTTTCCCAGCAATGGAACATTACAGGCTAATAATTTACTTTACTTCTTACAGTTCTAAATATAATAAAAAAATCAAAAACATAGTTTTGCAACTACAGACAAGACAATTATTTCCATAGAAGTGATGGGGTGAGAATGTAAGAATTATTATTCCCTCATTTTGAAGTAAAAAAAAATGGCAACCATACATCCATAATTCTGTGCCGTATAATGTGCTAGTTCCTTCTCAACTATCTGCGATCTCGGGGCTCCGTTGGCGTCCTGCAGGCCGTGCAACGTGCTCAGTATCAACTGGAAGTCTCCGAAGTGAGGGTGAGCTCTCCGGTACCCTTGGGTCAGTTGGAAACAACTGTCTTGGCAACCATCTTGGGCTTGCATTATGGTTCTCAGACGATCGTAGATTAGCTGGAAGTGTGAAAATTGTTTTGGTTAAATATGGGTTTGTATAATTATGTACTGAAATAAAGTTAAACTAGTTTTTTATTTAAAAAAATACTAGCATATGCTCTTTGTTTTGATTTTTAGTGGGTCATGTTAAATGGAATAAAAGCCCTATTTTATAAGATTAACTTTACTAGAACTTCTAGAACAATTGAATGAATTTTAATGGGCTAAAAAACATATAATCTGGAATAGACATAACAGAGAATAGAAATGACATTAGGCTTCTTTAAAGCCCCAAAAATCCCATATATACCGTGGAAAGGATACAATCTTAACTAATATTATAAATGCGAAAGTAACTCTGTCTGTCTGTCACACTTTCACACCAAATTTACTGAATTTGATTCAAATTTGATACACAGTTAGTCCGGAGCCTGAGAAAGGACATAGACTACTTTTTATCACGAAATTCCCGGAACGGATACAACGTGGGTGAAACCGCGGGCGCTAGTATAAAAATAAAGATACCTTGGACAACTCATCCAATAATGCATGTTTAGTCTTCTGACTGAGCGTGTACAGCCCAGGATACCTCGTCTGTAGCTCTATCAGTATCTCGTGGTGTGCAATCACGATCACCTGTAAAGGAGTCTTTTAGAAAAATGTGAAGTTTTTTTTAGTGTGGGAGTCATATTAACACATTCACTGCCACTATGATTTTCTTAATTCCTTCTGAGGTGCCACCAATATTATATTGGCGAAAAACATGGACTCGCCAGGCGAGTCACAGGCACATGAACGAAATATAAGTCGACTCGCCAGGCGAGTCGTCGGCACTGAATGTGTTAAAAAAGGTTGGTAAAAAATTCAAAATTCCCATAAAAACCGACAAAAAACAGTAAAACTGCAGTGCGCTGCTAAAACACCTTCTTTTCTGTTCACTTAATATCACAGATCACCGCTCTTGAATGCCCTTTAGTATAACAAGTATATTCACCTCATGTGGTTGCATCGATTTGAATGTTTTAAATCTTTTATTCAACTTCTTCAGCTGTTTCTTTGCTAGAGGTATCTGAAAACAAAAATAGTCAAAAATTAAAACTTAAGTTACTGGAAATTTTTCTAATCTTAGATAGATTTAGTTTGCACAATTTTCAATTGAAGATTTTAACTATGAAAAATGGTTTTACGATTAAAACTGGTTTTAACTGAAACAAACCATAAGGTTAGTAATTAGCTTGTAATATTAATATTACAAACTAATTTAAATTATTATGTTTAACTCAGCAATAGCACCATGAAGTTAGATTCAAACAAAATAAAGAGCATAGTTTCAGTCTAACAAACCAGGTGTGTATTAGTCTTGTACATATTTTATTATTAATGTACTCACGTCAGGTACAGTTTGAGGTACAAAGGCGAAGGCGTGAACTCCTTCCAAAGGATAAGCATTGATCTTTTCCACGACACGAATTGGATCTAACTTCGCCGAAAGCCTAATGTAGCAAGTTTTAGAATGTGCCTTAGTTACGAAGTTGAGAGGCTCAAAATCGCCATTTATCACCTTCCCATACAATCTTATAACTTTTACCATTGACCACTGAAATTAAAAATCAATTATTTCATATATTTTTTGTTGTCAAAAATGTAAAACGTTAAATTGAAAATAAATAGATAATTTAACTTACTCTTATCGGTATTTTCTTTATAGCTATTACAGACATTTTAGGATATATTAAATGTTTTACTTAGGACTAAAATTGTATTAACAATTGAGGTATTTATTCATAAGAAATAATGCAAGAAATTAAATTAACGATAATGCAATGCAAAATTTATGTATTGGTAAAATTCACACTATTCACAAGTACCTACTCAGTGACACTGACAGTGACAAAAGAAAAGCAAAGCTGAATTACCAACTCTCAAAATTAAAGCTCCCTATTAGTGACAAACTACCATAAAATACAATACATTTCTTTTGAAATGGCATAAATTAATAATTATTAATTAAATTATTAAGTTAGGTACATAAAATTATTTTTAGTTTTGAGGTACCGGTTATTTATATTTATAATGACCAGCGCGTTCTTTAATAACGAAAGTCTTAATGCAGTTATTTGCTTCACTAATTTAGGGGGAAACAGTAAATTGGCAGCCCATAATATTACTGTCAAATTCATATGACACGGATGCTAATCTATGACGTTGACAATATTTTGTTAATGTCATGTAGCACAACTATTATTACTGTCGGTAGCAAATTTAGCACCATGGAGGTAGAAACGTACTTAAATATTTTTTAGAATATTATGGGTAGGAAATGGCATTCCAAAGAAAAAATTGTAAATTGGATGGTGGTTTCAATACAAAATCAACATTATAGAACGAGAGTCTAATGAGTCAATAAAAACACACAATATAGATTATAAAACTAATTTATTGTCTACGTAAGTGTATCTTCGGATCGGATGTATTCTCCGACATCTGCTTGATGGAAGGCGATGGTAGCCAAAGGGTCAGCATGTCTACATTCAGCCGTCGTCCTCGATGCTACTCCAAACCCGATGGGAATATCCGACATAGTCATAATTACTACTCCTTGATGTTTAGGTGTGTTCTCTGTTATTCTACCGAGACCTGTAAAATAAATTGTTATTTCCCTCTGTTTAATGGAGACCATAGTCTTTTGGGATAATATTAATGATGTATTTTTTTTCAAATATGACCAAGGAAGAGGGAAAAATATTGTAAGTTTGAAGGTAACTAAATTATCATATAATGTTAATAAAGCTGAAGAGTTTGTATTTTTGTTAATTTAAATGTGCTCTGGATTTAACAGTTTTATGTAACTGCCATATTTCAAAGGAGATTTGAGGGTACTTCCCATAGTACTCACAGGAACAGATAATATAAAAATTGCATGAAAATCTGATCAGTAGGTTATGTGGAAATCAATTATTTACAGACACTCTTTGGGGAGGATGTTTTTTAATTATGTAAGGTGGACTTTTACTACACACATGTATCACTAAGTTAATAAGGATGATTATACAATAAAAATCAACAAAACATACCACTTTTCATGACATGGTGTCCGTACAAAAACTGTTGCTCTGCAGAAGGCTTCACCCAAATTTTAAATGGAGCATACGGTGATATATACGTCAATGCAGTTATATGCAACCTGAACTTATTTGTTTTAGTGAATTTGCCAAAACATGTGCCTGCTGCGATTAGATTTTCTGGTTTAACTGTTTGTGCGAGTTGTAATAGTTTTTCAGATATGTAGTAGACTCGGTCTTTCTTTTCTCTGAAGCAGTAGGTTCCGTCCGGTCTGTCTATAAGAAGCTTTACGTTGGCTCCGATACTGTAAAAAAATACGTTCGGTATAAAACTTTTTTAATGGAAACTTTCGATGACTATATTTTGTAAGATACAATAATTATAATTAATATGTAATGGGTCAGTTGAAGATTTAATGTTGAAGAATTAATTCCGAATGTTATCTTCAGGTATTATTAAATACTTTTCATTTAATTACCAAAACTTTTTTCAAAACATAACCACCAGCGCAGTCGCAGTTTTGTTGAATTTTTTTGAATTAATTTTCTTATAATATAGGTACTTACTATTTCGTTAGCTTCTCGAACAATATACGAGTTCTATCCTCAGATAAAACTTTCATTTTTAATTGTATTTATTATATATTTTTAAATTAATAATAAACGCGCGTGTGTTATACGATGCGTGTTTTTATTTTGACAGCACTTTGACAGTAAATTAAGGGTCGGTGTCGGTGATATTGACATTGTTCAGTGATTTGACAGTGACGGTATCTTTATCATTTGACAGTATAAGTTTCGTCCTAAATTTAAAGATAATTTATATGCCTTACGATTACGCTACGATTTTTTCAATTAAGTAAGCTATAATTATAACGAAATAAATGCTAGATAAAACTTTAAAAAAATGCATTGAAATCCTTAATGAACGTCGTTCATACATGTATATTTTTTAGTTTTCCCAGTCTGAATACTATAATATAATTGTACTGTGTTTTTGAACGAAAGCCGTAGGACTCATTCATTATTTCATTGAATGAAAGTTATATTATATTTTCCATCTCATTCAGTCGTTCAATATTCCACAAGCGGAAGCGAGATCGCGGTAAGTAAGTGATAAAGTTTAGCAACTATTTCGCAATCTTTCGATAAATAAATTATCAAATAAAATGCGCTTTAAATTAATAAATCCTTATTTATTCTATAAAAAAATAAGTTTTTATTGCTGTAACAATATGGTAATAAGTATTTTTTCTAATTTTCCCTTTCAACACAGAGATGTATTTAGGCAAATCAACATCTGTTTTGTTTTGTCCCTGAAATAAACAAGAGTGAGCGAGCGCTTATCGAATTTTTATGACGTCACAAAATGAACTAAAGAGATCGGTATTTTATTAGCATAATATGATGAATGTTGAATTATAGGCACCAACTAAGCACTAACATACTATCTATATCATTGTTATCTTGAATAAAATAATTTGTACTTATTTTATTGCAATTTTTAGTGCAACGTTATCAATATATTGGCATTATAAAACTTGCCTATGCACTAAGTACCTTTTTTAACTGTTGTATATTGAACGGTCATTTCCTTATCTTTTGTTAGTTATCTGCTTTGACTCATTTTACTATAAGGTAAATATGATTAGATGACTCTTTTGCGTCATTGTGTTTGCTGATTGGATTATTTTGCATACTGCATACTATGCGTACTAGGCTAGGTGTGTTTGCAGGAAATGTAATGTAAACGGTTGGAAGGTTACGGTCAAATCACTTACCTACTATATGTTTCTACGTTTAACTATTAACTACGTCTATGTTTAACTTTACCGCGTTTTTCTCACATGACTAGTATGATTGTAGAAACTTCATATATAAATCATTTGTTTTAAAGCAATATGTATATTGCTGGAAAGAAGTATAGAAGATAATACTAATAGATTACTTGAATTACTTTAAGTGGATTTTTTGAATATTCCGAATACACTGCAAATTTCGAATTTCGGGTAATTTATGATTTATTCCGAAGTTTAAGGCCTTCGGCTTTAGTCTTCTTCTTCTTCATCGAGTCAATGAGTCTTCATTTTCTTAAATATGGTTGTCCAAAAAAGAGGCCAATGAAATTGCCCTGCTTGTAGCGGCCTGCAAGTCCTAATAATATTTAAATATGGAAACGATGGACTGTTGCCTGAGGGTTCGATATTCAAAGTTTGCAACATTGACACATCTATACTAAGTGAAAAACGTGCTAAATTTAAACCATTTCTAATTAAACTGTAATTATAATGAGGTGACCTACAACAAAAGCAGGCGTGGTTAATTATTAGCACAATGAGTGTTGACCGCGCCTGTAATAGGTGTGTTCTGTCGTCATTTATTTACTAGCGAGGGAGAGTTTGGGGATTAATTACGAAGACAAGGGACGAACTGTTTGGTACATTAGTACATTTAAAAAATATTGTAACATTTATTTTGAATGCTTCATAACATTTCCTTTACTATTAAAATCAAAATCGTCCGTAATTATTGATGTATCAGTTTGTACCAGTGAGGTTATGTATTTCTATAGCATACTTATAATATACGCATAATATCTTGTCTATACAAGTCTCGGTATACAAGTAACTTAAAATGTGTGAAAATAAAACGTTAACCTTGTGACCTTGAGCGCACAGCAATACCAACTACTCTAAATTTTAAGAGCCACCTATTCCTCGAATTTGCCAGTCTAGAATTATTAGTTTTAAAATAAAGTTGATTGTAAAAAAAACATTTCGATTTTCCCAGAGCAGACAAAATTATTTTTTTTTTTACGTAACCTCGCTGTCCCACTGCTGGGCAAAGGTCTCCCCCAATTCTTTCCATTTACTTCTTTCCATGGCCAACTCCTTCCAACCCTTTTTAAAATCTTCCAGCTCTTTCCGCCACCGAGTCGGAGGAAAACCTGTTTATGTTAAAGCTCAAAATCGTAAATTAATTTACCACCTACACAATACGATGCTATTAAATAATTATGGTTATTTGAAGTAGGCGTTGGTGTAGCTTCTTAATCGGTACATATCTCAATATTTTATTATGTTTTACCGAAAAATTACATTTTCGACATTAGATGCATTTTGAATCAATAATTATTGACTTGTATTGACCCCTTTAGAGAACTCTTCAAAATTGTTGAAGTTTCTTTAATAAATGTTCAAATGATGAGGTTACGAAGGTCTTTGAATGTAGATGTAGGTCCCACGAACTATTGTTATTCGCACCATAGAATAGGAGTAGTAACAAATACATTTTCAATAGTTCGAAATCGTACTGTAAACGTATTTAAAATAGATATGTAGTGTGGTTTAGAAGCTAATAATAGTTCAATATGTGTGTAGTGTAGACACGAGAAAGACCATTAAATATTCACACATGTATGTCTCATCGTTAAGGAAAACACTAACATTTTGATCTGGCGCCAAAATTCACAAAACAAAGTGGCTTCTTGAAAAACTTGTCTCTACTACATACAACCAAATCTCTAAACGTCTTTCCCCCATATTTCCTGTGCCTACTGACTCACGCATTTCCTTACAGGTTTTATTCAGTGTGATTTTAACACAAGTGCAGTGCAGACGTGATAATGTTGAATTATTATCCGAAGAATTTGAAGGCTAACGGTTGGGGGTGGCATCGTGGTGGTGCCGCCACTGCTGCTGTCAACGGCTTCTTGAAAGGAGAGAGGGGTCAATCTCCAGGACAGGAAGTGACTAGCCTGTACCCTTCATTGCCTTCTGAAGATGACACGGTGTTCAATGCTGGGATTTCGAAGCTATACCCGGCTCTACCAGCTGAGGAGTATGAGAGTGGAGCTGTAGAAGAGGTGATCGAAGAGGCTTGTGCGTCTGTCAATGTCAATTTGGTGGTAAGTGTTTGAAATGGTTATTTCCCGCCTTTTTCCGGTGTGTTTTTCTTTTGTTTGGTGAGTAAGTGGTCTTTCCCAGGTCAAAATATTAAATCACCTTGGGTTTGTCTTATTTACGTCTGTATTAAATAATAAATATTTATAAACAGTTTATAAAAGCCCGTATTTTCAATTCAATTTAATGAAGATTCTTCAACTGAAGTTCGCTATCAAACAAAGATGAAGTAACCTCTATAAAATATTTTAGTACCTATATAATGCAATCATCCATTAAACGGTACTATATCATAATTATTATTTATTAAAACCTAGCAAGCCACATACTATGATGAACTAAAAGCAAACGGAAACGCAAATTGTGTAAACATAACGAAAATAACTTTACGATTACTTCGTACTTCGCACAGATGTTTAGACGAATACAAATAAATAAGTAAATTAAATGCAGTTGATTCTGATCTATTGTAGTAGGTATTACCCACGGAAGAGTGAAGTAGGTACTGCGAGTATTACCTTCTACTTATATGTTTTTCTTACTTATTCACTCATTTGATTTAATTAAATTGTATTGCTATTTAGAAATAAATTGTATGTCTGTTGTTTAACAAGACATGGTTGTTTTTACCGTTTGTTTTAAGTAACAAAGTGACAAAGTACAATGTTCTGCAGCTGTACTGATACTGTACCCAATGCCTTTGATATTTCGGGATAAAAAATGACCTGTAACCTTTCTCTTGAACATGGCAATCTTTTTATAATCCGGCTGTATTTCAGATCATTGGCACGTTTAAACCATAAAAAATAACTTTTTAACTTCATTGTAATTAGAAAAAAGGCACTGACTATCATGTGTTAGGCATGTCATTTTCTTATATCGATAAGATTAATGAAAATATCAGTTCTGTGCAGCTGTTTTCAAGCCCAATGTTGCCCGGTTTTCATAACATACGTTAAATGGTCAAGGTTTGTGACCATATTAAGTTCTTATCGCACTTCGATCGAAAGGTCATTGTAAAGATATTCGACATGGTTTGTTTTATGTTCAATTACCTTAGTCAATGAATATTATCATAATATAAAATATATTTTAGCCTATTTTCATTCTAATTGACTTATTTACTTTCCGGTTATTATAACAGATACTATTTTACATACTGTATTTATAGGCATATCTTACCTAAAGTTTAAAAATAGTAACGAAACGATGCGGGTGGCTTTCGAATGAGTTACAAACTATGTCAATTAAAAAAAACATTATTAATTCTCAACAACTCTTAACAAATTACAAAAACCATTAACTTATTTTTAATTTGCATGAAATAAGTACCTATAGTAATTGTTGCCATAGTTATATTTAAATACACGTTACCTATATACATATATGTATATAAAAGGAAGTCGTGTTAGTTAACCATTTATAACTCAAAAACGTCGAAACCAATTTTGATAATTCCCTTTATATTTTATTTATCTTTGTCAGGAATAGGATAATATGTAATAAAAATCCCAAAATTCTTACGGGAACGGGAGCGCTGCGGATGAAACCGCTGGGCCCAGCTAGTTTGTACTAAATATCTCAAACGCTACTCATACACTCATATATCGTGACTATCAATCACCGTTCCTCGTCATTATTCACTAAATTGCTAACTATGCGTTTACAAACAGGTTAATGACATACATACTGAATCATGACGTCATTGTTTAAGAGCCCGGAGTTTCTTAGTCATTTTGTAAGTCATTAAGATTTGATCATGATCTAAAATTAAACATACTTAATCCCTTTTATACATTAAATTTTAAATTAATTGATGACTTGGCAGTATAGTTTTAGGATCTTAGCCGGATGCATGCGAAATATTTACTAACAATAACTACTAACACAAACACATAAGTATTACGAGATAGCAAATATTATTAACTACATACCTACTTATTATCGAAAAATTCGTAGCACTACAATGAGTACCTTTAATTACTCTGGAAGAAGGTCTTCGCGTGTTAAAGATTTAAAAACCGAACTTTTTAAAGTAAATTTTTAATAATTGATGTTATTCTCCTTGATTTACTTTTCTGTAATCAAACCGGTTAATATGAGGTTAACATGTAAGTTAAGGTAGGTACTTAACTTTAAAGTAGGTACCTCTCATTTAATCAAATCTACATGAAAATTATTGTCCGTTTGCGAATTTACATATTATAAAAGGATAATCTTTAATACCTATAAATCTACATTTAATGGGTAGTTTTTTTCTAACATAGTAACTAGGTACCATAATATATATCCTCTAACTAGACATCATTATTATATTCTTTTGTTAAATAAAAGTCTGCACCTGTAATACGAGAGCACATTAAAGGGCCAAAAAACGTGATTAGGCAAAATAATTGCCCTCCAAACACCTACCTAATAAAATAAACATTTCTTAGTATTTTGCGAAAATTACTAAAAATAAACATTTTAACGTTGTTAGTGTCGGACAGGGCTTTGACATCATACGTCGAGAATCCAAAGGGAACTGGCCGAATTTATTTTTAACACCATTTCGTTAAACCGTGTGAGAATAGACTGTTGATATGCACACGAAATAATGTTCTCTGGAACAAAATATTTACTTTGTTTGCTTTGTGTCGTTTGGATCGATGATTCAGTGGTAATATAATAACAGAAGGTTAATTTTACAGTCGAATGCTTTTTTCAGCACTAATTTTATAAATTGTTTGCCTGATTACTCCTAATTTTCGTGACTGTATTTATATTTTTAGTGTTGCAATATACAATGATGTATGTAACCGTATGACATTAATTTATTAAACTAACTTCAAACAATAATAATTATTACTTAATCATTCACAAGCGTCTGTCATCCATTAGGTAGTCATGCGACCTGAGTCCGGCCCTGTTGTATTCACCAGAATAGCTGACTGAGCGTCTGGCTCGAATACCCGGTAGCGATAAGACGGTCATTGTGGGCGGCCTGCGAGCCCAGTAGAACTTTAAGTTAGATTTTAATTTCATTCCTTTGTACGTTACTCAATAATAAACTTGTCTTGAAATATAAAATTAATTTTTAATTTTTAAAAAGTCGCCCCGAAGCTCCCAAAGTAAAACTGGCGCAGCCGGTAGGATACCGTGTAAACCGTGTTGCTTAGTGAAAAACTCCAAAAATCGGGTTTTGGGCAAACTGTGTTCGGTATCCTCGAACCAAAGAAAATAAGTTTTCCGGGACGGGCAACAAGATATTAGTGAACTGCAGAGGAATCACCACTGGAGGATTATGGCTGGCTTGTGAGTAGTCCAAATTCACTATTCCTTTTCCATTCATATTCTATTCCTATTTAATTAACTAGATTGTAGAGGTTCAAAATCACCTCATAATTATTAGTTAACTTTTCAAGGTAATTGCACAGAAAATAGGCAATTATCTATAGCGTACATCGTGTACAATTTTATTTTAATAAGCTAAATTAAGTTAAATTGTAAAATGACTCAACCACAACTGGTGTCAATTCCACAAGAAATTTCATCTATTATACCTAAGTTCGATGGAGATGAAAGGCTCCTAAATTTATATATTAAGAAGTGTGAATATGTTATAAGGTGTTATAGACGGGAAAACAATCCGGCGCAGGATTTATATGTGTTTCATGTAGTGTCGAGCAAATTAATTGGCAAAGCGGCCCACTTAATTAGTGAGCGCCCAGACATAGAATCCTGGACCGAATTAAAATCCGTATTAACCCAACATTTCGGAGATCCGCGTTCGGAAGAATGTATAGCCATCCAACTAGAGACATTAAAAATTAATACTAACGAATCTTATCTAGATTTCTGTAACAGAATTCAACAGGTTAAGAGCTCTTTATTGGCAAAAGTTAATTTAATCACCGATGATCACATTAGGAGAAGTAAAATCACTATTTACGACAATATGGCACTTAATGTATTTTTATATAATTTACCGGAAGATCTTATTCGTATAGTGAGACTTAAGGGTACTAACACACTGGAAGATGCCCTCAGGATTGTTCTGGAAGAAGTCAATTTTAAATTTCAATACGAGTCGCGCAATAGAATAATGAGACCTTTAATGAATAAAAACCCTTCACAGCCTTCAGCTATTACGAGTAACCCTTATGTAGAGAAGTTTGGTCTTAAACCATTCTTTACCACTAACTCACAACAAAATCAGGGCTTCAGATTTGGTATACCGAATCAAATACGCCCTCATGTTCAGCAACAGCCTAATCAACAATTCAAATTTGGAATACAACATAATCAGTTTAGACCTCAAGGTTTTACTAATCAGCCTAAATTTGTGAACCCACAAGTTCCTCAAGGTTATAGACCTTCGTTTGGACAATCTTTTAGACCAAATGTCAACCCTCAGACTCAATTTAAATTCGGGATACCTCCAACACATCAGAATAAACCAAAGGTAGACACCGATGTTACTATGCGTACAGCATTACCGAATCGAAATCAGGCTCACCATAACGAGTTACACGTAAACTCACCCTATGAGACAGATCAAGATTATTACGAGCAGGACGTAGTCATAGATGACTACCTGTATGACGGTAACTGTGGAGTACCGGAATACACACATGAGGTAAATAACGAGACAGTGGAAAATTTTTACCAGATAGCCTCGGATATGGATCGACCGAATTGATTAATTTAAATTGCGAAAATGTTGCAAAACTTCCGTACATTTACTTACCAGAAATCAACGCTAAGTTTATGATTGATACAGGCAGCTCTCGTTCCTTTATCAGCCCTAAAAAGGCGAATGAATATTACAACCAATATAAATTCCCAGCTCCATTTGAGGTAATAAGTACACATGCTCGAAGCTTACATAATGAGGCAATTTACGCCCCACTTCCTGAAACATTTAAATCTATAGTTTCACACACATTTTATATTTACGAAGTAGACAAAGACTATGACGGACTTATAGGATCTGATCTATTATCACAACTTAACGCTAACATTGACATGAAAAATTTGATTTTAAAGACTTGCGATGCTGAAATCCCTTTCGTATATAATCCTCAAGTTACAATTAAATTAGAACCACGTACCGAGACTAAAGTTACTTTACCGACAAATCTTGCTAATGGTACTGGAATTATTAATTACCATATATTTGAACCTGGTGTTAGAATGCCTTCTGCACTTGTTAATTGTAAAGATGGTCATGCTGAAACATTTATACAAAACAGTTTAGAAACACCTGTTTGTTTTACAATAAACAAATTAGTTTCAGTTACTCCATACACACCTGATAAATGTGAAGTTAATGCTAATACGGTACCTGATAACGACCTTGACATCGATGACCATTTAATAGAAAACCTAGAGAAATTAAGACTTGAACACATGAACACTGAGGAAAATAAAGCAATCAGTGCCTTGTGTTACGAATTTAGAGACATTTTCTACTGCGATAAAATACCCTTATCTTTTACAAACAGAGTAAAGCACCATATTAGAACCAAAAACGAAGACCCAATCTATATACGACCTTACAGACAACCCCAGAAGATAAATGACGAAATTAATAGACAAGTTGACAAATTACTAAGTGAAAATGTTATCCAAGAGTCTTTTTCTCCTTGGAACTTTCCTGTACATCTTGTGCCAAAGAAGCTGGACGCTTCGGGAGAGAAAAAGTACAGAATGGTGATAGACTACAGACGTTTAAATGACTTGACTACCGATGACAAATACCCATTGCCGAATATATCAGACTTATTTGACCAATTAGGAAACGCTAATTATTTTAGCACAATAGATTTAGCAAGTGGCTACCATCAGATCGAAATTGACGAAGCTGATAGGGAGAAAACCGCGTTTAGCACTCAAAAAGGGCATTTTGAATTTTTACGCATGCCGTTTGGCCTAAAAACGGCACCTGCCACCTTCCAGAGGGCCATGGATCGCATACTAATAGGGCTACATTGTTTAGTATACCTGGACGACATTATTATATTCTCTAAGAGTCTTCAGGAACACATAGAAAAACTACGTAAAATATTCGAAACACTCAGAAAAGTGAATCTAAAAGTACAGCTAGATAAATCCGAGTTTTTAAGAAAAGAAGTTCTATACTTAGGACACTCAATCACGCGTGATGGGCTAAAACCTAACAATGACAAGATAGATGCAGTCCTGAGATTTCCGCTTCCAAAAACCCAAACTGAGATTAAAAGTTTCCTCGGTTTAGTAGGGTACTATAGGAAATTTATCAAGGATTTCGCTAAACTCACACGACCCTTAACCGTTTGTCTAAAGAAAAACCATAAAGTAGTAATCAATAAAGAGTTTATAGAATCATTCGAAAAATGCAAAGAATTACTAACAAACGCACCCCTTTTACAATACCCAGATTTCGATAAGCCATTTATTCTGACAACCGATGCCTCCAATTATGCAATTGGCGCGGTATTATCACAAGGATCAGTAGGAAGTGATCGTCCTGTGGCATATGCGTCACGAACACTTAACGATGCGGAAAGCAGGTATAGCGTTATTGAAAAAGAAGCACTCGCTATAATTTGGGCTATAAAACATTTCCGCCCGTATCTATATGGTAAAAAGTTCACAATTTACACCGACCATAGACCACTTTCATGGCTTCATTCATTCGAAGAACCCAATAGTAAGATCACGAGATGGCGATTAAGATTAGCGGAGTATAATTATGACGTTATTTATAAAAACGGACGTCAAAACACAAACGCCGATGCGTTGTCGAGGGTTAAGATCAATGCATTAAGAAAGGGAGCTAAAGATAATAGTTCAGTAAAAGTAAACGTAGATGAAAAAGACTTAGAATTACAAAGGCACTGTGAACAAATTACACAAGAAATAACTAAATTAGGTAAAAAGAAAGGAAAAGCAAAGAAAAAGCCAGATAGTCCAATTTCTATTTCATCAGAATCGGAAAAACCCATATCACTTTCATCGGACTCTGAGCGTACCGTTAGCATCCCCAAACGTTTGCGCTCACCCTTTCCAATCACTGAATTTTCAAGCGGAACTGTTACTGCCTCTGAGTCAGAATTACACGTAGGATCAGAAACAGTACACTCTGCACATAATATGGATTCTACAGGAATTCCAATATTAAAGGAATCAATAGATACCAAACCAAACCAAATTTTGGTATATACTTGGTTCAGAGATCAAATAGCAGTTAAAAATATTTCTAATATTAAACAGAAAATATTGGAAGTACACTTACCATTAGAAAGACCTGATTTAATAAAAGACTTTTTGAAAAGATACATTCGTACAAAAATTAAATATTTTATCTATTTCGAAGACCCACAGCATAGGTTAGAATTTACTAATGCTGTTTTAACACTTTTTAAAAAGGGAACCGTTAATATATTAGAATGTACTGAGCGAGTAGTTTACGTAGAAAATGAGGACGAACAGAAAGCAATTGTAGAAAAATATCATGTAGGTAAAAACTGCCACCGGGGTATCAAAGAAACTGTAGCACACATAAAGCGCACGTATTTTTGGCACAATATGGACATAACGGTAGCAGCAATCATTAATGCATGTGAACCGTGCAAAAAGTTAAAATATGACAGAAAACCACTCAAACCTAAGATTCAATTAACACAAACCCAAAACAAACCCTTCCAAGAGATATTTATAGATTTATTCACAATTGAAAGTAAAACATTTTTAACAATTATTGACGCTTTTAGTAAACTTGGTCAAGCTTTCGAGATTCCTAACAAATCTGCTCCAGAAGTAGTCAGAGCACTTATCAAATACTTTTCTTTCTATGGATGCCCAAGTAAACTAAGTTCCGATTCAGGATCAGAATTTAACAACGCACTTATTAAGGAACTTCTAGATTTTTATAAAATAGAGTTACATCTAGGAACCCCAAACAACCCTAATTCAATGGGTTTAATTGAGAAATTTCACTCTACTATAATAGAGACATATAGACTGGCTAAGTACGAGCAAAAGTTAACAGACGCTTCATCAATTATGACCTTTGCTGTATTAGCCTATAACCATAGTATCCATTCAGTAACAGGTTTTACACCTTTTGAGGTGGTATTCGGCCATACCGAATCAGCAAGCCCCTTTAACGTAAATTTCGACAAAGAATATATGCAAGTACTTATTCGAGATCATAAGAAAAGGACTAAATATCTTTACAAATACTTAACTGATAAAATGTTGCAATTAAAAGAAAATGTTCAAAATAAGCGCGGCGGTGAGACCGATTTTAATATTCAACTAGATGATGACATCTTTTATAGAGGAACGAATGTAAGAAGAGGTAAAGATAAACCTAGATATAACAAAGGTAAAGTTATAGGTGAAGTAGATAGAAATGTAGTGACAATAGCAACAAAGAATCGCGTATCTAGGATCCCCATTAAAGATGTTAAACGTCCTCCACAGAATCGGCACAGTCCTGTGGCTGGTCCTAGCCGCAGCAACCCAGGCCCTTCAGCTGCACCCCCTTGAAGGAAATCCAGGTGTTTTGCCTATAAAGGAAGGAACAGCTGTTAAAAGTTCTGAAAAATGGACAATTATTAAAAGATTAGATTTAAATTTAATTTGCGACGATATAAACATTAATATAGCTAGATTAGGTGACCTTAATAGAATTATAAGAGGTAATTCCGTTACAGATAATCAAATATTTTCTGATTATAGAATACAAACCGAATTTGTTATGAACTTAACTATAAATAAGATTAAACAAATCGTCCCTAGATATAGAACCAAAAGAGGTCTTGTCAACCCACTGGGTTCGATTATTAAACTTATTTCTGGAAACCTAGATAACGAAGATGCGATTAAATACGATAAGCTTATAGAAAATACTCAGTTAAAACAAGAATTTTTGAGTAAGAAACTGACCCTGGTCTCCGAAGTAGTTAAAAATTTATATAACACCACACACAAAATTAGAGAAAATGTTATACAAATTGATCTTAGAATGAAAGAGTTTCAGAATGGTATAGATAAAGCAAAAGAAACAGAAAAGATTCATTATTTGAATAATATAATAATTAATGTGTATTCTATGATTTTACACAATTTTCAAATTATAATTATAAAGCTAAATGAAGTAGAAACAGCAATGTCATTCAGTAAGCTTGAAACCCTACACCATTCTATAATAAACTCTGATACCTTGTTAATTTTACTAAAAGAAATTGAACTTACTGAAAGATTAATTTTCCCTGCTGAGCCTGAAAATCTTGTGAAAATTGAACAATACATTAATGTAAAATCTTTTATCAAAGAAAACCAGTTAACATTTGTAATGGAAATTCCATTAGTATGTAAAGAAACATATACTTACTATAAATTGTATCCTATCCCTATTATTCATGATCATATGACATACATTATCCTTCCTAAATATCCTTACCTCATAGTGAAAGGACTTATCTCCGAGCCGCTAGCCAAACCGTGCCAGCGAACAGATAACAACAAATTCGTCTGCTTCGAAGATTACCTTGATAAAATAAATGAAGATCCGTGCATCTCCGAATTGATGCAATTCGCCAAAAACATCTCTTCCTGTACGTTGATACCTGTCAAATACAAAGGTGTCCTTGTCCAGCGCTTACAAAATAATAAATGGATTGTATTTTCTGAAGGAAAGACAATAATTCGCAGTTTTTGTCAAAACGAAGTAAACCAAGAGAATATCCAAGGAACATACATCGTTACTACAGAAGATACATGTGAAGTGAAAATAGACAAATACTCACTAAAATCACGCCCTCATCGGACAACAAATTTGAACTACGAAAAACTGCCAACTGTAAACCTACCGCACATCAGCGAGATAAAGGCGGAACAGAGAAAACCAGTAGAACTAGAAGAAATGAATCTGGATAACATACAAGAAATAACGAATTCCGTAAAGTTCGATACCAATAGTGAAAGTGAAATAGTGAGAGTCAATAGTGTCAGTGTTTGGACCATTGGGTTATATTTTATTATAGCAGTTTTTGCAGGAGTTATGTTTTATATTAGATTAATAAAATTAGGTTATAAATGTAACTTTCGAAATTCTCCGAATCAGGTAAATTCGGATAATCTCGAATCTCAGGGGGGAGAAGTCATGCGACCTGAGTCCGGCCCTGTTGTATTCACCAGAATAGCTGACTGAGCGTCTGGCTCGAATACCCGGTAGCGATAAGACGGTCATTGTGGGCGGCCTGCGAGCCCAGTAGAACTTTAAGTTAGATTTTAATTTCATTCCTTTGTACGTTACTCAATAATAAACTTGTCTTGAAATATAAAATTAATTTTTAATTTTTAAAAAGTCGCCCCGAAGCTCCCAAAGTAAAACTAGGTATTTGTTTATTTTGATATATTCAAGTGCAAAACATTAAAATATTGGCTCAAGGTCGTTCAATTCTCATGTTCATATTGGCATGTTAGAGTAGGTACAAAGAGTCCAGTTGATAAAACATGTTTCGTTTCTGAAGACAATATTATTCGTTCACGGTAGGTATTCTATTTTAGATTTTGTAAAAATAAATTATTTACTACCTACTTCTTCTTGAGCATTAACCTATGTTAATGAACCAAACAAAGTTATTAATTTTCATTGGTTAATCGCCAAGAAGGTTTTAGACCGCGTTACTAAAGTTTATTTATTATGCCCATCGAAGCACGGTAGCGCTTTAATAAAAATGTCGCTACCGGCCACCCATCCAAATAGTGCCCGCGGTAAAAGTTGCTAAATATGCGCTGTGTTTACTTAGTTAAATTAGCGGAGGTCTATAAAAACAAAAGACATTGGTGAATATCAAAACGTATTGAATTAGACAATTGCGTTTGAAATTGTACCCTAAGCCCATAAAGTATTTTACGTTTACGTACAAATGTCTGTGATGGTATGATTGACATTGTTGGCTCAATGCCGACATAAAGTAAATAAATGGTAAATAATCAACGGATAATAGGTTTTTGGTAAGATATTCAGTAAACTAATCGTAACATAAATACGCTGCTGTTGCCCGCAATATGTCAATTAATAATAAATGAATTAATGATAAACAAATAAAAAATGAATTGTATTGTTCTAAATTAATTGTCATATTATTGCTTATTAAAAATAGTGATTCAAAATAGAGAATCATTATTTTAATGAAAATGACATGCGATGCGACCTGAATAGGTCCCTGTATTCCTTGAATATTTAAATAATTATTCTTTGATCTTGACTATTTTTTCTTTATTAAAGTATGACGATAATGTTAATGTAAAATTCCAGAGTAATTCAATTAGGATTATTCGGGTGTAATTAAAAATTGATATGTAAGTATTACTTTTATTACGTAAAAACAATTTTTTATAGGTAATCCTTAAACGGAAGTTGTAAAATGGCGCAAGTTCTCAAATTGCATTACGTCATTGCCAGATTGCTGGCAGTTTAAGTTATAATCCGACAAGATTGTGTTAGTAGACGAACGACTTCTGAGGAGTTTACACTCAAGACAATTTTAAATCTGTGCCATTATACATCTGTCAAAATCACAAATGTCATTTTTTCTTGTCATGTCAGTCCCGTTCGTGGTCCGTTCATTCAGTTGTAAAATCAAGAATTTTCGTTCGGTTTGTTTCTCTTAAGTTTGTGCATTTTTTATTAAAAACCTCTGTAAAATTGATAGAAATTGTGAAAATTAAATACTAGATTTCACTATTGTGCTGTGTGTTGGTTGAAGTGTGGTTTAAGAATTGTTTGTTTAGGGAAAACCAGTATTTAAATAATGTAGAGCAAATGTATGAAGTCGCTGGTATGTATGTCAGCTGTTTTCCATTGATGACCTCACCTATTTGTGGTAATTTTTAATAGCTATGAACCTACTGAATGTCTACTTCCTTAGTAATAATGTTATTTATAAATCTGTAGATATTTTGTGCGGATTTAAGTACTATATTGTTACTTAAATACATAGAAAATGTCATTGAAATGTGTAATAATAATTCAGTTCTATTTGGGTGGCATACTAATGTTCCGTATTAATTTAGGCCAAGTCTAGTTATCCATTAATATTGTATTTAATGAAGCATAATAATTAGAGTATCCAGTTGTATTATTACATTTATGGGCAAAGCTATTCGATTTTTCGCAGTCAATTGACTTAGTTCAATGAGGGGGATTAATAACCACTAACCATTCATAATTTAAAAACAATAGTTAATACAGTACTTGTAATATTCACTAGTCAAAACAAAAGTTCAACACATTTTTTTAATCATTATACTATTATTACATACCTAATTAGAATGAGTGCCTGTTATCAATATAATAAATATTAACAACTGATAAGAATCTTACTAATAATATTATTCAACATAATCAACATTTTTATATAATATTTTCTGATACAACTCGGCTCAGTAGTTGACAATAATTAATTAAATATTCTAAATAAACTATTGCTGTATTTAACTACTAATTAATAAGAAAGTACCTAGGTTTGAGTAGGTAGTTGCCAACTATGGCGTGAGTATCTATCACAGAATACATGAAGAAGAAGAAGTAGTATACAATTAAAACCTAATTTTTAAAATGTTCTATACATTCTTATCATTTCAAGTAGTGGTCAAGCCAGGTGACGAGAGTTTTTAGAATATATAAAGGGAGCCTAAACCAAATACAGTCTAACAATTGAAACAATCAGGATTAATTGCTTAACACACTCTCTGAAGCACAGTTGTGCTCAGATGGAAATACCACCTTCGGCCACCCATCAACAAGGAGGGGCCAAACTTCATGATGCATGACAATGGCAATGAAATAACATTGCTAAGTCAAACTATGTCGCAATTGCTAGGTATTAATCTTAACACATAGTTAGTATATAAATATTATCTATTTTTCTATTATTAAGTATTAAAAACGTAATGTATGAAAATTATACCTAAAGAACCAATTATCACATGTACAATATGATGTCACATAACATCTAATTCGACCTTCACGGAGATTCCAACAATGTTAGTTATTGTGATCTGTGTTGGCTGAATAGGTGTGTGAACTTTGCCTCTATGTGGGATTTGAGTTAAAAAAAAATGTTAATTGATTTAGTCTTATCAAAGACAAGTTTATGATTGAGGCTGTATGATTAATGGTTATAGTCTAACAGAAAAAAAACTTTTTAATGTATTCGTTGTTCATGTTTGAATCTATAAATATCAGAGATACCAGTTCTGAATTTGAATTTAAATTAAGCAACCACATTTCAACACCAACCAGCACAATTTAAGTGAAATCACAAAATCAAATCAAGAAAATTTTCTTTCAACAGTCGCTAAAATGTCCTAGCTAATGTAAAAGTGAACATAGTAGTGTTAGTGAGCGCCACAAGATGGCGATGCAAAATGGCGGCGGTGAATTTGGCGCCATGCTGCAAGGCGCGGGAAGGCAACTCTTGAATCAGGGAGGCCAAGCGTTGCTGCAGTATGGGGCGCAGGCATTAGGCAACATCATAAACGAAGTGTTCCAAAAGAAGGAGGTTGAACAAAAGAGGTTTCTGCCCAGCATTAAGAATTATAAAGTGGTTTGTATTCATTTTTTAAATATTTATTAAGTGTTTAGATGTACTCTACTTAGTTTAAGGGTCCGTTTAAGACAGACCGAGATATGCATTGTTATTATAAAGAGTTCTGCATCATGGAAATAATATAGCAATAATAATTATACTCTCCAATCGTAGCCTAGAAAGTAAACTACTACATACTATTACTTCTTATAATAGCCTTTTTTAACTGACTCTAAACTAAACATTGAGTTGACTAAGTAAGTAAAATTCAGACTGCAAAATACTTATAACAACAGACTCGTTAGGTAACTATATTCTACATATAAATATATAAACATTCAAGTGATAATGAGGACACAAATTACCATATATACAGTTACTTAGGTATTTAATACAAACAAGCATTTATTTATTTGGCACATGTTTTACTTTCATAACTTTAATTAATCTTTGGTATTTGACATCTTACTTTTACTGATTTGGTTTCTAACTTTGTTTGTTTGTAAGGGCTATTCTCACATACTACGAATCCGAATGGATAGCCATATTCAACGGAAAGGTTATAGACTATTTTTTATCCCGAAATTCCCTCGGGAACGGGCACAAAGCGGGAAAAACCGCGTTGCTAGTACCAAATATTAACAGACAAACAAAACATTCATATTTCTACAGAACCCCTTTTTTATCATGTCGGTTAAAACCATGGCATCACCATAACCATTCATTAAACCCATTGTTTTATGATGACATAATACATAAGTTACCTTGACTTCATAACAGTACCAAACTACTTGTTCTGTACTCACTTACATAATTTAAGCAATAAAGGTCACTTGTTCTTAGTTTTATACCCAAAAATAGATCTTGATTTTAAATTCTTACATCATTTTAGTAAATGGAAAGTAAGATTTGTTCTCTATGGAACTAACCGATAATCTAGTCGCCATCTTTATTTCAAAATGGCGTCACTCCAGGAAATATGCAGAATATGCTTAGGCTTGCAGGATCAACCATTTATGTATCTACAATAACTAAACAAATACTTGAAAACATCTCTGAATTATAAACAACTAAAACAAACACTATCCGTGACAAAATCCACTAACTAGATAGATTTTAAATGCATCGTATGTGAATTTAGAGGAATCTCTTAAGACATTTGGCTCAATTCCATCCCCTAGCAATCAATACCTATGCACATAGATTAGATAATAGTAACTACGTTTCTTCCGAGAGTGAGTCATCTTGTACTACAGACACCACAACCACAAGTATGTATAGCCGTATATATTCTAAGGTATGTAGTGACATCCCGAAGGCTAATTACGAACCACGCTCGCACACACACATAGACGTTCGCTTACACGCGGTTCAAGCGGTCTCAAACTGATAATGATACCAAATAGATAGGTGAATGAATGAATACCAAACATAACATAAAAATAAGGTATTAGCCTGTTATGTCCCACTGCTGGGCAAAGGCCTCTCATCTCACTGAAGATATCAGTACAGTAGGGAGGATTCGGCATAATCACCACGCTTGCTAAATGCGGGTTGGTGATCTCAAACCCGAACCATGAAAAATAGGAAACATGTTTTCGCTCTACCCGGGACTTGAACCCGGGACCTCAGTCTTGGCAGGCGAGTGCACATACTACTAGACTGCCGAGGCGTTAGTCCTGAGCATAACATATTACATTAAATCCAGGGGTGGATATTAGTCATGTATGTAAATGAATACCAAGCATACTCGTAGCATAAAAGAAAGTTCTAGTCTGATAGGAAGGCACCCTCATTATAGTACTTACTTGAATACTTTCTTTCTACGAAAAGAGGGCAAATTGGATAAACCCATGGGTTGATACTAGTATAATATGCATTGCGGTAGTATTAGTTAGGTATATTAGTATGTAAACTAGGTTTTGCACGCGACTTTTTGTTACTGTTGCAGGATTCGTTATAATTATTAACTTTTGTGACATGCAAAGTTTGTGAGGGCGTAGTAAAAACATCAATAAAACGTAGTTAAATAACTTGTAAGTAAAACTACATACATAACTATTAACAGATGTTGGACCAATGTCTGGACAAACATTTGAATTTACAGATGTTTGCTAACACATTAGAGATAAACGTGTTTTCAAATAAAAAATGACCTTTCAATTAAAGTATACCACAATACTTCAATCAAAATTGAACGCACTAATTTATCAAAGTACAGTCACGAGTGTTAATTTGGGACCCATTTCCATCAAATGTTGTTAGAACATTCATAATGCAATAAGGTCGAAACTTTAGTTTGATAGAAACGTAAAGTTATCGATGGTAAACAATATGACATTGATATTACGATAAAATATTAGCTCTAAATAGCGTAAGTTTGCTACACGATATTCAACCTTAGGTGGGTCCCAAATTAATGCTCGTGACTGTACGACACACAAAACTTAACAGAAGTTGGTCAAATGATTTGGCGAGTAACTGGCCAAACATTTGTGTTACTCATTACTTTTCGAAAATACGCTAAACACAGAAGCGTGCACTGTACTTAATCGAAAAGCATTTGACCTTCCAATTATGGTATCGCTGGTCGAAGCCATTAGACATCAGATCTTCCGCCCACATGTTAGGGTGAACGGCCAATTTAAAGTGTATTTGATCAAGAGAAGACAAAGTAAACGTTAACGCATTTGTTAGTCATTTTGAAATATTTCCTTGTGATAAATCGGAATGATTAGTTAATGAGTAAGATATACAGATACTTAGATCATCTTAAGGATGTATAATTATTAATTAAGATGTCTGTAAGTGAATAAGTTCGAATGGGTCAGTGGCCACGCCTTTGAGTTTTTAGAACGCATAAAGACTTCCAACGTGGTGTAAGGAATGAAACAACCGACAATTTTCCGAAGCACCTAAGCACCTATCCTGAAACACGTAAAGCAACTTCAATAAAAATATGGGACTATTTCGAATAAACTTATTTCGAACAAAAAACTAATTAAAAATGGAAATCTATACTCAACAGGTGGTCAAGTGCGAGTCGGACTCTGAAGTCTATGTAGGTTTACCATCCGACTTGAGATCTTTATATCACTGCCGTGAATTTTTGTATACCATAAAAATAAATAAGAGTTGATCACAACTTCAGATCTAACCCCGCAGTCCGGTTTCGACCGTTCCAGAAATAACATCAATCACCTCTCGAGGATGTTGTAACCTTGTTATTTCGATCATAGCTTAGGGAGAGGGAACAATATACTCTGAATTATCATACTCCTATGGTTCAGCCAGAAAAAGTAGTACGTAGTATGTTTTCCTAAAACTGAGATAAACTCTAATTTGGAACTAACAGAGGAGATTTTTCTTCTAAAATTCTTAGTTACTAGCAACGCCCCGCGGTTGGTCCCGCGTTGTGCCTGTTCTCATCGGAATTTTGGTATGAAAAATAGCCATTACCTTCCCGTTGAATGTGGCTTTCCATCACTAAAACAATCATTCTAATTGGAGTGTGGACAGTTCCTGATATTAGCGAGTTGAAACAAAGAAAAAATTAATACTAAAAACCAAACTTCACCTTTATTATACTCTGTTTAAATAAAAATCGTGCAGTTCTTTAAAAATCCAATTTAAGTATTTTTAGTGCTATTGTTTATTGGATCCGACCTTAATTAACTGCCAAAAATCTATCAATTACTAAGGCATAGTCTTACTATTGAATAATTAGGTCAGATTAAACTATGTCCGTGGGATCCGGATAGTAAATACGGGCTTTATCTATCCGACCTTGGTAATGCGTTTGTTCAATTTATTTTATGGACGTGTCTTTAGGTTGACAGGCCGATGCCAATTGGTTCTAGTTTAATTGGTGAAGGATTCCTCCAAAATTCAATGCTAAAATTTGTTGGAGACCTTTGGGCAGCAGAATGACATAGAAGTATGTGAGCATGGATAGAAGAATGCTATGTGTGCATTGCTCTAACTAGATTTTCGAAATACTCGTATACAAACATAGAGAGATGAAACAAATGAAATAAAACCAAAATTTTAATCGATCTATTCCTTTAGGAGCTCCATCCAAACAAGCACCTAAATTTTAAAAACCCGTCTATTTGCGTTAGGGCTAGAAACGGCAAATTACAAATAGTTAAACCCTCGACTGAAAATATTTTATTAATCATAGGCAAGCACTGAATCATGACAACTGACGAACCAAAACTAAATCAGTATATTTCTCGTTGGAGAAATACGACGCCACGTGTGTAACGCACGATATTTAATCTTATAATATAACATCCGTATTATTGCATCAAGAGTTAAACAAATATGTATTGATTTGTATGTTTGGCACATAGCCAATTTATAATCTGGAATCACATTTCAAATTGAATTTTCAAGTATGAGTTTAGTCTAGCTAGGAAAACTGCTGATTAAGAGCAATTAGCACCTAGTAGAATATTAAGAAAATACTGTTACAATTAATCTTGTTTTACTGACATTTTCTTCACTTGCCTTACTCCTCAGGTGGGTAGTTTTAAACGAATCATTGTCGTAACATACTTTCGTTAAAAAGTGCACGGCTACGTATTGTAGTAAATACTGTTAGATGTCTATTTAATACAAAGCGTTGTTAAACTTTAATGACAATGTGTTAAAGTTATTCAGGCTAGTCACGATTTTTCATTTTCTTACGTCCGTTGATACCGACATTTTGTATTAACGTTAACTGGTGCGTGAGCGTAAGCTGAAGCTACCCATCCTTAATGTCAATGAATGCTACTCAAATAAGGAGGTTCTTAATGCTTAATTTTATTTTAATTGTCGTAGCTTTTCGTTTATTTAACTCGAGTCTATGGTCAATATTTATCTACTCATTCAGTTAGTAAGATCGAGTAGGTTAGTGGCAGAACCCTGGTATCGGAGTTTAAGGCCGCCTCGAGGCCTCCGACATGGTCTAACGATTGAAACAACCAACGATTAAACGAGCCCCGCATAGAAACGCCACTATCGGCCATCCCTCAAATAGGGTCCTAGTTGCACGTTGCTTAACAATAGTAATGAGTTAACATCGCTTAGTCAAACAACGCTTCGAGCGCTAAAAGTCACAAAGTCTCCCAAAAGTATCTATATCTAATTTTTCTATTCATTTTCTAATTAGCAAGTAAGACAAAAGTGGTGATTAGCATGAAAATGGCTGTTTCGGTCGTAAATAAATTGCTAAGTAGGAGTCACGCTATATCAATAAGGAGTGGTCGTAAAACTAATTGTTTTTAATTATCCATGGTACTATTACCTATGAGCATTGGAGTAAGATGTTACCTTGTCAAAGTAACGTAATTAGAAAGATTATGCTTCGGTAATAACTGTACGGATGGTCGAATACAACATTGTAGATTGCAGAGTGATAATTTGAAAAGAGTCTCTCTGGTGCGAGAACTTAATAAAAATATTTTACTTTATGTACTTTGAGTTTGAGATGCTGATAATATTAGTAAGTTCGATTAAGTTAGTAGCCAATTCAAAAACGTACGGTTACCGACAAATTTGAAGTAACATGGAACCTTATATTCATACACTATGAATCGACTAACATGTCAAAGAGAATTTTCAAATGTTATAATGTCACGCCTCCGTGTTCTAGTGACGTATACTCGCTTGCCAAGACTGAGGTCCTGGCTTCACAGGTCGAGCGAAAAATATTTCTTACTTTTTGGACATGGGTGATGATTACGCTTAATCCTCCTAACTGTACCGACATCTTTGGTGAGATTAGAGGCCTTTGCCCAGCTGAGGGAAATTACAGGCTTATACTTCACTTTACTTTACAATTTGACAAAATATTAAAATGTTCAATATTGTCACATAACATAACATTTTCTTTCCATTAAGTTAATGATTCATTGTGTCGCGTTCTTACATTCCCCTTCATTGTATCTGATTCATAGTCTCGCCAAGGGATACCATGTTTACAACGCCCTATGTTTAGACACAGACAGTTATTGAACTGTAAAACTTCAATGTTATTGAGTTATGACACATTCATTAGTGACATTGGCGATCTTAGTGATCGGACCGTCAGGTAATTTGAAACTAGTGACACTAGGTGATGGATGTAAGACATGCATTTGTGCAATTAGATAGCTAACAAGAGATGTTTTCGTAAAGGTGCGTTTCTATTGCAGCGGAGTGGAGCTGTGCGGAGTTCAGTTGACCAATGATATCACATTAGGTATGAAAAGATTTTGACAGTGTCAATGCGTTGTTTGACGAATTCAATGCGTTGTGATTGGTCGATTAAGGGCTGCACAGCTCCGCTCCGCTGCAATGAAAACGTACCCTAAAACTTTATAGCGTCTATTGCCATCGTCTGTACATTGCTAATTACTAAAGTGAATTTTGTTCATGGTTTTCCCAATAGCTTGCGAAGTACTAGACATCGTAATAACGTATTAGCTTAAAAGCCTTGTTGAAAACGGACTCAATTTGTAGCAGTTAATTACATTTTTATGACTTCATACGTCCTTTAGCTGATAAAATGTATCCTCTAGTGCCACTCCTAACGTTTTGCGTCATGTTGTACCACAGGGCTTTGTCTTGGGACCGATATTTAAAAAAAAAAATTAACAGTCGTTTCCTTTTTAGATACTAGCAAGTAAACTAGGTTATAAGTAGGAGAGCATTATTTTATATGCTTGAAAGCTTAGTGAGGTTGTTAAATGGCTGAACTCAAAGATATTTATTCGAAAATGATTTGCACTAACTAATGATTATGTTGCCTAAATACTCATAAGTATAAAACCAACTTTAACTTTAAACGTTAATATAAACATACTACCCGCGCCCCGCGGTGTAACCTGCATTGTACTCGTTCCCGCAGGAATTTCGGGATGAAATGTATCCCATGTGTTATTCTGATAAGTAACCTATATTACTGTAAGTTTCATTGAAATCGGTCCAGTAGTTGTTATAGACCCGAAGTATACCCCATAATACCCACGAAACTGTTCGGTATGTAAATTCATGTAGGTTTGTGGCCATCCCTGGTGTCGAAGTGTTTAGACCGCCTACAGGCCCCCGACCCGTCTATCGGTTGATACAACCGGAACCGACTGCTTAACGTGCCATCCGAAGCACGCTAACGTGCTTCGAATCGGTTCGTTCGAAATGCTCAATTCGAAATTCCATACTATCGGTCACCCATCCAAGTAGGCGCTGAGCTGCACGTAGCTTAACAATCACAATGAGTTAACATCGCTCAATCAAACCACGAGCGCTACGCTACAGATAGGATAAAACCGCGAACACAACTAGTTTTTTAAAATAAAAGTTTGCACAGCATATTGCCATCCTTATCTCCTCCCATGGGTTTCACGGACACACACATTGCACTATGTTTAATAGGGTTCGGTCTGTTATCAGTATTTAACTGGCAGGCAATATTAACAGTTATATTTGAGGACAGCTGTTAACTGGTCTGTTGCGAAAATTGATAAAACAAAAAAAAATTTGGTTAGAAAAGTGAATAGTGTTTTTTGGATAGGAAGTGTTCTCATTATATTTGTGTAGTTATTTCTATTTATTATGTGTTTATTTTGATTATATATTTAAACTATTTATTTATATAATAACTAATAGTGCCCTGCGGTTTTACCCAATTTGTGTTTGTTCCTGACGGAATTTTGCGATGGGAAACGGCCTATACTTTCCCATTGAATGTAGCTATCCATTACAAAAATAATTATTCGAATAGGATTAGTAATTTCTGAGATTAGCGCGTTCAAACAAACAAACTCTTCAGGATTTTTACATTAGTACTAGCAGCGCCCCGCGGATTTACCCGCGTTGTGCCCGTTCTGTTAGGAATTTCAGGATAAAAAGTAGCCTATAGCCGTCCCCGATAAGTGGACTATTCAACACACAAAGAATTTTTCAAATCAGACCAGTAGTTTCTGAGATTAGCGCGTTCAAACAAACAAACAAACTGCTCAGCTTTATTATATAATTAGCATAGATAATGAAAGTTCTGATGGCATTATCAACATGCTTGATTCTGATGATTTAGTCTTTATTATCCGACGGCATCACAGCCTCAGATACTCAAAAATTGCTGGTGCCTTTTTTAAGACCTGTTTTATTGCGTAATAACAATCATTAATTAATTCCCACTTATGTTCCTCGTTTATGTTCCTCTAAATTTAGCAGATTTTTTCTAAAGCGAATCTTTGCCAAATTTGATTTCCTAAAAGACATTTAACTGGTTTCATCGTCATTATCGTCATCATCGTCATATCGCCTCATTGACGGTTTGATCTCAATCAGAATAATTTATATAGTCTGTCGTATGTAAAATCGATGGGCAATTTACTTTACAAGGACTTTTCATTCAGTGTTCGGTTAAACGTCTCGCTGTTTAGATTATTTAACAGTAAACGGTTTTTTTAATCCTCTTTTTCAATCAGTTCTTCTCAATAACAAAATAGTCAATATCGGAATGGAGTGACTAATCCTGCCACAATGGCTCGAAATGATTTTTAAGGCTAAACCAAAATCAGCATTATCACCCCTAAATATGTCATTGACCCGGAAGAAGAAAAATAGAAAAACCCTTAATCTATACTAAAATTATAAAGCTGCAGAGTTTGTTTGTTTGAATGCGCTAATATCATGAACTACTGGTCCGATTTGAAAAAATATTTTTGTCATGGATAGCCACATTCAACGAGTAGGTTATAGGCTACTTTTCATCCTGAAATTCCCATGGGACCGGCACAATGCGGGTAAAACCGCGGGGTGCTGCTAGTGTTAGTTATATGAGGAAGGTGAATAGGGTACTGATGATTTTGATACTCCTACTAGATTGCGAAGATTGGGCGTAAAACTGCCATGCGTTGTTAGTGTATAATTAATCTCATTGCCAATGAAATTGTCTCCCAATATATGATAGGTAGTACATGATCAATGTGTATAATAAAATGCTTTATAAATTAGTATAGATTAATTATATAAGTGCTAATTATACACTAATATAGGTAACCAGTCCTTTATCCTGTTAGCTATATTTTCCTGCACGTTATCGTGCCTCATGTAGTACGTTACCTAACCTTTTGCTGCCCTAATTACATATATATTAATGATTATTTTATTTCTATATTTACTATCTATAATGTTTTCCTTAGTCCCTATTTTATCATATTTATATATTAGGTTTAAGATAATTTTCACATTTAATCTCAAAAGTGAATTTCAGTGCCTTTACGTTACTATAAATATATTGTAGTGTTTAATACTATGAACAGACAGAAATAATAATAGTTTAAAACATAAAATAACTCGTACCATTTTGCATTAAAATGAGTATGGAAGTAAGAGAAGACATAGTAAAACTAAATAAAGACGACGTTGGACATCTATTCAGTTACTACGCAACAGAAAATGTTGTGAAAGCTACTGAAAAATGGAAACGCAAATCCGTTTCATTCAAATCACCAAATTCAGGAAGGATTTTACGACAAAACGCAAATAATGATACAAAAGAAGAAAAAAGAGTGGAAAAGAAAAATATATTCTCCTTTAATAAACTTACCAAGTTGATAGGAGATTTAAAGAAGTCTAAAGTATCAGACTTTGAGTACCAACAGTCGAAAGTAAGACGTGATTCTTCTTACAAACCTTTCTGGGCAACTAAAGTTGTAGAAACAAGAAAAACTGAAGAAGTTGCTACTATTTCCAAAACCGTTGCTGCTATCAAAGCAAAACCGTTTAGTGAACCTCGATATGAAAAGAACATAGTTACAGTTAATCAAAATTTTAAATTGGAGTCAAAATTAGACGCTCCAGAAGTTAAAAAATCTGTAACTGAAGTAGCAAGAGGTGTTAATAATAATATTGATTGTGAATTGAAATCTAAAACTGATGAAGTCAAAGCAAAGACGCCAGTAAAGAAGCTTTCTAGTGTAGAGTGTCATGAGCTACATAAGATGAAAATGCCTCCTTATTATAATGGTAGTAACATGAGAATGCCGACAGGCGAACAGTTGTTTTGGGTACTGCTTTCTCTGTTCATTTTTCTTCTGTTTTGTTTGGTCTGATTAAGTCACTAGGAAGTAGGGTCCTAAGTCAGGATATTGGTATTATAATTGAGTCTGTCAGATTTCAAAATATCATACAAAATTTAACCATAGTTTCATATTCATACTTCACAATAGTTAATTGCGGTTTCATATACGTTATTATATTACTAGCAGCGCCCCGCGGTTTTACCCGCGTTGTGCCCGTTCCCGTGGGAATTTCGGGAATTTTTGTACATAAAAACCTTCCTCTTGAATCACTCTACCTATAACAAAAAACCGCATCAAAATCCGTTGCGTAATTTTAAAGATTTAAGCATACAGACAAACAGACAAAAATAGCGACTTTGTTTTATACTATGTAGTGATACCCCTATAATTTCGTTGTGGACCATTTCTCCCTTCATCTTTCCAGCTAGGCGAAACCCGTCCATCATCCTACGGCCCAGCAACCTACCAAGACTTCAAGGACATCAGATCCCGATGCTTATCTGAAGGTAGACTCTTCGAAGATCCCGAGTTTCCGGCTATCGACCGCAGTTTGTACTATAAGGAGCGGTTGGATCGTCCTATAACTTGGTTACGGCCTGGGGTGAGTTGAGATATCTTTAGTTTTACTTTTTATGTACACGTTTTATATTAAGTGGGGTTTAGTTAAGACACCTTTAAACAGTTCTTAAGGTTCCGTAGCGAAATGGATCCCTTATAGTTTCGTCGTTTCCGTATGTCACAGCCCTTTTCCATGGACATTGTGGGTGCTGCATGGTTGAATAGGATAGTATTTAGTGAACCGCAACACAAATATACAGTACGATTTTGCTCAATTATTAAGGGTACCTCCATACATATCTCTGATGGATGAAAAATTCTGGTCTTCTCTCCTCTTCCTCTTCTCCATTTCAATCTCCTGACAATTTGGACACGTCTTTTTATTATGTTGGTGATACTGCGATACATTAGCTGCGGATCTTAGTCGTAGAAAATTTTCAAAATTTTTCTTTAAATTTTTCAGGAAATATGCGAGGACCCGCAGCTTTTCGTGGAAGGCTACAGCCGTTTCGACGTGCAGCAAGGCGAGCTCGGAGACTGCTGGCTATTAGCTGCAGTCGCCAACTTGACCTTGCATCGGAAGTGAGTATATCTATAATATAAAAATGAATCGCTAAATCTGTTGCTAAGCGCATAACTTCAGAACGACTGCACCAAATTGGATGATTCTTTTTTTAATGTGTTCCTTATTGTCAGGACAAGGTTTTTATATAAGAAAAATAAGGAATAAAAATCTCTAAATTCCCACGGGAACGGGGGCGCTGCGGGTGAAACCGCGGGGCACAGCTAGTTACTTATAAAAAAGTAAAGTATTTGCCTGTAATGAATATTCCTTTGGTGAGACATGAGGCCTTTGCCACTTCTAGGAAAAGGCCACTTGTGTCACCGAAGATATCAGTGCACCTTAACTTTTGAATTAATCAATTGTAATTGTTCCAGATTGTTCTTCCAAGTGGTTCCTGACGATCAAAGCTTCGAAGAGGAATATGCTGGTGTCTTCCACTTCAGGTAATCAGATTGTTACCAATTCTTGTATGATTTTAACAAAAAAACAGTCGTAATTTGCTTCCTGTTTCACACTTTTTACGTAGTTGACAAGCCCGTTGGGACTTGGGTCTAATTAACCGTGTGTTAATTTGTCCGGGTATGTTTATTATTATTTATTCTTCTTCTTCATCGAGTGGATGGTCAACCTGACCAATCCTGGTGTCAGAGTTATTGAGCCGCCAAAGGCCTCTGACATGGCTCTAGTAACGACTACTATCCGTAGAAAGTAACCGGGGCCGACGGCTTAACTATTTATTTATTGATTATTATTTATGAATTGATCCAGGTTCTGGCAGTACGGCCGCTGGGTGGACGTGGTGATCGACGACCGGCTGCCGACGTACCGCGGCAAGCTCGTGTTCCTGCACTCCTCCGAGACCAACGAGTTCTGGAGTGCCTTGCTCGAGAAGGCGTACGCCAAGTCAGTATTGTAGCGCGCGCGGCGTACTTTCACTAGCTATGTTAACTCATGCCGATTGTAAAGAAACTTGCAGCTCGACCCCGGGCGATGGGTGGCCGATAATAGCATTTTCTATCTGAACGCCGTCGTGTAAGGGCACGTTTAATTGTCGGTCCCAAGCGTTACAATCGTCAAACCATATCGGAGGTCTTTAGGCGGTCTAAAAACTATAGGCTATTTTTCATCCCAAAATTCCTACGGGAACGGGTACAACGCAGGTAAAACCGCGGGACGATGCTAGTACCTATATATATATTGAACAGCTGAAGATGATGGCAGAAGATAGAGAAAAATGGAAAGAACTCCATCGACAAGAGACCAGCTGTTAAGTTTTAAGAGAGATATATATATTTTTTTAATCTTATTTTCAGGTTACATGGATCGTACGAAGCTCTCAAAGGCGGGTCTACTTGCGAAGCCATGGAGGACTTCACGGGCGGCGTGACGGAGATGTACGACATCACCGAACTGCCGCCCAACTTCTACACCATCCTGCTGAAGGCGTACGAGAGGAACTCGCTGATGGGATGCAGTATCGAGGTGGGATACTTGATCGATTCCGTGCTTCGGAGGGCACGTTAAGCCGTCGGTCCCGGTTACTTTCTAAGGATAGTAGTCGTTACATGAGCCATGTCAGAGGCCTTTGGCGGCTCAATAACTCTGACACCAGGATTGGTCAGGGTGACCATCCACTCGATGAAGAAGAAGACGGATAAGACTATGTTTTTAACCCCTAAAGAATTATATTAATAAAATAAAATAAATACTCCCCTAAAAATCTTCTTTGTGCGCCATTACAGCTCAAAGCCCGATAAAATTCTTCTGAGTTTTATCCAATCTATACTAATATTATAAAGAGGTAAAATTTGTAAGTTTGTTTGTTTGTATGTTCGAGGGTATCGTTCTCAGAATTATCAGTCCAATTTAATAATTCTTTTTGTAATAGATAGCCACATTCAACGGGAAGGTATGGGCTATTTTTTTATCCCGAAATACCCACGGGAACGGGTACAAGGCGGGTAAAACCGCGGGGCGCTGCTAGTATGAAATTGGTTTGAATTAAATCACTACTTCGATTTAATTTGAATGAAGCGGCGATATCTGAGTAGTCTCGTTGAAACCAAAAACTGAAATGTTCGGCTTACGGATAATTCTATCCCAAATTTCGTCATTTATATCAAGAAAACTGCTGAATCGATTTTGAAAAAAAACTTTTTTGAGAACACACCTTTTTCCTTTGCTTTCACCTTTCACCATTTAAACCCTTGTTTCCCCCCCAGCCGGACCCCAACATCCTGGAGGCGGAGACGCCGGCGGGCCTGATCCGGGGCCACGCGTACTCCGTCACGCGCGTGAAGTACGTGGACATCGAGACGCCGGGCCGCGCGGGCAAGATACCGCTGCTGCGCCTGCGCAACCCCTGGGGCAACGAGGCCGAGTGGAACGGCGCCTGGAGCGACAAGTACGGCCTTTGGACTTCATTTTCACTCTTTTTTGAACTCTTTTTAACCTTTAAGCTATCGGCCTTAGCTTTAAGCTATTTATAAGTGACCCTGTGTCAACGAAATATTTCTCATATAAGGGCCTTATTCATAAACACTTATTAATAACAGTTTAACTATCTTCTTCTTCATCAAGTGGATGGTCAACTTACCCAATCCTGGTGTCAGACTTATTGAGCGGCCAACGGCCTCTGACATGGCTCATGTAACAACTACTATCCGTAGAAAGTAACCGGGACCGACGGCTTAACGTGCCCTCCGAAGCACGGAATCATCTTACTTTTCGGACAATCAGGTGATTCAGCCTGCAATGCACTAACCAAACTGAGTACAGTCTCACAAAAAGATTTTTGTGAGGTATCCCCACCGGGAAGGAACCTCCGGGTCGTGAGCAGGCGCTCAAACCACAACACCACGGAGGCTGTTAACAGTTGAGCTATCAAATGGTTTGTCCCTTTCCGTCATACGCTATTTTCGAAGAGCAAAAGACAAAACACTTGCACAGTGCTTTAGTTATAGAACGTTTATGAATAAGGCCCTAAGCTTGTAATGTCCCTCTGAACAAAGGCAAAGCTGAGCCAAGGTCTCTCATCTCACCGAAGATATCAGTACAGTAAGAAGGAGTTATATCTCTCGTAAAAGACTAAATTTTGTCTTCGTAAGTGTACGCTAGGCCTGCTGGTGTCCGAGGTTCTAGACAGCCTATAGGACTCGCGGCTATGTAGTAATATTTATGGGTCAATTTTTTGTACTCCTCACTTTACTGATGATCTTCAGCGAGATGAACAGAAAAAATGATTAAGATTTGCCCGTAAAACTGAGGTCGACATTGTAGGGTTATTACAGGACAATAATTACTAACTTTTATTTTTATTTTGTATAACTACAGGTCTCCTGAATGGCGTTACATCCCTGAATCGGAGAAGGAGGAGCTGGGCTTGACGTTTGATGACGACGGGGAGTTCTGGATGTCTTTCAAGGACTTTGTCACCCACTTCTCGAGGTAACTTGTATTTTGACTACAGAATTACCGAATCAATAGCATTAGCCTGTATACGCTTCCTCTTCAAAATTATATAATAAAAAAATTTTTGTTAGGGCTAATGTCGGAACTACCAGTCCGATTTGAATAATTCTTTTTGTAATGGATAGCCACATTCAAAGGTTAGGTTATAGGTTATTTTTCATCCCAAAATTCTGCCTAAAACCGCGGGGTGATGCTAGTCTCTACTAAGGAGGCATGCAACGTCTCAGTACGAGCATAAGTAACCTGTCTGTGTACTGTTTTCAGAGTGGAGATATGCAACTTGAACCCCGATTCCCTGGACCCCGAGGAGTGTCCCGAGGGATGCACCAAGAAGTGGGAGATGTCTGTCTTCGAAGGGGAGTGGGTCAGAGGTAATCTATACTAATATTATAAAGAGGAAAACTTTGTTTGTTTGGTTGTAATGAATAGGCTCAAAAACTACTGGACCGTTTTAAAAAATTCTTTCACCATTCGAAAGCTACATTATCCACGAGTAACATAGGCTATTTTTCATCCCGAAATTCCCACAGGAATGGACACAACGCGGGTAAAACCGCGGGGCGCTGCTAGTGTAAAATAAAAGCGTTGTGTATCCGTAAACGTAGTTTCAATTAAAAATTAACTGCATGAGTTAAATTATAACCCAAAATACGCAACATAACGGGTATAAATTCGGGTGAAACCGTCATCTATTGCTTGTTATTATACTAAAACTAATCACTACATAGTATAAAACAAAGTCGCTAATTTTGTCTGTTTGTTTGTCTGTCTGTATGCTTAAATCTTTAAAATTACGCAACGGATTTTGATGCGGTTTTTTGTAATAGGTAGAGTGATTCAAGAAGAAGGTTTTTATGTATAAAAATTGCCGATATTCCCACGGGAACGGGCACAACGCGGGTAAAACCGCGGGGCGCTGCTAGTATTAACTAAACTTGTCTTGTTCTAGGCGTGACGGCAGGCGGTTGTCGCAACTATCTGGAGTCGTTCTGGCGTAATCCTCAATACAATGTGACTTTAACCGACCCGGACGAGGGAGATGATGAGAACAAGTGTACTGTAAGTGTTTAGGTTTACTGTTATTTCTAGTCTTCACTACATATTATAAAACAAAGTCCCCGGCCGCGTCTGTCTGTCTGTTCGCGATAAACTCAAATACTACTGCACGGATTTTGACGCGGTTTTTTAATAGATAGAGTGGTTCAAGAAGAAGGTTTATATGTATAAAAGTTCCCGAAATTCCCACGGGAACGGGCACAACGCGGGTAAAATCGCGGGGCGCTGCTAGTTATATCCAAAAATTACGTGTCAGGTTGTTTGTCCGCGATGGACTCTTAAACTTCTGAACTTGTTTTAATTCTGATTTGCTCATCGTGTGCAATTAGATCTAATTTCAAAAATAGGATAGATTACATCTCAATTTATAGTGATTAGGGTGATCCATCCCTTAATTTTTATATGGCAAAACAACCTATGCCTGGTCAGCTAGATAATTATGTCATGTAAGTACAAATAACGAAAAAAAACATGTAAATTAAAAGCGAAGTGTATCCGTAAACGTTGTTTCAATTCAAAACAAAAATGTCTTATTTTCCAGATAATCGTAGCCCTTATGCAGAAGAACCGCCGCTCCCAGCGGCACGCGGGCCTGGAGTGCCTCACGATCGGGTTCGCCGTGTACCGCCTGCCGTCGTACGGACACGTGCCCAAGCCGCTCGACGTCAACTTCTTCAAATACAACGCTTCGGTTGGCAGGTCGCAGGCGTTCATCAACTTGAGAGAAGTTAGTGCTAGGTAAGAGAATGAATAATATGTTCTATAATATAAAAATTAATCGTGAAATGTGTTGGTAAGCGCATAACTTCAGAACGACTGCACCAAATTGGATGATTTTTTTTAATGTGTTCCTTATTGTCAGGACAAGGTTTTTATATAAGAAAAATAAGGAATAAAAATCTCAAAATTTCCACGGGAACGGGGGCGCTACGGGTAAAACCGCGGGGCACAGCTAGTACTGTAATAGTTATAGCTACTAGCTGCGCTCTGTGGTTTTACTCGCGTTGTGCCCGTTCCCGTGGGATTTTAGGATGAAAAATAGCCTATAACTTTCCCGTTGAAAGTGGCTATCCATTACAAAAATAATTATTCAAATGGGACTGGCGATTCCCGAGATTAGCTCAAACATCCAAACAAACAAATTAAACAAACGTACAAAATTGACCTCTTTATAATATTAGTATAGTAAAAGAAAAATATCCATCCTCACAAAAAATTCTCTATTATAATATTATTAGTATAATTCAAATGATCTCTATTCTTATTGTTTTAAGGTTCAAACTGGAACCAGGTAGTTACGTGATCGTGCCTTCCACCTTCGAGCCTGACGAGGAAGGTGAATTCTTGGTGCGAGTCTTCTCTGAGAAGGACAACAATATGGCGTAAGTAATACTCTCAGATGTAGACTAACATTTGTCAAATATGTCAGTGTTGTAAAATATCCAGCCAATCATAACAGAGTGGAACGGAACCAGTCGAATTGAATGAATGAATCCGGTGTTGCAACTTCGAATAGGATAGTTGACAAAATTTGGAAATTAGTTTAAAACTATAGCTTAGCATCTATTTCACCCCAAAAATATATTATTTTAAGAAAAATAGTTTTTTTACGTTTGTATTTTGAGTTTTAAGAAATGAAATTGAAATTGACCGCGAAAAAGGCCAAGACTGTCATGCCGTCTTGAATGACGTCACATTTCGCAGAACAGCCGTGTTTGTGTATGAAAGTCAATTGTGTTTTTTAATAAATAATGAATATCTCGTATTATAAATACTGTATAGTGCCCCAATGTAAAAGTACAACGACAAATAATTCATATACGTTCCAAACAATAAAAAATACGAAGAAAGTCATTATCAACTAATTCCACAATGTATAGTCGATTTCTTTCGCATTGGCGAGACGTATGTACAAATAAATATGGCCGATTTTCTGAACAAAGATAATATAGAGGTAAAGATTGATACATTAGCCACGGAGGTAGGAGTTCATAATAATTTTTATAGCAGTGATAGTTATATTCTATATTAAAATATGACTGATATAAATTCAGAAGTTGCTTAATGGCTGACATAGTATCTGTTCATTGGTTTATACATTAATTAAGTTAATCAGTCGGGTTTTTAAGTTTTTCTTTTAATCACGCAGATACAACGCTGATAAAAAACCGCGAATTGCTGTCAGTCGTATAATATCACTATCCTATCCCATCCTATCCTACTAATAAATAACACACCAAATCACTAAACAAATCGAAGTCCAGAGAGAAAGCCAAGTTTTTTAGGAAATCGAACATAGAGGAGCACCCGTAACGTACGACATCAAGCAAACGAGACGAATGACGAACGAAGCATAGCGGCTGACTAGGTATCGGCCTGTCTTGCCAGCATAATGACAGTTCTTAGTTAACCGACAGTAGCAATACCGCTTAATTACCTCAAAACTGAACATACAACAAAAATATAATCGCTTTAGCGCTAGTATATTAACGTACGTTGCTAGTATATTAAATTAAAAATAATGTCGTGAGTTTTCAAAGTAATACGATGATTTATTTTAATTTGCCTTTTTGTGAGTTGAAAAAGTTCAATCACTTAGTTGATTTCATACTCTGTTATATTTTTTTGCTTGCTTTGCTCATCACTATAGCCATAGTCAAAAAAATAGCATTTTACTATCTGTATTTTCACAACCTCAATTTTTTTCTTTTTGTTAAAATATGATGTTGAAAATTAATAAAATTCATGAATTCCGTGTTTAGAACTTAGGAAAAAGTGTATAGTGTGTGGCAAACTATTGAGTGTGTAGTTTAAGATAAATACGTGAATGTCGTAAAATCAAAGGTTTGTTAACATGAATTGCCAAAAAATTAGAAATCTACTATACATCGTAGTTTTATCCGAAATGTGACGTCACGCTTCTCTGATTGGTGTTTAATGTCACGTGATTAAACGCCTCATTTTGTCGGTTTTATTTTCCAAAAATATTATTAATCTTTTATTATTTTAATAGCAAAGTTGATTATTTATTTACTTATTATCATGGTTAATCATTAGAAACTAAAAGCCATCCGATTCATTCTTAGTGGAAACAAGCCTATTATTATTTTGACAAGCCCGTTGGCACAGTGGCAGTGAGAGCGCTTACTGTGTCGGGGGTTGCGGGTTCGATTCCCGCCCGGAGTCAACAATATGTGAAGACATAATTGTTGGCGACGATGTCTGGGTGCCAATTATATATTCTTACTAGCTGTGCCCCGCGGTTTCACCCGCGTTGTACCCGTTCCCGCGGGAATTTCGGGATGAAAAATAGACGTTGGCCGATTCTCAGACCTACTCAATATGCTCACAAAATTTCATGAGAATCGGTCGAGCCGTTTCGGTGGAGTACGCGAACGAACACTGTGACACGAGAATTTTATATATAAGATAAAGTATTTGTGTATTTATAAGTAATAGTATCAGTGAAATAGATTCCATAATTGGGTCTAATTAACCGTGAGTGAATTTGTCCGGGTATGTTTATTTATTTATTTATTATGCAATGTATTAATAGTATCCGTTTCTCTACCAAATCTTTCGAAAAGAGTAGATATATGTCTTCACATTACATGCTTGCTCCGCTAGCGTAGTTTGACTAAGCGATGTAAGCTCATTGCAATTGTTAAGCAACGTGCAGCTCGACCCCTACTTACATGCCTAAGGGTATACATTTTATTGATTATATGTATTTTTTATTTCAGTGAGAACGACGAAGATATTGGCATGGGAGATGTTGATGACAGAGTGAGTTTTGATTTTTGTTCCTTTTAACTAACCGTGTATACATTTTGGATATACATACGTATTTATTTATTCCTTGCCTTATTTGAACCGTACTTGTCTCAGATCAAGCAGTCAACCCCGGACCCCGAGCCCACGGACCCGGTGCGTCAGTTCTTCGACCGGCTCGCCGGATCCGACGGAGAGGTCGACTGGCAGGAGCTCAAGGAAATACTCGACTACGCCATGAGAGAGGGTGAGTACTATACTAGCTGACCCGGCAAACGTTGTTTTGTCATATAAAAATTAAGGGGGTAGATCACCCTTATCACTATAAATTGAGATGTAAGCTATCCTATCTTCAAGTCCTAATCAAATTTTGAATCGGTTCAGTAGTTTAGGAGTCCATCGCGGACTAACAACGTGACACGTAATTTTCATATATAAAGTTTTTTATTCATAAATGAATCGTGCATTCGTCTCGAATTCGTTTGTCTCGCTGAACTCGAGAACGGTTGAGCCGATTTAGCTGATTTTGGTTTTGAAATGTTTGTCGTAATCCAGGGAAGGTTTAACGGTAAGCAGTGACGGAATATATGAGGGTGAAACCGCAGGGCACTGCTAGTTGAAAATATTTTGCTTTATGTCACTTGACATTAGACACTGTATTACTGACGTTAGAGAACTGTGTCACTGAATTTAAATATTATGTCACTGATATGTGTTATACTATGTCACGATGAATATGACATTACCAAGACACTATACCGCGGCTCAGAGGCGTTATTTGTCTGTGACAAATGACACGTTTTCTTGAATTTTGTTGAGTAACTTATTTTGCTTTCAGTTTACTTTTTATGTTCTTTCGCGCGTTTAGTCGATCTATTATAATTTTTGGTTAGCTTTCATTCGTTTTAAAATATTAATTAAATAATCAAAATGTCATTTTCAAACATGAAGAACATTTCCTATGTAATAAATAATTCTATTGACATTATAGAACTTGGTTGTCCATTTTAATATTAATTATAATCCGTCCCATAAACTTAAAAAATGTTTTAATTAAAAATCCATCATAATCTCCTGTATTTAATAAATAAGCTTTTATTTAAACTTTAACCCAAGAATACTCAATCACTATTCAATTTACGAAGTAATTAATGAGTGTGTTTGAGTATACGGGTTTAAAATATTTAATTTAAACTTCCAATTAAGCCTATACTTAATAGTCTCTATACACCAAACGCCTAAAATTACCGGAGTTAGAGTGCGTTTTCATCGAAGCGAAGCGGAGCTGTGCGGAGCTCAACTGACCAATCACAACGCATTATGAAAAGATTTTGACAATGTCAATGTGTTGTTTGACAAACTTAATGCGCTGTGATTGGTGAATCGGGACCGCTCCTCTCCTCTTCATTGAAAACACAGCACAGTGTATAGAGGCCTTTACCAATACCATTATTTAAGTATATATTTGAAATGCCCATTTTTTATTATTTTATATGAATATTAATTAATTTTAGTATACGTGTAGCTTTCAATGTATTAATAGCTTCATGTCAAGTTAAATGCCGCTTTCGTTTTCATTTGCTCGCAGGGTTTTATATGTAAGTATTATAATAATTATGACATTCATTTTATTTAAAAAAAATTGTGTTTGGTTTTATGATCCGACTCCATAGTAAAGCTTTTTTTGGAAATTTCAAATGCAAAAAATGCACATAACCCAAATGGTGTTAAAAAAATATTTTAAGGTTTATTGCGACTTTCTTTTTGCTAAAAATGTAGATTTTTGTTTTTAGTTACATTTTGTTAGTTTAGTGTCTTGAAGTTTTTTTGCTTATTTGTCAGATATCAATTTTAAAATGAAATCTAAAAGCTTTGTTGTCAGATATTTATTTCACCGGCTATAGCTTGTCACATTCATTATGTTGTGTCTAAATAACAAAAAATCTACTCTAAGTTTAGTGACATAACAATATATCAGAATATATATTTTGTGATATTACCTACATTATAATGTAATCCTCAGACCATAAAAACTCAAGGCAGAGCGCATGCTAACATTGAAATGAGGCGAGATTTGTAAACATATTATGTAACAATGAGGTAAATGAGTTCAATAAAATAATGTGTGGTGTCCAAGTGAGTCTTCTACTCTTACCACTTTATTAATAAACGCGGTGTAACTAAAACACTGGAACACTGTGTTTTGTCTCTTTTGCTCTTCGGTAAATTGCGTATGTCAGAAAGTGACAAACCATTTGATAGCTAAAATGTTGTTAATGCGCGTTTATGGCATAATGGTAAGAAATTTTGCATGTGTCACTCAATGTTCGCTGCGCTCGGTTTTGACTTCTTATTTTGTTTGAGACAACTCGTCTATATTAAATATTATTCCATCTTCTTTATAAAATATTCCACAATTCCCAACCCATTACAATAAAAATTAAACCCATTTTACTTAACATATTTAAACACCATATACCAAATAAGTAAACAATACCATAAACAATAGAGCTGGCAATGCGCCAAGGCGCCTACGACGGCGGAGGGCCAGGGCGGGCGGCGCAGATAGGGCAGACCACAAACAGCCCACAAGAGCAGAGCTGTCTAGAGCAGTTGCTCTGTGCTCTATGCGCCCCCATCTGCAAGGAAATTGGCGTTGATTTGCAGCAAATGCAACAACCGAATCAGGAGCAAGTACATTTGACACAACCGCAGCCTCAAGGTTAGTTTTTTGGTTATTTTTTCTGTCAAATTGAATCTTGACGTAAGGACTTTAATGAGACCAATTTTGAATTGAATATTCGATAATTTCGATCTAAATGAGGCAAGAAGAGAAAGAGAGAGAAGATAATTTTAATTCAAAGGTTTACATAAGGCATTAGTTAATTAATTGCATAGAGAAAATAAGTTACAGTTTAACTTTTTCTAAGGTGGTTAATAAATATTAAGTTTTTACTACAAGTCTGAAATAAATATGTATGAATAAAGCCTGTCATGATATGACTTAATGATAATCCCGTCCCGCCGATATCAGTGCAGAGAGGCGGAATGTCATGACGTTACGTCATGACTTTTGTCTAAGTGACCAGATTGTCATGACTTTTATGTTCAATCAACCATAATATTATTACAATTTAACATATGTATTTGTAATAGGATTTTGTATCAGACTCTTACAAACACAATCTAGGTTTTAAAAAAAGTATTAGCCTGTAATGTCCCACTGCTCGACAAAGGTCTTTCATCTCACTGAAAATATCAATACAGTGCGGAGGATTAGGCTTAAAAACTATGGCTATACCAAAAGCGGCCAAGCCTCAAAAGTTTTCTCCAAATATTCATTGTTATTATAAACTTACCATCAATTTGTGGGTTGTATAATGTATAGCCAAGAATCTTAATTAGCATGATCTACCGTAGTTAAGTCTATGTCCTAGGCAGGTCTACTAATTCATATTTTTCCTTTCAGGTTTTTCATTATAAATATATTTTACTGTATAGTGACGTTTTATAGAAATGGAGGCATCATTTAAAATGTCTATTTTTGTTTTTTTTTTATACTTGATTATTTTTTGTGTTGATTTTCAGTATTGTTGTAGTTTTGTAAAATTATTGTTTTAAGTAGATGTGATATACAATGTTTAGAGATTTTTTTTTACATAAAAAAATGTACCTAGGAATAGTTATGTAGATTTTTTCTTTTATTTTTATTAATATGTGTAAAAAATAAGTAGATTACATATTAGAATATAATTTTACAAAACTATTGTATATGTAAGTATATTTTTTTAATTAATTTCGCTACTAACACTGAATATGACAAAATTTTCAAAATATTTTGGAAATTTTTTCATTGTGCTTCTCACTACACGTGTATTATATAAGCACTTTTTATATACAAAAATGGGCATTTTAAATGTGATATAGGTATAATTGTATTATTATGTTAAATTTATATTAAATAATAGAATTTTTTTACCTCCATTTCTTTAAAAGTAAAACAATAATGGCTATTGAGTAAATTGAAATACTCAAAATGATTATTTTTTATCAAAATTGAAAATCTTAAGGCTTATTTTATTTTTAAAGTAAGTCCTAAGATTGATATTTGATTTGTTTTTAATGATTTTTGTTAAAAAAAATAGTCATTATTTAAATTAAAACAATATATAAGGGTGTGGTTATGTTGGTGAGCTATTTATAGTTGATAGTGAAATATTATATATTTTAAAAATCAAATTAAAAAGATTATCATAAAAAAAAATACATTAAAATCATACTTTTACGACCGTGAAAAAAACAACGTTTACTAAAATCATCTTACAATATATTTCACCATCTCCTATCTCCGCTCATCAACATACCCGCACTCTAAAACTATCACTGAACTATTTTCAAAATATTTCAGAATTAGGCGGCCAAGGGTTTTCCAAAGACGCCTGCAGGAGCATGATCGCCATGCTCGACAAAGACAACTCTGGCGGTCTAGGATTTGAAGAGTTCAAAACTCTATGGATCGACTTGAGGCAGTGGCGGGTGAGTATTTTTGGTGACAAATTTTTTTTGGGATAATAATTTAGTTCTAAATTTGAGTTTTATTGTGAAGAGACTTTTTTGTAGGTATATTGTGCAATCATTTTTTTATCATTTAGTGAGTATAACCGATTTTTTATGCAAAGATTTTTTAAGGAGGAAAGAGGTTTTAAGAAGTATTTTTTTAAATTCTTACATTTAATTAATTACACTTACTGATACAGTTAGTTGTAACTTATAAAAAAATCAAATATAATAATAGACATTAATTGTCATAACTTCAAAATTCGACGTATGGTTATCCTTTTCACCCCGAATTTAAAATACATGGACAAGTATATTTTTATTTTGTATCACATTAATGAGTGTGTGTCCACTGTCCACGGTGGCCAGGCGGTGTACCGCATGCACGAGCAGGAGGGCCGCGGCGTGCCGGCCGCCGGGCTGCGCGACGCGCTGCACGCCGCCGGCTACACCGTCAACGCGCACGTGCTCAACGTGCTGGCCCACAGGTGATCATGTACACACGTCTACACACGTGTACTTGATGTACACACGTATACACTGATATTCATACACAACACACATATCATCCATGTATATCCGTGCTTCGGAGGGCACGTTAAGCCGTCGGTCCCGGTTACTTTCTACAGATAGTAGTCATTACATGAGCCATGTCAGAGGCCTTTGGCGGCTCTATAACTCTGACACCAGGATTGGTCAGGGTGACATCCACTCGATGAAGAAGATCCATGTATATATGTACTTCTATAGTATACTCGTACATGGGTACAAAATACATTTATTTCAATACACTAACTACTTGTTTTAATAAACATAAAGACATAGGTATAAAAAACGGTATAATGCAAAAACATACAGAATAATTATTCTATTTGTTTTATAGATACGGCGGTTCCAACGGATACATTCAATTTGACGATTTCATCATGTGCGCTGTCCGTTTGAAGACAATGATTGGTAAATATACTTTAAATATATTTATGAAAATAAACTAATTTATATAATGTGAAAAAGTATGCGAAGAAGAATGGAAGTTTTTTTGCAATCTACACAAAGAGGGTGTTGTTATAAGTGGGATATTTAGACCATGTCAGAAGCCTTTAGGCGGTCAAAAAACTCCCACACCAGGATTGGCCACTAACGGCCGATTCACACATGTCTCCGTTTTACTGTTCCGTTTTATCGTGTATGTAGTTGTATATTATTTACTGTATACGGAATACTGTGCCATGTGTGAAGTCGCTCATACAACTACATACGCCGTCGACGAAAAAAAAACGTACACGATAAAACGGAACAGTAAAACGGAGACATGTGTGAACCGGCCGTAATCTACTCGAAATTAGTGATGAATGAAAAGAATGAATGATAAAATAAGACAGAATACCGAAGATAAGAGTGACCGAATGACTTAACGTAGAATTCTTTAGTTAGACACTATAAGAATGAATGACATAATTTTACATACCATAGATAACAATAACTAAATTATTTATACATAGAGTACTATAAACACCTAGCTCGCTCGCCCTCGCTTCGCTTCGGGTGAAAAGCCCACCCCCTGTTAGGGGTTGAATTTCGCAAGATCCTTTCTTAGTGCTTACATCATGAAAGGAACTCCTGTACCGAATTTCAAGTTTCTATGAACAGTAGTATCAGCTGTATGTTGATATATAAGTCAGAGAGTCAGTCAGCCGGTGAGATGTCAGAATGAACGAATGACACATACAACACCATAGACAATAAAATAACGAATGAACGAATGACACGTACACTATAGACAATACAAGAATGAATGAATGATTATAGACATACCATACCACACATAATACTATTTTTATTCTTAATAACAATTTAGCCAACAACGAACCGCTTGAGAATCTTGAACGAGATTTGCAATGGAACGAGTGAACGACAAACATCGCCGCGAACGAAACGACGATAGTTTTGACACAAGTATTAATGTTATACAACTGTATAATGAGAAGGGTTGGCAACGGAAATAGATTCAAGTCTATTTTTGTTGCTAACTCTACTCTGAATTTAATTTGCATTGATACATCATGATTATTTAAGTTTTATTTTATTTTATTTTAGATACTAATTTTATAATATCACGATATTCTCAATGCAAATTAAATTAAAGACAAATGCAAAGTCTACACTTCGAATACATTATAATAGTAACATTGGTTTGATTATAATACAGAACTTAATAAATTCAAACTGTAATGTCCCACTGTTGGACAAAGCCCGTTCATCTCACTGAAGATATCAGTACAGTGGGGAGGATTACCTCTGTGATTATTTGGAATTTAGATATTTTTAAATTTTAAAAGTTCTAGTAATTCTTTTTCTTATCGATGTTACCTTTAAAATCATATGCGATGTTAATTGTTCTAAAGTTTGTCGTTTTTATTTATTATTAATTTTTCATTTCAAAGTGATGAGTCTGTGATGAGATTTTTTGTTTGTTTTACAAATGCAACATATTCGCAAATGGTTATAATTGTTTTCAGAATCATTTTGTACTTTTTCACAAGGAAAAAAATAATTTATTATTTTTAATATGAATTTTCAAAATATTGTAAATATGTACTTTAAAATTCTAATTATTTTCTCCTTGTGTTAAAGTACACCACAAACGCTTACTAACTGTGTATATAACATTTATTTGAAATGTATATTAACATGTAATGTATATACTTACAGATACATTCAAAGGGCGATCATCGGGCGGTGAATACGCTACGTTCTCGCTCGAAGAATGGTTGAATCGCACAGTATATTCGTAAGACTTGCCTTAATATACAATATTAATATATACATTTTGTATAAAATTCGCCTTTTCATGTATAAAACCATTTTTTTAGTTCCCAGTTAGTTTTGACCAGTTTTTCCCTGTTGCCTATTTATTCTAATAATTCGTCCAATTGTAAATCTAGAAAGATTTTATATACATTGTTAATAAGGTTATAAAAAGTATAAATGTAATTTTGAAGTCACAAATTGTTTTTTTTTTTTGTAAATTATTTGTTATTTAATTTGTTCTGTTATTTTGTAAAATATTAATTTTCAAAGTTATGCATTTTTTCTGTATACTATATTTTCTTCTCAATATCCAGGGTACCAAATAATATATATTGTGTTCTGACACTTTCATAATTCTGACATTCATTTATATTTGACATGAATTAAACATTTTACGTAATACTCACTGTTCACGCTCTTTAAATATTCGCGCCATTTCAAACGACGCCGTTCAAACTACGCGCAAACCGGACGTCAACCAATCAGCGAGGAGAACGCGCGGAAGGGAAGGAGAAAAGAACGATAAAACTTTACATTCGGTCACCGCGCGAGAAAAAGTCGTTACCGTGTGCCTCGCCTCCGCAATTAATTAATTAAATACTAATGGACAATAAACAGTTAACCAAACGAACAATTCACCGCTGAAGCACAGGCAGCAAATAGTGAGTTATACACTCACTAATGTATTAAAATGTAATAATATTATGTTTAAGTAAAATACGTTACGGGTTTAATTCGGTAAAATTAAAATATTTACTTTAAACAAAATGGCGGCAGTCCGCCATCTTGTGTGACGTCACTTTTTATGTTTACAGTATTTTTTGTTACCACCGGATCCTTCATTCCACAGGTTTTTTACTATTTTTAAGTTGAAGATTGTGAAATAGGAATGTTTGTTATTTAAAAGGTCTGTTTAATAGAATGAAATTACTGTTTTGTCAATTTTGTTTATTTTGTTTGTCAATACGGTATACTGTGCGATGTAATCATAAGGTCACAAAGGATGTTTGTCTGTTCATATATTTTTTATATAAAAATCGCTATTTATGTTGTCAATTTGTCAATTGCATTTTTTTATTTAATGTATTTATAACTCGATGTATTCAGATCTGAAAATAATAAATGTTTATTGATTCATATTTTATGGTTTTATTTAGTCATATAAGCCAATTTAAGGGCAGGCTATGAAAGAGTTGTCAGTCAACTTCGATGTTGATAAATGATTGAACAAGATTTTGTACAAAAATACCAGGCGAGCATAACTCACCAAGAGGTTATACCTCTGATAGAGCAAAATAATATACCTCCCTGTATGTCATAGGCTCCTGGTAGTTTTCGATACAAATAAAACTATAATAGTTAGGCTCGGTGAGGCTACTGATAAAACAATAAATAAAAATATGTGCGTAAACGTGTGTGTGCTTGAAGACATACAACACATAGACAACTCTTCGGTTCACTTGTTGACGAAAAATCTACACTAATATTATAAAGCTGCAGAGTTTGTTTGTTTGAACGCTTTAATCTCAGAAACTACCAATCCGATTCGAATAATTATTTTTTGAATGGATAGACACATTTAACAGGAAGATTACAGGTTACTTTTCATCGCGAAATTCCCACAGGAACGGGCACAACGCGGGTATAACCGCGGGGTGCTGCTAGTAATGTAATATTTTTTTGGTTATACTGCCGTTTTTTATCCTTTATTCAAATAAAACATACCAAATTGTAATAAATCTTATATTCATTATTACATGTGCGTTATAACAGCATCAGTCTTAACATTATTTATTTTGACTTACATTTTAACAACAAAATGGCCGATTTTTTTATTAACATACGTTGGTCGCTAAAAAAACAAACAAGTATTAGCCTGTAATGTCCCACTGCTGGGCAAAGCCGTCTCATCTCACTGAAGATATCAGTACAGTGAGGAGGATGTCGTAATCACCACACTTGCCTAATACGGGTTGATGATCCCAAACCCGAGCCATGTTTGAAAAGTAGGAAACATGTTTTCGATCGACCCGGGAATTGAACCCGAGACCGCAGTACACCGACTGCACATACCACTAGACCACCGAGGCGGTTAAACTTCATAATAGTTATGTTTGTCACATTGCCTAGCTTTGGAAAAGAAAGAGAATTATTAGAGTAAGCTTATATATCTTAGATTTACTCCCGAATACCGAAACACTACTCAAATTATGAGATACATTATAAGGGTTCCTTTCCAATGAAGCGCAGCGGAGCAGTGCGGAGCTCAACTGACCAATCACAACGCATTACGAAAATATTTGACAATGTCAATGGGTTGTTTGACAATGTCAATGCGTTGTTTTACAATGTCAATGCGTTGTTTGACAATGTCAATGCGTTGTTTGACAATATCATTGCGTTGTTTGACAATGTCATTGCGTTGTTTGACAATGTCAATGCGTTGTTTGACAATGTCAATGCGTTGTTTGACAATGTCATTGCGTTGTTTGACAATGTCAATGCGTTGTTTGACAATGTCAATGCGTTGTTTGACAATGTCAATGCGTTGTTTGACAATGTCAATGCGTTGTTTGATAATTTAATTTCGTTGTTTGATAATCCTAATGCGCTGTGATTGGTGAATCGGGCTCCGCTCCGCTTTAATGGACACGCACCCTAACATTGAACTTATAGAACTGAGGGCTGCTTAATTTGAGTGGCGTTTGAGTACTCGGGTATTAAACTTAGTAACTAATATGAACTTTTATACAATACATTCAAATATTTAATACCGAATGATTTGTTTAAAACTAAGATATATAATATATATTATACATATTAAGATATAAGATATATTATAATTTTTTCGATGTACTAATTAAGCTCACATTAGGATAATTAAACAAGATGTTAGTACAGTGAGAAGGAATACTTAGAAAAAGAAAAAAAAATGGAGATTTAAAATTGAGTTCTTCTTCTTCATCGAGTGGACGGTCAACCTGACCAATCCTGGTGTCAGAGTTATTGAGCCGCCAAAGGCCTCTGACATGGCTCAAGTAACGACTACTATCCGTAGAAAGTAACCGGGACCGAAGGCTTAACGTGCCCTCCGAAGCACGGAATCGTCTTACTTTTCGGGCAATCCGTGCTTCGGAGAGGAGAATTAGATTTTGAGTTTAATTCCGGCTTAATTAAGTTAGGTAAGCAATCCACCAATAGAATTGCCGGTTATTTAATGCATTGCTATTGGTGGATTTTTTACCTCTCTCGGCTCTGATAGGTAAGTATTCTTATAAAGTATATGTGTATGTATATGTAATAGTATCAGTGAGTTAGATTCCATAATACAAGCTAAGAGCTTACTTTGGGTCTAATTAACCGTGTGTGAATTTGTCCGGGTATATTATTATATATGTAAGGCGATCGACCAATATTAGTACTCAGTTTTTATTTTAATCTATCTATCTATATAAATATAATTCACCATTCTTTCTAGTCGGATAGGCTAGTGGCCAACACAGATGTTGGAGTTTCAGAGCGCTACCATGCTTTGGAGGGCACGTTAAGCAGTCGGTCCCGGTTGTTTCAACCGTTAGACCATATCAGAGGCCTTTAAGCGGTCTAACAACTCCAGGCTTGTCCACAACGAAATGAATTAACGAAATTTTACTTTTCAAAATATGACTTTTTTTGACAAATGACTGACTTTCAAAATATGACTTTTTTTGACAAATGACTGACTTTTCAAAAATCTTAGCCTATACAACTAACATATAACAAAAACTAGCTCACAGAAGGTTGCTTATGAGCTAAATACAGTGTAAATATACTAGTCAAGGCACTTACTAAAAATATGACATCGAACCATCTGTGGTAGAAGTTGAAATGGATCTCACCCAACACTTGAGTGATAATGATTCTGTATTCTGGAGGCATGTTCATTCGCATCAGCAGCACTGACGAACAGAAATACATGCCCATGATCTGCGCTAGGATTAACACTATGATGTTGGAGGATTTCGATGAGGAGATCTTGTAGAAGAACTGAAACAAAAGTAATAATGTCATTATTCCAAATCTAGGGACACAACTGTCAAATGAAATGACTTGAGTTCAATTTAAGTGACACAAATGCTAAATTTAGGTACACAACTGTCAAATCAAAATCTTGAGTTCAATTTAAATGACACGAATATCAAATCTAGTGGCAACTGTCAAATCAAATACTTGAGTTCAATTAAACTTAATTCAAGTGACAAAAATACAAAATCGACTGACACAACAGCTGTCTAATCAAATTACTTGAGTTCAATTGAAATGACATAAAAGCAAAATATAACACAACTGTTTCAATTATATGTATGATGACATACATCAGATGAACACATTGGACACATATGATGAAATCCGTCCAGTGGTTTTTCCGTAAGAGTAACAAACATCCATACATCCATCCTCACAAACATTCGTATTTATAATATTCATAGGATTTGGTGACGTAGATATCAAATGTAGTGACACAGCTGTCAAATCAAATGACTTATTTTTAGAAATAAATAGAAATAGAAACATTTATTCAGACAGTCACACAACAAAAGGAAGAACAAAACAAAAAGAAAACTACAGATAGAACATACATTGAACAGAAATACTGTGTGAGGTCTGAACAGGCTTGTGAGGTTTATACTGACACATATGTCAAATCTAGTCTTCTTCCTCTTCACGGAGTGGACGGCCAACCTGACCAATCCTGGTGTCAGAGTTATTGAGCCGCCAAATGCCTCTGACGTGGCTCATGTAACGACTACTATCCGTAGAAAGTAACCGGTACCGACGGCTTAACGTAATCATCTTACTTTTGGGGCAATCAGGTGATTCAGCCTGCAATGTCCTAACCAAACTGAGGACAGTCTCACAAAGAGATTTTTGAGGGAGATATTACTGTCCCCACCGGGAATCGAACCCGGAACCTCCGGATCGTGAGCCGAGCGCTGAAACCACAAGACCACGGAGGCTGTCAAATCTAGTGACATTAATAATTAACCAACCTTAGTAAGTGTGAGTAGTAGTCCTCTTATGCTAGTCAACACAATGCACCCGACGAGTATGAAGGACACGTGCTGCGACCAGAACGCGACGTCGATGCGCAGCCCGAGCCAGTGGACTACGATCTCTAGCCCGCGGGTCACAGGGTCCTTTTTGCCGACGCGGTCGAATACTATGTTGATTGTCGACTGAAAAAATGGTATAGGTAATGCATTGATTGGAGTAGGAACTAAAAAAAATCAGGGGAATATTTTAATAGCGAACAATGTTTTATTTCTATTTTTTCAGGGGTGACTTTTACCCCTAGTGGTCTCGAATCTGAGAATCCTGAAATCGTACTAATATTATAAATGCGCAAGTTTGTGAGGTTGTATGTATGTATGTCACTGTCACGAAAAAACCATTGAACGGATATGGATGCTAATATAGTTTATCTTCAGAATAACACATGAGATACATTTCATCCGAAAATTCCTTGCGGGAACGGGTACAGCGCGGGTGAAACGGCGGGGCACGGCTAGTTTTTAATAATTGAAGTCAGTTGTCGAATTTCTTCAAATTCTAGTTACTATCACTACATAGTATAAAACAAAGTCGCTATTTTTGTCTGTTTGTTCGTCTGTATGCTTAAATCTTTAAAATTACGCAACGGATTTTGATGCGGTTTTTTGTAATAGGTAGAGTGATTCAAGAGGAAGGTTTTTATGTATAATAATTCCCGATATTCCCACGGGAACGGGCACAACGCGGGTAAAACCGCGGGGCGCTGCTAGTAACTACATAAAATGGGTAAAAAGCAACTCACAATAAATATCTTCCAAATACAGTACAGCGAGAAGAAATACCCCAGGAAGTTGAAATATTTCCCCTGGAACGTTTTCGACCACTCAATCTTTTCCCTCATAGTCCTCGCGTCGTGTGCTTCCAAGAACAACTGTCTGCTCAACTCCTCGAGGCCGGATATCTCTTGGCGGAGCTGTGATATGTCTGTAAGTGAAGAAAAAAATGGTTTAGTGACATTTATTTTATTCCCAAATGGTTACAGAAAAATTGGCCAGAGGGCTCTTATCTCACTGAAGATATCAGTACAGTGAGGAGGCGTAATCACTATGCTTGACTACTGCGGGTTGGTGTTCTCAAACCAACAGCCTCCGTGGTCTTGTGGTTTGAGCGCCCGGCTCACGATCCGGAGGTTCCAGGTTCGATTCCCGGTGGGGACAATATCTCACAAAAAATCTCTTTGTGAGACTGCCCTCAGTTTAGTTAGGGCATTGCAGGCTGAATCACCTGACTGTCCGAAAAGTAAGATGATTCCGTGCTTCGGAGGGCACGTTAAGCCGTCGGTCCCGGTTACTTTGTACGGATAGTAGTCGTTACATGAGCCATGTCAGAGGCCTTTGGCGGCTCAATAACTCTGACACCAGGATTGGTCAGGTTGACCATCCACTCGATGAAGAAGAAGAAGAAGACTTACTCTCCGTCCCTTGGCCATACGGATTGGCTATGCTCCCAACACTGGACCAAATATTATTCCAAAAGCCTCTACTCTTGACACTGCTTTGGTCCACCATATTGTATTGCTGTCTCCCTCCCACACTGTTGGACTCTGCTAGCGCTATCCTTTTCTTTTTAACCAATATCATGTCCATAGTTTGAAGTAACTTTTTCTCTATTGATACGACGTCGGATTGGGTGACTGGTCTGAAAATGATGAATTAATATTTAAAATATCTGTTGTTTACGCTTGTGGCATAGTTTTACTAAACGATGTTAATCCATCTTGACTGTTAAGCAACGCACAGCTCGACCCCTACTTGGATGGATGGCCGATAGTGGCATTTCTATCTGAGCGCTACCATGCTCCGTTTAATTATCGGTCCCGGTTCAGACCATGTCGGAGGCCTTGAGACGGTCTAAAAACCAGGATTGACCACTTAGTTGAACTTAAATAAGTTTTACTTTCTTAGTCACGAATCAAAATCAGTTACAAAGTTTGCATACATTCATAATCAGGTAATGGTCTTTAAAATAAAATTAATCATATTTCAAATGAAAAAACCGCATCGAAATAGGTCCATCCATTTGAGAGCTACGCTACAGACAGACACACACACACTCAGCCCTCGACGTCAAATTTATAACACCTCTTTTGCATCAGTGGTTAAAAATACAAGTACATACCTTATGAATATAGCCATAGAAGTGTACGGGTAGTTGACGGCACCAAAACCTGACAGTAATGCCATGACAGTCACTCCGATAACACCAATTCTTGATACACCTTGTTCTATTGAGAATATACCCTGAAAATAAAATTAATATATGTGGTCTAGTGGTATGTGCGCTCGCCTGCCAAGACTGAGGCTCGGGTTCAATTCCCAGGTCGAGCGAAAACATGTTTCGTACTTTTCAAATGTGGCTCGAGTTTGAGATCACCAACCCGGATTTGGCAAGCGTGGTGATTATGCCTAATCCTCCTCACTGTACTGATAACTTCAGTGATATGAGAGGCCTTTGCCCAGCAGTGGGACATTTCAGGCTAACACACACATATGTATATATGAGGCTAATTTATATTACAACCAAACTAAGTTATAAGCTTGTGTGACAACTTACCTGCTTAGGACTCAAAATAGGAAATGGATCGCCGAGTTTCCAAAAGAAATACAGATAGATGAACCACACAAACATTGTCAGCGGTCTTATTGCATTCTGTGACACTGAAAATATATACAAAATAATATAGGTGAATGTAGGGTGGTATGTTCAAAAGTGCCTCTATGGGGCCAAAACTGAATTAAAATATTTGACTTGTCTTGACACACTGAATGTATGAATGCTTGATAAGCACTTTGGTATGTGACCGTGATGTATCACTCAGGACGCCCGTTGCTGGTCACTGGGCGATCAGAATGATTGATACTAGTAATAGTTGGGTAAAAAAGTTATTGAATATATGTAATTGGGTTAAAAGTTTCATGTGTTTTTCTATACTAATATTATAAAGTGGTAAAATTTTTAAGTTTGTTTGTTTGTATGTTCGAACTAATCTCGGGAATAACCAGTCCGATTTGAATAATTCTTTTTGTAGTGGATTACCACATTCAACGGGAAGGTTATAGATTATTTTTCGTCTCGAAATTCCCACGGGAATGGGCACAACGCGGGTGAAACTGCGGGGCGCTGCTAGTATTTAATACGCTCAGCGCCACACGGACGTTCCCCATACTTTTGAGAGTGCCCTAACATAACTAATGGCCGTTAAACTTTATAACTTGAGGTAACTAACTTGAATAAAACATAGTTTACGGATACACTTCGTTTTTTAAACATTTATATCTGACGTTTCGGCTCCTTCACAGGAACCGTGGTGATAGAAGACTGAAATGTATCCATGTCTCTATGTAAACATAGTTTCAATTGAAAATGCCTAGATTTGTCAGGTGTGCACTTTAACTTGCTGTTGGCATGGAAACTAAATCCCCATTTAATAGTCTATAGCGTTCCTCAATAAGTGGACTATCCAACACTGAAAGAATTTTTCAAATTGGACCAGTAGTTCCTGAGATTAGCGCGTTCAAACAAACAAACTCTGCAGCTTTATAATATTAGTATAGAATATAGATGTAGTCTAAAAATCCTTAATCTTACTTACCAAATCTCACATTACTGATGCAAAAGTAAGCTATGTAGAATGGTATCAGTGCGATAACCATAAACAATAGAGAGTACAGGCCCAAGTTCCAGTGGAAATATCTTGAACTGAAAACAGAAGAGAAAAATACTGTCTTTAAGTAACAGACTGCAGTTAATTAATATATAGGGTACAGTCACAAGCTTTAATTTGGGACCCATTTCCATTAAATGTTGTTAGAACATTCATAATGCAATAATGTTGAAACTGTAGTTTGATAGAAACATAAAGTTATCGATGGTAAACAATATGAAATTGATATTGCAATAAAATATAAGCTCTAAATAGGTTTGCTACACAATATTCAACCTTAGGTGGGTTCCAAATTATACATGACATGCTTGTGACTGTATAGTAATTTTCTACTGCAAATATTATACTAGAATATATATCACGGAGACAGGATATATAAATTCTCACCTAGAATCCAAATAGCCAATGATCTCAAATATAATAAGCTCGAACATAGTGCAACTGAGCGCAAAAGTGATAGAAAATATTAATTGTACTAATGTGTGGTGGACTTCATAGTCCCGGAACAGCTGCTTTACGAAGAATATCCAGCCCCCAACGAAGAATATGGTCTGGAAATCAAGAAAAATATATACATATTATAAAATCTCTATTATCTTATTAAATTATTACTATACGTTTTTTCACAGTACAAATTATTTTTTAAGCAAGATCACTTGCTACAAAACACCCTTATTTTAATACTTTAGTATATGTACTTTAATAATGTGTACAAATTAAAGTTTAAAGTTTTTCATAGGTTTTTATCTTCATATCTATGATTATAGTGTTAATTTTAGATAAAAATGTATGTTACACATAAAGATCACACATTCATACTTTTTGCATTAAAAAATCATAAGGGAATAGGTAATTCGCGGGTAAAATCATCGAAAACATGAGTGCTGAAACACTTCAGTTTCAGATTACGAATTACAAGCAAAATAATGTTTAATATTCTTTGTACTTAAGAATGTAAATAAGAAAGAGGTAAGGAGGCGTAATCTCTTTTTGGAATTGACTTATTAAAATAGAAAGTGTAATTTAATATCGAAGAAAAATTTAAAGTAAAATTGAGCGGTAGGTATATGTTATCATTTTTCTTTACCCATTAATCTGCAAATTCATAGAAAATACTTACTTGAGATATTAAAACAATTAGAGTATCTTCAAAGAAAGTCATTTTGTTCTTAATTTATTTACAAAATCACATAGGTAATTGGCTTAAATTATTCGCTGAATTTCAGAAAAACAACTGCGGCAATCGCAATTCGCAAGATTCGCAAACGGCAAGCAACACAGACCAAGAACAAGCAAGCAAGCGAAGCGCCAAGCAAGCAAACTGAAATTGACAGATTGACTTGACACTTGACAGCACAGACAGACCACGAACCCAAAAGATTGACAGCACGTTTTCAGTTGACAGTTGATAGCAAACATTACATGACAGCGACAGTCGACACTAGCAATCACGACCTATCGTATAGATACACACTCAGGATACACCACTGACCTCTACTAGTGCCTCTAGTAGATACACCAAAGATATGTGGCTTGCCCATGGATTTAAATACAACCATGTTCTTGCCCATTTGCTGGTAAAGCTATTTAAATAGAAACCTCTTTGCTATCTAGTTCTATGGTTAAAGTACAGATCCGAGGGCCTATTAATTTTAAAAAAGGGCTTTCCATTTTTCATTTTTCCCTCCTCACTGTACTGATATCTTCAGTGAAAATTGAGGCGTTTGCCTAGCAGTGGGACATTACAGGCTAATACTTTACTACTTTTATTTTCCATTTTATAATTTAACTCTTTCACCTTTATCCATAATTTTAAATCGATGAGAGTAATAGGTACATACATTAAGTTTGTAATATTAACACATTAAAACCCATTAAACTAAAAGCAGATTCTAGTTCAAGTACCTACCCTTGAAAATAATTAAAATATTGGAATATGATAAAATGTTTATTATTCACTCGTACATATAAAGAGATTAATATTTATATTATGTCTAGTTACAAGTAGGTGCCTATAGCCAAAATACAATAGATTCAATAATTTTAAATGATATAATTTTCATGATGCTAGATTAGATTCGTTAAATATTTTCTCATTTCATAAGTGCTTCTTCTTGCTTAGCTAATCTTTTGATTGGTATCAAAACTAATCCACTGAATATCATAAATATACCCGCAAAATAAAATGCTGCCGTGAAACCGAAATGGTCTTTCAATAAACTAGCTACTGGTGTACTTATCAAACTACCCAGCCCCTGAAATAGTAACATAATACCACTCGCATTAGTCAGTTTATCTAAACCAAACAAATCACATATAACAAGATTGCGGAGGCACGCCAAACTTGCTATAAAGAAACCAAAAATAGACAATGAAACATATTGATATATCACACCATATGAAAAATTGGACATTATTGATCCTAAACCAGAGAAAACACACATTATAACATACAATTTCACTGGATCTAATTTACAAGCGAGAATCCCTAATACTAATTTTCCAACAGCGTTCGTGAAACCGATAACACTGACTATAAAAGTACAATGGAACGGGTCTATACCGACACTAAGGTTACGTTCTTTTATGAACACGTAAGGTATTAAATATCCCATATAAATAGTAAAACCACTAGCACATAAACACCTAAAAGAAGTCCTATGTAAAAGGGTTGGGTCCATCATAGTGGCTAGAATCCTTCGAAGGGCTGTTGTGCATATTCCGCGATGCTCCCTTATGTCGTCAACTGTCATCGCTCTCGACACAGCTAGCTGGTATTCTAGACCACTCTTACTCGGCGACGATATCACGCTTTTCTGATACTCCGGTAGATTTTCCAATTTTCCAGTATAAAAAGTGTCGTCTCTGTACAACGGACGAGATTCTGGCCTATGCTTTTCCCAATGGAAAATGCGACGACGTTTTGCTGGTTTTTGAGTTGCAAGCCCCTCGGAGACTTTGATACTAGCACCACTTGTGCGGCTAATCAATGATTGCACTTGCTGCAGCTGCCGTTGACTCACGGGGCCAGTCGCAGACACGGTCATCCTAGATGTTACGCCAGATGTCGTTGGCTGTGACGTAGAAGCTGTAGCGTTATCAGTAAATATATCAGCAGCAGTTGGGTACTTTATATTAGCAACAGCTTGAAACATCTTTTCAGTCGGCGATGCCTGTAGCTGAGGAGTCTCACCTTTGGAAGATTTGGATTTCTGCGATGTTTTCGACAAATTAGGCAAAACTGTAACATTTTTCTTTGTATCTTCTGCGGTATTTAGCACAGTCAATGCTAAGACAGGTCTATATGTCATCCCTAAGAAGTAAATCAATCCCAACATACCAGAATGTAGTAGAACTGTAGTTCTCCATCCCGCTATCTTACTTAGGTAAGAGTTCACGGGAAACATCACCATAATACCGATACTGCTCCCGTTACTTGATATTGCCATAGCCAACGCTCTGAGTTTCTCAAAATAAAATCCAACAATCAAACTGGATGTAAGATTCACCAAACTGTACCCAAATCCTGCGCAGACTCCGTAAAAGAAGCAGATGACGGGATAGCTGTCTGCAAAGTACGTAAAAAGTAGTGCGTTGGAGCATATTATTGAGCCTGCCATAATGCATGCACGGAAACCGAATCTGTTTATTAAAGCAGCTACAAGCGGACTTGACATGAAGTAAAGTGCAATAGCAACAGAGTTTAGGAGCGCGATGAGAGCGTTGGGTTGGTTCAGGTCTTCAGCTATGTCTGTGATGATGCTTCCGAAGGTATAGGCCACTCCATCGAGGATGAACACGCAGAGGAAGGAAGTAAACACGACCATCCAGCCCCAGCCTCCGTCCGGCGGGACGGATATCTGGGCATGTATCTCCGTGAGTTCTGCGCCTTCGGTAGGAGCCCCTGACAATTGACTACTTTTACTGAGAATTACTCTGATATTTTTTGAGGTACCAGGCGTCGACTCCGCTTTTGGAGGCATTTTACTGCTAATATTCCTTGTGATGCTTACATCATTAGAATAATACTTGTAAATTATTTAATGGCTTAAACTCCTACATTATATCTAAGCATAATATACATTATTTCATGCCGACACTTTTGTAGGAATTAATACAACACGAATACCACAAGAATACGATAGCAAAATTGATAAATGACGCGTGCGTATTCCTTTATGCCTAGTGAACTTGACATAATGAGAAACGACGTTTGATTTAAGCAGTAAGAAAAGAGAAGGAATCAAGGAGCTAACCATAGAGAAATTGATAATCACCATTGGCCTACGGCATGCATACGGAATTTCTATCGATTCGAAATCGAATGCGCACCGCACGTATGCGGCCAGGCTTATAATCACGGAAAGATAAAATTCAGACGGTTCTTACGTTTTTTACGAAAATTTTTATTTCTTCCATGGTTCTGACAATCAGTATCCTTGTTTTGGTTGCAGGCAGAAGCATAGCTTGTCCATGAAATAATTAAAAAACTCAGCATTACTTCTTTATTGAACAAGGCGTCATTGTGCACACACCTTTAAAATCTCTATAACCAACCATCTCGGAAGAAATGTGCATGGAAATGTGCTTCTTATTTTTTAATCTATGTTCAAAACTTTTTTTTTTGCGGCAAACGAATGAACTAGGTGAATAAATCAACTTTTTCACCACAGATTAGGCTACTACCGCAGATAATGTAATATGCACCAGTACACAAATATTACTGATAACTTTATTTTATACAATAGGTATTTTAATAGAAAGCAAGCGATTTATTTACTACAATTTGCTGAATAAGCGAATTAAATAAGGAGGAAATAAAAATATAGATAAGTCCTTGGTACATAATGTGACTGTTATTTATAATTTATTCAATTAACAACAATGTCTTAAAGAACTCTTGACACTATTATGCTATTATTATAAAAACTATTATTATAAAAATAATTACCTAGAATTAATTTCGTATAATAAAATCATAAACATCCACATCCTGCAAACTTATCATAGACAATTCATTATCTTCTTTTATCATAGACACTTCTTCATTTTTCTTCTCCTCTCTAATTAACGATTTATTTTGTTCTTCAGATTTTGAATGAACCTTTTGTTTAGGGTAATCGGTTGAAGTTCTGTGGCTTCTTTTTATATGGTCTGTTCTCCGAGATGCTGATAGGAAACTCTTTTCACAGCTAGGGCATGGATAAGGTTTCTCTCCTGTATGTAACCTAGTATGGTACAGCAAAGCCTCTTTAGATACAAACTTCTTTGTACAGAGTGTACAAGTGAAATTTCTTTCTCTTGTATGTTTGACCATGTGTGCCTTTAAACGGCTTTGGGCCCAGAATTTCTTTCCACAAAAATTGCAAACATGAACATTGTAATTGCCGTGTTCAAATTGTATGTGTACTCTTAAAGACATTTTTTGTGTGTATTTCTTGTTGCAATAATCGCAAGTGAATTTCGCATTCGCTGGGTTAGCTCGGCATTCCTGCTTACAAACATTGGATTCTATATGTTTTCTGAATGTAACCTTATTTTTATACTTTCTTCCACAATCAGGGCAGACAAGACTCAGATTATGACCCACTTCATGTAGTCTAAGAGACTGGCGGTTCTTATAAACTTTACCACACTTAGTGCAGGAGGCGTTGGTATGTGATTCTGTTATATGGGCATCTAGTAATGGTCTTGTGCTGTATTTGGCATTACATTTATTGCAAGAGTATGTCTTAGGAGCATGTACTCTTAAATAGTGACTTTTAAGACTCCATTTTGTAGGATATGTTTTCAAACATTCTTTACATTGCATTGTAAGTTGATCGCTTGGGTCATGAAGCATTTCTATTATTTTTAAATAGTTTGGTTTCTTCTTATTGTCAATGGTATAGAGTTCAGCCTCTGATGTGACCATGGAGGTAAGAGTTTTAAATCTTTTCAGCACAGATTGGTTTGTATTGATTTTCTTGTTATCATAATAATTATTTACAGTAAAATCATTGGTATTCAATGAAATATACAGTGATGAATTGTTATTATTCTCTAAAGGAGTACAATTAGCATTATCTGTAAGTGATTCTATGACTCTTATAAGTAAATCAGCATTTTGATGAGTTGTTTGTCGAAATGTGTAGCTATTTGTGATAGATTGGACACAGGTGTCGCATATACTATCGAATGTTGATGAGTAGTTAACAATCTGGAAAGAAAATAACAGTTTTGTAGGGACTAACAAATATTGTACTATTTATAAGCAGGGTGCTTTTTGACTAGAATTTTAACAGGTTGGCGGGAATTTCAGGATAAAAGCACCCTTTGTGTCGTTCTAAGTTATATACTGACTGTATGCCTTATTTTATTCAAGGGGATACAGGCGTTTCGGCATGCAACGCCATCAAACAGACAGAATTTTGGCAACTTTTGTAGGTAATATTATTGATAAAACATGTTTTTAATGGCATTAGAAAATAAATACGATGCAAAACGAAGGCCGTAGAATAAGAAAACTTACATTTTCATCAAATAAAGTAGATAATATCTGGGATATTAGCAATGTTTCCGACGTATCATTAATTTCCACAGTTATTTCACTATCCAAACTATTTATGTTAAACACAGTACTCAAACACAAGCTGCAAAACTTATCGTCTCCTCCTCTTAAAATACTGTCGATTATTCTACTAATCGAAGTCATTTTTATACATTAATTTGATAAAAATTGCCCAAAATAATGTAATCAATGGACTACCGATACAAACAATTAAAATTAAATTAAGTAAGTTTACCATGAATGACAGTGATAGTTGGTTGACACTTATCGATAAATGACAGTGACACAGGCAAATAAAGAAAAAAAATAGTTCAACAATCACTGACAGCAAAGACAATTTGTTAATTGTCAAAGTCAACCAACATTCGATAGTGAAAAAAATATTGCGATTTACTTGCGAATTTTGCCATCATAAAATTCCCGATTTCTGATTTTATTCAGCTATTTTATATTATTTATTTATTAGAAAGTATACAAGTCGAGTGCGAAATATGTTATGTTTGTGTAATTAATTGTTTGCCGATTATTTTTCACCATATCGTCGGTAAAATTTGAAGGTGAGTGTTTGCATTACGAATTTGTACTTTGAACTCATTTATTTAGTGAAATGTTTACTTATTTTAGGAGGAACTTGTATTAAATTTATTATTGAATATTGCTTCGTAAGGTTCTTGCTATTTTCATGTTAGTTTCAGTCACAAAGTATTGTGTAATGCTATCGATTTTCTGGGTCAGACAAGTCATACTCTTACATTCATGATCGTATTTATTTAGTAACCACACTTATTACTGAAATAGCGTAAATTATTAATTAACGAACTCATTGAATAGAGAATGAAATATTGGATTTTATTTATTTGTATAAACAGTATTAGAACAGTCTTAAAAAGTATATTTAAAAAGTCAACACTATTAACACACTGTGTTGTTGTTGCTGCTGTATCTTAATGGGTTATTTTACTAAATTCTTTATTATGCTACAAAATAATTAAACCTGGTCAGCTAATTTCTTTTCTCAAAGAATCAGCAAAAATCAAAGTCATGGAACATTAGTAGTATTGTGATAAAAAAATACCATCTTCTCGGAGTCAATAAACATGAGTGGACATATATGAGCTAAATAATTTAGTACCTAATATTAAAAAATATTTTCCATTGTTATTGAAACAGCTCATGCAAAGAATTATCAACAATTGTTTATCATTTTATGATCATTTGTTTGTGTACTTTGAGCGGTGACCTCTATTGATCCAAATATGTAAATAAACAAAAAATAATTATTATTATATTCTCCGCCATATAGTTTAAGGACTATAATAATTGATCACTATAACTAATCCCACTTCCTACTAATATTATAAATGCGAACGTTTGTGACGAATGGATGTATGTATGTATGTTTGTTACTCTATCATGCTTTATTGCAATTTTACATTAATATAGGTTATACGTCAGAATAAACTCATGGGATATATTTTATCCCGAAATTCCTGTACAAACGGGTACAATGCAGGTGTAACTGTGGGGCGCGGCTAGTTTACCATAGTTTTAATTTTGTACTTTAATATCTTAGTCGCCTCGGTGGTCTAGTGGTATGTACATTTGCCTGCCAAGACTGAGGTCCCGGGTTCAATTCCCAGGTCGAGTGAAAACATGTTTCCTTCTTTTCAAACATGGCTCGGGTTTGAGATCACCAACCCGCATTAGGCAAGCGTGGTGATTACGCCTGAAACCTCCTCACTGTACTGATATCTTCAGTGAGACGAGAGGCCTTTGCCCAACAAGTGGGACATTACAGGCTATAACTTTACTTTTTAACTTTTAATATATTAGTAGCAGTCTATAGTTTTACTTGCATTGCACCTGTTCTACTTATTTAGCCTACACTTCATATTTTTCATCACTGTTTATTTATATTTCTATACTAATATTATAAGAAGGTAAAGTTCTAAGTTTGTTTATTTGTTTGATAGGCCTAATCTCAGAAACTACCAATCCGATTTGAATAATTCTTTTTTTAATGGATAGCCCCATTCAACAGGAAGGCTGTAGGCTATTTTTCATCCCAAAATTCCCACAGGAACAGACACAACGCGAGTAAAAACCATGGGGTGCTGCTACTTGTTAATAAAGTGTAAATTACCAAATTACTCCCGTATGTCATGGGGACATTACATAATTTACACACAGATGGACAAATATTTAAGTTATGAATTATTCAAACGATGATAAATAGCATAGTTTTCTGTGCCAATAAATTTGCACCCATTAATTATACTTTGATAAGTATGTTAATTGCTTACATTATTGGCACTCTTGTATTTTGCTGAAATGTGGCTTAATAATGTCAGGACGTTGATAACTAAATCTGCATCCTACTAATATTATAAATGCGAAAGTTTGTGAGGATGGATGGATGGATGTATGTTTGTACATCAGAATAACACATGGAATATTTTTTTTTCCCGAAATTCCCTCGGGAACGGGCAGAACGCGGGTAAAATCGCGGGCGCTGCTAGTCAGTCATATGAGGACGCATGATACTACATCGAGTTCAGAAATTAACAAAGATCGCACTTGCTGCAGCCGAAATCGGTTAAGAAAGATATATAGAATGCATTTTATTCATACCGTTGATGTAAAGCGCGCGTCAGCGCAACGCACATTTCGATGTATACACTTTGAATGAAATGCATGTACCTAATACTTAGTGAAGCACTTATCATGTGAGCCTCACATATACAATTTTATCAATGACGTCATACAAGTAATGTTGACGATATTCAAATACGTTGTATTTTATTTTACGTGTACGCGGAACACAATATTATTTCAAGTACATTTCATTAATTGTGGTCACGAAAATAGCTGTCGCGTCATCGCAGCTGTGACAATGAAAAGTTAAAATAAAATGTCCTTTATGCGTTTTCTCCTTGTTTCTGGACACCAAGTGGAGCTAAGAAAGGGTTCATTGGATCGCTTTTAGGCTTAGTTCATATTTGATGGGAAAAACGCAGCGTATTGTTGGTTTCATAACGCTGAAACGCAACATAGGTATATTAGTCGCGCGTTATAGTTTTTCCCGCGTTGTGCCCGTTCCCGTGGGCATTTTGGGATGAAAAATAGCCTATAATCTTCCTGTTGAATGTGGCTATCTATTACAACAATAATTATTCGAATCGGATTGTTAGTTTCTGAGATTAGTGCGTTCAAATGAACGAAAAAATGAAATAATCAAACTAGCTTTATTATATAACTTGCAGCGCCCCGCGGTTTAACCCACGTTGTGTCCATTTCTGTGGGAATTTCGGGATGAAAAATAGCCTATGTTACTCGTGGATAATGTAGCTTTCGAATGGTGAAAGAATTTTTAAAAACGGTCCAGTAGTTTTTGAGCCTATTCATTACAAACAAACAAAGTTTTCCTCTTTATAATATTAGTGTAGAAGTGTAGACTACAGATAGATTTGTTCGCCCAACAGACGTCATAACAGACAACATTAACCCTACGTAACTTATCTTTCGTTAGCAACTACGAAAAAGGTTTGTTAACGCCTAATCATTAATTAAATACTTACCTATTGTTTTGTCTATCGTCTACGTAAGACATAAGTGACCTTTGTCGCGTCGTATCGCGCGATCGACACAACATTTTAGGAGTTTGTTGACACTTGATATCGTCAAATGTAGACCGAATAACAGGCCTGGTGTCACCTCAATAATATTAAACTTGGCTTTTAATTTTGAGTTAGTTTGGTAATTTGAACAAATATGGCCGATTTTGTAACTACAATCTAGAGATAAGGTTTAAATGGCGGTGTTATAAGAAATTTAGTCAAAATTACTAAACCTCTTTCCTCTGCAGAGAGAATTGTCTATGGTTGGTAAATTGGTCCGACGTTATTATAAGAAGAATTCGTTTGTAATTAATACTCGTGGTAGCAAACCATGTAATGACGAGGATTAGTTTCCCTCTCTGAGAGTATAATGGGCAAAATCCGGTTTCCCCTTACTATAATTATAGTGACAATTGAAAATGTTTGTGTGGGTAAATGAGGAATTTCAGAATTAAAAAAGGGCGAAACCGTAGGTCACCGCAGGAAAAACTATACATAATAAAGTTTGTTTATTGAGTAAAGTTAAAAAATCGCGTAGGTCAGTGGCCAACCCTAGTGTCGGAGTTAGACCGCCCAAAGCCCTCGGACATGGTCTAATGATTGCAACAACAAGTACCGATTTAACGAGCGAAGCGTGGTAGCGTTCAGATAGAAATGCCACTATCGGCCACCCATCCAAGTAGGGGTCGAGCTGCACGTTGCTTAACAATCGCAATGAGTTAACATCGCTTTGTCAAACTACGCCACGAGCACTACAGTGTGTTTAATCAATCCTAGTTATACAATACACCTTCCATGTGCATATGACTAGTAATTTATTAACAGACATTTTTTGGCTCATGTACCTATTATTTTGATGCTATTTTTAAACAAAACAATATTACATATTTGCATGGTGTGATCATTAGTCATCTACTGATATTGTAAATGCGAATTTATAAGGTCACTAGCAGCGCCCCGCGGTTTTACCCGCATTGTGCCCGTTCCCGTGGGAATTCCGGGATGAAAAATAGCCTATAACCTTCCCGTTGAATGTGGCTATCCATTACAAAAAGAATTATTCAAATCGGTTCAGTAGTTTCTGAGATTAGCGCGTTTAAACAAACAAACAAACAAACAAAACAAACTCTTCAGCTTTATAATATTAGTATAGATTGGTTTTTTCGGCACTGCTGATTTGGATGAAAGTAAGCATAAAGGTAGATTGGAAAAATATACAGGATTTTTTCCCCCTAAATTTTGCCTAAATTGCCCATGGGAGTTGGGTATAGCAGAGGAACGGGTAAAAACGAGGGCTTCAGCTAGTAAGCAATAAAGACTCGTGATATAAATGTTATTGTAGTAATAACTGACAAAATTGTACGTATAATATAATTAGCACATAAATACGTCATGAGCTGTGATAAGAAATGTGGGTGTGACAATGTTAGCCACCGCGCCTCCGTTCAGTTCGCTCTGCGGAAAGCGCGGGAAAGCACGTTCGACGTTTGAATGTTCCCGCCTTTTATTAAAAAGAGGTTTTAATAAAAAAGAACTGTGATAGCCAGTGTTTTGTGTGACAGTGTTTTTTTTTGACAAGTGCCTCTATTTTGAAATTGGAATATGGGTGGTTGGTTGTTTGTTTTTATTTTGTTCGTGGTTTTCCTCTATGGATAAATGGCATTATATAAACATTTTTTTGAATTATTTACATATTATAACCAAACTGTAGCGTTATTTCCGACAAGTAAGAGGTCTTTACCCTACAGTGGGATCAATATTTTTTTATCTAAATTTTTCTAATCAAACTCGGACTCGCGTCACAGATAATGCCTTTTTTATCCAAATATCATATTTGCACTCATTGAGTTATATGTACTACGTACTAGAGAAGCCACTTCAAACAAGCTTCGTGAGAGATTCGCACCGGACAGGTGTCCAGTGTTCACTTAGTCGATGGCCCACTCTGGCCAGAACTACATGTGTTACAGCTATTGTTTTTTCAAATAAAATGTGCATTGCGTTATTGCAAAAATACTTTAAGAAACACAAATAGAAGTAAAGAAGTGACCTTTCACTCGTAGGTATAATTTTCTACTCCGAAAACAATTTTAAATCAATATTTAAAAATAAATATTTTTACATCAACAAACGGTCATATTACAAAGAGTATATGAGATACAGAGTGGACACTATCGACGAGCATTGATAAATTCCTAATTCCGATTGATATTATATATCAACCATCTTTTTATATTAACCGACTTCGAAAAGGAGGTTTGTTCGACCCTAAGTTTTAAAAACATAGTTCTATTTTTTGTCTGCCATTTCTCGGAAACTATTGATCCGATTTGGGCGGGATTTTTTTAAAATGGGTTTTTTATATAAATATCTTCAAAAAAAAACATGAAAATCGGTTCATATAGTTACAACGGATTATACATCCGCGAGCGCACAAAAAAAAACACATGTATATACGGACAAATTGAGAAACTTCCTCCTTTTTTAAGTCGGTTAAAAAACCTTTTGCTATTATTCTTCATATACTTTTTATAAAAATAAAAATTTACTTCTGAGATTATTGAAAAAAAAGACTAGGTACATATTTCTACTAAGAGTCCGGTCTACGATGATTTTTATAATCTCTATTGTTAAATTCCGAGTAATGTCATTCAACTAGACCTATCCGTCAATGTCATTAGAAAAATCTCTTCACGATTTTTGTTCGACGTAGCCTCTCTAGTACGTAGTACATATAACTCAATGTTTGCACTGTACTGTACATATTTGCAACTTCAGTTTTTGCCTTTACAGGCATTTGTTTGTAATGTTCATAAATTGTTCTTAAAAAAATTACACTGTTTTTTTTCTTAAATAAAAAAAAAGAGTTGAAATGTGGACTAATGAAGTCCATTTTCTAGCTGAAGACGATTCCATCTGAAAAGGAAAATGGTTTAATTCCGTCCTTACCCTATCTCTGAACCGTTTTCTTCAATGGAAAAAGTTGTCATTGGTTGAAAAATCAGTCATGATGGTTTGAATTTTAACTATCGAAAGAAAAAATAAAATATACCAGGAAATATTTACTTTACCAGTATTATTTTAGTTCAGAGTTTTTGAGTACAATCTGTAAACACCAATTGTTTGTTTATTTTCATTAAAGTATCCTGACTCAAACCTACTTGCCTTGAACACGTATTCCTTCCTCAAGGTGATCAGAGAACGTATTTTTTTCATACTTATAGATACTTAATTCAATATTGTACTAAAACTAAAAACCGGCCTAGTGCGAGTCGGACTCGCGTACGGAGGGTTCCGTACTTAAGAAAACGGCAAAAACTTACGTTTGTTGTATGGCCCCCTTGAATATTTGTTTTATTTTATTTTTAGTATTTGTTGTTATAGCGGCAACAGAAATACATCATCTGTGAAAATTTCAACTGTCTAGCTATCACCGTTTTTGAGATACAGCCTGGTGACAGTCGGACGGACGGATGGAAAGCGAAGTCTCAGTAATAGGGTCCCGTTTTTACCCTTTGGGTACGGGACCCTAAAATATAAGTCATTTCAAGTCGGTTAGAAACTAACCCTGGTGTCAGAGTGTGAGTTCCATCTTAGGATCGTAACTCCTAAAAGGCTAGTCGATTTTGACATGTGAATCGATGTTTTTTGTTTGAGGGACGAAGATTTTTATGATAGAGGATTTTTCCAGTGGTTTTTGGTTACAAAATTCCTAATCTTCAGGTTTATTTCAAATCCTTTTTACTATCTAAAGATAATGGTATAAATTGTTTGATGTTAATTTTTTAATGATTGCCTAATCTTTGTTTTAATCTCAGATAAGATTTTAATTTACGACAGTAAAAATATATTCTACAAAGTAAGAATATTTTAAGTTTCAATGAAAAATATTAATGCTAAAAAATCGATTTGGAAAATGATTTTACGTAGGTATATATATAAGTATTTGGACTTTCAGAGTAAGCAAAAACGTTTTTATTTTGTTAATAAATCATTTTATTTATGCCCAATAAAATAGAGCGGTGTTTTTCATTTTACTTTTTTGTTGATTTAATCTCATTATAAACTTTACGAACGTTCTATAAACTAGAGAGCAATTAATATGATAATTGCTTTATTATATATTTTGTATTACATGCATTAATAATTTAAGTCATAAAACGAATAATGATCGAGTTTTCAAGTTAAACTAATGTAAGTAATGGATTTTGACAAATACTCGCAGAAAATACAGTGGCGAAAGATGTTAACAATTAGTATAGACATATGACTATTAACACATATGAGTCGATATGAGTACACAATTATGTAGTATTGATTCTGAAATGAAAGACCCTGAAAAATCTTTTAATTTGATTTTCAAGCATTTTTATATTATGTTCAAAAGATTGAAAAAAATCTTTTAAACCTAATAATTTGTAAGTATTTTGGAAGTATTTACAAAAAAAATATTAATCTACTTAGTTTGTTTATTATTGTGAATGAAAACCACTGAACAACGATCAAAGGTCCATAATTCATTGTATTCCTTGAGGCGTACATTCCAGAAAATAATTAAGCATACGCTTTTCCTATTTCCTTCTTATTCCTTGGGGTAAACAAAAATAATTAGATCACGAAACACATTTTGTATACTTAAGATCGCGATAAGAATAAATATACAAGCATATGTCGTGTATTCTTATAATAAATTGTATGGGTCAGATAAGAAATGTATAATATTGACTATCATTAACATTTCTTTAGGCATATACCTATTGAAGTATCTTGCTAATGCTTTTGATAAGGTCTAACACGGACTCACAAAGGTTGACTGATAAGAACGCTTTGGTTAATCGTCTAGTCAATTAAATTGTAATTTTGTATTAATATTTAATACATTAATAGTATATAGTTTACGTTTGCTGTATAATAAAATATCTATTTTAGTTTTGGGATACCTCAAGGTTGTGGTTTGAGTCCAATGTTTTTTATTACATTAATTAATGAATTAAGGGCATGTAAAGAGAGTAAATATGGTGTCGTCTATAAAGGTAGTTGAAGAAAAGAGGAAATGATTAATTTCCTTCCTAGAAGAGTCAGTTTATTAATATTGAAATATGGTTACAATAGTATAATAAGAATAAGAATATAGAGGTTAATAAATCAGGTTTCAGTTTATTGATATTGAAATCAGATAGTTTACTATAAAATCATACTATGGTATGGTTACAATAGTATAGATATATAAAAGAAAAAACAAATTGCCGGAAATGCCTGCTCAGTGCTTGACAACCCAAGTAACATTTAAGCGGAAAAATATTATATATACGAGCGCATTACCAGCTATAAGCTTAATAAATGATGTACAAGAGTGTAATAATATGTTTAGGACTGTACTAAATAATAACTGTACAACTGTATACAGTATAGCTGACTAACGGCTGTATAGCGCCAAAATTTGTACCTTTAGCTTTTAAATAGCATTAGAAAACGCTAAAATACAGACAGCGGCGTAAAGAACTGCGTTCAGCAACTTTATACGAAAATAACTGTATATTGCTCTCAAATTATACTTTTGTATAACCTACTTCTGTACAAGAGCATTAAATATTGTTATAGCCTGAGTATTGGTGTAAAATTACTATATTGTTCAGCCTTCAAGTTAAGCTTGATAATAGCTGTACAACGGAAATCTAGGATACTCTTAGCAAGCGATTCCCTCTATAATAGTGTAATACAATTCTATCTCATGGAGAAGAGTTTAGATTTACTCCTTTTTAAAGCCTTATGCGATTGGCGTACATTTTTCCCTTTTTACAGTTATTCGCGTTTTAGAAGATTAAAGTTATTATTATAGTGTTGGCATACGCAATTATCCAGCTTATCGATTATTTTGAAACTAATATAGCTTAAAATCAGTATATTTATTGGATACAAAAATATAAAAATAGACTTTTATTTTTAGTATTTCTACTTTTTTAGAGAACTAATAGTTATTATACTTATCAAAAAAAAACCATTAAAACTAGAAAAAAGATAAAAATACCATGAACAAGGAATCGGATTGTTTTATTGAAAATATTTGGAACACTTTTGATAAAACAATCCGATTCCTTGCTCACCGCCTTACGGGCCTTGGTTTGGGTCATAATGAGGTTTTCTATATTTTCAACTGAACCCTAATTAAATGTATTAATGAATATGAATGACTTTAAGACAGCTTCTACAGTACCTACTTAAATACTAATGTACAGACAATATTACTCTTTAGGCTGAGATACGTTCTCAAATAACGACTCTGTTATGCAAAAAGGGGTACTAGAAGAGCAAGAGCTGTATAAACTAAGGACGCCATTTTATCATAACCTATTAATTGCATTCCAAATTTACAAGATAATTTTTTGTTTATTTTTGGAATTTCAGTACAAATTTACAAAGGATTTTTACTGTATAGTACACACAATTACGTTTACTATCAATAGATCAGTCTGGGTTACTCTTAAAACTGTTTTTAAATTTGATCACATATTTATTGTTACAGAAAAAATGTATTTATATTCCTTATAACGAAGGGGCGTGAGTTTTGAGCTTAAAACTAGTATACATATTCACATAAAAATATCAGCCGCAAGCATAACAACAACGATAAACATGAAAGAGTACTACCACTTAGTTACCTATTAATATATTTTTTTATACTTATAATTCACATAATTATGGTCTCTGCCTTGGCACATAGTAAATTAAGAAATAAAATCGAGAATGAATTCAACCACGAACACAATTATAATATATTTATTCTTCTATTAAGATTTTCACAAGCCTGAGTCGGTATAAAAGAATAAAAAGGAAAATTAGGGAATGGAAGCTGTATAAAAGTATCTAAATAGTATCTTAGCCAGCCAAATAGTACAGCTATTATGAAGCTGTTATACAGCTAAATCTACACTTAAAGCTGTATAATTTTGGGGCCCATTTCGGAGTTATAAGGGCTGTATAGCTTGCTATACAGTTTTTATACAGCACGTTTAACAGTCTGTAGTAAACAAATAGTCCATAATACAGCTTTTATACAATTTAAAATGTTACTTGGGAAGGGTATAAATCCCATAAATTCTACAGACGATAGTACATCATAATGAATGGGCTCCTAAAATATTATCTGCGAAATAAATTTTACAATGTCACGATGATTTCTTTCATCGTTCTCAATGCCAAATACTAATTCATCAAAAATGGAGACAGGTGCCGTTTCCTCAAGCCTGTGCCAAGATTTATGCCAACGTTTTGCGACAATGTGTCTTGTAATATTTTTAACGTGTTGCAAATTTTCAGTGGCGGTTAGTGGGCTAACTGTGATGTACGAATTTCTGGGTTACATCATCATGAAACTAAAGAGCGCTTTGTCTTTGTCTATTCTTGTCAGAGAAACTGATGCAGGGTTTGCCATCAGGCCATAATTACACTGTTTATTAGCGGTTTTCTTCTTACCCTTTCATTCTTTATAATATATTCTTATTAATTTGCATCCTCAAATGTTTTCTTAAATCATGGTCAGGGATACAAGGTCAAGCAAGTTATTTCTCAACGAATTAAAAAATTAAGTCAATTTAGTTAGTACTTTGTCTCATTATAAAGTTTGTGAAATATCTAATTGAAATGTTAGTGAGTATTACAAAAGTTTTAATATAATAAGGTTCTTATTACATAACATTTTCAGTGACCTACTGTATATATCGTATGAGTGCGTTTCCATTGAAGCAATGCGAAGTCCGATTCACCAATCGCAGCGCATTGTGATTGTCAAACAACGCATTGACATTGTCAAAATCTTTTCGTAATGCGTTGTGATTGGTCGGTTGAGCTCCGCGCTCCGGTCCAATGGAATTGCGTATAAGTAGGCTTATCGTTTACGTACTAAATATTTATTACTTTTATCGCGGTAGAATTTACTTTATCTAGATTAAAGCTACCCTTATGCAACGTTCCGTTCGTCCTACACTTGACCGGTCGATTGTTTTCCTTGTATAATGTCCTGTGGGAATACACGTATGTTTTCTCAAAGTATACAATTATGTTTATTATATTATTGAGCTCTTTTCCCCTGCAGTGTAATTACAGACTAATTTATTACTAGCAGCTATGTATTACTAGCAGCGCCTCGCGGTTTTATCCGCGTTGTGCTCGTTCCCGTGGGAATTTTGGGATGAAGCATAGCCTATAACCTTCCCGTTGAATGTGGCTATCCATTACAAAAATAATTTGTGAATTAAGAAACCTCCTCTTATGTTTAAATCGTTTTTTTTTTAAATGAAGTATAAAGCGTTAAGTAAAAGTTCCTTATATTTTTTATTGTTTAATTGCTTGCAACTCAACGCCTTATTGCAACCATGATTTTGTAAATCGTGTCTTGAGTTTTCCTTAACGTCTACTCAAGGACAGTTTAAGACGATCACTTAAGGTAATATGTTACCGCGTGTATGTACTAGAGCAATTGTACGTTATTGCAGTTCGTATCACTACATAGTATAAAACAAAGTCCCCGGCCGCGTCTGTCTGTCTGTTCGCGATAAACTGAAATGGCAGGCATAACGTGCCCTCCGAAGCACGGAATCATCTTACTTTTCGAGCAATCAGGTGATTCAGCCTGCAATGCCCTAACCAAACTGAGGAAAGTCTCTCAAAGAGATTTTTGTGAGATCTCCCCACCGGGAATCGAACCCGGAACCTCCGGGTCGTGAGCCGGGCGCTCAAACGATAAGACCACGGAGGCTGTTATCATCTCATTGAAACTACGTTTACGGATACACTTCCCTTTTTTTTTTCATTTTTATCTATCGTTTCGGCTTCTATACAGGAACCGTGGTCACAGAAGACAGTGAGTGGAAAATTAGCAGTGTTCGCTTAAACTTAAGAAACCAGTATAGACCATGACTTTTAGGATGTCTAAAAATCATCTATACTAATATTATAAAGCTGAAGAGTTTGTTTTGTTTGTTTGTTTGTTTGTTTGTTTGTTTGTTTAAACGCGCTAATCTCAGAATCTACTGAACCGATTTGAATAATTCTTTCACTGTTAGATAGTCTATTTATCGAGGAAGGCTATAGGCTACATTTTATCCCGGATTTCCTACGGGAACGGGCACAACGCGGGTAAAACCGCGGGGCACTGCTAGTGTTTTTATATATAGTACTAGCTGCGCCCCGCGGTTTCACCCGCGTTGTACCCGTTCCCGCAGGAATTTCGGGATGAAAAATAGATGTTGGCCGATTCTCAGATCTACTCAATATGCTCACAAAATTTCATGAGAATCGGTCAAGCCGTTTCGGAGGAGTACGCGAACGAACACTGTGACACGAGAATTTTATATATAAGATATATTTTTTCATATCTTATGTTAAAAAAAATATCAAAATTCTCACACTCCCCTTTAATATCTCTAAAATGAAAAGCTTAATCGGTACATTTTTTTGTTTTCATTTTGCTTTAATAGTTGCTATAAGTTACATTGCCGTCTCAAAATAAACTTTAAACTTACACACGACTATGTCTTCACCTTGAAATGTTTATACGTAGTAATGTGACGCAAAATAATGATCATCACGATTTTGCTTATATAAGTTGTCTTTGAAGAAGAAAAGATAATCCCACAAAAACATTTCATGTTAAATGTTGCCAAGACGAGACCATATAGCTCGCACTGTCAAAAAGTAATCAGATCCCGTGTAGAGCCAAGTTTCTAACCCTACATGCCCAGACCTAAATCGATAAGCCCTAATTTCACACTCAAGTTACGGGGAAATTCTACAGCCATAGCTCGTACTGCGTTGTTCGTAGCGCGTAGCAGAGTTTTTACGCTATAATCTCGTAGGCGTGCAAACCTTGGACGTAACTGGCGAGTCGGCCGCACGGACTTTTTGCTATTCGTCATATGGGCTTGAGCTTAAAAATCTATTCAATCTTCTAAACTCTTTCCGTGCGGCCATCTCGCCAGTTACGTCCAAGGTTTGCACGCCTACGAGATTATAGCGTAAAAACTCTGCTACGCGCTACGAACAACGCAGTACGAGCTATGGCTGTAGAATTTCCCCGTAACTTGAGTGTGAAATTAGGGCTTATCGATTTAGGTCTGGGCATGTAGGGTTAGAAACTTGGCTCTACACGGGATCTGATTACTTTTTGACAGTGCGAGCTATATGGTCTCGTCTTGGCAACATTTAACATGAAATGTTTTTGTGGGATTTCATTTCTTTTTGTAGGTTGCTTATGATAGAAAGATAAAATTCTACTTATTCAATCTTTGAATTTCTTCATTAAATTTGTGAGAAAATTGCAAACGTAATGCTAATACTTTTTATCAATGAAAAAAATTAAAACACTAGTATCTAAACCTTTACCTACTAAACTACTAACAATTAAATATTAGGCAAATGGTTTTTTTCTCCGCGATAGCAAACTTTTAAATCACCGAAATATTCCGAAAATTTTTCATTCAACGAGACAACCGTCAACGACGTCTGCCCTCGCGCGTCTGCCCGCGTTCGGGTGCCGCGCTCGCTGACGGGCCGATTATTTTTAGCTACTGCGCGGGGACGAGGGGGCAGGCGGCGGGCGTTGGCGCATACTATACTTACGATGCTTATGTTCAAAAGTATAGGTTGATTAATAAACACTTACCGAAGTGAAGTGTAGTAATATTATTCATATCTAAGTACTTATGGGTAGGATAATGTTTTGATTTGATGAAAAGTTTGTGTTCTATGTACTTGTGTATAATTTTCAGATCTCAAGCAGGAAATAGGGAATTAAGTTTCCCTATTTCAGATTTTTACCCCTCCGCGGCCGCATTCAGACCTCTAGCGTCAAAAGTTGCGGAAGTCTCGAACAAACTTTCACCCCCTAGTTTAAGGGGTTGGGGGGTAAAAGTTCCAAGTTTTAGGATTTTTTTGTTGTTTGGGTACTAATACTAGCTTACATACCAAATTTCAGTTTTCTAGGACTTCAGGAAGTACCTTAAGAATTTTGTTGATCATCAGTGAGTGAGTGACGAAATCGGGGTATTTTAGATATCAATAAAATCTAAAGTATAAGAGCTATGCAATTTAAACTTTAGAGGTTTATTAAGTCTACCACTGACATTATATCCTGAAAATTTTGTTTATCTGGTATAACCCAAACTCAAGTTATGAAGGTTCAAAAATACGACGAAGCGCTTCGAGAAAAGGTAGGTAGTGCCCTTGCGCTTGCGCTTCGCTTGGCTCGTCTTGGCGGGGGCACTACCGTGCCCCCAGATATACTATGCTGATGACGTCATAGCTAACTTTAAAGTTTAGACTTTAACCGGTAAAATTAGTAAACTAGGGGCAAAAAATTTAGTCTCTGGTTGGAAATTCGGCCATATTTTTAAACTTTAGGACTCGTAAAAAGAAATCGAACGTAAACATAATCTCCTCCTTTGTAGTCGGTTAAAAACAAAGATGACTCAGACATAGGTTAATAGGAAAATACCTACATAGGAAGCGGTGTCTCCCCCATTCATTAGAGTACTCCAAGATGGAGAATATGTCCGGATCTCGGTCGTTTTATAATAAGGAAAATAGTTTATGCAAGAGGAAAAGCTAGCTATTGTTTTGAGGTAATACTAGGAAAAATGTATCGTATGAGTCGATTATAAGCGTGCGTTGCCATTAAGCGGATCGGAGTAGTGCGCAGCTCTATTCACCAATCACAGCGCATTGTGACTGTCAAACAACGCATTGACATTGTCAAAATCTTTTCGTAATGCGTTGTGAATGGTCGGTTGAGCTCCGCACTCCGCTCCGCTGAGCTTCAATGGAAATGCATCCTTGTAGCTTAAGGTTATTAAAGTTATTCGGGTGGCTAGTACAAAGCCACGATTTTCATGTCCTTACGTCCGTTAAGATTGCCATGTTTTAACGTTTACTGGTGCGTAAGTGTAAAGGTCGTAGCACACATATCAACTCGTAAACGGAACGTAAACGTATCAACTCGAGCCGTTCAGTATTCTTTGTATGAAACTCCCTACTGCAACGCACACTTATCGGAATCGTAACGTAATCGCCTCGCCTCGGGACAAGCTCACAAACCGCAGTACGGTGCGTGGTCGACTTGCCGTACCCGCGCTTACGTCTCTCCGTACGCTGTCTTACGACTCTCCGTACCCTAGCTTGCGTTTCTTCGTTCCCGCCCCCGGCCGTTGTCAACCAGCGACCGGCGAGCCGTAAGCGCGGCGTCGCCTAGCCGTAGCCGAGTCGATTCGGAGCTGCTGATCGCACGGTGACGCGCTTACGATAGGTTGACGCCTGGTTGACGCCTGGTTGACGGCGAGGCGATACGGTGACGATCCCTTTCCGAGTTGATATGTGTGCTACGACCTTAAGCTGGAGCAACCCGCTCAGTCTCATGTATACTGAATTTGTTTGATGATTTTTTGAAAAGGGCTTGTAAGCAAAACGCAAGGATTTGTGTAAGAGGAAAAAAACTTGTAGCAAGTCGATTAACGGTTAAGAAATACTAGGAAAAGTAATTGAACGTATGACGTAATTATTGGCCCAGACTTGTAGTAAACAAATATAAGAGTGGGGTAAAGGCCAACGTTTGTGTTACGAGTTTTTAGATAGCAAAAAGAAAAATGCAGACTTGCTGCCGTGCTCAGAGACTTACTCATAACCTTCCCTTTGAATATGGCAATACAATAATAATTATTCAAATCGTATTAATCGTTTCTCAGATTAGCAGGTTCAAACAAACAAAAAAAAAACTCTTCAGCTTCGTATATTAGTATTAATATTGTATATGAACCGATACCTTAAATTCGAAATGCTTTCGATTTGATCTCGTTTTAAACTAATTCCATAAAAAAATCTTATCTAAAAAATTATAACGCTTTTGGAGATTTTAAAAAGTATCCTAACATCCTACGTAAAAAGGTTTGAAAAGCTGCGATTCAACTATGAGTAAAATCGCTTTCCTTCACTATTGTAAAAATCTTTACGGCCCTCTATAATTGCTCAATTACCCAAAGCGATTAATTTTAATTAGTTTATTATAATATCAGTTTACGGAACCGAGATAAGTATTATCAATATTGACTTGTTTGACAATTATCTGGTGGTTTACGGAAAGTTTTTGTTTGTATCTGTAGATTAGCAGTGCCTCGTGGTTTTATCCGCATTTACCTGTTTCTGACGGACTTTTTGTATGAAAACCTGAACTAACTTAATCTGAAACCTTCCTTTTGAATGTGGCTATCTAACCCATGTCGAAGGGCTTGAAGTGGTCTAAAAATTCCGACACCAGGGTTGACCACTAACCTATTTGAACTTACCCAAAAATAATTATTAAAATCAGACTGGTAAATCCAGATATTATTGCGTGCAAATGTATATATTAAACTATCATCGCCCCGCGGTTTTACCTGCGTTGTGCCCATGGAAATTTTGGAATAAAAACACCTCGCTCTTAGATATACCCAACACAAAAAATAAGAAGTACATACTTATTCGAATCAGACTGATAATTCCGGACTGTTTAGTCTGAACATACAAACAAACAAAATTACAACCTTCTTATAATATTAGTATACTAGCAGCACCCCGCGGTTTTACCCGCGTTGTGTCCATTCCTGTGGGAATTTCGGGATGAAAAATAGCCTATGTTACTCGTGGATAATGTAGCTTTCGAATGGTGAAAGAATTTTTTAAAACGGTCCAGTAGTTTTTGAGCCTATTCATTACAACCAAACAAACAAAGTTTTCCTCTTTATAATATTAGTGTAGATATGAATTGATGTAACCTATTTCGAAGGTCTTCTATAAGTGTATAAACAAACTCTTCAGCTTTATATTAGTACAGATTTGAGTACCATAAGCCTTGGTTTTGTTTGTTTACTGATTAAAGAAGTAATATGAATCTTTTATTATCTGGCTTAAGATATAAAGTAATGGTTGTATGATCTCACTTCAAAGCAAAGGCCTCTCATCTCATTGAAGATATCAGTGCAGTGAGGAGGATAAGAGCAAATAAGGGGTTGTATAGTTTGACGTCGATGTCTGTATGTATGTATGTATCACTAAAACGTATAGACCAATTTCTATTCGGTATTCTTCATTTGAAAGCCGTTTCCTTCCAGTGATTTGGTTCTTAGCTATCTATATTGAAAATTGGACCAGCAGCTTTTGCAAAGGGGATTTTAAAATGTTACTTGTTCACTTCTGTATAATGTTCTTGTATAAATAAAACAATATTGTTGTAAAACTAAGGAGATTTCCTACGACACAGGCCCAGCCTAGTGTAGGGATCGAAACGCCATGGTAAATAAAATGTATATTTTTGACGCCATTTTTCTTTTATTTACAGACAGCAAAATGCCTGTCAAGGACGGCAGTAAGAAGTCCCTCATCGGGGTCATTGATGACGGCACGAAGACTGTGCGATTTGTGGTGAGTAGAAATTTACCCATGGATATAAGAAAAAAATATTAAGTACTTACAGTTAAATGAGGTTAACTATAGATTTGTTAAGCTTTGTTATAGGCGTATATTTATTTATTTTGGGATAAACATTTTATAAAAAGGAAAATATCATTACATAGTATAAAACAAAGTCGCGTCTGTTTGTCTGTCTGTATGCTTAAATCTTTAAAATTACGCAACAGATTTTGATGCGGTTTTTTGTAATAGGTAGAGTGATTCAAGAGGAAGGTTTTTATGTTTAAAAAAACCCGAAATTCCCACGGGAACGGGCGCAACGCGGGTAAAACTGCGGGGCGCTGCTAGTCTATAATATAAAAATGAATTGCTGAATGTTGCTAGGCGCAAATCTCAGAAACTACAAATCCGATTTGAATAACTCTTTTTGTAATGAATAGCAACATTCAACGGGAAGGTTATTAGCTATATTCCATCCCGAAATTCCTACGGGAACGGGCTCAACGCGGGAAAATCTGCGGGGCGCTGCTAGTTTTTAATTAGTAAGCTTTTGTAATATTTTTACATCAATTTGACTGGAGTTATCATCAATTTAAATTCTTAGGTAATATCAATAATTTAAATAAACCTTTGTTTCAACCCTCACAGATATTCGAAGCCGAAAGATGCGAAGAACTAGCGTCTCATCAGATAGACAAGACCGAGATCCAGACCCAAGAGGGGTGGTACGAGCAGGACCCCCTGGAGATCATGCACCACATCCGCGCGTGTGCTGAGGGTGCTATCGACCAGCTCGCGCCTTTAGGTACGTATTAGGCCCCCCTAGGGGGTCAATCAATCTCCCCCCCGGGGAGGGGTGGAGATTGATTGACCCCCTAAAGTTCATACATCTTATCAGACCGTGTAAGTATAACTGGGGGGTGCAAAGTTTCCACCCCCCAGTTTTCACTGGAAACCGATTGATCCCCTGCCATACACCACATCCGCGCTTTTATTTCGCCCTAATTTCAAAAACTACCAATCCTAGATCAACGGTAAGGTATAGGCTTTCAACCCGAAATTCCCACAGGAACGGGCACAACGCGGGAATTAGTGGAAACTTGATTGGATTGCGTTTCCTTTGTTCAAGAGTTTGCTATATATATTATTGTTCTGTTTGTTTCCCAAATAATCTATAATATAAAAATGAATCGCTGAATCTGTTGCTAAGCGCATAACTTCAGAACGACTGCACCAAATTGGATGATTATTTTTTTAATATGTTCCTTATTGTCAGGACAAGGTTTTTATATAAGAAAAATAAGGAATAAAAATCTCAAAATTCCCACGGGAACGGGGGCGCTGCGGGTGAAACCGCGGGGCACTGCTAGTAATAAATAAAACCGCAGGGCGCTCTTAGTGTGTAAGTAAAATAAATTGCCTCATTTCAGGGTATTCCAAAGAAGACATAGTAACGCTGGGCATCACCAATCAACGCGAGACCACTATAGCGTGGGACAAGTACACGGGACAGCCGTTGTATAATGCTATCGGTAAGTTTGATACGGATGAAATGTACGGCCAACCATGGCATCGGAGTTTTTGAACCACCTAAAGGCCTCCGACATGGTCTGATGATTGAAATAACCGGGACCGACAAATTGACGTGCCCTCCGAAGCACGGTAGCGCACTGATAGAAATGCCACTACCGGCCACCCATCTAAGTAGGGGTGGAGCTGCACGTTGCTCAACATTGAGTTAACATCGCTTTGCTAAACTACGCACGAAGCGCTATTTATAATTTATACTTTGTTGCTATGCTGTGTTGGAGCTAGAACCACCGCAAGGAAACTTGCAACACCGCAAGGCTTTCGAAGCAAAAAAATGCTTTGAAATCGGTCAATCCGTTTGAGACCTACAATGCTACAGATACACACTCTCTCTCTCACACGCACACACACACACACACACCCATACTCTCCCCACACAGACACACACACTACACTCGTCTAATAACATATTTTTTACGGGGGTTAAAAGTGAGTATAAGGTCTAGGTAAAAATCTCACCATAAATACTTTTTCCAGCATGGAACGACATCCGCACAGACAGCACAGTCGACGCCATATTAGCCAAGGTGCCCGACAGGAACAAGAACTATCTGAAACACATATCCGGGTTGCCCATCAGCCCTTACTTCAGCGCCCTGAAGATGAGGTGGATGAAGGACAATGTGAAGGCTGTGAGGAGGGCCAGCAGGGATAAGAGGTTGATGTTTGGGACAGTTGATTCTTGGATCTTGTGGGTATGTGTTTGTGCAGTCACACTGACCTCTTTTATATACACACTGGACTGGCTGTTACCATACAAATGACAGCTAATTTTGTGTGGCAATTTGAAGCGCCCCTGCGAGTGTCCCGAGACCTTATTCTGACGTTCACTGCAAGCAAATAGGGGTACACAGTCGACTTATGTCATAACTAATTTTAGTTCCATGGACTTTCAGTATCTGCCTACAGTGGCCTACAGCGCCAAAATAGCGACACTCAAAGTGTAGCACAAAATTATTATGACTGCAGCCTGTCCAGTGTATATAATAGAGGTCAGTGGTGCAGTCAGGATTAGGAAATATTAGTTAGTACCTTGTTATATTGAAACTTCTTTTAGAACTAAGTCGCTTTTGAGATTGTATAATTTGTAGTGGCATTCTCATACTACTTTTAAAAATTTGCGCGAAAAATATATTTCTGTTGGAAAATCTTTAAAAAAGTCTATTTATAGTATTTTGGTAACTAACGATTTTTTTGGTGCTACTCAAAAATATCTTCCAATTTGATCTTTAGTACATATTTTATATAATTAAATTATATAAATTTTAACGTATATCATGTATTTTTTTATTCCCAGAATCTAACCGGAGGTCCTTTCGGCGGTCTTCACGTGACAGACGTAACGAACGCATCGAGAACTTTACTCATGAATCTAGACACTCTCAATTGGGACCCTATGCTTTGTAGGTAAGGTATAAATTTAATTGTCAGTCAAAATATTTGTTCCACTGTAAATATGTTCTGTAAGCAAATCCTACTAATATTATAAATGCGAAAGTTTGTAAGGATGGATGTATGTTTGTCGCTCTTTCACGCAAAAACTACTGAACCGATTTGAATGAAACTTTACAGTAATATAGGTTAAACATCAGACTAAAATATGGGATACATTTCATCCCGAAATTCCCGCGGGAACCGTTACAACGCGGGTAACACCGTGGGGCGCAGCTAGTCTATACTAAAACTAGCTGTAAGCACTAATCTAAACGTTTAAACACTAATTTCATATTTCGGTCGTGTTACAACGGCCGTGTTCACGAGGGTGCTAAAACACTTTTACCCTGTGTTCTGTCTCTTTTGCTCTTCGGAAAATTGCGTGTGTCAGAAAGTGACAAACCATTTGATAGCTAAAATTTTCTTAATACGCGTTTATTAACAAGGCTCTTAATGTTTTATTCGCGATCAAGTCCCGTCTAGAATAGTGTTAGCTTTGTATAATGTCCTACAGCTAGGCAAAGCTCACTGAAGATATCAGTACAGTGAGTAGAATATTAAAATACAGCGCTTTATGATCAAATTGTGTTTGTTTCAGGTTATTCGGCATCCACCGCGACTGCCTGCCTCAAATTAAAAGCAGTTCCGAGATCTACGGAGCCGTCAATGATAAATCATTATTAGATGGAATCACTATTTCTGGAGTGAGTATTTTGGATTTAATATGACGTTATCTTTATATATAAAAATCAATCGGGATTCGTTAATCTCGCTAAAACTAGAGAACGGCTGGACCGATTTAGTTGATTCTGATTTTGAAATTTTTGTCGTTATCCAGGGTAAGGTTTAAACGGTAAGCAGTCTCGGAATAAATGCGGATGAAACCGCAGGGCACAGCTAGATTTTTCATAAAAATATGAAACTAAATTAAATGTTTGACATAACTAGCCGTGCTCTGCGGATTTACCCACTTTACGCCCATTTCTGATAATAAAATAGGCTATAACCTGCCTTTTGGAAGTGGCTATCTTATACAAAAATAATTATTCGAATCGGATTGGTAATTCCTGAGATTAACGCGTTCAAACAAACAAAAATCACTCTTCATCTTTATTATATTAGTATAGATATCTATGTCTAAAAACAAATTTACTCTATTGTCTTTGTGTATATAAATCCTACTAATATTATAAATGCGAAACTTGTGATGATGTATTGTTAATGTAATGTATGTTTGTTACTCTTTCACGAAAAAACTACTCGACGGATTCGGATGAAACTTTACAGTGACATAGGTTATACATCAGAATAACACATGGGATACATTTTTCCCGAAATTCCTACGAACGGGTACAATGCAGGTAACACCGCGAGCGCGGCTAGCGTATAAATAAATATCTAAACATCAGCTTATATCTTGCAGATCTTAGGCAACCAACAGTCTGCGCTAGTCGGTCAGGGCTGCCTGCGCGCCGGGCAAGGCAAGAACACGTACCGGAGCGGCTGCTTCCTGCTCTACAACACGGGCCAGAGGCGCGTCAACTCCACGCACGGGTTACTGACCACACTGGCGTATAAGATGGGCGATCAACCGCCGGTTTATGCTTTGGAAGGTAATACAAATAAAACTAGAAATATTGAAGTATTTGCCTGTAATGTCCTACTAATGGGCGAAAGAGGAAAACTTTGTTTGTTTGTAATGAAAAGGCTCAAAAAATACTGGACCGTTTTTAAAAATTCTTTCACCATTCGAAAGCTACATTATCCACGAGTAACATAGGCTCTTTTTCATCCCGAAATTCCCACGGGAACAGGTACAGCGCGGGTAAAACCGCGGGGCGCTGCTAGTATTCTATATTTTTTCCGATCTTCAATCGGATCTTTCGGATTTTATATTCTTCGTCATTATGGCATTGCTAATACTTTTAATCTATACCTAATAAAGAAAAATAAAAGCATCAGCCTGTAATGTGCCAAATGTGCTGGGCAAAGGCCTCTCATCTCACTGAAGCTATCAGTACAGTGAAGACGAACAATATTATAAAAATTACATGTCACGTTGTTTGTTGCGATGGACTCCTAAAATACTGAACCGATTTTAAATTTGATTTGCACACCGTGTGCATAGAATAGCTTACATCTCAATTTATGGTCCATTTTATGCCGAAATTCCCGAAGGAACGGGTACATAACGGGTAACACCATAGGGCCCAGCTAGGTATTAATAAGTTGAAAATAATGCTAATTCATATTTATTCTGTCTTCTGTGACCACGGTTCCTGTAAAGGGACCGAAACGTCAGATAAAAATGTAAAATTAAAGCGAAGTGTATCCGCAAACGTAGTTTTAATTCAAAATAATATTGAATCCCCATTCCAGGCTCCATAGCCGTAGCGGGCGGCGCGATGAAGTTCCTCCGGGACAACCTGAAGCTGATAAAAGACGTGGCGCGCGACACGGAGCAGATCGCGGGCCGCGTGTTCTCCACGGGCGACGTGTACTTCGTGCCGGCCTTCAGCGGGCTCTACGCGCCCTACTGGAGGAAGGACGCGCGCGGGTGACACACATTGCTTTAGCCTATATTGTAATATATAAAAAACCGGCCAAGTGTGAGACTCGCGCACGGAGGGTTCCGTGCATTAAAAAACGGCAAAAAATCACGTTTGTTGTATGGGAGCCCCGTTGAATATTTGTTTTATTTTATTTTATAGTGGCAATAGAAATACATCATCTGTGAAAATTTCAACTGTCTAGCTATCACCGTTCTTGAGATGAGTTCGGACGGACGGACAGACGGACAGCGAAGTCTCAGTAATAGGGTCCCCTTATTACCCTTTGGGTACGGAACCCTAACTAGCAGTGGTTTAAGATCCGAAAAAATATATATAAACTTTCACATTGATCCTCTTTTAAACTTTTGTTATTATTGGTTACAGAATAATTTGCGGTCTAACGGCGTTCACGACTAAGAATCACATCATAAGAGCGGCCCTAGAGGCAGTCTGCTTTCAGACCAGGTCAGTTTTTAGTACATACTAGATAAATACAATAGACTAGCCGCGCCCCGCGGTGTTACCCGCGTTGTACCCGTTTCCGCGGGAATTTGGGGATAAAATGTATCCCATGTGATATTCTGATGTATAACCTATATTACTGTAAAGTTTCATCCAAATCCATCCTGTAATAATAGAGGTAGTTATGGTGAATAAATAAATAAATAAATAAATAAATCCATCCAGTAGTTTTTTCGTGAATCGCGTCAGTTTAAAAATTTGACACTTAAAAAAAGTTTTTCTTTTATTAGTGACACTTGGCAAAACTGACACAATGCTTATCAACGTTATTTACCAACAGAGATATCCTAGAAGCTATGAACAAAGACTGCGGCATGCCACTGTCCAAACTGCATGTCGACGGCAAGATGTCTTCCAATGATTTACTGATGCAACTACAAGCTGATCTCATTGGGATGCCAGTGTGTAAGTTAAAAGAGTTTTGGCAAAAATGTAGCCTATATTAGACCTTAAATGTGGACCTACGTCGTCGCCAAAAAAAGTATGGGCCTTTAATGTCCCACTGCTGGGCAAAGGCCTCTCATCTCACTGAAGATATCAGTACAGTGAAGGATTGCCAAATTTCGTCAAGTGTTCACTCCCTGCCTGTTCCAATATTGAAGTTATTTCCCGTTGTGTTCAGTGCGCGCCCACTCGTGGGACATGTCGGCGCTGGGCGTGGGCATCATGGCGGGCAGCGCCGTGCGCGTGTGGTCGGTGGACGCGTGGGCGCGCCGCGCCGCCGCCAGCGACACCTTCCTGCCCACCACTACTGTCGATGGTTAGTATTCATGAGGTTGCCCACTGTGGGGCATCTTTAGCAGACTAAAACAGACATAATACAAGCTTAGAGCTTACTTTGGGTCTAATTAACCATGTTTGAACTTGTCCGGATATATTATATTATTATTATAATGAAGAATAAGAGTTAAAGACATTTATTAGTAAACTAGCAGCACCCCGCGGTTTTACCCGCGTTTTGCCCGTTCCCGTGGGAATTTTGGGAATTTTTGTACATATGAACCTTCCTTTTGAATCACTCTATCTAATTAAAAAAAACCGCGTCAAAATCCTTTGCGTAGTTTTAAACATCTAAACATACATAGGGACAGACAGATAGCGGAAAGCGACTTTGTTTTATACTATGTAGTGATAAGAGAACAAGTGGTTGAAAACCTTGAAATTTCCGTATATTTACAACCCAATTTGATCCACAGATCGCGACGCAAGATATACCAAATGGAAGATGGCGGTGCAGCGGTCACTGGGCTGGGCGACGACAAAAAAATCAATTACCATGACAGGTCAGGCCAAAAGAAAAAATAGCATGTACCAAAGCTTTGACACTCTATCGCCGCCGACTAGTCGGAAAAACTCTTACGAAATACCCAACATAGACGTGCCTATCACAGACGACGGCATAAACAAAAATGTTGAGGAATTACTCAAATATTCAGCTAGGAAATTCTCCATCTTTGTCCCAGTAGAAACTAACGAACGAACGATTTTAGATGATGCCGAATATTTTATGAATAAAAAAGAATGCGATTATGGTATGTGTGAGTGTTGCCATGTAGAGAAAAAGTTGCAAACTAACTGGAAAAGTATTGAGGAGATTATTGAGAATGATCCCGAAATTATATTTGATTGTGATGACAACCCTATTGTAGTTGAACCGGTTAAAGAGATACCTAATATACCGCTTATTGGCAGTGTGACTGTTAGTAAAAAATTGCACCTAGAAAAATTGCCCGAGTTATTCAAAAGTATTTGTAATAAACTATCGGACAATGTGTCTTAGTTCTGTTTTAATATCGTGGGTTGTTTGTGGTTAAATCTAGATTCAAAATCAAATATTGTTGGTACTACAAAATTAAACAGCGTTAGATGAAGTCAAAATTACATCAAAATCATTCCATAAAAATATAGTTAAATTAAAGACAAAAAAGAAACGTTTTTTTTCCGTTTGCATCGAAGTGACATAATTTTTATTTCATTTCCGTGATGTCACATTATAGGGCAAGTTTTACTCACATAACGGAAGGCTTATATAGTAATTTTCTCACAATTCGGCTGATAGTAAGCTAAATCAATCGTTTTTCATGTGTCAAAGCCAAAATACATGCCCCAGATTGTGTCAAAGTCGAAAATAAAGTTTAATTCTCTTGTCAAGTGTCAATGCAGTTTTCTTATGACATTCGATTGTCATTATTTTTTTAAATAGATGTGTCTATGTGTTAAGTTGACAATTTATTGTCAATGTAATTTTTTACATTTTATCTGTCATTATTTTTAGACGTTTTAAAAGTATAAATTAGCGTTAAGTCTCTCTTGCACATAAATCAAAGTTTAAATAATCTTGTTATAATTGGTTTTGATCTAGATTTAACTATAATTTAAGCGCCCCAAAATGTGTTAGGTAGTTTATTTATTTGATGTAATTCAACTAACATCGAATTAAGACTGGTTATTAACTATTATTTAATAATAAATGTATTATTTTAATTATCATCGGGTCTTTTTTTCAATCCTAGCTTGGTTTCCTTTGCATGGTCTGCGTTTCATGGCATGGCTTTCATTTCATGCTTACATTAATAAAAATCATAATAAAACTATAAAATATTAAAGAAAATTATTACATTTCGTGGTCAATAAAATTATTAAATTTCACGGTCATTATTAATAATAAATGGAAAATTGGTCTACACACTCAAATTAACTAGTAATTTTAAACATCTTAAAGTTAGTGTCACGAAACTGGTATTATATGACAATAATTCATTCGTAGATTATAAAAGGCCTATAATGTCCCACTACAGGACAAAGGCATCTAACTCACTATATATACTATATATATCTTATTCATACACGTGAAAAATATACAAATAGGTTCGATTAGTACACTAAATCTTTATAGTATGACACTATAAATATTTAAGACATGACATAATGTAGGTAGACTAGCGTCCGGCGTCAATAACATATTTAAAATAGCAGATAAAATATATGTTTGCATAGAAACAATGTTATTTTATTACTATCTGCTATCTTAGATAGGTTATAAATACAGGCTGTTAATCCGTTTGGCAGAATAGATATGATGTATTTTAATGATATTATACCAAACAATATATTTACACACAGACTAACAATAGTATGTAAATAGCAGTTGTGACATCTTATTTAAAAAAGAGCAAATTAGTCATGAAAAAAAAGTAATATTTAATTTAAATTTAAATATAAGCTTAAATATATAGTTAAAGGAAAAGAGATTTAGAATTAATGTTCTTTCTAAAGATGATACGCTGACATTATTTCGGAAATCGCCCTAACATAAGCATAATACTATCAAAAAGAAAAACTTTTTTCGTTACCTACCTTGTCGCAGAAACATAGATGCAGATTAGATGTCAAACGCACAACCATCTATTTGCGTCGTGGGTTAAAATTAAGCATAACTCACGTATGTAACCATTTACTATACACATAATATTATTTATTAAGATGGGATTACATTATACCGTTATTTGGAAAACCTGCTATATTACTCGTAATTTAACGACTCCATTAATCCATTAACGCTTCTTAACAGTACTTTAGCTATCAAATGGTTCATCCCTATCCCACATACGCTATTTTCCATAGAGTGAAAGAGACAAAAAACTCTATGCCAGTGTTTTACTTAAGCAGGTAACTCTTTTTAGAAGAGTCGAATATTTAATGTTGTGTTCGTTAATGTGTTGTTCGCTATATAATGTTTAAATAATAAAGTAAGTAATGAAAATATGCTTTGTTTGATGTGGTAAATAGTGCTAATATTATCATAAGGTAGATCTTCGAAACTAAAATAAAACGTTATACTTTTGGCTTGTACATAGTCAAAAATAAATTATTTCCACGACTTTTACACGCATTAAAGTGAACTCATTTAAATGTCATAAGTAGTTTAATGATAGATTAGCATTTATTCTTACATAAAAAAATTGGAATCCTTTAGTCTGAAATATATTATGACACGAAAATGTGTCACAAATCTTGACTCAAATTAAAAAAAAGATTATTGTCTGGAAATGTATATATGTTTTTTTAGTATGAAATTCGTTGTACGAGTGTAATTAATTCCATCAACATATTTTTTGTATGAAAGATTCAAACTCATTTTTTTATTTTTCTTTTTTTTACAGAAGAGAGATACCGATTACTTTCATCCCTTCCTGCTGGCGTATTCCTACTTACAAGCTTCGCAATGGTTGTAGTATCTAACATCCTCAATAGATGATAAGTGAACTCTATGTTATAAGCAATACGACTCAATTTTATTTTGTCTACGTACACTGTAACATTGCGAGTGACAACTGACATGTGTCAAATAAAAATGTAGTAGATGCCAGATGTCATTTGTATTACTTAGGCGGGAATTCTCATGTCTGTAAAGTGAAGCAGTTACTAGCATGCCACTTAACTGCAAGTCAACATATAATATACACTGGTCAGTTACAGGCATGCCAGTGAGCACGTGCTTATGTGTATTTCGGCTTAAATGCTACAATGTACGAATACGACTGATTTAATTATAGGCAACCATAAGGGTGCCTGTCCATTGACGCGGAGCGAGCTAGCCAAGGATTGCATGAAATCTGCGGTCAGATATTTAACGCAATCCTATTGGTTAATATTTGTCCGTTTCTCCGCTCCGCTAGCTCGCTCCGCGTCAGTAGACAGGCACCCTAAGGGGCACTCTCTTGTTTTTTATTTGTAAAGAAAACCAAGCTTTTGACTTTTTAGGATGTATGACTAAAGTGAATTGACTAAATTATCGAAAATTCCATTGATAAGTTATGATACTCTTTATAAGTATGATAAAAATGAGCATAGCTTGTCTGAAAAGCTTACCCTGTGTAGTGTTTTTTGCTAACTTGTACCAATTTCGCCAATGTCAAGTACCCATTAGGCATAAACAGAATGAAAAACTGATATCTGTGGCTTTAGTTTACTTACTGTCTTAACTAATTGTAAACACTAATCTGGACGGGACTTAATCGCGAATAAAACATTTAATGCATACCTCAAACGTTTCGGTCATGTCGCAACGGGCGTGTTCACGATGGTAGATTAGTGTTTACAATGTGTTCATATCGTGATAGTTTAATAGTGTAATGTCATAACTAATGACACGACACTATTGTGCATAGTTGTCAAATTGAAATGCCACTTCCAGACATGTTTTGACAGAACTATGTAACCGTTTAATAATATAAATAAATCGTTAACAAACACAAAATATGTAATATCAAAGAAGTTTTCATGGACTGTAAATGAATTCTATAATAAAATATAATCATATCAAATTGATGTCACAAATGACTTAGTTTTAGATGTAGATAGTTCCTATGTAAAGAACAGTTATGTAAGATCTATAAAGAAAGAGTTACGTAACGTAAAATAATATGGCAATTTATCAACCAAAGACAATTCTTTCTGTAAATTAGAATGAATACTTACATAGTAAATGTACTCACACGTGTTTTTTCTCGGTAGATAGTTTATAAAGTACATATAATTACTTACATTATATTTCCCGACGTTTCGGGTGGATTGTACCGCGGTCGCTTCCTGAATATTTACCTATTGATTTTGTTCCTTTCTGGCTCAATCGCTAAACCTTTTTCTTTTATAGAAAGATTTGTCTTTTTTATAGCTGGAGAGACGGCCATCTTAGTTTTGAATCTAATTCTTGACAAGAATGAAGAAACAGAATGTTGTTGTCTGTTACATTATCTTATTTCAGTTTATAGTCTTACTTCAGTTACTATATAGTTACTGAAAACATTTAAGCGTCATTTTATATAAATATAACCTTAAAAACCTTCTAAAATGTGGAATAAAAATACCTACCATAATCTAGGTTACTTTTTCTCATGACATATGGAAAAGACAAGGAAACATGTACGAAATGGCGTTGTACAAAACTATACCAAAATGAATGTAACGGAAATTACCGATTGCATTTTTGACTTTAAGTTCTATTAGATATTTTTACCTTTTTTCCATGGTAGGGATATTATTCAAAATGATTAAATAAATTTGTATTGACATTCCTAGGTACATATTTTAAATTTTTATTGTTTTGTCAAAATAATTATGTAATAAATAAATTTATATTAGGAAAATGGATATGTATAAAAAAATAATCAGATTATATATTATTATTTTATACCGACTTAAAAAACTTAAATATTGCATACTTTTTTTTAAAATGCTTGTTATTATACGATGATTCCTTTTGTGCCAAACTGAGCAGAAATCAAAATAAAAGATTTTGTTTTAAGAATTATACTTTTGAAATATTTAGAAATCTGTTTTGACTTCGGCTTTTATATTATATATGTTAATTTATTGCAAATTGTAACGATTTTTTTTACAAAAGATTTGCGGGATTGCCCTTTCAATACATTATAAACCTTATCACACTAGTCATAGATTACAAGTTTCTTTAGCAATTCCGCGGAAATTTTGTGAAAAGGACTGCATTTTTTTGACATCGATCGAAGTCTTTTGTACTTATTTTTAAATATTTTAGGTTATTTTATTTTAATGTATATTTGTAGTGACTTTTGATTATTATTTAATATTGATTTGATTGACTTTACGAAGGTGAAGGTGTTAAATTTTTGGACATTTATTGCATTTCAACATGGCCGCTACATTCTTTCAACTGATAAAGTGGCAGCACATCATTGAGTTGTATATACTACTAGCAGCGCCCCGCGGTTTTACCCGCGTTGTGTCCATTCCTGCTGGAATTCCGGGATGAAAAATAGCCTATGTTACTCGTGGATAATGTAGCTTTCGAATGGTGAAAGAATTTTTAAAAACGGTCCAGTAGTTTTTGAGCCTATAACCAAACAAACAAAGTTTTCCTCTTTATAATATTAGTGTAGATTAAAATGACAAGATTCTAACTACTGATGCAAAATTTTCGTAGACTGTGCCGACTTTTAAATGAAATCAATATTGTATAATTTTTAAAGCCCCATTAAATTAAGCATTTAGTAACTATAACTGGGTTGAATTAAATTATTTGTTGTATTTATTCATGAATGGTTGTTGTGAATTTATTACTTAATTGTAAGATGTAAATTATATGAAATAAATTATTGCATTTGTTGGGATCACACAAGCATTGTTTTATTTATTTAAAAAACCTTAGTATTCATTTTTATAAACTTTAGGAAAGTGAAAACGCTTCTGTGGTCTAGTGGTATGTGCATTGTGCACTCGCCTGCCAAGATTGAAATCCCTGGTTCGATTCCTGGGTCGAGAGAAAACGTGTTTCCTATTTTACAAATATGGCTCGGGTTTGTCGACAAGTGTGGTGATTTCGCTTAATATTTCTTAATACTTCTCAATGTACCTACTGATATCGTCCGTCAGTGAAACGAGATGTCTTTGTTCAGCAGTGGAACATTACAATGTATTATTTGCTGGCTGCAAAAGCTTCAGGGCAATTAACCTTCACGAAAAATGTATACATTTTCAAATACAAAACAAGGCAATGTTTATTCATAAAAGTTTCAATGAATATATTTTTTTGTTAAAGTAAATGTACACGGGTTTTTTCGCGGTAAAAAATTATACTAAAACATATAAAACTACTTAGTACTCTATTGGAGTTGAGCTGCGGAGAGCTGTGATTTGAGGGTACTTCTCTATTTCGTGTGTAGGAATGAACACTTACAGCCGAGTGTACCTAAAGCGTAGATTGACTAAGTCGCGTTACGACTAAATGTCATAATAAAAGAGCTGTTGGCCTAGAAATACATATATTGGACTATTTAGTTAACTGCCTATTTCTCAGTAGTGCTAAATCTTAGACCCTTAGACTGCCTATTTCTCAGTAGTGCTAAATCTTTACCAGTCATAATCAGTACAAGCCTTAATCGCGTTATGCCTAAACGACAATTAAATAAGTAATAACATTATTCGGTAGGTAGGTTAGGGTTATTTTTTTTTTAACATTATTCGGTAGGTTAGGGTTATTTTTTTTTTACTAGTTCCATAGTTATCGGTTAACATTACGGGGGATTATGAGATCCAACGTAGATCTACAACTAAAGCTGATGGTCAAAATATCTGTTGACCTATTTCGCTATAGATCTACAACTCTGATGGTCAAAATATCTGTTGACCTATTTCGCTATAGATCTACAACTCTGATGGTCAAAATATCTGTTGACCTATTTCGCTATAGATCTACAACTCTGATGGTCAAAATATCTGTTGACCTATTTTGCTATAGATCTACAACTCTGATGGTCAAAATATCTGTTGACCTATTTCGCTATAGATCTACAACTCTGATGGTCAAAATATCTGTTGACCTATTTCGCTATAGATCTACAACTCTGATGGTCAAAATATCTGTTGACCTATTTCGCTATAGATCTACAACTCTGATGGTCAAAATATCTGTTGACCTATTTCGCTATAGATCTACAACTCTGATGGTCAAAATATCTGTTGACCTATTTCGCTTTATGCCTACTCGCGTTACGTCTAGTCGTGACGCGAGTAGGCATAAAGCGCTTTAGGTACACTCGGCTGAAAGGGAATGAACTACCTGTACATAAACAAGGTTAGAATTTCGTTGAAGTTGGCTGCATAATTAATTAGGAAGTTTCCTCGCAATACTAGGTATAATGTCAATTTGACACATAATGTCAATGTCAAGTAAGGTGACAATTCTGATCTGACAAGATCTAGGTCACGAGATTTATCAGCTGTCTAATAGTTTATTTGAAAACAGCTGACTGGAAAAACAGTAAATTTAAGTTAAAAAGTACCGAAAAATCCATAAAAATGATGTTAAATTAAATATTACATTAGTAGGTACCATATGTATTAAAAACGGTGTGTGATAATATGATCAATTAGTGAGTTATTTACTTTAAAATTCTTTACACTAAAATGAACATAAATAGCCTTCCAATCGAATTATTTCTCGAAATATTAACAAATATCGACGGAAAAACGTTAGGAAAATGTCGTGGTGTGTGTAAAAAGTGGAAAAATATTATAGATAACAATGATATGGTATGGAAAGTCGCTTGCCGGCGTGAGTTCAAACATCCATCGAAAATAGCGAAAGAGAGATCGAATAATGACTGCACTTGGTATATTATCTACAAAAACCTAACCTGTTGGAACGACGTAACATCCTACAGCATGAGATTGCGAGACTTCTACGAATTCCCTGTACAAGAGTTGTCTAGGAACTTCGAAAATAAACAGTTGCAATCATCTAGAACAGATAATACCAGGAAAAAGATAGCGAACAACACGTACGCTCTAGTAATATACTTTAAAAACACAGTCATTATAGTCAGACCAGCGGAAACAACTGAAATAATATCAGAAAAGTTTTACCAAGCTGACGGTTTCAGTCTATGGAGCAACCAAGTCTATTTTTATAAGAATAAGGATGTATATGTTGTAAATCTAGATTCCCTAGATCTAGAATCAACTTTATTCTACACATCTCCGTTCCAAATCAACGAAATCCATCATTTCGATGGTAAAACCTATCTTTTTACAAAATGTGGACAGATTATAACAATAGGCAATTCTGTTGTAATTCAACCTATAAATTGCCCGCAAGTCTGGCTGCCACAGATAAAATATATAAATGCTATAGATGACAAAAACTATGTATGTTATTCCCGTAATCTTTTTAATATAGAAACTGATAAATGTCGGCATTTATACTTGGAGTTTCCACTAATAACAGCATTATTTTTCTATGGAGAATTTGTAGTAATAGGTATGCGGACAGGTGACCTATGGATTTATAGATTGTCTAGTCAAGAGAGAGGCAAGAAGCCTGTGTTTGAGTTTCTGAGTAATATTCCGGGCGGGCAGCATGCAATACAGATTGATGTGGTCGAGAGAAGCAGTGGACCTGTCATCATTGTTATTACATTAACTAAAGTATACTTTTTGGAAATTGTATTCTTTGGAAATGTAAGTCTACTTCACTATCTATACTAATATTATAAAGCTGAAGAGTTTGTTTTGTTTGTTTGTTTGTTTAAACGCGCTAATCTCAGAAACTACTGAACCAATTTGAATAATTATTTCACTGTTAGATAGTCTATTTATCGAGGAAGGCTATAGGCTACATTTTATCCCGAAATTCCCACGGGAACGGGCACAACGCGGGTAAAACCGCGGGGCGCTGCTAGTATAGTATAAAACAAAGTCGCTTTCCGCTGTCTGTCTGTCCCTATGTATGCTTAGATCTTTAAAACTACACAGCGGTTTTTTTAAATAGATAGAGTGATCACGAGGAAGGTTTATATGTATAAAAATTCCCGAAGTTCCCACGGGAACGGGTATAACGTGGGTGAAACCGCGGGGCGCAGCTAGTGTTTAATAAAAGCAAAGTGTATCCGTAAACGTAGTTTCAATTCGAAATGAGTGGTGTTTGCTTACTTAAGAAACCAGTATAATTAATATAAGGTATTTTTTCAGATAAAGGACGAAGAACTACCTTTGTCTATGAAAAGACTGTCTATGTACAAGAGACTTTTATCAATTAGGGATACCTTGAACAACAGAATATCTTGTTCAGTCATTCCAAATTGAGAAACACTTAAAAACAACCGGTCAAGTGCGAGTCGGACTCGCGCAGAGCGCGTTACGTACTTTAAAAAACGGCTACAAATCACGTTTATTGTATGGGAGCCATGAATATTTGTTTTATTTAATTTTTAGTATTTGTTATAGCGGCAATAGAAATACATCATCTGTGAAAATTTCAACTGTCTAGCTATCACCGTTCTTGAGATACAGCCTGGTGACAGACGGACGGACGGACAGCGAAGTCTCAGTAATAGGGTACCGTTTTTACCCTTTGGGTACGGAACCCTAAAAAAGTTGGTGTAGGTTAGTGGCCAGCCCTGATGTCGGATTTTAGATCGCTTAATTAATCACTTGAAGATAGAAACAGGCAAATGTGAACCTTACTTTTAGAAGTTGGAAAAATTTAGGACCATAAAAGTAGATGATAGATTATTTGTGCTAGTGTTGGGCAATCTCTTGCAGGATTTTCGGGATAAAACGAAGTTCAAACTTAAAGATTATTTTGAGGTTAGCTAGTTTAAAAGGTTTTTTAAATGGAATGGATAGTTTTGAATATGAATACCTCTCTTAACTAAACTTACAAAACTAAATAATCTCCGGTCAGATATTTTATGCAATCCTATTGGTTAATATTTCTCCGTTTCTCCGCTCCGCAGCCTCACTCCCCACCAAAGGACAGGCACCCTTATAATTGCCTATAGTTAGGCAGATAATATCTTTAGTATCATGATAATTTATTGCTTCGACCTAAGATTTATTTTAACCAAGGAGTTTAGTTCAAATTGTTACTTAATGAATCGTTTTATTTATTTTAAATTATTCGAAATAAAGATACTTAACTGTTATTGTTCAAAAGTGTTTATTTATTATCCTTCGTCTTCTTCTTCATCGAGTGGATGGTCAACCTGACCAATCCTGGTGTCACAGTTATTGAGCCGCCAAAGGCCTCTGACATGGCTCAAGTAACGACTACTATCCGTAGAAAGTAACCGGGACCGACGGCTTAACGTGCCCTCCGAAGCACGGAATCATCTTACTTTTCGAGCAATCAGGTGATTCAGCCTGCAATGCCCTAACCAAACTGAGGAAAGTCTCACAAAGAGATTTTATTATCCTTAAAGCTGTACGATTAAAGGGTGGGTTATTTTAAACAGTTGGTAATCGTTACATACTTTCGTTAACAAAATCACGATTAAGTACACTGTTAAATGTACTAAAACCGTAGCTTAACAATCATAAAGTTGGTTCCTAAGTTTAATCTAACACTTCTCATTTTGAATTGAAACTACGTATACAGATACACTTCGCTTTTTTCACATTTTTATCTGACGTTTCGGCCCCTTTACAGGTACCGTGGTACGTGGCCAACCCTGGTGTCGGAGCTTTTAGACCGCCTAAAGGCCTCCGACATGGTCTAACGATTGAAACAACCGGGACCGACAATTTAACGTGCCATCCGAAGCACGGTAGCGCTCAGATAGAATGCCACTATCGTCCACCCATCCAAGTAGCGGTCGAGCTGCACGTTGCTTAACAATCGCAATGAACTAACATCGCTTAGTCAAACTACGCCACGAGCGCTAACACAGAAGACCTTTGACCACAGTTCAGGTCGTCAAGTTTCACAGAGTTGAAACTGCAGTTTTATTACATCACAAATTAATACAAGGTGAAGCGAGTAGTGCTAACAAACAAAAAGTTTTGCTAGGCCAAGCGCGGCAACTTTGTAATTTGCTAAGAAACTTCAAAAAGTTGAGGACAATTTAGTAAATTTCCTTCAAGTCGTGAAGAAGCACGGTTTCTCGTGAACCTAGGAAGCTTGTTTTTAATTGCGAGCAAAGATCTTGTTCGGAGTTTTATTGAAGTTTCAAAGTGAGTCTGGACTGCAGTGGGGTTCTTTGGCAGTTGCCTTTTAGGTATAGGACGATACTACTTATCTTATAAGTACTTTAAGAAAGCATCTTACTATTAGTACTTTTCACAAGCCTCACCTGATTGCCCGAAAAGTAAGATGATTCCGTGCTTCGGAGAGCACGTTAAGCCGCCGGTCCCGGTAACTTTCTACGGATAGTAGTCGTTACATGAGCCATGTCAGAGGCCTTTGGCGGCTCGATAACTCTGACACCGGGACTGGTCAGGTGACCATCTCACTCGAAGCCCGTTGGCTCAGTGGCATGTTAGAGCACTTACTGTGTCAGGGGTCATTAATTAAGAAACCGGCTCGTAAAAGTCCTATTGCAACCATTTTGAGCTTTTAAAATAAACCCAATCATTAAGCTTGTCGGTAAGATGTATGAAAAATATTAATCATTTTCGCCTGACGCATTCGCTTGCCACATGAACATTAATGAGTTTTTTACATTTTACCTTCACTTGTGCGTTTTAAAAACAATTAGAGACCACACAAGTTGTTCTTGGTAAAACGGAAAGATGAAATAAATACAGAAGCTTTCCTGACAAGCCCGTAGGCATAGTGGTTTGTCGGAACGCTTACTGTGAATGTTTGCGGGTTCGATTCTCGGTCGGAATCTATGCTCTATACAAATAAATAAAATTGAAGTGTCTGTAATATTAAAATAACCGCATCATATCAAAATAACTTTTTTTGTGTGTCTGTCTGTTTGTTCCGGCTAATCTTTGAAATAGCTGGACCGATTTTGACGGGACATTCACTGGCAAATAATTCATGTAACAAGGAGTTAACTTAGGCTACTTTTATCCCCAATTTCCCGCGGGAATGCGTACAACGGGCGTGGCTAGACAAAATAAGTATGTATGTGAATTAAAGACTACAGATAGCTTATTGGCTTCGAGGTGAAACCGAAACGTTGGTAGATAAAGAAAAGTTACAAATAATCGAATTATGTAAGTACCTATGTTCATCTATTATTGAAATAGGCGAGTATTTGAAAATACTACGCACTTTAGACACACTTAGAAATCGGTAAAAACTGTTACTGTTACTGTTAGCCCGTAATGTCCCACAGCTGGGCAAAGACCTCCCCCCATTCCCGCCACTCTTCTCGATTTTGGGCCACCAGTTGCCAGTCTCTCTTGTAGGCGTCCAGCTCGTCCCGCCACCGCCTGCGCGGTCTGCCGCGACGTCGCCTCGGTAAAAACTACGCGTAAAAAATATAAGTAACCTTAAAAACAGGTACCTATATAAATAAGTACATACTAACAAAAAAGTCCAAATGGAGAAAAAGTGAGAACTTAAAAATATATATACAACTAGCTGTGCCCCGCGGTTTCACCCGCAGCGCCCCCGTTTCCGTGGGAATTTTGAGATTTTTATTCCTTATTTTGCAATAAAAACCTTGTCCTGACAATAAGGAACACATTAAAAAAAGAATCATCCAATTTGGTGCAGTCGTTCTGAAGTTATGCGCTTAGCAACAGATTCAGCGATTCATTTCTACGAGTATATTAGAGATAGCAAAAATTCACACAAGTCTAAATCGGTAAACGAGTATTCCAATAGCGAAAAATATTGGTAAATAATTGCCGAGCGAATGATACCTTCCTCTCTACTGCAACTTGTGTTATTTAAGTAGTTGTTTTGCGAAAAGAAAAACATCGGAACATTCGAGAACAGGAAATTAAAGAGAATAGAAAAATCTGGTTGCACCAGAGAGCGCCGCGTGTGAGCTTAGACCAATTAGTTTCGGGAGCTTTCACGTTGACTCACGGACTTCAAAATAAAACTTCAAATAAACCATCTACTAAGTAGTCCGAACAAAGCCTAAACATTTGGTTTGGATAAGTGAGCCCGTTCTTGAGTTATAAAATTACAACGAAAAGTGGCATTGATTTTTATATATAGACATACCTACCTTTATCTTGAATTCATCTCAAATTTCATACCTTTCGCAACAGCCGTCTCCAAATTCCTTCTCAATTGCCGCAACACAATGGAAACAAGCCTCTATCGGTCTAGTACACTAAATTAATGGTTGGGTAGCAAGTGGCTAATTCAGTCGTGGCGTGGGCAGAACATTGTTTTTGCAATTAACTGTCCCCGGGTTTATTGGTACATTATTTAGCTTAAGAGGTTGCGAAAGGTGTCGATGGTATTACGATGGCCTTCGTTTCCTTTATTGATAGGATCTTATTAAAAGGGGTTTTGTTTTAGAGCTATTTTGTTTACTAGATAGTTTCTTGTTGAGAGAGACGTCTGTGATTATTAGTGAAGCACAGTTTTAGGCCGGCGCCATGTATGGTGAATTTTGATCTGAATTTTAGTTTCTGAATTCGGAATGCCCAATGTTGCAAGAAAAGCGATTTAAACGAGTACCACAAACATTCTGATTTTTCAGATTCTTCTATTCAGAACGATCTGTAAGAATAAGACAAAGGTATGAGGCAAAGATGTCGAAATTCAGTTTCTTAATTCAGAAAAATTCAGCATGTACAGAATTCATTGTACACTAAAAGCAAAATACAAAACTGAGAAAATTAATCTCATTGCTACCTCCTGCGTGGAACACGAACAGACAAACAAACTTTCACAAACACCGCCACGACAATATACCTAAGTGCTTAACTAATCTAAACAAAGAATGACCTGATATCTAGACAAAGCCTAGGCATTACAATAAGACTAACGTTTATGTCCTAGAACATGATTCAGTGTAATCCAATTATAATTTACTTATTAGGCAGAGTTGGAGCCAGTTAAGTATGCATGCGGATAAAATGAGAACTAATTTAATAAAGAAGCTTATTTTTAACTAGCAGCGCCCCGCGGCTTTGCCCGCGTTGACCCGTTCCCGTAGGAATTTTCGAAGATCCTTTCTTAGTGTGCACTTACGTCACTTGAAGAACCTTCCTGCCAAATTTCATGTTTCTAGGTGTAGCGGTTGAGGCTGTGCGTTGATTATCAGTCAGTCAGGACTTTGAATTTTATATATTTAGATTATTGTAGCGCTTGTTACGTTGTTGTTTTGAGCTTTGGTTATGTAATAGGATGTTAAGCATCGTGCAGCTCGGATACTACTTGGATGGGTGGCCGATATTGTGTGATCTCTCTGAGCGCTGCCGTGCTTTAGAGGGCACGTAAAATCGTCTTGCTAGAGGTATGATCAAGCGATTACATGACAATACTTGATATGATACAATTTTGAGTTTTGATCGGTAATTGGCGAATTTTTGTAATACTCGTGACGTAGTTTGACGCGATGTTAACTCAACCTGATTGTTAAGCAACGAACAGCTCGGTACCTACTTGGATGGGTAGCCGATAGTGGCATTTCTATCTGAGCGCTACCGTACTTTAGAGGGCACGTTAAGCAGTCGGTCCTGGTTGTTTCAATCGTTAGACCATGTTTTAAGCCTTTAGGCGGTCTAAAGATTTAGACATCAGGCGGCTGCCTACTGTCCTACTCAAACTTACTTTTTTAGTCTTCGATCAACAATACACAACTAGATATCGGGTCACGTACAAAATCAAAGCTAAATACTGTCCGCGTGGATGACGTGTGACAGCTTATTTTGTTTACTACCGAACTGAAACAGAAGTTTTAAAACAGTTCGAAGTTCAACCTTATTACAACCATGACACCTAGCAATAAAGTAGCAGATCTTATGAATAAAATAAGAGCTCACTTTTCAAATGAGGCCTTATTCACCGAGACGTATTTTTTGCGCCGATCCGACATCTAGTTGTGTATTGTTGATCGAAGTTTTTAGTTAAGCAATGGACAGATAGATAAAAAATCGACAGTGGCGCCCTCTTCATAACCACCAACTTGACTATCATTAAAACAATAAACTATACTTATTCATAAACCCAGTTACGCAGTAACGTTTTGACCATTACTATTAATATTCTGTATATGGAAGCATATTATTTGTGTTAATTAAATTATTTAGTTTATTGTGAAAGCTCTGGTTTGCGTTACATTCCATTTGTTCGATAGTTCATTTTGTTATCGAGTCATGTATGTGGTACTCAGGTAAATTATTGTTGACTATGTCTACCTAGACTAATATTATAAAGAGGTAAATTTTTTATGTTTGTTTGTATGTTCGAGCTCATCTCAAAAACTAGCATCCCGACTCTAGTTATTCTTTTTGTAATGGACATTCAACAGGATAGTTATAGGCTATTTATCATCCTGAAATTCCTACGGGAACGGGTTCCTACGGGAATATAATAGCTTCTAACTTTGACGTAGATACCACACACATACAAAACTAACACAACACATTAAAATCAATTCATAAATTAACTCATACTTCACTTGTCTTTCATCGATATACGATAAGAAACTAGTTCTGTTATGAAAATATCGATAATTTTATCGATTAATCCGATCCGGTTAATAGATTAGATTGACTATCGCCCGCTTGTGTGGTCAATTCATATTTTGTATTATTTTAAATCGAGACTGTGGGACTACCATTTGATCCGGTCTTGATCAAGGTATTCGATTTTAAAACGATCCAAATTCGATCGTACGGTTATTTTCGTAATTGGATAATGGAGGTAGTTCCTCTCCGTTTCAACGTAGACGCACTCTTATATTAACTTATCGCGATAGCTAAGCCAGACGAGTAAAATCGCGGGGCGTCGCTAGTTTCAATTTAAATTGCGGTTTATTTTTAGCGGTTCAAGTTCATTGTAAGTCTTGAAGCGTCCGACACTATCTATAAGTGAGTGGTTAATTGGCGAGGCTTGGCGCAAGTCACAGACTCTATGCTGGAAGATACATCACTATGTTGCCCATTCTTCTCTGCTGATGTTCTTGCGAATGGGTGGTACGTTTAAAAGAGCCTCTGCGGGGCCAAAACTGAATGAAAATATTTGACTTTGACTTTGTTACCTGAAAAGTTGACTTCAAACTAGATTTTTATAGCGAACTGTAGGAGTTTTGGCATGAAAAGTCCTTCATCTTGAATTACTCTGTATGTTGGTGAAAACCGCATGAAAATCCGTTCAGTAGTTTTTGAGAAAATCGATTACACACAGACAGCTTTTGTTTTATAATATGTATGACATCTTTTCGAAATCGTTGGAAATGGGATAATTCTGGCTATTTTTATACGAGCTCATATATTAAAAGTATTTCAGTTCATGCACGACAAATATACGAGTAACATACAAACGCTCGACTCGGGAATCGAACGTGACACCTCAATATTGGCAGGTGAATGCATATACCACTACACCTCCGAAGCGTTATAAAACAAAGTACAGTCAAGCAAAAAAAATTAAACTCCACAATTAATTTTCGTAAAATAATCATTTTTAATTTAATAGTCCCATAAAACTATTTAATTTCCACTGAGTTTTACCACCAAAAATCCACCCCATAAAACCGATATTGTACAAAGTCGCATGCAAATCCTAAAAGCTCTATAATATAATTAAAAATCGCTTAATAACAATAGATTGTGGTTAATTACGCGCTTAAATTGACTGAAGTTCTCAACAGGCTGCTAAGTCCTGTCATACTGATATCACAGGTTTAATGTGATACGCTTTTGTGTTTCATTGTACTGTTGGTCGGAAAAATGTTGGTCATACTAACCCCCTTACTCAAAGACGTCAAATGATTCCTTAGGGTTAATGAGTGATTTTTTAAATGTATGTAAGTGGAACTGGGCAGGCCACGTCTGCCGCATGTCTGAACAGCTGTGGGCAAAAACAGCCACTGAGTGGCAGCCAGATCCGGCAAACAGGCGGCGCGGCAGACCGAGGCGTAGATGGCGGGATGAACTCGACACATATCTCAGCAACTGGAGGGAAGTGGCCCAGGATAGGGATGCATGGAGGGATAGAGGAGAGGCCTTTGCCCAGCAGTGGGACAGTAATGGCTAAAAAAAAAAGACGTGTGGCACTCGGGGACTGCCGCGGTAAAGCTATTGCATAGTTATTTTTTGTATCACTAGATGGCGTTAGTGGGGAGCGTGAGGTTTTTTCGTTACGGAATTTCTGGATTCGGTCCCGCGCTCAAGGCTCGCGATAGAAGCTATGCAATAGCTTAATAATAATGATAATGAAAAATTACGTCAATGAGGGTTTTCACGAAAATGACACTTTTGACAGATTTCTGGACCTCACGTCTCAGTGCTGCCGCCCAGTTGGTGACATTTCAGATAACCCTCATTATGTCAGTTTAAATTACGTTTCTGGTGGTATTAGGAAGGTTTCGCTATTAAAACTGTAAAAATACCGGCTGATTACACGTTATAATGCAATTGACATAAATATAAAATAATCATAATTAATTCATTTATAATCAGCAGTATTTGTAAAATATTAAATTTAATTATATTGGTCAATATTTTCTATATCACTGCAAATTATAAAACAAAGACCCCAGCCGCGTCTGTCTGTCTGTCTGCGAAAAACTCAAATACTACTGCACGGATTTTGGTGCGGTTTTTTTAAATAGATAGAGTGATTCAAGATGAAGATTTGTATGTATAAAAAATCCCGTAATTCCCACGGAAACGGGCACAACGCGGGTAAAACTACGAGGTGCTAGGTTTTAAAAAATAAATATGTCAATCAAATGTTTCAAACTACAAAAAGCGTAAAAGGACATGTTTAAAGGATTAACCTTTAAAAATTAATACATAAAAATCAATTGAACACTTTTGCGCTCGATTGTAGTCGAGATGAATTTACGTTCTGACATTGAGAGGAATTGATAAAAAGATAAGCGAATTGAACGATCAATTAAGATGCAGTTTATCGCATCTCTTCACAGTTGTGCATAAAATACTTTATTTAAATTGTACCATTTTCTTTTTAACCGACTCCAAAAAGTAGGTGTCTCAATTCGACCATGTAATATGCTTTTTAGCAACTAGTGAGAGAGCTAAACTGAAATCGGATTAACTATTTGTGTATCAACACTGCCTTTTGGAAAACAATTCGTTTTATTTATCAAACAGACATGAAAAGATTGAATTTGGATCGTTTCAATCAAATAAGAGTCAATATCAGATCATGTACCTAACCTTTATGGTATCAGATTATTATCAGCCTCCGTGGTCTTGTGGTTTGGGCGCCCGGCTCACGACCCAGAGGTTCCGGGTTCGATTCCCGGTGGGGATTTCTCACAAAAATCTCTTTGTGAGACTTTCCTCAGTTTGGATAGGGCATTGCAGGCCGAATCATCTAATTGCTCGAAAAGTAAGATGATTCCGTGCTTCGGAGGGCACGTTAAGCCGTCGGTCCCGGTTACTTTCTATGGATAGTAGTCGTTACTTGAGTCATGTCAGAGGCCTTTGGCGGCTCAATAACTCTGACACCAGGATTGGTCAGGTTGACCGTCCACTCGATGAAGAAGAGGAAGTGAGGAGGATGTCGCTATCACCACGCTTGGCTCCTATTGGTGATCTCTTAGCTAATCACCATATTAGCTATTGCAGTGTGCTCTCAATCACTGCCTATAAAACATAAATGCATTTTAAATGTAAAGTTTTAAATGTAAACGTCTAATACCTACTAATATTGCGAATGCGAAAGTTTGTGAGTATGTATGTATGTTTGTTACTCTTTCACGCAAAAACTGCAGAACGGATTTAGATGAAAATTTACAGTAATATAGGTTATACATCAGAATAACATATGGGATATATTTTATACTGAAATTCCCGCGGGAACGGGTACAGCGCGGGTAAAACCGCGGAGCGTGGCTAGTATTACTGTAAAGTATCTTCAGAGTACATATCGCAGCGCAACCCGTCTAAAGTTGCCGGGAATATATACAGGGTGATGTTGAACTTTGATATTGATTTTATTAAAAAACCAACTTTTTTATATTGGCTCTACTCCTACGTATATTCAAGGACTGATCATTATATGACCACTAGAACGTATCAGCAACTAGCTACACCTCGAATGCTAGAATATAAGTCTAAAACTACAAACTCCTTTTACCTCAACTAACTACCTCCTCTAACTACCTCAACTATCAACTAACAACAGCTAACATATACACTACGAATTTTAATATTCCCAAAATTACCGCCATAACTACGGACTTGTAAACAAAAACAACTGTGAAAAAGTACACTATAAAAATACCGTAAAATAAGTACCTAAACAGAAAAAAGCAACTGTAAAAAATATAGGTACAATTAGTCAAAATAGTAAACTATCAAAAATAGTAAACTGTAAATAATGTACAGCCTGTCAAAATAGTAAACTGTCAAAATAGTAAACTGTCAAAATAGTAAACTGTCAAAAAAACAGACAAAACAGAGCACCCTGTATAAGGCTGCATTGGCAATAGCAGCCACCATATCCACCAAGCGGATATTACAAGAATTCCAACTATTTTTATTACCCGGATAGTTGACCCGCGAATTTATTACTTACTATAGGAATTCGAATATTACAGACTGGATATTTGTTTTTCTACGTTCACTTTTCGGCGCTTTTTATGACTTTTATGTGACGCCATTTTCGTTTGACAATTCACGTTTAAGGGTGCCTGTCCATTGATTCGGAGCGAGGCAGTGGAGCGGAGAAACGGACAAATATTAACCAATAGGATTGCATAAAATATCTGACCGGAGATTTTATGCAATCCTATTGGTTAATATTTGTCCGTTTCTCCGCTCCGCAACCTCGCTTCGCATCAATGGACAGGCACCCTTAGGGTCGGTTTCCTTTAAAGTTGAGAGGAGAGAGACAAGACATGAGACGTGTTTTGAATAAACCTAACAGATTTCATATACAAATCTTCTTTACCACTGCTTACACCTCACGGCACTTACACCTCTACACACTGCTCACATCTCTCTACTACTCCTCTCCGCTTTGGCGGAAAACGGGCCTTAAATATGAATTGTTAAACCACAAAATGGCGTCACATAAAATTCATAACAATCCCTGAAAACTCAACGTAGAAAAATCTAACCTAGAATGAAGGTTGCATAATTTTATAACCATACTAGCCGCGCCCCGCGGTGTTACCCGTGTTTTTCTTGTTCCCGCGGGAATTTCGGGATAAAATGTATCTCGCGTGTTATTCTAATGTATAACCTATATTACTGTAAAGTTTCGTCCAAATCCGTTCAGTAGTTTTTTGTGAAAGAGCAACAAACATACATCCATCCTTACAAACTTTCGCATTTATAATATTAGTAGGATAGGATTTTCATCTGACGTTTCGGCTCCTTTACAGGAACCTTGGTCACATAATTAAGACTACTATGAACTTTAAACTACTACTACCACCATAAGTATTAGCCTGTTATGTCCCACTGCTGGGCAAAGGCCTCTCATCTCACTGAAGATATCAGTACAGTGAGGAGGCGTAATCACAACACTTGCTTAACAACTATAAACCTTATTATTCGTAATAAGTTTTTTCCCATTGTTTCGTTCCGAGAAAACGTAACGTTATCTTCAAGAATCGTTATCTTCAATGAGTAACGGTCTTTGATGTGCACTAGGACCGTTACTTAACGCAATACCTAGTTATTTGGCGGTAACAGATAAGGGAGCGTCACAACGGATCGGTGCCTTTGAAAAGGGTTACAATCTCGTGATTACGAACCGCTATTTGCTAATACGCCTTTCTTTATCCTAGAAGTCGAATAGTAGTCGAAATTCGATCATAATTCATTTATTAAGTGAGATTTATTTTATTAAGACGATGACTATAAAATGTATAGGAAAATGTTTATAGAATATTTTATACTATATGATTAGTCGCAATATCTATACCAATATAATGAAGGTAAAGAGTTTCTTTTTGTTTGTATGAAACATAGTTCGGGTTTGAGATCACCAACCCGTATTTGGCAAGCGTGGTGATTATGCCTAATCCTCCTCACTGTACTGATATCTTCAGTGAGATAATTCCCAACAGTGGGAAATTACAGGCTTAAACTTCTTCTTCTTCTTCGACTCAGAAACTACCAATCCGATTGCATTTTTTTGGAAATGTATAGATATAATTGACAGCCAGACATAATTCACCAAAAACTATGTCTTCAGATTTTGATGACTCCGTTGAATCGATCCCGCAACCCCCGACACAGTAAGCGTGAACACACACCACTGTGCCAAAGGGCTTGAAGTCTCTAAGAGACGTTTTCAGCAAATATTAAAATAAATATTTATATCAAACCCGAGCCATAATTCCTAGGACAATAAATTCATACACTCAGTATTGATAAATGGATTCTATTTCCTTCGGGATAGAGTTCAGTTTACGACGATCTATTTATTTACCTTACAAAATGCTGTCAAATGCTTTGGCAGAAAACTCGCATTTATTTTAGACTATCTTTTTGATTAATGATATCCTATATACCTATATGACCTAGGTATATCCTATCCTATTTTTAGCCTCGTGGCATAGTTTGACTAAGTTCATTGCTTTTGTGAAGTTTACTAGGGGGGCCGATAGTGGCATTTCTATCTGAGCGCTACCGTGTTTAGGAGGGCGCGGTCCAAAATGAGAACTTCTTTTGTTTTTGAATTCGGTTTTTATTAAACCCTTTGTCGGTGAAACTGCGGGTAGTCACTAAAATATGTATTTGTTTATTTATCTATCTTCATCTACGAGTACACTAATATTATAAAGAGGAAAACTTTGTTTGTTTGTAATGAATAGGCTCAAAAACTACTGGACCGTTTTTAAAAATTCTATCACCATTCGAAAGCTACATTATCCACGAGTAACATAGGTTATTTTTCATCCTGAAATTCCCACAGGAATGGACACAACGCGGGTAAAACCGCGGGGCGCTGCTAGTTTTCAACACAATGAGTAGAGACAACTTTTAATTTAACTGACTTTATTTAAGTTATAAGAATATAATTTTAAACAATTAAAGCTATTATTTAAAAGCTCTCAACTTGTCTAACAGGCGGGAAAGTTTCTGAACCAGAAGGTCTAAAGTACAGTCAGACAGTTGTCAATTATAAAAAGTAAAGTAAATAATTAGCCTGTAATGTCCCACTGCTGGGCAAAAGCCTCTCATCTCACTGAAGATATCAGTACAGTGAGGAGGATGTCGTAATCACCACGCTTGCCTAATGCAGGTTGGTGATCTCAAATCTGAGCCATGTTTTATAAGTAGGAAACATGTTTTTGCTCGACCTGGGAATTGAACCAGGGACCTTGACCAGTCTTGGCAGGCGGGTGCACATACTCATACCACTAGACCACCCTGTGGCTTTACTATTTCCAGTGACTTGTTTGTAGATTTTGTAGTACTTTGAATAGGAAATTTGAATTTGAAAATGTTCCAAGTGTGAGTAACATGTTTATCCAATGACTGTGAACATTTAGAATAATATTATAACAAACGACCATTTTATATTTAAGGATTATTCAATTTTGTGTTCTTTAAAAAAATCGCTGTCGTCATTGCATTGTGGCACCACGTTTCTTTTGTTACTTTTGTCGGTCGTAAATTATTCCATATATAAAGTGCATTAGCTTCACTGGAAACTCACCCATATGCAGAAATGTCATTAAGGCATTTTATTAAAATACTTTACAGAAGCGACTGTTTCAAAAACGGTCTACTGTTAACAAAGTTTAAAGTACAATTTCTAGATAAATAATTTTCTATAACAAGACAGAAAAACTTTGTTAATTCTTGTAAGTTGGTAACTTTGTAACTTTCCATTGTTTATGTATTAATTACCTCTCTTTAGAGACATCGGGCTGTTCGCTGAAACATCGACTTCTTGGAAAGGTTTCATAAATTAATTAAAGATTTTAAGGGTTTCCTTTATTCAATAGAACAGCTTATTTCTGGATTTACTCTCTTCAAATAAGTTCGAGCAGGTTAGTGACCAACCCTGGAGTTTTTAGACCACAGAAACTACCGATCCGATTTGAATAATATTTGTTGTAATGGATAGCCACATTTAATGGGAACGTTAAAGGGTATTTTTAATCCCGAAATTCTCACGGGAATGAGATACAACGCGGGTAAAACCGCGGCGCGCTGCCAATTAAATGACATGTACTTTAAATTCATCTATCTAATGTATAAAATTCTCGTGTCACGGGGTGCGTGGTTAAACTCCTCTGAAACGGCTCGACCGATTCTCATGAAATTTTGAGTGCATATCGGGTAGGTCTGAGAATCGGACAACATCTATATTTCATCCCGAAATTCCCGCGGGAACGGGTACAACGCGGGTGAAACTGTGGGGCGCAGCTAGTAATTAAGTACTAATTTAAAAAAGGGAAACTACGAACGTGCGACACACACAAACGTACGTAATTCCTAGTTTTTAAATTATTTATTCTTATATCTATCAAATAAAAACGTATTATCTAAATCAGGCCATCACCAACATCACTTATCTTATCACCTACAAAGGTATTAACAAAACTAAGTTGCATTTAGCAAAAACACTCGGAATACAAACATCGGGTTCCGTATCGACTAACGAATACTATTCATGGAATATGAATGAATTAGGGTACCGCGGACGAATGTGAAAACCCTATTCATACGAACCGGATTGAATGAACCACTAATATGTAGCCAGGAAATCATTTCGACGTTGATTTCAATCTAGTTTGTCTATTCATGGTCAAATTCTAATACTGTACATCAACACAGGGTTGGATTAAGGGGGCTGGAGGTTCAAGCCCCCTTTATATCAGAATCTCTGGAGCACTGAGTCTGCTCTTCTGCATCATTAACTGTTTTGTTCTTTTTTTAGTGATTTGTACTCTTTGATGTGGAAATAAATGGTTTAAATTCTGTAAATCTGAGTAGAGTGAGATAGAATCTGAATCCTCCCGTAAAAATGTTTCATGATAAAACTTACTCACATTAGTATTAAATGACGTATGACGTATTTCTATGGGGGTTGTTCGCGGTACAAAATATAAATAATAACTCTTCACGCAAACCAAGGGAGTTATATGTATGTGTGTTACATCGTAGGTGTCAAACGGATGGATAATCTATATATATAAAAATGAAACCCGTTTTCCTTAGTCACGGCATCACGCGTGGTTGGCTGGACCGATTTCCACGGTTTTGCATTCGTTGGAAAGGTCTCCAACTCCGTGAGGTTTATAGGGAATAAAAATCTCAAAATTCCAACGGGAACGGGGGCGCTGCGGGTGAAACCGCGGGGCACAGCTAGTTATGTATATAATTTCGAAGGGATTTCGACGCGGACCATGATGCACACTAAGACAATGTGTATGTACAATTACCTACACAAGTATGGCTCAAGGGCGCCTGTGAGATAAAACTACTATAACATCTGTGTTATTACAGATTCCTATACATCTCTTTGCCAATTTTCATTTATTTTTATCTATACACCCATCTTCACAAACTTTTGCATTCATCTACACTAATATTATAAAGAGGAAAACTTTGTTTGTTTAGTTGTAATGAATAGGGTCAAAACCTACTGGACCGTTTTTTCTTCCACCATTCGAAAGCTACATTATCGACGAGTAACATAGGCTATTTTTCATCCCGAAATTCCCACAGGAATGGACACAACGCGGGTAAAACCGCGGGGCGCTGCTAGTATATAATAAAGCTGAAATCTGAGAGTGATTTTTTGTTTGTTTGAATGCGCTTATTTCAGAAACTAGCAATCCGATTACAATAATTCTTTTTGAAATTGATAGCCACATTCAACGGGAAGGTTATAGGCTATGTTTCAACCCGAAATTCTTACGGGAACGGGGATAATGCGGGTAAAACTGCAGTGTTGTAATTTAAATACAGAACCCTCCCCCTGTGAAAGTATTTAAACTTTCCAAAGGAAGTTTTTCATCACATACGAATGTTTCGTGAAATTCATTTGCATGTATAATTTAGAATTTTACCATAATTATACATATTTAGCAGTGTTTAAGGGGTAGTTTTATTACTAAGAAACATTACCCTAACTTAGGGTGTAAATCACTGTTATGAAATTACGAAAACGTAACAATTTAATAAGTAAATATACCAGGATAAATTCACTCACGGTTAATTAGACCCAAAGTAAGCTCTAAGCTTGTAATATGGAATCTAACTAACTGATACTACTACATATACACAAATACTTTATAAGAATATATAATTGACACCCAGACGTCGTCGCCAACATATCGGGCGGATATCAAACCCGCAACCCCCGACACAGTAAGCGCTCTCTCTGCCACTGTACCAACTGGTTTAAAAAATTAGTTTTCTTTCATATTGAGGGAGTTTACAAGCTGCTAGCTGGCGAAGAGAGTCACATAATTGTAAAGGTGCGTTCCCTTAGAAGCGGAGCTGAGTGGTGCGAAGCGCTATTCACCAATCACAGCGCATTGTGATTGTCAAACAACGCATTGACATTGTCAAATTCTTTTCGTAATGCGTTGTGATTGGTCAGTTGAGCTCCGCCCAGCTCGGGTCTGCTTCAATAGAAACGCTTGTAAAAAAAGCTTGAATTCCGCCAGGGTCATAAGTTTTACTAGAGTCTATATTTTCCATCAGGAGGCTAAAAAAAAAACTTGAGAGGTGTCAAGGGACACCCGGATGGAACGAAGTTTATTAATATCAACTAAAATAATCGTCGCGACACCACACTGTTCAATGCGAAATAGAAAGACGAAACGAAAATATCTAGCTTGCTTTCTATAATAGAGAGAGAGAGAGACAGACAGAGAAACACACAACACACAACAAGTTTCTCTGTCTGTCCCTCTCTGACCTAAAAAGTGTCGTTACCTTTTTTCCGTCTAACCCCCTTTCGCAACGCGCGATAAGGAACTTCGTTCCAAAACTTCCATATTTAACGTCGGAAGCAAAAATGTTAATATAACCCCCAGATGGCCTGCAAAAACTACCCCTAACTCACACACTAACGAAAATTAAAAAAGCATTAGTGTTTTTGCCAATTCTCTTAAAAAGTTTGCGACACACAGAACAAAAGGTGAGACAACATTGTGTTCATAGTGTTGTTCTGTTTTCGAAATGGGCGGACATAAAGATAACAGTACATTATTGTGATACACACGGCGGAAAGAATGGTGAACGAGATACGAGGGCAGACACTCGGATATTTTTCCTATTATATAAGTAAAGTAAAGTATTAGCCTCTAATGTCTCATTGCTGCCAAGATTGGGGTCCCGGATCGAGTGAACACAGTCATGTTTCCTATTTTCAAACATTGCTCGGTCTTCTTCTTCGAGTGGATGGCCAACCTGACCAATCCTGGAGTCAGAAGTATTGAGCCGCCAAAGGCCTCTGACATGGCTCAAGTAACGACTACTATCCGTAGAAAGTAACCGGGGCCGACGGCTTAACGTGCCCTCCGAAGCACGGAATCATCTTACTTTTCGAGCAATCAGGTGATTCAGCCTGCAATGCCCTAACCAAACTAAGGAGAGTCTCACAAAGAGATTTTTGTGAGATGAGAGCCGGGCGCTCAAACCACAAGACCACGGAGGCTGCTCGGCCTTGAGATGCGTGGTGATTACGCCTAATCCTCCTCACCATACTGATATCTTCGTGAGATAAGACGCCTTTGCCCAGCAGTGGGACATAAGACATTAATACTTACTTAACTTATTGTTTGCTTTACTTTCGGCCTGTGTGTCCCCATAGTTGCACTTTACATTTTAAATCTAGGAAAGAAACAATGTAGTGTTAACCGACTGCAAAAGTAGAGCTTTTGTGTTTGAAAGTTTAAAAACAACAGATAGTTACTTAGTGCTACTTAAAAGTAGCAAAATTACATCATTACCTTTTTTATATGTATGTTATCTATTTTGCGCTTCGGAGGACACGTCAAACTGTCGGTCCCGGTTGTTTCAATAGTCAGACATTGTCGGAGGCTTTGGTTGTTCTAAAAACCGTTTACTCCCACCTGTTCTGTTGAGTAGTTCTGTTGACAGAACTACTGGGACTTTTTTTACCATTAGTTCTGTCAACAGAACTACTCAACAGAACAGGTGGGAGTAAACTCTAAAAACTACGAGACCAGGGTTGGCCGCTAGCCTTCTCGAACTAACTTTTTAAGGTTTTAATGTGATAAATGTAAGTATTTGTGAAGATAGATATAATTAGATAGAATTGATCTTCATATAGCTTTTGAAGAACTGAGTTTGGTTAAGGCATTACAGGCTGAATCACCTGATTGCCCGAAAAGTAAGATGATTCCGTGCTTCGGAGGGCACGTTAAGCCGTCGGTCCCGGTTACTTTCTACGGATAGTAGTCGTTACATGAGCCATGTCAGAGGCCTTTGGCGGCTAATAACTCTGACATCAGGATTGGTCAGGTTGACCATCCACTCGATGAAGAAGAAGAAGACTTGAGATCATAATGGCACAATTAGATTAAGGCGTTCGTCACATGTATCATGCGGTGACCGTATCAATCAATAATACAGTGGGGTGATATTCACGGTCAGCGGACAGTCTAGTGACTACACTAGACTGTCCGCTGACCGTGAATATCACTCTTTACACTAGTAAAGACGACATTCTTTGACCTAGATTGTAACAAGTTCGGCGACCCATGAGGCGAACACAGTATTGTATTTGCCGTTCTACTTAGCTACTTGTTTTATTGAACTCTAGCAGTACCCGTTCCCGAAGAATTTCTGGATGGAAAATAGCCTATAACCTTCCCGTTGAAAGTGGCTATCCATTACAAAAATATTTTTTCAAATCGGACCAGTAGTTCCTGAGATTAGCGCGTTCAAACAAACAAACTTTGCAGCTTAATAATATTAGTATAGATTTCAGATATCCTCCTTATAATTGGAATCAGTGACATGGTTCCTAAGAGCAGATCTTCATATCACTTATGGTTTCAGTCTTACCTAACCTATAGACTAAACAGACATATTTAAATAAGCTACCTTATATAACACGAAATAATAATTTAATAACCTGCCTGCTTGAAAAACCTCAAACAATTAATAAGAATTAAGTATTCAACATTTCAATTTACCTTAATACGAATTTAATGAACTGATATACATTTTTAAATAACGTTTTGCATGTCTTCAGTCATTATTTATTAATTTGTGAGATTTCGTGAAAATGAAAATCCTATTACGAATTACTAACATTCTTTGTATTCGTTTGTACCTGTGTTGAATATAAAATAGTTTTTATGGTTAGCTATTTTGCATACGTCTTTAAATAAATGTTATTTTAGTTGTATAAGTACTTGTGTAAGTAGCCCATCAGTGTGACAAAGTGAAAGTTAGGGTGCTTTCAAATTATGCGTTTCGTGTCGGACCGCTGCGGTGCCGAAGCGGTGCGTTTGTCGTATTGTGAACGTACGATCGTGTGTTTTCATAAAAATCGAGCAGTGCGGCAACAGTGCGGCGTCGGTACCGCGAAATAATTTTAGTACGCACTGTTGCCGCACTGCTCGATTTGAATGAAAACACACGATCGTACGTTCACAATACGACAAACTACTAAGAAATAAGCGAGACAAGGCAGCTGGGATTTGAACCAGGTATTGCGTGGTCGGCGGCCGACCGTTGGATCCACTCGGCCAAATTGGCAGTGACGTTCGCGTTCGAATTTATTGTACTGCTTACCCGAACGGTACTATGAAGTGCATTGCTTGTTTAAGTACGATCAAAGATGATCATGCATTACAATGTTCGAGCTGCCGTGCTACCTATCACTATGAGTGTTGTGGCTTATCTCACAAAATGTATGAGGAGAACTACATAACTAAGCGCTTGCCCTGGCACTGTCATAGTTGCTGCAATGTTACAACACGTATAAAGAACGATAATACGCCAGTACGTAAAAGTCAATTTAACCCCAACGCAACTGTAGAGCAGCCTCTCTCTGAAGTCTCAAGCAATCTTGAGATGTCTTTCGTGCAGGAATGCTCCTCATCGCCTGGTGCGAGCCAGACTGTAAGCCAGACCCGCAGTCACAGTGTAGATCCAGACATGAGTGTTACCATTGGATTAAATAAGCTAGAGGAACTCCTGGACAAGAAATTTTACTCAATGAAATTATCTATTATGGACGACATGAACAGTTTATTTAAGAAGGAAATTAACTTAGCCATTTCGAGAATTGAAACTGAGTTTACGAATACTACAGACTTTTTGAAAGGCGAGCAAGATGATTTGAAGTCCTCATTAAAGGCTGCTGATGAACGCATTAAAGCTTTAGAAAGTGATAGGAACAATCTTCGATCTGAGATCTCAAACTTGAATAGGAAAGTCTCCACCATGGAAGGTTTGTCCCGCAGCCGCAACTTAGAACTACAAAACATACCGGAGAAACGCGGTGAAAATATTCATAGCCTGGTCTCGAAGTTACTCGAAGTTATAAACCAACCGAATATAGAGCTCTTATCAGTACGTAGGGTTGCTAAAATAAATCCGGAGTCTAAACGTCCCCGCAACATCCTAGTAACCCTTAAATCCGAACGGACTCGCGATGAAATACTATCAGCTGTTCGCCGCTTCAATAAAAAATCTGCAAGCCCCTTGTCGTCTTCGCATCTGGGAATTGACAATGAGTCTTCACTGATATATGCTGCTGAACATCTCTCGCCAGAGGCGAAAGAGGTACATGCTGCTGCACGTCTTTTCAAAAGGAAGAACTCCTATCAGTACCTATGGATTCGAAATGGACGCATATACTTAAGAAAAAATGATAACTCTTCTGCTGTTCATGTAAAAGATATTAGCACGCTAAACAAGTTGGGCCAAATTTAGTAATTAATTTTTGTTTAGTATTATTTGTAATTTAAAATCCATTTGCCATACTCCTTATTATTTTTGTTTCTCGATGTTATTGATTTACTACCAAAATGTTAATCGATATAGAAGTAAGGTATGTGAATTGTATTTAAGTTTTTTGAAGTTTAATTATGATATAATCTGTCTCACCGAAACAAATTTCAATGAGAGTGTATACGACTCAGAGATAGTTGATGATAGATATAATGTATTCCGAAGAGATAGAAATAGCGCTTATTCTACTAAGATTGATGGAGGCGGGGTCTTGATAGCTGTTAAAAAACAATATAGCGTTGTAAGGAGGTATTCCTGGCAAAGTAGATTCGAAGATATATGGATTAGCATATTACCGCCTAACAATTACTCTGGTTTAAGCATTAATCTATGCGTCTGTTATCTTCCCCCCGACATGGACATACACCTCATTAATGAATTTTATGATAACACTTATAAGACGATCTTAGGCTATGATCCAAATGATCAAACAGTGCTAATTGGCGATTTTAATACACGTCGACTCACTTGGACTAGTACTCCTGACAGCTGCATAAGTCCGTCTGATCCGACAGACCCCAAAGCCAAAAGTTTTGTTGAGTTTATGTCCCTTTGTAACTTAAAGCAATTTAACAACCAACGTAATATCAATGACCGATTACTCGATCTAGTTATTTCTGGTTCTAAATGCATCAAAGTTAATGATACTGATCCTGTTGTACGTATAGATTCTCATCATCCGCCTTTATCCATCGAATTAACCACTTCTGACACCTACGCTAATTTGAAAAAATGCCACACCAAAACTTTGAACTATCATAAGGCCAATTTTGCTAACATAAAATCAGCATTAGCTAAGATTGACTGGGAAGGTTTGCTCCTTGGGAATGACGTTGATACTATGCTTGATATATTCTATAGGACTTTAAATAATATTATCTGTGAGCATACGCCACTGTCTTTGAAAAAGTCCTGTGATTATCCCTTCTGGTTCTCGCGTGCTCTTATCCGATGTATTAAAGAGAAGATTAAGTATCACAAAAAGCACAAGATGTATCTAAATCCCCGTGACTACGATACTTACGGTATACTAAGGGCCAGAGTTAAGAACCTTTTGGATTATTGTTATGATTCATTTATTTCTACCACCGAACGGGCACTCCCTGGCAATGTTAATGTATTTTGGTCCTTTGTAAAAAACAAGAAACGGTCTCAGTCCATCCCTCAGACAATGCAATTTGCTAATAAATCAAGTTCCGATGGGCATGGTATCTGCGAACTTTTCTCGGAATACTTTGCCTCGGTGTATGAAGCCAAATCGTCCGAGTGTCAATCGTCGAATAGTGACCCATATACTAGTTCAAATACTCTGTCGCAAATCACTCTCAATTACAAAGAAGTATTACTTAAAATGTGCCAATTGGACAGTAGTAAAGGTAGTGGACCTGATGGGATTCCGCCTATAGTTATAAAAACATGTGCTAAAGAATTAACTCCTCCTCTCTTAATAATATTTAACAAATCTTTAAGTTCAGGTATATTCCCTTTGTTATGGAAATCTGCTTTTATAATACCTATTTTTAAAACAGGTGATCCCTCCCGTTGCGAAAACTATAGACCCATCAGTATTCTCTCATGTTTAGCCAAAGTCTTTGAGGCAGTGGTCTATGAACATATTTATTTCCATATTAAATCTCTTATCTCCGTCTGTCAACATGGATTTTTCCGTGGTAGAAGTACTATTAGCAACCTACTTGTATTTAAAAACCACTTATGTAATACCTTTGCAAGGAGTGGCCAAATTGATGCTATATACACTGATTTTCTGAAAGCATTCGATAAGGTAAACCATTCGATTTTAATTAAAAAACTTGCAAAATATGGTATTCATGGAAATCTCTTAAGGTGGATCAAATCGTATCTAGAAAATCGTAGCCAACTTGTTGCTTTAAAGGGTTACACATCTAAATCAATCAGTATTACTTCTGGCGTGCCGCAGGGCTCTCATTTAGGTCCTCTTTTTTTCATTATTTTTATAGACGACCTCATTAAACATATATCTAGTCCCTGTCTTTTGTATGCCGATGATCTCAAAATATTTAGGCATATCAGGAATCGACAGGATTGTGAAGATTTGCAAGTAGACCTCAACAGCATAGTAGATTGGTGTAATGTTAATAAAATGTATTTGAATATTAAGAAATGTTACGTCATATCATTCACTAAAAAACTTAACAAAATTACTTATAATTACTCAATTAGTGACCAAAACCTGGAACGTAAAAATGTTATCAAAGACTTAGGTATTTTGTTTGATTCTCAACTTAGTTTTAGACAGCATTATGATTATATATCTAACCGTAGCTGTCAACTACTAGGCTTCGTTACTAGAAACACCAGGCATTTTAAAAAACCAAATACATTCCTTACATTATTCTACAGCTTAGTCAGGAGTATCCTTGAGTATGGGTCCGTTATTTGGTCGCCATGTTATGCTGTTCATAACCTCACCATAGAAAGGGTTCAGAAAAGGTGCCTTAAGATTATGACATACAAGTTTCATTATGGTCGTAAACTTGCATCTTATACTGATCGCTTAAAAATGTTCAACGTGACACCCCTTGAAGTAAGACGCAAACGTCAGGACTTATTTTACTTACACAAAATTATTCATGCCAGACTTGATACTCCACCTTTGCTTGAATCTTTGAACTTAAACACTTATTACCGTTTCCGCCTGAATAAACCATTTCAGCTAAACGTTTATCGAAACAATACCTCTTACTACAATCCTATAGTTCGAATGTGCAGGCTCTATAATGAATTGAGCGCCGGGGATACTTCCTCTAACGAATTTTCACTTGATGTTTACTCATCTTACGCCGTGTTTAGGCGGCAAGTTCAAAACTTGATTAAATAAATGTCAAACCACTATTAAAATTACCTCTTTCTCTAAAGTATTGATTTTTACCCTAGTTTGCTATCAAGTAACAGCCATCCATCGCTTACGTCAGCTGTTAATATTTCAATCTTCGATAGATTCTCTGTCTATGTTATACATACTTCCCTTACTGATTATTCTCTCCTTTAATTTCAAATTGTTATTTCTTTAATTAATTAAACACCTCTGTTACTCTTTCCGATCTTAAAGCATGCAGTGTGTACACGTTTAAGAATTACAGTCCAGAATGTAAACCTAGTATAAGTATCCATAGTATGTGAACGATTGTAATTTGTTGTGTCACCTAATAAATAAAATAAAAATAAAATAAACGCACGGCTTCGGCACCGCAGCGGTCCGACACGAAACGCATAATTTGAAAGCACCCTTAAAGTCAAATATTTTTATTCAGTTTTGGCCCCATAGAGGCTCTTATGAACGTACCACAGGATAGGGTAAATAGAAAAGTATATACCTAAGTAAGTTGGCTAACCCTGGTGTCGAATGTAAGACCGCCTAAGTGCTTGTATACGTAGGAAAGTGCGGGGCCTTGCGCGGGTGCGGTAGACGACTGACCGCACGTGCGTATCGTACGTGAACACTTGGTTATTATGTCATATCTATACTAATACTAGCTGCGCCCCGCAATTTCACCCGCGTTGTACCCGTTCCCGCGGGAATTTCGGGAGGAAAAGTAGATGTTGTCCGATTCTCAGGCCTACCCGATATTTACACAAACTTTCATGAGAATCGGACGAGCCGTTTCAGAGGAGTTCAATTACGCACCCCGTGACACGAGAATTTTATATATTAGATTATAAAGCTGCAGAGTTTGTTTGTTTGAATCTCAGAAACTACCAATCCGATTCGAATAATTCTTCTTGTAATGGATAGACACATTCAACGGCAAGGTTATAGGCTACTTTTCATTGCGAAATTCCCACGGGAACGGGCACAAAACGAGTAAAACTGCGAGGCGCTGCTAGTATTTGATATTTCATGACCGCGCCCGTGATTCAACGTGAACCAGCAGTAAAGGCCACCGACATAGTCTATTGATTGAAACATTCGGGACCGACAAGTTTACGTGCCCTTCGAAGTACGGTAGCGTTTAGACTAGCAGCGCCCGCGGTTTTACCTGGTTATAGCTGCAGGAATTTTGGGATAAAAAGTAACCTTAAAAGAAAATGAAAATCACGGTACTAGTGTCACACACACTCACACGCGTCAACGTCAAACCTATAACACCACTCTTTACGTCAGACGCTAAAAACACAAACAATGCAAAAATATTTATAAACCCACATAAAAGTAAAAAAGATTCTAACATCAAACCACGGGCTGAACCGAAAACGATATCGTTATGTAAAACACAAAGTGTCTATAAAAACACGGTATAAACTATAAAAATGGCTGAATGAAGCATAAAACAAAGTAATTTCGGTCTTCCACAGTTAATATGAGAATAGAAATAATAAAACACGGTATAGAAAAGTACCTAGGTAATAATTTGGATATTCCGCCATCTTTTTATGATGTTGAATAAAAAGCTTGATAATAGCGATGTAAAGCGACTATTTACAAAGAGTTTACAAGCAAGCAGACGGTTTTAAGAAAAATTAAGACGAAGGTTTAAAAGAGGCACTTCACGTCCTTCCAAGAATAATTAGAAGTCACACTTTGTATCAAAAGCAACAAGAACACTCCCAAAAATCAAAAGAAATTCATCTTAAAATAAAAAGGTGTGTTTTAATTAGCACGTCCACTGACAAACAGAAAAATATGAATTTTTCATGACATTCCAAGAGATTGAGCGCTCTCGAGTTAAATGTTAATTCTTATTATTAAAATGGAGTTAAAATAAATTATTTCTACAGGCGTGGTATGATTACAAACATAATAGTACGAATCATTACAAGAAAAACTGGCTAACACCCGTACGCAGAGAATTCGAATTTACTTAAACAACCCTCTGTGCCGCGAAAAAACCCGTAGTAATACGTTGACAATGTGTCAAAATCGCGAATGTTTGAAAAAGACCAAATACAAGGAATACAACGTCACGCGACTCGCACCCGGCCCGCACCCGGCCCGCACCCGGCCGCACCCGCACTGTGTGTAAACACAAATTTACTTATAACATACAATTTCTAAGAATCACCCAAAAAGTCTTTCAACAATGTTTCTAAATCCTAACCTACTAATACAGTATTATAAATGTGAAAGTTTCTGAGGATGTATTGTATAGTCTTTTTTAAACTTACACGATTTGAACACATAGTTTTAACGTACTCACACGGGTTTTTTCGTGTTAGAAAACTTAATAAAGCAAGTAATAACTTACTTTTTATTTCCCGACGTTTCGAGGGGATTGCACCTCTCGTGGTCGCGGAACGTCTACCCTCCCATCACAGCGGTAACTCCAATGTCTTCAGTTCACCCGCGACCACGAGAGGTGCAATCCCCTCGAAACGTCGGGAAATAAAAAGTAAGTTATTACTTGCTTTATTAAGTTTTCTAACACGAAAAAACCCGTGTGAGTACGTTAAAACTAGATGTATTGTATGTTACTCTTTCACGAAAAAACAACAGCACGGATTTGGATGAAAATGTATAGTAATATAGGTTATACACCATAATAACACATGGGATACATTTTATCCCGAAATTCCCGCGGGGACAGGTACAACGCGGGTAGCACCACGGGGCGCGGCTAGTGTATGTATGTATGTTTGTTACTCTTTCACGCAAAGACTACTCATGTCCATTGGTGGGGAGTGAGGCTGCGGAGCGGAGAAACGGACAAATATTAACCAATAGGATTGCATAAAATATCTGACCGGAGATTATCTAGTACAGCTTATCTAATATCGGTACAACTTACATTACAGTACAATGCAGGTAACACCGCTGGGCGCAGCTTGTATTCATCTAAAGCTTTCAACTTAATTACATTGAATTGTTTGTGAAATATATGGCCGAAGGGCGCCGTGAATGATGAATTCAAGGAATTTGCTCATAGCAACCGCCTTTAATTACTACGAGATTACTTTAGCATCTTTGGAAAAGGGAATCATAAATAGCGAGCTGGTGTTTTGATCTTTTATACATCTATATATATTATAAAACGGGCGGGAATCGAACCGGCAACCTCCGACACAGTAAGCGCTACATATTGTACTAAATGAAACTGGTCTATATCGCGTTAGAATATACATATAACGTATTTTTCAAAATAAAGTGAGAGTTGTTTGTGCGGGTAATTTGAAATACATTGTGTACAGTGAACATTCACCTCTCCAGCCAGTTATCCCGTGACCACGAGCGGTGTAATCCGCTCGAAACGTCAGGTACGTATTTTGAAAAATACGTTATAAATTCTAACGCGATACAGACCCGTTTCATTTAGTGCAATGAGTGCAAATCGTGTGAGTTTAAAAAGTATGACAGTAAACGGTAGAAAGTAGAGACATAGATCTCACTAACTCACGGTTGGTTCTAGAATTCCAGGGTCAAAAGTAGCCATGTTCTCATTCAACTGTCACCGCTCCGGATCGCTCCACCCAGCTCCGCACGGCTCCGCACGGCTCCGCACGGCTCCGCACCGCTCCGCTCCGCTTTTATGAAAACGCACCCTTACAACCCCCTTTTTGCGCCAGGGGTTAAATAAAACATCCCTGAATAACCCCTTCACTGAGTTATTAAATGTTCCTCATTAGATTTATTCATTATTTGATATAATGGGCTTTCTTTCTATAGCTTGGAAATTGTATTTCTTTTCATTAGAAAATGCATGTTTCAATAAAACCTGACATTACTAACAATAATATTTATCTATTCTTTACTTAATGAAAGTTATTAAGAGTATAAAGTATTCTAATTGTATACAGAGTAACTACTGAGGATTTAAACGGCTTTATTAGTTAGACTGGACACAATTTATTAACAGTGTATCTTCCATATCTTATAACGACAATTATTTTAAGTTCGATACATAATAAAAAAAAGACGTGTGGCACTCGGGGACTGCCGCGGTAAAGCTATTGCATAGTTATTTTTTATATCACTAGATGGCGTTAGTGGGGAGCGTGAGGTTTTTTCGTTACGGAATTTCTGGATTCGGTCCCCGCGCTCAAGGCCCGCGATAGAAGCTATGCAATAGCTTAAAATCTATATCTCTGGATATATATATTCGGAAATCCTCACATTGAGTTACCTAGCGAGTAAAACCGCGGAGAATAGCTTGTAATTGAAATCAGCCATTGCTTCGCCATGCAACTCTAAGAATGAAGTAAAACGATTCATTAAGTTCTGCGCTCCAAAAATACTGTTTTTTAACCAACCTCGAAAGCAGTTAACACCACATTATTGCAATCAATACCTTATTGATATTAATACAAAGTATTCATTCGAACAGTATTTTATCACACAATCTACATAATTACAAAGCCAAGTACCTCCTTTTATTAAATCAGTAAAGATATCTCAAAAAGCACCGCCTTTTGACATTGTACTATCTTGTTTTATTTATGTTGCGAACCGCGTTCGAGCGGCCATTTTGATTTTTGTTTTTTTAGAGACAACATACATTAATTGACAGATGCATCCTTCGATTTGCTGTCATTTACAGTTTGTTCTTTTTTTAAACAAGAATTCCATGCTATTAAAAATATCAGTTGGTTTCTTTGCAAGTTATATTTGTATTCGACCTGTTTTTTTAAAGTAAAATATATAGGTACATACATTAATATAGGTAGGCGCTGTTGTAGGTTACTAAAGAACGACGTTGTAGGTCACTGTTGAAGGCTGTTGTAGGTCACTATAGAACGAATGGACAGTGATCAAATCTTAGTTAAATCATTCGGTATTTTAAAACCATAATTATACTAATCAAAGTAAATGTAAAACCGCAGCATTCGAGAGGAAAGGGAGGCCAAAGAGTGATTTTTAAATGTAGTTTAGTTAACTACCGTTTTAATGGACGTCTCAGTTAGGCACCTTATTTGATAGTTCAGACAGTAAGCAACCAGAGCCTAGTAATTGTTTTTATTCATAAACACTTATTCAAAGTTTAGCTATCAAATGGTTTGTACCTTTCCGACTAACGCTATTTTCCGAAGAGCAAAAGAGACTGTAGGGACACAGCAATTGTGCAGAGTTGCACTTAGGTTGCCAGCCAGGCAGTCACCAGGAAACGCACGCCTATAATAATCTCTAAATTGGGAATTCCCGTATTCCCACAGAGATAAAATAAAACACTTCACAGCACTGTTTCAGTTAAAGGACGTTTACGAATAAGCCTCTTAGACTTAGTCAGTAGAAAGCAAAATAAAGAATACAAATATTTTGTGGAAAAGTCGAAGCAACATATGGCCTTCAAAAACATAATTGAATAACTTATAGCAGAGTATAGGGGTCCCCTTAAAATAGGGTCACCACACACATGTATTTGTCATATAAATTTGATTAAGGAAACTGACTTATCTATTGTCGATGTGAGGGCAGGGCCGGACTCGAGGCTCGGGAGGGGGCGGCAATGTTAAGGAAATATTTGTTGAGAAAACGTCTAAGCGAGAAATGTGAAAAATTGTTTTATTGAAAGCTATTTTATTGATATTTTTCTTTTTCGATTGTTTTAGAAAAAAGTTTAACATAAATAAAGAATCCTTATTAATGACAAGATTCTATAGAAACATATTATAATCTTGAACTGTGTTTTGTGTTCACTTTTGTCAGCACAACAGCTGAATCCCTTACGTTTTATTCATTTTCTTTAAAATTTTATTAGTTCCTACTTCAAACATGGCTCCAGTTTGAAATCACCAACCCGCATTTGGCAAGCGTGGTGATTATGCCGAATCCTCATCACTGTACCTTCGGCGAGATCAGAGGCCTTTGCCCAACAGTGAGACATTACAGGCTGATATTTTACTTTTTACTTTTAAAAGCAATTAAGATTATAAATTTGCATAATCCAGACCTACCCCACCCCACGCCCACCCTCAGTCCGCCCCTGCGCACATGTAATATAACCGATGAATGCTCCCAGTTTATCAACGGTTTTTATTGCAGAATTATTCAGTTTTCGGCCTTGATTCAATCGCTGTCGTTTCTTGCTCGACAACCCTTTATATAGGACGTAATGGCGGGTGGTTAAAGCGGATTGTACACTATCTGTGATACTGGCGAAGTCTCTAGGCCTGGATTGACCTTTAAAAATAGGTACAGTCTAAGGCAGTGGATTGTACACTATAAAGGTAGGTATCTCTAAAGAACTTACTTTTTAAACTCACACAATTTACACTCATTATACTAAATGAAACGGGGCGTGGTCACGGGTCACGCTGGTCACGGGTCATCCCGTGACCACGAGCGGTGTAATTCGCTCGAAACGTCGGGTACGTAATTTTACAAAAATATTTTAAATTATCTAACACGATACAGACCCGTTTATTTATCGCTAAAGAAGTCTCTAGGCCTGGATTGAGGTTTAGGTAAAAAGGATACAGTGTAGGACACCCCTTCCATAGCCCACAGTGTGGTTTTCATTGACCACTATTGTCTGATAACAGTCTTGACTAAAACACTTATGTTTCATAACGGAAATCAAAGCCAACTGTACACTAATCGTTTTACGCTCACGCACCATTAAAAACGTGTCAGTTTGAACGACGTAAGAAAATCCTAAACTTTTTAACGAACGCATGTTAAGTTAACCAACCGTTTAAAATAATCCACGCAAACTCTGATTCAAGTCACTGATAAAATTACACGTAGGTCAGGAATGTCTGTTATTTAAATAAAATAAATAAAATTTACGAGTATTAAAAGCGACAGCAAAGGACAAAGAAGGTTGGAAGCGTTTGCGTAGACCTTTGCCCATCAGTGGGACGATACAGGCTGAAGAAAAAAAAGCGATTACCTGCAATTTTAGTCACGTTTAAAACAAACTGTGTTTCTCCGCTTAACTTTAAACAGTGTGGAAGCCTCTTTAGTATTTCTATCGCTCCTATGGTAATAAATATAATCTTAATAGTGTTATTGAAAAGGAATACATTACAGGCAGTTTAGGATAGGATAAAATGGTTTTCAGAGAAAATAAAGTCTTGATCTAGCTAATAGCTCAATAATAACTACCCCCATTCAAAATAAGATGGAAAACATTGGGGTGTAAGCAGAATATGTCTTTTTTAAACTTACACGATTTGAACACACAACAAAGTAATAACTTACTTTTTATTTACTTGCTTTATTAACTTTCGAACGCGACAAAACCCGTGTGAGTACGTTTACTAAGCAGAGAACAAGAGAATAATATTAATAAAGAGTAGTATTGAACAAATCCCACCACCAACATCTAGGAACACTTTTTGTTTGTGTAAGACACTTAACTCGAAATAATAACAAAAAAAAAACAAAGATTACGCTGACTGACCATAAATAATACAAAAACATGTCATATTCATCGTAATCATGACTTAGAGACCGGAAGTCGGGGTCGGCAGCTTCCGGTTACGCCGGAAGTAGGCTGAGCGGAAGTGACGTATGTTTGTAAAAGCATATACGAATTAAGAATCTCGGTAATTTGACTTTTTGTTTCTATGTGATGTAATTTGCGATATTTAAATGAAAACTTTTATCGGTACAGTGAGGAGAATTAGTCACTACGCTTGTCGGGCAATCAGGTGATTCAGCCTGCAATTCCTTAACCAAACTGAGGACAGTCTCACAAAGAGATTACTAATTAATTACTTACTCACAGATAATCACGCTCTCACTCACTCATTCACTCTATCCCCCACTCACTACTATTCTCCCACCTTGTAAACTCGCTCAATCGACACGCTCAAGTTACAAGACACACCGAACTTGAAAACAACTTGAATAACGCGCGAAACAAAACAACGTACACCACTCAACCCCTTAACCGCCACGAGTTGAATTTCAAGTCCGAGCCCCGAATATTTTCAAGTCCCTCAAACCGTATCGGCTGGCTAAAAGTTTTGAGATCCTCTCTAATATATTCTAAGATATTTTACTTATGCTTAAGATGGTATGAATGACTTTATGTTTGTTAAATTGTCTAGCAAAATATGTTTAGGATCTTGATGCATTTTTATATAGCTCCGCGCGGTGGTTTCACCCGCGATGTAACAGATGGAGCTAGTGTGTTTTTTTTACATCGGGCATAAGTTTTTTTCTCAGATTTAATAGCATCGCTTCAGTACATTATTTTCATTAGAAAAATCTTTTTCGTTATAAAATTAGTTTAGATATCATTATGGTGAAGCTATTATTCATGGAATTTTTGTTAAATGAATCAATTTCTCAATTTACTGCCGCACTCGGAGAAGTCCATTAATTCGAAACTAATTGATTTCGTTTTAATAATAATATAATCACTAATCATATTGTTCCTAAAGTAGCATTTGAGGTCTCTGAGTACGCCCGTTAAAGGCGGTTTTATATGTGTAGGTGAACGAACGGAAACCAACCAATTTATCAAAAACAAAATCACATACAGTAACCGTTAATGCTCTAAGTCACATGAAAGAATGTGACAAACATCCGAATACAAAAAAGTGTTTTAATGTGAAAGAAAACCAAACATCCATCCAACCATCCATCCATCCTTACAAACATTGTCCATTATCATACGAGTAGTAGAAAGACCAACTTTTAAAAACTCAAATACAAGTAAATCCAAAAGCAAAAGCAATACTTGTATCTAAAGGTACTTCACACGAGGTTGAGAAAGGATCGGACCCTTACGAGTTGTTGGTGAGTGTGTAACGACCCTAACACTCAATAGGTACTTACTGCGATATGTATTGTGTTTTATTTAAGTTCAGGAATATTTTGTCTGGAATATTTTTGGAATATTCACCTAGTTTTGTTGGGGTTCCAGGGTGGAGATAATCGATTGCAACTTTAGAGATTACTTGAGATGTTTTTGGCGAAAATCCGACTTCTAATTTGATTTTTATGAGTACTTCCACCATTCTATAACCATATATCTATAATCATATAATAAACATAACTTGTTTTCCACTAGTTACGGCAGGTGCCGATTCCTTTGCAATAACCCAGTTCTAGTCCATCCAATCTTCATTCCCATAGCCCATTTTTATTTATCTTGCAATACTTCTGCAGGTACACATTCCCGGGTGCGTTGTAATGATGTGTTCGGGAGTGTGTCCCTGCAGTTGTAATCCATTACATTAAGCATCTCCAAAGGGCCTCTACGAGTTGGAAGCCTCTCAAAAAGACCGGGCTTGTCTCGTGACTCCGAGGAGAAACACTATAATAATAGTCCTCCAGCCGATTTCGGCCACCGCGACCACTTCTACTCATAACTTTGCAAGTGCTCTAACTTGACTCCTGTGTGGCTTTCTTTTACAACTACAGAGGCGGTGATCTAACGTGTCTTCAGTGCGCGCGTACCTTCGCCAACAAAATCAGCTAATCTATCATATAGTCAGGTACTGTAATTTTTTCAAAACTTTTGCAAATATGACTTAGATTTTGAAATTAAAAATATCCAATAAAAATCACACAAAAGCTTCATCTGGTTTTTGACGTCGTTTAAAAAATCTTTTGTCGCCATCATCGTCATTTGCACCGTAGCACCAGACTTGTACAAAAAAAGACATTCAAATACTGTTGAATCATAGTTATGTCACAAATACATTATGTCATTTCATTCTGAATCGAGAATCAATCGAATTCAATTCCCATAGTAGAAGTTAAGTCCAATACTAGAGGTAGTATTCTAGTCTAGAACATCCAGTGGTTGCTTATGTTACTACTTGTTAGTTAGTACTTCCGAGTTAGTTTGACTTCAATCCTGTTATGTTTGAAGCTTGTATCGGAGAATTGGACGGAGTTAGATGTGAATTATTTTGTGTTCCAGTTTTGCCCGTGTTGTACCTGTTATGGAGGGGATTTTGAGGTGTTAAGTAGTCCATGTGATTGTATAGTCTTTAAACTATCTCTTTGGCAAATTGTGACTAAATCTGTTTAGCAGTTTTTGCGTACAAACATCTACCATAATAGAAGTACATACGAGTACTACTGTTTTCATATTTTTTCGTACATCTTGCCAAACTTTTGCATTTATTCTATAACTATGACTATTGTCTTTGTCTATTTATCTTTAGCAATGTTTTAGTCGTGTGTATTCCCGTGGGATTCGGGATAAAAAACTTGTGTTACTACTTAGTAACGACATCTATCTGCCTGGGAAAAGATCTTCAAAATTGTTCCAGTCATTGTGGATCAAAACTTCATTTGTCCTTTCTAGAATTATTTCACGCTTTTGATACCATTCCAAACCATATTGGAAAAGAAATAAACAACAGCCTTTGCTTAAAGTTTTAATCATAAACATTAAAAATCCTCGCAAGCGGAAACCGCCAAACAGCACAAAGTAGGGTGACCAAAAACTATTCACATGTTGGTACATTTTCAAACCCATTCCTATTTCAAATCTAGGGGAAATTGTTGATGAAAAATTCACCGTTCCACCAACACATAGATACATACGCACACAGTTATCCATAGATATCTGATCTCACTTATACCCGACCCATCTTCTTTTAAAACCTTCCTAATTTGCATACTGTTATTGGATGGTGGGAACAAAGCTATTCCGTGGGGTGACCACGCTTCTATTGGTTTTATTATTATTCTGCTTATTTCTTTGATTTTGCATAACATTATAGGTGTGACCTGTTTACCTTTTCCGCTAAAAATATATTTAAAATTTCTTGTATTCTTCTTGTATTTTCAATGTTTGCGTTTATGAACCACATACAAAAACATGTTTTATCGATCATCTGACAGATGTTTAAATCAAATATACCTAAGTAGGTAAGTTTAAAAAAACTATGACCTAAAAATATAGACCAAAACCTTTAAAATCGTAAGTAATGGTCACCCTACAAACCTTGGATCAGATCCAAAAATTCGCCAAATGCTTAGGTGGGTACTACAACACTACCTGATTATACGCACACTTCGGTTCCTTTGACTCTCCAAATGCTAAACGAATATAAACATTTGAAATGGAAAACAAAATGGATGCCTGTTTAAAAGAACTTTTTTTAATCTTACCAAGTAGGTATTACAAGTAAAAGTAAAGAGGTTTAGTATTATTATAATGTCCTTCTGCTGGTCAAAGGCCTCTCATCTCACCAACTTAAAAATAGAAATATTAAAAAACAAAGATCACTAAAGCTATCAGGGCAATAGGGAGGTTTGTGACTATTCTCTTTCATGCCAAAATTCTTACAGGAACTAAGAAATAAGTAAAAGAAATAAATTCTATAATACTTACTCCTTACCTTTTCTATAGACCTGGACAAATTCACACGTGGTTTACACTATTAGACCCAAAGTAAGCTCTAAGCTTGTATTACGGAATCTAACTAACTGATACTACTACATTGACACCCAGACGTCGTCGCCAGCAAATATGTCTTCACATTTGTTGACTCCGGGTGGGAATCGAACCCGCAATCATCAGAGGCGCTTCTAAATTTTCCACTTTCTTAACCTCCTCACTGTACTGATATCTTCAGTGAAACGAGAGGCCTTTGCCCAACAGTGGGACATTACAGGCTAATACTTTACTTTACTTTACTTTAGGAATATTGGGATAAAAAATATCTGAACAACCCTCTTCAACACTTGAGGTACTTTCTCAATAATTAATGCAACACTCTCCTTTTACGAGTAGAATTGAAGCGCTTAATGATACAGTCATTAAGTAATATTAATGATTATTTTATGGCTCTTCACAAAGTGTGTCGTAAATTAATGGCATTTAATGGCTGTTCCTGCATCCGAGATGAGTCGCCGAATTTGATTTAGACTTGCTCGAATAATGATTACATTGTTTTGAACTAAGTATGTGTCGCGGCTCCTGTGAGAGCGCCGAAACGTCAGATAACAATGTAAAATAAAAGCGTATGTATATTTATTATTTATATTTATTATTAACTTGCAGCTCGACCTCTACTTGGATGGGTGGTCGATAGTGTCATTTCTATCTGAGCGCTACCGTGCTTCGGAGGGCACGTTAAATTGTAGGTCCCCGTTGTTTCAATCGTTAGACCATGTCGGAGGCCTTTAGGCGGTCTAAAAACTCCAACACTAGGGTTGGCCACTAACCTATTCGATCTTACTTACTTATTTAAGCAAAGCGGAGGTGTTCGAAGCTCAAATGATTAATCACAACGCATGTGTTGTTTTATAATGTACCTACGTTGCTCTATGTCTTTTGTATTCAATATGTCACAAATACACTTTTCCTTTCCTTATATTTCACTCCGAAATTCCTTCAAGTACGACTAAAGCCCGTCACAGACTTAGCTATAATATATAATAATATTTTTATAGCTAGGCATATTACTATATATTTTCTATACTAATTTTCGCGTGACCGCACACTCAGCTATAATATAGGTATATTTCTGGGACGTCACCAAGCGATACCGTAATATACATTATTGCATATTACTTTATACTAACACTAGGACGACTATCAATTAATGAAGGCAAAATATATATTTCTCAGTGTGTGGTAGCTTGCTATAATATATATTATAGTACGGTATATTAATATTATAGCTAAGTCTGTGACGGGCTTAAACGTCAACCCAACGTATTATAAGTTTGCAGTAATACATAGAAGGAGCGGTCAACTCTTAGTTTGTCATACACTTCCGCCTTTCCACGCCATTACTTTGTGCCATTTTTTAAGCCCCACCGAAAAACCATTTGCGCCCTTTCGGAGTCGGTCCGCTGATAAAAAACTAAATAGAAAAAGGATGCCTTTGTAGTGAAAGGCCGCCATTACAGACTACAAGGAAATGTAATAAACAGCACCTACTTTTGTTAATGGGTTGGGAAAAATTTGGAAGGTTTTGACGCGAATATTTAGTTGTTTTTATCGTACTTTTAAAACACGATTTGCACACTAAATGAAACGGGACTGTATTCTGTATTTAATAAATCGTACCCCTCGTGGCGCAGTTTGATTAAGGGTGCTTTCAAATTATGCGTTGTCGTGCGTTCGCGGTACCGACGCCGCACTGTTGCCGAGCTGCTCGATTTGTATGAAAACACACGATCGTACGTTCACAATACGACAAACGCACGACAAACGCACCGCTTCGGCACCGCAGCGGTCCGACACGAAACGCATAATTTGAAAGCACCCTAAGCGATGTTAGTTCATTGCGATTGTTAAGCAACGTGCAGCTCGACCCCAACTTGGATGGGTGCTAGTGGCATTTCTATCTGAGCGCTACCGTGCTTCGGAGGGCTCGTTGTCGGTGCCGGTTGTTTCAATCTTTAGACCATTTCGGAGGCCTTTAGGCGGTCTAAAATCTCCGACAGGGTTGGCCACTAACCTACACCAACTTATTTATTTATTTATTTATTTATTTATTTTAGGAGAACTTTTTATAAATACGTTATAATATTCTAACGCGATACAGCCCGTTCCATTTTTTTGTATAGGTAGTTGTTTTTAGTTTAGAATACAATGCTTTTTTGTTCTTGTTTGCAAAGGCAGGTGACACATGACAAGCGATTAACGAACGTTTGAATAACGTGCGTTTATAACTACTGTGTCATTTATATTTACTACATTTGAAACCAACTAACATACATATCTACATACATACATTTAAGTCAAAATCTAATTTTAATTCGACACACCCTCGTACGAGTATTTTGGCAAGTTCATTAGATCGCGAGCTAGCAGCGAGTAAATTGTCATATGTGACGCTCGCTATCTAGGTATATGCGGGCTCGTGGCTTGTAATCTTGTTAAAATGTTAACGTCTACAAACTTATCTACTAGTAAAATACTCCTAAATTATTGTGCTTCGTTTGGAAATCATTGCCTCTCAAAAAATCTTTGAGTATCAAAACCAACATTTTAAAAGTAAGTTAAACTAGAAATAGATTATATTTCTTTCCGAAATTCCTACGGGGTCCAATACAAACCGCGGGCCACTATAGATCAAAGTAAGATTTTCCAATTTTCCATTTACGAAATATTTCGCAATCGTAAATATTTTATTTGCAATCAGAATCTGATGTGTGACCGGACAAAAAGGGAAATTAAAAACAATAATGTATTGAATTGTTTTTTATATATACGGAGTGTCGTGTTTCAATTAGCTAGTTTAATTTTTACTAGCAGCGCCCCGCGGTTTTACCAGCGTTGTACCCGTTCCCGTGGGAATTTCAGGATGAAAAGTAGCCTATAACCTTCCCGTTGAATGTGGGTATATATTACAAAAGGAATTTTTCAAATCGGACCATAGTTCCTGAGATTAGCGCGTTCAAACAAACAAACAAACTCTGCAGCTTTATAATATTAGGATAGATTAAGTATAATATCGCGATTTCTCTAAATCATCCGGATGTTGCAGTAAATAATGAAATTCGTCATTTTAACAAAGGTAACCCCGTGGCTGCCGCGAGGGTCAGGACGACCATACATCTTGTCTAATTGACGTTATCACCCAACGCACGACTTGGGTTTTTCTTTATTTCTCCCTCGCTGGCTATGTTGTAGTTGAAGTACGGGTATTTTTTACCATTTTTTAAAATGTCATATTTGTGATATCGTGGCATTTTTGGGTCTAATTCTTGTGTGATTTCATTTGTTGACATAATATATCTTCGTTTTGTTTTTGAAGTGCAATAAAAATATAAATTTATTTAAAAAAAGTAAAGTATGAGCCTGTAATGTCCCACTGCTGGGCAAAGGCCTCTCATCTCACTGAAGATATCAGTACAGTGAGGACGTTTAGGCATAATCACCACGCTTCCCAAATGCGGGTTGGTGATTACCGATCCGATTTGAATAATTCTTTTTGTAATGGATAGCCACATTCAACAGAAAGGTTATAGGCTATTTTTGATCCCGAAATTCCCACGGGACCGGGCATCACGCGGACAAAACCGATGGTCACTGCTAGTAACAATGCTAAATAATGAAAGTAAATGTTACAATAATATTGGATATTTGCTAGTCCAGTTTAAACCAGCTGAGTATATACTTATTGTGGGAGATAAGCTTAAACAAATTGATCAAATAAAATTAAAACCATTGTTTTTCTTGGTTAAAGTACGTATTAAACTACAAAATATTTAAAGCTTTTCTTTAAATTGAGTAAGCTTGCTAGCGGTAAGTAAGCGAGTTTAATAGAAGGCGAACAAGCGAAAAAGCGAGCAAGCAAACAAGTGAGCAAGTAAATAATCGAGCAAGCAAACAAGTGAGCAAGCAAACAAGTGAGCAGGCGAAAAAGCGAGAAGCAAATAAGCGAGTCAGCAAACAAGTGAGCAAGCGAAAAAATAAGCGAGCGAACAAACGAGCGTGTAATTTGACGTTTAACCACTAAGTTTCACTGTATCACGCTATTCCATTTAACTCTGCCAACTCGGTTTACCAATATAGATTAGTAGGTACATAAAATCCAATGCTAAAACCAGTCAATTCCCCACATGACCGACTCAACACATTGACAACAACATTTATTTTGCTATAATTTCGTCGTTCGACAGTTTTCTATATAGAAATATGACAGAGGGTCCATTTTATTGAGTTAAGCCGACCTACTTAACTTTACCCGTCGTTTGAGGGTTGATAAAACATGTTTCAACAATTTTCCTGTACTGAAGTAACTAAGCTGGAGTAGGTCAGTGGGCAATCTTGATGTCGGAGTGTTTAGACCGCCCAAAGGCCTTTGACATGGTCTTACTATTACAACAACCAGGATCCTTAACTAAACAACAAAGAGTCTAACATATACACTAATTAAAGTTTTAAATAGATATAAGGTTTAATTTACTCCTCACTGTACTGATTTCTTCAGTGAGACGAGAGGCCTTTGCCCAACAGTGGGACATTACAGGCTAATACTTTTTTTAAAGGTTCTATTAAAGGAAAATGCGATTGTGATACAATACGGACACAAGAACCACTCAATCAATTTGCTAGCCTACATCTCTTCATAAACGCATTGTAACCGACACGCAACCACAAAATTAGTTCACAATTTCCGTAAAAAATCTCTCGGGACCTGACAATAATAGAAGCATCAAGAATTGTAACTAAATTGATGGATTAAATTTTTATTAAATTTTTTCGACACCAGGTGCGGTCACTAATCTAATTAAACTTAGGTATGTACGTACTTAAGAGACAAATAAAAAACAATAAATTTTTTCGAACTTGATTTAAAATGTAAACTAATAATATAAGTACAGTGCCACCAACTTAACTGTTCAGGTGGGCAAAATGGGAACTACAGCCGCGTCTTATTGAATCTATACTATGTTAGTTAGGCTTTATATGATTGATATTGTAGTTTCTTAAATTTTAATGATATCTATAGACTGACTTGCAAGATATGTTTGTCGGAGCGTGGCATCAGTGGCGCCACACCAGATAGCGGCTTATAACGTCACTACATTATTTTTAGTCTGTAGAAGTTTAAGAGTAGTTTGTAAATTCAGTTGACTGATGGAATCGGTAGTGTTGTTATTCCGTGACGTGAGTTCTATCTTCGTGGTGTAGTCTGTGGTATGAGAATAGACTATGTTAAGTCTGTGGTGTTACGCACTATGACAGATGACAGTTGTTCGATAGAGGGATGTGAGCTGGTTTGGTAGTCTGTGGCAGTGAGTGAGGGAGTGAGTGAGTCTATGATATGAAAAGATGGGACATTAGAGTTTTGGAGGGAAATGGAGACGGTTGGATTGTGATCAGATGGGAAACGTAGATTGGAAGGATGAGGTGTTGACGACATCACGATCGTATTGCGAATCGAGTATAGAATAGGGAAAAGATATTCTATGGCGTGGACAGGACGACTAATGGGGTGAAGGGAGGTCGTTTAGGTTCCATCAATTAATTGAATCTAGACGTATCCTAACTGTAATGTGTAATCCATGATGATCGTGTGTAAAATACAAGCAATGTCATTGTAATGAAGTCCTGTGAGTTATTATTTCAAGATCAAGACCTAGGAATCCTAAGATATCTGATGTTGTATTGGCGGTATAATGCTCGTGCTTATCCTGATGTGACATGTCCCCAATAGTGGGATAATTATCGCTGTTTCCCCGACATCAGAAGTGGGATAAATATCGCTCTCCCCGTTATCAGAAGTGGGATTAAGATCGCTATTGCCCACCGAGCGTTCAGCAGAGAATGATAAAGATCGCTATTGCCCACCGAGCGTCCAACAGAGAAGGATAAGGATCGCTATTGCCCACTGAGCTTCCAGCAGAGAATGATAAATTTCACCATAGCAACTGAGAGATTGGTGCTGAATATCATATCGCCATGGTGTGGTATTTGGAATTTGGATGCTATATTCCCACGGGTGGACGAAACATAAACGATGTAGTCCACATAACTACGGCGTTGATGGAAAAATGGCTTCTTATGATTTGAGAAAGAAATTTAAGATTTGTTATTGTTACTGGAATGGACGACGGCGACGACGACGACGGGATTGAAATTCATGTACCTTCCACTGGATTATGAAGCTCGTGGTATTCAGAGATATGTCTGAATCATCATCCCAACGACTATGGTGCTTTACGTAATGTTTATTTTGCAATTGGTTATAAAACTTGGAATGTTCTGTGAGTATAGTTAGTTAGTTTTCTGCTCTATTGTGGAGTTAAGAAGTTGGTTCAATGCTGGTAATTATTGCGAGCGTTGATGAACCTCGTCTAGGGAGGAGCGTGGTTCTCTTCTCGGTCCTGTTACCTGAGGAACACGAGGGATTGCGGTATTCCAAATTATTCAAGAATCTATCACGACAAATTCACATTGGATGTTAAATTGGTGATGTATTGCGGTAATGATTGGTTTGTTGGGAAATATCCGGTGAGCTATTTTGTGATATTTGAGTCGGTCAACATTGAGAGTTTTGTAGTGAATCTTCGTACCACTTGATAAAGTAGAAAGCTTATTGAAAGTATTTTGGATGTTTATCCCGTTGTAAAATATGAGAGTATGAGTAAGGGTTTCATGTGACTATGTGACTTATTGAGTTCAATGTTCAAACTCGGCGATGGTCGTGGTCTGGATTGACCGTACTGTGGAGTGGTCTGCTGAGACCGTGTGTTGTTGAGCAATGTGATTGCTCGTCGGCTGGTTGCCGTGACTAGACGTGACTAGACAAGCTTACTGTTACTTACTCATGGCTCATATTGTAATGTGCATTTGAGATTAATAGTCTATTGAAGTTAAAGTTGAAAATGACGTGGTACCTAGTATTCATGTGTTACATAGCATTGAAGATTCCCGATTGATAATAATTGAAATTAACTTTTGATTGAAATCAAGAATTTAAGGAAGAATAGTCAGGTTGACCGAGCGAGTGCAAATTACTGTGGCCGCGAGGTTTAGAGGAGAACGAGTAGGTACACAATATAGTGTCATTGACTGGTATAGGAAAATGCCTGAAGGGCAAGTACCCATTGTTAGTGATTCTGAGCCTTGTGAGGATTAACTGTAGTCACTTTTGACTGTGTGGTAACTAGTTGTGCGTGTCCTCTTGAGTCTGGGTGGTCACGGGGATGATCACGGGTGGTCACTGGGATGATCACAGGAGCGGCTGATCACAAGGATGATCAGGGCTATGGGTGATCACTGGGATGATCACGGGAGTGACTGATCACAGGGATGATCAGGGTGATGGGTGATCACTGGGATGATCACGAGAGTGACTGATCACAGGGATGATCAGGGTGATGGGTGATCACTGGGATGATCACGAGAGTGGCTGATCACAGGGATGATCAGGGTTATGGGTGATCACTGGGATGATCACAGCCAGTCACAGGGATGACTGCGTATTAGGGCTACGGGGATAGCCGGACAATAGAGACACACACACTTGACCTTTACTTTGATTTGAGATTAATTTGATTTTTAATGGGTACTTGTGCCTGACGATGTTCTAGTATTATGTTGAGATAAGCAATGTGAAAGTATTTTGTTGAAGTAGAGTTATTTAGGTCAGGAGTGAGCGAACGATGGTGATCGTTACACGTTGAAAAGCTTTGAACTCTAAACGTACTTACAAGTATGCACATGATCGTGTTAGGAAGATGCCTGTGGGGCGGGTAACAGCTGACTCAGACGAAGGTGGAGACAGTGAGGTTGATTAAGCTGTTGATTGTTACTGGGCTTTTATGTCGGTGGGTCAGTCTGAGACCGCACCAGGGTGCCGTAGCTGTAGCCCGTTAGAAGTCGGTGTCTACTACTTGTAGTAGTCCGTGGGTACGCAGTAGGCGGTAGCCCTGGGTAGTGTGGTCGGGTCTTGCCTGGTAGCGAAGACCGTAGAGTCATGGGACGACTCGGCATTCTGAAATGGAAGTGCATAAAGGGCAAATGCGTTTGCTAAATCTTGTGTTGTGACCACGAATAAGGGCTCAGTAGCAAGTCAATTGTGAATTAAATTGTTAATTGTGTGTGAATAATGAACCAGAGTCTGTCACTGTTGCTGGCCTCAGGGTTTTGGTAGATGAAACGTTATCATAATTTACTTTGTGATTTCTTACGCAAGATGCCAGTAGGTCATGTACCAGTCGAAGTTGATGTTAATAGTGATTCTGATGAGGATGAGTAAACTTGTTTTGGGGAAACTCGAGTAAGGACTCTATCGGCCGTATTGTGTTCGACCGTACCAGTAGCTATTACGTAGTCGTAGCCCGGTAGAAATCGGTGTCTCTTGGGGTAACTCAAGCAGTCCGTGGGTGCGCGGTGCGCGTTTAGCTCTGGCGGAGGTCGGGGTCTGCAGAGGCATAGTGTGCAGTCACAGGGTGATGCACGTGTGCGATCCACTTGATGGATATGCATAGTGTGAGAGCAATTGCGATTGCTGGTCGGCTGGAGAGCCGTGGCGATAGAGGGGCTTACTCTTGTGAAGTTTAGATTTGTGTGGTTAATTAAATTGTGTTAATTTGTTGTTACAAGCGACAGTGGTACATGGCTCTGGTTGATGTTTTTTTTATGGCTTTGGTTTTATTCGAGTAATTTTAAAGAAAAAACTATACAGTTACGAAGTTTCTTTATTTGAGTTGTGTGTAGAAATATGATTGGTCAGAAGTGGCCGAGGCGAACAAATACTCTCGTTGGTTATTTCTGTGCAGGTTAGCCAACACACGAGGACGTGTGCTAGCAGGATGGCCGTGTCGGAGCGTGGCATCAGTGGCGCCACACCAGATAGCGGCTTATAACGTCACTACATTATTTTTAGTCTGTAGAAGTTTAAGAGTAGTTTGTAAATTCAGTTGACTGATGGAATCGGTAGTGTTGTTATTCCGTGACGTGAGTTCTATCTTCGTGGTGTAGTCTGTGGTATGAGAATAGACTATGTTAAGTCTGTGGTGTTACGCACTATGACAGATGACAGTTGTTCGATAGAGGGATGTGAGCTGGTTTGGTAGTCTGTGGCAGTGAGTGAGGGAGTGAGTGAGTCTATGATATGAAAAGATGGGACATTAGAGTTTTGGAGGGAAATGGAGACGGTTGGATTGTGATCAGATGGGAAACGTAGATTGGAAGGATGAGGTGTTGACGACATCACGATCGTATTGCGAATCGAGTATAGAATAGGGAAAAGATATTCTATGGCGTGGACAGGACGACTAATGGGGTGAAGGGAGGTCGTTTAGGTTCCATCAATTAATTGAATCTAGACGTATCCTAACTGTAATGTGTAATCCATGATGATCGTGTGTAAAATACAAGCAATGTCATTGTAATGAAGTCCTGTGAGTTATTATTTCAAGATCAAGACCTAGGAATCCTAAGATATCTGATGTTGTATTGGCGGTATAATGCTCGTGCTTATCCTGATGTGACATGTCCCCAATAGTGGGATAATTATCGCTGTTTCCCCGACATGTTTTTATTACCTTTGTTTCTTGGTGAATTTCTTATATTATGTATACCAAATTCTCCACTAGCGACGCTGTCAACTGAACAGATAAGATGGTGGGACTGTAGTCGATTTACCTCCCAAAGACAATGTATTCTATAGAGGATAAAGGATAATGATTTCATTTCATTCTTACTCCATCACTGAACTTTCACTACATATAATAAAACAAAGTCGCTTTCCGCTGTCTGTCTGCCCCTATGTATGCTTAGATCTCTAAGTGTGCGTCCATACTGCGGGCCTAGCGCGGTGGCGACGGCGGGCGCGAAATATCAAACGTATGAAACGCGTGTAAGTGTCCATACTGAAGTGACTAGGCGGAAGCCTAGCGCGACAAGACCGAGCGACTCCGCGCGCGGTGATTTCAAACGCACCGATCCGCGCGTTGTGGCCACAGTACGGGCCTAGGCGGCGAGCGACTTAACAAGCGGGTGGCAGGTGTATCAAACCAGTGGTCTTACCGCTCGGCGTTTTGACGTAAAATGGCTTCGATCAACAATACACACTAGATTTCGGGTCAGCGCAAATAATACGTCTAGGTGCTTAGGGCCTCATTTGAAAAGTGAGCCACTCTTTTATTTAGTTCCCTCGAACCACAGCCAAAAAAGTTGCAAAAATAATGGCCGGAAAAACAATTTAACGGCCGGAGTGTCTTACTTTCTGTGAGTACATGTAGAATAAGTTATGTTTTAAGCTGTTAACTAAATAATATCAAATTTTGAAAAAAAATACTGATTTGAAGTCACCGCTACAAATGTTTGGCCAACGTTGGCGCAAATTTTGTGAAACAGAACAGCAGAAACATGAAGTAGATTTGTTTTGTAGTAATAATTTGTTTATCCGGGGGGCGATTTATTTTTTTATGTCGTGGGGGGGTGGTTGGACTTATAAATTTCGATTTTGTAAGTAATCCCCGTAGAGTATTCGCCGCCATCTTGTTTTAAGTTCATTTTTTTTAGTTTTTCTGAAATAACTCGTTAATTTTCAACTTTAGAGCAAAAATGACAAAATTGTTTGCAACCCCTGATATACGTCTGATCGCTACTAGAGATCGCGCCTCAGTGTGGCCACCTCCGCCACCGCCGCCGCCTAAGACACCGCGTAAGCCACCGCGTAAGCCACCGCGCATTCAGTGTGGACGCACACTAAAACTACGCAACGGATTTTGATGCAAAATTAAATTTTATAGTGGTTCGAGAGGAAGGTTTATATGTATAAAAATTCCCGAAACTTCTACGGGAAGGGGCACAACGCGGGTAAAACCGGCGGACGCTGCTAGTTTTATCTTGTAAAAGCCTTAAAAAACCAGTGAAATCATATTTCAAATCCCGTAAGTAAAAAAGATGGTAGGTAAGTGACGTAAACGACTAAAAACAAAATTGCACAACATCTTTGCCCGTTCCAATTTCAAATTAATAAAAACAACGTGAGGGTTTCACGTGGACAATAAAAATTAAATGAAACCTTTATTACGTCTGACCTATTTATTAAAAAAACATAATTCCAAATTCAATTAAAACGACAATAACGATTTACCACAGCATAAAATAAGAATAGAATATTACGACCTCATTTCATGAAACGATTCTTTCATAGACAATTAAAAATAAATTAAAGTGGCGGGAAATCTTGACGTTTGTTTCCATAATGGCGGCATTATTAGTTTATTGCTTTTCCCTTAGCTATTTGTTGATTTTATGCGGTTTTTATGTTGATTTTGCTGTTTTGATGGCAATGTGAAACAAATAAAGTTTATTCCTACTAATTATAATGTTATGGGGTCTCGACAAAGTCATTGGTTTTGCAAATGGCGCGGGCGGTTGTATTTTGAAAGTTGTAAAAGCGAATAAGTTTATTGATCTTGGAAAGGACTTTCTTACATCCAATATATTTGAAATATTCCAGGTCTTATTTTACACCATTTTATGGTCCATCTGATTTCATATTATATAAAACTGCTACTATTTAGCTACAATTCGAAATTGTTCATGATTCACGAGGTCAAAAGGATCCTAATGCGATCCTACGTTACCACAATCCTAAAAAACTATCTAATTCCACACTACTATGTTACTATACCATCTTTATTTAGTTCAAGTTAGAACCACCTACAAGATTGAGCGCTAGTATCGCTTTTAAATGACTGTCTCAAAGATCCTTATAGAAACATGTATGTGAACAGATTAAGATCAAACCGCTAAAGATTTTATCAATTTACTGAATTCTTCGCTTATAAAGCAATTTCAAAACTGCAATTAAGCAATTACGAAAACATTGTACCTACATCATAAAATTAATAATTCATTAAAAAAACAAAACCAAGAAGCACAATAAATAACAGAAAACAAGGTATCAGTATGTAAATTATGTAAATGGGGCAAAATTGAGTTATAAAAATACACAGACTACGCAAAAAAGTATAAAAGTTTTGAAAAAATTACAAGCTTTTCGTAATTTGGGTAGATTTATTGGGTAGTTTTGTGGGCTGTACCCTTTTTGCATATTCGGACCTTTTGTGTGGATAGATTATGCAGTAACGACTCATACATGTTTATTGCAGCGATATTTCAAAGATTTTAAAAAGTTGGGATATTCTTATATCCTTTAACCGGGATATCTAGATCTGTCAGTTAACTGGTAATTAGATTTCTTTAAGAACTGTCAAGATGGCGTCTCGATCGAAAAGGATTAGTTTGAAGTTTCGGATTCATTCATTCATTTCGAGTACCTAGGTTAGTGTGAAACCCGTCGGAGATTTAGGGTGCTTTTCCACCAGAGATGTGCTATGTTATGATGCTATGGATGCATTTGTAATCCACCAATCAAATTCATTGGTGCACATAGCTTAGCATTGGTGGAAACGGTCACATATTTTCGTAGCGTAGATTTCACATCTTTGCAGCATAGCTGCATAGCACATCTTAGGTGGAAAATCACCCTTAAGATCGACTAAAAGACAAGTTTCAGTCTTTTTCAATCTTTCGTCATTATAATACACTAGCAGCGCTCCGCGGTTTTACCCGCGTTGTACCCGTTCCCGTAGGAATTTCGGGATGAAAAATAGCCTATAACCTTCCCGTTGAATGTGGCTATCTATTACAAAAATAATTATTCAAATCGGTTCAGTAGTTTCTGAGATTAGCGCGTTTAAACAAACAAACAAACAAACAAACAAACAAAACAAACTCTTCAGGTTTATAATATTAGTATAGATTATTAACGTATACTTTGGTGACCCGTTCCCGCGGGATATTCAGGATCAAATGTATTCCATGTGTTATTCTGATGTATAACCTATATTACTGTAAAGTTTCATTCAAATCCGTCCAGTAGTTTTTTCGTGAAAGAGTAACAAACATACGTATATACATCTTCAAATTTTCGCCGTGAAAGAGTAACAAACATACATTACATACATCCTCACAAACTTTCGCACTTATAACATTAGTAGGATATACCTACCTAATAGCCAAGAGTTATCCATTTTCCCACAGTTTTTAACATTAAACGAAGAGACGAAGTAAAACGAAATTCAACCATAATAAAATGTAAATTGGTAAATTAATAAAGAAACAGCGACTCTCTTCCTCGAAACTTTACGATAGCTCCACCTGACTTGTTTTACCACAGTTACTTTTTCATTCGACATTCACTTCTTTATGAAATGCTGTTACCCGTGAATTCACCCGCATGCAGCGCTCTTGGCGTAGTTTGACCAAGCGTTGTTAGTTCATTGTGATTGTTAAGCAACGTGCAACTCGATCACTACTTGGATGGGTGGCCGATTGTGGTATTTCTATCTGAGCGCTACCGTGCTTCGGAGGGCACGTTAAATTGTCGGTCTCGGTTGTTTCAATCGATAGACCATGTCGGAGGCCTTTAGGCGGTCTAAAAACTCCGACTTCAGGGTTGGCCACTGACCTGCTCGAAATTACTTTTTTACCTGCATTTTACCCGTGTTTTGGGATGAAAGGTATCCTATGTATATATAGTATTTACTTTTTATAACTATATCCCGATGCTTCGGATGGATTGTTTTTACCAACCGTCAATGACTTTCAAATGAAAAAAACTACTTAAGTATATCGAAGTCGGTCTTTCCGTTTTAGAGTTACGTTACCACAGATAGATACAAACACACAGACTCATACACCAAATAAAAAATAGTGGATTACTTACTTAACAAATTGTTTTCAAAAAAGTAATTAAGTTCTTCTTAAGTAAGTAAGTAAGCTTATTTAAACCTACGCTGACCTAAGTTTAGACAGTTTTAAGACTGTCTTCTAGTCTTTAGAAAATTTTAATAGATACTACAAGTTTTACCTGTCTAATTCAATGCATTGACTAAGATTGACTAAAGGCAGTTTTGATTACGACGAACAAGTCAGTTTTCAGACTGTCTGGATCAACACATACTTTTTTATCTGTTATGGTATTTAGTGATAATATTAATATAGTTTTTTGCTTCACTACAGTATAATCTTATCCACGTACTAATAAGAAAATGATCACCTGTCCCATATAAAGTTTATCGGAGTCTCAAAGATATGATGGCTATCAATAATACCCAATTATATTCTTACGCTTTAAGTGTAAATGATATATTTAGTTCTGAATATCTTCGGGCTACTATTGTGCTTAGTAATTTGTGCAAAACCACGGTATTATATGTACCAAAATTATGTTTTTGAGGTGCACAAATTGTATGGTACGATGGGTTGATGTTAGGTATTAGGGCTCTGATATATGAGCATCGAAAATTGATGATGTAACTGAGCGAAATCATTTCTATAGAGAGGCCACTATAGTCACTACATATTATAAAATAACGTCCCCGGCCGCGTCTGTCTGTCTGTTCGCGATAAACTCAAGTACTGCTGCACGGATTTTAACGCGGTTTTTTTAATAGACAGAGTGATTCAAGAGGAAAGTTTTTTTTTGAAATTTTTTTAAAGCATCTTGTTTTGAAAATAAATGGTTAAAATATTTTTACTGCTTTAAGGATATAAAAACCCTATTCAGGATTCACGATACATTACCAATTTTAAGTTATTAAGATCGCATCTAAGATATGTCGCAGTCAAGATCGTGTACTCTCATCATCGTTGGTAATAATGTAGTGTTGTAGTCAATGTTGGAAAATAGGATTTTTGTAGACTTTCCGGGAGACTGTATAATATAATAAAATGTTTATTTCAGTAATAAAATGTTTATTTCAGTATAAAAGTTTACAATAGTTATATAGTGGTATGAGCACATATTCAATTTTGTAACACTTCTCTCAAAAGTAGACGGTTAATATCTAACTGGATATTTTAAAAAAACCTACTTTAAATAACGATATAAAATCTGAAAGTAAAAAAGAAGTAGTAGCTTGTAATGTCCCACTGCTGGGCAAAGGCTTCTCATCTCACTGAAGATATCAGTACAGAGAGTTGAATTAGGGGTAATCACCGCGCTTGCCTAATGCGGGTTGGTGATGTCAAACCCGAGTCACGTTTGAAAGTAGGATACATATTTTCGCTCGACCCGGAAATTGAACCCGAGACTTCTTGGAAGGTGAGCGCATGCACCACTAGATCACCGAGGCGTCTAAAAATATTATCTCAAATCAAGAAATATTATCTCGTATTAAAATTTAGTAACTTATAGAATTTGTATTGAATATTTTAGGTGTTATTTACCAAAATATAAAATACATTATCTATATAATGAGATTAAAGGAAATCGTTTGTTTGGTTACACTTGTTCAAATATTATGTTTTCATAATACATAATACGAATGAATACCCTATTTACTTTCATTATTTTAATTAAAATTCTTGAGTCAATAACGCATTGATTTCTCAGCTTTTAACGCATACGAACAATACTTAGTATTTGTTTTCAATGTACATATCTACAGAAAGGTACCTATTTGATATATACATATTTCGCTACAGAAGCCTTAAGTTAACGACGAATCGAAATTCTCCTCCATTTTTAAGTCGGTTAAGGCGTACAAGTTTTCTAATTTTTTTGGAATTTTGTTACTAAGAATACATATGAGGTCCAGGGTTCAATCCCTGAGTTGAACGTAGGAAATTTGCAATTAAGGTACTTTTCGAAAAGGTGCGCGTGGTAATCACGACATTCGCTACACTGTATTGATATAATCAGTGAGTGTACGTCCTTTAAACTGCTGTACAAGACTTTAGGCATTACTTAGCAAAAAACAAATTTTAATTAATTAATATTCACTCATATTACAAAGCAATTATTAATATAATTCTCACAACTAATAACAGTGTAAAACAGTCAGTTTACTAACCTCCCGATTCAACACCATTGACTGCAACATTCCCTCGGGCTTTGATATTAATGAACGCGCCCCATATTACAACGACAAGCTATACTCCGACATATTTCATAATAAAAAGATCCTACTCAAAAGCCTTGATATGTTTAAAATAGAAAATGGGATGACAAAAGAAAATGTAGGTTAGAGGTCATAATAATTAGATGAAAACGAAACTTTGTATTAGAGATTTAGCAGACTGTATGATGTAATTAGACACTTTAGACAGTCTAGCACAACATTTTTTATCACTTATATATCACTACATAGTATAAAACAAAGTCGCTTTCCGCTGTCTGTCCCCATGTATGCTTAGATCTTTAAAACTACGCAACGGATTTTGATGCGGTTTCTTTTAAATAGATAGAGTGATTCAAGAGGAAGGTTTATATGTATATAAATTCCCGAAATTCACACGGGAACGAGCACAATGCGGGTAAAACCGTGGGGAGGTGCTAGTCTGTCATAAAGCACTTTGTCTGTTACAAACCTTTTTGTATGTTCTATGACTGATTTTTCCACTAAAGACATCTTCTTGCTTTGAGAAAAGGTTTCAGTGATGGAGTAAGAATGGAATGAAATATCCAAATCTTTTTCCTCTTCAGAAGGAATCGTCTTCGACTGGAAAATTTACCACATTTTAACTCTCGTTAGGAAAAAAATAGTGTGACTTTACCGCAAGTTAACGCGTAGTTAATGCGTCAAACGATAAAAGCCTTTGACACACTTGACGGATCTTCCATCGCCGATCTTCCGCGGCGGAACGTCAATACATAATCTATATCTATATTTATAAAATTCAAAGTCCTGACTGACTGACTGATAATCAACGCACAGCCTCAACCGCTACACCTAGAAATATGAAATTTGGCAGGAAGGTTCTTCAAGTGACGTAAGTGCACCCAAAGGAAGGATTTTCGAAAATTCCTACGGGAACGGGCTCAACGCGGGCAAAGCCGCGGGGCGCTGCTAGTATTTCATATAAATTACAAATAGCGGTCACACGCGGAAGATCGGTCGTTCCGTCGCAGCGTAAATTATAAGCAAAAATATGTATTTGTGTTCCGTCGCGGATCGGCGACGGAAGATCCGTCAAGTGTGGCAAAGGCCTAAGAGTCTAATTTCACTAACGAATCAAGGTTGACTTCTGTTCAACTAAATAGTTTGAACAGCTGTTCATTTTGATAGGAGTAATTATTCAAAGTATTTTATTGGTAATAAGGACATTAATTTATTGAAACGTTCAATATGACGTTTTTATTTGATCTCAATAGTCGAGTAAATACAAATGAAAAACATTGTATGTATTTTTGTTCTGAGATTAATTTCCACATCGTAGTAAATTAAGTTTGCTTTTTCGGCTTAGTTTAATTAAAATTGCTATTTAATTAGCATATTTGAAACATATGACGTCATTTTTAAGTAAACTCATGGATTTGTATGTTTATAGGTATATAATTATCTTCACTACATAGTACAAAACAAAGTCGCTTTCCGCTGTCTGTCTGTCCCTATGTATGCTTAGATCTTTAAGACTATGCAATGGATTTTGACATGGTAATAATAGATGTAATTAATAGATAGAGTGATTCAAGAGGAAGGTTTATATGTATAAAAAATCCCGAAATTCCCACTGGAACATAGGGACAGACAGACAGCGGAAAGCGACTTTGTTTTATACTATGTAGTGATGTTAAAACATGTAAGTACAATTTGTGTATGTTACTAAGTACATACCTACATTAATAAAGCTTATCCCGTATAATTAAAATTTTCAGAAATTATTGCTCAATACTACTTTTAATGTTTATTGTTTTTTCTTTTAATTAAAATTTTATTAATTATTGTCAATGGACAACGTTAATTAAATTGATTTAAAAGATATTTATTTGATTCATTAATATTTTCGTGCGTACATACATTTATTTGTGCTTTCATAATTTAATACCTGTATAATTTATATTGTAAAAAATGGAAGTATTATCGGTTAGCTTGTAATGCTAACGGCTGGGCAAAGGCCTCTCATCTCACTGAAGATATCAGTACGGTGAGGAGGATGTCGTCATCACCTCGCGCTTCTACTGGGAGGTGATCTCAAGGCGAAGCTATGTAGGTATTCGTAGATTTCACACTCAAACACTCCATTAAATCGAACCTTAACTAACTGATAGAATTTACATACATTTCAAAATCACTCATTAAGAATGGATTATACAAAAACTCTGAAATCTATTTAGTACTTAAATATGTTTAAGAAACAAAAGCTGTCCCTTCAAAATTGAACTTTATTGTGCATCAAATAGAACACCATTTCAAACGAACATTTGTTTTTTAAATAAGTTTAGGCGCCGAATCAAATTAAGAATGTTTATGCAATTCACCCTAACCGCATCCATAAACGATTTTTAACAGTGATTTAAAGTGTTTTGTCTCTTTTGCTCTTTGACAAGTAGTGTATGTCGGAAAGGGATAGTTAAAGTGCTGTTAATAAGCATTTGGCCCTACATCTGTACTAAGGAAGCATTTGACGTCTCTGCGAGGGCGTTAGACACGTGATATTCAATAATTAGGGTACGAACGCACAGGCTGGCGACTTGCTTGGCGCCTAGAGCCTAACTAGTCATCTAGGTAAAACGAACGTTCGCAATTGTTCGCCACAGGCTGCACTGCGCGCTTGGCGCCTAGCTTAGTTGCTTACATAGAATGCAAGCCACTAAGCTCTAGGCGCCAAGCAAGCCTCCTGCCTGTGCGTTCGTAGCCTTATTATTAAAATAGGTAGGAACTAAAATACCTATATAATTAATTTATTTTTCTCTTTAGGTTATTATTTAATATCCCAAAAACATAACCAGTTGTCATTATCAATAACAGAAAACAATATGTACGCGTTTTAAAAACAATTGAATAAATACAATAATCGAAATATGTTCGAGTTTTACGCAGTAAATAATTTCAACTATTTAGGTAATGACGTCAGAGGGTCATGAATTATTAGTTAGAATTATTTAAAAATTGTATAATTAACTAGCAGCGCCCCGCGGTTTCACCCGCGTTGTGCCCATTCCCATGGGAATTGCGGGATAAACAAATAGCCTATAACCTTCCCGTTGAATGTGGCCATGTATTACAAAAAGAATTATTCAAATCAGACTTGTAATTCCCGAGATTAGCTCGAACATACAAACAAACAAAAAAACTTACAAATATTACCTCTTTATAATATTAGTATAGATTTAAATGTCTTGGCTTTTGATTAACTTTCAAAATTTTCAAAATGTTTTTAACGTTTTTAATTTGAACCATAAGGGTGTCTGCCTATCGTAGGTATGCTTAGCGCAGCATAGCTACGTTTCGATGTTGTGCTTGTGGTGATTGTTGGACACTACATTTAGCCTCTTAATATAGCTTTAGTGGTAATGCAACTAAGTCTTATCTATTCAACAATTACTCAATAGATTAAAAATAAAAATCAACCGATTTTTACCAAACATACTTAAGAACCACCGCAAGAAAATTGCCATTCAAACGAAAAAAACCGCATGGAAATCGGTCCAGCCGTTTGGGAGCTACAATAACACAAACAGACAGACACGCTCACACATACAATCATACACAAATATCAACGTCTATCCTTTAACACCACTATTTTGAGTCAGGGGTAGTAAATTGTGCTCTATTCCATCTCTATTAGATGACAGACGCAGATCTTACATCTCTTTAATATTATTACGGACCTGACTGGGCGTGGTATGATATATTTGACTTCACAAATACCTTTCCAAAAAACTATCCAAACGACCGAAACCAAATGAATAACTTGTACATAATTAACGTCAAATTATAATGAATAGATTTGATCAGTTGGTTCGTGTTTGGGAGTACAAATACGTGCCTAATTCGGGCACGAAGACAGCGGATAGCTCAAAGTGTTTTGCACGCTCGAGCAAAGCAGAGGTCTGCTAGACATCGCTATGAAGCGCTTCATACCGGTGAGACAATGCCTCTATTATAATCTATATAATATAAAAATCAATCGTGTCTCGCTAAAACTCCAGAACGGCGGGACCGATTTATTTGATTCTGGTTTTGAAATGTTTGTCGTAATCTGGGGAAGGTTTAAATTTAAACGGAAAGCAGTGACGGAATAAATGCGGATAAAATAAAAATTTCCGGAAAAATTCACACACGATTAGTTAGACCCCAACTAAGCTCTATGCTTGTATTATGGAATGTACGTAACTGATACTAATAACATATTAATACACAAATACTTTTAGTCCATCGAAAAGTTACATTTGGGGTTGCGTTTTTTAGAGGACGCAATTTTATTTTTTTGATGTGTAGGGGGGGTCAGTGTAAAGCTAAAAACAAGTTTGTGGGGTCGCCACCCTTGTCCCACGGCCGCCATCATGAAAATAAGGGTTGAAATGGTTTTTACGATATATCTCTTAAACTATTAATTTGATAAAAACATTTTTTTAACATTTTTGTTGCAAATTAAATTCTCTACAACTTTGGACCAGTAACTTTTTGTCGTAGAACTATAAATAAAAAAGTTATAAGCGAAAATGTTCAGAAATTTTAAAAGTAAAAATAAAAGACATAAGGGACATTACAGCTGCTGCTGATCCTAATACCGATCTATCGAAGGTCGTAGTTCGATTAGGTGGGTTCCATTTGCTCATGTCGTTCATAGGTGCGATTGGATATATCATGTCTGGTAGTGGACTCGAGGATATCTTCAAATTAATTTATGCTGAGAACTGTGTACAGCATATAATGTCTGGACATGCTTATGGTAGGGCTGTACGTGCTCATTTGCTAGTGCATTTATCAGAAACATAAATATTTATGGATTCAATAGAATTTACAGTAGAAGAACGAGATTTTCTGGATGATAATAGTACTATAAATGAACACGTACAGCCCTACCATAAGCATGTCCAGACATGTGCTGTACACAGTTCTCAGCATAAATTAATTTGAAGATATCCTCGAGTCCACTATCAGACATGATATATCCAATCGCATCTATGAACGACATGAGCAACTGGAACCCACCTAATCGAACTACGACCTTCGATAGATCGGTATTAGGATCAGCAGCAGCTGAAATGTCCCTTATGTCTTTTATTTTTACTTTTAAAATTTCTGAACATTTTCGCTTATTACTTTTTTATTTATAGTTCTACGACAAAAAGTTACTGGACCAAAGTTGTAGAGAATTTAATTTGCAACAAAAATGTTAAAAAAATGTTTTTATCAAATTAATAGTTTAAGAGATATATCGTAAAAACCATTTCAACCCTTATTTTCATGATGGCGGCCGTGGGACAAGGGTGGCGACCCCACAAACTTGTTTTTAGCTTTACACTGACCCCCCCTACACATCAAAAAAATAAAATTGCGTCCTCTAAAAAACGCAAGGTTAGGCCTAAAAAATGTAACATTTCGATGGACTATTTATACTAGGGACCCGTTTAGCTTCAGTCAATAAAGATTTCATGTGGGAAATTCGGGATAAAACAACGTGTCTTTTTCGCTCGTATATCCCGCGCCTAACTCGCTCGATACAGTAGGTCTAACAGCCCGCCTGCGATCGAGCATAACTATTTTTGACAAGCCCGTTGGCTCAGTGGCAGTGAGAGCGCTTGCTGTGTCGGGAGTTGCGGGTTCGATTCCCGCCCGGAGTCAACAATATGTGCAGACATAGTTGTTGGTGACGACGTCTGGGTGTCAATTATATATTCATATATAGTATTTGTGTATGTATAAGTAATAGTATCAGTGAATTAGATTCCATAACACAAGCTTAGAGCTTACTTTGGGTCTAATTAACCGTGTGTGAATTTGTCCGGGTATATTTTATTTATTTATTATTTTGTATATTTCTCACCATAACTCCGAAACGAACTATCCGATTTTAATAAATGGAAGAGGTATTTAATACTAGCAGCGCCCCGCGGTTTTACCCGCGTTGTACCCGTTCCCGTAGGAATTTCGGGATGAAAAATAGCCTATAACCTTCCCGTTGAATGTGGCTATCTATTACAAAAAGAATTATTCAAATCGGTTCAGTAGTTTCTGAGATTAGCGCGTTTAAACAAACAAACAAACAAACAAACAAACAAACAAACAAACAAAACAAACTCTTCAGCTTTATAATATTAGTATAGATAAAATAATTAACCTTGATTGTAGAGCCATTTATATCTATATAGATTAATATCTTCAAATTAAATATACACTCCTATTTTAACTGACAAAAAAATAAAAAAAACTGTTATTGATCCCTAACTAAACATGTAAGACCCTCGCAAACTTGTTTGTACGCAATAATTCGTTCTTTAAATGTGTAGAACATTGTTTTTATGTACCATCAATAGTTTTAGCAGCGCACGTCAATAACATTTTTTTAAGCATGCTTCTCATACCTCGGATTACATTACAAAAGAGGGAAATATGTCAGAATTGTTGGTTGAGCCTGGTTTAGATATCATTTAATATCACGATGATTATTATTTTTCTAATTTTGCACAGAATTTTAAATTATTTTATTTTTATATGTTTGTTAAGTGTTAATAAGTATTTTTTCAATTATAATGTTAATTGTTATTTAAACTAAGATAATATTTTTTTAAATTAAAATACAGAGCCATCTTTTGTAACGTCGGCTTATATACATATTCTTAGTCAAATATTTTTATTACTAGATAGATTTGAGAATGTACAACCACTCTGGCGTAGTTTCACTAAGCGGTAATATATTATTGTATTTGTATCTGTTACGGCTAATACCCGAAGTGCGGCTACACCTAGTTTTAGCCGGTTAGAACTAGGTGCATATATATGTCATTTTAATGAAAAGAGAGAGAAAATGACATACGGCTAATACCCGAAGTGCGGCTACACCTAGTTTTAGCCGGTTAGAACTAGGTGTAGCCGCACTTCGGGTATTAGCCGTAACATATCTACTATATAAAAATAAGTCGGGTTTTCCTCCCTGACGCTATAACTCCAGAACGCACGAACCGATTTCCACGGTTTTGAATTCGTTGGAATTCGTTTATAGCAAAGAAAAAAAATTCCGACCGGGAACGGGGGCGCTGCGGGTGAAACCGCGGGGCACAGCTAGTTTCTTATAATTTGTAATTGGCCTTTAACAATAATTCATCTATCTAATCCTGTACCTAGCTGTAAATTTTCCAAATAATTCTATTTTATTAAAGATAGACTTACGCCCTGGCGCGAAGTTATTTGCACGCAATTATGAGTACTTTGAATATGAAGAACATTGTTGGGGCTCCGTACCCAAAGGGTACTAATTACTGAGACTTCGCTGTCCGTCTGTCACAGGCTGTATCTCAAGAACGGTGCTAGCTAGACAGTTGAAATTTTCACAGATGATGTATTTCTATTGCCGCTATAACAACAAATACAAAAAAAATCAAGGGGGGCTCCCATACAACAAACGTGATTTTTGGCCTTTTTTAATGAACGGAACCCTCCGTACGCGAGTCCGAATCGCACTTGGCCGAATAAAAAAAAAATAGTTAAAAATGAGTGTTATCCTCGTATGAATTTTAATATTAATCTTAATCGAATTTGTAAGCACGCCCAAAGTCGTCGATAGTTAACATTGAGAGTGAAGAAATATATCTTTTTTCATTTAATTTAACGCCTCGATAGTCTAGTGGTGGCACTCGTCTGCCAAGACTGAGGTCCCGGGTTCAACTCCCAGGTCGAACGAAAACATGTTTCCTGCTTTTCAAACATGGCTCGGGTTTGATCGCCAACCCGCATGGCACCAACCGGCAAGCGTGGTAATTACATATTTCTCAGAGTACAAATATCGTCGGTGAGATGACAGGCTTTTGCCCAGCAGTATGTAATTACAGGCTGATGCTATTACTAAATATGCTTAATTCGTTCTTCTTTTCCAGATGTCCGTTGTTCTACCAACGCTTTTAATTCTGGGTGCCATACCCTTTATTGGTGCCGATAACCCGGGCCACCAAACGAATAACCCTTACGGAACACATCCCACACAGACTTGGAATAACGATGAAGAAACACATCAGAGGAGGGAAGAAACACACCAAGGACATACAGTATACAGGAATAATGAAGAAAGGACCCATGAACAGGGAAGGATTTCGGAAGAGCAAAACCAAAAACTAAATGAACATTCTTCCAACACATATAACAAAAATAATAATTGGAATAATGGAGAAAGGAACTATGAAGAGGGAAGGACTTTAGACGAGCAACATCAAAGTTCTGAGTACCAAAAAGTCAATGGACATTATTCTAATACGCACAATTGGAATGAAGAAGGAGCATACGAACAAGGAAGAAATGTGGAAGACCAGAATCAAGGGTCTGATCAGGGATATTATAAAGGAAATGGGCATTCTAACACATACAAAGTAAACACGATACCAAAAAAAGACGACACAAAATTATACCAACAGTTTTACGTGCCAAGAGGCCTAGGTGAATATCAATTCATTAAGTTCCCACTTAATGCTAATGATCAGTTCAAAATCATTAAAATCCTAGATAGTGATAAAATTCCATCTCATCAAGAGCACGTAGTTTCAAGAGGAACATCCTCCCATTCTAGAAGCAATGGCCCTCACGTCAACTATGGTCCGTCAAACCCTGAAGGAGTTCCTATAGAAAATAGGAGAGAACCCGAATTCCATCATCAGTGGGGTCCTGGGCCAGTAGTTATTGGTAGACCTATCAATCAAGGTGACGGCCCGAAGCCTGAAGACGGGCCTGAAGGAGGTGAAAGACCCAATGGCCCCAGCGGATCGACTGCGACAGCTACAGCCAGTAGTCAACCTGAACCCGAAACACCATCTACATATCCGAGGTCATATTATATGCCAGGTGATGCGAAAGGTCCTCCTCCTGCTGGTGGGCGTAGACCACCTTACTCGTATTCTCAAGGCCCACAACCGATGCATATGAGACCCCAAGGCCATCCGCGACCGTACACTGGACAGCAGAGACCAGGATATGAACCACACGAAGAACCAATTGATTCCCAGCCTGAACCTACATCTGAAACGCAGCCTGAGAACCCGCTTGAACCTAGACAACCTAGGCGTCGACCTTCTTGGTACACTCATGGCTTTAATCGTGGGCCACAGTATTTGAGACACCAGCCCAGGCCTGATTCGCAACCAAGGGTTAGGCAAGACGAACCACTACCGGAATCACGTCCTGAACAGCCCCAAGAACCGCAACGCGATCCCGTGCCAGAACCATACCATGGCCGCAAACCATATCATCGTCATTGGCAGAACAGACACCCAAATCATCGACAAAAATCTGAACATCCTGAGTCAGAGCCAGGAAATAACAGACCAGACACCGAGTATCCGAAACCACAAGGGGAGCAACCTTCAGACACACACGGCGAACAGCCGCAACCAAACAGACAACCTGATAATAAAGATAGGCCTTATCATCTCCCTACCCATATTGTGTATCGTGGTCCCTCAACAACAACAACAACAGAGAATCCTCAACTCCTGCCGCAGGGTAATGGTCCTGAAACACAGCCTTCTCCTTACCAACCACAACCCGGACAACCTCAACAGACATCAAATGAGTCGGATAAAGGTAAATCGACCACAAACACTCAAACTCAAAGTCAGACTCAAACACAGAACGAAACCGAGTACCAATCAAACACTAGTGAAACAACTGAACAGAATACTAAGTCGTCTGACACACAGAAATACACTGAAGAAGTTTCTTACACGCAAACACAAGATAACACTAATCAAAAAGAATATTATGATCAGAACCAACCTAGTGCTTCGTCTCAGCCTAAGTCGGAACCTCAACCGGCTCCTCAATCTGAACCTGAACCTAGTTCTGACACATCTAGTTATAATGAAGATGATAATCCTGACTGGTACAGTGAACAACAAACAGAAGGCTCGGACACGCAAGACTCAGATACAACTAACTCCAATGGAAAAGGTAACAAAGTTTTGTCCACATTTTGGCAATATTTATTGAATAACAGACAAAATAACGACCAAAACTCCGATCAAGCTAGTAGTGACGATAGTCAGACTTATTATCAAAATGGTTATACTGATCAGAGTAACGGTCAAAATCAAAATAGTAATGGTGATAACGACGATCAAACTTACGGCCAAAACGGTGGTGATAACGGCGATTACAGCGAAAATTATAGCAGATCTAAAGCAAAGTCTTACGCAGAGTCGACAAGTACTGTCGACGGAAAAACGACTACTTCAAAGGCGAATGCTACTGCAGAGGCGATTGATAACAACGGCGAAACTTATTCAAGCGCTGCAGCTACTTCAGAGACATCATCTAAGACAAATAATGGCGACGATAGTAGACCATATTACACTGACGATGACAAGTATTATGAAGGTTACTATCGGGATACTTATGACGACAATTCTGACTCTTCTTCTACGTATCCCGGTGATGAGGTATACACTGAAGAAGATTATAGCTCCAAAGACGGGAAAACGAGAAAGAAATCATCATCTGTTACGGTTAAAGATGAAGATGTCAACAAAAAGGCTACAAGTGATACATCAAGTGTCTCAGGATCTTCAACAAAAAGACCTAGAAAAAGAATAACTGTTAAGTCTTCTCAGAAACCCGGATCTTCGAATGCAGACAACGATAACTCTAATAGCAGACCAGGAAAGAGAAGAAACAAGAAGAAGGGTGAAGGAAAACGTGGACCATCTAATGGTCCTGATAGTAAAACTAGGATAGTAAACCTGATAGGAAACAATGACAGTTCAAGCGCAGCATTTTCTTCGGCGAATGCACCTGAAAATAGCAAAAGAAGACATAATTCAAAAAGACACGGTTCCAGAAGACCTGGATCAAAAAGGCCTACTGGCTATAACAATGACGGCAATAACAATGATGACAACTATTACAACCATGACACACAACCCAAATCTTCTGCATACGATGACGAATATTACGATTACTCCGAATATTACGATTATCAGCAAGGTGGTAAAAGTAATTCTGGACCCAATGGATATAGTCCCGGATATGGTGATACAGGCCCTGCAGCTCGCCAGTATAACTCTAATACAGGTGCCAGCCGTAGTGCCGCTAGCAGTTCTACCCAGAACAACTCTGGGTCTGACAGCAGCGCCGCCGCCGCTGCAGCTAGCAGTTCTTCTGAGAATAACTCGGGATCCGATAGCAGCGCCGCTGCTACTGCAGCTAGCAGTTCTTCTCAGAATACCTCAGGATCCGATAGCAGTGCTGCTGCAGCTAGCAGTTCTCAGAATACCTCAGGATCCGATAGCAGTGCTGCTGCAGCTAGCAGTTCTTCAAAGAATAACTCGGGACCCGATGGCAGCGCCGCTGCTGATGCAGCTAGCAGTTCTTCTCAGAAGAACTCTGGATCCAGGAGCAGTGCTGCTGCAGCTAGCAGTTCTTCAAAGAATAACTCGGGTTCCGATAGCAGCGCCGCTGCTGATGCAGCTAGCAGTTCTTCTAAGAAGAAAACTGGATCCAGTAGCAGTGCTGCTGCAGCTAGCAGTTCTACTGAGAATAACTCTGGAACCGATAGCAGCGCTGCTGCAGCTAGCTCTAGTTTTACAACACAAGGCAGTCAAACTGGCTCATCAAACTACGGCAGCGGCCAAGGAACTTCAACTTCTGATTGCAGCTCCAATGACATCACATCTCCAACAGATTTCTTCAAATCATTTCTCTACAGCCTCATAACTGGTCCTGATGCCATCAAAAAAATGCTTTGCGATCCAAAATTCAAGAACTATGTCCGAAGAACTTCTAAAGAAATTACACCGTTCTTGGAGCAGTATATGGATGGCCAGTATAACAACGGTAAAACTGGGTGTTCCAGGAAGTAAGTGTCTCCACATTGTAATAAATCTTTAGTTTTGCAAACAATAGTAAGCTTACTTTTGAATAAATGGTCAAATATTTAATGGTCTCTTTATTACTACCCAAAAGCAGAGTTGTAATTTCCTTCCTTCCTTGCCTTCCAGTTAGAGCCTTATTCATGCAGCATTAGCAGCACTTTAGCTATCAAATGGTTTATCCGTTTCCGACATACGCTATTTGCCAAAGAGTAAGAAGACAAAACACTTCAAAACACTGTTTAAGTTAAATATCGTTTATGTATAAGGCGGTTAGTCCAGAGCCTGAGAAAGGACATAGGCTACTTTTTATCGCGAAAACAGGGTTGGAAGGAGTTGAAAGAGAGGTTGAAAGGTTGTCTGGAAGTGTGGTTATTTTTAAAACTACTGGACGGATTTGGATGAAACTTTACAGTAGTATAACACGTGGGATCGTTTTGTACCGAAATTCTATTATCACGGAAACGGGATAAACAGAGCAGTTTAATTCGCAAATCTATACTGACTGATATTATAAAGCTGCAGAGTTAGTTTGTTCGTTTGAACGCGCTAATCCCAGGATACTAGACCGATTCAAAAAAATCTTTTTGTAATGGATAGCCACATTCAACGGGAAGGTTACTTTTTATCCCGAAATTCCCACGGGAACGAGTACAACGCGGGTAACACCGCGGGGTGCTGCTACTACAACTATATAGGTAACAAACTAGCTTTTTATCACAACATGTCGCGTTCTTCAGACGTTATGACATTAAAAACTGTTTTCTCATCTCCAAAAGTTGCTCTGAACTTGGCTGTAAGTTTGCGGAAACAAAGTTCTTTTTCGTCCCAATAGTTTGTGTTCCTTGTTGTCACGTAAAAAGTTAGAACTATTATTTATGTTGTCATTTTGAGTTGAAATAATATTATGTAACATTCCGAATACTAACGCACTCAGAGACGTCAAATGTTTCCGTAGTAGCATCGCAGAGATTTAATGACAGTTTACGACATGTTTATTAAAGAAAACTCGTATTAGGTAAAACAGCGTCAAAATCCGTGCAGTACTATTTGATTTTATCGAGAACAGACAGACAGACGGCCGGGGACTTTTTTTTATAATAAACAAACAGTATGTAGGTACGTGATTTTAAAGTAAACTTTGATTTAATATTCGGATTGTAACATATATAGCGTACATAGGTACGCGTTATGTTAATAGTTAAATACTTAAATAGATAACAAACTTTGGCAAATCAGTTGCGTTCAATTCAGTTGGGAATTTAGTCGGCGTTTAGAGCAATTTGCCGGCAAAACTTTGATCGTGAATGAAGTATGTTTTGGACGTATAATGCAGTGGATGAGGCATCACTACATAGTATAATACAAAGTCGCTTTCCGCTGTCTGTCTGTCCCTATGTATGCATAGATCTGTGTTTTTCAATAGATATGTAGAGTGATTCAAGTGGAAGGTTTATATGTATAAAAAGTAACGAAAATCCCACGGGAAGGGGCACAATGCGGGTAAAACCGCGGGGCGCTGCTAGTTACACTTATTTTACTGTGATTATGTCCTCACCGTACTGTTAAATCCGGATGAGAGGCCTTTGCCCAGTGGTTGCCCTTATTTTAAGTTTTTATTTGAGTTTGCAGTGACCTTTCAAACAAACTCAAACATAGTTGAATATAGGTAAATCCAGGACTAGAGAAATAAATGTCCAAATATACCTCATCCATACCTTCGTAAGCCTACCCCATTCTTAATGTTAATTGTCCGTAAGATTTCGTTAGGGGATGATAAGCCGAAGACCGCCATAACGTGCCATATAACAATAACAATACTTATTTATTAGTGCGCAGTCGGGTAAAGGGTTCTAGAAATGGTTTTCATAACAATAAGGTTTCGAAACGTCTTAGATAGGAAACAGTTTTAATTATTATTTCGATTTAAAGTTATTTGTATTTCAATAGTACATAAGCAAGTAAGGTCGAGTAGGCCAACCCCGGTGTCGGAGTTTTTAGACCGCCTAAAGGCCTCCGACATGGTCTGACGATTGAAACAACCGGGACCGACAATTTAACGTGCCCTCCGAAGCACGGTAGCGCTCAGATAGAAATGCCACTATCGGCCACCCATCCAAGTAGGGGTCGAGCTGCACGTTGCTTAACAATCGCAATGAACTTACATCGCTTAGTCAAACTACGTCATGAGCGGTACAATATAAGCGCTGTATTTAAATGGTATAATGCTTCAATAAGTCTATTGTAAAGTAGCACCTATTTGCCTGTAATGTCCAACTACTGGGCAAAGGCCTCTACTCTCACTGAAGATATCAGTACAGTGAGTTTTGTATGACACCGCACGCGACGGGCGCACGCGACGATTCACTTTTGTATGGAGCAACACGCGGCGGGCGCACGCGACCGTTCACTTTTGTATGGAACCGCGACGTGCGCACGCTTTACGCAGTGTCGGCCCTCAGAATTTTCCTAAAAATTTCTATTAAGTTTCAAAATTTGGCCACATTATAAAGTGCTATAGCAATTCCTTCTCACAAAAACATCTATACTTATAATACCAAAGTAACTATTGTCATTCTTCATCATCGTTACAATGATAAAGGATTCACTGAAGTAAGACCTAGCTGACGCGACAAGCACAAAGGAGTACGCCTATACCGGCGTAGTTGTACTCGTGTGGTATACTTAGTTACATGGAGGTAGGGTGTGTGGAAGTGATAGCGTGCCACGGTACAGTGATGGTGATGAGCAATTTTTTGAAAAAAGCGACTTCTATGTAGGATTTTAGGACTTTAGGTTTTATGTGTAGATAACAATTAGGTTTAAATTAAGGTACCTAGTTTTAAGTTTTTAACTATAGACGTGGTTCTGAAAAAAAAAGTGTTCTAATTTGCTCCTTTTCTGACCTAAGGATGCGGAAAGTTGAGGAATAGTACATGGGATAAATTTTTATCCGAAATTTCCACGGGAACTGGTACAACGCCGGTAACACCGTGGGGCGTGGCGTGGCTATAATTATAGTACTTTATAGTACTCCGTTGAATCGAACCCGCAACCCCCGACACAATAAGCGTTCTCACATGCCACTGTACCACCGATCTTCTGCCACCGGCTTGTCGAACATCTTCTTATATATAAAATTCTCGTGTCACAGTTTTCGTTGCCATACTCCTCCGAAACGGCTTGACCGATTTTGATGAAATTTTGTGAACATATTGGGTAGGCCTGAGAATCGGACAACATCTATTTTTCATCCCGAAATTCCCGCGGGAACGGGTACAACGCGGGTGAAACCGCGGGGCGCAGCTAGTATTTTATAAAATAGGTAATACTTAGTCCATCTAGATATTCAATATCTACGTTGTTTAGGTTCTACCATAGATACGAACGTAAAGTCTTCTTGTTACACAATGGGTTAGCTGTAAGCACTAACTTTCATTCTAGACTAGATACTATTCCGAGCTTACTTAGCGTACCTAGGTCTTATTGTTTAGACAAACAAACGTTTGTGAAGTCTAGTCTAGGTAACTATTAGTGTGTCTGCGATCTAACATTGCAGTTATTTTAAGCAAAACAAGGATTGTGTGATTTAGTTTTGTATTTCTAATCCTATTTCTATTAAAACTAATAGTAAAAAAATAAGAGCCTCCGTGGTCTTGTGGTTTGAGCGCTCGGCTCACGATTCGGAGGTTCCGGGTTCGATTCTCGGTGGGGAAAATATCTCACAAAAATCTCTTTGTGAGACTGTCCTCAGTTTGGTTTGGGCATTGCAGGCTGAATCACCTGATTACCCGAAAAGTAAGATGATTCCGTGCTTCGGAGGGCACGTTAAGCCGTCGGTCCCGGTTACTTTCTACGGATAGTAGTCGTTACTTGAGCCATGTCAGAGGCCTTTGGCGGCTCACTAACTCTGACACAAGGATTGGTCAGGGTGACCATCCACTCGATGATGAAGAGTAAAATCAAATTACTATCTGACTAATCCTCAGTATTGAATTATCTTGTAGTATTCATTAAAAAGATCTAATCACAAATCGACTCGGTCTGCTGGTATGTGGTCTGACGATTGAAACAACAAGGACCGACATTTTAACGTGCCTTCAGAAGCACGGTAGCGCTCAGATAGAAATGCCACTATCGGCCACCCATCCATATAGGAGCTGAGCTGTACGTTGCCTGACAATAGCAATGACTTAACACGCCATTTCTTTACAAAATCTATCTTAAATATCAAAAAAGATACAAAGTAGTACAGCCACATACAAAACTAGTAACACCTCAGTTATTTACAACCTCTTGTACATAACAAACACTGTACACACTTTTGTGCTCGGCTGTACTGAAGTCGTCTAGTGTAAAGTACACTTGTATAGAAAAGTGGCTTTTGGTTGCGCCAGCCTCGTTATCTCAGTGGAGACGTGTCCTTAACAAACATACAACACATACTATACTATACTATACTATACTAATAATTTGAATGCGAAAGTTTGTGAGATGGATGTATGAATGGATGTTTGATGTATGTTACATTTTACTACCGCACTCAGATACGTCCATTAAGTCCTGGTGACGGAGTTTAGACCGCCTCAAGGCCTCCGACGTGGTCTAATTATTGAAACCACCGGAATCAACACATAATATTTATTTATTTATTTACTAGCAGCGCCCCGCGGTGTTACCCGCGTTGTGCCCGTTCCCGTGGGAATTTCGGGATAAAATGTATCCCATGTGTTATTCTGATGTATAATCCTATATTACTGTAAAGTTTCATCCAAATCCGTTCAGTAGTTTTTGCGTGAAAGAGCAACAAACATACATCCATACATCCATCCTCACAAACTTTCGCATTTATAACATTAGTAGGATCACATTCCAGCAATATCATCACAAATAATATTCGTAAAAATGTTCTTAAAACTAAATTCCCGTGTGAGACATTTGTAAAGGAACGTACAACATTCAAAGAAAAACAATAATAATAATGACAAAATGTTGCCCTATGCAATCTTAATTATGAAAATAAACATTAAAAAGAGATCAAGGAATAATATTATAATCAAAGTACGGAATAAAGAATAATAATATGAGCTTGGATATCGAAAAAAGGTATGTAAAATAAATTGTCTAACACAAATGGAACTAACTACATATTTCAAAGTCGGTTAAACACAAAGTAACGTCAACCACAACGTCTCACATACTACTATAAACCAACTTTATGCATTTTTCAGCTGAGATTTTTGGAAAAATATCCAAATTTCAAGCGCAGACGTGTTATGGTACCTGCGGCGTGACAAACACGTAAAACGTCACGCCTCGTGTATATTCACCAGGCTTTACGTGTCTGAGGAGGATGTGTCACGTTGGTGTATGGTTTAGGTTATCGCGTTATAGCGATTTGTAAGATAAGTTTTTTGTATCGTTGCGTTGGGTGAAGTATCATAGAGTCTCTGATGTTAGGTGTTTGTAGGTTAGCTAGCAGCGCCCCGCGTTTCTACCCGCCTTGTGCTCGTACCCGTGGGAATTTCGGGATAAAAAATAGCCCATGACCTTCCTGTTGAATGCTATCTATTACATAAATGGTGGCGCCGACGATTCTCAATCCAAGATGGCGTAAGTGTGAATATATTGTAGATTGCGCTTACGTTAGTTCCAGATTTAGTGGGGTCGATCATATATTTCGTTATGAAGTAGATAAAAATCGTCCTCTTAATAACATTACTAGCAGCGTCCTAGTTTACCCGCGTTGTGCTCGTTTCCAAGGGAATTTCGGGATGAGCAATGATCCTTCCCGTTGATTCTGGCTATCTAATTCAAAGAGAATTATTTAATTGGTAGTTTATGAGCACGTGTAAACAAACAAAAAATAAAAATACAAACTTCAGTTTTTTTAATGTATAAATTGTATCATAGTGCATATTCATTTCGTATGTTTCTTACTTTTCTTTACCCGCTGCCGCCCCCACCCTGTGCCGCTACCCTCAACGGCGCGTGTTATATGCACTACTCACCTAGCGACGCCGCCACAGTTAACTAATGTATTTCTTTATTTTCCACCCCGTTGGTACATCATAACATGACGTGGCGTAGTTTGAGTAAGCGATGTTAGCTCATTGCGATAGTAAAGCAACGGGCAGGTCAGCCTCGAATTTGATGGGTGGTCAATAGTGGCATTTTTGTATGAGTGATACCGTGCTTCGGAGGACACGTCAAGCAGTCGATCCCGGCTGTCTTAATCGTTAGACCATGTCGGAGGCCTTTAGGCGGTCTAACAACTCCTACTCCGACTTGAAACTAGAAGAGGCATATAGGCTGAATTACTTAAATAAAATGCCAACATTCTGTCAAAAAATATGTATTAAGTAGTACTAGACTATAATGTCCCACTGCTGGCCAAAGGCCTCTCATCTCACCGAAGATACCAGTAGAATGACGAGGAAAAACGTAAAATAATGGGCTAACCTGAATCGAAGTCAGTTCGGAGTTCGGATCCACTAATCGATACTATATAAAATTCAAAGTCCTGACTGACTGACTGACTGATAATCAACGCACAGCCTCAACCGCTACACCTAGAAACATGAAACTTGGCAGGAAGGTTCTTCAAGTGACGTAAGTGCACACTAAGAAAGGATTTTCGGTAAAATTCCTACGGGAACGGGCTCAACGCGGGCAAAGCCGCGGGGCGCTGCTAGTCGATACTATAATCGGATTGCAAGCATCATAACTCTTTTATATCGATATCCAGAGCCCCTGTCTCAACTATGATATCTAAAAGAGCACTCCTGACCCATGTCAAAAAGATGAAGGTTAATAAACCCATGGTGTCCCGAAAGTCGGCGTACTAAGGATCCAGTTTATAAGTACTGCTAATCAAGAGTCAACAGTCAACATTGCAATCAAGGTGTCCCAAAAGTTGGCTTACTTAGGATCAATTAGTATACATCAGTGCTGGCTAATCAGTCCCTAAGTATTAGGTAGGTCGTATTAGATAGTTGGCTCAAAAACAAGGTTAAAAAATTAATAAATATGTATAACGCCTAGCTGGTCTAGTGGTATGTGCACTCACCTGCCAAGCCGGAGGTCTCGGGTTCAATTCCCGGGTCGAGCGAAAACATGTTTACTTTTCAAACATGGCTCGGGTTTGCGATCACCAACCCGCATTAGGCAAGCGTGGTGTTTACGACATCCTCCTCACTGTACTGATATCTTCAGTGAGATGAGAGGCCTTTAACCATCAGTGGGACATTGCAGTCTGATACTTTCACTATATTTTTAACAAAAGATTCCTTCATTATTAAATAACTAGCAGCGCCCCGCGGTTTTACCCGCGTTGTGCCCGTTCCCGTGGGAATTTCGGGAATTTTTATACATAAAAACCTTCCTCTTGAATCACTCTACCTATTACAAAAAACCGCATCAAAATCCGTTGCGTAATTTTAAAGATTACAGATACAGACAAACAAACAGACGAAAATAGCGACTTTGTGTTATACTATGTAGTGATCAAGGATACACAGTCCACTTATTTTAATAAAAGAATCAACCAATTAAATCTGTCGATTCAACAAACAAGTAGATATTTCAGTATTCTTGTCTTGATTGTTTAACGAATCGTAAAGGTACCAACATCGAGAAGAAAATTATTCGAAGAACAATCGAATCATTCGACTGAACGATTCTCTTTCGACGACTGTAAGTTACGTTTTGTAAGTTAGAGAAATACACAAAATGGCCGTCCGACATTCCTTTTAATCAAAAACTTTGGCAAACTTTGTTGGTTCGATGCTTAACTAATTTGACAATTAAATTGTTAAGGTAAGTTTGGACAGGCAGAAATATGGACCTTTGAATGCAAACATGAATTTATTGATATTCTTTAAAGACAAGACAAGACAATCTATAGACAAGTATATCTATAGACAAGTTACAATCACTTCTCAACGTACCAAATGAATTCAAATGTGTCAAAATCACATGGATACATTAATTTCGAAAATTTGATGTAACTGTACGCTTTCACGCTAACTCCTTGATCAATCACAGCGCATTACGAAAAGATGACAATGTTTGATTCTATTCTTTTTATCTCGGGAATTACTAATCTGATTTGAACAATTCTTTTTGTACTAGATAGCCACATTCAACGGGAAGGTTATCGGCTATTTTTCATTCCGAAATTCCCACGGGAACGGGCACAACGCGGGTAAACCACGGGACGCAGCTTAAATAAAAAGGAAAGGTAAGGAAGGAAGTCTTTGCCCAACTATGGGATGATACAAAGCTATACAGGATATCAGTTAACAGTAACAGTAAATCACTACATAGTATAAAACAAAGTCGCTATTTTTGTCTGTTTGTCTGTATGCTTAAATCTTTAAAATTACTCAACGGATTTTGATGCGGTTTTTTGTAATAGGTAGAGTGATTCAAGAGGAAGGTATTTATGTAAAAAAATTCCCGAAATTCCTACGGGAACGGGCACAACGCGGGTATAACCGCGGGGCGCTGTTAGTAAGAAGATATTTCTACTTGTAAAGGTATATTTTAAACACCTCAATTTTATTTATTCACAAAATCGCCCACTTAATCCAGTGATAGTCAAACTTTTCACCAGTAATCAAGAGATAACTATCTCCAGAGTACGATGGGCCTTTTCGGACGATCTGAAAACTTCAAACACAGAGGCACCATTAATCTTTTGAAAAAGTTTTCGAACGTCTGCTTACGACAGCCTCCGGATACTTTAGATACTTTTGTGGGAACAAGTAAATTGAACATTAGGTTCGCTCTAGAGCACACTGAGACACACACATTGTTTACTCACTGCGATACAAAGCGTTTATGACATTTAGGGCGCTTTCAATTTATGCGTTTCGTGTCGGACCGCTGCGGTGCCGAAGCGGTGCGTTTGTCGTATTGTGAACGTACGATCGTGTGTTTTCATACAAAACGAGCAGCTCGGCAACAGTGCGTAATAAAATTATTTCGCTGTACCGACGCCGCACGCATAATTTGAAAGCGCCCTTAGGGCGTCTTTTCAACTCAATTCACCAATCATAGCGCATTGTGATTGTCAAACAACACATTGACATTGTCAAAATATTTTCGTAATGGTGATTGGTCAATATAGCTCCGCACATCTCCGCTCTGCTTCTAGGGACAGTTTCGTTATTCATAAATACTTTTTAACATCATTTTAGCTATCAAATGGTTTGTCCCTTTCCAGCGTACGCTATTTGCTGATGAGCAAAAGAGACAAAACTCTTTATAACAGTGCTTGGCGGTATGTCTATAATTATAGAGGAACACTCAATAGCAACCTCCGTCGTACGTAAGTTCCCGTTTCAACAAATAGTAATGTCTATAACACGTAACAAATTTGTCTATAGCAAGTTCAGTAAGTCAGGGTAGTAGTCGTTACATGAGCCATGTCAGAGGCCTTTGGCGGCTCTATAACTCTGACACCAGGATTGGTCAGGTTGACCATCCACTCGATGAAGAAAGAAAGAAAGAAAGTAAGTCAGGGATTTCAATGGATTTTAAACACTTTTAACTACACTTTGTAAGTATTTAACAGGCATTTAACAGCGTCCATCTTAAGCTGTTTAACCAACGTATGCTACTATAACCAACTGTTTGACACCACCCACCCTAAAAAGTAGAAAAACTACTCCATATTTCGTCTACCGTTAAATAAAATAGTAAACCACTTGTAGCTATCAGTCTAGATTGATCAATTAGTGTTTCCAAGCAACTAATTAAGCTCAAAATGTTGCGCGTAACCAACCAGCCTCCGTGGTCTAGTGGTTTGAGCGCTCGGCTCACGATCCGGAGGTTCCGGGTTCGATTCCCAGTGGGGACAATGTCTCAAAAAAATCTCTTTGTGAGACTGCCCTCAGATTGGTTAGGGCATTGCAGGCTGAATCACCTGATTGCCCGAAAAGTAAGATGATTCCGTGCTTCGGAGGGCACGTTAAGCCGTCGGTCCCGGTTACTTTCTACGGATAGTAGTCGTTACATGAGCCAATAACTCTGATACCAGGATTGGTCAGGACCATTCACTCGATGAAGAAGAAGACCAATCACATCTCTTGAAGAACTATATAATGTCCCCGTTAGTTTCTCTGTACATGTTTTTCTAAAGATGACACCTTGCACTACTAACAGTAACTCATTGAGACTAACTATCCCTAACGTATTGAATAATGTATGGAGTACAAACAAACTAACATCGCCTCGTGGATTCACTTGCATTGGCTGTTTACAATAGTAATAATGTTCACTTTGGCGTGGATTTTTTGTTGTTTTATTCTAATGAAAAATCACCTAGTGCAGGACCAAAGACCGAGTTTCCAAATTCATCCCGGGTCGAGTGAAGCATGACTGATTTACTTTTCAAACAAGCAAGGAAAGCGTGGTGATTAAGCATGATTATTTTCACTCTATTCATAATTATATACACTGAGCGCCTTGCCCACATGTGGGACTACCAATAGTTTAAAATAATATTACTTTTAACAGAATTTTAATTAAGAAATAAACATATTCCTTTGTGTGTATATTATATCAAATTACTATCATTACTTTCCGAAAATAGTAAAACAAACAGTCAGACAATTTTTTTTATTAGTTTTATTGATTTCGTTACTACGAACCTAAATTTATTATCCAACTACCTAATAAACTTTGATTAATTAATAATTTCAAAAAATTTCATTATTTTTACCATACAGACAGACTGCTGTTTTATTTATTGTATAGATTTCCGATCCTTGATTAAGTCAATTGCTAAAGACTCGTTTGTCGCGTGGTACTCAAACTTTTTGCTTGTTAAAATACCAAACATGCTGTGAATGAACGTGCATTGAATGAATGAATGAACGGAACTACTGAATGACTCGGCGGGGCATCGCCAATTACGTTCTTTTTACAAACAATTTATTTTTGTCCTCAACTCCGTTTTTACCCCTTATCCCCTTCATTTTAAGGCCCAAATTCGCTTAATTGCAAATCTCAATTTATTTTTAGCTATTCCTGCGGATTATGTTGAATACTGTAAAGCAGTTAGAGGCTTAAAAAATGTTTTTGGATTGACAACTTTACGTTAATTATGTTAGGGTATGTTTTCGCTTATTAGGGTGGTTAATAATTGTGCTAATTATAAATGGAATGTTAAATGTATAGCATGTGATAAAGTTGTGTTTTAAATACGTGTATGAAAAGTAATTAGATGATTTTGTCTTCATACAGAAAGGCGAACTAAAGCATTGTGAACATGCATACAAGGTGTGTAATAAATAGTTCTGAAGTGGTGCCAAGAGATGTCGCTAGGAGGCAAAATAGAACATTTAATAACTGTCATACATTTTTGACAACTAGTTAGACAGTCGCGTTTGAGTATTTGAGCAAAAAGAAGAATTTTTTGTTTGTTTGTTTGAATGCGCTAATCTCAGAAACTACCAATCCGATTTGAATGATTATTTTGTAATGGATAGCCACATTCAATGGAACATTTTTCATACCAAAATTCCCATGGAAACGGGCACAATGCGGGTGTAACCAAGGGCGCTGCTAGTGTTCAGATATTCTTCTTCTTCTTCTTCATCGAGTGGATGGTCAACCTGACCAATTCTGGTGTCAGAGTTATTGAGTCACCAGAGGCCTCTGACATGGCTCATGTAACTACTATCCGTAGAAAGTAACCGGGACCGACGGCTTAACGTGCCCTCCCAACACAAGGACTTACACTAACACACACATAACGGTCAAACTGAATACACCTCTCTTTTGGTATCGGATAAAAATGCATCAGATTTCATAATAATTACAGTATACCGTATTTTTCATAATTTCAGATTGCATCCACTTGTTAAATTTTCTCGAGGATTTTCGAGTATATTTTTAAACTTACAGTAATTAAAAATACTCAGTACTTGGAAAAGTTAAACCAATATTTCCTAGAATCGAAGTAGAATAAAATTCAGTAAATTTATTATTTAAGGTACCTATTTCTTATAAATATATTTTATCCTCAATGTGTTTGTATAATATTACATATAATATATCAAACTAGCTGCGCCCTACGGTTTTACCTGCATTATAATGGAAATTCGGGATAAAATGTATCCCGTGTGAAGGAAAATAAATTCTTGTGCGTTAGTAGGCAACCCTGGTGGAGTTTTTAGACCGCCTAAAGGCCCCCGACATGGTCTAACGATTGGAACAAACGGGACCGACGATCTAACGTGCCCTCCGAAGCATGATAACGCTCAGATAGAAATGCCACTATCGGCCACCCATCCAAGAAGAAACTTGCAATGATTGCAATGATAACTTTACTTAGTCAAACTATGCCACGAGCGCTACAAAAACCGATATTTTATGTGTGATGTGTATGTATGTATATATACTCGTAGTATCGTATCTGATCTCCTTATCAAAATAATCGATTATAATAATTAAGGTTCAATAGACATTTTCCATGATAAATTATTCTCCTTTAAGGCCAAGATTCTTGCGGTTCTCAGATCCAATTAAATTCAGGCGTGTGTTTGTTGAATAATATGTATTTATATGTATTTATTCACTAAGTAAGTACTTTAGTATAACCATAGTGCATGATGTGATTATCTTTAAGTAGATTTACCTGTAACTCAATGCTGTAACTATAATTAACTTGCTTGTATCTTGTAACTCTGTTGATAATTCAAAAATAAATAAATAAATAAATAATATCAAAATAAATAAATTTTAAAAAAAGTTTCACAATATAGTTAAAAGGCAAGACGTTTTAATCAAACTCTACAAATAAATTAAAAAACCTAAACACATTGAAGAATGGTTTATAACAAACACTTGAAAAAAACATATCTCCAAATGTAACCTTCATTTGATCTCTCTTTAAAGATGCTGCATCAATTTTGATTCGGTTTCGATAAAGAGTTTTTTTTTGTAAAGGGAACACCTGTCCCTGATTTATTAGAACATTTTGATTTCGGTCCGAATCCTTTTCGAAACTGGTTTCAAAAGAGTTTGGGATAGGTTTATAAATAACTACAAGTTATTCTGTTTTGATAGTCATCATAGTATTTTTATTTTTGGGATATATTTCTAGACGTGCGATTTCAGCCGTGTTAATTCATTCCGGTTGGAATTTCGTGGGAAAGAGTAAAACCGCGGGGCGCAACTAGTAATATTATAAAGAGGTGAAATTGGTAATTTTGTTTGTTTGTTTTATGTTTGGGCTTATCTCAGAAACTACTGGTCCGATTTGAATAATTAATTTCGTAATGGATGGCCACATTCAACGGGAAAGTTATAGGTTGTTTTTTTAGCCCAAAATACGGGAACGGGCACAATAGGGTAAAACCGCGGGGCGTTGCTAGCATAATATAATCTTCTACATAAATGTAGCTGTCACAAACATATAAATTGACTAGCCGCACCCCGCGGTTTCACCCACGTAGTGCCCGTTTCGTTAGGAATTCCGGGATGAAAAATAGCCTATAACCTTCCCGTTGAATGTGGCTATCCATTACAAAAAGAATTTTTCGAATCGGACCAGTAGTTCCTGAGATTAACGCGTTCAAACAAACAAACAAACTGTGCAGCTTTATAATATTAAGTATAGAAAACTGATATTTTCAGAGAAATGTTCAAACAAACAAACTCTTCAGCTTTATTATATTAGTATTGAAGTATAACATCACTACATAGTATAAAACAAAGTCACTTTCCGCTGTCTGTCTGTCTGTCCCTATGTATGCTTTAGATCTTTAAAACTACGCAACGGATTCTGACGTAGTTTTAAGAGTGATTCAAGAGGAAGGTTTATTAAGTATAAAAATTCCCGAAATTCCTACGGGAACGGGCACAACGCGGGTAAAACCACGGGGTGCTGTATTAGTATACAAGTATAACATTTATCTACACTAATATTATAAAGAGGAAAACTTTGTTTGTTTGGTTGTAATGAATAGGCTCAAAAACTACTGGACCGTTTTTAAAAATTCTTTCACCATTCGAAAGCTACATTATCCACGAGTAACATAGGCTATTTTTCATCCCGAAATTCCCAGCGGAATGGATACAACGCGGGTAAAACCGCGGGGCGCTGCTAGTAATGTATAACATACGAAGTGAATAAGTTTTTATTAAAGTGCATCCACTGGATCGGAAATTACTTTTTAGAAGAGAGGTACTTGAAACAGGTAAAAGTTTAAATTGTTTTAAAGTTATTATTTTTTAACTTTGAAAGAATCGATTTCGATGCAGTAGAATCATAGTTAAGTTATACGTACGAGTTTGTAAAATGCATCATACAAAAACGAAAAGAATTGAAAAAACTACGTTCACGGATACACTTCGCTTTTATTTTACATTTTTATCTGACGCTTCGGCTCCTTTACAGGCACCGTAACAGCCTCCGTTGTCTTGTGGTCTAAGCGCTCGGCTCATGATCCGGAGGTCCAGGGTTCGATTCCCGGTGGGGACAATATCTTACAAAAATCTCTATGTGAGACTGCCCTCAGTTTGGTTATGGCATTGCAGGCTGAATGAATAGTAACTAATAAATGTAAGAGAAATCGCATAACAAGTTTAAGAAAGACTGATGAATAATATTTCGAATTCGTACATAGAACATTACAAGGTAAATAAATAACGTACTACCATATTCACAAGACGCAACGACTACCATATTCACACGAAAACGTAAGGAATACGAGCAGAATGTTTTAATGGATACATAATTAATACGCGCATTAAGAGTTGATACGAATACCTTAATTAAGGAGATACAATTAGGTACGGGAAGGAGGCACATATAAATGTGTCGGAGAGAGCGAGTCGAGGAGAAAGGTAATGGGTTCTGTACAAAAATAAATATCTACATAAATATCTATACTAATATTATAAAGAGGTAAAATTTGTAAGTTTGTATGTTCGAGCTAATCTCGGGAAAAACAAGCCCGATTTGAATAATTATTTTTGCAATGCATAGCCACATTCAACGGTAAGGTTATAGGCTATTTTTCATCCCGAAATTCCCATGGGAACGGGCACAACGCGGGTAAAACCGCGGGGCGCTGCTAGTTATAAATATAATGTCTCGCTGGTCTAGTAGGATGTGCACTCGCCTGCCAAGGCTGAGGTTTTGGGTTCAACTCCCGGGTAGAGTGAAAACATGTTTCCTACTTTTCAAACATGGCTCGAGTTTTAGATCCCCAACCTTCAATAGGCAAGCGTGGTGATTACGACATCCTCACTGTTTGTTCAATTTTTCTTGCGTCTAATGAAAGAATAATAAACATTCTATCTCTATGCCTTTAGACAATCTAAATAGTAAAACAGATTTTCAGATGTAAAGGCTTTTCACATATCGTTAGAAACAACCGCTTCCGACAAATTAACGTGCCATCCGTATGAGTGAATTTAATCACTCTAAGGTCCAAAAATTAAACAAAAACAAAAATTACACTTTTTAAGACACTTGGCAAGCGTGGTGTTCACGCCTAATCCTCCTCACTGTACTGATATCTTCAGTGAGATGACAGGCCTTACTTACTTACTTACTTTACTTTAAGGGCCATATTAAGAACGGCTTAGCTATCAAGTGGTTTGTCACTTTCTGACGTACGCAATTCTCCGAAGAGCAAAAGAGACGAAACTCAATGTTATAGTGTTTTAGTTACACCACGTTTATTAATAAGGCACTAAAAGACAAGCTTCCAGGTAAAACCCATCACATGCTGGTTCCATTTACTTCTTAATCCGTGTAATTCTCGCGGTTAAAACTTACCGCACTTCACCGCACGTATTTCTAGGAACTTACAAAAACTAAGGCCATTTAACTTAACTACAGCCCATGTATCAAGAAACAGAAACAAGACCACATAAATCGTAAAACATAGTTTTTAAAACTTTACTTCAACCTCGTTTGTTTACTTTGGAAAAACGTACAAAAACTACACAAATTGGCCGTTGTCCATGCAACGTTAATCTCAACTAATTATAGGAAAAAAATCCTTTCACACGGAACCCTAAAAAGTAAAAAAGAACGCTTCGACAAAACGGGTCTTCGGCGCCACTTCATTGACTAAAAAGAGTGCCATTCGAAAAAAAACCTTCAATGAAACAGCAATCTTTACTAAAACCCAACCAGAACAGAAAAGCGACAGAGTCGAAGTTCAGTTAACAAAAAAATCAGGATAAACTCACTTAATACGACATTCAGAAGCAACATGTAAGAATTTTCGGACATTCACTCATAGCCATGGAATTCTGGGTTTTATATTGGTCGCTTTGGGTTTATTTTTGCTTGAGGTATTAGTTTAGTTGTCACGTATTTTAGTTGAGGTTCCTTGAGGGGCTTTAGTTTTAACGAGATGTTATCTTGGAGTGGTAATAAATGGGCTTAGACTACCGTTTAATTTGCAATGGCTGGATATTTTTATAGTTTTCGGTCATGATTTAAAGTTTCCGTCGGCGGGTATATGACTTGCAACAAAATAAGGTTTTAAATTTATTTATTTATTTATTTATTTGGTGACACAACAGATTACAATACTAATTACAATTAAAGTTAATTATCTGGATTGTAATCCTAAAACGTGTTCACACTACATGTACATAAAAAATACACTCATGAGAGAGCTATAAAAATATGGAAAAGGTAAAAGTTATAAACTTAGTAGAAGTGCGAAAAATTGCAAGCAATAAAAGTATACCTATTACAAAATAAATTAAAGTAAAAATAAAAATAAAACATAATTACAACATAAAAGGCAAAACAATGTTCTAGGCACCTAGATATGGAGATATGTATTTGTAAAATTTACGATATTGACAGAGGCGGAGTTTTGAGAAAATAATAATCTTAAATATGTAAAATCTATATTAAAAAACTATATACATGGCAAAGTTTTAATTTGATGTTTATAGTTCCAAAAGGAAGATACATATATAAATTGCAAAAAAAAGGTTGACAGACGAAAAAATACCGATCAAGAATCATTTTAATGAAAGGTAAGTAACACCTAAACTCATTTATAATACGGACATAATGCTTAACCTATTTATAAAAATGGGATTATTCAATAAAGAGTTTTACACCTTCACTACATACTATACCAAACTTACTGTGGAATCATGAAAATGACAGCTGATCGATTCCGCACTTTATTTGATTGACTTGAATGCCACTTTTAATTAAAACGCAACAAAATTGTAGAGCAGGGCAAATAATTAAAATCCTGGTGTAAAATATTGTTTTATTTTATTTTTCTACTAGCAGCGCCCCGCGGTTTTACCCGCGTTGTGCCCGTTCCCGTGGGAATTTCGGGATAAAATGTAGCCTATAGCCTTCCTCGATAAATATACTATCTAACAGTGAAAGAATTATTCAAATCGGTTCAGTAGTTTCTGAGATTAGCGCGTTTAAACAAACAAACAAACAAACAAAACAAACTCTTCAGCTTTATAATATTAGTATAGATTACGCAACTTCACTTCTCTTAGGTAAACAGGCAGGCTAATTTAGTCAAAATTGCGAATGAGCGTTCATTAGTGTGATTCTACATTAAATTCGGTATAACCAACAAAATTATTATATCGATAAACCCAACAGGTATACCCAAGCCTCTATTCATACAGAACTTTCCTACATTATCTGAAATCAACTTAAACATGCTAAAATCTGAATTGGTTAAACTTTAGATGAAAATATAAGTAACTATAGTTGAACAGTTTACGTACTTCCTAGTTCATTGTGACCACAATTAATACATTATTCAGCGCTCAGTGCGCCACTAATGTTGCCTTGTTTACAGGCTCCTAACTTGATGTTTGCTTTGCCATGTTTCGTTACAACTAGCCGTTTCATAATTAGTAGTGTTTTTCTTATATGTATATACATTTATAGGCGACCCTATTTCTTTTTTGTTCTTATTTAGCTCAAATATTAGTAATTATAGAGAATTATACATTTCATCTAATCATCAAATTCATGATTAAATAATTACATAATTAAAGTTATTTTATGTTGTAATCATTCAGCTAATGCGGGCGCCGAACTTAGTTCAATCTACTTCGGTCACCGAACGGTATTCGCACGAGACTGTACGCCGACTACGACACCTAATTAGGGGACAGGTGCTGTCATTCGCCAAAAGTAGGCGACTACCATATTCTTTACAGTTAAAAACTCTGAAACCAGTGTTACTTATTATTATTAACTACCATTAATTGATTGTACCCTAATATACCCGATTCCACCCCGAATATACCTGATTCTACCCCGAATACATCACAATTTGAAATCGTTTGTACTCCACATAATAATTTCATCCCATAATTCGGTGAGAAATAGGAAATTTCAAAAGATACTACAAGTGAAAACAAATAAGTATATCACTTTACTCGGTATAACTCGTTGTCTATAGATAAACGATTTCTTTAAAAGTTGCCAAACAAAACCGATTAGAGTAAAAATCGCGAGCCATGATTACTTTCATAGCTACCGGCGTCAGAAATATTTATGGTGGTTAATTTATTCCTTTGATATCAACCGTTTTAATTTATGGGCCTTTATTTTTAGAACTAGCAGCGGCTCTTTGTGCCCCTTCCTGTGGGAATTTTGGGACCAAAATTAGCCTATAACCTTCCCGTTGAATGTGGATATCCATTACAAAAATAATTATTCAAATTGCAATGGTAGTTTCTGAGAGTGTGTTCAAAGAAACAAAAACAAACTCTTCATATTTATTATTTTAGTATAGATTGATTTAAGACTAAAAAAGAATCTATACAAAATGCCTGTGAGCACTAAATAAATTGTATTGAGTTGTAGTATGTAGGTAATTAATCACTACATATTATAAAACAAAGTCCCCGGTCGCGTCTGTCTGTCTGTTCGCGATTAAGGGCCTATGAGTTCCTAAAACGGGCTACTTTAAACAATTTTTTAGCCAAAAGTCTTAACGTTACAAGAACAATTTTTGTTTGTTTTTAATCTTGATCATATGTTTAATGAGACTACTGTTTCCGAAACACGTTGACTATTAATTTCCTCGATAGAAAATAATCACAAAGTTGGGTCTTTTATACCTTACTTTGTGAATTTTAAACACTTAGTTTGTTAAACAATTTCAAACGCATATTTCTAAAATTAATTTGAGTGATGTAAAATAAACTATGACTCAGGACTGTTGGAGTAAAATTTTTGTTTCAATATTATATTTGTAATTAAAATAAATTTCCAACGAAAGGTGGTAGATTCTTGCGAATGAGTCGCCATTACAATTTCCGCGCCGTAGTGTTTCTCGCTCTTTTGTACCCAGAGTGACAGTATGCGCTGAGGCGCCGTGCTAGTCGGACGTGTGTCGCTTTTTTCATTCCAGTGCTACGAAACTTCATAGTGTTTTCTCATTGAGATCTTATTGTTTTTTCTATATTTTAAGCTATTGCATAGCTTCTATCGCGGGCCTTGAGCGCGGGGACCGAATCCAGAAATTCCGTAACGAAAAAACCTCGCGCAAAAAACCTAAGGCTCCCCACTAACGCCATCTAATGATAGAAAAAAAAAACCTATCGCTCCCCACTAACGCCATCTAGTGATAGAAAAAATAACTATGCAATAGCTTTACCGCGGCAGTCCCCGAGTGCCACACGTCTTTTTTTTCTATATTTTATTAAGGCGGCCCCTAAACGATCAATTATATTGAATATTGTGCAATATAATTGATCGTCTTGGGCTAATATTGAAGACTGCGCAATGATTGAACGAAAGTTTGAGCGAGTTTAATTTTTATTGCATCATATTTTTTATTGCTTCGTGTAGGGTCAGTATTGCGCAATATTTGATATGTTGCTCGGGATCAAACTATTCTTCGACTGAACAAGAAAACATTGCACGATTTTCTTATTGTGCAATATAATTGACCGTTTGGATCCAAACGCAATTCAATCTTATTGCACAATTAAATATATTGTACAATGTTATTGTAGGTCTAGGGGCCGCCTAAAATGTGATTATTGTGACATTATAATAAAAATAAACTTTTTTCAAAATAGGTTATTATAAAACACTAGCTTTTGCCCGCGGCTTCGCTCGCATGGAATTTAGTCTGCCACATTAAGTTTGGTGATATGTTTATGGTTTAAAACATTTTTTTATTAAACCGAAGCAAAAAGAGGCGCCTTTTGCTTTCAAATGACATGGGTCATGTTACTGTTGAGCAACACGGTTATGGTCCATAACATAGCCCAACTCTATTCTTCGGTAGCCATAACACCGAGTTGGCCGTCGATTTCGATATGACCGTCAAAGAGTGACTTGTAAATAAGTCATGCCACTGTTGTGCATTGGGCCAGGGTCCATAGTATCCCAAGTTCCTTTAATTTACTATTCCATTTTAGTTACTACTTGCTCGCCCGCACGTACACGTCACTTGTGGCCGTCACTTGTGGCAATATAAAAATATCTTAAAGAAGTAAACATAGTAGGTAGAACCACCATTAGCAACAAACTATCATTTGGCCAACGACATTATGTGTCTAATATTCTTCACACTTCCGCCTCCACAACGTAGCGCACTCCTACCTCCGCATCGTAGCTACCTCCGCGTCGTAGCACACTCCCACCTGCGTATTGTAGCACTCTCTTGGTTCCGCATATACCCCTATGTCACAAAAGCGGCCCGCCTTACTTTATTTGGCTACTTTGTGGCCCTTGCCTGTCAAAAGGTTGCCGACCACTGACTTAATGCGAAAGACAAACGAGTACATCATCTTTGTGTAACTCCAATAGTTTAGGCAGCGCACGCCAAGATAGCTCTTAGAGGGCAGATTTTTTTCCATCCATACATCCATCCTCACAAACATTCGCATTTATAATATTAGTAGGAAGTAGGAAGTAGGATTAGTAGGTTAGTAGGATAAAATTTTATAAGACGGTTTATTTCCAAAAGTAGTCAATAGATAAAGTGGTAAATTAATTAAACGAAAAATACCTATAATAGGTGTTTCGATTTTGATAATTTATTTTATACAGCATATTTTTTAAGATTTTTTCTAAAATATTAAGGTACTTTACACAACCTCAAATGAAAAAGAGTTTTGATAAACTAATGTGAGAAAATAAAAATGAATCGTAATGTTCGGATTCGAACCCGCGGCCTTCGAGATAAGCAAAATGATTCTTCCTGTACTTAGGTTTCATTCACTAATTGCAATGTTATGCTATCGTAACGACACGTCACACGTTGAAATTAACGACTAAAATATAAGACATACGTATATCGGAACTACTCGGCGATGCTTCGTGCTCATACGGAGGCCGTCGCATGGCGACCATGTCACATGTGTCAAACCAGTACGGTGGTGATTTTTCTCCGACTTGCTTTACAAATACTTATTTATTACGACCAAAATTACACAAATTCATTATAAATTGTAGCTTATATAACCTGTTCAGTAGTTTTTGCGTGAAAGAGCAACAAACATACATACATCCATACATCCATCCATACATACATCCATCCTCACAAACTTTCGCATTTATAATATTAGTAGGATAGGATATGTACGTAATTTAGATAAATACAAAATGCGATAAAATGTTGATTGTTAGAATCTATTTTATCAATGTGATGACTATTCTACCCAATTCAATATCTACTACTGATTTTTATTATGTGAATTAGATAATTAAGCGCTTCGCAATCTTCTGTTACAAAACGACCGCACGCGGGCCCCGTATCTCATAGAGTGACGTCAGCGCCGCGCCGCCGCGACGGCCGCTGCGCGTACTATTCCTCCCCGGCTTCACCGCCTGCTTCACCCCCTCAAATGTCGAAATGGCTGGGGTATCCAAGCCTTAACTCAAATACTACTTGGATTTTGACGCGGTTTTTTAATAGATAGGGTTATATGGTTCAAGAGGAAGGGTTATATGTATAAAAAATCCCGAAATTCCCACGGGAACAGGCACAACGCGGGTATAACCGCAGGGCGCTGCTAGTATATAATTTACTTGTAAATATAAATATGTGTGTGTCACTTTGTACTTTCTATATTAAACCAAAATCACATGAGTACTGAAAAAGAAATATAAGCCAATTACTTTAGCCAAACCATTTAGACTTTTAGACCACCTGTTAGCCATAAAAGGGGTTGAAAAAATAAGACCCACCGTTATGTAACACACAGGAAATCCGCCATTAAAAAAAATCGTAAAATATATTTCAAAACAACTGTAAAGGTACCGATTTTAATTCCCTTGGGCCATATTTTGATTACTAATAAATAAGTGAGCTCAATAACAATCAGTAAATTAAAACAAAATGGTGGATATATATTCTTTAATGTTCACTAGTCATAGTTACTCTTTGCCTCGTTGGGTTCACGCGTTTTTTCTATGTGTCCAACTGTCGCGAGTGATTTTTAATTAATTATTGCGTTTTTTCTTTCAATTAATAACATCTAGGGTGCTCCTGGTATCAGGGGCCCCTTGGAAAATGGAAAATATGAACACTCCCACCGTAAGTTATGCCAATGTAACTTCCAAGTATATTTACCCTAAAAAAGAGCAAGCCATTGTTATGGACTCTATTGACGGAGTCATGCTGCGTGATTATATTCTGTCCCTCTCCAATGTTATTAAACCGTCATCTATCCGTTTCATTTCGCGCATTTCCAATTCAAGAATATGTGTTTATATGGATTCAAAACTGTCAGCTGACAACTTAGTGGATGTCATTAAAAAGGTCAAAGTCAAGGAGTATGTATTAGAAATACGTCCACTGATTACCAGGAATAAACGAATTGTTCTCTCTAATGTTTGCCCTATTATTCCACACGAATTTATTGTTGAGAAATTCCAAGAGATGAATATCAAAATTGTGTCGCCCATTACTTATATGAAAGTGGGAATCTCTGATCCCGGTTTCTCGCACATTATGAGTTTCCGCCGTCAATTATATGTTTCACCGGAGGATGAGACGAAATTACCAGAGTCCATGCAGATCAATTTCGATGACACTAATTATTGGATTTACATCACGAACGAATCGATGAAATGTTTTGTTTGTAATGGAATGGGTCACTTAGCAAAATTCTGTCCTCAAAGTATTCAAAGTTCTACGCAAGATTCCGTAGTATTACAAAATTCTAATCCAATGGAATTCAACATTCCTCAGACTTCGATAAATGCTCCGCCTGCTACAAAAGTGATCAAAGGAGTTAAACGGATACATTCAAGTACTGCATCAGAACCGTCTCAGACCGATCTTATTCCAATTTCTCCCACAGCACTCGTAGAAGAACGCCCATTTAGTGATAGCACGGATGATACTACCGACGGTAACATTTCTGTAGATGAAGCTCCAAATAACAAGTCTTTAAAGAAGAAGAAGAAAACTTTAGACCATAGATCAGAAGAACAGGTTTGGAGCGATATTAACTTTGAATTGAATGAAACCAAACAACTATCGCAATTTCCCTTGACCCTGGACCAGTTCAAAAGCCTTTTAGATGTATCTCGTTACAAACAAAATATTCAAGAACTATTAAAGGACTACACTGATAACATTCCTGAATTAATCAGTATGTGTTTGTATCTTCACCCGAAAATGAACAAAAACCTTAAGAATAGATGCTCGAGATTTTTACGTAAGCTTCAAAGTTGGTCGAATTTGCAGAATACCTCGTAATTTTTCAGTTTTTTTTTTTCTCTTTCTCACTTTTAATTGCGTATCTTATTATTGTTTAGTTTTCTAATTTGATTCATAATGCAATTATTGCAATGGAATGTAAACGGATTTCATATAAGATTTGAACATATAAAATTAATTTTAAATGATATTGATCCATTATGTTTTTGTATACAGGAAACGAATTTTAAAAATAATTATTGTGCTAAGTTAAAAAATTACGATTGTTTTTATAAAAACCGCATACACGGCAGTATTGCAAGTGGTGGTGTAGCTATTTATATAAAACCTCTTACCTTGCCCGAACCAATTATTGTAAATAGTTCACTTGAAGTCATAGCAATAAGAATTAAATTCCCACTTGATATTACTATTTGTAACGTGTATTTACCCAATAATTGTTCTGTTAGCGTTGATGATTTGAATAATTTAATTAATCAGCTTTCAACTCCCTTTATTTTATTAGGAGACTTTAACAGTCACCATTTTCAATGGGGTTCCACTCGTTGTGACCAGAGAGGTAAAATGATAGTTGATTGGATGGATTTACATGATGACATTGTTCTTCTCAACTCTCATCAACCCACTCATTTTAATAATAGTACCGGAAACACAAGCTGTATTGATTTAACTTTTGCTTCACGAAGTTTAGTATCCTACTTTGAATGGAATGCGCTAGACGATCTTTATGATAGTGATCATTTTCCAATTACAATTTCGTTACAAATAGATCTAAATCAAAATGCACAAAACTTACCTCTTCATTGGAAATATAAATGCGCGAATTGGTCCAATTTTAGTCTTGAAATCGAAAGTAAAATCAAACAGTTAGACAAAATTAACCTTTCATCTTTTGTGTGTATTAATAGCTTAGTAGACGAATTTAATCAAATAATTCTCAGTTCAGCCCAAAAATACATACCTATGACCAGCGGTCGACAAAGAAAGAGGCAAGTTCCCTGGTGGAATGATGAGTGTTCAAAATCATTAAAGGAAACAAAAAAAGCTTACAGGTCTTATATAAAGCAGAGAAAGAAAAATCTGAGTAACCCCATTTGTATTCAAGAAGAGCTTTTAAAAGAACAATCACTGAAAGTAGAATATCGCAAAAATAGAGCTAGAACTAGGAGATTATTTAAAGAAAATAGGAAGAAAAGTTGGAATTCATATATTACTTCAATCAACAGTTACACTCCTTTAGGTGTTATATGGCAGAGAATTAACTCAATTAATGGCTATAAAAGGAAAAAACAGACTATAATATTAAAAACCGAGCAAGGAGATCTTAGCTGTGACCCTAAAACTAACGCAGATTTATTAGCGGCAGCTTTTGCTCAAAACTCGAGTTCAAATAATTATAATCCTAATTTTATAGTATTTAAAAATGAAACCGAAGAAAACCACACAACATTCAATCTTCAAGATAATAGTAACCCCATTAATGATTTGATTTCATTTCATGAACTTAGTTTCTTTTTAGACCAGTTAGGAGATTCTAGTCCGGGTCCCGATAGAATTTCTAATACTATGATCAAAAAACTTCCTCGCTTAGCTCTTGAACGTTTAGTAGACATTTACAATTTCATCTGGACGAATCAGGTTTTCCCAGACCTATGGAGGGAGGCCACTGTGATTCCTATTCCAAAACCTGGCAAAAATTGTACCATAGCCTCTAACTATAGACCTATTTCTCTCACATGTAACTTATGTAAACTACTAGAAAAAATTGTAAGTAGAAGATTGAGGTGGTATTTGGAACATAGTAATTTTTTTTCGAATTTCCAATTTGGATTTAGGCAGTTTAAATCAACTTTAGACCATCTTGTTCATATGGAGAACGACATACTTTCTGCTTTTGCAAATAAAATTAAAGTCATAGTTTTAGCCATGGACCTGGAAAAAGCATATGAAATGGTATGGAACCATAGAGTTTTATTAATTTTAGAACAACTCAATATTAAAGGGAATTTCCTCGCTTTTGTCAGGAATTTTTTGTCAAACAGGAAAATAAGAGTGATGATTAATAATATCTTTTCGAACTTTTTAAGTACAGAAAATGGTGTTCCTCAGGGTTCTGTCTTAAGTGTTATCCTCTTTTTGATTGCCATCAATAGTATTTTAGATGTTATTGAACGTCCTGTTAAAGGTTACTTGTTTGCAGATGATTTAACCATATTATGTAGTGGTAATAACATTAAATTTACAGAAAAGCTTTTACAAAACACCTTAGATAAATTAAATGAATGGTGTATGCATACTGGCTTCAAATTTTCGATAACTAAAACTGAGTTTATGATTTTAGCTAGCAGGAAAATAAAAAATACAATTAACTTAACCATAAACAATCACAAAATAAAGGAAGTAAACAATTTGAGAATATTAGGTCTAATATTTGATAGTAAAATGAAATGGACTTCTCACATTAAACAATTAAAATCTGTATGCTCAAATAGGATGAATGTAATTAAAGTATTATCGTCAAATAGTTGGGGATCTGATAGTAAATGCATTAAAAACACTTACAAAGCTTTAATAAGGCAAAAAATTGATTATGGTTCTATTATTTATGACTCGGCTTCTCCTAGTATCTTAAAACTTTTAGAAAGCATTCATAACACTTGTTTGAGATTAAGTTTAGGCGCCTTTAGGACTAGTCCAGTAAACAGCATCCTTGTCGAAGCGAATGAAATGCCTCTATCGTTTAGAAGAAGACAACTATGCTTAACTTATGCTGCTAAATTTATAACGAATTATAGGGATCCTTCTATTATAACAACTTCATTGTCTTCTGATTTAGAATACAGCTTACGATCATCATTGGCAATCCCTTTTAGACTAAGAGTTAAAAAGTATTTACAAGAAATTGATTTTAAGTTTCCTCCCATTTTTCCACGTAAATTATCCATCGAACCCATATGGAAATTAACAGACCTTAATATTAATTTAGAAATTGGACTAGAAAATCATCGAGATGTTACCCCTGATTACATTTATAAAAATCTTTTTTATGATTTTATAAATAATCACCCTAATTCCATCTGTTATTTTACTGACGGTTCTGTTTGTGATGGCAAATCGGGCTGTGCGATTGTATCATCAGGTAATAGTCATAAATATAGACTTCATGATTATGCATCTGTTTTCACATGTGAAGCCGTTGCTATTCTAAGATGTTTAGAGTTAATTAAGGAAAACACCAGTAATAAAAACGGTTTCATCTTCTCTGATTCAATGTCATCACTTACTGCTTTATTGAATACTAGAAATAAAGATCCCCTTGTTAATTTAATTCGAGGAAACATAGTTGAACTTATACAAGATGGATATCAAATTAAATTAGTTTGGATCCCAGGTCACCAAGGTATTATTGGTAACGAAAGGGCTGATAAAGTTGCAAAAGAAGCAACGCAGCTTGATTGTTGTAATTTTTCTACTTCCAATATTAGCGACGTTGTGAAACATGTTATTCTTAACGTTAAAAAACTTTGGAACATTTATTGGGTAAAAGATAATAATAGTGCATTATTTACAATTAGGAAATCAGTGTTTGAAAAGAGTTGTTTGCATCCAAATAATAGAAGAGATGAAGTAGTTTTAAATAGGTTAAGAATTGGTCATACAAATGTTACTCATGTTCACCTCATTACAAAAAATTTTCAAAAGAAATGCTTTAGATGTAATAGTTTTTTAAATATTAAACATTTGCTAATAGATTGTCAATGTTATAACACAGAAAGACTTCATACTGGATTGCCAGACAATCTTAAGGATTGTCTGAGCAATACAAATGTAATTGTTAATTTTCTGAAACTCATCAACTTATATCATCTCATTTAATCATACATATCATTAGTTCATATTGGTTATCGGTCGCTAATGACCAAGTTGTTAAAGCGACCTTAAATAAATAAATTAAAAAAAAAAAAAATGTTCACTAGACGTGGTAACAAGGTAACACTGCTTTTGGAAGATGGCGCCACTGTGTATATTGAAATTAAATGTACAAAGAAAGTAGCTTGCTTGTATTTATATTACATACTTCAAAAACAGAAGAAGAAGGTTTTTAATTCGTTTGATTCTTCTTTGTTAGATCATAATTATCTCCATCGTTTATTAACAAATTAAAATAAGAGCTGCAGGTCTCATTTTAAGCAAAATTTACTCAAAAAAGCTTTAGTTTTCAAACATAGCTCGGGTTTGAGATGCCAAACCCGCAGTCAAGCGTGGTGGTTACGCCTGTAATCTGTGTGCCTGTATTATGTCCTCCTCACTGTGCTGATATATTCGATGAGATGAGAGGCCTTTGCCCAGATGTGGGACATAACAGCCTAGTACTTATATTTATAAAATATTTGTGTGTAAAGGATAAAAAGTTAGGGAACTTCAGAGAACAATAATGGTAAGAGATGGGAAAAAATACCCCGAAATGTCCCGACTTCTAAAAAAAAGACATATTACGGCTCAATTACTTCGTAAACATTTATTTCCGTTAATTCTTATTTTCACCACAAACCAACTTATCTGGCGTTTAATCGGCCATTTAGTAACGTATGATTAATAGCAGAATGATAAACTGCTAAATGATTCGCGCTTTAAATGAATCGTTATTTATGAGACGCGTTCAATCGATCGCTGTTTTTGTTTTTATATATTAATTGACTTCGTAAGTGTAGCATTTATGGCGGTACATGACATGTAATAGACATATTATTATACATTACAGTTTTATTGCGCCCTCACTCAGAGACGTCAAATACTTTCTAGTAGAGATTTAGAGCGGATTGCACAAAAACTCTTATACTCTATTTTTTTGGATTGGCACAAAATGTGGTTAAATGTCGTCAATTTTCCAGCCGAAGACGATTGCTCCTGAAGAGGAAAAAGGTTTAGTGATTTTATTTCATTCTTATCCTATCTCTAAACCTTTTTCCTCTTCAGAAGCAATCGTCTTCGGCTGGAAAATTGACGACATTTAACCACATTTTGTGCCAATCCAAAAAAATAGATTATAAATCAATTTAGTACTTAAATATGTTCATGAAACAAAAGCTGTCCCTTCAAAATTGAACTTTATAGTGCATCACATAGAACACCATTCCAAACGAACGTCATTTGTTTTTTAAAATAATTTATCTGTAGTAAAAAAAATTAAAATTTAAAAAAATAGGCTAATATACTAGAATACGAAAAAACCATACATACTCTTTCTTTGCTTTCGGTCAAAAACAATATACGCCTGAATTGAAATGAAACAAACGCAACGGGGTTGCCAGTTCAAATATTTGAAGTAACATTATAAATTGTTAATAAAGCTTTGAATGTTGTTTACTAGCAATGCCCTGTGGTTTTGGCCTTGTTGTAGCTACACGAAAGTGGAGTACCTCAGTCCGTCTGTCTGTTCGGTCTAAAATACTAAACTAATTTTGATGGAATTTGGAACAGAAACCTTTACCTCGCTAGGCTTTAGGAAAGGTCATAGGCTACTTTTAACCTTTCCTATTGGTGCATTTCGAAAATGCATGCCTGTTACGTCTAAAATACTAAGCTAATTTTGATGTAATTACAGAAATATACCTTCACCAAAGCTTTAAAGAAAGGACATAGACTACTAGCCCTTCTAATTACAAAACAAACGGAGTGACAACAGGAAACAAATTGATAAAAATAGACCAAAAACGTCGCTTAAAATGTAAAAAAAATAACTCTTCAAAAATGTATGTAATCAAAAACACGCTCCCCTAAAGCGAACACGTATGAATTCAAAATAAAAATGTTTTCCAAAAGCTCTCGAATTCTGCCAATAAAACGCCCAGGTGATGACCGTGTCACAAACAATATTTGAGCGTTTTAGAGAGCTCGAAAGCACTGGAAAATTGTTATGGAAATAATTGTTTAGAATATCGCTAGTTTTGGCTGAAAATGTGTAAAAATATGTAGAAGTGTGATATGGGGGACTGAATTTAGTAAGTTGATTAAGCGACATGGCATTGTTAAGCAACGTGCAGCTCGACACCTACTTGGATCGGTGGCCGGCATTTATATATGAGCATGGGTACGTTAAGCAGTCAGTCCCAGCTGTTTCAATCGTCAGACCATGTCGGAGGCCTTTAGGCGGTCTAAAAACTCCGACACCGACACTGTTCTACTCTGAATAAATGATGTTTTTATTCCTAATTTAGAACTCCTAATCTTTAGGCACCACAAATGCTGAATTTTGACTTGAATCCAAAATCTGAAATTCAGATTCTAGTTTCACCATCTGCCCAGCTAGCACGAACGCCACGGAAGGCGACATGACATGACGACATAAATACTGAGTGACATATTACTCGCGTTGTACCCGTTCCTGCGGGAATTTGGGGATAAAATGTATCCCATGTGTTATTTTGATGTATAACCTGTATTACTGTAAAGTTTCATCCAAATCCGTTTAGTAGTTTTTGCGTGAAAGAGTAACAAACATACATACATCCATCCTCACAAACTTTCGCATTTTAAAAATTTCTTGTCTTGCTACTCCAATGAGATTCGTTGTGCTAATTGTACTGGGTAGTCACGGATGAGCGAACTATTTCAGGTAGGTATAAAACTATTTTTGAGATTTCACAGACACTACAATTTCATTTATATGTATATTTAGTTGCCTAACACATTTCGATCCTATAAGTAGGTGCTTAGCCCTTACGAGATAGCTGATAGCTCTATTGTTGGAATGTATCGGTGGCAGGCATTCGGGTTTACTGTTATTGTTTACGGTTTTTCTTATTAGGTTCTATTGATTTGGCCTTGAATTTGTGTAAAGGAGTTTTGTTAGTGTATAAAGGTAGGAAGGCCTGAAACTGCGTTAAGCGGGCGCCCGGACGGGCAACCGTCGCGTGGACACGCGCGTGGACTCTGTGGGAACTCGAAGAGAACCGTTACGAGCGGGCACCCGCGCGGTTACATACAAAAGTGCTACGTCACGGGGATCCGCGCGGGCGTCCGTCGCACGGAGGCGGGCCCCGTCTCCCGGGTGCGGGGCGTGCCTCCCCTCCCCGTGACCCGCGCTGGCGTCCGGACGTAGCACTTTTGTATGGAACCGCGCGGGTAGTTTCAGACCTAAAAATTTTCGTAGTAGCAAGAGTTCACCCACGATCACGAGTGGTGTAATTCACTCGAAACTCAAAACGTCGGGCAATAAGTAAGTAGTTTACTTTCTTTATGATCTTTCTACCGTGAAAGAACCGTTTGAGTACGTTAACTATGTGTGAAAATTGCATGTTTCAATAAGACTTTTAATTTGTGGTTGCAAGAGCCCTTTCTCTCCTGTGATCTGTAGGATTTAAGTCGGATGCCAAGCCTCTCTACACTATCTTTACTTAACTTACATAATAAAACTGATGTTACATTATTTGTTTATTTGTACACGTTAATCTCCGAAACTAACCGTACGATTCGAATAATGATTTTATTTTCATGTTTAGTAAACACAAATCTTCTTCTTCTCTTCATCGAGTGGATGGTCAACCTGACCAATCCTGGTGTCAGAGTTATAGAGCCGCCAAAGGCCTCTGACGTGGCTCATGTAACGACTACTATCCGTAGAAAGTAACCGGGACCGGCGGCTTAACGTGCCCTCCGAAGCACGGAATCATCTTACTTTTCGGGCTATCAGGTAATTCAGCCTGCAATGCCCTAAACAAACTGAGGACAGTCTCACAAAGTGATTTTTGTGGGGTATCCCCACCGGGAATCGAACCCGGAACCTCCGGATCGTGAGCCGGGTGCTCAAACCACAAGACCACGGAGGCTGTTTAAACACAAATTAGTTACCAATTTGAATTCCCTACACCCATATTTCCTCCAAAATCTCTCTACTCAAAAAGACATGACGTCATCACACGCCATTTTGAAAACACAGCCCACAATAAAAATAAACGACGTCGCCCATTACACCGTAACAACAATAAAGTACTAAGTTCTCGTTGGATCGTATTTCAAACCTAAACCCGGTATAAAGCGGCTAATTTAAGTAGGCACACAGCTATACAGAACGGCAATGAATGGTGCAATTATAATTCAACCGGGCTATACATGTTGTTTAGAATCGCATAATTGGTAAAGTTGTGGAAACTGAATATGTTACTTGTTTTATATGAGGATTTGAGGGTTATTTGTAATGGATAAGAGTCTGGGCAGTCCGGATTCCAGTCTATATATTAGACTGCTTATTTTCTGGTCTATAAAATCCTTTCAAAGTGCTTTTTTGTTGCTAAAAACTGTTGTTAAACTGACTCTGAGAGTTGAACAAGTCTCTCAACACTTAATAGGACACTTAAAGCAGTCAATCTCTATTGTTTCAATCGTTTCGTTAGACCATGTAAAAGGCCTTTCGGTGGTCTAAAAACTCCGTAATCATCCATTATCCTGAACCAAATAAATAAAGTATCTTTAAATTCCTAAAAAGACTACTAATCGCAACTGCAACCACGTAACAAAGTTAATAAAGTATGTACCTATACGCGTGTTATGTCCCCGTGCTGGGCATATAACTCTTTCTCGCTGAAAATATGAATAAAGTAAAAAACAAGATAATAAAATGATAAAAGCTAAACAAGGCAAGACAAATGCGAGGTGATCAAGTCCAACAAAATTTTCAAGACATGACTGATAAAAATAATGTTCTTCACGTCACAAGATCTTGAAAAATTTGGCGAACGCAGACAATATTTATAACTAAGGGTTGGTTTGGACTAGCATTTTATACGCAACAAACAGCTTGTTTAATTCGTTTATTAATTCAAAAATTAAAGTAGGTTCTTAATTCAACAAGCCCGTTGGCACAGTGGCAGTGAGAGCGCTTACTGTGTCGGGGTTGCGGGTTCGATTCCCGCCCGGAGTCGACAATATGTGAAGACATAGTTGTTGGCGACGACGTCTGGGTGTCAAATATATCTATACTAATATTATAAAGCTGAAGAGTTTGTTTGTTTTGTTTGTTTGTTTGTTTGTTTGTTTGTTTGTTTGTTTGTTTGTTTGTTTGTTTGTTTGTTTAAACGCGCTAATCTCAGAAACTACTGAACCGATTTGAATAATTCTTTTTGTAATAGATAGCCACATTCAACGGGAAGGTTATAGGCTATTTTTCATCCCGAAATTCCTACGGGAACGGGTACAACGCGGGAAAAACCGCGGGGCGCTGCTAGTATTCTTATAAAGTATTTGTGTATGTATATGTAGTAGTATCAGTTCGTTAGATTCAATATTACAAGCTTAGACCTTAGTTTGGGTCTAATTAAACGTGATTGAATTTTTCCGGGTAAAAAAATAAAAATAATAATAAAATAATTGGACTGATTGATTCCATCGACAACTAACTAAATTCGACTGTATATATCTTTTTGTATGTCTGTTATTTAATATCTCCATCGTTTTTTAACCCATTTTGAAAGTTTTATATTATGTAGATTAAAAAAAAGAAGTATGTCATAAATAAAAACTTGCCCTTGTTTTTTCCGAGATTCTTAATTCATATTTTATGTAGGAATTTATAAGGAAAGATGAGTGCAATGGTTTCCGGAAGCGCAAAAAACAGCGCGTGTACTACCTATGCCAAGCCAACTGTATTGGCGCGAAAAAACGCTAGTGTATAACGGCCCTAACACCCTTAGCAAAATAATAAAATAATCATTGAAATGGATGAAATAAATGCTTAAGGCATTATTATTTATATTATGTTTAGGTTGGTGACATTGAGTGACTGAAAAAGCTGCGAATCGGCAAATTCTTAGGACAGAAAATTAGATATATACCGGGTATATACCCGAATAACTTCACTCACGGTTAATTAAACCCAAAGTAAGCTCTGAGCTTTTATTATGGAACCTTACTAACTGATACTACTAAATATATATACACACATAATTTATAAGAATATATAATTGACACCCAGACGTCGTGGCCAACAACTATGTCTTCGCATAATGTTGACTCCGGGCTTGAATCGAGCCCGCACCCCCGACACAGTAAGCGCTCTTACTGCCATATACGTGACTAGCAGCGTCCCGCGGTTTTACCCGCGTTGTGCCCGTTCCCGTGGGAATTTCGGGATAAAATGTAGCCTATAGCCTTCCTCGATAAATAGACTATCTAACAGTGAAAGAATTATTCAAATCGGTTCAGTAGTTTCTGAGATTAGCGCGTTTAAACAAACAAACAAAACAAACTCTTCAGCTTTATAATATTAGTATAGATACTTGCTTTTGAACTCCCTTATCAGCAGCTAACTTTCCCGTGGGAATATCGGGATAAAAAGATGCCTCTGTTCCTCAAAGATGTCCATCTTTATATTTGATTCTATATCTATGTCGTGCTCAGGGGAAAAAAAAAAATATTAGCCAAGCGTGGTGATTACGCCTAATCCTCCTCACTGTACTGATATCTTCAGTGAGATGAGGGGCCTTTGCCCAGTAGTGTATTTTATACTATATTGATATTGATTATGTTAATTAGACAGGGTCCTAAATGCTTTTAAAAGTAGCATAAAAGAGACTTTAAATAACCCCGTTTAAAAATAAGCACAGAAGTATATGAGGCTTTCATTTGGCCTTGTATTTGTACCACAGTAAGCTTGTAGCCAGCGAGTTCTGAAATCTCATGTATTAAGCAAACAAATGAACACACATAAATCTTGAATCATGCGAAGCTCACAAGCTTAAAGCTGTCGGCGGAAATCAGTCAAGAACAGCTTTTAGAAGAGTTTCAGATGGAATAGGATCTTGTCTTTTTATGATGAAAGAAATTGAAGCTGTAAAATACATTACCAGAGAAGAAAGTAAAAAGTGTTGGCCTGTAATGTCCCACTGTTGGGCAAAGGGCTTTCATCTGACCGAAGATATCAGTACAGTGAAGAGAGACGTTAAACCAGATTCAAAAGTAATTAATTTAGTGTAAAAAAGTGTCATTTAAAAATGACTGGGCACCAATATTTAATCCAATGACATGTTCAGGTGACTCGAAGTAAAAATTGTAGGATATATGTATCATTTTGGGTTTGTTGTTTAGGTACTGTACAATCGAATTAGGATCGTATTGCATTCGTAAATTAGAAAAACCTTCTCGGTGGTCTAGCTAGTGGCATGTGCAGACTCCCAGGAGGGTTCAATTCCCAGATCGAGGTAAAACATGTTTTCTACTTTTTTTAAATGACTCGGGTTAGAGATCACCAATTCGCAGTAGGCGCGTGGTGATTACGACATCCTCCTCACTGTACTGATATCTTCAGTGAGATGAGAGGCCCTGGCTCAGCAGTGGGACATTACAGGGTGTTCTTTACTTTTATTTTTTATCAGAAATAAAACACGTAGATATTAATATGATGATAACAACCCCTTAACGTTGAGATAACCCTTAGGAACGCCATTAAATCAAACCAATAAACACAATACAAATAAACACTTATCTCAAACGCCATGAAAACATTATAGCTTGTCAAACTCATAACACTAACTATAAGTTTGAGCAGTCGGCAAACAGAGGCAGGACGGTCTTGTAATGAATTGTATGGGGATTGAGAAGAGAGAAAAATGGAGGTGGTTATTTTTGGTGACCACGGTTCCTGTAAAGGGACCGAAACGTCAGATAAAAATGTAAAATAAAAGCGAAGTGTATCCGTAAACGTAGTTTCAATTTAAAACAAAGCGTTTATATTAGAATTTAAATGAAAGTCATTTAAAATTAAATTTAAATATGAATATGAGTTATTCGGGCGGCCAATAGAAAGCCACAACTTTTCATTTTCTTACGTCTGTCAAGATTGACATTTTATGGTAACGTTTACTGGTAAGTCAGCGTAAGCTGAAGCAACTCTAAGACTGTCTGCGACTGTTCAGTAGTACAAAAATAAAAAATGCCATTGCCACGTCCATTGTTTAAATAATGTAACACCATGTCCAACCTTTACCAGCTCGTTGGTCCCGCCCGTATCTCCTCAAGGTAATCCTAATAGACACATTAATTTGACCAGGTTCTATGGAGGCTTATCTAAATACCATGTTCTTGTCTATTGGGAAGAAATTAATACCTACTGTATTTGTGGATGAAATGAGCTGCCAAAGATAAAAAGTATAAGTAATATTCTTATTAATAGTTGATGAGATTTGCGGTTATAGAATGTGGTTATATTTTTGGGAGCTTGTTCAAATTATATTCGTAAGTAACTATTCGCTGTAGCCACTCTCTCCTGCCTGTCACGGCACGGCCTTTTGCCGTTGATATAGAATTTATTATCCTTGAAAAAAAAACATTTGGTTGACTATAGGTCGACATATTTAATACTAGCAGCGCCCCGCGGTTTTACCCGCGTTGTGCCCGTTCCCGTGGGAATTTCGGGATAAAATGTAGCCTATAGCCTTCCTCGATAAATAGACTATCTAACAGTGAAAGAATTATTCAAATCGGTTCAGTAGTTTCTGAGATTAGCGCGTTTAAATAAACAAACAAACAAAACAAACTCTTCAGCTTTATAATATTAGTACTCGTATAGATCACTAGATACATAGTATAAAACAAAGTCGCTATTTTGTCTGTTTGTTTGTCTGTATGCTTAAATCTTTAAAATTACGCAACGGATTTTGATGCGGTTTTTGTAATAGGTAGAGTCATTCAAGAGGAAGGTTTTTATGTAAAAAAATTCCCGAAATTCCCACGGGAACGGGCACAACGCGGGTAAAACCGCTGGGCGCTGCTAGTATATATATGTATATATAAATATACCCAGACAAATTCAGTCACGGTTAATTAGACCCAAACTAAGCTCTAAGCTTGTAATATGGAATCTAACTAACTGATACTACTACACAAATACTTTATAAGAATATATAATAGAGAAGGCCAAAGGGTCAAAATATTACTATCAAATGCACCTACAATCCGAGCTTAGGTCATATATATTACACTAGTTTTTATTTCACTTCAATCCATGCAGTATTTCCGAAGTTATAACGACGAGAAGTTCAAGCCCTTTTTTGAATTTCCGAGATTAGGCGCGCTTACGCTATGACGTCACAACTCGACACAAGGGGCGGCGGTCGGTCGGTCCGGTGAACTCCAGTAAACTTTGGTGCGTTTTGGCGTCTCGTTTCATATTGTTTTGATTGTCTTCGTATTCATAATACCTCTAGTGTGCTTATATTTTAAAGAAATAAAGTAAATTATCCTTTAAATCCTATTAACTCAAGTGAAACGTGAAGTGTGTAGAATGGAAGAAGGTTTTTTAAAAGGTCAGTCGGACAATCTGCCAAGAGTGGATAGTTTGATAGATGAAAAGGTATTTACATCCTGAGTAAGCATTTCCTACTTTCGGTAGGTATTTATTAGGAAGTGTGTGTTTCATTTAGTAGGTACCTACCTATTATGGACGGCGATAAAAAATACTACCAGATACTCCCAATCTACATCTCGAGGTTTTCGATGATTATTTTACCTCTATGTTTTATTAGTACATAAGAAAATGTCACTATTTACCCATATACAGATGTATGTAAGTTTTAGTAGGTAGGTATTTACGTAGTTATTACTTTTCTGAGTAGACAAATATGTAACCTGCCTATTAATATAGTTTTATAATAAACCAGATATTTTTTTAATTTTATCCAATGTCGCTTTAGTTTGTTCATTCACAGTTGTTTTTTTAATAAAAATAAATAATACCTACTTAGTTAAGAAATCAGTGGTGATCAACTTGCGGGCCGCAAATTTTTACTTTTTTATAGGGGTGTTGCAAGTTTGAATACTAATGTGTATGTCTACCTATGTCTGTCTGCGTGTCTGTATGTTTGTCTGTAGTAACGTAGCATATTTTTAAGCAGGTGAACCGATTTCGATGCGTTTATAATTTATTTCAATGTTGTTTTTTAACAGTGGTTCATAGACATGTTTTGTCAAAATCAGTTAAACCGTTCTAATAGTAAGTACATTAAAAACATACGTTTTGAAGGTATTTTTTTTTAATTCGTAGTGTTTTATGGTTCTAGGTCAGGAAGAGAGAGCTACGGAGATGATGTCATAGGGTATATACAGTTAAAAAGAGAGGGAGACGTATGTAGGGCTTATTGAATCCATCCTTTTTACTGCAGTCATCCACTTCTTCCTCATTTTTGGGTCCCCAGGCACATTAAAAAAGAGTTTATCTGGTGTTTTAACTGTCGAATTGAAGCACTGAGGCACAATACAGTATTTCCTCACTATTTTTTCACTCATTTTTCCGCAGAAAACAGTTAAATTTTGATTTTTAATGCGTAGCGGCGTGCGTACGAGAGCGCGACTGTCGAGTTGTGACGTCATCGACCAGTGAGAGCCCGCCCGCGTTTTTAAAATCCCACGGCCGAAAATACGCACTTTGATCGTTAATATCTTAGCCATTTATTGAGTTAGGGAAAAAGTAAAAACACAGTTTTTCTTGTAATTTTGTATAGATTTATTTGGTGTGTAAAGTAAAAAATGTTGGCCTTCTCCATTGACATCCAGACGTCTTCGCCAACAACTTTGTCTTCACATATTGTTGACTCCGTTGAATCGAACCCGCAACCCCCGACACAGTGAGCGGTCTCACTGCCACTGTGCCAACGGGCTTGTCTAAACAGAATAAGTTCACTCATCTATACACATAGTTTAAATTATTTTGATTATTTAAAATTACGTAACAACGTTAACCAACAGAGATTAAGCCTATCGGTTACTAATTAAGATTAAATTTTCTTGACAACAAAAGTAAGATGATTCCAAAGGAAACATTTTGCGAACTCTACAGATCGGATTCGTTCACGGAGTAGTTTCAAAAACAGATGATTGGCATTTAAGTATAACTTTATTAGGGATTCAGCTTACGTTCACTTACCAGTCAACGTAAACACAAAATGTAAGTAAGTTAATAAGTCGACAAGCCCGTTGGCATAGAGGCAGTGAGAGCGCTTACTGTGTCGGGGGTTGCGGGTTCGATTCCCGCCCGGAGTCAACAATATGTGAAGACATAGTTGTTGGCGATGACGTCTGGGTGTCAATTATATATTCTTATAAAGTATTTGTGTATGCATATGTAGTAGTATCAGACATGGTCTAACGATGAACAATAAAATAACCGGGACCGACAATTTAACGTACCCTCCGAAGCACGGTAGCGCTCAGATAGAAAGCCACTATCGCCCACCAATCCCAGTAGGGGTCGAGCTGCACGTTGCTTAACAATAGTATGAGTTGAAATACTCAAGCCACGAGTAAGGTACGAGAGGTTTTCTGTTTTACAAAATTTCTAAACAAAATCGTTCCAAATCACCAAAAAATCTTAATAAAATTGTTTATTTATTTACAAAACTGAGATCTCGTTAATCATTTTGTAACCACTAAGGTCTTATCTCGACAATAATATAAGCTCCTAAACAGAAAACCATTTAAGGATAATAAAGGGCCTACAATTTAGTCCGGGCTCCAATGCGCGGTCAGTGGGGTTGAATCCCATTAGGGATGTGAATTTATCGATATTTCCTTATGATCTATTTTAATAGTTTTGACTTCACTATAGTTTAGGGATGGCTTTAAATATGATGAACAGTGATGGTGGTGTTATAACGTGAACTACTTATTGCCCCACTCAGAGAGGTCCATTAAATCGACATTTAACTAATTGACCGTAATTTCGTACATTACATGTCAAAACCACTAATTAAATCTCTGATATACAAACGCGCTTATCTCAGAAACTACCAATCCGATTTGAATAATTATTTTTGTAACAGGTAGCCACATTCAACGAGAAGGGTTACAGGATATGTTTCATCCCGAAATTCCCTCGGGAATTAGGTAAAACTGCGGAGCGCTGGTATTATAAACGCGAAGTTTCACTAGTGACCAACTAGTAACTAGTTAAATGAATGACATAACTACAGCTGTATGCATATAGGTTACTATTGCGGTTTTACCCGCGTTGTGTCCATTCCTGGGGGAATTTCGGGATGAATAATAGCCTATGTTACTCGTGGATAATGTAGCTTTCGAATGGTGAAAGAATTTTTAAAAACGGTCCAGTAGTTTTTGATCCTATTCATTACAAACAAACAAAGTTTTCCTCTTTATAATATTAGTGTAGATTCAGTAAATAGTCAACGGAATGAGGTTCATTTTACACTAAATTGCTACAACTAGCATGACTTGTAATGTCTAGTGAAGCGTACATGTTTTATGCACTGCCGGTCAAATCCAATGGGCTCATAATTAGATACATCGTGCGTTTACTAATTAATATATAGAGCGTGGTTTGGTGCGCAAATGAGCTTCATTTCTGCTTGAATCAGTCGGTTCTGGTGTATAAGGCCGGCACTATACACGATTTTTTTAATTCTGATTCTGAATTCAGATTCTGGAAACTGAAATTCAAATTCTGGATTCAGGTTTTCGAATATGACGATCAGAATCTGGATTCAGGTTCTGGAACGTGAAATTCAGATACGGCTAAAATTCTGATTCAGATTTTCGATTCAGGACGCCCAGAATTGCCAGAAAAACGAGTGTCACAGACATCAGACTTTGCATGTTACTCTGACAATTTTTCAATCTGATTTTCAACTTAATTCAGAATGTATGGTGCCGGCCTTGAGGTTCCCTTTTTGGAATAACACCGTCCGTCCCGAAATTCCCACGGGAACGGGTATAATGTGTGTAAAACCACGGGCGATGCTAGTCGGTCATATTAATTGTGAGTCATAACAAGAGTTAGTAGGAATACGTTTTAAATTCCATAGCGTCCCTTTTATATCATAAAAACAATTAAACTAAACCTCACCCGCCCAAATAATTCACTCTAACAAGACTCAAACCCGTAATCAAAGGGCGAAGACAACCGCTAAACTATGAGAGTAAATAATGGACACTTCCGAAACGATGCCCTGTCTCGCTCTAACAAACTTATTAACATCACAAACAGTTGATATCATAAATATTTACCTTCAAGTCTGGCCAGGGAGGTCAGTAAGGATGTTTAAGTTATGGGGGCTAATTTTAATAGGTAATTTTATAGTATCTAATAGCCAATGCTAGTGTCGGAGTTTTTAGACCACCTAAAGGATTCTAACAGGGTTTCAACGATTGAAACAACCGTGGCAGATTATTAAAAGTGCCCTTAAAAGCATTAATGAATACCAATTTTCTGAATTAAGTACCTGTGTTACCACAGAAATAATTATTTTTAATAAATGCCGAAATAACATGCTTAAGTTGGTAATATTACAGATACCATGTATTATATCATTATCCAGTATACAAAAATTATACAAAAGTAAATGTACTCGTACTTTAATCATCAAATCATAATATAGTTAAATGTTTAATGAGATTACCTTTTCTTAAATAACAATGTGGTGAGAAGAGCGGCCTTTGCCCAGCAATGGGACATTACAGGTTAATACTTTACTTTACTTATTAGACTACACAATACTTAAACGTTAAAATGGGACTGGGCGGGACATGTCAGCCGTATGCCAGAACATTTTTGGGCGAAATCCGTCACCTTTTGGACTCCAAGCACAAAAAGACCCCTCGGAAGACCCCGCAAGCGTTGGCGGGATGAACTAGACCAACACAATAGTAACTGGCCCATAATAGCTCAGGATAGAGATCAGTGGAAGGAGGGTAGGGGGCCTTTGCCCTGCAGTGGGACATTTATGGCTAATTAATTATACTAAAACCATCTTTGAGATGGTTTTAGTACTTTGCCCCATACATTGCCCCCCATGCATCCTTAAATACGTCCCTGTAATGGACCCCTTTCTAACCAGAACTAAATTTAACCGCAAGCTTTGTAGTTTACGAGATATAAATCAAACGGTTAACCGACAAGTAAACTGATTTGTTTTAACAAACGAATGGAAAATATTCTGTGTACGATCAAAGTTTGTATCTGTGGTCGTAAATAATGCGTAATTAATGGAGGTTAATTTAGTACCGAATAAAAAATCAATTACGATGTTTCGCTATTTGTAAGGCAGGGTTCCGTAGTCAAAGGGTAAAAACAGGACTCTATTACTGAGACTTCGCTATCTGTCCGTCCGTCCGTCTGTCACCAGGCTGTATCTCAAGAACGGCGATAGGTAGTTGATAGTTGAAATTTTCACAGATGATGTATTTCTATTGCCGCTATAACAAGAAATACTAAATATAAAATAAAACAAATATTCAAGGGCCTGAATATTTTGCCCCAATATTTTGCCCTTCCCATACAACAAACGTGATTTTTTTCTTCCGCTTCTTTCTCGATATTGTTCTTTGGATATCCGAAGTGAACAAACTTATAACAATAATTTGTACAAGAAGTTAAAAGTAAAGTTTCTTTGCTTTGTACAATTTATTTATTGATAGTAAGTTACTCCGCAGGAGGCCTTTGTTACTTCTCCTGTGTTTACTTTTAATAATACTTACATTTAGGGCGGTTTTAGACTTGCGTTTTTTCCTTGCGTTCAAAGTCAAAGTCAAATATTTTTATTCAGTTTTGGCCCCATTGAGGCTATTTTGAACGTATCAGTACCTACTACATATTATATCAACACGGATTCATCTTACATTTTAATTATAGTGCTTGTTACTATTGTCGTCAAATCCGTAATGTATGCAAAATTACGTAAATTAGTGTCGATTTTATTGTCATCTCAAAATGCGGCAGTTAGTTTATTTTATCGATGTTACTTCATCGCTGTTGTTAAGCAACGTGCAGCTCGACCGCTATACGGATGGCCGACTGGTTTCTATATCTACTGAAAACAAACCCGCGTGCGGAATGTTTAACGCAATGTCGGCCCTAATGCGTCAACTCTCGAGTTGGGTATGTGGCAAAAGACGAGCGTATTTGTGGCTACATTTACTCACAAAAGCTGGTACGTGCTTATAAAACGCTAGCCTGAAACCGCCCTTATTCATATTTGGATCATTTTCAAGATGGACTCAGGATTGCCATAGGTGTGTAGATAGGTGTGTAGATGTAGATAGAAAAATAAAATAAAACGTGTTTATAGAAGTCAATATTGTCATTATATTACAACGTGCAACTTGACCACATGGATGGGTGGCCTATACACCTCTTTTAAATGACGCGTTGTCATTTGTCCTGCTACGTGCGTTGTGTAAGAAAAACAAAAGAACTTCCGTGCGCGCGGACCACTGCGCAGTACTGCGGCGCGGAGCCGGACGTTTCAAAACGATTAAATTGAAAGCGTCCTTAATGGCTGCCGTGCCTGCTTTTACAAGGGCGCTACGGTGTAGGTTATAGTAACTAGCGATTTGAAAAAATACATATTGTATGTACTTACATTAGGCAAAAAAATATTTTTTTCTTTAAAAAAAAATCATCTTTAGACACCATCGCTTGCCTGGCACCCCTTGCATCTGAATCTTAGAAGCTATATAACTCTTAGATCACTAGCTTGAACTGGTCTTTAACCACTAACCCATTTCCGATTGAAATCAGATCAAACCAGTGCGCAAAAGCCTTACTATATAAGTTAACGGAAACCGAATCCAATTTTGGCTCAATTCCCGTTTTCCAATTAATATTTTAGCCCGTCCAGACCTAGGTCTTAAGCCTTAAATCTAGGCTTTCTGATTGTTAACTAGAATGGTTGTGGATGTACCGATTCAGACACGGTTTGCGTAGGGAAAAAATATCTGGCAAAAGTACATGTGAATATTATAGACATACATCTCAAATACTTCGCTTTTTTTCAGTAGCTTAAAAATATTCAATGCTAGCGACGTCAATATAATTATTTTTGTAATGGATAGCCACTTTATACGAAAAGATTATAAAGGTTATCAAAAAAGACTCTTTTTAAACCAGAAATTCTTTTGGGAACTGGCACAACGCGGGTGAAACCGCGGGGCGTTGCTAGTATAGTATAAAAACAATTATCTAACATCGCTTAAAGTCAAACTACGCCTCGAGCGCTTCAGCAAGCTATTAACATTTTTCAATTTAACCTCCTCACAAACAAACGCAATTAGGTATTTGAACGATAAATCTAGTGCTAGCTCAGATTCCCAGATAAACCTAGTATTCAGACTCACACACCGTAAATATCATAGTTAAAATCTGCGCACGTCTGTCTGTGACACGATTTCATACAATAGAATAGTAAACATAGCATTGAGGTGACCTTCTGTGATACCTATTATGTCTGGGACAGTATAATATGTGGTCACCCTCTGATAGTCCTACTGATGTATGTATGTACCAGCCGCGCCCCGCGATGTTACCCGCGTTGTACCCGTTCCCGCGGGAATTTCAGGATAAAATGTATCACATGTGTTATTCTGATGTATAAGCTATATTATTGTAAAGTTTCATTAAAATCCGTCCAGTACTTTTTTGTGGAAGAGTAACAAACACCGCGGGGCGCGGATAGTTTTTATAGTTGAGTTATCATGAATTTTATAAAATTAGAGACAAATAGATTTATTTCGAGCTAGTACATTTTTATTTCGTAACTTGCTATATCTATACTATTATTATAAAGAGGTAAAATTTGTTTGTTTGTATGTTCGAGCTAATCTCGGGAATTACCAGTACGATTTGAATAATTATTTTTGTAATACATGTTTTTTTATTTTTTTTCTAAGCATCTTCCAGCAACAAATTAGCAACAAATTGACCCTTATTTGCTTGATTGATCAGTCGACATTCAGTGATTCCCACGCTATCTTAATGTAAAGTTAGAGTTATTGCCTTTTTTATGCGATCGGTTAGAGCAAAAAAATTAATTTTTTAGCAACTAATTAGCAACAAAAAAGCAACAAATTTCGCAGTTTTTTTTTTCAATTCCGCTAATTTTACGTCGCCAGTTTTTTAGAGCTATAAAGAGCTTGTGTCTAACCTTGTTTGTATGAGCTAATCTCAGAAACTACCAATCCGATTTGAATATTTTTTTGTACAAATAGCCACATTCAACGGGAAGGTTCATAGGCTATTCTTTATCCCAAAATTCCCACGGGCACGGGCACAACGCGAGTAAAACCGCATGGTAGTGCTAGTCAATATTATTGCAAGTGAGATTAATACACAATGTTACGCTTATGGCGTATTTTGACTAAGCAATGTTAACTCATTGCGATTGTTAAGCTACGTGCTGCTCTACTCTTACTTGGATGGGTGGCCGATAGTGACATTTATATCTGAGCGCTACCGTGCTTTAGAGGGTACGTTAAATTGTCGGTCCCGGTTGTTTCAATCGTTACTATTTCGGAGGCCTTTAGGCGGTCTAAACCGACACCAAGGTTGACCACCTACACGAACTTACTTTTATTACTGTAGGAGTAATCATAGTTTAGTCAAACTAAGGAGAATCTAGATAGTATATGACATTAACCAAAGTATGATAACTTCAGCCACACTCCAGGCTCGTATAATTTAATGTCAAGTCCTTTGTAAGGGTCATCGCAGTCAGACAGTCTGTTCTAGTCCAGCAAGACAGTTTTTAGACTGACCTGTGTGACACAGTCTGTTTTTAGTCAGTCTTACAACAATTATTATCAATTACTAGCTGTGCCCCGCGGTTTCACCCGCAGCGCCCCCGTTCCCGTGGGAATTTTGAGATTTTTATTACCTATAAACCTCACGGAGCCCGAGACCTTTCCAACGAATGCAAAACCGTGGAAATCGGTCCAGCCATTCACGCGTGATGCCGTGACCTAGGAAAACGGGTTTCATTTTTATATAAATAGATTCTCGTATTATATTCGTCTATATTCGTCTAGCAGACAAAAAAGACATCGAGAAGATCAACGGGTAGAAAGTAAGTTCGGGTGGGTTAGTGGCCAACCCTGGTGCCGGAGTTTTTAGTCCGCCTAAAGACCTCCGAAATGGTCAAACGATTGAAACAACCGGTACCGACATTTTAACGTGCCGTCCGAAGTACGGTAGCGCTCAGATAGAAATACCACTATCGGCCACCCATCCAAGTAGAGGTCGAGATACACGTGGCTTAACAATCGCAATAAGCTTACATCGCTTAGTAAAAAAAATTTTTGCAGAAGCTAAAAACACATGCAACTGAAGTCTGTCCAAACTGAAGTCTACCCAGACTCTTGAAGTACACAAAAGTCGTATATTTTAATGCAAGGTCCATGGTTAACAGAGCGGCAAATGCATCGTGACCACCCACGGACGATCCCGTGGTTCATTCAGAACTAAAAGCATTGTATGAGCCAGTATGGAGATAAAACCTCGTTTAGCTAAACATGGCCCTTACTATCGGTTTCAATGGAAAACTCGAGAAAATGAAGTGAGAATTTTTTTAGTTATATTACTAATTGTGTTAGTTATAATTATGAACTAGTTAAAGCGCTTTGATTGAGCTAGGTGCGAGCGGTGAATTAGCGTGGTCGATAGTACGTGAGCGAGTAACTTAGCTGGTATTGACAAGTAATTTGACAGGTATGAATCTAACGTACTATTGAGAACGTTGCGGTCTACTGACAATGGATGCTTAAAGTCATGTTCTTTATTAGAAGACAATGAAATCAATCATTGAAATAAAAGAATCAAATAAATTCAAAAACCGTTTTCGAGAGGACTATGAAACATTCCAATTTTATACTCACATTATATATACGTAAATTCTATCGTACGAAAAACAATGGTAAGGGCGTCGGTTTTACGACATACTTTAGTATCGATTTAGCGTAAACCGAAGCCTTTGACGGTACCATTCGCCAGCGCCCGTGTTTCTACTATCGGCTAAAATAGTGAATGACCATTTTTATCCAACGAGTAGCGCTCGTGGCGTAGTTTGACTAAACAATATTAGTTAGATTGTTAAGGAATTTGCAGCTCGACCCCTACTTGGATGGGTGGCCGATAGTGGCATTTTTGTCTCAGCGCTACCGTGCTTCGGAGGGTACGGCGTCGATCCCGGTTGTTTCAATCGTTAGACCATGTCGGAGGTCTTTAGGCGGTCTAATAACTCTGACAGTGTTGGCGACTAACCTACTCCAACTTACAATGCAAAAATAAACACATACTTCTAAAATAATCATCTCTTATTTTTTTTAAAGTAGGTCACACTTATACACTTTCCAACCTTAGCAAACTCCGTTTCAAAATTGGTCAGTGCACAACTTTACCAACAGTATTTTGGTAAGTATAAGCACAGCTTATAGTACCAGGATATCATATCGTGACGTCCACTGGTTTGCTCAGTGGTCGTTCTTACGGTGAATGAGCTTACATTAAGCGAAAATGGACCTTAGGCTACCTTACATAAGTATAATATTACAAGCGTAGCTTGACTAAGTGACGTTATGTTCTAGTAGGTTTGTAGACCGCCTAAAGACCTTCGGCATGGTCTGACGAGTGAAACGACCGGGACCGACAATTTAACGCGCCCGTTAGCACGGTAGCGTTCAGATAGAAATGCCATTATCGGCCACCCATCCAACTAGGAGTCGAGCTGCGCGTTGCTAAACAATCGCAATGAGCTAACATTGTTTAGTCAAACTGGCTGATTTCAATTGTTAGACCATGTCGGAGGCTTATAAGCGACTAGCAGCGCCCCGCGGTTTTACCCGCGTTGTACCCGTTTCCGTGGGAATTTCGGGATGAAAAATAGCCTATAACCTTCCCGTTGAATGTGGCTATCTATTACAAAAAGAATTATTCAAATCGGTTCAGTAGTTTCTGAGATTAGCGCGTTTAAACAAACAAACAAACAAACAAACAAAACAAACTCTTCAGCTTTATAATATTAGTATAGATATCCCCGTGTTGGTGAGCTCACTTTAGCCATCAAACGGTTTGTCCCTTTCCGACATACGCTATTTGACAAAGAGCGAAAGAGACAAAACACTTTAAAACACTGTTTAAGTTGAATATCTTTTGTGAGGAAGGCGGTTACAATCTGGTAAAAAACAATTGTTAACCGAAACCAATAATTACCAGCATTAGTCGCGCTTGACAAATTACTTTGATTTTGACAGTAATTTAACGAAGTTTTTGTATATGTCTCCTCGTTTCCCTTCATTAGGTTTTTAGGGCAATCTTCGAACAGAAACCATATTTTGTTATCAATAACATTTCAATATACTTTTCTTTACATAACTATGTACTATAAAATGTTTCTCACTGTGTATCTGTCCGTACCGATACAAAAATGCGACATTAGGTACAAGCTAATACTTCCCCTAGTTTCTTCAAGTTTCGACTCTTTTTTGGTACAGCTAAATTCCTTCATATTCCGATACTTCTATCGCATCTTTTTTCAAAAACCTGAACCAATCTTGATTAACCGAAGCGAAGCGAGGGCCACTGCTAGTTCTAAATAAAAAGACGAGAGCGTTCATTTTTCAGAGTGTCCGGACACACATTGTAAGCCGGATCATCCGGCCGGCTATTAGTTACCCGGCGACGGAGAGGCGGTACAACACTAGAGTTGGTTTGGCTGCCAATGGCTTTTGGGTTTAGGTATAGACTATAGGTGGGTACGTAATCATTTTTTTGAGTATCGGTATCTATGAAAGGAGAATCATTTTGCTGGATATATCTACGGAAGGTGAATGTTTAAGTTGACGAGTTACAATGTGTTAAATCGAGTGTCAAACATGTCCGGGAGATCCGGCCGGTTATTAATTTCCCGGCAACGGAGTGGCGAAATGGCGAAAATGACCAAAATCATTTTACTAGATAATAGGTTTCTATCTATGTAAGGCAAATGAGGTTTTTGATGTGACTGTCAATGACTTTTGGGCATAAATCATTCTACTAGATATAAGTATGAAAATGGGAATAAGGCAAATCATTTTACAAACCTAGTTACCAATTGGTGAACTGTGAGTTGGCGAGTTGAGATTTGACGAGTTGCAAGGTGAGTTCAATATAACATAAGCGTCACACATGACCAGGCTTTTGGACAGAAATCATTTTGCATAGGAACCTATAGTATAGGAACGGGTCGTGTCATTTAAAGTTGACGAGTTTCCAGTTGGCGATTTGTAAGATGATGTGTTGATCGTTAAATAGTCGATTGTTTTACCTATCTGGTTAATAGTTCTAGAAGTTATGGTGTCCAAATAAACATACAAAGAAATAAAATAATCATATGTTCCGCTTTATTTTATCAACTTAAATCTATACTAATATTATAAAGCTGCAGAGTTTGTTTGTTTCAACGCACTAATCTCAGGAACTACTGGTCCAATTTGAAAAATTCTTTTTGTAATGAATAGCCACATTCAACGGGAAGGTTATAGGCTACTTTTCATTCTGAAACTCCAACGGAAACAGGTACAACGCGGGTAAAACCGCGGGGCGCAGCTAGTTAGAAATCATTAGAGTTAATTGTATATAATTAACCATTGTTGGGAGGCGTGGTTAGTATTGGTTAGGAGTATTGGTTTCAATGGAGTTAGATGGTTTAGTGATTATTATAATTATACGGGGTTTGTATGGATAACGGTTACTATTACTAATGATGTATGATTAAAATCTACCTCCCTAATGAATACAGAGCAACCGCTCAAAATATAGTTCTATATTATTCTTATTATTCATCTATAATATAAAAATCAATGCCACTTTTCGTTGTAATTGTATAACTCAAGGACGGGCTCACCAAAAATTTCATCAAACGAGGCATACCAACGAAATATAGAAATTATTATAGTATCTTCCAATCACAAACACCCAACCAGTGCTTAGCAACGCATAGATATATATAGTGAAAAAGCATTGTAATTCTACATACAAAGTGATAATTTCAAGTCAATTTTGAATCTACCGCTATTGTGCTATATTTAATACCTAGCCCAGCCTAACATGGTAGGCCTAGGTACCAACTTTACCTAATAAGTAAATTATAATTGGATTACAAACACTGAATCATGTTCTAGGGCATAAACATTAGTCTTATTGTAATGCCTAGGCTTTGTCTAGATTTTGTGTAGACTTTAGCACGTTTAGTTATGTTAGTGGCTTAACACCAAACAGTTCTAGGCATGTTTTGTGTTTTAACCGACTTCAAAATGGAGTATTTGATTTTAATAGTCGATATTTTTGTTTTATAAGTTGTTTAGATTGGCGAATTTACAAGCGGCGAACCTGCGAGTACAATGCTGTAGAATTTCCTGGCTCGCTAGAAAACTAGCTCTTACTATACAAACGCCACCGATACATCTACCTCTCAGAATACAGAAAGTACCAGAACCCACGAGCGCGCCTAATACTGTAGCTACTCAAACTAGCCTTAAATAGTGTAGTTTGATGCGCAACCGATCAGTCACTTTGTGACCGTCGGAACGCGCTAACGTGTTATACCCGTGACCAATTTCACGAAACTATGCCGTCTTGTGTCGTTCCTACCTGTAAAAATGCAGTGGGTCTGAAAAAGAAACAGGATGGGATCACATTTCACGTGTAAGTATCGCATTTAGGTATCGTCTTATTTAAATATTTAATTATTTTCTCAGATTTCGATTGTCATTGAGAGTGATGCGTCAATCTATGTTAGTGTTGCCAATATAAGAGTTTTGATTTACCCTTCTTTTTATTACCTTTTGACTACTTTTGAGGGCTTTAATTCGTTGTAGAATTTTAATAAGTAATATAATAAAAATAAACCAACTTGAAAAAAGAAAGTATAAAGCGTAAGTGTGACTCGTATGTACCTAACCTAACAATCCTATTAAATAGTAAATATGTTAGTCTATAGGATTTCTAAACATATTTTTGGTGTGCGTGTGGGAGAAGGGGAGAGGGGGAGCGGGTATTAAATTATGTTTCTATATTAGCCATCTTAAATTTTAGCTTCCCTGCTGATGAGGAAAGCGGTGTGGACAAAAATTATACAAAGAGCACGGCTGGAACAGTTCTGGAAACCATCGAAGCGAAGCGTAGTTTTCTCGATGCATTTTGACTTAAGTTATTATTCATTTTTTATGTAACTCTTGTACCTAGCTGTAAGTTTTCCGAATACTTTAAAATAAAATAAAAATATATAAATTTTCCATCACCCCTTAAAAGTGTGCAAACATCCACCTTAACACCATGTTTTATTTAATATACATATCTATTTCTTGAGATAAAAAGGTAGGTACATAGTTATATAGAAAAGGACAATTTTTATTCTATTATCATATTACCTCCGAAACTCCCAAAATTTACCCCAAAAATGGGCAAATAATGCGAGAGCTAACAACACTACGCGAGGGACTTTGTTCTGTTTTTGGACACAGCGTGTAGCTTGTAAATACATTTGAATGCCGTTTCTGGTACTTTCTGTATTCTGAGATCTACCTATACTAATACGGTTTTTTTTAAATAGATAGTGTGACTCAAGAGGAAGGTTTATATGTATAAAAATTCCCGAAATTCCCACGGGAACGGGTTATCAGCCTCCGTGGTCGTGTGTTTTGAGCGCCCGGCTCACGATCCGGACGTTCCGGGTTCGATTCCCGGTGGGGACAATATCTTACAAAAATCTCTTTGTGAGACTGTCCTCAGTTTGGTTAGGGCATTGCAAGCTGAATCACCTGATTGCCCGAAAAGTAAGATAATTCCGTGCTTCGGAGGGCACGTTAAGCCGTCGGTCCCGGTTACTTTCTACGGATAGTAGTCGTTACATGAGCCATGTCAGAGGCCTTTGGCGGCTAGTAATAAATATATACTAATAAATAAACTGTAAACTCTACCTCCTAACTAACAAATATCCTGATGAACTATTTGTTTAGATTCCCTAGAACATGATCGGTTTCCAAAATCAATAAACCACGGCGCCACTATAATCGATACAAACGCTATTTTATCGACATCGATAACATCAATCAATACGCGTTCCTGTCATTCTGACAAGCTTCTAATTTTAACATTTTTATTAACTAACTTCAAAATTCTGAAACAACAAACTCAACTCTACGCTTAAGAAAATAAAGGTGGTAATTAAACACAATAGTTGGTAGTTAATTGACTTTCGTTGATAGTAGTTTTAATAAGTAACTTCAACTTTAAACGTTTGACTTAAGGTTCAATTTGTTTAAGTAAAAGTTTGTTGACATAAAGTTCCAATGATTATTTAACGGCTAATGGCTATAAACACGTTAAAACTACGTTAGTATGTTCGCTGAGAATAGATTTAGATTGGAGCTTGTGTCCCAAAATATACATATTTTTATATCACTGTTGAAAATCGCCGAATACGAGACAATGGCGTCGATAATAGTAACTTTAATAGGTAAACAGCCACTAACTACAACGGTCTTATTATCTTGACTAGCAGCTCCCCGCGGTATTACCCGCGTTGTTCCCGTTCCCGTGGGAATTTCGGAATGAAAAGTAGCCTATAACCTTCCCGTTGAATGTGGCTATCCATTACAAAAAGAATTTTTCAAATCGGTTCAGTAGTTTCTGAGATTAGCGCGTTCAAACAAACAAACAAACAAACAAACAAACAAACAAAACAAACTCTTCAGCTTTATAATATTAGTATAGATTGTTAAGCAATGTTCAGCTCGGTGGTCTAGTGCACTCGCCTGCCAAGACTGATATCCCGGGTTCAATTCCCAGGTCGAGCGAAATATGTTTCCTACTTTTCAAACATGGCTCGGGTTTGAAATTACCAACCCGCATTAGAAAAGCATGGTGATTATGCCACGCGGTTTTTTTAAATAGATAGAGTGATTCAAGAAGAAGGTTTATAAGTTATAAAAATTCCCGAAATTCCCACGGGAACGGGCACACTTGTGTTTGATAAACCAAGTAGAATGCGAAATTGTCATTTGACGCTAGCATTCTATCCAACTCGCCACCCTCACCTAGTTTACTCGCCAAATCTAAACTACACTCATTAGTACACTCAACGAAGCAAAAATAGGGGAAATAATTCGTGTATAAGCGATTTTTGGCATAGTTGTAGGGAATAGTGTCTGAAACAACATATTCAAAGTACTGATGGATGGGGGTGAAGCTAAGGGGTAGGGGGGGGTGTAAAGGTCCCTTTTTTGAGTTTTTTTTAAAAAACTCGTAAATGGTGGCTCCTAGCAAAAAAAAATCTTCTAGTCAAGTATTCTAAATAAAATTATCTACAAAAAAGATTCTATACACTTTTTCGCTGGGATCAATATTTACACTTGAGAGCATAGAAATCGCACATTGGGTAATTTTCCTGCATTTTGACTTCGATACTTGTTTTTTATTTTTATTAAAGTTTGGTAGCAAATATAACTTAAATTAAATTAAAGTACACACTGTTAGCTTCCTAAAAACCCATAATGTCTGGCCTTGACCTTCCTTATCATAGCAGTAGCGGCTTAAAAATGGAATGGCCTAAATTAGCTCGTTTCAGGTAGCGCGGTTTGTGGGACTTTGAGCAGGTATTAAAGGTCAAAAAAACAATAAATCTGTGAATGTAACGATTTTTTAATACGAGGTAATGTCTCCCCTAGCCTGAATAACAGCTTCCAGTCGAAGATTCATTGAAGAAATCAATGTTTTTACGAAATCCTTCGGTATGCTGTCCCATTCTTCCTTGATTGCGGTTTGAAGCTCTCAGAGACTCGTAGGCACTGCGTTTCTGGCTCTTACTCGTTTTTTTAGTTCGTCCCATAAGTGCTCAATGGGATTGAGATCTGGGCTTCGAGCAGGCCACTCCATAACGAGTACTTCAACCTCCTCCAAGTACTGGCGTACTATAGCAGCGGTGTGTGGTCTAGCGTTGTCCTGCATAAAAACGAAGTTTTCGCCGATAAATCCCGAAAAGGGCACAACATGTTCTTGCAGGATATCCCGACGTAACGTTGGGAAGTCAATCCACGCGATCGATGGTCGGTATCGGGCCCTGTGATGAAGACAAGTTCGGTTTTCACTTCCAGTGAAATACCTCCCCAGAACATACACAAACCACCCCCGTATGCGACCCGTTCGGAGATGCAGCATTGAACAAAACGCTCACCGGATCTTCGGTAGACTCTACCCCGTCCGTCTTTACCAAGGAGACACATCTTGCACTCATCGGAGAAGAGGACTGCCTGCCATTGATCCATAGTCCAATTAACGCGATTTCGAGCAAACTGAAGGCGTGCTTGTCTGTGTGCTGGGGTAAATTTTGGGCCAGTTGCGGGTCTGTGCGCTATCAGACCTCCTTCGGCTAGTCTTCTTCTAACTGTCCACAAACTGACTTCCACTTCTCTAACTTCCTGGAGCTGCTGTCCGAGTTGAACTGCATTCAACCGGCGATTTCGTAGTGATGTATTCACAAGAAAGTGGTCATCGCGCTGTGTTGTCGCACGTTTCGGGCCTGTTCCTGGTTTCCTGGTATAGCCACAAGTTTGCTGATATCGCAGGTATACACGTCGAACAGCATATCTGCTCAAATTTTATTGACGAGCCACTTGACTTTGGTTCTGTCCAGCTTCGATTAGTGCAACCGCTTGAGCCGCTTTTTTGTCCATCTTCTTTCCTTCATACCTCGTTCAATATTGATCCCAGCGAAAAAGTGTATAGAATATTTTTTGTAGATAATTTTATTTAGAATACTTGACTAAAAGAATTTTTTTTGCTAGGAGCCACCATTTACGAGTTTTTAAAAAAAACTCAAAAAAGGGACCTTTACACCCCCCCCCTACCCCTTAGCTTCACTCCCATCCATCAGTACTTTGAGTATGTTGTTTCAGACACTATTCCCTAAAACTATGCCAAAAATCACTTATACACGAATTATTTCCCCTATTCGGCATTTTTTGGTCTTCGTTGAGTGGGCTACATAGTCATACCACCTTTAACAAGTCGGTTAATTAACACAGTAGAAGTCGCAAGATATTGACACAGACAGGGTACCCAATTCATTAGTCGGAATCAAGATATTCCCGGGGAAGCAAAGACAAATACTGTTCCGACGGAGACACGGTTTATCCGACTGTAAAAAGAGGATTATTGTGTGTTTGATGGTGTTTAGATGGTTGAATATATGGTACGATTTCGGAAATCATCTGTATAATAATTATGGAATCTAACTGTAGTGCTCGTGATGTAGTTTGACTAAGCAATGTTTGTTCATTGCGATTGTTAAGCAACGAGCAGCTCGGACCGTACTTGGATGTGTAGCCCGTATTGGCATTTCTATTGTGCCAACGGGCTTGTCATTGTAACAATAAACAAAGCCTAACTTCAAAATAGAGGCCAAAAATGAATATTAATACAGAAACAAGCCTTGAATTAAAGTTAGGATGAACTGATATAGAATCTAGAATGCTAATTCGCTGCATTGTCCTAGATATAGTTAATTTAGGTTAGTTTCATTTAGAACTCAAATAGTTAACTAGACGGGAGAATTAACCTTCCAAGAGTTATTTAAAATAGTGGGTCATCCGTAAAACTTCGCGTTTGTAATCATCCTCTTTATATGTATTTCTGCACAATTACGGATGCTATTCCCTGTAGTCTTACCGCGTAGTCTTACCAGTTGGACTATTGGGAATTTCCTTCCCAATAGACATACTAGTAAGACCATTGGGAATTTTGTGTTGATCTCGATTGGACTTGATCGTTATTAACAAAAACAATTAAACAATTTTCTTACTATTCGGTAGGTTAGAGTTAATTTTTTTTGTATCAGTTACGTAAAAAAAAAATAACCCTAACCTACCGAATAGTAAGAAAATTGGGAAGGAAATTCCCAGTAGTCCAACTGGTAAGACTACGCGGTAAGACTACAGGGAATACCCCAATTACGGCTGGAGCCCTTTAGGGCCGACACTGCGTTAAGCGTGCGCACGCCGCGGTTCCATACAAAAGTCAACAGTCGCGGGCGCCCGCCGCGTGTGGCTTCATACAAAAGTGAACCGTCGCATGCGCCCGCCGCGTGCGGTGTCATACAAAAGTGAACCGTCGCGGGCGCCCGCCGTGTGTGGCTTCATACAAAAGTGAACCGTCGCGGGCGCCCGCCGATTGTGGCTTTATACAAAAGTGAACCGTCGCGGGCGCCCGTCGCGTGTGGCTTCATACAAAAGTGAACCATCGCGTGCGGTGTCATACAAAAGTGAACCGTCGCGTGCGGTGTCATACAAAAGTGAACCATCGCGTGCGGTGTCATACAAAAGTGAACCATCGCGTGCGGTGTCATAGAAAAGTAAACCGTCGTGCGATACTGACCGCTCCACGGTACAGGCGTCTCCAAGTGGATTTGTTGTGGATTTGTGAAGCGGAGTTTGAATTTGGGATATTATTATGAGCCCGTTTATAAATTGTTTAGTTGCTGCAGCATACTTACGCAAGCGGAGACGGCGTCAATATAGAAAAAAAAGATATCACATTCACCCAATTGTTGCTGATAGGGTGACGAATGGTGAATTTTTTACTTTATTTGAAAAGCTACGTCAGGACAAGGAAAAGTTTTTTAATTATTTTAGAATGAAAGTAAAAACTTTTGATGAACTGTTGGTGGCGGGCGACTGTACGCGCGCGTGCCGAACGGTCGGGAACAGAGTGAGGACGCTCATAGCGTTGTATAGCGCGTCAGTCGACCGACGAACGCGGCGCTGACGAGCGAGACCGACGCGCGTCATCAGCGGCGCATAGCAACTCGCGCGCCGCTGATGTCAGCTTTACAGTGTGGTGCTTCATAGAACACAACGTATATTCGTACGCGCGACCGACATCAGCGACCGACATCAGCGACAGAGGAATTCGGGCCTTAATCTCGGGAACTGCTTACCCGATTTGAATAATTCTTTTTGTATTAGATAGCTACATTCAAAAGAAAGGTTAATTTTAAAAGAAAAACTCATTAAATCATTCAAGAGAAGGGCTATTTTAATTTTTGGAAATTAGCGCAGAAAAATTATTGGTAATATAAATTTTGATAATTCCTACATCAATAGATACAGCTTGAGTAAATCGTGAGTTGCGGGGTACAGAATATACAATGACAATTTAATCTACCTTTAAACTTAATGAAACAGATCAATGTAAAGTAAATATTTGTAACGCGGAAACACCCCAAACCAACGAATAAGCAAAGCCAAAGGGTTGTCGCATCCACATCAAAAGGGCGAGGAATTAGTAAATTGGACTTTAAACTAATTCTCGGAATGTTTGGTTAGTGTCAGGGAGTGACAGTTAACGATGAGTTTAATGAGTATTATACTAACTCCTTAATCAAAGTATACTATAGGTACCTATATAGGTATATATAAAATACAAAGGCCTGACTGACTGACTGATAATCAAAGCACAGCCTCAACCGCTACACCTAGAAACATGAAATTTGGCAGGAAAGTTCTTCAAGTGACGTAAGTGCACACTAAGAAAGGATTTTCGAAAATTCCTACTTGAACGGGCTCAACGCGGGAAAAACCGCGGGGCGCTGCTAGTGTAATATAAAGAGGTAAAATTTGTTAGTTGTTTGTTTGTTTTACAGTTATTTAGGTTACATCAGAATAACACATGGGATACATTTTATCCCGAAATTCCCGCGGAAACCAATACAGCGCGGGTAACACGGGGCGTGGCTAGTAAAAATATGAATCAGTAATTACTTATAGTAGGATTATTTCTTTCCTCGAATTTTATATCAAACGATTAAAAATCTAACCTGCAATTTATCTTTCTACTCAATTAAATTATATTAAAATTAATGTTAAAGAGTCCTTCTTCAAATTAATTAATGAAACGAAATTAAAAACGTAATGGTCGTACATAAGAGAACTTATATAATTATAATAAGATTATGTATTTTGTACTTAATTAGGTACTATTTTTATGAGATGAGAAAACATGTTATTTTCATGCTAATCTTTGCAAATTTTATAAAATTGAAGAATTTTCCTGCTTTGTTGTAGTTTTTAGACCGCCTAAAGGCCTCCGAAATGGTTTACGATTGCAACAACCGGGACCGACTGCTTAACGTGCATGCAAATATGTATGCAAAGACCACCCTAAGGCCTCCGACATGATCTGACGATGAAACAATCGGGGCCGACGGCTTAACGTGCATGCAATGTGTGCATGTACGTCACAGTGTACAAGATATGTAATGTAATAGTTATCACGATACAGATAAGCTAACGTGTATGACCCTAAGCCTGAACGTGCGTAATTGCCTTCATATTCTGCTAGGAAAATATGGTTGGTATTCAACTTTATTAAAATTACTTGGCATAATTTTAATAAAGTTGAACAAAAACCATATTTTTATACCAGTTATTGTGAGCTTTAGGATTCCATGATACTGTCAGCAAGAATAACTGAAGACTAGAAAAGTTTAAGCCATGTCAGAGGCCTTTGGCGGCTCAATAACTCTGACACTAGGATTGGTCAGGTTGACCATCCACTCGATGAAGAGGAAGAAAAGTTTTGGTGAAAGTAGACTATCAACCGTCGCATGCAACATGCGATGACAACTACAATTTGATAGGACGACACTATACATGCTGAAGTTTGATCTGAATTCCGAAGGGTTCCGTACTTTAAAAAACTAAAATAAATCACGTTTGCTGTATGGGAGCCCCCACTGAAATATTTGTTTTATTTTATTTTTATTTATTTGTTGTTAAAGCGACAATAGAAATACATCATCTGTGAAAATTTAACTGTTTAGCTATCACCGTTCTTGAGATACAGCCTGGTGACAGACGGACGGACGGATGGACAGCGAAGTCTCAGAAATAGGGTCACGTTTTAACTCTTTGGGTACGGAGCCCTAAAAAAAAAACCTTATTAATCTATCAATTAAAAAGGCCTTGCTCCAACTTTGCTTCTTGTACCATTTACACTATAGCTTTGTATTATAACAGCATATTAAGAGCTTGGAAGCTTAAGTTAGCTTAACTAGCACAGATAGCTTAAAGCTGTACACTGCCTTCGGATCTCAAGTAAACTTTTAACGACCAATAAAATGTCTTACGTCGGTTAAGTTAAATAATAATTTATAATAATATATTATAAGCTTGCTATTGTTGTGAAATAGCTTAATTTTTATAGCGACTTTATAACACTGTAATCTTATTAATAAAGTCTTAAAAAGTAATGTGAATTCACTTTTTTGGAATATAAATTAATATTAGGGGGGGTGTTCCATGTTATACTAAGCTATACGATGCTATTTAGCATGTTTAACGCCCGTTTTCGTACGTAACGTAACGTAATGTAACCGTCACAGCGAGCATTTTTTCACACTGTGCGTCCCCATAAACTGCACGAACGCTCGCTGTGTAACATGTCACATTACGCCTTGAAACGTGGTCTGTCTGTGCCCGCCTTTACAAGTGTTTACTTTACATTTTATGAAGAGTTCATTTTATGTTCAACTTTTTTTCCTTAACCTGTATCGTCCCACAGCTGGGCAAAGGTCTCCCCCAAAAATGTTCAACTAAACGATAATTATACTATGGTACGATTAAGTAAATATCTGTTGAGTTTATTGAAACAAAATATTCGATCAACGTTAGATATTATCGCATCGCATCGACGCATTAACAGCTCACCTGGGACATCATCAGTTAACTCAAATTAGTGACTCGTAAAATTTCCAAAAACTTTTATTTCTATTAAAATAATGTTCTCTTTTGTTTGAAGTTTGGTTTTTATTAAGAAGCGAAGATTTTAATGACATTGTTAAGTTTTGTAATAAAATGAAGTAATTAATATAATGACAAGTTGACGGGTCGTAATTTTTGTTTTAAATTAGCATAAATTAGTAGCGTGAGGGAGTGACCAATAACTTTTAGGTGCGATTACTTAAGGTATGTATAGAATATATAGGACATATGTAGTACGCCTCGGTGGCCTAGTGGTACGTGCACCCGCCTGCCAAGGCTGAGGTCTCAGGTTCAATTCCCAGGAGCGAAAACATGTTTCCTACTTTTCAAACATGGCTCGGGTTTGAGATCACGAACCTGCGTTTAAAATACTAATATTATATATACTAATATTAATCCCGATTTACGTTTTAAAATACTACACTGCAATCTACTTATTACGTAATATGGATTGTTTTGTACAAATGCCTTGTATAATTTAATTCTAGCTATTGAAACCCCCCCACCCTTATGGGGGGTGGTTTGCATAATTCAATACGAGCTAAAGATATGGCCGGCTGTTATTAATAAGAATCGTTAATTGCAATGCAGTAGTGTATGACATTGTATGAGGATAGAAGTTTGGACTTAAGACAGGTTTTAGACTGCGTTAGACAAGAGTCCAGTCCCTTTAGTCAGTTTGTTGGGACAATTCTTATACGAATATTATAAAGCTGCAAAGTTTGTTTGTTTGTTTGTTAGTTTGAACGCGCCAGTCTTAGGTCCGATTTGAAAAATTCTTTTTGTAATGAATAGCTACTTTGTACTCGAAAAGTGCTTTCGTTCTTCGGAGGGCACGTTAAGCCGTCGGTCTTAACTTTCTACGGATAGTAGTCGTTACATGAGCCATGTCAGAGGCCTTTGGCGGCTCAATAAATCTGACACCAGGATTGGCCAGGTTGACCGTCCACTCGATGAAGAATAAGAAGACTCCAAAAGTACTCCAGTCCTATTATCAATGTTTTCAAAAATGCATATTTTGCAGACAACGTTAGTATACATACAATTCGCAGTGAAATTGAGAGAAACTAGGTCAAAATGGAAGCGTTCCTAGAGGAATAAGTTTCAAATGAAATCCTGTAACTATGGAATAGGTTACAGTGTAAAGCGAATTAGTTTAAAAACTATGCTTTATGAATAAAATAGAATCGTTATTAAAATGATAAATGTATTTTTCTTAATGTGATAATAGTAAAGCGCAAGACATACTTAGTGCGGGTGCGGGCCGGGTGCGGGCCGGGTGCGGGCTGGGTGCGGGCCGGTTGCGGACCGGGTGCGGGTCGCGTGACGTTGTATTCCTTATATTTATTTTACTATTAATTGAAACGTACGTTAATGTCATTATTATTTATTTAAAACGGGAACTTACGTACGACGGAGACTACTGTCGAGAGTTCCTCGACAGTAGTCTCCGTCGTACGTAAGTTCCCGTTTTAAATAAATAATAATTCCTTATATTTGTATGAAAGATGTCACACTAGCCGGTTGCGGACCGCAGCCGCACTATGTGTGACTTGCGCTTAAGAAAATTTATGAAGTCACAAAGTTATAATGACTAAAATAATTGCAGTACCTAGTACAGTAAGAATTGCAATAGTTTAAACTTGTTTTAATGTCCGGATTCACAAAACGGATTCGAAAAAATGATAATTAATGATAATTAATGATAGTTAACGTAATAAATGCATATTATGCAAACCAACTAAAAGAAAGAGCAAAAGTCGTGGTATACGAACAGATGAAGAGGATGGCAGATGATAGAGAAAGATGGAAAGAACTCCATAGACGAGAGCCCAGCTCTTAAGTTTAAGAGAGAGAACGTTACAGTCAACTATGCTCCTTTTCATCCCGAAATTCCCACGGGCACTGGTTCAACTGTTAAAATCGCGTATCACTAGTAAAAAAACACCTAATCATCTTCTTTCAAGTCAAGCAAGTCTGATTTAAATTTAGAATGTTGTCCGCCATTAATAAAAAGCTTCCGATGAATTCAGAACATCGTGCTTTCTAAGTCGGTTAAAAGTTCACAATTCGTCTATCGTTTTTAACGTTAGTTACAAACACAATGCTATATTTAAAAGTAACAACATCTGGGTTTCCTCTCGTTACTATTTTGACTCCATTATTGACTGGACTTGACTTTAATTACGGCTATAACCGACCGCAGACTAAATAAATAAGACTAAGTGATGTGAGCAATGCAAAATTACACCTTACTCACAAAGCGATGAAACTAAATCAAAAGTTAAGACTCACTTAGCATACATTAAGCTGACGCGATTTGCACTCATTATCAAGTTTATGCCAAGAACTGTATTTATAAAAATAAACGATTATTGTATTTAAAAACGACTCAAGCGCACAACCAGGCAACAAGTTGTTCCAATTTGAATTAATTATTGTAAAAAAAATGGCGTCGTTTTAAAATAGTACGAGTATGCCTTACCGACGGTATTAAGTAGCACCGATTTGAATTTGGATTTCGTATACATCTGGGTGTCAATTATATATTCTTATAAAGTATTTGTGTATGTATATGTAGTAGTATCAGTGAGTTAGATTCCATATTACAAGCTTTAATGTTAACCGTGAGTGAATTTGTCCTGGTATATTTATTATTATATTTATTTATTGCCTGTGTCTACGCCTCATACAATGTAAAAGTTCAAGTCATTGAAGCTCAATACTCACATAACAAACCCGGCTTCACTCCACTTTTGACAGTGCTTGGTCTCATATTTTTATTGCGTCTGTACCGACACATACAAATAAAAAAGATACGAAAAAGCAGACGCCAACTACTGACTTCAAATAAACAAAAATACAGAGAAAAGATTAAAACGATTTTATTACGAATAAATATAATTTAGATCTTTTAATTGAGTTTCTTAACTGGAAAAAGAAGAAAATAATTGGCATTTGACGATTTAAAAAAAAATCGGCCAAGTGCGAGTCGGAATCGCGCATGGAGGGATGCGTACTTTTAAAAAACGGCAAAAAATCACGTTTGTTGTATGGGAGCCTTGAATATTTGTTTTATTTTATTTTAGTGAGTAACTAGTTGTTGTTCTAGCGGCAATAGAAAATAGAATTACATCATCTGTAAAAATTTCAACTGTCTAGCTATCACCGTACTTGAGATACAGCCTGCTGACGGATGGACGGACGGACGGACGGACAACGAAGTCTAAGTAATAGGGTCCCGTTTTTACCCTTTGAGTAAGGAACCCTAAAAATGTACCCATTGGGATTTAATAAAACGTCGAGTTTAAATATGGAAGTATTGAAAGTAGGTACTTTTAGTATTTTTCTAATTAAATATAATTGACTAGCGCCCCGCGTTGTGCCCGTTCCCGTGGGAATTTCGGGAATTTTATACATATAAACCTTCCCCTTGAATCACTCTATAAATTAAAAAAACCCGTGCTGTAGTACCTACCTTCCTAATTTGAGTTGATCGCGAACAGACAGACACAGCCGGGGCACAGGAGTATTACTCCTGTGGCCGGGGACTGCTTTATTACGTGTATGTAGTAATAGTGATACATTTATTACACATTCATAAACCAATGATCAGATGCTGTCGGCCAGGAAGTAGGTAATCATTGTAATCAATTACAAATACTCTATAGGTACCTATATTGTCTTTGGTCAGAAAATCGTCTATAATATACCTACCTACCTAACATGTTATGTGTACATTATAGGACTGCTAAGAAAAAATAGACAGGTAAACAAAACACAAAATATAGAACACCTGCCTATATTTTTCGGTAAATTGTCTGAGTAGGTATAACATAATTATGCCATTAAATCCGACCTAAAATTTCTAGAAGGAGGTTGCCAATTCCAGTATTTTGTATGTAAAGAATCGTTCAATAAAAATATGAATATTCGACATAAATCTAATCCCAACAAATAAGTAAAAAGTGCGAACGAATGATACTATGCAATATTTTTGCGACGCGACGCGATGCACGCCGCGGCAGAATTTTTTCATTTCAGTCAGTTCGTTCGCCGTTCGTTTCGTTCAATTCGTTAGTCGGCGCGCAGCGTTCGCGCGGAGCGGTTCTGTGTAGCCTCTGTGCCGGTGCTTCTAAAATCGTACGATTATAATTCGTCTTAAAATAATTTTACTGTGAAGTTGAAATAATAAAAAGGTTTTGATCTGTGTTCAGTGATTGTGTGTTGTGTTTGTGTTCAGGATTGGACTTTTATTCACAATCTAACAGGTTAGTGGTTGGTTTCCTCAGAATCGTGCTTTCATCATAAAAATGGTTTAATTTGATGATTTTAACTGTGGTTGGTAAAGGTTTCCTATGAAACTAGACTTACCAGTTATAGTCCAGGATTATAATTGCATAGGATGGGTTGGAGATGTAGTTCTGTTAGGTAAAGCGGAAGACCTAAAGGCTATCTAAAATTCTAGATCTTTAATCGTTGTAGGCTTGAAATGTGGCTAATAAGAGTAATAAGTACCTTTATTATCTTCATATGACTTAATGGTTGTAATTATTTATATTATTAAACTCGTGATTATGTGATTAAAATATCTTAATTCTTAATACCTATGGGTAAGTACCTATTTATATTTTATTAACAAATGTTTGATGTTTTATCTAGAATCTAGATAGTATAGTAGGTAAATAGGTTTTCAATCAAATAAAGCTAATTTTAATTAGGTAGGTACCTATATTAAAGATTTTGGATACCTACCTACCTCGCTAGATTGAAACTATGAAGTAGGTATCTATTCCGGAACTGGCTTGCTAACACTGATAAATTCATATTTAATCTAAATAAAAATAATATAAACTGCAAAAACATACCTGTATATTATTATCGTAAACTAGCAGCTCCCCGCGGTTTTACCCGCGTTGTGCCCGTTCCCGTTGGAATTTCGGGAATTTTTTACATAAAAACCTTCCTCTTGAATCACTCTACCTATTACAAAAAACCGCATCAAAATCCGTTGCGTAATTTTAAAGATTTAAGCATACAGACAAACAGACAAAAATAGCGACTTTGTTTTATACTAGGTAGGTATGTAGTGTTATGTCTTAAAGTATGGATCTAGGTATAAACACTAAGTAGGTGCCTACCTAGAAGTAGCCACGTACCCGGGATAGGTAACCTAACCCAAATTACCCTAGGAACCGAACCATTTTATCAAAAGCAGCACGATCCGAAAACCATTTTTCAAAATAAAAATAGGTAAAATTCTGAGTACCCACGTAGTTTTACCTACCTTGTATGTTCTACCTCCTATTATTTACCTATGTAAATAGGTCACCTTGGTACCTACTGCTTAACTATTCGACAGAGCTTAAGAGCTACGAAAAAGCTCACATTTTACCACTATCTAGCTATGGGTAGGTACCTACCTATTCCTTTGCGTAGGGTTATGATAAGTACCTATGACCAAGCGTAGCGTTTTTATAAAAAGACTTATCTACATAGGTACTTTAAGCTTGTAACTAGATAAGTAGGTACCTAAAAATATCATTAAACCTAACTATTATTGTACCTAACTAGCAATGCCCCGCGGATATACCCACGTTGTGCCCGTTCCCGTGGGAATTTCGGTAATTTTTATACTTATAAACCTTGCTCTTGAATCACTCTATCTATTAAAAAAACCGCGTCAAAATCCGTTGCGTAGGTAGTTTAAAAGATCTAAGCACACATAGGGACAGACAGCGGAAAGCGACTTTGTTTTATACCTACTAGGTACGTAGTGATAATGAAAATACTCCAGTTACCTACCTAACTCATAATTTACTTGAATTAAGTAGGTATCAGATTCCTCTCTGGCTTGGGCACTAAAGTTCCTATTTAGGTAGCCAGAAATGACATAAAACTACTACCTACGTTGCCTCAGGCTAACTATTTATAGGTAGGTAGGTACCTACGTAGACACCTATTTGGTTAGTTAAATAAATTAGCAACAATAATATTAAAGCCTAATTCTTACATATGATGTAACTTACCTAGGTAGGTACCTACTAAGATCTAATTGGAATAGGCATTTCTGAAACATCTAGAACTTACTCCCTACATACCTAGGATGCTGTCTGTCTTTAATAGAGGAAAGATAGATAGGTAAGTACACTCAAGGTGATACCTCTACCTCGGTAGTTGTGCAGTGAAATTAGTCTTAATCTCACTTTGACAGGTGTGTAAACAATACAATGTTAATAATCAATCTAGCAGCGCCCGCGGTTTCCTTTATTAAAAGTGACCTATGTTTTCTTACATCTAGGTATCTCTGTCGCAAATTAAATCAAAATCGGTTCAATTGTTTTTGAATGAAAGAGAAACTTACATCCATGAGCTAGTGCATCCATATAGGTACCTATACATTGTACTAAACTTTCGGATTTATTGTAGGTATTCATAAGTAGGATTTAATAAATAATTGTCTATCAAAATAAGTGACATGTTTTCCCAACATTTTCTTTTGAAGATAGTATCAGTACATTTACAGGTAAGTGTACCCTCTTATTTATTTAGTTGGTTAAACAGTTAAACATCAAAGCGTGCCATGAATTCGAACCGAATTTATATAACCTACCTATAAGTAATTTATAACAACTGCCTTTCGTACCCACAAATCAACTGACTTTTACCCTTAAGGTACTTTTTACCCTTAAAACAAAAGGTGTTGAAAATAGGTAACTACCCTTTGTCCTGTAAAAACAAACCCTTTGGGGTTATTATTCAGCCCTTGTGATGTATGATAAATATCGAGATTTGACTTGTAATGGTGATTTTCGAAAATAGTTAGGGACCGAGCACACTGTAGTCTAGACTGTAGGTAGTTAGACGGTCTTATGGTCTATCATTCATTCATTTTAATTTAGGTTTGTGGCCAATCTTAGTGTCAAACTTTTAGACCGCCCAAAGGCCTCTGAATTAGTCTATCGATTGAAACATTTATAACTTGTGATACCTAAGCATTTCTGTTGCTTGTGTTTTTACTTTTTATAAACAAATAATTTTAACATTGTTATGCAGAAGGGGTTTGTATTGGCGAGAGTTGTTACATTTAATAAAAACAGCTATGTCTGAAGACTGTCTGAATGACCACAATCTGTAAAGCCGGATTTACATTACGAAATTAGTGGCATGCAACTAATATCTTAACACTAATTTCACCAGTAATTTCACGTGTAAACGTTCAGTTTCACTATGCATGCGTTCTTACGTGAAACTAAATTAGTTTCGTGCCCTGCGCGATTTTTAGGTGAAATTAGTGTCATGCAACTAATTCCATAGTGTAGATGCAACGCGAAATTAGTGTCGCGAAAGCATTTCAGAGACAGCAGCACCAATAGCTATGATATTGACAAGGCCATTATCTCCGCGATACTGATCATTTCACGACACTATAATTTCAACGAAAGTAGTTTCACATGTGCTGAAATTACTTTCACGAAACTAGTTTCATCATGCATGACACTAGTTTCGTAATGTAAATCCCGCTTAACGTAGTCTTATTTTTTGTCTAGACAAAGTCGGTGAATTTATTTGACTAACCGTCTCACGATCGGCTTCGATCAAATTGGATTCGCACTGCTACTTAGTGTCAAAATTGACATTAAAAACGTTACGGTCGAATTTTGAATTAAATATTGTAGTTACGAAAAAATAATATTATACCTAATGTAGGTTTGAGAATCGTGGTTAGTAGGTACCTACCTACTTAAGGAATAAATGTTGGAATCGGATTTGTGATGAGCTTGTTCAAACAAACCAACTTTTTAGCCTTATAATATTAGTAGTAGGTACAGTCACGAGCATTAATTTGGGACCATGTGTGTGAAGTTGGCAGATCACTTCCCAGCAGATCCAAAATAAATTGGAGTTCCCTTCGCATGCAGTCGAGTTCTACAGTTCCTGATAGTTTTTAACAATAGTTCTGTTGATTTACCCCCTCTACAAAAAAAATCAGAAATGATCTGCTAGCTTCCGCGAAGTTAGCAGATCATTTTTTTAAAGCTATCTAATCTAGCCAGAGAGTTCTATATAGGTAAAAACAATAGTTCTGTGAAGAGTTCCAGCCTCAAAACTCGTCCAATTATTTATGAAAAAAAAATATCAGCTTAACATCGGGAAAAACATGATATGCTGAAATTTAAGAGAGAGAGTTCTGGGCTCTAAGGTACTCCTACACGATAGTTCTCTATGTATTACAACATATTTCACAGAGTTCCGGCATCAGAACTCGTTAAATTAATAATTACAACGATTTTTTATCAGCATATCATCTGAAGAAATATGTGATATGCTGATATTTTAGACAGAGTTCTGGGCTCTGCTGTACTCCTACACGATAGTTCTCTTTATATGACAACATATTTCACAGAGTTCCGGCATCAGAACTCGTTAAATTAATAATTACAACGATTTTTTATCAGCATATCATCTGAAGAAATATGTGATATGCTGATATTTTAGACAGAGTTCTGGGCTCTGCTGTAGTCCTACACGATAGTTCTCTTTGTATTACAACATATTTCACAGAGTTCCGGCATCAGAACTCGTTAAATTAATAATTACTTACAACGATTTTTTATCAGCATATCATCTGAAGAAATATGTGATATGCTGATATTTTAGACAGAGTTCTGGGCTCTACTGTAGTCCTACACGATAGTTCTCTTTGTATTACAACATATTTCACAGAGTTCCGGCATTGGAACTCGTTAAATTAATAATTACAACGATTTTTTATCAGCATATCATCTGAAGAAATATGTGATATGCTGATATTTTAGACAGAGTTCTGGGCTCTACTGTACTCCTACACGATAGTTCTCTTTGTATTACAACATATTTCACAGAGTTCCGGCATCAGAACTCGTTAAATTAATAATTACTTACAACGATTTTTTATCAGCATATCATCTGAAGAAATATGTGATATGCTGATATTTTAGACAGAGTTCTGGGCTCTGCTGTACTCCTACACGATAGTTCTCTATGTATTTCAACATATTTCACAGAGTTCCGGCATCAGAACTCGTTAAATTAATAATTACAACGATTTTTTATCAGCATATCATTTGAAGAAATATGTGATATGCTGATATTTTAGACAGAGTTCTGGGCTCTGCTGTACTCCTACACGATAGTTCTCTATGTATTACAACATATTTCACAGAGTTCCGGCATCAGAACTCGTTAAATTAATAACTACAACGATTTTTTATCAGCATATCATCTGAAGAAATATGTGATATGCTGATATTTTAGACAGAGTTCTGGGCTCTGCTGTACTCCTACACGATAGTTCTCTATGTATTACAACATATTTCACAGAGTTCCGGCATCAGAACTCGTTAAATTAATAATTACAACGATTTTTTGTCAGCATATCATCTGAAAAAATATGTGATATGCTGATATTTTAGACAGAGTTCTGGGCTCTACTGTAGTCCTACACGATAGTTCTCTATGTATTACAACATATTTCACAGAGTTCCGGCATTGGAACTCGTTAAATTAATAATTACAACGATTTTTTATCAGCATATCATCTGAAAAAATATGTGATATGCTGATATTTTAGACAGAGTTCTGGGCTCTACTGTAGTCCTGCACGATAGTTCTCTATGTATTACAACATATTTCACAGAGTTCCGGCATTGGAACTCGTTAAATTAATAATTACAACGATTTTTATCAGCATATCATCTGAAGAAATATGTGATATGCTGATATTTTAGACAGAGTTCTGGGCTCTACTGTAGTCCTGCACGATAGTTCTCTATGTATTACAACATATTTCACAGAGTTCCGGCATTGGAACTCGTTAAATTAATAATTACAACGATTTTTTATCAGCATATCATCTGAAGAAATATGTGATATGCTGATATTTTAGACAGAGTTCTGGGCTCTGCTGTACTCCTACACGATAGTTCTCTATGTATTTCAACATATTTCACAGAGTTCCGGCATCAGAACTCGTTAAATTAATAATTACAACGATTTTTTATCAGCATATCATCTGAAGAAATATGTGATATGCTGATATTTTAGACAGAGTTCTGGGCTCTGCTGTACTCCTACACGATAGTTCTCTATGTATTACAACATATTTCACAGAGTTCCGGCATCAGAACTCGTTAAATTAATAATTACAACGATTTTTTGTCAGCATATCATCTGAAAAAATATGTGATATGCTGATATTTTAGACAGAGTTCTGGGCTCTACTGTAGTCCTACACGATAGTTCTCTATGTATTACAACATATTTCACAGAGTTCCGGCATTGGAACTCGTTAAATTAATAATTACAACGATTTTTTATCAGCATATCATCTGAAAAAATATGTGATATGCTGATATTTTAGACAGAGTTCTGGGCTCTACTGTAGTCCTGCACGATAGTTCTCTATGTATTACAACATATTTCACAGAGTTCCGGCATTGGAACTCGTTAAATTAATAATTACAACGATTTTTTATCAGCATATCATCTGAAGAAATATGTGATATGCTGATATTTTAGACAGAGTTCTGGGCTCTACTGTAGTCCTGCACGATAGTTCTCTATGTATTTCAACATATTTCACAGAGTTCCGGCATCAGAACTCGTTAAATTAATAATTACAACGATTTTTTATCAGCATATCATCTGAAGAAATATGTGATATGCTGATATTTTAGACAGAGTTCTGGGCTCTGCTGTACTCCTACACGATAGTTCTCTATGTATTTCAACATATTTCACAGAGTTCCGGCATCAGAACTCGTTAAATTAATAATTACAACGATTTTTTATCAGCATATCATCTGAAGAAATATGTGATATGCTGATATTTTAGACAGAGTTCTGGGCTCTGCTGTACTCCTACACGATAGTTCTCTATGTATTACAACATATTTCACAGAGTTCCGGCATCAGAACTCGTTAAATTAATAATTACAACGATTTTTTATCAGCATATCATCTGAAGAAATATGTGATATGCTGATATTTTAGACAGAGTTCTGGGCTCTGCTGTACTCCTACACGATAGTTCTCTATGTATTACAACATATTTCACAGAGTTCCGGCATCAGAACTCGTTAAATTAATAATTACAACGATTTTTTATCAGCATATCATCTGAAGAAATATGTGATATGCTGATATTTTAGACAGAGTTCTGGGCTCTGCTGTACTCCTACACGATAGTTCTCTATGTATTACAACATATTTCACAGAGTTCCGGCATCAGAACTCGTTAAATTAATAATTACAACGATTTTTTATCAGCATATCATCTGAAGAAATATGTGATATGCTGATATTTTAGACAGAGTTCTGGGCTCTGCTGTACTCCTACACGATAGTTCTCTTTATATGACAACATATTTCACAGAGTTCCGGCATCAGAACTCGTTAAATTAATAATTACAACGATTTTTTATCAGCATATCATCTGAAGAAATATGTGATATGCTGATATTTTAGACAGAGTTCTGGGCTCTACTGTAGTCCTGCACGATAGTTCTCTATGTATTACAACATATTTCACAGAGTTCCGGCATTGGAACTCGTTAAATTAATAATTACAACGATTTTTTATCAGCATATCATCTGAAGAAATATGTGATATGCTGATATTTTAGACAGAGTTCTGGGCTCTACTGTAGTCCTGCACGATAGTTCTCTATGTATTTCAACATATTTCACAGAGTTCCGGCATCAGAACTCGTTAAATTAATAATTACAACGATTTTTTATCAGCATATCATCTGAAGAAATATGTGATATGCTGATATTTTAGACAGAGTTCTGGGCTCTGCTGTACTCCTACACGATAGTTCTCTATGTATTTCAACATATTTCACAGAGTTCCGGCATCAGAACTCGTTAAATTAATAATTACAACGATTTTTTATCAGCATATCATCTGAAGAAATATGTGATATGCTGATATTTTAGACAGAGTTCTGGGCTCTGCTGTACTCCTACACGATAGTTCTCTATGTATTACAACATATTTCACAGAGTTCCGGCATCAGAACTCGTTAAATTAATAATTACAACGATTTTTTATCAGCATATCATCTGAAGAAATATGTGATATGCTGATATTTTAGACAGAGTTCTGGGCTCTGCTGTACTCCTACACGATAGTTCTCTATGTATTACAACATATTTCACAGAGTTCCGGCATCAGAACTCGTTAAATTAATAATTACAACGATTTTTTATCAGCATATCATCTGAAGAAATATGTGATATGCTGATATTTTAGACAGAGTTCTGGGCTCTGCTGTACTCCTACACGATAGTTCTCTATGTATTACAACATATTTCACAGAGTTCCGGCATCAGAACTCGTTAAATTAATAATTACAACGATTTTTTATCAGCATATCATCTGAAGAAATATGTGATATGCTGATATTTTAGACAGAGTTCTGGGCTCTGCTGTACTCCTACACGATAGTTCTCTTTGTATTACAACATATTTCACAGAGTTCCGGCATCAGAACTCGTTAAATTAATAATTACAACGATTTTTTATCAGCATATCATCTGAAGAAATATGTGATATGCTGATATTTTAGACAGAGTTCTGGGCTCTGCTGTACTCCTACACGATAGTTCTCTTTATATGACAACATATTTCACAGAGTTCCGGCATCAGAACTCGTTAAATTAATAATTACAACGATTTTTTATCAGCATATCATCTGAAGAAATATGTGATATGCTGATATTTTAGACAGAGTTCTGGGCTCTGCTGTACTCCTACACGATAGTTCTCTTTGTATTACAACATATTTCACAGAGTTCCGGCATCAGAACTCGTTAAATTAATAATTACAACGATTTTTTATCAGCATATCATCTGAAGAAATATGTGATATGCTGATATTTTAGACAGAGTTCTGGGCTCTGCTGTACTCCTACACGATAGTTCTCTATGTATTACAACATATTCCACAGAGTTCCGGCATTGGAACTCGTTAAATTAATAATTACAACGATTTTTATCAGCATATTATCGGAAAAAAAAAACGTGATATGCTGATATTTTAGACAGAGTTCTGGGCTCTACTGTAGTCCTACACGATAGTTCTCTATGTATTACAACATATTCCACAGAGTTCCGGCATCAGAACTCGTTAAATTAATAATTACAACGATTTTTTGTCAGCATATCATCTGAAAAAATATGTGATATGCTGATATTTTAGACAGAGTTCTGGGCTCTGCTGTACTCCTACACGATAGTTCTCTTTATATGACAACATATTTCACAGAGTTCCGGCATCAGAACTCGTTAAATTAATAATTACAACGATTTTTTATCAGCATATCATCTGAAGAAATATGTGATATGCTGATATTTTAGACAGAGTTCTGGGCTCTGCTGTACTCCTACACGATAGTTCTCTTTGTATTACAACATATTTCACAGAGTTCCGGCATCAGAACTCGTTAAATTAATAATTACAACGATTTTTTATCAGCATATCATCTGAAGAAATATGTGATATGCTGATATTTTAGACAGAGTTCTGGGCTCTGCTGTACTCCTACACGATAGTTCTCTATGTATTACAACATATTCCACAGAGTTCCGGCATTGGAACTCGTTAAATTAATAATTACAACGATTTTTATCAGCATATTATCGGAAAAAAAAAACGTGATATGCTGATATTTTAGACAGAGTTCTGGGCTCTACTGTAGTCCTACACGATAGTTCTCTATGTATTACAACATATTCCACAGAGTTCCGGCATCAGAACTCGTTAAATTAATAATTACAACGATTTTTTGTCAGCATATCATCTGAAAAAATATGTGATATGCTGATATTTTAGACAGAGTTCTGGGCTCTACTGTAGTCCTACACGATAGTTCTCTATGTATTACAACATATTTCACAGAGTTCCGGCATTGGAACTCGTTAAATTAATAATTACAACGATTTTTTATCAGCATATCACATTTTTTTCCAGATGATATGCTGACAAAAAATCGTTATAATTATTAATTTAACGAGTTCTGATGCCGGAACTCTGTGAAATATGTTGTAATACATAGAGAACTATCGTGTAGGAGTACAGCAGAGCCCAGAACTCTGTCTAAAATATCAGCATATCACATATTTCTTCAGATGATATGCTGATAAAAAATCGTTGTAATTATTAATTTAACGAGTTCTGATGCCGGAACTCTGTGAAATATGTTGTAATACATAGAGAACTATCGTGTAGGAGTACAGCAGAGCCCAGAACTCTGTCTAAAATATCAGCATATCACATATTTCTTCAGATGATATGCTGATAAAAAATCGTTGTAATTATTAATTTAACGAGTTCTGATGCCGGAACTCTGTGAAATATGTTGTAATACATAGAGAACTATCGTGTAGGAGTACAGCAGAGCCCAGAACTCTGTCTAAAATATCAGCATATCACATATTTCTTCAGATGATATGCTGATAAAAAATCGTTGTAATTATTAATTTAACGAGTTCTGATGCCGGAACTCTGTGAAATATGTTGTAATACATAGAGAACTATCGTGTAGGAGTACAGCAGAGCCCAGAACTCTGTCTAAAATATCAGCATATCACATATTTCTTCAGATGATATGCTGATAAAAAATCGTTGTAATTATTAATTTAACGAGTTCTGATGCCGGAACTCTGTGAAATATGTTGAAATACATAGAGAACTATCGTGTAGGAGTACAGCAGAGCCCAGAACTCTGTCTAAAATATCAGCATATCACATATTTCTTCAGATGATATGCTGATAAAAAATCGTTGTAATTATTAATTTAACGAGTTCTGATGCCGGAACTCTGTGAAATATGTTGAAATACAAAGAGAACTATCGTGTAGGACTACAATACAGCCCAGAACTCTGTCTAAAATATCAGCATATCACGTTTTTTTTTTAGATGATATGCTGATAAAAATCGTAATCATTACTTTAACGAGTTCTGATGCCGGAACTCTGTGAAATATGTTGTAATACAAAGAGAACTATCGTGTAGGAGTACAGTAGAGCCCAGAACTCTGTCTAAAATATCAGCATATCACATATTTCTTAAGATGATATGCTGATAAAAAATCGTTGTAATTATTAATTTAACGAGTTCCAATGAACGAGTTCCAATGCCGGAACTCTGTGAAATATGTTGTAATACATAGAGAACTATCGTGTAGGAGTACAGCAGAGCCCAGAACTCTGTCTAAAATATCAGCATATCACATATTTTTTCAGATGATATGCTGACAAAAAATCGTTGTAATTATTAATTTAACGAGTTCTGGTGCCGGAACTCTGTGGAATATGTTGTAATACATAGAGAACTATCGTGTAGGACTACAGTAGAGCCCAGAACTCTGTCTGAAATATCAGCATATCACGTTTTTTTTTTCCGATGATATGCTGATAAAAAATCGTTATAATTAATCTAATGAGTTCTGATGCCGGAACTCTGTGAAATATGTTGTAATACAAAGAGAACTATCGTGTAGGACTACAATACAGCCCAGAACTCTGTCTAAAATATCAGCATATCACGTTTTTTTTTTAGATGATATGCTGATAAAAAATCGTAATCATTACTTTAACGAGTTCTGATGCCGGAACTCTGTGAAATATGTTGTAATACAAAGAGAACTATCGTGTAGGACTACAGTAGAGCCCAGAACTCTGTCTAAAATATCAGCATATCACATATTTTTTCAGATGATATGCTGATAAAAAATCGTTGTAATTATTAATTTAACGAGTTCTGATGCCGGAACTCTGTGAAATATGTTGTAATACATAGAGAACTATCGTGTAGGACTACAATACTGCCCAGAACTCTGTCTAAAATATCAGCATCTATACTAATATTATAAAGCTGAAGAGTTTGTTTTGTTTGTTTGTTTGTTTGTTTAAACGCGCTAATCTCAGAAACTACTGAACCGATTTGAATAATTCTTTCACTGTTAGATAGTCTATTTATCGAGGAAGGCTATAGGCTACATTTTATCCCGGATTTCCTACGGGAACGGGCACAACGCGGGTAAAACCGCGGGGCACTGCTAGTATCACATATTTCTTCAGATGATATGCTGATAAAAAATCGTTGTAATTATTAATTTAACGAGTTCTGATGCCGGAACTCTGTGAAATATGTTGTAATACAAAGAGAACTATCGTGTAGGACTACAGTAGAGCCCAGAACTCTGTCTAAAATATCAGCATATCACATATTTCTTCAGATGATATGCTAATAAAAAATCGTTGTAATTATTAATTTAACGAGTTCTGATGCCGGAACTCTGTGAAATATGTTGTAATACATAGAGAACTATCGTGTAGGAGTACAGCAGAGCCCAGAACTCTGTCTAAAATATCAGCATATCACATATTTCTTCAGATGATATGCTGATAAAAAATCGTTGTAATTATTAATTTAACGAGTTCTGATGCCGGAACTCTGTGAAATATGTTGTCATATAAAGAGAACTATCGTGTAGGAGTACAGCAGAGCCCAGAACTCTGTCTAAAATATCAGCATATCACATATTTCTTCAGATGATATGCTGATAAAAAATCGTTGTAATTATTAATTTAACGAGTTCTGATGCCGGAACTCTGTGAAATATGTTGTAATACATAGAGAACTATCGTGTAGGAGTACCTTAGAGCCCAGAACTCTCTCTCTTAAATTTCAGCATATCATGTTTTTCCCGATGTTAAGCTGATATTTTTTTTTCATAAATAATTGGACGAGTTTTGAGGCTGGAACTCTTCACAGAACTATTGTTTTTACCTATATAGAACTCTCTGGCTAGATAAGATAGCTTTAAAAAAATGATCTGCTAACTTCGCGGAAGCTAGCAGATCATTTCTGATTTTTTTTGTAGAGGGGGTAAATCAACAGAACTATTGTTAAAAACTATCAGGAACTGTAGAACTCGACTGCATGCGAAGGGAACTCCAATTTATTTTTGATCTGCTGGGAAGTGATCTGCCAACTTCACACACATTTTGGGACCCACCTAAGGTTGAATATCGTGTATAATTTGGGACCCACCTAGGGTTGAATATCGTGTAGCAAACTTATGCTATTTAGAGCTAATATTTTATCGTAATATCAATGTCATATTGTTTACCATCGATAACTTAACGTTTCTATCAAACTAAAGTTTCGACCTTATTGCATTATGAATGTTCTAACAACATTTGATGGAAATGGGTCCCAAATTAACGCTCGTGACTGTACCTATACCATTAGGACCTTATTAATAAAGGCGGTGTAACTAAAACTGTTATACTGTGTTTTGTCTCTTTTGCTCTTCGGAAAATTGCGTATGTTAGAAAGTGACAAACCATTTGATAGCTAAACTGTTCTTAACATGGCCCTTAATGTATAGGTACTAATGATTCGATTTGGTTAGTGATTGACTCATAAGAATACTTGAAACAAGTACAGCCTCCGTGGTCTAGTGGTTTGAGCGCTCGGCTCACGATCCGGAGGTTCCGGGTTCAATTCCCGGTGGGGATATCTCTCAAAAATCACTTTGTGAGACTGTCCTCAGTTTGGTTAGAGCATTGCAGGCTGAATCACCTAATTGCCCGAAAAGTAAGATGATTCCGTGCTTCGGAGGGCACGTTAAGCCGTCGGTCCCGGTTACTTTCTACGGATAGTAGTCGTTACATGAGCCATGTCAGAGGCCTTTGGCGGCTCTATAACTCTGACACCAGGATTGGTCAAGTTGACCATCCACTCGATGAAGAAGAAGAAGACTTGAAACAAGTGCCCAAATACGTAACATTATTGATTAGACCAGTGATGGGCAAAGTACGGCCCGCGGGCCAACTCCGGCCCGCGAAGGTATTTAATCCGGCCCGCCAAAGATCTATCGACATGGACAACACACAATATGGAGTATATGGCCCGCTATAGTTAAGTTTTGACGGTCAAGAAGTATGTTTAGTATCTTTCCGCACTGCTGAAAGTATCATGCATTTTCTATAATTATGGCCCTCCTCTAGATTTTTTTTGAACTTTGTGGCCCCCCATTAAAAAAGTTTCCCCACCACTGGATTAGACAATCTTTTCTCTAGTTATCTTTTATTCAAGCAATCTTTTAAGACGCTAGATTTTGTGATTTCCCGATGGACACTCAATTTCTTTTTAACTACAATATGCTCTGGGATTAAGATAATGTATTATGTTTGAGAAGACTTGACAGATTGTAATCAAATATTTTTAACCGACTTTGAAAATAGGAGGAGGTTCCCAAAGTGTAACACGAAATAGAGAAGTGTAACGCAGTAACTAGGTATACTTCGGTCTTCCTTAGTGTATTAGGTACATGTGTAGACCTAGGTACCTATTTTTCATTTTAACGTATTGTAAATTATAAATAACTACGCCTCGCATTCTTACCCGGGTTGTACCCGGTCCCGTGGGAATTTCGGGAATAAATGTATCTCATTTGTTATTCTAAAGTATAACCTATTTCAGTGTAAAGTTTCATCCAAATCGGCTCAGTAGTTATTGCGTGAAAGAGTACAGAGTACATAGTCAAACTTTAAGCATGTAGGTAAATCAAAGAGAAAATAATATAATTTTATTTCTTTGTATGTTCGGGCTAATGTTAATTACCAGTCCGATTCGAATAATTATTTTTGTAATGGATAGCCACATTTAAAGGGAAGGTTGTAGTGTATTTTTTTATACTGAAACTCCCACGGGAACGGGCACAACGCGGGTAAAACCGCGGTGATAATTTATAATAGTAGTAGGATGCCGAACTTATTTGTTTATCCCAAAATTCCCATCGATAAGACCATACCACAAACACAAACTTGACCATAACATAATCTCAACTAGTCTACAATCTATGGAACTTGACTATTTTATAAAATAGTTGAACATCTCGTCCGTTATCAATGTCTATGATAAGCACAGGAAGTGTCGGCAGATGCATTGATAACAAACCTGTTAGATAAGCAAGGATAACGCGACGACTAGGATTGTAAGCTTGAGATTTTAATATGGATTGAATATTTTAGTATAAGTACATGATATTTTATCTGTTTGAGCCGAAGTTCTACTTAATATTATAAATGCGAAAGTTTGTGAGGATGTATTGAATGTATGTAATCTTTGTTACTCTTCCACGCAAAAACTGCGGAACGGATTTAGATGAAACTTTACAGTAATATAGGTTATACATCAGAATAACACATAGGATACATTTTATCCCGAAATTCCCACGGGAACTGGCATAACGCGGGTAACACCGCGGGGCGGTGCTAGTATATTATATTAGAGTGGACACAAGAACTTTAAATCTATTTAGTACTTATACTTAATAGGCTAGACTAGACAGATAGTATTGCTTACCAGATAGACAACATTTCAAATTCCTACAAATAGTCCATCGAAATGTTACATTTTTTAGGCCTAACCTTGCGTTTTTTAGAGGACGCAATTTTATTTTTTTGTTGTGTAGGGGGGGTCAGTGTAAAGCTAAAAACAAGTTTGTGGGGTCGCCACCCTTGTCCCACGGCCGCAATCTTGAAAATAGGGGTTGAAATGGTTTTTACGATATGGGTCATTCTTAGTTAAGAGGTACTTTCAATGGCTAAGACAAAAAAATACTTTTTTTCCATACTAACTTCCAAATTAACCTATTTATTGATTTAAACTAAGTGTTTTCTTCTTGCTCACTCAAATTTATTACAGAAACGTATGTAGTTTAGTCACAATAAGTTCCAATATAAGAAAAAAGTCTCTCCCCTGGTCTGTCCCCAACCCGACTTTATTTGTAATCCAGTTAAAATGAGTGCATTAAAATTCTACATTTACTTTATCATTGTTATATTTATACAGAACAATAACTTAGTCACAGTGTCTTATAAGTAAAATTACTTTTATTCTAATTTTTCATAAATAATATTGACGATGAAAATTGTCCTTCGTATTTCGTGTCTCGTCCCCTGGCTATTTGTTTTCGTTTAAAAATCAATTTTGTTTAGCAAGTTTTTCGAAGTTGTGACCTTGAGTGCATAGAGTTTAACGTGAAGTTAGCAACAAGCGGCGCATAAGCCGGCTGTGCAACCATTTTAACGGTCATTCTAGTCACGCCGCTCGCTGGGTGTAGAAGTGTTGAGTGAATGGAGTCTCTCCTCTGGTAAGTTTTATTTAGTAGTCATTCGTTAAAATATTAATATTTACTTAAATATTCACTATTAATAGTGCACACAATGTTATGTTTGGTTGTGAATTTCATCCGATAAACACTTTTACGGCTATTTTAGATATCAATCGAAAATGTATCTCCCCTGGCGTATTTCCCCTGGCTCTTTTGATGGCAGGGGAGATACTTAATGTCCAGGGGAGATACGTTTGTTTGCGTTTTCATTACTACTTCAAAATTTTTCTTTATTTAGTATTATGTATATTATTAAAATGTAGTAAGTATAATTTTTTTACAGAAAAAATGGCGTCTAGAAAAAAAATGACGCGTGAAGAACGACTCGAAAAAAAAAGAATAGCAGAACGATTACGATACCAAAAAATTTAAAATGACAAAGATAAGTACGCTCAACAAAAAGTCAAGGAAAGGGAAAAATATGAAAAGAAGAAAGAAAAAGGAGTTATTAAGACAGTCAATCAAATGACCCCCAGAGAGCAGCGGAAGGAAGAATTTTCATGAAGCAGGTCACGGTAAGGGAGCTCCTGATGGAGTGGGAGCTACTTGCAAGAGAACTGCAGATAGATTAGTTGCGAGTGGCACCGATATTTCATCAATAGATGACCTAGCTAAAGCCCTTGAGAAAAGCTGCCCGAATATTAAAATTTTTACCGTAGATGATGCAAACATATCTGAAAAAACAGCAAAATTAGGTTCTACTGAAGGTTTAAAGACTTTTTCAGGCACACTAAAGGTTCACCAGGTTACTGGTTGCGTTCTTATACCTAATTGCCTGATAATGAAAAGTTTGAGCTGCTTCTGTGACTCAGAGTTATGTCGTCATTTTCATTTGGGTACTTTGGATTATCGACAAACACAACCTCGTCTATGTGTTGATGATATTTACGGAGCTAGCGATTCAGAAGATGAACCACTAATCAATCAATCATCTCAAGAACGCAGGAAGAAGCTTCAAGAAACACTACAGCATTCTGTGCCTGCCAGTATTAAAAGCAAACTGCACATAGATAATTTAAAGCCCTCAACATCTGGAAAGGAAACATTCTGCAACGGTGATTTTCTGCTGGTTAAACTGCAAGATAGGAAAACAGAATATCGTTATGTTGCAATGTGCACAGGTGTTGAAGAAGATGATGAACTTCAAGTTAAATTTTGTAAAATCTTTGATGAAACTGGAAAAAAGTTCAGAATTAATGATGAAGTTTTTTCGAATTGATTTGATGAATATTTCTTTCATCACCTGGGATCAAGTTTTAAAAAAACTTCCCGCCCAAACTTAAAAATGAGGGGGCAACGTATTTTTTATTCATTTAATGAATCTATTGATGTCGATGAACGTGGATTTTAAAATTTTAATATTTCTAATTACCTTTTAATTAAAATGTTTTTTATATTTTAAGTACAAGAAAAGTTTAATACTGTTACTTAAGTTTCGTTTATTTTTATTTCATTATTTACTATTGATATGATTAATAGTAAAGTTATAGATATTTTTGTTTTGATGGAAAGAAAAAGTAAGAACCTTTTTGTTTTGTACCCAGCCTTCAGAAACATTTAATTTTATAAACAATGAAGAGAAGCAAAGAAATGAAAAGTCTGATTATTAATAATTAATGAGTAAAATAATATGTTGATTCTTAAAAAAATCTGTTTTTAATATGTCTGCCTCTCTTCCCTGTACATAGAGTATCCTCCCCTGTGCATCTTGTCTCTACCCTGTACTGAGTATCTACCCTGGTAACTTATAAATCGAGAAAAAACTAACAAATTGACTGGCCACTTTGTAAACGTTTACAACTTAAATGTTTCTATAAAAAAAATATATAATTAAGTAGAAATATTAAAAAAAATGCCATGCCGTCACTTCATACAACGTATTACCTCTTAACTAAGAATGACCCATATATCTCTTAATCTATTAATTTTATTACAAAAAAAATGTTTACATTATTGTTGCAAATTAAATTCTCTACAACTTTGGTCTAGCAACTTTTTGTCGTAGAACTATAAATAAAAAAGTTATAAGCGAAAATGTTCAGAAATTCGAAAAGTAATAATAAAAGACATAAGGGACATTACAGCTGCTGCTGATCCTAATACCGATCTATCGAAGGTCGTAGTTCGATTAGGTAGGTTCCATTTGCTCATGTCGTTCATAGGTGCGATTGGATATATCATGTCTGGTTGTGGACTCGAGGATATCTTCAAATTAATTTATGCTGAGAACTGTGTACAGCACGTAATGTCTGGACATGCTTATGGTACACTGTCTCGCGCTCGCTCCTACAGCGACCCTACATCATTGTCTGGCAAGGGGTTGGAACTATCAAAAATGTCTAGCTGATGAGGAAACATCATCTAATTATTACCTAAGTATTATATATAAAAATCAGCTTTTATACTATAACGTAAGTAGAGTTATAATTTCATGAACAATAGGGGTGTCTGGCAAGGGGTTGCCACGATGTTAAGTGTCTGTCAATCAATAACGTGATTTTTAATAATATTCTGAAGGTAATACCAAAAAATCACACTTTATTATTTGACGAATTTAGATCGGTATTTTACACACCTTTAGTACCGTTTACCTGCCAAAGCCACGGTTACCCAAACTTCATAATAGTCCATCGTTCTTACCTGTGTGTGGGAGCATGCGCTGACAAACTTTCAGCTTTTATAAAATAACGAAAGTCTGGGGTTCACGGGCTCTAGGTCTACTACCTAGTTAGCTCGAGTTATTTATCAAACGCATAATTTCTCTTTTCAAAACTGGCTCAGTCCTCACTCAATCATAAGTCACCATTAGAAATAATCTGAAATCTGATTTATTGCTAATCTAGATATTTTAGGCCTTAAAAGGAAATAGAAAAAGTATAAAATACCTAACTTGGCGCTTGCGATTGAAACCTAGATTTTATTGAGGATAGACCTAGCTAGGTAGCCTACATAACTTGTGATTCGAAAACATATATTTTTTATATGCCTACCTAGATTTTAGCGATGCTTTGGCATTTCACCCCTTTTGTTACCGCTTTAAATAAACTGTACCCTGTATTACGTTAGTCCATGGCGATTGTGCATGATAAGCAACGGGCAACTTGGATGGGTGGCCGATAATGGCATTTCTATCTGAGCGCTACCGTGCTTCGGATAGCACGTTAAGCAGTCGCCCTGGTTGTTTCAATGGTTAGACCGTGTCGGGGGCCTTTAGGCGGTCTAAAGACTCCAGCACTAGGGTCAACCACTGACCTACTAACCACTGATCGACAGCTTCAACTAATAGGTAAAAACTTACTACCAAACATCAACAACCTCATTTCTAAAATCGGTAAACAAATCTATTTAATAAACAATCAATACAGATTAATTAGCTAATTAACATGAAAAAAACATTAATTTCCTTAGTAAAACCAATATTTCTTGAACAATTAGCGATATTGTTAACACCTGGGGTTCGGGGATGCAAATTCACCCTTAAATTAATTAAAGGACGCCACTCTACACCCTCTTAATTAAATTCCAATTATCGGACCCGTTTCGAGAAGGTTTCTATTCAGGGATAGGTGTTTTGTATTGTGTAGGTTTCCGATTTTGTCTGATCGTTTCAAAGACTATGTCTAAATTTAACTGAGTTAGGTATTAAGGGTTTGTTTAAAGGCATTAACTTAGGCCCTAGCGCATATTTCTTAGAATACCTATTGGTTATCTCTATTGACATTTTGCTACGATAATCCTACTAATATTATAAATGCGAAAGTTTGTGAGGATGGATGTATGCATGGTATTGATATATGTATGCAGTGCCCGTTCCCGTGGGAATTTTAATACATATAAACCTTCCTATTGAATTACTCTATCTATTAAAATAAACCGCGTCAAAATCCGTTGCGTAGTTTTAAAGATCTAAGCATACATAGGGATAAACAGACAGCGGAAAGCGACTTTGTTTTATAGTATGTAGTGATTGTGCAACCCGCCCTTAGTGTTTTCTTCTTCTTCTTCTTCTTCTGAATTGATAATAGAGTTGTTTATAAACAGACTAACAAATATTCTATTCTACCTTTCTAAAATTACGACAACCCAACATTAAGTGTGTGTGTGAAGTTAGCATCTCAAATGTTAGCATCTCACAAAAAAAATCAATATCAAGTGGCATCCAGCATAGTTCTACAGTTCTTGATAAGTTTTATCAATAGTTCCGTCGATTAAACCATTCATATCGGGTTTAAAAAAAATGAGATGCTAACTTCGCACACACATGATAGCATCTCATCACATTCCGAACGCCTGACTACACAAGAGTCTACATTTGATGAGTTCTATGTTCTCAACAAGTTTTGACAATAGTTCTGGCGATAAAACTGATAAAATTGTGTTTTGGAAAAATGAGATGCTAAGTTCGCAAACAGATTGCAGCATCTCATCACATTCCGAAATCCTAACGCCACAAGAGTCTAAATCCGGTGAGTTCTATGTTCAAAATCATTTTCAACAATAGTTCTGTCGGATAATCAAATAAAATTGCGTTTTGAAAAAACTAAATGCTATCTACGCAAGGACAAAATGAAATCTAATCAAATTCCGAGAGTCAGACCAGAGCAATGGTTCTAGATGGAGACCAGCATCTCTTGCTATGAAATGAGAAAGAGATATGGCTTATTTACATATTTCTCCATCGAATTTAGCCTGCATCTCTTGCCATACAGTGCCATAGACTTTTTCCTATTCCTATATCGATTTTTTTCCCTTAAAAATCTCGTAATTAGTGAGATGCTAGCCTACTGTTGGGAGTTCTGGTTCAGAAAACGGTTTCAGATGATAACCAGCATCTGTTTCTACGAAATGGAAAAGAGTTCCGGCCTGTAAGACTTTTTCCTATTCCTATATCGATATTTTCCCTTAAAAATCTCGTAATTAGTGAGATGCTAGCCTAATGTTGGGAGTTCTGGTTCAGAAAACGGTTTCAGATGATAACCAGCATCTGTTTCTACGAAATGGAAAAGAGTTCCGGCCTGTAAGACTTTTTCCTATTCCTATATCGATATTTTCCCTTAAAAATCTCGTAATTAGTGAGATGCTAGCCTAATGTTGGGAGTTCTGGTTCAGAAAACGGTTCCAGATGATAACCAGCATCTGTTTCTACGAAATGGAAAAGAGTTCCGGCCTGTAAGCTGTAATGCTGGTTATCATCTGGAACCGTTTTCTGAACCAGAACTCCCAACAGTAGGCTAGCATCTCACTAATTACGAGATTTTTAAGGGAAAAAAATCGATATAGGAATAGGAAAAAGTCTTACAGGCCGGAACTCTTTTCCATTTCGTAGAAACAGATGCTGGTTATCATCTGGAACCGTTTTCTGAACCAGAACTCCCAACAGTAGGCTAGCATCTCACTAATTACGAGATTTTTAAGGGAAAAAAATCGATATAGGAATAGGAAAAAGTCTTACAGGCCGGAACTCTTTTCCATTTCGTAGAAACAGATGCTGGTTATCATCTGGAACCGTTTTCTGAACCAGAACTCCCAACAGTAGGCTAGCATCTCACTAATTACGAGATTTTAAGGGAAAAAAATCGATATAGGAATAGGAAAAAGTCTTACAGGCCGGAACTCTTTTCCATTTCGTAGAAACAGATGCTGGTTATCATCTGGAACCGTTTTCTGATCCAGAACTCCCAACAGTAGGCTAGCATCTCACTAATTACGAGATTTTTAAGGAAAAAATATCGATATAGGAATAGGAAAAAGTCTTACAGGCCGGAACTCTTTTCCATTTCGTAGAAACAGATGCTGGTTATCATTTGGAACCGTTTTCTGAACCAGAACTCCCGACAGTAGGCTAGCATCTCACTAATTACGAGATTTTTAAGGGAAAAAAATCGATATAGGAATAGGAAAAAGTCTTACAGGCCGGAACTCTTTTCCATTTCGTAGAAACAGATGCTGGTTATCATCTGGAACCGTTTTCTGATCCAGAACTCCCAACATTAGGCTAGCATCTCACTAATTACGAGATTTTTAAGGGAACAAAATCGATATAGGAATAGGAAAAAGTCTTACAGGCCGGAACTCTTTTCCATTTCGTAGAAACAGATGCTGGTTATCATCTGGAACCGTTTTCTGAACCAGAACTCCCAACAGTAGGCTAGCATCTCACTAATTACGAGATTTTTAAGGGAAAAAATCGATATAGGAATAGGAAAAAGTCTTACAGGCCGGAACTCTTTTCCATTTCGTAGAAACAGATGCTGGTTATCATCTGGAACCGTTTTCTGAACCAGAACTCCTAACAGTAGGCTAGCATCTCACTAATTACGAGATTTTTAAGGGAAAAAAATCGATATAGGAATAGGAAAAAGTCTTACAGGCCGGAACTCTTTTCCATTTCGTAGAAACAGATGCTGGTTATCATCTGGAACCGTTTTCTGATCCAGAACTCCCAACAGTAGGCTAGCATCTAACTAATTACGAGATTTTTAAGGGAAAAAAATCAATATAGGAATAGGAAAAAGTCTTACAGGCCGGAACTCTTTTCCATTTCGTAGAAACAGATGCTGGTTATCATCTGGAACCGTTTTCTGATCCAGAACTCCCAACATTAGGCTAGCATCTCACTAATTACGAGATTTTTAAGGGAAAAATATCGATATAGGAATAGGAAAAAGTCTTACAGGCCGGAACTCTTTTCCATTTCGTAGAAACAGATGCTGGTTATCATCTGGAACCGTTTTCTGAACCAGAACTCCCAACAGTAGGCTAGCATCTCACTAATTACGAGATTTTTAAGGGAAAAAAATCGATATAGGAATAGGAAAAAGTCTTACAGGCCGGAACTCTTTTCCATTTCGTAGAAACAGATGCTGGTTATCATCTGGAACCGTTTTCTGAACCAGAACTCCCAACAGTAGGCTAGCATCTCACTAATTACGAGATTTTTAAGGGAAAAAAATCGATATAGGAATAGGAAAAAGTCTTACAGGCCGGAACTCTTTTCCATTTCGTAGAAACAGATGCTGGTTATCATCTGGAACCGTTTTCTGAACCAGAACTCCTAACAGTAGGCTAGCATCTCACTAATTACGAGATTTTTAAGGGAAAAAAATCGATATAGGAATAGGAAAAAGTCTTACAGGCCGGAACTCTTTTCCATTTCGTAGAAACAGATGCTGGTTATCATCTGGAACCGTTTTCTGAACCAGAACTCCCAACAGTAGGCTAGCATCTCACTAATTACGAGATTTTTAAGGGAAAAAATCGATATAGGAATAGGAAAAAGTCTTACAGGCCGGAACTCTTTTCCATTTCGTAGAAACAGATGCTGGTTATCATCTGGAACCGTTTTCTGAACCAGAACTCCTAACAGTAGGCTAGCATCTCACTAATTACGAGATTTTTAAGGGAAAAAAATCGATATAGGAATAGGAAAAAGTCTTACAGGCCGGAACTCTTTTCCATTTCGTAGAAACAGATGCTGGTTATCATCTGGAACCGTTTTCTGATCCAGAACTCCCAACAGTAGGCTAGCATCTCACTAATTACGAGATTTTTAAGGGAAAAATATCGATATAGGAATAGGAAAAAGTCTTACAGGCCGGAACTCTTTTCCATTTCGTAGAAACAGATGCTGGTTATCATCTGGAACCGTTTTCTGATCCAGAACTCCCAACATTAGGCTAGCATCTCACTAATTACGAGATTTTTAAGGGAAAAATATCGATATAGGAATAGGAAAAAGTCTTACAGGCCGGAACTCTTTTCCATTTCGTAGAAACAGATGCTGGTTATCATCTGGAACCGTTTTCTGAACCAGAACTCCCAACAGTAGGCTAGCATCTCACTAATTACGAGATTTTTAAGGGAAAAATATCGATATAGGAATAGGAAAAAGTCTTACAGGCCGGAACTCTTTTCCATTTCGTAGAAACAGATGCTGGTTATCATCTGGAACCGTTTTCTGAACCAGAACTCCCAACAGTAGGCTAGCATCTCACTAATTACGAGATTTTTAAGGGAAAAAAATCGATATAGGAATAGGAAAAAGTCTTACAGGCCGGAACTCTTTTCCATTTCGTAGAAACAGATGCTGGTTATCATCTGGAACCGTTTTCTGATCCAGAACTCCCAACATTAGGCTAGCATCTCACTAATTACGAGATTTTTAAGGGAAAAAAATCGATATAGGAATAGGAAAAAGTCTTACAGGCCGGAACTCTTTTCCATTTCGTAGAAACAGATGCTGGTTATCATCTGGAACCGTTTTCTGAACCAGAACTCCCAACAGTAGGCTAGCATCTCACTAATTACGAGATTTTTAAGGGAAAAATATCGATATAGGAATAGGAAAAAGTCTATAGCACTGTATGGCAAGAGATGCAGGCTAAATTCGATGGAGAAATATGTAAATAAGCCATATCTCTTTCTCATTTCATAGCAAGAGATGCTGGTCTCCATCTAGAACCATTGCTCTGGTCTGACTCTCGGAATTTGATTAGATTTCATTTTGTCCTTGCGTAGATAGCATTTAGTTTTTTCAAAACGCAATTTTATTTGATTATCCGCCAGAACTATTGTTGAAAATGATTTTGAACATAGAACTCACCGGATTTAGACCCTTGTGGCGTTAGGATTTCGGAATGTGATGAGATGCTGCAATCTGTTTGCGAACTTAGCATCTCATTTTTCCAAAACACAATTTTATCAGTTTTATCGCCAGAACTATTGTCAAAACTTGTTGAGAACATAGAACTCATCAAATGTAGACTCTTGTGTAGTCAGGCGTTCGGAATGTGATGAGATGCTATCATGTGTGTGCGAAGTTAGCATCTCATTTTTTTAAAACACGATATGAATGGTTTCATCGACGGAACTATTGATAAAACTTATCAAGAACTGTAGAACTATGCTGGATGCCACTTGATATTGATTTTTTTTGTGAGATGCTAACATTTGAGATGCTAACTTCACAGACGTACATTAAGTACTGGTGTCTAGGTATCTAGGTTCTTCATACATTCTAGATCGGTCTAATATTCATTTGTCGTGACAATGCCTATTTTTTGTTTTGCGTGCTCAGACCTAATAAGACCTACGTTATATAGATATGTTGTGGTCTAGATTTAATCTAGGTGCCATTTGCCTGTCCGTACTATTAAAAGAGATAGTTTGTTCTAAGTTGGTACTGTTCAGTTATTTATTCATACTAATTTAAATACCTATTTCTGATATTAGTAAAGCCTAGTTAAGTAATTAAATTTTCTATCTTTAAGACTATTTTGATGTCAAAAACTTTCAAAACGTTCCATTGAACTTGCCGGCTCGCAACTTAGTGGGATCGTTAGTTTATTAAATTAAAACAACCATAACTATTAAAGCCCGGTTCACACTGCGAGTGAGCGCGGGCCGAGTGCTACGGGTCGAGTACGGGTCGAGTAGCGCACGAAATAGAGAAGATGCAGTACTTTGCTCTTACGTTGGGCCATTCATTTCGAATAGGGTAGTGGCCAACCCTCCTGTCGTAGTTTTTAGACCGCTTAAAGGCCTTCGATAAGGTCTGACGATTTAAAAAGCCGAGACCTAGGGTAGTGAGTGTTGTACTCCTTATTTTAACCGACATAAAAACCCGAAGAGATGCTTCTCAATTCGTGGGCCATCGTTTGGACCAATCTACTCTACTAGGTATATAAAAATAAGTCGGGTTTTCCTCCCTGACGCTATAACTCCAGAACGCACGAACCGATTTCCACGGTTTTGCATTCGTTGGAAAGGTCTCGGGCTCCGTGAGGTTTATAGGGAATAAAATCTCAAAATTCCCACGGGAACGGGGGCGCTGCCGGTGAAACCGCGGGGCACAGCTAGTTTATAATACCTATTAATTCGGCTTATCAAAGGTGAAGTGTACTTACTAATTATTTAACTGAATTATAATAACAGGTGATAGGTAGTTATGATAAAAACTTGTGAGAGCAAATCTAAATAGAAACTAACTTGCAAACCCGGCGTACATTCGGCCCGCACCCGACCCGCACCCGGTCATTGTGTGTAACGAGTTTTACATCACATCCCCAACTTTAATTCACTAAATAAAACGTTAATTACCACAATGGGTGATAACAGCGTGTCTAATTATTTTAATCGTGTGGTGTTAATGTGTTGCGGGCTTTATGTTCCAAATACACTACTTCGTTCGTCTGCAGTCGAAATTGGTTCAATCTAGCCAATCGTCAGCTAGGTTGTCCACCAGTTGCCAACACGTAAACATGCACTCGGATGGGTGGTCTATAGTGGCATTTCAGATAATGTTCTCGTATACCTTTAAGGTGAAGCATGGCTGTTCTTAATTACACTGATTACCATCTAAGATTATATCCATGTTTATGAACGTATAAATAATTAGAATGAGTGCTACCGTGCTTCGCAGGGCTATGTTGGTTCCGGTTGCTTCAATCAGTTAGACCATGTTACCATGGGCTTTAGGCTATCTAATAACTCCGCCACCAGGCTTGTCCACTGACCTACTAGAATTTACGTCACTTACTGTAATCGCGGCTTAACACTGCTGCCTCGCGTGTCCTACCCTCATTTTAATAGTTTGTTACGAACCGAAGCGGATAGCTTTATACGTCAGGAAGTCAATTTTGAACGACTGGGAAATGTAGTTATTGATTTTGGTTAGTTTCATGGAATTTGGTGCAGGAACGTAAGTAGGAGTTATATGTTAAAGTTTTCTGATTGTCGTTGCACTCGTGGCCTTAACGAAGTAAGGGTGGGTATATAACTAGCAACGCTCCGCGGTTTTACCCGCGTTGTGCCCTTTCCCGTGGAAATTTCACAATGAATAACCTTCCCGTTGACGTTGAATATGTTTATCTATTCTTCTTCTTCTTCTCCATCGAGTGGATGGTCAACGTGACCAATCCTGGTGTCAGAGTTATTGAGCCGCCAAAGGCCTCTGACATGGCTCATGTAACGACTGCTATCAGTAGAAAGTAACCGGGACCGACGGCTTAACGTGCCCTCCGAAGCACGGAATCATCTTACTTTTTATCTATTACAAAAATAATTATTGAAATCGGATTGGTACCTTCTGAGATTTCAAACAAACTAAAAACAGCTTTATTACTTATATTAGTATAATATCATTATAAAATATATGCAGAAATGACACATAAGTTAAGTACTGTTTAGTGGAATAGTTCCATCCAGACGCTACTAGATGGCGTAACTGCATTTTTTCTGCATCGCGCTAACATTGTGTTCTCGCCAATAATGACTAGGGTCGCGACTTATTGTAAGTGTGCCTTAGTGATATACTGTAGTGTGTATAAGTGAATATATGTTTCTTCTAGACCTGTGTCGATCACGACCCATTCTAAGAATGATCGAGTTAAAATGATTCGATCATTTGGGTCGCGGGTCGCAGTGCGTTTAAATGTATGTCGCATGATAATAACTGACAATCAGGGATTATGAATAAAATAAACATTGACTTAGACTCATTTATTTAGGCGGGCACCAAATAAGCAGGACGAATTTACAACTTTTACGCACGTATCGCAGGTCGTAGGTCACCGAATCACCGATGCAACTGACTGACAAATCAATCAATCGCGCGATCGATGAGAGATCAACAGGTCGCTCCGCCCGAACGACTCGCGAGTCGCGACCCGCGACCCGCGACCCACACGCCTCAGCACGAGCGTTCCAGTACGAACCGGTTTATTTTGCTTACCTACAGTGTGAGAAAGAGCGCGGGAATGGCAGCTAACACATTTGAATGAAAGAGATAGAGGACGATGTGAAATTGAGCGAACGACCCAACGGTTCTAAAAAGATCGAATGTTTTAAAGACTCCTGACTCGGTCACTCACCTACATGTTGTGATCGAATCTTTTTGATTCAATCAATCGTGATCGACTCAGGTCTAGTTTCTTCTTACTTTTGTGTTTCATTGTGTGAGTGAACAGATTGAGTTGAGTGGTAGTACTGAAGTGAACAAGTACTGTTTAATTAGCACCTTGGTGATACATTTTTATTTTGTTAAAATTTTGGGTAAACATCAGCTCTCTGCCGCAGACTCCTAAAGCAAACATAGAATATTGAACACCTTTTGAACAGCTGCTCTGAGATAAGATAAAGATACTATAAAGAATCTGTGTTCTGTCTGTCTATGATACTTCCAACGACATCCTACTTCCTACTTATATTATAAACTAGCAGCGCCCCGCGGTTTTACCCGCGTTGTGCCCGTTCCCGTGGGAATTTCGGGAATTTTTTTACATAAAAACCTTCCTCTTGAATCACTACCTATTACAAAAAACCGCATCAAAATCCGTTGCGTAATTTTAAAGATTTAAGCATACAGACAAACAACAAACAGACAAAAATAGCGACTTTGCTTTATACTATGTAGTGATGCGAAAGTTTGTGACTATGTATATTTGTTACTCTTTCACTCAAAAACTACTGAACGGATTTAAATGAAACTTTACAGTAATATAGGTTATACATCAGAATAACACATGGGATACATTTTATCCCGAAATTCCCGCGGGATCGGGTACAATACAGGTAACACCGCGGGCTGCGGCTAGTTTGAAACTAAAACTTAATACCGCATTAAGAGAATCATTAAATCGACACTTAATTAATTGAACACGTAGTTTTTCATACATTAAATGTTAATATTAGTAAAACAAATCTACTAAGGAAGCATTTGACGTCTCTGAGTGAGTAAACTATCTGCCAGTAAGTTAGTTCGAGTAGGTTAGTGGTCAACACTGGTGCCGTAGTTTTTAGACCGCCTAAAGGCCTCTGACATAGTCCAACGATTAAACCAACCGGGACCGACAATTAAACGTGTCCTCCGAAGCACGGTAGTGTTCAGATAGAAATGCCACTATCGGCCACCCATCTAAGTAGATGACGAGCTGCACGTTGCTTAACAATCGCATTGAACGAACATCGCTTAGTCAAACTACGCCACGAGCGCTATGCCAGTAAATTGATTTCAATAATGAAAGTAAAACGAAGTAACTTTTATAGAAAATGCAAATATAAAATACAAGCTGTGCCCTGCGGTTTCACCCGCATTTATTCAGTCAATGCTTACCGTTTAAACCTTCCCTGGACTTTCATGAATATTTCAAGACCAAAATTAGCCAAAAATCGGTTCAGCCGTTCTCGAGTTTTAAGCAGACTAACGAACAGCAATTCATATTTATTTATATAGATAGATTGCGTAAGTTAGGAGCCAGTTAAAAACATTATCCTCGCTGGATAGTTTTAATCGACAAGTACTGAAGATTTAATTATGTAAATCACTTTGGCATAAAGCTCTCCAGCTGTTAGCGTTTGGCGTGACGTCCGAAATTAAAGCTTAATCAATGAATGTTTTAGCTCGTGGCGTAGTTTAGCTATTGATAAGCAACAGCTCAGTACTTGGCCTTGTTGGGATGGGTGGCCGATAGTGGCATTTCTATCTGAGCGCTACCGTGCTTTAGTGTGTGCGTGTGTTAAATCGGTCCCGGTTGTTTTTTCAATAGTTGGACTGTACTGCAAACTGCCACTGCTGAGCAAATGCCTCTCATGTCACTGAAGAAGAAGTACAGAGAGGAGAATAGTGTAAATATTTAAAACTTGGTATAGCTACAAAATTTGTAGGAGCCACAAAGTTGCCAAGCAGCAAATTGCTTGAAATCACCATTAAATAATACTCACAAATATATCTAGTTCGCATTTAATTATACTATTTGCTATTGGTAACAGATGAAGACAGATACCGCGATAAATTACGGAATGGCTTTCATTCAAATTGTGGCTTTCAAGTGTCTGATAGATAAGTCAGCTGGCGGCGAAAATCGGAATTAAACTTTCGAAGAAAATGTTTGAAGACCGACATAGTGGTACACCATTGGTTGCTCGCATAGTTTAGTGGAGTCCACTCGACGTACTAAATGCGCCATTGTGCGTTAGATTTATGAAACGACTTCTATATAGACACCATAAAAACGGGAATAAATGTCCGTTCTTTATTTGGCAGTGGTGGACAACCTTTCACATTTTTAGGTTAGATATTGAAGCGTTTTTGGGATTTTTTGGCAGTGGTCAGAAACCTTTTTAGGATTTTTTTGCTAAGGACTTTGTTTGGGACGATATATGAAATATTTAAAGAGCCTCTTTGTTAAAGATAAATTTATATAAAGAAATATTGATTGTCCTCTGTTTGTCACGCAACTTCCAGAAGGTTTTATCTATTGTTTTACATATTAATTGAACTTGGAATGATGTTAAATTAATTATATCTTTAGCAAAAAGCAAAGAATATAGCATTTATTTATGTGTAAGACTTAATTAGTGTTCTATTAGGGTTCGATTCCCGGTGGAGATATCTCACAAAAAACACTTTGTGAGACTGTTCTCAGTTTGGTTAGGGCATTGCAGGCTGAATCACCTGATTGCTCGAAAAGTAAGATGATTCCGTGCTTCGGAGGGCACGTTAAGCCGTCGGTCCCGGTTACTTTCTACGGATAGTAGTCGTTACATTAGCCATGTCAGAGGCCTTTGGCGGCTCTATAACTCTGACACCAGGATTGGTCAGGTTGACCATCCACTCGATAAGAAGAAGTGTTCTATTTGGTACAACACAAAGTACGATTTCGAACAAACAGCTTTTGTATTTAAGAGTCATTGAACAATTAGCCCTAAGGTAAGGCCCCTATACTAATATTATAAAGAGGTACAATTTGTAACTTTGTTTGTTTGTATGTTCGAGGTAATCTCAGGAATTATCAGTCCGATTTGAATAATTCTTTTTGTAATAGATAGCCACATTCAACGGGAAGGTTATAGGTTATTTTTCATCCCGAAATTCCCACGAGAAAGGGTACAACGCGGGTAAAACCGCGGGGCACGGCTAAAATACCAAACTAATTGAGAACCTTCTCCTAATTATCCAAGTCTGTTAAAAATAATTCCCATAAGAGACGTGTGCAAAAAAGGATCGTACGATAAAATATACGTGGCCATTGCTAAAATCAGTCCGTTAAATAAAGCCTCTGGATAATTAAGGTAACAAGTGATCGATGGACAAAGGAAACTTCAGTCCAAGTTTTTTGGGAGAGGTTCGACTTTAGATTGATTAGCTTTGAGCTGCGATTAGGAAGCTTCTAGATGCTCGGTAGCATTTTTTAGTTCTATATTTTTTAAATCTTAGTATTTTTTATGCAGTTTGTATTTTCAACGGAGATTTACCAGAAAGCATTGCATAGAGTAGAAATTTTACCAAAAAAGGTATTTTTTGTAAAATAGCTGGTAAAATTTCGAAGTCCAGTAAACTTCTCAGCTACAGTACGTCGTGCCAACCACTCGAAACGCCGGGAAATAAAAAGTAAGTAGTATACTTGCTTTATAAACTTTCTACCGCGAGCGTTTACTAAATATACCTAAAGTCCCATTAACAATTTTGTTTTTTTTAATGCGGTCGCCGAATCAGATTCAATTTACTACATGCACTGAATGTTGTCTACAAAGCAGACTGACTGACTCTCCGCCGACTACGGTCACCTAATTAGGTGACAGCTGTTTTCGCTCACCGAATTCAACAAATTGCGACTTCCATATTCTTTACGCTTTACATGAGACAGTAAGGTAATACTGAGTTTGTTTCTAATGTCCCATTGTTGGGCAGAAGCATGTCGTCTCACTGTAACTATAATTATGGTTTTTTCAGCATAGTAAATGTAGAAAGATAGTATTATATAATTAAAATGGCGCACAAAAAGGTCTTAAGCTCAAAATATAATCTCCAAAACACATGTTGTATAGCAATATTTTTTATACTTAATCTTACTTGTAAAGAATCCCAATTAGTTAACGTAACTGCGCTAATTAACTGTACTTATAAATTTAACACGCGTACCGAAGGTTTGCGACCCCTGAAGTTGGGATATTAAGCTTCCAAAATTTTCTCAAGGTTTGTACGAGAGTACGTAATGCCATGTTCATTTCGGATTTGGATGAAAATTAAGAGATTATGAATTCGGTACGACTTTGTTTTTTTAAATTTTGAGGTTTCGTCGTTTGCGATGTTTAATTAAGCTCTTTGACATGGATTGTTTCCGATTTATCGTGTAGGATAAAGACATTATGAATACATCTCAACAATGATAAATTATTACCAAATTTTTTACATCGCTGGTCACGTCTGCCGCATGCCGGAGACGCTGTGGGCCAAAATGTCCACTGTGTGGCGCCCGGAGACAGCGAGGCGAACGTCGCGGCAGACCGCGCAGGCGGTGGCGGGACGAGCTGGACGCCTACAAGAGGGACTGGCAACTGGTGGCCCAAAATCGAGAAGAGTGGCGGGAGTGGGGGGAGGCCTTTGCCCAGCAGTGGGACATTACGGGCTAAGAGGAACAGTAATTTCTTTTATATTGGGAGTTGGGACTACAATATGTCGAACGCTGCATGCAACATGCGGTGGTGGTAACAGTATAAGTAATCGGCTGCATTAGACAAGTGACTGTAGCTGTCGACTAGGTTGGCTGCAGTCGGCGGACAAAACGTCTGCATCATTTTTCCTGACAAGAGCCAAGCTTTAAGATTTGAGAAAACATTTGCGGTCAGTCTAGTGTAAAGACGATGTTATTTGACCGAAGTAGATTAAACCAAGTTCGGCGACCGCATTAGGCGAACGCAGCAGTGCAATTGCATCACATGAGAGTACGTCCTTAGTGATCAGCATACATTTGTAGTAATTTATGATCTACTAACATAACACTTCGTAAATTGGTCCATCGCCAAATTTTCTGTTCGTACTAAATGACAAATAACCATTTCCTGCTTTTCTTTTTTTAGGAGCCAAACATTTTGAAATTAAAATTATGGACATTAATTTCAAATTAGTTAGTGGCATTTTTATTTGAGCGCTGCCGTGTTTCAGGGTCTATTCAATTAATGCTCCCGGTTGTTTCAATCGATAGACCATATTTGAGGCCTTTAGGCGGTCTAAAAACTCCAACATCAGGATCAGTCAATCATCTACGGCAGTAACTCTCGTATAACATAGAAACGTCTATTTTTTGAGTCGGAAAATGTATATAAAACTACCCTCGCAAAAGAGACCCTTAAATTGACGTATCAGAAGTTAAATACGCGTAAAATATGCAGATATATCCACTTCTTGAGGAAATATCTACATTTCCTTCTGAGAGTAAATCTTCCGTTTTCACGGCGCACTTACCATAGAAAATGACGAACTTCCTACTACAGGTATAAACTATATAGAGTATACTAATATTATAAAGAGGTAAAACTAACATTGTTTGTATATTTGGGCTAATCACGGGAATCACCAGTCCGATTTGAATAACTATTTTTGTATTGGGTAGCTATGTTCAAGAGGAAGGTTATAGGCTACGTTTTATCCCGAAATTCCCCACGGGAACAGGTACAACGTGAGTTAAACTGCGGATAAAAACTCTGACACCAGGGTTGGCAACTAACCTAAATGAAATTAAAAAATGACTGCACTTATTTGTTGACTTAATTGAACAAGCAAACCCCGATACAAGAAGCGCTCTCACCAACGAGCTTGTTAAAGGTAAAATAAAATAACGCAATAACTTGGTATCGTACGATTAATAGTGCAAGCAAAAATATTTGAAAACGAACGTGCATAAATTTCTAGTATTACATTCTACATACACCATCAAAAAACGTGTTATATTATATGAACAGACCATCTTACATCAACAGATAACCTCACAACCAACTCAGAACGCAGGTGGCGTATCATATGAAAACACTTCCCTCCAAAAATATTTTCCAAATTCGTTCGCTCCACCGGAGACGTGAAACTCAATTTGATGTGAGTTCATTAGAGCCCCAGAACGTAGTACCTATCTAAATAAACTTTGCTTACAAGGTCTGTACGAGTTGTTACTTTTGTTTCATTTAGTTTGTACCTAGGTTTGGATATAGGGTAAACTACGCAGTGTTTGGGAAAATGTAAAGATAGCTTTTCTAAGTAGTAAATAAGTAAGTAGATTAAATATTACGAAAAAGTTGATGTTTGCTTCCTAAGCAGTAACTACTAAGTAGTTATTACAAAAAAGTTTTTGCTGTTCAAACGTGCTAATCTCATAAACTACCATTCCGATTTGAATAATTCTTTTTGTAATGAATAGCCACATTCAACGGAAAGGTTATACGCTATTTTGCACCCTGAATTTATTTCGGGAACGCGGGTAAAACCGCGGGGCGCTGCTAGTAGTGACATGTTTCTAACCCAAACAAAACCAAACTTTGTAAACAAATAATTTATTTCCGTACACAACTAACTGCATTGCAGTTTTAACGAAAAACCACAAGATAACATTGATATATAGTTTTCAAAAAGCAATCAAGCGAATTATTTATGACTTGCTGAAAGAGACAGCATTAATCCTTTGGGAGTGTCAGAAAAGGATAGCTATATATCCGTATGACTTATGTTGGGATGAAGAAACCACGTTACGGGGTCGTATATCAACTGCTAATGGGTGTTTACTAACTATGAAATGTATTGTCACTTAAAATGGATTGTGTAACCCATTGTAGCCAAATGGGCGCTTTGAGCTACTGACACATGTTCATAATAAGCTAGTTTATAAGCAAGCTTAATGTAATAAGCATGGTAGAAGCATGCTTTGCAGAGTAATTAAACCAATAAGCATGAGTATTTGAGCCTTTCGAAAAATGAATTAATCTATGGAATCGACTACCCTGATTATAAGCAAACCTGCTCAGATGTGCTTAGAGTACCCCTCAACACGCGCCTCAGGTAGCTCGAAAATCAAACGACTGCTAAATATTGAGCTTACTCGAAATAAGCATTTGCATTATTAACAATGTTTGCCGATAAGCAATTGGTCACTATAAGCATGCTTATGTGCTGGTAAAGGTGTATTTTCTGTAGCGACCGCAACAGCAGGCAGCAACTGCCGACGGCAAGCAACAGTGTCGCCGCGCTCGACATTTTTGACCGACTTCAAAAAAAAGAGGAGGTTCTCAAATCGACTGTATGTTTTTTAAATGTTTTATTCACATTAATAGAAAGCTGTAATGGTGCTATTGTATAAATACAATATATAGTGGTTTAGGTGCTGTAATGAGCGTGTGTCTACCTTTAGTCCGGTTCAATTGACGGTCGAAGCATTTTGTGATACCTACATAAATTGGGTTTGAAGTTTCAGTAATGAAATCAAATATGTCTTATAACATTTCTAGAAAGTAATACTTAGTCGTAAAATAAGATATCGTAAGTGGGGTATCAACAAAGGGTCATAGGTCATTCTCGTCGACTTTTAGAAGGAGATAGTACTAAGGTTAAGGTCAGACAAAGGATTTTTTTCGTTCTTTCAGGTCATCTCTTTTTAATCTTCTTTGAAGAGAAGAGATGTAGTTTTATCTTCTCTAATCTTCTATCTATCTGTTCCTATATTAAGAAAGGAGTGTTATTTTGTCATATTGTACGTTTCCATAACAACGCTTTACGAAAACATTTCGACTATGACAATTCCTTGTTTGACAATTTCAATGTGTTGTGATTGGTCGGTTGAGTTCCGCGCAGCTTCGCTACGCGTCAGTGGAAGCGAACCCTAACTTTCTAAGTTAATATATAAAAATGGCTTCTTATTATGTGTTGAAAAATCCAATTCCGACCATATTTGTGCACGAAGCCTTATATTATTACGACCTATAAAAACTACAATACGAAACTAAAGTAATTTCTTAAGGCTAATTCCACACTCGAGCCTGTAAGGCAATTTGTCAAATCTTGATAGAAACTCTTTGTAACAGTCGACTACAAAGGTACAAAGTGAAAAGGTCAGTAGGACCAATAAAAAATTCATTGAGACAAATTGACAATGAAAAAACTAATCAAGTTGAGCTTTAATCATGCAGGCTAAGCTTTATATTAAGCTTTATATATTGAATTTTTGAGACATATTGTTAAGGATAACTTTCGATTTTACTAGCGGCTCCTTTGCATCGCTTGGTGTGAAAAGGGGAGTCCTTTCCTGTTAGGGGTTGAATTTCACAAAATCAAAACAATTTAGTAGTAGTAGTATTAGCCTGTAATGTCCCACTGTAGGGCAAAGGCCTCTCGTCTCACTGAAGATATCAGTACAGTGAGGAGGTTTCAGGCGTAATCACCACGCTTGCCTAATGCGGGTTGGTGATCTCAAACCCGAGCCATGTTTGAAAAGTAGAAAACATGTTTTCGCTCGACCCGGGAATTGAACCTGGGACCTCAGTCTTGGCAGGCGAGTGCACATACCACTAGACCACCGAGGCGTCAAAACAATGATTAAACATAAATAAATGATCGTATACATATCCAGGTAAGAAAGTAAAATAATTAAGTTCGTGTAGGTTTGTGGCCAACACTGGTGTCGGGAGTTTTTAGACCGCTGTAAGAGGGAAAGTTAGTTTCAACTATGAAAATTAGGTATTTGAAACATCTATTGCTGTCGCGATGGGCGAACGGGATGTGCTAGTGTGCGTGAGCGGGCTGGGCATGTGTGTGTGATGACTCGCGTCTTCTGCCCGCAAGCGTCAAACGAAAAGATGTTTCCTACTTTTCAAACATGGCTCGCGTTTGACATCACCAACCGTGGTGATTACGCTTAATCAAGCGTGGTGATTACGCCTAATCCTCCTCACTGAGCTGATATCTTCAGTGAGATGAGAGGCCTTTGCCCAATGGAAAATTCCATGCAAATAATTACCTTTTACTTTTTTATATAGTATCGCGGTGAGATAACACGATCTACACCAGATCAACAAATAAAACGTAAAAAAACTAACTTCGAGTCCCAGTAACCACTGTCAATTACTTAGTCCAGTAAATAAAGGCAATAAGTGCAGTTGAAAAACCACAGACTATTAAATGAACAAGTTGGAAATGTACGCAAATAATGATACAAGTGTAATACTGAGAATGTTTTATTATTTTAGAGGCGGTGCAGACTGCGATACAGACTGTCTTAAGGCAGTTCAGACTGTTCGTCCATCGTCAGTTTTTAGGCTGTCTGTAGTAGTTATGATTATAAAGTTTTATTAGTGAAGACGATGAAATGCAAGTTTTGACTTCGGTTTTTCTCATTTCTAGACATCTCTGTCTCTCTCCTCTCTCTCTAACTATCTCTCTATCTATTTCTTTGTGTAGAAAAGAGATAAAAGATAGAAGAGATTGCATTTTGACGTCCTTACGTGTGAAAGCTTATGAAGGAGTGTACACAATAATCTAATTTTTTTGGATTGGCACAAAATGTGGACCAATGTCGTCAATTTTCCAGCCGAAGACGATTGCTTCTGAAGAGGGAAAAGGTTTAGAGATAGGGTAAGAATGAAATAAAATCACTTAACCTTTTTCCTCTCCAGGAGCAATCGTCTTCGGCTGGAAAATTGACGACATTGGTCCACATTTTGTGCCAATCCAAAAGAAATAGAGTATAGAGACAAATAGTTTTTAAACCCTGACACCAGTGTTGGCCAGTATCCTACTTGAACTTAAGTACTTTATTAACCTATAGTATACTCGTAATTTCCATGCGATACGAACTAAGGCTTCTATCAAAAACTTTAACCGAAATAACTACTTTTGTATAAAAACTTTTATCCAATTAACAAGCAAAGAAATCTCAATTAAAAATTCTCCTACATGTCAAACATATCCTTTTGCATACATTCCAGCGCTTCTCAAAGTTTTCTTCGTTCAAAATATGAAGCACAGTTTCTCAAACTTTTTCCTCCAAGTTCGAACATAACAATTCCTGAAACTTTTTCAATTTATTTCATGTTTTTCAATTTTAATTATTTGTTTCTTTAGCCAATAATGTCACTTTTGGGTGCTAGGGTTTGGGTTCATGTTGTGTTTTGGTTTTTAAATTATTGGCTAACTTTTTTGGTTATTAAGGAACAAAATATAAAGAAGGGTGGGAATAATATGAATATTTTGAATTTATATGTCTAATGAGTTCTTCTCTAACTTCCGGACATAATGTTTGTAAATTATGTACCCAAATTGTTTTTATTTTTACAAGCATTTAGGTATTTAACTTCACTTGTTCGTTTGTAAGTTGGTTACGCTCGTACTCAGACATGTCAAATTCTTCCTTAGTAGAGATTTAATGAGTGATTTTGACATGTAATGTATGAAAACATACGTCAATTAGGTTAATGGACGTTTCTGAGTGTGGCAGGTAGTGTCGGACATATCATGCAAGTACATATCATCAACTGATGACGTGATATTTGGAATACGGGATTATTTGGAATACCGGATTATTTGGAATACATTTCAGTTCCGACGTAATAAAAGCATTGTTCATATTTTATTAATTTAAACCAACTTTAAGACGTTCTTAATTCGTCAGAATCTTTTTCGCCATTGTTTTCCTGTTATGTTTACCTCAACAGACCCAAAACAAGAAGTAAGTAAGCAACATCTATAAATACAACATACACTAATTCCGGCCAAACTTTTCCGAGCCTTCCATGTTTGCATCTAATAAATAATTTATATTTCTCACTTGTAAGGAATTCCGGATCCTACCCTGACAATATTACGTTTTACAAGGTAACACCCTCCATAAATAAATAATAAAGAATACACATTAGACCCGGAACTAAACAGTTTATTTTCACCATCACCGATTTTGCGAATGGTATTTGGTTATTTTTTTTATTAGAGACAGCGCCCCGCGGTTTTACCCGCGTTGTACCCGTTCTCATGGGAATTTTGGGATGAAAAATAGCCTTTAACCTTCCCGTTGAATGTGGCTATCTATTACAAAAAGAATTATTCAAATCGGACTGATAATTCCTGAGATTACCTCGAACATAGAAACAAACAAACAAACTTACAAATACCTTTTTATAATATTAGTATAGATGTGCATATACGTAAATATTTTTTTTCACACGAATTAATTGAAAACCTCTTTTTTGGAAGTTGGTTAAAAGTAAAGTGAAAGTAAAAAGTAGCTCTCGTGGCATAGTTTAGTAAGCCTCGTTAACTCATTGCTATTGTTAAGCAACGTGCACCTCGGCCCCTACTTGGATGGGTGGCCGGTAGTGGCATTCCTATCGGAGCGCTATTCTCGCTCGGGTGGTATGTTAAGCAGTAGTCCCGGTTAGACCATGTCGGAGGCCTTGGTCTAAAAACTTCGGATTGGCCATAAACCTACACGAACTTACTTAAATTACTATTTACCAAAATGATTATGTTTAAAATTAATTATAATGAGTACCGAAACTGAAAATTACTTTGACATGAGTATCCGGTACCGTAATTTAACAACTTCCGGAATCTTGACGAAGCTTAGATCTTATTAATTAAATTAATTAGGAAACGTAAAGGCATGTTTTCACTTGGACTTTTGAACAAACATTTGTGCAAATGTTCGCTCGCGATTGTAATGCAATATGCAATTCGAAAATCGAAAGTGGCATTTCTATCTGTGCGCTACCGTGCTTCAGGGGGCACGTTAAGTAGTCGATCCCGGTTGTTTCCATCGTTAGATCACGTAGGAGGCCTCTAGGTGCACTTAAAACTCGAACACCACCCTAGTGTTGGAATTATTAGACCGCTAAACGGCCTTCGACATGGTTTGGCGATTGAAACAACCGGGACCGACTGCTTAACATGCCCTCCGAAGCAAGGTAAAATGAATGAAGTATGTGTATATCTAAGTATGCATGCATATGTATATTTGTATTACGTGTGTACGTAATATAATTATAAACAAATATAATATACCCATATTTTATGTAAGTATACCTAGTTAAATATTTCCCGATTCCAATTAACCTGAAATTTGCTTTGCTTAATTCGCGATTTTGTCGCTTCGTTTGTTTACTTGGATTGGTATAATTATACGAAATTATGAAGATTCGGTATTACAGAATTTACTGTTTACACGGTTCGATTTAAGATGATCCTTGTAACACGAGGCTCCAATTAAAAAAAACTTTGTTGATTTGATTTGATTTGATTTGATTTGATTTGGCATAATTACCTGTATTTAAAAGTGTTACTTTATGGGCCGCACGCTATGTTATAGAAAGTAAATTCGAGTAAGTTAGTGGCAACACTATGTAAGTAATCTAGGAATAGAATTTAGCTCTTTGAAAACATGTGTAATCTATGAAACTTCTTGTCACTATTGTAAGTAAAAGTAACTTCTAGTAAGTTAGTGGGCAACCCTGGTATCGGAGTTTTTAGACCACCAATAGACCTCCGACTTAGTCTATCGTTTGAACCAACCGAGACCGACAAGGTGCCCTCCGAAGCACGGTAGCGCTCAAATATAAATGCCACTATCGGCCACCTATCTAAGTAGAGGCCGTACTGCACGTTGCTTAACAATCGCAATGAGCTAACATCGCTTAGTCAAACGTAGCGAACGCGCGTCACTAGTGTGCTTAATCTAAAGTACATAAACCTAAGTAAAAGTCTTAGAACTAACTTTACTATACGCAAATTACACTCACTAGTGATTTAGATTTAAGCAAAATCACTTACATAGGAAAAAACAAAGTCGCTTTTCGCTGTCTGTCTGTCTGTCCCTATGTATGCTTAAATCGTAAAAACTACGCAACGGATTTTTATGCGGTTTTTTTTAACAGATAGATTGATTCAAGAGGAAGGTTTATATGTATAAAAAATCCGGAATTTTCCCACGGGAACGCGCACAACGCGGGTAAAACCGCGGGCGCTGCTAGTATATAACTAAAAGTCTTCTAACTTTACTATAGATAGCGTACACTCGTCCTTAGTATCACATTACATCTCAAATAAAACCTCCAATACTACTTACATGGGTACATTTTGATCCAACAACTTTGACACAAAATAATGATAGTAGTTAAAAGTCTCAAGTTCAAAGTAACTGCGTGTTGGAAATGATAGTTAACCCTTTGGTCTGATCACTGTTATTACTGAGATGCTAGAGGCGCCTGTCGACACATAGTTGTATCAAATTATCACTTTTGAACTCAATTTCTTACTAATTTTGTTTTAGGTCCGAATTAAGTAGGTGTTGTTGAAGATTATAGCGTGTTGTTTTTTGTTTTGATGTTGTTGCTTCTTTGATTGGTTGGGGGAAGATATACAGTTAATACCACAGACATAGAAACCTCTTCGTTTCGCTCTATTTCTATCCTACTATTATTATAAATGCGAAAGTTTGTGAGAATGGATATATGTATGTACTAGCCGCGCCCCGCGGTGTTACCCACGTTGTATCGGTTCCCGCGGGAATTTCGGGATAAAATGTATCCCATGTTTTATTGTGATGTTTAACCTATATTACTGTAAAGTTTCATCCAAATTCGTTCTGTAGTTTTTTCGTGAAAGAGCAAAAAACATACATCCATACATTCATCCTCACAAACTTTAGCATTTATAATATTAGTAAGAAGTAAGATGTTTGTTACTCTTTCACGAAAAACGTAAAAATTATTTTTTTTATATTGTTCCTTGTTGTAATTCATCTGTATTTTAATATTTTCTCACCGTATAAATAACGTCTCACAACCCGATACGAATCCATAAATACGTAGGCAGTAAGTAACATTCTCATAAAATACCAGCTTCTTAAGCAACTCACACCTACTTACTTGATAAAAACTATGTAATAAACGAATCTACACTTCTACACTAATATTATAAAGAAGAAAACTTTGTTTGTTTGTAATGAATAGGTCCAAAAACTACTGGACCAATTTTAAAAATTCTTTCACCATTCGAAAGCTACATTATCCACGAGTAACATAGGCTATTTTACATCCCGAAATTCCCACAGGAATGGACACAACGCGGGCAAAACCGCGGGGCGCTGCTAGTCTCCTATAAAAACGCTCCTTAGACTGTGACTACCTTAGGGTGCAGATATAACAGCTACTTGCTTGATAAAAACAATTTTATTAAACGTACAACAGATAAACAGGATATTCTCCCATACCTATAGTCCAATAAACTTCTTTAAACATGTCGGTAACGACAATCAATAAAAAAGTGATAAACGCAAGCAAAATGAGGGGGTTTAATAGTCTTTTAAAAGATGAGACGAAGCGGCGTGTGGTAATCGAGTTCAAAACCTAGGTCATGAGTTTGAGACCTGGCGGCCATTTTTAAATTTCTTTGAAGTGTTTTGACCGCCTATTATACTGAGAGCCAGTCTTTATAAACTATTTCTACTGGCAATTTCAGATAGCTATCACTTGTTCATATTACGATAACTAGCAGCGTCTCTCGTTATACCCGCGTTGTGCCCGTTCCCGTGGGAATTTCGGGAATTTTTATGCATATAAACCTTCCTCTTGAATCACTCTATCTATTTAAAAAAAAACCGCGTCAAAATCTGAATAACCCATCAGAATAACCCATGGGATACATTTTATCCCGAAATTCCAGCGGGAACGGGTAGGTACAACCTGGGTATAACACCGGAGGGCGCGGCTATTGAAAAATACATAAAAGTCAGTTTCATTAAAAACGGTCCATTCTTTTTAAAAACACTCTAACGGTCACAACCAATAGGATCACTCCCCTATACCCAATATAATAAGTAAAACCTTTCCTTATCAAATGGATTCGTTACTTAATTATATTATCTGTCCAATTCAATTCAATATCAATTACGCACAAGTGTCATTTCAATCCACCTGCCTTGTTACCAATGAATAGAGTGTAATTTCCTACAGATTCCGTGTCAAAATCAGAAGCGAACAAAGGACTAATGGTTTACTACGAACTTTTGTCGTAACGGTATAGTTATAGCACAGCAATAGTATCTAATAATACTAAAAACGGCCATGTGCGAGTCGGACACGCGCACGGTGGGTTTCGTACTTAAAAAAATGGTAAAAGATCACGTTAGTTGTATGGGAGCCCTTGAATATTTGTTTTATTTTATTTTTGTGTTTTTTGTTATAGCGCCAATAGAAATACATCATCTGTGACAATTGTTTAGCTATCACCGTTCTTGAGATACAGCCTGGTGACAGACGCACGGACGGATGGACGGACAGCGAAGTCTCAGTATTTTTTTTTTTTTTTTTTTTTTTTTTTAATTTATTTTAATATTACAAAGAAACACACTTTACAGAGAAATCATCTCTTGCCAAACTATATAAGTTTGTTGGCAAGTAATTACGCTTATACATATAACATTGCGTGTTCCTACTTATCTAATAACATAATGAATAATCCTAATAAACTACGTAAACAAAAATTATTTGCTGAGTCGCATTGAACAACATGTTATTCAATGCGGCCCAGCAAACAATTCTTTATTTTAAATTTAAGTGTATTTTTAGATAATGTGGGTTCACCTCTCAGCCAGGCAACATTATTGAATAGGACCGGTACCACATATTTATTTAAACGCTTCCCATAGCAATTTTTATATTTAGGGACTATAAACTTCCGCTCCCTTACCCCTCTGGTCTTATATTTATTTGACACTGGTATTTTTAGGTCATTATTAAAATAGGAGTCGATTACTATTTTGTATTTTAGTTTTAAATCTACAGGTAGTATCTTAGTTAATATATATAATTTTCTATAATCCCTTCTACAATTATTCTTATCGCTTTTATTTACCAGGTATTTAATAAATCTTGTCTGTAAATCATAGATATCTTTAATATAGGAAGTATAGGTACGGCCGTACACACTTATACCGTAGCTGATCAGTGAATCCACCAAGGCAAAATAGACAGTACGAAGAGTTTTCTTGCTTATTACATATTTAAGTTGATAGAATTTACTCAAAATAGCTCTTAATTTAGTACACAATTCCTCAATATGCTATTAGTGTCCCGTTTTTACCTTTTGGGTACGGAACTCTAATAAACACAGATATTATACTACTAATATAATGAGTTTGTTTGTTTGAATGCGTTAAACTCAGAAACTAACGATCCGATTTGAATAATTATTGTTTTAATAGATAGCCACATTCAACGGGAAGGCTATAGGCTATTTTTCATCCCGAAATTCCCACGGGAACGGGCACAACGCGGGCAAAACCGAGGGCCTTGTTAGTACAATTTGACGTTAACTGTAGATTACGAATTACAATTTCGTAGTAGGGTCCCAGGTGTCAGTATATCAGCGTCGGCAATACCTATCAATTTTGTTAATTGAACGATTAATTATATTAGAAGGAAGACAGCCGCAGAAGGCAATTCATCCTGCTGTTGTCTATGACTCTAAATCAAAGGTTCACACACTTAGCAATCAAATGGTGGAATAAGATGTTTGAGGCTGTGGTCGTGACAGGTTTGATTACCTGTTCTTTGGCTAATGAATGATTAACAGCCTCCGTGGTCTTGTGGTTTGAGCGCTCGGCTCTCGATCCGGAGGTTCCGGGTTCGATTCCCGGTGGGGGTAATTTCGCAGAAAAATCTCTTTGTGAGACTGTCCTCAGTTTGGTAACGGCATTGCAGGCTGAATCACCTGATTGGCCGAAAAGTAAGATGATTCCGTGCTTCGGAGGGCACGTTAAGCCGTCAGTCCCGGTTACTTTCTACGGATAGTAGTCGTTACATGAGCCATGTCAGAGGCCTTTGGCGGCTCAATAACTCTGACACCAGGATTGGTCAGGTTGATATAGAAAGGTTTAGATCTGGCCTTAAAATCTTTCCGACAATGAAGTCACTTTTACTGCAAAAATGGCGTCAAGAAGCCTTTAATTGTACAGTCGACCTCAAAACTCGTTCCATCTCAAAGGAAATGTATCGCCCGGGGCTGGACTTATGTTCTCGACTGACCCTGTCATTACTCCTCACTTTTGGTAATAACTTCACGAAATTAAATGGATTGAAACGAGTGACAGTTTTTAAAAATGTATTTATTTAATGATAGGTTGGTAGAATTGTTAATGAGCTGGTATTTTGAAAGGGATTTTAAACTAGTTGGATTTATTCGATGTATAAAGTATCTATATGTGTATACTAATATTATATGAGGTATTTGTAATTTTATTTGTATGTTCTAATCTCGAGAATTACTAGTCCGTTTCGAATAATTCTTTTTGCAATGGACAGCTACATTTAATCGAAGTTGTTATGCTATTCAATTCCAAATGCCCATTGTAGATATGCATATCTATGAATTAAAATGAAATATTGACAGTACATGCTATAACATTTTATACTGAGTATAACTGTACCGGTAGTTCGGTTTTTTGGTAAATTGTATTAAGACTACAAGTTCATCTTCTTAGAAGTGTGCCACGGCGCAACGACACCTACGGCGATGATGACTTGCGAATATTTCGTAAAAAAGGAGATTGAGAATTAGCTAACAGCTAATTTAATTTTGTGTTATTTACCGACTTCAAAAAAAGGAGGTTTCTTAATTCGACAGTATAATATGCTTTCTTGAAGACAAAAACTTCCGTGGTCGCTCTCTGAATAATAGCACTACCTATTTTACAAACTGTCCCAGAATTGGTCACAAACCTAATAAAATTGAATGTATTAACGAACTGTCCATAATTAACTAACTATTCCCAACCTCCTCTATTAAAGTAAATCTCAAAGAAGTCTTTCAGAATCCCAAACAGGAGCCTTCAAAGCACCGAAAGGATAGCATTAAAAAGCACTAGAAAGCTCGCATTCTGGACGTAAAGCTTTGTTCAAAGCTCCGTCTGAAGTACGTACAAGTTTGCCCACAGTTTTCTTGAGTTTACAATCAGACTACAAAAGTTTTAGCAGGAAGACATTAATATGTAAAATGTAAAAAAATATTTGGCTTACCGCCTCAGAGAAGTGGAGACGATGGTGGAAGGTCTTTGCCCAACAATGGGACACCCGAATCTAATATAATAGTACCTACGTCTTAGTAGTGACGTCAGCATTTTTAAAATAAAATAAGTTTTGGGTGCCTTGTCACTACAGCTTTTAGCTTTTTTTACATAAATCACTACTTAACTAACAAAGAGCTAAACACAGTTTCCTGTGAGCATATTTCAATAAATACTTATCCTCGCTTCGACTACCTTTAGAATTACCATTTCCCCGCCAGTATAAAGCTGGATTTAGGGAAGACCAGGATAAAATACCTTGAACCTTCGGGAGCCTCACTGCTTTTGTTTGTCGCTCAAAGATTTTGTATCTGAAAGAAATGATTTAACAGCAAAATTGTATTGTTTATTCGTTTGAGAAATTTGGGTACGATTTGTGGTTTATGTTTTGGTGAACGGGTTTAATTGAAGAATGTTATGTGGTGTTTGGGATGTGGAGGAAATAATGAGGAAGATTTTAACCTCCTTTACGAAATGTAAGGGCGAAACCCCACTAAACATAGGAAAATAAAGCTTCCTCTTCAATCATACTATCTATTAAAAAAACCGCATCAAAATCCGTTGCGTAGTTTTAAAGATCTAAGCATACATAGGGACAGACAGCGGAAAGCGACTTTTTTATACTATGTAGTGAAGTTATGACAATGTCTCTATGTTACACTTACGTGTCACGTGACATTTGCTACGTTTGTGTACAAGTTATGTCTGTTTGTAGACTGTTGTGGCTACAGTATGCACTCGCCTTCTAAAACGGATTTACTTCGGAGATTTTTGTAAAACTCACAATATTTTTAATGGCCACTTCCAAAAATTCTTTTCTTCGCCTATTTCCTGATTAATGTCTCCAAATCTTTGAATTCGGTTTATCCTGAAAAATATGACGTCATAAACTTTATGTAATTTCAGAATTTGATATTTGCTTCCTTATTTACGACTTTCATAGTCCTTTGGTTATGTTACCGATATCAGTTGCTTTCGCCAAGATTTGGAGCGAGAATTTTTTGGTAAAAAGGAATATGAATCATAATCAAACTTACTAACTGAATACATAATCCTACTCATATTATAAATGTGAAAGTTTGCGAGGATGCACGTATGTTTGTTACTCTCACGCAAAAATTACTGAACGAATTTATAAATTTTTACACCACGGGTGGAATCGCAGAGCGCGGCTAGTTATACATTATACTACGACAAGTTACAGGCTTTAAAGGTCTGTTTTCTTTAGGGTCCGTAGCACCAACTGCCGACCGCAAGCACCACTACTGGTTTCTTTGTATCTCTGTGAAATGTCGAGCGCGGCGACACTGCAGCCTGCGGTCGGCAATTGCTGCCTGCGGTCGCTACCGGAAACACACCTTTATGAAACATTCCCAATCTAGAAACTTCTATCTTAACTAAGAAACCATTCAAAAAAGTCTAATTAAAATTTAAGAAACGTTCCCCTGAATTGCTTTGTTTTGTGATATTTTTTCATAATATTCTCTGTAATAAAAACAAATTTCTTAGAAATTTTCCGGATGGCTATCGCTAAAGTTAAAATGTCCTTTAGTTACTTTGTTAACGTTTTTAGCGAATATAAAAATTTAGTATCAATTGAAACTTGAGCTTAGCAACACTCTTTGGGTATTAATTAATTTTAATTATAAATTTTAGGGACACGAGCTTTAGAGATTTTAACGGTTTTTTTATTAAAAAATTACCAAATTTTCAACAGGATTTTCAGTAAGTTTTTTCACCTAAATGAAAAAACTTACTGAACATATTACAAAACTAGCTTAACCCGACGCAAAAAGAGGAGCCTTTTCCTTTCAAATGGCATATTCAATGGTCATGTCACTGCTGAGCAACACGATTATGGTCCATAACATAGCCCAACTTTATTCTTCGGTGGTCAAAAACACCGAGTTGGCCAATTTCGATTCCGCGTTGTGTCCGTTCCCGTGGAAATTTGAGGAATTTTTATACATATAAACCTTCCTCTTGAATCACTCTATCTATTAAAAAACTGCATCAAAATCCGTTGCGTAGTTTTAAAGATCTAAGCATATAATAGGGACAGACAGACAGCGGAAAGCGACTTTGTTTTATACTATGTAGTGATTTATTTGAATTTTTCACGCAATATAAATTATTTGATCACACCCTGTACACCATGGCTCAGCAACCAAAATGTTCATATAACCTCCACATACATTAAACGTTATCTTATCACTGATTTATCTGTTCAATTGTATTTTACGTCGCAACGTTATTCCACGTTCGTAAAGAGACGTCACGTTATTTTTGCACAAGAAATCCATCAATACGATCTCCATTTCATATTCGTAGTTCTGTGTTTTATGGAGAATATGGCGGTGGGAATGTTTTATTCTATGTAGTGATAACATGATTTTCGTAAAAGCCCCGTAGATATTGATTTAACCTACCCCTATCCTACTTCCTACTAATATTATAAATGCGATAGTTTGTGAGGATGTATGTATGTATGTTTGTTACTCTTTCACGCAAAAACTACTGAACGGATTTAGATGAAACTTTACAGTAATATAGGCTAAACATCAAAATAACACATGGGATACATTTTATCCCGAAATTCCCACGGGAACAGGTACAACGCGAGTAACACCGCTGGGCGCGGTTAGTATGTTTATAAACCTTAGCAGTGCGTTTTTACTTATTGCTCTTATTGCCACACTTACAAACATTCGTTAAATCGACACTTAACTAATTGACGTAATTTTAAAACATTACATGTCAAAAGCAGTCATTAAATTTCTACTAAGAAAGCTTTACTTCTCTGAGCTTTAAGCTATTATTCTACCAATCTTCAACATTCATCTCGCTACTTCCATCAACATAAGAAACACTATAACTCTCACAATTCCACAATAAAATGCAAGTTCCGGTATTTGTATAAAATTCCCGGATTCCAGACAAATTGACATTTGAAATACGGAAAGTTATTCCGCTCGGAGCTTCGCGTGTAATCTGGAATATTCTGGACTCTTGGAGGAACCTCAACTTTGATATTACTTAGTTTTTCTGTTATAACACGTATTACGAGCAGCGCCTGCAGTTTTACCCGCGTTGTGTCCGTTCCTGTGGGAATTTTGGGATAAAAAATAGCCTATAACCTTCCCGTTGAATGTGACTAACAGTAACAAAAAGAATTATTTAAATCGGAAAACAGAAAAATCAAACTCTTCAGCTTTATTATATTAGTATATATTATTTTAGTATTTATATATGTACTAACTAGCAGTGCCCCGTGGATTTACCCGCGTTGTGCCCGTTCCAGTGGGAATTTCAGAATTTTGTATACATATAAACCTTCCTCTTGAATCACTCTATCTATTTAAAAAAACCGCATCAAAATCGGTTGCGTAGTTTTAAATATCTAAGCATACATAGGGACAGACAGCGGAAAGCGACTTTGTTTTATACTATGTAGTGATTATATGAGGAAGACTCGAAATTACTAGAGAAAAAGGAACTATACAAGCACAGTTGTTGGATTCAAAGGCTAGTAGCTATCTTGTTATGTAAGTAAGTTCGAGCAGGCTTGCGGCGAACTCTGCTGTCGGAGCTTCTTGACCGCCGAAAGGCCTTGCCTTGGATGTGCTCTTACGATTGAAAGAACTGAATATATTTACGAATGCTATGTCACGTCGGTCCCAATCAACATTTAATATTATTGTTATTGCATATTTCAAGTATTTGTAATAATCAAAATAACTTATAACCGCCAAAGATAATTGAATCTCAAAAATTCATGCTTTTTTCAAATTCAGTTACTTCATTCATATCGAGTAGGTTAGGGGCCAACCCTGATGTCGGAGTTTTTAGACCGCCTAAAGACCTCCGACATGGTCAACCCAATTACTCAACATTTCTGATACAAAATTTTGAAGGCTCCAATACCCAAACTTAAAGATAACCCCTTTTAACTACTTCAGATTTCACCCCCAAAAACTGAAAATCCATCAAATGCTTACCCAAACTAGTGATGTGCCCATCGATATATCTTAAAATAACGCACTTAACATCTGAACATCGTATAAATCAGAACGTGCGGCGAAATAATCGAAAATAAATGGGAAAGACATCAATCATTCACGATCAGCCGAGTTTATACAGATCATCACTATTATGGGTAATGTAGCTTGTTGACATAGTGATGGGGTATTGTCGATGAAATAGGCACTATGGTTATAGACCAGAGATTCTCAAATATTTCTGTTAAAGTAAATTCGGCTTAAAAACAAAACATTTTATTTTTATTTATTTGCTAGCCGTGTCTCACGGTTGTACCCGTTCCCGCGGGAATTTTGGGATAAAATGTATCCCATATGTTATTCCGATCCAAAACTTATATCACTGTCAAGTTCCATCGAAATCCGTCCAGTGGTTTTTTCGTGAAAGATTAAGAAACATACGTCCTTCTCAAACTTTCGTATTTATAATATTAGTAGGATTTATTGGTAGCTAAACTTAGTGTCAGAGTTTTTAGACCGTTTAAAGGTCGGACGATTGAAATAACCGGGACCGATAATTTCTGCTGCTAACATCTACTTATGCCTGGTATAGCCCTACGTTCCGAAGGTTGGGAACCTTATATACATACTCGATGAAATAGCTACGTATCGACGGAACGATGGTACGATCTCCCATAATGTTCTATTGTATTTGTCCGTAATTGGTATTAGTTACATAGGATAGGACTCTCAATTAAGTTCTTTAAGTAAATAGAGCCCTCTTTGATATTGGATAGACGTCGGTCAGTTATATTAATACTATTAGGTACTTGTTGACAAGCACGTAGGCACAGTGGCATGTGAGAGCGCTTAGGACCGAAACTGCGTTAAGCGTGCGCCCGTCGCGTGCGCCCGCCGCATCGCCGGCCTCGTGCGGTTTCATACAAAAGTGAACTGTCGCGTGCGCCCGTCGCATGCGACATTGACACCGCAAAAAAATTCAAACAAACCCAGTCACTGAACCTGCAACCTCAATAGTGCACAACACACGACTAAACTCTAACCGACTAACACAAATAAAACGATCCCACAGACTTTTTCAGTTCATTTTCCTCTAATTAAACCGCATTTTGTTTTGTGTAAATGTTTTGTAGCAGCGGGTTGTGGTCGCGAATGTCAGTGAAATTAGTTTTAACAGTTCAACGGGTTTTGAAAAATGTATTTTCTATCTTTATTCTTTACCAACAGCCCCGCGGTTTTACCCGCGTTGTGCCCGTTCTCTGGGCACAGATAATTTGAGCAATAAAAAGAGCACAGATAATGAGACATTGATAGAAGATTAACACATTTGACAATTGACAGTATGGACAGACTTCAGAAGTAAACTAATATAATAAATCTGAAAAGTTTGTTTTTCTGTTTGCTTGGACGCGCTTATTTCAGAAACTACCAATCCGATTTGAATAATTATTTTTGTAATATATAGCCACATTCAACGGGAAGGCAACAGGCTATTTTTCATCTCAAAATTCCCACAGGAACAGTCACAACACAGGTAAAACCACCGGGCGGAGCTAGTACGATACAAAAGGACGATAAAAGTAAATACATTGTACACGTTGCCTTAAGTAAATATATTCTCATAGTTATTTGAAATTAAGACATCAGGTGCCCGGGAATGGAGCCAAGTTGTCCCAAGAAAGTTGCTTATTAAATACCTAAGAAAAAACTCGCAGAATTTGCCAAGTCCCATATTAAAAGGCTCGAATATAATTGGATGGTTGTTATTAGAAGTTCTATTACTTATTATTATACTTATTTAGCTGGCAAAGTTTTCAAAATATTAAGTTTTTGTTGTGTGTATTTTCAGATTAGGATGTTTTTGCATGTATTTTAAATGATGTTTTAAGTAAATGAATACTAACCGTGGTTACAGAAGATTAGCTTTACACACGGTTCCTGTAAAGGACAGAGCATAGAAGCACCGCCGGGCCAGCCGCTACAGCGCGTGGTGCTTCTATGCTCTGTGCTGAAAAGACTCCGAAACGTCAGATAAAACTCTATACTAATAATATAAAAAGGTATTTGTAATTGTTTACATTTCCGGGTTAATAACAAGAACTGGCAGTTCAATTCCAATAATTATTTTAGTAATGGATAATCACATTCAAGGAGAAGCTTACTGTATATTTCTGAAATTCTCTCAGAACAGCCACAGCACTAGTCTTCTTCTTCATCGAGTCGGTCAACCTGACCAATCCTGGTGTCAGACGAGTTATTGAGCCGCCAAAGGCCTCTGACATGGCTCATGTAACGACTAGTATCCGTAGAGAGTAACCGGGACCGACGGCTTAACGTGCCCTCCGAAGCACGGAATCATCTTACTTTTCGAGCAATCAGGTGATTCAGCCTACAATGCCCTAACCAAACTGAGGAAAATCACACAAAGATATTTTTGTGAGATATTGTCCCCACCGGGAATCGAACCCAGAACCTCCGAATCGTGAGCCGGGCGCTCAAACCACAAGACCACGGAGGCAGCACTGGTAAAACTGCAGGACGTGGCTACTGTAAAATAAAAGCGAAGTGTATCCGTAAACGTATATAGTTTCAAATCAAAATAAGATACACTTCTGGACTACAATAACCCCAAGCGTCTAAATCCAAAACTACATCACAATCCGGGCTATTTATCAAGAAGCATTAAGCACACTGTTGGCACATATAACAGGCTCCCACTACAAGTAATATATTCCGTACGCGTCGAACAAAATTCGCGGATTTATATATCTACGTGACGAGTTTTGTTTGGTACAAGCAAAAGGTTATTGTGAAAACTTCGGGATAATGGAATTTGTGAAAAGTTTTTCAGAATTAGAATGTAAGGTGACTTAATCAGATTTCGGATGTCTTAGTGATGGAGATTGGGGGTTGGGTTTGAATTCTTTAACTTAAGGGTGCGTTTCCCTTGGCGCGAAGCGGAGCTGTACGGAGCTCAACCGACCAATCACAACGTATTTTGGAGTAAAGACCTAATTAGGCAAATCAATATCGAAATGGCACTAACCTTGAGTGCGTTAATGACTAACACGTTGTAAACAGAAAATGCCAGCCACAGATGCCAGCCAATGAGTACGACACGCGTCTTCGTGTGTGCAACTTTCAGTACCGTTGGCAAGATCATTGTTTATATTAATTTGACATAACGAATGCGAACCGAAGGCGAATCACAATTGAATGACTTTTTTCCGTTTAAATCTACCATGCTATCGCTACTTCAAAGAAGAAAGAATTTTCAGAGCATTGTGACGCGAACCATGGTGCACACTAAGACATTGTGTATGTACAATTACCTACACCAGTATGGCTCGAGGGCGGTGTTGGATAAAACTACTGTACCAGTTTGTATGTTAAAGGATAATGAGGTTGACTGTTCTATCAACGCTAAGCCTAATCGCTGAGCAAATTCGTGATATCTTTGCCAAATAGTCGGCAAATATTTGGTAGTACCAATACGTATTTGCCTGATATATAATTTGCAATTAAAACATATTTCTAGAGGAGTAACATATGATAAAATATAATAATTTAAGAAATAAAAGCTTCAAAGTATTTTACACTAGCAGCGCCCCGCGGTTGTACCCGCGTTGTGACCGTTCCCGTGGGTATTTTCGGGAATTTTTATACATATAAACCTTCATCTTGAAAGACTCTATCTATTTAAAAATACCGCGTCAAAATCCGTGCAGTAGTATTTGAGTTTATCGCGAACAGACAGACGCGGCTCGGGACTTTGTTTTATAATATAACATGTAGTGATGATATTGCAAGAAATAGGGATCTATTTAAGGCGAAATTCGTTTGTTTATTCAACATATTAAGGTACTATATTTTCTGCTATTTATTTCTACCGCTCGTGGCGTAGTTGTTTATTGCAATTGTTTAGCAACGTGCAGCTCGATCCCCACTTGGATGGGTGGCCGATAGTGGCATTTCTATCTGAGCGGTACCGTGCTTCGGAGAGCACGTTAAAGTGTCTCAATCGATAGACTATGTCGGAGGTCTTTAGGTGGTCTAAAAACTCCGCTATCAGGGTTGGCCACTAACCTACTCGAAGTTACTTTTTAGGTACTTAAGAGTTCTTCTCTCTCCTATGAAATAAGAAAATATATATATATATAAATTATGTAAATCTCAACCCAACAGACTGAAACCAGGTTAAAATACTTTCATATTAGCGAGCCTTTGGCATGAAGCTTTTAAGGTAACCAATTCAAGTCTCCTCCGAATATAAGCGTTCCTCTCCGTACCAAGCATTACCTCTAGGATTACATTAGTACCAAAAATCTTTCAGGAATCGTGAACAAAGCGATCGAATGAGAGAGAACAATAGGAAAGAAAATCCTTTGAGTTTTATAAGCCGATTGTAAGTCTAACTTTTTATAGGCTTGTTTGCAAGCGAGAAGAACTTATTTTATTTGTTTCAGTTGCTAACTAGTAGCGCTTCGCGGTTTTGCCCGCGTTGTGCTTGTTCCCGTGGGAATTTCGGCATGTTTTATACATATAAACCTTCCTCTTGAATCACTCTATCTATAAAGAAACCGCATCAAAATCCGTTGCGTAGTTTTAAAGATCTAAGCATACATAGGGACAGACAGCGGAAAGCGACTTTGTTTTATACTATGTAGTGATGTTCTTATAAAGATCGGATTACAAAGAAATGTTATCTTCGTATCTATTAAGCTTAATCTAAACCTATTGCTTCCATAGTAGGATAATATTTATCCAATATAGACAAATAGCTATTTGGCTATTTTATGACTGTGTCTTCTGGTCTATGAAATCTACTAGCCGCGCCTCGCGGTTTCACCCGCGTTGTACCCGTGCCCGCGGGAATTTAGGGATAAAATGTACCCCACGTGTTTTTCTGATATATGACCTATATTCATGTAAAGTTTCATAAAAATCCGTTGAGTAGTAGTTGAGAACAAACATACATAATATGTACATCCATCCTCACAAACTTTCGCATTTATAATATTAGTAGGATAAAGAACTCAAAAGACAAGACTGCATCAGACTTTTGTCCGTCGCGCACTTGTTGTCCGTCAGACAAATGGTGAACCCACGCACGCAGTTAAGGCAGTCTCCAGACAGTCTACACAAGACTACTTAGTCTGTAATGGTCCTAAGTTGTACTTAAATGTAACTACTACGATATTTGTAAAGACTTAAGTACATAAGTGAGTACAATGTCAAATGACACAAGCTAAGTATACATACACTGTGACATTTGACTTCCATACGTCTTTCGAATAACTCACTTACGAAATTGAAATACAATATCAACCGAACACAAATTGAATTGTTTCTTGAAATATTTCTTTGAAATTGGCCATAACTAGGGTTCTGTAACCAAAGAGTAAAAACGGGATCCTATTGCTAACTGCCGATCAGAGACTTCCATTAACTCCACACTTAACTAACTGACGTTATTTGTCATACATTACATGTCAAAATCACAAATTAAATCTCTATTAAGGAAGCATTAGACGTCTCTGAGTACGGGCGTAAGACTCCGTTGTCCGTCTGTCTGTCACCAGGCTGTATCTCATGAACCGTGTTTGCAAGACAGTTGAAATTTTACAGATACATTTATGTTGGCGCCTTAACAACATATACTAAACCAAAAAAAGTAAAGTATTGGCCTGCAATGTCCTACTGCCGGGCAAAGGCCACTCTTCTCACTGAAGATATCAGTACAGTGAGCATGCCTAATCCTTCTCACTGTACTAAAACAAAAATAAACTACATTTTTAAAGATTTTTGAAGGTACGGAACGTGCGTGATTTCGGCTCGCACTTGGCCATTTTTTGAAGATTATAACAGCCATTTCATTGAACAATATCTATGACACATAACCAAAAAGGTAGCATATGTTTTTGTGTAACAATTAGCCTTTGTAATATAGGAATATCTATTTAGTTTGTATCTCGCGTAAGCAATATTGAGTCTGGGTCAGATTTAATCCGAACTTAGTTGTCCGTAAGTTAGTACTGGTGTTAGGGTGGGAATACACTGAGGATATTTGCTTACTTATGAAACAGCTTTGCAAGGTACCTAAGTGTATTATAAATGTTATATTTTTTAAATTCGAAACTGCGTTTACGGATACACTTCGCTTTTATTAGGCGCGTTAAGAAACCACTATTGTTAAATGTCCTGAACACTTGGAAAACCGCATCGAAATCGAGCCATCCGTATGAGAGCTACGATGTCACAAACACACACACACACACATATCGACGTCAAACTTAAAACACCACTCTTTGGCGTCGGGGGTTAAAAATCCTTGGGGTCTTCAAAAACGAACAAAAAGATTTTCAATTCAACTGAATTTTTCAACATACAAACTCACAACGGAAACAACTGTGAGACGCAATTCACGGTACCTTTCAAAACCATAATCACTTACTAATTACGTATAATTCGCTCAGTATACCCACAGAATTACACAACCCACTTCTATTGTATTACAAAACAAGGGTCTTCAGAGCTTATGGGAGCATCTAATATTATAAAGATTTAAAATTTGTAGTTTTGTTTGTTTGTATGTTCAGAGAGATGAGAGGCCTTTTGCCCACCAGTGAGACATAATAGGTACCTTTTTAAACCTACCTGTATGTTCGGGCTAATCTCAGTAATTACCCGTCCGATTCGTATAATTCTTCTTGTAATGGATAGCCACATTCAACGGAGCGCTAGTGGTTAAGTAAGTTTGACTAAGCGATTTTAGTTCTTTGTAATTGTCAAGCAACGTGCAGCTCGACCCCTACTTGGATTGGTGACCGGTAGTGGCATTTTTATCTGAGCGCTACCGTGCTTCGGAAGGGATGTAAAGCAGTAGGTCCCGGTTGTTTCAATCGTCAGACCATGTCGGAGGCCTTTAGGCGGTCTTAATACTCTGACACCAGGATTGGCCACTAACCTACTCGAAATGACGGAAAGGCTATGTTTCATCCCGAAACTCCCAAACGGGTACAACGCGAATAAAACCGCGGGGCGCTGCTAGTTACGTATATTTCGCTCAGTGTACCACCAGAATTACGCAACTCACTCTCATTGTATAACATAACAAGGGTCGGCCGAGCTTATGGGAACATATTGAACGATATGGAACGTTATATCTGGATGTCACCTTCTGTCACATATTATTGTTAATCAATGCTGTATCTGAGGTCCCTGAATATGTATGGATCCGCTGAGGTTTGCGGTTTCGTCTTTTGGCCGAATAATGTTATGTATTTCGGATTAATCTGGTAATATTTTGTAGATGTAACAGATATTCTTTGGGTTGGAAATGAACTAGCAGTGTCACGCGGTTTTACACACGTTGTGCCTTTCCCGTGGGAATTTTGGGATGAAAGTAAGCTAGTAGCCTTCCCGTTGAATGTGGCTAAGTATTAAAAAAATAATTATTCAAATCGAATTGGTAGTTTCTGAGATTAGATTGAAAAAACAAAAGAACAAATTCTTCAGCTTTAATATATTAGTATAGACTAGCAGCGCCCCACGGTTTTACCCGCGTTGTGACCGTTCCCGTGGGAATTTCGGGAATTTTTTTACATAAAAACCTTCCTCTTGAATCACTCTACCTATTACAAAAAACCGCATTAAAATCCGTTGCGTAATTTTAAAGATTTAAGCATACAGACAAACAGACAAACAAGCAAACAGACAAATAGCGACTTTGTTTTATACTATGTAGTGATGCGAAAGTTTGTGAGGATGGATGTATGTATGGATGTATGTATGTATGGATGTATGTTTGTTGCTCTTCCACGCAAAAACTACTGAACGGATTTGGATGAAACTTTACAGTAATATCGGTTAAACATCAGAATAAAACATGGAACACATGTTATCCCGAAATTCCCGCGGGAACCGAAACAACGCGGGCAACACCGTGGGGCGGGGCTAGTTATTTATAATTGGATCGTTTATTATGTTTTTGGGTTGAGAGGCAAAAAATCACTCGAAAGAAGAAAGGATACATGAAACTGGGTCATTGCTCTCGAATAAAAACTGTGAATCGTACCATACGATACTAATTGGATCGTTTTAAAATCAGGAACATGACCGGATCGTCTTTCCTAGTGGAAGGTACTACCGCTGTTTATCCTACTCTATTTTTCTATTTTTGAAATTTAAATCGGTGAACACAAAGTATGAAGAAGACATAAGATAAAAGCTTTAACGAAACGGATAAAAATAAAAATGGCCGTCTACTCCGAAGACGTGTGCTCGCTTTCAACCTGTCAAATAAAATGACACTACGCTTTAAGAAACACTCTTCTAATTTATCTCCATCTTAAAAATTCACATCTGAACAGCAAACGCTAAAATAGGATTATTCGTACCGAATACTCAAATATTTTACCCGGTTTTTCGTCCTAAATTCACCCGGTTTAAGAACCAAAATATAAAATTGAAAAATATCCGTTGTCTCGACATTTTGCTCGGTTAATATCCGGTTTTGTCCAGAATTTACCGTAGCTGGTTATCCGGACCAACTTATTTGTATTCTTGGCGTAATAGGGCAATTACTTAGCTCATTTAAAATATTGTAGGCTTTGTTGCGATGGTGATACTACGACGGAAAGACGTGAAACGTAAAAATGGATTAGTAGGTTATTATTTTGTATTTATTTTTATTTAGAGAATAATTAAAAATGTTGACTAATGTGGTTGAATTTTCAGCCTAAGACTATTCCTTCTGAAGAGGAAAAAGTGATTTCATTCAATTCGTTCTCTATCTTACTTTCTTCCTTAAAGAAAGAAGTTGTCTGGTTAAAAATCAGTCATGATATTTTGAATTTTAACTCTTAAGAAAGTAGAATAAACTGAATAACGTTACTGAAATTATATTAAAGGAACGATAACAATACACCCTTTTGTAAATAAATGTCTAAGAGAAGTTAACAGCGATTCTATAGAAAAGTTTCCGGGTATTTACCGGATTAAAATGTTGTTATTCTACTTCTACCTGTTGTAACAGCAAAAGCGCTGTAATAAACAATTTTCAGCTTTTACTTTGTAGCGTGTTTACCTGTAAGCTATGTAGCAATTCTATTTAGAAATCGACTAGTTTTTAAAAAATACACGAGTTAAATAAACTGAAATATAACAGAAAGTTAGAGAGCTATGTTAATCAAACGAAAATATATCCGGTTATAAAGTTGAATAATATCCGGTTTCTTTTAAAACGGGTGTAAATTCAAGACATTGTCACAAGTTAATTTAGTTTCAGTACGTTCAATATTCGAGAGACACCGATTTGCACTGGGTTTTATGACATTTTACTTGATTTAGTAAGAAAATATATTATTTTCATGTGTAAGTAACTTTTTATACACTATGTAGTACTCATATTCTTTATGAATGAATAAACATGTCTATTACCATGAAAGTAGTTACAAGAATAACAAGTAACAATATATCTGTACCAAGAAACAAAATCTACCAGAAAATAATAGTCAAAACATAAAAAGATAAGATAGCACAAGCGACAGAGAGAGCTAAAATATTGCCCTTAGTAAATGAACTATGCAAATGGAACAAAAATACTGGCGGGTCTCAGAAATATCCCGTTTGTACCGCCACTTCATTGCCGCGTCAAATGGCCCGGCGTTATATAACTTTCTTTATGATTCTGTCCTAGTTGGTGACATTTGCATTGTCCTTTAATCTTCATTTTTTACTTTCAGGTAAGGTGTCACTGAATTTTAACATTTCGGAGAAAATGTGAGTGTCTTTTATCTAACTTATGACCGGGAAATGTTTTCACGGGTTCATTATTCAAGACGGGGTTCAAATATAATTGAGGCAAGACCTTTTGAGGTCGGGGAAAATCTAAAATCTTTACTCGGAATAATGGACCAACCTGGTTTTAGTATTGTAATTCGGTAAAGTACATTTTACTAAACCGAACCTTTATCCGGTTTTCGATCGAATTCGACCCACATTTTGATACACTCTTACCGACGCCGAAATAATATGCTAACGCTGAATCAATATTTGTAGCCAACCGAGCTTCCTCGAGATCCTATCTTGAAAACGGTTGATTTCGCTCCGTGATTCACTCAGTCGAAAGAGGTATTTTTCATCCCCTTTTGATAAATCGAGAGAGCGTTTTACTTACCGCATCCGTGTGATAAGTTAATTATAGATAAAAATGAGAACACGTTGTTTGCACAAAGAATTTCTCGATTATTGGGTTGAACACGTACTGATACAAACCGGGTCATATAGATTAAAACCGGGTAATGGTTTTATCGTAAATATGGTATAACATAAAATGAACCGGGTGTATTTATTGTCTCCCCACTATTATTTTCTTTCCAGGAATTTTTATATTCTATTTTTATAAAACCGGTTATAGTTTCGATATAAATTCGCTTAAAAGGACAGTTTTTTTTGTCGTGCACCAAAATTGAAGTATTGCTACAGAAGAATAAAAAACATATATTAGCCTGTAATGTCTTACTGCAAGCCAAAGGCCTCTTACCTCATTGAAGATATCAGTACAGTGAGGAGGATATCAATCTTTCTTTTAATAAACAGATTTTTATACCTATTGATTCAGCATCCTTTCAACTAAAAAGCTCGTATAGATGTGAGTTAAACATAACATCATAGAAAATAAACATAGCAGTTTAATTTATTCCACCACTTTCTACTATCTGCATTCAACAGTTGCACACCGGGTAACAATTTAATTATAACCCGGTATGAACAAAAAAAGTGAGCGAGGATATTAAAACCGGATAAAATAATTGTGTTTATTTTTTTGCTTGTATTATACTCGGTTTCATGCTTCTTTGAATATTTTATTAATGAGTTGATTATTACAACTGGACTTGGTTTAAAAAATCATTGAGAGAGTAGTAATGTTTTATATTATTGAGACTTTTCTCGAACTGGCAACATCGTTGTGATTTTTTTTATAATGAAGTTTAGGCGTTTTTGTATGGTCCCAGATACACTTCGCTCTTATTTTACATTTTTATCTGACGCTTCGGTCCTTTAACAGAAACCGTGATCAAAGTTACCTCATCTGCAATATTATCTCCAACTTATGATAAAATGTAAAAGCATTTTCTTCTATAGTACGAATATCTCCGGAGGAGTCGTTCAAGCTACCGCCAACACTAAAATTAAGCGCAATTGTTATTATAACATTAATATTCTGTTTATTAGGTTTTCAGATCGGCGTTTTACTGTCAAAGACAGTAAGGTTTTTTAATGTTCTCCTTTTAAAGGCAGTAAAAGAGCGAGAAAAAGAGCAATTTGATGAAACCATTACGGAGTGCCGAATGACCACCATTTTATCCGGTTCAATACGCGTTCTATATTAGAATAACCGGTTTTTAATGCGCAAAGAAGATTTATAACCGGTTTACCCTTGTTATAAATATTTAAGTGAAACGTTTATTTTGATTATCGGCTGTTATTTATGGATGGATTTGAGCTTTTGATTCAGGGTGGTTATTATGTTGAATCAATTTCCTAATTTATTTTTTTTGCAGCTTTTAGGATTTGTTAAACCATGCTTTATTGTTACAAAGAGAAAGTTTCCGATGTAAATAAAACAGTGATTATTTATGTATAGACTTTGAGAGAAATATTCACTTTTGAAGGAGAACATTTATATTTTTGGTTAAAACTTTTCACATGTTAACGCCCGTACTCATAGACGTCGCTAACAGCCTCCGTGGTCTAGTGGTTTGAGCGCTCGGCTCACGATCCGGAGGTTCCGGGTTCGATTCCCGGTGGGAATATCTCTCAAAAATCACTTTGTGAGACTGTCCTCAGTTTGGTTAGGGCATTGCAGGCTGAATCACCTAATTGCCCGAAAAGTAAGATGATACCGTGCTTCGGAGGGCAGGTTAAGCCGTCGGTCCCGGTTAATTTCTACGGATAGTAGTCGTTACATGAGCCATGTCAGAGGCCTTTGGCGGCTCAATAACTCTGACACCAGGATTGGTCAGGTTGACCATCCACTCGATGAATAAGATGAAGATTTTGTCAATTAGTAAAGTGTCGATTTAATGACCGTCTCTGAGTGCGGCAACTAGATAGCTATTATTGTTTAATATTGTTATTTCAACCTTTAATTTGTATCGAATTCAATTATTTCAGAAAATATTTTCTAGAACAGATATGATTTGTTTCACAAACTAAAAACAGTTCTTGCTAAAATATCCAATACACTTTTCCATCTTGAATTTCACCACTGATATAGACCCATTCAATTCCAATGTTTTCCGCAAACCACAGTCGGAAAAAATGCAGTAGGTTGGCGCCTTTCAATAAGTAAGAAACATTCGCGATGTCAAGGGGTTATCACAAGCATACTTAGAACTTTATCATATTCAAACATTTATATAGCACCTACCGAGATGGCAATTGGAATTTTCAAAATTTATAATGTGACAAAGTACCAAGTCTTATAAACCGCGTAAAGACCTCCGAAATGGTCTAACGATTGAATCAACCGGGACCTGTCAATTTAACGGTTAGTTTTCTATACCTAGTATTTATTCTTCTATGTATTTAAAAAGTGAGTTCTTTTTACATCATCTCATTATGAAACAATCATACTACTGTAACAACACTACTTCCTCACACTGTGGCTTCAAACATCTTCCATCTCCCTCTAACCTCATCAAGATTCAACGGGTTCCCAACTTTTTCCTCTTATAAAGAATATTTTTTGTCTCTTTCAATTAGGTGCTGATATTTAGACACGTGACTTTGTGACATAATGTCTGCGTTTTTTGCCTTTGTGAAGAAATGAGGGATCTGTTTTGTGATAAGTATTTGACATTCGGCCGGGGGTGTTATTTTGTAATTTACTTCATTTTCACGTTCGTTTTTCTTGACGGCTCGGTGTTAAAAAAATATTATCAGTTTTCTGATATAAGAGTGTGATATTTTTCGAAAGTGAAATGAAACGTGCAGTATGAGTTTGACGTGACATACAAAACCGGTTACCGTTAACCGGTTAACCGGTTACCGGATTTTGATGTAGATTTTTTGTTTGACACATGATTGATGGTGGTTTGAGTTAGCTTTTATCATCTTTTCTGTTAGGAAAGATCTATTTAAAAAGTTTCCTATTTTAACCAACTTAAAAAACAGACAGTTGTTTTGATTAAATAAGCATACCTTCCAAAACTGTTTTGTTGTGATTGGTTGAAAATAGTGTACTTTAAGCGAACACTACTCATTTCGAATAGAAACTACGTCTACGGATACACTTCGCTTTTGTTTCACATTTTTATCTGACGTTTCGACTTCTTTACAGGAACCTTTGTCACAGATTATAAAAAGTGTCATAAAATATAGTTTATAGTCTTAAAAAGATTTCATACTTCTCTAAGTTGTCAAACAGCACTTACATTGTCAAAATCTTTTCGTAATGCGCTGTGATTGGTCAGTTGAGCTCCGCACTGCTCCGCTCCTCTCCACTTCAATGGAAACGCACCCTTACTTTGGATGTAGTCAATTGTAGTGTCTTTTAAACTATTACATTCATAAAACATGGTTTTGCGCCAATCGGAGCCGATATAGTTCGAGCTGCATTTATCTGTTGAGCGCTTGTTCAGTTGAAATAAAGCGCTTACGTGGCTCTTTTGTTAATCGTCCATTTCGAAAGAGGTTGTGTGATTTGAACGTTCTTTTCAGTTTCAGTTTTATTTTTGGTACGTTTTAAAAAAATACATAGTTTTTTAAATAAATAAACTAAAAGTTTTTTTTGAAAAAATATACTGAAATATGTCTTGCTATTAAATTGCTATGACATAAAAAAATATTTTTTATTATTGACACCCAGAGGTTGTCGGTAACAACCATGTCTTCTCACATTGTTGACTCTGCTGAATCGAATCTGCAACCCCCGACACAGTAAGCGCGAATACATGCCACTATGCCAACAGGCTTGTCGTCAGTAAGTAACAACAGTAAGTTTAAAAAGACTATAGACCTATTCATTAACAGCACTTTAGCTAACAATTTTTTTGTCCCTTTCCGACTTACGCTATTTTCCGAAGAGTAAAAGAGACAAAACACTTTAAAGCAGTGTTTAAGTTAAAGTCCGTTTATGAATAAGGCGGTAGGTGTCCACATATTGTTGACTCCGTTGAATCGAACCCGCAACCCCCGACACAAATAAGAATAAAATAAATAAATAAGCTCTCGCATACAACTGTGCCAAAAGGCTTCTCGTCAACAAGATTTTTTTTTTTTTTTTTTTTTAAAGTTATTTTTTGTGCCATCGACACGATGAAGAAGAAGAACAACAAGAAGTTTTAAGACTATGTGACTATGACTTTTGTGACTATTATAGGCTCTGGCTCTAAAAAGTAAAACATTCAACCCACCTTTTGCGTCACTCGAGTAATTAAATAAATCTACAATTGCATAACAAAAATCAATTTCGCATTTAATGTCCAATCTCGCGAACAGTTTAAGTAAATTATTGGCAGAATTTCCAACAAATGCAATTCCAATCGCGACTGTTAATTAAAAATATAATTAGTAAACCAATCTGATATTTTTCTGCTTTTATTATCGAAAAAGTTATTTTCTGAATTGCTCTCGGGTACTGTATAAGTTTGTAATGAGTTCCAAGCGTTTTTATTGGCTCTTTTAAATTGAATTTTTACGGAAACGTTCTTCCAATTACCAACAATCGTATAAATAAGTCAAGTCAAATATTTATATTCAGTCGAGGTCTTAAAAAAACTTCTTTGAACATACTCATTTAGTAGAACATCATCAGAAAAGAAAGGAAAAAGAGTCTACTGTTTATTTACTGTTTTCAACAAGTTTTGTATAGGAATAGACCAAGTGCGGTTCTGCGGTTGCAGTACACCATTCCCGTAGGAAATATGGGATAAAAAGTCTCAAGATCTAATCTACACTAATATCACAAAGAGGAAAACTTTGTTTGTAATGAATAAGCTCAAAAACTACTGGACCGTTTTTAAAAATTCTTTCACGATTCGAAAGCTACATTATCCACGAGTAACATAGGCTATTTTTCATCCAGAAATTCCCACAGGAATGGACACAACGCGGGAAAAACCGCGGGGCGCTGCTTGTCTCTTTATACAGACCAAAATCAGTTAAGTAGTTAAGGCGTGAAAATTACTTGTTACCCTATACTAATATAATAAAGCTGAGAAGTGTTTTTTGTTTGTTTGTTTGAACTAGCTTATCTCAGAAACTACCAATCCGATTCGAATAATTGTTTTTGTATCCCATAGCTACATTCAAGAAGAAGGTTTTAGGTTATTTTTATCCCGAAATTCGCATGGGAAAAGGCACAACGCAGGGCGTACCTTGAATTCGATAAAAGCCCGACACTTCCTACCTTGAACCTACAAATTGCTCGTATTTAAGACCCCTACATCTTGACAATCGGCATTTATCACAAAGAACAAAGTTATGGACTTAATAGCTGTTGTAAAGGGGACTTTACAAAGTAGCTCCGAAACGGGCCGGCAACGCTTCCTTCCTGTCACGTTACATAGACAGTGTGTAGGCATCTTTATAACATTAGTAGGTAAAGCCTGGGATTTTATTATTATTGGTTTTCTTTTAAGATTTTTGAGATAAAATGTAAAATAAACACTAAAAAATCTCACCTATCCATCCGTTCATTGGAAAATAGTATTTCAGGCGAACTATGAATTCGGCATATTGTGTTTGTGATGTGTCTGAGCGTGTGTGCGAGACGCTACCTTCTTTTCTACTCGCTGACTTGCGGCTTGTAAAATCGCTGAACCTAAGGGTCTAGACAGACGGACTGCAATTCAACTGCAATCCGACTGCCAAATGGCAGTTCAGATGCAGTTTGAATGCAGTTGGCTCGACTGCAATCAAACTGCACGTCGACGGGCAGTTGGCGTGCAGTTGGATTGCAGTCTGAGTGCAGTTAGTCGTTGTAACTGCACTCAGACTGCAATCCAACTGCACGTCGACGGGCAGTTGGCGTGCAGTTGGATTGCAGTCTGAGTGCAGTTAGTCGTTGTAACTGCACTCAGACTGCAATCCAACTGCACGCCAACTGCCCGTCGACATGCAGTTTGATTGCAGTCGAGCCAACTGCATTCAAACTGCATCTGAACTGCCATTTGGCAGTCGGATTGCAGTTGAATTGCAGTCCGTCTGTCTAGACCCTAAGCGACGTATAAGGCGCATTACAGACTTTACTCTGGGACAATCTTAGGGTGCTTTCAAATTATGCGTTTCGTGTCCAGGGGCCTTCCTTAGTAGGAAATCATCGAGTAAAATATTTTTTGCAAAGTCGGGAGATGAATGCCGTGCGGCAACAGTGCGTACTAAAATTATTTCGCGGTACCGACGCCGCACTGTTGCCGCACTGCTCGATTTGTATGAAAACACACGATCGTACGTTCACAATACGACAAACGCACGGCTTCGGCACCGCAGCGGTCCGACACGAAACGCATAATTTGAAAGCACCCTTAGATTGACTAGTTCGGAACAATGTACTAGTCTAACCGGACTAAAGTTTGTCTGAGACGAAAATGTCTTCAAGACTTGTTGTCTCTAGTGTGTATTCCTTTAAAATAGACAGGCTTAAGACTGAACAGTTAGCTCAGCCTTTAAACATAACAAAGATTTCACCTTTAAACTAATTATTAGCAAAAATTCCCAACACATCTATACTAATAAAATAAAGAAGCAAAATTTGTAAGTTTATTCGTTTGTATGTTCGAGCTAATCTCGGGAATCACCAGTCCGATTTGAATAATTATTTTTGTAATAAATAGCCACATTCAACGGGAAGGTTATATGCAATTTTTCATCCCGGAATTCCCAGGGGAACGGTCACAACGTGGGTAAAACCGCGGAGCACGGCTAGTTCGTTATAAGGAAATACCAATTACAAAGTTAATTGCAATGTTCGTTACAAAGACCTGTTTATTTGTTTGTCTTCAAAAGTAATAATTAATGTTCTGGGGTAAGATTAAAGTAATTTATTTGAACCGGGTGACCAAGGCCCTTTATTATTATACGTGTGAAGTACTATCGACTGTAGGTAAAGGCGCGTTTCCATTTAAGGGGAGCGGAGCTGTGCGGAGCTCAACGACCAACCACAGAGCTCCGAAAATATTTAGACAATTCAATGCCTTATTTGCCGATAGTGGCATCTCTATCTGAGTACCACCGTGCTTCGGAGGACACGTTAAGCAGTCGCTCCCGGTCGCTTCAATCATGAGACCATTTTGAAGGCCTTTAGGCGGTCTAAAAACACCGACACCAGGGCTAGCAACAAACCTACTCGAAATTAATGAATGACTAGAGTTAGAGCTCTATAGAGTTTAGCAGTTAGGCATTCGGTCTCGGTTGTTCAACCGTTAGACCGTGTCAGAGGCCTTGTGGCGGTCTAAAAACTCCTACACGATAGTTGGCCACTAACCTCCTCGAAATGACTGACCATATGTCAGTACAAATCATATTAAACTTTATTATGCTCATCCTTTCAAGACAGGCCATGGACAGTAGACTTTTAACGACCTAATGTGACCTAGGCACCAAATAAAACTATTAAGTCTAGGCTAGAAAAATGAAGACCCAGAATAGGTTATTGATAGCACATTGCCATTTTTATGCTCGGGTCATAAAAATAGACGGCTTGTGACCTTATTTCTGCGGTAGAACGATATCTAAGGTCTTTTTAATGCTCTGTTGGAAGTTAATGTTGTGAACCCTTGAAGTGGCGAGTCATATAAGTTTGACATACGGTGAACGGACCGATAGGACTTCTATTAAAAGATGTTAGTTTGACATGGTACCTAAATAAATCTATCTTCTTCATCGAGTGGACGGTCAACCTGACCAATCCTGGTGTCAGAGTTATTGAGCCGCCAAAGGCCTCTGACATGGCTCATGTAACGACTACTATCCGTAGAGAGTAACCGGGACCGACGGCTTAACGCGCCCTCCGAAGCACGGAATCATCTTACTTTTCGAGCAATCAGGTCATTCAGCCTGCAATGCCCTAACCAAACTGAGGAAAGTCTCACAAAGAGATTATTGTGAGATATTCCCACCGGGAATCGAACCCGGAACCTCCGGGTCATGAGCCGGGCGCTCAAACCACAAGACCACGGAGGCTGTTAATCTATTATAAATCTATTATAGCTGGACTTTCAGTAAAGAAATTAATTTTAGTTTAAACTAGCAGCGCCCCGCGGCTTTTCCCGCGTAGAGCCCGTTCCCGTAGGAATTTTCGAAAATCTTTTCTAAGCGTGCACTTACGTCACTTGAAGAACCTTCCTGCCAAATTTCATGTTTCTAGGTGCAGCGGTTGAGGCTGTGCGTTGATTATCAGTCAGTCAGTCAGGACTTTGAATTATATCTTTTATACATATATAAAATTCTCGTGTCACAGTGTTCGTTCGCGTACTCCTCCGAAACGGCTTGACCGATTCTCATGAAATTTTGTGAGCATATTGAGTAGGTCTGAGAATCGGCCAACATCTATTTTTCATCCCGAAATTCCCGCGGGAACGGGTACAACGCGGGTGAAACCGCGGGGCGAAGCTAGTATATATATAGATTTAATATAATTATTTTCTTCGTTTTTCAATCGTTTGTTGTCTAAAACCTCCGACACCAGGGTTGGCGTCTCACCTACTCTAACTTATACTTACTTGATGTACTCGTATAGTACTACAAATAGCAATACAAGGGGCCAAAGTTAGCAAGTCACATTATTTAAATTGTGGTTGTTAGCGGCCATTACTGTTATGTACTTTATACGCCAAAATGGGATACATTATGTATTGTGAGGACACAGAATACTCAAAGTTGGAATTATATTTCATAGTAAGGTGAGTACTGAGTACTGACCGACGTTACAAGGTGCAATGTAACATGTTACACAGTTTTAGACCGCCTGAAGCCGATATGGTCTCATTAAAACAACCGGGACCGACAATTTAACGTGTTACTAGAAACGTCGGGTAAAAAGTAGGTATGATATTATTGACTATTCTCTCTTACATTTAAAGTGTATCTAAATTAAAAAATTTAAGCTTACCTTAAATTATTGACCGACTTCAAAAGAAGGAGGTAGTTTGCAATTCTTAACCAAACTGAGGAAATTCTCACAAAGAGATTTTTGTGAGATACCCCCACCAGGAATCGAACCCAGAACCTCCGGGTCGTGAGCCAGGCGCTCAAACCACAAGACCACGGAGGCTGTTGTTTAGTTTCAGTTTTCAATTATTATTATTTTTGTTCATTAAATTCATGTTCTATTTCTTACAGTATATCTCAACCGATTTTGATACTAACAGTTTATTTTGGTACTCAGAGTGATTTTTCTGAGTCGGCCATACTGACCGACTTAGAAAAGACAAGCAAGTCTGAAACTACAAGATATAACAAAGATATTTTTATTAGGAAGTCAATACCATACTTGCAGAATGGATTTTTTTTAACCTACTTCACAAAATGTTGTTTCGTTGTTGTTCTCTCGTAAAAACATAGTTTGTAGTCGTTTTTTTGCTGACCTAAAGGAGTTTTGGTACACAAACATTCGCTTAAAGAGCTTATAAGCGCGTTCGCTCGAATCGCAAGTGAGAGAAATAACGCGCTTTAAAAACAGGGTTAAGTAAAACGCTGGTCTGAAACCGCCTTTAATTTTCGTTTGTAGAATTTTCCAGAAATATGGAAATAGATTAACAAGTTGTCTTTGATCGAGTGCTTTAGTTGACTTTCTACCAACATACCTATTAACATACTAGCAGCGCCCCGCGGTTTTACCCGCGTTGAGCCCGTTGCCATAGGAATTTCTGGACGAAAAATAGTCTATAACCTTCCCGTTGAATGTGGCTATCTATTACAAAAAGAATTATTCTAATCGGACTGATAATTCCCGAGATTAGCTCTAACATACAAACAAACAAACTTACAAACTTACAAATTTTACCTCTTTATAATATTAGTATTTAGATTACACGTACACCGATTGAGGTACTTTGCACCATAGCAAGTTGCGGTACGTTGCTATGCTACATTAGATAATATTATTGGACACATGACGATATGTAACGTTTGATGTAAAGCCGTGGGAGGCTAGTAGAGTTTTTTTATTTGCATATGTACCTATAAGTATAAAATGAATATGTGATGTAGAATACGTTGGTGCTACGGTACGTGCTACGAATGCATGCTACGAACGCTTGCTACGAACGCTTGCTACGAATGCATGCTACGAATCGGAACTGCTGGTCCGATTTGAAAAATGATTTTTATAATAGATAGCCACATTCAAAGGGAAGGCTTTAGGCTACTTTTCATCCTGACATTCCAACGGAAACGGGTAAAACGATAAAACCGCATGGCGCTGGTAGTAAATTAATAAATTTTCCCTAACGACAAGAAAATCCCGGCCAAAATCAATAGACCCATCTTACATATCACACCAAACAGTTAAAGAATATTCAATAACACAACAGATATGAAAAAAGCTGTTTTTGTCGTTAACACGTTTCCTTTGGGTTTGGATTCAATAACGGTGTCACGTTTTCACGTATCGATGTGATACGTTTGTGTGTAAGGGCTAGATCTTATTGGTTATGTTGTACCGGTATGGCGGTGGGTTAGGTAGGGACTGCAGTGGTTTGGAGAGCGATTCGTAATATGTATAATTCTTTTTTGGTGTATAACAAAGTTTGTTACCTGCGTCTGTCTGTCTGTATTTGTTTTTGACTTAGGAAGTTCTTCGTATGTGTGTTTACATAAAAATTACTGAACAGATTTTCTTGATGTTCTGTGACAATTAGTAACAACCAAAAAATTTAAAGAAACGCGATATATTATGGTACAAATAAATCTATGCCCCTATTACACAATATCCTACACTAATATTATAAAGAGGAAAACTTTGTTTGGTTGTAATGAATAGGCTCAAAAACTACTGGACCGTTTTTAAAAATTCTTTCACCATTCGAAAGCTACATTATCCACGAGTAACGTAGGCTATTTTCATCCCGAAATTCCCACAGGAATGGACACAACACGAGTAAAACTGCGGGGCGCTGCTAGTATTTTGATATTTTGACTTAAAAATATCAGTCCAAAACTAGCAGACTTAAACTATAAGTTTCAGGAAATAAATGAATTACTCCTGAAACATACTAAACTACTTTAAAACACAAAAACAAATTAATACTACCCACAATTCGAATATCCATTACACCGTTCCATTTCCTCAAATCAAGCTTATCTAACGAATCGTAATTAAAAATAAAACCGGTGAAACGGAACGTTTACAAGAAACTATTTCAAATACGCTGATTGAATACGCTGATAGAACGCTCGCTTCACTCGACACGGCCTTATCAGTAGCGATTGAAAAAATATCACTAACATTCCCCCTGTTTCCTGTTTTTAACGAAACAAAAGGTTATCTATAGAACTTCCTGTTAGAGCGAATTGTACAAGAAATCTTAAATCTATTTACCGCTCAAATATGCTTAAAAAGCAAATGACAAATTAATTTAAATTGTGTTCTATTTGGTGGAAGGTAAAGTACAATTTTAAGCGAACAGCTTTTGTTTTTTAAGGACTAAAATTGATTTAAAAGATTTTTTGTGCAATCCGCCTTTAATGTAAAAGTAGCGCTCGAGACGTAGTTTAGCTAAGCGATGTTAACTCATTGCGATTGTTAAGAAACGTGCAGCTCATTTCTATCTGAACGCTTCCGTGCTTCGGATGGCACGTCAAATTGTCGGTCCCGGTTGTTTCACTTATATTATTTGGCGGTCGCTTAATCGCCTCCGTTCCGGAGTGGGCCGCTGCAGATCAAACTTGGTCAAATGGGGCTACTCATCGCGTGCGGAGTGCGACTGCGGTGCTCCGGAACAAAACATGGCGCACCTGCTGTCCTGCCCGTCATGCCCCACCAACTGCACAAGCGCAGACCTCTTGAAGGCCACGGATGCCGCCATAAGCTTGGCTACCTTCTGGTCCAGGGTCTAAATCAATTGACTTAACTAATCAAATAAAGGCTCATTGAAACGAGAAGAAGAAGAAGTTTCACTTATTAGACTATGTCGGAGGCCTTTAGGTGGGCTAAAAATTCCGACGTCAGGGTTGGCTATTAACCTACCTAGCCAAGTTGTGGTCGAGTTGCACGTTGACTAACAATCGCTGTGATTTAACACCGCAAATTGTCGGTCCCGGCTGTTTCAATTATTAGACTACGGAGGCCTTTAGGCGGTCTCAGAACTCCAACACCAGGGTTAACCACGATTACACGATCTTATTTAACATCACAATCTATAATAGTTTATGAACAAACTAGCCGCCCCTATTACTCGCATTGTACTCTTTCCCGCAGGAATTTCGGGATAAAATGTATCCCATATGTTATTCTGATGTATAACCTGTATTACTGTAAAGTGTCATCTAAATCCGTCCAGTAGTTTTTTCGTGAAAGATATAACAAAAATACATACATCCTTACAAACTTTCGCATTTATAATATTAGTAGGATGTACGAGACACATTTAATTACTGTCGAAAATCACTTGTTTGTTAGAAATGAATACTGATACAAAGTATTAATTAATGGTATCCCACAATAATGAGAACCTCCCTTAATGAAGGGAGGAAAGCGAAATGTACTCGCTACGTAAGTTAATAATTATTATGTATATAATAGACTTTATTTTCTTTGAAAATTTGTATTTGAATAGCTCTTTGTTTAGGTAATGAAATATGGAATTTGACATTATATGTTACTGTAAATGTAAATATTATCGTAATGAGAGGATAGAAAACCGAAACACGAATTCATATTTTAACCACAAAACCGAGTTTATACCTATATTGTGTAGATAGCAAACGTGCCCAGTGCCAAACTAGGCACAGCTATATATAAGTATCTATACTACTATGTATTTATATATTTACTAGCTTTCCCCTGCGGTTTCATCCGCATTTATTTCGTCACTGCTACCGTTTAAACCTTCCCCGGATTACGACAAACATTTCAAAACCAGAATCAACTAAATCGGTCTAGCCGTTCTCTAGTTTTAGCGAGACTAACGAACCCCGATTGATTTTTAACTCAATTGGTTTTCTTTGTAAGGTTTTTTAGACTTTTCAATGAAAACACTTATCTCAGACACTACCAATCTGATTTGAATAGTTATTTTTGTAATGAATAGTCATATTCAACAGGAAGGTTATTATATACAGGAAGGGTGATTTTTCATCCCGCAATTCCCACGGGAAGGGGCTCGTACATATAATTTACACCCAAACATTATCACCAACATCTAAACACACTACTCATTGAACGGTGTATTAAAATGCACTTAAAAGCTAACTTAAACTTTCTCAAAGGACGTTATTACCACAATTTCTAGATATATACCGTCTGAAGATCTCAACAAACGAATCTAGCTTTCACTATCTTTTCACAGAGCTTTGCCAAGACAACTCAAACTTACTGAACGTAAGCTCTCGCCGAAAGTTCAGCGCTAGTACAGTCACCGCTATTTCACGTAATTAAACTGTTGACTACTAAGATTTGTAGGCAAGATTGCATCTCGTGACAGCTTGTGGTTTACAATAGATGGCGCCACTGCGTCATGTGGCCAGTTAAATTGTCTTTGGTTTTAGAGTCGGCCATATTTGTTTACTTTTTGAGACACGTTAGAAATGTAATAGTAGTTTTTAAACTCAATTTTTGGATGGACTAAGCCGATAGCGATTCCTTCTAAAGCGGAAAAGTTTTGTGATTTCCACTCTGACCCTACCAATGAGAGATTCGACTCAAAGGAAGTTGAACTTTTTTGAAAAATTAAAATGGTGGGGAAAATTGTAAATTTATGACCCATTTTACCGACTTCAAATAAGAGGTTATACATTTGTTTCGATTTTTAAATTAACCATATAAGTAAAGGAGGGGTTTCGTTGTATTAATCTTGAAAAAATCAACAAAAAATAATAACAAAATAAAGCTTATTTACTAAAAGTAAGGCGCCACTATAACTTACATTTCCTCGTTCATTTATTAACGCCTGGCTGTCAAGAAACCAATTTCCTAGAGTTTTTTCGCCTTATTCCTTATTTAGGAAGGCAACAATATTATAATTGGTAGAAAAACTTGAGAGATTAACTTTCTGACCATTTTTCGGTTACTTTGGCTTTTAAAAGAGTTTAATTGTTTCAGCTATTATGATATAATGGAGTTTTTGTAAATTAACAAAAGCTGCTTTCTTATCCTGTTGATTACTAACAGTTAGTATATACTAGCAACGCCCCACGGTTTTGCCCGATTCGTGCCCGTTCCCGAGGGAATATGGGGAATTTTTATACATATAAACCTTCCTCTTGAATCACTCTATCTATTTAAAAAATCTGCGTCATTTTCCGTGCAGTAAAATTTGAGTTAATCGCAATCAGACAGATAGACACTGGCCGGGGATTTTGTTTTATAATACGTACCTAGTGAAATAAATAATAATATGTAGTGATGATAAATGAACTTATTTTAAGGTACAGTATTGGGGTCCGCGTCCATGCAAGCGAAGCGGAGCAGTGCGGAGCTCAACTGACCAATCACAACGCATTACGAAAAGATTTTGACAATCACAATGCGCTGTGATTGGTTGATATCTAACCTTATTAAAATTTCTTCAACGAATGTCAATAATATTCTCTAAATATTTAATTTGACAAAGTACTAAAGTGTCTTGTAAATTGATAAATACGATTGTACTATTTAAGAAACCGTATATACCTATACAACTATAGAACGGTATCCCATTTAGAATATTACATCAGTGAAATTGTATGCGTCTCTAAATTGTCCTCAAAGCCATACGTTTCATAGAAAAGGGCCTATCTTTTACCATCTTTACGCCATAAAAGGGAAACAGTCGCGCACAGAAGCAATCACAGATTTTACTTATTCCGTTCACAGTAAAATGTTACGTTTATGTAACTTTCGGTACTATCGAACGCACAAGTGTTTTGCATATTTATAGTATAAACTTTTGTATAGCGCTATATAGCTTTCGAGGCGTAATTTGAGCGATAGTAAACATCTTATATAGGTAATATAACTTATGACTAATTTAAATGGGTGGTCAATAGGGGACAGGTTAAATTGTCGGTCCCGGTTATTTACCGGCAGACTACAGGCGTTCTGTTAATATCATCAGGGTTGGGGTCAGTAACTAATGCGATATGATAATAATCATACATAGTTAAGTATATTGGCCAAAGCAAAATGTTTTTTTCAGTGCTCAGTTTTCTTTAATTATTCCAGTTAACAGTTTATTTTTTATATTGTTATACTAACTAAAGAAATTCAGTAGAATTGTTATTTATTACACAAAGCAGGATATCAAAAACCGCTACCAAATTGCAGACCGCATTATAGTGGCTAAATAAATTCTGGAACTGTTAGTTATTAAAACAGCATTACACAAAATATACTACCAAATAACACAATTAGATTTTCATTTCGCTTAAAAACTTTAAGACCACCTAGGTACACTTACAGCCAACTTACAGCGTTTGCCTTCATTCTTTTTTTACAAAGAATTAAACCAAACGCTTTTCTCTTCACCATTACAGATATTACCACAAAAATACCCGTTCAGTACTTTCTTAAGTACGTGTTTAAATGTCTCTTTTTAAGACGCGCAGAGACGCAATGAAACGGATCCTGAATCTATTTTCAGTTCCAGGCTACTGTTATGGGATGAATAGGGAATGCAGTGTTGCGGCAAGATCCAAGGAAGAAGTAAGGAGTGCGTTTCTGTAAACGCGGAGAGGAACAGAGCTCAAGTTTGCTGTCGTATAAATTAATGGTCTACTAACGCCTTCGTGGTCTAGTGGTAGCCTCGCCTGTCAAGACTGAGGTCCTGGATTCAATTCCCGGGTCGAGCGAACCGCCGAACTGGAAAATTTCATGCCGTTATTATTAAAATACAGATAATGCATCATTAGATCTCTCTCTCTCTCTCTCTCTCTCTCTCTCTCTCTCTCTATCTCTCTCTCTCTCTCTCTCTCTCTCTCTCTCATCACTTAATTTTACAGGAGGTTTCTTAAAGAATTGGCATCAGATCAGTTAAAACTGATGAAATGTTGTCCGTAAATACTCTTGTATGTACTAACTGTCGGTCCCGGTTGCTTCAATCGTTAGACCATGTCGGAGGTCTTAAGGCGGTCTAAAAACTCCGACATCAGTTTAGGTTTAATCAAACTAACTATTACAGTTTCTATACACTTCTGCACTTTGTTTAGAATAAAAATGTCTTTCCACACTCAAAACGTGAAAGCATGAATATCAAATCCCATATCTAAATTATTGCAATACCGTAACAACAGTACTAAAAATAAAATACCTGCATTTTCCGGTATAACTGAACTTAAACCACAATCTAAATGCATTTCCTAAACCTCAACGAAGCACGCACACTGACAATATTTGCTTTTAAGGCTGATTCAGACTAGCAACTTTAATCTGTCCGACTTGTTTGTCTGTAAAGTTAGTAAGAGCAATTTAGTCTGTGACTGTACCGCTCGTGACGAAGTTTGACTAAGCGATGTTAGTTCATCGCGATTACTTAGCCACGTGCAGCTGGATGGGTGGCCAAAAGTGGCGTTTTCTGAGAGCTACCGTGCTTCGGAGGGCAGGTTAAGCAGTCGGTCTCGGTTGTTTCAGTCGTCAGACCATGACGGAGGTCTTTCGGCGGTCTAAAAACTCTGACACCAGGGTTGGTTTACTCAGCTTGAGTAGGTCACTTGAAATTAATCTGTCACTGTAGCTAGATAGTTTTCTGGTCTGGTCTAGCTACACGGACTTATACTGTCTAAAGATTATTTTTAAGACTATTGTTGATTTTAGACCGCATAAATGGCAGACATGGTCAACCTCGCCTGGTCAACTCAATGATTTTTTAACGCCTTCTACTCGCTCAGATAAATTACGTCATGGGCCATCCAGTTAATATCAAGTCGACTAAAAGTATCCAGATTTGTCCGCGGACGTTTATCCCCCGCGTACGCACGCCTTTACAGTTGATTCTTTACGATACACACTGGCGCATAAAACGAATGGTTTTACGATCTATTGGGAAGGAGCGAATGCGAAACGGTATGTAGAATAGTGACAATTATTCCTTATGAGTGGGAATGTCGGCCTACACGCAAGGCCAATGATTTCAGGGCGTTTTTATTGGCCTTGTGTCGTATAACAGTTTTAGATGGTTTTGAATTGGAGATTTTGAAAAAGGAGAGTCGTCATACTTCTGATTTGAATAAGAGACTTAATACTCAAGGCATGACTGACTCAGAGATGTTAATGGACGTCTCTGAGTGGGGTAGTCAACTAATTGACGTAATCTTACTAATATTATCTTCTTCATTATATTATATTACTAGCAGCGCCCCTCGGTTTTACCCGCGTTGTGTCCATTCCTGTGGGAATTTTGGGATGAAAAAAGCCTATTACTTTCCTATTGAATGTAGCTACCTATTACAAAAACGGGAACGGGCACAACGCGAGTAAAACGTGGGGCGTTGCTAGTTTTATTATTATCTGACCCATATATGAATTCATAGTTGACATTAATTCTTCTGAACTTTTCCCTTAAATTCCTTCTTTATCTTTCGATATAAAGTAGCTATGGGTACTCTTTAAATCTCCCGCCGCCCAATTCAACTCACGTACTGGGTCAGTCTGACAAATGACGTCATCAATAATGACATATAGACAAACGTACCATCGCGTCGTCTATATAGATATGTGTTTTGTACAGTCGGCCAAGAAAGTGGTCTACCACTTTTGACAAAAGTTTCTGCGAGATGTAACGATCGCTAAGGTTGACTTTTCTATGCACAATTATGTTATGACGTTTTGTCTGTTATCTGAGATGCCTGACATTTGACATCATTGGGTGACATAGTTGGACCTCTATTATTAAATGAAAATTGACCTTGTTGTTTCATGACGTTCAAATGAATCTCAACCGTAGGGTGGTAGACCACATTTTTGGCTGACTGTACGATAGTTGAGTCGTGGTACAGTGCTGGCCATTTTATTTGGAATAATGTAACTTTTGATGTGCTCAAAATTTCGTTGAATTCAAAACACAATTTTCGATGTTTTTTCCTGAAATGAAAGTGTTTCTGTAACCTCGAAAATGATAAACCAATTTTTATAATCCTTTTTAGTTCTAGTTGTGTTATAAATTTAGTTGAATTTAAGGAACAATTTTCGAAGTAAAAAAATAAAATTACGAACAAGTTTTTATAATCTTTCTAAGTTCTAGGTAAAGGAGGACCCTTAAAAGAATTTGAAGAAGAATTTGTTTCTTGAAAGAATACAGCTTTATTTTATTTATGGATGTTTCAATGGAAAATCTACTTTAATAATTATAATAGCTAGAAAATCTAGCATTGTAGTGCCATCAACAAAGCCTAACAAACCTGAATATAACCGATCTTGCCATACAAGCACATTTACACAGCACAGCCTTGTTTATTTATTTGCCTTGTACTGTAACCGATGAGCCATTTGAATTACCGAGAACTGTAAAATGTAGAGCGATATATTCGTCCGTCATATCTGTATTGAAACGAACATTCAATATAAAATGCGAGTGTATGTTTGTGTCGATGATTGATGCTCCAAATCGACATAGTAACATTTTTCTTTCACACATATTGTATGGAGTTGATACTTTTATTAATCACCTGATTGCCTGAAAAGTAAGATGATTCTGTGCTTCGGAGGGCACGTTAAACCGTCGGTCCCGGTTACTTTCTACGGATAGTAGTCGTTACATGAGCCATGTCAGAGGCATTTGGCGGCTCAATAACTCTGACACCAGGTTGACCATCCACTCGATGAAGAAGAAGACAAGAAATTTCTACAGTCCACTTTCATACCATCATAAAGACCTACCTTCTTAAAAGGAAGCTTAAAAACGACATGAAATTCAAATAAGTTATTCGTAGCCAAGTTTCAGTGCACTAGAATAAACATCTTTGACTGTTTAAAATGCACAAAGACTCGTGAGTTCCATCTCTACGAGTGAAGCATCAAAATCTCATTATACTGCTAATACCAGGCTTTGAATGAGGGAGCAATATAAACTTTTAAATATATATATATATTAAAAGGCTTAGGCCTGGTCGGTTTCAGGCAGAAATATGATATGTTTTAACGTTTATTTGGGACGAATTTGTTGTGTGCTATTTTGGGAGTTTTAGCTTATTATGTTTTCGTTGTCATAATGTGGATATTCTTGAATACTTACTTTGTTTTGTTTATTTTCAGGTATGTACTCAGTGCACGATGGTTTTAGAATGCGATTCAGTGAGTTGGTCATTTTTAAATAGTTTTTAGTAAGTTCGAGTAGGAGTGTCGGAGTGGTCTTGTGGTTTGAGCGCCCGGCTTACGATCCGGAGGTTCCGGGTTCGATTCCCGGTGGGGACAATTTCTCACAAAAAATCTTTGTGTGTGACTGCCCTCAGTTTGGTTAGGGCATTGCAGGCTGAATCACCTGATTGCCCGAAAATGAAGATGATTCCGTGCTTCGGAGGGCACGTTAAGCCGTCGGTCCCGGTTACTTCCTACGGATAGTAGTCGTTACATGAGCCATGTCAAAGGCCTTTGGCGGCTCAATAACTTTGACACCAGGATTGGTCAGGTTGACCATCTCCACTCGATGAAGAAGAGGACCGGCTCAAGGCCTCCGACATGGTCTAACGATTGAAACAACTGGGACCGACTGCTTAAAGTGCCCTCCAAATCACGGTAGCGCTCAGATAGAAATGCCACTTTCGGCCACCTATCCAAGTAGTGGTCGAGCCGAGCTGCAGGCGAGTGCACATACCACTGGACCGCTCAGGCACATCTATCAACTTTATCAGATTGTGACAGTTGGTGGACAACCTAGTGTGATACGGAGAGAGAGAGAAGTAAGACTCGACGACTAGACTAGACGACGAGAGTGAGAGACTGAGACTGGATGGTCCTTAGTGACCTTAGTAGATTAAAATATAGTCAGTGATTGGACCACACATGTGGTTGTCTGTTTGTTTAGTGCTATTGCACTTAGTAAAAAACAATTGAAGTGGATCAGAGCGGAACTGATTCTGATTGACCAATCACAGCGCAATCAAATTGACAAAATCACCTCGTAATGCGTTGTGATTGGTCAACTGGATTCCGGAAACACGCCTTTAATGGAAACGTCACTTAACTCCGAAATATTAACTAACTTCGACATTCTGGCATTTATAATATTGAGATTACATCACTACATAGTATAAAACAAAGTCGCGTCTGTTTGTCTGTATGCTTAAATCTTTAAAATTACACAACGGATTTTTGTAATAGGTAGAGTGATTCAAGGGGAAGGTTTTTATGTAAAAACATTCCCGAAATTCCCACGGGAACGGGCACAACGCGGGTAAAACCGCGGGGCGCTGCTAGTTCAGTAATAACCAAAATATATTTCATCAAAGATTACCAAACTCGGCAAATCTGTTCAAAATCCGTGTGCAACCAAAATACACACACACAGCAAAATTGTTTCGCAAAATGTAAGCCGGTACACTAGCATAATTTCTGCAAGCTTTAATCTTCTATTTCATATTGAATTGAGCACATATTTGATGATTTACATGGATTTTAAGCCAGGCTTAGTTTGTCGAAGCATTTATTAGAAAAGATATAGGTTAGCATTTTGGATTATTGCAGACTGACTACCCACTGTGATGATAATATTACTTATTATGATTGACTTGTTCGACGAAGTCTAGACTGTTTTTAGTCAGTCTTAAAACTGTTATCTGAGCAAAGAACCCTGTAGTTTAAAAGGCAAAAAAGCATATATACGGTTGAATTTTTTGTCGTTAAAAAGCCTGAAACAGACGAAATAATTTGTGAAACGGCTTGTCTCTAGTGTGCGTCTTTATAGGTTTTCATAGACCAGAAAGCAGTCTAAATACAGTCTAAATAAAGATCTACGCATGTTTTCTGAATATATTAGAAAATAACAAGCCTGAGGTTATTACCAAATATTATATCGAAGTACATACCAATTATGATACTTAATTGAAAATGAGTTCAATCGAAAGTAATTTTATTTGCCCTCGATATAGTTAGACTATATTCAATAATCAAAATTAGATTAAAACCCGCGCCCATTAATATAGAACATATTTTGCCTAATTTTCTTTCGTTAAAAGAAGGTTATATGATGATTATTATCACTGTAATGATATCATCAGTGAGGTTTTTCTCCTGCAATAACACATTATAGGCCCGTTTGCACGGTGGCATGAGAGACCGCTTACCGAGTTGGGCACGTAACTTGTACCATACAAGTGACGTGCTAGTAAGGCACCATTTTTAATTGTTATCTTTTAAACAATAATCTAAGATGTAAAGCAAATATAGCTTAAGTATTACCTTGTAATATCCCCACTGCTGGACAAAGGCTTCTTATCTCCCTGAACATATCAGTACAGTGAGGAGGATTAGGCGTAATCACCACACTTGTCTAATACAGATTGGTGATCTTGTGACTAATATTAATCTATACTAATATTATAAAGCTGAAGAGTTTGTTTTGTTTGTTTGTTTGTTTGTTTGTTTGTTTGTTTAAACGCGCTAATCTCAGAAACTACTGAACCGATTTGAATAATTCTTTTACTGTTAGATAGTCTATTTATCGAGGAAGGCTATAGGCTACATTTTATCCCGAAATTCCCACGGGAACGGGCACAACGCGGGTAAAACCGCGGGGCGCTGCTAGTAACTAGCTATGCCTCGCGGTTTCAGCCGTATTGTACCCGTCCCCGCGGGAATTGCGGGATAAATTGTATCCCATGTGTTATTCTGATGTATAACCTATATTGGTGTAAAGTTTCATCCAAATCCGTTCAGTAGTAGTAACAATTCGATTCCCGCCCAGAGTCAACTATATGTGAAGACATAATTGTTGGCGACGAACGTCTGGGTGTCAATTATAAATTCTTATAAAGTATTTGCTGTTGTATATGTAGTAATCAGTGAGTTAGATTCCATAACATAAGCTTAGAGCTTACATTGGATCTAATTAACTGTGTGTAAATTTGTCCGGGTATATTTATACATACATACATCCATTCTCACAAAGTTTCGCATTTATAATGTTAGTACAAGACTACTTAATCATTAAAAGTTATTTGTCTATCGAAAACATTTACTATGGAGAAATTAATATTTAAATGGAGAAGCTATTATTAAAAGTAATAACCGAAATGTTTACTTTCAATTTATTATTTTTCGGTCTACAGATTTATAACTAGTCGGTTTTATTAAGCAAACCAACCCATTATTTGTAAGAAGTAATTTAAAATTAAATAACCTTTTTATTCAGAAGGCTGTTTAACCTTATTTTTAATTTCAAGGCTTCATATTTACCCATAGAGCGCAAGACACACTTAGTGCGGTTGCGGGCCGAGTGCGGGTCGCGTGACGTTGTATCCTAGACTTGTATCAAAGGTGTCCCGCCGGCCCGCACCTGCACTATGTATAAATAAAAAAAATATATACCCGGACAAATTCACTCACGGTTAATTAGACCCAAACTAAGCTCTAAGCTTGTAATATGGAATCTATCTAACTGATACTGCTATGTACATATAGATACACAAGTACTTTATAGGAATATACAGGGTGTAATCGTTAAGTGTGCACAGGCGATTATTCCGTAACTATTGCAGATATCAAAAAACTTTAAACTGATATCGAAAGTACTTTACCTAATGAGTAAAATGACATTAATAACTTTTTAAAAATAAAACGAGAAATATCCAAAAAAAATACATTAATCACTCCCATACATTTTATTTCTTAGTAAGTACAAAATTTTGTATTCAAAGCATATGTTCGAAGTGACGTCCTCCTTGTGCAATACAATGACGAGCTCTATTTACAGTTTCTAAATGAACTTTCCTTAACATTTGCGGAGTAATTAAAGCAATTGCACGACGTACACGATTCTGTAACTCTTCTAGGCTGTGTACTCTCTCAGTGTACACGTGGTCTTTGACAAATCCCCATAGGAAGAAATCACAAGGCGTGAGATCCGGGGAACTGGCAGGCCAAGGGGTTGCACTATTATTGGCTATTAAGCCATTAGAGCTCGTCATTGTATTGCACAAGGAGGACGTCACTTCGAACATATGCTTTGAATACAAAATTTTGTACTTACTAAGAAATAAAATGTATGGGAGTGATTAATGTATTTTTTTTGGATATTCCTCGTTTTATTTTTAAAAAGTTATTAATGTCATTTTACTCATTAGGTAAAGTACTTTCGATATCAGTTTAAAGTTTTTTGATATCTGCAATAGTTACGGAATAATCGCCTGTGCACACTTAACGATTACACCCTGTATAATTGACACCCAGACGTCGTCGCCAACAACTATACCTTCACATATTGTTGACTCCGGGCGGGATTCGAACCCGCAACCCCCGGCACAGTAAGCGATCTCTCTGCCACTGTGCCAACGGGCTTGTCAAATTTTTGAATGCTCGTCAGTGAGGGAGGTATTGTAATCTAATGTACCATATAGATTCGACTTTGAGCATGTCGAATTTAATGTTACATTTGAGGTAGCTCCTCTTACTACCGAACTCAGAGACTCCCATTAAATCAACTGTTAACTAATTGACGTAATTTTTCATACATTACATGTCGAAATCACTCATTAAATCTATAGTAAGGAAGCATATGACGTCTCTGAGTACGGGCGTTAAAAACAAAGATATTTATCTAAACACTAGCAGCGCCCCGCGGTTTTACCCGCGATGTGCCCGTTCCTGTGGGAATTTCGGGATGAAAAGTAGCCTATGTACCTTCCCGTTGAATGTGTCTATCCATTACAAAAAGAATTATTCGAATCGGATTGGTAGTTTTTGAGATTAGCGCGTTCAAACAAACAAACTCTGCAGCTTTATAATACTAATATAGATTAACAAAAGCTTATCAAAAGAAACAGTGCTATGTTGTTAAGTTTTACAACACAATAATAAGTTTAGATGCAGCTTTTAACTTTCGGCACAACTGAAGCTTTCAGTAGCTTTCAGCCACTTACAGTTTCAAACAAAATCTGGTATAATTCAGTTATTTTGAAGCAGTAATTGCGATTCTGCTTGTTATATTTCTTTCACTTGAACATTTTTCTTATTGCTTTACACTTCTCACTGTCTACCTTTTGTGAGATGAAAGGCCTTTGCCCAGCTGTGGGTCCATGGACTGGTGAAACATCGGGCCGTGCCAAACGTAACTACCGCTGTCAGTTGCTAATCTATACTAATATTATAAAGCTGAAGAGTTTGTTTTGTTTGTTTGTTTGTTTGTTTGTTTGTTTAAACGCGCTAATCTCAGAAACTACTGAACCGATTTGAATAATTCTTTTTGTAATAGATAGCCACATTCAACGGGAAGGTTATAGGCTATTTTTCATCCCGAAATTCCTACGGGAACGGGTACAACGCGGGTAAAACCGCGGGGCGCTGCTAGTAATCCCATAAGAGTTGATAATGAAGGATTTTTGACATGTAATCTATAAAAAAAATACATCAATTAGTTAATTGCTGATTTGAGTGACGTTTCTGGATACGGCAGTAAACATTAACGATAGCTCACATCCCAGCTCCATCTTTTGAGAAACGCAGTCGCGATTATATACACCCAACTTGGCTTACAGTAATTTTGTTTGGGTCTAAAACCCTACGTTTAAATATGCCTTTGTTTACACATACGAGTATTTGTAGCTTTCCACTGTCTGTCCCTATGTATGCTTAGATCTTTAAAACTACGCAACGGATTTTGATGCGGTTTTTTTAAATAGATAGAGTGATTAAAGACCCAACTAGCAAAGTAGTCATATAAGATTGAGCTTATTCAGCTAATAAATCATATAAAAGTCATGTAGACGTGAATTATACAGCACATGTCGTATAAAGCCAGCTTATGCAGCTTTTTAGTTACTCAGCATATCAGTCATGTAAGCAAGTCGAGTAAACGTTTACTCGACTTGATTATATGACTAATAAGTCTTATAAGAAATGCTGAATAAGTCACTTTTTTACGTGGCTTATATGACTATTTAGTCGAGTAACAGTGACTTATATATCTGACTTACGACATGTCAAGTGCAGTCGAGTAAAAGCAGTGTAGTTTGCTATTATATGACATCATGTAACTTATACAGCACAATAGCTATATATGTTACACGAACCCTAAAATATGTCCGACAAAATATGAATATATGGCGTTTGGACCGCTAAACATGCTTTATAAGATGCGATTATATAGCTTATAACTGGATAAATGCCGTATAACCGCGGCGTTCAAGAAAATCATCAATCTTAATTAAATTTATATTTAATTAACTAAGAATTGCAGTGGGGCATTAAATATTTACTATTAAACATAGTTTACTTCATCAATAAAGTTACCTTCGCAATACATTTCTACCATACGCCGACTTTATGAGCATTCTAAATAAAAACATGTAACATCATGGCGGACTAAAGAAAATACTTACCGTCATCTTAAGACTTAAGACGAATTCCTTTTTTAATTAACAAACACTCAACTCACGCGTCTATTGTTTGGTAGCCTAGGATGCGATTACATATCAGTTCAGTCATATTTAAGTCATGTAATTTGCTAATATACAGCTAAATTGTCATAAGATAGTCACGTCGGTGGTTATTATAAGATCTATAAGTGGCGGTGGTTGCAGTTAAACAACTTTTATATGACTGAAATGCTGAATAAAATGGGCCCAAATCGCGTCATATAAACGTAATGATTTCGTATTGATGACTAATAGTAAGAGCTAAAAGGATACCGCAGAAACGTTGCCGCAACCATTATATGACTAAATTTTGCTAGTTGGGGAGGAAGGTTTATATGTATAAAAAATCCCGAAACTCCCACGGGAACGGGTACAAAACAGCGGGACGTGGCTAGTTGCTTATAAAACAATGTAATATTTTCAAAATTGTGTCCGAAAATTCCTACCGAAATAAGCTGAATGCGACCAATTTCGAGCAGCACTATAATTATGCATTATTGTCAGTCTAAATAACTGTCGATGTTATTTGCGTCGAGTTAACATCGCGTTTCGCCTCTCAAACATTTCGCGCAATATTTCTGTTATGACGTCATCATTCCATACATTTTACTCAGGAACGCAAATGTCATGCATTTTGCATTGTTATGATTATGAGTTCACGCAATGATCATTCGATTTTAATCTTTATTTCTTTGTTAATTGAGCTGTGTTTTGGTTTAACTATTACATTGAGTGGGACAAAAAAAAATTTTTTATTTATTCAAGCTCATTTATCCGGAATTATTGTTGTACGGTTGAATGGGGGTGCCATGGTGCAGGTAAGCGATGGCGACAATAAATGAATATTTAAAATCTATAGTCCAGAGTAAATGTCGCAAGGTCTCTTAGCGATTTCCGCTTCGATTTTGACTTCGTTGACAAGCGAATTTTCAGAAACGAAGTCACTGAAATCTTTGCCATTCAATATTGGCTAAAAGAGAAGTCTCGCAGTAAGTACTTCGCTCTTCCGTGTATAAATATTGTGGTCTCATTTAGAATATTGCTAGTCATCATCACTCGCCTGTACCGTGGCACCCACTGCACTGAATTTACAAGAATCAAGGCATTCCTGTTTCCGACAAGATGGTTGTAATATCGTTAAACTTTAAAATGTCTGTAATCTATACTAATATTATAAAGAGGGACAGTTTGTAAGTTTGTTTGTTTGTTTGATTGTTTGTTTGTTTGTTTGTTTGTTTGTTTGTTTGTTTGTTTGTTTGTTTGTTTGTATGTTCGAGCTAATCTCGAAAATTACCTGTCCGATTTGAATAATTCTTTTTGTAGTAGGTAGCTACATTCAACGGGAAGGTCATAGGCTATTTTTCATCCCGAAATTCCCACAGGCATGGGCACAAGCGCGGGTAAAACCGCGGGGCGCAGCTAGTCTGTCATAAATCGGTTAGCCTACACTTGCAACTAATAATTACAAAACTTATTTCGCGTTGTAAAAAGTTCCTGTTTTAGTACTTATTAAAATGCAACGAGGTTATACTTAAGTTTCCTAATGCTGGGGCCACACGTATGCCATATGCCATAGAATATGACATTAACCGTAGGTGTAGCCACGACTATGCGTCATAATTTAGCATTGACAATGCCATTTGGCGTATGCGATAGCTCGAGTGGCGGTACATCAAAGAGATTAATGCGAGAGTTAAATGCATGAAGCGGCCACACTACGTATTGTCAGTGTGCGTCGAGAGCGCAACGGGTTCGGATGTATTTGCTTATTACGACGGATTTGCCTCGGAATCGCACGTTTTTGTCTATACGTACTATGGCGACAGAGTGGAGTAACAACAAAATTATTACTTTTCTTGAGATTCTGCAAACATGGTCTCTTTATTCGATAATGATTTAATAAAGTCAAATAATATAAATTAACTCTCATGAAATATAGAGCTCTGTCGACGTCCATCTTGCCTGAATTGAAGTAAATTCAATGCCGTTGTCAATGTCAAATTTTTCCAATAAATGAACATTGACATTGACAGTTTAAGTGTAGCCACCAACTATATTGCATTGAAAATTATTGCATTCAATGGGCATTGACATTGAGCGTAAGTGTGGCCCCAGCATAAGAACTTCTTATTCTCTGTAATAATAAAGTTGTGCTTCCTTTCAACTAGAACTTAACCTAAATGTAACTATTTCCAAACCATTTAAAATTCCATTCTAAAAACGTTCCATTTCACAGTATTTGACGAACAAAAATTGAAAAGGCGAACTCAAAAGGTGCATATTTCTATAGAGGGAGTTAAACCAATGCTTTTACGTAAAAAAGAAAGCTAATGAGTTATTTGATTTTAATTTTTACGTGTATTTTTGGGGGTGTTTTTTAATTAATGTTACTGAATTGAGCACTTTCATTGTTACAAAGAACGGTTTGTAAAAGAGTTTGTCTTGTTTTTTATGGATGTCGCTTTTTTGTTCTATTTTTAAATTTTGTGTTCGAAAATTGATATTCGAAACGTTCTATACATTGTTTTGTTAAACGAAATCAAAGCGCCCGTAGCGTTGCATTAAGCGGTCAGGGATCGTGAGTGTTAAGCTACGTTCATCTCTCGTACTACTAGGATGGGTTAGCATTTGTGACTGTTTAGAATTTAGAAAGTAAAATAAAGTATTAGCCTGTAAAGGCCAAATTCGGTGATCTCAAACTCGAGCCATGTTTGAAAGTAGGAAACATGTTTTCACCCGACCCGAAAATTAAAACCCGCGACCTCAGTCTTGGCAGGCGAGTGCACATACCACTAGACCACCGAGGCAAGACCAAAGACACAACATTAATTTTAAATAAATAAATAAATATACCTGGACAAATTCACACACCGTTAATTAGACCCAAAGTAAGTTCTAAGCTTGTGTTATGGAATCTAATTAACTGATACTACTACATATACATACACAAATACTTTATTAGAATATAAATCAGTAATCCCATATCAGATATACAGTCAGACCCTTTCGAATGAGAAACCAACTCTTCAGCGTTATTGTTACTATTGATACATTTCACTAACCATCGAATACGAAAATTGTAATGTACTTGTATGGCTTTTTCAGTCAGACTAACGTATACGATCACCTATACGTCATTTAAAGTATTGATGTATCTACATGAACCGTACATTGTCTGCAACATAAAGCCGGTTTGCTGACAAAGGCACTCCTTTCATTGACATCCCAAGTAGATATTATCTATTGTATAATTTGACAAAGGCCCTATTGAGGACAAAACGCACTACGTTGGAACCTTGTCCTAACTAGTCCATTTTCGTTTCATTCAATACAGGTATGGGTGAGGTGTAGTTTACGGATTTTGACTCTTTACCTTTAAACTCGCCTTGGTGGTCTAGTGGTATGTGCACTCGCCTGCCAAGACTGAGGTTCCGGGTTCAATTCCTAGGTCAAGAAAAACATGGTATTTACTTTTCAAACATGGCTCGGGTTTGACGTCACTAATTCGCATTTGGGAAGCGTGGTGATTATGCTTAATCCTACTCACTGTACTGATATCTTCAGTGAGATGAGAGGCCTTTGCCCAGCAGTGGGACATTACAGGTTTACATAAAATAACGTAACCTTTAAACTAGAGATAAAAAAGTAAGTAAGTTAGTTAGTGGCCAACCCTAGTGTCGGATTATTTGACCGCCTCAAGGCCTCCGACATGGTCTGACGATTGTAACCAGGACCGAGAATAACGTACTATTCCATTCTTAACCCATTCTCAATCCATTTCTAACTCAATGGAACAAGGTGTCTTAGTTGAATAATCAGTTATGATGGTTAGTATTTTAACTCTTGTTAAAAAATACAGGTTACTACAATTAGATACTTTTGCATTTATATACAATACATATAATAGTAATAAAAACAAAACCTTTTTATCACAATCGAGCATAAATAATGTAAAATAATACCATTTCTATCACCTTTAAAATTCCTTTCACCAGTAAACGTTTGAATTTTTAAAAAGACACTACAATCTTTGGTTCAAATACATCTGAGTAACGTATATTCAATAAATCTATCGAAAGATTGTTATGAAAAATTCACCAACAAACTCCCTTTGAAACAAACATCTAAAACTACGATTTTACACCTTACCTTTATAGCAATAAGAGTCATGAATCCTACTTGATTTTGCCAGTAAAACATGCTATTTTGAACACTATATCAATGGAATAAAGTCTTTATGTGTTCGCTATGAGGGTTGTGTTTTATAGCGTCACGTTCTTTCAGTTAATTTCAGGGGAAATGTTTTTTGTAGAATGTATTTTTAATGTTTGCCTTGCAGGTTAGTGCGACGTACCGACTTAGTAGCCAAGATATTTAGGATTCGAACCTGTCTCCTTTTTAAGAGCTTTTTGTGTTTACCTGTACATTACGAAAATGTGGAAAAATTTAACTTAATTTTGAACCAGTTAATTTTAATTGATTGATCTAAAATTTGTAATAGGTAATTTAATAATAAAAAAAGCGGCCAAGTGCGAGTCGGACTCGCCCATGAAGGGTTCCGTAGCAGCGAGTAACATAATAAAGAAGTTCTTGAAATAAATGTTTTTTTATTTACATTTGAGTTATTGAATGAATAATCAGTATTTTTTTGCGGTTTACGATTTATGTCGTAAAAAAAAAACTACTAACTAGACCTCGTTCAAACCAATTTTCGGTGTTAGATTACATTGTTATGTACATCATATATTTTTTTTAGTTTTATCATTCTCTTATTTTAGAAGTTACAGGGGGGGGACACACATTTTACCACTTTGGAAGAGTCTCTCGCGCAAACTATTCAGTTTAGAAAAAAATGATATTAGAAACCTCAATACCATTTTTGAAGACCTATCCATAGATACCCCACACGTATGGGTTTGATGAAAAAAAAAATATTTTTTTCATTTCTAAGTATGGGAGACCCCCCTAAAATTTTATTTTTTTTCTATTTTAGTGTGAAAATATTAATGCGGTTCACAGAATACATCTACACACTAAGTTTCAACAACATAGCTCTTATAGTTTCGGAGAAAAAAGGCTGTGACATACGGACAGACAGACAGACAGACGGACGGACAGACAGACAGACAGACATGACGAATCTATAAGGGTTCCGTTTTTGCCATTTGGCTACGGAACCCTAAAAAACTAGCTGTTCCGCGCGGTAGTTCAACCCGCGATAAAATAGTGTGTATTGTAGATCACGTTTACGTTGGTAAATGGTCTCAGTAGAATATCCATTAATATATTCCAACGAATGAAACCGCGGGAAACGCATAGTCTTCTTCTTCTTCATCGAGTGGATGGCCAACCTGACCAATCCTGGTGTCAGAGTTATTGAGCCGCCAAAGGCTTTTGACATGGCTCATGTAACGACTACATAACGCATAGTATTATTATAATTCTAAAAGGTGTCCTTTACTAAATATTTATTTAAAACACGTTATCTTGAACGAGTCTTAAATACACAACCAAACATTGATTTAACTTATCTAATAAACGTTTTTAATAAAATGGCAATTTTGAATTTTCAGGACTTTATCCTCATCCAAAAAGGACGTTATTTATTCAAATCACGTTTTTAAATTTCCTTCGAACAAACAAATCACCATTTTTGTATCCGTAAAAGTAATGCGGAGATTAATTTCGGATACGGAAAAAATATAGTGGAGATCCCGAATTTTCGGCCCCGTTTCGGGCTTAAATCTTAAGCATACCGAATTTATTACTAGTATTAGTTGATTGGAGTCGATAATACGTTTGTTTTGTCGTTGGAAATGTATCGAGCTATTTTGGGTGGTTTATCGAAACAGCGCTTCGCGGCCCGAATTTCGGGAAGTACTTGACAATCGAAAACCCGGGTAGGTACTAACTATGTATGGTATAAGCGAGTTTTCAAGCAACAAGCCGACAAATTCTGGAAACTTACACCTGCGTACTCAAGAGACTTCAAATGGTTTCTTAGTGGCTTTGAGGAGGCCTTGAGGCGGTCAAAAACTCCAACAACAGGGTTCACCACTAACCTACTCAAATTTACTCAGAGATTCAATGAGGGATGGAAAATTTCGTGAATTAGTTAAGTGTCGATTTAATGAACGTTTCTGAGTGCTGGAGTAAGTTTGAGACATGTTGTGAGCCAGCGAACTCTGTAAAGATGACAATCTACTGGACTAGCCGCTTCACAGCGTAGACTCACTCAGTGGCAAAGAGAAACACAAACAACCAACATAACCTTTCCTGCTCGTGATGTTACGTCCCCAAATAGAAATGGTCACAAAGACACTGTTTACTCAACTTCCGGCTCAAAAAATTCCCTCCCAAATTCCCGAAAACCATAAAAAACATTTTAATTTATCTTCCAAATGTCAATAATAATATTTTGCTTCAGAACCGAGAGGTGAATTTCAAATCAGGACCAAACATTTGTGCCATTGTGTCGTATTACAAAGGGATATGATTCGATTTCCTTTGACAAAAATCTATTTGTAAGTTGAGTAGTTGTACTGTGATTGTACGCCTATCGGCTGGCGAGATCTTTTGTCAAAGATCTTTTGGAAACCGTTATTCGATATTTATTTACAAATTGTTTGAGTAAATGGGAGTTTTGTTTCACGTAGAAGCAATTTTTCCAAACAGTTTCAACATTATTAATAGAACCGTTATTCTCGGTAAAGTTATACTCGGTATACAAATAAAAGTATTTAAAAAAACCATCGATTAATTTTAATAATTCAATCATTCTAAGAACACGTCCTATTTAAAGCACATTTCTAAATTATTAAAAGTACAAAAAAATCGAACAATTCTTTTGTCGAAAAGCAATGTAAAAAATACAGACACAGATTACGTTATAAAGTATTTGTGTATTTATATGTAGTAGCATATCAGTTAGTTAGATTCCATAATACAAGCTTAGAGCTTAGTTTGGGTCTCATTAACCTTATGTGAATTTGTCCGGATATATTATTTAAAATGGGAATATCAGTATTAAAATTGTTCGTAAAGAAATATCACCATTTTTATTTGTTTCTTTCTCAAATACATAATTTAAACTGATGTTCCTAAATCCGTCGAAGATAAATACGTGATATCCAATCTGATGCAAAATACGAGATACCTTCGGAAGCCTTAATCAGAGATTCCGTAGTCTATGTAGATGAGATAAACTGACTGTCAGCCAATCAGGTGATTGCGAGTGAGAGAGACGTTGGTATTCCGTACATGTGATTGGCTATACGTATGATCTACTTCACTTGTTTCACGTTCATGTTCTTTTTTCAACAAATTCAAAAACCGAAGAAGTTTCCTCAATTTTGCACTTTACCTATTTAAAAATATTGTAGTATGTCTAAAACATAATAATTACAGAGTCAACGTTGTGTTGATGTAGAATCCCGAGGGAATTGCGGGAAGCAAAATAGCTTACCTTCCTGTTAAATGGTTAAATTGCATTGGTAGTTTGTGATATTAGCACTTTCAAACAGCCAAGAAAAATATCAGAAAACTCATCAGCTTCATTATATTAAGTTTCTGTTTGAGCTTATAGGAAGTTGTTGAAAGCTTAATTCTCTTAGAATTTATTTAATTTCCTGCTAAACGTAAACATTATAAACCTAAGTACAACATTGCTCGGTATATCTCACCCTTCGGGCATTAGAGGGAGATAGCTAGTTGATTTTGAAAAGCGCTGTCTCTGTCACACGCCACTTATGTTTATTCATTAGAATTTTTTTTATTAGACCCTAACTAAGCTCTAAACTTGTATTATAGAAACTAACTGATATACATACACAAATACTTTATATGATTATATAATTGACACCCAGACGTCGTCCACAACAGCTATGTGTGCTGTCTGCACATATTGTCGACTCCGTTGAATCGAACCCGCAACCCCCGACACAGTAAGCGCTCTCACATGCCACTGTGCGGTACAACTCTCTTATTACTCCCAGCGGTCAAAGAGCAAGCAAAGTCGGTGTAAGTTACATAGTTTCCATACAAAGTAACACCAATGTTATACACGTTCTGAAGCAATTTATAGCACCTGGCTCTGATATTGATCACAAGCGACCGTCACTTGTCGAATAATGCCCTAAACTCACGACCTCCCTTTTTTATTGCGTCGGGAAACGTCCCAGTTTTACGAGTAAGTTTTTTTGCTCATTTTTATTGAGGTTCCGATTCTGCGACAGTTCTTGTATTTTTGATTGGTTTTATGATATTTTTAATGGAACAATTTTTATGGTCGTGTAGATGTTAATTTTATTTGAGTGCGGTTTGCGTGTGAGCTTAGCTTTTGCGTTCAGAGGGCTTTTGTTTAATTTGTTAGTTTTTCAAGTTAACATTTATTGTATTTTGGTATTATGATACAAATAAGTGTTGCATTACGTTAGTTTGATTTGTATTATTTTGGTAGTAAGATAGCACCATTCAACGGGAAGGTTATAGGCTATTTTTCATCCCGAAATTCCTACAGGAACGGGCACAGCGTAGGTAAAACCGCGGAGAGCTGCTAGTAGATAAATATAGTGAATCATGAATAACTCTAGTAATCCTATTCTACTCAATATTATAAATGCGTAAGTTTGTGAGGTTGGATGTATGTATGTTTGTTACTCGTTCACGCAAAAACTACTCAACAGATTTTCATGAAACTTTACAGTAATATAGGTGATACATCAGAATAACACTCGAGGTAAATTTTTTCCCGAAATTCTCAAAGGAACCGCTACAACGCGGGTAAAACCGCAAGGTACTGCCAGTGAATCCATAAAATATATTTCTTACAAGTATTTCATGACTAAACGAGCAATCAGCACTTATATTTGGAACAGCTCGCTACTTACGAACTGCGCAACTTTTCCTCAGCTTCAATTACGAAGCCAGAAATCCATTTATCCACTTGTTGTTTTCTTTTACACCCACTGAATTTTGATATTTATAGATATCTATGTGGATATCTATTACAAAAAGAATTATTCAAATCGGACAGGTAATTCCCGAGATTAGCTCGAACATACAAACAAACAAACTTACAAATTTTACCTCATTATAATATTAGTATAGATTATTTTATCCTTTTGTGTGTTATCAGGAAATATCTGAAAAAATTTCCAGCCCCTTTACAGGAAACGTGCTCACAGAAGACTGTGTGACGTAAAATGTATTTTCAATTAAAAAAATATGTTTAAACGTAGTTATAATAGAATACCTATTAGAATTTTTAAATCGTATTCTCATTCAGCTACATCTATCAAGTTCTATTTCCGTGGTTATTCAACTCCTAATTTTTTGTCGAGCATCGTTGATTGGGCTTCAGAAATATCGACTCTGATGTTTCGGCAAAAACAACTTACAACTGATGAATCGAACGTCCGAGGATTAGGTAGAGTTTTTATACTTAGTAGGACAAGTAAATCGTTAATCTTATCGTTGGAATATGGCTTTAAGGTGGTCTAAAAAACTTGGTCACCAGGGTTGGCCTCTAACCTATAAAGTAAAGTATCGTCAGACTATAACGGAGGCACAGAATAATATGCGATTAGAAACTCGTAATTGTAGGGAATTTGAAGATAGTACAGTTAACAAAAAAAAAGAAAATAGTACAGTAAAATTTAAAAAGTAAATAATTTGGTAGACGCGCGAGCGACACCCGTCAGTCGGAGTGGCGCCGGCGCCTCGCGAATTTGTAGGCATTTATCGCTGTAGGTACGGCCGAGTGGCGGTGGCAGGTGGAGGCCTTTAGGTAGCCTAAAACTTGGACAGGCAAATATATATAAAGCAAAGTAATAAGCCTGTAATGTCCCGCTGCTACGTCAAGGGCCTCTCATCTCACTGAAAATATCAGTACAATGAGAATGGTTAGGCGTAGTCACCTTTAATTTATACGAGATAATAATAAACGGATGCTCTTGACAAATGTATTGTTGTTATAGTAGTACTAGCAGCGCCCCGCGGTTTGACCCGCGTTGTGCCCGTTCCCGTGGGAATTTCGGGAATTTTTTTACATAAAAACCTTCCTCTTGAATCACTCTACCTATTACAAAAAACCGCATTAAAATCCGTTGCGTAATTTTAAAGATTTAAGCATACAGACAAACAAACAAACAGACAAATAGCGACTTTGTTTCATACTATGTAGTGATGTGGAGAGATGAAAGAGCCTGCCTAGACTTATGTCCAGGCTTTGTGACGTATAGTAGTTTGTCTAAGAGATTATAACTCACTACTACTAGGATGGGCGGCCTATAATGACCTTTCTATCAAAGCGCTACCGTGCTTCAGAGTGCACTTAAAATGGTCGGATCTAGACTTTTCAATCGTCAGACTTTGTCGGAGTTCTGTAAAGGGTTGACACTAGGATTGTCCACTAACCTACTCGAACTTAGTCCAGCCTTTAGTCTGTCTTCTGATCTATGGGAATTGTTGAAGAACAATAGATACCGGACGAGGAAAACGACTGTAGGTTTTACGTCATGCCCGAAAAGTAAGACGATTCCGTGCTTCGGAGGGCACGTTAAGCCGTCGGTCCCGGTTACTTTCTACGGATAGTAGTCGTTACATGAGCCATGTCAGAGGCCTTTGGCGGCTCAATAACTCTGACACCAGGATTGGTCAGGTGGAGTATGCACTCGATGAAGAAGAAGACGTCATGACACGTGTTGAAACTTCACCAATATGTCTCTTTATAAAATTGTCGTATTGTAATTTGAATACGAGCCGCAAGAAGCATTGTTATGACTCGCATTGTATATTTATTAGTGTATAAGGCATATAATACCAAAATATCGCTTCCTATTCCAGTTATAACGGACACAGCCACTGAATATTCCTTAATACAAATACCCACAACTAACTAAAGCATGAATATTCCAACGGCCAGCGACTATCAAACTTTAAACTTCCCAAACAGACACTGCCTATACATCTATGAACATTTATCACGTCTTCTTCTTGAACACACAAACATAAACAACAACTTATGGTCGCTGCTCAACAGCAATGATTATCACTGGGAGTGACGGCTGAAAGTTTGACAAACTTCGCCCAACTTCGGCCAACTTATTTGATGCTCGCTCGACCGATACACTCCTCTGGCACAGTTTGAGAAACACTTGTTTTTGAATGTCTGAATTGTACATTTTTTGGTTGTTTGTTAATTGTTGTGTTGACTGTAAAATGCTTTCGAATTATATTTGAACTTTGCGTAGTTGGAAACTACTGAATAGCATACCTATTTAAATGATCAAATCATTTTCTTCTCTTTTCGGTCTTGATATTTTTTAAATTTACAATTAAAATATGATATGTTAGTTTTGCTAGCAAAATCCTTGTTACAGTACTCATGTAGAGCGGATTGCACAAGCATTCTTGATTTTATTTAGTACCTAAATAATATGTTTAATTAAACAAATGTCGTCCGTTTTAAATAGTATTTTATTTCATAGAATATAAAATACAATTTTGAATGAATAGCTTTTGTTGCAAACTCTTTTAGTACCAATAGATTGAAGAGTGTTTGTGCAAGCCGTGCTTAGTGTCTCAAATTTTAATTAAATCTTGCACTAGTCACTTCCACCAGTGTTCATACCCCTTTACTGACAATGGTTACAAGTACACAAGCATTTTAAAGAGAAATTAATTCCTAAGCGAACAAAGTACACGTCATTCATTCGGCAATTACGGAAACACTTTTCCGAAAATACTATATCCGAATTTCCCATTTAAACCCATTTTCCGAATTCACTAAATGTTTAAACAAGCATGATTTTTAATAACTTAAATTTTATAAAAAAAACATTTACTGCCACAATTACAAGAAAAATAAGAAGTCAAAATACAAATCACAAAGTATAAAACAAAGTCGCTTTCCTCCGTCTGTCACTATGTATGCTTAGATCTTTAAAACTACGCAACGGATTTTGATGCAGTTTTTTTAATTGATAGAGTGAGTATTAATTGAAGAGGAAGGTTTATGTGTATAAAAATGCCCGAAATTCCCACGGGAACGGGCACAACGAGGGTAAAACTGCTTGGCGCTGCTGGTAATACATAAAATACTTACCGTATTTACACTTTAAAAAAATGTCACATGCCGCATTATACTTCAAAGCTGCCAGTATGTGTCTGTGAAGTGACGGAGTTTGACGTTTGACAGATGAATCTGTCATTACGAGTGACAGCTTACTTTTGTTTCGGTTGAGAGAAAGGAAATGTGTTCGACATTTTTAATTATGATACACTATGCTTTATTACTTACACTAGCTGCACCCTGCGGTTTTCCTCGCTTTGTGCCTGTTCCCGCGGGAATTTTGGGATAAAACGTTCCTCCGACCTTCCTCTTGAGTATAGCTACCCAATACAAAAAAAACAGTTATTCAAATCGGACTAGTAATTCCTGAGATTAGCCCGAACATTTATAGTATATGTTTGTTTATACAAAGTAACAAATTATACCTCTTTATAAATATAGATGCCTGATTACCCTCCTGCAAACAACATAGCAACAACATGTTATAATTAAAACATTAAAAAATCAAATTAATATTTTGGCAGTGTTGCCAACACTGTCCCAATAAACCGGATCGCCAAGTAATAAGTTGTGCGTTTAAAACAATTGCGTATCTGCACCTATATTGGGCCGTGATTTTCAATTAGAGGCCCGATAAATTGGACGTTATAGCACTGGCTATGTAAGCGATGTCAATCATACAGATGATTAGAGACACAGAGGACCACAAATGATGAAACAAGTCAGTGGACTGGCCCATTTAGTTTCGCTATCTAAACGCCACTCAATACCTACATGCTAGTGGTATATAATTAACTAGCAGCGCCCCGCGGTTTTACCCGCGTTGTGTCCATTCCTGTGGGAATTTCGGGATGAAAAATAGCCTATGTTACTCGTGCATAATGTAGCTTTCGAATGGTGAAAGAATTTTTTAAAACGGTCCAGTAGCTTTTGAGCCTATTCATTACAACAAAAAAAAACAAAGTTTTCCACTTTAGTGTAGATGTACAATTTCTATTTTGTGTTGCCTCTAGTAGTACCCCGCGGTTTTACCTACGTTGTGCCTGTTCCCGTGGGAATTTCGGGATGAAAAATAGCTTGTAATCTTCCCGTTGAATCTGGCTATCTGTTATAAAAAGAATTATTTAAATCATGGGAACGGGCACAACGCGGGTAAAACCGGGGCGCTGCTAGTATACAATATTACGAGTATTTTCTTAAAGTACCTTTCACGCTGAAATTCATACAGGAACAGGTTTAATAAAACCGTCTCTAAACCAATCACGTCAAACTTCGGGTGCACATAATCCTACAATATACAGGGTGTTACGAAGCTGTTAATACGATAAACAGATTTTCTTGTGACTTAAGTAGTTTAGTTAACTAATCAAGGATTAAAACTTGTTAACAACACGTCTGTGACCTGGTTTTGGAGTTAGCTGTATGGTTTAACGGGATTTGTCTTTAAGTATTTTTGTAGGGCTTGTTTCTTACGATTACATTAGAAGCGATCAAGTTTTTAATTGAAACTACGTTTACGGATATACTTCGCTTTTATTTTACACTAGCAGCGCCCCGCGGTTTTACCAACGTTGTGTCCATTCCTGTGGGAATTTCGGGATGAAATAGCTTATGTTACTCGTGGATAATGTAGCTTTCGAATGGTGAAAGAATTTTTAAAAACGGTCCAGTAGTTTTTGAGCCTATTCATTACAACCAAACAAAGTTTTCCTCTTTATAATATTAGTGAAGAAGTGTAGATTAGTGTAGATTTAGATTTTTATCTGACCATTAAGAAACCAGAGATCAAGTTTTTCGTTGATTAAGTAATTTTTTTGATCATTGCCTTGAATGTTGTACACAATATTGGAACGGCAGTACAATAGATGAGCGTATTCAACAACAAACAAACTCTTTCGTTTTATATTTTGGAGTATTAATATTGATAAAGTTATGGAGGTGCCACGGTGCAAATGGGAGACGATGACTAGTATTTTTGTTTAAAAAAAATTACACCAAATCAAAGGAGCTAATTGCTTAATTTCTTTGCGCAAAAATACGAAAGACGTTCGTATCTATTATATTAATATTAGTATAGTGTGGTATAGTATAGCATTAGTAACGAATAGTATTCATATTAGTCTGTAATATTGAAATTACTATCTTTCTTTCTTCATCGAGTGGACGGTCAACCTGACCAATCCTGTTGTCAGAGTTATTGAGCCGCCAAAGGCTCGCAAATTACTAAAATATTGAAAGTTACGGAGGAGCCACGGCGCAGTCAAGCGACGACGACTAACAAGATTTTTTTCCAGAAAAGTACACAACAAAATTATGACAGAAGAGCTTATTGCTTAATTTCTTTTCCCTAAATATTATGCTTTAGATATACCGACCGACAAAGCCATATCAACTACCCTTATTACTATATACATTTACCCTCGTCCGTATTTATTCCCAATTCCCCTATCAAACATGCTGTACTATAATCCTGTCGACACAGGACCAATATATTGTGTCCATCATGTAAACAATCCACACGCTCATAGAATGCTGACAACATTTCACCGAATAGTGATTTCAAATTCAAATTCTGTGGTCACTATGTTAGTCAACCTGTAGTCTCTATACTTAATACTATCTATTCTAGTATAATAAATCTGAATAGTTATTTTTTAATTGAAACTACGTTTACTTCGCTATTATTTTACATAGCGGCGCCCCGCGGTTTTACCCGCGCTGTGCCCGTTCCCGTGGGAATTTCGGGATAAAAAAATAGCCTATAACCTTCCCGTTGAATGTAGTTATCCATTACAAAAATAATTATTCAAATCGGTTCAGTAGTTTCTGAGATTAGCGCGTTTAAACAAACAAACAAAACAAACTCTTCAGCTTTATAATATTAGTATAGATTGCTATCTAAAGTTTCGGCCCCTTTTCAGGAACCGTGCTCACAGAAGACTGATTCAAAATGAGTAGCTTAGTGTTCGCTTAAACTTAGGAACTAGTATAGTTTTATTTTTGTTTGTTTATAAGTACTAATATCAGAAACTACCAATCCGATTTGAATAATTCTTTATGTAATGGATAGCCATGTTCAACGGGAAGGCTCTAGGTGATTTTTCATCCTGAAAGTCCCACAGGAACGTGTACAATAGTGTTATACAATAGTGTACAATAGTGTTATACAATAGTGTACAATAGTGTTATACAATAGTGTACAATAGTGTTATACAATAGTGTACAATAGTGTTATACAATAGTGTACAATAGTGTTATACAATAGTGTACAATAGTGTTATACAATAGTGTACAATAGTGTTAACAAACATTATGTTTTAACTGTTATCTATACTAATATTATAAAGCTGAAGAGTTTGTTTTGTTTGTTTGTTTGTTTGTTTGTTTGTTTGTTTAAACGCGCTAATCTCAGAAACTACTGAACCGATTTGAATAATTCTTTTTGTAATGGATAACTACATTCAACGGGAAGGTTATAGGCTATTTTTGTATCCCGAAATTCCCACGGGAACGGGCACAGCGCGGGTAAAACCGCGGGGCGCCGCTAGTCCTATTATATTCAGGAATAACCAAATAATTTAAAGTACATTATACATCATTTTCATTACTAATAATTAACTGAGAGTTAATGATCATCTGAATATATTAATGTGTGTATATGATAAATTAATTATTTATTAACATAATTTATGATCACAATGACTAATTATCTAGTCATTACTTTAATGTATTACTAGCGATTAGTTCTCGCTGCTATTTAGTAAAGGTTATTTTTATAACAACCCGCAGTAGGCGCGTGGTGATTACGACATCCGCCTCACTGTACTGATATCTTCAGTGAGATGAGAGTCCTTTGCCCAACAGTGGGACATTACAGGCTAATACTTTATTTAAATATCTAAATAAGGGTCAGAAATGTGCGACTGCAGGACAAAGGCTAAGCTCACTGAAGATATCAGTGCACTGGGTATGTCGTTATTACAATAACACCCGTACTCAGATACGGCAAATGCTTCTTTATTTCACTACCAATTTACAACGAAAAACGCGTTAAAACTTCTTTTACTTAACAGCAAACAAATTAAAAACTTCTACAACTAGAACAAGTTAATATTAAACAATTGAAAGCGCCAAAGCCTCTCGTCTGTTGTACAACTGTATAATGTCTCCGAGACTTAGGGGCCGTCTACACGAGCGGGGAAAACGCGGCGATATATTCGGCGTGCTAAGTATTTCTATACTTGTCTTCGTATGGCGATTCTTTCTCGGCAATGATGTAATTGGTAAGTACTTCTTAAACTCAAACGAAGTACTTATTAAAGTTAATAAGTTCGTGTAGGCTAGTGACCAACCCTACTGTTGAAATTTTTAGATCGCCGTAAATTATTAGAAGTGTTCTGACGGTTGAAAACTGGAAGCGATTTAATAACATACTTACATACTAATAATACGTCAGTAAAAAAGACAGGCAAATGGACTTATAGGAGGTATATTTTGTGTCTAGGAAATAATTCATTTTTATTATTTTTTTAATAAGAGTTAATATTTCTGTTTAACTTGTTTGTCATTTTAATATTCGTTTACATATTATCTGAAAATTTTATCGCTTCAAGTTCATATTTTTATTTAAAGTATTGTTTCTCCCTGGAGTCACGGGACAAGCCCGGTCTTTTTGAGAGGCATGCGAGGGGATACAGATCCAACTCGTAGAGGCCCTTTGGAGATGTTTAATGTAATGGATTACAATATTATTTTGAGATATGCATGTTGTGGCATCTATAGGAAGTGCATCTAATTCATTAATTTAGTCGTAAGTTTTATTTTTAAGTTTGATGTATCGTACACTGGCTGTCCTTAAATAAATAAATAGTAATCGCTCGTTTGTAGCGACTACCTGACGAAGTCCGTCGCGATTTTCTCGCTCGTGTAGCTCTTAGCTTTGAGCCAGCCTTCGTTAGTGAAGGCAAATACGACCGTCGGGAATATAAAAAGTTTAGTTTTACTTTGTTTCCGTTTTGACCAGATAAGATTTGTTTATTCAAAGTTTAGTTCTGCGTTTCAGTTTAAGTTTAATTATTTTTCTGTTTCCAGTTTAACTGTCGTTTTGTTAGTTGTTTAACTATAATTTTGTTGTAGCACCGTTTCAGTATTATAAAGGCTTTGTTTTAATTATTATTTTTTATATTTATTTTTTTAATATCTATCCCATTACTATATTATGTTGTGTTTAAATCATTATCTGTTTGAAATGAAAAGAGTCTATGAGCCAAATCACCCATGCGAGTAAAAGAGTCAGTTTGTCTGTACTGTACTGACATATTATAAGTGACTTGAGACGCCAGTGAGACGTAAAAGGCTAATGCCCGGGATACACGAGGCTAGTTTTTCAAGCCAGGATAGCAAGCTAGTGTCATTAAGCTAGCAAGCTAGTACTTCTGGCTTCGTGTAGACAAAACTAGCTTCATTTCTAAGCTAGTAAACTAGTAAGGTAGTTGACAAGCCAGGACAGTTTTTAATAGGATGGAGTTCTATTTTTTAAGCTAGTAGCGCCCCCCACCACTGATTTTACTATCCTGGCTTGTGTACTAGCTTCATGTGGCCGGCGAAGCTAGCTAGTTTAAAGTTGACTCGTAAGCAGTAACCACGCGTTTTGTTTGTTTTTCTCCGCGACACGTGTTAATACTAGCTTATAATAATATAGCCTCATGTAAACAGAACTAGCATATTCCAAGCCAGGTCAGCTAGCCAAGACAGTTTAGAAGAGAACTAGCTTGCTATCCTGGCTTGAAAAACTAGCCTCGTGTATCCCGGGCATAATACTACCACTACTATACTAATAAGAGAGCTGCATCAAATATTCATTTGGTTAAACATACATTGAGTTAACCGCAAGACGCACATAATGCGGATGCGGGCCGGTTGCGGTTCGCATCGCGTTGCTTCACAGCGGGCCCGTTGCAGGTCCGCTACGGGCCAGTGTGACACCTTTCATACAATTACAAGGAATACAACGTCACGCGACCCGCACCCGGCCCGCAACCGGCCCGCACCCGGCCCGCAACCGGCCCGCACCGGCACTATGTGTGTCTTTTACTTCATACCCGTCACCGTAAATTGAAACGGTAACCAACCAATTACCGTGGTAGATATAAAGGTTTTCTCAACTTATTTCAATGCTACAGATTCCTTTGAATAGTAAATGTTTTTCTAAATAAATATTCCAAAATTGATTCGATCTAGACTCATTTTGTAGGTCTCATTGGCAACATCTGGCTAGATTTAATATCAAGGTTTAGATTCAGAATGAATCGAAATTACATTTGGAAAAGAGTTTCTTTCAGAAGGTTTTAAAAACTAATACTCTTGAATAATTATTTTAATTTTATTTGATTAACAATCTGCTTATTAAATTATTATATTATAATATACCCGGACAAATCCACACACGGTTAATTAGACCCAAAGTAAGCTCTAAGCTTGTGTTATGGAATCTAACTCACTGATACTACTACTTATACATACACAAATACTTTTTAAGAATATGTAATTGACAACGATAATGTGTTTAAAATGATAGATGGTAGGAAACACGGCCTGAAGTAGTTAAAACATACATACGCATCAAGCTTAGCTACCCCACTCAGAACCGTCCATTCAATCAATACTTAACTAATTGACGAAATTTTGTCATACATTATAATGTCAAAATCACTCATTAAATCTATACTAAGGAAGCATTTGCTGTCTCTGAGTACGGGCGTTATTGTAATAACGACACCCTTCTCGGTGCACTGATATCTTCAGTGAGATGAGATGCATCTGTCCTACGGTGGGTGGTCCTTACTTATATGCAGAGTAAGTATCACTACTAAAATATACTATAATCTTTAATATATACTTATACTAATATTATAAAGAGGTAAAATTTGTAAGTTTGTTTGTTTGAGATAATCTCAAGAATTATCAGTCCGATTTCAATAATTCTTTTTGTTATAGATTGCCACATTCAACGGTAAGGTTATATGCTATTTTACATCCCGAATTTCCCACGGGAACGGCTACAACGCGGGTAGCACCGCGGGGCGCTGCTAGTATATTTATAAAGAAGTAAAATCCTGACTTTGTTTGTACGGGCTTATCTCAACTACCGATCTGATTCAAATGGTTCTTTTTGAAATGTATAGCCACATTCAACGGGAAGGTTATAGGCTATTTTTCATCCTGAAATTCCCGTGGAAACGCGGACAATGTGGGTAAATCCGCGGGGCGCTGCTAGTATGTATATCTATGTGTAATATAATAGGGAGAGTGAATGTCTGAGTGGGTTAAAGGTGTATTATATTATCAAACTAGCCGCGCCCGGCGGTGTTACTCTCGTTGTACCTGTTCTCTTGGGAATTTCGGGATAAAATGTATCCCATGTGTTATTCTGATGTATAGCCTATATTACTGTAAAGTTTCATTCAAATCCGTCCCGTAGTTTTTTCGTGAAAGAGTAACAAACATACATACGTACATCCTGACAAACTTTCGCAATTATAATACGAGTAGGATTCCATTCGATAAGTCTTTCCATGTATTTCTTTAAGTATTTTATCTTTGGTATCTATCTGAGAATCAAAGCAGCGACTCGGTAAAGTCGTTTGAGCATTAATTTCGGTCAGATGTTACTCTGTAAAGTTTTCCTGAAAGATTTTAAGTAATTGAGGTTCAAAGAAACCTTCTCTAGACATACCTCAAGAAGATTTAACTCTGAGATAGTGATATTCAAAGCTGCCTGTCGATTCTGTAAGACTTCATTCTAAACTTCGAATCTGAATCCGCAGTGAGTTTCTTGATTGGCATTCTAAAACTCGGTTGTCAATTCGAATCTACACTAGCGCTACTCTTGCGAGCGTGTTTGCGAGTTGAACTAAATTGACTTCGAGATTTTTACAGATAAAGTATGAGATGACGTAAAAGTGGCATTCTATAGAGTAATTCCCCCCTCACTTCGACGGTCACTTCGCATTCAAACCCGATTTAGGGTCCGTTCACACAGACCGGCTCGGAGAGCATCGGCGCGCATTTTTCTTTTCACACAGAACGGATCGTATGCGCTTGGAGTTGGTCGGAGCGGAGCCGCCAACTATTTCACATAGACCGGCTGGAAGCGACCTGAAAGCGGATGCGCTCGGAGCCGGTTGGATGCGCTCGCAGCCGGTCGGAATCGCTCGCAGCCGGTCGGATACGCTCGCAGCCCGTCGGATGCGCTCGCAGCCGGTCGGATGCGCTCGGAGCCGTTCGGATGTGCTCGGAGCCGGATGGGTACACTACAAAGGCAGTAGGTACCAGTCTTCCACGCATTCCACGCAATCGGAGCCGATCGGCTGCGCGAGCGAGAAAGAGCACGCAATCGGAGCCAAACGGCTGCACGATCGAGAAAAATTACGCGATTGGAGCCGGTAAGCTCCTCTTATTATTTCACACCAAGCGCCTTCAAGCATTCTTAATCACAAAAGCAGTGCACATGCAAAAATAAACCTTAATACAAATACTAAAAACTCTGTTTTCAACGTGATAAGAATCTGCTCTCCTCTCCGAGCCGGTCTGTGTGAACGGACCCTTAAAGTGTCAAAATAAAAGCATCTATTTTACGAGTGAAAATAGAAGAACTCATAGTTATATAGTATTTAAATTAAGTTTTTAAAGTTTTAAAGTGAAGACAACGATGGCAAAAATGTTTTTGCTTAAATCTTTATTAGAAGAAGCTCATGCTTTGGATAAACTAGAAATGCGTCGACAATCTACAAGTATTCGAGGTTTATCTTTACTAACCCGAGATGACGACTATGTGAGCGTGTATAGATTGTCAAAGGAGCTTATTGACCAACTGGAGTATGAGTTACTGCCTCTGATGAAGCCCACAAAACGTCGAGGCAAAGGACTTTCAAGTCGTGTAAAAGTAAGTGCTTCATTTTACTAAGTATACTGTTAATTTTGTAAGTATTTACACAGTTTACCTATAGCTGAAGGATTTGTAACCAAGCACACCATAAATAAGAAAAACACTTCATAATAAGGAGTATTTTCTAATATATATATTATAATATTGGTATTCTATTAAGCATGACAATAACCAAAGTGGTCCCTATTTTGTTTTGACTAGATCTAGATTAATTAGGTATTTAATTTTTTTTATTGATCTATTGTTTTAGTTATTATGCACCTTGTCATTCTTGGCTAATGGCAGTTATCAGAAAATTATTAAAGAAAATATAAGAACATATTTATCGCAACCATCAGCATCTCGTTGCATAAATGAAGTAGTGGAAGCTCTCAACAATCCAGCTATAGTAAAAAAGTATATAAGGTTTCCTCAAAATATACAAGAAAGACAAATGTTAAAAGAAAGGTTAGGTATATTAGAATTAAAGTGACCCTTTGATTTTTACCTTTTTTGTGACAGTTGATCATCTTAGTGGTTACTGTAAATTACAGGTTCTACAAAAAGTTTGGCATTCCAGCAGCTCTTGGGTGCATTGATGGCACTCTGGTGGCAATGAAAAAACCAGCAGAGAATGAAGAACGTTTTTACTGCCGCAAAGGTTACCATGCAAGAAATGTGCAATTGGTAAAATGGATTTTAATGTTGTAATCGATTATCATTCGATTAGTATTCAATTAGTCTTTTTAATATTTTTTTTTTTTTTCAGATAACAGATGCAGATCTTAATATTTTAAATGTGGATCCAACATATGGTGGAGCTACTCATGATAGCTTGATTTTTAACTATGGTGTTATAAAAGCCCACTTAGAGGCATAAAAAATATAAATAATAAATATAACTTATTATAAATTATGTTTGTAAAAGAAATCGTTTCAATATTTTTTCTTACAAAGTACTTTTATCTTTTTTTTATCCAATTTCATGAAACTTGACCAAATTAATAATAATATACCTACTAAAATTATATTATAATATTAACGTAGGTAGGAAATAAAACTACAAAAACATATTTTTATTTTTTTTATTATATGAATGAACGTAATTGAAAGAAAAAACTAACCATATATACAATAACTAAGAATGGAATTTCTCACGGGAAATCCTGGATAACAAGTCTTAAAGACAACACGGGAAAAAATTACCAGAGCTAAAGCCGCGAGAAAATTCTCGAAATTTGCACCGACTTCTACAGACAACTGTACTCCGACCCAGGTAAAACCGATACAACACCCAATTACCACCGTACTGACGATATTCCTCCAATAACTGGCCAAGAAATTCAATGCGCACTTCGTAAAATGAAGTATAGTAGAACACCAGGAGATGACGGTATTAGTACGGAGGCTTTAAAACTAGGCGCACCCACAATCCTTCCTCATTTAACTAAGCTCTTTAATAGTATCTTAGATTCAGGGAAATTTCCAAAACAGTTTTGTCACTCTAATATTATTCTTCTCCATAAAAAAGGCGACAAATCCAACATTAATAATTATAGGCCCATGTCTTGTATCCCACGTGTACAAGGCTTTCATTAAAGTAATCAAAACACGGGTTACGTGCCAACTTGATTCCGAACAACCTCCCGAACAGGCAGGATTCCGCTCCGGCTTCTCCACCACAGACCACCTCCACACCATAAACCAACTGTTAGAGAAGCACAGCCCAAGAACTACAGACCATGCTCGAAGAACTGAGCAACGCAATCCTTGAGGTTGGACTACAGATGAACATGTCAAAGTCATGACAAACAGCTCAGCCTACCGTATCACGGTAAACGGCGAAGTGATGCACTATGTCCATGAATACATCTATCTCGGCCAATTAGTTTCCCTCCAGGCAGGCAGACAAGACAAAGAAGTCGCGAGACGCACTGAGAGCGCCTGGACGAGCTATTGGTCGATGAAGGAGCTGATGAAGGGCAACCTTTCGATAGCGCTTAAGCGCAAACTCATGGACATGTGCATCCTTCCCGTTCTCACCTATGGCTCACAGACTTGGTCTTTCCATCCACAAACATCCAGAAGTCCAAACTCAAGGTTTGCCAGAGGGCGATGAAGCGCAGTATTCTTGGATTCAAGCGAACCGACCGCATTCGTAATACAATACTGCGCTCCCGAACTAAAATCGCCGATGTAGGAGAAAAGGCCGCTAAGCTCAAATGGGATTGGGCTGGTCACGTCTGCCGGATGCCGGACACGCTGTGGGCCAAAAAAACTTATTTTTTAAGATTTTTAATTTTTGTATTTTGGAATCGATAGTAACTAATTATTTCGTTTCAAATCCCTTAAAACATGAAAATCGTCAAAATGTCAGATACGACTATTTACGTAGGAGCCATCGAAATGCCACTGATTGACACTGTCAAAGAGAAAAACCATAGATGAAATGATGAAAATAAATTGTCCACAGATTACTAATGGTATTGTCTGTCACTGTCAGTAATTTTTTTCGTAATTTAAGGTAATTATTAAATTCACGGCACGAATTTAGAGTTTTCTGTTTTTTTTGTTTACTTATTAGCTGCCTCAAATTACTTAAAATACAAAAAAAATAATTTAAACATCAAAATAGTTAAAATTCAGTGTCAAAAATTAGTAAAATAAAAAACCGATAAATATCGACTTACATTTTGTCGAGTGTGGTAATCACTAGTACAGTATTGGTCGCTTTGGAGCTCACTTCACTTCGCAAGTGCCTAGGTGATGCTTACAGAATGCAAAATCAAGGTCAATTTGAACCATAAGCGAAGTGAGAGTGAATAGCGAAGTGACATGCGAGTTCTTGTCTGAATTTTACAGAATCGACCTACTGGAACTAAAATATATTTGTTGTTTACAGTTTTTAGTTGGAATCAGCTATAGAATAAACCGAAAAAAATAATTATTCGTCGACTTCTTAGTAGAATTTCGTTTTGTTAATCATATACACTCTTTGAAAGCACATCTACGAGTATACTAGGTAATATTATAAAATGATAATTTTAGGGTTCCGTACCCAAAGGGTAAAAACGGACCCTATTACTGAGACTTTGCTGTCCGTCCGTCCATCTGTCCGACTGTCAGCAGGCTGTGTCTCAAGAACGGTGATAGCTATATAGGCAGTTGAAATTTTGATGACGTATTTCGACTGCCGCCTATAACAAAAAAACAAAATAAAGAAATAATTAAGGGGGTCTCCCATACAATAAACGTGATTTTTTTCGTTTTTAAAAGTAGGGAAATCTTAGTGCGCGTGTCCGACTCGCACTTGGCCGATATTTTTTTTAAGATTGTTTGTTGTTTGTTCGAGTTAATCTCTGTCCCGATTTGGATAAATATTTTTGTAATAGAAAGCCACATCCAACAGGAATGTTATCATCCCGAAATTCCTACGGAACGGACACAACGCGGGTAAAACCACAGAGCGCTGCTAGTTTATACAAAAAAATTGTCTCTCAAAAATAATCTATGTCTATTCTAACGTTCCAATTGATTTTCACCTTGGTATTTGAAATCCGTTTGAAATGGCAACTACTAACCAGCTGTCTTTAACTTTTGTTCGTACAAAAACATTTTATTTTCCACATTTATAAAACATATTAGTCGGATTCCTAAATTCTGGACTCACCGCTGCCATACCTTTTAACACTAAAAGGATTCCAGTCGAAAATTCTTTTGGGATATTGGGATTTGGTCTTGAAATGTTTCGAACCTACAAAATAGAATACTATTCTCATCTCGAGTTGCTGAAACGATTGTCCTCGTATCTATGTGAAGGATCAATAAGTAAAATACAGAGGTTTTGTCGAAATTATTTAATCATATTGAACAAGTAGCGCTCCGCGGTTTTACCCGTTCCCGTGGGAATTTCGGGAAATTCTTTCCTCTTGAATCACTCTATTGATTTAAGAAAACTGCATCGAAATCCGTTACGTAGTTTCAAAGATCTAACATATGGACAGACCGACAGCGGAAAGCGACTTTGTTTCATACTATGTAGTGATTGAGAATCGATGTCTAGTGCCTATAAGTTATTATCATTAAATGAACTAATACATAACTATATCTCAGGGAGTCGAACAACTACTCTCTGAGACACAGTTATTTGCTAGTTCAGAGGGATATTTGTATATTGTACAACTGAAGGAATGTTCTTTATAAAATTAGGAATAAGTTACAAGAATATTATAAAAAAGTATTCTTTCACCGATATATTTCCATACGGTTTTCACTAACAGATAGAGTAATTCAAGAGCTATCTTTTGGATATTTTAGTTTTGGAAAGAAGTTCCTTATCGCGCGTTGCGAAAGGGGGCTAGACGGAAAAAATTAAGACGAAAAGTTGTAACGACACTTTTTACGTTACAGAAAGACTGTTTCTCTGTCTGTCTGTCTCTCTCTTTTATAGAAAGCAAACCAGATATTTTAGTTTCATCTTTCTATTTCGCATTGAACTTCGTTCCATCCGGGTGTCCCTTGACACCTCTCAAGTATTTTTTTATCTCAGAATTCCTGCGGGAATTAAGTCATAAACTGAAGTAAAGCGCGGCGCTATCTCGTAATGTATTTAAATAGTAGTGTTCATTAACTATGCAAATGAACGTAACTTTCTCAGTCCTATTAAGTAATTAAAATAAATTGCCAAATTGAAACTAAATTGAAATGAAATTGCTCCGTAAAGACTCGATTTATTAACATGATTAATCTTAGTATCGAAATTCGATGAAACTGAAAAATTGCCTCAGTAGAGTTAAATTAATGTTGGAATTTTGAAATTTACTGGTTTCTTAAGTTTATGCGAACACTACTCATTACGAATTGAAACTTACGTTTACGGATACACTTCGCTTTTGACGTTTCGGTCACTTTACAGGAACCGTGGTCACAGGGGTAAAGGGGAAAACAATGTATATTAAAAGCGAAGTGTATCCGATGCTGGGGCCACACTTACGATTAATGTCAATGCCCATTATCTCAATAATTAATGCATTAAAGTGGGTGGCTACACTTAAACTGTCTCTTTCTCTCTTTGATGTACCGCCACTCGAGCTATGGCCTACGCCATACGGCATTGTTAATACCATTGTCAAATTATCACGTATAGTCGTGGCTACACCTACGGTATACGTCCATTATCTATATAATTTATGGCATTTCTCGTATGTGTGGCCCGGGCATAAACGTTGTTTCAATTGAACATGTTGAAATATTCCTTTCTTCTTCTTTGAGTGGATGGTGAACCTGACCAATCCTGGTGTCAGAGTTATTGAGCCGCCAAAGGCCTTTTAATAATATTACAAGCGGTAAACCTTCCTCTTGAATCTCTGTATTTTGATGAAAACAGTCAACTAATAACCTACTCGTGAATAAAGAAAACTTGAGTAAGCTATTACCAAAGATTCGGTACTAAAATTACGTCATAAGTAATTTTATTTAAAAGAGAAAATTTTAAAAGTATTGAAGTATTTTAAATCTGATTTTAAAAGTAAACCAATATATTTTAGTGAACGCTACGCGCTTCGGTACACCTACGTCGCTACGGCGCTACGCTTGTAGCAGCGTAGTAGCTACGACATTCACGGTTCGTATTTTAAAGAAATTCTGGCTGCATTTTGCTGAAAGTTTTAAATGGACTGTTTTATTATATTTAATTAATAATTGATATTTTCTGCATTTTTGAAGTAAATTGGATAAGATACGGCACTTATGTTCGTGTGTTTGCGTTTTAGAGTAGTATTGAAGGGTTTTCAATCAGTTTGAGAGTATTTTGAGTAGATAAATCTTGTATTCCTAACATATCAAGTGCAATTAGTATGTTCAATTGGTATGAGGCAAATCATTTATTATAGTTGGTTGGTTTTTCAGAGATAAAATAGATTTAATGTTGAATTTACAAATTTATTTTATACTAGTTGTTCCCCGCGGTACCTGTTAAGGAATTTCGGGATAAAAAGTAGCCTTTTATCCGTTTCCAAAGGCTTAAACATATCTCTGGATAATGGTTTTTTGTAGTCTAGGCGTGACATACAAACAGACGGAGTTTCTACATACAAGTAATAACATTAGTACATTACATTAGTATGTTTGACATTTTATTGATATTATTAATGTATATATGTATGGCTATGGGTTTTTTGCCTGAAATAAAGAATTATTTATTTATTTATTATAACTCGATGAATATAACATACTTACGTACTTTTGAAACCAACAAGATCAAGTAAAGTAAAGGAAAGGAAAGTCCCACCGCTGGTCAAAAACGTCTCATAATATACTATAACTAGCTGCGCCCCGCGGTTTCACCCGCGTTGTACCCGTTCCCGCGGGAATTTCGGGATGAAAAATAGACGTTGGCCGATTCTCAGACCTACTCAATATGCTCAGAAAATTTCATGAGAATCGGTCGAGCCGTTTCGGAGGAGTACGCGAACGAACACTGAGACACGAGAATTTTATATACTACTAGCTGTGCCCCGCGGTTTCACCCGCGTTGTACCCGTTCCCGCGGGAATTTCGGGATGAAAAATAGACGTTGGCCGATTCTCAGACCTACTCAATATGCTCACAAAATTTCATGAGAATCGGTCGAGCCGTTTCGGAGGAGTACGCGAACGAACACTGTGACACGAGAATTTTATATAGGTATATAAGATAATATTTTTTATTAAAACATTACTACGGGTTTTTCGGTCCAAAATATTATCACTTGCTATTAAACAATACATTGTGCCACGAGATAACAGTAGCTATAGCTACTTTATATTAATAACTAGCAGCGCCCCGCGGTTTTACCCGCGTTGTGTCCGTTCCCGTGGGAATTTCGGGATTTTTTTTACATAAAAACCTTCCTCTTGAATCACTCTACCTACTACAAACCGCATCAAAATCCGTTGCGTAATTTTAAAGATTTAAGCATACAGACAAACAGACAAACAGACACGAAACAGAGACGACTTTATTTTATACTATGTAGTGATGTTAATTTTATTTATATACATAGCATTGTGTAACAAGACATAATCCATTTGACTTTAATACATCAAAGTTAAGCAATAAGCGAGCATTCAGAGACTCAATTAACAATAATAATTATCAGATCAAAGATTACTTATAATGATAAGCCGGTTTCAATCTTGTTCGTGATACTTAGAGCCCGAACTCACTGTAGTCACAAACGTCTTTATACCGACTTGTTAGACAGTAAATAAACTGTCTTGTGACGGTCTACCACAAACTGTGTAGCGTTCGTGGCGTAGTTTGACTAAGTGATGTTAGTTTATTGCGATTGTTAAGTAACGTGCATCGCCTTGGATGGGTGGCCGATAGTGGCATTTATATCTTCGCAGGGCACGAACAGCTGAAGAGAATGGCAGATGACAGAGGAAAGTGGAAAGAACTCCATCGACAAGAGCCTAGGTCTTAAGTTTAGAAGAAGAAGGGCACGTAAAGCAGTGGGTTTCGCTTGTTTCAATCGTTTGACCATTTCGGAGGCCTTTAGGCGGTCTAAAAACTCCGACACCAGGGTTGGCCAATAACCTACTCAAATTTTTGCTTTGCACTCCGTTATGGTGCTATGATCGTTACGAATCGTTACAATTTCTTAAACATCTCAGATTTGTAGGTCAAACACCTCATAGTAACAAGTTAATGAGTAAGATTAACCATAATCACCGTGCCTAATGCGTGCTAATGACCTCAAACCCCAGCGTGTTCGAAAATCTCTTACTTACGACGCATTAATAACGAAAGGGTTCTATGTAGAGCTTAGTTTGACATACGTACCGTTAAGTTAATTTAACTACAGTTAAAGATGCGTTTACAGTCAGTTGTTCACTGCATGTAACATACTTTGATGAATACAGTTTGAACTTTACCTGCCGAATTCAGAGGCTTCTATTAAATCGACACTATAATCTATTTCTTTTGGATTGGCACAAAATGTGGTTAAATGTGGTCAATTTTCCAGCCGAAGACGATTGCTTCTGAAGAGGAAAAAGGTTTAGAGATAGGGTAATAATGAAATATAATATCTAATAAAAGTTACATCACATCTTCACTGGAACAGAAACTTACAGAAGTTGAAAGTCTCAACGAATACGCGGGAAAACCCACGAATCACAGCTAGTCTCACACAATCTAAAATCACTAATTATATCGCAGCAACGCCCACATTTCATGTCAAACAAAAACCGACTCTAAATCAACTGAAATCAACTGAAAGACGCGTAAAAAGGTAAATTTTCCAACACTCTCCTACAAGGTAATCTATTCGTCTTCATCGGTCGTGACTGTATCACTGAATGAAACTGGATTGATGACGTCATTTGTCAGTTGTCAAGATAATGTAGTTTCCGTGTTCGGAGTTACATGGGGGTGATAGTTTTTCGAGTACTCGTATGGAGTTTTGAATTTATTTTCGAGATTGTATGAGTGAATGAATCGGTTTGATTGTAAGAGGGATATGTGAGTACGTATTTGTTTATTTTACTTATGTAGGAGTTTATTGTTCAGTAAACATGATAGTAGTGTTTAACAGCCTCCGTGGTCTTGTGGTTTGAGCGCCTGGCTCACGACCCGGAGGTTCCGGGTTCGATTCCCGGTGGGGATATCTCATAAAAATCTCTTTGTGAGACTTTCCTCAGTTTGGTTACGGCATTGCAGGCTGAGTCACCTGATTGCTCGAAAAGTAAGATGATTCCGTGCTTCGGAGCGCACGTTAAGCCGTCGGTCCCGGTTACCTTCTACGGATAGTAGTCGTTACTTGAGCCATGGCAGAGGCCTTTGGCGGCTCAATAACTCTGACACCAGGATTGGTCAGGGTGACCATCCACTCGATGATATCAATACAGTGAAGAGGAGTAGGCGTTATCCAGAAGACATAAAACGTATATTTACTGTTAAAGTTATTTTAAATTTCTCAAGCGCACTTGATAATAAATTGTACATACACATTTTCTTAGTGTAATCATGGCCCGCGTCAAATTAATTGAATGTTTGTGTTGAAAGTGTATAATAATTACCAGTACATGTATAGTTCAGGGGCGCTCCCGAAATATAATGTTATACACCCGGACAAATTCACACGCGGTTAATTAAACCCAAAATAAGCTCTAAGCTTGTATTATGGAATTTTACTCACTGGTACTACTACATATACATATACAAATACTTTATAAGAATATAGAATTGTCACCCAGACGTCGCCAACAATTATGTCTTCACATATTGTGACTCCGTTGAATCGAACCCGCAACCCCCACACAGTAAGGCTTTTACTGCCACCGTGCCAACGGTCTTTTCGTATAAAACAACTTTACTATATTTAGCTTGGCTCTATCGGATAAAAGTAGCGAAATAATACAATCTAAAACAAAACTTCAAAACAATCACATTCATTTTAAACGTCATTCTTTACTACATTTAAAACAATAGTGCTTAGATAACATCTCGCTTAAATTTGATTTTAATGCACGCTGTCCTCTCTTTAATAATTAATTAATTCAAAAGCAGATCGGCCTTTTTGTAAGAAAGAGCTTTTCAACAATTAATAACGCTGTTTGTTTGTCAAACTTCCGTAATTAATTTCGGTAGGTATTCAATATTGTTTTTAGAAGATGGTCCTTGAGATTTTATCTTAGAGTCTGGGCATACTAGTTAAGACTGGAGTCAGACAGGCTTCTGGTCTATGAAAATAGGAATACATTCTGGCGACAAGGCTTTTTTCCAAAGAGACTTTTTCCACTGACCTTACTGCCCTACTCGTCATTCAAATCAGTAATTAACAAATTAATAGTCATTAAGGAATAATAAGGAGAGTGGAGAGGCCTTTTCTCTGCAGTAGGACATCAATAATAATAGATCTTAAGTAATTCTAAGGCAAAGATTTCAACGGAATGGGAATTCCAGGATGCCCGCAGGCTCCCAGGTCGGCCTCTGACACGATGACGGAAAGAGCTGGACGATTTTGATAAGGATTGAAAGGAGTTGGCTACAGAAAGAGATACATGGAAGGAATTGGGGGTGACTTTTGTCCAGCAGTGGGACACTGAGGTTACGTAAAAAATGTAGTTCTGTGCGTAATTACACCTCATTTTTTTTTATTGACAATGGTTAGGCTGATTAAAGACAGTTTTGTTCGTGTCGACTAAGTCAGCCTAAACACGTGTAGGCTTGGTCTCTTATTTTTAATTTATGAATAGGTAGAGTTCTAGTTGCTAGGTCATATTCTTCGTAATAATGTTTTGATTATATTCTTAACTAGCAGTGCCTCGCGGGTTTACCCGTGTTGTGTCCATTCCTGTGGGAATTTCGGGATGAAAAATAGCCTATGTTACTAGTGGATAATGTAGCTTTTGAATGGTGAAAGAATTTTTAAAAACGGTCCAGTAGTTTTTGAGCCTATTCATTACAACCAAACAAAGTTTTCCTCTTTATTAGTGTATTTTATTAGTGTGGAAATGAAAAGTTAAGTTGTTAACTGTCCACACTTGATTCGCTAACTGCTCCAGTCGTTCGTCGAATGCAATCGACTACCGTATTCTTTACACTGTAGTTGTTAAGTCAACCCATGTTGCATCGAGTGAACGGATAGCTGTAATTGCACCTTAAGTTTACATAGAACAGCTGAATTGTAAAAATATATTTAAAACCTAACAATGATGAACAATTAACATCCTTTTTAGGGTTCCGTAGCCAAATGGCAAAAACGGAACCCTTATAGATTCGTCATGTCTGTCTGTCTGTCTGTCCGTCCGTCTGTCCGTCCGTCTGTCCGTATGTCACAGCCTTTTTTCTCCGAAACTATAAGAGCTATGTTGTTGAAACTTAGTGTGTAGATGTATTCTGTGAACCGCATTAATATTTTCACACTAAAATAGAAAAAAAATAAAATTTTAGGGGGGTCTCCCATACTTAGAAATGAAAAAAATATTTTTTTTTTCATCAAACCCATACGTGTGGGGTATCTATGGATAGGTCTTCAAAAATGGTATTGAGGTTTCTAATATCATTTTTTTCTAAACTGAATAGTTTGCGCGAGAGACTCTTCCAAAGTGGTAAAATGTGTGTCCCCCCCCCTGTAACTTCTAAAATAAGAGAATGATAAAACTAAAAAAAATATATGATGTACATAACAATGTAATCTAACACCGAAAATTGGTTTGAACGAGGTCTAGTTAGTAGTTTTTTTTTTACGACATAAATCGTAAACCGCAAAAAAATACTGATTATTCATTCAATAACTCAAATGTAAATAAAAAAACATTTATTTCAAGAACTTCTTTATTATGTTACTCGCTGCTACGGAACCCTTCATGGGCGAGTCCGACTCGCACTTGGCCGCTTTTTTTATTTTCAGGTAAATTGAAGGAGTTTTTGTACATAATGATTGAAGGTAAATAAGTGCCTGAAAAAGCAAACAACGTTAGCTATTCAAATATATTTTTTATTCGGAATAGAATTTTAAATTATTGTAAAAATATGCTTAAATAAGAGTTCTTATAATGATGAACATAGTTGTTTGAAAAGAGAATTTATTTTTTATATTTTAAATGTTATTTATATCCGACGTAAAAAAGGAATGTTGTAGATTTGACTTCGGTTTATGTGTTACTTGGCAGGTTTGACAAATGAATGAACTTACTTATAACTGACTTATAACTTCACTAAAGATCAGTCACCACCCATGGGGGGTAATCTCAAACCTGAGCCATGTTTGAAAAAGGTCTCTTATCTCACTGAAGATATCAGTACAGTGAGGAGGATTAGGCATAATCGCCACGCTTGCCTACTACGGGTTGGTGATCTCAAACTGGAGCCATGTTTGAAAAGTATTAAACATGTTTTCGCTCGACCCGGGAATTGAACCCGGAACCTCAGTTTTGGCAGGCGAATGCTCATAGAATGCACATTAGATCACCGAGGCGTTACTCTACTTGTAATTATAATTATAAACGTAACCTTTAGCCCAACAACAGAAAAAGCATCATCATTTTTTTTAACACATACAGGGTGTTTTTATATATGGTATATCCAATACATTAATAATTACAAAGATAAATTGTATTACATCAAATTGATACATCAACCACGCCCGAGAGGCCATTACTGTAAATTAATTAATGTATTGTCAATAACATTTAGACATTATTACACCATTCGTTCACGAAATTGGTTATAACGTGAAATGATAATCATTGTTATTGCGATTGTCATTCTGGGTTCCATTCCCGGTGGGGACAATATCTCACAAAAATCATTGCATTATTCAGTGCAAGCTCCTTCACATCTCTATACGACATGACATACACTTTTTCTTTAATCTGACTCATGTAACTGATTCTAGGCCTTCCCCTACCTCGCTTTCCTTCAACTTTACCTTCCATGATATTATTTACTAGCAGCGCCCCGCGGTTTTACCCGCGTTGTGTCCATTCCTGTGTGAATTTCGGGATGAAAAATAGCCTATGTTACTCGTGGATAATGTAGCTTTCGAATGGTGAAAGAATTTTTAAAAACGGTCCAGTAGTTTTTGAGAATATTCATTACAACCAAACAAACAAAGTTTTCCTCTTTATAATATTAGTGTAGATGTATCATATGTTTTTTACTTAATATGATTTAATTCAACTTTAGTATTCCGAGAGGTTGGTAACATTTGTACAAAGATTTTCTGAGGTTTGTAGAAGTCTCCGCATAACCTTTTAAACAAATAACGAAATGGAATAAACAGTAGAATTAATTTAAAGACACGAGGACGAATAAATGTTTGGGGCCGTTCGCTCGGTTTAATATTTTATGTTGCAGTTTAAGTGGCGAAATCGGCTTTATGTGAAATGACTGTTTTCTTGTGTATTAGTGTGTCATATATTGTGGTTATGATTGTTATTTTAAAAAAGAATTAAAATATATATTTATAGGAATTTATATAGGTACCAGATATAAAATGACTTTCTTGTTTTTGGAAACCTTGATCTTATTGGTGTTTGGCAGGGCATAGTTTAACCACCGACCGATGTAAGCTCATTGCGAATGTTAAGTTACGTACAACTCTGCCATAACTCGATTTGGTGGCCAATGACATTTCTATCTGATATATCGCATTTCAATCCTAAGACCATGTCTGAGGCCTTTCGGTGGTCTAAAAACTCCACCAGAGTTGACCACTGACCAACACAAAATGAATAGGTATATTTATTTTTAACCGGAATTGAATCTACAATTTTTTGGTAAAAGTTTCAGCGCTGTTACTGATCACGTTTCAAAAATACAAAAATAAAAGTAAAATATTGTATTGGTAGCCATTAATCTTTCATAAAAACTAACAATTGAAACTCCATATTGTATTCTACCGTCCTCTGACGAATAATTATAGGTTACTAGCTAAATCGATAATATCGATTGCCCCGATTAGAATTTAATAGTTAAAACAAAATTGAATGTATGTGAAGATAATTTTAGAAACAACTAGGTAATTAATTCAACAACTACACTAACAAAGTGTCTTAAAAATTATAATATTTTTAATGAAAATTCTCATTTTTCTAATTAGATGGAGTCTAGACGAATTACTAAAATGCTGTTTTATGAGCTTACTGTGACATTGCTCGATCTTTCTTGATGTCCCGCAGTCATTTGAGAAGTTTAAAGGGGTGTATAGACTAATATAATATGTTGAAGATATTTTAATAATTATATTTTACGAATTTATTTTATAGTCACCGCGCCCCTCGTGTTACCCGCGTTGTACTAATTCCCGCAGGAATTTCGGGATAAAATGTATCCCATGTGTTATTCTGATGTATAACACATGGGATAAATTTACTGTGAAGTTTTATCCTATATTACTGTATAGTTTTATCCCAATCCGTTCAGTGGTTTTTGCGTGAAAGAGCTACAAACATACATCCATCCTCAAAAACTTTCGCAAATACAATATTAGTAGGTCTTATATTACAGATATTACATTATATGTATGTCTATAATATATTCAAATTATTTATCTATAATAAATAAATTCGAGATCATAACCCGTATTAGGCGAGCGTGGTGATTACGGCTAATCCACTGCACAGATCTTCGGTGGGATGAGAGGCCTTTGTCCAGCAGTAGAAGGGTCATTACAATACTTTACTTGATATGAAAAAGACTTGCATTTCTATATCAAACCGACAAGTCTGTACTCCCCTCAACGAAGTGTCTCGTTGGAACAAGTCTAATTTGAGAATACTCTCGAGGCGTAAAATTCTGCAACTTGGATGAATGGAGAATTTTGACTTTATGACGTCAGCGGGCGTCAAACTTTTTAATGGTGTCGTCTTCGAGAAGTCGGGTTTGAAAATTTAACTTTTTGCTCAGATTGAACACTTCAGCTGTGGAGAAATGTAACCGTTACGATCTAGTGTAAGCTGTACATAAGGTTTTCGTATGCAAAATATGCTGACGGCATTCTGACTTCTGATATCTGTTGTAGTCTAAGGCAACAATATGATTGACTAGCAGCGCCCCGCGGTTTTACCCGCGTTGTGCCCGTTCCCGTGGGAATTTCGGGATTTTTTTTACATAAAAACCTTCCTCTTGAATCACTCTACCTATTACAAAAACCGCATCAAAATCCGTTGCGTAATTTTAAAGATTTAAGTATACAGACAAACAGACAAACAAACAGACAAAAATAGCGACTTTGTTTTATACTATGTAGTGATGTTGCCAGTCTCTATTGCGGTCAGTCACCCCCTCCCCCACCCCAATTTACATTGTCAGTGTACTTCAAAGAGTAATGCGTTGTGATTAGTGAGTTGAGCTCCACTCCACTCCGCTCAGCTTCTACAGAATCGTGCCCTTATTCTTCACAACGTCTTCGCTAGTCATTGCTTACACCGTGGCATTCCTGTATACCTCAAAATGTAGGTACTGTGGTTTAAAATATACCGAAATTAAAAAATAAACAAATACGTTTTATTTAGGTAAACCATATGCATAGATAAAATATCGAAATGAATATATTGAATAACTATCATTGATTAAATCAAGCATTAATTTGAGGGAAATTTTAAATTTAAATTTGGCGTTCGGCCATCCATTGGAAATCAAAAATATATTTCATGCGGTTATTTAATTTATGATTAACTGAACATGATTGGTAAAAGCATTGCAGAGCGGAATTAATTGGTCCGTTAAGAGTTAACGGAAACCTTAAAATAACAAGTGTGTTGTCCGATGTGGAAGGAATTTAATATTTAATGACAGAAAAGTTAACGACATAAAGTATGATATATTATTTATGAATATCATTTCAAAAAATATTCTTTGTGACTACCAACTTGTAACAAAAACACCACTGTTTTTTTTAAACAACTTTAGCCAAGAACTCTCCCCCCATAAAGGCACTTTTTAGCTTATAATTGTAATTATAGCTTATTTTACTTATAAGCACCTTTTTTGCATCAAGAGTTATAAAATCTAATTAAGCACCTTTACCTTTTTGTAAATCAGTTAAAAATACATACAGAATGCTACGCCGATTACTTAAACTTCGAAACATATCGACCGACATTAATAACACTGATTAATCTTTAATTTTAAACCCCTCTTTGGCCTTAGGCACGAAGTCAGCGAGAGCTGCGGCGGAATTGGCCAATCACAGGCTTAGCATCGTTTCAAACACTATGATTGGCTAATTCCTCTACCGCTACCGCCCTCGCGCGGCAAATCCGTAAGCTAAAATCCCACGTAGCATTATCATTAATAACATTGTCTTTCGTTTTATATCTTCGATTTCTCGTTCAAACTCCTCAAGTTTGCTACTGAATTTAAGCATTTCTGCCATACGGGTCAAATATTTGAGCTATTTGTTGACCGCAACAATGTACAGAATACGGTAGTCGACTGCATATCTACTTATCCACCCACCTATATAGGTGATCGCAATCGGCAGACAGTATAATGTGAAGACGTCGTGAACTTTTAATAAAAGTAGCCTGATTAAGGATAGGCTGATTAAGAACTCGAAATAATGTACAAGACAGTCTAAATGTTGTCTAGACTTTAGTCTCTAATGACCCATACTCCCATTAGGTGTCTTACGAAGCATATTTGTAGTCTTAAAACTGTCTGCAATAGTGCCTGCCTTTCGGCGCATAGATACCACTATCAGTTAGACGTCCAAATATGAAATGTATACCAAAACATTGCAACAAAAATCCGCGTTACTTTCTGCCCGTGTTAGATTGTATATTCGCTGAAACATTGTATATTTTACAATAAAACTGGGAACAACCGCACCGAACTATATTTCAAGCCTAACGCAACATAAAGCATCAATAGTCAATACGAGTTGAAACTCTGTATACTTTATAGCTCTATAAAGCTTTCGATATACAGTAAGCTTTGTGCACACTGCGTTGGGTTTGAACAAAAGTTTATTTTACTAGTAAAAACCTGTACAAGTACTAAAATAAGTAAGATTGTGTAGGTCAATGGTCAATCTTAGTGTCAGGAGATTTTAGACCGCTTAAAGACCTCTAATATGGTCTAACGATTGAATAAACCGGAACCGACGATTTAACATGCCCTCTGAAGCACGGTAGCGCTCATATAGAAATGCCACTATCGGCCACCCATCCAAGTAGGGGTCGAGCGGCACGTCGCTTAACAATCGCCATGACTTAACATCGCTTAATCAGACGACGACGCCACGAGTGCTTCAAGTACTAAGTAAGTATGCTTTTAAGTAAAAAAATCATTTTGAATATCCAACCATGTCCGAACATACCTATGTAAAATACAGAAAAAAACACCCTCCTTTTTTGAAGTCGGTTTAATACCTAGTTTGTAACCAAGTCTAAACCTAACTTTAGGATACGTCACCTATCAATTCTAACGAATAGAAAGTCATGCTGGTACTAGATTTATTTTACAATATACATAGTCGTAGGTATCTATACGTAGGTCAGTTGTGTGTACAGTCATAGTAGAGCTTAGTGCGAGCTTTTTTATCCAATTCGTGGCAAGCAAAAGTTTTCATCACTCAGTACGAAGTTTATTAAATAAACTTTTTTTATTCATGTCTGTAAAAATCTCTCTTCCATAAAATGTTAGCCTGTGATGTCCCACTACTGAGCAAAGGCCTTTCATCATCATCAACTGAAGCAGTTTCTAGAGATTTAGCTCTTGGATAGATTCGCTCTTGGCCGGTTTTATTTGAAACTCGTCAGTCATCATCATTATACGGTGTCATCTGTCCAACGTGGCAATGATATTTTATATGAAAACGTGAATTTTAAAGAAATAAAATCAATCTAAAAAATTCTGAAATTAAAATCGAAATCACTACATAGTATAAAACAAAGTCGCGTTTGTTTGTCTGTATACTTAAATCTTTAAAATTACGCAACGGATTTTGATGCGGTTTTTTGTAATAGGTAGAGTGATTCAAGAGGAAGGTTTTTATGTAAAGAAATTCCCGAAATTCCCACGGGAACGGGCACAACGCGGGTAAAACCGCGGGGCGCTGCTAGTCAAGTAATAATCCTACCGCCTATTTCCTAAAGATAAGTTCAATAAAATCCATCACATTCTTAGCGAAAAAACCGATATCTGAAGAGCTTTCGAGCCTCGGTATGATTGAAATAGGCGTTTCAGCTCTTAATGTCATGTAGATATAATTATTTTTAACGATTACTTCAACACGATATTTATGCGGTCTATTTGATGTATTTGATTTTGATTTTCTAAACGCATATAATTTGATTATTTGAAAGCGATATGCGATGTGCGATATCATATGTTTTTAATAGCATCGTTCATATTAAAAAGCCTGGCAAGGATTCTAAAACATGGTACAATAATTAAGATTTCTTCTTATTGCTATTTTTAGTTTTTAAAATATCAACGATTTAAATTGCCCTCCGAAGCAGTAGTCCGGTAGCCCTAAGAGTGGGTACACACGTACGTACATGCGCGACGAGCATGTTTCATCCGAGCATGACTATCTACAAACATGCTCGATCCTGCGTCTACACGTAAAAGCTTGCTCGAAGAACATGTTTAATGTGCGTTGAAACTCTCGTTTCAATCTTGTTCGAATCGAACATTTTGGTTGGCTTCGAGCATTTGTCTTGAGACTTGCATGGTACACACGTTCGAACTTGCTCGAGATCGAGCAAGTTTATCGAGCAAGTACGTACGTGTGTACCCACTATTAGATAGAAATGCCACTTTCGCCACCCATCCAAGTAGGGGTCGAGCTGCACGTTGCTTAACAATCGTAATGTGCTAACATCGCTTAACACATACAGTGCCGGCGACTCGCCTGGCGAGTCCACTTAAATTTTGTTCATGTGCCGGCGACTCGCCTGGCGAGTCCATGTTTTTCGCCAATATAATATTGGTGGCACCTCAGAAGGAATTAAGAAAATCATAGTGGCAGTGAATGTGTTAATCATACTAAGTAAAGTATGAGCCTGTAATATCCCACTGCTAGCAAAGGCTCTCATCTCACTGAAGATATCAGTACAGTGAGGAGGATGACGATGAATAATTCACACAGGTAAACACTAAAGTACAGAAATCATTTACGTCTCCTAAACTACACATATTTCATTTTCTGTAGCGGCTGTAAGCGTCACAAAGTGTTTGCTCTCTGTGAGCATAAAATATGAAGATTGCTGACGACATTTTGGTCTTTTGTATACAATTATGGTTAGTAGGCAAGTATGTATGAACTGAACAAATGTTTATATAGTCAGAGGAAAAATGTTTTTGGGGTAGGAAGAAATGTTTTTATGAAAAAATAGTTGAACGCGTATTGTGTGGCTGTAGCGTATCATCTACATATGATCCGGAAGTGATCCTGATTCAAGTACACATTCAAAATGATTCTATCTTACATCTAATATATAAAATTCTCGTGTCACGTTGTGCGTAATTGAACTCCTCTGAAACGGCTCGACCGATTCTTATGAAATTTTGTGTGCATATCGGGTAGGCCTGAGAATCGGATAACATCTATTTTTCATCCCGAAATTCCCGCGGGAACGGGTACCGTGGTTGAACTCCTCTGAAACGACTCGACCGATTCTCATGAAATTTTGTGTGCATATCGGGATAGGTCTGAGAATCGGACATCTATTTATCATCCCGAAATTCCCGCAGGAACGGGTCCAACGCGGGTGAAACCGCGGGGCGCAGCTATTCTCTATTATAAAAATCAATGCCACTTTTCGTTCTTATTTTATAACTCAACAACGGGCTCATCTATCCAAACCAAATGTTGAGGCTTTGTTCGGACTATTTAGTAGAAGGTTTATGTGAACTTTGCACAAAATCGGTGGAGCGGTTCTTCATTTATCACATTTTTTGTAACAATTGGGTCGCGGGTGGAACCGCCGCGCGGGACAGCTCGTGCTATATAATAAATCTGAAGAGTTAAATAAATAAAGGTACCAGAAATACATACAACAATATTTGATTGTTTTAATGGGTTATTCACAGCATGGCATTCTAAAAATTTGTATTGCATTGCTACTTTCAAGAGGCTATAATATATAGGCTATATTTTTATCCCGGAATCCTACGGGAACAGGTACAACACGAGTAGCTCGACATCTGGTTTACATATCACAAAACTAAATCCTTAAAAGTGTCAGTCTGTATGTAATTGATTTTCTCAAAACTTTCTGAATGGATTTTTATACGGTTTTCACAAACTTACAAATTGATTCCCCCCGACCGATTTTGTGCAAACTTCCGAACAAAGCCTAAACATTTGGTTTGGATAGGTGAGCCCGTTCTTTAATTATAAAATTACAACGAAATGAGGCATTGATTTTTCTATATGTATAGAGATTACGTTTGTCTGTTCCCACTGAGTCTACAATTTTACGAACAATTCTTAGCAACAAATGCTCTAATCCTCCCACCCAAACCCGGACTACGATGCTAGTATTCTAACGTGGGTGATACTTAACGTATATTGGATTGACCCAGAAATTATGCCCCCATACATAGGTAGTGAGCTTCCGAGTGGGATCTTTCCTTGCCTTTGTTTTTCTATGTTTGACTTAACTTCGAAGTGGTAATATTTGTTTTGCTGGTTATGGGGAGTTTTCTCTCTAATATAATAGAGTTTTCTGTCACTGGTTTTGGGAATAGTGAAGAACTGTGGACTGTAGGGAAAAGGCTAAGGAGTGTTATGGTGCGACGGTGATTGGCGGTTATTATTATTTATTTAAACATTAAACACATGAATACATAAAGAGCAGTCCAAAAACTACAAAGATTTGTCCGATATGCTAAAATTGGTTGAAAAAAGACTCTCCAAATTATAGTTTAAGAGCTAATGTTTAATGTTCGTTTTTCAAATGTTTACCGGTTGCATCTTGGCACCTGTAGAAAAAATGAGATAAGGCTTTAATTTGTGGTAATTTTGAGTTTTCAATTTCATTCTTTTAGACTCGCTGCTGAAGAAAACGAATAAGTGCAAAATAACAAGATTTTTTTCTAATTTCAAATCTCATTTTGTAAGCTCACTTGATCTAAACAACTTAGAAACTGCTTGTTCCCAATCATCCAAAACAATTTTTTAAACACACATCACAAACATTCTTCGTAAATGTGCTGCAGCAAAATTATGAAGTAACCACAGAAAGGTCCGAAAATTCTTACCAAAAATTTTTTTTTACAAAAGAAAACCACTTTTCCACCTAAATATTCCTCGATATCCGGAACTACACATCTTTTCCGATCATTCTCTATCCATACATCACGAAGGGTCGTATCGTTGACAATCCCCATCGCCTCCTAATATATCTGTCCGGAGGATATTTATTACAGGTTTTACAAAAAAGGACGTTATTTAGTACTTAAATCTTGGTTTTGACGCATATTTTATGTATAGCACTTCGTATAGGTTAGTATTAAACAAAGTCCCCGGCCGCGTCTGCCAGTCTGTCTGTTCGCGATAAACTCAAATACTGCAGCACTGATATTGATGCGGTTTTTTTAATAGATAGAGTGATTAAAGAGGAAGATTTATATGTATAAAAATCCCCGAAATTCCCATGATATTTAGAACCAGAATCGAGCACAAATAGTAACCACGTTGTATGCAAACATACGTACACCAATACTATTAGTTTCTATGTGTTGGTACTCTGATTACTTGCTGCGAATGCAAATTGGAAAAACTTTTGATTGAATACAGTTCGATTTATTTCCCTTTGAGTTGCTGAAATCGTGTATATATGTTTCACTAAACATGTGTGAGTACGTAAGAGAGTGAGTGAATGAGTTCGAGTAGGTCAGTAGCCAAGCCTGGAGTCGGAGTTTTTCGACCGTCTAAAGGCCTCCGGTATGGACTAACCATTGAAACAAACGGGACCAACTAGACCGATAGTTTCAATTTAAAAAGTATCTCTTTTATCGGCATTACGCTGAGACGAGGCCTGTTCAGACCTCACACAGTAGTTCTGTCCGTGTAATTGTTTAGTGTATGTTATATCTGTTGTTTTCTTTTTGTCTTTGTTTTTTTTAAGCTATTGCATAGCTTCTATCGCGGGCCTTGAGCGCGGGGACCGAATCCAGAAATTTCGTAACGAAAAAACCTCACGCTCCCCACTAACGCCATCTAGTGATAGAAAAAAACCTAACGCTCCCCACTAACGCCATCTAGTGATAGAAAATATAACTATGCAATAGCTTTACCGCGGCAGTCCCCGAGTGCCACACGTCTTTTTTTTCCTTTCTTGTTGTGTGATTCGTCTGAATAAATGATTTCTATTCTATTCTTTTAATACTTGCCTGTTTCAATTTCAACAAGAATTTTCAAAATATAAGTAAATGTTTGAAATAAATCCGGCTCTAACCAGTCAGAGCCGCCCGATTCCAACAATTGTGCCAATCTAACGACCTCTCGTCAGCAAACGTTTGCTGCGGTTGGCGTTTTGAAAATATGGCTGGTTCAGTACTTAGAACTGCAGGCCTACTATCAACGCTTAAAACGATTCAATTTAGGACCTAAACTGAATCGCTTTGCTATTTCGTACCATCAACTTCGTTTTACGAATCAATTTCGGTCGACACCTAAAAATAATCGCATTCTAATATAGTTCACTCTTTTTAGAGGTAAATCCGTACCATCACCTTACTTTAGCTGGCGTTCGAGCCTAAACAAAATCGCTCAACTGTCAAAACTAGCGATTCAAAATAAGTTAGTAAATTTGTTGCCGATTTTGAATCTTTTGTCATTAATTTTTTAATTTTTACTTGGTAAAGTCAGAAATAGCTGTGAATTTAAGTGTTGCGAGGTAAAACATTAATTGGTATCTAAATAGCATTGATTTCGATAGTTCCACAAAAAAAATTAAGTGCAGTATTATTCGTAGGATGTGTGACGACGAATTGATGCTTTTTGAGTTCACGGAAGCCGATAGTGAGGAAAACTCCTTGAGGAGAAGGAGACTGGAAGCTCGAGCACAATTGGACCCATTCGATTTGGAAGATAATGAGTTCATAAAACGTTATCGTCTTTCCAAGGAATTGGTAGTCGGATTGTGCGACCATATAAGAACGGCGATGAATGCACCAAGGAGGTCCACAGATATATCTGTAGAAACAAAGGTAAGGACTCAAATATGCAATATGTAGGTTAGTCCATCGAAAAGTTACATTTGGGGTTGCGTTTTTTAGAGGACGCAATTTTATTTTTTTGATGTGTAGGGGGGGTCAGTGTAAAGCTAAAAACAAGTTTGTGGGGTCGCCACCCTTGTCCCACGGCCGCCATCATGAAAATAAGGGTTGAAATGGTTTTTACGATATATCGTCGGGGATAGCGCAAGACCGCGTATATAACAGAGGTAAAAGCTGCGTATCTACACTGAACCTAATTTTACAGGAGAAACAAAAAACTGTATAAATTCGTCCATTATTAATCCTGATCTATCATTTTGCGACAGTAGCAATCAATAACTGTGTACTTCATCCTTGTATAAATAGTTTTGTATAAAAGTCGTTTGTTTTGGCCCTACGTCACTTACGCAGTATCGTTATGATCACTTCTGGTACATTATATACTAGATACGCGATTTTGAATAAAAACAAAAACGTTCAAAACTTTTTATTTATTAAAATAATCAAAAAACTGAAGCTCCTTCAGTCAAACTTTATAATATAGAAACTCAAGGAATCAAATTCTAATATATAAAATATAATCAAAAGTTACAAATTAGTCGTCACCCTGTTCTGAAATCTGTATTGCAATGAAACTATCAGTCAACAAGCTTCTATTTAAAACAAGTTAAAATTCTTTAAACATAATGAAATAAAATAACTAAAAACTTGAAACAAAATCAACATTGTTAGTGACAATAACAAAAATAATTACCTACCTACTTAAATCTCCCACGTAAAATAAACACTTATCAGAAAAAGATAACGCTATTCGAACATGTGAAACTCCCTCAGTCAACCTTATAAAATAGAAACTCAATTAATTAGGAATCAAATCAGTCTTTAAATCAAAACTTAGATATTAAGTAGTCGCTTATTTTAAATCTGTATTGCTAGAATACTACAGTTTACTTATAGCAATCAGTCGTTATAGAACTTTTAGAAAGTAGTAAAATCTTATCAAATTTAAACTGAAATCAAAAACATAAAATGGAATCAACATAATTAGTAACAATAGCAAAAATATTTACATAAATAGACCCACATAAAATAAAATCTTTTTTAATAAAATTGTAAGTAGGTCATCAATAAAAAGTTAGTTTTTAAATGGTAAATTGTCATAAAATTCGTGACAATCTCAGGGCACAACTTCCTTTAATTGCTGCAAGTATTTGCTTTTAGAAATGGGCAATGCTGTATGAAAGAGTTGGGGTAGAGAAACTGGTTCAATTCTAGATCTTTTTGACCATTGAGGCAGCTGTTGAAACTCATCGTCATAGTTTAGTTTGTAATCTATTGTTCCATCAGGCTTGTACTTTAAAACTCTGATGTCAACTACACATTTTGCACCAGTTCCTCTACCAGGTCTTATTGAATCGTTTAAAAGAGCATTTTTCATACTAAAATCCTTAAAGAAAGTATAATCTGGCATAGCAACGTCGTATGGAGATGGATTTAGTCTTGCCTCTTTAGTGATGGCGGCATATTGACTTGGTAAGTATATTTCACGATATTTTAATTTTCTTTCAATGACAGAATGAACTGAATCCACCCCCATCTGCGTATGACCCTTTTCTAAAAATTTTTGAGTGATTGTAATATTTTTAGTCATTGCCAATCGTAAAAGAGCGTTTGAAACAACAGTATTTCGATTTTGGGATGTGCATCCGTCAGTAAAAATAATAACATCTTTAGGATCTTCATCAATTAATTTTGTTAGGTAATCAACATAAAAATTTGCGTAGGTTGTAGCTTTCAAATCTGCTGTGGTCTCGTCAAACCAGTAGCATACGACTTAACGACTGACTGATGCAGTTGAACTGCAACACAATTCCGCGGAACTGCAGCAGTTCCGCGGAATTGTGTTCACCATATTCGCGCGCGATCTGTACGCGGTATTGTTTTTGGTTCTTATATTCTATGAAAAAACAATCTCACCTAGTTTAGTTTCAACATATTATACAACAACAATAACAACAATAAAACATCATCAATTTCACTTATATCTATTCTATAATAATACTTTGTATAACAAAACTAATATTAATTTCAGATCAATCAGTCAAATTATCAATTAGAAAAACAATTTGCTACTTAAAAAATCTTACACAGGCACATAGAAACAGCATACAATTATACACACTTTCACATTTACATTTAACTAGCAGCGCCCCGCGGTTTTACCCGCGTTGTGCCCGTTCCCGTGGGAATTTCGGGATAAAATGTAGCCTATAGCCTTCCTCGATAAATAGACTATCTAACAGTGAAAGAATTATTCAAATCGGTTCAGTAGTTTCTGAGATTAGCGCGTTTAAACAAACAAAACAAACTCTTCAGCTTTATAATATTAGTATAGATAGTATTAGTTCATCAGTGTTGTAGAGATACATCTTTACACATTCAATAGTCTGTTGATTTAATAAAAACCTTTAATTTAGTATTTTAGTTTGAATTACAGATTTGTGATGCAAATTACAAGTGTGGACGTAGTAGAGAAATAATGCAGGAATCACAGATGCAATTAGGTGTGGCATTTGAAGATCAGCCAAATACCAACAACCAGGCACTTCAACAAGGAGTTTCTACGAGGAACCAGTTAATTCTTCGGTTGTGGGAAGCTCGCCGTATCTGAAAAATATGAAATTTTAATTTATTTTTAAATATAGTTTTTATTTAGGTGTATTTATTTATATAGTTTTAGTTTTCAAATGTTTATAGAGTGTATTAAATACCGGATTTTATTTTCTCTAAACTTAACAATATTAAATATGTATTACCGTGATCGCAAAACTTCTTTTATTTCTCTGAGCTCCTGCACCAATAGCTCCAGTAAGGTGTTCCTGCGCTCCTCCATTTCAGCTCGTCTAGTATTTGCACAAGCTGCCGACGAGCTGCTTGCTGAGTCACAGGTGGCTCCGCACGCACCCTCCGGCGCCGGGGGGTGGAGACTGTCCGCGGGGGGCGGGTGGTGTATTTTAATAACTTACGCCATTACATATTTAAAACCCTGAGTACTTTTTAAACAAAAAACCACAACAAAAAGTAGGCACTTTTGTTTACAAACAAAATTTCGAAGCCGGGGCCGCCACACTCACGTCACGAACTGTCACACTAGGCACAACGCACGTTCGAAAACTTGATAAAATATTGTTTCTGATACAACAAATACATTATTTGAAGTAGATAATTGTAAATATTTTTTTTCACAATATGATCATTAGAAAATTTGTTTCACTATTTCATTAGAATTTATAAAATAAAACCAACAGTATACAGTGATAAGAAGAAGTAAAAAGTTATTATTAGTAAAAATAAAGTTTTAGAACGCAACATTCGAATCAAGAGAAACAGTATAATATTCGTATAGCGTTGTCTCTTTCATACTTCGACCTTGGCGTTGCGATTCAGAGACAAATGTATTTATTTTTTAACGATTTCATTCGTTCTTTTCGCATCTCTAACGATTCAATTGAGGTGCTGTTCTATTAAGGTGATGGTACGAATGTGAGCGATTTTGTTTAGGAACCTAAAATAAACTGCTCTGAATTTGAATCGTTTTCTAAAAGTTGATAGTAGGCCTGCTGTGCAGTTTTTAGGTCCCTATTATAACGGTTACAAAATAACGAAATATTGTTAAGGTATAACAACGAGAACAATATTTCGTGAATACCATATAATATTTTTTAAGCGAAAAACAATTTTTAAACTTGTTAAAGAAACTTACCACCTTTTTTTTAAAATTGGTTGAAATATTAACCGTATCGTTAGCATACCCGATTTTTAATACAAAAGTTTTGTTTTAGTCTAAACAATATAGCGACTACACCAAACAAACACAGTACTTTTCAAACATTTTCATCTCCTAAAAACAGTAATGAAACTAAGTTGAAAACCACCCTTTAAATTTCTTTTAACCCTTAAAAGTGTTCTTATAACCGTTAACCTAACTTCGTAATGAAAAAATATAGTAACCAATTTTTTTTACGAGTTAATAATTGTATTGTACGTTTATAGGCGGCCAAGTTTATGGAAACCTTTTAACGTGATAATCAGACGCTTTTAAAAGGGTTCTGGGCATTAAACACCTGCAATAATTTTAGGGTTAACAACCCCTACCTTGGGCGTCTATCGAAACAGTACAGTTAGCGTAAGGACCATCGCTAGTACAGCTCGGACAATCTTAATACTGACTTATTAGTAAGTGTTAGCCTGTAATGTCCCAGTGCTGGGCAAAGGCCTCTCATCTCGCTGAAGATATCAGTACAGTGTAGGCGCTTAGGCGTAATCAACACGCTTGACTTATTAGTCGTACCGAAAAAGGGACCATCATAAAATAATAGACAGTCTCTAAATCTGTCGTGACTGTAGTTGGCTGACGGCAACTTTACTTATTCGATTTGCCGAACAGGTTAGTCTAAAAGCTATCTGGACTATACGATAGTCCAGATATAAATGCTACTATCGGCCACCCATCCAAGTAGGGGCACGTTGCTTAATAATCACACTGAGCTAACAGGAGTCGAACTACACGAGCGCTACAAAATTGTCTAAAGACGTCTGTTATAAGATCAGTCTCCGTGGTCTTCTGGTTTGAGCACCCGGCTCACGATCCGGAGGTTCCGGGTTCGATTCCCGGTGGGGATATCTCACAAAAATGACTTTGTGAGACTGTCCTCAGTTTGGTTATGGCATTGCAGGCTGAATCACCTGATTGCCCGATAAGTAAGATGATTCCGTGCTTCGAAGGGCACGTTAAGCCGTCGGTCCCGGTTACTTTCTACGGATAGTAGTCGTTACATGAGCCACGTCAGAGGTCTTTGGCGGCTCAATAACTCTGACACCACGATTGGTCAGGTTGACCATCTATTCGATGAAGTAAAACATAAGATCAGTCAGGCTTTAAGGGTAGCATAGACTAGCGTTTTTCGATGCATATTCGGACTAACAAAGGTAGGTGATGTAGTCTCTCCCCTTTATACAAGCTTTTAAGCGCGTCAAAGCTTCGAACGTATAGCAAAAGGCGACCGAAATTACACGCGTGTAATAACGCAGGTCTGAGACCGTCCTAAAATCTTTTATTGCTGCTGAACTTTAGTTCTTTTTAAGTTAAGTTTATTTTAATTACTAGCAGCGCCCCGCGGTTTTACCCGCGTTGTGGCCGTTCCCGTGGGAATATCGGGATTTTTTATACATAAAAACCTTCCTCTTGAATCACTCTACCTATTACAAAAAACCGCATCAAAATCCGTTGCGTAATTTTAAAGATTTAAGCATACAGATAAACAGACGCGACTTTGTTTTATACTATGTAGTGAAGGACCCCTTAGTTTAATTCCGTCTATACTTTACCAAAATATTATAAATAGTTTTTGTAATTCTGTTTACCAATTTTAACTCTTTATAATTTTTGTATCTTTACATCTAAAATCAAGGCCGTTCACCAGTTGGGTCTTATTTATTTATTCAATTATTATTTTATATATTTAATTGTTACATCTTGATAAGAAATACCTATTTACCTAGATTGAATTCTAGATGATCAGAATCAAACGAAAATGATTAAAGTAATAAATAGCTATTATGAAGATATTTACTGACACCGTTACTGAAATAACCAATGTTAATTTGAACTGAAAAACATCTGGTATCGTAATTACATCTGCGTCAATCGTATTCACGGATATTTACAAAGAAACGAAAGGGTTACCTACCCCTAAAGATTATCTTAATAAGATTAACACCCACCAGTGTAGCCAGACCCCCGTTCTCATTAAACTCTCCACTTATTGAACGTCACGTGGTAATGTAACAGCTCAATTTATATTGGTCGAGACATAATTGCGTATAAAGAGATCTTCCTTTGACAATGTTTTCACTTTTCAACTCCAAACATTTTGTTATTCTGGTTTTAATTATGTAATCTTAATATTAGATTTAACTGTTTGTTTTAACTTTAAATGGTTTTTGAAATTACTGAGATTTTACGTTAGGGCGGTTACAGACTAGCGTTATGTTAACGCATCGGCGTATTCGCACTTCGACAAATATTATAAACGCAAAAGTTTGTGAAGATGGATACATATATGTTCGTATGTTTGTTACTCTTTCACGCAAAAATTACTGAATGGATTTGGATGAAATTTTACACTAAAGTAGGTTATACATCAGAATAACACATAGGATACATTTTATCCCGAAATTCCCGCGGGAGTGGGTACAATGCGGGTGAAACCGCGGGACCCGGCTAGTAATCTATAAAGTAAAGTAGAAAGCTACATAAAATATTTTGAAAAAAAAAACTGGTGCTGGATAATGTAAAACAATGTAACTCATTAATATGGATTTGTAATTCACACTCGAAATCGTAATAGAAGTCTGCAACAGACAAGTTTGCTTGATGAGGGCGCCACTGTCGCTCGTCATTTGATTTTTGTACGGGAAGATGTCACACATTAGTCACATTAAACGGGAAGGTTATAGACTAATTTTCATCCCAAAATTCCCACGGGAACGGGCACAACGTGGATAAAACCGCAGAGCGTTGCTAGTTTTGAATAAAATTTTCCTAGATTTCTTTACATTTTGGCAATAACGAAGCGAATACTATTGCCACTTGTATCCACACCGTTGTAGTTCCAAATTTCGCCACCCTCCGACTTGTGAGCACAATACTCTATAGAATACGTGACCAAGAATAAGTTACCGTCTGGTTTGACTCTTCATGAATGCTGAGCCTACTCGTGACGTCACTCCAGCTCATTACGATGACGTTTCATTACCTCGTAGACACGAATAATTGAATTATTTCCTGAAGAAGTGTTTTTGAATATTCGCTTGGATTCTTGAGTGTGCTTCTTGAATATTAAAGGTGTTTTATTGGGGAGAATGAAATCTATACTAATATATAAAGCTGAAGAGTTAGTCATTTTTTATTTGAACGCGCTAAGAAACTACCAATCTCAGAAATTACTTATCCGATTTGATTAATTCTTGTCGTGATTGATAGCCACATTAAACGAGAAGGTTATAGGCTATTTTTCATCCCGAAATTCCCACAGGAAGGGGTACAATGTGGGTAAAACCGCGGTTCGTTGCTAACATTTTAACAACAACTAACCCACGGAAGAGCCAAGCTGCGTAAAACTAACCCAAACCAACGCCATCTATCGATCCAAAACAGAAACTAACATAAACATCAAATCTTTCATATAAACCGCAAGTAATATGAAACTGCCCTACAAAATGAACACACATCCAGAAGTGGTTTATCTTCTACATTTATGTTTGTTACTTTATAAACTTGTCTTGTAACATAGAGTCCGAGCACACTTTAGTCAAGACTGTAGTTAGACAGGCTTGACTGTCTAACTATGGAGTCTTATGAGAGACTGTCTAACTATGGAGTCTTATGAGAGACTGTCTAACTATGGAGTCTTATGAGAGACTGTCTAACTATGGAGTCTTATGAGATACTGTCTAACTATGGAGTATTCTTGAGAACTGGAGTCCATTGTCTGGACTAAGTAGAGATATGAAGGAGCTAACGTCTTGTACATCTAACACACTTGTTCGTCTAATATACTTTTATGTCTGCGAAAGACTTTATAGTTTGTAAAATATTTCATTGTCTTTTGAACTAAATAATTTGTACTGATAACTGTCATTACTGTTTTTTTATAAAAACTATGCTCTTTAACAACAATGCCACCTTTTTGGTATGGATTAATAAAAAGGGACCATTCATTAAGCAAATCTTTTCGTATCTTTAAACATTTTACAAATACGGTTCATAAATGACGTAGACATATGACAAACAATTAACACACGAATAACCTCCATGTTTTGTTGTCAAAAAGACAGTTTGGCGTCGTCAAAAACTGTCCTGTCTTTAGTGTGCTCAGGCTTTTATACACATTACTTTATAAAGTTGTCCCATAAAATTAATAGTAAGAGGAGTTTACATACAGCTGTTCCTCTGTATATTGTGTCCTTAAACGGGATATAGAATGAAGTACATTGTTCACATGCCTCGTATAGTTTTATAGAGCCTGTGCACTGGGTTGCAAAATAATAGGCTTTGTAGGACTCACTTTATTGCTAGGTTTAGCGCGTAGAGGGATTTTTTGAATTGATTTGTACGTGTGGATCAGAGGTGCGTGTGGACAACTGTGATTGGATAGAGGATAAAGATGAGGTTTATTGGCAACTAAATTTGCCTTATACCTGAAATTGGGCACTGCAGAGCAGTTTAGTAAATGTTAATGTTACCTGCAGTTTTCAGGGATTATAGTTTTAAAAGGTTGAAGGTACTAGAACGAATGCTATAGTGTACGATTATTTAGATCTTACTTTTTATTCAATTTCATTATGACAAGCGATTTTTTAATACATTCTCGTAAAAAGAAATGGATGCAAGCGAACTTAGTCGTTATAGCTTATGAAGTTGCAAACGGCATTCGGCCTTAAGGTGGTAAACTATTTTTTTCGCTGATTGTACAACAGTTCAATAATTCTAATTCATTTTTTAAAAAACAATTGCCTATCGCTGTGGCTTACACCACGCCCTCGTAAATATCCCATCATTCAAACATTTTGCTTTCCCCAAATGCCTCGACATCCATTCCATCAGCAATACAATGTTACACCCCGGGAAATGTTTGTGCAATCCCGTGGGATTCGGACGATAGTCTGTACAAGTGTTTGTACGAGTGTTTGCGTTTGCGATACGAATTTAGGTTTAGAATTGATGTAAACATAATGCCTTTTCTGATATTCTGGCGCTATTTCTGTCACTTTGGCGTTTTGGTCATATTGGCGTTTATATGGTTATTACTGTTTTGTAACATTTAGTTAGCTGGTGCAAATTTATTCTAATTTTTGTTTTCTTCTTCAACAGGTAATTTCCTCAACGATCCTGCCTGGCAAAGCCACATCTTCCGAATATATCTGGGCACAGAAGACAGTCTTCTGTGACCACGGTCTGACGTTTCGGCCCCTGTGCAGGAACCGAAAGTGAAAACCCTGTACAGGGCCGAAACGTCAGATAAAAATGAAAAATAAAAGCGAAGTGTATCCGTAAACGTAGTTTCAATTCAGCTATGTTTCATTTCATAATACCTTGTTGTAGACAGTGCTGTACCTTTCTTTGAAGGTTCGAGATTCAAAGGGAATTTCAGTAATAATGTTAATTAGTAAACACTGAAATTTCTAAACAGTGTAAATGCTGCCTAGTTAATTAGTCATCGGTTAGGTCAGTAAGCTTTGTAGAAGTCCATTGAGCCTATTAATTATTAACGGCTTCAGGCTTTCGACAACAGGTGAAAGCTTCGGGCTATGATTTAGTTTAAATTTAGGTTATCATGATTGTACTATGTTTGAAGTTGTAAGCGGATCTGAGTACAAAGATAAAACAAATTCTTGATATTGTTTTTGAGATGTTTTGGTGGTCTAGTGGTATGTGCACTCGCCTACCAAGACCGAGGTCCGAGGTTCAATTCTCGAGTCGGGCGAACAATATTTTTCCTACTTTTCAAACGTGGCTTGGGTTTGAGATCACTAACCCGCATAAGGCCAAAATGACAAAATGTATCCCATGTGTTATTTTGATGTATAACCTATATTACTGTAAAGTTTCATACAAATCCATTGAGTAGTTTTAGCTTGAAAGAGTAACAAACATCCATACATTCATAAATACATCCATCATCACAAACTTTCGCATTTATATTAGTATTAGGATGTCTGCCTATTTTCGCGTCCCCAACTGTACCGTTGTTTCCTCAAATAAAGAAACTAGTAACGCCCCAAGTTGAGCCATATCAACGAATCCTCGTGCTTCTAACTTTCCTTACTTTCGTGCAAACTTGAGTTTTTCCCATCTCTTAATGACTCGGGGAACCTTGAATGTTTCGTTCCCAAAGAATTGGTAAGTTTATCCGAAGTAGAGAACTTGGAATTTTTTGTTAGTTTTTTTTGTTTGTTTTGTTGATCTCGCTTTCGTTTGTGAATTAACTGGGCGGGCTCGGGAATTCTTTTTTAAGTGATACATACGTTTTGGAAAAAGATAACATATAAAAAGACTTTATAGATACATACATATAGGCATTTATAGGCTTATTTATGAAGTACTAGCCGCGCCCCGCGTTGTACCCGTTCCCGCGGGAATTTTGGGATAAAATTTATCTCATATGTTATTCTTATATAGAATTTATATTACTGTAAAGTTTCATCCAAATCCGTCTTGTAATTTTTGCGTGAAAGAGTAACAAACATATATACATACATTTACACATATAGTCGACAAGCCCGTTGGCACTAGTGGTTACTGTATCGTGGGTTTCAAGTTCGATACAACGGAGTCAACAATATGTGCAGACATAGTTATTGGCGTCAACTTCTGGGTGTCAATTATATATTCTTATAAAGTATTTGTGTGTATATATATGTAGTAGTATCAGTTAATTACATTCCATAATACAAGATAAAATTTCCATAATTACGTCAAAGCATATCAAAATCATTTCTTTTGACCAGGGGTCATACTTACAAAGTAAAGTTCAAGTGAGTGAGTTTATCGACACTCTCTTTAATACATCATTCGACACGTACTGTTTACATTTTCCCTCTGTTTCGTGATTTCAATTATCAAAAGTACTCTTGCATGTCTTGTCCAGTCTTTAGTATAAACAAATAAAATAAAACTACTAAAGGACCCTACTTACTAACTAGCCAAAAGGGGCGAAAAATAAATCTATATATTTATAAAGGAAAGTTGTATTATTTACATCATTTATACCTTAAGAACGTCAGGACCGACTTATTTTGGTTTTAATTGATTTATCGTCCTCTCGAATAGAATCAGTAATAGAAATCCCGAAATTCCCACGGGAAAGGGTACTAGGGGTAAAACAGCGCGAAAGCCAGCATAAAATAAGACTTATAGAATCAGTCTTGTTGTAATTAATAAATATTTTGGTAATATTATTTTTGAAGTGTAAACGACATAATTTTCACATGATTTAAACGCTTGCTTAGCGTTAAGCGTTTAACGCTCTCCCGATTAAACACTCCGATCAGTCTGAACGGACCTTAAGAATATAAAATAGTTGAAGCTGTCTCGAATGATAATACAATGCAGCGGAGCACTTTACACTATTATTTTAATTTAATTCAAGATGTCTGCCGCTGAGTGTCAATTTTGATTAATGAAATCAAATTGAAATGAAGTTGAGTCTGCTGTTAATGGCTGGTGTAGTGTTTTGTTTCGATCGATGAAACTTCTTATTAGAATTAGTTTTCGTTTTAGTTTACTGCAACGAATAAATTGACTGAAAGCACTGATAATTTTGATATTTAGAAACAGATAGGGTAATATATACGCTGCCTGTACACTGGATGTTATGTACAGTCACGAGCATTAATTTGGGACCCACCGAAGGTTGAATATCGTGTATAATTTGGGATCTACCTAAGGTTGAATATCGTGTATAATTTGGGACCCACCTAAGGTTGAATATCGTGTATAATTTGGGATCTACCTAAGGTTGAATATCGTGTAGCAAACTTACGCTATTTAGAGCTAATATATTATCTAATATTATAAAGCTGAAGAGTTTGTTTTGTTTGTTTGTTTGTTTGTTTGTTTAAACGCGCTAATCTCAGAAACTACTGAACCGATTTGAATAATTCTTTCACTGTTAGATAGACTATTTATCGAGGAAGGCTATAGGCTACATTTTATCCCTATTTTATCTAGTCGTAATATCAATGTCATATTGTTAACCATCGATAACTTTACGTTTCTATCAAACTAAAGTTTCGACCTTATTGCATTATGAATGTTCTAACAACATTTGATGGAAATGGGTCCCAAATTAACGCTCGTGACTGTACTTATACCGGGCAAAATCCCACGCACTTAGCTAGACCCAAACTAAGCCCGTATTGTGGCATTTAGTTAACTAATACTATTTCATACTAACATACTTGATATAAATATATAATCGACTTTTACCTAAGACCATATTAGTATTTAATAACACTATAAGGGCCAAAACTGCGTTAAGCGTGCGCCCGTCGCGGTTTCATACAAAAGCGACGGGCGCACGCTTAACGCAGTTTCGGTCCTAAAGTAGCTATTATAGAATTTTGAATAAGACAAGATTACAAGTATAATTTCATTTTTTGGACTGTTCATCTACTAAAGGCTGCCTAATTTTAATCTCTTTGCCTACAAAATATTAAAAGGTTCTTAAAACATTTCTTTAACAAAAATACAAACCAATGAATTCTAAAGAAATGCGATTACTGATATCAAAATACTGTTTCATTAAGAGGCCTTGTATACACTACCGAATAGTACCGCGAATGGTTCCGTACAATACTATATTAAATCTTAAGTATTAGTCTGTAATTTCTCACTGCTGGGCAAAGACATCTCATCTCACTGAATACGACAACTCTTAAATAAATAATTGATTATTTTTAATATTTTTTGCATCAAACAGTAACAAACATACATACATCCATACTCACACACTTTGACATTTATAATATTAGTATGATTAGATGTCATGAAAAGTTCTAAATATTCTTAACATTATTATGGTATGAGTCATTAATATATAATTGATCTAAAATAAACCCTGAAACAAAACAGGCCGCCATTGTACTGATACTTGGGTCCCTTAGGCACCCTTTAGAGCGGAACCCTAAAATAGAAAGATTAAAATGTCGTCATAATTGGCACTTTTTCCTTGGGACGACTCATTTTTAATCCGCTACGTAAAATTGTAATATTTTGTCAAAATGAATGGCCTCCCTCGACGTTTCAAGACAGGAACTAATTCAATAAAATTCTTCTTTCAACGCAAAGATTTTATCTTAATGAAAACATACGGGGGCTTACTACAGCGGACGTGGTGTATGATCTTATAGTCTAGATTCTAGATTGCCGGTTATTATATTCTAGACTAGCCACCCACCTTCGCTATGCTTCGGTTAACCAAGATTTTTTAAATTTGGGTAAGGATCACAAATTTAAAATGAAAGAAATTATTGCCTATGTTCGTACCTAAAGTGTAGTCTACCTATTGGTAACATCGGATGTATAACTAAATGAAACGGGTCTGTATCGCGTTAGATAATTAAACGTATTTACTAAAATACGTACCCGCGGTGTATTCCGCTCGAAACGTCGGGAACGTTTCATCTCAAAGTTTCCACAGGAACGGGCACGACGCGGGTAAAACCGTGGGGCACTACTAGTATATATATATATATACAAATTGAGAAACAAAAGTTAAAACTAACCAAAGCTCACAAAATTCTTCTCCCCTATATTTTCACTACACTCTGAGTCAGCTATTCTTCGATGGGGTAGTTTTCCATTTGACATGGAATCTTAGACTGTTACAATGACAATGGTAGTAGAGTCTTTACATTAGGGTGCGTTCACGACACAAAGTTTTCCGGCTAGTTAAGTTCGAGAGAATAAATGGCGCTTTTGTGAAGATGATAGTGTAATGATGGGTAGATGATAATGTTTTTGGATTGAAATCAGAGTAATGATGAATAACTGGGAGAAAATACAAGTGAAACTGGGTTGCGGACTGACTCGCACGACTTTTGTTCGATTGAGTAGTCGACTAGCTTTAAATATAATTATTGTGTAGTTGACTCGCACAGAATTTATTTTTGTAATAATCGGCAAGGTACAAAAAAAGAAATTTAACCCGTAAAACAGATTTAGAACAACAATTATCATATACATCATAATCATCAAATACAAACCTATCTATATCTCTAACGGAAAACACTCAAACGCATTTAAAACAATACAAACACATAACCTTCCCTGGCTCGTGAAGTCGGGTAATAAACGTTGATATTCTCTGTGGTATTAACAATATTCTTTATCTATATTTATCGAACAAAACAACTTAAAAGAATCGCATTAAACACTGGTCTACTGGCGTTGGGTTTAAAATGTTCCCTCGAATCTCATTGAGGCTTACTGAACTACTGAAATACTGTGGCACTGAAGTACTGAACCACTGTCAAGTCCATTTGAACCTATCCGACATTTAATAGCCTTTCGATTTAAAGAAAAGATCGTTTAAAAGCGTAGAACAGTTAGAGACATGGAGTAGCCATAATTCTTAGAAACTTTGATATTTTTGTTCTTCACTACATAGAACGATACAAAGTTGCCCTCCGTGCCTATCTGTTTGTCCTTAGGCTTTCTTCTTTTAAACCATGTATCGCGTGGGTCGGGAACCGGAGTACATATGAAATTATTCAATTTTTATTGTTACAATTAATTAACATGTAATTCAATATAACCTTTGTTTTCACGAATTTTCCTCGTGAAATCTTGATTAACTGAAGCAAAGTGAGGGCGGGTCTTTGGTTACATATAAAACAAAGTTTTTTGCTACCGTCTGCCTGTCTTTCTGTTAGCTCACGTTAAAACTCAAAATATACTTGGAAGTTTTTATGCGGTGTTCAACAGACAGTCATATACAATAACAATACTTATGAGACATTTTATGATGATTAATGTATATTTTTAATCCCAGAATCACCACAAGAACATTACTGTTTGAGTTTAAAAATTATTTTATAAGATAATTTATCTTATAGCTCGAAACATTTTAGAGCTTATTGTCATGGTAATAGTCCTTATTTTTCGCTGTAGATTGATTTCATATATCTATGATCTCTAAGATCTATCTTAGATAGTAAGTAGAGATAGATTATTTTACGATATAACTTTGACTACTCCAGTTCAGTAACTTATCTACGATCGAGTTCAACTGGATTTGAAATCTAAGGAGACTGAGTTTTATTGCATTTCGACACTAAAGGTAATGGTTTCCGATAGTTTTGGACTACGAGTACATTCTTGCTCGGGACCACTGGAAATAGTATTTTATGAAAAGAGTTATAATCATTCATTCATTTCGAGTAGGTGAGTGGCCAACCCTGGTGTCGAAGTTTTTAGACCGCCGAAAGGCCTCCGAAATGGTCTTACGATTGAACAACCGGGACCGACTGCTTTACCTGCCCGCCGATGCACGGCAGCGCTTAGATAGACATGCCACTATCGGTCACCCATTAAAGTAAGGCACGAGCTGCACGTTGCTTAACAATCGCAATGGGCTGCTCAGTCACTTCTTTGATGGGTGGCCGATAGTGACATTTCTATCTGAGCGTTACCTTCGGAGGGCACGTTTAACTGTCGGTCCCGGTTGTTGCAATCATATCATGTCGGCGGCCTTAAAGCGGTCTAAAAGCTCCAACTGGTAGGCCACTGACCTACTCGATTTTACCTACATATAGCTAACTAGCAGCGCCCCGCGGTTTTACCCGCGTTGTACCCGTTCCCGTAGGAATTTCGGGATGAAAAATAGCCTATAACCTTCCCGTTGAATGTGGCTATCTATTACAAAAAGAATTATTCAAATCGGTTCAGTAGTTTCTGAGATTAGCGCGTTTAAACAAACAAACAAACAAACAAACAAACAAAACAAACTCTTCAGCTTTATAATATTAGTATAGATTTTAAACTCACATTACACTACGAAAAGTATGATAAAAATACTATTTTAAATCTCTAAAGCGTTTAATCCGCTTGCTAAAGCTTCGCTCAGACTAGGGAAGGTTAAACACAGTATACTAAAAACAGTAGGTTAACTAAGGCTGATGGGAGAGTTTATAAATAGACTACTCTTGCTTTGGCTATACTGTAACTTTTATTATTACTTGAATATTACTTACGTATTGTGACAGTAATAGGATTTTAATTAAGTTTATAATATTAAATCTTCTTTTACAAAATTACAAATAGGTGGTGAATAAAAGACGTTTCGAAACGAAAAATTATATTACATGTTCAGAAAGCAATTTATCCTGTTTGTAGCTATTGGGAACGCTTTTTTGCGGTAAATGAAAATCATAGATATTCATAATTAATATTTTTATTAATAAACTTCTTCTTCTTTAGAGTCGATGGCGCAAAATAATTTTCAGTATTTATATTTTCCCGGACCAGTAATTCACAAGAGAGAGGGCAGCGTCTAATACGTTCAGTAAGTCCTCTTTAGTGCAGGTGGTAGGGCACAGAGGACAGGACAAGAGGTGAACCATGTCCTGCTCTGGGGCGCCGCAGTCACACTCCGACTTAGTGGAGTAGCCCCACTTTACCAGGTTTGACCTGCAGCGACCTACTCCTGTCCGGAGACAATAACAATTTAAATGTATTATTAATAAAAAAAGTAAAAGTATTAGCCTGTAATGTCCCACTTGTTGGGCAAAGGCCTCTCGTCTCACTGAAGATATCAGTACAGTGAGGAGGTTTCAGGCGTAATCACCACGCTTGCCTAATGGCTCGGGTTTGAGATCACCAACCCGCATTATTAATAAACTTTAAGATGATTTACAGCGTAGTACATGAATGCGAGCGATCAAACGCTCGGCACGGTTCAACAAAACCACGCAAGATTATGCGAGAGTGTGCGTGAAAGTGCGTGCCTACACGGCGCTCTCACGCATACATTTAAACCGAACGCGGCTAATAATTTGTACAAAGTAAGTTCGTGTAAGTTAGTGGCCAACTGCTGTCGGAGTTATTAGAGCGCCTCAAGTCTTTCGACGTGTATAAAGTTAACCTACTGTTCTTTGTGTACTGTGGTACGTTCTAGTAGGATGAGAGGTCTCTTGACATATCTTGGGGTGGGCTGGTGATAATCCTAGCCTACTTACTCCGTATGGACGGTGTCTTCAAACGAACTCGGTTTTATTAAAGTTTGAAAAATGTTTAACGTTCTAACTGGTAGAACATACATGTTACACTTGCTTCTATGTTCAAAATGTATGGAAAACATTTTGAATTGAAACTACGTTTACGGATACACTTCAGGCATCTTCTGTGACCACGGCTCCTGTAAAGGCGCTGAAACGTCAGATCTTCTTCTTATCGAGTGGATGGTCAACTTGACCAATCCTGGTGTCAGAGTTATAGAGCCGCCAAAGGCCTCTGACATGGCTCATGTAACGACTACTATCCGTAGAAAGTAGCCGGGACCGACGGCTTAACGTGCCCTCCGAAGCACGGAATCATCTTACTTTTCGGGCAATCAGGTGATTCAGCCTGCAATGCCCTAACCAAACTGAGGACAGTCTCACAATGTGATTTTTGTGAGATATCCCTACCGGGAATCGAACCCGGAACCTCCGGATCGTGAGCCGAGCGCTCAAACCACTAGACCACGGAGACTGTTAAACGTCAGATAAAATCTATTTATATAAAAATGAAACCCGTTTTCGTTGGTCACGGCATCACGAGTGAATGGCTGGACCGATTTCCACGGTTTTGCATTCGTTGGAAAGGTCTCGGGCTCCGTGAGGTGTATAGGGAATAAAAATCTCAAAATTCCCACGGGAACGGGGTCGCTGCGGGTGAAACCGCTGGGCACAGCTAGTGTTAAATAAAAGCGAAGTGTATCCGTAAACGTAGTTTCATTTCAAAATGAGTAGTGTTCACTTAAACTTAAGAAACCAGTATATGTATGGAAAACATTTATTTTCAAAGTGTATCACGTGGTTGTTACCTGGTCATAAGGGTTTGTGGTAAGTGGCTGATAGTAGCATTTCTATCAGAGCGCTACCGTCCTTTTCAGAGGGCAAGTAAAACAGTCGGTCCCGGTTGTTTCAATCGTCAGACCACGTTGGAGGCCTTCAGGTGGTCTACAAACTCTGACACCAGGGTTGGCTACTAACCTACTCGAAATGAATGAGTGGTCAACTTTGATGTCGGAAGTATTTAGACCGCTCAAAGGTGTCCGACATGGAGTAAGGATTGACCAAATCTATTGTTAGTATGCACTAGCAGCGCCCCGCGGTTTTACCCGCGTTGTACCCGTTCCCGTGGGAATTTCGGGATAAAATGTAGCCTATAGCCTTCCTCGATAAATAGACTATCTAACAGTCAAAAGAATTATTCAAATCGGTTCAGTAGTTTCTGAGATTAGCGCGTTTAAACAAACAAACAAACAAAACAAACTCTTCAGCTTTATAATATTAGTATAGATACCAACAGTTTTCGTTAAAAAAAACCTTTAGTTTATCTGTTCCAGACAAAAAAGTCAGACATCTTGCTTGTTGTTCGGCACTTCATATGTTTTCATAGACCAGAAACTGTCTATCTACAGTCTTGACTGACCTCAACTCAAGTTTTTAATCTTCATTCGTTAAGGGATGAAAACAGGGTTTATTATAAAATATGTCAACACATCCGCCTAACATGAACCCTTGTCAACATGTAATGATTGCCATTCGCGCGCCATTTTTAACCCTTTTTGAGGTAATTGTTATATTCCGACCCCTATTATGTGGTCTTTGAATTTTTAACTGCTTCTGTCGAGTGTAATGAAGTATGATTTCAGCTGGTTTGTTTATACCTATTGTTTTTTATGTGTATATTCATTTTCAGTATAAAAAAAGTTCTTTTATATGTATACAGCGCCCCGCAGTTTTACCCGCATTGTGCCCGTTCCCGTGGAAATTTCGGGAATTTTTATACATATAAACCTTCCTCTTGAATCACTCTATCTATATCGGCCGTAATAATTTGAGATTTGCCCAAAAAAGCCATTTATTCCAACGAACTAAACAAATCCATAACATCTTCACATACGATACCAAACTTCCGATTTACGTATCGGTCGTATCGTATAATAAAATGGTGGTATGGTGTCCCCCAGGGCTGTGTGGGCACATTATACCCACCGCGCATTCAACTGGAGATTCAAGACCTCACTTTATGTGACGCTTTTATTTCATACCAACGAAGATTCGCCGACTTTTTGCTGTGTAGGGATGGGATACGTCATGTGAGATTTATCGATAAAAAAAATACTCAGAAATTAGGTAATGTAGCTGTAATGAGCTGTAAAATCTTGTTAGACAAAGGCCATTTAGTTCCTTTTTTATTTTTAAGATAAAATTAATCATACAATGAAAGAACAGGCCGCTGCTGAGCTAGTCCTACTAATATTATAAACTAGCAGCGCCCCGCGGTTTTACCCGCGTTGTGCCCGTTCCCGTGGGAATTTCGGGATTTTTTTACATAAAAACCTTCCTCTTGAATATAAAAAACTGCATCAAAATCCGTTGCGTAATTTTAAAGATTTAAGCATACAGACAAACAGACAAACAGACAAAAATAGCGACTTTGTTTTATACTATGTAGTGATGCGAAAGTTTCTAAGGTTGTATGTAAGTTTGTTATTCTTTCACTAAAAAACTATTAGCCGGATTTGGATAAAACTTTACAGTAATATAGGTTATACATCAGAATAACACATGGGATACATTTTATCCCGAAATTCTCGCGGGAACGGGTACAACGGGTAACACCGCGGGGCGTGGCTAGTAAATATATTCTCTGAGCACAGATCAATCGTATTTCGAATATTTTGGAAATAGTGTTTGATACAAAAGTTATAGAGCAAAACTAAAATTACCTTAGCTGTAGTCGTCTCACTTCGAAACTTATTAAAATTAAGTTATCGACCCTGTCAGTGCTTATAAGTTAAGAACTAAGTTTGAATATATTTGAATAAGTTTTACGTATTCATTCAGTTTTACTTTTTGAAATTGAGATCGATCTTTTAGTACTTAATAGTGGACTGGGCACTTATTTTAGCCCCTGGAGCAAAAGAAAGCATAAGTTTAACATCGGTATCTCTATGTGTGTGTTTGTTTGTGGCTACATAGTTCCCAAACGGATGTACCGATTTCGATGCGGTTTTTTCATTAGAAAGCAATTTCCTTGCGGTAGTTCTCAGCTTAGCTATGGGTAATAATCAGTTTGACTGTTTTTCCGTGGGGGGTTTTTAATCTATAATACCTATAAAAATGAATCGCTGAATCTGTTGCTAAGCACATTACTTCAGAACGACTGCACCAAATTGGATGATTCTTTTTTTAAGGTGTTCCTTATTGTCAGGACAAGGTTTTTATATAAGAAAAATAAGGAATTAAAATCTCAAAATTCCCACGGGAACGGGGGCGCTGCGGGTGAAACCGCGGGGCACAGCTAGTTGTAAATATTTATTGTCCTATAAAATTACTGAACTATCATGGCTTTTCTTATTCCTGCTACATAAACCCTTTATCTCTTTAGAAGTAATTAGTCTTTGGTTGGAAATACCATTCAAGTTTTCATTTTAGAACCCACAAGAAGACAAACATTGTAATTTACTTCCATAAACTGTTACACCAAGAGTGATTTCAAGAATGAGACATCAGGAAATCGTAAAATCGAGATAAAAACAACAAAAAGACAAGACACTCAATACTTTGATTCCAAAACCAATCAAAATTGACAAAGTAAACTCAATTTATATCATTTGTAGTACATTTTAAAGAACTTTCATATAATTTTGTTATTGCTGCAAGTATTATGGAGAAGCAAAGAAAGTAGTTTTCAAAGAATTACCTTTGTACCGTCTCACAGCGTCATAAAATGAAATAGGTTAACTTTAACTTATGTTTATATTACGGTCGAATTTCGTTCGAGTATATTTTTCAGTTTTCAATTTTAATATTCAGATTTTTCTCCGTATTTTTATCAAAATAATGCTTCGGTATTGATAGGTAAAACGTTGAGAAGCAAGTTTTTAAGTAGATTAGTTTGAGCACTTATTTCAAAAGACAATTGAGTTCATATTATTTATTTAATGCTTTGAAGGAACTTTTAACAAGAATATACTTACTTTTTAAACTCACACGATTTGCACTCATGAAACGAAACGGGTCTGTATCGCGTTAGATAATTTGACGGATTTTACTTCGCTCTTCTCTTCTCTTCTTCAGAAGAAGAAGAAGACTTTGCTCTAATATTCAAATTAATAAAATTGTTACATAGATAGCTACACATTTTATTGTACATCATATTAACATAAGTACACATGAAACAGAAAACAAATGAAAAAAATGAATTTGACATTCAAAATTGCACATTCCCAGTTTTATACGGAAAACTTTATAAAGCATAACTATAAGGGCTGAAACTGCGTTAAGCGTGCGCCCGTCGCTTGCGCCCGTCGCGTGCGCCCGTCGCGTGCACCCGTCGCTTGCGCCCATCGCGTGCGCCCGCGATGGTTCACTTTTGTATGAAGCGACGGTTCACTATTGTATGTAACCGCGACGGGCGCACGCTTAACGCTATTTCGACCCTTATACTAGCCTAGCAAGTTTATAAGAATCCATGATATTTTATTCCTTTAATTAAGGTAATTAAAACCTATTACAACACCAAGCTTACAAAACTATAAAATACCAAATTACCGCCAAAACACGACAAGTAAAAATACATTTGTACAGGAACTACCTACTTTATAACATCGATAAACATCTACAAAAAACAACACTTAATATTCCCTATTGTACAGCGAGAACGAAACAACATTAATTAATTACCAATCGCTAAGTAGAACGCGGTTTATCGTTATTCGATAAAACCTAACGCACAACACTAAACAAAATTTACGCAACATCCGAGAGATGCGCATTTACATACAAATGTTCTGTACTATTACTGCGAATGACATAACACTAGTGAAGGGAAAACAACTGGAAAATGGTACGCTGTTAAGTTAACGGTTTATGTTGTATGTGATTGATGCAATGTGCGCTTGTGCGTGATAAAAATAAGGTTACAGTTCGCTTTTTGTTCGTTTGAATAACATAACAAGTGAAGGGGTTAATAGGCTAGTTTTTTCTGTTCTTAAATTTGATTGTAATAGTATGTTTGTTTTTTCCGTTGTTAGTTCTTTTTGTAGTCATATTATGTCGGGAACAAAATAAGATGTTACTGGTTTTAACAACAGAGTGGAATAGGGGTGTGTGTCATACGTTTGAAGTGTGTTGTGTTTTTGTCATCATCTACACTAATATTATAAAGAGGGAAACTTTGTTTGTTTGTAATGAATAGGCTCAAAAATTACTGGACCGTTTTTAAAAATTCTTTCACCATTCGAAAGCTACATTATCCACGAGTAACATAGGCTATTTTTCATCCCAAAATTCCCACAGGAATGGACACAGCGGGGGTAAAACCGCGGGGCGCTGCTAGTAGCTTATATAGGGGTGGGCTGGTATTCTTTTTGATTAAATTTTTTACCACTGACTAAAGAGTGTTGTAAGTTTAACTAAGTCTATGTTTGTCTATGGTATTTTAGTTCCTAAATAAATTGACTAATAAACATTTCTAGTTTTTTTTTTCTGTATAATAATCTTTGTTCTTCTATTCAAGAGCAAGACTGATGGTTAGACAGTCTCCGTTCCCGTGGGAATTTGGGGATAAAAAAAGCCTATAACATTCCTGTTGAATGTGGCTATAAAAATAATTAGGTATTCTAATCCGACTTTTAATTACCGACATTAATCCAAACATACAAAATTAAAAACTTTACCTCTTTATACAATGTATTTTGTTGTGATTTATATTTTATATAATAATAGTTAAAAGAAAATATTATACCAACAGGCCGGCGTTTCTTAACGACCACTAATTGATTTGAGTTATAGCGCTGCCCTAGAAAGGGTAGTATTCGAAATAGGGCATCGTGTCGGCGCTTTCAGAGAAGTGTTTCTGTAAAGATGTTAGCATGAGATGCCAATCCCATCCTGATCGATGAAGAAGAAGACTAATATTATAAATGTGAACGTAAGTTTGTTTGTTACGTTTTCACACCAAAACTACTGAACCGATTTCGATGAAATTTGGTACACAGTTAGTCCAGAGCCTGAAAAAGGATATAGGCTACTTTTTATTGCGAAATTCCCGCAGGAACGCGAGTGAAACAGCGGGTGCGGCTAGTATTAAATAAATTTTGTGAGGATGGATGTATGTTTTGTTACTCTTTCAGGAAAACTTTACAGTAAGTAATATAGGTTATACATCTGAATAACACATGGGATACATTTTATACCGAAATTCCCGCGGGAACGGGTTCAACGCAGGAAACACCGCGGGTGCGGCTAGTATTAATATACATATAAAATCTCACCGTAGATCTGTTTATGCGTCGACCATAGTAATTTGATAACGCCCATATTTTCTTTTTAAAGTACTGACCCTAAAAGTAAATATACAATAAAATCTCTTTCACTACTTTTAAAAGAACTTAGACTCATTCTTTGATAGAGTTATTTGATCGTATTTTTCAACTGAAACACGTTAACAGAAAATAAATACAAGATTGCTTTTACACTCTCTGGGTTTCAATCTGCGAACACGCCTGTCAGAAATGAGTACAGAAATAAATAGCTCGTTTTACTTTCAAAAAGGAATATTACTTAACAGGAATATAGTTTCTTTGAAAACGGAAATATATGTCGTTTTAGTAAAAAAGCTTTTGTATTGAAAAGAAAATTGGATCGGTGGTGGTTGAATAATGGGCAGACTATTTTGTCCTTCATAAAGTTACTAGCCGCTCCCCGCGGTTTTACCCGGGTTGTACTCTTACTTTGGGATAAAATATATCCCATGTGCCATTATGATGTATCCTACTAATATTATAAATGCGAAAGTTTGTGAGGATGGATGTATGGATGTATGTTTGTTACTCTTTGACGAAAAAACTACTGGACGGATTTGGATGAATCTTTACAGTAATATAAGTTATACATAAGGAATAACACATGGCATACATTTTATACCGTAATTCCCGCGGGAACGGGTACAACGCGGGCAACACCGCGGGACGCGGCTAGTAATAAATAATACCACTACACTAATATAATAAAACTGTAGTTTGTTTTTGTGTTTGAATGTGCTAATCTCAGAAACGATCAACCCGATTTGATGTTTTTTAATAGATAGATAGCCACATTAAACGGGAAGGTTATATTTATTCCCAAAATTCCCACGGGAACGGGCACAACGCGGGTATAATCACGGGACGCTGCTATTAAGGAATGTAAAGAAAACATACAATCCAACCATTTTGTTAATTAGTGACGTAATTGTTATTCTACGAAAGATGACGTAAAATTACAAGTTAAGTCATATGTTTACAAAATTGCAGGATTATTTTACAAAACTCGTGCGATTATTGCGAAAATTTACGGCCATTCGCATTTGCCAAATCTAGACATACCCACATGTAACCTAGGTTACACACAACCTAACTACTAACCTACTTTATACAACAAGCCCTACTTCTAGTATAAATAAGGTGCCTGTATTTTGTGTCAACAACGCACATACACTCGTAAGGTTTGATTGCACTACCATGCAATACATACAAACATCACTTCAGTGATTGGACTTCGAATCTCAGTCGGACTGTACCTATGGGTGTGTCTTAAGATCCCGGTGTAGGTAAATTGAGGCAAGAAATACTACGCCAGAATCGGCGTAGTTTTCTTCTTGCCAATGTCAATTGTCAAGGTAGCTTTAACAGAAATGTTATGACTAATGATTCCGTAGCAGAAACCAAACGCTTTCGCTTTATTATATTAGTCCAGTCCGTACTCAGAGACGTCCAATACTTCCTTAGTTGGAGATTTAACGAGTGATTTTGACATGTAATGTATGAAAAAATACATCAAATATATTAGAAAATCTCTGCGCGCTGTAGATAGATATATACCTCAAGAATAAACTTTAGCTTGAAGATTTAAATGATAAATACTCGCATATCTAGAGTAGGAAGTGCGGAGTCGAACCATGCCTCTGCACAACATAGTTGTTGCATTTCTGGTACATATCTGCCGAGTTCTGTGTGTTCCAGATGTTACTGACTTAGTAAGAGGTGTGGGTATACGGGAGGGAATTCGGAGCGATACTGTTAATATAGAAATACCTAGGAAATAGTGTTAACTGGGATAGGCAAGCGTTACTGTGCCGTTGTAGCGCTCGTGGCGAAGTTTCATTCAGCTATGTTTATTTCTTACTGATGGTATACAACGTACAGCGTGGAATACGAATGCCGCAAGGTAGCCCCGCGACTCTTGTCAGTGAGCCGCTGACGACGGAACACAATAGGAGTTTTAGTGGGTATTTCCCGGCCCGTTGATCGCGTCGGAACGAGTCCCACATACGCCGGTCGCTTCCCCGAACTGCCGGATGCATTAACGCATATCTCCTACTAAAAACAAAAGAATGGGTGGCCGATAGTTGCATTTCTATAAACGCCATTGTGCTTCAAAGGGCTCATGAGTTAGTCAAAAGTCGCTATAAAGCAATAGGCGCGAAAGGACTAATCAATCGTATCGTTTGTAAGACCATTTCAGAGGACTTAAGGCGGTCTACAGTACCTTGTTAAAACCAATAATAAAAATAATATTTGCGGTCTAAACGGTACCATGTTAGAGCCATCAATAGGAGTCAAGTCAATGTCTAATATGTGCCGGTTGTAAAATGTAATTAAAGACATTTATTGATTATAAATTAAATTCTGATTTAGAGCGGTTATAATTATAAATCTTATTAAAATGTATATGCTAAATCTATCATAATATTTACTATGAAATAGACGCAACGTGACCGCCCAAACCAACTCCCCGTATGTTTTCGTTGAACTAAGTGAATGCACTTGGTGTTCTGCAAATGAATACGAATCTCGTACGCCAGACGTTCCGATATTAATTTAGCATGATTCATGCAATAAGTGGTAAACGTTTTCATATTAACGTAGCATTATACTGTAAGGTGCACTTAAACGAAGAGACTACATTCACATTATTATCCAACTAAAATTATAAATGCGAAAGTTATGTGTTTGTTACTCTTCCGCGAAAAAACTACTATACGGATTTGATTGAAACTTTACAGTAATATAGGTTATACATCAGAATAACACATGGGATACATTTTATCCCAAAATTCCCGCGGGAACGGGCACAACGCGGGGCGCGGCTAGTACATTCATATATACCCGCTTTAAAAATATATACAGGGTGTATTTCAAGCACATGGTTGATTTTTGTCTTTTAATTTATGCTGTTACTAGGAATCTATACTAATATTATAAAAGCTGCAGAGTTTGTTTGTTTGTTTGAACGCGAAATCTCAGGAACTACTGGTTTAAAAAAACCACATTCAATGGGAAGGTTTTAGGCCACTTATCATCCTGAAATTCCCACAGGAACGGGTACACCGCGGGTAAAACCGCGGGGCGCTGCTAGTATAAAAGATAGAGCAAATTTTTATGTTTACGAACAGGTAAAGAGGATAGCAGAGGTTAGAGAAAAGTGGATAGAACTCCATAGACAAGAGTCCAGCTCTCAAATTTAAGAGGAAGATGGAATATTGCCGATTGTCAAACGTTGTGTCAAAAGCTCACATAGTGCGGTTGCGGGCCGGGTGCGGGTCGCGTGACGTTGTGTCCCTTGTATTTGTATGAAAGGTCGCCCTGGCCCGTAGCTTAACTAACATGTATCTAACGAAGTTGAGCTATAAAAAGCGGCCATGACATCTCACAAGCCATAACAATGTAATTTAGTGTCTCAAATCTAAATGTCGGTAATATCTTTATTAAATTACTGGCGCTGTGGTTTTAAGATGGTTTTCTTTTTTGGTTGGGTTCCGTATGTTTTTATGAGTATTTATAATTGAAACTACGTTGACGTACGCTTTTGGCGCTTTTGGCGCGGCTAGTGTACTATACACTAGCCGCGCCCCGCGGCGTTACCCGCGTTGTACCCGTTCCCGCGGGAATTTAGAGATAAAATGTATCCTATTTGTTATTCTGATGTATAACCTATATTACTGTAAAGTTTCATCCAAATCCGTCTAGTAGTTTTAAAAATAACCACACTTCCATACAGTCTTTCAACCTCTCTCAACCCCTTTCATTTCAACCCTGTTTTGCGACAAAAAATATGTCCTTTCTCAGGCTCTGGACTAACTGTACATACACCAAATTTCATTCAAATTGGTTCAGTAGTCTTGGCGTGAAAGCATGACGTGACGTTAAAAATACTTGGTACCCCAAAAGGTCTTCCCTATATCTTTACGGGACCCTAAAAACTCGCTCAATATGTTTGTATTAAGACATTTTATGATATGTATGTAGGCGAATAAACGTACAACATACGCCTACCTCATATTACTCAGGATTATCTTAACCGACACGAAATAAGGTGATTTTTATTAGAATTTTGTGAGACTTTCTTTAGGAATTTGATTGCTTGAGTAACACTTAAGGTTGAGCAGTAATTGGGTGTGACTAGTCATGTAAAAGTTAAAGTAAATTTCAGTTGGTTAGAGGTCTACCCTGTGTCGGAGTTTTAGACCGCCTGAAGGCCTTCAATATAGTATAACGATTGCACATACCACTAGACCACCGAGGCGTATATATTCTTATCTACACTAATATTATAAAGAGGAAAACTTTGCTTGTTTGGTTGTAATGAATAGGCTCAAAAATTACTGGACCGTTTTTAAAAATTCTTTCACCATTCGAAAGCTACATTATCCACGAGTAAGGGTCTAGACAGACGGACTGCAATTCAACTGCAATCCGACTGCCAAATGGCAGTTCAGATGCAGTTTGAATGCAGTTGGCTCGACTGCAATCAAACTGCACGTCGACGGGCAGTTGGCGTGCAGTTAGATTGCAGTCTGAGTGCAGTTAACTAACTGCACTCAGACTGCAATCCAGTTAACTAACTGCACTCAGACTGCAATCCAACTGCACGCCAACTGCCCGTCGACGTGCAGTTTGATTGCAGTCGATCCGCAATTAAACATAGTTTCAATCTATACTAATATGATAAAGCTGAAGACTTGTTTTTGTCTTCTTGTTTTGTTTGAACTCGCTAATCTCCAAAATTACCAGTCCGATTTATTCAAATTACATTTAAAGGGAAGATTTCTTAAAATTTCTACGGGAGCAGGCACAATGCGGGTAAAACCGTGGTGCACTTCTAGTATACCCTTAGGGAAGGCCAATGTCTTCCCTCTCTCTCTCTCTCTCCATATTTACAGACTCAACCCTGTATGGCCCAATCACTACTTTCATGATTTAGGTCTCTTGGTATAATCTCAAATTCAACCTTAGAATTGAACCCGCACCTGTTCTACAAAGAGTTGTTCATTCCTCTACACACTGCCTTTTGTCGGAGCGAAGAACAAACCGCTTAAATGCAGCAATGTACATTTTTCAAATTAACCCAAAACGTGTTAATAAATTACAAAGGGAGATTACATTTCTTTTCTGTAATAAATGCAACGTTAATCCTATTTTGAGGTAATTTCGCACGACCACACTTGAATTAGAAAAAAATACTTAAGGAGCGGCGGAAAGTAAAAAGTTATTTGATCTTTTGGCCGAGCTCATTAAAAATGGTGGGGCGTTAATCTTATCCGGGACCTTGGTAGGGATGGGAGTTGAACTTATTAATTTTATAAACTCGAATTTGTGAACTTGAAATCTTGAGATGGGAAGGTATAGTCTTAAAAAGTAGAGATTGACACATCTTAAGAACGACTTGGAATGAAGAAAGAACAGAAGAGAGCTTCGAAATTATATTTTTGGAATTAGGTTCTAATATAAAGTATATTTATGTGGCAAGTATAAAACAGTTTAAAATTATAATAATAAATAAAAGTAAAGTATTAGTCTGTAATGTCCCACAGCTGGGCAAAGACCTCTCATCGCACTGAAGATATCAGTACAGTGAAGAGTAATAGGCATAATCACCACGCTAGCCTACTGCGGGTTGTAGATAACAAAATACTTGATAAAATACGAACATTTGTTCTACCCTTCGGCTACGTTCATTATCAATGTATCTTGATTACCCAACCCAATCAATATCTTGATTACCTAACTGAGAAGTGTTTCCTTAAGCGTTAGACCACATCATTAGTTGATCTACAAATTCAAGACTCGAGACCGAGACTACACACGTTAAATTCCGAGTCTCTCCTCTTAATTACTTAACTGAAAGGTTTTACTTAGCGCTAAACTATTAACATTACTTGATTAATTCAAGACTCAATTCTAAGACTAACAAAAATGAAGGTTAATTTAAAGGTTAGTGCCGTTTCCCATCACTAAACCAAGTCACTCGAATAGCTGTTACACCAGGAAATATGCCCCGGAATTTTGTTAATTCTTGTACAAAATGAAATTTATTTCCCGCCCCCGTTTTTGTCAGTACAGATCTTTTGATGGCAATGTCGTTATAACAACGTTTATAGAAATATATTGCGTTTTTGTAGTCGGGTTTTGTTGGTTTTTTATTGTAATAAACGTCTTTATAAGTACAAAGGAGTGGTGTCGATGTTGAAAAGAATTATTACGAACTAGCAGCGCCCCGCGGTTTTACCCGCGTTGTACCCGTTCCCGTAGGAATTTCGGGATGAAAAATAGCCTATAGCCTTCCCGTTGAATGTGGCTATCTATTACAAAAAGAATTATTCAAATTGGTTCAGTAGTTTCTGAGATTAGCGCGTTTAAACAAACAAACAAAACAAACTCTTCGCTTTATAATATTAGTATAGATTGACGCCGTGTTTTATAAGAATGACTGATCATTATTCTGTTTTTATCGAAGCTTTAGAAGGGCTAAGGGCTTTAAAGGGGGTAAGAAGCTTTAGAGGGGCTAAGGGAGGCCTTTAGGCGGTCTTAAGACTCCCGACACCAGGGTTGACCACTAACCTACTCGCACTAACTTATACTTAACTGTCTTGGGTTGGTGTCACAAATGTTTTTATATTTTTTGTTGGTAGGTACCAATCATATTAAACTAGCAGCGCACCGCGGTTTTACCCGCGTTGTGCCTGTTCCCGTGGGATTTTCGGGAATTTTTATACATATAAAGCTTCCTCTTGAATCACTCTATCTATTTAAAAAAACCGCGTCAAAATCCGTGCAGTAGTATTTGAGTTTATCGCGAACAGACAAACAGATGCGGCCGGGGACTTTGTTAAATAATATGTAGTGAAGTTATATTGGAATGAATGTAACATAGCGATGATAGTATAAATCAATCTAGACTAACATATTCAAGCTAAAAGTTTGATTTTTTGTTTGTTAGGTGAAAGGGGCGAATACAGCATAGACACAAAATAGATGTTACTAACTTTATTGGGTCTAACTAATAGTGCGTGAATTTGCCCGGGATTTTTATTTAATTAATCAACTTGTGGCGTTAGCGTTTGACGGCGAAAAACAAAGCGCCTCCGTTAATTCCTTTAACTTTGGGGGTGTCTAATAATTTAAACATTTCAAGGGGGTGAACCCCTCGCCAAAGCATATAATATTCTGAGGGGTCATCACCCAAATTAGTTATTCAAATAACTTGGACTGCACATTGAAGTTCTGTCAAAGTATTCGAGTCGGATGTTGCTTAGTATTCTCGATGTATAGCCGTCGCTCAGTCAGACTACGCTACGAGCGATAACTTACTATAGTTTAGGATAAGGATGCGTTTTCAATGAAGCAGAGCGATGCGAAGCTCAATGAGAGTTGTCACGAAAATGACACTTTTGACAGATTTCTTTGACAGATTTTCTTTTCACAGATTGGTCACTTGAGCTCCTTGAGCCGCTTTCCGCTGTTTGTCTGTCACTATGTATGTATGCTTAGATCTTTAAAACTACGCAACGGATTTTGACGCGATTTTTTAAATAGATAGAGTAATTCAAGGGCCTTCCCCTTGAATTACCTACTTTATATGTATAAATGTATAAAAATTCCCGAAATTTCCACGGGAACGATCACAACGCGAGTAAAACCGTGGGGCGCTGCTAGTTACGTATAAATTAGGCTAGTTATGATGTGAGTGTCAAATTTATCTTATTATGTAATGTCAGTCGCGGCTTACGGACGCGTCCGATAGTGTGTCACCTACCTTAATTTTGAATTAACATTAATTCATTATTCACACGCCCCACAGCGATAGAGAAGACGCGAAGTAATAAAAAATATTTTTAATTAGTAAAACTGTTTTTTATAGCTAATTCATTAATTTCTAGTGTTAAATTACATTTTTGGGAGTGTTACCGATTGGTAAACAAAATGTTTGTCTGCGGTTTAAGTGACGAGAATATTGTGAAAATATTAATAAGAATTCTCTACTATTTTCTTTACACAATATCATACTTTTTACGAACATCACTACATATTATAAAACAAAGTCCCCGGCCGCGTCTGTCTGTCTGTTCGCGATAAACTCAAATACTACTGAACGGATTTTATCGCGGTATTTTTAAATAGATAGAGTGATTCAAGAAGAAGGTTTATATGTATAAACATTCCCGAAATTCCCACGGGAACGGGCACAATGCGGGTAAAACCCCGGAGCGTCTTCATGAACCACTTGAAATTTTAATAAGTTTCAATTAACATTTGATTTTCCTTAAGGCCTTTAGGCGGTCTAAAAACTCTGATACCAGGGTTGGCCACTAACCTACTCGAACTTCTTCTTCTTCATCGAGTGGACGGTCACCCTGACCAATCCTGGTGTCAGAGTTATTGAGCCGCCAAAGGCCTCTGACATGGCTCATGTAACGACTACTATCCGTAGAAAGTAACCGGGACCGACGGCTTAACGTGCCCTCCGAAGCACGGAATCATCTTACTTTTCGGGCAATCAAGTGATTCAGCCTGCAATGCCCTAACCAAACTGAGGACAGTCTCACAGAGTGATTTTTGTGAGGTATCCCCACCGGGAATCGAACTCAGAACCTCCGGATCGTGAGCCGAGCGCTCAAACCACAAGATTACGGAGGCTGTTACTCGAACTTACTTATGTTTATGCTCTAACTTACGCAATCTAGACTAAGTTATGTTAAGAGAAAAGACTTTATTGTTCCCACAAAGATGCACAACACGTACAAATCACGTCAGATCACAATCTCATACAAATGACCATTATTCCCAATCGTTTATGTCTTGAACCATTTTAATCAAGCTCATAAAATACGCATGTTAACATACCGGCTTGTTAGCGAGTGCTAATAAATCTTAATAACTATTTGCATTCAGGGGAATACATTTTATTACGTTGATGATGCCGACAAATGATGGTTTCTCTTGTTTACTTTTGAACATTCCTTTTAAGGAATCGTTTAAAGTTATGGTGTTACATTAACAGCTGGTCTCGTTGTTCAAGAACTCTTAATGTATTCAACACCTAAATCCTAACTAATATTAGTATATTATAATACGAAAGTAACTCTGTCTGTCTGTCTGTTACGCTTTCACGCTAAAACTACTGAACCGATTTGAATGAAATTTAGTACACAGTTAGTCCAGAGTCTGAGAAAAGACATAAGCTCTTTATCGCGAAATTCCCGCGGGAACGGTTACAACGCGGGTGAAACCGCGGGGCGCGGCTAGTATGTTTAATAAACAAATGACGTTCGCTTCAAATAACGAAATGAGAATCCTTACGCAGTAAGTGCTTCGCTCTTCCGTGGTTTAAATAGTGTTCTATTTCGTGCACTATAAAATACAATTTTGAACGAACATCTTAGGTTTCTTAAATATAGTTAGGTAATTATTAGGTTTCAAAGTTATTCTGCCTTGAAGAAGATGTTTTGCACCCCTATGCACTGCAATTGAAATCAGCCATCGCTCTTCTCCGCTAAAGTAAATCAAAGCATAATTAAACATAAACACACAAATAAATGACATTTTACCATGACTCGTGGAAAGTAGCAATTTGCTAAAAAACTTTTATTATGGCGGAACTCTATGAACCAATGAAAGGACATTTTACTGAAATCTGCTACGTCATGGCTTTCAAAAGGACAGTCGATAAAAAACGGTCAATTGTGAGGCGGGCGCGAGAAGGGTTCCGTACAAAATGTCGTAGATTTTAGAGGCGTGCTAAAGTGTTGAACGACGATGGCACTTCCTCTAAATCTCACCCCAGTGACTCTTTTTGACGAATTTAGTAGCTAAGTAAATATGACACACCGCAAATGTTGATGTTCGGCTGCATTTTGAGTAAATGAAAAAAGCTGACCTTCACAGAAAGGCTCTTGTCTGTACAGACCTTATCAATTGCAAAAATATTACCTTCAGTGAGTGTGCATGTTTGTGAGAGAGAGAGAGAGAGGGAGAGAGATAGAGAGATATATAGGCAGAAAATATCTCAGACCACAGTATATACTATTAGCACCTCGCGGTGTTCCCCGTTCCCGCTGGAAATCGGGATATAATGTAACCCATGTGTTACCTATATTGCCGTAAATTTCATCCACATTCATTCAGTAGAATTTGCGTGAAATAGTAACAAGTAAATATTAATATACAACTAGCTGCGCCCCGCGGTTTCACCCGCGTTGTACCCGTTCCCGCGGGAATTTCGGGATGAAAAATAGACGTTGGCCGATTCTCAGACCTACTCAATATGCTCACAAAATTTCATGAGAATCGGTCGAGCCGTTTCGGAGGAGTACGCGAACGAACACTGTGACACGAGAATTTTATATATGGGCGATTCTCTGTAAACTCGTAATTGGCTGTCCCGACCGATTTTGTCAAAAAGTATTTTAATTATTTAAAAAATAATCACTCCTAATGATACTTTAACCTCGAAACTTTACAGGCCCTTTGTTTTCAGAACCATAACTGTTTAAAGTTTTTTTCCTGAAGTGATAGAAGCTCTAAAAATACAGTCCCCTGGCTGTCCCTATCACTGTTTCCCCACCTAAAAATGATATTTACAAAGAAGTTATTGACACTACATATATTAGGCGGTTAATATTACAAAGAAAAATAATTAAACTATAATATTTTGGTATAAGAAAGTCTCGCTACGAATTTTATTTAATTAGTAAACTCCTGTAAACTTTGTCCCCAGAAATTTTATACAGTCCCCTGCCAAAAATTTCAATCCATTTTAAAATAAAACTATGATGTTTACAAACGTTTTTATTAGTGAAACGAAACGTAACTGGTGTGAAGTTGGCAACCTTGCCGAATGCGGCGAAGGGACGCCTTTTTTTTAAGTGTCGCAGCGTCATTTGTAAGGTGAATCCGCGTTTGGACGGTATCACCAACAGTCCTCTGGTAAGTAATATTGTGTGGTTTAATTACTTTAACAATTATATATATAGTTTATTGTTTGTATTATTTATGTCTAAACTGATCGGAAGATTCTTAAAAAACTATTTTACATTCGTTTAGTACATATTGTGAAATCTAACCGAAATACACAGTCCCCTGGCAACAGTCCTCTGTCTGAAAATGCTACAGGGGACTGTTTCACACAACAGGGGACTGTATATTTTGTGTATTGGTTATTGTTTTCATGTATTGTTTGTGAAAATTTAACCGTAAGTCTGTTTTATTAATATAAGAATGATCGAAGTGTAATTGCTTTGCATTATTTTCTTTAATAAACTGAAATTATTTTACACAGGCAGATCGAACGCACATGATATGGCTCCTAAAAGAAAAAGTTATCCCGAGAGGAATACTACAGAAAAAGAGAGACGCAGAGCGGATAAGATATCAAAAAAGAAAAAAATACCCTGAAAAGAGAGAAGAAATTAGAGAAAAAGAGAAGTTGAAGTCCCAAAAGAAGAAAGAAAAAGGTTTGCAAAAGTTAGTAAAGGATATGACACCTCTTGAGCATAGAGGTGCCTTAAAGAAGTGGAAAGAACATTGCACCGTATACCGAGCCAAAAGACTAAGACTAAAAAGCGTCACTAATACTTTTGTACGCGAAAATACGCCTTTATCGGATCCAGAAGCAGATACTCCACTTTCAAGACCCGCCACTCCAGTTCATATTTCGGTGGATCGAGCACAACTAAGCCTGCACACCGCAGTCGTTTACGTTCGCAATTCAATCATTTATTTTTGCACAGTCTCAGGTATTTATTTCAGACCCATTCCCGGCCTTCCAATGAAATGTAAAACACTTACAATGAAAAGTCTCAGCTGTTTTTGTAACAGTGGATCTTGTGAGCATTATAAGATTGGCAGTATCAATTTTCCTCTAAAACCTAGGTGGACAGTAGAAGAAGTGTTTACGGAATCTGAACCGGAAGATCTTGAATCTGCTGAACCTGAATTGACGCCTACACCAAACAAGACTCTTCAAAGACTGGATGATGATATAGCAGGAACGAGTGGCATTCAGAATTCATGTTACAATACTGGAGATTACGTTCTTGTGCAATTCCCATCTAAACATATAGAATACCGTTATGCTGTCGTAATTAATGAGATTGACGATGATGAAAATGAATTGCGTGTTACTTGATTGAGGAATCAAGATTTGTGACCAAAAAGTGCAGACCTTTAGAATAGATGATAAGGACATTTCAGACGTGTCATATGATCAAGTTATCCAAAAATTGGATAATCCAAACTTGATTATAAAGGGAAAGAGAATATTTTATCAGTTTTCTACTCAAATTGACGTTTTCGAGCGCTAATAATTTTCAATGTTAAATTGTAATTATTGTAACTTTATGTGCCTTATTCGATTTAGAAAAATTCCTTACGGTTTGATTGGAGATCTCGATAGCAATATCACATATTTGAGAGAAAATACTGTTTTTTAATAATTATATTTTAATAGAAGGTATTGCGATGAATACTGCATAAAGCATTTAATTATTGATATTATATTAATAAGACTATGTTGATCTCAGTGAGTATAAAAGTGTTTCTAGCAGTTAAGGTTAATTTTTGATATTAATGTTTAAAAAAAGTTATGTTTTCTGTTATTTTTTTTAAAGAAACTTTGTTTATTAGTGATACAAAACTATGCCATAAAAATAATTAATGACTGATTAATATAAAATGACTTTTCTTTTAATTAGAACAGTCCCCTGTCTCTCTTAACAGTCCCCTGTCACGTTTTTTTTAAAATCGCAAATATCTCGGAATATACGTTTAAATTCAGTGGGCCTCCTCATCTTACTATAATAAAAGTTAATTTTCTTTGTAATAGTACACAGTTTTTTGGCAAATGTTAAAAAAAAAATCCAGGACAGAATTTGTATGGACCTGTACGAGCTTACAGAGAAATGCCCATATAAGAAGATAATATACATCCTTAAAAACTCTCGCATCACAGGTTTACTATATTTGACTAAGGAACCCTAAAACGGAAAATCTCTTTCATCACTTCCTAAAAGCAAATATGTCAGAGAAATGACCTCATTGTCAATATCAGTTACAATTTGCTGAATTTATTTTAGATCTTATCCCTCAAACTTAAAGCACATTATTGAATAAAAGAGAGATTACAAAAAGCTTTGTAGTACATGAATTTTGGATTCTATTCCTTTTGTGTAGAGTTCATTATTAATTGCTTTGAATGTAAAGTTACTTTTTTATCAAATTATCGGGTAGTAAGCTTTTCAAGCGAAATGTGTTTTCTTCTTTAAATGGGTGAATTGTTTAAGTAACCTTGAATTGGATCTAATAAATTCTAATCTATATAAATAAAAATGAATTGCTGTTCGTTAGTCTGCTTAAAACTCGAGAAAGGCTGAACCGATTTGGCTAATTTTGGTTTTGAAATATTCATGATAGTCCAGGGAAGGTTTAAACCGGTTAGTTTCGCTATGCTCGATTCCCGCTATGCACTGATCATAAAATACCTAACAAAAAGTGCCGCTATGCATGGAATCAGATTCTTGGACTGTCGAAAGGAAAATGCTTATGTTTAAATATTACAGTCATCTAAAATGTACTATCCACATCGTGTTGCTGCTTCTTGATGGAATTGTATAATAAAAATTTAAATAAATAAAAATTATTTAATTAAATAAAAATTAAAAATTTAAAAAGAAAAACAAAGAAGGCGAAACGTATAAAAAAATGTTCGAACTGATTAAAGATGCTTCACCTAAATGTTGTCCATCAAAGTGTACATTTGATTTCGAAATGGGAGCTATCAACGCAGGTTCGGTGGTTTTTCATGGTGTTGAAGTAAATGGATGTAATATACATTTTCAAAAGAATTTCATTAAAAAAGCGACATCTTTACATCTTATGGACCATGAAAAGACTGCAAAACATATCAAGCTGTGCATGAGTCTGGCGTATCTGCCGAAACAAGATATTGAAGATGGATGGCTTTTCATAATGGAAAATAGTATATCAATAGTAAAAGTAAAGTAAGGTAAATTACCACAATTGTATAATATATTTATTGTTACAGCTTCAGACTCAACAAACAAAATATCAATCATAGAACAAAGTATCAAGTATTCACACCGACAGCCAGATACAACTTTACACAGAAATCTATAGAAACAATAGCATTACTCTTGGTAATTTTTGATGAAAATCTCCAATGTAACTTCTTTTTGCAAAAAAAAACATGGTAAAAAAACAATTCATACCAATCTGTAGCTACAATCTGTGTCTGATATTTTGTGTTGGTTTATAACTGTCATCTTATTTTTTATAATTATTTATTTATTAATAGTACAAAATGATGATTATGTATTTCCATGTTTTATTTTAATTTAAAAATACTTTAGAAACACTTTTCTATCGAATTGTACCTTCCATTGTTAAAGGTAGCACTGAGAAATTCAGAGCATAGCGGCACTTTTTGTTAGGTATTTTATGATCAGTGCATAGCGGGAATCGAGCATAGCGAAACTAACCGGTTTAAACGGTAAGCAGTGAGGGAAAAAATGCAGGTGAAACCGCAGGGCACAGCTAGTTTACTTATAAGAATACTTACTTTCTTTTAGTGTTCTGTTAGTCTCGCTAAAACTAGAGAACGGCTAGGCCGATTTAGCTGATTTTGGTTTTGAAATGTTTGTCGTAATCCAGGGAAGGTTAACGGTAAGCAATGACGGAATAAATGCAGGTAAAACCGTGGGGCATAGCTTGTTTGAAAATTTAAATAAAGTAATCTCTTATTTTTAAAGTCGGTTAAGTAAACCTTGTCTCTATATATTATAAAACAAAGTCCGCGGCCGCGTCTGTCTGTCTGTTCGCGATGTACTCAAATACTGCGGCACGGATTTCGGTTTTTTTTATATACAGGGTGTAATCGTTAAGTGTGCACAGGCGATTATTCCGTAACTATTGCAGATATCAAAAAACTTTAAACTGATATCGAAAGTACTTTACCTAATGAGTAAAATGACATTAATAACTTTTTTAAAATAAAACGAGAAATATCCAAAAAAAATACATTAATCACTCCCATACATTTTATTTCTTAGTAAGTACAAAATTGACCTTACATTGACATAATTATTGACTAGCCAATTGCAATAGACCAGCCGACGAGCAGGATCATCATTGTGCAGCGTTTGAGTAGGTTTTATCTTACATGCTTTGAAGTTGTGTTTTTTTAATAACTTGTGTACATAATTGTGGGACACTGGAAATGATCGGGCCACTGAACGGAACAGAAAAAAAGGTTCGAGAACAAGAGCTCCGGAATTTGATAATGACTTAGATAACAATATCATTAACTACGTAGTAGATAATCCACAAGAATCAACGCGTTCAGTTAATTCGTAGAAAGTAACAATTTCTAGAATACAGTTAGATTTTATATTCTAAAATATTTGTCAACGAATATCTTATAAAGACTGTGCTAACGAAGGATTTGTCTAACTGTCCGCGGGGGACTTATTGTCCGTTCCAAAAACATTTAATAACTGTTATATATATAATAACTGTCTCTTTTTAGACTGCAACCAGTCTAAAAAGAGACGCGAAAAAACTGTCTTTAGTCAGTCTAACAACCGTTGCAAGTACTAAATCTTTACCGACTTACTCATAAACGATATTAAATTTAAACAGTGTTTTAAAGTGTTTTGTCTCTTTCGCTCTTTGTCAAATAGCGTACGTCGGAAAGGGACAAGCCATTTGATAGCTAAAGTGCTGTAAATAAGCGTCTATAAGACAAAAAGGTCTGTCTCAGACAATAGTAGAGTTTAAACCAGTTTCTTTTCAATTTTTTGACATGCTGTTCATAACATCATACATATCATTAGTTCATATTGGTTGTCGGTCGCTGATGACCTAGTTGTTTTAGCGACCTTAAATAAATAAATTAAAAAAAAAAAAACATCAATTAGTTAACTGTCGGTTTAATGTGTCAATTAAAGTGTCAATATTAAACTAACTTTAACTACTAATTAACTTTTTGTACATACAATTTTCCCTGCAACTTTTATCGCCCGCAACAAAAGTTCCTCGTTTGCTTAAGCCTTGAGAAACCACTATAGAACAGTCATAGAATAAAATGGATATAGTTGGTAACATTACCTAGAGTTACTGGACTATTTGCAGAATGGTTTTATGAAACAAACAACAATGTACATTAATTTGTTTTGTGTCCTGCGTTGGAGATAATGGGGGTAATGCGATGCGATGCGATAATATTAAACCTGTTTTTATTCAAATAGCGTAAATAAATTACAGCCTCCGTGGTCTTGTGGTTTGAGCGCCCGGCTCACGATCCGGAGGTTCCAGGTTCGATTCCCGGTGGGGACAATATCTCACAAAAATCTCTTTGTGACACTGCCCTCAGTTTTGTTAGGGCATTACAGGCTGAATCACCTGATTGCCCGAAAAGTAAGATGATTAAGTGCTTCGGAGGGCACGTTAAGCCGTATCTGTCCCGATTACTTAGTAGTAGTAGTCGTTAAATGAGCCATGTCAGAGGCCTTTGGCGGCTCAATAACTCTGACACCAGGATTGTTCAGGTTGACCATCCACTCGATGAAGAAGAAGAAGAAGTAATTTCTAAATAAAAAATGTTTCTTTTAATTGTGACTGTCAAACACTAATTCTTAGTAATTCTTCTACTACTGATTTTGATAATGCATTCTCATTTAATTTTCCTTTGTACGAAGTTAATTCAATCCTGAAATTCCCACAGGAACAGTCACAACGTGACTAAAACCGCTTGCTATTAATAAAAAGCTTTTCCGATAAAGATAGATAACGTAACATATCGCATCGCATAGCATACAAAAGTCACTCACACCACCGCCCCGGGTCATATCCAACGTAAAACTATAAACCCCGCCAAACCGGGATCGAGCCCAAACTTTTTACATTGTTTGTGCATACAACTACTTCTAACATTTTACGGTAACTTTCCACATTATCCAAATTTTCAGACAGAGTTTCGATGTAACACAAATTACGTTACAATTTTGGCAGTTTTTAAAATATGGCGCCTTCATGTTTAATATCTTGGGAAGTTTCTCAACTTATGGCCGGATATCCAATATTGATTACACGTACTTTGGAGGTTTCGTTATTGAACTAGCACCGGCTTGAGGTGGCAAGAGATCGGGTACACATCTCTTTCCGTGGGAATTTTGGGAAGAAAAGTGTTCTATGGAGAAATTCGAATATACGACAAGCCCATTGGCACAGTGGCAGTGAGAGCGCTTACTGTGTCGGGGGTTGTGGGTTCGATTCAACGGAGTCAACAATATGTGAAGACATAGTTGTTGGCGACGAACGTCCGGGTGTCAATTATATATTCTTATAAAGTATTTGTGTAGATATATGTAGTAGTATCAGTTAGTTAAATTCCATAATACAAGCTTAGAGCTTAGTTTGGGTCTAATTAAACGTGTGTGAATTTGTGCGGGTATTTCAACCAAGTATTTTCCCCCAAAATTCCCTAAAACGGTTTCAATGCGGGTAAAACCGCAGGTCACTACTAGTCAGCTAATAAAAGACAATAATCGTAAATCAAATTTGTCCAATCACCATTGCGATACGAACTATGACGTCACTCGCACGTTATGACGTCACATAGTTCCGTTAAGGGTCAGGCATTGGATACTTGATGTATGAATTATGTATGGGTGTCAGTTTTATATAACAAGGTTAGGTTTTATTAGTATCAAGGATAAAGAAAAATAATAGAGCATGTTTTAGGACATAGAGATGCATGACAAGCCCGATGGCACAGTAGCAGTGAGAACGCTTACTGTGCCGGGGGTTGCGGGTTCGAATACAGACTTTAAAAAGTGTTTCGCTGCCCCAAAGTATTATTTCTGAATTTAATTTTCGACTGACGAAAATAATTAATGCTTAATTTCCTCCATATTAATTACAAAACGTAAAAGTAAATATAATAATTAAACATAGAACTTCACATGTAGGTAAGTTCGTCCAATGCGGATGATTAAGAGTTAAGTGAATTAAATGCTAAGCGTAAATTCAGATTTGTAATAACAAACATTTAAAAAAACATATAGTCGAATAGAGAACCACCTCCTTTTTTTTGAGGTCGGTGAAAATATTACAAACGTGCGTGCGGGAGACGCGCGTCATCACACACACATACTCAGTCGGGTCACGCACACTCGTACATCCCATTCGCTCGCAGCGCGACAGCAATAGATTTACAAATACGTACTCTTCAGATTTGTCTGCTAGCGTTCCTCTTAATTTCCCCCATAATTAAATGTATTAAAACAAATTAATGAGCCAGCCTGCCCAATTTTCTATAAATATATATTTTAAACTTCAATTAGCGTTGAATACGACTCCATTAACAGACAGACAGACAGACAGAAGACAGACGAGTTAATTTGTTGGTACAAGTGCTTATTGCACATCCATTCATCCATCATTGTGATTGATGCAAGTGTTTTAATACAGTTTTTGCGTTCGATCGTAATTAACTGTCGTGCATGTAGTGGAATGCTGTGGTTTTGTTCGTATGAAATTGTAGGGGTAGTCAAAATTAAAGATATGATAATAATATATTCTTCTTCTTTAAACTTAAGAGCTGGGCTCTTGTCGATGGAGTTCTTTCTTTCTTTTACGACACGACGAATTTATAAAAACTATAACAGAATAAAATATCAATTAATAAATATTATATGTCGGGGAAACAGCGATATTTATCCCATATCGGGGACATGTCACATCAGGATAAGCACGAGCATTATACCGCCAATACAACATCAGATATCTTAGGATTCCTAGGTCTTGATCTTGAAATAATAACTCACAGGACTTCATTACATTGACATTGCTTGTATTTTACACACGATCATCATGGATTACAGATTACAGTTAGGATACGTCTAGATTCAATTAATTGATGGAACCTAAACGACCTCCCTTCACCCCATTAGTCGTCCTGTCCACGCCATAGAATATCTTTTCCCTATTCTATACTCGATTCGCAATACGATCGTGATGTCGTCAACACCTCATCCTTCCAATCTACGTTTCCCATCTGATCCCAATCCAACCGTCTCCATTTCCCTCCAAAACTCTAATGTCCCATCTTTTCATATCATCGACTCACCCCCTCACTGCCACAGACTACCAAACAAGCTCACATCCCTCTATCGAACAACTGTCATCTGTCATAGTGCGTAACACCACAGACTTAACATAGTCTATTCTCATACCACAGACTACACCACGAAGATAGAACTCACGTCACGGAATAACAACACTACCGATTCCATCAGTCAACTGAATTTACAAACTACTCTTAAACTTCTACAGACTAAAAATAATGTAGTGACGTTATAAGCCGCTATCTGGTGTGGCGCCACTGATGCCACGCTCCGACACGGCCATCCTGCTAGCACACGTCCTCGTGTGTTGGCTAACCTGCACAGAAATAACCAACGAGAGTATTTGTTCGCCTCGGCCACTTCTGACCAATCATATTTCTACACACAACTCAAATAAAGAAACTTCGTTACTGTATAGTTTTTTTCTTTTAAATTACTCGAATAAAACCATAAAAGAGCCATAAGAAAATATCAACCAGAGCCATGCACCACTGTCGCTTGTAACAACAAATTAACACAATTTAATTAACCACACAAATCTAAACTTCACAAGAGTAAGCCCCTCTATCGCCACGGCTCTCCAGCCGACCAGCAATCGCAATTGCTCTCACACTATGCATATCCATCAAGTGGATCGCACACGTGCATCACCCTGTGACTGCACACTATGGTCTCTGCAGACCCCGACCTCCGCCAGAGCTAAACGCGCACCGCGCACCCACGGACTACTTGAGTTACCCCAAGAGACACCGATTTCTACCGGGCTACGACTACGTAATAGCTACTGGTACGGTCGAACACAATACGGCCGATAGAGTACTTACTCGAGTTTTCACCAAAACAAGTTTACTCATCCTCATCACGATCACTATTAACATCAACTTCGACTGGTACATGACCTACTGGCATCTTGCGTAAGAAATCACAAAGTAAATTATGATAACGTTTCATCTACCAAAACCCTGAGGCCAGTAACAGTGACAGACTCTGGTTCATTATTCACACACAATTAACAATTTAATCACAATTGATTTACTACTGAGCCCTTATTCGTGGTCACAACACAAGATTTAGCAAACGCATTTGCCCTTTATGCACTTCCATTTCGGAATGCCGAGTCGTCCCATGACTCTACGGTCTTCGCTACCAGGCAAGACCCGACCACACTACCCAGGGCTACCGCCTACTGCCTACCCACGGACTACTACAAGTAGTAGACACCGATTTCTAACGGGCTACAGCTACGGCACCCTGCACGGGTAGCATGAACACTGGTAGACATATATCTCTTGGTAGTCATATATCTCTATAGGGTTTAAACTTTTGTCTTGTCTACGGGTTATGGCGCGGTGTGTGCGTTCGACCAGCTATAAGGTTCATAATCGTATAATCTTTACTTAAAATCCTCCCCCGCTAGTGTAAATTTGTGACGAAGTGACTACCTGTCTCTTTCCCGCATCGCTTGCTACGTTCGCGAACGCAATCAGCGGAGCCAGAACGAGACGGTTGCCATAATTGCTATCTCGCACAACATAAGACTGGCGCGAAGATTTGAACTCAGGCGGCGACTTAACAATACTAATGAGCAATTTGAACAAGTCAATGTCGGAAAACGATCTCTCTGGGATGGCCGATGAATCTACTCCACCAAACTTCATATGTTTTCGTTTTTGTTTCAAAAATATTGTATTTTGTAATATTAATGTGTAATAATATGTGTATTAAGAAAAAAACAATAAGAAGACTGATTTTTAATTTTAACAATTGTTTTATTCACACATGTTAAAAAATATATTTTTATTTAATTCTATAATAAAAAATTTACTGGTTTCTTATGTTTAAGCGAACACTTCTCATTTTGAATTGAAACTACGTTTACGGATTCAAATTCAAATGCTCAATAAATAATTTATATACGCCCGGGACATTTTTTCGGCTTCGAAATCACTAAATCAAGAGCACCAATAGTCGAAGACAAGCTTTGTATGCACCTTGGAGGGTAGCATACATATTTGTATACTTTGAAATGTCAAATTAGTCTCTGACGTAGACATAATATGGTCGTCATGCTCAAGGGCGTAGACATTTGTATACAAATGACGTACGAGACAAGACAAATCTACCTATGTCGCGCGATGCTCGTGGTAGCTACTGTAGACAAAATCGCGATGACGTCATACTTGCGCCATAGATGGTAGACATATTTTATGTCTACTTGTCATGCTACCCGTGCTGGTGCGGTCTCAGACTGACCCACCGACATAAAAACCCAGTAACAATCAATAACTTAATCAACCTCACTGTCTCCACCTTCGTCTGAGTCAGCTGTTACCCGCCCCACAGGCATCTTCCTAACGCGATCATGTGCATACTTGTAAGTACGTTTAGAGTTCAAAGCTTTTCAACGTGTAACGATCACCATCGTTCGCTCACTCCTGACCTAAATAACTCTACTTCAACAAAAGACTTAGTAAAGCTCAAACTATTATTCTTTTCCAATCAACAATTTTAACTATCTCAATATTCATAATCACATTGCTTATCTCAACATAATACTAGAACATCGTCAGGCACAAGTACCCATTAAAAATCAAATTAATCTCAAATCAAAGTAAAAGTAAAGTGTGTGTGTCTCCATTGTCCGGCTATCCCCGTAGCCCTAATACGCAGTCATCCCTGTGACTAGCTGTGATCATCCCAGTGATCACCCATAAACCTGATCATCCCTGTGATCAGTCACTCCCGTGATCATCCCAGTGATCACCCATAACCCTGATCATCCCTGTGATCAGTCACTCCCGTGATCATCCCAGACTCAAGAGGACACGCACAACTATACCACACAGTCAAAAGTGACTACAGTTCATCATCACAAGGCTCAGAATTACTAACAATGGGTACTTGCCCTTCAGGCATTTTCCTATACCAGTCAATGACACTATATTGTGTACTCGTTCTCCTCTAAACCTCGCGGCCACAGTAATTTGCACTCGCTCGGTCAACCTGACTATTCTTCCTTAAATTCTTGATTTCAATCAAAAGTTAATTTCAATTATTATCAATCGGGAATCTTCAATGCTATGTAACACATGAATACTAGGTACCACGTCATTTTCAACTTTAACTTCAATAGACTATTAATCTCAAATGCACATTACAATATGAGCCATGAGTAAGTAACAGTAAGCTTGTCTAGTCACGTCTAGTCACGGCAACCAGCCGACGAGCAATCACATTGCTCAACAACACACGGTCTCAGCAGACCACTCCACAGTACGGTCAATCCAGACCACGACCATCGCCGAGTTCGAACATTGAACTCAATAAGTCACATAGTCACATGAAACCCTTACTCATACTCTCATATTTTACATCGGAATAAACATCCAAAATACTTTCAATCAGCTTTCTACTTTATTAAGTGGTACGAAGATTCACTACAAAACTCTCAATGTTAACTGACTCAAATATCACAAAATAGCTCACCGGATATTTCCCAACAAACCAATCATTACCGCAATACATCACCAATTTAACATCCAATGTGAATTTGTCGTGATAGATTCTTGAACAATTTGGAATGCCGCAACCCCTCATATTCCTCAGGTAACAGGACCGAGAAGAGAACCACGCTCCTCCCTAGACGAGGTTCATCAACGCTCGCAATAATTACCAGCATTGAACCAACATGAAAATAAGAAAACATATTAGAACATATCACATTACGTACAAGACTTGACTCTTTCGGAAGCTCATAATTACCTTCTTAACTCCACAATAGAGTAGAAAACTAACTAACTATACTCACAGAACATTCCAAGTTTTATAACCAATTGCAAAATAAACATTACGTAAAGCACCATAGTCGTTGGGATGATGATTCAGACATATCTCTGAATACTACGAGCTTCATAATCCAGGGGAAGGTACATGAATTTCAATCCCGTCGTCGTCGTCGCCGTCGTCGTCGATAATATGCACTAACGAGCTCAGCTTGCAGCTCTCAATATTCTTTCATCTTATCATAAACCTAGCTCCGTGGTTGAAATGGTTTATGCTCGTCCACCCGTGGGAATATAGCATCCTTATCATTCTCTGTTGGAGGCTCAGTGGCCAATAGCGATCCTTATCCCTCTGCTGGAGGCTCAGTGGGCAATAGCGATCCTGATCCTTCTCTGTTGGACGCTCGGTGGGCAATAGCGATCTTTATCCCACTTCTGATGTCGGGGAAACAGCGATATTTATCCCATATCGGGGACATGTCACATCAGGATAAGCACGAGCATTATACCGCCAATACAACATCAGATATCTTAGGATTCCTAGGTCTTGATCTTGAAATAATAACTCACAGGACTTCATTACATTGACATTGCTTGTATTTTACACACGATCATCATGGATTACAGATTACAGTTAGGATACGTCTAGATTCAATTAATTGATGGAACCTAAACGACCTCCCTTCACCCCATTAGTCGTCCTGTCCACGCCATAGAATATCTTTTCCCTATTCTATACTCGATTCGCAATACGATCGTGATGTCGTCAACACCTCATCCTTCCAATCTACGTTTCCCATCTGATCCCAATCCAACCGTCTCCATTTCCCTCCAAAACTCTAATGTCCCATCTTTTCATATCATCGACTCACCCCCTCACTGCCACAGACTACCAAACAAGCTCACATCCCTCTATCGAACAACTGTCATCTGTCATAGTGCGTAACACCACAGACTTAACATAGTCTATTCTCATACCACAGACTACACCACGAAGATAGAACTCACGTCACGGAATAACAACACTACCGATTCCATCAGTCAACTGAATTTACAAACTACTCTTAAACTTCTACAGACTAAAAATAATGTAGTGACGTTATAAGCCGCTATCTGGTGTGGCGCCACTGATGCCACGCTCCGACATATATATTATATTCTATGACATAGAGGCAAAGAGAGGAAGAGGAAGGCCATGAAGGGCATATGTATGTAGACCAACTGAAGGAAAGAGCAAAAGTCGTGTCGTACGAACAGCTGAAGAGAATGACAGATGATAGAGAATAATACCCAGACAAATTCACTCACGGTTAATTAGACCCAAACTAAGCCCTAGGCTTGTATTATGGAATCTAACAAAGTCACTACTAATAAGAGTATCATAGAGTAAACATAGAAAAAAGTACGACAAGGTTCCAACTATGAAACCTCTTTGTTCCAGAACATGTGATGTGCGCGCGCGCATGTGACCGGTAGAGTGGGCACGATGTTGCTGTCTCGCTCACACATCATATCGAGCGTCCTGCTCACACTCCTGCTGCAGTGCTGCGTTGAGAGTCAACAGGAGATCTTGATTGAGGAATCACGTGAGTTACTTACTTTATCTTTGTTTTAATGCTGTGGTATGTGCACTCGCCTGCCAAGACTGAGGTCCCGGGTTCAATTCACGGGTGGCAGAAAACATGTTTCCTACTTTTCAAACATGGCTCGGGTGTGAGATCACGAACCCGCATTTGGCAAGTATGATGATTATGCCTATCTTCCTCATTTTACTGATGTCTTTTGTGAGATGAGAGGCCTTTGCTCAGCAGTGGGACATTAAAGACGAATGTGTACTTATTTATACTTACTTAAGGGTAAAAGTTCTTTGTCTAATGACTTAGCGTTCTGAAGACCCGATAAGGCAAACTGAAAAGTGAACTTGTTAACAGAAAATTCAGTCTTATCTCTGAAACTTAGCCGCACATTTTTTATACAAAACATTTAACAAGCTCAAGAGTCCAAAAGTATCAATATTAAACTTTAAATAGGAAATACAACCTTATTTCTACAGATTAAGGCCCATTTTGTTCGCGCGGTAAATGATTTTCGTTTGTGGCTCCAAAATCTTTGATTAAGATCTATCTATGGTATATAGCTGTCTCTTTCACTAGTACTCAATATTATTACTGTCTCACTCGCCACAATGCGTTGTCGGAGTGAAACGGCAATACTATTTGTGTATGAGTGACAGAGACGAATAGAAGGTCAATGGACGAAAGTCTTCCTACTTCGGGACCGTACTTTGATATACTAGCAGTGCCCACGGGTTGACTCGCATTGCCCGTTACCCTGGAAATATTTTTTTTTCTAAAATAAAATTAGCGTAGTTTACTTCATATTACATCAGCTAAATCCCATCAAGTCCGGTCCAGCCGTTTCCGAATTAGCCGGAACAAATAGATCTTAATCTTACTACACCTAATGTCTAACATAAGACCTAACATTATATTAATAGCTAAAGTTCCTATCTCCCTAGGTCACATTTGTCTAATCGCCTTAGGGGTCAACCCTTATGTCTAGATTGGTTTAGATTCTGGACTGACCTAAATTACTAAGTCTGATACTGATTGCCAAATATCTGGTCAGAGATCTATAGCTGTAGTTTATCTGGCGAGTTAATTATACGTTAGATAGTTTATCTAGGTATTAATATAATAATGCTGAAAAATTTGATTTTTGTTTGAACACGCCAATCTCAGAAACTACCAATCCGATTTGTATAATTCTTTTTGTAATGGATAGCTACATTCAACGAGCAGTTACAGGCTATTTTGCATCATGAAATTCCCACGGGACCAGGCAAAATGCGGGTAAAACCGCGGGCTGCTGCCGATTAGTTTATAAACGCAGGCTCCCATATTTAACCCAAATGCTGCTTAAGCGCAAAAACTTTTTTACATCCATCCATCCATCCCTACTTTTCTAGTTAAATTCATGATATTTCACGGTGTATTCTGAATTTCCCTATATTTTAGCATGGGGTTTAGTAACGGATATTACTTATAACACCATTCTATTATTTTGACTTGTACAGTCATGAACAAAAGTGTTAAGTAAAGTATAAGTTGTGGAAACCGTAGGTTGATTAAGTGACGTTAACTTATCGCGATTGTTAAGCAATGTGCAGCTTAGGCACTACTTGGATGGGTGGCCGGTAGTGGCATTTCTATCTGAGCGCTACCGTGCTTCAGAGTGCACGTTAAATTGTCGGTAACGATTATTTCATATATACATATTTCAATAGATCTAAAATCTCCGATTTTAAATCTCTGACACCAGGGTTATAGCCACTTACCTACTCGAAATTACTATTTAATAAATTACATTTATATGACTCCATGTTATGTTTGAAAAAAAAAAAAGCATGCTCAAAAAAAAAGTGTATATATTATTATGTACCCACCGAATTGAGAACCTCCTCCTTCAGTTTTTGAAGTCGGTTAAAAATCACTACATAGTATAAAACAAAGTCGCTATTTTTGTCTGTTTGTCTGTATGCTTAAATCTTTAAAATTACGCAACGGATTTTGATGCGGTTTTTTGTAATAGGTAGAGTGATTCAAGAGGAAGGTTTTTATGTAAAAAAACTCCCGAAATTCCCACGGGAACGGGCAGAACGCGGGTAAAACCGCGGGGCGCTGCTAGTATTGTTATATTGTACTGATTAAGCCCGTTGGCACAGTGGCTTGTGAGAGCGATTACTGTGTCGGGGGTTGCGGGTTCGATTCAACGGAGTCGACAATATGTGCAGACATAGTTGTTGTCGACCGCGACGTCTGGGTGAAAATTATATATTCTTATTGAGTATTTGTGTATGTATAAGTAATAGTATCAGTTAGTTATGTTAATATCAGTTAATAACATTTAGGATACTTTTCTCACTATTTTGAAATTCTCATTAGAACGGGTACAACGCGGGTATTACCGCAGATGTCTTTTTTGTTAGTCCTACTAATGTTATAAATGCAAAAGTTTGTGAAGATGGATGTATGTGTGTATGTTTGTCACTCTTTCACGAAAATACTACTGGACGGATTTGCATGAAACTTTACAGCAATATAGGTTATTCATCAGAATAACACATTTTATCCCGAAATTCCCGCGGGAACAGGAATAACGCGGGTGAAACCGCGGGGTACGGCTAGTAAATAATAATTTTGTTACGCATTTTGTTCTCACCTGTACTAAACCCATTGAACTGTGTAATTGTGACAATGACGTAGGGTGTGACGTCACTTTCATGTAAAAAGGTTACAATGCTTTATGATTAAATTTTAGACTGTATTGCGAGTGAATAAGGCTTATTATTGCAGTCAAGTTTGAATGTTATATCACTTTATTGCCCAATTTATTGGAGGGTATTAAACTATAACATGGTATATAACATAGTTGTGTATGTGTAGAATAAGGCCGTTTCACTGGTTATGATATGCTAAGTTTATTATCTACTAGCCGTGCCCCGCGGTGTTACCTGCGTTGTACCCGTTCCCGTGGGAATATGGAGAGATAAAAGTAGCCTAAGTTACTGCTTGTTAAATCAGCTATCTGCCAGTGAAAGTCCCGTCAAAATCGGTCCAGCCATTTCAAAGATTAGCCGGAACAAACAAACAGATAAATTAAAAAATGTTGTTTTGGTATATGTATCGTGAATCATATCTATATGCACTTATTAAAAGCGGTTAATTTAATAATACAAACAGACACTTCAATTGTATTTATTTGTATAGATGTATAGATTGAAACGTCCCAGCTTTTCGACTCCATTGAATGCCATCAAACGAGTTTGAGAGTTATTAATCTGATTAATGCCAAGACATCGAGTATTGCTGCCGACATTAATTACTGAGGGTAGGATTACCAGGGCGTCAGGGTGTTTACACCCTCCCCAAAATCACTATAATATTAATATTTACTCTAGCAGTGTCCCGCAGTTTTACCCGTTTTGTGCTTTTCCTGTGGGAATTTTGGGATGAAATGGAGTCTGTAAAATTTGTGTTGAATCTGGCTATCGAATACAGAAAGAATTGTTCAGATTGGCTTGGCAGTTTTTGAGATTTGCGCGTTTAAAGCAACGAAAAAAAATTGGATAGTCGTTTTCCGCTGTCTGTCTGTCCCCTATGTATGCTTAGATCTTTAAAACTACGCAACGGATTTTGACGCGGTTTTTGTAAATAGATAGAGTGATTCAAGAGGAAGGTTTATATGTAGAAAAATATCCGAAATTCCCACGGGAACGGGCACAACGCGGGTAAAACCGCGGGGCTCTGCTAGTTACTTATTAATGTACGTTTGTTTATGTACGAGTATGTCGCTTTACTCGACAGCTTCGGCCACATACGTAGACCTTCAGGAGTTCAGACTCTTCAGCTTTACCTATTATATAAGTATAGATTGTTTTGTTAAATGGCAACCCTATCTAATCTTCTATGTAAGCGCTCTAATGAATTATATTGAACTTGGCAAACTATTAGCCAGCGAATGAATGAATGAACGAAATGGCGGCTAGCTGTCATTTACCAAACTACCAGTCTGGCACGTTAAGCCGTCGTCGGTCCTGGTCCTGGTGGACATGAGCCTTGTTAGAGGCCTTTGGCGGCTCAATAACTCTGACACCAGGATTGGTCAGGTTGACCATCCACTCGATGAAGAAGAAGAACTACCAGTCTGAGCTGCCAGTGGATCGTTTAGACCTAATAAAAAGTTCAGACAGAGTGTCACTGTTAGGTGAAGCAGGTTTTGTAAACATCCTACCATCTAACTTAGCTACTGATATCTTCTTCTCCATCGAGTGGATGGTCAACCTGACCAATCCTGGTGTCAGAGTTATTGAGCCGCCAAAGGCCTCTGACATGACTCAAGTAACGACTACTATCCGTAGAAAGTAACCGGGGCTTAACGTGCCCTCCGAAGCACAAATATTCTAAACGTGATTGTTAAGATATACGAATGTATGTGTGTTCCTCTTTCACGCGAAACCAACTGATCTGATCTGAATGAAAATTGGCGTAGAGATAGCTTAGAGAGTGGAAAAACAAATAGGCTACTGATTATCTCGAAATTCCCATGGGAATGCTTTATTTACAATGTTCGTATAAGCTTACTTTGCAGACAGACAAATATAATAAACCTATATTAACATGAGACAATAGGTATTTTGCTCCGTATTCAAAGGTTGATATAAGATATAAGATTAATCAAATATTTGCACACAGCAGTCCTAAATATTTCCACTGCAGTAACTCGGTCCCAATTTCCCGTGGATTAATTTCATCGAGTCCCGGCTGTCCCGCGGGACCCTGCCTTATTACCTAGGCGTTGTATATTAGTTTGTGTTAATCTCGACGTTTCTGCGTTTATTTTGTTTTTGGGGCTATCTGTCTAGGTGAATTAGGTATTTTTCTGTCTGTTCTGACTTGTTTTTTTTATATAATCTATACTTCTTTATCTATATATATAAAATTCAAAGTCCTGACTGACTGATAATCAACGCACAGCCTCAACCGCTATACCTAGAAACATGAAATTTGGCAGGAAGGTTCTTCAAGTGATGCAAGTGCACACTAAGAAAGGATTTTCGAAAATTCTACCCCCAAGGGGATGAAATAGGGGATGAAAGTTTGTATGAAACTTTGTCAATTTTAAACCGATCGGGCTGAGACTTTGCATGCATATAGTTACTATGACGTAGGCATCCTCTAAGAAAGGGTTTTGATAAATTCTACCCCCAAGGGGATAAAATAGGGGATGAAATTTTGTATGAAACTTTGTCAATTTTAAACCGATCGGGCTGAGATTTTGCATGCATATAGCTACTATGACGTAAGCTTCCCCTAAGAGAGGATTTTGATAAATTCTACACCCAAGGAGATAAAATAGGGGATGAAAGTTTATATGAAACTTTGTCAATTTTAAACCGATTGGGCTGAGATTTTGCATGCATATAGCTACTATGACGTAGGCATCCTCTAAGAAAGGATTTTGATAAATTCTACCCCCAAGGGGATAAAATAGGGGATGAAAGTTTGTATGAAACTTTGTCAATTTTAAACCGATCAGGCTGAGACTTTGCATGCATATAGCTACTACGACGTAGGCATCCTCTAAGAAAAGATTTTGATAAATCTACCCCCAAGGGGATAAAATAGGAGATAAAAGTTTTTATAAATCTTCTTATCACGAAACTTAATGCGGCAGACTAAATTCCACGCGAGCGAAGCCGCGGGCAAAAGCTAGTTAACATTATAAAGAGATAAAATTTGTAAGTTTGTTTGTGTGTTAGAGGTAATCTCGGGAAGTATCAGTCTGATTTAAATAATTCTTTTTGTAATAGATAGCCACATTCAATGGGAAGGTTATAGGCTATTTTCCATCCCGAAATTCCCACGGGAAATAGGCACAACGCAGGTAAATCCGCGGGGCGCTGCTAGTATAAAATAAAATTGGAATGGAGTATCCAAATAACGCTTTTTAATTTTTTGTCTGTCTGTCTGTCGGCTAATTTCTGAAATGGTCGGATCAACACCGCGGGGCGCTACTAGTTTACCAATATATTGTGAATCTTCGTTAAGTGAAATTCGGTCAAACATACTTCGGTAAAATTCGGATAGCCCGAATTTTCGACTTTTCCATTAATCTGTCCCAGCACTAATAACTTCACTCATTCAATGTTAAAATGAACCATCGGTCTCTCATTTGAATTTCCACAGTTAATTAAACACAATTCCTGTTACATTAAATAAAGACATTACGGACAAACCCGTATGTTTAAATTGTATTAATAACAATATATTTTGGCGCCCGTATTGCTGGATGGTAATTGGATATAATTAATTTTGACCAGTAATGGGGTGATTTCTGTGGGTGGTTATGGCACTATCTTATGTTGGGGTTGTTGACATTATTTGCCATCCTGTGGTACTAATCTTACGTTCGTACTCAGACCCGTAAATGCTTCCTTAGTAAAGAAAATGTATTTCAAATTAAGTCTAAGTGTCTACAAATATTTATGTGATACTAGCCGCGCCTCGCGTTGTATCTGTTCCCACGGTAATTTCGGGATGAAATGTATCCCGTGCGTTATTCTGATGTACAAACTATATTACTGTAAAGTTTCATCCGAATCCGTTCAGTAGTTTTTGCGTGAAAGAGTAACATACGTACCTACACTAGCGCCCCGCGGTTTAACCCACGTTGTGCCCGTTCCCGTGGGAATGTAGGGAATTTTTATACATATAAACCTTCCTCTTGAATCACTCTATATATTAAAAAAACCGTGTCAAAACCGTGCCGTAGTATTTGAGTTTATCGCGAACAGACAGACAGACGCGGCCGGGGACTTTGTTTTATAATATGTAGTGATCCATACATACAACTAGAATTAACTATTACATACAAAGTTCCAGACAAAATCACTTGGCGCCTCTCCATATGAAACCTACAGCAGTGTCACATCAAAAACAGCTTAATAACATGATCTACTCAATAAATTAATCAATAAAATTACTGACGATATAAATTATCGTTCCGATAATAAATATACGTCAGTTTAAATTGACGGGCGTCGGTTTTTCGACATTCTGATCCATTTATACAGGACACTGTAATTAATATGAAGGATTAATGTACTTGTATGAGTTATGGTTACAGGCCGATTAAGATCTTTGTGCAGGGAAGAGAGTGCAGGGAGATTTTGACATGTAATCTATACTTATTAGTATTCAATTGTATTATACCTTGATTTAAAAAAATAACCAGCAGAGTTTCTTGCCCATTCTTCTCTGCTGATGTTCTTCCGAATGGGTGGTACGTTCAAAAGAGCCTCTATGGGGCCAAAACTGAACTGACTTTGACTTTGGATAAGGCTTCACGTAGTATTTAAAGACTAGCAGTTCCTGTGGGAATTTTGGGATAAGAAGTAACCTATAACGTTCCTGTTGAATGTGACTTTGAGCAAACTGTCAAAATTTTTTTTTGCTTTGAACGCGTTCTCTGAATCTATTTTGGAAGTGAGCCACGTTCAAAACGGAGTTAAAAGTTGGTATCCCAAATTCCCACAGGAGCGATGCAGATAAAACCGCCAGGAACTAGTGACATTATAAACATAGTGATATGATATTCATAAATTTTAATATAACAGAGAATTTAAAATTTGATAGCAATGACGTCATTGCTATCAAATTTTAAAATTGGAATGAATAAAACATATTTTTTAAAATAAAAACGTCGAACTCAAATTGTATGGAACCTTTTTGTACTCTTGTGAGGTTTTTTTTTATCTGTCAAGTACAATACGACCGTAGCATTCGATTTCGTTAATTCAATGATTTTGTTTTTGAAGTTTGAGTGGAATTGAACGATTGGTGGAAAAATGGGACTGACAATTATATTGTTAGTATAATAGAATTAAAAATTCCTCATAATTAGGAAATACTTAAACACTAATCTACTATATAAAAATAAGTCGGGTTTTCCTCCCTGACACTATAACTCCAGAACGCACGAACCGATTTCCACGGTTTTACATTCGTTGGAAAGGTCTCGGGCTCCGTGAGGTTTTTAGGGAATAAAAATCTCAAAATTCCCACGGGAACGGGGGCGCTGCGGGTGAAACCGCGGGGCACAGCTAGTATTTAATAAAAGGAAGTTGAAATTTATTTTTTTGTTTAGTTTGAGCGAGCAAATCTCAGAAATTACCAATCCGATTTGAATAATTCTTTCAGTAATGGATAGCCACATTCAACAGCAAGGTTATAGACTATTTTGTCATCCTGAAATTCCCCCGAGAACGTGCCTAACGCGGGTAAAACCGCGAAGCACTGCTAAGTTTAAACAGAAAGTCATTGCTATTTATTTACATACAGACTTTATCCTTTTATAGAATAATTATTTGAGGAATTTAATGTACGGACTTTGAGTTACATTTATGTTCGGTTCGCGAAAAAATATTTATAGCACATAACTTTTACGGCAAAAATTAATTATGACTCAATATAAAGTTTAGGGATGGGGTAACCTCATCATCAATCTTGAAAAAGTCTCGAATATTTTGTATGTTTTTGTTTAGTTGTTACTTTTGAATCATATTTAATGTAAAAATAGTCTTGGAGTCGTTTTAAAAAATATTATCTATGTTATTTTAAGAAAGATAGGGCCAGTAGTATAGTGACCAACCCTGGTAAAGTAGTTTTTAAACCTCCGAAATGATCTGACGATTGACATAACGAGGATTTGCTTTTCTATTTTCTCAATACCACGGATAAAATATTTGTGTCTGAATAACTTATTTTTTTACCATTAAAGAGTCGAACTACAATATGAATTCTTTCGGATTTATAAAAGGGTAGATATTTATTTTTACCCAAACATTTTTGTACTAAAGTACTCGCTTAAAATTACCAACAAAATTAAATTAAGGTCTATAAAGTTTTCTGATGTCTAATTTAATAAAGATGTCTCAAGTACTTGTACTTGCTTCACAATTTAATGTATTTCAACCTTGTGTACCTAATATTGTTACAACCACTCATTTTAATTTTGTAATTTATGTTAAAGTAAGATTTTATTTTAGTAAGATAATTTAAAAACTATATTTTTCAACGAAATTTTTCATTTTAATTAATTACGGACAAGACATAAAAATAATTAATTTCATTGCACATGATTCAACTAACAATTAAATAATTTCGAGACAAAAAATCAAGTTCACATATTCAAGACTATTATTAAATACCATTTTTCCCATCACTAAAAACGAGCTTAATAAGGTAAAGGTTGACAAATGGCCCTCGCTGGCAGTAAGTTACAGCCGACCGCCCGTACATTACTGACTAGATGTAAAACTACCCGCAAAACGAGAAAATTATTAACTGACAAAATGGCGGATTGTTTTAATACCTTATAATAAAAGTCTACCTTACTCAGAAACGAAAATGATATAGTTGACACATTTTTTAATTAAATAGGTATGAGTGGAACAAACATATTGCTTAATTTGACTTTTAAAATTGACTAGCAGCCCCCCGTAGTTTTACCCGCATTGTGCCCGTTCCCGTTGGAATTTCGGGATAAAAAATACCCTATAAACTTCCCGTTGAATGTGGCTATCCGTTACAAAAAGAATTATTCAAATCGGGTTGGTAGTTTCTGAGATTAACGCGTTCAAACAAACTAACTCTTCATTATATTATAATAGCAGCGCCCCGCAGTTTTACCCGCGTTGTGTCCATCCCTGTGGGAATTTCGGGATGAAAAATAGCCTATGTTTCTCGTGGATAATGTAGCTTTCGAATGGTGAAAGAATTTTTAAAAACGGTCCAGTAGTTTTTGAGCCTATTCATTACAACCAAACAAACAAAGTTTTCCTCTTTATAATTATTAGTGTAGATGTATGGTTATGAATATTAATGAGTTTTAAAAAAGAAGCCTATTACATTAATAACCATCTATTTATAACTAAACTACATAATCTTTAATTTAATTAGGCTAATATCATAGTGACCCTGCCTTCTAAACTATGTAGTTTACACTGTTATTTGTATCTTAAATGTCGTTAATAAGGCTCTGTTTTCATTGAGCGCGTTTGTAAGCTGCGAAGCTGTGTAAGCGCTGTTAAAAATGCAGCTCGGTTGAGACTCCTAAAAAGTTTATACTTTTGCAAAAAATATAGTTTTAATTTAACTAATCTATGTGTAAAGCTAATGAGTAATATTTTTTATTAAAATTAATGTCATTATCAAATTCGAAAAGAGAATCATAAAACCCCTCACTAAAATAGAACGTTCCAATTCAAAAAAGGAACACATTACAATAGATTTTAATGTTTTTTTTCTCTTTATTTTGCGGCACAGACCTCATAGCATGCAGCCAGCCCGTATCTACAAAAGAGGTTACACAGCGGGAGGTCTATAACCCAATATGTGACTCTATACTAATGTTCATGGTTTATCTAAAAAAATGGTTGGTAAAGAACAATGAAAGCATTTTTGTGGGAACTTTAAATTTTGGAGCAGTTTTTTATTGTTTGCGCGGCGTAGGTGTTGATTTATGTAGCTTAAGAGTTATTTTTCTTTTTAATATGAATTTTTGTGGCATATCAAAAGAGGTTTGGGTTATTTGGGCTAACACGTCTCAATTATACATACCTACCTTCTTTTTATAGCCTATGATTAAAATAATTCCGATGCTTGATACTAAAAAGGTGGTATTAGTAGTATTAACTACTAGCCGCACCCCGCGGTTTCACCCGCGTTGTATCCGTTCCCGCGGGAATTTCGCGATAAAAAGTACCCTATGTCCTTTCTCAAACTCTGGGCTACCTGTGTACCAAATTTCATTCAAATCAGTTTAATAGTTTTGTCGTGAAAGCGTGACAGACGACAAGCACACAGACAGACAGAGTTACTTTCGCATTTATAATTGTATGTCAGTATAATTTCTGTTTTTTCCTTATCCTAATTTCTTATTATAGAAAAAATATTATTTTAGTTTTTTGCGCCTTAAAATCAACCCTAACAGTCCCCCAATCTTTTCAAAATCGATCTACCTAAAATAAAGACTTAATCACACATTATACTAAATGAAACGGGTCAGTATCGCGTTGGATAATTTAACGTATTATAATAAAATACGTACCCGACATCAACCAAACACACAACCAAACCCGCGACAAACTCTATCATACATAAATTACGTGACATAGACAAATTGAAATATCATTCGCATTGTAATCGATACCCTATTGTGTGTGACATTAACATAATTATTAACATGTGACGACATATGTCACGTCCTGTCACTTTGACACATGTCAGCTGTCAAATATGATAAGTGACAGATGTGAGATCAGTTTGGTGTGGCTTACCGTGTGTTTATTATTTTGAAATACGAATATGGGTATGTTACCATCAAACAAAAATTGAATTGAATTGGGTGTGTTATTGATATTTTGTAATGTCTTCATCTTTTTGAATGTTTTAGCGCTCGTAACGTAGTTTGACTAAGGTTATGGTAACTCATTGTGATTGTTAAGTGACGTGCAGCTTAGAAACTTCTTAGATGGGTGGGTGATTGTGGCATTTCTGTTTGAGCGCTACCGTGCTTCGGAGGATATGTTAACTTGTTGGTCCCATATGAGTAAATAAAAAAAAATTGAAGCCTTTTGAAAATTAAAAGACATTTTTAGCTAATAATTCCAACATATTTTATCCTTAAACTCCTAGGGGAATATTCTCATTTATATTGTTATTAAGTTATTAATACTCTGAGTTATTAAAATTTAGTTTCTCATACAAATATGGAATCAATATTTAACCTCTATCCGTCAAAATGCTTAAATTACAATCATTTAAAATGATAGATTATTGATGAACGCCAGTTTATAATGTATCCCTTAATTTGTTCCTGGTGTGTAATCGATTTAACTTCTCGAACACGAATTAATTTAAATCAAAACCGCCTTTGTTAAACTCCACAGAATATAAACATTAACTTCACAGAATATAAAAGTATTAATTCGTTCAATCCACAGATAGGCATCAATTTCAAACGGATTTCAAAATTGATTCTGATTGGTAGATTTGAAGCTCTTTGTTTGAATTTTGAACTTAATTTATTGATATTTACAATGACAATTAAAAATGAGGATACGGTACTTTCAAATACGGAACACATGACTACAGAAAATTATGTGTTGATCAAAATAACCTAATAAATATGACCTTTATTATAAAGGGAGAAGGAAAAAAATAAATTAAAAAGTACAAAACACAATAAAGTGACTAAATTGCCCTGCTCCAAACAAAACAAAGCCATTACAAGTGAGACCATGGACTCAATTATGGCTTCGAAGTAATTGTTACCATGTCTCCTTTCTTTTTTAAATACAAATGATTGACAATTTGTTCCCTTTTTAAATAAATCAAGGAAAATTTAATTAAAGTATTCATTCAGGTTTGAATAGTCGCTGTTAAAAGATAATTAAGGAAGCTTTAAAACCAACTAGAAATTCCCACAGGAATGAGTGCGCTGCGGGTGAAACTTTGGGGCGCAGCTAGTATTTAAATAGAATATAACGTTAATTGAGATCACGTAACAAATATAGATATACACCGGAGATATGGAATCTGGCTCATCAATATTTGAGAAGCTCACCTGGGTGACGTCGACCTCTCAGAGACAACTCCGTTCCGCCACTAAATCTCAACTACAAATTCCGTTCCATAAGTCTACTCGTTACGAAGGTAGTTTTAGATTTACTGCAGCAAAAATTTGGAATAACATTCCTCCTCCTATGAGAACTAAAACTACTATTGATAGCTTTAAGTTTAAATACAAGTGTGCTTTACTGAAACGACAAATTGCTGCAGAGAATCTAATTCAATCATATTGCTATACTCTTTCCCTAAATTCATTTTTTTAATTCATTTTTCTAATCCTGTTACGCCCTCGTCATATCATTATCATACACACACACACGAAAACACACACACACACACACACACACACACACACACACACACACACACACACACATAAAATATTACTTATTTCATAATTTTATTTTTATTTCATTTTGCGAGACGATGTGAACTTTTGCTAAGTCTACCAGAGCGGGGGGCGTCTGAAAACCAGCGCTGTACCGAGACTTCGGCCTCGATACAGCATTCGCTGAGACGCCTCCATTTGCTACATTTTTTATATTTTTATTTTAATTTTGTTCTTTAGTTGTCTTTTTGTATTCTTGTAGCAATAAACGTCTATTTTATTTATTTTATTTATTTATTTATATAGAAGTGACACTAACGAAACGAGAACAACCTTCTTTTTTAAAATAAACTTTATCATAACGTATTCGAAAAATACTTTAAAAAATATTCCAATTTTAAAATTCATTTCCTGTCACTGCAATAACATATCACGGTAACTCAATTTCGGATACACCACCGACAAAATTAATAACACAAGTCATACATTAAGCCGCGCGTTCGGATATGCTACTGAACAGAATGTGTGATGAAGCGAAAATATGAGGGAGTTCTTTTTTGTTCTATTTTAAGTACAAAATGCAGATTTTTTATGTTGTGGGTAAATAATTTATACATGCTTTTTTGGTTGGTTTATGTATGTTTTATAGAGTAACTTTTTATAGTTTTTAATACAAAATCTGAAGCGTTATTTTGCTGTCATAAATTTTGATAGTATATACCTAAAATAGAATTCAAAACACTTGTTTAAGCTTAGCAGATAAATATAGGATAATCCAGTATAGATAAATAGATACATAGGTAGACACAAATTAAAAACATTTGTAAAATTATGATGGTATAGTAATTTGTTTTTAGCCAGACAATAATTCTGAATTCTAAAATAATTAATTTTGGGTCCTTCAGAATATTAAAAACACTTTCCTAATTATCTCAGTTATCGTACCTAATTTGGAGTTACAGAACTTTTAAAAGAACAATACACTTTCACTTATTTTATTAAATTAGTACTCTCATAAATAACTAACTCGACTCAAGTAACAATTCACTTACGAAACAATATCTTATAATTTTAAAACAAAACATTTGTACAAAAGAACGCATTTTAAAGAAACATCTTTATTTTTTCAAATGATTTGTCAAATAAAGTCCTTTTAAGAGGCCAAAATGTGGGGTTGCGTACATTAGGATATATGGGGCCTAACATTTTTCACAATACAGCCACTTACAAGAAAACTCACTCTAGTTGAGACTGCTATGGGGTTTAGCCGTCTTCTTTATATGGATTATCAAAATATAAAGTGAAGTGGGAAAGAAATGGCTAATAAATTCCTGGAGAGTTAGGCCTGTTGTAGATACAAGGTTTTTACCCGCGAAAATAGTGATTTTAAAATTACTTATTTTTAATATTACTTCATTGATTGCCTCAATATTTAAGTGCGTCTTGTGGCATGCTTAGATTAAGTAAAAATAAAAGGCTGTAATGTCCCACTGCTGGGCAAAGGCCTCTAATTCCATTGAGGTTAACAATACAGTGAGGAAGAATAGGCATTATCACCACGATTGAAGGTAAGTCAATGTATTGGCGACCTCAAGCCTGGGCGTGTTTGAGCATGTTTGAAAAGTGTATTGGAAACATGCTTTGCTTAGATTAAGCGAGCTAAAAAGCTGCAAGCTTGTGAGTACAATAGAACATGAGCGTATCACATGTTGGATATCTCGCTCACACACAGCTTGTTACACTAGCACTCGCTCTGTCTGAACGCCGCCTCAGATTAGGTACTTGTGTCTCTTCGAAGGACATTCTACTGGTTCGTTTTAAACTCGTAACATTAATTCAACTCCTGATCTACCAGTTAAATTTGAACAAATATGATTGTTCTAGCCGCACCCCGCGCCCGCACCCGCGTTGTGCGCGTTTCCGTGGGAATTTCGGAATAAAATGTATCCCATGTGTTATTCTGATTTATAACCTATATTACTGTAAAGTTTCATTCAAATCCGTTCTGTAGTTTTTGCGTAAAAGAGTAACAAACATACATACATCCTCACAAACTTTAGCATTTATAATATTAGTAGGATTATGATACCAACATTTAAGAGTTACGAGTTAAGGCTACTTTTTATTTTCTATTCCCACGGGAATGGGATAGAACGCTGGTTAGTAAGAAAGTAACTTCATGTGGGTCAGTAGCCAGCCCTTGTGTCGGAGTTTTTAGACCGCCTAATGGTCGTAGCACACATATCAACTCGGAAAGGGATCGTCACCGTATCGCCTCGCCGTCAACCAGGCGTCAACCTATCGTAAGCGCGTCACCGTGCGATCAGCAGCTCCGAATCGACTCGGCTACGGCTAGGCGACGCCGCGCTTACGGCTCGCCGGTCGCTGGTTGACGACGGCTGGGACAAGCACGTTCACAGCGCAGGCCGCGGCGCGGGGCCGGGGGGGCGGGAACGAAGAAACGCAAGCTAGGGTACGGAGAGTCGTAAGACAGCGTACGGAGAGACGTAAGCGCGGGTACGGCAAGTCGACCACGCACCGTACTGCGGTTTGTGAGCTTGTCCCGAGGCGAGGCGATTACGTTACGATTCCGATAAGTGTGCGTTGCAGTAGGGAGTTTCATACAAAGAATACTGAACGGCTCGAGTTGATACGTTTACGTTCCGTTTACGAGTTGATATGTGTGCTACGACCATAAACCGACACGGTCTATTTATTGAAACAACCGGGACCGACAATTTTACCTACCCTTGTGTCGGAGTTTTTCGACGTAGTTTTTAGTTTTTTAGTTTTTTTTTTTTTTTTTTAGTTTTTTTTTAGTTTTTTTTTAGTTTTTTTTTGTTTTTTTTTTTTTTTTTTTCAGAGGGTAGGTAAAATTGTCGGAGTTTTTACCAGCCCTTGTGTCGGAGTTTTTAGACCGCCTAAACCGACACGGTCTATTGATTGAAACAATCGGGACCGACAATTTTACCTACCCTCTGAAACACTGGTATGGGTCGCTGTTCCATAAATAAATATTCTAACATCATGCTATTCACTTCACTGCCAATTTATTAATAACCCTGTCATAATTAACCCCACAAAGACGTCATATTATCTAACTGACAACCGAAGCTATTGTAAGTTTGACAAGGTCCTTTAGAAAGGACATCATTGTTGTAATTATAAGCTGAAATTTTCTTTGAAGATTGATGTCGAGCTTGAGTTCGTTATTGATTAAAGTATAAAACTCTTAAATGGGAATTTGATCCAATGGAAACAAAAGAAGGTTTCGAATTAAATTTAAAACTAGGTCGGTCTCAATTCGTTTGTTTTTATTTCTTACCTAATTTTCTCACTGTACTGATATCTTCAGTGAGATGAGAGGCCTTTGCCCAGCTGTGGGAAATTACATTACTACTACATAATATCTCTGTCGTTTATGATTATGACGTGCAGTACCCCGCGGTTTTACTCGCGTTGTTCTCATTTCCGTAAGAATTTTATTAGTGAAACGCAGTTTGGTTTGAAAACAACTGACTGAATTTATTCAAAATTAAGTTGTACATAGAAAATCATAGATGGCGCTACTAATTATATTTTGTTATAAAGCTCATAAACTTAACACCCCCACTTAACAAAATACTAGATACATAGATGCATAGATCACAACAAAATACTAAACTTATCAAATATCAGTATACATCTTTGCAGTATATCTGGTAACAATCTACATTATTTTAAATTATCAAATAAACCAAACATTTGCAAAAAATTATAATGTTTCGTTTTACATAAACCCTTAGTAAGCAAATCTGCGGGCATCTCTGAGGTAGATAAGTATTTAATGTTTACAATTTTATTAGCAATTGTCTCTCTACAAAAATGATACCGCACATCTATGTGTTTGGATCTCTTATGATGAATAGGATTGGCTGACAACTTATGGGCTGACTGATTGTCATTAAATATTGGTATAGGATAAGTTTCATTAGTTAATTCAAATAATAAATTTTGCAAATACACTGCTTCTTTGCAACTTTCTGAAATACCCATATACTCAGCTTCCGTACTGGACAATGCTACAGTATGTTGTTTTTTAGTTTCCCAAGATATTGCACTATTTGACAGCCTAAAAAAATATCCAGTATATGATCTTCTATCAATTATATTACTGGCCCAGTCTGCATCTACAAAAGCTTCTAATTTACTGTTACCATTAGCTTGAAACTTTAAACAGAAAGATTTAGTTTTCTTTAAGTACTTTAACACTCTTTTAGCATAAGCCCAATGTTCCTCATCATAACAGTTATTAAATTGGCTTAAAAAGTTAACAGAAAATACAATATCAGGACGTGTGAGTACAGCTATATACATAAGTGAACCTATCAATTGCTGATAAGGTAACTTTTTATCACATTTCTCACTTTTAGTCAAATTCAGTTTAGGTTCTATCGGTGTATCTACAGACTTACAATCCGAAATATTGAACTTTAACAATAACTGTTCAATATAACTTTCTTGGTCTAAAGTTATAGTACTATTCTTTTTATCTACTACCACTCTCATTCCCAAACAATTTTGAACACATCCTAAATCTTTTATTTTAAATTTAGATGACAAACTTTCTTTTAAATATCTAGTTTCCTGTTCACTATTTGAGAATACAAAGAAATCATCAACATACAATGCTATAATTGTTTTTACATTTTTATCTATTTTTGTAAACAAACATGGTTCAAGTTTAGATTTTTTATAACCCAAAGATTGTAACACTTCATCAACTCTTTGATACCATGCCCTGCTTGATTGTTTCAAGCCATAAATAGCACGTTTCAATCTCAAAACTTTGTTTACATTATCATTACTATCCTGAAAACCTGGTGGTTTCATCATGAAAACTTTTTCAGTTAAAAAACCATTTAAAAATGCAGTAGTAACATCTAAATGACAAATATCTAAGTTAAATTGAACTGCCAATGCGAATAACAATCTCAATGTTGAGTGTCTGACAACAGGTGAAAAACATTCATCAAAATCAATGCCTGACCTTTGGGTGAAGCCCTTAGCAACTAATCTGGCTCTGTACCTCACTTTATTATCAACATCTAACTTGCGCTTAAAAACCCATTTACATTGAACAACTGGGTCATTGGCTGGAATGTCAACTAATTCCCAGGCATCATTTTCCTGAAAAGAGTTAAATTCACTTTGCATGGCTAATTTCCACTGTTCACATTCTGGTCCATTCAACGCTTCATCTATTGTTATTTCACTGACATTTAAATCACTGCTTTGACCATTGCACACATAATTAGCACTATACCAATCAGGTTGTCTGCGAATACGCTTAGTCGACACTTCCACTGGAGACTCGCTGGGTAGCCTTGGCTGAGACATGTGATCTCTCCCAGGCCCTGCTGATTCTGGCCCCGTCATCTCTGCATTGGAGTCCACAAAGTCCTCGCTATCACTATCAGAACTTTCACTTCTTTTCTGCTCCTGATTAATTATGTGTTCCATGTCCCCCACTTCTTGGGTACATTCTTCTCTTTCAATTTTCATTGGAAAGATATCATCAGTGCTCTCATTAATGTCAACATGTATTTTATCTTGCTTCTGTTCAATCCCCTCCTCAATCACAACAATATCTCTCGCAATTATTACTTTGTCATTGTTGGGATTGTAAAGCCGGTAACCCTTTACATTGTCCGAGTACCCGACAAGAATACACTGAGTTGCTTTTCTGTCCAGTTTTAACCGTTTTTCCTTCGGTATGTGTATCATAGCCTTACTTCCAAAGATACGTAGATTACTGACATCTGGTTTTGCTCCGGTCCAAATTTCCATGGGTGTTTTGTTATTTAGTCCTGATGCGATTGATCTGTTTCGCAGATAAACTGCAGTGTTCACTGCTTCTGCCCAGAAACGCTTAGGCAATCCTGCATCAAATAACAAACATCTTGCTTTCTCAACCACTGTACGGTTAAACCGCTCGCACAGACCATTTTGTTCTGGTGTGTATGGACAAGTCTTCTGGTGTACAATTCCAGCAAATTCCAAGAATTTATCAAATTCTTTATTACAGAATTCCTTACCGTTGTCTGTCCTGAACACTTTGAGCTTTCTACCTGTCTGATTTTCCACTAGTGTCTTGAATGCCTTAAACTGTGAGAATACTTCATCTTTTGTCTTCAAGAAATATACAAAAGCCATCCGACTGAAGTCATCTACAAATAACAAGAAATATCTCTTTCCTCCAATAGATCTAGCTTCCATCGGTCCACAAACATCTGCATGTATGATCTCAAGATGTTTTCTGGCTCTGTTACCAACATGATTGAATGGTAACCTGGCCTGCTTTCCCTCGCAACACACTACACAGTTTGTTTTACTGACCTGCAGGCCTATTCCCGGTCCAGTGTGCGCACTGAGATGACGTCATAGTGGCGTTCGTGATTGCCATTTAAGCGTTTGACAGCTCCGGTGCGCGCACTTTGACGTCGTCTCAGTGTTTAAACACTCAACGCCACTATGCTCATCAATGTACTAGAAAAAAAAACCGGTAAACTCAAATCGGTATTCACACGGCCATAGTGTTTAACCACTGGCCTTCGTTGATTGCAACTACTATCCAGTAGTGAGGAACAATAAATCACTATAACCCTACCATGTTGCGAATAACGAATAATGTATGAATCTATGAGTCATGATGAAACCTTTTTAAATTAGTAGGGTTGACTTTTTCTTTCCGCCAAATAATTCTAAGCATTAATTTCTTCTATTAGGTATTGATTTCTAATAATTACTATTAAAATGGCTCGTGCAATTATATTAGGTGCCGCGGAAGATATTCGCCAAAGACAGGCGCTCAGACTAGAACGGAGACGGCTGAGGGATTGCAGTAATCCATTGGATCTGCCGGAATCTCTTTTTATTCAACATTTTAGAGTGACAATTTTCCGGCAGATTCTACTAGAACACACGCCGTCTCTACTCCACCGCTCGGCACACTAAATACAACAATTGTGTTGAATGTGTAATGTGTAATTGAAGCTAGAGACTACAGTTATTTATAAGTAAATAATGCAAAGAAACATTCACTTCAATTCAATTCATTTATTTATTTCAAATGTACCTAATTACATTATATTTGGCTCAGTTATCAAGACATCACCTCCCATACTTGTATAAACTGTGTCACGGAAAGGTTACTTTATTAAATACCTTACAAACTAACATATATACATTTATATAACTATAACTATGGTCAGGGTTGTTTATTCATCGATTTGCTTCCCTGAAGCGGCGATATACGACTCCTGTGGGCCAAAAGTCTGGAGAAAAACATTGTCTTGTACTTCGCAGGCACTTGAAGCATGCTTGAAGCACATACGACTTGAATGTCGTTATGAATTAGAATGTTTAGTTTAGTCGCTAATCTGCCCAGTAAACGAAAGACATTGATCGATCAATCACAGAATTATTTGCCGTTTGATTGACATGCTAATTTACTTGCACTTTCCTTATTTCTTGCCTTGCCAATAATTTCATAAAGTAATCTACAAACAAAGCACAACACGCACAAGTAAAGTTATCGTTATGAAATATGAATTATTATTGTATTGTATTGTTCTAATCGCGAAAAAGAGTAAATAAATACCGCGGAATTTTGAAGGTTTCCAATCAATCTGTTGAACCTGTCAATGTCAATGACAAGTGCGCGCCTAGCCACCACAGACAAATAATTTGTTACAAAACCCGGTCAAATTAAGAAGTTCAATTTTCGTTTAAAATTGTACGTACGTTGGATGATATTTAATTTTACAGACTATTTATCGGTACTTACCGGTTTTTGTACATAATAATAAAGATGTCCAAAATTTTTAGTATGTTGGCAGCGTTAAGCACTGGGCACGAGATGCCGCGGGAATACCAATTGTTTCACGTCCTTCAAGCGCACTGAGCTTCAAGCACCGGTGCGCACACTGGACCGGGAATAGGGGGGCTGAGCCTTGTCCAAGAATGACATTCCTTTAACAGCACCATCTTTCATCACATTAAGATCTTTGCTGTTCAAGTGACCAAATCTTCTATGCCACACGCTTCCGGACACTGAAGTCAACAAACAATCCACTTGTTTGATTCTCAACTTATACACTCCTCCAACCAAATCTGCAGTAGCCACTAGCTCTTTCTTTCGGTTATAAATATAACAGTGCTTATTATCAAATGTCACGTTGTTTCCGTTGCTAATTAACTTGCTGACAGATAACAAGTTCGTAGCTAAATTTGGTACATATAATACTCCCATCACTGTGTTCTTGTGCTCGGTATCTCCAACAACTGTAGATATTTGTACATCTCCACAGCCTTCAACAGAAATCCTCATTTTGTTAGCAATGATAATCTCTTGCACTTGGTGTTGATTTGTTGTATTCAACAACCAGTCTTTTTTCGATGTTAGATGACAGCTGGCACCGCTATCAACATACCAATCCGTTTGATTGAAGTTCCCGCTGAGAAATACAGCACTGAATGCATTAGATTCGTTTCCTTTTGGAGTATTTTTGCACTTATTCATAAAATGACCATATTGTTTACATTTGAAACATCTGACATTTGATTTGACGTTTGGTGATGACGTTTGTCTATGCGGGTGCATTTGGTTTTTATTTCTGTACTGCCAACCTTTCGATGCAAATGCATTCTGTGTAGAACTTGTACCAACCTCACTTCCGTCGTCCATATCGAGTAATTTCGATTTAATGGCGTCGGCCGTCAACTCAATCCCTGAATGCTCAACCGCCATGATCATCGGTTCAAACTTTTCAGGCAATCCGGCTAGCAATAAAGAGCCAATCCATTCGTCACTGATTTTAAAACCTGTGTTATTTAATCGTTGACTTGTTTCTAGCAGCGAAGTCACGTATTGAGACATTGTTTCACAGTTTTCTCGACGAATAGATATGAGGTTCCGAAGCAATCCGATGCGTCGCGTGTAGCCATTATCATCAAACAGCTTCTTTAGCTTCTGCCATAGCCCCATTGCGGTTGTTTCAGTCTTAATATGCACGAATAAACTGGGATCTATAGTTAAAACTATCTTGGCCTTTGCTTTCGCGTCGTTCGGATCTCCGCCGGTATTGATGCACTGTTGCAGCCCTTCCAATATGAGGTAGTTCTCCACCGCAAACGCCCAATCTTCATAATTTTCTCTGCCTCTAAGCTTATTAATGCTTGCAATTATATTTGACGACATTTTGCACTATATTTTCACCGAAAAATTATTAAAAATTATTAAAAAGCCCATAACCTATTAGTGAAACGCAGTTTGGTTTGAAAACAACTGACTGAATTTATTCAAAATTAAGTTGTACATAGAAAATCATAGATGGCGCTACTAATTATATTTTGTTATAAAGCTCATAAACTTAACAAATTTCAGCATGAAAATATAGTCTATAACCATTTTATTGGATGTAGCTTTCCATTAAAAAAAGAATTATTCAAATTGGATTGGTAGTTTTTGAGATTAACGCGTTTTAAAAAACAAAAAAATTAAAAGCTGTTTACACTTATACTTTTGAAAACGTCGAAAAATCAAAGTGTTTTAAAATGAATATAAAAGTCTGTTCATCGTTATGTCTCTAGTATGCGCTCCTTCAAATGTTTCTGTAGACCAGAAAACTGTCTAGACTGTAGTTAGGCAGTTTTGTGGTCTCTTTAGAGCCTGTACTAGTCCAGACTCTAGGTATAGACTATAGTACAGCCTCTAAATAAGTCTCCCTTTATAGTCTCTACGACCTCTAGAAACCGATGAGCAAAATATGGTGCCCTTCACTACACCTTGAAATAACACATGGACTGCCTTAATGTATTTTTTCCACTTAGTTTATTAACTTAATTGGATTAACAAATTAATCCAAATGGTTACTTTAATTAAGGTAACAATTTGATGTAATTACGCCTTTATCAAAACACCCTGTACGAATGTCATCAATCATTTATTGTAGACTAGCTGTGCCCCGCGGTTTCACCCGCAGCGAGCCCGTTCCCGTGGGAATTTTGAGATTTTTCGGGGCACCGCTAGTTAATAATAAAGAGTAAGTATAGATAAAATTTGACGTTAAAACTGGCGCGAACATCATAACTAGGTCAAATAGTCGCCATGTTGTAAAAATTGTGAGGGTGCGCGGGAAAACGAAGTTTTGTAGGAAAATTAATGAAAATGTATTTTTAATCATTGATTTTTATCATCTTCCGGTAAGGTTTGATGGCTTCTTTGACCCAGTTGAAGATCCTAGGTATTCTCAGGAATTTGAGATTTTTTTTTTAAATAAAGGCGAAGCTTATCCATAAACGTAGTTTCAATTCAAAATGTGTTGGGTTCGCTTAACCTTAAGAATACAGTATCCAGCCTTCCATCACAAGTTATCATAAGTTACGAGTATACAATAGGTTTTATAGTATACTAGCAGCGCCCCGCGGTATTACCCGCGTTGTTCCCGTTCCCGTGGGAATTTCGGAATGAAAAGTAGCCTATAACCTTCCCGTTGAATGTGGCTATCCATTACAAAAAGAATTTTTCAAATCGGTTCAGTAGTTTCTGAGATTAGCGCGTTTAAACAAACAAACAAACAAACAAAACAAACTCTTCAGCTTTATAATATTAGTATAGATAGTAGGTTTAAACACATTACGAGTATTGTCTATATTACCTATGTATTTTCAACCACGCATTCATTGTCGAAAAGGTTCCTGGCCAACCCTGGTGTAGGGAGTTTTTAGACCGCCTAAAGGTCTCCGTCATGGTCTAACGATTGAACAACCAGAACCGACTGCTTGCTTGAACGTGCCCTACGAAGCACGGTAGCGCTCAGATAGAAATGCCACCATCGGACACCCATCCAAGTAGGAGCCGAATTGCAGTTCGGCCCCCTTGGAGGGCACGTTAAAGTGTCGGTCCTAGTTGTTTCAATCTTTAGACCATGTCGGACACCTTTAAGCGGTCTAAAAACTCCTAGGTAGGCCACTAACCTAGTCAATCTTACTTTCAATTACACCCAATGAACAAACACACAAATATAAGTAGCAAATAACAAATCGTTTCCCTGCTCTCATAACTTATATCCTGTAAATCAGTACACTTGACAGTTTTCGAGATATCCTTACTATACCCGTCTCTTTCTATCTTTGGAACGTTTTCTAAAAAGGGAACGAGACAAAAAACCGATTTCGGTAAGATTAAAGAGGTCATACAATATTGTAATTCGATATTCCTGTGTGGAGTGAACGGTTGACTGATTCGTAGTGATGTGCTTTTTGGAAATTTATTGCTGTCGGTATTTTAATTTTTTTTTTGTTGTTTTATTCGGATATTATTTATCCCAGCAATGTCATTCATTAAAAATTCATTGAAAAAATGTAACTATTTAAAAAAAAAAATTACTGTTCCATTTTTTTAAAAATAAACAAATAATATTTTATCATTTGCATTGTTTCATTGTTTTGACTAGTTGCTATTAAGTTACCTAATACATTTTACATTTTTTATTTTATTTGCTCAGTGTTGCCAATCTCACCCATCAAAAGTAAACAACATTATTCAATCTTGAAACAAATTATCTTACAACCAAACGCTGAAACTAGCATTTTATTTCAGCCTCTGAAAGATGCTCGGCTTTCAAAACACTCCCTGAAGAGTCGTTGAGGAACCACTAAAGAATACTTCTTCGGCAACTAATTTGAAATTAACAAAATAATTTTATTCTGCATAATGAAACCGGGTTGGGGAGCTAATTATGAAATAGTATTCTAACAAGCAAATTAGGTTGTTCAATCCTACTAACTAATATTATAAATGCAGAAGGATATACGTATTTTTGTTACTCTTTCACGAAAAAACTACTGGACGGATTTGGATGAAACTTTACAGTAATATAGGTTATACATCAGAACAACATTTGCGATACATTTTATCCCAAAATTCCTGCGGGAAGGGGCACAAAGCGGGTAACACCAGCGGCTAGTATGGCTATGAAGATAAATTATTTTCTGTTAGGCCTCTTTCGATCTAAGCATTGCTATTCGTACAGTTAAGCGCTGCAGTAGTGCTCTATCGTTCGAGCGCACAGATGTTCTTTTGTTTTTCAGGAAGATAGAAAGCGCTTCATTTGAAAAAGCCGTTTTAGAAAAGGCTAGTTTTTGTATGTACTAAGCTCATTACAGATTGCAATTTCTTCCTCCTCTCTCCTCTCATCCGACAGTACATTGAGGAAGATGTAATCACCACGCTTGCCTAAAGCGAGTTGGTGCAAAGAAAAGTCAAGTAATAAAGTATCGATAAGCGATACCTTTTCCCAACACTAGAGCCGTCTAAATAAACACAGACTTTGACACTCGCCAGTGATACGCGATATTGTATTCTGTTCTCTGTTAATATGTTTCGTAAGCATTCTTTATTGAGCTGCGTATTTCAAACATAACATAGATTTTACTAGCAGTTTCCTGAGGCTTTTTTGGTAGCACAAAGTATTAATAGTGAACTACAGTTTCCCGCGTTGTGTCCGATCCCGTGGGAATTTTGAAGATGAAAACTAGCCTTTAGCCTTCTCATTGAATGTGGTTCCATTACACAAAGAATTATTTAAATTAGATTGGCAAAGGTCAAATAATTAGGTATTTTGTCTATAATCACCTTACTAACGAATCAAAAACAATCCCAAAAGTAAACTCTGAAATGAATCCCATCTTAAATTTTATAAAAAAGTCCCTCACCGCATGTCTGTCTGTCTGTAATGATTGAATCATTACAGACAGACAGTAGTTCTACAATGATCATTGTAGAACTACTCAAAGGATTTACATTCGCGTTTCATTGACAGCAGTGACTCTTGGAGAAGGTAGTATCCCAAAAGGCTACCTCCAAATTCCCACGGGAACGTGTATAACACGAACAAAACCGCAAGGCGTTGCTAGTTAAGTTCATACCTGTACATTAATCTTCAAAATCTTCCCACGGCACAAAAAACATGATCCAAAAAGTATATATTCCAAAAAAAGTCGGAAATTCTATTAAAACGCAAATTTAATGCCAGGTCCAGACTGTGCGAGTTATTCCACTTCATTCAAGTTGCGACATAGTTTTAACGTACTCACACGGGTTTTTTCGTGTTAGAAAACTTAATAAAGCAAGTAATAACTTACTTTTTATTTCCCGACGTTTCGAGGGGATTGCACCTCTCGTGGTCGCGGGTGAACTGAAGACATTGGAGTTACCGCTGTGATGGGAGGGTAGACGTTCCAAGTGTTGGAAGTACCCTCACATGGTCAATATTAGAGTTTAAAGGTGCGTTCACATTAGACTGACACACAACACTGACAGTATCCTGGCACTTGGTCTTTTGAGCACGTCTCGAACACTTATAAGTTATTACCGGATTCCAAGCCGCAGAGAGTTTAAAACCGTCTTCACGATTGAAATTCGGATATTTCCTTATTTCAATCGCTTCCCGAATGATCCTCTTGTAGTAGTGCGGCTCGTTTGCAATAACTTTAGGGTCATGTAACTCGATCCAGTGATTGAGACCCGAGTCAACTAAATGTTCGGCTATAGCAGACTTGTTTATTTGACGGTTCTTCACAGCCGCTATGTGCTCCTTAACGCGTTCGGCGATCGTCCTCTTGGTCTGACCTATATATGAATGACCACAGCTACAGTCAACTTTGTAAACACCCGGCATCTGTAAGGGTATTACATCCTTCGGTGTTCGCAGCTGTTTGGCCATTCTCGTGAGCGGGGTGTAAATCGATTTTATTGAAAGACGTCTGAGTAGGTTTCCAATTTTATCCGTCACTCCTTTCACATAAGGTAAAAACGCCGGTTGTCGAGTCGCCTCAGCGTGTTTCAGTCTAGTGCGTTTCGTCTGCGGTCTGCCAGTCCTGTAGCCATTACGTTTCAGTACCTCCTGAACATGCTGTAGTTCGCTCTGTAAATGTTCAGGGTCACAGAGGTCATGGGCTCTGCGCGTCAGTGTGGTGACTACAGACTGCAGATGAGCGGGATGGTGGTGTGATGCCGCATTCAAATACCTGTCAGTGTGGGTTGGTTTTCGGTACACAGTGTGAGACAACGTACCGTCAGGCCTCGCCATTATTTTGATGTCTAAAAATGCTAACGTCCTGTTCTCCTCCAACTCGTACGTGAACTTGATCCTCGGATGAACGGAGTTGAGGTACGCGGTCACCTCGTCAACACCTCTGATTCTTCTGTCCAGAATGCAGAAAACGTCATCAACGTAGCGCTTCCATAATTTTATACCACAAGCTGTCCAATCGATCAGTTGCTCAAAATGCTCCATCCAGATGTTGGCAAGTGCCGGGGCCACTGGACTACCCATGGCGACACCATCAATCTGCAGGTAATACTGACCTTGGTATAAAAAGAAGTTCCCGTCCAGACAATTTTCTAGAAGAACCACATATTGGTCGGGTAACTCGTGGCCGTTTAGCATTCGTCTGACCACATTAAGGCAATCCTTTAACGGAACATTGGTGAATAATGACTCGACGTCAAAACTCACCATTATGTCATACGGTTCCAACTTCATGTCCTTAATAATCGATACAAAATGGCGAGAATCCTTGACAAAAGATGGCGTTCTTCCTATGTAGGGTTGTAATATACCAGCGACATGTTTAGCCAGTCTGTACGTTGGCGAATCTATTTGACTCACAATGGGCCGTAAAGGGACATCGACTTTGTGAATCTTAGGCAACCCGTACAGTTTTGGTGGCTGAACTATAGCCGGTCTATGCAACCGTTCGAACACATCCTCTGGAAACAGATCCTGACAGTCGTGTATAACAGCCCTTATGCGTCTTGTTACTCTGGCCGTGGGATTATACGATACCGGCTTATACACCATAGTGTCACTCAACAATACACGTATCTTATTATCGTAGTCTTCAGTGTACATGACCACAGTGGCGTTTCCTTTATCGGCCTTAAGAACTAATAGGTCCTGGTTCTCCCGTAAGTTCCTAAGTGCTAGGCGCTCACCCGCGGTCACGTTCGGCTTCGGAGGACGACAATTACGCAAAACTCTCGAAACATCTTGTCTCAGCGATTCCGCGTCCGTAGGTGGTATTTTATTGCGTATAATTGTCTCCTCTACACTGCTGATAACGTCCTCATACGGTATTTGTTTTGGTGTGAGAGCAAAGTCCAACCCTTTCTCGAGAACGCTTTGTGTGTCGTCATCCAAACTCGAGTTGGTTAAATTAATGACCGTGGCCGTATTTTTGTTCCGTTTACTGTTGTTCCTCAACAGTACTCCGTTTCGCCCCGTCCCGACACGAGACAACAATCTCTGGAACTTATTTTCATGTTGCTCGGTACAGAAATTAAAATTACGACGCGCTTGAAAATACGTTACACGGTCACACAATTCAAAATCACTCACTGACAACACAACACTGCATTCCAAATGAAGGTCATAAAGGTCACACTGCACTTTGTCTAAACTGCACCGATTGTTTCTAATTGTTTGTCGTAGCAGGCGGACACTCGCGTTTCTTAGAATTTTCTCCGAATGTTGTATATCACTACGCGGTTTAATTCGACAACACGTAGGTATGATGTCCCAATCCCTACATTTCGTTAAAAACGTAATGGATGTTTCCAGACGAACAACTTTATTCCGAAGAAATTCTAGATGACACAGTTTGTTTACTATTTCCGGCCCGTACCGGTTAGCAATAGTCTTTTTTAAACTTACACGATTTGAACACATAGTTTTAACGTACTCACACGGGTTTTTTCGTGTTAGAAAACTTAATAAAGCAAGTAATAACTTACTTTTTATTTCCCGACGTTTCGAGGGGATTGCACCTCTCGTGGTCGCGGGTGAACTGAAGACATTGGAGTTACCGCTGTGATGGGAGGGTAGACGTTCCAAGTGTTGGAAGTACCCTCACATGGTCAATATTAGAGTTTAAAGGTGCGTTCACATTAGACTGACACACAACACTGACAGTATCCTGGCACTTGGTCTTTTGAGCACGTCTCGAACACTTATAAGTTATTACCGGATTCCAAGCCGCAGAGAGTTTAAAACCGTCTTCACGATTGAAATTCGGATATTTCCTTATTTCAATCGCTTCCCGAATGATCCTCTTGTAGTAGTGCGGCTCGTTTGCAATAACTTTAGGGTCATGTAACTCGATCCAGTGATTGAGACCCGAGTCAACTAAATGTTCGGCTATAGCAGACTTGTTTATTTGACGGTTCTTCACAGCCGCTATGTGCTCCTTAACGCGTTCGGCGATCGTCCTCTTGGTCTGACCTATATATGAATGACCACAGCTACAGTCAACTTTGTAAACACCCGGCATCTGTAAGGGTATTACATCCTTCGGTGTTCGCAGCTGTTTGGCCATTCTCGTGAGCGGGGTGTAAATCGATTTTATTGAAAGACGTCTGAGTAGGTTTCCAATTTTATCCGTCACTCCTTTCACATAAGGTAAAAACGCCGGTTGTCGAGTCGCCTCAGCGTGTTTCAGTCTAGTGCGTTTCGTCTGCGGTCTGCCAGTCCTGTAGCCATTACGTTTCAGTACCTCCTGAACATGCTGTAGTTCGCTCTGTAAATGTTCAGGGTCACAGAGGTCATGGGCTCTGCGCGTCAGTGTGGTGACTACAGACTGCAGATGAGCGGGATGGTGGTGTGATGCCGCATTCAAACAACATTCGGAGAAAATTCTAAGAAACGCGAGTGTCCGCCTGCTACGACAAACAATTAGAAACAATCGGTGCAGTTTAGACAAAGTGCAGTGTGACCTTTATGACCTTCATTTGGAATGCAGTGTTGTGTTGTCAGTGAGTGATTTTGAATTGTGTGACCGTGTAACGTATTTTCAAGCGCGTCGTAATTTTAATTTCTGTACCGAGCAACATGAAAATAAGTTCCAGAGATTGTTGTCTCGTGTCGGGACGGGGCGAAACGGAGTACTGTTGAGGAACAACAGTAAACGGAACAAAAATACGGCCACGGTCATTAATTTAACCAACTCGAGTTTGGATGACGACACACAAAGCGTTCTCGAGAAAGGGTTGGACTTTGCTCTCACACCAAAACAAATACCGTATGAGGACGTTATCAGCAGTGTAGAGGAGACAATTATACGCAATAAAATACCACCTACGGACGCGGAATCGCTGAGACAAGATGTTTCGAGAGTTTTGCGTAATTGTCGTCCTCCGAAGCCGAACGTGACCGCGGGTGAGCGCCTAGCACTTAGGAACTTACGGGAGAACCAGGACCTATTAGTTCTTAAGGCCGATAAAGGAAACGCCACTGTGGTCATGTACACTGAAGACTACGATAATAAGATACGTGTATTGTTGAGTGACACTATGGTGTATAAGCCGGTATCGTATAATCCCACGGCCAGAGTAACAAGACGCATAAGGGCTGTTATACACGACTGTCAGGATCTGTTTCCAGAGGATGTGTTCGAACGGTTGCATAGACCGGCTATAGTTCAGCCACCAAAACTGTACGGGTTGCCTAAGATTCACAAAGTCGATGTCCCTTTACGGCCCATTGTGAGTCAAATAGATTCGCCAACGTACAGACTGGCTAAACATGTCGCTGGTATATTACAACCCTACATAGGAAGAACGCCATCTTTTGTCAAGGATTCTCGCCATTTTGTATCGATTATTAAGGACATGAAGTTGGAACCGTATGACATAATGGTGAGTTTTGACGTCGAGTCATTATTCACCAATGTTCCGTTAAAGGATTGCCTTAATGTGGTCAGACGAATGCTAAACGGCCACGAGTTACCCGACCAATATGTGGTTCTTCTAGAAAATTGTCTGGACGGGAACTTCTTTTTATACCAAGGTCAGTATTACCTGCAGATTGATGGTGTCGCCATGGGTAGTCCAGTGGCCCCGGCACTTGCCAACATCTGGATGGAGCATTTTGAGCAACTGATCGATTGGACAGCTTGTGGTATAAAATTATGGAAGCGCTACGTTGATGACGTTTTCTGCATTCTGGACAGAAGAATCAGAGGTGTTGACGAGGTGACCGCGTACCTCAACTCCGTTCATCCGAGGATCAAGTTCACGTACGAGTTGGAGGAGAACAGGACGTTAGCATTTTTAGACATCAAAATAATGGCGAGGCCTGACGGTACGTTGTCTCACACTGTGTACCGAAAACCAACCCACACTGACAGGTATTTGAATGCGGCATCACACCACCATCCCGCTCATCTGCAGTCTGTAGTCACCACACTGACGCGCAGAGCCCATGACCTCTGTGACCCTGAACATTTACAGAGCGAACTACAGCATGTTCAGGAGGTACTGAAACGTAATGGCTACAGGACTGGCAGACCGCAGACGAAACGCACTAGACTGAAACACGCTGAGGCGACTCGACAACCGGCGTTTTTACCTTATGTGAAAGGAGTGACGGATAAAATTGGAAACCTACTCAGACGTCTTTCAATAAAATCGATTTACACCCCGCTCACGAGAATGGCCAAACAGCTGCGAACACCGAAGGATGTAATACCCTTACAGATGCCGGGTGTTTACAAAGTTGACTGTAGCTGTGGTCATTCATATATAGGTCAGACCAAGAGGACGATCGCCGAACGCGTTAAGGAGCACATAGCGGCTGTGAAGAACCGTCAAATAAACAAGTCTGCTATAGCCGAACATTTAGTTGACTCGGGTCTCAATCACTGGATCGAGTTACATGACCCTAAAGTTATTGCAAACGAGCCGCACTACTACAAGAGGATCATTCGGGAAGCGATTGAAATAAGGAAATATCCGAATTTCAATCGTGAAGACGGTTTTAAACTCTCTGCGGCTTGGAATCCGGTAATAACTTATAAGTGTTCGAGACGTGCTCAAAAGACCAAGTGCCAGGATACTGTCAGTGTTGTGTGTCAGTCTAATGTGAACGCACCTTTAAACTCTAATATTGACCATGTGAGGGTACTTCCAACACTTGGAACGTCTACCCTCCCATCACAGCGGTAACTCCAATGTCTTCAGTTCACCCGCGACCACGAGAGGTGCAATCCCCTCGAAACGTCGGGAAATAAAAAGTAAGTTATTACTTGCTTTATTAAGTTTTCTAACACGAAAAAACCCGTGTGAGTACGTTAAAACTATGTGTTCAAATCGTGTAAGTTTAAAAAAGACTGTCAAGTTGCGACAGTTGTAAAATGGTCACGATTGGTCGACTTTATTTGAATTGTCAAAGATTTACAATAAAAGTTATTTGTCGGAACATATGCTCGGCCCATATTGGGACAGTACGAATGTTTAGTGACTCGTCTGCGAGTAACTTACCGGAAACCCGTTTTTAGTGTTGTTTGATTGATGGTTTTTATTCAGATTTATGAACCGCGTGTGTGTGAGTTATGGTATGTCTCTGTGATTTATATAGGTCACTGACCGCACGGAAGATGTGGGTTAGATGTGGTTTATATGCGAATCTGTGAATAACTAGTGACGGGATAAAAAATGATACCGTAAGAAGATGAAGGAAGACTGCCTCCGGTTCAATTCCCGGGTCGAATGAAAACACGTTTCTTTCTTTTCAAACATGGCTCCGGTTTATCACCAACGCTCATCAGGCTTCATCCTCGTCGCTGTACTGATATCTTCAGTGAGATGAGAGGCCTTTGTCCAGCTGTGGGACATTACAGGCTGATACAAGTTTTTTGGAGATACGAAGGCCTCGCTATAATAAGTCTTGTATTAAAGTCGCAATACCTGATGCATTTGGCAGAATACAACTTCGTGACTGTACGGTTGTAAAGAATGTGGAATTTAATTGCGGATTTTTTAAATTTAAAGATGATGTTTAAGTAAACAATACCAACATAAAGTCTGTAGGACTGTGGGAAAATGAAAATGTGGGAATATCGGGATTAAAATAGCTTATATATAAATTTCCCCTTGAAGTTGGCTATCCATAACAATAAGAATTATTCAAATCGGATTGGTAGTTTCTGAGATAAGGGCGTTCAAACAAACAGAAAAACAGAAATCAAACTCTTCAGTTTTTTAATACATAAAAATAAAAAATAATAATAATAATTTGTATATATAAAATATGGATTTTAAAAGTGTAATTAATCATAGTTTACTTATTAAAATGTAAATTTTATTAACAAAACTAGTATTTTGAACAGATCCTAAAATCGAACTTAACAAAACCTAAATTAATTAAAACTCACAGAACTAAAACAACGGAATTAATTAAGCACAAATCCTGGTTAATACTTTCAACACGATTTAGCTACTCGCACGAGTAACTAACCCGTTGTGAAGTTCTTAATGAATAAACTAATTTAGTGGGGAGCGGACATTAGTAATGTCATGCTTAGTTTAAATCTGAGACAATCTAACTAATAGGAGTGGTCACGGGTCGTGGTGTCTATAAGATGTTACATCAGGAATGAGACTGTCTTACAGAACTTATAAGAACATGAAGGAGAGATGTAATGAACACGCATGATTGCAGGTACATACTTACCTAAAAAATAGTTGCAGGCATTTAAGAGCTTTAATTTTTCTTTGTATGGGTGAATTATGGAGGTCTAATGGCATTATGCACTCACCTGTTTGAAAGACTGAGGTTCCAGGTTCAATACCGGGGTCGAGCGAAGCACTTTTCAAACATGGCTCGTGTTTAAGATCACCAACGTGCATTGGGCAAGCGTGTACAGAACTTTCAGCACTTTACTACTTTGTTAAATTATAAAATTGGAGAATTGTAATTGGTTTGTTAATTTTAAATATTGTGTAAAATAAATATTAAGAAGGCAAGGTCTTACGACCGCACTCAGAGACGTCAAATGCTTCCGTAGGAGAGATTTAATGAGTGATTTTGACATACAAGATATGAAGAATTACGTAAATTAGCTAAGTGGCGATTTAATAAACGTGTCTGAAAGCTGTAGTAAGAATCCCAGCTCAATAAAAAAGGATAAGCATGGTAAACATTATCTTGAACCTTCTCTACAAGATATGACATCTTATTCAATCAATAGACAAGACTACTCCTTCCTAATGAAATATCTAATCCTGAAACAACGTTAAGGTAACTCAATGGTGCAAAGGGTTAGGTACAAGGGTCTGAAGGGTCAATACTAACTCGAGTCACGTACTCTTTGTAGCCCTTGAGGGTCTAAAGGCGAGATTACAATAAGTCACTGCATGCAACATGCGGTGACAGTGTAATGGCGTAATTAGTTTAAGTTGACACTTGTTTGGTGGCTGATAATAGCATTTCTGTCTGAGCGCTACCGTGTTTCGGAAGGCGTTAAGCAGTCGGTCCTTTTTTTACAATCTTTAGACCATACCAAAGGCCTTTATGCGGTCTAAAACTTCGACATCAGGGTGGGCCATTGACCCATTCGAAATTGATTGATTGACAGCCGTATTCTAATAGATTTAAGGTTCAAATTGTAGTTGTCAACGAAGGTTGTATGCGGTCTACTTTGTCCCAAAGGTCTAGTTTGTCCCAAAGCATAAATGGCACGTTAAACAAACGAAACAGCAGTCGGCTGCATCCGGCGATCGACTGCAGCTGTCAAATAATTAGAACAACGTAGTGGTAACATGACATTAGATAGGTTAGTTCTGTGTTTAAGTAGGCATTAAGGTTTGTGCAGACGCGAGACGCTTACATGGAGGACTTGGGACGAACGGGGTTTGCGACATTTTGCTGATAAGTAAATCTTATTGGTCCAATTTTTCTGAGCTACACTAAACACTCACTGAAATATATACAACAAACTAAGTAATAAGCACATTCCTTATTGAGTCGTACTAAGATCACAATAAAAATTTTAGATAAGTATAAGTTTCGTATCTTTGACACAGTTAACACATTCACTGCCACTGCAAATATACATAAAATCTCTTTTTTTGCATTTTAAAATATTCTTATATGGACATGATTAGTGTGTCGTGTCGTAGGCATCTTAAGAAAATTTTCGTATATGTAAAGGAAATATCAGTTTTTCGTTGGCATTGAATGTGTTAAAGACTGACAAAAAGTTCGACTCTACGTCTCTTGTCTACAACGACCTTTACAACCTTAAGTACATATACCTTTTGCCTTATTCTGCCTTTGTCTCTGCGTAGATTACCTAGGCTTTGTGTAATTCAAACAAAGGTTTCTAGGAGTATTTCTGAATCTAGGACTGCCTCCCAGATTAATTTAATTTTACTCATGATTTAAATATTTAGTTTTTATTCTTTGTAAAGGACGTTGTCATTGAGAGTTTTAGTTTGTTCACTCTCTTTATGTTAGTGACTCTAACCGCTTTGTTCAAAACGATATTTAACTTAAACAGTGTTTCGTCTCTTTCGCTCTTTGGCAAATAGCGTATGTCGGAAAGGGACAAACCATTTGATAGCTAAAGTACTGTTAATAAGCGTTTATAAGGCCCTATTAGTGCGTTTTCATTGAAGCGGAGTGGAGTGGAGTGGAGCCTGATTCACCAATTACAGCGCATTGTGATTGTCAAACAACGCATTGACATTGTCACAATCTTTTCGTAACGCGATGTGATTGATGAGCTCCGCACATCTCCGCTTCAATAGCAACGCACCCTTATGTACGATTCTTACCAACCGAGTGGGCGGCGCATTTCTACATTGTGCTAAAGTAAATTCAAACTTGTATATCAGTGTTAAGGTTCAGAATGAAGTAACAGTAGGTTAGTGACCTGGTGCCGGAGTTTTTAGACCGCTCAAAAGCCCCCGACATGGACCAACGATTTAAACAATCGGGACCGACATCTTAACGTGCCTTCAGAAGCACTGAATGCAAAACCAACATTTATAACTCACCTTGTATTAATATCAATGTTGAATCAACTCCCACTGCTGGCCACACATCCTGTCAACAAGTTAATATCCCATAAACGTCTGTAAAGGGTTTCAACCCTTTAAAATTAACCATAAGGAAGCGAGATAGCTACAATCCGACGCGCCCTAAAGTTTGCTCCACACTAATGTAAATAAATGTCCTAACTAACCGTAGAGAGGTAATGTTAAGATATTAAAACTTTACAATACACAGTGGGGTCGTTAAAATAGTTTCATGACCGTAAAAATGACAAAGAATTTAACTTTAGTCTGAATTTGCCTTTATGTGTTCATTAATTACTTTTATTACTTATCTTTGTTGAAAATTAATGATGGGAAGTTCGTGAGTCTAGAGTCACTCTCTTTGTTAAGATAGAGATGGTCCCACAAGCCAATATTAGTTGATCTATCTCTTATCTCCCTACAAAAGCTGATAAACTAGACATTTCGCTCATACTTGTGGTTTTTAAATAGTTTTTTTATAGTCATACGATTAATATGGTTTCACAGTGTAAGGGTGCGCGTTTGTATAGAAGCGGAGAGGAGCTGTGCGGAGCTCAACTGACCAATCACAACGCATTACGTAAAGAAATTGACAATGTCAATGGAGTTGTTTGACAATCGCGCACGACAACGACCACCGTCCTATTGGCACCTTTTACGTCCGTCCTATTGACCTATCCACTAGAAATCATCACCGTCTCGTAACCACTAGGCTCTATGGCACCAGCATATATTAGTAACTAGCTGTGCCCCGCGGTTTTACCCACAGCGCACCCGTTCCCGTGGGAAATACGGGATAAATAGTATCCTATATCCGTCTCCTGGTTTTAAACTACCTCCCCACCAGTTTTCAGCCAAATCGGTTCAGTCGTTCTCGAGTTATAAATAGTGTAACTAACACGACATTATTTTATATATAGAGATTTCCCGACTTTGTTTACAATAATAAAGATATCATTATCAAGAGAACTCACAAAATTCGCTCTTAAAATCGGCGTATCTCACCCCAAATGACATTTAACATGCCGACAAACATTTCGCCGTCTGCGTGTAAACATTTTTCATGACACGACCAAACTGTCATGGCGGTGTCTTGTATATTTATATTCCTACAACGCAATGTTTCAACATTATTTTCAGTGATATATTAAAGTACTGTTGTGATTTAGGCAGTGTGCAGACGGTGATTTTGTTGACTTAGAACAAAAGCATACTGTTGGAAGACTGTAGTTAGGCAGTCTATTTGTTTTTGAAAAAGCACAGACAAGTGACAAAACTGTGATAAAAACAGTAACATAGACTTTTACACAGATTATGTCTGATAGACTTAAAACGCGACTTTAAACGTACATACCTAAAACACTGTTAAACTGTGTTCTGTCTCTTTTGCTCTTCGGAAAATTGCGAATGTCAGAAAGTGACAAAACATTTGATAGCTAAACTGTTTTTAATCCGCGTTTATTAATATGGCCCTTTATGCTTAAATCTGATACCTACCGCCTGAAGACCTAACATAGCCTGAAGCCTAGCATTGAAAGAACCAGTTTTTTATATTTTTTATTAACCTATATCGGCCCACTGCTGGGCAAAGGTCTCCCCCAAGCATCGCCAACCCTCCCTGTCCTTTGCGAGCACCCACCAATCGCTGTTAAAGGCGATGAGATCGTCCCGCCAATTTAACCTACCCTCCTTCTTCATCGAGTGGATGGTCAACGTGACCAGTCCTGGTGTCAGAGTTATTGAGCCGCCAAAGGCCTCTGACATGGCTCAAGTAACGACTACTATCAGTAGAAAGTACGATAACGCTGACATTGAAATGCCACTATCGGCCACCCATCCAAGTAAGGGTCGATTGCTTAACAATCAATATGATTTAACATCGCTCGGGCAAACTACGTCACGAGCGATACCTTATGACCTGTCAATGAGAATCATTTAATTTTATAATGTGACTAAGTACTCAAGAGATTGCGCATCATTTTCTCGGCCTATATAAGTAGTTACTGTTTTTAAACCGACTTCAAAGAGGGAGGAGGTTTCTGTATATATGTTTTTACTTATATAACTCAAACAGGTTGTAATTCCTTTTATCTCTGTCCTTTGCTTATCAAATAGTACAAATAAGCAATATATTCGTAAGTTCATCCCTTCATTGGCCCTGGAAGGGTCGGACCACAACGACCATAATTTAATTCCGGGCTCACCCCGAATCGGGGGTGGCTTATTTCCTTGGCCGCGTATTTAAGTAGATTTTTGGTGAATTTATTTGTCACATTTGAACTACTAAGTTAAATTAAATTTGACAGGACTGTCAATATGCCATGTCTATGTGATCTATGACTGTTTAATACCAAAAATAAATATTAATGGTATTTATACAACGTGTAACATAATACCCCTATAAGTACCGGGGCAGGGTATTCTACTCGTCATGGCGAACTACGTTTGTTCTACCATAATTGATATTTCGAAGTTTTTCATTCATGTATTTACTTTTAAAGTTTCCTTCAGAAATACACTATCAAAAGGATGAGGCAACCCTACAACAGCTGTTTATTTGACCTTTCACTTTGAACTCTAGACCAAAAAACCAGAAATCAAAAATAGACAAAACATAGGTAGAAAAGTAAAATAATGACATTTCAAAGAGTATTATTTAAAGAGGCCGTCATCAACAGTAGCTCTTAAGAGGCCCATACACGGTGAGATTTATCTGTACGATCAGTCGCGTCAAACCGATCGAAACGACGAATCGATGGTGTATGTCAAGATCGTTAACGATTTACTTAATCGAAAATGATGTCGGAAAACGCAACCAAAACATTTAGGTATTTGAACACGTCCTTAACATTCAGCTTCAAACAAGTAAATGATCGATCGTTACGACCAGTCGTTTCGAGTATGAGCGACATTTTTGATGCGATCAATCGTCACGATTTTCATCAGATCGATCGTATAGACGGTTCGTGCCGTGTATGGGGCCCTTTAGATACGCTATGAAATGAGGTTGGCAATCGACATATGATTATTTATGGGTAAAGTTTATAACCTTATTATTGCTCAGCTCTTGACAGCTCTTGAAAGCTGCCAATATGTAAACAACTATTTTTAAGCTGATAAATTTGTAGGATTTAAATATTGTTTTCTTATGAAGTGATGTGTGGAGACTGTGGAGTGTCTTGTCTGTTGTGTACCTAGTGTTGTGTAAACTTAATCAATGATAACAAAATCGAAGTAGAAGTAGTTTCATAAACCATCTAACATTTCTGCGTACCTACCTAGTTGTTTTTTTATGTGTGAAAACTAGTGTTATTTTTTACGATAGTGGCATAGCACACACATCAAAGCGCACGTCTTTCGTAAAGGCATGTGCTGGTTTAGGGTGCGTCCAGATCTAGCGAATGCGTCGCAGTCCGTAAATAAAGGTTGTCAACATTTAGGGTTGTCGCAAATTTCTAAGATTAAAATAATTTTACTTTTGTATGGGAATTTTAATTACGATGTATTCTACCTTTGCACACGTAAAACAATTTACATGCTTTATCGAAACAAACCGGCTGAGTACTTATAGGGCCATACATATACACGTTGTATATATTATATTTATATATAAAAATAAAAAAAACAATTGTATTTATTTATTATTGATAACTAGCAGCGCCCCGCGGTTTTACCCGCGTTGTCCCCGTTCCCATGGGAACTTCGGCAATCTTTATACATATAAACCTTCCTCTCGAATCACTTTATCTTTTCAAAACTGCGTCAAAATCCGTGCAGTTTATTGCGAACAGACACACAGACGCGGCCGGGGACTTTGTTTTCTAATATGCAGTGATAGACATTTGATATGGGTTTTTTATTCCGATATTCTTAAGGGAGCGGGTACACGTCGGGTAAAACCACTGGGAGCAGTCAGTTACAAGTTACCTATACATCCATTATAAAAGAAAGTCGTGTTAGTTTCACTATTTATAACTCGAGAACGGCTGAACCGATTTGGCTGAAAACTGGTGGGGAGGTAGTTTAGAACCAGGAGTCGGATATAGGATACTATTTATCCCGTATTTCCTACGGGAACGGGTGCGCTGTAGGTAAAACAGCGGGGCACAGCTAGTGTACAATAAAACAATTTAATGTATTTCAGGACATTATGTTCGTTGAACCGTGATACAGTTACAAACAGAAATTAATTCCCCTTTGATTGTTTGGGACACACTGACGCATTGTTCGGTGAATATTTTAACTTATTCATATATTTTTCAATTGAAACTACATTTACAGGAACCGTGTTTGTGACTACGGTTCTTGCAAAAGAACCGAAATGTCAGTTAAAAATGTATACCAATATTATAAATTTGTAAGTTTGTATGTTCGAGCTAATCTCGGGAATTACCCGTCCAATTTGAATAATTCTTTTTGTAATAGGTAGTCACTTTCGACGGGAAGGTTATAGGATATTTATTATCCCGAAATTCCTATGGGAATAGGCATAACGCGGGTAAAACCGCGGGGTGCTGCTTGTGTGAAATAAAAGCGAGGTGTGTAAACGTAGTTTCAATTAAAACATTTCGTTAGATTATTTATATCCCGAAATTCCCACGGGAAAGAAACAATGCGAGCTATGGGGCGTGGTTATATTCTCACAAACTTTCACGATTGAAACTAAGATTTTGAAGATAATTACTAGGTAAAGTAAAGTGTTAGCCTGCAATGTCCCACAGCTGGTCAAAGGCCTCTCATCTCACTGAAGATATCAGTACAGTGACGAGGGTTATTAGACGCTTAAACATCATTACATAGTATAAAACAAAGTCGCGTCTGTTTGTCGTTTGTCTGTTTGTCTGTATGCGTAAATCTTTAAAATTACGCAACGGATTTTGATGCGGTTTTTTTGTAATAGATAGAGTGATTCAAGAGAAAGGTTTTTATGTAAAAAAAATCCCGAAATTCCCACGGGAACGGGCACAACGCGGGTAAAACCGCGGGGCGCTGCTAGTACTAAAATATTTTAAGTAGATATTAAAATTTGAACAAGCAAAGAAACGGAAGTTATGTTATGATTTTATAACTGTCATAAATATTGACTATTAATATCTTGGAGACGCCATAAAATAACGTTTATTGACTCTTGTTCGGTTCAAAGTAAGTAAGTAAGCTCGTATAGGTTGAACCTACATCCTCCGTGGTCTAGTGGTTTGAGCGCTCGGCTCACGATACGGAGGTTCCGGCTTCGATTCCCGGTGGGGACAATATCTCACAAAAATCTCTTTGTGAGACTGTCCTCAGTTTAGTTAGGGCATTGCAGGCTTAATCACCTGATTGCCCGAAAGTAAGACGATTCCGTGCGTCGGAGGGCACGTTAAGCCGTCGGTCACGTAGAAATGCCACTATCGGCCACCCATCTAAGTAGGAGCCGAGCTGCACGTTGCTTAACAATCACTCAAACAAATATAAAGAAGGAATGTTTTTAATTGTGTTTGTTTGCTAATCTCAGAAACTGCTCATCCGATTTGAATAATTATTTTCGTCATGAATAGCCACATTCAACGGGAAGGTCATAGGCTATTTCTTATCCCGAAATTCCTACAGGAACGGGCTCAATGCGGTTAAAACAACAAGCACTGGCAGTGAATAAAAATATCTCACTGAACTGAGACTATCCGACTGCGCCGTGTGTTACAAGGGTCGGTCTCTGCGGAACCCTTTGAATTACGCATTAAAACCCCTTCCTTTACAGACAGAACGACGGAAGGACTGATAGACATGCGTCGCGCCGCACTAATTAATTGATAAAATGAATTGGGCTTTTTTAAAGCCTTACTAGTGAAAATGATAATATGACAGTAATGTTTGGATGGTCTGTTCGCTATTTGATCAATTTCTCGGCGTTTGCCCAGTTTATCTGGTTTTGCCCACTAACTCTGGTATTGCCCACATAAAGTGGGCCTCTAGTGGGTGTCTAGTTTTGCCCACTTTCTCTGGTTTTGCCCACACAAAGTGGGCCTCTTGTGGGTCTCTAGATTTGTCCACTTCTCTAGTTTTGCCCATACAAAGTGGGACTCCAGTGGGTCTCTAGTTTTGCCCGCTTTCTCTGGTTTTGCCCACACAAAATGTGCCTCTAATGGGTCTCTAGTTTTGCCCAGTAATTGGGCCCAAAATGTAAGATGGCGGCGACTATGGCAACCTCTGTTTTTAAACAAGTTTTTTTATTAGAATTACAAGAATCAGTATGTTCTTTTTTTTTAAATCGCTAGTCGCTGTCGCTGGCCTTCATCGTGGCACCCCTCATACCCGCGTAGCATTTCAAATCCCTCTCACCGATGATAAATCTTTCCAGCATCTTTCAATTTTTTAAAAATAAAATATACTTTCAAAAACCATTAATATAAGAAGACGTAAACACTAGATAGTATAAAACACAGCACCGTCATAAAATATTTTAATTAAAAACAAACATTGTACTACCGTTTTAATCAAAGTTGGCAAAGCAAAGGAATTATCATGCATGGTAATAAATATACCATTATGAATGTAAGACCAGAATATGAAGACCTCTCACCCGTACCAATTGCTTAAGTTTGTGTAGATGGAAATATCTCGTTTACGGAAAAACGGCTAAGCCGATTTGGATAAAAATTTACATACATCTAGTCAATGATCCAGATTACTATTTAGGGTACTTTTTATCCAGAATTTTCTTCGGGAATAGTGGTAAATTCGTGGGAGAAATATACTCGTAAAAGCTCTTGTGCGAAGGTCTGACTATGTTGGTCCATTTTGCAGTTTCAGTAAAGTATGAACATGTAGCAGTCATGTTGTAGAGTTATGTTTTCAGTTATTTTGTTAAACGTCTTCAAGAAGGATTTGATTGAGCGAGTTTATGAGCTGTGAGCTTGCGAGTTCAATAGAGTGTGAGTTAAGTGCGAGTATACACGATAGAGTGAAATGTCACCAAATATCTTGCCAACTTGACGTCACCTTGACATGTCACAATATGACAAATACCTTACTAACTTGCTCGCTTTCTATTGAATTGGCAAGCACAGCTTGTTAACTCGCTAAATCTTAATAGCACCTTGAAGTTGTTTTAACCGACTTCTAAAATAGGAGAAGGTTCTTAAATCCTTGGAATTTTTAAAATATCGTCATTTCGATTTTATTAAGGCATTCAACCCGTTTCTGAGTTTAAAACTTTTTTTAGGATTCTAATAAAAGAAACAATCTAAAATGTAAAAACTTTCAACTTTTTACAGCAAAACAAAATTGGAAACATCCAAAAACCGCATTTCCCTAATAATCTAAAACCATTCTTGTATAACATACATTTTCATTGCAACTTTCGCATTAGTTTTATGCTTAACCACTTTTAGTCGGTTCAGACTGGTTTTAACCAGTTTTCGCCGGTTTTAACTGGTTCTGTTATGATATATGTATTTTCGTTCTGTTTTTGAATAATGGCGAAACAATACCGATGTCATTAAATGAATAAAGCTTTTCAGTTTGCCGGTTCAAGTGTTTGAGTAAACTTGTGCTTTCGGTAGCCGTTTTGTTAATTGTTATTTCCAAATATTTAAATGGAATCGGCAACAATAGCCGCGGCTAGCTGTAATAGTGATGTTTACTTTATTGTGAATTTTGTTCAACCGTAGTTTTATTTGTTGTAGACTTTCTGCAAATAACATCGTGTAGGAGACCAGCCGGCTAACAAATATATATAGCTAGTTATTAGTTATTTAAAAAAATTGGTATTAAAAGTATCATAATCTGTTTTAGTAAAAATTTAACTAGGTTTATTACTAAATTAGTTACCAAACAAGTTCTTAAAGCGAGAAACGATTTATGAGTTTTTTTCACACGAAGTATTTACGAAAAATACCAATTTAATATGATTCTGCGAGCATAGCCTTTCATATACAGAAAGAATTTTCGAAATCTGTTCAACAACAAAAAAACAATGCACAAAAATTCAAAAACTTCACCTTTTATTTTCGAAGTCGGTTAAATAACATTTCCTTTCATCAAATTACTCTATTCTCAATATTAAAGCTCCATTCCGTTAATACAATACACCCTTAGGCCCCACACGCCTACATCACTATATTATAACTAAACATGACACTTGGTAAGCAAAATTGAGGAACAGCTGCCAGTTAACTTATTAATTAGCAAGTTGGAATGAAGTTATATATATCTAGGTACTAATAGTTAGATCCATTAACACAGATGTAAGATAAAGTTTTGTGAAGGGCGAACCTTACTTAGAAGTTCGATTGCTACGGAGTAAGGGGTGATGTCTTAAGTATTATGTGTTGCTAACGCCCCGCGGTTTTACTCTCTTTGAGCCTTTTGTCGTGGGAATTTCGGGATAAAATATATCTTATAATCTTCCTGTTGAATGTAGCTATTTGTAAATAAAATAATTATTCAAATCGCATTGGAAGATTCTGAGATTAGCAAGTAAAGAAAAAACATTTGTAGTTGTAATGAGTAGATACATAAGCGTCTCTGTGTGCATAACTATTAGTACCGTTGGCAAGATCATTGTTTATATTAATTTGACATACCTCACAGCGAATAACAATATAATCAATTCTCCATTTACTCAAACCTACCTTGCTGTCGCTACTACAAAGACAATTTTCACAGGATTTTGACGCGGACCATGATGCACACTAAGACAATGTGTATGTTTAATTACATACACAAGTATGTATGTATACTCTACTATGTATACTTGAAGTATACCTAAATTTGACAATCAGTAAGGATAGTCATATTAATGCATAGGTAAATATACTAGTACATTTTATCTTGAAATTTGACACCCCAGTGTATTTTAATAACATATGTACGTAATGATGTGTGAAATTATGTAATTTTAACCCAATTACTATAATAGTGATTACACAAACATTTCGCAAGCAATTGTTACTCTCATTTGGTCCAAATTAAACTTGGCGCCAAACGGTCGAACAGTTCATAATTTTTTATAGTTATTTCTGTCGTTATATTAATGTTTATGTTCATTATTATTATGCAAATATGACGGTAAACAAAGCCAAGTAGTGATTTCTTTTGTGGGTCACAATTGTGACACTTAAATTATTGTGTTCCATATTTGACCCAGAAAAATGGAATGAAAATAAACTCATGCATAATTGGCACACTTGCGTTACAGCTCCTTGCATTGCAGTCCCACTCCTGGGCAAAGGGTCATTTTAACAAAAAATATTGCCAGAATATTGATTAACCTAACACATTGAAGACAACCCACTATTCATTTAATAGTGTTACTTCGAGTGAGTTAATTTGTCCGGGTATAATTATTTATTAGCTTACTAACTTAATTACTAGATGTGCCCCGCGGGTTCACCCGCAGCGTACCCGTTCCCGTAGGAATTTCGGAAATTTTTATACATATAAACCTTCCTCTTGAATCACTCTATCTATTTATAAAACCCGCATCAAAATCCGTTGCGTAGTTTTAAAAATCTAAGCATACATAGGGAGAGACAGCGGAAAGCGACTTTGTTTTATACTTTGTAGTCATCTGTGTCTGTACCTATATGTAGTAGTATCAGTAAGTTAGATAGGTATATAGGCTTAGAGCTTACTTTGGGTCTAATTAACCGTGTGTGAATTTGTCCGGGTATATATTATAATAATTATTATTTCGTTCACATTACGATCTCTACTCTAATTGGCTTGCGTTTCTGTTATGGTAATCTTGGTAATTTCTCTCTGAAGTAATACTTAGGTTAATTGAGAACAATGCCTGTGGAATTAATGAGCACTAACGCCATTCTCGATTAGGATATTGTTTGAGAGAATTACCTGATGCGTATCTTTTATATTTACCCGACTGTGCTCAAAAGAAGGGCTAAAATGGAGGTTCTTTTTTAGTGTCAAGTAGTAAAAAGTATTAGCCTGTAATGTCTCACTGCTGAGCAAAGGCCTCTCATCTCACTGAAGATATCAGTGCAGTGAGGAGGATGTAATCACAGCGCTTGATTACTGCGGGTTGGTGATCTCAATCCCGAGTCATGTTGGTTTGCATAAAAATGGATGTAAATGTTTATTATTATCCGACATTTATCTGACACAAGCAGTGCCCTGTAGTTTTACCCACATTGTACTCGTTCTCGTAAAAAATTGGAATGAAAAAGCCTTCCCGTTGAATTTGGCTATCCATTACAAAAAGAATCATTCAAATCGGTTTGGTAGTTCCTGAGATTAATGCGTTCAAACAAACAAAAAAACTCAAACTCTTCCGCGATATTACATTAGTATAGATAAGTATCTTAAGCGCATTGTATCCCGAAATTCCCACGGGAACTGGTTCCGTAACGTAACATCGAAGCTCTGTTTTTGTTTCGAACACATAACAGTTTTGAAACACTAGAAAGCCATCTAAAGCTGCCAAAGTAACTTCCAAATATCGGTAGTGATCAATTAATACTAATAAATACGATATTGATGGTTTCAGTCAATTTATTACGCCACCGGACCCTAATTTTATAGCTGACGGTTACCAAATGTTAGTTATGGAATATAGTTACGAGAAGGGTGAAGTTTCGTAACTATCGGTTACTAAACCGATCTTATAATAGGTTACAAGTTTTCAGTGAACATACTGAGTTAGCTTTTGTTAAGTTACTTTGTTAGGTGTTGGGCAGATTTCAGTCTAGATACAGTAAATATCGTCTGGTCAGTGAAAATCTGTGACGATGCACTAGAGACTAGGTGTCAAACCGACTTACGTCTCTCAAATATATACTAATCTTTGAAAGACGGAATACAAAGTAGAATTAAGACTTAAGTATAGTATAGTTATTTTAGGAGCATCTCACGTGCGCCCCGAGTCATACTTATATAGGTAATTGCACATACACATCGTCTTAAGCTGTGTACAGACCGGCCCAACGAACGCCAACGAACGGGTTTCGTTGACCTTCGTTTCTGCAATCTGGACGGCTTAGCGAATGCCTAACGGAGAATTGAGGATCTAGATAGATAGGATAGATAGATAGATAGGATAGCTTTTCGCTAAACCGTCCAGATTGCAGCAACGAAGGTCAACGAAACCCGTTCGTTGGCGTTCGTTGGGCCGGTCTGTACACAGCTTTAGTGCATCATGGTGCGCATCAAAATCCTGTCAAAATTGTCATTGAAGTAGCGACAGCATGGCAGGTTTGAGTAAACGGAGAACAGTCATTAGTTAATTGACGAGATTTATGTTAAACTAGCAGCGCCCCGCGGCTTTGCCCGCGTTGAGCCCGTTCCCGTGAGAATTTTTGAAAATCCTTTCTTAGTGTGCACTTACGTCACTTGAAGAACCTTCCTGCCAAATTTCATGCTACTAGGTGTAGCGGTTGAGGCTGTGCGTTGATTATCAGTCAGTCAGTCAGTCAGTCAGGACTTTGAATTTTATATATATAGATGACCTTGGACATGATCTAACAATGAAAGCAACAGGGGCCCGCGTTTTAACGCTCTATCTTGACGCCTAAAGAAGTATCATCAAAAAGTGTATATTTAAAAAAGTTGCTATAAATTACTTCATATACGAGTACCTACGCAGTTTGATTCGATGAATCAATATTTGAGTTCGCCAGAGACTAATTCAGCTCGGTAGATGAACTATGTATTTGAATCACAGTTCGAGTTATTTTGAAATTAAACAACTGTTCGGACTGCAATTAGGAAACCAATTATAACTTGTCTTTGAATTTGTTTATTTATTTTACATAACTGTTTAACAATGATGGATGATTGACTAATAAATATTGGTATTTAAAACCAGCTGACGCGTTTTCACCCTTAGAGTACTCGATCCCTTGGCAATTTTGGGATAAGTCAATGCATAAACTATCTCAAGGTCTACTCTATTTCTGTACCAAGTTTCATCAAAATCGGTTGAGTAGTTTAGGCTGAAACCGTGACAAACAATAAGAGTTACTTATTATAATATAACAAGTCTTCTTCTTCATCGAGTGGATGGTCAACCTGACCAATCCTGGTGTCAGAGTTATTGAGCCGCCAAAGGCCTGACATGGCTCGATAAAAAGCAGGAAAGGTGGTTAAATTATAAACTAGTGTTGCGATGTCCCACTGCTGGGCAAAGGCCTTTCATCTCACTGAACATATCAGTACAGTGAGTAGGCTTAGCCATAATCACCACGCTTACCAAATTCTGTTTCCATATAAACTCAAATAGCGCTTTCAAAATGAATGTTCAAACGTGAATCTTCCCGGAATTCGGCCCGGGATTTCAAATTTGGTATTTAAGTGCGCACTGCAATTGCTGTACACTGTCGAGGAGTGTACCACTAATAATATATACCTAGGTACAGTCAAGCCATTAAACACGTTAGCACTTTGTAGCTTTATACAATTTATAAAAGGTGTTATAAAAGTTAAATATTACAAAGTTCTAAAACTTTCTACTGTACGTGTTTATATCACTGAACTCCTAAACGACTGGACCGATTTGAATGATTTTTTTGTATGCGGTGGTACCCTGGATGGTTTAGATTCACACTAGCGACATCTATTGGGTCGCGGGTGGAACCACCGCGTGGAACAGCTAGTCTATATATTATATATAAAAGAAATTCTTGTAAGTGTCAATCGTTAGACCATGTCGGAGGCCTTTAAGCGGTCTAAAAACTTCGACAGGGTTGGCCACTAACTTGCTCGAGTTGTACGTTGCTTAACAATCGCAGTGAGCTAACATCGCTTAGTCAAATACGCGCTATCAAATAGTAAATAGTAGGTATAGATAAATTATTTAAAGTTGACGCGGTCTTGACAGTTCAATTTGCTCTTGAGTGTCTGTGAATAGCGCGAGACGAGAGTTCAACACTTGAAATACAAAGCGATCCTTTCTGCATTCCTTGGAATTAGTTATTACTAGCCGCGCCCCGCGGTGTTACCCCCGTTGTATCGGTTCCCGCGGGAATTTCGGGATAAAATGTATCCCATGTGCTATCCTGATGTATAACCTATATTACTGTAAAGTTTCATTCAAATCCGTCCAGTAGTTTTTACGTGAAAGAGCTACAAACATACATACATCCTTCCATACCTACATACATCCGTTCTCACAAACTTTCGCATTTATAATAGGTATTAGTAGGATAGGATAGTAGGAAGTAGGATTTACCCTCGTTGTGCCCGTTCCCGTGGGATATATTCAAACATTTATTAGCAGATTTTGTCTAAAATAAAATAAGCCCATGTTACTCCTTATTACATCAGCATTTGAAATAATAGACATTACAAAAATAGTTATTAGCCATATTTAAGAGGAAAGTTATAGGCTTATTTCTTCGGCGTTGCTAATACATTATACGATTGTATAATTGACATCCAGACGTCGCTAACAACTATGTCTGCACATATACTGACTCCGTTGAATCGAATCCGCAACAACCGACACAGTAAGCGCTCTTACTAACCACTGTACCACTGTATCAATTCGCCGAATTTCAGAAAATTAAGTGTAAACCTAGCTTTCACAGGAAGCACCCAGTTAACAATCTAGATCCAGGAATAATTTCTGTTAGTTAAATACTAGAATTGTTTACTTTCAGTGTTGTGTTGGGGGAGCTATTAATATGTTTATGTATTCAACGACTGGAACTGAGTTTGGTGTATTGTATATTCTAGAATCTAGACTATGAGTGCTCACGGTTTCATCCGCATTGTACCCGTTTATGAAGGATGGCTCAGCTCCTGCTGCCCAGGGCGAGACACCCCGGGCAGCGCTGATTTTCAGCCACCCCTGTCCCCTGAGGTCTTATGCGGGAACTGGGGGTTAGGGTGCTACGTCGTAATAAAAAAATCTTACTAACGTATATGTACTAATGTACGTACATATAACTCAATGATATGAATAAATCTTGTTGTCTTCTTTAATATCGGTTCTCTCAACAGTGTTGCCTCGCACTCAAACCTCCAACTAAACTCGCAGTGCGAGTTTTGCGAGTCTCGCACACACACTAAACTATTCAACTCTTTTTGTGTCGGTCGTCAAAATATGAATATTTTTACTTTATTTAAGCAACATTGTTTTTGTGAACATAATATTAAAATTCATAGATACACTCCGCATTATCATATTCATCGTTTAGCCGAAATAACAAAGGTTGTAAGCTTGCCAATTTAGAATGTGTGGCGAAAATAGTGATGGGACAAAAAGTGTCTTTTTTATACAAAACTATTTATAGCGCTCGGCGTAGTTTGACTAAGCGATGTTAGTTCATGTGTGCAATTATTAGGAATGTGCAGCTCGACCCCTACTTGGATGGTTTACCGATAGTGGTATTTCTATCTGAGCGGTACCGTGCTTCGAAGGGCACGTTAAGCAGTCGGTCTAGGTTGTTTTAATCGTTCGACCGTGTCGGAGGCCTTTAGGCGGTCTAATAACTTTGACACCAGGGTTGGCCACTAACCTACTCGAAATGAATGAATGAATCTCGGAACCACGGTCAACTGAACTCAGTTTTGGCGAATCAATTTCAAAGATTTGATCTCAGTTTAGCTTTTAAACTAGGATTATGTTGAACTGATCTAGTTCAGTTCAAAAAATTGACGCTAAATCTCTGAGTTGACACTATAATACCTATATTACGCACATTATTATGACAAACTCCTTACTAATTGCCACTATAAATTAGTCAAGAACCGTATTAAACCCAGTTAAGGGTGTAACAGATTAGTCTCAACCCCTATTTACATACAATTACACAAAACCCAAACATTCACAAACAAGATAGAAAAGTATTTGGGAGCAATAAAATACTTTTTAAAAACTAAAGTGAAAAGTTTTATTCACTAAGGACTGTTATAAACGTCCAAACTACGCTAAGGTTACTTAATTAATAATTAGTGAAAAGTTTTATTCACTAAGGACTGACGTCCGAACTAAACTAGGGTTACTTAACTAATAATGAATTATATTCTTAAAACTAAAGTCACTCTTCTTATCGCTTACTTATAGACTAAACATCCTTTCCGGTCATGCGCCCACGCATTCTCGCTAGCTCTTACGCACGGTCAGCGTTAGTGAAATTTATTACCATGCGGCCCGGTGGGTGCATAACTCCTCCCTCATCAAGAGCGAAATTATCGGGTTCTACAATTACTGGATTCCGATGATTTCGCTTAAAATAATATGAATGGAAATAATACTTATAACTATGAAAAATCCATATAAAATCGTGGCTAAACTAACACTTTTGATATTCACTATATTGCCCATTTCACTATCACTTTCACTGAATGTGTCGCTAATTTTCAGGATGCGGGAAATGTGCTTCATTTCTTCCAGATCGATGTTCTTTATATTGATTACAGGTAAGGATGTCGGATTTTCAATTTTCATTTGAGGTAAGGTTGTAACGGCTGCAATTCTGAACTGAAGTTTTTCAGTAAAGGTGCGTTCATAAGTAAGTTCAATCTCATTCAGGTGTAAAGCACAGTTTTCAGATGTTGAAACAACGTATGTGCCCTGTAGTAATACTTTGTTACTCTCGTTTTCACATTTTTCAGTCATTATGGTTGAATTTCGCGTGAATATGATCCAACTTTCCATGCTAATACGCTGTACCTTGATGTCTTCAACTTCAACAGCATATGGTGAGCAAAACGTGAGGTTAGTCTGAAACTTCAGAAGCTGTTCAGCACATGTGGGAGGCTGAAACTGCGCTACGTTGTCGTCGGTACACAGGAAAATGGCTGCGTCGATTTTCTCGCACGGCTGGGATACTGGCAAGTATTTGGAGTCTTTTCGCCAAAAGGTACGGAAAATCGGGAAATAATAACAATTTTCTCGTAGGAAATTGGTAAATGGGAAGAGGATATAATTTGTAATAATCGAAAACTATTTTATCTGTTAACGGTACTTCCATTATAGATGTTATTTGACTTTCCTTTACATATAGTAAGGAACCAGCTTTATTTCAAAGAAGATCTAATAAAAACTCTATATCGCCCCAAAGGATACCATCAGAGAATTCTAAAGAGGTGAAATCACAATCTAAACGTGGTTATACTAGAGTCTTGGTGTCAACTGAAAACTAGTCAGAGACCGAAAGAAATCATCTAAAAATCCCAACCCTGAATTTGGATCCGATGATAAGAAACAAGAAAAATAAGAGCAAACATTACCATCAAAGTGCCACAGCAATCTCTCAATGAGTTAAAACCAAAAGATATTTTTAATAGAATTATAGATTGCAATGAACTGTTTAAAACTATCCAACATTTTAGTGACTAAAGTCATTTTCATTTTATTTGCAAAATTAGAAGCTTATGGAATAAGGGGAGTAGCCCTTAACCTCATAAAATCATACCTAACGAACAGAAAACAAATAACAGAAATAACCAAACTAGATTTCCTGTCTATCTATCATAAACTGGTTAGAATCAAATAATTTAAGAATAAATATAGACAAAACACACTTCATTACATTCAAAAATAAAAATAGTAACTTTAATTCCGTAAATATAAAATATAACCATGATCCTATAAAAGAACTTCAATCAGTTAAGTTCCTCGGTATCCATATAGATGCAGAACTAACATGGAAAACACATGTAGAACAATTATGTATTAAAATAAATAAATTTGCATATACGTTATATATGTTACAAAAAGTAACTAACCAGTATACGCTTCTTAACGCCTATCATGCATATGTCGGATCTATACTTAAATATGGTGTTCTGTTTTGGGGTAACTCTACAGAGAAGCTTGCAGCATTTAGAGCCCAAAAGAAATGTATTAGGTCTATGTGTACACTTAAAAAAACCGATAGTTGTAAGTCATATTTTATAAAAAATTCAAAAGTAAACGCCATATTAACAAAATAATATTTCCACATTGCAGAACAAATAAATTTAATAATAGCTTGTTTTTTCTAGGCATCAAAATCTATAATTCTATTCCACTTTCAATTAGAAAAATAGACAGGACAGACAAGTTTAAACTAAAACTAAAAGAGTATCTTTTACTAAAAGCATACTACTCATTAGAAGAATTTTTTGCAGATAAACACATATAATAATTAATAATGTAACTAGGTCTAAGATGTTAAGTTTTACTCTATAGTTTAGTTGATTTTAAGTTTTAGTTTATTTTAGTTCCTATAGTTTTTGATTGTTTAATAGTTTATTTTAGTATTTAGTTTTTTTATTTTTATATTTTAGTTTTGATTTTATATTTTGCACACCCTTTGGGTTTGTAAATAGATGTAACAACTATTTACGCAAATAAATGATTTGATTTGATTTGATTTGATTTGATTTTCTTACCTAGAGCTCTTTCTTTCGACTCTATCATGGATATTTCCTTATCATAACGTAAAGCATCTGTATAATCTAAATTTCCTGAAAAGGGGCTTCCTGTCATACTTAAGCTTCTTACAAACTTCACAACTATTTATAACTAAAGATATTATTTCTTGCATATTATTCCAAAAATAGTTCCTTTTTATTCTAAACTAAGTTTATTTTATTTAATAACAATAAAATCTACTTAATACATTAAATTAAATGGTCTACCGATTTTTAGGTAAGTCAAATAAAAGTTATAAAGGAAAAAGTTCGATTCCTACTATAACAAAGAATAGTGGGGAAAGGATGGCGAAAAATCTCACTCACCTGCCAGTCACCACCATGCTTAGGTATTGTCTCCAAGGTCCTTTTCAAATTTATCTGGTTCGCGGATCGCCACGGGCTGAAGACCGAACGCGCTTTTCACGCTTTTTAATCGTTTTTTCGCGCACGAATCAGCAGCACACTGTAGTGCGATCCTACCGGCTGCGCCAGAAAAGTATTTGGGAGCAATAAAATACTTTTTAAAAACTAAAGTGAAAAGTTTTATTCACTAAGGACTGTTATAAACGTCCAAACTACGCTAAGGTTACTTAATTAATAATTAGTGAAAAGTTTTATTCACTAAGGACTGACGTCCGAACTAAACTAGGGTTACTTAACTAATAATGAATTATATTCTTAAAACTAAAGTCACTCTTCTTATCGCTTACTTATAGACTAAACATCCTTTCCGGTCATGCGCCCACGCATTCTCGCTAGCTCTTACGCACGGTCAGCGTTAGTGAAATTTATTACCATGCGGCCCGGTGGGTGCATAACTAGATGTAAATAATTTGAACAACTAAACGAAACAATGCATAATTAAATATGGCGGCGGTAAACAATTGATCTGTCACCAATCTATTTGAGGGCTGTCACCGCACGTTCAGTGAATTACATTAAATCCACTAACAAATTATTTATTTATCTATATTTTGCCAACAGCTACAACATATTTAATTACGACTACAGCCTTCGATCAACAATACACAACTAGATATCAGGTCACGTACAAAATCAAAGCTAAATACTGTCCGCGTGGATGACATGTGACAGCTTAATTTGTTTACTACCGAACTGAAACAAAAAGTTTTAAAACAGTTCGAAGTTCAACCTAATTACAACCATGATCTAGCCTAGCTAACCTAGCAATAAAGTATCAAATTTTATACATAAAATAAGTGAAAATAACGCCTCACTTTTGACAAATGAGGCGTTATTCACCGAGACGTATTTTTACGCCGAATCGACATCTAGTTGTGTATTGTTGATCGAAGACTACAGCATTATAAAAGTTGCCACTCAAATATGTGTGCCACTTACAGGCATCTAGAGCATTCACATACAACATACACAAATTTTAAAACGTATGTGTATCACAAAAGATACATAATTAGTACAAAAAACCGGCCATGTGCGAGTCGGAGTCGCGCACGGAGAGTTCCGTACTTTAAAAAAACGACAAAAAATTACGTTATTTGTATGGGAGCCCCCTTGAATATTTGTTTTATTTTATTTTTAGTATTTGTAGTTATAGCGGCAATAGAAATACATCATCTGTAAAAATTTTAACTGTCTAGCTATCACCGTTCCTGAGGTGACAAATGGACGGACGGACGGACAGCGAAGTCCCAGTAACAGGGTCCCGTTTTTACCCTTTGGCTACGGAAACTTAAAAATAACACAAAATAGTAAAACCTAAAAATAAAAAAGCCGGTAATTCGCACATCACTAGTGTCCCTTTCTATTTGAATTCAAAGCTGAAGTGAATCCTAGAAGTAGGGTTGTACCTACCTAGATATAGGTAAACGGGGTATAAACAAAGTGTTGGTGGCGAACCCAAGTGCCGTTGTTTTTATATGATACTACCTTACATTGTATGTAAAATCTCGCGATTTTATCTATTTAATAGAATATTCAGGGGTCCTTTGAATACCGTTGGTATGGGCAAGTCTGAAACTACAAAAGATACGAAGATATTTTGTAAGCAACCAAGTCATCTATTTACCTAGATGACTACCAAGGCTCTAGGCTACATACAAGCCACCTGCCTGTGCGTTCACATCCCTAAATCATTCATTAATTATCGAGTTGGTTAGTGGCCAGCTGGAGCCGGAGTTTTTAGACCGCCCAAAGGCCTCCGACATGGTCTAACGATTGAAACCGTCACCGACTGCTCAACGTGCCTTCCTAAGCACGATCACGCCCTTAATTATATCTACTCTTGAATCGATTCTCGAGTAAGATATTCTCGATAGTTATCAAGTGAAATGAGCGTTTGGAATCTCGATTCCCTCTCGATAAATACTCGATATCATTAATTAATGAAGAGGCTAAATCCTCATTATAATCATATCTCTTTGCCTGGCTAGTTGATATTTTGGATGTATTAATTGTGTGCTAGTGAAATAAACTATCACCGCCTTATTATAATAAACGCAGTTTAAATAAAACATTGTTACACTGTGTTTTGTCTCTTTTGCTCTTCGGAAAATTGCGTATGTCAGAAAGTGACAAACCATTTGATAGCTAAAATGTCCCTTAGTGTCCTGTGGTTTTACCCACGTTGTTTCAAATCCCGTGGGAATTTTGGAATGAAAACTAGGTCATAACTTTCATCGAAATCGTAGCTATCATATCCAAAAATAATTTCAATTCCGACTTGTTAAATTGCGTTTAAACAAACAATCAAAAGTTCAAACAACAAAATTACTTACTAACCTATATAGAAATCTCACTGTACTGATATCCTCAGTGAGATGAGAGGCCTTTGCCCAGCAGTGGGACATTACAGGCTAATACTTTATTTTACATGAAATAGTAACCTACACATTATGAAAGCACTTTTAGCTAACGAATAGTAAAAGTATGTCGGTACAAATAGGTATTCGCGTGGAATAAACACTGAAACTGCTCAGACGAGTCTTTACAGCGGATCTTTTTTGTCGAAATTGAACCCTTATGGCCTCTTCTTCTTCTTGTTGGGGCCCAAAAAAGCCAACCGAATTGAGAATCTCCTCCTTCGGTTTTTGAAGCCGGTTAAAAATTTAATCAAATCAAGTGAATTATGGGGGATTAGGCGTAACCACCACGCTTTTTTGTCAGAATGGGGTCTCAAACCTAATCACGTTTGAAAGTAATGTACCTACCACAAGACCCACAAAATTGGCGTACTAGCTTAAGCGCGCTTTTCCGTATAAGCGGAGCGGAGCGCAACCAATCATAACGCATCACGGAGAGATTTGACAAGCCCGTTGGCACAGTGGCAGTGGGAGCGCTTACTGTGTCGGGGGTTGCGGGTTCGATTCAACGGAGTCAACAATATGTGCAGACGTAGTTGTTAGCGACGACGTCTGGGTGTCAATTATATATCCTTATAAAATATTTGTGTATGTATATGTAGTAGTATCAGTTAATTACATGTCATAACACAAGCTTAGAGCTTACTTTGGGTCTAATTACCTGTGTGTGAATTTGTTCAGGTATATTTATTTATTTTTATTTATTTATTAGATTTTGACCATTTCAATGCGTTGTGATTAGTCAATGGACCTCAGCACCGCTCCGCTCCCCTCAATGGAAACGCACGCTTACTTCCTTCATGCTTATAATCCCGCTCAAAGAAAAAAAAGTCCCACGTCTTCACAACCCCAAAACGAGTACACCGTAACGTACAAACGTACACCCAACTTCATCGACTAACGTACATATTTCCCAACGGATTTGGACGCATGCAATATGCACGCGGTGACGTCATATCGAAATATTTTCCTACTACAAATCCGAACATTGAAAATTTCGTACAATGTTCATTTTGCGGTATTGAGTTTGATGTTTCCAGATGAGACTAAACAGGTGCATCCGAATTCTTACTTCATATTGTCATCACTACATAGTATAAAACAAAGTCGCTTTCCGCTGTCTGTCTATCTATCTGTCCCTATGTATGCTTAGATCTTTAAAACTACGCAACGGATTATGATACGGTTTTTTTTTTCAATAGATAGAGTGATTCAAGAGAAAGGTTTATATGTATAAAAATTCCCCAAATTCCCACGGGAACGGGCACAACTCTGATAAAACCGCGGGGCGCTGCTAGTGTATATATAGGGTATCATAGCAAGTGCATTTGTACACAAAAAAAAATGTACTTACACTAAATTTTCTTCCGAGAATTAAAATGTGGACTAATGTCACCTATTCTCTATACTTCATACTACAAATAAATAAAATTTAATTTGTCTGTTTATAAACAGACAAATTTAATTTGTCTGTTTATAAACAGACAAATTAAATTATAATATTAATTATTAATAATTATAATATTATAAATAATATTAAAATAATCGCTTTTACTAAGTGCATATAGAATACACACGACACATAGTATACCAAATCAACATACTTTTTTAAAATTTTGTCTTTTTGTTCCGGCTACTCTATAAAATGGCGAGACCGATTTTGACTGGACTTTCACTGGCAGATAACTGATATAATAAGAAGTTACTTACGCTATTTTATCCCCAAATTCCCGCGGGAACAGGTAAAACGCGAGTAACACCGCGGGGCGCGGCTAGTTATGTTACAAGTACATTAGTATTATATTTACATTCTTTATACCTCAATGACCAATGTAATCAATTTTCAAGCCGAAGACGATTCCTCCTGAAGAGGAAAAAGGTTCAGTGATTTCGTTCCATTCCTTCCGCATCACTGAACCCTTCCTCGATGGGAGAAGTTGTATTTAGTTAAAAATCAGTCATGATAGTTCGAACTCTCGTAAGAAAAATAAATATACTCTTTGGTATTTGGAGGAATTCGAACTTCATCCTTCTTCTTCTTATCGAGTGGATGGTCAACCTGACCAATCCTGGTGTCAGAGTTATTGAGCCGCCAAAAGCCTCTGACATGGCTCAAGTAACGACTACTATCCGTAGAAAGTAACCGGGACCGACGGCTTAACGTGCTTAACTTCATCCTGTATACATTATACTAAATGAAACGGGTCTGTATCGCGTTAGATAATTTAACGTATTTTACTAAAATACGTACCCGTTGAGTTATCCCGTGACCACGAGCGGTGTAATTCGCTCGAAACGTCGGGTAATTTTAGCAAAATACGTTAAATTATCTAACGCGATACAGACCCGTTTCATTTAGTATAATGAGTGCAAATCGTGTGAGTTTAAAAAGTATGTTCATCCTGTATAGTTCAAAGGATGGAGGTCCTCCTCACTGTATTGATATCTTCTGTGAGACGAGAGGCATTTGGCCAGCAGAGGGACATTATAGGCTAATACTAGTGTAAGGGTGCTTATGGCAAGGTGACATTGAAGATAAGTAACATAAATATTAACCACTTAATAATTTACATTGAAAAATTCTATCATAACTCTCATAATAAGTGATACTTAAGACACGATTACAGTAAGCCGTTCTTCGCATGCAACATGCTAGACAGCTATAGTGTAAAGAATACGGCAGTTGGTCTCATTCAGTGAAAGACTGCAATTGTCAAATAATTAGTTGCTTGTCAGTCAGCGGACAAGCTAATGAACATGACATTTAGCGAACGAAGTAGATTGAAACAAGATCGACTGCATTAGGTAAACGTGGTAGTGGTTTTTTTCGGTTTCACCCGCGGTCACTAGTGGTGCAATGCAATCCACTCGAAACGGCGGGAAATAAAAAGTAAGTAGTTTTACTAGCTTTATAAACTTTCTACCGTGAAAAAACCCGTGTGAGTACGTTTACTAAACGCAGTAGTGTATTCGTTTCATTACCGTCAAACGAGAAACTCAAGATGTTCTTAAATACGCCGTTTCCGATTCAATTTATTAATACAAGTGCAAACGTTACTGTCACAATAAAATGGCGTAGTTATTACAAAATGGCGGAGTTATTACAAAATGGATCCTTGTGTCGATTGCATTGGAATTGCAAATTTGATATTGGTTTCACTATTAATGTTCCCACGATGCGGTGAATAAATACAAGTGTATTTACATAGGTATAGTACAGTAGTCGACTGAAACAGTTACCCATCGACTTTTGGTCGAAGATTTTATTGAATCTTTCTATACCTTGCCTCATATAGCGTAGGTAGCTCGTTATTTGACTTAGCGATGTTAATTATTGCGATTGTTAAGCAACGTGCAGCTCGACCCCTACTTGGATGGGTGGCCGATAGTGGCATTTATATCTGGGCGTTACCGTGCGGAGGGCACGTTAAGCAGTCGGTCTCGGTTGTTTCAATCGTCTGAACAGTCTTTAGACCATTCGGAGGCCTTTAGGCGGCCTAATTACTCCGACATCATGTTTGGGCACTAACTTACACGCAATTACCTACTTACCTTACCTTTGCGATAAGAACAATGTGTGTCAAAAAAAATGATTTTGCCAGTCTGTGATAAACTTTGAAAAGGACAAAAGATCGTTAACGAAACATTATCACAAAAAAACTTAGTAGTGTTGGTGGTGTAACAAAATTTAAGAGCACACAATTTTTACTAATTTTACTATGAAAGATATAAAAAAATAACACAGTTTGTTGGGTAAACCTTTCCGCAGAGTACTGTACGTTCACTTGAAATAATATTGTGGGATAGGAAAGTTTTGTACTCGACATAAAATAGGTATAGGGAAGCAAGCTGTAGTCACTATATATTTGTATTTGCTCTTATGACGTCATTTGACTGCACGTAGATATGTAATGTGGAGCAACGTGCAGCCCAGAATAACTGAGATGGGTGGCCGATAGTGAATCTTTCTGAGTGCTACCGTGCCTCATTGAATTTTCATTTAAAGGTATTATCATTTTCAATAAATAGAGTCACTTGTAGAATCCAGTCGAAATGGTTGTGTTCCGATTATAATTTTCGGGTTCGTTGTAGATCATTTTATTATATTATAACCAACGCCCCGCGGTTTTATCCACGTAGTGCACGTTCCCGTGGGACTTTCGGGATAAAACATAAGCTTATAACCTTCGCACGCGCAAGTCGTAGCTAAGACACCGTCTTCTAATTTGCGTCTCAATATTATCTTTAATTAAAAAACCGGCCAAGTGCGAGTCGGAATCGCGCACGGAGGGTTCCGTACTTAAAAAAACGGCACAAAATCACGTTTGTTGTACATATGCCCTTGAATATTTATTTTATTTTATTTTTAGTATTTGTTGTTATAGCGGCGATAGAAATACATCATCTGTGAAAATTTCAACTGTCTAGCTATCACCGTTCTTGAGATACAGCCTGGTGACAGACGGACGGACGGACAGCGAAGTCTCAGTAATAAGGTCCCGTTTTTACCCTTTGGGTACGGAACCCTAAAAAGTGTATTCATTTCGAGAGTAAAACCGCAAGGTGTTAGTGTTCTGAATAAGCGAAATCCCAGATTTGAAACAAACTTCCATAACTCCAAAGTTGTCTCTGGAACTAATTAATTAAGTCTCTAGTTTCTGAAACAACCAGGTTTCTGATCTACCTAGGTAGTACATATAAACCTAAGTTGATAATTAAACTTAGTTAAGTACTACTAGTCGCAAATTCATTCTACCAATAATATAAATGCGAAGTTTGTGAGGATTGATGGTTTGTTAGGCTTTCACGAAAAAACTACTGATCGGATTTGGATGAAACTTTACGGTAATATAGGTTATACACCTCAATAATACATGGGATAAATTTTATCCCGAAATTCCCGCGGGAACGGATACAACTCGGGTAATACCGCAGGGCGCGGCTAGTTTTATTATAATTTGAGAAGAACTATTAAGTACATACACGGAAAATTGTTGGTCCTGGTTGTTTTTGTTACACCTCGGAGGCCTTTAAACGGTCTAAAAATTCAAACACCAGGGTTGCCCACTGACCTACTCGAATTAACTTAGTTACCTGATAACGCAGATTTATAAAAAGCGGTATTCATTTTGTGTAAAACAGTATCACAAACCCACAATAATCTTCGTCTTTATTATATAACTAGCAGCGCCCCGCGGTTTTACCCGCGTTGTGTCCATTCCTGTGGGAATTTCGGGATGAAAAATAGCCTATGTTACTCGTGGATAATGTAGCTTTCGAATGGTGAAAGAATTTAAAAAACGGTCCAGTAGTTTTTGAGCCTATTCATTACAACCAAACAAAGAAAGTTTTCCTCTTTATAATATTAGTGTAGATAATGGTACCAAACGGTATTAATACTTAGTCCTCATGTAAAATTATGCCTCAAAATTAGTATTCAAACGTAATATCTAGACTGGAATATCTTATTCTGGAATATGAATATGTAATAAACGAGTGAATTATGTTTGACTAACACGACCCGCGGTTTTATATGCTTTGAACGCGTTTTTAATACAGTTTATATATTATAATAGTACATATTTGTATATTCATAATTTTGTATTAAATAGTATATTCATATTCAATTTTAAAAGAGGTCATGTCCTAGGTTAACTAACTTAGTTTGGCTTATCGCGATTGTTAAGCAACGTGCAGCTCAGCCACTATTTGGATGGGTCGCCGATAGTGGCATTGCTATAGTTTCAAAGATTCTCAATGTAGGTTTATATATATTTCTATTTGAGATAAATATTGGGTGTCCCAAAGTACTGCTACATGAAGAAGAAAAATATATATTTAAGGCTTGCGGCGTCCGTTGTTTTTACCTGCGATATGCCCATTCCCATGGGAATTTCGGGATGAAAAATAAACGTTTAGCCTTCCCATTGAATGTGGCTATCTATTTCAAAAAGAATTATTCAAATAGGACTGATAATTCTTCAGATTCGGTCGAACATACAAACAAATTTTACCTCTTTATAATATTAGTATAGGCAGCATTTACTTAAGTTTACAGTCGAGGGACACCTTGTACAGTTTAATTCTATTATAAAATTCAATCAATGAACTACAAAGTCCAACAAAACTTATAAAATCTATTTTAAACACATTTAAAACACATAAAAATGTATTTAACAGAGGTATCGTGATCTTTCCAATGTAACACGATTAATTTTAAACTATATTTACATAATGCCCGTTTAAATAGCCCTAATACAAAGTAATAACGGTTACTTCTTAAGGCTCTGGTTTTATTGATGAGCGGGCGACGAGCGATGGCGATTATGGTAGCGAATAATTTGACACGTGAGAATTTCGCGGTTTAGTGATCTCAATTAGTATAGATCTCAACGAGTACAACGCGGGTAACACCGCGGGGCGCGTCTAGTAACTCATAAATATTTGAAGACACTAGACGTAATTTGAAACAGATTGTAAGTCTTAGGGTGCGTTTACACATAAGCGGAGCGGAGCGCAATTGACCAATCACGATTAATTAGGAAAAGAATTGACAACTTTAATGCGTTGCTAACAAATTCAGTATCTTGTGATTGTTCAATTGAGCTCCGCCCCGCTGCGCCTCACTCCGCACCGCTCCTCTCCGCTTCTATAGCCACGCCCCTTCAGCCTTTATCACTGTAACTACGGCCTAAGAAACTATAAAATTTCAATTTATGTTTAAAACGAGACTTTGTTTGAATTGACTCCAGTTAATTCACTATAAAGCTATTCCATTTGCATATTGTAAGCTCTTTACAGCGAGCTTTTGCGTCTAACTTTAAAAGCGATTTCATTCAATATGTACTAAGTAAGTTCGTGTGGGTGGCCTGTGGTGTCTAGTTTGAAACCCGCCTAAGGGTGCCTGTCCATTGATGCGGAGCTAGACTATAGGATTGTATAGTATAAACCAATAGGAATGTATACTTTATACCGATATGCTTAAAACTCTGACACCACAGGCCACCTACTATTTTTATTTATTTCCCGCGTTTACGTTCCCGCGGGATTTTCGGGATAAAATGTATCCCATATGTTATTCTGATGTATAACCTATATTACTGTAAAGTTTCATCCAAATCCGTTCAGTAGTTTTTTTCTTGAAAGAGTAACAAACATACATATATCCTTACAAACTTTCGCATTTATAATAATAATAGAATTACGGTTAAAACCACACTACCTATTCCAAAACAAATAATTATACAAATCGCATCTCACAAAGACGTCCAAACTACCTAATCTTCTTCTTCTTCATCGAGTGGATGGCCAACCTGACCAGTCCTGGTGACAGAGTTATTGAGCCGCCAAAGGCCTCTGACATGGCTCAAGTAACGACTTCTATCCGTAGAAAGTAACCGGGACCGACGGCTTAACGTGCCCTCTGAAGCACGGAATCATCTTACTTTTCGGGCAATCAGGTGATTCAGCCTGCAAAGCCCTACCAAACTGAGGGCAGTCTCACAAAGAGATTTTTGTGAGATATTGTTGTCCCTACCGGGAATCGAACCCGTAACCGCCGGATCGTGAGCCGGGCGTTCAAACCACAAGACCACGGAGGCTGTTAAACTACCTAATTAACCCACTAGATGGCGTTGTAGTAAAACGGAAACCACCAAATCGACTGTAAAATCTATCCAATTTCCTTACACATTACACCGAAGGAGTTAACTCTAAAAGCTTTAGGCATTCTCTTGAAGTACCCTACAAATTGATTTAACTACGTGTATTAAGTAGGGGATCCATTTTGCGTCCTAAATTACGATTTTATTAGCAATAGAGGGCGCGGAATTATGTAAGAGAGTCGATTTAATGCAATTAATAATGTTATACAGGATTTTGTTAATGACTTACTCAAATTAGTTAGTAAACTTATAAAAGGGATATACTGTTATAATTGAGTATTGGTAATATAGATACTAGAGCAGCCCGCGATTTTACCCGTTTTTTGTTCTTGTTTCTGTGGGAATTTCGGGATGAAAATTTACCTTTAACCTTCCCCTTGAATGTAGCTATCTAATACAAAAAGAATCATTCAAATCCAACTAGCAGTTCCAGAGATTAGCGCGTTCAAACAAAAGACAAACTTTTCAGCTTTTATTATATTAGTATCTAAGTCAATTAAGTCTTACTTAGTTTCCTACCTTTGTATTCTACGCTACTAGCTCGTTCCTAAGTTTATATTATTAAGTACATAACAGAAATCATAACCAACAATTGCAGGCTGAATCACCTGATTGCCCGAAAAGTAAGATGATTCCGTGCTTCGGAGGGCACGTTAAGCCGTCGGTCCCGGTTACTTTCTACGGATAGTAGTTGTTACATGAGCCATGTCGGAGGCCTTTGGCGGCTCAATAACTCTGACACCGGGATTGGTCAGTTTGACCGTCCACGATGAAGAAGAAGAAGAACCAACCAATGAATGAAAACAATTAAATAAAATACAAAGAAAACTATCGTAGTTTCAAGGATACTTTAAAGTTGAACAATTTGAAAACAATTGAACAACAATTTTGAACAATTATCGCTTAAATCACAAGAGTGTAACCATTAGCCACTTTCGTTTTTTGTACCAATTCTTTGATTACACAGATAGTATGGAGTAGCCACGAGTATTTTTTACCGACGAACATACAAAATTAGCAGTGCCTCGCGGTTTTACCCGCGTTGTGTCCGTTCCCATAGGAATTTTGGGATGAAAAATAGCCTATAACCTTCCCGTTGATTGTGGCAATCCATTGCAAGAATTCAAATCGGACTAGTAATTCCCGAGATTAGCTCGAACATACAAACAAACTTACAAATTTTACCTCTTTATAATATTAGTATAGATTCAACTTTAACATCTCAAATTGATACAACTTTAAAACTTGTCAGAAGGTCGACTAAATATGTAGATTATTTATATCTTTTTATTTACTAGATTTTGAAAGCGGTTAGATTTTTTCCTCGAATTTTCACTATACTCGGAATTTTTATTAGATTCCAGATTTGACATTAGCTACTGTCATTTTGTCAAATAATGATACCACATATAATAGTGTAGTGTAGTGATACGAATATCTTATTTCATTGCGAATCGATATTTTGTATCCGAGATGTATCCGATGTATTTTCTCATTGTTTTTTACTTATTATTAAACTAGATTATATCAGATTTTTTTTGACACCAATATATAATTACTTGGAATGAACAGTCTAGCACATTAACCAAAACATACAACGTTTTTTTTCTGTTTTATTTGTCATGTTCCTTCATGATCACATTTTTTTATTTATTTCACACACAATTATAAAAGAAAAGTCTCAGATCGTTAATTAATCGTCAAAACTAAATTATCGGTTCAGAAATATTTAATTTCCTGATATACTTAGTTTACGAGAGTAAAATTATAAACGAGAAGAATCGATCCGGAAATATTCCATTTCCATATCGAATAATTTCGCAACGTCACTATTTAGTATTTGTCATAATGTTGCAACACTGAAATTGTCAAATCTGGAATCTAATTAAAATTTTTAGTATAGCTTTCATTTTCTGTAGTACCTACGTATGACCATCCCATATTGTTACTTCATCTCAGAACCACAACATAATTGTTCTAAGAGGTTCTAATTTGACACGCAACATGTTCTCAAGACAAAGGATTTTGTGTGCGTTTTCAAAAGCAATAAAACATTCACTCTCTATTAAGCTCAGCGCGGCTAGCATAAAAACAAAAACATCTCTCTACTCTTCCCAAAAGATTTGGTAGAGAAACTGATGTTACCACTAATATATTGCCTAATAATTCGACGTTGCAACATCGGATTCATTCATTCAATTCGACTGTTCATTCCACTTTTTCTGCTATGATTGACTGGATATTGTATGACAGTGACATGTTTGATACATTTTTAATGCATTTAGTATTCACACGAGAGTTTTTGACGTTGCATATAGTTATACAAAAATTGTCTAAAAAGGAAGAGATAATCCTACTAATATTATAAATGCGAAAGTTTGTATGTATGGATGTATGGATGTTTGTTGCTCTTTCACGCAAAAACTACTGAACGGATTTGGATGAAACTTTACAGTAATATAGGTTATACATCAGAATAACACATGGGATACATTTTATCCCGAAATTCCCGCGGGAACGTGTACAACGCGGGTAACACCGCGGGGCGCGGCTAGTAAGAAGATAAAACCTTTGTCTTCTGTGATATGCTAGCCGGGCAGGTGTTATTTACCAACATTTTGCTCATACAGGTTTCTCAAGTTTAAGCGAACACTACTCATTTTGAATAGAAACTACATTTACGGATACACTTCGCTTATATTTAACACTAGCAGCGCCCCGCGGTTTTACCGGCATTGTGCCCGTTCCCGGAGGAATTTTGAGATGAAAAATAGCCTATAACCATCCCTTTGAATCGAGAAGCCCGTTGGCAAAGTGGCAGTGAAAGCACTTACTGTGTCGGGGGTTGCGGGTTCGATTCAACGGAGTCAACAATATGTGCTGACATAGTTGTCGGCGACGATGTCTGGGTGTCAATTTTTATAAAGTATTTGTATATGTAGTAGTATCAGTGAGTTAGATTCCATAGCACAAGCTTAGAGCTTACATTGGGTCTAATTGACCGTGTGTGAATTTGTCCGGGGTATATAATTAAAGCTTAGTAAAGCTTTAGGTATCTATTTTTTATTGGCTGCGACACTAGAGTTCGATATAACGAAAGAAAATAGGCGTTTTGCCAGAATCGATGGCAGACTAGTTCCTAAGTCTGATCGAGGTCACTCTATTAGCACCAATAAAACTTACAAAGAACCAAGATTCAAGATTCATTGCCCTTGAATTAGTTACACGTTAAAGTTGCTTCAAAGTTTCGGAGTTTACTTTAATATTTATTGGTCTGTTTTCGGTAGCGATTGTAACAGTGGCTAGCTACGGTAAAGGCCTATACTGCGTTAAGCGTGCACACGCCGCGGTTCCATACAAAAGTGAACCGCCGCAGGCGCCCGCCGTAACAGCAATGTCGTTACACCTGTCAACACCTTTATTCATTCACTAGCAGTGCCCCGCAGTTTTCCCGTTGTTCCTGTTCCCGTGGGAATTTAGGGAATTTTTATACATACAAACCTTCCGGAAGAATCATTATTAATAATCAATCTAATAGTGTCCTAAACGTCATCATTTATACAAATGACACGTGAACCCGCGGGCAAAAGCTAGTTAACATCGAAACCATAACATAGAAATCATATCATAATTATCATGCTTTGATTACATATTATCCGACAGAAATTGGACAGGGGTGGATTGCTCTATAGTGTCAAATGCTAAAAAGAATAAATATATTTATTACTAGCTGCTCCTCGCGGTGTTACCCGCGTTGTACCCGTTCCCGCGGGACCTTCGGGATAAAATGTGACAGGAGACTTTCGCATTTATAATATTAGTTGATAATAAGTTTGTTTGCTTTTTATTCATTGAAACACGATATCATAATATGATAGGTAGCATCTCAGTTGACAATGGGCGTTTTTCCATTACCCGGCCCGGCACCGGGGAAGCAAAAATGTATGAAAATGTATGGCTCGCTTTTTGACTTACCGGCACCGGCGCCGGCCCGGCATTGAGTCCTGCCGGCGCCGTCGAACAGTTCGAAGTTCAACCTAATTACAACCATGACACCTAGCAAGAAAGTAGCAAATCTTCAAATATTTAAAATTACTCCTGTCACTTAGAAACGAATATTCAACATTTAGTGTGAAATCAACCTTAACGACCTACAAATAAAGTATTTTATCGAAGGTGTCAGTACTGTACCACTCACCGGGCGTAAACCGGCATCGACACCGGCGCAGTGGAAAAACGAAACCCCGGCGCCGGTGCCGGTGCCGGTGCCGGGTAATCGAAAAACGCCCAATGTGTTATTAATACTAAGGTTGAAGTTTTTTTGATTCTGAAAATCCAGTTTGAAGATATTTCAAACGATATTCTTAACGAGAATATAGAATGCTTAATAAATGCTTTTAAACACGAACCTCAATCCGACCCTGTAAATTCGTAAACAAGACTCATATCAATATTTACTTATGCGGGCTTTTATGATAACCTCTGTCATCGAACATAGTAACTCGATCCAAAATTACATTTCAATCATTGGAATTAGCGAATCCATTCCGAGATATATTTGCTTTGAACCAAAGTTATCAACCTTTATCACTACATAGTATAAAACAAAGTCGCTTTCCGCTGTCTGTCTGTCCCTATGTATGCTTAGATCTTTAAAACTACGCAACGGATTTTGATGCGGTTTTTTTCAATAGATAGAGTGATTCAAGAGGAAGGTTTATATGTATAAAAATTTGCGAAATGTCCACGGGAATGGACACAATGCGGATAAAGCCGCGGGGCGCTGCTAGTCTTTCATAAATATGTAGTTTGTTATGTTAACCTGTTTAGATAATTTTGTATTCTGAATGAAAGTTTCGTTTATATATTGGTATAATCTTACATTTTTATGTGACGCCTTGGCACTTACAGGAATTGTTGTCATACTTGATACTTTTGTAATTATTTACATACTATCCGCGGTCCACGGCGTACCTGTTCCCGAAGGAATTTCGGGATACAATGTACCCATGTGTTATTCTGATTTATTACCTCCGTGCTTCGGTTGATCTTCATGTAACAACTACGATCCGTACTAAGGAACCGGGACCGACGGCTTAACGTGCATTCCGAAGCACGGAATCGTATTACTTTTCAGGCAATCAGGTGATTCAGCCTGCAATGCCCTAACCAAACTGATTGCAGTCTCACAAAGATATTTTTGTGAGATTTTGTCCCCTCCGGGAATCGGACCCGGAACCTCCGGATCAGGAGCCGAGCGCTCAAACCGCAAGACCACGGAGGCTGTTACTATGTAGCGACTAGGATAGAGACACGTGTAATATATATTTAGCACACAATTTATCCCATAAATTAAATGAGCTTACCCAAACGTAATCTAATGAAAGTTTTAGTATAAAGTTTATAATTTACTTTATTCGTAACCTTTGTGGCTTAACGTTTGTTGAATAAATAAAACGGTCCACTGTGCGGTTTGACCTTTTCTGAATTTATTCGATTTCAGGTTTTCAGATTAAGCAGTGTAGTTTCAGAATTAAGGTAATAATTATCTTGCTTTGGTTTCACGGGTTTATTTTTGGTAGTGTACTGATAAGCTTGTTAAAATCGGGCTTTGAAGTGGGTATTTTGATCCCAGAGTTTCAATTTTCAAAAATATTTTTTATGGTTTCAGGTAAGTTCCTAACTCAGTTACTTGGTTGAAGTCTTAAAGGAATAAGTAAGTACAACTTAGAAACTTAATGCGGATTGCATCAAGGACTATGGGTGATTATTCGAAACTTAAATTTGTTTAAGAAGCAAAAGCTGTCCGTTCAAATTTGTATTTTATATTGTACGAAATAGAACACTATTTGAAACGAACGTCACTTGTTTATAAAACATATTTAGGCGCTCAATAATAATGAATATAATTAAGAATGTTTGTTTAATCCACCCTTATTGACACTATTAAAGTTCTAGTTACTAATGATTCCCTAAAAGATGTTATTGAGATTTTTCACATTTAAGGTAACTATGAAAAAATCGTCCATTAGATAATTGATGATTTAAGTGAAGTTTCAGTACGGCAGTCAATAAAATTAACGCTTGTACTTACAGACGTCAAATTCTTCCTTAGTAAACAGATATACATATTTCTGTTGTAAAGATTCAATGAGTGATTTTCACAAGTAATGTATGAAAAATTACTTTAATTAATTAAGTGCCGATTTAATGGACGTCTCTGAGTGGGGTGGTAAGAGACTTGCTGTCATCACTACATATTATAAAACAAAGTCCCCGGCCGCGTCTGTCTGTCTACTCGCGATAAATATCAAATACCACTGCACGGATTTTGACGCGGTTTTTTTAAATAGATAGAGTGATTCAATAGGAAGGTTTTTATGTCTAAAAAATCCCGAAATTCCCACGGGAACGGGCACAACGCGGGAAAAACCGCGGGGTGCTGTAGTACCAAATACTTACTACATATAATTTAAAAACAATATCATAAAAACAAAAAAACCGTTTAAACAAACTACCATTTGTAGCTATGAATCATATAAAAAACCCAATTATGATATCCTACCGTGTCGGGGTATCTCATAAAATCAAACATCTCTTTATCTCTACATTACATCTCGAAGGCAATAAAATCCTCTAAGTATTGACCCCTGCTTGAGGTCCTTGATGCCTCTCTGCGCTATTTATGTGGAAATTATAACATAAAACGGAATGCCTTGGGGTACTACTAATGGTTCTCGATGGAACGATAGTCGAAAGTCGATAGAGTTTGATCGTTTATGTCTTTTTAAGTAAGTAAATCGATAGTAGATGTTGGTCCTTTTTTTGTTTGTATATGTAAAGTCGATTTTGTTTTGAAGGAAATCGATATTATATCATATTATTATGTTTTTTTATTGATATGCATTGATTTTAATTTTGTAATGCATGTGACTCGGTTGGTAGTCGTATTTTTTTAGATGAATATGGTATTTCGTTCTTACTCCTATCCCGGTAGTAGTCGATTTAAGTCCAAGCAGTCAATCCCGGTTGATCGTTAGACCATGTTGAAAGCCTTTAGGCGGTCTTAAACCTCCGCCACCAGGGTTGGCCACTAACCAACTGGAAATAAATTAAATATGCGAAAGTCATCTTGTATGTCCGTTTACACGGACAAATTACTGAACCCATTTTATTTTATTCTGTCATTATATAGATAAAAGTAGAATCTTCATAAATACTGAAATTCAGCATTGCAAAAACAACGAACCTTACTAACCTCGAATTATTTTTTTCAACTCGATAATATTTCACAACCCATTCGATCGAGAACATATAGTAGGGCCCTTAGTACTAACCCTTAAGAACTCCATTAAAACCGGACTTGGATTTACGGCCCGTTATTTAAATTATAGCATTTTATACAAAACTACCTGCCCCGATAATGGACATCGTTACGTCCCAAATACTAGATCGAGTGAGAAATTAAGGGTTAAATCGATATTATATCGATTTCGATAATATATCGATTTCAAATAAAATTTAATACCGATTTATAACGGTTATTCGGTTATCGATAACATTGTAAATAGAACTTTATCGCTGTAGCTATAAAGGTTATTGCAGCCATTTATTTGCCATTTTGACCTCTGTTAGGATTAGAAATGATTTTGGCCTAAATACGGTTAGCAGTAGTCCTACTTCTTGAGTTTTTGTTGACAAGCCCGTTGGCACAGTAGAGTAGAGATATTTGGACATTTAGCACTTGTATCAACCCCTTGCTAATTATTGTTATTTAAAAACCTCATTTTATTTAAGTCGGTTAAATAAATAAACATTAGAAAGTCCTAAACAAAACAAAAATAAAGTATGATACGAAAAATAATAAATATATTCAGATTTTCAGCACAAAAAATATCCGACATTTCCATTTTACCTTTCGCCATTAGCATATGTACAATACAAAAGTTATACATACATACATACATACGTACAAACAAAACATATATATATATATGTATATATATGATTCTGTAGGCTATTGTTTGTAATTCAATTAAAACGGCAAATCAAGCCAGGTTTTATTATAGTCCATTTTGTTTGATTGTTTCAGGTTTTCAGTACTTTTGTATTGTGATTGTGGTACCTATTTGTTCTTTTATAATAGGCTCCGATTGTAAAAGATATTGACCGTGTTGCTATCGAGGCTTCGGCACGTTAAATTGTCGGTCCCGGTTGTTATCGTTAGATCATGTCGGAGTCCTTTTAAAGAACTTTCTAACCTTTTCGAATATCTAACGCTATCTAATTTAAGTCAAATTTGATTGACCTAGCAGTGCCCCGCGGTTTTACCCGCGTTGTGTCCGTTCCCGTAGGTATTTCAAGAATTTTTATACTTACAAACCTTCCTCTTGAATCACTCTATTTACCGTGTGTGAATTTGTCCAAGTATATTTATTTATTATTTATTTATTAAAAAAACTACATCAAATTCCGTTGCGTAGTTTTAAAGATCTAACCATACAGCGGAAAGCGACTTTATTTTATACTATGTAATGATGAAAATAACGTTCATTAGTTAAGTGTTGATTTAATGAACGTTTTTCAGTGGCAGTTAGTATAGTTTTAACTTTTAATCCTGAAATACCAACAATTTCACAATTATTTTATGACATCAAAAATGAAATGAATGATTGAAATTAGTTTGCATTCTCATATTATTCAATATTCATTTACATTATTATGATTACTAAAGAGTGGTTTGTCAACACATTATGAATCGGAAATTGTTTTTTGCTATAGATTCACTCTAGTTAATAATTGTATATTAATCAAATACAATCATGAATTTATCCATTATCAAATGAAATTATTAAACAGAATTAATCTAGGTATATTGGAAATAACTCAAAATACGCGGTGAAATATTAAAACCTTTGTTTTTTGGAATATTATAATTCTTTTTGTAATGGATAGCCACATTCACCTAGAAGGTTAAAGACTATTTTTCATCCCGATACTCCCACGGGAACGGGCACAACGTGGGTAAAACCGCGGGTCGTTGCTAGTATACAATAATACTATCTAACAAGACGGTAACCTCTTGTCTATAGATATAAGTCTCAGGCAGTAAGTTGATCCGATTTCCCTTACTTTAAATTCTATAGTATTAAAAAGCGGCCAAGTGCGAGTCGGACTCGCCCATGAAGGGTTCCGTAGCAGCGAGTAACATAATAAAGAAGTTCTTGAAATAAATGTTTTTTTATTTACATTTGAGTTATTGAATGAATAATCAGTATTTTTTTGCGGTTTACGATTTATGTCGTAAAAAAAAAACTACTAACTAGACCTCGTTCAAACCAATTTTCGGTGTTAGATTACATTGTTATGTACATCATATATTTTTTTTAGTTTTATCATTCTCTTATTTTAGAAGTTACAGGGGGGGGACACACATTTTACCACTTTGGAAGAGTCTCTCGCGCAAACTATTCAGTTTAGAAAAAAATGATATTAGAAACCTCAATACCATTTTTGAAGACCTATCCATAGATACCCCACACGTATGGGTTTGATGAAAAAAAAAATATTTTTTTCATTTCTAAGTATGGGAGACCCCCCTAAAATTTTATTTTTTTTCTATTTTAGTGTGAAAATATTAATGCGGTTCACAGAATACATCTACACACTAAGTTTCAACAACATAGCTCTTATAGTTTCGGAGAAAAAAGGCTGTGACATACGGACAGACAGACAGACAGACGGACGGACAGACAGACAGACAGACATGACGAATCTATAAGGGTTCCGTTTTTGCCATTTGGCTACGGAACCCTAAAAAGCCCGTTGGCACAGTGGCAGTGAGAGCGCTTACTGTGTCGGGGGTTGCGGGGTCAATTCAACGGAGTCAACAATATGTGAAGACATTAGTTGTTGGCGACGACGTCTGGGTGTCAATTATATATTCTTATAAAGTATTTGTGTATGTATATGTAGTAGTATCAGTTAGTTAGATTCCATAATACAAGCTTAGAGCTTAATTTGGGTCTGATTAACCGTGAGTGAATTTGTCCGTGTATATTTATTTATGAAATAGTAACCCAGAAACACATAATACTCGTAAACCGTACAAACTGTTTGTCCGTTGTGAAGGCCAACTGAGCGTAAACCAAACCACATACAACCTTATTTGTAGTCGGGTATGTCGTGTGTTTGTACGTCGGTCCGGTCTCGTTTGATAGCAATGCGTAGTAACAGACGTTTGTGGTGTGTGTGTGTGTGTATTTGATTTTAATTATAGTAGAGAACGGCCGAGCGTTACGCCTGTACTCAGAGACGTCAAATGCTTCCTCAGTCGAGATTTAATGAGTGATTTTGACATGAATTGTATGATTTAGGTCAATTAGTATAGTGTCTATTTAATGGACGTATCTGAGTGCGGTAGTGGTAGTGTTCTTCTTCTTCATCGAGTGAGTGGATGGCCTACCTGACCAATCCTGGTGTCAGAGTTATTGAGCCGCCAAAGGCCTCTGACGTGGCTCAAGTAACGACTACTATCCGTAGAAAGTCACCGGGAACGACGGCTTAACGTGCCCTCCGAAGCACGGAATCATCTTACTTTTCGGGCAATCAGGTGATTCAGCCTGCAATGCCCTAACCAAACTGAGGACAGACTGACAAAGAAATTTTTGTGAGATATTGTCTACACCGGGAATCGAACCCGGAACCTCCGGATCGTGAGCCAAGCGCTCAAACCGCAAGACCACGGAGGCTGTTAGGTTAGTGTGTGTTATAAGGGCCAATATGATGTGTGGCAAAAACATATTTTAATTTAATTTAAAAGTTCTTAGGTAACTTTAACTAACTAAGGTGAACCTATTCAAACTTGTATTCTTTTCATTTGAAATTAATCCCGATTCCATTCTAAATTGAACGTTTACAAAAAGAGCTCACAAATACAACATGGCCGCCAGTCGGAAATCAATCATACTGTTAGTTCACCAAAATATATAAACACGGAACTAAAATAACAAATGGTTTATTTTCCATTGAAATATTTCAATATTATTTGAAATAGTCGTTTTCAGTCTACTCACATACTTGGTGGTCTAACTCAAAAACCGGCCAAGTGCGAATCGGACTCGCGCACGGAGGGTTCAGTGCTTCAAAACGGCAAAAAAATCACGTTTGTTGTATGGGAATTGAATATTTGTTTTATTTTATTTTTAGTATTTGTTGTTATATAGCGGCAATCGAAATATATCATCTGTGAAAATTTCAACTGTCCAGCTATCACCGTTCTTGAGATACAGCCTGGTGACAGACGGATGGACGGACGGACAGCGAAGTCTCAGTAATAGGGTCCCGTTTTTACCCTTTGGGTACGGAACCCTAAAAACGAATAGATCTGAAAGAAAGTGTATGGGCTGAATTTATAGAGAATTTTATAATCTGCCATTTTGGCATACAATGCAAAATGATTGAAGGCAAAGGAATCAAAACATGTCCAAAAAAAACAAATGTATTTTGTGACATTTCAAATTTATTTTGACGTATTTATCTCACGTGCCAGACGAGTGTCAAAAAATCATTTTTATTCATGATGAGTAGATTCTGAGATTAGTTCTTGCATTTCACCAAAGACATAAATAAAAAATTAAAATAAAATGATTGCCATTAAAACAAAAAGAAATTAAAAACATACACAACCTGACTAATGCTGCAACTCAGCTGTTGCTGTACGGAACGGATCCCGCACAGCGCTGGTTTTCAGTTGCCGCCTGCTCCCTGAGGTGGGGGGCGGGAGCGAAGTGTGGAGGTAGACATAGACTACCCTGAAATCCCTGAAACGTGGGTAAAGTCGAAGGATACGTATTGAACTATCTATTCACGTTGCAGCCAGTATTACACACTATATTCATCAATGTTCAATCAATGATGTTTTCCACTCCAAACAACGATTTAATTGACTACATATCCGCTATTTGATAGCAACATGCAAACATCCAATAGCAACGAAATAGCAATTGCTACTAAAATAGCAGTTGCTACTGGAAATAGCAGTTGCTACTGGAAATAGCAGTTGATACTGAAAATAGATTATCCTAGTGAAAATAGCAGTTGATGGATTTGCAACTGTGACAACCACAATTCTTATGTAAATATGTATTTTCTTGTATATAATATAATAATTGTTAAAATCAACTGTGAGTTCACGTTTATTCAGAAAAGTACATTTCATTTGTTTTGCTTATTTATTTATTTATTTATTTATTTATTTCAATTAAAACGGGAACCCAATTACATAAATTGAAAAAACTTACAAACTAAAAGCATCAAATCACAATAATAAAATAATACAAAATTTAAACAAATCATAATAATAAAAGCAGTATAAAATATGAACAATAATAATTACTGGTAACAGGCAAAACATACAAACAAATTTGAGATCAACATTAATATTTCTTTTCACACCATCGCAAACACTCCGACTTAATTATAAGAATAAATTATTAGGATGAAACATTTACTTATACGTACTTCTTCTTTCGAGTCAATAGCGCAAAATAATTTTTATATTCTACTTAATAATATTGCCATTTGTGACTGCAGAAAGGTACATTTCATGTTTTTTTTTCGTATCATATAACATGGTCGCATTACCAGCCGAAGACAATTCCTTATTCAGGGGAAAACGGTTTAGTGATTTCTTTTACACGTTAACTCGTGCCATGTTGAAAAAGTAGGAAAATGTTTTTGCTTGATCTTAGAATTGAATTCGGGACATCGGTCTTGGAATACACATACCACTAAACCACCAATGTGAAACCTAAGTACAATATTGAAAAAATACCGTTAACTTTTTTACGCAAATTTAATTAGTGAACATTAATTTCACGAAAAAAGGAATTTAAGTAACAAATAAAACCAATATTTTTCCCTATAACAAATTGGTTTTGTTGGACAAAATCCAATATTTGTACGGAATACGGAATATAATGTGCGTACAGAAGATGAATCGTACCAAAAATTGTTTATCGACGAAAAAATATTTCATATAAACTGATACTACAACCGCGTAGAGCCATAAAATGAGCTATTGCACGCCGTAAAAAACGACGCCAGTTTCGTGGCCCCATACGATCAGTAGGGTTGCTGCTATAACGAAATAAATTTTTCAAAAAGAATTATTAGGTACCCTGAAATCGATTTTTTTTCATATGTTTATATTTTGAACTAGATGTTTCGCACGGCGGTTCCACCCGCGATCCAGTAGATGGCGCTAATGTGAAATGGTTCTCAATTTTTATAGTAAGTTTTTAAGTTTCTTATTGGTTATACGAAAGGAAGAATAAGAATTCACAAGATTTTATTTAACTAGGTTTTTCAATTTAACTTCTACATTTTTCAAAATGTAACACTACTTAAGTATTTTAAGTATCTGAAAATTGTTATATACCAGCTGTGCCCCGCGATATTACCCGCGTTGTACCCGTTCCCGCGAGAATTTCGGGATACAATGTATCCCATGTGTTATGCTGATGTGTAACTTATATTACTGTAAAGTTTCATCCAAATCCATTCAGTAGTTTTTGCGTGAAAGAGCAACAAACATACATCCATCCATACATACTTCCATCTTTCTTTCTTTCACAAACTTTCACATTTATAATATTACTAGCAGCGCCCCGCGGTTTTACCCGCGTTGTACCCGTTCTAGTAGGAATTTCGGGATGAAAAATAGCCTATAACCTTCCCGTTGAATGTGGCTATCTATTACAAAAAGAATTATTCAAATCGGTTCAGTAGTTTCTGAGATTAGCGCGTTTAAACAAACAAACAAACAAACAAACAAACAAAACAAACTCTTCAGCTTTATAATATTAGTATAGATAGGATTGCCAACCCTAACCGGACTTAAAAAACAACGCTAACAATTTGAACAATGTTGGCATCATAAAGGCAATTTGTTTATTCCGTATATTTAGATTTAGAGTCCCAATAAAAATTGTGTTGATTGATAGTGTCAAATAAATCCCGGCAGCCTACGTAGCAGTTAATTTTAATATTTTATGCTGCAGTTAAAGTGTTGAATCGGCAGTTTTGGTTAACGTCCCAATTGTCCGAATTGCATGTAACTTTTTATTTCATGTTCTTTTTTTAAGTGGTTGTGTTGTCAATTCATTACATGTAGGATACGCGGATATTCAGTTTATTTGAATTAACATTTTTCAGACAATGTAACAAATTAAAAATAACAATATTATGTGCCTAGTGGGAAAGATAATCTATACTAATGTAATAAATTTGAATATCTTATGAGATTTTTTTGTATGGGATAGCTACATTTAAAAGGAAGCTAATTCAGGGTGCTTAATCCCAAAATTACGCGGCACTACGCGGATAAAATCATAGGTCTCTGTTACTGACAAAAATAAACACACACATCACGTAAACGTAAACCTAATAACACAATTTCGTTACAAATACTACCCAAAAAATTACTCATCCTACAAAAATTCGCTAAAAAATACATTCTAAACATAAAATTTGCAATACAAATTAAATAAAAAAGAACAATATGAGAATTAACTCCAAATGTTTGCAAGCTGAACAAATTTCCACTGAAACAGTAATTGTGTTCAGAATTTCAGGGAGAATTTATATAATAACGGGTAACTACAGGTAATTTGGACTGAAATTTAGATTCCATGTCTATTTACCTATTGTTATTGTTGTTATAAGGTAAATTTTATAATCTGTTATTATTTATTCTATGTTTATTTGTCTGTGGTTTTGGGTCTTGTCAGAATGTCTCTTCAGTTATGAATATCAAAGTGTATTTGCTTATTTAAAATAAATTCTTATAAATTAAATAATACTTATTATTGCTCATAAAAATATTTCAACATGGTAGCAGAGCGTGGTTAAAAGGTTTCAAAGTAAGATAAACATGAGACCTCAGAGTAAAAAGTAAAATAAAATATGCGGCTGTAATCGTCTTTTGTTATAACGCCATTTTGCTTCACAAGAAAAAATTGTCGTAAAATTCATAATTATACATCATAAAAATGGCTAAACAAGCAAAAATAGAAGATATTATGATACCTATATTTGATGGTGCAAACTATTCAAGTTGGAAGTTGAGGTTATTAACTTTGCTGGAATACAAAGAATGCAATGATGTTGTTGTTGTAAAAAATGAAAAAGTTGAAGCGGAATGGAAAAAGAAGGATTTAAAAGCAAGAACAATAATATTCAGCACAATCTCTGATAAACAATTACAGTACATAAGTGAATGCAAGACAGCATTTGATATGTTAGAGAAATTTGACAAAATGTATACAACACAATCTACAGCAATGCAAATAATATGCAGAGGTAAAATAGAAGAGCTAAAACTGAACAATTACAATACAGTAGAAGATTTTTTTGTTGATTTCGAGAAAACAACAAATGAGTTCAAAGTGGCTGGAGGAAAATTAGATGAACCTGAAAAGTTAAGATACTTACTTAGAGCACTTCCACCAAGTTATAGTTATATTGGAGATTTTCTTGATGTCATTCCAGAAGAACAAAGAACAGTTGATTATGTATGTTCTAAAATAAAAGAGAAAAATATGTCCACCAGCGACTTGGACAAGAAAAACAATATGAGTACATTTACAACCAAAATTAAAACTCAGTGCTTTATCTGTGGAAAGACTGGTCATCTCAAGAAAGACTGCTGGCACGGTCAGAGATATAATCAAGGACAACCAAATATTCGAGGTCAGCGAGGACTACAGAGAGGTTATAACCGAGGTGGATTCTTCAGAGGTCATAGCCGAGGCAGAGGACAAGGTCATAGTCAGTTCAGTGGTGAATCTTCAGTCAACAGAGGTCATAATGGTCATAATCAAGGTAGAGGTCAAGGTCACTTCAGTGGTGAATCTTCAAACAACCATTCATCGGAGACTTGGACAGCTCAAGTATGTGATCCCGAAGTAAACCAGGTATGGAGGTCTGAAGCAGACAAATTGATTAATAATAATGAAATTAATTGGCTTTTGGATAGTGGGTGTACAGACCATATAATAAACAACGATACATATTATTATAATTCAATAGATTTAAAAAATCCTGTCAATGTAAAACTGCCAGATGGTAAAATGTTGAGAGCTACCAAAGTAGGTACTGTCAAGATTTATTTTCAGAACTATTACAATAAAAAATATGTCGATTTGAATAATGTTTACTTTGTCGAAGGCATTAAACAAAACTTATTAAGTTTTTCTAAGATAACTAAAAGTAGCACTATTGTAGCAAAAAAGGAATATGCAAAGATTTATAATGAGGCTAGAGAATTAATAGTTGTTGCTAATAAAGTAAACAATTTGTATTGTTTAAAAAGCTTTGTATTGGAAACTGATATTTATGCGCATTCAGTAAAATTAACTCAAAAAGAGAAATGGCATAGGGCGCTTGGTCATGTAAACTTTCAGTATTTAAACAAATTAATTAATCACAAATTAGTACTTGGTTTGCCTGATAAGATTGAAAGTAGGGAAATGAAATGTTCAAATTGTATTAAAAGTAAAATGAGTAATGTACCTTTTGAAAATAATAGAACTAAGACAACTGAAATTTTAGAATTGATTCACACTGATTTGAACGGTCCCCATAACACAACTGGATTTGGTGGAGAAAAATACTTTCTCACATTTATAGATGACTATAGTAAATGCACAAGGATATTTTGTATTAAAAGTAAAACTGAAGTTGCTAGTTGTTTCATAGAATTTGTAAATTTAGTTGAAAATAAGTTCAACAAAAGAATTAAGAAAGTTCAGTGTGATAATGGAAGAGAATATTTAAATAAGGATATATATAATTTTATTAGACAGAAGGGTATAGAGTTATTACCATGTCCACCATATGTCCATGAATTAAATGGAGTAGCGGAAAGATATAATAGATCTGCTATGGACATAGGTAGGTGTTTAATGAGAGAAGCTAACATTCATAGGAGGTATTGGCCTGAAGTTATAAAAACAGCTGCATATTTAAAGAATAGAACGATTGCAAATACTTTAGAAAATAAAACTCCTTATGAGATATTTTTTGGAATAAAACCAAATGTTGAGCATTTAAAGATTTATGGAAGTAGAGTTTTTGTTAGGGTTCCTGAAGTTTTGAGAAAAAGTAAATGGGATGATAAAGCACAAGAAGGAATTTTAGTTGGTTATAATGAAAATAGTTATCGAGTTCTAATAGCTAATAGAATAATTAATGCCAGGCATGTACAGGTAGTTGAAGAAAATACTGAACTGATTTGTCTAGAAAAATTAGATGATCAGAAAGATAAAGATGTAGAAATTGAACAAACTTCAAATGAAACTGTTAAAACTGATTCTGACAGTGATGAAAACTATGTAGATGCGGATGATGAGAATAATTCTAAAAATGCCTTGAAAAATATTGTAAATGATGATAATTTAAATTATAATAGAGACAATGATGTAGTAGGATTACAAAAAAGAAAGAGAACTCCAGTTTCTAGATATGGTAATCCAGTTTCACATTTTATATATGTTAACCATATTGATGCAAATGTACCAAATACATTTGAGGAGGCGATGAACTCCAATGATTATAAAGAATGGAAAATAGCGATGGACTCAGAAATAAATAGCTTAAATAAAAATAATACTTGGCAAATTGTTGAAAAGCCAAACGATAAGAAAGTGATTGATGTTAAGTGGGTTTTTAGAAAGAAAAGCAATAATACTTACAAAGCTAGATTAGTTGTAAGAGGATTTCAGCAAAATGAATATACTGAAAATGCTTATTCACCAGTAGGAAAGATGCAAACTTTAAAAATTTTATTGTCATTTAGTTGTAAAAATAATTTATTTATAGAACAGATGGATGTAGAGACAGCTTTTTTAAATGCTCATGTAAAGTCTGAAGTATATGTAAATCAGCCAGAAGGTTATGAAACTGGCGATAATAAAGTTTACAAATTGCAAAAGGCACTCTATGGCCTTAAAGAAAGTCCTAGAGTATGGTATGAATGCTTTGATAAGTATATCACAACACTGAATTTTGTTAGAAGTAACTATGATTACTGTTTATATGTTAATAGAGCAAGCAAAGATACAATTTATATATTAATATTTGTTGATGACTTTCTAATTTGTTGTAAAGATAAAAATAAAATTGAAGAGGTAAAAAAGAGTCTAATGAAGAAATTTGTAATGAAAGATTTGGGAAAAATTAAAAGCTACATTGGTATAAATGTTGATTATAGTGATGATAAAAGTATAATGACACTAAATCAAACAAAATATATTGAATCTTTGGCTGCGAAGTATGAAATAAAAAATACTAAGTTATATGAAACTCCAATGGAAACAAATTTAAAACTAGAACAAGCTAGCGAAGTAGATGAATGTATTAAGTATAGAAATATAATAGGTGAATTATTATATATTAGTACAGGTACAAGGCCAGATATAGCATACAGTGTTAATTATTTAAGTAGATACCAAAGTTGTTATAACCGAACTCATTACAAATATGCCATGAGAGTATTAAAATATTTATATAAGACTAAGGATCTAAAATTAACTTACTATGATAATATGAATACTGAAATATTGGATTGTATGGTAGATTCTGACTATGCAGGAGATAATGTGGATAGAAAATCTACAACTGGATTTGTTATTAGATTGTATGGAAACTTAATTTTTTGGAAAACACGTAAACAGAATACTGTAACTAAATGTTCAACTTTTGCAGAATATATTGCTATGTCAGAGGCAGTAACAGAAATACTCTTTATGAGAAACTTGCTTAGTGAATCGTTTGATGTAAAATTTTGTAATCCAATAAAATTGTACGTAGATAACTCAGGTGCAATTTCAATTGCTAAATATGGCAATTTTACTAAAAACTCAAAGCACATTGAAGTGCAGTATCATTATATAAATGAGAACTATGAAAACCAAATAATTGATATTGTAAAAATTCATACAAAACTTAATTTAGCAGACATGTTAACTAAAAGTCTAGATAAGACTAAATTCATTAAGAATAGATTAGAGTTGAGATTAATTTAGTAAATAATTTAGTTTTTTTGTTAGAAAAGGATTTAGTTTATTTTATTTGGTTATATATACATAATGGTTATAAGATTATAAATTTAAGGAGGCGTGTTGTTATAAGGTAAAGGTCACTGGGCATAATCCGACCCGGTCAGTGAAATATTTTGTACAGTAACCAAACTAGGTTTAAATTGTCAAATTGTGTCTGTCTTTCATTTTCTGTAAATATGTATTTTTTAAACCCTGTCTGTAAAATATAATTAATTAATTATTTATTAATATTTTTGTTCATAACTTGCCCTTTATTAATTAAACATTTATTATCATTACGCCATTCTACTAGCACCTACTACGGGGTTTAGAGTACATACCTACACGTCGCGAAACGAGTCATGAGCGCTGAACTTGTCGGGTTTATAGGGGAAGGGGAGGGGGGGGGTAAGAGGACGCGATGCATGGCTAGCACTACGCGTTGCGCGTTGTATTGCCTAATCGCTTGCCTCCTACACTACCCCGCGCCCCGCCACTTTCACCCCCCAATCCACATTTGCCGCGCGACGTATTTATCTGTTGTCTCTCTCACACAGCCAGGTAAGACACCGGTTTGGTGATTGTTGTTGCGCTCGCGCACCGATAAACCAACATCGCAGTCCTTCGTCATTTGTCGTTGCGATCTGTGCGTTCTTTGAGTTTAAACTGTTCTTATCGATTACTTTGGCGTGTTTACTGGTTTTATTGTTTGCTTTTGGATTGGATTTCGTTAAAATGGAAAGACAGAACAGATGTGTTTCATGTGACCGATCTGTGCTACGTCGGAGAAAGCACATCCTCACAGGACTTTTCCTCGAAAGACATTTACATCATGTGGAGCTATTATTACAAGAAATAATACCACAGATGCACCTGCGGCCTTTTTAGACAGTACAATTGTACCTATTGATATCGACAATGTCGAATAGATGAGATATTGGATAATTATGTTGTGATTCAAAGTTAAAAATACAAAATGATGAAAAAAAAGTTTTTTATTTTTTGCCTAGACAGACAGTACCCACATTAATGCGGCCCATATTATCGTAAACTAGACACATTTACCTATCTACCTCACCTTATTTTATTTCTGTACAACGTAGGTATGGATTTCATACTATGGTGCCCGGTGACCTTTTATAATCTGTTATTATTTATTCTATGTTTATTTGTCTGTGGTTTTGGGTCTTGTCAGAATGTCTCTTCAGTTATGAATATCAAAGTGTATTTGCTTATTTAAAATAAATTCTTATAAATTAAATAATACTTATTATTGCTCATAAAAATATTTCAACAGTTATTATGTTCACATTATGCTAACAATGGAGGTTAATATAGTTACATCAAATAACAAACAATAAATTATGTCGCTGGGTGTATACCTAAAAACACTGTTTCTGTTAATCACTACATAGTATAAAACAAAGTCGCTTTCCATGTCTCACTATATATGCTTAGATCTTTAAAACTACGCAACGGATTTTGACGCGCTTTTTTTAAATAGATAGAGTGATTCAATAGGAAGGTTTATATGTATAAAAAAATCCCGAAATTCCCACGGGAACGGGACAACGCGGGTAATGGCGTGCGTGCAACATGGCGTGCTGCAAGTGTAATGTTAAGTATGATTGAGTATTTACTGAATTTTGGCACTTTCAATTCAATATGGCGGTTATCGCTCACGTGTTTTGAGGTCGAAAACTAACTGCTGCAGTCAAAGACGTTCATTAAATTATCATTAAGTTCAGCTGTGACAGGACATGCATAGGTGACCGACACTGACATTTCTGTCTGTGCGCTACCGTGATACGGTAGGTACGTTAAGTAAATCGGTTCAGGTTTTTTTAATTCGTCAAACTATCCAAATCATTCTGGTTTCTTACGTTAAAGCGAACACTATTGTTTTTGAATTGAAACTAAGCAAAGTGTATCCTAAAATGAAGTCATAGTTTTAATTCAAAATGTCCAAATACAGTCATATTCGAATCAAACTGTTTCACAATTTTAACTGCAACATAGAATTTTATTTGATTTATTAAAAATTATTGATACTATTGTTGGTATGTTTTTACTCGGGATACACATTCAATATTTTTATTGGAATCACCGGCATTTGTTTTATGGTGTGATATTGTAACAGTCCCTATATACAAGTAGCAATTCGCTTCGCTGACAATTAAACTACATATATCAAAACTAGCAGCGATGTCTTCTTCTTCTTCTTATTCATCGAGTGGATGGTCAACCTGACCAATCCTGGTGTCAGAGTTATAGAGCCGCCAAAGGCCTCTGACATGGCTCATGTAACGACTACAATCCGTAGAAAGTAACCGGGACCGACGGCTTAACGTACCCTCCGAAGCACGGAATCATCTTACTTTTCGGGCAATCAGGTGATGTATATATATATATATACGAACTACTTCAAAATACTATTCTTTACACAACGTAGCTGTTACTGAGTGTCACATGCGGCAAAACGACTTAATGTAATTACGCCTTAAATAAAGCTTTATGCGAACACCACCTCAAAGTGAGAATTTGTTTGAAGTCACTTCAAATAGTGGTCCAATCCCAATTCCTGTGAACGAAACAACACACAGCCGATAACTGGGAAAGGATCCCAGAAAATTGAGTGGCAAATACAGGAAAGGACCGGTTTTCAGCAGTTTTTTCCGGTTCTGACTGGACTTTTCCGGTTTTCCAATTAAACGGCAAAAAGGCCACGGATTAGATTTGACAAATGAAAACGAAACAAGCGTTTTGATGTATAGTTTTTGCTTTGAATCGTTATTTCGTAACGGTAACGTAACTGTGAAATAACGGAACGCTCATGGCGTAGTTTGGCGAAGCGATGTTAGCTCATTGCAATTGTTAAGCAACGGTCCTTATATAGATGGGTGGTCGATGGTGGAATTTCTATCTGAGCGGTACCGTTCGAAACTATGAAGTAACGTAGCTCTCGTGGCATTGTTTGCGATGTTAACTCATTGCAATTGTGAAGCAACGTGCAGCGCAGGCCCTACTCGGTCAGATGGCTGAAAGTGGCGTTTCTCTCTGAGCACTACCGTTCTTCGGAGGGTACGTTAAATTTTACACTTATATCAGTACAATACGGGTAAAACCGAGGGATATTGCTAGTTTAACCAATACTTTGTTTATTTGTGTTCGTGAATAGATTGTAATAGCATTGAAATAATGCTAAATCCTCTGAACTATTTAATGATGTGCGATTCAAACATATTTAATGTTGTGACAAATTGTCATTATTTGTTAGGTAATCATAGTGCCATGTGGTGAAACAATGCGATATTTCGATGAAATTGGATTTGGATAGAATTTCACACAAATTGCACAGTTTTGTATTTACTTAGCCTAAAATGAGTTTGTATTTAACTGCCGCACACATTATTAAATTAGCGATTAACTAATTGGCGTATTTTTTTATACATTGAATGTCAAAATCTTTTATTAAATCTGTACTTAGTGAGTAGGTAAGTTGGAATAGGTCAGTGGCAGTTTTTAGACCGCCTAAAGGCCTCCGACATGGTCTGACGATTGAAATAACCGTGACGGACTGCTTAACATTAGCCCGGAACTGAATCAGGTACCTTAATCTAGGAGTGGCGTTTGAAGCGAAGCGGAGCAGTGCGGAGCTCAACTGACCAATCACAACGCATTACGAAAAGATGTTGACAATGTCAATGGAGTTGTTTGACAATCACAATGCGCTGTGATTGGTGAATCGGGCTCCGAACCACTCCGCTCCACTTCTATAGAAACTTCAAGCCTTACAGGCAGTCGTCTACGTATTAGCCGTGAGGAGGATTAGGCGTAATCACCACGCTTGTCTACTGCGGGTTAGTTGTCTACTATAATCCTACTATCCTACTAATCTATATAATATAAAACAAAGACGGGTTTGTTACAACACTTATAACTCGAGATCGGCTGGATCAATTTTCATGGTTTTTGTTTCGTTGGATTTGTCTCCGCCCTGAATAGCAGAATACATTTTAAAAACAATGAAAACTTGGAATAAAAATCTCAAAATTCCCACGGGAACGGGGGCGTTGCGGGTGAGACCGCGGGGCACAGCTAGTAATATTATAAATGCGAAAGTTTGTGAGGATGGATGTATGTATGGATGTATGTTTGTTGCTCTTTCACGTAAAAACTACTGGACGGATTTGGATGCAACTTTACAGTAATATAGATTATACATCAGAATAACACATGGGATACATTTTATCCCGAAATTCCCTCGGGGACCGATACAACGCGGGGAACGCCGCGGGGCGCGGCTAGTGATTCATTTTACTTTCTTCTTCTATAATTTTCTCACGACCGCTATGATTAGTCTCTGTACACACATTAGTTGTCAAACCAACACACGAATTGTATCGCATCGAGGCGTGCTACAAACAAGTAAAACCCATTACGATTATACGAATCGGGTTCGATTCCGATTTGTGAGCTCTTTTAGATGATCCGATTTGAACAGAAAGTATACGATTTTTTGTAAGTTTGAATAGGTAAATGGTGCACCTTATTGACGAAATTGCTAGACTGCCTAAAGGCCTCTGAGCGACTAACCTTAGTTTCGGAGTTTCTTGACCGCCTCAACGCTTCCGACGTGGTCTGACGATTGAAACAACCGGGACTGACATTTTTATGACGATTTCTTCTTGTAATATAAAAAGAGTCACGAAGAGCTCGATAAGTTGTTAGAAATATATTCAAAATCAATTTTATGTATACCTACTAAAATAATAAAACCGAAGAGTTGAATTTTAAGTTTTTTGTTTGTTTGTTTACTAATCCGATTTGCATAATAACATTCAACGGTAATGTGCCAACCTTACCGTATTTTTCATCCCGAAATTCTCACGGGAACGGGCACAAGGCGGGTAAACCAAGAGGCGCTGCTACTAGTTAAAACATTAGACTTTCCGAAAAAATCGCATTCCAATCGTACTGTCGTGTCGTTACTTATAAAGATAGCTTATTTAATACAGGGGGTACAATCGTGAACGGAATGCCAAGCAGACGGATCTTTCAGGCGGATTCTGACCGATGAAAAATATAATATTTTCATGAGGAAACAACTGAAGCAATGATGGAAAATATAGGGGATTTTTGTATTAGGGGAGTTTCGAAATAATCGCGTGATTATTGTATTCTGGTGTTGTGGATTGTTTTGGTGGGAGTTGTTTTTGGGGTCCGTATTGTAAAACCTGTATTACTTTTCAAGTGAGCCAAGCTTTTAAATAATAGAGAGATTTAAAAAAGTTACTTGGTTCAAAATTTGAGACACTCTGAAATCTTTACAATTTAAGTATTTAATTGTTACAATTTTTAATGGTTAATTATATAATGAACATGTGTAACATTCGAATTTAGATGAATTGGACAAATCACTCACAAAATAAAAATAAAACTGTCGTCACAGACATGACTATGGCACACCTTCAAGGTATATTACAAAATTCCTCCTTCAAAAAATTTCGTCAACCCTGCCTACCCTATATTACAAAATTCCCCCTTAAAAAAAAACTAATCTCGTCAACCCTGCCTACCCTGATATAATTTGTTTAGACCCCCTATAGGCCTCCGATATGTTCTTACGATTGAAACGACCAGGACCGACAATTGTACGTGCCCTCTGATGCGTGCTAGCGTGTAAAATCGACCCATATTGGTAGTACTAGCAGCGCCCCGCGGTTTTACCCGCGTTGTGCCCGTTCCCGTGGGAATTTCGGGATGAAAAATAGCCTATAGCCTCCCTCGATAAATAGACTATCTAACAGTGAAAGAATTATTCAAATCGGTTCAGTAGTTTCTGAGATTAGCGCGTTTAAACAAACAAACAAACAAACAAACAAAACAAACTCTTCAGCTTTATAATATTAGTATAGATTACAATGAAACTACTTCCGTCAAATATTCTAAGGGTCGTAACATGTTATTTTATTTCATGCTTCGAAAAGACGTCCGTTTTATTTGTTTCTTTCCTTGATCAATAAATATATTGTGTCCATTCAGGAATTTATGGGATAACATAATAACCCAGTCGTAAATTCATAATGAAAGAACTATGTTGGGAGTTTACTATGAATTACTTATGTAGATACTAGCAGTGCCCTCAGATTTACTCGCGTTGTACCCGTTTCTGTGGGAATTTTGGCATGAAAAATAGTTATAAAACTTCGTCTTGAATCTCTCTGTATGTTGGTGAAAAAAAAAGTATTAGCCTGTAATGTCCCACTGTTGGGCAAAGGCCTCTCGTCTCACTGAAGATATCAGTACAGTGAGGAGGTTTCAGGCGTAATCACCACGCTTTCCTAATGCGGGTTGGTGATCTCAAACCCGAGCCATGTTTGAAAAGTAGGAAACATGTTTTCGCTCGACCTGGGAATTGAACCTGGGACCTCAGTCTTGGCAGGCGAGTGCACATACCACTAGACCACCGAGGCGTTGCGATGTTGGTGAAAACTGCATGAAAATCTGTGCAGTGTTTTTTGAGAAAATCAATCATATACAACCAGACAGCTTTTGGGGACTTAGTGTTATACTGCGAAATATTTGATTGTTTTTTTATAAGGATCGTCGCAAGCTAAAGTTAAGCTTGTACTCTTTATACTAACTTGTTGTTAGATGCTGTCTGTTTTAAGTCTGTTTTAAGTCTGTTTTAAGTCTGTTTAACAACAGTTGTCGGTAAAATTCTTTAGTATTACGATATGTATGAGTTTTTTTTACATACATCGTTTGCTTACTGTGATATCTATGTAATATACTCGTGAAAGGCAAACCTGACTGACTAACCGACTTATATAACTATAATCTCACAGCCGAAACTACTGTACGTAGAATCTTGAAAAGTACAGGGTTTCCTTTCATGGTCTAAGTGAGCACTAAGAAAAGAGTTTTGAAAAATCAACCCCAACAGGGTGGCCCTTTCACCGGAAGCGAAGCAAGGGCGGGCTGCTAGTGTACTCATATATGTATATAGTGTAACAGATATATTTATACTTGGACCGCATCCATTGATAAATGTAAAACACTTATTCAAACAAGATAATATTCAATTTTCGCACTTAAATAAATAACAATTTATCAATTTTCCTGCCGACCGTACCTCTGTTTATTGGCGATCAAACAGAACGGCTTTTATTGCGAACTGTACTTTAATTGATTCTGTTACGGATCAATTAATTTGTTTCCATCGATGTAAATATTAATCAGCAATCAATATTAATTTAATTGTTCAATAAATTTCGATTTTATTGTTTTTGATGTTGCTGAAATAATTGATACTGTTTTAGATTTAAGTTTAACGTTCCCGTGGGAATTTAGCACCCGTTTTGTCTGTTCCGTATTTTCCTAATTACAGCCAAAATAAAAAAGAATAATTAAAATCGATCCAGCCGTTCTCGAGTTATAAATAGTGTAGGTATAACACGACTTTTCTTTTATATAGGTGTGTTTACGAGTAAATATATTTTTATTATTCGCACCACCCGATTGTTCCCGCGTTCTGGCCGTACCCGTTTTAATTTCGGGATGAAAAATAGCCTATAACTTTCCCGTTGAATGTGGCTATCTATTACAAAAATTATTATTCAAACCGGACTGGTAGTTTCTGAAATTAATGCGTTCAAACAAAAAAAAAACTGTTTCTTTGTACACATTAATAAATGTGGACATTAATAAATTGCACTCTGGAATAACACATACACTTCTTTATATTCTAAAATGCCTTTAGAATCTGGTACAATTCAACGGCAAATAGCTGCTTATATAAAGGAAATATGAAATTGCCAACAAAATTTAATTTTGATAACCATTTGAATTAAAAATACAGGTATTTTTAATGTAAATACATACATACAACATTTTAATTTGCTGCGAGTGTTATTAAACATCACTAGCGCATTCATTTTCACACTTTCAAGCTAACTTTGGACGAATAATTTATTTATTTATTTACGAAAAATACATGGTAGGTGTTTTTATATGATACCCATGGATTTAATATATATAAAATCCATGATGATACCTATTTATTTGACATCCGTGACAGTTTAAACGTGCTGACACGGGTTTTTTCGTGTTAGAAACTTATTAAAGCAAGTAATAACTTACTTTTTATTAAAAAAGACTATCCGTGACAGTTCAACTAAACGAACTAAAATATGTCTAAGTTAAGATTGAATTAGCAAACCTGTGACGATTTTGAGGAAATGTATAATTTACTAATCATAATCTTACCAATAATAGAAAAATAAATAAATCTAAAAATATACCTGGACAAATTCACACACGGTTTATTACACCCAAAAGCTCTAATATACATGCACAAATATTTTATATGACGGGCCTGTCAAAAAATGGTACACCAGTATCTCATCTCACAGAGAATATCAGTACAGTGAGAAGGATTACGCGTAATCACAAATTAGAGAAGTTATACAGTAAGTACTAACTAACTACTGCACTTAGAGACGACCATTTAATCCACATTTGACGTAATTTTTCTTACAATTACATGTCAAATTAACTTAAGAAATCTCTAGTAAGGAAGGCGTAATTACCACGAATGAACGCATTCCATAAAACCAACTACAAAGTTAATTTTTAAACCTCATACATAAGCATAACCAACAAACCTCTCCTTTCTACAAAATCGACAACTAATTGACAACCAAACAAACAACTAAACAACGAAAACCAAACACGATATTATAGCGCAATAGCGTAACCACAGACAAACAAATGCAACTGCAAACGAATTGCTATTACTATTGTTTTGACGTCGACATAATCCCAACGGATTAATCATTGCTTTAGAGCGAGCACAATAAAGTTAAGACTGTAGTTAGACAGTATTGTGGTCTATAGCGACTTAATGTTGCACTCAGAGTCGTCTATTAAATCGGCCAACAGCCTCCGTGGTCTTGTGGTTTGAGCCCCCGGCTCACGATCCGGAGATTCCGGGTTCGATTCCCGGTGGGGATATCTCACAAAAATCTCTTTGTGAGACTATCCTCAGTTTGGTTAGGGCATTGCAGGCTGAATCACCTGATTGCCCGAAAAGTAAGATGATTCCGTGCTTCGGAGGGCACGTTAAGCCGTCGGTCTTTACTTTCTACGGATAGTAGTCGTTACATGAGCCATGTCAGAGGCTTTTGGCGGCTCAATTACTCTGACACCAGGATTGGTCAGTGTGACCATCCACTCGATGAAGAAGAAGATTAAATCTGCACTGAACTAATTGACGTAATTGTGTATACATTACATGTCAGTCACTCATTAAATCTCTACTAAGGAAGCATTTGACGTCTCTGAGTGCGGGCGGTAAGTATGTATGTGAGCTGGTCCGTAGGTGTAAGAAAACACTAGCCGCGCCTTGTACCCATTCCCGTGGGACTTTCGGGATAAAATTCACGTAAAATCTAATAGACGGATTTGGATTAAACATTACAGTAATAAAGGTTATACATCAGAATAACACATGGGATAAATTTTTTTTATCCCCAAATTCCCGCGGGAACCGATACAACGCGGGTAACACCGCGGGGCTCGGCTAGTTATCAATAAAGGTGTGTTTTCGGTAGCGTAAAATCTTAAGACATAAAATATGATCTACCATAAACAAAGCTATCGCGACCATTACAATAGAACTTTGTCATAAATAAAAACGAAAGATATCGCGAATAAATTTCAAAAGTAATTATACGAGGTCTTCATAAAATACACCGTATTTATAGTCGAAATTTTATGTACTGAAGCCCTTAATGGGATAGGGTAACGGATAACCTTTACTCTTTAATATTTGAAGTTTTGGAGCCCTTATCTCGAGGGGAAAGAGTTCAAATTTGTATGACTATCGCGAGTTATTAAGCCCATCTTTTATTGTGTTAGAAACTTTGTGTTTTGCGTTTTAACAATTAATCCTTTATTATGTAAGTTGGTCTTTAGGCGTGATCATGATCGTATTTTTTTTCTGAACATTTTATCTAAAAATCTATACTAATATTATAAAGCTGAAGAGTTTGTTTTGTTTGTTTGTTTGTTTGTTTGTTTGTTTGTTTGTTTGTTTGTTTAAACGCGCTAATCTCAGAAACTACTGAACCGATTTGAATAATTCTTTCACTGTTAGATAGTCTATTTATCGAGGAAGGCTATAGGCTACATTTTATCCCGAAATTCCCACGGGAACGGGCTCAACGCGGGTAAAACCGCGGGGCGCTGCTAGTATAAAATAATTGTAATTACTATCTGCTTATGATTCATTCATTCATCTCGAGGTTAGTGGCCCACCCTGGTGTTGGAGTTTTTAGACGATTGAGACAACCGGGACCGACTGCTTAACGTGCTCTCCGAAGCACGGTAGCGCTCAGATAGAAATGCCACTATCGGCCACCCATCCAAGCTGCACGTTCCTTAGCAATCGCAATGAACTAACATCGCTTATCGCATCAAACTACCTGATTGCTCGAAAAGTAAGATGATTCGTTCGGAGGGCACGTTAAGCCGCCGGTCCCGGTTACTTTCTTCGGATAGTAGTCGTTACATGAGCCATGTCAGAGGCCTTTGGCGGCTCAATAACTCTGACACCAGGATTGGTCAGGTTGACCGTCCACTCGATGAAGAAGAAGAATCGCATCAAACTACACCACGAGCGCTACAATACTTATGATAAGAAGTTGTGATTTTGGAAATCTAAAAATACTATTTGGCATTTGATTTCTTGGCGAGTTAAATCGTAAGCAAATTCGATAATAACTAATACAAAGTTGAAGTGAATTTAAAACTTTAAGACGTGTGCCACGGTGAGGCGGCGATGACTGCGACTACCGACAGTTCAATGATCTTTCTTTTATAAATTTCGCTCGATGCCGTCGCGGTCGCTTGTACCGTGGCGACGCCATTGACCACTAGATTTCTTTAGGCAGTCTCGTAATTTCAACTTTATGTCTAATTAAAGTCTAACTAACACTATCTATACTAATATTATAAAGCTGAAGAGTTTGTTTTGTTTGTTTGTTTGTTTGTTTGTTTGTTTGTTTGTTTGTTTGTTTGTTTGTTTGTTTGTTTGTTTAAACGCGCTAATCTCAGAAACTACTAAACCGATTTGAATAATTCTTTCACTGTTAGATAGTCTATTTATCGAGGAAGGCTATAGGCTACATTTTATCCCGAAATTCACACGGGAACGGGCACAACGCGGGTTAAACCGCGGGGCGCTGCTAGTTTACTGATATCGCGTCAATTGAAAATCACAGTTCCATTCTATAGTGAATTGAAAATGCCCGTAATTCATTTGTTTTTGTCTTTCATAATTTCCCAAGAGCTTTGAGCTTCGGCAGAAATAAATGAGCAAACATTTGATTCATATTTAATTAAACCACTAGTAGCGCCCTGCGGTTTTACCCGCGTTGTTTCCATTCCCGTGGGAATTTCGGTATAAAAAGTATCCCATGTGTTATTCTGATGTATGACCTATATATTACTGTAAAGTTTCATTAAAATCCGTTTAGTGGTTTTTGCGTGACAGAGTAACAAACATATATACATCCATCGTTACAAACTTTCGCATTAATAATATTAGTAGGATATGTGTAAGTACTCGCTTCTTGTAAACTAGCCTAATATTGAAAAGCTTTGAAGAAGTTTTGATATTCTATTCTCTTGATGTTAGCATTGCCACACCCACTTTTGATTTGTAGGGTAGAGATAAACCTATGGTTAGTACTCGTCATACTTATGATTGGGATAATTTTACTAAACCGAAATTAGTCTTATTTTATTTAGATTATATTTATCCCTCCAGAGACCTACAAACAAGACATGTTTTAGCTGAGCGCTAAACCCCCAAACATTCAAAACGCATAATTTCCCCATAAACACAACCAAAATCTTCATAAACCCCTAACAATCAGAAAACAGCCACTCAAGAAACGAAAAAGAATTACAATTCCATCCACGCCGAACAAAACGCTCTTACAAAAAATGAAAGTATTTCCAAAGAAGTCTTTCCGAAGAATTCGTTTTGTTTCATTGAATTCAAGTGGGAAACCCCTCGCCGTAATGAATGTTACCAATCTGGGCCAATTACATCAATACCGTTATTATGAAGCCACACAAAGCGGCCGAATACTAAATAGACGAACAGAATGTGCCCCTAAGAGTCTGTACACACGGTCAAGACAAGTTAGACAGTCTTCCAGTCTATCCGTACTAAGATAAAGTCGTGTTAGTTATACTATTTATAACTCTTGAAAGGCTGGACCAATTTTGACTATTGATTTTGATTTTTGATGAAAATCCCGAACGGGTGTGCTGCAGGTGAAACCGCGGGGCACAGCTAATATTAAACATACTAACTAACTGTGTTTTTCTGCTGCGTTTTGATGTTTAAATCACCCCCGACATGACCCCCGTAACAGGATGATTCTGTCTGGATTGATTCCTACATATCCCAAAAAAACAACGGCTTCCACTCCGAGAGTGCCGACAGAAGGTCGATCAGGTCACGTGTCCTGACGCGAGTGTAACATTTTCTACCCATCAAAAAAGTGCACAACGCCGCTAAAGAAGTTTTCACTTCAAAAAAAGGCTAAAGAACGTGTACGAACCACTGTTATTGTATAACAAACAGTTGTATCGAACAAGGCTGTCTAAAGACTTGTAATGACAGTAGGTAAGGGTCTTAAAAGGACCGCTCTGCCTTATATCCGATTGGTTGAAAGTAATATGATGCTTAGATATTGCTGATGTGTATTTGCCTTCCGGGTCGGTTGTTCTGTCATTCGATTAATCTGTTTAGGTCTTTACAATCTGAAGTAGCGACTGTATATGTAATCTATATTGGATCCGTTCTTGATCCTGATTTGCGAATTAAATACGATCCTAATTCGATCATTCATTTTAATTTCGAGTAGGAAAGTCCAACCAAGGTGTCGGAGTTTTTGTATCGCTACTTGTCCGATTTGAATAGTTCTTTTTGCAACTGATAGCCACATTTAACGGGAAGGTTATAGGCAATTTTTCATACCAATTTTCCCACGGGGACGGGCACAACGCGGGTCAAACCGCGAGGCGCTGCTAGTTTGGTATATACGAGTAGGTATCTCATCTATCAAATATGGCCTACAAAATGCTTACCGTTGCTGTACAAAACGATCTCTATCAAGTATATGTATTTATCCTCAAACCTATCTCAAATCAAATTTATTTGAATTACGTTGGTTTCCTTTGATTAAGATTCGGATACGTTGTACTGTCAGAGCACAAAATAGTTAAGAATTTTCAACATATAAAACTCCAGATGTATTGGTGGCCTTTAATGTCTAGAGAAGGTAAAAATCAACGAATATCAATAAAGATATTTATGGAAAAGAAAAGTACAAGAAGTATGTAATGTCGATGTCGTAATGTTGTAATGTCTTTACCAATTCTTTAAGTCTAAGTTACCCAGCTTAAATCAATATACCTCAATTTGTCGTAGCAAAAAAATGGCACTTAAATAGGATTTTTGTCTCTAGTCACCTTTGTCACTTTATTTATCGTAGCAAAATATGGCAATTTTTGTAAACACTATTTTCGCTTTTATTAGCATTAAAAATGCAGTTACCATTGAATTGGCCACTTTCTAATCTGACCCAAAAATGAGTGTCTACTATGGCATCTAGCTCCCAAACCGATGATAAAATGTATAAAAAAGTACTCGTTACTTAATTTCAAATGTTTTCACACTTACAAAATATATTTTTAAATGGAATAGTTACTGAAGTTAAATTTCGCATTAATGATTTACTCTTATTTTTTGCCCCGACAGTACTATCGGTGGCCTATTGGTTGACCGATTCTTGTCCATATCTCTAATAGGATCTCTGGATGTGTGGGTCTCTTGTATGAATGTCAGACTGATATGAAGCCCTTTCCTTATTTATATTACTAGCTCTAATAATATTTAATACTTGCTAAGCTCTGTGGTTTTACCTACTTTCTACGTGCCCTTACGCACTAGCGGTTAACCGCGGGGGCGGCTAACCGCGCGGTTTGCCGCTTTTCCATTTTAATATGCAACCGCTTATGATTGTACGCACTAAACCGCCACAAAATTTCAAATTACGGCAAACCGCGCGGTTAGCCGCCCCCGCGGTTAACCGCTAGTGCGTAAGGGCACTAACGGTCTTCATGTTGTAATTTTGAAAAATATCAAAATTGATTGAAATTGAATTGCCTTATTCATTAAAGCTTGGTCTACTCACTAAACTTCTACCACTAAATAAAATATCCTCAAATTGCATACAAATGTACTTACACACAAACCGCTTGTCATTGTCAATATTTGCCAGCACATAATTGCATGTGGTAAACGACAATTATTCAATTTTCCATACAAACAGTATTCACCCTGGTTATTAAAATAAAACAATTGAATAAATTAACAGTTTTAAATGTATGGGTAATCGGCTTAATAGCGTTATTATTTGATTAGCGACAAATTATCTGCTTTTATTCAAAGTCAAAGTCAAAGTCAAATATTTTTATTCAGTTTTGGCCCCATAGAGGCTCTTTTGAACGTACCACCCATTCGGAAGAACATCAGCAGAGAAGAATGGGCAAGAAACTCTGCTGGTTATTTTTTTTAAGTCAAGGTATAATACAATTTAATACTTATAAGTATAGATTACATGTCAAAATCAGCTTGACTTGCTGGTGCAGGAATTTGACTCCAGACATATTTGTCCTCAATGTAATCAGTAACGCTATAGTATGCTTTAGTCAATAAAACGTCTTTAACGTATGATTTGAATTTACCTTCACTAAGCCCAGTTACCTCCTTGGGAATTTTATTATAAAATTGAATACATCTACCAATGAAAGACTTCCCGGTTCGCGCTAACCTGGACTTAACAACAGCAAGCTTATTTCTATTTCGCGTATTAAAACTGTGGTGATCTCCGCGCACCTTAAGGTTACTCAAGTTTCGGCGGGCATACATTATATTTTCAAATATATATAACGAAGGAACGGTAAGAATTCGACTGGATTTAAAACGTTCCCTTAGTGACTCACGTGACCCCAATTTATAAATCGCGCGAAAAGCTCTCTTTTGGAGTAAAAAAATTGATTGAACATCGGCGGCACCTCCCCACAATAGTATACCATAGGATAGTATACTATGAAAATAGGCAAAGTAAACAATTCTTGCCGTTTCTTCATTCGTTATTTGCCTAATCTTATGGACCGCAAAAGATGCTGAGCTTAGCCTACCCGAAAGTGAATTTATATGAGAACCCCATTGTAATTTTGAATCTATGTCTAATCCTAAGAATTTAGTGCTACTGTCAAGAGTTAATCGAGTACCCCCCAATTTGACGCAAGAATCTACTACTGGGACATTCGGTAATGAAAATTTAATGCATTTAGTTTTTGCCTCATTAAGAAGTAGGTTGTTAGTGGAAAACCAATCTAGGAGAATAGCCAAAGCTTTGTTAACCTGCACAAGGTCCCTATCCTTCCTATCTACTCTAAAAATTAACGAGGTATCATCGGCGAATAATACCGTGTCGCATAGGCTTTCCATTAGATACGAGAGGTCATTTATGTAGACTAGAAACAAAAACGGACCTAAAATTGACCCCTGAGGCACGCCTAACTCAATATTAGACCCTTCCGAAAGGTTATCGTTAACGTTTACTTTTTGTCGCCGACCGCCTAAGTAAGATTTCATGAGTTCAAGGGCAGGACCACGGATGCCGTAACATTCTAACTTCAAAATTAACGTTAAATAATCTACACAGTCAAAAGCCTTGGAAAGATCACAAAATACTCCAAGAGCATCCTGCAAACCTTCCCAGGCGTCAAAAATATGAGAAACTAATTTAGTCCCAGCATCTATGGTTGACTTACCCTTTGTAAAGCCGAACTGATTTTTATGTAGAATCTTATGCTCATCAAAATGGGACATTAACTGATCTAGGATTAATTTTTCAAAAATTTTGCTAAGAGCTGGAAGAACTGAAATAGGTCTATAATTATTGGGATCATCCTTACTACCGGATTTGAAAATTGGAGTGACTTTACTATGTTTCATTAGGTCTGGAAAAGTACCTGCTTTTAGGCATAGATTGAAGAGATTCGTAAGTTCAGGAGCAATAGTGTTAATAACAGAATCTAACATTTTTACAGAAATACCCCATAGATCTTCCGTGTTTTTCATGTTCAGTGATTTAAAAGCTTTTTTAAGCTGCGAAATAGAGACTGGTTTAAAACCAAATCCAGGAATTGACCGTTTAAAATTTTCCTTAAGAAGAATTTCAGCTTTAACTGAAGAAGAAGCTAGATTCTTGGTGGTTTCTTTGGGTATACTACTGAAAAACACATCAAAATGGTTGGCCACAGAAATAGGTTCAGTAATTAGTGTTCCGTCATTGCACTTCAAAGTGCAAGGGGTATCCTTGGAAGAAGTTCTTCCAGTCTCTTTGTTAACCGTTTTCCAAATCGTCTTTATTTTATTATTTGATTGTTTTATTTTGCGAGCGGTATGGTTTGCTTTTGCTAAAAGACAAACTTTCTTAAACATTTTTGAGTAATTTCTAACATACGCATGAAAAGCTTCATCGTTGGTGTAAGACCTTTTAAAGTATAATTCAAATAAAACATCTCGACTTTTCCTAATACCTACAGTAGCCCAATCACTAAAACTGATTTTATCTTTAACCGTAAACTGTCTTTTTGGAAACACGGCGTTAACATTTCGCGATATAATCGAAAATAAGTTTTTACAAATCTCATTTGGGTCTTTAGGGTTGGGGCGGTTTAGAGCTAAACTAACTTCAATGCAATCATTCAGGTGTTGTCGTCTCTTTTGAGAACAGTTTAACAACGGTCTACAACCTATGACACACGGTTTGTGTAGTACGGCGTTTTCAAGTTTTATATTGAGACCCAAATGATCCGACCTAACTCCGTTAACTATACATTTATCAAGAATTTTACAATTTGAAAATATATTGTCAATGCATGTTTGAGAGGAAAAAGTAACTCTGGTGGGCTCATTAAAGTTACAATTCAAACCATAAGACAAGAAAAGTGAAACTAAGTTTCCCGCGTCAGAACTATTTACTAGTAAATCAACATTAAAATCACCGCATACTATAACGGACTTCTTACCTTTAGATAATTTACTCAACACCTCCTCCATGACATTTAAAAAAGAAGAAAAAACAGAAGACGGAGGCCTATAGACACAAACTAAGATATAACCGTCAATTTCTGCACAAGCAATCTCACAAGTGCGCTCAAGAGAATATTTAGTGATATCGACCCGTTCTTTGAATTTAATACAATTTCGTAATAAAATGATGCAACCGCCCCCCTCAGCCGATATTCTATTGAACGCACTGGCGACTCTAAAACAATTGATATTAAATTGCATTCTATCATCTTTCAACCAAGTCTCACTAAAACATAAAATGTCGAAGTTATATAAATCTAGTAGTAATTCTACATCCAATATTTTGCCAGAGAAGCGATTTATATTTTGATAATAAAAAGACAAACAACTAGCTTCTGTTGGCTTCCCTGTTGTCACACTTAAATGTTTAAAGACACAGTATTCGCGTTAGTACTAGTACTAACTACTGTGTGGTCACTACCAGACGTTATACTACCTATAACGCTATCAATACAATAACCTACCAAAGTAGATAACTTAATACGAGTTTTCCGAGGGACATGTAAAGTGTCCTCCGTCAAAGTCAAATGTGTAATAAACTTGTTATTATCAAAAAATAATAACCTGTCACTATGACGACATGTCACATTATAAAGCACATTGTTAAGTGCATGGATGTGCTTATTCCTAGTTTCAGAAAGAAACCGGGAGTACGGGAATGCTCCCAACATTATCCTACTAGCTTTCAGCCCTAAGAGTAGGCTAATACTACTAACTAACTCCTTTCTACCTACACCACCACTTGTACCTGCCATAATCAATATAAAAGTCGACCTATCAATTTGATCTTGTAAGCTGATAATTCTATCCATAATATCTTTAAATGTGGCATCAGGCATACAATGGTTAATAACCTTACAGTCTAACTTATTACTTAATAGTGACCCAAAGTCCAGTCCTAGTTGGTCTGAAAATATCAGTAACTTATCTATGTGAGTCTCACTGACAACAAGTTGCGGGGTGATCAGAGTGGGTACAGGCTGGGGCTCCTGTACCTCCACAGCACTGATAACACTGCTAGGCTCTTGAAGAGAGTTAATATGCAATAACTGTTCAGTGTTATGTGTTACTAAGTCTAACAACTCGCTTGCGGACGCCATTTGCTCCTGAAGCCGAGTCTGTGCTGTCTCGTATTTCGAAAATATATCTTGTAAAAGATGCTCTTTTACAGCAAGCTCTTCACGCAGCAACTGGGTATCATGCTCGTACACATTTTTGCTTAATTCTAAGTTCGTGACACTATTGGACAACAGATCAGACAATGATAAGTTCTGTTGAATTAGGCGGGAATTTTTGAAAAAATATTTTGAATTTTCCTGCAATTTCTTACTTTTCCTAATGAATTTAGTAAGTTTTATATATTTTTTAAGTTTATTGTGACTAGTAAAAATAACCGGACTAGAACTCTCATTAGTCAAGTCTATTGTTTCAATTTTGTCTTGAGCATTAAAGTCTGGGTCGGTGGACACTAATTCACTGTAGAGGTTCTGGGTGTACTCCGTCTGCACAGTGAGTTTCTCTCTCTCCAGCTTGGTGATTGCAGTATTGGCGTCGCGTAGGTCTGACTCCAGCACGCTGACTCTGCTGAGCGTCTGCTCATGAACTGCATCGCACTCATTGAATGAGACCACAACCTGCTGAAGCCGGTCACATTCCTGGTGTAACTTAGAATATTCTGCACTTAGGGCTGCTAGTTCCGTCTTCAGTTGTCCATTTCTATTAATAATTTGAAGAATCTCCTCTTCATTGTCCTCTCTCTCCTTGAGTAGCTGCTCGTTGAGGTGTTTAGTTGTCTTGAGTTCCAGCAGAGCAGCCTTCAGCCTCTGCTCGTTGTCATGCGCAGCCATTCTACGAGTTGTCATGGACATATTTGAGGTATACTTCTGAAATTATGAAAGTAAATCTTAAATTTGTGTTGTTATTTTATATTAAAACTAATTATCACTTCACTAGAAGGTAAATAGTTATGTGTTTGAGGGTGTCAATGTGGTGTGATTGTTGTGAGTGTAAAATGTGAAGTTGGGTAAATAAATTAAATTAAATTTTCACAATACTCCCCGGGATCCTTCAACTTTAAAATCCAATGTCACTCAACAGTCCTTGTAGGGAATACCAATTTTGCACTCTTGTAGTGGTAGACAATGACTGGGACTGAAAATATTAAATACACAACCTTAAATATTGTAATATGTAATATTAACTACCCATTCGGAAATTTGTATTGAATTTGTATTTAGAAATTGGTTACATAATTGGTGTTGCACACCGTACTAGAATACATGCTACCCTTAGACCATGTCGGAGGCCTTTAGGCGGTCTAAAAACTCCGATACTAGGGTTGGCCACTACCCTACTCGAAATGAATGAATAAATAAATGTTAATGAGTAAACGCCGCTGATGTAACAATTAAATCTATACTTAATATTATAAAGCTGTGTGTGTTATAGACTATTTATCATACCGAAATCCCCGTAGAAACGGGCACAATACGGGTCTTCTTCTTATCGAGTGGATGGTCAACCTGACCAATCCTGGTGTCAGAGTTATAGAGCCGCCAAAGGCCTCTGACATGGCTCATGTAACGACTACTATCCGTAGAAAGTAACCGGGACCGACGGCTTAACGTGCCCTCCGAAGCACGGAATCATCTTACTTTTCGGGCAATCAGGTGATTCAGCCTGAGACAATACGGGTAAAACCGCGGGGCGCCACTAGTTTTCTTATTAAAATGTCCCATATAAAATCGTCATCACAGACCACAATACAATAATAAATAATTATAATAATTATTAAACAAAAGATAAATTGAACCAACCATAACTCCCAAAAACAATAAACAAAACGAGATACTTATTCTCACTTTAATTTTATTGACAAATCCATACAATTTTAAAGCCGCCATTAAGTTAAACGGCCGTTTAATAAATCAGTTATGTGTTTTAATCCGGCCTTTTCATAAAATTGCTATATTTAATTACTTCGCTTAAGCCGGCGACTTCCAACGGGTTCCATGTAAATTGATTTTGCTTGTATTGTTTTCGGTTTAAATTATGTTGTGAAAGGATTTATTATGCATGACTTTTATGCTTTACTTTAAAAACGTAATTTCGTATAGGTTAATAGCCTACCCTGGTGTCGGAGTTTTTAGACCGCCTAAAGACCTTCGACATGATCTGACGATTGCAACTACCAGGACCGACAATTTTGCCTGTCCAAAGCACGGCAGCGCTCAGTTAGAAAAGGCATTATCGGCCACCCATCTCAATAGGGAAAGAGTTGCACGTTGCTTAACAATCGCAATGAGTTAATATTGCTTTGTCAAACTAGGCCAAAAGTGCTCGAGGGAGCTACTCGAACTAAAAGTAAGTAAGTTCGAGTGGTTAGTGGTCAACCTTGGTGCCGAAGTTTAGACCGCCTTAAGGCCTCCGACGTGGTTTAACGATTGAAACCACCAGGGCCGACATTTTAAAGTACCCTTTGAAGCGCGGTAGCCCTTAGATAGAAATGCCCCGAACTTACTTACGTAACGCCTAGTACAGTATTGTATATTATACTAATTATATTATAAAGAAGTAAAATTTGTTAGTTTGTTTGTTTGTATGTGCGAGCTAATCTTGGGAATCACCCGTCCGATTTGAATAATTCTTCTTGTAATAGATAGCCACATTCAACGGGAAGGTTATAGGCTATTTTTCACCTCGAAATTCCCAAAGGGTACAACGCAGGTAAAACCACGAGGCGCTGCTAGTTTTAAGTATAAGACGAGTCCAATAAAAAGGCTAATACAACGAAACTATCTTATAAATGAACCGAATGCAATGCACCGTGAAGCTCACTGAGCAGTGACATGGGACATGCTCGGGGATACTCGAATGGACAGGAAACCAATAACTGGACAACTATTTGCTCTGCGGTCGGATCCAGCCGAGGTTAATTATAGTCTTGTTTTCATAGAATCATTAACAAGATATGTAACAAAGATGTATGGTCAAAGTAAACTCGAGTAGATGACTAACACTGTTGGAGTAGGTATGTATTTACTGCAGGACCAGAAAGCATCAAAACACCATTTAACCTTTGACGAACGAAGTGAATTTAAATAGGCGATCGTATTCAAGGAGTTGTAGTGTCCAAGGATATGGCTGAGTGCAAGATTTCCGATGATGACGTCGATGACAGAGCGAAGTGGAGGAGAAAAATGAGGAAGGCTGACCCCACCATCATGTGGGACACATAGCCAGGAAGAGAGAGAGATTCAGGCGATTTTGTTATTAAATGATATGTACGAGTACGTCGAAGACATAATTTCTTTTTTTAAACGGAAAATAATGTACGTTACAGTACGGGGCGAGACGCAGTCTGTGGCGGATCGCTTTAACTTCTGAAGGTCACCGTATGTGGTCGAAACTGTCGGTTATAGTACATTCCACACACATACACGTGCGTAATTTCCCTTTCTTTAAACTAAGTAATTATGTACATAGACAATCACAGTAATGTGATTGCAACATAAATCAGCACCTTTTTATGAAGTTTCCAAGAAAAACAAAACAAAACTATAAATAGCAATACTCATACACCTATTTCATTTTAATTCCTTTCATTTCTCCCCCTTTTATTCAACGTTCGCTCATAAAAGACGTAGCGAGACCTACTTTGGCTACGTATACGTAATAACATTATGTCAGTGTAAAATTATTGTGCAAGCTTTAGGCACAAACCACTTTTCTGTTGCTTGATTACCCGGAAAAAAGTGGTGTGGAAAAATGAGATCTTGAATCATTTTGAGCATATGGAGTACATTACTTGGGGATGATATTCAAGGGACGGTAAAAAACGTTCCTCTGAATATGATATTTCATAACCATTGCACAGGTTATGAAATATCATATTCATTTAATAAGGAAGGTTTGTTTGATGATGTGTTGCTGAAAAATTGTTTGGCCTTGTTAGTTGTTTTCGAATATGAAGTCTTTAGTACGAAACCCCATGACATATTTTTGTCGCAGTCTTTTCAGCAATATTTGACTCAGTGGGAGGGAGTCGACCATATGTGCAGACATAGTTGTAGACGACGACGTCTGGGTGTCATATTCATATAAAGTATTTGTGTATGTATATGCAGTAGCATCAGTAAGTTAGTTTCCATAATACAAGCTTAGAATTTACTTTGGGTCTAATTAACCGTGAGTGAATTTGTCTGGGTATATATATTTACTAGCCCATCCAAGTAGTGGCAGACCTGCACGGTGCTTCACAATCACAATCACTACATATTATAAAACAAAGTCGCGTCTGTTTGTCTGTTTGTCTGTATGCTTAAATGTTTAAAATTACGCAACTGATTTCGATGCGGTTTTTTGTAATAGGTAGAGTGATTCAAGAGGAAGGTTTTTATGTAAAAAAAATCCCGAAATTCCCACGGGAACAGGCACAACGCGGGTAAAACCGCGGGGCGCTGCTAGTGAATACTAAAATTACATGAGAACATTGTGTTTCTTTAGACCAAAATTATTCTGACCAACCACATCAAAATGGCAGCTTATTCCCAAAATGTCCCAATAATAACACGACACGAAATACCAAGAAACCAAATAATATTTAAGAGAAATCCTATTGTGCTGACGATCAAAGGTAATCGCCATCGATATTATTAATATGTAATGGTTTGTATTCCCTCCCCGATTTATTTGCGTCCCTTTGATGGAATTTGGCCTAAAGGCGATGGGCCTTTTGTTACTACGTTCCCTTCCTTGGCTTTGTTTATATTTCTTCAATTAAATACGTATTTGGTGATTAAGATTGGTGAAGAAATCGGAGAAAACGTAGCTAATGTTCAGCTAAGAGAGAAGCCACACGGGCGCTGCGTCGCCGCAACGCAACGAAGCTTTCTCCGACGTCGCAGTGTCGATTTACATGTAGGTGTATATGAATTGTATGTAGTCTTTGAACGACAGCTTCGATATTCTAAACAATACTGAAGGACCCTTCTCTCCTCGTCTCCCTCACTCCTTGTGCACTGCGAGTGCGTTGTTTCGACACATGTTGTTTCAGCGCCCGTGTGGCATCTCTCTTAAGGTAACAAAGAGTGATTTATTAGTCATATCGGCAAGTTCGATAGAAATTTAACACCGCTCCACTCTGCTTCAACTGGAATGCACGGCTGCGTCTCCACTACGAAGCGGATAGCGGTTTACAATCCGCACCGGCAAGTTCGATAGAATTGAATGCTTATATCTTTAGAAGTTGTATCGCAGTTTGTAAACTCGCTACAGTTTGCCGAGTCCGAGTTGCTTACCGTCCCAGCTTCAATGGATAGTAGACAAGTAATGGAATGCCAAGCGGTTGCGACTTGTCCTAAAACTAAGTGTAAAACTCATAATAAAATGACAAAAAGGATTGTGCGGTTTTATGAAACCAAGGTAAATTTGAAACTTTTTTAGACATTATCCCTACTCCACGCCGACCGTCATGTGATATGCAACACACAGACGAAAAAGTTTGAGACGATGTAATAAAAGGTTCACTTTAATAAAAAATACAGTTTTTTGAAGCCTCCAATATCTCACTGCTGAGCAAATCCTCTCATCTCACCGAAGATATGTTACTTTCTACGGATAGTAGTCGTTACATGAGCCATGTCAGAGGCCTTTGGCGGCTCAATAACTCTGACACCAGGATTGGTCAGGTTGACCATCCGCTCGATGAAGAAGAAGACCGAAGAATCTGTACAGTGAGATAGAAAATGTTAATACCCTTTTTAATTATAGAACTAAACCTTCACCATATGAACGTCGAATTTTCTCCTGTAATACAAAATTAGTATTAATAAGAGACGCTACGAGGCCTGTTTAATTACGCGCCGTTCGGAGGTAATCTCACGAAATGTAATTCTCCATGTTTTTGTCTCGGTATATACTGGGGCAATGTGTGTAATTAATTATTGATTAAGGAAATTTTAATAACTCACGTTCAAGGGAAAGACGGGTTTCATATTATGTAACGTACTATGATATGTGGGATATTTGTCTAAAGTGTAATATCTTGGTATGTAATGAGAAACGCAATGGTGTTTTATTATAGTACTAGCAGCGCCGTGCGGTTTTACCCGCGTTCCCGAGAGAATTTCGGGATGAAAAATAACATATAACCTTCCCGTTGAATTTGCCTATCCATATTTTAAAAAAATATTCAAATCGGATTGTTAGTTCCTGAGATTAGCGCTTTCAAACAAACTTTTCAGCTTGACTGTATTAAAGATAGATCATATCTCATATCGGTTTCATTTACTTTCGAACTACATAACCACATCTCCAACAAAAATCAGTTACATACTTCTTAGACCTAGAGCCCGTGAACCCCAGACCTTCGTCATTTTATAAAAGCTGAAAGTTTGTCAGCGCATGCTCCCAACACAGGTAAGAACGATGGACAATTATGAAGTTTGGGTTACAGTGGCTTTGGCAGGTAAACGGTACTAAAGGTGTGTAAAATACCGATCTAAATTCATCAAATAAAAAGTGTGATTTGTGTGACATGACATATGTCATTTGAAAGCTCTTGAAGAGTTGTACAAGTCACCCTTTGACGGTGATATCGAAATCGACGGCCAACTTGGTGTTTTCGACCATTGAAGATTGGAGTTGACCTATGCTATGGACGCTGATCCTAATGCTCAACAGTGACATGACCTATGTCATTTGAAAGCTCTTGACAAGTTGTACAAGTCACCCTTTGACGGTGATATCGAAATCGACGGCCAACTTGGTGTTTTCGACCATTGAAGATTGGAGTTGACCTATGCTATGAACGCTGATCCTAATGCTCAACAGTGACATGATCTATGTCATTTGAAAGCTCTTGACAAGTTGTACAAGTCACCCTTTGACGGTGACATCGAAATCGATGGCCAACTTGGTGTTTTCGACCACCGAAGATTGGAGTTGGCCTATGCCATGGACGCTGATCCTACTGCTCAACAGTGACATGACCTATGTCATTTGAAAGCTCTTGAGGAGTTGTACAAGTCACCCTTTGACGGTGATATCGAAATCAATGGCCAACATGGTGTTTTCGACCATTGACCTTTAGTACCGTTTACCTGCCAAAGCCACGATAACCCAAACTTCATAATGGTCCATCGTTCTTACCTGTGTTGGGAGCATGCGCTGACTAACTTTCAGCTTTTATAAAATGACGAAAGTCTGGGGTCCACGGGCTCTTGGTCCATCTAAAAAGGAAAAATAGTTTAATATGTAAGAAATAACAGTTCATTCGAAATTGAATTTTATCGTGCACCTAATAGAACACTATTTTAATCGAACGTCATTTGTTTTTTAAACAAATTCAGTTGCTAAATCAAATTATGAATCCTTGTGAAATCTCTTTGTTGCTTTGTTCGCAAACTTGCTCAATGTCAAACACTTCATATAAACAAAGCGAGCCGTCAATACAAATAATTTCCCCTTTATATCGGCGCCAGAGTAATTGCATCCAATATACTATTTATAGCACAATCAAATTTACGTCCACCAATAATTGTAAAGTCGATTTTATCATATCCTTCGATTGCTTGAAGTTAATTGAGTTCAGGGCTGTGATTAGATTCTGTTGTTTTTACAGTTCCGTACCCAAAGGGTAAAAACGGGACCCTATTACTGAGACTTCGCTGTCCGTCCGTACGTCTGTCACCAGGCTGTATCTCAAGAACGGTGATAGCTAGACAGTTGAAATTTTCACAGAGGATGAAGGACAACAAATATAATAAAACAAATATTCAAGGGGGCTCCCATACAACAAACGTGATTTTTTGCCGTTTTTAAAGTACGGAACCCTGCGGAGTACGGAGTCCGACTCGCACTTGGCCACTTTTTTACAGCTTTGTCGTGTTCTGTAGTTTCTTGGGGATGGTTTAGTGATTATAGTTTAGTTTGGGTACTTTGAAAGGGGAATTTGAATGAATGCATCGCTTCAAGTGTCAAAATGGTGTTCTGTGATTGGTTGATGGTTATTGTCGCTGTTTTGAACCATAAATAATCCATAGATACAAAACTACAGATAGATGTAGAGGCATAGAGAGAGATAAATTGGAGTATCGAATGAAGCTCTTGCTTTCAATCGTACGAATTAGTCCAGTCTTCTGTGATCACGGTTCCTATAAAGGAGCCGAAACGTCAGCTAAAAATCTATACTAATATTATAAAGCTGAAGAGTTTGTTTTGTTTGTTTGTTTGTTTGTTTGTTTGTTTGTTTGTTTGTTTGTTTGTTTAAACGCGCTAATCTCAGAAACTACTGAACCGATTTGAATAATTCTTTCACTGTTAGATAGTCTATTTATCGAGGAAGGCTATAGGCTACATTTTATCCCGAAATTCCCACGGGAACGGGCACAACGCGGGTAAAACCGCGGGGCGCTGCTAGTGTAAAATAAAAGCAAAGTGTATCTGTAAACGTAGTTTCAATTCAAAATGTTGGCTTAAACTTAAGAAACCAGTATCATAGGCAAAAGAGGTAGCTATCCCTTTCACACATAATAAGTAGCTATCCCTCTCGCACACTTTCCCCACCTATTTTACGTATAAAATACTTCTATCTTCAAATCCTACTAAAACGGAAGGTAGAACCTTCAGCACTTATTTATTTAAAAACGTATTACACGAAACAAATCCAAAACAAAACGCTCACATACATTTGAATACTCGATCCATTAATAAAATGGCACACAATCAGCCAGACGTAGAGGAATCCATCTGGATGCCATTAAATGCTTTATAGCTTTTGATAAAGAGGGAAATATTCAAAAAAGGTTTTTTATACATTCTTTTTTTTATTAGAAAGGGCCTCGTAAAGGTCAAATGGAATCAAATCAAGGGATGATTCTGTTTTGGTATAAGTCGTGAGCTTATGGCGTTTATCACTTACAGTACTTACAATCTCAAATTCTTCTTTGAACTTAATCATCGGCCATAATTAAATTTACATTATGGTCCTATAATGTAAGTTTAATTATGGCCGGTGATTATGATTATGATTAATTGTAGCCGATGCCAATCAAAGACAAATCCTTTCGTAGATGAAAAAGGTATAATGAAGAGGTAAAAATATACCCACCGAATTGAGAACCTCCTCCTTCGGTTTTTGAAGTCGGTTAAAAAATAGAATTAAATCAGTAAATCTAGGACGTTAATAATTTAGGTACCTTATAAGTTTTCTAAAAATACATTGTATGCTATGCTATGTTATATGCTACGTGGCTATACCAAGTTACTATGCGACGTTACTTCGCTACTCTTCGTTACCACCGATCACTACAAACGTAGCACATATCAACCTACCGTTACCAGAGGTAGGATAGCAAAATCTCTGTTGAAAAATCAGTAGAAAATTCCTTATATCAAATAAACGACACATTGTTCACTCAGTTTTCTAACTTTTCTAGATTTAAACAAAACTGTTATTTCGTGTTGTGTCGAAGTTTCTCGAAGACAGTTCCTTGGAGAATCTGTTTGTTTCGAACTAGCTCAAACCGGTTCGGTCTAGTTTTGACTGCGTTTACTTCACCCACAATCCTTAGCAATATAAAAACTTTGCTTGTTATTTGAGACTTATTGGATGTGTCCTATTGAGAAGCAAAAGTTTTTGTGGGTTTTGTCCGAAAATTTACGCTTGTGCCAGTTACTGGTGCAGTTAATTGTTCAAGATTACTTGCCCATTATTTGCACGACAAATTCACACGTGATTTAGACCCAAATTAAGCTCTAAGCTAATATATTATGGAATCTAACTAACTGATACGATTAGGCAATCATTGCCTAAGGTAACTTAATAATTATCATAGTTGCTTAGTACCCTTGTGTGCATTATATTTAATATATATAGCCAAGAATTTACCAATATTAGTTAATATTAGTAGTATTCTACCAATATGCTCCCAAAATTGTCTAGTGGTTGAAAATGGTCCATTTCTTAATTGTCTGCTTCTCTTTGTATTTTCCAGAAAATCCATTTCCCAAAATGTTACCGTTCCAAATTATCCATTACCCTAAATTTTCCCTTGCCAGATAATTATCAATTTCTCAGAATGTTTATTTTCCACATTCCCAAAATTTTGCCGAATTGAACCAGACTGGGGTCGACGACACGCCTCCGCTTATAGCTTGAACCCTTAGTGGACATAAGTAATTCGGCAAAGAGCATAATCCGAGTACTTCATACGTTTTATTAAATAAACATACAGACAGACATGTCCACTCCTTTGTACGTAATGCATAATAAACGAGTTTGTTATTTGATGAAAGCTTCTTAATACTTATATCTTTGGCATGTCTTTGAGATGAAGACACTATTTTTATTGTATAACGTTAAAGATAGCTATGAATTTTTGGTTAGTTTTTAGCGTGGTGATTACGCCTGAAACCTCCTCACTGTACTGATATCTTCAGTGAGACGAGAGGCCTTTGCCCAACAAGTGGGACATTACAGGCTAATACTTTACTTTACTTTACTTTTTTTTGTGTTTATTTTAACATCTTTGTATAATAGCTTAAGCATTTTTTTAAATAGATTTAACTCACCCTTTTTTGGTAATATCTTTTTCCAGCAGTGAGACACTTCAGGTTAATAAAAAACGACTGTCTAACTGAATACAGTCTAGATCAGAAGACATTCTCTCAGACAGTATTGTCGAATGTCTGCAGGTCTCTTAAATGTAACATTTTCATTAAACCATAAACGAAACACATCATCCCACTAACTCATACAGATTAGCACTCAATCCGCATCGTCCATTACGATTTATGACGTCATAACAGATCCGTACGAATGTGAAGAATTTCATTAAAATATTTTCCGAGAGTTTTCTCTGCGTTTTCATTAATACAGCAACGACTAATATAAAACGAGCGAGGATGTGTGTGTTTGTTTAGATTTATCGTTGCTTTGAGGTAGTGTCTGATCATGTGATTTGATGCCATTAAGGGCCGATACTGCGTTAAGCGTGCGCACGCCGCGGTTTCATACAAAAGTGATCCGTCGCGGGCACCCGTCGCGTGCGGTCTCATACAAAAGTGAACCGTCGCGGGCGCCCGTCGCGTGCGGTCTCATACAAAAGTGAACCGTCGCGGGCGCCCGTCGCGTGCGGTTTCATACAAAAGTGAACCGCCGCGTGCGCACGCTTAACGCAGTGTTGGCCCTGATGAAGTTACTTTGTAAGTTACGAGCGAACGAGTTCAATTGAACGCAAGACAGTAATTTCACATAATGTACTTGTAATCACGGTCAATTGAAACGACGCCTTTGTTTTTCCCATAAACAATTTCAGTGGCGACGAATCACTGTTTGAAGTCGCTTCTGATCATGATCACATTACATGATCAGATGCTACTTAAAAAAATCTGGACATTCTACTGTGTACGCTTAACTAGATAACAATACAGTGAGGAGTCACTGTACTGATATTTTCAGTGCGTGAGAGGTCTCGGCCCAGAAGTGAGGATTTATAGATTTTTGCGGTCACCGAAATGGGTTTAATCTTCTTAGGGTTTTATTCATAAACGGTTATTAACAGGATTTAATTTAGCATTTAGTCGTTAAATTGTCGGTCCCGGTTGTAACAATCGTTAGACCATGTCGGAGGCCTTTGGGCGTTCTAAAAACTCCAACACCAGGGTTGGCCACTGGCTTACAGCATTTCAGCTATCATCTCCCTATCTATCTTTATATATCTACAGACTTCTACAGCTTTAACGACGAAATTACGCGAGCGAACCAAGTCACATGGCTAGTATATTCAAATGTTTTATACGTTCGTACTTATATGCAAATATCGTACGCTTAGAGAAATTATTATCATTAATTCAACGTTTCGACGTAGCGATATTGCGATATATTAAATATTTGTGATTAATCTGCCGTCCTACTTTGTTCCATGTTTGAACAAAGATGTTTGTTTCAGTTTGATATTTGCGTCGATTTATTTCACGGGTTACGCAAACGAGGAGCTTTATCAACAACTAGCCGAGTCCCGCATAGAACCCGTTCCCGCAGGAATTTCGGGATAAAATGTATCCCATGTGTTAGTCTGATAATATAACCTATATTACTGTGAAGTTTCATCCATATCCGTTCAGTAGTTTTTTCGTGGAAGAGTAACAAAGATACATACATCCTCACAAACTTTCGCTTTTATAATATTAGTAGGACAAGAGTAACCGAAGGCCTAGTTAAGAATGAGAGTGCGTTTCTGTTGAAGCGGAGCTGTGCGGAGCTCAACGACCAATCACATTAGTTCTTATTTTAACTCTCGTAAGAAAAAAAAAATAACGTAGTGTTATATATTAAAACACCAAGATTAATTAACTTGTTTAATGTTATAATAATCAACTTACACGTGCTGCCTGTTACTACCATTCACCCCAGGGCGGAAGAGGAAGCATAGCGCTCCTAACCACAGACAACATAGATAACCAAAAACTAAACCACAGACAACATAGATAATAAAAACTAAGTGCGTTCCACACTACACAATTTCAGATATCACACTCTCCGCTGCCTATTAAAAAAGTTACATACCAAACATTATTTAATTACATACCATTCTCTTCCCCCCTAAGTTTTTCGTATAATACTTTAAAAAAAATGTAAGTAAGGTTAATTAAAAATTAAATCTTATATTATAATACTCTTAACATAGTACTTAAGTAAGTAACAATATAGAAGAAAAAAAAATCAAAACAACAACAAAAAGATATTATTAATTTATGACACTTGTGTGTCTATTTACTTACACATATATATACACATGTAGGTATATAACCCTACGTGTGTATATATATTATAAAGATAATATTCTAATAAGTATCCATTATTCTAATAAACTACTGTTACACTTTAAGATTTGGTTTACATGTCTTTTCCTAGCATGAGCTTGGCTGGTGTTACACCTGTAGTACTGTGTGGTAAATTCCTATAATCAAAAAGAAATAAATTGACTGCCGACCTAAGAGTGTATCCACTTTCTTTAATTTTTGTAACATGTGATTTGAAAGTGTCCACAAATCTTTCCGCAGCACCATTAGTTGCTGGGTGATATGGTGGTGAAAAAATATGTTTTATGTTGACCTTATCACAAAATTTTTGAAAATCTTCACTAGTAAAAGTACTACCATTATCTGTAACCAACTGTACTGGGTATCCAAAGCGAGAAAATAAGTCTTTAAACATATCTATAGTACGAGAAGCAGTTATATTAGTCATCTCAAAGGCTTCTGGCCATTTAGTATAAGCATCTACAACCACTAAGTACATTTTATTATTAAATGGGCCTAGGAAATCAGCATGGAGTCTATACCAAGCAGAGGGTGGTACAGGCCATGGCTTCAGTTGTGTCTTTGGTGGGTTTTTATGATTTGTTAAACACACTATACAATTCTTTGTTACACTTTCAATATCAAAGTCTATACTGGGCCACCAAAAATATGAACGTGCTAGTTGTTTCATTTTAACAATGCCAAAGTGACTTTTATGTAATTCTGACAATATGTTTTCTTGTAAATTAACAGGAATTATAATCCTAAAACCCCAAAATAAACAACCCCGATCAATGCTGAGTTCACTTCTTCTACATTATAGTAAGTTATCAAATCTTTTTCTACATTTTTCCCCTCAGGCCAGCCATCCATTATGTATCTGATAACTTTTGTTAACAATAAATTCTTGCTTGTTTCTTTCTGAATAAGTATCCAGTCCACTTTTTCAATATTAGTGTTATTTATATAATAAGTTTGGCTAACATTAGCATCAACACACAAAGTAGGTTAAAAGTAACGAACGTTAAAGTTGACGAACGTTAAGCAATGCGCGACTTTAATATCTACAAGCCGGTTAGTTCAATAGACCGGTCGAGTATCTGACATTGGCGACTCGCGGCTGATTGAACTTGCACACTCGTAACTCGCTAAATAGTAAGGGCCTTATTCATACGTTTATTAACGGCACTTTAGCTATCAAATTATTTGTCCCTTTCCGACATACGCTATTTGCCAAAGAGCGAAAGAGACAAAACACTTTAAAACACTGTTTCAGTTAAACATCGTTTATGAATAAGCGACTATTTAATGCGAAGGCTAAAAATTCTAGAAATGAATTTCGTGTAGGTACTTTTTATTTTGCTTGTATGTCGACTGGACAAAAAGTCTTTTATACGGGTGGATTAAAGTCTCTCGTTTGCACAAACCTTATTTAATATGTTAAATGCTCGTTTTAAATCCCCCTGTTTGAAGGGTTGTACTGAAATTATTAATGACTTGCAGCGCCCCGCGTTTTTACCCGCGTTGTGTCCGTTCCCGTGGAAATTTCGGGATTAAAATTAGCCTATAATCTTCCTGTTAAATGTGGCTATCCATTGCAAAAAGAATTATTCAAATCGGACTGGTAGTCTCTGAGATTAGCGCACTCAAACAAACTCTTTAGCTTTATTATATACTAGCTTTTACCCGCGACTTCGTCCGCATTAGATTGTTACTTTGGACAGTAGTTTTATTTTTAACCTTTAGGATCTTACCAAAGTATGACTCAAGCTGCACACTCACCGGGACGGAACGTCTCGGGATTTATCATTTTTGCTTGTGAAAATTCGAACGTAGCTTCATAGAAATACAGCATAAATGGCTATGCATTCAAATGACGCCGCGGGATTGACAAATCCTTTTCGATGCCGTGGCGCTATTTTAAAGTAGGTATAGCATTTGTTTATATACGAATACGTTTGATTTTATATTAGCAAACCTTAAAATCCCTAGCCGTGCCGTCCCAGTGAGCGCGAAGCATCAAACAATTGCTTAGGTGAAAAATAGTAAACATAATATAGAAAAATAGTATCTTATCCGGAGGGAAATTCGGGATAAAAAGTATCCTATGTCCTTTCTCAAGGTCATATCTATGTCTATACCAAATTTCAGCAAAATCGGTTCAGTAGTTTTGGCGTGAAAGCGTAACAGACAGACAGACAGACAGAGTTACTTTCGCATTTATAATATTATTAAGTATATTAAGTATTAAGTATTAAGTATGGATTAAGTAGTATAAATTTATAATATTTTTTTAATAAATATTTTTATAGTTTTTTTAAAGCCATGTTTCGCTTTCCTTAAAAACTTAATTATGAAGTACAAGAAGTAATATAATGTTCCACTGCTGGACAAAGTCCTATCGTTTCACTGAAGATATCAGTACAGTGAAGACGATTAGGCGTAATCACCACACTTGCACTACAAAAGTAACCATAACAAAATTCGTAATTGCTACAAAACCAAAAACAAGCTATTAAAAACTGCTCGAAACTGCAAATTAAAAATTTAAACAATTGTCCAAACCGAGGCAGTTAATGACGTAATAAAAACATTTTTCCCTCCAAAAAAACGATTATGCGCAGCCACGCCATCTTGATAAAGTGGCCGCTCCAGTTCCGACCACTTGTCATTCGGAAAACCGGTCAAGTGCGAGTCGGGCCACCGCGCTTAAGGGTTCAGTGCCGCAAAGATAGTAATATGAAATTTGACAGTACTGGTTTCTAAATTAATAAATACTCTTCTGTGACCACGGTTGCTGTAAAGGAGCCGAAACGTCAGATAAAAATCACCACACATACCTAGTATAAAACAAAATCGCTTTCCGCTGTCTATCTGTTTGTTCCTATGTATGCTTAGATCTTTAAAACTACGCAACGGATTTTGTCGCGGTTTTTTTAAATAGATAGAATGATTCAAAAGGAAGGTTTATATGTATAAAAATTACCACGGGAACGCACACAATGCGGCAAAAACCGCGGGGCGCTGCTAGTTACATAGAAATGAGATAATCAAGAATGCCAAAATTGTACAAAGGTTATTTATATACCGAATAAATTTCGGTATAACTGCAAAAACAATATGGAGAGTGGTATGTTCCATAAAGCTCACAGAGCTTTTGTTCCTCCAAGACTCGTATTACAATACGCTTGTGCTCTTGGAAATAATCGATTTGAATTCTGAGTAGAGATGCTGCAATTATTCGGTGACTATTCGGTATTCGGCATGTTAAGCAACTTTTTTAATCGGTTCAACTGTATACGGATTTCTAAATGTCGAATACGATTACATTAAGTGTTTAATGGTATTTTTTATTGGACCGAATTGTATGCAGGTTTCGGCTAAATACCGGATTTGAATACGTATTTAAAAGTACTTAATGCTATTTTTCTTAAATCTGTATCATGAATTGAAACCAAGTTTTTGGTATTGTTTAGTTATAAAAGAAACATAGGTACATAATGTTTTTTTTTAGTTGAAGTTTCATTATGTAGCTTCTTAGATAGTATTTCAATATAATAACTTAGCTACAGCTTTTGTATAACAAGTGACATACGAGTACCATGTTGATTCATTCATTCCGTATAGGTTAGTGGCCAAACCTGGTGGCGGAGTTCTTAGACCGCCTAAAGGCCTCCATCATACGCGCACACATCTTAAGTTATTTTGTTAATGAATTGAAGCGCCGAAAATTCGTCTATTCGGTCCAGCTCGTAACCGAATTCGGTATTCGACTAAATCACTAGTTGCCTCACTTATAAGCCTTGTTCCGGCCTTGTTCGTCCGTTCCAACTACGGGCCCCTGAAAAAGACAACTACCTCATTAAAATATACGGCTTAGCTTCGACTTGGCTCTGTTCACGCTAATTACGTTTACTTGTTTGTTTCTCTACTTCTATAACACAGGGATGTATTAAGGGTGGGTAGGAATGGGGCCCCAAAAAATTACCAAAATCATCCTGCTTGTAATTAAACTTGATTTAACAGAATTATTTAATTAAATTAAGAACACTTTTGAAAAAATGGGGGTTATCAGATTAAAGGGGCTAGGTAAACCTTATTTGATGGATTTCAAAAACTGAAAATAATCATACTCATAGTAATTGTATTTTCTAGAACAATAGCTAACAAGACTATGATCAAGTTAGTATGAAAACAAACTTAGAAACTTTAAATTTGTGTTATATCAGATTGTCTATTATTTTGATTTTTTACTCGGGACTAAAATTGAAATGTTTTCATCTCAATTAGTCCTTTATATAATTTTACCATTATAACGTGTTTTAAAATTGACTAAAGCCTACCTACAGGTTCAGTAGGGTAAAAATAAAAATAAGGTTAATCTTGAACAATTTAATTAAAAAGGGAATTTAAAGTTAAACACGTTAATAGAAAGAAATGTATGAATGAAACTTTTGAAAAAAGAAGGAACTCAGGGTCGCGAACAAAAGGCACAGGCAGTCTCCCGGGAAATAAAGGGGAGACTTAGCTTTTTAGGTTATTCGGAAAAGCGTGGTGTGGTGGCTCGCTGGCGATCCGCCGTCGCTGCGCCCAGCAGTGGGAGTCCGGCTTGGGCCAACAAGGTTAACCGCACATGCGGTTATACCGATGACCCCAAACAGGAACTCCACTAGCGCAGCCCGTCGGATGAACCCAGTTCTACTGGGTTCCGAAGCTCGTGCAGACAACACGAATTAAGGGCGAACGAGTACCAAAAAGGGAGGGAATGACATGCGTTTTCTCCTTATATACTTGCAAACTGACATTACAGCTGTCAAGCAACTTTGACGTTTTTATAACAAACAGATTGTGTTAATATCGACTAAATAATTATCGATTGATCGATCAATGGCTGACAAACTAAGAAGGAAACGTCAAAGTCCTAGTTATATTACTTGTCAGCTGTCAATTGTCAAACATGTTTACAATTTTTACAAATTGTTTATACAACATTCATTATTGAATGTTTTTAAATACAATTTATAGAGAATTTCACTGAGATATGGTGTTTGTGAGCCAAGGAAGATATGCCAGCAATGAAATTGCTACACCATCTATGCCCTTTACTTGTTTACCTGAATCCGCCCCTGCTTAAAAAGTTGAAGAGTTAAAAGTAATGCTTGTAACGTAATTACGAGAGCAAGTTAATCATAATCCTGTTGTTTATGTTATGTTTTCGGCTGTGCGCCATTTTGTATGTTTGGGGGATTAAATTTGAACATGGTTTGCTTTTTAATACTTCGACTGTATAGAAAAGTACTAGCCGCGCCCCGCGGTGTTACCTGCGTTGTACTCGGTCCTGTGGGAATTTCTGGATAAAATGTATCCCATGTGTTACCTATATTACTGTAAAGTTTTACCCAAATCCGTCCAGTAGTTTTTTCGTGAAAGCGTAACAAACATACATACATCCTCATAAACTTTCGCATTTATAATAATAGTAAAGTATGATTACAGGTTAATACTTCACTTTACTGTACGTCTATTGAGACTGAAGTTTAATGTTAACGTTTACTCGTGTGTGAACGTAAGCTGTAGCAACTAAGAGTATTATAGACTGCATGTGTTACCAATGAATACGTAAACAGTACAGTCCAAGGTATCGGCCCGGACCGAGGTATAACCTGCAATATTTGCATCAATTTTTAACAGTACCGCAGTCTCGACCTAATTCCCGACGCAGTAACCTAATTCCTATTCACCCCTCAGGTCAGAAGGTGTCAAAATATATATAGCTTCTGATTGGTCGAAAAGTGGCAATATTGAATATGTTGTAATTCAATCCTACTAATATTATAAATGCGAAAGTTTGAGAGGATGTATGTATGTTTGTTACTCTTTCACGAAAAAACTACTAGACGGATTTGAATGAAACGATACAGTAATATAGGTTAGACATCTGAATAACACATGGGGTACATTTTATCCCGAAATTCCCGCGGGAAGGGGTACAGCGCGGGTAACCGCGGGGCGCGGCTAGTGTTGTATAATACACGTTCTAATTTTACTAAATTGCGAAGCCACTAGCTATAATATGTTCGTTCATAGCGATTTCTATCTGAGCTACCGTGCTTCAGAGGGCACGTTAAATAGTCGGTCCCGGTTGTTTCAATCGTCAATTCATGTCGAAGGCCTTAAGATGGTCTAATAACTCCGACAACAGCTTTGCCCATTGTCCTCCTCGAACTTTCTTATTTTACTTTATAGGATGCCTTAATAATATGTTCAAAATCACTACATAGTATAAAACAAAGTCGCGTCTGTTTCTCTGTATGCTCAAATCTTTAAAATTACGCAACGGATTTTGATGCGGTTTTTTGTAATAGGTAGAGTGATTCAAGAGGAAGGTTTTTATGTAAAAAAATTCCCGAAATTCCCACGGGAACGGGCACAACGCGGGTAAAACCGCGGGGCGCTGCTAGTATTTAATAAACCAAGATCTAATACATCCGAAAACATGCTACTTCAGTAATGCGCTAAGTTTTCGGAACCATTTTGCGGTAATCACTCAATACATGAAAAAGGCCCAATTTGGCACAAACCAAAACTGGGCTCGAACAAGAAACAACAGTAATAGCTTTATTGTAACTTATTCCTTCTAGTCACTACATATTGTTGAAGTTTGTGTCTGTTCGCAATACATATTACAAAACAAAGTCCCTGAAAAGTGACTGTCTGTGTGTAAGTGATTTTCTCAAAAACTTTTCAGCGGATTTTCATGCGGTTTTACTTAAATACAGAGATATTTAATAGGAAGGTTTGTGACTATTTTTTATGGAACATTTTCTACAGGAACGGGTACAACGCCGGTAAAACCACTAATTGCCAATAATTACCAAACCTATTTTAATTCGGTTTTTATAAATAGATAAAAACAAGCCGCGCCCCGCGGTATTACCCGCGTTGTATCGGTTCCCGCTGGAATTTCGGGATAAAATGTATCCCATGTTTTATTCTGATGTTTAACCTATATTACTGTAAAGTTTCATCCAAATCCGTTCTGTAGTTTTTGCGTGAAAGAGCAACAAACATACATCCATCCATACATACATCCATCCTCACAAACTTTCGCATTTATAATATTAGTAGAAAGTAGAATATTCAAAAGTAGGTCAGTTCACACCAAGACGCGACGCGGCACGACGCTGCGCGCACATTTTTCATAGAGCGACTCAGAATATACTTTATTCACTACACGAAAAGATACACATTACATTGTGAGAATTCAGATTACGTTGCACCACGCAGCACTGCGCCTCGAGGTGCCTCGCGGCGTAGCGCGACGTATCGTGACGCAGCGGTGCATCGCCGGTCAGCGAGGCGTCGTCCTGCTACGATTTTAAGATGCGCCTCGCGACGTTGCGATGCGTCTCGCGACGACGCGCGGCGTAGCGCGAAATCATTGGCCTCTTTGAGTATCGTCGCGTCGCGTCGCGTCTCGGTGTGAATTGACCCTTAGGCTGCTTTTCATTAACTAAACTATAAGCACTACGATTCTAGTATATACTAATACTAGCAATGCCTCGCGATTTTACTCGCCTTGTTCCCGTGAGAATTGTAACCATTTGATTGTTTTAATCTGACACGAAGTCCCTGAGATAAACACGATACACAAACAAACAAACACTTCACCTTTATTATATTAGTGTAGCAAAATCCACATAACAACACCCAGTTGACACTCCATTTATAACCCTTGAAACGACGCATAAACCAGTAAAACACAGCTAGTAATGTACATAATATCCAAAGGAACGGGTATCTCCCAAAGGACTCGAGTGGTTAAAAAAGATTCCTTTTACACGCTGAGAAATAGCACATTATTGGTCCCAAAAGACCTTCTATAGTCGTAAATAACCAAAAAGTACTGTCGTTTTGAGAAAGAATATTTAGTAAGTAAAGTAATTTAGGTCAAAATAGAAGTAGGTTTAACCGACTTTGGGACAAGTTGGTGCAGTTCTTAGTTCCGTATCTTAAATAAGGATTTAGGAACTTTAATTTTTTGTGAACCTGTGACTGAATGGTACCTAGATTTTCGACTTTTGGACATGAATGGTTCTTCCTACTAATATTATTAATGCGAAAGTTTGTGAGGATGTATGTGTGTTTGTTACTCTTTTACGCAAAAACTACTGAACGCATTTGGATGAAACTTCTCATTAGTATAGGTTATACATCTGAATAACACAAAGGATACTTTTTATCCTGAAATTCCCGCGGGAATAGGTACAACGCTGCTAACGCTGTAAGGCATGGCAAGTCTTATGTAAAGACGATTTTCGGTGCTCAAAGTAAATTGAATGTTTGGCGACGTGTAATTACGCCATTAAGCCCGTCATAGACTTAGCTATAATATATATTAATATACCGTACTATAATATATATTATAGCAAGCTACCACACACTGAGATATATATATTTTGCTTTCATTAATTGATGGTCGTCCTAGTGTTAGTATACATATAGTAATATGCAATAATGTATATTACGGTATAGCTTGGTGACGTCACAGAAATATATATTATAGCCGAGTGTGCGGTCACGCGAAAATTAGTATAGAAAATATATAGTAATATGCCTAGCTATAAAAATATTAATATAAATTATAGCCAAGTCTGTGACGGGCTTTAGTGATAGCAATGGTATGCGGCAGTCATAAAGAAAACCAAAATATCAATAGTTTAATAATTAATGAATCCAAAATCACTTGAATTAACAAAAAGGGCACATCAAACGTTAATTTATCTGAAATCGTGATCAGAAATCTCAATCAACATTGAATTAATTGGAGAGGACTTGAAACCTGATACCGTTTCATTACAATAATGTCGTGATATTCGTAACTAATGGCTGGGATTTGGATTAATTTCATTATCGGTGATTTTATCTTTTTAATTATTATTTGAAAGAGATAAGTTTGGGCGCACACTGTAACACAGACTGACGTAGGTGATACTTTTGTAGATTATTGAAAGATATTTTTTAAATTAACTTACGCCTGGACTACGAGACTTAATAAAACGCTTCCTTAGTAGAGATTTTATTATTGATTTTGACATGTTAGGTATGAAAAAATAATCAATTATGCGTTGAACCCGCATGTGTTATAGTTATATCAACTTTTCTTGTGTAGAGGTTATTACATTAGTGAGTTTATATCACATGTATGTGTTCCTTATTTTTTGAAGAAGAAGAGAATAACGAAACCTTCTTCAAGAATATACCTCTTTAGTCCCCTAACTCTAATAAATATGACTATTAAATGCTTACTAAACTAGGCTGTTCCATATATGAGAACAAAATGCCTAGTTGAAACTTAAATGTTCCTGTTTCGTGCGGGATCGTATGCGCTGACCCTTAATTGTCAAAATAATATGAAACCCATGAAGTTATAACCTAATTCGAGAGCAGAACGTAATTAAGTGACGTCGATTCGATCTCATAAAAATACTTTCTTAAACCGTTTAAATCGAAAATATGTTAAATATTGTCATAGAATTTATTTTACTGACGAGTTGATTCTAAATAACTCAACTAGGTAACTGGTTACCAAAATATGGTAGTTTTCAATTGGATTCCATAAAATGAAGCGGACATTTTTTGAAAATATCTTATAGGTACTTTTGACCTCAAAAGACTACTTAGCTACGTAGCTTTGACTAAGTTTCGTTGGCTCATTGCGAGTGTTAAGCAACGTGAAGCTAGGCCGCTACTTAGATGGGATGCCGATAGTGGCATTTCTATCTGAGCTATACTGTGCTTCGGAAAGCACGTAAAATGGGCGTTCCCAGTTGTTTCAATCGTCGGACCATGTCCAAGGTCTTTAGGCGGTCTAAAAACTCCGTCACCAGGGTTGGCCACTAATCTGCTGGAACTTACTAACATACCACAAAATGATGTATACTCTATTTCTTTTGGATTGGCACAAAATGTGGACCAATGTCGTCAATTTTCCAGCCGAAGACGATTGCTTCTGAAGAAGAAAAAGGTTTAGAGATAGGGTAATAATGAAATAAAATTACTAAACCATAGTATAGATAGGACCATGAAGACAATCAATCTGAATTGTGAGACCCAATTTTTAAGACATTTCTAAATTCTAGATAACGTAATGAGTACTACAATGAACTACAGTTCAGTACAACTGAACTAATATCTATTGCATTGTTCTATCAATGAAATCCAATACAATTTATTAAATAAATAAACAGAGTTCGGAATCAATCACAACTTACTACACTAGTATTGGTAAACTCAAACTTTAACGTGTTTCAGTTCAGAGTATTGTCTGTTTTCATTGCTAGTACTATACTACTATGTAAATATATGTTGAGACTAGCCGCGCCCCGCGGTGTTACCCGCATTGTACCCATTCCCGCGGGAATCTCGGGATAAAATGTATCCCATGTGTTATTCTGATGTCTAACCTATATTACTGTAAAGTTTCATCCAAATCCGCCCAGTATTTTTTTCGTGAAAGAGTAACAAACTTACATACATCAATACAAAGCTAACTCTAAGCTAACTACGAATCTAATTAACTGATACTATGTATTACACACACATAAATACTTTAGGTGAATATAATAATTGACACCCAGACGTCGTCAGCAACAACCATGTCTGCACTTATTGTCGACTCCGTTGAATCGAACCCGCAACTCCCGACACAGTAAGCGCTCTCACATACCACTGTACAAATTAACTGGTCGCAAAACGACTTTATCCAGAACGTGTAACTGTACGATCGAATTATGATTTTTAGTTCATAATCAGAAACAAGACCGGACCGTGTAGAGATAACCTCCCGGGTTGCACTTTAAACCTATTTTCGTATGTCAAAATTCACACGGCCTTTTGTCATCCATTCATTTTGTGACTGTGATTGTCAAACAACCCTGGTGTCGGAGTTTTTAGACCGCCTAAAGGCCTCCGACATTGTCAAACGATTGAAACAACCGGGACCGACTGCTTAACGTGCCTCCGAGGAACCGTAAAGCTTTTGCAAAAGCTATAATAGTAGTTTATGCAACTGTCATATAAGGAAGGGTATTAAAACACGAGTGTGAGTTTATGAAACGAGCGCAGCGAGTTTCATAATAGTAACGAGTGTTTTAATACCCGTGTTATATGCAGTTGCATACACTACTTTATCTTCACTAATGCAATTAATCAAACAACAAGAGTAAAAGCTGACAATAGTTTTTCACGCGTACGTGTATTGTCACAGTGAACTTGCCGCCATTAAAATCTAACCAATGAGAGCGCAGCTGCGCGTAGGGCCAATCAGGAGCGAGCGAGATCTTACCAAAGAGTTTTGTGTATGTAGTTTCGACGAAGTTTTCACGTATAACCCAACTGTTTTCAAAAGCCAGCCTAATATCAAAATTTGATACAACTTGTATGAGGATTTTGACATAAGGCTCGCCAGGTTAATTGGTCGCGTTTTATTGATGTTATAATGAGATTTTACGATATCGATATCGATGTTTTAGGATATTATACCATCATGTGAAATTGCTTAAATTGATTGTTTTGTTGTCTGCGCTATAACAGTAGTAATTATAAGTCAAGTATTGGAAACATAAGTAGAATGTTACAACATTAGTGTAGATAAAGATCTTTTCAAACCTTATTTCAACATTAGCTCAAGTAGTTAGCCTATAAAATAGGTACCTACTATTAACTGATAAAAGTTTTAGACTTTATGAAAGCGCAAATAAAAATGCTAAAACCTCAAACTTTTTCTTTAGATACTATCAAAAGCTTTTACTAACAAATCTTTTTGTTTCAAAGAAAGCTCAACATTCATCAAAGCCTAAGTTCAGAACTTATAATTAATCATTAGATACTTAGATAATAATCTACTTAAACTTAATCTTGAAATAACTAACTTTGGTATAAACCTTAGTTGAGTTTCTGTTACAAATTTTTAAGTAAATGTTGAAATTACTTTTTTTAGATTAAAACACATTAATAGTATAAAGGCATGTTATAGCGAATAAACAAGCTGTGAGTTAGCGAGTTCTATAGAACACTAGCATCAATATTACTCGCCTGTTCGCTTGCATTGTAATGAACTCGGCGTTCGCTTACTCGCCCAATTTGAAACAACCCAATGCCGAGGTCACACTTACCTCTTCGTTTAAAAATGTAGCTTAAATTGTCCTAAAATTAACATAATAGAGTTAAAATTAAGTAAGCAATATAAAAATAGCTCAATTCCTCTAAAAATATCAAACAAAATTCCGAATACCAGTTTACAATTCAAGTTAAATATCACGCCCGCGCCGGCAGCGTTTGACAGGCGGCCATTTTCCTTTTTTTCTTTTGGTAGGCGTCAATAGCCATCTCATTATTATTCCACAAAATAATGATCGGATCGAACGTAACGATTATCTGTGCTTCTCAGAACGATCTCTAGATTACCGAACGCTTTTGTTAAATCCCTACCTATTTCGAGCCTTTCCAAGCACCTGGCGTTTATTGAATAGTGATGCCCACCAAAATACCGATATCGATAAAATATGCGAAACGATTGAACAATCGATTTGCATATTTTTGTGATGTCCTACAAACGTTTGTAATCTTTTGAACATAACGACGGTTATTAAAATCGATTTTATTTTAGCGTTTAGATTTTTATCGACAAATGATTCTTTATGCTGTTGTACTAAAATTGCTATAAAATGACGATAAAAAGCGTTCGGATCCATTACTTTAATATCTTTTGATAAACTCGATTGATAAGAGCTTGAAAGGGGTTTTTTATTCTGAAATCTCGGAATCGCTTTTGGAACATAAGTCACAAGTCGGCTTTTGTCAACGTCAAATGATCGACGTAATAGACCTATGAAAGTATGTTCTTTTGAACTTAATAAAAAGAAATTAATGACATGTGCTGATACGGTATACAAATCCTTATTAACTTATATTCTTACTTCCCTACTGAACAGATGTTGATGAATTTTAGCATTTGTGTGATAAGTAGACTGGACTTTGGAGACGATCATACTTTTTATCCCGAAATTCCCACAAAAAAGGGTACGCTACGAGCGAAATTTCGGGCAAAGCTATTGTTTCTTTCAAAAAGGAAATCACTTCAGATCTAAAAAAGGTGAATTTAACTCTTTTTTAAGGTTGGTTAAAAAATAATTTAAAACACTGGTTAAAGAGATCTTCCTCATTTTTTTAAGTTAGGTAATAAGAAACGTAACTACATCAGCTTATTTCAAAGTTCCGAAGTCATTTTATACAAAGTAATTTGGATTAAAATAATACTGCATTGTAGCGTTAGGTTTGGTTCCGGAAAGGATTTTGTACCGTTGCCAAGAAAAGTCACATTTACATAACTATGTTTTTGTATAGTTTTTTATTTATGTAATGTATTGGTACTGCAAATGGGGTAGCTGGTTCGATATTTTATTATTTGTTTAAATATTCGATTGTTTAGTATAAAAAGTTAAATATATAAAAAACTAACTGCCCCATAGACGTTCATTAAATCAATACTTAACTAATTGACATAATTTCTTATACCTTACATGTCAAAATCACTCATTAAATCTGAGTACGGGCGTGAGTATGGCTGAGCAAGTATTGGAATTTTTAAACCGTTTAAAAGTCTCAAACTGCGATGGTATAAGAGGTGCCACGGTGCAGCGACAGCGATGGCTAACGAAATAAGAAATTGGTGTTTGACCCTGCAATTTTATAGGCAGTTTTTGGAATTATAAAAAAAAACTAATTTCGTGGTAAATTATTATTCCCCCACCTATTATCGATTCATAACCAAACTTCGATTCAATACAAACATCAGTCGATTTTTTAATCGATAAATTTTTATTAAATAAAAAAACAACATACTTACTCGTATGTTTACCCAAAAAACTTGACCCCCACAATAAATATCGATACTTACGAAAAGTGTATCAACAATGTCCCATCCCTACAATATTAACGTGACGACCATAATATTACTACAAAGACATTCCTCACTAACCTTATTAACAATGGCCTAACATAATATGCACAAAATAATCATTCATTTGTGAGCAACATGGATATATGGTAAAATATAGAATGGATATGGCATTGTATTATAGAAATAGTAAGCGAAATGTTTTGATGATATAAGTGACAGGTAAGTAAAAAGTTATTTGGCGTATTAATTGCATTTTGACCTTTATCTGTATTCAAAATTTATAGCTCTTCCAGAAAAAAAAAAACATATAACTCTTCTTCTTCTTCTTCATCGAGTGGATGGTCAACCTGACCAATCCTGGTGTCAGAGTTGAGCCGCCAAAGGCCTCTGACATTTAACTTAAAAACTGGCTTCTTAAGTTTAAGTGAACACTACTCATTTCGAATTGAAAATGGTTTACGAATACACTTTGCTTACATTTTATCTGACGTTTCGGTCCCTTCACAGGATCTACACCTCAGTCTTCTGTAACCACGGTAACTACGATAACATAAACGTAGTTTAAATTCAAAATATTACTTTAAATTATATTATTACACTTTTAAAGCCACTTCCATTTATTTATATCTTCAATCTTCTCGGTGGGTGTCGTTGAAAAAAGAAGAGATTTGCAAACATTCGCTCCCATTCAAGATGTAGAAGTATTTTTAGTATTTTTACGTTTTTCTTGTATTCTGCATAACCGTAACAAATCACAGGCAAGAAACGGTTTTTTTGTAAAATAAAACCGTTTCTTGTAATCGTTTTGCATAGTCGTTAGTTCCAGTTTCTTTAGATCTGTGTTCCTGTTGTTTTGTGATGAATAGCTATGTATTTCTGCGGTTTGTTTTCATAGTAAATATTTTTATAAGGAACGCCCACTACATAATATTCAAACTAATATTCATGTATTTAAATCTTAATATGTGGATATGTTATAAGAACGTCTAAAGAGATCATGGGAGGACGTGTTAACCTACCCTCTGGAGATAGAAATACCACTATCGGCCACCCATCTTAGTGCGGGTCGAGCTGCACGTTGCTTAACAATCACAATGACCTAACATTGCTTAGTCAAACGCCATGAGCGCTACTAACTAGTAACATTGATCTATCGAACAAGACTCATAAGAAAATAAAATCGTCCGCCATTTTGTATCACACAAACTAAAGCTAACTTCACAAGACCTAACTCACCAGACAAAGGCATTTCAACTACTATTCTAAACCTAAACCCCTACAATCTGAACACGACTTTAAATTCAGCCTGCCTTAGGCTAACTGACCGTATGATGAGGCTAAGGTTGTGATGCGAATGTCGACCTTATTGTAAGGTGTTAAGGCGAAAAGTAGTAGCTATAGAAGAGCATCAATTTGCATTTGATAGCAATCACTTGGTTTCATCTCTATTGGTCGTGATGTAGTGTGAGTGGAACGGTAGGTCGGTTCGGTACTTAAAGTAAATTAGTAAACTAAAAGTAAAAAAATTGTTAGCCTGTAATGTCCTACTGCTAGGCAAGGCCTCTCATCTCACCGAAGACATCAGTACAGTGAGGAGGACGATAAACCTTCCGTTGGATGTGGCTAACTATTACAAAAATAATCATTCTAAACGAATTAGTAGTGTCTGAGGTTAGCGCGGTCAAGCAAACCATAAACCAATAACTCTTCGCTGTACTGATATCTCCGGTGACACTAGAGGCCTTTGTCCAGCTGTGGGACATAACAGGTTAATACTTTCCTTTTTTTCCTTTTCTCAACTTTATTATATTAAAGTAAGTGTGAGTAACAATACAAGCTTATATTTTCTAATATAACACTGTTATAAAATGTGTTGTCTCTTTTGCTCTTCGGTAAATTGTGTATGTCAGAAAGTGACAAACCATTTGATAGCTAAAATGTTATTAATGTGACCCTTAAAGTTTATTTTATTAGTATAGATTTTACTTGCACTTGTACTACTGCATTCTTTACACTGTGTCTGAACTACAATTTTGCGGGGTGTATGTTCCATTGTTCGTGGATTAATAGCGTAATGATAGTCGGAATATTGTTCTGAACGGACGTTGGGGATTATTCATCGTTGATTTTATATCTGCAGCCGACCTGATAATGTAATGCAGTCCCCTGTTGATCACTCGATCATTTTAATTGTAGGTGCGTTGATAACGTTATATGATAAAATTAATTGTTTGAAATCGTTACTGATTTGATAATTGTAGTTAAGTTTAGTTTTAAGCGTTGTAGCTTTTGAGCTAGTTCAAAAGGTGCGAGTGGGTTAATTCTGAAGGCCCTTTCAAATTATGCGCTGTCAGTCGTCTTGCTAGGTCATTTTGTATGAAAAACAAAAGATCATCCATGCGCAGATGACTGTACGTGCACTAGCCGATTGAAGTGCGTAGCCGGACGTATAAAAACACTTATACTATTTTTTTTTGGATTGGCACAAAATGTGGACGATTGCTCCTAAAGAGGAAAAAGATTTAGTGATTTTATTTCATTCTTACCCTATCTCTAAACCTTTTTCCTCTTCAGAAGCAATCGTCTTCGGCTGGAAAATTGAAGATATTTAACCACATTTTGTGCCAATCCAAAAAAAAATAGATTATAAATTGAACGATACCTTAGGGTGAATTTTCCATACCAAAGAAACAGACGTATTCAAACTGTCAAAATCTCTGAAGCCTATTGATTGGTCAATTGATGTCCGCTCCCTGTTCAAGCTTTGTAATATACAGACCCAAATTAAGCTCTAAGCTTGTATTATGGAATCTTACTCACTGATACTACTACATATACATACACAATTACTTTATAAGAATATATAATTGACACCCAGACGTCGTCGCCAACAACTATGTCTTCACATATTGTTGACTCCGTTGAATCGAACCCGCAACCCCCGACACAGTAAACGCTCTCACAGCCACTGTGCTAACAGGTTTATCGCTCAAATGTACTTAACTCGCGTAGCTTATAAACTCGTTTCTATGTTTTATTCTACTTTAATTAAACCTCCATAAGGTGCAATTTCAAGAAAACTTTAATATTTTTTAAGAACTGCTTTGGCGGTATTGTTGGCTCCAGTCCAAGGAGCAAAGACCAGTTCAGTAGTCCAAATAGGTCTCTCTAGACATTGTATTCAGCTGATTACCTCTCCCTGTGCTAATCTTCAGAGAAACCGCTTGCCTTTATAATAAAACTGAGTGAAACGCATAAAAACTAGCTTTTATACTTAAGTTATTTTAGTATAACTAGAGGAAATAATAGCCCTACTTAGTAAGTAAGTTCTAGTAAATGAAATGAAATGAAATGAAATAAAATTTATTTGGTTAAAAAAAGCACAACAGAAATAGGACAAACAAAAGTACAAATTAACAACTTAACCAAAAAGGCTACCAGCTCAGCGTAATGCTGCAGCCGGAGCTACAGCGCTGATTTTCAGCTGGACCCGAAATACTTATATAACTAAAGAGGATAGGTAGGGTTACAAACTATTACATACTTAACTAACTGTAAACTTTACCAAAAAACAAAAAGAAAATAATGAAAAAATAACAATATAAATTAATATAGTAGGTTAATACTCGTAGTAGGTTAGTGGCTAACTCTAATGTCGGTTTTAGACCACTTAAAGACCTCTGATATGGTCTAACGATTTAAGCAACCGAGACTGATACTGTAACTTGGTCTGTAGCACGGTAGCGCTCAGATAGAAATGCTAATATCGGTCAACTATCTATACATCGTATCTGTCTAACTTGTAATACTCCATTTTTGCGTCAAGCGTAGAAAACGCTTAGATTAAGCGAGTTTACAAGCTACGAGCTTGAGTTCAATAACGCTATCTTCCAAACACATTACTCGCTCGCTCGCTTATTATACTCGCTGACTAACCGCTTGTAAAATGGCTCTTAACTAAATGACACCTAAATTAAAAGGCACGTTTAAAAACAATACATTTCACGCCAGATTAAATGAACCTAAAGTTGATCCTAAATTGTTAGTAATTTCGAATTACAAAACACAAATTGTTTATTCAGAACATTAATTGAAGTTCATTAAGACTAGGGCTTGCGAAGAATGCTTATAATAAACATCGGATCGGTAGCTCTAGTTCTGTAAACAATTTGTTGAATTTCAAGTTCGCTACTGTTATGAACTGCTATAATTAAAGATCTTTGTTTGTCTTCAAACTGTGTAGTTCATCCAATATCATGCTATTTCTATCCTACTTATATTATAAATGCGAAAGTTTGTATGGATGGATGTATGTATGTACACACGAAAAAACTATGGACGAATTTGTTTACAGTAATATAGGTACTTAATACATCAGAATAATAATGGATACATTTTATCCCGAAACTCCCGCGGGAACGGGTACAACGCGGGTAACACTGCGGAAAGCGGCTCGTATTTCATCTATATATATACACTAGCAGCGCCCCGCGGTATTACCCGCGTTGTTCCCGTTCCCGTGGGAATTTCGGAATGAAAAGTAGCCTATAACCTTCCCGTTGAATGTGGCTATCCATTACAAAAAGAATTTTTCAAATCGGTTCAGTAGTTTCTGAGATTAGCGCGTTTAAACAAACAAACAAACAAAACAAACTCTTCAGCTTTATAATATTAGTATAGATAAAAGAAAGTCGTGTTAGTTACACTATATCTAACTCGAGAACGGCTGAACCGATTTGGCTGAAAATTGGTGGGGAGGTAGTTTAGAACCAGGAGACGGATATAGGATACTGTTTATCCCGTATTTCCAACGGGAACGGGTGCGCTGTGGTTGAAACCGCGGGGCACAGCTAGTATTATTATAAAGATGCTTTTAACTTTCTCATTCTTTTAAGTCGGTTAACTACAGAAAAAAACAGAATGCTCAGACATGGTCTAACGATTGGATCAAAAGGGACCGACTGTTTAATTTTTCACACTGTACAATGAATATAAAAAGGCTACAGATCGTTATAACACAAAAGGTATTTTTATTACACGCTGTAACTTTCAATTCCGACAGTTCATGTTAATATTGTATTAAATCATGTGTGAATTGCTACCAATCAGTGTTACGCAGGAATTTGCCTATAGCTATATGTAAAACAAAGGGTAGGGACGTACTCAGGGAAATGGTGGCAGGGGGAACGGGGGGTGATACTTTGCCCCGCTAGGTAATGTAGTGGCAATAGAGAGATAAATTGTGTTTTTGAGTTTAATTCGGATAAGTCATGTAGAAAATATATTCTTAATAATAAATTAATAAGTTATAATTATATACTACTTAACTAATGATTTTATTTATATTATAGTGTGATTGTATATTTATTATATGGGATTATTTCAAAGAGAGATATTTTTGAAAATCATGCAAAATAATTTTAATGTAGTCACTCAAACATAATCTTGAAGTTGTTCTGTTAGGAGGTCTTTTTAATTTGGATTATACGTAGTGTGTATTTTTATTATACAGACTTTTTTTCAAAAACAGGTTTTTGAAAACAATAACGTGCTGAATACTTTTAAAGTACGCACTCCAACATAATCTTGAAATAGTTCTTTTAGGAGGTACTTAACGAAAAGACCCACAAAAACCGACCCCCTTCTCACCCAGTCCTTAGTCCGTCCCTGCTAACAAGTAGCCGAAAGGCAGTAAAGAAATATAGAGTTAAATTATAAGGATGGGACGTAGCATTATTATAATGGTACGCTCAATCCGACCCTGATTGGATGATAGTAGATAATGGCGGTTGTTTCTGATGTAAAAACAGATAATATTTATGTGTATGTATTTATATTGTTTGTTAAATTATTTGCAGTTGCGGGTTTGATATCGAAGAACTTTGAATTCAGTTTCGTTTGTTTATTTGTTTTAATGGAAATAACTGTTAATGCATAGTTATATTTAGTGGGTTTATCTATACGAGTACTAATATTATAAAGAGGTTTGTTATTTTGTGTGTTTGTATGTTCGGGATAATCTCAGTAATTAGCAGTCCGATTCGAATAATTATTTTTGTAATGGAAAACTATATTAAACGGGTTATAGGTTATTTTTTTACCCCGATGTTCCCACGGGAACGGGCACAACGGGGGTGGACTATAACCTTCTCATTAAATGTCCATCAATTACAAATAATTATTCAAATCACAATCCGATTGTTAAGCAAACGTGCAGCTCGGCCCTTACTTGGATGGGTGGCAAATAGTGGCATTTCTATCAGAGCGCTAACGTGCTTCGGAGGGCACGTTTAATTGTCGGTCCCGGTGGTATCAATCTTTAGACCATGTCGAAGGCCTTTAGGCGGTCTAAAAACTCCGACACCAGGGTTGACCACTAACTTACTCAATCTTAGTTACTTACTTACTTTTTATTCAATCTTACTGTCTGAGATTAGCTCGCTACAAACAAAAAAACAAACTCTTCAGCTTTATTATATCACTAGCAGCGCCCCGCGGTTTTACCCGCGTTGTACCCGTTCCCGTAGGAATTTCGGGATGAAAAATAGCCTATAACCTTCCCGTTGAATGTGGCTATCTATTACAAAAAGAATTATTCAAATCGGTTCAGTAGTTTCTGAGATTAGCGCGTTTAAACAAACAAACAAACAAACAAACAAAACAAACTCTTCAGCTTTATAATATTAGTATAGATTATAGATATATAGATATAGATAGACCATAATTATAGCTTGGTTAGAAGTATTGTCGAGTATGGCTCAGTGATATGGTCTCCGTGTTATGCAGTACACACTCGTAACATTGAAAGAGTCCAGAGGCGTTGCCTCAAGATTATGTCGTATAGGTTTGGCTACGGTCGTAAACTCGCGTCTTATTCTGACAGACTGAAGACTTTCAAAGTTGAATCGCTAGAAGTAAGACGAAAACAACAAGATCTTTTAATTCTATACAAGATTGTACACGCTAAGCTGGACACCCCATCATTATTAAAAACAATTAACTTTAATACTAATTACAGGTACCGACGTAATAGACCATTTCAACTCAGTGTGTATAAAAACAACACGTCTTACTTCAATCCCATCGTTCGCATGTGTAGACTATATAACGAGCTCTCTACTGGGGGTTATCCTGCCACTAATGAACTACCAGCTCTTGATATATATGTATCTTCTTTTTGGACCTATAAACATCAAATTAAAACTTTGCCATGTATATAGTTTTATATAGTTTTTTAATATAGATTTTACATACATGATTATTTTCTCAAAACTCCGCCTCTGTCAATATCGTAAATTTTACAAATATCTCCATATCTAGGTGCCTAGAACATTGTTTTGCCTTTTATGTTGTAATTATGTTTTATTTTTATTTTTACTTTAATTTATTTTGTAATAGGTATACTTTTATTGCTTGCGATTTTTCGCACTTCTACTAAGTTTATAACTTTTACCTTTTCCATATTTTTATAGCTCTCTCATAAGTGTATTTTTTATGTACATGTAGTGTGAACACGTTTTAGGATTACAATCCAGATAATTAACTTTAATTGTAATTAGTATGTAAGGCTTTGATTGTAATCTGTTGTGTCACCAAATAAATAAATAAATAAATAAATAAATAATAATATGTTTATGAATATCCTTTTTTTTGTTGCAGCTCAAATCGAGTCCCTCCACGCCCCGACTGGGGGCACGGTGGAGCTGCCCTGTGACGTCACACCAGCGCTCCCGGGGGATGAAATGGGGCTGGTGATCTGGTACAAACAGGGCCACGAGTCGCCCATATACTCGTGAGTACACATTATATTAAAAGTATAGGTATTCATTTTTTTCATACGAGTGGACTCAAACTGTCATCACTGATTTATCAGTCAGACTATTTCTTTCATTGAAGAAAAGGGTCAGTGATGGGGTACGAATGGAATGAAATCACTGAATCTTTTCCCTCTGCAGAAGAATCGTCACCGGCTGGAAAATCTATACTAATATTATAAAGCTGCAGAGTTTGTTTGTTTGAACGCGCTAATTTCAGGAACTACTGGTCCGATTTGAAAAAATCTTTCAGTGTTGGATAGTCCACTTAACGATTATTTTTCATCCCAAAATTCCCACGGGAACGGGCACAACGAAAATAATTACGCCACGAATCAACTTAATCAAACATCGCAAACATCAAAAGCCGAACCCAATCAACAGATTACTTAACAGTCACTACCTGATAATAGTAACTACCATCTAATCTGTGTCCCCGAATCTAATGCATACGCAAATTATCATACAAATTAACATACCGTATATAATTGAGGTTATTGACCCGCTGTATAATGTCGGATGGATTACAAGGGTGTCGTTTACTAATTGGTATACGTTATTGTTAATTATCTTTGGCGTTATTGAATAGTTTACTTAACTATTGGTTATTAACTATAGGTGAACGTAATTTCTGTAAAAATCCTAACTAATATTATTAATGCGAAAGTAACTCTGTCTGTCTGTCACGCTTTCACGCCAAAACTACTGAACCGATTTGAATGAAATTTTCTACACAGTTAGTCCAGAGCCTAAGAAAGAACATAGGCTACTTCTCATGGCTTGCAGGTTAGTGATCCAAAACCCGAGCCATATTTGAAAAGTCAAATACAGAACCTCATTTTTCCAAGTCGGCTAATAAAGTATTTAAACGACAGTTAAACTACCGTTTATTATTATCGTTATCGTCATTTCAATACAATATTTATAGCTTCCCAATGCTTATTTTGTATAGATTTGATTTGTCTGTCTGCTTGTAACATAATACTTTGACAATGTGGTGTACATAAATGTCTGTTGTTACTGTCAGATGTTTGTTTGTTTGTGTTTATTGTTTGACTTTGATTTATGGTATATTTTGAAGATATTTGGTATTAATGTAGTTAAGTAAACTTATATTTTTCCGACAAATTTATGTATATTACGAAGTTGTGTGATTTTTTTAAAATTTAATATATCAAAATCTTACAATATTTAAGCAACGTTTAGCTCTATCACTACTTGTATAAATATAGGTATATAAAAAAACAACAGAATACAAAATCACAACTAATAATTGCATCTAAAGAAGACGTTCCAGCTGATGCTGAACAGAGGCCGAGGTTTTGGTACAGGGCGCCGTTTGTAGATGGATAGTAGGTGAAAAGTAGCATTTATATATGAACACTACCGTCCTTCAGAGAGCACGTTAAATTATCGGTTCCGGTTGGTTCAATCGTGAGACCATATCGGTACCATTCGAAATATGGCTCTACCTTTTCATATACATTCATACATCAATTTCATAATGAACTATTAAAAATACTACACTATAAAATTGAACACCATTTTCATTCATAAAAATCGTAAAATTTTACAATCGCCATGCTTGTTTGACAATAAACCATTATATATTGTGAATTGTTAAAATATTAAAACGCAAACCGGATCTATAAATAATATCTGAGATATTACGATGCATTCATTTAATGTGAATACAAGTACTGGTTTGAATAGATTTTATGGAAAACTAACAGCGCCTCGCGGTTTTACTCGCATTGTGACCATTCCCGTGGGAAATTCGGGATAAAAAATAGTCTATAACCTTCCCGTTGAATGTTGCTATCTATGACAAAAAGAATTATTCAAATCGTAATGTTAGTTTCTGAGATTAACGCGTTCAAACAAACAAAAATCAAACTCTTCAGCTTTATTATACCTACTAGCAGCGCCCCGCGGTATTACCCGCGTTGTTCCCGTTCCCGTGGTAATTTCGGAATGAAAAGTAGCCTATAACCTTCCCGTTGAATGTGGCTATCCATTACAAAAAGAATTTTTTAAATCGGTTCAGTAGTTTCTGAGATTAGCGCGTTTAAACAAACAAACAAACAAACAAACAAACAAACAAACAAACAAACAAACAAACAAACAAAACAAACTCTTCAGCTTTATAATATTAGTATAGATTAGTATAGATGAAATAGAAACTCAATATACGTAGCATAGCATAGCATAGTATAGTATAGCATAGCACTGTATTTAAATACTTAACAAACGAACTATACATTCACCTAACAGCCAGTTCTTCACTGCAACGGTTAAAATCTTGAACAAAGCATACTTGTTTACATAATTTTATAGTTATAGTGAATTAAACAGAGATAAAATACCGTATAATGTTATCTATCAGATATCAATCTATAGTTAAGAACGATCATTGATAACTTAAATATAAATATGTAAATCTAATCTTTATTCAAGTTGAATGCCTTTAAATGCTATTAAAACGTTTAACCTTTAGAAAATGGAACCAAATTATGCATAAAAGGTATTGACACACAAAATAATCTATACTAATATTATAAAGCTGAAGAGTTTGTTTTGTTTGTTTGTTTGTTTGTTTGTTTAAACGCGCTAATCTCAGAAGCTACTGAACCGATTTGAATAATTCTTTTTGTAATAGATAGCCACATTCAACGGGAAGGTTATAGGCTATTTTTCATCCCGAAATTCCTACGGGAACGGGTACAACGCGGGTAAAACCGCGGGGCGCTGCTAGTGTAGTATATACTGTATTAGTAACTAGCGGTGTTCAACGGATTTACTTGTGTTGTATATTTTTCTGTGTAAATTTCGGGATTGGTACATTGTACTTATTTTATAATTTCACTAGCTGCGCCCCGCAGTTTCACCCGCGTTGTACCCGTTCCCGCGGGAATTTGGGGATGAAAAATAGATGTTGGCCGATTCTCAGACCTACTCAATATGCTCACAAAATTTCATGAAAATCGGTCGAGCCGTTTCGGAGGAGTACGCGAACGAACATTGTGACACGAGAATTTTATATATAAGATTAATAGCAGGTTCCTTTACATCTATGCGACGTGACAGACACCTTTTCATTAATTTGGCTCATAATATGAGCCAAATTAATGAAAAGGCCCACATCTTAACTAATATTATAAATGCGAAAGTAACTCTGTATGTCTGTCTGTCTGTTACGCTTTCACGCCAAAACTACTGAACCGATTTAAATGAAATTTGGTACACAGTTAGTCCAGAGCCTGAGAAAGGACATAGGCTACTCTTTATTGCGAAATTCTTGCGGGAACGGGTACAACGAGGGTGAAACCGCGGGGCGCTGCTAGTATCAAATAAATTGGTTAGAATGCATCAGTTTCCCAGACAAGAGCTTAGATCTTAAGTTTGATGATCACTACTAATGTGTCATCATGTTATTTATTACGGTTTCAAACTGTTAAAACGGGTTGACAGTTTTGCGTGAAATGTTCACCCAAAATTGAATTGCAATGTAAGAATTTTAGGACCACAATAAGTCCTACTTCTTAATAAGTCTTAGGACCACAATAACTGTCTCATACATATTTTTTTTCGGAAACTTAATGGTATTAACACTTTTAAACAACCAAAAAACAAACCCTTTCCCCCTTATTCATAAACGATATTAAACTTAAACAGTGTTTTAAAGAATTTTGTCTCTTTCGCTCTTTGGCAAATAGCGTGTGTCGGAAAGGGACACACCATTTGATGGCTAAAGTGCTGTTAATAAGTTTATGAATTAGGCCCTTTATCTTGTACTAGCAGCGCCCCGCGGTTTTACCCGCGTTGTACCCGTTCCCGTAGGAATTTCGGGATGAAAAATAGCCTATAACCTTCCCGTTGAATGTGGCTATCTATTACAAAAAGAATTATTCAAATAGGTTCAGTAGTTTCTGAGATTAGCGCGTTTAAACAAACAAACAAACAAAACAAACTCTTCAGCTTTATAATATTAGTATAGAAGTATAGATATAAAATTCTCGTGTCACAGTGTTCGTTCGCGTACTCCTCCGAAACGGCTTGACCGATTCTCATGAAATTTTGTGAGCATATTGAGTAGGTCTGAGAATCGGCCAACGTCTATTTTTCATCCCAAAATTCTCGCGGGAACGGGTACAACGCGGGTGAAACCGCGGGGCGCAGCTAGTCTTTATTATATTTGTATACGTTGTATAGAATAGCAAAACCAAATACATAATAACAAATACTTCCAAATCTTGCATCAAAACAAAGCATTTGTATCATATAACTAGAAAACAGATAAAACATCCCCCACACACCCTCCACCCTCCATAAAGATTTACCAGAAATAGGCAATAAAATACAGTAATTTGCAGGAAAACCCCTGAAACAAATGTTATAGCGACATAAAAGTGTTCGGATAAAATAAACAAAAGTTGAATTGAAAACTTGTAGAACGTAAAAAGTTTGGGCGTAAAGGAATACTTTTTATGGCTCCCAGTATGTTAATAGGAGGTCTGTTTTGTATCACGATTTTATCTATATATATAAAAATGAAACCCGTTTTCCTTGGTCAAGGCATCACGCGTGAATGGCTGGACCGATTTCCACGGTTTTGCATTCGTTGGAAAGGTCTCAGGCTCCGTGAGGTTTATAGGGAATAAAAATCTCAAAATTCCCACGGGAACGGGGGCGCTGCGGGTGAAACCGCGGGGCACAGCTAGTTTGAAATAAAAATCTAGAAATAAACACAGTTTATATTAATAAAGGTAAGTATACTCTATTTCTTTTGGATTGGCACAAAATGTGGACCAATGTCGTAAATTTTCCAGCCGAAGACGATTGCTTCTGAAGAGGAAAAAGGTATAGTGATTTTATTTCATTCTAACCCTATCTCTAAACCTTTTTCCTCTTAAGAAGCAATCGTCTTCAGCTGGAAAATTGACGATATTGGTTCACATTTTGTGCCAATCCAAAAGAAATAGATTATAAGTTCGAGTAGGTTAGTGGTCAACCCTGGTGTCGGAGTTTTTAGACCGCCTAAAGACCTTCGACATGGTCTAAAGATTGAAACAACCGATACCGACTGATTAACGTGCCCTCCGAAGCACGGTAACGCCCAGATAGAAATGCCACTATCGGGTACCCATCCAAGTCGCGGTCGAGCTGCACGTTGCTTAACAATCGCAATGAACATCGCTTAGTCAAACTACGCTACGAGTGGTACAATAATAATAATATACCCGGACAGATTCACTCACGGTTAATTAGACCCAAAGTAAGCTCTAAGCTTGTGTTGTGGAATCTAACTCACTGATACTACTACATATACATACACAAATACTAAATAAGAATATATTATTGACACCCAGACTTCGCCGCCAACAACTATGTCTTCACATATTGTGGGCGGGAATCGAACCCGCAACCCCCGACACAGCAAGCGCTCTCTCTGCCACTGAGCCATCGGACTCGTCAATTATTTATATTCTTATATAATATAGCTTAAGAGTTTGTTTGTTTGAACGCGCTAATCTCAGAAATTACTTTTTGTAGTAGATAGCCACATTCAACGGGAAGTTTATAGGCAATTTTTCATCCCGAAATTTCTACGGGAACGGGCACAACGCGGGTAAAACCGCGGGGCGCTGCTAGTTCCTTAATAAATGTTAAGTAGGTACTAATCTAAGATCTCACTGAACACTCCCATACAAGTACCCCCACCTGACTCCGTCTAAATACTCAATTACAATAAATTCCTCCCATTTATAAGATAGACAGATTAATCAAACCGTTTCCGTCGGCTGTCACTTTGAAAAAGTTTTATCCTTTTTGGTTCAATCAATGTTTCGTGATGTTCGGATTTGACTAAGTAATGACGGTGTGATTGTATTGTATGGTGTGTATGAATGTATGTATGTATGTATGTATAGTTTGATTAAGGTATAGAGGCATTTAAAGATATACAAATTCAAATTGACTTTGTTATGAACGACTAGCCGCGACCCGCGTTGTGCACGTTCCTGCGGGAATTTCGGGATAAAATGTATCCCATATGTTATTCTGATGTATAACCTATATTATTGTAAAGTTTCATCCAAATCCGTCCAATAGTTTTTTCGTGAAAGAGTAACAAACATACATACATCCTCACAAACTTTCGCATTTATAATATTAGTAGATTGTATGGTATGGTACTGTATAAATCCTACTAATATTATAAATGCTAAAGTTTGTGAGGATTGATGTATGTTTTCCTACGGGAACAGGGTTAACCAAGCCGGGTTAATAAAACGGGTAAACTAGGGGGAAACAAATAGTCCTCCTAATATTATAAATGCGATGTATGTTTGTAAATCTTTCACGCGAAAACTACTCAATGGATTTGCATGAAATTTTACAGTAATATAGGTTATACATCAGAATAACACATGGGATACATTTTATACCGAAATTCCCGCGGGAACGGGTACAATGCGGGTTAAACTGCATAGCGGTTCTGGTATGGTATAAAATCTCTCATTACGTCTACCCTTTAATTTAAACAAATGTGTCAATCTGCATCAAGAGCCGCTTTTAATAAACAAGATCAATTAAAAATAATCTCTAAACCAAAGTGACAGGTCCCTTTTTAGGATACACAATGATTGCTCAATCAGAACTTACAGTGGATGTAATGGTACAGGAATATAGTCCTTATAGCTTTGTAGTTAGAGTCTACTTGATTTGAATAGTTGCTTAATTGGGCGGTAAAAGTTGTTGCGGTATTTTGATCTTTATAGCAATGAGAATATGGTCGTTCCAGTTGTTAAAGGCAGTGATTGATTTCTTCCGTATGCTTTTAATTGTAAATGTAATTTTCTCGGGAACTCTTTGAGTAAATATTTTAGGAGGATAAGTTGTAACGGGTTGATGTTTGTCGATTTTAGTTGACCTATTTTTGTTGCGCAACAAAATACTAGCAGCGCCCAGCGGTTTAACCCGCATTGTGTCCATTCCTGTGGGAATTTCGTGATAAAAAATAGCTTATGTTACTCGTGGATAATGTAGCTTTCGAATGGTGAAAGAATTTTTAAAGACGGTCCAGTAGTTTTTGAGCCTATTCATTACAACCAAACAAACAAAGTTTTCCTCTTTATAATATTAGTGTAGATGTAGTAGTTTTAGTAAATGCCGTAAGATATATATGCTGAATTGGCATTTTGCAATCTGTTTGGCTATCTTCTATCAAAATGCATAGTAACATAATATAACTGTGTGTGTTCGTCATTCTGTCTTTAAAATACGCTGACTAGCAGCTTGTAAACTCGTAGGTACAACGTCAATGACGCTTAAAGGTCCATTAACATAATCAAAATCTTTTCGTAATGCGTTGTGATTGGTCATTGAGCTCCGCATAGCTCCGCTCCGCTTCAAAGGAGACGCACCCTAAGGCCTTTGCCACACTTGACGGATCTTCCGTCGCCGATCTTCCGCGACGAAACGCCAATACATATTATCTACACTAATATTATAAAGAGGAAATCTTTGTTTGTTTGTAATGAATAGGCTCAAAAACTACTTGACCGTTTTTAAAAATTCTTTCACCATTCGAAAGCTACATTATTCACGAGTAATATAGGCTTTTTCAACCCGAAATTCCCACATTAATGGACACAACGCGGGTAAAACCGCGGGGCGCTACTAGTTTGATATAAATTACAAATCCCGGGCACACTACGCGTATGATCGATCGTTCCGTCGCAGCGTAAATATATATGTATTGGCGTTTTGTCGCGGAGGATCAACGACGGAAGATCCGTCAAGTGTAGCAAAGGCCCAACGCTTTTATTGAGCAAGTAGGCAAGTTCAAAAGCACACAATCTCAAACATGTCAAATTACTAGTTCCCTCCCGGCCTATCGAATTAGCCAACTCGCTCTACGAGTATATTAATCTCTTAACAATGCCCACGAATATAGATTACCTCAATTACAAATCCTGCTCCCCAATATTGAATATCACCGTCATGGTTCGTAATTTGTATGCGATCAATCTTACGTCATAACGTTAGGTAGATGTCAAATGGAAACCATTACATCCACCTGCCTCCGTATGGAGTTGTGTGTCCAATATTGATGAGGTATCGCTTATTGGTGGCTGGGTATGTAGGAATCTATAACTAGCAGCGCACCGGGGTTTTACCCGCATTGTACCCGTTCCCGTGGGAATTTCAGGATGAAAAGTAGCCTATAACCTTCCCGTTGAATGTGGCTATCCATTACAAAAAGAATTTTTGAAAACGGAACAGCAGTTCCTGAGATTAGCGCGTTCAAACAAACAAACTCTGCAGCTTTATAATATTAGTAACTATCAGCGCCCCGCGGTTTTACCCGCTTTGTGCCCGTTCCCGTGGGAATTTCGGGATTTTTTTTACATAAAAACCTTCCTCTTGAATCACTCTACCTATTACAAAAAACCGCATCAAAATCCGTTGCGTAATTTTAAAGATTTAAGCATACAGACAAACAGACAAAAATAGCGACTTTGTTTTATACTATGTAGTGATGATACTCTACTATCTTAGTAACATAATAAGCTAAAGAGTTTTTATTTTTTGTTTGTTTGTTTGTATAAAAATGTATAATAAGCAAAGTGTATCCGTAAACGTAGTTTCAGTTTACGAACGATTTTTTAAATGGTAGATAGATTTGTTTTGAACATTATTTTTTGTTCTAGGCTGGACACCAGAGAAGGTGTGACGTCACATTGGTCTGATCCTTCCACCCTGGGCCAGAGAGCATCTTTCCGCAGTGACGCCATCAGGCCTGCTGTACTGGTTCTCACTAAATTAAGGTAAGTTCAGGTATTGGAAGTCGTGGTATTAAAACTTATTGTAATTCAGTCAATGGCCACAGTGCCCAAGGCCTAATGGCCGAGGCCCAATTCCCAAGGCTCAAGGTCCAGTGCCGAAGGCCCAATGCCGAAGGCCCAATGCCCAGAGCCTAATGCCAAAGGTCCAATGCCCGATTCCCAAAGCCCCCAGAAACTAGTCTAAAAACTATCTAGACTAAGGCCACCGCTGGCTTTTTGACCAATCTCTAGTCTTTTCCTACTTTAATATTATGTAGGCAAGTCTCCAATGTCTCTATTGTGCATTCTTTCATAGATTTTCAGAGACCAAAAAACAGTCTCAAAACTGAATACTAAGGGTTGCGCAGGCTTTCAGGTCATTCACTAATATACGAGACGCGTCAGTATATAACATAAAAATGTCTCATACTTTTAGTACTATTTTAGTAGCAGAGTGTACTGCGTAACATTCATCGCGCATTCCCTTTTATTCCCGAGGGAAATGATCTTGAATACCTAACACGAGTAGACCTAGTTTATGTTAGTTTAAAAGGAAAATAGTGGCTCTGATACATTTTTTATTCATACACTCAGACAGAGGCTATCTTTCTTAGTAAAGAATTACTTCCTACTTTGGAGATTAAGGAAGAAATCTTACTTTTTACAGGGTGGATTAAAATGTACAAATGTACCTAAGGTATGAGAGTTAATTTTGAAAAAGTTCTGGAAATGTTGTGTACCTAATGAGGTTATTATTGTTTTTTTCTTAAATTCAAATTCAAATTGTCATTTTCTAAAAGTATATCCAAACAGCTTGAGTATTTGTGAATTCTAGGTACTTTTTTTTCAATATGCAATGCTAAATTATTTCATAATAGAGTTCAAAATGCATAAACTCCAACTTATCTAGTTAAATGCATTTCATGCATCGTAACTTAAGCTGTCAAACTTCACTCGATTGTCTCAAATACCTTTTCAACTAAAAGGATTAGAAATCGATATTAAATGAGTAACTCGATAGCTTCAGATTCAATCTCTCACAGAATACTTCCTAGTTATTTATTATATTCGACGTTTTAAGTGAATGGAGACGATGTATGGGAACTGGGTACGTGTGTTTTGTTTAAAAAAAGAGGGTTCGATCTTTGAATTATTATTATAATTATTAGCAATGTAATGTACCTTGTTACAGTTAAAGGGTTAATTGGTTAACCTAATGCCGAACATGTTTGGCCGAACTTGTTTCAATCTTATTTCGGTCACCGAATCAGTAACGCGGTTGACACACTTGTTTGAATCTACTTTCGGTTACCGTCGGATTACGCTAGACAGACTGCGAACATCCAAGAGACAGTTGCCTGCAGGCCAACTTGTTTATACTACTAATCCTACATTTTAAATGGCCAATTCTCAAAATCGCAATTTTTTCAATTGTTTATTTTTAAACTGGGGAATGTAAAACTGTTTTCCCCACAGGCCTGAAGACAGCGGACAGTACAGATGTCGAGTGGACTTCATCAAGTCTCCCACCAAGAACACTCGACTCAACTTGACCGTTCTTAGTGAGTAAATATAATCTTAAATAATATAATATTTATTTTATGAGGTATTAACCTGTAATGTCCCACTGCTGGACAAAGGCCAAGTTACCTAGATAGTACAGTGAGGAGGACAATTACTTTAAGAAATAATATTTTTCGACTATAAATTAAAATGGCCATGTGCGACGGCTGCAATTATTTTGGACATAAAATGAATGAAGGTCGAAAATAAGTGTAATCGTGCGTCTTTGTACGTAAGTCTATGTGACCCATAAGTACGTAATTAGGTTCTTAAATAAATATTAAGATTTGGCTGACCCCAACACCATGTGGGACACATAGCAAGGAAGAGAGAGAGAGAGAGAGGTAGCCAACTTTTTTTCTAGAACTATATTGCTCTAACTATATGTTTTTCACACAGTACCACCTGAAAGACTGATAGTCCTGAACCAAGAAGGGAAAGAGATCAACGGCGGAGTGCTTGGACCTTATGACGAGGGGACAGAGGTCAATTTGACTTGTATTGCTATTGGAGGTAAGTTTATTACCAAGATTTGACTACCGTTAACATAGTGTTAAAGTGCTTCTGGCCAAATGTTTAGACCTCAAACTCGTAAAATGCTAATGGAATAACGACCTTACTGTGTAAGGGTTAAGTGCCACACTCGAGAGACGTTCATTGGATAGACACTTTATTATTTGACATCATTTTTCATACATGACATGTCAAAAAAGCATTTGACGTTTCTGAGTACGGTCGTTAGAAACTTACTAAAAAGATATTTGTAATACATTATTGTACAGGCTATAAAAAATATTGACATGTCCCTTAAAAAATCAAAAGGTCAATAAATTATAACCCCCATCAACCCTTTCAACAACCAATCCAACCCCATCAAAATCTGCACCCCTAAGCGTTTAACCTAACACTCATTAAAAAATAAATCCTAAATATTTCCGAAGTTGACCCTGGGGTCTATTCACCGTGTCAACGCGTGTTATTTCATTAAATCAGTTGTTTTTGAAAGCTTTAAGCACTCGCCATTCAACCCGGATCACGCGTCATGACGTCACTCCGCGGGTCTATACGAGCTGGCAGTTTAGAGAAAAATTCTGCTCCCGCTTTTATTAAGTGTGGCCCAAACTGTGGGTGGAGCGGTTGGGATATTGGGATTTTCAGATTTCGGATATTGGAGCATTCGCTGAATTCGATTTTCAGAGGCTTTTGATACAGGCGTCACATCAATACCGTTTTATCTGGTACAGTGGCATGTGAGAGCGCTTATTGTGTCGGGGGTTGCGGGTTCGATTCCCGCCCGGAGTCAAGTTATTTTTTATGTTAATTCAAAGGTTTTTTTAAGCCCAACGTTTTCCAAAGCCCTGTTGTTCTTTTCTTACAGAGATGATAGAAAATCCCAGATTAGTCTTTAAACTGTCTGGTCCGAATCAGCCAAATTCATGATTAATGAGTCTAAAAACTGTTGTCCTTTTATCTCTGATTTGCGCTCTTTCTTATTAGCATAGACTAGATGAACGGTCAAAAGGTCTGCACAGTCCCTAACCACACAAAATCACAATGTTACCTATCCCATAATATGATCCTGCTTATTCACCACTATCCTATCCAAACTTGGACCACCATCCCTTTGATAAGGGTCATCCATCCCCCGAGACCTGCTTTGTTTTAACACATTTTTTTTGTTCCCATTCACCGACCCGTTTGTATTTTGTACTTATTCCTGTTTTGTGGTCTCCCGGAGCCATTCCACTGAAACGATTTATATGGGCTTAACTAGAATTGTAATGGATGCCGGATTTATCTGGTTTTAACTGGAAAATAGTGGTATGTTTGGGTTTTTGTGCGTTTAGCCCCTGTTTATAGATGAAGGGTGTAATTTGGTGGTTGTTTTGCATGTAATTTGGTTATAATGGGTGGGCTCGTCGGCGCTCGATTGGGTACCAACAAAAGAAAGACGAAAGCAATAAAACACCTGCAGAAGCTATCGAATAAATTGTAATTAAGACCACAGACATAGAAACTGCTTACATACTTTTTAAACTCACACGATTTGCACTCATTATACTAAATGAAACCGTTCTGTTATCCCGTGACCACGAGCGGTGTAATTCGTTCGAAACTTCGGGAACGTATTTTAGTAAAATACGTTAAATTATCTAACGCGATACAGACCCGTTTCATTTAGTATAATGATATAAACTGCTTCACTTAAGATACCATTCTTTTTTAAATACGGCCTGTAAACGACCTCCTTGTTACAGGACGTCCTACAGCCCGCGTGTCCTGGTGGAAGGCCAACGCATTGCTCGCCAATGCTGAGGGCCGAGCCACCATGACTTTCAATCTTCAAAGATCTGACTATGGCACTGAAGTTACTTGTCAGGTAAGATCAAACAAATGCCTCCTTGATAGTTCTAATGTCTTTGCGTATCTCAGATGTGTGAGATCCGTAAATTTCCACAGAGTTTCAAAATAAAAGAACAATTCTATGCAATTTAATTATTGAGTTTTGGCTAACAGCTGACTATATTCAGTCGTCCGAAATAGCTCAATGGTGATTTAAAAAGCTAGGATTCTAAATAGCATGCTGAATAGATATTAAGATTAATTAAGAGAAATATTTAGGACATTTGAATTTCATATGAAGTGTGGAACTTATAGGCGTGACCATAGCTGCAGCGTGCAGTGACCGCAGACCACAGTAATTTTCATGAATGTTCATAGAAAGCTGCAGTGCTGCCTGCAGTTTTCAGCTGCTACTTGTGTGCGGTCGATATTTTTTTCGATATTTGTAACACAATTTATCCCCTGATTCAACCCCTATTTATATTTAACAGGCTATGATTACCAATGTCTAACACAATTCATCCCCTAATTCATCCCCTTTTTATATTTAACAGGCCGTGACCGATCCATCTTTACCGCCAGTAGCAGAGAACATCTCCATTGATGTGAATCGTGAGTAATTCTTATTTACATTACTCTTAAAGAAGATATACACAGACAATAAATATTGTAATCGCACTCATACGGGTCATGGGTGAAAAAAACCATAAAATAGACTATAATCTATAGATACTTATTCTAAGTTGTAATTTTTTTTTTGGTTTTTTAACGCGATAATATCGAAAATTATCTGTCCGATTTGAATAATTATTTTTATAATCGATAGCCACATTCAACGGGAAGGTTATAGGCTGTTTTTCATCCCGAAATTTTCACGTGAACGGGCACAAAGCGGGTCAAACCGCGGGGCACTGCTAGTGAACAATAACAAAAATGAGACTCTTTCCTCTAACTTAGGAGTACATTGTACAGTCACGAGCATTAATTTGGGACCCACCTAAGGTTGAATATCGTGTAGCAAACTTACGCTATTTAGAGCTAATATTTTATCGCAATATCAATGTCATATTGTTTACCATCGATAACTTTACGTTTCTATCAAACTACAGTTTCGACCTTATTGCATTATGAATGTTCTAACAACATTTGATGGAAATGGGTCCCAAATTAACGCTCGTGACTGTATTACCTAAACACCACTTTATAACTTAAGTTACGATACACTGTCGATGTCTATCAAGTTATAACTTAAACAAATCACGTTATACCGCTCAAAGGTTTTCCTAACTTAAGCGATGAAGTTGACATTGTAATTGTACTTATATGTAACTTAACTTGGTTAAGTTAGTTAAGTTATCTCATTGGAAAACATTTATTTAAAGTTAATTAAAGAAAGTTTCGCTTCCGGCGTTTGAGAAATCCTTTTATTTTATTTCGAATTGGGTTTCATTTAAATAAATGAAGTACAATTTTTAATTTATTCTGTTTATTTAAATGTAGTTGTGTAATAATTAATAATGGTGTGTAGCTTGTAAAGACGTTTGACTAAGCAATGTTAGTTAATTGCGATTGTTAAGCAACGTGCCGTTCGACCCCTACTTGGATGGGTGGTCGATAGTGGCATTTCTATCAGAGCACTACCGTGCCTCGGGATACGTTAAGCAGTCAGTCCCGGTTGTTTCAATCGTCAGACCACGATGGAGGCCTTTAGGCGGTCTAAAAACTCTTGATATACATATATGTCTAACTATTATAGTTAAGCCACAATTATAGAGGATTTTTCTCCACATTTCTGTAACATTAAACCCTCAAAACAGCCGATGTCAAATGACATTGCTAGTGAATAATAAAACCTCATCTCTCTGATGGATGTATCATTATCTCAAAATATATTCAGTCATGACTTGCATCTTCTGTCCTTATCTAACCAGTGACGATTGTATTGCTATCTCTGTTACACGTCATGGGATTATGATATTGAGAGCTCAGACCAAATAAAAGTCAATGCAGAGGCCTTTCAATAGTGAAGTGAAGCCAACTTGGTAAAGTCATCATTAAAAATCGCTTGGACTTTAACTCAAATTAATTAGGTGAAGTACACTTCAAGTGTTTAGTTAATATATTCTTTTGTTGAGCTTTAAGGATGCTTGTGGTCGAAGCTTCTCTTTACCTTTTATTGTGAACTTTATGTAGTTAGTACTTCATACATATAAATTAATATGACCCGTTTACGGGTGCTTTTCCATCACAGGTGTGCTACGCTATGTTCTTCTTCTTCATCGAGTGGATGGTCAACCTGAACACTCCTGGTGTCAGAGTTATTGAGCCACCAAAGGCCTCAATAACTATGCTATTGTCAGGTTCCACCAATGTAACTTACTTGTTAAATTTTAAATTGTAACTTACTCGTAGTGACACTTGAGGTGTAATTTCGATGTTGGTGTAATTTGAATTTTGATTAATATTTTTTTCGCGTGTTCCGAACATTATAATAATATGTATTTTTTAACCACTGACTTAGAAAGAGACGTGATTTGAAATAGATAAATAATTAATTTATTGTACACCACATAAAATATAACACACTAGAAATTAGTAACATTATTTTATCTACAAGTGTGTGTGTCTGTCTGTTCTAAACGATTACTATTACGAAACGTGTTATCCTAAACGAATTAACCAATTATGAACTAGTATATTCATGTTGTATTGTTTTAAATATGCAGCGCTTGGCCTCGAATTTTTATTTGGTTTGCGGTTCAAATCTGATGTAGATTCATAATGATACGTATAATATCAGTAATCATATGTTTTGATAGGAATGCGACGATATTTGTACGTGAAATACTCGTATGCAGTTAGGACGAGTTTCCATTAAACGTAGCGGAGCTGTACGGAGGCTAATTGACCAATCACAACGCGTTACGAAAGAATTTGACTGACGTGCGTTGTTTGACACATCTACACTAATAATATTATAAAGAGGAAAACTTTGTTTGTTTGGTTGTAATGAATAGGCTCAATAACTACTGGACCGTTTATAAAAATTCTTTCACCATTCAAAAGCTACATTATCCACGAGTAACATAGGCTATTTTTCATCCCGAAATTCCCACAGGAATGGACACAACGCGGGTAAAACCGCGGGGCGCTGCTAGTTCAATGTATGTTATAGTGATTGGTTGATTGGGCTCCGCACCTATCCGCTCTGTTTCAATTGAAAAGCACCTTTGGTTCAGGATAGTTAATCTATACTAATATTATAAAGCTGCAGAGTTTGTTTGTTTGATTGAACGCGTTAATCTCAAGCACTAACAATTTGAAAAACTCTTTGTAACGGATAGCATACATATATACATTCAAAGATAAGGTTATTAGTTCGTCTTAATTCCGAACTAGCAGCGCCCCGAGGTTTTACCCGCGTTGCGTCCATTCCTTTGGAAATTTCGGGATGAAAAATAGCTTATGTTACTCCTGGATAATGTAGCTTTCGAATGGTGAAAGAATTTTTAAAAACGGTCCAGTAGTTTTTGAGCCTATTCATTACAAACAAAGTTTTCGTCTTTACAATATTAGTGTAGATGTTCTACAGTAACGGGTAAAACAGCGGGCACCAGTAGTACATCATCTTATCCTTTCCTACTAATATTATAAACGTGAAAGTTTGTGAAGATGTATGTATGTTTGTTACTCTTTCACAATAAAACTACGGCACGGATTTGGATGAAACTTTACAGTAATATAGGTTATACATCAGAATAGCACATGGGATACTTTTTATCCCGAAATTCTTGCAGGAACGGTTACAACGCGGGTAATACCGCGGGGCACGTCTAGTACATACATAAATCCATACGCCTTTATCAGCTGTTTGCCTACCGCATTATGAATTCAACATAAATACACAATTTACATTCAACAATGTTTTCTGGATTCGTATTAAAAGCGTTGCGACATAAGTATATGCCGACACGCGGCTTCTCTCGCATTTTACCGCTAAATCGGACGCCATCATAAATCTTGACGTAGCGCCGAAAATCCGTAGGGATGGGACGCATTGATATCAAAATGTATCGATAAAAACTCGACAGTAAAATATCGAAACAATGTTGAAGTTTTTTTGTTGAAATTAACTGATTTAGCTGATTTATAACCAAAGACAATTCGTTCTTTACAGAAAATGGGGTTCAGTGATGAAAAGAAAGGAAGGAAATCAGTTTAAAAAAATGAATTGTTTTAGAAAAATCGACCATATTAGAATACATTTTAAGTTCCTTATATAAATACGTAACTTAAAGTTAACAGTTACAAATTGTATATCGTTTACAAGTAATTTAGTGACCAACCCTGGTTTCAATTTTTTGACGACCCAAAGGCCTCCGACGTGGTCTAACAATTGTAACAACCGATACCAACTGCTCAACGTGCCTTTCGAAGCACGGTAGCGCTCAGATATAAATGCCACTATTAGCCACCCATCCAAGAAGTAGCTTAACTCCACGTTGCTTAACAAGCTTAATGAACTAATATCGTTCAGTCAAACACAACGAGCGCTCTCTTTAAAATGTCAAATAATTAAACGATGCATTATTCGGTAAATATAATTACAAAATCAAGTAGGTAATTTTCGTAAATTCAAGTAAAATATCGATATACATTTCTTGAGTAAACATCGTCGAAAGCAAACAATTTATCGATACAGATACAATCTTTCGGTAAATATCTGAGACCAAAAAACAGCGAATTAAATAAATTAATTATGACATTATCCCTTCCGGTGTAAACATTTCAAGACTTTTTAATTAATGCTATTTGTTAATGCTAATTATCGATTTAATTGAGATAGTAAATTACAAATTCTGCTTGATGTTCATTAATTGAAAAAAGCATTTTTCAAAATGGCGGATGTAAATTGCCTTGTCTATCATATTAGTTTTAATTAAAAAGTAAGTGTTTAAAACTTGTTTCGCGACGTTTTATTAAATATTGTTCGTTGTAACCTTTAGATACTTGTTCCTAGGTTAATAAAAAGATAAGTTATTAATAAACGGTTCTACTTATTCGTTATTAAAAATAACTGTTTTTAAGTTGATTTTTCTTTACTATCAATTAATTATTAGTTGTACCTTTAGGGTCTAGACAGACGGACTGCAATTCAACTGCAATCCGACTGCCAAATGGCTTGGATTGCAGTCTGAGTGCAGTTAGTCGTTGTAACTGCACTCAGACTGCAATCCAACTGCACGCCAACTGCCCGTCGACGTGCAGTTTGATTGCAGTCGAGCCAACTGCATTCAAACTGCATCTGAACTGCCATTTGGCAGTCGGATTGCAGTTGAATTGCAGTCCGTCTGTCTAGACCCTTAGTGGAGCGTCGCAGATGTTTAATTTACACGCTCGCGTACTTTCCTGCTTGTAGCTTTTAAACTCGCTTAATCTAAAGAAAATTAATTCATTAACCGGCTTCAAAAAAGGAAGAGATCTCATTTCATAATATTTTTCAACTCCAATTTCTGTTTCGATTTCGAAAACATTTAAAAGAAAGAATAGTTTACCCACAAACAAACAAAATCATTAACAGTATCTAAACCAAACTTATCGACAAAATGACACCGATACAATCCTTAATCTATCGCATGTACAATCGCGCACACAACCCAGAGAGATGATAATCTAAAGAACTCTTAATTGACAGTTTGATATACTTCTGTCCCGGACTGTACGGAATGAGGAGTATACGAAATTGCGTTCCTTTTCACCATCAATGCGACGATTTGAATTTATGTGTGAATTCTTTATAATAAATGAATGTATAATATGTGTTTTATATCCTTTTTGTGTATTCTATTGCAGTAAACCTCGCGGCTTTGCATGTGTTGATCCTTATCATTAATAGTCGATTATTGTAGTAATTGGACTGACTTCAGTTTCTCTCACTTATATCATAGATACAAGATAACTATCGTTCAATAAAGAATACAATACAACTAATGACATACATACACTACATAGTATAAAATAAAGTCGTCTCTTTTTCGTGTCTGTCTGTTTGTCTGTCTGTATGCTTAAATCTTTAAAATTACGCAACGGATTTTGATGCGGTTTTTTGTAATAGGTAGAGTGATTCAAGAGGAAGGTTTTTATGTAAAATAAATTCCCGAAATTCCCACGGGAACGGGTACAACGCGGGTAAAACCGCGGGGCGCTGCTAGTCTTTCAATAAAATAATTCTTTATTCAAACTAATAATTGAATAGGAATTCGTTCGGCGGCCGCATTAGATTAACGGAATAGTGCAGTTGAGACTGATCTTTCTTACTGTAGTGTCCATTGCAAATTCTTCTTCTCTTTGATGATTTCTTCGGTGAGTGAGTGACCTTTGTTCTGTTGTAGGAAGTTACTCATTTTTCCCTTTATCCTTAATCTTTGTCTTCCAGGCAATTACTTACCTTTTACAAAACACGGAACGAAAATTTCAAAGAAAAAAATAATACAAACGACAAAATAATCATTGTCTATCCGAATCATGTTCCATTTCGGAAAGAAAGCAATTTCTTTCAGCACTAATAAACCTCAATTTGTGTTCCATATAAAAGGACGATTATTACAAAAAAAAACTACCGTAAAACATCTACAAAACATTTTCTAAAGGCCCCTTTTCCAAAGAAACTTATTTCGCCAAGTTATTGGAGCAAACGGCCAACAAACGCCAAACAAGCAACCCCGATGTTGCTATCATAAATATTTCAAAAGATTATACTATATTTTTTTTTCATAAGTTTCTGTAAAGTTTGGACGATGCTTCGACCGGTAGTGAACAATAAATGATATATCGAACAAGTTATCTAAGTTTTGGAGGAGTAGGGATGGGAGATCTATACTAATATTATAAAGCTGAAGAGTTTGTTTTGTTTGTTTGTTTGTTTGTTTAAACGCGCTAATCTCAGAAACTACTGAACCGATTTGAATAATTCTTTCACTGTTAGATAGTCTATTTATCGAGGAAGGCTATAGGCTACATTTTATCCCGAAATTCCCACGGGAACGGGCACAACGCGGGTAAAACCGCGGGGCGCTGCTAGTAGTTTGATATTGATACTTTGTGGTAACTTTAAAAGGTAAGTTCGAGTAGGCTATTGGCCAACCCTGGTGTCTGAGTTTTAGACCGCCTAAAGCCCTCCGACATGGACTATCAAAATAATCGTGACTGACAATTGTATGTACTCTTAGAAGTACAGGAGCGTTCGAATAGAAATACCACCATCGGCCACCCATCTAAATAAGGCTGGAACAGAACGTTGCTTAAAAATCACAATCGCGATGTCGTTTTCGATCCTGTGGCACCCACTCCAAGACTATCCTCTTATATAATCCGATAAGTTACCAAGATTATAAAATCGAGGCTGAAAAGACTTGCCAATCCGATAAGTTTCCAAGATTTCAAGACCGATATTTTCAAGACTCGCTGCCCCATCCCTAAAACAAAGGAAACCGGGAACCGACATTGATCGTATTTCATGTTAACAAGTTTCAGATCTTTCAAGCAATTTAATCTAACGTTAGAATAGGTTGATTTGTTCACCCTCCCTCCCCCTCCCCCAACCCCTATACACGCCCCTTTTTACGTTTGTACCATTTACTGTATGATTAAAATTGTATTGTACAGACGACATCGAATATACAGGGTCGCTACTTAATAAGATCAGTTTGGGCAAGACAGAAATTATAAGATACGACAGTAGAGGTAATTTAGACTGATTTGAGGTCATTTCAAAGGTAAAGGTCGAGGTCAAATTCAATGTTACAATAGTGACCCGATCTAGTTGGTATTCTACACTAAAATGTAGCGAAAACTTTCCTCTTGAATCACTGTCCGTTGATTGAACGGCATGGAAATTCGTTGAGTAGTATTGAGTTTGGCGCAAACATATGTACACACATATATACACACAGCGGACTTTGTTAGCTTAATGCACGCTATAAACACAATTATCCATCATCCCCTATAATGACAGTATCATAAGGCCACGTTCATTGAGTCGCATAGCGTTACGCGATTCGTTGTCCCATAACAGAAAACAAAACATGACCACGTTTGCACATGAACGCGCCCAATAATTCCCATAAAATTTGATTTGAAAGCGTGAAGCGACGCTCCACGCTCGGCGCAACGCCCTGCCTCTCTCTGAACAAGGCCTAATTCACAACTACTAAACAAATAATACCTCTAAGGCTACTGCTATGCAAATTTGGAACACTGCATACACTCATTCTAATTTGTACCAATGTACTGTACGTTGTGGTCGTATCAAAATGTCGAATACGAAGTGTGAAACATCAAAGCTAAGCCGTATGTGTAGCTTAATAATTTAACGAGAGTTTGGTCTGCCAGACTGTTGTTTGTTGAAATAGATTCCTAGTTCTGTGTGAATTCAGAATGATATGTAACGCAACGATAATCGGTGCTTGCCATTTGTTAAAATTTATAATTTAAAATGATTTTAAAATAAATTGTATTGATGCTTATTTGTGCATTGTCATTTTGAATTCTGATACGATTTAAATTCGAATTCAATGATCATCTGGCTGGTTATTCTTAACTAGCTGTGCCTCGCGGTTTCACCCGCAACGCACCTTTTCCCGTGGGATTTTTATTACTTCCTGACCAAAATGATTAAAAAAATAATCATTAAATTCGGTCCAGCCGTTCTCGAATTATAAATGTAACTACTACTTTAAATTTTTAGATCCAGTTGCTTTTATCTTTGGGTTTTGCCGGTGGCCTTTACGCGGTTTAAAAACTTATCTCCAAGGTTGACCACCACAGGGTTGAACACCTATACGAACTTACTTTGTAAGTTTTGTTCTAAGAGGTCCTATTATCCCAATATTCCCACAATTATTTATAATACCCATAAAGCTGGGTATTACCATATACTGACACCGAAGTTATTTTTAGCCCTTCACCAAAATAGGCAGAGGGTTCATTTCGGCTTTACAGGGTGAAATTCTCATGTGGGCGTGGATGGCCAAATCCTGGCAATATTTTGATAAATAGGATAAGGGCGTTATAATTTATGCGATAGTGGAATTTCTACCTGAGCGCTGCCGTGCTTCGAAGATTGTCGGTCCCGGTTGTTTCTATCGTTAGACCATGTCGGAGGCCTTTAGGCGGTCTAAAAACTCTGACTCCAGGGTTGGCGTAACCTATTCGAACATACTGTTTCTCTACTGGAATTTTGAAAAATAACTGATAGCCAAGAAAAACAATGACCATAACGCGGATCAAACCCGTGGATTTCAAAAAATCCACACTCTAGTTTTATTTTTGAGTGTTCCGGCAAATAAAAATACAAAGTCCTTTATAAAATGACAAAGTTTAAACCACCATTATATTTAATGTTCATTTAAAACCTAACACCTTTAGTTTTTATCAAGATATCTCAACTACTCTCACACTCCACTGAATAAACGATTTTTATTGAAAAGGAAAAAGAACCTTGATTGCTTTTGTATAAAATTGAATATAGGTTGATTGAATGTAGAATTGTAGTTAGGGTTAGGAGTGGGTTCCGTACAATATGTTTATTAACGTGTTTTATTTAATTAAGATTTCTTAATTTTTTTTAGAAAAAAGGAATATTGTAAGCTGTTATCTCCCACTGCTGAGCAAAGGCCTCTCGTCTCACTGAAGATCAGTACAGTGAGGAGGATTAGGCATAATCACCAGACACCACGCTTGACAAATGCGGGTTGGTGATCGCAAAATCGAGCCTTGTTTGTTAAAAAAAACTGCAGAAACTGTAGACAAAATATCTTAAAATGTACTTCGATTCTCGATTATTTTGGAAAAGTTACTGACTCGTGTGTGGCAACGTTTAGGGAAGTTTAACAGAAAGCTAGGGGGTGTGCGAGTCATTTGACGTGTGTTATTTTATTCACCGGTGACAACGACACATCACTAATTTATCAATTAATAGCATCCGCCATTACACCCGCATAGTTAACTGCTAGCTTTAGAAACACAGCATTTCCAAAGTACTCGTAAAAAAAGTCGATTAAAAAACAAAAATGAAAAACAATCTCAGCCCAATTGAACTCAAAAATTAAAACAATTCGTCTCAATTAACAATTCCGCTTCCGTTTCGCAGAGAGGGGACCCTAAAAAGGGTGGCTCGAACAAAAAAACCTAGTTAATTGTCTTAAGTGGCCCCAAACAAAAAAAAGTAGGATCGGAAAAGCCCTTTTGTGTAAAACCCTTTGTTGTAAGTAGGGCATAGTTAATGGGACTAAAGTGAATTTAATGAAAGGGCCCGCTGGTTTTTTTTTGTTTTAATTTTGTAAGGTGTGTGTACAGTGTGATTTTTTAATTTGCTTTTTTTAATCGTTTATTTATGACTATAGCAGCGTGCGGCTGTTTTGGCTGTGTTGTAAACGTTTTCGTTTAGAGGGAATTGTATGGATGGAATTGCCCTGTAGTTTTTTCTTGATTGTGGATGTACAAAAAAAAATAAAATTCTTCTGATAGTTTCAGATTAGCCAATTCATATAAATCAACTCTTCAGCTTTAAATATTAGTAATTATCGTCAGTTCTTTAACGGCCGTACTCAGAGACACCAAAAGCAGAAGAAATAGCAGAGATTAAAGAGTGATTTTGACATGTGATGTATGAAAATTTCCGTCAATTAGTTGAGTGTCGATTTAATGGACGTCTCATACGATGAATGTCTGAATCTATCTGAGCGCTGCCGTGCTTCGGAGGGCACATTAATTTGTCGGCCCAGGTTTCAATCGTTAGACCATGTCGGAGGCCTACACGAACTTACTTACTCTTAATTCTTAATGTTTTCTTTCCCCAGTGCGTCCCCTGTGGGTGCGTCTTCAAGGCGGGCAGCGCCCCCTGGTGGCGGGGCAGAGCACCGACCTGGTCTGCCAGGTGGCAGGCGCCAGGCCTAAGCCAACCATCTCCTGGTGGAAAGGAGGTACCAGGCTCAAAACTGCAAGAGAAACTGTGAGTATTATTTTTAAGTATACCTATGTATATATAATGCTACTGTACGTGTGTATGTCACTGAACTTCTCCTAAACGGCTGGACCGATTTGAATGAATTTTTTGTATGTGTTTGGGTGGCACCCTGGATGGTTTAGATTACACTAGCGACATCTATTGTATGTTATGTATTCACCTATTTAACTTACACAAAGAAAATAATTAATATTATTTAATTCTTTCACTATTTCTATAATTGCAAAACGTTACATCGAAGGTAAAGAAATCATTCAAAGGAAAGAAAAATTCAAACGTAATCTTCATTGTTTGAGATTGTATCCGGACTTAGGCCGGATCTGTCCGGATTAGCGAGCGGTAATCGGACGAGCTTCGACTGTCATCTGATACGGAATAGAGCCAACTGGATCGCCATTTACGTAAATTAAAGTATTTATAAGAAAACAAGTGTCTGTAACAAGCTTTTGTTTTTTGTCATTATCATCACTTCTTCTTCTTCATCGAGTGGATGGTCAACTTGACCAATCCTGGTGTCAGAGTTATTGAGCCGCCAAGGCCTCTGACATGGCTCATGATCTCATGTAACGACTACTATCCGTAGAAAGTAACCGGGACCGACGGCTTAACGTGCCCTCCGAAGCACGGAATCGTCTTACTTATTGGGCAATCAGGTGATTCAACCTGTAATGCCCTATTAATTATCATCACTACATAGTATAAAACAAAGTCGCTTTCCTCTGTCTGTCTGTCCCTGTGTATGCTTAGGTCTTTAAAACTTTATCAGAATATCCAATTATGTTGTATATTGACCGTATTTCGGTATGTTCGTTCATTATTATGGTTAATTAAATATGTCATACAATGGACAGACGCCCATCCTACTGCGGTTATTATACTGGGTTACTCATTGTATTTTTGACTATATTGTGTTTTTGGACAAATGAAAAGGTAATTTGAATAGTACTTTGATTGAAATTTGAGTTGTTGCCTATTTGTATAGTTGACTAGCCGCGCCCCGCGTTGTACGCGTTACCGCAGGAATTTTTGGATAAAATGTATCCCATATGTTATTCTAATGTCTAACCTATATTACTGTAAAGTTTCATCCAAATCCGTTCAGTAGTCTTTACGTGAGAGAGCAACAAACATACATCCATACATTCATCCATCCTCACGAACTTTCGCATTTGTAATATTAGTAGGAGTAGGATAGTAGGATGTATCCAATCTTGTTCAAAATTCTCTATACAAAGTTATACAACACACGTAAACAAAAACGGGTGCAATGACAGTGCACCGCACCAGATGGCTCTACAACAACAAACAACAATGGCTCATTAAAAGTATATATATTACATTTCATCGAAATTAGGTTCAGTAACATTGTAGTTTAAATTAGTTGAAAGATTGGATAGCATTTAGTATTCAAAATCAAAATTTGTCCATGGATAAATTATAATTATCACTACATATTATAAAACAAAGTCCCCGGCCGCGTCTGTCTGTCCGTCTTTCTGTCTGTTCGCGATAAACTCCAATACTACTACACGGATTTTGAATAGATAGAGTGATTCAAGAGGAAGGTGTATAAAAAATCCCGAAATTCCCACGGGAACGGGCACAACGCGGGTAAAACCGCGGGGCGCTGCTATTTACAAATACGTTTCAAGTGAACACCATTAATTTCATTTGTCACTAACTTGAACTTTATTTCATCGAGTTATGTACTATATGAACTCATTGCTTTATTTATACCTAATAACTATTGGTTCCACTTGTAACTCTTGTCCAATTTGTATGTAAATAACCAACCCATACAAAAGTGAAGTTATAAGTTTAATGAATGGTTTCCCATAGCCTGAATAAACCGAAATGTCAGTGACCTCTGTCTTTTCAAACGGACAGCACAATATAGCTATTATTAACGATTCGATATCAGGTAATAAGCGGTTGGTTGACTGCCAGATGCTATCATTATTTACAACAAGTTGATAGTTGTTTGAAGTTTTTCAATGGTAATTGCTGTGGAGGTTTTCAGCCGTTCACCCTTTACAGGAAAAGTTTAAAATATTATGCCCAGAAACAATTATAAGACTGGATTCATTAATTTCGAGTAGGTTAGTAGCCGACCTTGGTGTCGGGAGTTTTAGACCGCGTAAAGGCCTCCGACATGGTCTGACGATTGAGACAAACGCGACTGCTTAACGTGCACTCCGAAGCACGGCAGCGCTCTGAAAGTAATGATACCATCGGCCATCCATCCGAGTAAGGGTCGAGCTGCACGTTGCTTAACAATCGCCATAAACATCAGTCATCTATCTGGACTAATTTCTTAGGCCCTCTCCATAATTTTTTAAACTTTTTAGTTTGTTTTTATTATTTGTGAATCTTCTTAATTTAGGTCCTTATACATAATTTTCCTAATCCTTTCATACCTGTTCCCAGATGTCTACCGACGGCAACATCACCAGCAGCATCCTGACCTTCGTACCCTCGATAGACGACGCTGGCCGCGTGATATCCTGTCGGGCGATGCAGCCCTCACTGCCGCATTCAACGCACGAAGATGGATGGAAAATGGAGATACAACGTAAGACATAGTATATAGTTCAGACAGTCTTAAGACTGGTTCTTCGTTGTTTAGACTGTCATTAGTCAATCAGCGTTGACGCTAACATTAATGTTAGAATAAGGTATTTTTGTTTAATTGTATCTATAATTTGTGTCTTTGCTGTAAATAAATATTTTTCATTTTTATTTTCAATCTGACAACAGTTGTCAGAAGAGTAAGAGATAAAAATTATCTAATGGATAGAAAACGTCTAAAATACTTTTCTTAGTCTCTTCATGGACTAGAAGCAGCTAGAAGCTAGTACTTGCAAGCTTGCCCCACTGAAGGCTACTTGACCCTAATTTCCTCTAAACCTTTCCCACAGATCTCCCAGTAGTCAGACTGGAGCTGGGAGCCAACCTGGACGCCAGCAAGGTGGTGGAAGGGTCTGACGTGTACCTGGACTGCAGGGTGAAGGCCAACCCTTGGCACACGCACGTCTACTTCTTGCATAATGTGAGTCGAACTAAATGCTAATGGAAAATCTGTCTCTCATTCTTTATATCTATCTCTTTCTAAATTAAAAGCATAGTCAAACTGAACTACACTTTAATGATAGATTTCTCTTTTCCTCATTCTCTCTCCATCTTTCCCTGTCTCTCTTTCTCTTTCTCGTTGAACGAGCTAATCTCAGAAATTATCAATCCGACTTGAAAAATTCTTTTTAAAATGGATATTAGACAGACTATTTTCCATCCCGAAATTCCCACGGGAACGGGCATAACGTAGAACATAAAGTTCCGATACCTGATACCTGATATTCTTTTTGTAACGGATAAAATCATTTCTAATTTTAACTTTTTCCATCATCAGGGAATGACTGTGAAGCCAGGCCCTGGAGTCCTCCTGGCCAACCAGAGCCTGGTGCTGCAGAAGGTGTCCCGTAATGCGGCCGGGTCCTACGTGTGCACCGCCAAGAACAGCCTAGGAGAAGGATCCAGTGATGTCCTGCATTTAGATGTTAAGTGTAAGTGGATATGATATAAAATATTGATGCTTGAATAATTACAAGCCCGTTGGCACAGTGGCAATGAGAGCGCTTACTGTGCCGCGGGCTGCGGGTTCGATTCAACGGAGTCAACAATATGTGAAGACATAGTTGTTGGCCACGCCTGTGAAAAATTGATTGAAAAATTGTTATAATTATTATTTATTTAAAACGGGAACTTACGTACGACGGAGACTACTGTCGAGAGTTCCTCGACACGTTTCGGCCACATACGGTAGCCTTCATCAGGAGGTGGGTGAAGCGCTCGCGACAGCGTCTCTCCCCGCACTGCCGGCCGCCGCGGCTCGCGCCTCGCGCGCCGCCGCGCGGAGCGCGCGCGCAGAGAGCTGCTGTTGTGGTTGTTGATGTTGAGGTGGGGGTGGCGCACGAGTGGGCTCGCGCTGTATAGGCGAGAGAGAGCCTTCACGGGAGTTGTCCGTGCTCCCGGAGTCCGTTACATGTAGAGGCCGAACGCAGAACGAACTCACGGTGTCTTCACTAACCCCGTTTGTGACTCTCTCCGAACATAACTGAAGACATGGCTTCCAGGCCGCAGGCAGCATCCATCCACTATCTCGATTAAAGTTCGGACAACGACTTATTTCAATGGCCTCGCGAATCTTTCGGGTGACGTACCGTTTTTCCCGGGCTAAGATCCTCGTCTGGTCAAACCTAATGAAATGAGTCGTGTCCGAAGCTATAGCGTGTTCCGCCACCGCTGACCGGTTGATGTCAACATTCCTCAGCGCTCGAATGTGTTCAGTAAGCCTCGCAGCCACATTCCGCTTTGTCTCACCTATATAGCACTTCCCACAATCGCAGGGTATCTTGTAAACCCCAGGGACCCCCAACGGTTCCCTATCCTTCGGCGAACGAAGTAGCTGCCTTAACTGAGTAGCCGGACGAAAGATGGTCTTGATGTCGAATTTCCGCCGCATCATATGTCCGATTTTGTCAGTGACACCCTTTATGTAAGGCAGGTACATCAGCGCCCTATCTGCTGTGGGCTCCCGGGTGCGGCACGACGTATTTGCAATCCGTAGACTGTGTCTCCAGCTGTAACCGTTTCTCTCTAGCACTCCCCGCACATGAGAGAGCTCGGCGTCCACGTATTCGGGATCACATAATCTCAGGGCTCTGTTGATTAGTGTCCTTGGAACCGATGCGGTGTGCGAGGGGTGGTGGTGGGAATCAGCCCTCAAATATCTATCCGTATGTGTTGTCTTGCGGTATACAGTGTGTGATAGTCTTCCATTCGTCCCTCGCTTGACTAACACATCCAGAAAAGGTAATTCCCCATCCCGTTCTGTCTCCACGGTGAATGATATCTTGGGATGTTTACCATTGAGAGTGTCTAATAGCTCTGTTACGGAATCTCTGTGAACTATTGCAAATACGTCGTCCACGTATCTCCACCAGTGTCTCGGCCTGCACGGGATCGACTCCAACGTAGTGCGCTCAAACCATTCCATGAAAATATTAGCGACTACGGGTGCTATAGGTGATCCCATGGCTACCCCATCCTTTTGAATATAAAAATCCCCCCGCCACATGAAATACCCATTTCTTAAGGTATAGTCCACCAGATGTACGTACTCGATAGGTGTAGAATTTGTTAACAAAAGTTCCGTAATAATTGTGATGGTGTCCTCTATCGGTACGTTAGTGAACAGAGAAGTGACGTCAAAACTCACCATTAGTTCCTGTTCGCCAAGGACTAACCCGTCCAGTAGCTGCGTGAAGTGTGTCGAGTCCTTGACGAAACTGGTGGTCTTGCCTATGAATTGCTGCAAAAGATCCGACAAGAAGCGCGCCGTCCTGTAAGTCGGTGAGTCAATTTGACTCACTATAGGTCGCAGTGGCCAATCCTGTTTGTGAATCTTTGGCAATCCATATATCTTGGGCGGTGTTGGATTTGGCGGTCGGAGGGATTTACCCACGTTATCAGGCAACAGTGATAACAGCTTATTAAGCCGGTTAGTGACTCTCGCGGTTGGGTTGTATTTAACTCTCGTGTATGTTGTCGTGTCACTCACTAAGTCACTAACCTTCCGCTCATAATCCGCAGTGTTAACGATCACTGTTGCGTTGCCCTTATCCGCGGGTAATATCAATAGGTCCGGGTTTCTCTTCAGGCTTTTTAATGCCACAAGTTCAGAGTTTGTGATGTTCGGCTTCGGTAATCTACTACCCCTTAACATCACGGACACATCCTGCCGCAAACATTCCGCATCCCTACTGGGAATGCCATTTCTAATGACGGCGTCCTCCACTCCCGTGATGATATCTTCCACTGGGATCTTGCGCGGTGTCGGAGCAAAGTTCAGACCTCTGGATAACGCTTGCTTCGCTGCCTCCGAGATGTCCACCGACGACAAGTTCACCACACTCCTTTCAATCATCACGGAGCAATCCGCACGACCGTTACCTTGTTGCGACTTTTTTGTAAGGCGTCTAAATTTCGCATCATGTCTGTTAATTGTGTGATTTCGAACAGACTCCGCTCTGTTAAACGTCATGGCGTCATAGGTGTCCCATAACTCCAAGTCTAAGGCATGAGACAGCTCCAAGTTGAGATGGTACAACTCCCTATTTACATGATCCAAGTTCACATAATAATCGCGAAGTACCCTCCCCAACACTTTGTCACTCATCGATTTGAAAAACTGTTCGTGATTCTTAAAACACGGAATGGGCTTAATTCTTACGAACTTTGGTGTTATCTCACTGTCACGACACTTTTTTATAAACACTAAACCGCACTCCAGTTTCACACGTTTGGTTTTCAAATACGCGAACCTTTTCACTTTCTTTAGCCATACCTCCCCGTAGAGGTTAGCTATTTTACTATTAATTGAAACGTACGTTAATGTCATTATTATTTATTTAAAACGGGAACTTACGTACGACGGAGACTACTGTCGAGAGTTCCTCGACACGTTTCGGCCACATACGGTAGCCTTCATCAGGAGGTGGGTGAACCGGCTACTCAGTTAAGGCAGCTACTTCGTTCGCCGAAGGATAGGGAACCGTTGGGGGTCCCTGGGGTTTACAAGATACCCTGCGATTGTGGGAAGTGCTATATAGGTGAGACAAAGCGGAATGTGGCTGCGAGGCTTACTGAACACATTCGAGCGCTGAGGAATGTTGACATCAACCGGTCAGCGGTGGCGGAACACGCTATAGCTTCGGACACGACTCATTTCATTAGGTTTGACCAGACGAGGATCTTAGCCCGGGAAAAACGGTACGTCACCCGAAAGATTCGCGAGGCCATTGAAATAAGTCGTTGTCCGAACTTTAATCGAGATAGTGGATGGATGCTGCCTGCGGCCTGGAAGCCATGTCTTCAGTTATGTTCGGAGAGAGTCACAAACGGGGTTAGTGAAGACACCGTGAGTTCGTTCTGCGTTCGGCCTCTACATGTAACGGACTCCGGGAGCACGGACAACTCCCGTGAAGGCTCTCTCTCGCCTATACAGCGCGAGCCCACTCGTGCGCCACCCCCACCTCAACATCAACAACCACAACAGCAGCTCTCTGCGCGCGCGCTCCGCGCGGCGGCGCGCGAGGCGCGAGCCGCGGCGGCCGGCAGTGCGGGGAGAGACGCTGTCGCGAGCGCTTCACCCACCTCCTGATGAAGGCTACCGTATGTGGCCGAAACGTGTCGAGGAACTCTCGACAGTAGTCTCCGTCGTACGTAAGTTCCCGTTTTAAATAAATAATAATGACATTAACGTACGTTTCAATTAATAGTAAAATTGTTATAATGTTTGTGTCTAAAGTGTTTTAATTAATTAATGTCTCTGAGTGCGGCAAAAAAGTTTATCATAGCATGAGTTAACATACTTTTCTAAAAAAGGGACCTATTTCAGTTATGTTAAAGATTATTTTCCTTCACAGTTGCACCTACCTGCAGGACCACACAGCCTCTGGTTCTGAGGGCAGCCCGAGGAGAGATAGTTGAGATTGAATGCGACTTACACGCGAATCCCAAGGTAAAATTCACACTTATTTCCATCGACTCGGTGGTCTAGTGGCATGGCACTCACCTGCCAAGACTGCGGTCCTGGATTCAATCCCGGGTCGTTCGATCATGTTACCAATTTATTGGATGAAGGGATTTGGGTGTAACTTTACAGGAATATAGGTTATACATCAGAATAAAACATGGTTTATATTTTATCCCGAAATTCCCGCGGGAACAGGTACAACATGGGTGAATCCGCCGGGCGCGGCTTATAAATCATAATCCTACGAGAGGACGCTAAGAAAAAATTGACCTCTCTCCATACCCCCTTAAAAGCAAGACACATATAATGCGGATGCGAGCCGGTTGCGGGTCACATGACACCTTTCATACAAATACAAAGAATACAACGTCACGCGACCCGCACCCAGCCCGCACCCGGCCCGCACCCGGTCCGCACCCGGCTCGCACCCGGCTCGCACCCACACTATGTGTCTTGAGCTTCAAACGATCGAATAAAATCGCCCATTCCTTTTACTGTAAAACCAACCAAGATATTTCCCTATGTATGTTTCTTATATTGATTAAACTACTCACTCGTAACCTAAGCTTTAGTCAAACGTATTCAACGTATCTTTACGCATTACGACTAAAAATATATTTCGACTCAATCCCGGATAGGCTAAGAGATTTCTCTGCCAATTTGTAGTCGTATTCGGGGGTAAATTCTGGGGTAAATTACACTCAAAATGTGACTCAACTGAGCTCATCTAACAGGATTTTGCACAATCATTACCCTAGAATGGTACAAGAGACAGTTATTAAACCTTACTGAAAACTTAATTTTGGAAAGTTTTGATTTTAAGGAGATTTTAGACTGTAGTGAGTCGGTGACTTACGGTTTGAGTTCAGTAGTAATACCTTACTTAATTGTCACTTTTAATGAGACAAGTGACGGTCGAATAACTTTGATGAACTAATTAAAGTTAAATACAAAATTACATTGGTAATAGTAATAAGTTTTCAAACCGCTCATCTAGATGTTCCGGTTAAACAAAATCCAAAACATTAATTTTTTGGACGCCGTTGCCGAGAAACAATCTGTATTCGTAATTAATTTCACTTTTTAAAGTAACGCAATTTACTCACAAACATAGTGAAAAATAAAACAATACAAGCATAATAAATAAATGTTCGATAGTGGCGTTTATATATGAGCGCTACTCTGCTTCGGAGGGCACGTTAAATTGTCGGTCCCGGTTGTTGGAATCGTTAGACCATGTCGTCACATTAATGCTGTCTAAAACACCGACATCAGGATTGGCTACTAACCTCGAACTTACTTTTAAAACAGTGTGTAAGCAACCTTAACAAGATCTCGGAGTAATTTCGAGAAAGTTGTATCTAAAATGTCAAACTAAGAAACAGAAGTATTTTCCTAATGAATGTTAAGGCTGTGTACAATGGAACAAAGAAAATAGGGAAACTTTCGTTTATACAGAACAATGCGGAGTAAATGGCTTTTAATCATTTTAAAATATATTTTTGAATTGTTTTAATTACTTTAGCGTGTTTCTAATTAAATTATGACCTTGGCATTACTGAAGAGCAGTCATACACTTTTATATTTTGTTAAGTAACGGGCAGCTCGACCACTACAGGGATGGGTGACCGGTGGTGGCATGTTTTGTAGTCAATATTATGTTGTTTACTTTGTTTAGCAACGTGCAGATCGACCACTGCTCAGATGGGTGGCCGATAGCGGTATTTCTTTCTGAGCGCTACCGTGCTTCAAAGGGTACTTTATCGGTCCCGATTGTTTCAATCGTTAGACCATGTCGGAAGCGTTTGATCTAATAACAAGCGAATTCGTACTCGAACTTACTTAAGAGGTTGGTTATGACCATAGTTCCTGTAAAGGGGCCGAAACGTTAAAAAGCGAAGTGTATCCGTAAACGTTATACTAAAAAAAGTAATGTCCCACTGCTGGGCAAAGGCCTCTCATCTCACTGAAGATATCAGTACAGTGAGGAGGAATAGGCTTGATCACCACGCTTGCCAAATGCGGGTAGGTGATCTCAAACCCGAGCCATGTTAAACAACGTTGTTAAAATTGCGAACCCCATATAAAATATGATACAGTTATTGCAATAAAACGCTCTCACGGTTAGCAAATATCATATGAATAAAATAACGAAAAACTCAACAATGGCGTCCTGAAATATTCAGTGATTTATATATTTTCGTAAACGCAACGCCTGGTTAATAAATTATTTTCCCGCTTGTAGAGTTCCGTGGAATTTTGGGGAACAATTTTTTTTCATCATTTCAAAATTAATACTAGGTATTTCTTGTTCGTAGCATTACTTAGGCTTTCGTTTAGAGCTTGAGCCTAGTTTAGTCAAAACAGTGTTTAGACAGTCTAGACTGTTTTACTCAAGTAGGCTGTTGGACGCAAATAAAACTGTCTAATGTCAGTCTACCTACAGCTTTCGATACAAAATATTTTGTCTTAGAAACAAAAAAGTCTGATATACAATAAGCTTAGTCAGACATTTTATCTGCATGGTGGGCGCTCCTATACTACAGGTTTGACTATAGTGTCTACAGAGAAAAATGTGTATGTGTATGTGTAATCGAGTCAGTCATAGGCTATTTTTCATCTGGAACGGTAAAAACGCGGGTAAAACCGCGGGCCGCTGCTGTGATTTATATGTTTGCTTTATATCTCTAAACTAGCAGCGCCCCGCGGTTTTACCCGCGTTGTGCCCGTTCCCGTGGGAATTTCGGGATTTTTTTTACATAAAAACCTTCCTCTTGAATCACTCTAACTATTACAAAAACCGCATCAAAATCCGTTGCGTAATTTTAAAGATTTAAGCATACAGACAAACAAACAGACAAAAATAGCGACTTTGTTTTATACTATGTAGTGAAGATGAGTATCCTACGGAACCCACTGACCGAAATCTGCAGTTCTCTCTAGAAAGCTTTAATATATTCTTTTCTCTATATGGTGATGAATTTTTTTATGTTCATTCTTCTTCTTTTGTTTGCATATGACAGTGGTCAAATTTCCTTATATTTTGGAAAAACAAGGGATTTTTGTACAATATGAAGGAAAAATGATATATGTATGACTGTCTTATTATGAAGGATGATTTTAACCAAATGCGCTGAAGGCAAAAAGAGGGTTTTGTATTTGACCAGATTGTATGTATGTGTGTCATAATAAATGTATGAATCTATTTTAAACTAATAATTTCTATTTTGTATCGCAGTCGGGTTTTTCAAATACTTTTTTGTAGTGTAAATTTGAAAATATCATGAAAAAGGTAACTTTATACAAGACACACTTAGAAGCCTTGAAAAACGTAAAACTACCCTTAAACCCATAGCAAACCTAACTTTTCAGACGAGGTAATAACAAATTAAAATATTTATCATCCATCAAAACCTTTAGGGAAATTAAGGTATTTTTTATTTTGTACATCAATATTACAAAAAAGTTAATAAAAAAAATAAATAAAATATAAATAAAATAAAAAAAAAAAAAAAAAACCTTATAACATCCTGTTCTACGATTTTCTAAACCGCTTCAGGGTAAATTAAACGTTATTAACAGGCGGTTAGCGTTCCAAATTGCATTTAACTAGTTCGACCGAGTTTGAAATAAATTAGCGACAGTCGTTGCCTCGTGGCGGGAATAAAAACCGCGCGAAAAGTTAAATTGAAATTTTTGATTCATTTTATTTTGTAATTTATTTTTCACGCAATATTATGATACTGTTTTTTAATTTATAAATAAATAATAAATGAAAAATGTGTTGCTAAGCTCGTAAACCGAAATTTTGAGTCAGAACGAAAAGAAAATTAATTTGACAAAGGTACTGTTTAAGTGAGCAAGTTTACTTGCAACTATCCGGTGAGTTGAGTAGAACGTGAGAGAGTGAACGAGTAATTTGCCATTTCGAAACCAAATATAAGAGGAAATGCAAACAAAGTCGATTGTTCTGAAAACGTCCATCAATTGCACCACAACTGAAAACTCGATACGAAAAAATCTCAAAACTAATACATTAAACTTTGATAGTAAAGTAACATGATACACTGAAATAGTACTGAACAAAATGGCGGTTCGGTTTTTGTGTCTGTTTCTCCACTTACTTCGTCTAAACTACACAATGGATTTCAATAGGATTAACACTGTCAATTAGATTGTTTTTCAAGGAAGGTTTATGTGTATAAAACATTTAATAATGTTATTGTATAATTATGTAAAATTCAATGTTTGCCGGATAACTGTACTAACCAACAATTGTGGGCTTGTAACAAAATACAATGTTGGACGGATTAAATTTCAAAAGTGTTCCAATTCTAAATATAATTAAAGATCACTAATAGCCATTGGAAGGAATTGTAACCGCGTCCCAATTTACCTAAGGATGCGTTTCTATTTAAGCAGAGCTGAGCTGCGCGCAATCGACCAATCACAACACATTACGAAAAGATTTTGACAATGTCAATGCGTTTTTTGACAACTTCAATGCGTTGTGACAGCCTGACAACTGTGTCACCCTGATACAGTTGCTTCATGGTTCTATCTACTTCAATCGCCAAACGTCTTTTTTATTAGGTTGTCTTCCTACGCTTCAATGGTACCGCCTACTTGTCAGATATAACTGACAAATTACGAAAATTATTTGGAAAAATATTTAGCAATCTGAATGTATTAACTGGTTTCTTTAGTTTAAGGGAACACTACTCATTTTGAATTGAAACTACGTTTACGTATACACTTCGCTTTTATTAATCTGACTATCTGTTTGTTGCAGGAACAAATGAACTACCATTGGTGGTTCAACAGCTCCGCTCATAGCAAACACGAGCTCACTACGTCCACGCTCACCACGGCCTCGAATAATCCTAGTAAGTAAATTACTTCCGTACTCAGAAACGTCAAATGCGTCCGTTAATCAGTGATTTTGTAATGTAAAATAACGCCAATTAGATAATTGTCGATTTAATGGATGACACCTAACACCTTTTTTAAATTTCTAACTAACATTTTTTTTAATGGTAACTACATTTGCAGGAACCGTGGTCACAGAACTCAGTCTTCTGTGACCACGGTTCCCGTTAAGGGACCGACACGACATGTCAGATAAAATTCTAAAAAAAATATAATCTGCCGCTGATCTCGAAATCTCGATCTCGAAATGAACATCCCTTTTGGTATGAGGGTTAAAATCGGTAAAGTATAAGTAATTTCAACCCTCTTAGTTTCTATGGTGTTCGATATATTATGGTTTCTGTGTGATTTGTTTCGTGAAGAAAAGTTTGTTGTACGGGAGTTTTCTCATTTTTTGAAACCCTACCGCAAAATGTAGGGTGGGTTAAAGGGGTGTATCTGTCTGCGGCATTATAACTCGTATGAATTTTTATTGAGGTTTTTTTTTGTTTTGAAGTTAATCAAATCAAGAGAAGTAAATTTTGAACAGCTTTTTTCAAAAATGTATGCAAAACAGGAGATTCAGACGTAATGAATCCCATTCCTTAGTGATTTGGACATTTCTTTTCTATTGTTTGACATTGAGCATTAAGCATAACTGACTATATAACCAAGAATAACATTTTATATTAGTAACTCTAACCACAACGCACTCAGACACGTCCATTAAATCGGCATTTAACTAATTGACGGAATTTTTCATGATTTTTTTCCGGGTATATTATTATTTAACCTAAAGACTAAATTAATAAGTTTCACTTGTCTATTCCGCAGGTACATTTCTATACATGGTGAACACCTCCGCCGATTACGGCTGGGTCCAATGTTCTGGGACCAACGTGGTGGGGAGGCAGGCAAAGCCGTGTTTGTTCCATATACTGCCTGCAGGTTCGTACCATATCTATACTAATATTATAAAGCTGAAGAGTTTGTTTGTTTTGTTTGTTTGTTTATTTGTTTGTTTATTTGTTTGTTTGTTTGTTTGTTTGTTTGTTTGTTTGTTTGTTTAAACGCGCTAATCTCAGAAACTACTGAACCGATTTGAATAATTCTTTTTGTAATAGATAGCCACATTCAACGGGAAGGTTATAGGCTATTTTTCATCCCGAAATTCCTACGGGAACGGGTACAACGCGGGTAAAACCGCGGGGCGCTGCTAGTTACTGTTATATTCACTAAAAACTTAGATCATACTGGAGGCCTTTTGGCGGTTTAAAACTCCGACGAAAGGGTTGGCCAGTAACCTATTCGAAGTAATTTTAATAAAAAATGCAACAGCTAAAAAATATAATTTATACTACACTACCTTAAGGGTGTGTTTCTATAAAAGCGGCGAGTTGTTTCTATGCAAGCGAAGTGGACCCCAATTCACCAATCACAGCGCATTGAGATTGTAAAACAACACATTGTCATTGTCAAAATCTTTTCGAAATGCGTTGTGATTGGTCAGTTGAGCTGCGCACAGCTCAGCTCCGCTTCACTGGAAACACACCCCTAGTTAGATATTTCTTCCTAATTCCCAGGGGAACAGGTTAAATGCGGGGAAACTACTAAGATGAGTTTCAGTTTATATATACGATTAATTCATTCTTTTTTTCACAGATAAACCTTCATCATTAAAAGCTTGTGAGATCACAAACGTCACTTATGACTCTTTGACTCTAAACTGCACACCAGGCCATGATGGCGGTATTCGACAATCGTTCTTATTGCAAGTAAGTGTGGTTCAAAATTGTTCGGTAATGATATTGTAAAAATATATATTTTTGTGAGATATTCGACATTTTCTTTTCGACTGAAGCGGATCTGACAAATAATTAAAAAAGTTTCCAAATGAAAGTTTTATGCTTTAATATTTCATTAATAACGATGTTCAGATCAAATGACTACCACAGTCAAGTTTTAGTCATACCAAGTAATAAAAAAATATCCCGCAAAAGCTTCAAATTCCGATACTAACCTAACTATGACTTAAGCATGAGTACTTAAGCGGAGTTGTGCGGAATTTAATCGACCAATCGAAACTCATTAAAATAGTCGAACAACACATTGACATTGTCAAAATATTTTCGTAATGCATTGTGATTGGTCAGTTGAGCTGCGCACAGCTCCGCTTCAATTAAAACGCACTCTGATTGAGATTTTTATTAATTTATTAAGCTTACCGTTAATAAATAAAACTAAATTAATATAATTTTTTGTAGATATTCGACATGTCCACGGGTTTGCTACTCCGAAACATGACAAATGAAGATCCTGAGTTTGAAGTGACAGGTTTGACAGCTAGCAACACTATCGGGGTGTCAGTTAGAGCGTTCAATAGAAAAGGGTCCAGCGAGCCTTTGACTATCACGTCCAGCTTGTTAAAGTACCCGCAAAGGCATACGGGTGAGTGAAACTAGTAGTGACTAATTTGTATTATTTATAATTACTAATTTGTCAGATTAATCTTCACTGAACTGATATCGATGGCTCCTACGTAAATAATCGTATTTGCAAAAAGCCAATTTTACACCAGAGCGATTTAAAGACATTTTCATTCATAATTTCTTTAATATTAAAGCTTTAGCTTTGAAATTTTTGTAATATCTACATATTAGATGGTGCCTTAGTATGGTTCTGGAAGAAATGCTGAAATTTGTTTAGTTTTTGAAATATTGTAGTTACATTTATTTACATCGGTAGTTAATTATGTAAAAAATCTTAAGTGGTACTAACGACAGTTTTCGTTGAATTAAAATTTCTGAAAATATCGTAAGTGTCGCATACGATTTTTTACGTTGATACTCTGTAAATGCATTTACACGCAAGTGACATATACCATGTTTAACTATGTATATAAAAAATAATTCATATTGTATGTTACGGTTAGTTAATAAATATAACTTATTATAAATTATGTTTGTAAAAGAAATCGTTTAAATATTTTATCTTACAAAGTACTTTTATCTTTTTTCTATCCAATTTCATGAAACTTGACCAAATTAATAATAATATACTAAATTTTTATTATAATATTAACGTAGGTAGCAAATAAAACTACAAAAACATATTTTTATTATTTTAATGAACGTAATTGAAAGAAAAAACTAACCATATACTTATACAATAATTAAGAATGGAATTTCTCACGAGAAATCCTGGATAACAAGTCTTAAAGACAACACCGGAAAAAAGCACCAGAGCCGCGAGAAAATTCTCGAAATTTGCACCGACTTCTACAGCCTACTGTACTCCGACCCAGGTAAAACCGATACAACACCCAATTTCCACCGTACTGACGATATTCCTCCAATAAATGGCCAAGAAATTCAATGCGCACTTCGTAAAATGAAGTATAGTAGAACACCAGGAGATGACGGTATTAGTACGGAGGCTTTAAATCTAGGCGCACCCACAATCCTTCCTCATTTAACTAAGCTCTTTAATAGTATCTTAGATTCAGGGAAATTTCCAAAACAGTTTTGTCACTCTAATATTATTCTTCTCCATAAAAAAGGCGACAAATTCGACATTAATAATTATAGGCCCATAAGTCTTGTATCCCACGTGTACAAGGCTTTCATTAAAGTAATCGAAACACGGATAACGCGCCAACTTGATTCCGAACAACCTCCTGAACAGGCAGGATTCCGCTCCGGCCTCTCCACCACAGACCACCTCCACACCATAAACCAACTGTTAGAGAAGCACCAAGAATGTAATATACCTCTGTACATGGCATTTGTGGACTTCCGTAGGGCTTTCGATAGCATATATCATACATCAATCTTTCAAGCTCTTCTAAAACAAAATATCCACCCAACTTACATCGACCTTCTCAAACTTATCTACCTAAATAGTACAGCATCCATAAAATTACAGTCCTCCGGTAAACATTTCCAAATAGAAAAGGGGGTCAAACAAGGTGACCCTCTATCTCCCAAACTTTTCACGGCTACACTAGAGGAGGTGTTCAGAAAGCTAGCGGCGGGCTGGCAAAACAGAGGCATTGGTGTCGGCGGAGTGAGGCTGACAAACCTACGCTTCGCCGACGACATTGTCCTCTTTGCCAATACAGCCTAAGAACTACAGACCATGCTCGAAGAACTGAGCAACGCAATCCTTGAGGTTGGACTACAGATGAACTTGTCAAAGACCAAAGTCATGACAAACAGCTCAGCCTAACGTATCACGGTAAACGGCGAAGTGGTTCACTATGTCCATGAATACATCTATCTCGGCCAATTAGTTTCCCTCCAGGCAGGCAGACAAGACAAAGAAGTCGCGAGACGCACTGAGAGCGCCTGGAGGAGCTATTGGTCGATGCAAGAGCTGATGAAGGGCAACCTTCCGATAGCGCTTAAGCGCAAACTCATGGACATGTGCATCCTTCCCGTTCTCACCTATGGCTCACAGACTTGGTCTTTGACAAACATCTAGAAGTCCAAACTCAAGGTTTGCCAGAGGGCGATGGAGCGCAGGATTCTTGGAGTCAAGCGAACCGACCGCATTCGTAATACAATACTGCGCTCCCGAACTAAAATCGCCGATATAGGAGAAAAGGCCGCTAAGCTCAAATGGGATTGGGCTGGTCACGTCTGCCGCATGCCGGACACGCTGTCGGCCAAAATTTCCACTGTGTGGCGCCCGGAGACAGCGAGACGGAGTCGCGGCAGACCACGCAGAGACGGTGGCGGGACGAAATGGACGCCTACAAGAGGGACTGGTAACTGGTGGCTTCAAATCGAGAAGAGTGGCAGAAATGGGGGGAGGCCTTTGCCCAACAGCGGGATGATACATGCTAACAGTAACAGCAACAGTTAAAAATAAAATTTACCGTTATGACAAGTCGATAATGTTGGTGGTGTTTCGGAAAAACTGTTCCCTAAAAGTTCCGAAAGCGCTGAAATTTCTACTAAATCGGCCCCAGGTGGTAGTGGAGATACTGAAAAAAAACATAAGATTTCACTTTTTCCCATTACTGCAACGTATACTATCTTATTTGTAGTTACAATAGAACGTTTCGCAAAGTAAACAATTCTATCTGTCAAATCCGATATTAGACACCTTGTATTCGACAGTGTAATTAATCGTATGTGGTACAAACGATTATGTATAAAATTCACTAAACGAAGTAAAACATCGTATTTGGTACATACGATATTTTTTAAGTACAATTAACAACGTACACAATCGTACCTACCACATACCATAGTCTAATGTAACTTTGTAGAAAAAAACAAAGTCTATAATATCAATTATATTCAAAATATTGTACAACATAAATATTACTTACTTATCAATCTGTTTTCAATATCATTTTCATTTGGAACACACAGGTTTTCTTTTGAGGATAAAAATTCATAAACATCGACTTCTTTCTGTGTCGAACCACATGCCATTTCACAATTTTTTTGTGCTCGTGAGTGTTATCTGGAGTAGTTTTTTTCTGTTATAATAACTCATTATTGAAAACGTGCCACTTCTGCTAAAAATACGAACAAAATCAAACTTTGCCTAAATGAGTGGACGCGCGCGACCTGCCCGCGTATACTCCCGCCAGTGTCGATACGATCATTTACGCGGCATGCAATTATTACTTACTATTTTATACGTGCAAAAAAAACCTTATTTTTTAAGATTTTTAATTTCTGAATTTTGGAATCGATAGCAACTAATTATTTCGTTTCAAATCCCTTAAAACATGAAAATCGTCAAAATGTTAGATACGATTATTTACGTAGGAGCCATCGATATTATCAAGCAAGGTGACCATGAAGTTTAGTTATAGGAAAACAGTTACAGTTACCGCGGCGGAGGTCTTTAGGCGGTCTAAAAACTCCCAGACCAGGGTTGGCCACTTACTTACTTTTACTTTTGTTACTTCTTCATTTAAAATTGAATCATATTTCTTTCCGCCCACAGCTCAAGTTCCAGTGAAAGTGGAATTGACTACAGTGCTGATAATAGTGCTTGCAGCAGTTGGAGTGATAGCACTCATGATTGCTGTATTCGCTGCAGTCTTCTGCTGCCGATACTGCAATAAAAGAGAGAGTATGTATAAAGAAAAATACAATTATTGGAATTTTTAATTGTAATTTGGAAGTTATGATTACAGAGAAACATACAATAGTAGTGTTAATAAATCGCCTTCAAAACTTTACCAATAAACTGCAGTACAGTTTGGCTAGATACTCAAATTTATGTACTATTTTTTTTGGTATTTGTTTTTTTTTGGGAAAAAGTTTTGCTTACCGCTTACCGGAGTGGTGCGGTACAACGGCGACACCAACAAGCAAAATAAATAAAAGAACGCTGAACTTGAACTAACACTATATTTTCCAAGAGAACATCTTATATATAAAATTCTCGTGTCATAGTGTTCGTTCGCGTACTCCTCCGAAACGGCTTGACCGATTCTCATGAAATTTTGTGAGCATATTGAGTAGGTCTGAGAATCGGCAAACATCTATTTTTCATCCCGAAATTCCCGCGGGAACGAGTACAACGCGGGTGAAACTGCGGGGCGCAGCTAGTAAAACTATAACTTTCTGTTATATTTAAAAACACTAGTCACCATCAATCGTATTGACTCTTTATTGTTTTATCTGTTTCATAGCAACTAATAATGTAACTCTTTTCAGATAAAAATGAAAAGGATAAACGGCAACAAGACGAGACATCTAACATTCCACTGACTGGAACCAAAGAGTCTGAGAGTGTGGATAGTCTTGGTAAGAATACAATATTTTTATTCCTTTTAAACTAAGTATGAAACGATTTAACAACCAGAGACTTCTTTCTGTAGAGAAGAAAGTTTCTTACATTTTGACTAAGTTAGTGGCGAAGTGGGCGTTTCCATTGAAGCGGAGCGGAGCTCAACTGACCAATCACAACGCATTACGAAAAGATTTTGACAATGTCGGAGCGCTGTGATAGGCTGAGCTGTGCACATCTCCGCTCCGCTTAAACGAAAACAATCTCAACTCTAACCCAACTCTCCCTTCCAGATAAAAACCCAGACATCATACCTTTAGACGGCAAAATAAGTGACAACTGCTCCAACAAATCATCGACCACAGACTACAGCTCTATACGCCCCTTAATATCGAAAACGCCAGACAAATATGACATATCGTCTAACTGCGAACGATATTACGACCATAACATAGACCCTTGCAACCAATACATACAAGTCAGGCCCATAGATTACAGAAGACCAAGTTACGCAATGGGACCAATGGGCCCAGGGCTACAGAACTTGGGCCCGAGTATACAGAGTTTGGGTCCAATGAGCAGCTTGCATGTGCCGAATGTGGGCCCAAATGAGTGTCATAGACAATATGATAAGGTGTACGAAGATTGGTTGAAATATAAAAATGCTTTGCCGTTGAATACTAGTGGTTTGGTGAGTATCAATTTACTTTTTTCGAAACTTAGAGTGGCTTAGTTGGCGCCTATGTATGTAGTACCTAAATATGTTTAAGAAACAAAAGCTGTTCAATAAAAATTGTATTTTATAATTAATGAAATAGAATACAATTTAAAACGAACTTTATTTGTTTATTAAGACTTTTTAGATGATAAATACAATTGAGAATACTTGAGGAATCTGGCTTTCGAAACGAAACTTTACGAAACTAATTCTTTATAATTTAGAACTCATTTAGCAGTCGTCAGACAACGTTTAGTTTTAAATAAGTTTGTTAGAAATAACTGTATTTTTTATTTAAAAGATATTATGTAGCTATGGAAAATATACTTTCTTCTTCTTCTTCTTCATCGAGTGGATGGTCAACCTGACCAATCCTGGTGTCAGAGTTATTGAGCCGCCAAAGGCCTCTGACATGGCTTATGTAACGACTACTATCGGTAGAAAGTAATATATATAAATATATATTGAAAATTAGTTCCGTGTGTAAGCTTTTGACATGACAAATTCCCATACATTTTGACTCTCATCAACCAAATAACTCCAAAAAACGAAAGATCCTGTTTATTTTCTGAAGTGTTTATAGTTGCAAAGTCTTCCTCCAAAACAAACTCAGTTTTCTTTTGTTTAACTAAAATAAAAATAATAACGTCTGGTACAGTCGTAGAGAGAAACGTAAAATCGATTCCACTCATACAGATTACTACATTCGCTAACAAAAGTGCTACATTTCTTTATTTTCTGTATGTTTTTCGGTACAATTCATTTCTAATATTTTCGTTTGTTTCTGTTTATAGGAGTTAGGTCTCGGTTTTTTTTTTACAGTAGGTAACTTAAAATGGATGAATATATAATAATAATAAACTTATTAAGGTAATGAATTTGACTGTTTTTGCAAAAATTAATAAAAGACTTGCCTTGTCGGTAAAAAGAAAGTCACACTGTAAATTATTATTTCCAAAACAAATCAGTTAATTATCACACACAATTATTATGAATGTATGAGATACACAATTGTTTTATTGTATTTATACGTTCAGGTGCGTTTTCATTTAATCGAAGGATGCGTTTCCAAAGAAGCGGAGATGAGCTGTGCGGAACTCAAACGACCAATCACAACGAATTTAAATTGACAAAATCTTTTATTCGTGCGTTGTGATTGGTCCATTGAGCTCCGCCCAGCTCATCTCCGCTTCTTTGGAAACGCATCCTTAATAGGTACCAAAATGTAATATTATTTTTTTTGTTTCAGCTACCCCCTGAACAGTTGATGCCCCCTGAAATGTACGCAACCCCCCCTCCCCCGGCGCTCTACAGTAACCCTAGAAATCCTCTAAACCTAGCTCAAATGCCGGACCTAGAACCTAGGTACCATTTAGAGCCTAGGTCTCTGATGGACCCTAGAAGTTGTAACAATTCTCCGCCTGTGAGATTTAACCATGATAATAATAGTGTTTATTTCAATAAAAGTATGCTGGAGAGGTCCACTAACACGTTACCGCATTTGAAAAGTCGGTTAAATGGTGAGTTGCTCTTATATCTATACTAATATTATAAAGCTGAAGAGTTTGTTTTGTTTGTTTGTTTGTTTGTTTGTTTGTTTGTTTGTTTGTTTGTTTAAACGCGCTAATCTCAGAAACTACTGAACCGATTTGAATAATTCTTTCACTGTTAGATAGTCTATTTATCGAGGAAGGCTATAGGCTACATTTTATCCCGAAATTCCCACGGGAACGGGCACAACGCGGGTAAAACCGCGGGGCGCTGCTAGTACAAAAATAAGGACATACATTTTTTTTAATATTTGTAAAGATTATTCACTACCAGCGCCCCTCGGTTTTACCCGCGTTATGCCCGTTCCCGTGGGAATTTCGGGAATTTTTATACATCCAAACCTTCCTCTTGAATCACTCTATCTATTTAAAAAAACCGCATCAAAATCCGTTGCGTAGTGTTAAAGATCTAAGCATACATAGAGACAGACAGCGGAAAGCGTCTTTATTTTATACTATGTAGTGATGATGCGTTTGTCAGGATGTACATATTATAACTCTTCCACGCAAAAACTACTGAACGGATTTGGATGAAACTTTACAGTAATATAGGTAATACATCAGAATAACACATTGGATACATTTAACCCCAATTTTGCAGCATTGTGCAGTTAAAACAATATCTTAAGTTCACTAAATATTCAGGAATGCATCCAAAAATCCAATCGTATTATGTAACATTTTAAAACTTTAATCTGATTGGACAAATTGTAACTGTTGCCAAATAAGGAAGTCAAACGAATTCGGAAGCTTGTGGGACTAAAGGAGACTGCACATTGGCCCGTACGATATCTTTTCCGTATCTTATTATAGATGGAGTAGTAATGGTTTTAAAAATAAATCGTTAATAATAGATGTTGTGATTATAAAGTGCATATTTTTAATTAGTATTTTTTTTATTAAAGTTTTTTTTTTAGTCATGGGAAAAAAAGGACTGTTGATTGCACATCAGTCAAGACAGCCCTGTCAAATTGTGTAAAATATTTTATAAAGCTTTTAAATACTTTTTAAAAAAATGAACCTACATTAAACTAAACCGCTAAGATTTTTTTTAATTTTAGAAAATTTTATAATTTATAAAATATAATCATTTTTTTCACTAAATCTTTCGGTAAAGTTAATATTTTGGACAACATAATGTGTTATCTCCTTAACCGACGTATAAATTGTCTAGACAGCCCTAATTCAGCCGTCTAACCAAACTGACGTAAATATATTCTAATAATAAAATTCTTTTCCTACGAGTCTGGCTATTTTTCTTTTTATACGCCGCGTTTTTATATGCCAAAGGTTTGAAATAACCCTTTTTGGTTACAATGAGAATTCCAATATATTATTTTGGAATGGCGACTGATGTTGAAATTAATTATATTTAGAAAGGTAATAGGCAACAGTCGGCACTTGAAAAGAACTTTGTCTCTTTGTATTATGAAATAGGAAAATTCTAGTAGAAATCTTAACAGGGTTAGAAATTCCAGTAACTTAAGCTTCTAAGTATGCTTAACATTATTTGCGAGACTAAATTTACGATTAAGTAGGTTTACCTTCTAACCTGCTCGAACTTACTTACCTATTTTCCCTGTTGTCGGAGTTTTTAGACCGCCTAAAGGCCTCCGACATGGTCTAACGACTGAAACAACCGGGACCGACAATTTAACGTGTCCTCCGAAGCACGGTAGCGCTCAGATAGAAGGCCACTATCGGCCACCCATCCAAGTAGGGGTCGAGCTGCACGTTGCTTAACAATCGCAATGAACTAACATCGCTTAGTCACCTAAACTACGCCACGAGCACGAGAGTTTTTTTGTCATTTATTTAAATTTTCTAGAACATTACTTTACTTTACTGTCAATTTTCAGGTTCCCAAAATCAAATGCAGTGTGAAGTGAAGCCTTCAGTCTCAAAGGAAGCGACTGATCATACAAAAAGTCCAGGGAGTGACTGAACTCGACTTTAAAGTGTCAGTCAGTGACTGCACAGTGTTTATATAGGGACAGAAAGTGACTGCGTTATATTTAGTGACAAAATCATACTTTCATTGAAAGTTACTTAATTGACCGAAAGTTGCTTATAGTGATCGAAAGTGACTTTAAGTGGCTGGAATCTACTTGAAGTGGTCGAAAGGTACTGTTTATGACTGAGAGGTACTTTTAGTGACATAAAAGTTACTTTTAGTAACCGAAAGTTACTTTCAGTGACAAAAAGTGACAGTGTTTTGTGTACAGTGTATTTATGTGTAAATATTTGATTGCATTTAATTAAAATTATTGCGTGTCTGGGCCGTCCTTTCTTTTGATATTCGATGATTTTTTATTTTATTTTTATTGACAAAGAAATTAGATCTTTTTACGATTTATGATAGGTGTTTAACGTATTGTTGTTATTTTATTTTGGAGCGAAAATATTTGATTCATTTTTAGATGTTTTTTAACTTTTATAATTTATATTACAGTTGATTCATAAATAAAATTGCCAATTGATTTATTGATGTTTAATTCATTCTTATTATTATTTTTAATAAATTTTCTTTTAAATTTCTTTTATTTAATGTCATCACTGCCAAATTAGATAAAATAAAATTTGTTCCACTTCATTGTCGTCAACCATTTTTAAGAAAATGTAAAATAAAAAACTTTGATTTGTGTAAATGTTTGTCAATTGCATAGAACGAAATTTAGACTAAATTAAATTAATAAATAGTTTTCGCATCTTCCACAAGATGTATAAGACTGAATTAAAAAAATACATTTTGATTTTTGAAAATATTAATTTATGTTCCATTTGTAAATTATACCAAATTTACTGTATCATCAGGGGATAGACCGCTGTCTTTGAAAAAATTTTTTTCACTTTAATTTGATTAAAAGTGTATTGGAAAAACAGCTGTTATATCCGACTTAATACATTAATTTTGGTATGTTTTGACATTGTCATAAGTGTTCACTTGTTATTGAAAGTTAACATAAAGATGTTGGCACATTTTAAATTATGGTTGACAAGTTTTATGACAATGTCAATCGCTTAAGAAGACAGATTATGAAATTCAAACTACTTTAAATAGTCAAAAATATAGAATCGTCGCAAACTCATCATATCCTTTTCTGAAATCGGGTAAAATACAAATGGAAAATTTAATGTTTGTAGTTTTCGTGACAATTATAAAATTACATCGAATATAGGTAGAACTTTTTATTTCGATGTTTTTTAAAATTAAACACATTTTTATATTTGTTATGAAAAATCGTTTTCGAAAATTCCATCAAAAATTTTGGGAAGAATTTATAGGTTTTTCGATTCTGATTCGGTTTCGTTAATTTATTTCAAATTGTGATTTGATATTGTATTGTAAGTGTGGTATGCACAAAAGCTATAACATAAATTCTATATTTATTTTCATTATTTATTATCTTCAACATTCAAAAAACATTTTTTCTACTTTTCAAACATGGCTCGGGTTTGTGATCACCAACCATTATTAATCAAGCGTGGTGATTACGACATCCTCCTCACTGTACTGATATCTTCAGTGAGATGCCTTTGCCCAGCAGTGGGACATTACAGGCTTTACTTAACTTTACCTTAGTTCTGTGACATCACAGTACGTGCTTTACCTTAGTTTTATGTAACTTAAAATGGCCGATGATCTTACCAGAGACAATCATTTATATAGAGGACAAAAGTTTAGTTGTTGATTTTGACATTCTTAAACATAAAAACCTTTTTCCTCTACGAAAGGAATTATTGTCTTTGGTATAAAATCGGGAATATTAGTTGACTTTTTGAATTAGTAAAAAGAAAGATATTTTAACGTAATTATGTGCATACCACCTTTATGTATGAATCTTGTATTTAAGTAAAAATAATGTAAAAATTCATTTGTTAACAATGTGGTCTTGTAAGTATGTAAATAAATTTAATATTAATAATACGTGTGTTACAATACGAATGGTTGCCATAAACATTATTAGTTTTAAGGACTTAGGGTCGAATGTCAAACTTAGTGACATTTTGACACAAATATTAAAATACCGAGCTTTTTAATTTGAAAAATAAATAAATATTTTCTGTCATTATTCTGTTATCTGACAGCTAAATGACATTTGACACTTGAAAAGTGAAAAGATTGAAATTTTATCTATAGATTTAACGACACGATTGAAAGCTTTTTATTATACTTCTAAATTGTATATTTTAGCATATAAACCATGTTGTTATACAGGACGATACTTATTTTTAAAGTTGAAATATTTACCATTATTTACGTTTTGTGAATAAAATAACAGTTTGATCGGCTCAATATTATGTCATTGATTGACATGTGTCATTATGTTGTCAAAATTGGAAGCCATGTTTTTCATGCTAAAATATGTAAATGCTGTTACATAAAATATGTAATATATTTGTAATTAATTTGAGTAAGGGCTCGTCCACACGAGCGACAAACATCTAACGACTAAATCAAACAAAGACTGTGTGATCTTGGTACTTTACAACTGCTAATGATCTTATACAATAATGAAAGTTGCAGTTATCTGTCGTTGACAAAATGCCGCAAGTGTGTACGACCCCTAAATTTAATGTGATAGAGATTCAGCGGTTTTTAAAACTAAGGCCTAATCACAGTTACAGAATTATTTTATTTGTGATTTTCTTACCATTAAAATATTATTAAAATTATATTCTCGTACACTGAGATCAGATGTTGCCGTGGCGACGTATGGCGACGCTGTGGTGACGCGCATCGCCACACGATATCTCACTGTCCAGTTTTACTGTTTACAGTTTCACTGTCAGTCCAGGACAAATCTTACAATTTATTTAAATCTTACAGTTTAATTAAATCTTACAACACATTGTACATTAATAAAACTACAAAAACCTGAACTGTGTTTGTTAGCAAGCGTAGTTCTCAGTAAGTCTTGTTTTATATTATTTTGTATGTTACAATAACAATAGCGGTAAGCGTACCAACATTATGCTTTGTATTTTAAAATTCATTCTAAAAAATAATAAATGTGAATTTTTAACTCAACTTTGTTTATGGTTTTACTTAAACCTTATGGCTCTTATTAATAAAAACGGAGTTACTAAAACACTGTTATAACGTGTTTTGTCTCTTTTGCTCTTGGCTTGACCGATTTGAAAAGTCTTGATAGCCACAATCAACGGGAAGGTTATAGGCAACTTTTCATCCTGAAATTCCTTATCCCAACAAAATCCTACTACAAAAAAATATATATCAACTAATTACGTAATCCTAAAATGTATTATCATTAAACCTAGTCCAGGAATTTAGTGTAAATTGTGCATCATTAATTGTATTCCCACCGGGGTTTACAATAAATAACGAACGTTATCTTATCGGGAGATAGCGACGTGGGAGCGATCGCGGAGCCGTGGCAACGGTATGATTTATTAAATATGGCATTAGAAACACCGGGACTGCGGATTTTGGTTGCTGTAGAGTAAAATGTATTGCGGTTTATGTAGGTTATATATACAGCGCCCCGCGGTTTTACCCGCGTTGTGTCTATTCCTGTGAGAATTTCGGGATGAAAAATAGCCTATAACTTTTCCGTTGAATGTGGCTATCTATTACAAAAATAATTATTCAAATCGGACAGATAATTCCTGAGATTACCTCTAACATACAAACAAACAACGCAAGATGTGCCGTGTGAATACAACATTCGGTTTTTCCAGATTCGGGAAAACGTGACTCCGTGTGAACGAACGGTTACCCGCGTTGTACCCGTTCCCTTGGTAATTTCGGGATAAGGGTGCTTTCAAAATATGCGTTTCGTGTCGGACCGCTGCGGTACAGTGCGTACTAAAATTATTTCGCGGTACCGACGCCGCACTGTTGCCGCACTGCTCGATTTGTATGAAAACACACGATCGTACGTTCACAATACGACAAACGCACGGCTTCGGCACCGCAGCGGTCCGACACGAAACGCATAATTTGAAAGCACCCTAAAATATATAACATAAAAGTTTCATCCAAATACCCTAGCAGTGGGAAATTACAGGCTAATACTTTTACATTATAATGCAAATTGATCTTTTACATGATAGATTCTAAAACAATCCAGTAATCCGGTAATTTACAAGTGTTCGAGACGTGCTCAAAAGACCAAGTGCCAGGATACTGTCAGTGTTGTGTGTCAGTCAAATGTGAACGCACCGTTAAACTAACATTGACCATGTGAGGGTACTACCAACACTTGGAACGCCTACCCTCGCATCACAGCGGTAACTCCGATGTCTTCAGTTCACCCGCGACCGCGAGAGGTGAAATCCCCTCGAAACGTAAAATAAAAAGTAAGTGCGGGAAGAGACGCTGTCGCGAGCGCTTCACCCACCTCCTGATGAGGGTCACCGTACGTGACCGAAACGTGTTGAGGAACTCTCAACAGTAACCTCCGTCGTACGTAAGTTACTGTTTTAACAAATCTATACTAATATTATAAAGCTGAAGAGTTTGTTTTGTTTGTTTGTTTGTTTGTTTGTTTGTTTGTTTAAACGCGCTAATCTCAGAAACTACTGAGCCGATTTGAAAAATTCTTTTTGTAATGGATAGCCACATTCAACGGGAAGGTTATAGGCTACTTTTCATTCCGAAATTCCCACGGGAACGGGCACAACGCGGGTAATACCGCGGGGCGCTGCTAGTAATTAATAAAAAGTACCTAAGTTATTACTTGCTTTATTGACTTTCTAACGCGAAAAAACCCGTGTGAATACGTTTATACTGTAGATTCTAAAACGTTCATCTCTTTAACATCTACATAAAAAAGGGGTATTGTAAGTTTGTGTGTACATATTTGTTTTCAAAGAGACGGGCGCTCAGCGGGTGAAACCGCGGGCGCTACTATTCTTGGTAAAACTAATCGAAAGCAAGCTAAATTATAGGTTTAAAAGAAATCTTTTTAAAATGTTATTTACGTATAATGAGTCACGTAGTGTTAAAATATGAGTACTAAAAATGATGGGCACTAAATTGGGTATTTTGGTGTTATTATACAAGCGAAATTGGATTTTCTCTCATCATAAACGTTCTTAACTCAAAATTGTTATTTTAAATCGCTTAAAGGCATGACATGGATCAACGATTGAAAACCCGGAACCGACAAATTAACGTGCCTATATAAGTTTATTAGCCAACCTGTGCTAGGTTACTAGCCGTGCTATAGTCTTATGAACTTCCTTTTCTATGTCCAATATATTTCTAATAGTGACCATTTGAGGGTAGTTTTAATCTAACTTGAACGCTTACCCTCGCATCATAGCGGTAACTTCAAGTGAACGGTCGAGAACGGGGTAAAATTCGCCCGAGAACGGGTGTACTGCGGGTAGAAGAATCCTACAAATAAAATAAATGCGAAAGTTTGTAAGTATAGATATATATATGTATGGTTGTATGGATGTATGTGTGTTTGTTACTCTTTAACAAAAAAATTACTTCACGGATTTAGATGAAACTTCACAGTAATATAGGTTATAAATCAGAAAAACACATGGGATACATTTTATCCCGAAATTCCCGCGGGAACGGGTACAATGCGGGTAACACCGCGATCGCGGCTAGTACTTTTTAAAACCCACTTTTCACTAAACACTCACAAAAGTTTTACTTTTAATTCGCGCCTGCAACGAGAAGTGCAAGAATTGTACAAACAAACAAACTTATACTAGTGTCGAGTGTCTCAAATACGGGCGTGAAATTGGTCCAACTTTTGGCACAGACGAAGGACATAAGTCCGCGGAGACAAAAGTCCTTGGATAAAATGTTGTACTGTGGAAATTTTAATGCTTTGAATGTTTTGTTTTTAGGGTTCTTTAATGGACAAAATGTCTGCAGGACTAAAGTCCCTCGTATAAGCAGCCTTAACACGAATGACAATAAATGTTCCCTGAGAGTAAATTATGTTTCTATCAATATTTAGAGTATACTCTCCTATTTCTAGTAACATCGAAACTCCACCCTGTATAAGTACAGTCAATTTGCTAAACGCAAGGAAATATTGTAGTCATACACATGTAATACGGCTTAAGGTAGCTATAAACTAAGGTTATATATATTTTACGACATATAAATTCGCATCACACAGCCGTGACGTAATAACATAGATAATACAGTGAGTAAAGTATACTTTTTCCTTGACACATGTTTTTGCTAAAATAAACATAATATGAAGTAATATTTTTGACGAATTACTTTCCTGAAATATCTTAATTTTATTTATTTTGCTGTCGGTTATTTCTCGGCTCAACAAAAGTCAATTCAATTTTGTTTGAAGTTAAATATATATCTAATACTAGCTGTGCCCTGCGGTTTCACCCGCATTTTTGCCTCACTGCTTACCATTTAAACCTTCCCTGGACGACATACATTTCAAGACCAAAATTAGCCAAATCGGTTCAGCCGTTCTCGAGTTTTAAGCAGACTAACGAACAACAATTCATTTTTATTTATATAGATTATGAAGAGGTAAAATTTGGGATTATGATTGTTTGTATGTTCGGTCTAATCTCGGGAATTACCAGTCCGAGTCGCGTAATTAATCTTGTAATGCATAGCTACATTCAAGTGAGGCTATTTTCCATTATTAAATGCCCACCGGAACGGGCACAACGCGGGTCAACCCGTTCCAGTAAAAATTATGGGATGAAAAATAACCTATAACCTTCCCGTTGAATGTGGGTATCCATTACAGAAAGAATTATTCGAATCGGATGGGTAGGTTCTGAGATTAGCACGTTCAAACAAACAAACTCTAACTTATTTATATTAGTTTAGATACCACCAGCCTTTGCTCAGCGGTGGGACAATCTATACTAATATTATAAAGCTGAAGAGTTTGTTTTGTTTGTTTGTTTGTTTGTTTGTTTGTTTGTTTGTTTAAACGCGCTAATCTCAGAAACTACTGAACCGATTTGAATAATTCTTTCACTGTTAGATAGTCTATTTATCGAGGAAGGCTATAGGCTACATTATATCCCGAAATTCCCACGGGAACGGGCACAACGCGGGTAAAACCGCGGGGCGCTGCTAGTACAGGATAATATTTATCATCACTACATAGTATAAAACAAAGTCGCGTCTGTTTGTCTGTCTGTATGCTTAAATCTTTAAAATTACGCAACGGATTTTGATGCGGTGTTTTGTAATAGGTAGAGTGATTCAAGAGGAAGGTTTTTATGTAAAAAAATTCCCGAATATCCCACGGGAACGGGCACAACGCGGATAAAACCGCGGGGCGCTTCTACATAGTTTTTTATAAGTACTTTTATGGTTCCTTAAAATGACATTTAAGTTATTCGACGAATAGTGTTGTGTACACCATTATAGGTATATAGAGTCACGTAACTGTCATCCCAAACAAAGTTGGCTAAAATCTATAAGTAGAATATTAATGGGGAAGTTAGTTTCCGTTAATTTAGTAACAAGTTGCCGGAGAGTTGCGAAGACATTAATTGCTTAATCTCAAAGGGCTCAACAGTGGCTTTGTCGTATTTCATTTAGAAGTTATTTCAAAACTGGCACAATCAATATTTAGAACTTGGACAGCTTTTAGACTGTCTTTAAGTCTAAGTAAACTTTTCAAAATTGACACATTGATGTTGGTGTTTCAAACACTAAAAAGTTGATGAATTTTAACATTATAAAATGTCTGTAAAAGCTTTATTTCATATCTTAAATGATAGTCTGTAAAATATATTCAGGCGCCCATTACGAAGCCACGATTTTAATTTTCCTACGTCTGTTGCTTACATTTAGTGTTAACCTTCACCGATGCGTAAGCGTAACCTGAGACAACCCGCCCTTAGCACAATTATTAATAAAATCAATATTTAGAACTAAGACTTGAGACTGTCTGTAGGACTAAGAAACTATTCAAAAATGAAAATATTTCGAACCTGTGCAAACTTAAGACAGTTTTCTGTTACCCGCGTTGTACCCGTTCCCACGGGAATTTTGGGATAAAATGTATCCCATGTGTCATTGTCATATATCTTATATATAAAATTCTCGTGTCACAGTGTTCGTTCGCGTACTCCTCCGAAACGGCTCGACCGATTCTCATGAAATTTTGTGAGCATATTGAGTAGGTCTGAGAATCGGCAAACGTCTATTTTTCATCCCGAAATTCCCGCGGGAACGGGTACAACGCGGGTGAAACCGCGGGGCGCAGCTAGTAACTTATATTACTGTAAAGTTTTATACAAATCCGTTTTGAACATTTTCCGTGAAAGAGTAACAAACATACATACTTTCGCATTTATTTAGTAGGACGTAGCATCTTAAAGCTTTATTGTAAAGGCACCTTTATACATGTCACACGGGCTCTTTTAGTGAATAAATATTGGCTGCAAACTTATTAATATGAAAAAGTTGAATTTCAATATTTTTCTTTGAAAAAAATAGAATGTATTGAACTATTTACATAAGCTAAGCTAACATATTCAATCAGCTTTTGTATTATTTTTCAATAAATTGACAAGGTTTTATGACATCAAAAGTGATTTTCATATTTTATTTTCCAAATATTCTCAAGACTTGCAGTGCCCAGCGGTTTTACCCGCGTCCTGTGGGAATTTTGGCATTAAAAGGCCATTAAACATAGCTCTTAAATTATCTTGAATTCTCCTTCAGAGTCCGTTCAAACACACAAAAAAACAATGATTCCAACTTGATTATATTAGCATAGATAACACCTATAGAATTGAATAGTCCTTTGCCCTGCAACAGGACATTACAGGCTAAAAGTTACTATAATTGTAAGTACTCTATACATGTCTCAAGGCCTCTAATAGGGTTTGTATCCTATGAGAGGTTCTTGGGATGTATTCCAGGAGCCTCTCAAAAAAACTTGACCCAAAACTCTCAAGAAAGATAGTAAGATAAGTTATTATTAGATCAAATAATAATTATAATCGTAATATAATCTACTAGTAGCGCCCCGCGGTTTTACCCACGCTGTGCCCGTTCCCATGGGAATTTCGGGATGAAAACTAGCCAATAACCTTCCCGTTGAATGTGGCTAAAGAGGTTCATTTGTAAGTTTGTTTGTATGTCTGAGCTAATCTCGGGAATTGCGCGTCCGATTTCCATAATTATTTTTGTAATGAATAGCCACATTCAACGGGAACGTTATTCATCCCAAAAGTCCTGCAGGAACGGGCACAACAAGTTTATAACCGCGGGGCACTGTTAGTCTACACTTATATCATAAAGAGGAAAACTTTGTACATATGTTTGGTTGTAATGAATAGGCTCAAAAACTACAAGACCGTTTTTAAAAATTATTTCACCATTCGAAAGCTACTTTAACCACGTGTAACATAGGCTATTTTTCATCCCGAAATTCCCACAGGAATGGACACAACGCGGGTAAAACCGCGGGGCACTGCTAGTAATGAATTAAGTATAAACAGCCCTAATTCACACACAGCAAAAGAAGATAAACATAAGATACAATAAGACAATCTCAAGCTACTTTCCATACAAGTAAACCTTTAAAAGCATCAGAAAGCTCACACAAGTCTATAAAGCTGTCTGCTAAACTTTATTACCACTGTAAGAACGTATAAAAAAACATTTCTCTCTGATCTCACACTGAAAGTACATGTTTACATTGTAACCCATTATTTCGTACGTCTTTCCTTTATTTGGCGACCTAACAATGCCTAAGTAACGATTGATTGAACCAGTACAACCCGTGTTGGGCCTCTACCATTGGTTTTAATTTAGCGATGTTAGTTAATTGCGATTGTTAAACAACGTGCAGCTCGACACCTATTTGGATTGGTGGCCGATAGTGGTGTTTCTATCTGAGCGCTACCGTGCTTCGGAGGGCGCGTAAAGCAGTCGGTCCCGGTTGTTTCGTTAGACCATGTCGGAGGCCTATAGGCGGTCTAAAAACTCCGACACTAGGGTTGGCCACTGGCCTACACGAACTTACTTTTAATTAATAAGATTGTTTTCAATTAAAAATTCTGCTTCAGTACTCATATATTTATTTCCAATATTCATGCATTTTTTGCAAAATGACTCATTCTCTCATCAACTCATCCCAAAAAAACTATGTCCAACAAGTAACTCATACATTTTGTTACTTCTTTTTGATGAAGATAGTTACATTATTACATATCCTTTAATCGAGTTCCAATCGAAAGCAAATAGTAGGGGTACCATTTCAGAAACGCTTGTTCCCAGAGAGTTATACCTTAAGTACACTATTAATACGACAAAGTCCTATTTATAACCTTTTACTTACTAATTTGACAGATTCAACAACTTTATTGCTTTCGGGCAGATTTAAAGATGTATTCTTTTCAATTTTGGTGAAAATAATTGTGTTTTTTAACACGCTTTTATTGGGTATTAAGGTGATTAATGTTAGTGAAACGGCACTTTTGTAAGATATATCAGGCGGTCTTACTTGTGTGGTTATTTGATACGTAGGAGTTATTGGAAGGAGAATATGTAACAAGAAACTAATTGAGAATATGTTGTCTTTTTAACTAATTTATGAAATGTGTGGATCGTAGCTTTTTCAAGTTACTTTATTAAAGGGATGATTTTTTATAATGTTTTTAGGGTTCCGTACCCAAAGGGTAAAATTGGGACCCTATTACTGAGACTTCGCTGTCCGTCCGTCCGTCCGTGCGTCTGTCACCAGGCTGTATCTCAAGAACGATGATAGCTAGAAAGTTGAAATTTTCACAGATGATGAATTTCTATTGCCGCTATAAAAGTAAAGTTTAAGTAAAGTTTCTCACTTTGTTTGTTTGTTTGTAAGTTCTAATCTCAGAAACCACAAATCCGATTTGAATAATTATTATGTAACTAGCTGTGCCCCGCGGTTTCACCCGCAGCGCTCCCGTTCCCGTGGGAATTTTGAGATTTTTATTCCCTATAAACCTCACGGAGCCCGAGACCTTTCCAACGAATGCAAAACCGTGGAAATCGGTCCAGCCATTCACGCGTGATGCCGTGACCAAGGAAAACGGGTTTAATTTTTATATTTATAGATGTATAGCCAGGATCGGGAACAACGTGGGTAATCTAATATATGACTAGATCTAATGTGCACTTTCGCAGAAACCACACCTTAATGTATTTTACTGTTTCAAAGTGTTACAACCATTTCCTTCAAGTGAACTGCATCAAGTTTAAGTAATGTCGGTTGTCGGTGAGAGGGACTTTTATTACAAATGCTACATTTTTGACTTCTCTGTGTTAGAAGTTAGCTGTTAAAACTTTTGAGGACAACGCTGTTTGAATCACTATCACAACATAATGTAAAACAACTAGCAGCGCCCCGCGGTTTTACCCGCGTTGTGCCCGTTCCCGTGGGAATTTCGCGAATTTTTTTACATAAAAACCTTCCTCTTGAATCACTTCCTATTACAAAAAACCGCATCAAAATCCGTTGCGTAATTTTAAAGATTTAAGCATACAGACAAACAGACAAACAGACGCGACTTTGTTTTATACTATGTAGTGAAGTCACTTTCCGCTGTCTGTCTGTCTGTCTGTCCCTATGTATGCTTAGATCTTTAAAACTACGCAACGGATTTTGATGCAGTTTTTTTAATAGATAGAGGAAGGTTTATAAGTATAAAAATTCCAGAAATACCCACAGGAACGGACACAACGCGGGTAAAACCGCGGGCCTTCTTATAACTCGAGTTCATTACGCTTTGTACTTTTCATCAAAGAATGTTGCCATCCCAAAATCTATATTGACAACTCCCAAATTCCTATAAGAACACGGGCATGAGATAGCAAATAGCTTAAGTTCAAGAATGCGACTTGGTATCGCCCGGTGCCCTAAAAATAAGGGAGAACTTTACTTTTAAATTACTTGCGTTCGTTGTGCCATGAGCTACGTTGATGGATGGACTCGCCGGTGACCGAGATGTGCAGTGAGTGGTAAAATATCGAGATTGAACTTGGATTTTCGAGTCTTGAAATTTCGAGGGTTGGAGAATATGGTGTTTGAGTTTAGTTTTTAGCGCGAAGTATATATAGAAAGGTTTTATCAAAGTTACAATATTATCAAAGGTTTTTTTAATTTGAATAATTGCGCTATTTTAGTGGTTTTATGCAATTTCAAACTTCGACACCAAGGCTCGGTCTAAAACCTATTGAAGATATTTTCTTCAAGATTAGTCTCTAAATAAAAAAATCAGTCAAGTCAGCCAGCGTTTAACATTCACGTAAAACTAAAAATGGCAAAGCAAAAGCATCTCATCTCACTGAAGAAACTAGTGACGACGATAAAGCATATATTTTCCAAGTCTGTATAATTCAATTTCAAGACTGTCTATGTCACATCACTAGCGATAAGACAAGATACTCGTCCCTATTGTCACTCGAAATTAGATCCCAATAAAAAACGTATTTAGAAATTGAATGAGAAATGATCTTTCACTGAGTTTTGGGACCAATTTTCTTTCCCAAATCTTCGAAAGACCTTTCGAAAAGTTATTTTGGTTGGGTTCAATCAATATTTGGGTACAGTATCTATTTATTTATACACTAGCAGCGCCCCGCGGTTTTACCCGCGTTGTACCCGTTCCCGTAGGAATTTCGGGATGAAAAATAGCCTATAACCTTCCCGTTGAATGTAGTTATCCATTACAAAAAGAATTATTCAAATCGGTTCAGTAGTTTCTGAGATTAGCGCGTTTAAACAAACAAACAAACAAACAAACAAACAAACAAAACAAACTCTTCAGCTTTATAATATTAGTATAGATTTCTTTTCATTTCTAATATAGTCGCACTAGTCATTAGATATACTTCATTGATGCAAATAAAACAGCATTTAGTCTGTCGTTAAAGTAAAGAGCTAGATATGTATATACTCGTATATACAGATGTAGTGAATAATCCTTTCCTTTCGTATTTTCTCGAAAATGTTCGTTTTTGTCTTACTACTTCACTCGCACTCAGTACCCATCGAGACAACGTCAAACGGGCAGTTTGACATTTGACATTGATAAATAAAGTATGCGATTTATTTGATACCTACACGTAATTTAATAATACAGTAATTCATAGACACATCGGCACCATTCGGGTGTTATCGTTGTTCCGAGTTTTGCCGATAGGAAAGGATTATTCACTACATCTGTATGTATAATAGATTTGTTGTTCTATGGTCTAATACACAAAAAGTCTGATAGAAGTTTGTCTCTTAGTATGTGCCCCTTTATATTTTCATAGACCAGAAAAATGTCTAACCACAGGCACATTATAGCATACTCAGGAAAACAGTCTAAAAACTGCCTGGACTTCGCAGTGTAAGGTCTGCGTAGGCCCTATTGTAAAACAACACATTGACTTTGTCAAACAACACATTGAAATTGTCAAACAACGCATAGATTTGTTGAACAACGCATTGACACTATCAAAACTTTTTCTTACTGCGTTGTGATTGGTCAATTCAGCTCCGCATAGCTCCGCTCCACTCCTATCGAAACGCACCCTTAGGGTACCTACCTAATGAATGTTTAGCTCAAACACAACCCGTTCATGACCTGAATTGAATCACACGTTCTCATTAGCTCTGAATTCGTGTGTAAGTGATTGAAATTGCATTGCGATGTTACTGCCAGTTTAATACTACTTAATATAAATGGGAATGTTTGTGAGGTTGTGTGTATGTACGTCAAAATTCAGGCTTCTAGTTTCATTCTCAACGAAATTATGGGGGTCGATAATGGTCAATATAGTGTGGCAGATAGTGGCATTTCTATCTGTACGCTACTGTGCTTCGGAAGGCACGTAGTCGGTCCTGGTTGTTTCAATCGTTAGACCACGTCGGAGGCCTTTAGGCGGTCTAACAACTCCGACACTAGGGTCATTACTCGAACTTTCATTTTTTTTACTGTCTTGTCTTTCCGTCTGTTCTATATAAAGTGTTTCAGGTATTTTCAGTCGACGCTGAAATTAAACTAGGACTCGACAATGTCGCGAATTCGTAAAAACAAGTGCAGTTAAATATCACGCGACGGTCTATTGTTTAAGTTTCCCAGTAAGGTGGTAAAGGCCCTATAAATTTCAGGGAAGTCAACGAAAAAAGACGATACATAACAGACCGGTTTCAAGTAGGATTCGCAGAAAAAATAAGAAAAAAAATATTTTATTTTAGCGGGAAAATTTTGCGCATTTTTTACATTTTGTGGAACGTCAAATAACAAAATTTAACTACCAAAAATAATATCCGTTTTACAAGAGAAACTGAACTGCATTCAAATATTTTTGTAATTACATCCTCGAAAATAGACGGAAATATTTTCAAATGTTTTTTTTGTTTTTCAAATCCATCGGATATTTTCGGAGATAGGCGCAAAAAAACGTAAAATATACATTTTAGCTTTATTTTATTAATACCAGCTATTTCCCGTTCCACCAACAGATGGCGACAGTGTGAATATTATGATCGAATATTTTACTTTCTTAGTGTCGCAATCAAAGGTTCTTTAAATCGACACTTAACTAATTGACGTCATTTTATCATACATGTCAAAGTCACTCATTAACTCTCTTTTTATATTGACGTTGTAATTGATACTTTTTTTTATTAGCCTAAGTTCAAATTATTACTATTTATATAAGCACTTTTTGTAATATTCATTCTGTGTAGGCATTTTTATGAAATAAAAATATTTGTATTTGTACTTATACCGCATTTTTTTGCTATTTTCACATTTATGGTATTAGTTTAGTTATACGGACCAAGCTCAATCAAGTTCACTGTCAAGTCAAGTCACTCAACTTGTCAGCGTATGGCTATGGGTGCGCATGTCAAGTCTACTTACACCATCAAGTTTAATCGACACTGGATCAAGTCCACGGAAATCTTAACAGTTAACTTGATCATGTATGACTCGCATTAGATTAATATATACTTAGTTATACTAACAGCCTCCGTGGTCTTGTGGTTTTAGCGCCCGGCTCACGATCCGGAGGTTCCGGGTTCGATTCCCGGTGGGGATATCTCACAAAAATCTCTTTGTGAAACTTTCCTCAGTTTGGTAAGGACATTGCAGGCTGAATCACCTGATTGCTCGAAAAGTAAGATGATGCCGTACTTCGGAGGGCACGATAAGCCGTCGGTCCCGGTTACTTTCTATGGATAAGTAGTCGTTACTTGAGCCATGTCAGAGGCCTTTGGCGGCTCAATAACTCTGACACCAGGATTGGTCAAGTTTCAAGACCATCCACTCGATAAAGAAGAATTCATGTATTATTATATACTTTTGCTGCTGCCGGTACCTCATTTCAAATCGGATTACGTAAGCAGCCGTGCACTCATTATTTTGCGCCGGCTCGCAACGTTACTACAATTCGGTAATAAATTATAACACTAGTAAACTTTGACGTTTGAATATTCATTTCAATTTGTACCGCCTTTATATTTGTTTTATAGCAACGTCTGAACGATTATGAACAGTTTTCTTGGCATTTTAGGGCTTGTGCAGACGCTCTAGGCAGTCTGTAGACTGTTTTATTGGCTATGATAAGTAAAGGATGGGAGTGCACACTAGAGTCAAGACGATTGGCAAACTGTTTCATCTGTTATTATACTTTTTTGTTATGATATGTGTTTCGTGTCGGGACCGGAAAATGTAGCTTTACCACATGGAAAATAAATTCCCACGATACTAACAAAAGTGGTTAGTTTTCATAATTTCAACAAAATTATTCAATTTCGAAATAACCACAACCACAGAACATGCTAATTTAATATTTCCTCGTATTAAGATTTAATTAATAATCATTTATTCATTTCGAGTAGGTAGGCCAATCTGGTGTCGGTGTTTTTAAAACGCCTAAAGGCCTCCGACAGGAACTAACGATTGAAACAACCGGGACTGACTTAACGTGATCTCCAAAGCACGGTAGCACTCAGATAGAATTGCCGCTATCGGCCACCCATCCAAGTAGAAGCGGACCTGGACGTCGCCTAACAGTCGCAATGAATTGATAGTGGCATTTCTATCTGAGCGCTACCGTGCTTCGGAGGGCACGTTCAAATTGTCGGTTGCTTCGGAGGGCAAGTTACATCGGTCCTGGATGTTTCAATCGTTAGCCCATGTCGGAGGCCTTTAGGCGGTCTAAAAACTTCGACACCAGGGGTGGTCTCTAATCTACTTGAACTTACTTATTAATATCCTGAAATAATTCCAGCATGAATCCATTACTGTCGAAACTGTCACTTTACTTAAAGTTGACTAAACTGTCATTAATTTATGAACTAGGTCAGTGAACCCCCTATAAATCCCGTGTGACCCACATATGACCCATATGTCCTTGTGGCTTTGAACGAACTACACTTCCTGTACTAATTACTGGGCTTTATAAGTTTTGCATATTTACGACGCCATTTTGTTTTGCGTTTGGAGCGATTGCTCTTTGATGTCTATGGATGGTGTCTACTAGGTTTGTTTAAAGTAATATAATAAAGCTGAAGAGTTTTTTTTTAAAGAGCTAATCGCTGCTAGATAATTCAAGTCTTCTTCTTCATCGAGTGGACGGTCAACCTGACCCATTCGTGAGTTATTGAGCCGCCAAAGGCCTCTGACATGGCTCATGTAACGACTACTATCCGTAGAAAGTAACCGGGACCGTCGGCTTAACGTGCCCTCCGAAGCACGGAATAAATAAATAAATCTAGTTAGAATAGAGAGAGAAAGATTGACATACTTTGTTCCTAAAATAAGAATTAAATTTGTTTTAGTGTGCGTTTCAATTGAAGCGGAGTGGAGCTCAACTGACCAATCACATCGCATTACGAAAAATTTTGACAACGTCAATGCGTCGTTTGACATTTTCAATTGTTGTATGATTGGTTTGTACTTCAGTGAGATGAGAGGCCTTCGCCCAGCAGTGAGACATTACAGGCTACAGTACTTTACGTGTAAAATATTATATCTCCCAGGGGAATCTCTACCCTGTTATGTTTTTCATTGTGCAGTTCAAAAAGTTTTAACCGTCCGCCTTGCATCCGGTATTGAATTTCGGAAACTGCACTGAGCTTTGTTATATATAGCTAAAGCTCGACTTTTGATCGCCGGATAACTATCAGCTTAACTGGAGTTCGTAGATACAACATTATGCTTGAATACTGCTGCAAAAATTAAGGAACATATTAAATATTACAAAATATTTATATTAAAAAGTAAGTTTGAGTAGTACTCATTTCTTAGGTTAAAGCGAACACGAATCATTTTGAATTTTAAACTATGTTTACGTACACTTCGGTACAGGAACCGTGGTCACTAAAAATGTAGGAATCTTCTGTTACAGCGGTACCTGTCAAGGAGTCGAAACGTCAGATAAAAATGTCAAAGCGAAGTATATCCATAAACATAGATAATATCAATTCAAAAAAAGTTCGGGTAGGTTAATGGCGGTGTTTTTGGACTGTGTAAAGGTGGCTGCATAATCTAACGATTGACACAACCGGAACTAACAAATCAATGTGCAAAGCACGGTAGCACTCAAATATAAAAACCTCTATCGACCACCCATGTGAAGTCCAAGCTTGCTGAAAATCTTCTCTTGTATTCTACAGTATCATAAACTTTAACACCTACTTATATAAGTAAGTCAGTATTAGCCTGTAATGTCGCACTGCTAGGCAAAGGCCCCTCATCTCACTGAAGATATCAGTACAGTGAGGAGGATAGATTAGTAATACCGTTATCACATTAAGTCGATCGCCGCAAGCATGTTAGTAGCCAACCCTAGTGCGTAAGTTTTAGACCACCAAAACACGCTTGAAATGGTCTGTGGTTTTACCAATTAGTTAATTACATTCTATATGCTGCTTTGATCTAACGAGTACATATGTGTAAATTAGTATATATATATTAGTATATATCTCTTCGTTAGACGAGGTTCTATGTGTGGGTAAAACTTTCCTCGTAGAAAAAATGCGATTAGAACAATGAGTATTTGTGTGTGTGTGTCGTTACAGACGAAAAAATTAAAGTTCTGTAAGTACAAAGTACACATTGGCAAGCCCGTTGGCATAGTGGCATGTGTGAGCGCTTACTGTGTCGGGGGTTGCGGGTTCGATTCAAGGGGGTCAACAATATGTGCAGACATAGTTGTTGGCGACGACGTCTGGGTGTCAATTATATATTCATATAAAGTATTTGTGTATTTATATGTAGTAGTATCAGTGAGTTAGATTCAATAATACAAGCTTAGAGCTTACTTTGGGTCTAATTAACCGGATGTGAATTTGTCCGGGTATATTTATTTTATTTACATAAACGCCGCGCAGAAAGATGACTTAACTACCAAATGCCTATTAGATCTTATATCTCGTGTCTATGCCCTAAAATTGAGGGTAGTCATGTCGTAACAGGCGTGTAAATATCATAGTCAAGCCACGGTACGTTGTCAGCTTAAGTACAGCGGTCTCACTTTGCCTTGTTGGGGTTGAAGACTGGGCAGGGAGGTAATCAGGGTAAAGGGGGGGCTAATTAAGTATCTATCAACTAACGGTAAAGCGTTTTCTGTGAGCACGGTTCCTGTAAAGAGGCCGAAATGTCAGATAAAATTTTAAAATAAAAGCGAAGTGTATCCGTAAATGTAGTACATTATATTTACTGGTGAACAATAATCGGCAGTATATCAATTTAAATACTGTTTTAATCATAATAAACGTAGTAAAAGAATACAAATACTATCAACTTAGAACCACCTACGAAGTTATCTAATATCAAAAATACATTCCTAATTCCTTCTTCATCTTAATTTAAAATAGGCTGTTAGGTAAGGCAAAACTCTTCCATTACTGCAGTAAATATTTTGGTTTCCCCAACGACAACGAGAGCGTGCCCTAGTTTGAAATAAAAGGTTTAAGACAAGACAAATACATTTAAAATTAAAGATAATAAGAAAAGTTAACGTACAGCGAGCCCTTTCCCTTCTAATAAAAAATGTCTTTGACTTCCCTCTCAAAAAATTCCCCTAATTTTTAAGATTTGAACATTTAACTCGAGTGAAATACTGACTCCATCCTTCGTCTTCATTACGACTATTTTCCTTTACAATGATTTCGTAATTATACTTAGTGCTGTCTTGTAGAAAGCAATTTGAAATGTAGCTTCGAAATGACGAACTTTTACCAGCGGGCTGGTCGCTATCACTTTTAATATCGAAGTTTTTGTGGTTCGATTTTTCTTAAAATACTTTTATTTAATAGATATACCTTATTTTGAATTGAAACGACATTACTGGTTTCTTAAGTTTAAGCGAACACTACTCCTTTTGAATTGAATCTACGTTTACGGATACACTTCGCTTTTATTTTACACTAGCAGCGCCCCGCGGTTTTACCCGCGTTGTACCCGTTCCCGTAGGAATTTCGGGATGAAAAATAGCCTATAACCTTCCCGTTGAATGTGGCTATCTATTACAAAAAGAATTATTCAAATCGGTTCAGTAGTTTCTGAGATTAGCGCGTTTAAACAAACAAACAAACAAACAAACAAAACAAACTCTTCAGCTTTATAATATTACTAGCAGCACCCCGCGGTATTACCCGCGTTGTGCCCGTTCCCGTAGGAAATCCGGGATAAAATGTAGCCTATAGCCTTCCTCGATAAATAGACTATCTAACAGTGAAAGAATTATTCAAATCGGTTCAGTAGTTTCTGAGATTAGCGCGTTTAAACAAACAAACAAACAAACAAACAAACAAAACAAACTCTTCAGCTTTATAATATTATTAGTATAGATTGAAACGACATCACTGGTTTCTTAAGTCTAAGCGAACACTACTCATTTTGTATTGAAACTAAGTTTACGGATACACTTCGCTTTTACTTTACATTTTTATCTGACGTTTCAGCTCTTTTACAGGAACCGTGGTCACAGAAGACTGTAAACGTAGTTTCAATTCAAAATGAATAGTGTTCGATTAAACTTAAGAAACGAGAAGCTATATCAAACCTAACCTAATCATATCATAGCTGTATAAATATATCTAGCCCGATCACAACCTAGCAATGTAATGTTGTACAAATTATGTCATCTTATAGTTAACTAGCAGCGCCCCGCGGTTTTACCCGCGTTGTGCCCGTTCCCATGGGAATTTCGGGATAAAATGTAGCCTATAGCCTTCCTCGATAAATAGACTATCTAACAGTGAAAGAATTATTCAAATCGGTTCAGTAGTTTCTGAGATTAGCGCGTTTAAACAAACAAACAAACAAACAAAACAAACTCTTCAGCTTTATAATATTAGTATAGATTATCTCTCTTCTATCTGAGAGGAGATAATAGTTTAAATGTGTTTTATATTCAAAAATTAACCCCAATTTCAATGATGCTGCTGAACTCGATAAGTTCAAGTTAATCCTAGTTCACGACTGAGATCAAAATATTAAATAAAACTGAGTTCAGTTGACCGTGGTTTGAAAAAGAAATAGCGTACGAGTATTTAGCCCTAAGGCGCTAAATGACATTAATAATGCTTGTGCAATCCGCCCTAAAGATACAATTTTGGTTTCAATATTAGACCATCTTATTACCCTACTAGCTGCTATTAAAAGCTCAAATTAAGGGCTCCCACACAAAACTGCGATGCGATGCGATGCGAACTGAAATAGTTATATCTATCGCCATTACTACAGTACAAAGAAAAGAGATGAATATATTAAATGGAATTCGCATCGCATCGCATCGCAGTTTTGTGTGGGAGCTTTAACTACATTTACCAAGTACCTACATATGTTTGGTATCTACACTAGCATACACAAAACCATTATATCATTCAACAACACAAATTTCATACAAACAAGATTATTAACAAGTCCCGCTTTGCCCAAAAACTACACCCCAGGGTAGGTACAGAAAGCATTATTATCGCCCACCGCCCACCACATTTCCCTTCATTAATTTCGAGTAGGGTACTAGCCAACTCTGGCGTCGGAATTTTTAGACCGCCTAAAGGCCTCCGTCATGGTCTGACGATTGAAATAACCGGGATCGACTGCTTAACTTGCTCTCCAAAGCACGGTAGCGCTCAGATAGAAATGCCACTATCGGCCACCCATCCAAGAAGGGGCCGAGCTGTACGAGCTAACAATCGCAATGAACTAACATCGCTTAGTCAAACTACGCCACGAGCGGTACAATATCGCTAGCCCCTATAATAACCGTCCTTAATCCGCCCCTGGACTCAGTTACAAGGCCTAATTACTACAGAGTATTTGGTTCCCGATGTTCGTAACTTGAGCTAAATGTGGGCGTATATTTTATTAACTTGAAACAATACTTTAGTTATTTTCTTCGGATTATGTTGCCTACGTGTTGTGGAGATCAAGGCTACGGTTTCGTTGGATTATAATAATAAATAAATAAATATACTTGGACAAATTCACACACGGTTAATTAGACCCAAAGTAAGCTATGGAATCTAACTAACTGATACTACTACATTATATCTTCTTATCGAGTGGATGGTCAACTTGACCAATCCTGGTGTCAGAGTTATAGAGCCGCCAAAGGCCTCTGACATGGCTCATGTAACGACTACTATCCGTAGAAAGTAACCGGAACCGACGGCTTAACGTGCCCTCCGAAGCACGGAATCATCTTAATTTTCGGGCAATCAGGTGATTCAGCCTGCAATGCCCTAACCAAACTGAGGACAGTCTCACAAAGTGATTTTTGTGAGATATCCCCACCGGGAATCGAACCCGGAACCTCCGGATCGTGAGCCGAGCGCTCAAACCACTAGACCACGGAGGCTGTTAAAACTACTACATATACATACACAAATACTTTATAAGAATTTATAATTAACACCCAGACGTCGTCGCCAACAACTATGTCTGCACATATTGTCCAGGCGGGAATCGAACCCGCAACCCCCGACACAGTAAGCGCTCTCACTGCCACTGTGCCAACGGGCTTGTCGATTGTTTGAGGATGTTCTTATTTGTGATAATGGGATTAGTTTTTGTCATATCGACTGTGATTTGGTGATATTTAAAAGTTTGTCTTGAATTCACTTTTTAAGTTTGTCAATATGACTGGGGTTTGATCACCAACAGTCAATAATAGCTGTAAATATTTTCATAATATCGGAGGCCTTTGGGCGGGGTCTAATAACTCCGGCACCAGAATTGGCACACATTACTTACATCCTATCCTACTAATATTATAAATGCAAAAGTTTGTGAGGATGGATGTACGAGTATGTATGGATGTATGTTTGTCTCTCTCTTTTACTCTCTGACGCAAAAACTACTGAACGGATTTGGATGAAACTTTACGGTAATATAGGTTATACATTAGAATAACACATGGGATACATTTTATCCCGAAATTCCCGCAGGAACGAGTACAACCCGACTATCCCCGCTAGATGGCGCTGAACTCGATCCATCACCCCGAATTACACCATCACTCACACCGCTGTAATCATAATGTCTTCTCTCCTGTCAGGTAATATAACCAGGTGGATTTGTTATGTAAACATGTATATTATCTGACAGTGACGTATGTGACGTCACAGCGTGAACGCTATGGTGATGTGATCTGCTGAAATGGGGGTAGTTAGAAGTAATGTTTTAAGGAGATCAAGTTTCTAGTTTCCTGTTTAGAGATATTTGATTGTAATGGTTGAGCCATATTCGTTATTAAAAAATAACACATATTCCGTCATATGTATGACTAGCCGCGCCCGCGGTGTTACCCGCGTTGTACCCGATCCTGCGGGAATTTTGGGATAAAATGTATCCCATGTGTTATTCTGATGTATAAGCTATATTACTGTAAAGTTTCATCCAAATCCGTCTAGTAGTTTTTTCGTGAAAGAGTAAAACATATTTAATTAGTGTTTACGAAAAGAGTAAGAACTAGGTTTCAGTGTTCTCTTCGAAAATATGTAGCTGTCGCCGCCGCCTTGCACCGTGGCACCCCTATTAATCTATTAACTCCCAACGCTTTTAACCATCAAACTACACAAGGTTTTAAGTTACACAACTATTGCCCATTTTAGTTCATATCAAATTTTAAGTAATATTACAATTTTCCAATAAATACAAAATATTGTATCCATTTGAAATTCGGAAACTGAAAACGTTTTCAATAAACTATATTTTCACATAATCCAATATGGATTCAGATAAGCCACAAATAGAATATACAAACGGGAAACGGAAGTCAATCGTTGAACCCGGAAGTTTTACCTATATCCGGTTTCTATTATACAGGCAGGTCAAATAGAAATATTCTTGATCACGTATAAATGAGTTATTTGTTATTCTGTATTCTATTATTTATCTAATGTTGGTTTAGTTAAAGTAGCGACAGCATGGTAGGTTTGAGTATACGGAGAGAAGTCGTCCGATGGTTATTATCGCAGTTAGGTATGTCAAATAAATATACCTATATCAATCACTATCACTACATAGTATAAAACAAAGTCGCTTTCCGCTGTCTGTCCCTATGTATGCTTAGATATTTAAAATTACGCAACGGATTTCGATGCGGTTTTTCTTTATAGATAGAGTGATTCAAGAGGAAGGTTTATATGTATAGAAAACCCCTAAATTCCCATGAGAACGGGCACAACGCGGGTAAAACCGCGGGGCGACTAACTAATCAATAAGATCAAAGACTCATTCTATGTGAGTCGGTTGAAACAGTACACCCAAAAGCTTTACAAAAAAAGATTAGATTGTAAAAGTAAGTATCTCATAAAAATAACATTAAAAACCGTCCAAGAGTGAATCGAAATCAAACATAGTGGGTTCTGTATAATCGTTATTACCTGTTTGTACAATATCAAGCAAAATAAGTGAGTATAAGCCGCACCCCGCGGTTTCACCCGCGTTGTACCCGTTCCCGTGGGAATTTCTAGATATAATGTATCCCACGTGTTATCCTGATGTATAACCTATATTACTGTAAAGTTTCATCCAAATCCGTCCTGTAGTTTTTGTGTGAATGAGGAACAAACATACTCGTACTTACATCCTTACAAACTTTCGCATTTATAATATTAGTAGGACAGACAGAAAGATAATTAAGCTTTTACTAATACAGTTCTATTGACACTCCAAAGGTAAGAACAACAGAACCCTAAAAAGCATTAAAAACAAACAGCGAAACTTCAGGTGTAAATAACATTTTATTGGTTCAAAGTTTGTTTTGCCCTTAGGAAAATTTGTAGAGTATTCCACGGAAAATAACCCTTCTGTACCAAGATAAATTAGCAGAACAATTTGTTAGAGACGATTAAAGTCTTCGCTGTAACGGCCAAATGTTGGGGACACCTGGTTTTACAATTTACTAAATCCATGGAATAATTTGTTGGTCAGACTAAAGTTAGTTTGCGTTTTCTAAATGTTAAGAAAGATTTATCTGTTTGTCAGATCGATTTAATACTGCGGTTAGATAAGTAAGATCGAGTAAGTTAGTGGCCAACCCTAGTGTCGGAGTTTTTAGACCGCCTAAAGGCCGCCGACATGGTCTAACGATAGAAACAACCGGGACCGACAATTTAACGTGCCCTTCGAAGCACGGTAGCGCTCAGATAGAAATGCCACTATCAGCCATCCATCCAAGTAGGGGTCGAGCTGTACGTTGCTTAACAATCGCAATGAACTAACTTCTCAGTCAAACTACGCCACGAGCGCTTTAGTTTGGTCTCTATATTACTTTTATACTTATTTTGAATTGAATCTACGTTTACGGATACACTTCGCTTGTGTCCAGTCTTCTGTGACCACTGTTCCTAGTAAAGGCGCCGAACGTCAGATTAAAATCTATACTAATATTATGAAGCTGAAGAGTTTGTTTTGTTTGTTTGTTTGTTTGTTTGTTTGTTTGTTTGTTTGTTTAAACGCGCTAATCTCAGAAACTACTGAACCGATTTGAAAAATTCTTATTGTAATGGATAGCCACATTCAACGGGAAGGTTATAGGCTACTTTTCATTCCGAAATTCCCACGGGAACGGGAACAACGCGGGTAATACCGCGGGGCGCTGCTAGTGTATAATAAAAGCAAAGTGTATCCGTAAACGTAGTTTCAATTCAAAATGAGTAGTGTTCGTTTAAACTTAAGAAACCAGTTCTCTACTTCTTTACTCAACGCCCGTACTCAGAGACGAATGCTTTCTTAGTAGAGATTAATGAGTGATTCTGAAATGTACGTCAATTAGTCAATAACTGTATTGTTGGGCAAAGGCCTCCCCTCATTTCTTCCACTCAGCTCTATCAAGAACTTATTTACACCAACCAAACAAGTACATATTAGAGCTCGTCTCGTCATCTCTTTTTGCACAGGTTATAGTTTAACCCAAAATTCCCACATTTTCCTATGGTAATATTGAGCATAACGCAAGTAAAACCATAGGGCGGGGTTAGTCTACAATACTAAGTACAACAATATCCCTATTTCGACATAGCAATGTGAATTTCGTGAACAAAATCAATACGTTTGTTATTTAAACTAGTTATGTTCCGATGCTACTGCGTTTATCAGAACAGCCGTAACCCAAATATGAATACATCCGAACTCACTATTTCCATCATAGTTTATAGTCCGGGAGCCTGTAGCAATATGGAGCAACTCATTTATTTTGTATGCAATAATTAAATGGAAAATATTCCTTATTAATTTTATGTATTCCTACGAGCCCTTACTTATGTCATTTTGTAAACTAATATAACTAACTTTACAACCAAATACAACTTTTTCTCAAAATAAAAAAAAATTGGTGGAATTACATATTTGTTGGTTGTAGAATTGACCATATTTTTGTATAAATAATGAAAAAGAAGAAAAAATTATGCCTTGTATACCTATATTATAATATAAACCTATAATATACCTTTGGTTTCATCTGTTTACCCAGGGGTCGTAACATATCCGGAAAAATTCGCACACGGTTAATTAGACCCAAAGTAAGCTCTAAGCTTGTATTATGGAATCTAACTCACTGATACTACTACATATACAATTATACATACACAAACACTTTAGTATAAGTAAATTACATACCCAAAAAGTGTGACGCCTTTCATACATATAAAAGGAATACATCGTCACATGAGCCGCACCCAGCGCGCAGTCGCACTATAATCTGTATTTATATAAAGGCTGGTAATGACATAATAAAGTCTAAAACTAACAAAATGTATTACAAAGTTGTAATTCAAAGGCCATCCCACACGTTTGATTCCCGAAATAAATTAACCACAGAACATTTGGAACCCGATTTTCTTTCACCCCGTTAATATATTTAAATTTCAAACATATTCGCGCTCGACCACTCCACCCTTCTGCGCTGAAGCGCTTAATTACTTAAAAATATTTGTCAGAGCCCCTAGTGAAGGTATCCTACATATACCTACTTATATTAATTACTAGCTGCTCTCCGTGGTTTCATCTTTACTCTCAATAGATGGCGCTAACATGCATATAAGTACACACTACACTTTTTTTTAGATGTGGTGTAGTCACGCCCATACATTTGTCTAAATTTTTCGCATTGTATTTACTAATATTATACACTGGTTTACTAATAGATATCTAATGTCTATGGATGAACCCTAAGAATGCGTTTTTATAGAAGCGGAGCTGACCAATCACAACGCATTACGGAAACATTTTGACAATGTCAATGCGTTGTTTGACAATCACAATGCGCTGTGATTGGGCAATTGAGCTCCGCACAGCTCCGCACTGCTTCCATGGAAACGCACTTTAAGGGTGCCATTCCGCCAGAGCTATGCTATATTACTAGTGAAAGCATAGCACTAATAGTAAGTCGTTTAAGGTGGTCGCTACTATAGTTGGTATTTTTTTATTGAAACTGCGTTTACGGTTACGCTACGTTTTTATTTTACATTTTTATCTGACGGTTCGGTCTCTTTACAGGAACCGTGGTCACAGAAGACGGAGGTGTTGCGTTTATATATGAAAATGTATAAATATTGCAGCTACCGCCAAATAAATTTTGTAAGTCAAGGAAGGATTGTTATGAGTACTACCTACGCACTCGTTTGATTACAGTCTAAAGGTAAGTCACCTTAAAATAGAGCATGGTCTCAATTTATTACTAAGTTTATTTATATTATGGGTCCTTTTAGGTTAATAACACACACACACAATGTAAATATAGGTTATAAAATATAGGTCATAAACATCAGAACATTTTCCAAAATATAAGGCCCCTATATCCAAAAGATAACAGGGGAAAAAACGCGAAATTGCTCCAAAAACGTTTAATATCTCGCAATATACGTGCACAGGTAATTGTTTCCCATATAATGAAATAAAAATAGGCTTGTTCGTGTGTTTGCTTAATATACTCGGCGCGAGGTGGGTTTAATGGCAATTTCTCTAATTTTCGATGCAAACATTCGCTAGATAATAAGGAAAAGATAAAAGAAAACCAAGTTATTGCTTGGAACGTGGCGTAGTCGAGGAGATAGACGCTCTGGAAATATACGATTACATTACATACACAACGCATTGAAATTGTAAATTAGAATATACAATTAACACCGAGACGTCGTCACCAACAACTATGTCTTTCTTCTTCTTATCGAGTGGATGGTCAACCTGACCAATCCTGGTGTCAGAGTTATAGAGCCGCCAAAGGCCTCTGACATGGCTCATGTAACGACTACTATCCGTAGAAAGTAACCGGGACCGACGGCTTAACGTGCCCTCCGAAGCACGGAATCATCTTACTTTTCGGGCAATCAGGTGATTCAGCCTGCAATGCCCTAACCAAACTGAGGACAGTCTCACAAAGTGATTTTTGTGAGATATCCCCACCGGGAATCGAACCCGGAACCTCCGGATCGTGAGCCGAGCGCTCAAACCACTAGACCACGGAGGCTGTTTCTATGTCTTTACATACGATTGACTCCGTTGAATCGAACCCGCAAACGCCGACACAGTAAGCACAGTAAAAATATTTGCTAACCATTAAAATAAATTAAATTTATTTTAAAAGGTTTTTTAACCTCGCGTTCAAATAAAATATTGAATTAGGTAAATGTTCTATTATAATAATAAAATATCAAATTAACGTACGTTTGTCTATCCCGTCCGTTTAACCTTTTAAGGTACACCTTTTATAGTAATTGAGTTAACCTGTTAACCTGTAGAACCTTTGTAGTAAGTCTTCAATCTTGTTTAACATTAAGTAAATAATTGTAACATGGTATCTATACTTTGCCCAGATTACTTATTCCATACTTTTGTTTTACTTTGAAGTCACTTTCCAGTGTGTAGGCTCTCGGACTATCCCCACCGCAGACACACTCTAATTTAAAATTCGGTTACAATGTCCGCGGCGAAGCAATCCAACTTGTTACATTAACACTTCATCCTAACACCTAAAAATGAGAAAAACGTAACGAAACGCAATCTCTCTTACAAAATGTTTCTAATCTCTGCCTTTAGAAGGCAATTTCCGCGGGAAAAATGTTTGTTATACCTGCCGTTTGTCTTGTGAATGTTACTTTGGTGTTTTAGTTACTTCTTCATGGTAAGTTAAGGAGAATAAAACTGAATAATTAAGATTATGCGGTCGTCACAATTGTTTCAAGCCCGTTGGCACTGTGGCATGTGAGAGCGCTTACTGTGTCGGGGGTAGCGGGTTCGATTCAACGGAGTCCACAATATGTGAAGACATAGTTGTTGACGACGTCTGAGTGTCAATTAAAACCAACAAAACCTAGCATATTATATAACAAAAAGCATAGTTAGCAAAGATCTACTGGAACGGTAACCTAATTAATGTTAATCACTACATATTATAAAACAAAGTCCGCGTCTGTCTGTCTGTTCAATAAACTCAAATAAACTCAAATACTACTGCACGGATTTTAACGCGTCTTTTTTCAATAGATAGAGTGATGCAAAAGGAAGGTTTATATGTATAAAAATTACTAAATTCCTACGGGAGAGGGCACAATGCGGGTAAAACCGCGGGGTGCTGATATTTATATAATGTTAAAATAAGATAATTTTTTCGTTTAAATTATTATCCCCCATAGATTTCATACAGAACGTCTGCAAAAACAAAATTAACCTAATAATATTAAAACGAGATCACTATCACAACGAAACGAATATAATTCGCAAGCTTTTGACCCTAAAAATTAAGGTAAATTACATTTTCTTATCTCCATATCTTGATCTAGAGGTCGTTGGTTTGTCGTTAATACAAGTGCAATGAACTTAGGTATACTTTGTAAAGATACTCGCAGCGCCCCGCAGTTTTACCCGTTCCCGTGGGAATTTCGGGATAAAAAATAGCCTATGACCTTCCCGTTGAATGTGGCTATCTATTACAAAAAGAATTATTGAAATCGGATTTGTAGTTCGTGAGATTACCGCGTTAAAACAAACAAAAAATCAAACTCAGGTTTATTTTATTAGAGTAGATAAGAGATTGTGTTCAACATCGTTTAAAATAATAATAGTCGCCGTCGCTTTCTCCGTGGCACTCTGGTCAAAATCGATATAAAAAATCGCAAATACAAGTTATAAATAAACCCATTTTATTTATAACACTTATTTTCCAATTTGATTCAATAAATCAATGTCAACGTCATAAATTAATTAGAAATTTGATCGAAGATCGTCTAGAATCTAGATAGATAAAAAGTAAATCTAGACATTTTCAAGCATACCTACTTCAAATAAGAATTCTTAACTGCACCTCTCATCGGTTTTTTTTACAAAGAACTAGCAGCACCCCGCGGTTTTACCCGCGTTGTGCCCTTTCCCGTGGGAATATCAGTAATTTTTATACATATAAACCTTCCTCTTGAATCACTCCATCTATTTAAGAAAACCGCATCAAAATCCGTTGCGTAGTTTTAAAGATTTTGATGCGGTTAGAGGTTTGAGGTGGTTTTGAGGCGGTTTGAGGCGGCATACATAGGGACAGACAGCGGATAGCGACTTTGTTTTATACTATGTAGTGAAAATCTATATTTTTACCATCTATTTTCATGTAAATGCTAGTTCAAATCACATGCACACTAAATCCTAGACTTCTTCACTGTTTATTAGCTCCCATTCTGTGAAACATCCAATATTACAAGTGAATGAACTTATAAACAGAGAACTTGTCTAACAAAAACTGTTTGCTTAAAAATATCATTACATTTTTTACAGAATAAAAATTCAGAGTCAAGGTTATTGAATTTGCTATTTTTAAAACTTTAAGAAGCTTCTTAACTGACTTGAAAAGAAGAGTAAGACTCAACTTAGATGTCTTTAACTATAGACATTAAATTGTTTGTAATTTTAATTTTATCTCCTTTTGTTTTCTTATAAATAAAAGTAAAGTATGCCTGTAATGTCCCACTGCTGGAAGAAGGCCTCTCATCTCACTGAAGATATCAGTGCAGTGAGGAGGATGTCGTAATCGGCCACGCGTGCTTAATGCGGGTTGGAGTTCTCAAACCTGAGCCATGTTTGAAAAAGAAAACATATTTTCACTCGACCCGGGAATTGAACCTGGGACCCAGTCTTGGCGGGCGAGTGCAAATATCACTAGACCACCGAGGTCGATAAATAAATAATTAAAATCTAAATTTCTATAATTTTAATATTATTCCTCTTGCGAAGAAATTGTCTTTGAATGGAAAATCGTTGTCATTTTGTAACACAAATAAATTATTATAAGTATTCAGCGTAGACAATTAATATAAATTAATATAAGAGACATAGTCAGAGAGCTTCCGTAACGTAATGCATTGCATATTATAATCACAGTATAAGTAGTACAGGAGCCGACGGAAACTATTTATCAATCAAATGTGATGTTTGGTCGTGGCTTAACTAGTGAAGCGCTCAGGTTTGGTTGTTTGGGTTTTGACATTAACTAAATAAGTAATAAAGTTTCAGAAAACTATTATTGTTAAACCATGATATAGAGAAGTGAATTGAATTAGCACGTGACAGATTTTCTATATAAGTTGGTAAGGTCAAACTCGCTCATTTATTTAACTTTGATACCAAGGTTAAACTCGTACTAGCAGCGACCCGCGGTTTTATCCGCGTTGTGGCCGCTCCCGTGAGAATTTCGGGATGAAAAATAGCTTATGACCTTTCTGTTGAATGTGGCTATCTATTACAAAAGGAATTACTTAAATCGAATTAGTAGTTTCTGAGATAAGCCAGTTTAAACAGACAAAAAATCGAACACTTCAGTTTAATTTTATTGGAATAGATAGTAATATTATTATTTGTGAATATAAAAGATCACGGGTCGTTGTTTTTCTGGACTTAGATCCAGTCTCAAATCTTCATTATTAATGTAAGGCATAAAGATGTCTAGATCTTAAATAAGGACTAACCATTGTATAAAGTAAGTCCAAACATATTCATTTTTATGTATTGATCATTACTGTTTTCATGTTTCATAGGGCCGTATTTATTTCTATTACCCAATATAATGCTAAATGTACAACATCTAAGAGAGATGCCACACGGGCGCTGCGTTGCGTCGTTCTTGCGACGTCGCAGCAACGACGCTTCGTAGTTCTATATGTACAAATCTGCCCGGCATGCCATACGATGCGCTGAAACAATGTGCGTCGAAACAACGCACTCGCAGCGCACAAGGAGTAAGGGAGACGAGGCGAGACGGTTGCTGCGGTGAGACGACGCTATGACGACACAGGATTGTTTAGAATATCGAAGCTGTCGTTCAAAGACTACATACAATTCATATACACCTACATCTACGTCGACTCTGCGACGTCGGAGAATGCGTTGCGTTGCGTCGTCGCTGCGCTCGTGTGGCACTCATTGCGTTGAAGTCACTGCGTTGCGACGACGCAGCGCAACGGCAGCGCCCGTGTGGCATCTTTCAGAGACCATAAACATCTAAATAACTGGAGTAATATACATAACTAACATGGTTTTATTTAGGCACTTTACGTACGAATGTTATGATTTTCTTGGAAGCACTTTGGGCTAAGTAATTTAATAAACACAGGGTCAAGGGTCGCAGCTTTTGTAAGTGGTAACATCTTCAAGGTTTGCATTTACGAGTAATATGAGGATTTTGAGGTGAAGCATATATAGGTATTAAAGAAGAGTATAAGCCTGTTATGTCCCACTGCTGGGCAAAGGCTTCTCAAAGACATCAGTACAAGGAGGAGGCTTAAGCGTAATAATAATAAGCATAATTACATATATAATCATTGATTATTGTAAAAGTAATTTCTATTAAAGCGATGAAGAGCTGTGCAAACTCAGTAAAACAGTCAGAATGCATTATGAAAAAAAAAATCTCTGAAAGATATCTCTGATCCGCAACCGGTCCGTATCCGCACTATTTGTGACAGCGCATTAGTCGCTGCCACTTGCGCCTTGGCTAAAGGGTGTGTTACTTAAAAAACGGATTAAACCAAAATATTTAAGTTACTACCGCTTACCCGCGGTTTTACCCGCGTTGTATCCGTTCCCGCCGGAATTTCAGGATAAAAAGTATCCCATGTGTTATTCTGATGTAAAACGTATATTACTGTAAAGTTTCATTGAAATCCGTTGAGTAGTTTTTGCGTGAAAGAGTAACAAACATACATACATCCATCCCCACAAACTTTCGCATTTTAAATATTTCCGAAAATTATAGGTAATATTTTTTTATTATAACAAAATATCTAACTTAATTAGTATAATCTTCATACTAGTAATTCTTCTATGTATATTTGTTTGGAATAATTTACACACAGTTGTTAGATTAAGCCCTAGGCTTAAACATACATTAAGTAACTGTTAATTTAATTAACATACACAAACATTTAAGTAATAAGAATATTGACTTGGCTAACTCCAGGCCAATAGAATATTCAGTTATTTATCGACTTCATGTACTGTTACTGTTACCCTGTATCATCCCACTGTTGGGCAAAGGCCTCCCCCCATTTCCGCCACTCTTCTCGATATATATATAACTAGCAGCGCCCCGCGGTTTCACCCGCGTTGTGCCCGTTCCCGTGGGAATTTCGGGAATTTTTTTACATAAAAACCTTCCTCTTGAATCACTCTATCTATTAAAAAAAAACCGCATCAAAATCCGTTGCGTAATTTTAAAGATTTAAGCATACAGACAAACAGACGCGACTTTGTTTTATACTATGTAGTGAACACTAAAGACTAAAGCCTAGTTCACCCTGCGCTAGTTTTTTTATCCAGTAGCGAGTAATTTAGCAGTTAAATGTGTCTGAACACCAAGATTTTAGTCGAGTAAGTTAGCGAGTTCTTTCTGGTGATTATTAAAGCTACTAAAATACTCGCTATCCGACTAATATACTAGCGTAGTGCGAACTAGGCTTAAGGGAGTACGACTAACTGTTGTCGCTACCTTTAGATACGTTTTTATAGACGTGGAGCGAAGCGTAAAATGCAATACGAAGAGAGTTTGACAATATCAATGCTTCGTAATCACGCATTGTGATTGGCTAACTGATCTAACTAAGAAAGAATAAATAAATATAATAATAATTTATTGCCACAATTAAAAGAAGAAAAAGTCAGAATACAAAATTACAACTAAAATAACACCGCAAAAGGAGACGTCTCAGCTGATGCTGTACTGAGGCCGAGGTCTCGGTACAGCACTGGTTTTCAGGCGAAGAAGAAGATAAATAAATAAATACACCCGGACAAATTCACTCACGGTTAGTTAGACCCAAACTAAGCTAGCGAAGCTTGTATTATGGAATCTAACTAACTGATACTACTACATATAAATACACAAATACTTTATAAGAATAATTGACATCCAGACGTCGTCGCCAACAACTATGTCTTTACATATTGTTGACTCCGGGCGGGAATCGAACCCGCAACCCCCGACACAGTAAGCGCTCTCACTGCCACTGTGCCAACGGGCTTGTCAAACATATCGGATAGAACATATCGGAGGCCTTTAGGCGGTCTAAAAACTCCTACAACAGGGTGGGCTTACACGAACATACTTTCTTTTACATGCTACACTAAAAGTTATAAAGCAACTTTCTCTATCCAAATTCACTAATTAATCCGCACAATAACTATGATCTCATATCATTTGTCCTGCCCCGGACATGGGCTCTGAATTATAGGCGCCATAATAAAATATTAGCAACAATGCTAGTGGTTTGTAAGTATCCATTTACAGGAGAAATCCTACGAATGAGCCCCATTCATTATGTTCAGAATATGGTGAGAGCCATGTAGTCGAGGAGACGATTAGTTGAAGATAACGTAATTTAAGGAATAAAGCATTTTGATGTTATATATTTTTCTGTTTGTCCAATAAAGTTTTAATGCAAACGCGAACGTAAACATAAGTTATTTGTGTATGTTAGACAATTTATTTAAATATATCTTCGTATTAATAAATCTTATAAAAAAACAACTCCTATGAGGGTTAACACTGCGTTAAGCGTTAAGCGTGCGCACGCGTCGGTTCACTTTTGTATGACACCGCACGCGACGGTTCACTTTTATATGAAGCCACACGCGGCGTGAATACGCCGCGGGCGCCCGCGACGGTTCACGTTTGTATGGAACCGCGGCGTGTGCGCGCTAAACGCAGTGTCGGCCCTTAAACAACATTAGTTATAATAAAACTAATCTTAACGAGAAAATATTACACTGATAAAAAGGTAGTAGAAAGTCGTAAAGTACAACTATGACTCCTACACTACAAACTCCTTGATATACTATTCCCAGAAGTATCGAGAAGGAAATGGCGTGTCAGAAATTAATGAAAGCATCGATATAACGAGCAGAGTGTTACAACCACCCCTAGTGTACCCACCCCTAGTGCTATCCACCCCTAGTGTTCCACATTTGTCAAAAAGATTATTATAATGCTTTCTCTTTATTACTCTTATTTCCGACATTTTTTTGTTGAGGGTGCGGTTAAGTAATTTTGGCTGGGGTTGGTACTAACAGTTCAATACTTCAGTGAGGACAACATACAACCTTATTAATAAAACTTCCTTCGTTTTGGGAGTCGGTTAAAAATTTATCCAGAGTTTAACTTATCCTCAGTATATAATATACGAGTATATATTTATTTTTTTGGCGTAGGATGGACAGGATTAGTTGGACTGAAAGGATGACTAATGAAGAAGATGTGGAGATTGCACTGAATAGGAATCGATGGAGAAGTCTGCATTTATAATTTTATACATACACTTTTTATAATTTATGAGAGTAGTTATAATTTTTAAATTTTTGTGTCCAGTGACAAAACCCGATCAGAAACTGGAGCACTAAAGGTGTGTTTTCGGTAGCGACCACAACAGCAGGCAGCACTTATAAGGGTTTATAAGGAGTTATCTCAGAAGATACCAATCCTATTTAAATGATTCTTTCTGTAATGGATAACCACTTTCAACGGGAAGGTTATAAGTTATTTTTCATCCCAAAATCCCCACGGGAACGGGCACACCGCGTGACGTTGCTAGTGAAAATAAATTTTATTTTTCATTATAAATGGTTGACTTGTCTTTAAATTCAACATGTCTATACAAAGTAATGTGTGGCAGCTCCAACCAAAATATATAATAAAATATAATGAACACCTCCGCGGGCTGTGCGTTACGTACGTAACTTACAATATAACGGAAGAAGTACGTACGTCTGTACATTACGTGTACGGAGAAATGGTTAATACAAAACTCAACATCTACGTGTACGCCGCTACAACGCTTGTAATTCAACGATTGTGGGCCGAGTTATGAGAAACTGATGGTATATTTTTTATCTATATATATTAATATTATAAAGCTGAAGAGTTTGATTTTTTGTATGTTTGATGTGTTAGTACGTGCAATGTTTTTAATTTTAAAATTCCAATGAGGATAAAACTGCGGGGCGCTGCTAGTGAATGAAATGGCTTCTTTAAAAAAACGTTAGAGGATAAGATGGATAACGGAAATGCCAAGAAATTAATGACAACTAATCGAGTATTTCAAAAAATGAATTTAAGACTCTTGGACTATAATTTGAGTCGCCTAAGGAGGAATAGGCGTTATCACCACGTTTGTCTAATGCGGATTGGTGATCTCAAACCCGAGCCATGTTTGAAAAGTAGGAAACATGTTTTTGCACCGCCTTGAAATTAAATTATATACAGAATGAGTTGCAGTGTAAACCCGTTTCATAACAAAGTGTACACACACACACACACACACACACACACACACACAAATCAAGTTTCAATACAAAGTCACAAAAAAATTAAACTACAAACTCTCGTCACTTGGACCACACGCCATCGCTTGAGGCACCGCAATATAAGTTACGGAAGCCAATACCGAACAAGACCTTTTTGTTCGTCTTGCCGCATATTGTGATACAAGTAGACTCCGGTGGTGACCGATCTATACGAGTATTAACGGCTAGCTGTGCCGCGATCCAGTAGATGGCGCTGGTGTAATTTTTTTACCTTCACTGACTTTAGGTTAGGAGTTTGTCATGATTAAGGCAGTTTTTAACCAATTTCTGTGTGTAACGTAATAACGGTCAAAGTACTGAACCGATTTGTATGAAATTTGGTACAGAGATAGTCAACATAGAGCTTTAAAAAGCACATATAAGCTTTAAGTATTTTTTATCCCTAAATTCCCGAGAACGTGCGAAATGCAAGTGGTACCGCGGGGATGCTCAAAAGATCTTAGTTATCCGTATACGAGTAAGTACTGGTTTTTTGTTTGATTGAACACGCTAAACTCAGAAAAACCACTCAGATATGTATAATTCTTGTAAGTTAATAATTGTAAGTTAACGCTACTGAGTAAAACCACGGGGCGTTGCTAGTCCTATCCTACTAATATTATAAATGCGAAAGCCTACCCTACTAATTGTGCGGATGGATGTATGTATGTATGTTTCTCTTTCACGCAAGAACAATACAAAGCGAGAGAAACCGCGGGGCACGGCTACTTCTTCATTATCTTCGCTTCAATTCGCAACTTTTTGCCCCTTACATAATTACCTAGAAAAGCTCAAAAGTGTTCACCTTACAAGTCGTTCGAAGGCGTCTCCGTATTAATATTTCATTCTCGAATCGGCGTCTATCTGAGTTTCTGCCATGTTTTATTATCACGCTAGGGTGACCACGAGTTTCGGTGAAGAAGGGATATTGTAGAGTGGTAAAACGGCAAATACGACACAAACAAAAGGAGTGTTTTCGGTAGTAGGCTGGCTAAGTAGTAACGTAGTTTGTCTCAGCGATGTTAGTTCATTACGATTGTTACAATTTTCCGAAGAGCAAAAGAGACAAAACACTTTATAACAGGGTTTTAGTTGCAGAGCGTTTATTAAAAAAACGGTAAATGTTTAAAACTTATATATTATACTTTTTAATACTACTGTTACTGTTAATTTAATGTTACTGTTAACCTGTATCATCCCACTGTTGGGCAAAGGCCTCCCCCCATTTCCGCCACTCTTCTCTATTCGAAGCCACCAGTCACTTTTTAATACTATAAACTAATACTTATACCTATAATACTATAAACATAAGTCATATAATTATATTTTAAATTCTTATGACGTATTTCTAAAAAAGTCCCAAAAATCACCGTTCTCATACTCACCCCACAGTTAAAGTGAAGGATCATTAACCATTAATTCACAAGTCTGCCATAAGTAGCCCTGAGAGGCCACTTTATTGATTTAAATTACACCCCCAGTGTTGCCAGCATGTTGTAACGTTCAACAAATTGATGCAAATCGTCGCCATTTTGTTTTTATAACCATTTTAATTCGCCTTAGGTGTAACGTATAATGAAACGTATTATCATTTTGAAATCATAATTTGTTCCTAATTACATGGTAATGATATGATATGAGTTGTTGTACAGGGCGGTCCGAGCTTGTTATTTTTGAACGATGATTTTGTATTGTAATTGATAAACTTGATACAGGATCGTCTAAACTTTTTTTCTATGTATAAAATTATTTTCTAATTTAACCTTTTTATTTAATAGTAAAATATTCCTATTCTTACTCCATATAAATATTTAGTATAATATTATTTAATAATATTTCATTTAATTAAAGACTCAAAAGGTTGAGTTGTCTTAATGCGTTAGTGTCTAAGAAATGATTTTGTAAATTTCATCCTCCAAAGAGAGTCACTTCTTGTTAAAGCTAGTTGCTAAGTAAATAAGATAAATGTACACCTCACGGACATTCCTAATGGTTAATTAAAGGACATTGATATAGCGAGTGCCCGAAACAGCGCTAGACTTTATAAATGAGACCTAGGATTTAGTACTTACTTTAGTGTTTACTTGAAAACGTTTCACGCTTTCCCGAAATTCTATATCTTGTTACACTTTTTACACGGAATAGCGAAGTATTTACACTCTTCTCTATTTCGTGTATTTTTAAATTATTAATATGTAAATATTTAAATATTGTAAATGTCACATAACGCCTCGGTCTAGCGGTATGTGCACTCGCCTGCCAAGACTGAGGTCCCTGGTTTAAATCCAGGGTCGAGCGAAAACATGTTCCTTTCAAGTATGGCTCGGGTTTGAGATCACTAACTCTCATTTGGCAAGCGTGATGATTATGCCTAATCCTCCTCACTGTACTGATATCTTCAGTGAGATGAGAGGCCTTTGCCCTTTGAGTATACAGGCTGATACAACAGGGTCGGCCACTAACCTACTTGCTTAAATACTAAGAACTCCCTAAAGTAAAATAATCTTCTGGACTAAAGTCGATGTACCGAATCCTACTAATATTATAAATGCGAAAGTTTGTGAAGATGTATGTATGTTTGTTACTCTTTCACGAAAAAACTACTGCAGGCCTAGCCATATCACAGACGTTTCGTATCTATTCTCTTTCTACAAACGTTAACGCTTTAGCGAAAGCGATTGTAGAAAGAGATAACTTGCTAGCCAAGTTGACGCTACTGTTTAAAACGCTCGTTCTACAATACGGATAGAATAGATTACCTCTTTTGCCTATGGTTAGCGTTCTGAAACGTCAAACCAATGTCAAAGTCACAGGCTGTCTTGTGAAATTCTTGTAAACTTACAGTAATATAGGTTATACATCAGAATAACACATGGGTGACATTTTATCTCGAAATTCCCGCGGGCACGGGTACAACGCGGGTAACACCGTAGGACGCGGCTAGTAAAAGCAAAAAAAAATTCAAAAATAATCCTACAAAGTAAGTAAAATATTTTAAATTACTCCCCGCGTATCTCGGCCGGCGTAATTTCATCAGAGAAAACATTCGTCACCATCGACAGTCATAATTTATGATTTTTTTTCCTTTGCCGAGGGAATTTTCCTCATTTAGCCTAAAAATAAAAAGTTGGGTGCACCCTCTAATTGGGAAACTCTATCACAGTTGATTGAACTTTCTTAATTAGAAATATTATTTTTTTAGTGTTAGACATTTACTTCTGGGACATTATTTAAAGGTAGGATAGTAAACACTTAAAGTTTTTTACTAGGCTGGTACACATACATAATATATACATCATATACATAATATACATACACGAACATACTTAACTGCCGTTCAACACATACTAATCGACTTAATTTTTCATACATGTAAAATCACTCATTAAATCTATACGTGTACGTAGTACTAGTTATTATTCTGTGTCTATACTAAGGAAGCATTTGAACTCTTTGAATACGGAGGTTAGAAAAAACCGATAATTTTACGAGCAGCCTGTGAACTAGCAGCGCCCCGCAGTTTTACCAGCGTTGTGAGCTTCCCGTAGGAATTTCGGGATGAAAAATAGCCTATAACCTTCCCGTTGAATGTGGCTATCCATTACAAACATAATTATTCAAATCGAATTGTTAATTTCTGATATCAGCGTGTTCAAAAAAATACTCTTCAGCTTTTTTATATTAGTATAGATAAGCTCATTTTTGCAAAAAATGAAGACTGCAACTTTAACACAATTTGAACGGGTAAAACCACCGCTCTTTACCTACCTAAGTAATAAAGATACAAAAAAAGCCCTTTTAAACGGAAAAAAGAGTGTTAAACAGTTTATTTACTCGCAGGATCTTACAGGGCGATACTGGAGTGTAATATAAAAGTTTAACTGAAAGTTACAGACCGTTTCAGTTCAGATGTTTACGTACGTGTGTCTGAGTGCCTCACACTTTGAGCGGTCGCCATTTTATTTTACGTTCATTGCGTTTTGTGCAGTCCAAGGTGTAAGAGAAAAGAGTTTGAAGGTAATGTTGTTTTTTTCCCGACGATGAAAAAAGAGGTGTTTTAATAAATAGATGTCTTTCTCTCTCTCTCTCTCTCTCTCTCTCTCTCTGTGTATGTGTGTGCGTGTGTATGTCTATGATTATTTTAAAAATACAAGCGTACACAAAATTAAAATTATTTTTATCGAAGCTCATCACTACATAGTATAAAACAAAGTCGCTATTTTTGTCTGTTTATCTGTATGCTTAAATCTTTAAAATTACGCAACGGATTTTGATGCGGTTTTTGTAAAGGTAGAGTGATTCAAGAGGAAGGTTTTTATGTAAAAAAATTCCCGAAATTCCCACGGGAACAGGCACAACGCGGGTAAAACCGCGGGGCGCTGCTAGTTTTATGATACTAGAGTAAAATGAACTTAAATAAAACGTGACAACCTCCATCGCTTTAACGGGTAAGTTAAATTTGGTCCAAAAAATGCTTTGAAGTTGTTGCGAAAGGCTTTTGGCCAGAATTGGGACATTTTAGGTTAGATTTATGTTTAACGGTTCTTTATGTAAGATATAAATAAATTAGTTCGAAAGATGGTCAACCCTGGTTAGTTTTCAGACCGCTTAAAGGCTTCCGACATGGTCTGACGATGAAACAACCGGGACCGACAGTTTTACGTGCCTTTCTCACTATGATTAAGATTAAGGTTACTTTACCTAATAATCTATCCAATATATAAAATTCTCGTGTCACGGGGTGCGTAATCGAACTCCTCTGAAACGGCTCGACCGATTCTCATGAAATTTTGTGTACATATCGGGTAGGCCTGAGAATCGGACAACATCTATTTTTCATCCCGAAATTCCCGCGGGAACAGGGTACAAAGCGGGGCGAAGTTAGTTATTATCTAAATACCCGCTTCAGCTTGTACTTTAACCCCGTATGCCTTCGTGTCACGAACGCAGCTCAGAAAACACATCATTCCACGGAATACTAAAGCAGGGCTGTATTTTGGCACAGACTCCGAATAGTTATACGAGCAATGCATCAATTATTACTGAAAACCGATATATTCTAATGTTAGGGCTTGAAAATGATGCCAAATGTATGTGGATTTTGAAAAAAAAAAAAGGTAATAATATTCATTGTGCCATTTGTGAAAAATTAGTATGTAGGTACATTATACAGTCAACTTTAGAAGTTGATGAACACATTCAATATTTGTAGTAATAGTTTGACGCGGTGTTATCTCATTGCAATTGTTAAGCAACGTGCAGCACGGCCTCTACTTGGATGGGCGGATAGTGGCATTTCAATATTCTTCTTCTTCATCGAGTGGATGGTCAACCTGACCATTCCTGGTGTCAGATTTATTGAGCCGCCAAAGGCCTCTGACATGGCTCATGTAACGACTACTATCCGTAGAAAGTAACCGGGACCGAAGGCTTAACGTGCCCTCCGAAGCACGGAATCATCTTACTTTTCGGGCAATATGAACTTGTATTTTGATTGCATCCAGGGTTAAAAATGAGGAAGACATAAAATATATATTCCAAAAATAATCTAAGAATAATGAAGTAGTATTGTGTATGATGCTAACAAAACCGCAAAAAAACATACTTTAAAAATCAAGGCTTCCATTTTGAAATAATATGAAATATTACAATCAGAGTGTAAACACTGAGCTGAAATGCTAAAAAGCTTTATCTAAATGAAATAATTCTGAGTGTCACAGATGATATTTCCTAGTAATATTGAGCCTGTGTTGTACTGCTTGCTAAGCTATAAACATTATAGCTCTAAATTATCAAGATCATTATTATTTATTTAAACGGGAACTTACGTACGTTTAAATAAATAATAATGATATCAAGAATATGTTAAAAAATCTGTAAATATGTGTGTCTGTCACAGACTAGGCAAGCGCGGTGATTACGCCTAATCCTCCTCACTGTACTGATATCTTCAGTGAGATGAGAGGCCTTTGCCCAGCTGTGGGACATTACAGGCTAATATCTTTTGTGTCTGTCTTTAACTCGAAAACTGTTTAGTTTTCTTTTTTTGTTAAAAATGCTTAAAGGAGAGTATTTTAACTATTCATCAAAAAACATTGTATTTTTATTATTTACCTACTTTTAGTAATTTTATAATATTCAGAAACTTTTATTCTTAACTGACTCTGTTGCCCATACAAAAATTAGTCTTAATAAAAAAAATCATATCTTTACATATTTCCTAGCTCACACTACAACACTACCTCGCTGTTTTATTATTCTACTTGTGCTCTAGTCCTTTAAATAAAAATGGCGGCCGTCTCTGTACCCATTTATTGTCTATGTACCAAAACTTAAGTGTCTATGTATCTAAAAGGTTTTACTCACTAAGTATACAACTTTAGATAAGTAAAAACTTCTTTTGGTATGCCGTTGCGGCTCTCAGAAACGTCCATTAAATCGATAATTAACTAATTGACACATTTTTCATAGATAACATGACAAAATCACTCATTAAATTTCTACTTACTGAGGAAGCATTGTTTTGTCTGTGAGGCGGGCAAGAATTCCTAATTCAATTTTTTAACAAAATATGTTAAAAAAATAAAAACAGTTCGTTAAAATTTTTATTTTAAATTGTACGAAATAGAACACTTTTTAAAACGAGCGTCATTTGTTTATGAAACTTATTTATGCGCTAAATTAAATTTGGAATGCTTGTGCAATCTCTGCAATGGCACCTCCCTGTTGGGTGACTGTATGTACTGTTTCCCAAATATAATAATTGATGAATATTAAAAAAATGTAGCGTTACATTCCTTTTCAGTATTTTAAAACAAAAATCCATGAAGCTATTTGGAGCATCTGTAGATATAACTATCAAAGTCCACTGAAACTCGCTCCGAAAATAAACGTCATAGTATTTCACTCAGAGAATATTTGAACATCTTTTCATTCCGATATGAAGCACAACTCTCGGCCTCCTGGACTATCTTTACAACTCAGTGAACGAACAAGTTCCGTTACGTCACGCGATGACGTCACAATGAACGAGTGAACCTTTCAAGGAATGAACTTGGACATTTTTATTGTTGAATATTTTTTAAACGATTTAAAAAATGGAAGACGTTCTTAATTTGAGTTTTAAGTTTATGTATATAGGAGCATACATAACATACCTCTGTTAATTATCGTCTGATTTAAAAAAAAACACCTATCCAAGTGGCCAAGCTGCCCGTTGCTTAACAATCGCCATGCGTTAACATTACGTTAGGCAAAGTGAAGCATAACGGCTACGGAAATTCCTACTTTATTTTTTATTTGCTTAGCCCGGGAACTGAACTAGTAACCCGAATTTGACTGACAAGTGCGCATACCACTATACTATAAATAGGTACTTTTAATTTTAATATATTTTTGAATAGGTAGGTAACCAATTGTAAGTTAGATAGTATTATATTATTACAAAGGTCCGCTAATGAAACGTCCGTATAGTCTGCGTTCATAATTACGGGTTCGTAATTGGCTACTAAAGAAGAATTATTTTTCGCTGTTTCGTAGTTCATTATCAAACAAGAATTTATTTGCTGCTATCGTAATCTAATATTTTTTCTTCGTACGTAGTTAATTACAAAAACTCATTCCCTTCTAAATCTTAAAGAAAATACTCAAAGTACTCGTAAATACATGCAATTCGGTAGGTTAGAATTATTTTTTTGTATAGTATCTTAGCATATCAGTACGAAAACAGTAAATAAAATCTTATTTCGTAGTTAATTACTAATAACTAAAACAGAAAACGAAGTCTTGTTTGATAATCAATTATGAAACAGTGAAAAATAATTCATCTTTTGTAGCCAAGAAACTAAAATTACGAAAATGGACTAGAAACGTCCGATAAAAAATTGGTTAGACTCAAATAATTTGTACCGACAATAATTGTCGTTGACTGGCAGAAGACAGTTTTGTTCTCATCAAACTAAGGTCTTATTAATAAATACTCTATTACTAAAACACTCTTTAAAAGTGTTTTGTCTCTTTCGCTCTTTGTAAAATAGCGTATGTCGGAAAGGGATCAACCACTTCATAGCTAAAATGCGTTTAATCAGCATTTACTGTATATATTGAGCACAGGTTTAAAATTAATAAAACAGTTTTCATTATCAGTAACAATATCGGTAGTTACAATAATACAACTAGGTAATCACGTCGAAACTTTTCAATAATGTGAGCTTTAGTATGCGGGGCGGTAATGCCTCTAATGGGTCTAGTGATGAGACTTACAGTCTTGAAGTTTGGAGACTTGAAATTGCAGAATTGATTTCGGAGACTCGAAATTGGAGTCTTGAAAACTTGGTGGGAAAAGTCTTGGAGTTTAGGAGACTGGAAAAATTGGTGATGATATATTTTTTATAAGGTTTATCATTTGTATTAAGGTCAGCTGTAAGCGCAAAGTGTTCTAAATCCTAAACCGGGCCTCCTGCATATTTTTATTTTGCATTTGAAAGATGATTGATTACGGATTATTGATAAACAATGTGATTTCTTTTATTGATTGAAATAGACAATAATAAAACTTCAAAGTACCTGAGAACAAGAGGAGAATTACATTTTTCATAGTCGGTTTTTGACAAAGCTATGAAGTAAATCTGGAGTCAGACAATTTTTTTTTATTTGGTTGAAAATATAAATATCAGCATGGCATCCAAGTTTAGTATGTAGACTTTTAAAAAAGAGTTTTTGCCTAAAAATTATAACAGCTGTATTTTAAAAGTAAAACTTCAAGTCTCATTACAATGAACCACGAGTTTGTCCCATCCCTACCGCCCGGAGCTTACGATCTAACAATGTTTATAGTTTAATGTTCTAGTATTAGACATTCCATTGTTCTGAACTTGCATTAAACTGGTGGTATTTATATCGCAGCTGATGAGATAAGTTTCAGCTCGAACTGATCTGTTTTTAAGTGAAATTCATTAAATAAAAGGTAATTAATCAATAAATAATAAATAATAATTAATTCTAGTCAATCTTTATGTCACAGGAACACTGTGACGCCGTTGGTTTATTTCAATTTTGTTAGATAATTCTATTATTATTTACATAACATTACATACTTCACTACATAGTATAAAACAAAGCCGCTTTCCGCTGTCTGTCAGTCCCTATGCTTAGATCTTTAAAACTACGCAACAGATTTGATGCGGTTTTTTTAATAGATAGAGCGATTCAAGGGGAAGGTTTATTAGTATAAAAATTCCCGAAATTCCCATGGGAACGGACACAACGCGGGTAAAACCGCAGGGCCCCGCTAGTTAATATTAAAATTGAAAGCTTTCATTTAAGATAAAATGTAAAACAAAAGCGAAAGTGTATCCGTAAACATAGTTTCAATTCAAAATGAGTAGTGTTGGTTTAAACTTAAGAAACCAGTATAAAGTCACTATTAACTTAAAGCTTATCTAAGTACATATTTCGTTGGCTAACTGGCAAATATATCACTACTAGCAGCGCCCCGCGGTTTTACCCGCGTTGTGCCCGTTCCCGTGGGAATTTCGGGATTTTTTTTACACAAAAACCTTCCTCTTGAATCACTCTACCTATTACAAAAATCCGCATCAAAATCCGTTGCGTAATTTTAAAGATTTAAGCATACAGACAAACAGACAAAAATCGCGACTTTGTTTTATACTATGTAGTGAAGTTTATTATCACCTACTTACTAACAGACATAGTATTCGTCCATCCCTGTCACGTGATTCCGTGATCTCGCCAGTGTACTCCGGATAGTAATGTGCCAAACACAGCTCAGCGTCAAAGAAACCGGGAACTGGGTTAATTTACTCCCAGGTAGTCCCTGGGGAATAGCAGGAAATGAATTATTGCAAGATCCATTTATATATAGGACACTATCTGTAGGTAACAATCGTTTGCAGAAAATAATTATTGTGGATGATATTTTTCTACAACTTAGTTTAAAATGTACCTAAGTAGGTATAAGCGTATCGTGTAGTGCGCGTAACGTCAAGATTTTGACACTGTCAATGCCTCGTTTGACAATTTCAATGCGTCGTGATTGGTCGGTTGAGCTCCAGACAGCTCCGGTCTGCTCGAATCAAAACTCACCTTTAAAGAATCACTAGCAGCGCCCCGCGGTTTTACCCGCGTTGTGTCCATTCCTGTGAGAATTTCGGGATGAAAAATAGCCTATGTTACTCGTGGATAATGTAGCTTTCGAATGGTGAAAGAATTTTTAAAAACGGTCCAGTAGTTTTTGAGCCTATTCATTACAACCAAAAAAAGTTTTCCTCTTTATAATATTAGTGTAGATAGTGTAGATTAGTAACGAACATGATAATATAAGTGACATTTCAAATTGCTGATAGTAATTCTCGCCGCTGCAGTTGCCTTTGCAGCTAGTCGCTCGTGAACACAAAGCCTTACTCTAAGGCTATGTTCACATGTAACGCGCGTCAACGCGCGATTGTCTGCGTCTAGAAACTTTTTCTCTGAGCGCCGCGTTGACGCTCGCTGACGCGACGCGCGCGCATGTGAACAGTTGCTAGGTATATATTAGGATGTCTAAGCGCGCGATTTGAAAACGCGCGTCATAATTCAGCCATCTGAACATAGCCTAAAGGTGCGTTTCTGTGACGGCGCGGTCATCACCACAACGCATTGAAATTGTCAAAAGAGGCATTGACATTGAAAATCTTTTCGTCATGCGTTGTGATGCCCGCACCGCTCCACTTCAATGGAAACACACCCTTACTCTAAAGCTCAAAGCAGCTCTCTCAATATTACTAACAGAGACTCGTCCCCAATAAAAGTCGAAAACAATATCCATCTCGAAATAACACCGAAACATCCACGCGACATGGCTCACTGAAATTTGTACTATACATTTACGCTTTCACCCATCAAACTACATAATTTACTCTTCGTATATTTTACGATGTGATCCTGGACGTATGACGTCGATCGTATATTATTACGTCACCGTATAGGCAGCTTTACTACCATCCCGTAATGAAGAAAAGGAAAATGGTAAAATAATTGGATTTACACTTGGGTTTCATATGGTTGAGTGTTGTAGGTACATGGTTACTTTTTATGTTTTTTGAGATGTAAATAAAAGTTTTGCAAAGGTTGGCGATGTTTGGAGACCTTTGCACTGCAGTGGGACAATATAGGTTAGAAAAAAATTCAATAATTTCTACTGTCGTTTGAATTACGCGATTTTGCAGGGACACGGTAGTTTATTTATCACTAGCAGCGCCTCGTAGTTTAATCCGCGTTGTGCCCTTTCCCGTGGGAATTTCGGGATGAAAAAAAACCTATAACCTTCCCGTTGAATATGTCTATCCGGTCCAAAAAGAATTATTCAAATCGGTTTAGTAGTTTTTGAGTTTATTCATTACAAACATACACACAAAAATACTAATCTTTCCTGTTTATAATAGTAGTGTAGATTTAGGCGGTGGAAAAACTCTGGCACCAGGGTTAGTGATTAATCAACTCGAGTGAGCAGAGTAGTATATCGCTCCTACATATATATATATATATAATATACATATATATATATATTATAAATGCGAAAGTTTGTGAGGAGGGATGTATGTATGTTTGTTACTCTTTCACGCAAAAACTACTGAACAGATTTAGATGAAATTTTACAGTAATATAGGTTATACATCAAAATAACATATGGGATAAATTTATCCCGAAATTCCCGCGGGAACGGGTACAACGCGGGTAACACCGCGGGGTGCGGCTAGTATTATAAATGCGAAAGTTTGTGAGGAGGGATGTACGAGTATGTATATTTGTTACTTTTTCACGAAAAAACTGCTGGACGGATTTGGATGAAACTTTACAGTAATATAGGCTATACATCAAAATAACACATAGGATACATTTTATCCTAAAATTCCCGCGGGAAAGAGTACAATTCGGATAACACCACGGGGCGTGGCTAGTTTTAAATATATACTTCAATTTGTAGAAGCAATTCTATTCAAAATCTGGGTGCGACAGAAGTCATAGGTTATACAGAGTGGTCCAAAGTTATATCCGCAGCTTGCCAAATATATATTAGTTATTGGAATCACTTCGCCTTTTGAGTAGAGAGTGCAAAAGCTTTATTAAGCTTGTATGGGTTCGATCCAACAGCTTTGAATATTTGAATTGAGTGTGAAAAATCGAAAAGCATTTCTTTGAAATCTGATTTTCTTGATTGGGCTAGTCTTTCAGCTCATGAAAGCATGACGTATAACTTAAAGTTAGTTATAGTTGTACTACTTATATTATAAAGAAGTATTTGTAATTTTGTTTGTTTGTATGTTCGAGTTTATCTCGAGAATTACCAGTGTGTGTGTGTCGTGCGGGCGGGCGGGCGTTCGGGCGTGCGTGCGTGCGTGCGTGTGTGTATGAGTGTGTGTGTTTGTGTGTGTGTGGCACCGTAGCTGTCTAGCGGATGGACCAATTTTCAATGTGTTTTTTTTTATTTGAAAGCCAGTTTGCAGTGCAATGTTTGGTAAAAATCGGTCTAGCATTTGCTGCGTGCGTAGGAAGTTTTTTAAATTATTAAAGACTAAGTAGTATTTTATGATTTCTTTGATATTTTTTGTATTTATTACTCAGTGTAAATAATCTGATTTAAAAAGTTTTTCAGTGATTTCAGTACTAATAAAGTACTTTTTCCTGTATAGAGATCATACAGGATGTTGCTCTTTATTTTACTCACAATACGTTCGTGATTCGGACATATTTTGACGCACACCCACTATAAAGCTTGAATCACAATTTCTAACACCACACCTGTATTTCCCGTATTTCAAGCGACTATTTTCAAAACAAGATTGGCAACACTCTCGCAAATGTCACCGATTCAAAGTAAAATGTCAAACTGGAGAGGTATTTCCGTTTCCGTTGAACCGGAAATGACGTTTCAAAGGACGTGGGCTCCCAGCTTCCGGAATATTTCGAAATACGATACGACAACTTGATGGATTTCGTAGAGATATTATTTTATCATTTTGATATATTTTCGGCGTACCAATAGGCTGGTGGTGGTGGTTATTTTATTTTTATAGGCGCTACATTAGATCTTACATTACATATCTTCTTCTCCATCGAGTGGATGGTCAACCTGACCAATGCTGGTGTCAGAGTTATTGAGCCGCCAAAGGCCTCTGACATGGCTCATGTAACGACTACTATCCGTAGAAAGTAACCGGGACCGACGGCTTAACGTGCCCTCCGAAGCACGGAATCGTCTTACTTTTCGGGCAGTCAGGTGATTCAGCATGCAAAATCGGTCGAGGGGTTCTTAAATTCCCACGGGAACGGGCACAAGGCGGGTAAAACCGCGGGGCGCAGCAAGTACTCCATATATCCACTATCCGTTTAACCCTTTTAAACAGTGCTATTGTTTACACTTCACGTAAAGTGTATGGGGCAATGCTGCAATGTTTTGATGATGCTTCGACAGACTGACGTGTTTACTAAACACGTTATTATTGACATGATCACAATAAAACGATTACATTTTCTTGTTATGTTGTAATGTTAAGAATATTGAAGTTTTGTTTAGGATATGTAATGGTTAGCTTGACTTGTCGATATGTTTCGGTTTTATATAGCGTTATAATAAAATGGCATTAAATATGTTTTTATTTATGACAAGCCCGTTGGCACAGTGGCAGTGAGAGCGCTTACTGTGTCGGGGGTTTCGGATTCCCGCCCGGAGTCAACAATATGTGAAGACATAGTTGTTGGCGACGACGTTTGGGTGTCAATTATATATTCTTATAAAGTATTTGTGTATGTATATGTAGTAGTATCAGTTAGTTATATTCCATATTACAAGCTTAGAGCTTAGTTTGGGTCTAATTAACCGTGAGTGAATTGGTCCGGGTATATTTATTTTATTTATTATTTACTTACGCCTGAAACCTCCTCACTGTACTGATATCTTCAGTGAGACGAGAGGCCTTTGCCCAACAGTGGGACATTACAGGCTAATACATACATACATTACATTTACTTTCAGGAACCCGCGATTGACGAGGCGTTGCTAGTACTTTTATAAGTTTCCTAACTTTCCAATATCAATCCATTTCTTTGTCGCGCGACAGACAGACAGCACATACAGACATATCTACAGTGTAGTGTTGGGTTGTAAATCAGTGTCGGTGTCAGAAACACCGTTTCGTTATTTACGAGTACGATACACGCGGCGAAACCATACTTCTTAATAACGCACCATTTCTCTGTTGTTTTCAACGTACCAAATAATTTGGTTTAGGATTTGTTTGTCAAATTTGGGAGGTGATTATGTGGGGTAAATAGTAGGGTTTATAGTTTAGGTACATTTTATTATTATTATTTGATCAGTTTTACTGTCTTGTAGTAAAATTTAATGTTCCGTGTAGAGATTTTATGTTTAATCGGGGCATTTTGTTCTTCATTTTCTCTCTTCACTGTATTGATATATTCGGTGAGATGAGAGGCCTTTGCCTAGCAGTCCAAAAATAATCTCTATCTTTAACTTAAGAGCTGGGCTCTTTTCGATGGAGCTCTTTCCACTTTCCTCTGTCATCTGCCATCCTCTTCAGCTGTTCGTACGACATCTTTGCTCTCTCCTTCAGTTGGTCTGCATATGCCCTTCTTGGCCTTCCTTCCTCTCTTTACCTCTATATGTCCTTCTGCTAAAGTTTTTATAAATTCGTCGTGTCGTAAAACATCCAAACACCTTCCCTCTTCTGATTTCTGTCGTCGTTAATATTATTATTTAAAAATTATATTTAACTAGCAGCGCCCCGCGGCTTTTGCCCGCGTTGAACCCGTTCCCGTAGGAATTTTTGAAAATCCTTTCTTAGTGTGCACTTACGTCACTTGAAGAACCTTCCTGCCAAATTTCATGTTTCTAGGTGTAGCGGTTGAGGCTGTGCGTTGATTATCAGTCAGTCAGGACTTTGAATTTTATATATATAGATAGATTGTTGTTTTCGTTTAAAAAAATCGGAATTTTGGGCGCCCGTGAAGATACAGACCCTGGGCTCAAACTCCGGGTCCCATGTGATTACCCACCAGTCAACGTCACCTTACTATACCATAAATTCCACTTTAACTGTACATAACATTCTTCCATCCTTCCCAACACCTAGCACGTTTTGCTCCTTAAACCATTATTTATATTACATCTCGAGTATTTTATGGGTCACATAAAACCAATCTATAAAACAAATGTTACAACTTTGTCATAATATTTGGAACAATTTTGGAAATGACGTCATTTGATATGTGTAGGAACCGTTTTGGGGGTTGATTGGTTCGAGTTATTTTTTGATGAGGGTTTTCATAAGGTTTTTAATAAAAAATACCTATCTTTTATTAACTACCGCCCAGCGGTTTCAACCGCGTTGTACCCGTTCCCGCGGGATTTCCGGGATACAATGTTTCCCCATGTTTTATTGGGTTGACTTATATTACTGCTCTTCTTCTTCTTCGTGTCGATGGCACAAAAAATAATATTACTGTAAAGTTTCATAAAAATCCGTTGAGTAGTTTTTGCGTGAAAGAGTAACAAACATACATCCTCACAAACTTTCGCATTTATAACATTAGTAGGATGTAGAACCTAATTAAAAATATATTTACTATTAATACAAATTAATAATTACTCTCCCAGATATTTTATTGGCACTATCATGACTATGAATATTGTAAAGTAAGTAAAGTATAAGCCTGTAATGTCCCACTGTTGGGCAAAGGCCTCTCATCTCATTGAAGATATCAGTATGGTGAGGAGAATTAGGCGTAATCACCACGCTTGCCTAATGCAGGTTGGTGATCTCAAACTCGAGCCATGTTTGAAAAGTAGGAAACATGTTATTGCTCAATCCGGGAATTGAACCCGGGACCTCAGTCTTGGCAGGCAAGTGCACATACCACTAGACCACCGAGGCGTTGAATATTGTTACTTCCTATTAATCTCATTGGCAACTGTAAACGATTTTCGGTTTTCTCTATGCCAAAAAAAGCGCGAAAACGCAATTTTCACCGCCGCCATCTTGTCGATGTGTACTCAACGTGTTCTAAGATTGAGTTATGACACTTTTATCTCAATCGCCATCTTTTATTTTAAATCCCAACTTCACAGACTTCAACTTGAACTTAACCAATCAAAACTTTATCTACGTAGTCGGTTTTATTCCTTTGATTCTTGATTTGATTCAGAAATCCTATTAATTTGTTATACTTACGTCTTTATCAATAATGTTAGACGGATTGGTTTAGTTTATTTAGCAGGTTTTTAGGGTTTCGTAGCCAAAGGGTAAAAAGGACCCTATGAGACTTCGCTGTCCGTCCGTCCGTTTGTCACCAGGCTGTATCTCAAGAACGGTGATAGCTAGACAGTTGAAATTTTCAAAGATGATGTATTTCTATTGTCGCTATAACAACAAATACTAAAAATAAAATAAAACAAATATTCAAGGGGCTCCAATACAAAAAACGTATTTTTTGCCGTTTGTTAAAGTACGGAACCCGTCGTGCGCGAGTCCGACTTGCACTTGGCCGGTTTTTTCAATTTTAACCTACACGTGTAGAAGTATTATGCGAATGTATTTGACCTGAAGAAGTGTAAGTATGTTCTATTTCATTAGGAATAAACAGTTTTAAATTCGGTTTTAACTAATTAACCTCTTAATAAACATTCATCCATTACAGTTTCATCTAATTAGTTCAAAATCAATGACTTTTTGTGATAAGTGTGAACAGCGCCGACTAAATATCGAGCCCAATATTTGAAATATTTGAGCCCAAAAGGTTTGTTATACAAAATATTAAACAAAATCTACGCCAAAGGGCCTTATTAATAAACGTGGTGTAACTAAAAACACTGTTATACTGTGTTTTCTCTCTTTTGCTCTTCAGCAAAATTGCGTATGTCAGAAAGTGACAAACCATTTGACAGGCAAAAACAGACTTTCATCTTGCAAAATCGACATTTTCATGTTAACGACGTTTCCAAGGTTCCGTTACAAATTAATAACAGCAAGTAAAAATGCTTTGTATTCTCTTGCTTACAAAGTTTTGCCAACTCTTTGAGACGCGATACCTTTGCTGTGTTCGCTCTTTGTGTGAACTATTAACTAACGGATAAAACTAAAGATGAACTGACGGAACTACGAATATTATAAAGAGGTTTGTGTGCAGCGTTTTGTTTTATTAGATTGTTAACGTCAATCTTTGTAAAGGGAAATCTAAAACTATGGCCGGGAGTAGAGTCTATGGGGAGTTTACAATTCCTAATGCAAAAAAACGAACGTCTGCGTTTTGGCTACGGAATTCCGCCTGCGGAAAACGAATTCGAATTCCGCACGTGCACGGCCAGTCTAAGGCGGTTAGTGTGTAGTTGCCCATAAAAATAGGGCTTCTGTAAAAGAGTTATTTATGCAATATAAAACCTCTTTTTGTCTCCTATATTCTATGAACAACGACGTTTTGCGCAAATGCCAAAAAAAATATCTCTAATCATCTGTCATAATATTTCACGTAACTGTATACATTTTGCATAATGTTAGTTGTACAATTTGGCCCCGGGTTTGATAAAAAATTGTCTCGGTTTACAATAACTACCTAACTGAGCCCTACTAAGAACAAATAAAATAAAATGGTATATCATAAGTGAGTGTCATCATGTATCTATTACGGTTAAGGGAGAATGGACGTGAAATAATTATGTAATTTATCTTATTTAGAATGTATGTGCTTTCATTTGTAACATATTTATTATGTGAGAGCGCTTACTGTGTCGGGGGCAACGGGTTCGATTCCCGCCCGGAGTCAACAATACATATTTGTGCAGGCGTTACTGGCGAAGACGTCTGGACATCAAAAATATTCATATAAAATATTTGTGTGTTTGTATAGCATCGGTTTGATGGACTCCATTATACAAGCTTAGAGCTTAGTTTTGGTCTAATTAGCCGTGTGTGAATTTGTCCTGCAAATATTTATATTAAAATTATACCTATTTTATATTTGGGGCCTTTGGTTGCGTAGTATTAGTCTGTAATGTCCTCAGCAGGACAGTACAAGACTAGTAGACTTCCTTCTCACTGGAGAAGAAAATACAATCTAAATCGCCACGCCTTCTTCCTGTGGTTGGTGTGTGGTATGTTTCTCTGATATAGCACAAAAGAGAACTTTTATCCTCAGCTGTCTAAAAGTTATAAGTACTTATATATCTTGGTATTTAGATAATAAAAACTCTTACACCATACCTTCTTGAACTTGTTTACTTTATTGAAAAAATATGCTTAAATACATATCTGTCTTTTCAGTTCCTCGTTGTCATAAAACTCACGGACAGAAATGGGGAAAAGAACCACAGAAAAAGATGGCATGGCAAAGATATTATATCAAAAGTCGAACACTATTTATACACAGTCCAAGACTTGTTCGGGGGTGTCACAGCTTTACACAAGGAAGAGTGTTGCTAAGATAAAGGACAACCTGAGGCATTCGAAGATTGAGGCAAAACGAAAAGACTTGAGCATAGAGACTGATATCTGCGTTCTGAGGAGGTTCTGCAAAACTGTGAAGAACAAACTCTCAGATAAGGAGGATACGATCCCCACACGGCATCCTATAGCCACTGAAATAAAAGCAGTCAAAGAATTCCAACCACCAGACACCAGTGCCTGTGGAGACACACCCTGCAAACCCACCAAAACTAACTACAGAAACTTCACAGACATCTTCATACAAAATTTCAAAACCATACTCAAAAAATGGATAGAAAACCACATAATAGACGAAGAAATGACCACTGAAAACCTTCAAACTATCCTCACTACACTTCTGAAGAAAGATAGCGCTAATACCAGCAACAAATCCGCATCTAGGTCTACTTACGTCGTAGACAAAGAACCAGAAACTTCTGTGGACAGCAAAGAAGAAACATTAGGAACTGCATGCAAGAAATGTTTCAAAAAGTTAGGACATGTTCAGGAAAGCACCTACTATTGCGACACCTGTCGAATGTCTCTCCCGGTGTCCTTGAACAAACTGAGGATCATATCGACGCTAAGCATACCAAGAAACCTCCACATAAAGGTAAAAAACTTAAACAAAAAGAAATGCGATCGAAACAAGAAGAAAAGCAAAAAGAAGAATCTTGTTCTCTCCTTCAACAAGTCCAGTCAAATCACCTTGTCAAGTGTCGACTTCCTCTCAATATCAGCGGAATCGTTTACCAAACGTTGCGCTAACTACGCAAAATGTAAAGGAAAAAAGATTGAACCGAAAGCTAAGAAAAAACGACTTAACGTATTTTTCCCAAAAGCTAACAAAAAGAGCTCTAGTGAGACTTTTGTTAGAAGACAGTGGACTAGAATTGGTAGATCTGAAAACACTCTCTCTGAAATGGCTAGTCTAGTACAGACCATATTCGCTAACGATACAATACACATAGAGAGCACAGAGGATAGTGACGTCATACAAGTGAATGATAACTACACTATGACTGAAGACAGGGAGTTAGTAACCAAAACTTATTCACAGAAAAATTCTAAAACATTAGTCTCTGATAAAATTATTAACACAGCCTCCTTACAAGCATCTTTTAAAAAACTAAATGAACTTGATCAAAGTGAGTCCATGCTGACGATAGACTTTCCAAATCAAAGTAGTCACATTGTTAAGAAAGATGAAGTTGCAGCGTCAGATACCAGTCCAGCTGTCTCCTCTGTAGATAAAAACAAGACCAGAATAAAGAAACACCACTACAAAGTAATTAAGAATAAATGCTTCAGAAATCAAACAATTAACCAACGAATAAGAAACAAAATTAACAAAATTCAACAACAAAGGCTTACAAAGCACTCAAATATATACCTAAACGATTTCCCACTCAGATTCCCGAACGATAATCCTATATCTGGGATCAGAAATTTTTTCGAATATTGGCAGGATGTAATCAAATATTTTAGCGATGACATAAAAAATGATTTAAAATTAGATGTCCAAATAAATATCGCCCCAGTAGCAGATGTCACGAATCAAGACAATTTCACGCTAATGAGTAAACAGGAATTGGTGAAATCAGTTCCTAACTTGAACGAGACATTAGTTTTTAATTTCAATCATTCAGAACATACGTTTACAAATAATGCACCAGAAACAGATTGCCTAACTGATGTCACTACGATTGATGAATCTATACCAATAGCATCCACAATTGTTTCAAATAACCTTATCAAAGATCTGTCAGATATTCGAGAGACATCAAAACCAGATGATCAAATGAGCACAGCTAGTAAAGGTACTTTAACTGACACTAAAATCATGGATGATATAAAAGAACTTAAGCAGATTATTAAAGAACTAACTAAAGCCGCGAAAGTATTTATGTCAAGTGGATCTAATGAATATCTTGAAGTAGATAAATCTAAACAACCAGGTAACACTAAATGTGGAACTAGTAAATCAATACAAACAGGACGTACCGCGGGGAATACTTCTCCAGTGTCTGTATTTAAAGTTTCTGGAGGACCAAAAGGTACCCTAGAGTTTATAACTCGAATGTTGAAAAGAAGCGTTTCTTACAGCGTAATTGACAGCGAACAAATACTCAGAGTGACAGATATGACTTCAACAGCAAACAGAATCAAATCTTCAAACAACTTACCAAAATCCAGATCATTGATAGAAATAACAAGTGACAGAAAGAGAAAGCTGATAACGTATTTCTGCAACTCCATAACTTCAAACAACGTGAAAAAGATGCAAAAATCACTGGGCAGAAAGGCTGAAGAGTACAGTTCAGCTACAGATTCTACGATGCTCAGTTATTCGAAAACAGATATGAATTACAGACGCAAATGTGGCTTAGATTGCTGTACTTATACTGGAGCACAGCCAGACGAAGAACAGGGGCTGTGTGCTTGTTCTAAGGACATAAAACCTTGCAGAAGAAAATTAGGGAGCAAGGAAGGAGCTATATATTGCATGATCCTCTGGATTCCAATTATTGTGATCGTCAGTTTGTTTGTCGTATTTTTCTTGCGTGATTACGCGACACCAAACAGTGTTACTTTGGGATTAGGGCCACTAAAACAATACGCCGATGATTCTAGAGCAACGCCGGCTCCTATAGCAACGCCGGCGAAAAATCATGAGACTTCGGGGAGTGCAGATCAGTTTTCAATAAAAATGTCTGATTTAGGTTTTTGATTGTATGTTTTTATATATTGTTTACTATTTATTGGTGGTGGTTGTTTTATTTCAGTATTTTACAGAAGTTCGATATAAATATTACCAAAGCGAGATTGCTCAGTTTCAGCTACTGCAATAACTGTCCATTTCGAAAATTACAAATTATAGGAACTGGTCAGTAGTGATTATTTGTTTAAAATGGGAACTTACGTACGGCAGAGGCTACTGTCGAGAGTTCTTCAATACGTTCCGATCACATACGCTGACCCTCATCAGGAGGTGGGTGAAGCGCTCGCGACAGCGTCTCTCCCCCACTCCGGTTGTTGAGTGAACGTGAACGAGTTGAGGAACTCTCAACAGTTACCTCCGCCGTACGTAAAAGTTCCCGTTTTAAACAAATAATAATGACATTAACGTACGTTTCAATTAATAATAAAATGGTCAGTAGTCAGTTAGTGTTTTTAATTTCTGATTTAATTTCATGATTCTTTTTAATTCTACATTCTTTTTCCAATTTAGTGATTCATTTTGTTTGCGAGTTCTTTATAGTATACCACCTTTGAGTATGAAATTAATACTCAAAGTATACAATATATACCGTACCATTTTTAGGATTCCGTACCCAAATGGCAAAAAACGGAACCCTTATAGATTCGTGGTATCTGTCTGTCACAGACACTTTTTGCCGAAACTATATGAATACTGCTGAAACTTGGATGTATTTTGTAAACCGTATTAAGATTTTCAAACAAAAATAGAATAAAAACAAAACTAAAAAAAGGAAGATGTTAATATACCATGCAAACTTCCACCGATTTGTTATTGGTTTGAACCACAGAGCAAAGAATCATCACGCGCTCCTACGCCGGCGCGGCGAGGATTCTATGCTCTGTGGTTTGAACGAGATCTTACACGTATTTTTTTAAATACGTCAGAAATCGTAAACCGCAATTTACCTTTCATTTAATCAACTCAAATATTTTTAAAAATGTTAAATCATACAAAGAACTACAAGAACTTTTATTTTATGTTACTTGCTGCTACGGAACCCTCGAGGGCGAGTCCGACTCGCACTTGGCCGCTTTTTATGTTTTGTAAAGTAGGTAAAATAATTATTAAAATGTTCATGTTAATTCCATGTTCAATCTCCGTATTTTATATTAGTCATAGACATGAAATGCCAAATTTACGACAGCATAATGTTTGACAAAATCAGGAAAATAAACACAATGCTTTTTATAAACTGTATAATTGAATTATTTTCAAAGAATATATTTTGAATTACAACACAAATTGGTAATCGGTATCGTCAAAAATCAATAACATTTAATACATTGCACTGGAATCTGATGTTAATGATCATTTAGCTAAATCTCTGAACATTTAAGAAGCCAAATCTACTAACAAGTCAAGAAAAACCAACATAATGGGTCGGAAACAAAAGTATTGCAAACCCGAATGCGTATTCCCGATTGATTCTACCGGAAGAATAGAAAAACCAAAAGATTATAAGTTCAAAAAAAATATTCCCACACCCTGTTCTTCTTTTGATATTTACGAATACGGAGCCAAAAGAGACAATCGGGGAAGATGCAACATGATCGTCAATCGGTCTGATTGTAGCCCCTGCACCACTGTCTGCAATAAACATCATAAGCACGCCAAATGCACACCTTCAGATTCCTGTAATGTATCGTCGGAAACGTGCGAGCCTCCAAGGAAATGTCCCAAAACCCAACTACCAGTGCACAGACGCCGAGGCATGGGGTTTGGAGAAGGCTGTATATACTGCGTTCTACTTTGGATCCCAGTCCTGATAATCCTTGTCCTGTTCCACGCTTACGTTGTTCAAGGAATGATAGATTCAAAGAAGACTAAAACACATAAAGCTGTAAGAAGCATTCCGAATGTTGGAGACTTATTGCCTGCAAGAACCTCACCGTCTCCGTTCTTACGTGCTAGAGGGTACAGGGTAAACAATACTGTCGTATCTGAACTTGGATTTCAGGGTTTAAAACTCTCCGATTTGGGTTTTTGATTACTTTTTTATTATTATATTTACTTTTATCGGATGTTTTTTTCTTTTGTATGAATGTAGTTGGTACTCGGCTTGGCATGGTAATAACTATATATTTGACCTGCTTTTTTGGCTTCAGTTAAAATACAAAGACCCACAAGGAAATTAGAAGTAGATATATAATAAAAATACTAAGCTTAAACAATATTAAGCTCAAGACCCCACAGCAGGACGAACGATCACTGAAGATATCAGTACAGTGAGGATAATGTAAGCAACAACATTATAATACTCCGTAAAAAAGTAAAGGGTTACAAAAACAAGTCCATTTTAAATAATACTCCTTCATACTGTATTTCAACAATAATTTACTCGGAATTAAATAGTGACTTCAGCATTTTACATAGGATTTGCTTGAGCCAATGGTGGCTCAATTTATATTTCGGCTAAAATGAGACGGCCTGAAGCATCTACTGCGTACACGGGACGGATTCTGCGAGACCTGAAAAGTAGAATATGTATCTGAGTAAGTATTAGCCTTTCTTCTTCTTCATCGAGTGGATGGTCAACCTGACCAATCCTGGTGTCAGAGTTATTGAGCCGCCAAAGGCCTCTGACATGGCTCATGTAACGACTACCCTGCCATATAATATACCAACTGCTGCACCCCGCGCCCCTGCTGTGGTTAGTGATGTTGGCGACGAAGCCAATGTTGTTGTATTTGTTAGCAGCCAAAAGTGACATCAATCTTAATTCTTTCGTATTTCGGAAGGCACGTTAAATTGACGGTTCTGGTTGTTGAACTAATAAAAAAACCGGCCAAATGCGAGTTGGACTCGCGCACAAAGGGTTCCGTACTTTAAAAAACGGAAAATATCACGTTTGTTATATTATGGAAGCCTCTTTGAATATTTGAATTTGTTGAATTTTTAGTATTTGTTGTTATAGCGGCAATAGAAATATACCATCTGTGAAATTTCAACTGTCTAACTATCACCGTTCACGGACGGACGGACGGACGGACAGCGAAGTCTCAGTAATAGGGTTCCGTTTTTACCCTTTGGGTACCCTAAAAAACTAGTCACCAAAGTTGGCCGCTATCTTAACGAAATTATGATGATGATTAGCTTTAAGTTTTAGTCTAGATATTACCTGAGCCTAGCCCTCTTCTTCTTTTCTGCACTAGCGACCGCTACTGCCTGCGCTTGTGCCCCATCGTCACTTACTTCCTAGATATAAAAAAATAAGGGTCAACACAATGAAACCTAAAAAATGTCAGTCGCAACAGACTTAAGTAAAGTAAAGTATTAGCCTGTAATGTCCCACTGCTGGGCAAAAGCCTCTCATCTCACTGAAGATATCACTACAGTGAGGATGATTAGGCGTATCACCACGCTTGCCTAATGTGGGTTGGTGATCTCAAGCCGAGCCATGTTTGAAAAGTAAAAAAGCATTTTTTCGCTCGACCCGGGAATTTAAATAGACGTAAGAAAATGAAAAGTTGTTCGCTTCCTACTGGCCGATCTTCTTCTTCATCGAGTGGATGGTCAACCTGACCAACCCTCGTGTCAGAGTTATTGAGCCGCCAAAGGCCTCTGACATGGCTCATGTAACGACTACCGTAGAAAATAACCGGGAAAGACGGCTTAACGTGCCGATGAATAATATTAACAGATTGTTATGAAAACGTTTTGTATTTAACAAATATTTGACAGCGTAAAATTGTTAACATTTTAACGAATGTAAAATATCAATCAACCGTTTGAAACAGCCCACCCTAAGTAAGTGGTAAGTGGTAACCCAAAGAGTAAGTGGTTTACGATTGTGGTTTACCTCAACGGGTGATTCAGTGGTGGTCGCCTCCGGCGTGGCCTGCACTCGAGGCACAGGGAAGGGCGCTCCATACCTAGTGTTCACTCTGGGTTGGGTTCTGGAATCATGAGACATATCTAAAGGTTACCAATAGGATAAATTTATACTAATACTCGTATAATAAAGCTGTGTGCGTTTGTTTTGACGCGCTAATCTCAGAGATTATGATATTACCTACTAGCCGCGCCCCGCGGTGTTTCCCGCGTTGTATCGGTTCCCGCTTGAATTTCGGGATAAAATGTATCCAATGTGTTTTTCTGATGTATAATCTATATAACTGTAAAGTTTCATCCAAATCCGTCAAGTAGTTTTTACGTGAAAGAGCAACAAACATACATCCATGCATCAATACATCCATACATACATCCATCCTCAGACACTTTCGCATTTATAATATTAAATAGAAAGTAGGATAGGATACGATTCTGAAACTACCAATTCCATTTCAATAATTATTTTTGTAATTCATAGCCACATTCACCGGAAAGGTTACAGGTTAATTTATATCCAGAAATTCCCACGGGAACGGGCACCACGCGGGTAAAACCGCGAGGCACTGCTAGTCTAATATAATGATGAACAGTTTGATTTTGTTTTTTTTTAACGCTCTTATCTTAGAAACTACTAATTCGATTAGGATAATTATTTTTGTAATGCATAGCAACATTCAACGGGAAGGTTATAGGCTATTTTTATCCCGAAATTCCCACAACAATGAATAAAACCACGGGGCGCTACTAGGCAACGTTAAAGTGTTTCATCAGTCACAATTACTCCCATATAAATGTGTGATACGTTTGAGTAGAAATAACCAATTTTAAAAGACATTAATATTCTGAATACATATAGGACACCATTGTTATTTCAAAGTACATGGTTTGTACATAACTTGGTGACATGCATTCGTATGGAAACTTGTATTCACTTAACATACTTCTTGGACATTAAGGCCTTTGCCACACTTGTCGGATCTTCCGTCGCCGATCTTCCGCGACGGAACGCCAATACATATTATTACATATAACTAGCTGCGCCCCGCGGTTTCACCCGCGTTGTACCCGTTCCCGCGGGAATTTCGGGATGAAAAATAGATGTTGGCCGATTCTCAGACCTACTCAATATGCTCACAAAATTTCATGAAAATCGGTCAAGCCGTTTCGGAGTACGCGAACGAACACTGTGACACGAGAATTTTATATATAAGATATACTCTGCGACGGAACGACCGATCTTCCGCGTAGTGTGCCAGCTATTTGTGATTTATATGCAATAATATGTATTGGCGTTCCGTCGCGGAAGAACGGCGACGGAAGATCCGTCAAGTGTGGCAAAGGCCTTATAGTGCGTAAAGCCACTCGGATTTATGTTTTTTTTTACCAAAAAACTAAGACAATTAGCTAGTAATTTGACTAAGCGATATTAACGTAATGTTAAGCAACGTTAAGCTCGGACACAACTTGAATGGCTGACCCATTTGTATATTGTTATTTTTGCAATTCCTTTTTAAACTTAGCCGTGCTCCGATAGCCAACCGGTAAACTAACGGAATGAGACAATGCATCGTTACTAGGTAATGTATCGTTTGCAATCGTTAGACCATGTCGGTGGTCTTTAGGCGGTCAAACAAACTCCAACGCTAGTGTTGGCCACTGAGTACTGACCTACACGAACTCACTTACGTTAACTTCTGTTTGATTTAAACCGATCTATAAAAGGTGATAACTATGAATCATCTTTGCAGGTTAACAGCCAACCCTGGTTTTTAAACGCCTATAGAATCTTTAAACACAAGTTTTACCAATTCAAAACAGACGCATTGCTCAATGTAACTAATATTATTCTCAACGGCCACTGACCTTGCGCCGAATGCAGTGGCGACGGCTGTGGCACCCTCCTGTCCATCATTTTCCTTGTCATCTGATTCTTCGATGTCATTTCCATTTTGGTTGACATCCAAACCGCTTTGGAGTGACCCCTGACCTTTAAACTGGGGTATTTGACCTTGGGTACCTGGTCCTTGGAATTGGGTTCTGTCTCCTTGGATTTGGGTGCCTTGTCCTTGGTACTGAATTCCTGGTTGACCTTGGAATTGGTTTCCTTGAGCTTCTTGCCCTTGGTATTGGATACCTTCAGGTTGGTATTGGGTACCTTGTCCTTGGAATTGAGTTCCCTGAGGAATGAACTGAGGATTTTGGGGTGCCAAGTATTGGGGCTGGAGGTACTGAATTTGAGGAGTTTCCTGAGCTGGTAGGAACTGAGATTGAGTGTATTGGTTGTTAGGTTCTGCTTGCTGAGGTTGGTATTGGTTCTGAGCTATTTGGGGAGCGGTTTGGTCTTGGGTAGCTAGCTGAGGCTGGTAATATTGGTTCTGGGGAACACCTTGGTCCTGGGATGCTAGCTGAGGCTGGTAATATTGGGTCTGAGGAACACCTTGGTCCTGCGATGTTAGCTGAGGCTGGTAATATTGGTTCTGGGGAACACCTTGGTTCTGGGGAACACCTTGGTCCTGGGATGCTAGCTGAGGCTGGTAATACTGATTCTGAGGAATTTGTTGCTGAATTTGCTGATCTTGCGGCAAGAATTGAGGCTGAACATACTGCGTTTGAGCTTGTTGGCCCGCTACTACAATAGGCTGTTGGTAGAACTGGTTTTGGTTTGACGCATCATTTGTGTTTTCTGGAGCAAAGTTCTGGGGAATCAGCACAGGCTGAGCTTGGTATTGAGGGTAAGCTTGGGGTGTTTGGAAACTCTGAGGCTCGTATTGAGCATTACTTGGCTGAACATAGAAGTTAGGTTGGAATTGAGCTGGTGATTGCAAAACTACACCCTCAGGCTGTTGTGGAGCTATCTGAGGCTGATAACTAGTCTGATACTGAGGTTGAGATTGAGCTACTTGTACAATAGGCTGTTGGAAACTACCTTGGAAACCTTGAGCCAATTTCTGTTGCTGAGCCAAAACCGACGGCAGAGCAGCCAAGTGAGTAGGACCGTCGAAACCAACTTGTTTCTGAGAAGTTTGAGGCTGTACTAATGCTCCAGAGACTTGGAAAGGCAAGAACTGAGGCTGAAGCTGCAACTGCGCTAAGGAACTCAAGAATAATTCTCCAGGGTATTCTTGCACTTTCTGCTTTGTCACTTCTACTGATATTTTTCCGTTCTTCTTTGGTTCATTGAGGACCTCTTCCTGGTTGATTTCTGTGGTTGAGGAGACGGTTGTGGGTGCTTCCGTGGTGGTTCTGGCGACCTGTCTTGGTTCTTGAGGGGCTGGTACGCGGTTTCTGTTATCTTTGGCTTGAGCGGCCTCTAGTTCTCTTTGTCTTTGGTACTCTTTGTACCTTTCTTGTTGTTGTTGGTACTGAAAGTAATGAGTTTCGTTAGTATTTTTTTTATTGTTTTTAAATGTTGTATGTAAGATGTATGTTTTGTAAGAAATGTATATTGCAATAGCTTAAATGCCTTGTCACATACTTGTTACTACTAAATGAGATACTTATGAAATATTTCTTATAGATTATAATACGTTAAACAACAAAAGTATACAATTCCTTCGTTCATATTTTTTGATAACATCTGAGTTTATTGTTGTTTGTCCAGATTTTAGATAAAACTGGTTATATAAAAGCACAGACTTTATTGTTAGAAATAGGTAAATAGACTGCTTTTAGTATTTATTGGTTTTTATCTCAAACAAGATTTTAAAGGTCTACCCGTTCATACTTGTTTATACATAACTAGTAACGCCCCGCAGTTTTGCTCGCGTTGAGCCCGTGACATTTTTTTTAATAAAACGTTGGGGGCTGGAAGAAGGGGAAAGTTTGAAATGTGTGATGACTAGTATTTTTGGGTTTTGACATTTTTTGGGGCTGGTGGTTTGCGTTTTGCATTGTTTTATTACAATTAGCCTATACATTTATACTAATACAATAAATCTGAAAAATTTGTTTTTCTGTTTTTTCTTTGTTAAACATACAAATCTCAGAAACTACCAATCCGATTTGAATAATTCTTTTTGTCATGGATAGCCACATTCGATGGGATGAGGCTATAGCAGCGCCCCGCGGTTTTACCCACGTTGTGCCCGTCCCTTTGGGAATTTCGAGATCAAATAGCCTATAGCCTTCCTCGATAAATGAACTATCCAATACTGAAAGTATTTTTCAAATCGGACCAGTAGTTCCTGAGATTAGCGCGTTCAAACAAACAAACTCTGCAGCTTTATAAAATGAGTATAGAAGTATAGATTATTTATCTCTAAATTTCTACGGAACCAGGCACTCTGCGGTTAATACCGCGAAATGCTGCTAGTCCGTAAATAATGTAACTTGCAATTTACCTGAGACTGTTGAAAATCTTTATCCAAGTTCTTCAGATCGTTGTTAAAGCTTGGGCCGCTGTACTGCTGGCCACTGATAGGTGAAGGTTCGAAGAGAGGCAGCTGTTCCTGTCCTGGAAGACCCTGGACGGAGACGTCGGGGCCTGGCGCTGCTGTGGGCCCGGTTGAGGGGATCCGAGGGTCCAGTGGGGGCAGGTATGTTGGGGGCTGGAAAAAGGGGATAGTTTGAGATGTGTGTTGGCTGGTATTTTTGGGTTATGAATTTTTTTTGGGTCTGGTGGTTTGGGTTTTGCATTGTTTTCTGATTAAGTGTTTGAAAGAGTTGGAAGGCGCAGGAAGGTTTTTTTTTATTAAGTATTTTTTACGTTATGGAATCAGTATAAATAAGGGTTATAAGTTACGGGTATAAGAGCTCGATGTTTAACGATTTGTAAACAGTTGGTAATTCTCATTCAAAGTCAGATTCTCACTAAAAAGTTTTTAATATCAAAGGTATTTACTCACCCCTCTCTGAGGCAGTTCGAAGGAGGGTCCGTTGGGCCTCCACCCGCTCGGCGGGTACGGCGCCGGCGCCTCCGCCACCGCACACGCCACCAAAGTCAATAACAACAAACCCTATAACAAAAGGATAATCTTTAAGATATAAAAATGAATCGCTGAATGTGTTGCTAGGCGCAAATCTTGAGAACAGTAGAACCGATTTCGTTAATTTTTAAAAATAATATTCCTTGAAGTACGAGGATAGTTCTTACAACTCGGTAGCTCGGTAGGTAGCAGAAATAAATCTTATTTAACAAAAATTCTTTAACAAAAAGCTTATTTAAGATTAGCTAGTCCAGTGCGTTTGAAATGACAGCGAAAAAAGTTCAATAAGCAATTGAAAACCATTGTAAGCTTAAATAAAGCTTAGCTTAGCTTAGTTCTTTAGCAGAAAAAAAACACAGAATTCAAAAAAGGAAGAGGGTTTAAATTCGGATATATCTATTCTTTTTTATAACTTGGTCATAATTTATGGTCCATATTTAAAAAAATATTTTTCTGTCACACGGATTTTTTTCAGTGAGTTATTTAAAAAAAAATTTAAATATCTTCAACGATTAAAAACTATTTTTCAACCCTTATTATAACCAAATAATTATATATATTATTATACACAACACTGCACTATAAAACAACGTGTAATCACCTTCATTTTCGTTGACTTTCGCTTACTATTCGGCGCGTGCGCATTGCTTTTATAGACTATTCAGATTGTCAATTGTTATTCAAAAGGCGTTCTTTTGCGACCTTTACCAATATGCAGGGATGGCGTTTGATAAAATGCGTAATGGGTATTGTGGTAGTAATATTGAGAACCAACTTGCAGGTCCACCACTATTTAGATGGGTGTCCGTTAGTGGCATTTCTGTCGTTCTTTCTTTGCCCAGCAGTGGGACATTACAGGCTAATGCTTACTTTTTTAATAACTCACCGACAATAGTGTTTATTAATCTTTAACACTTTCCTAGATTTTTCTACAAGATTTCAAAATCAATTTACCCAAATTGGTTCAACAGTCTCTAGTTTCTGTGACCAAACGTCAATTCAATTTTATATCAATTAATACTAGTAGTGCCTGTTCCCATACAAATTTCGGGATAAAATCCTAACCAATATTTTAAGTGCGAAAGTAACTCTGTTTGTCTGTCACGCTTTCACGCCAAAACTACTGAACCGATTTGAATGAAATTTGGTGCACAGTTAGTCCAGAGCCTGAGAAAGGACATAGGCTACTTTTAATCCCGAAATTCCCGCGGGAACGGGTACAACGGGGGTGAAACTGTGGGACGCGGCTAGTAGCCTATAACCTTTCTTTTGAACGTATCTATCCAATACAATAAGAATTATTCGAATCCGATTCGTAGTTCCTGAGATACGCAGACTTTTAAGACTAGCAGCCTAGGACAGGCAAACAACTCTACCCTAGGGTAGAGTCTGTACCATTAAAAGCCTTTCAAATTTCAGCAGAATTTATGACAGATGACGCCATTGTTATCAAAGTGCATAATGTATTCCCAGAAGACCGAAAACATGTCGAATTTCAAAGATAGTGGGAAAGTTAGTCCTAACAGAGATGGGGCAAAAATAATCGTATTCGATTGAATAAAGGTGTTATCGATTATGATATTGAATTGAATCGAGTATTTATATCGATACAGATATTAGGGTGCTAACTGGTGGTTCCAAAGATAGAAATACATAAAAGCTACCTACATACAAACAAAACTACACACCAACTTACATCACTACATATTATAAAACAAAATCCCCGACCGCGTCTGTCTGTTCGTGATAAACTCAAATACTACTGCATTGATTTTGACGTGTTTTTTCTAATAGATAGAGTGATTCAAGAGGAAGATTTATATGTATAAAACATTTCGAAATTCTCACGGGAACGGGCACAACGCGGGTAAAACCGCGGGGCCCTGCTAGTTTAAATATAAAGAAAGATTGCTAAAAGCATCTTACTTCTTAAATCTATAAATACTTTAACCCACAGGATATGATCAGCGAATCGGAATCGAGCTCGTTAATTAAAATATCGACATTTTTCTCGAACTTTAAAAGACTTTATCGATAAAATCTTGAGAGACTTAATCGATATCAAAGTTTAATCGAAGCCGACACTTCACTGTGATTCAATTTTGATAAAAATTAGTGCGAACTTCAGACGTTTGAAATTGCTATTTTTGAAAATATTACACTGAGATATTATCTTATTTTGTAATGTACTTTATTTATTGGAAATAACTTCCATTTTCCATGGTTGAAAATCAAAGTTCACATCATGTTTGCACTCAAGAATTTCCTGATCTTTTTTAATTAACCTTCTCGAGACAAGGATTAAGAAAAATGGTTCCTCAAGTTTAAGCGGACACGACTCATTTTTGAATTGAAACTACTATTGCGAATATACTTCGCTCTTATTTTCCACTAGCAGCGCCCTGCGGTTTTACCGGCGTTGTACCCGTTCCCGTGGGAATTTCAGGATGAAAAGTAGCCTATAACCTTCCCGTTGAATGTGGCTATCCATTACAACTAGATTTTTTCCAATCGGACCCGTAGTTCCTGAGATTAGCGCGTTCAAACAAACAAACAAACTCTGCAGCTTTATAGTATAATATTAGTATAGATTAAAGAGGTAAAATTTGTAAGTTTGTTTTTTTGTATGTTCAGCTAATTTCGGAAATCACCAGTCCGATTTTATTTTATTGTAATAGAAAGCCACATTCAACGGGCAGGTTATAGGCTATTTTTCATCCCTAAATTCCTACGGGAACGGACACAACGCGGGTAAAACCAGGGGTGCTGCTAGTTAATGATAAGCGTACTAAGTTATGTATACCTAAACGCGCCTGGCTTCTCTCCAATTGAATCTATTGTACTATTTGGCTCTACTCCTGCATCTGTAATGGATCGCAGATCATGGGAGTTGGTTTTCGCTGATATTACTAAATAATACTTTAGTGGTGCCCTGCGACTTTGAATGAGGCAACCTACTAATGTACTGTTGACAAGCCCGTTGGCACAGTAACAGTGAGAGCGCTTACTGTGTCGGGGGTTGCGGGTTCGATTCAACGGAGTCAACAATATGTGAAGACATAGTTGTTGGCGACGACGTCTGGGTGTCAATTAGATATTCTTATGAAGTATTTGTGTTTGTATATTTAGTATCAGTTAGTTAGATTCAATAATACAAGCTTAGAGCTTACTTTGGGTGTAATGAACCGTGTGTGATTTTGTCCGGTATATTATATTATATATTATTATTATATATATTATCGAGACTAATATTATAAAGACGTAAAATTTGTATGTTTGTTTGTTTGTATGTTCGAGCTAATCTCGGGAATTATCAGTCAGTTGAACCCGCCACCCCCGAGACAGTAAGCGCTCTCACATGCCACTGTGCCAACGGGCTTAACAAAACAAATAACAAACTAATTAACAAAACAATTACTTCTTACTTAGTCTTGCCTCATTTACACTATCTAGGTTCTAGGTTAGTATTCTAGGTAGGTAACCTATTATCATTTTGAGTCACCAGAATTTTCTTCAAATTGAAATTACTAACGAATACAAAGTCTTTTGAAGGCGGTACACGATTCGTTCTTGACCGTTCTTGGTTGTGAATATTAATCGTTGTTATTTAGCCTCCAAATAAAATTGATCTCAAATTCCTTCGTAAATTAGGTTGGAATACTGTAAAAATATATAAGTGTGCATACTAGTTTTATATCCAGGGTTTTCTTGTATTTTCGCCTTGATTTTTATCTTGGTAAAATAGTTGTAAATGGCAAAATGAATTTAATGTATTGTTTATTTTCTTTTCTTGCCTTCCTTCGTAATAATATGAGAAACGGTGAGATCATTTTTGATGATCCTTTAAATTATGCATAACTTGAAGAATCACATATACAGGGTATCCCACGACTTTACAGCATGAAGGAAAGTCTGATACCTAATGTAAATATTGAAATCAAAAAGATTTCACTTAGCGGAAAAAGTCCTGTTTTGAAAGTAATAAGAAACAAAAACTGAATTAAGACACGTATAAAATATGAATACAATAAAATAGTTTTCTTGAATTGGTAAAAAAAAACACTGTTTTAATAACTTTCTGTATTCAACGTCCTTCCTTTCTTCATTATTTTTAGGTATAAAATAATGAAAACTGCAAAGAGCTCCTAGTTAGGGTTCCGTAGCCAAATGGCAAAAACGGAACCCTTATAGATTCGTCATGTCTGTCTGTCTGTCTGTCCGTCCGTCTGTCTGTCTGTCTGTCCGTATGTCACAGCCTTTTTTCTCCGAAACTATAAGAGCTATGTTGTTGAAACTTAGTGTGTAGATGTATTCTGTGAACCGCATTAATATTTTCACACTAAAATAGAAAAAAAATAAAATTTTAGGGGGGTCTCCCATACTTAGAAATGAAAAAAATATTTTTTTTTTCATCAAACCCATACGTGTGGGGTATCTATGGATAGGTCTTCAAAAATGGTATTGAGGTTTCTAATATCATTTTTTTCTAAACTGAATAGTTTGCGCGAGAGACTCTTCCAAAGTGGTAAAATGTGTGTCCCCCCCCCTGTAACTTCTAAAATAAGAGAATGATAAAACTAAAAAAAATATATGATGTACATAACAATGTAATCTAACACCGAAAATTGGTTTGAACGAGGTCTAGTTAGTAGTTTTTTTTTTACGACATAAATCGTAAACCGCAAAAAAATACTGATTATTCATTCAATAACTCAAATGTAAATAAAAAAACATTTATTTCAAGAACTTCTTTATTATGTTACTCGCTGCTACGGAACCCTTCATGGGCGAGTCCGACTCGCACTTGGCCGCTTTTTTTTAAATTTAGGGCATAAAATGAAACAAAGTTGAAAATTTCTTTAAAAAGTTTGTATTTCATATTTCGTACAAAATAGATTAATATTCAATTGTTTTGCGGTATGAGATTGCTAGTATATCGATATATTAAAATGTCCTACTAATATTATAAATGCGAAAGTTGTATGTATGTATAACTATATTGTTGTTACTCTTTAACGAAAAAACTACTGGACGGATTTGCATGAAACTTTACAGTAATATAAGTTATACATCAGAGTAACACAAGGGATACATTTTACCCTGTAACTCCCGCGGGAACAGGCACAACGCGGGTAAAACCGCGGGGCGCGGCTAGTATTGTATAACTTTACATTTGTCCGGCAAACCGCTATGAGGCTATGTATGTCCAGCATAATAAATAGGTGCACTCATAATATGGTTATAGTAAATTGTACTTAATTATGAACACACTGCAATCATAATACATAGTTACTTATCTGTTAATTAACTGTAATTAGATAATTGCGATAAACATTACAATATACAAATATATCTACGAGTATAATTAACTTATCCTCTGTATAAATAATGTAGAATTAGTATTCTGTGGCATTCTAGTAATATTAGTACCAGATTTAATCCTAGGCTTAATATTTTTCCTAGACACTTTACACCTGCCAAAATTAGGCATTAAATAGTAAAGTTTTCTGCTATGGATCTCATTGTATACAATGTTATTATTATTATCAAAAACAAAACTCAATGGCACCCCATTACCTATAACACCAATTTCAACCAAAGAGTCCGCAATCGAATTCAACCGATAAAGACCTCTTTTGCCGTAATGAATTAAATGAACTACGTCATTCACGTCCACAGATAAAGAATACATCTCATTCAAAAAAGGAACCGCTTGCTTCGCGCCCTTTTTTAACCTATAGACAACAGATTCGGACACAAAATAAATGTCATCTCGATAATCGATTACAAAATCATCGATCAAAAAATTAGATAGAGGTGGGATAACTTTGCTTAGTTTACCATCCATAGTAAATAAACCTTTAGTTTTAAATTCTGTATAATATAATATTTTATCCTTAAAATGCATATGCCATATAGTTTTATCAAATAAACCTATGGGCACAGTTGTGTTTAAAATAGGGTTGTGCTTATAAATCCCGCCAGCGCCACCGATATAAACATCTCGAGTTGATTGATCGACTGTTCTTGCGAATGAAAAATCAATATTGGGAACTATTTTAAACTCTATATCGTCCAAATCGAATGCTGCAGTATAATCGATTTTGCTGTCATCGTAGTGGAAATAGACTATATTTTGTGCTCGATCGATCGCCAGTTGTCCGGACACCCGGTATCCGTCTAAAATTGGTGTTTTTGAATAGCATACTCCTTCTAGGCAAGCTTGGCAACCTCTTAATGAATTGGCTCTTGATATTAAGACTGTAGATGCGATTAAATAGAATAGCAACATTCTGAAAAGAAAAAAAGTAAGAAAATAAAGACATTGGGAGTCACCGCTGTCAAAATTATGGTGATCAAAAGGGCAATGGCCTTTCGCTTACTAAATTCTAGTAATCGGTAAGAACGATTAGCTTGTCTGTAATGTCGCACTCTGTGGTCGCACAACTGAGCAAATGCCTCTCGTCTCACCGAAGATATCATTACAGTGAGGAGGATTAGGCGTACCTAATCACCACGCATGCAAACGGATTGGTGATCTCAAACCCGAGCCATGTTAAAAAGTAGGAAACATGTTTTCGCTCGACCTGGGAATTGAACCCAGGTCTTCAGTCTTGGCAGGCGAGTGCTCATACTACTTGACCACTAAGGCGTAATAACGATTATTCAAACACCAAACTTGAGTTATCTATATCTTAAATAAAAAAATAACCATTAACATTATTTATTGTCTGTTCAATCAGCTAAGAATACCATCTCAAGTTGTTTATGAGCTGCGCAGTGACTATAGAAGATAGACACACACGCTGATGGACACGTCAAATTTATAACGCCCCTTTTTTGTGTGGGCGACCAAAAAGTTATCGTTATTTAAAACATTTCTTTCCTTTATCCAAAGATTTTATACCGTTTTTCTAGAAAGATCTGAACAAATTCGCCCAATTACTAACTTCAAGAAAGTATTGATTTCTTTAGGTACGTTAGTACGCATAATATTCCTCAGTATACTGATTCTTAGCGAAAATTCTAGAACATTCCAATTCAACCCACCTGTAAGCATCTTATTTAGAATCCGAATTGTAAAAATAAAATTCGCGGTAAAATCACTGTAGTGTCACTTATCACCATAGACAAAAAATCTGCAAGCCTATTGGATAATCCGTAAATTAACGTTTTTTTTTTAATGTCGTAGAAATAATTATAATTCCACTCTCTCAACGATGATTCTCCACAAAATTGATAAATAGATTGAATAATAAAACAAAGCGCTAACTAAATATTTAGATAACCTTTATAACCGATGCTTTGTAAACAATTATGCAAGATATCAATTTTATTATTGCCTCGTGCCCTGGTTTCACTTGAGTTATTGTTATATAGGATGTCCCGCGGCTATGCAACATATTACTAGTTTTTGAAATCGATACACACGTGTTTGTCATGTCAACCAAGGTTTAAGAAAAAATAAGGGGTAAAATACGTACCCTACAAATTATGTAAAGTAGGTACCTACTTTACTTTAGTTTTGGACACCCTGTATAACTATCGGGAAAAGCGAGATACTTACGTAGTTAGTTTAAATTTTTGACTTAACTAAGCTAGATTACCTTTGGAAATCAGAAAATATAATTTATTGCTACGAAACTATGTATACAATAAATAAATAAACAAACATACAAATGAAACAAAATAAATAAATTTTAATTTTGATTATAATAGGTACTAGCTGACCCGGCGAACTTCGTACCGCCTTAGCGTAGCAATGATGCACTACACTCCGAACAAACAATGCTCTTTCAATATAGTCTATGGCTGTGAATGACATTGACATTCGTTACGCGTGTTTTTTTAAATATGCAAAATTAAATGTATATTTTTCAATATTTCTGAGAGATTTTCTTAATATTTTTTTCCGTAAGAACCTTCTCCTTATAATAACAAATACAACAAAAAAAGAATTAGTGAAATCGGTCCAGCCATTCACGCGTGATGCGACGACAACAAAAAAAGGGTTTCATTTTTATATAAATAGATTATTATCATAACTTTTGACTGACAGATACATTTTGACATAACAACTGCAGTGTTGCCTAATTAGTCCTTTTGGAGCCTAGATGACCCCTTTTTATTAGACTTTCTTGGTTGGTTTAGTCCCATCATATTTATATATATCACCTTATACTATACTTTAGGTTGGTGCAATTTTTCTATGAAGATATTTTTCAATAATAATGTCCAAAAATAAATGAAAAGGGGCTTTCTTCAATTTTATATTACACTAGCTGCGCCCCGCGGTTTCACCCGCGTTGTACCCGTTCCCGCGGGAATTTCGGGATGAAAAATAGATGTTGGCCGATTCTCAGACCTACTCAATATGCTCACAAAATTTCATGAGAATCGGTCAAGCCGTTTCGGAGGAGTACGCGAACGAACACTGTGACACGAGAATTTTATATATAACCTCTAGACACCGAAGTCTCTTTTAAAATCATTTGTGACTACGGCCGAATGTACTAAATAAAGCATTAAATCATTATTGCTGCAAAGGCCGAGACCTTTCAAGTTAAATAAATCGTAAACTAAGGGATTCCAGAGTTTTCACTAAAACAAATGTTTTTTAGTATTTTTTATAAAAGATATTAAGCATGTTTGTATTTAGGTATATTTTGTTCTATAAATAGGACTTCCGGTCGTTAATGCATAAGTAGGTTAGTTGTATAAATTAAACAAATAATTTAATTTGTTCAGACAATTTTAATCAAATGACACAAATTAAGAAACAAAAAACACAGTTTTATATTTTTTTATCAATATATAACAAAATAGTCATAGTCTATCTAATCAACAATCATTTTTTACTTTGTTTGATAAAAAAATCTAGAAAATCTTAAAGCTAAACAACATAATTATTGGACCTGAACTGCGAGTGCCCCCACGCGTACGAACTCGAGCACCGGCACGGGGCGTCTGCCCCGACTTCGACGACCGGCTGTAGTCCTGCCGACGCCACTAGGACCAGCTCGAACGTCTAGCAAGTTACTCTCATTATCGCTGTCACTTGAATCTTCATCTTCCGATGATTGGGTTGCTTCACTCCTATCATCGGTAGTTATTAAACTCCCAACAAAATCTTCATCATCACCCGAGTCTTCAAACTCGGAGTTATTTAAAATTTCCGTGATATCGGTTACTTGTAACGCTGAAAATAATAAATACCTACTATTAGTATTAACGCCGAAAGTACTATAAATACGATCAATTCCATATACCTAAAACATAAAGTCCAACCGAAGGGCCTATTTATAGGTTTAATTTATTTACGACGGTATAATTACTTAATTATTTTGTATTCCTCTCCAAAATTAAGTGAATTCGATATAATGTTTAATTACTAACATTCCTATAAAAAAAATAAACTAAAACAAGTAAATTTATCAAACAAAAAACAAATTCTACTTACCTCGTCGACCACGTGCCGCCATTGTTGTCAACTCGTGAGCACGCAGCGCAATAATGGTGGCCACTCGAAAAGAAATTTCTATCGAAATCCAAGGACAAACTATCGCCATTGCTTTATTTTCATTGGTTAAAAGAAATCACACGACCATAACATATTTAGCGGGAAAAAACAAACACTCGGGAATTGATGCTATAAAAAGGATGGCCGGTCGCACTCGAAGCACAATGTTCGGAAAGGATCGGCCTTTACATCAAGATTTATTTAATACTATATATAGCACTCCAGGTGTCTAGAGGATAAGATGATACCGATCGTGTACGTACATTCTACCAAATTCTACTAAAAACTGTTCAACTTTGCCAATTTTAATGGCAACTCTGCACAAAATGTCCGACGGTAATTCTGAAAAAGATAAATTGGATCCTCCAAGTTCCAAAAAACTTAAAATTGATCATGAAAATGGAGAAAGTGTGAGTGAAGTTCAGTTGGAACTGAAAGACTTTATCTTAGATAAAATATTGAGCAACAATACAAATAGGAAAACAGTTTGTTTGTTAGGAAAATTCAAGGACAAGAGTGGCGTGGCTTTGGTTATTTTAGAGAAAAACGCTTTCAAAGAGGAAGATTTAGATGAGAATGGTTATTTCTCTGTTGAAACAGAGTTGCGTACGTTTTTCAAGAACGATATTTACGGTAATTTCGAGTGTTTTCCCCGTCCTGCGATAAATGGTAAGTGAGATTATTCCCGCGCCTTTTTGTTCAACCCAAACACACACTTTCGAAATTCAAATTCAAGGTGTCTTGTCTCGTTTCGTGGTAAAAAGATTAGTCATCATTTAAAAATCTATTTTATAAAATTTCGTGAGTGTTTTATTAAGTTTCTTGTTTATTTTTGTAACTTTTCGCTTTTCATTTATTTCCTGGTGAAAAATGATATTATTTGCTGAAATTACGTCACTTTACCATATGTTGGCAAAAATATAATTTTTAAAACGTAAATTTTGTTTAAGATAATCAGTGTTGTAAATAACGTGTAGTTAGATAAAGACATTAAGGTCATTTGTAAGCAAATACGTACAACAATGTCAATGATGAATTGATTTCTCTTTGTTCAATCAAACATGCATTATAATGTTAACTTTCAACCAATGAAAGAGAAATAAAGTGCAATATGGTAATTATATTCCTAATTGTTATTGGCATTATAAACCTATTTGAAGGATTATTTCCACTAAAATGTAATAGAATTGCTAAATTATAGAAAAACATATCTTAATTTGTTAATATAGTCTACACTAATATTATAAAGAGGAAAGATTTGATTGTTTTTTAGTTTGTTTGCATTGAATGGGCTCCGAAACTACTTGACCGATTTGAAAAATTCTTTTTGTAATGGAAAGCCACATTCAACAGGCTATATTATATAGATAGGTTCCTCTAGGTTCCATTATGTTCAACGAAATGGATTTCACAATACCTACATAATTTTTTATTATTATTTGGGATTCATTACTATTAGGTTAATTATTACTAACCAATCTCTGATTAAATTTTACTTACCTTGATGAAAGCTATGTCGAGTAACATCAGATAGTTAAAACTATTTTTAAATGTAACAATTCCTATCAAACTGCATTTTCACCAAGTGCTTTGAACAGTTTCAAAATTTTCAAATTTACTCTTTAACTGAATGAAAGACTGAGCAACCAATATAATTTGAAACTGTACCGAAAACTAAGTGAAAATGCAGCATTTATAAGGGTTCCCTACCCTCAAACAAGCTTAATCTTCTTAAACTTCAGAGCTGGTCTCTTGTTGATGGAGTTTCTTCCACTTTTCCTGTCCTTATCCATTTGCTATAATCATCTCTATCTGTTCATGCAATCAACAACCTATAATAAATCATACTTTCCTGTCACTTCCAGGTGTAAAAACTAATATCATCTACCCGGCTACAGAGAAGCACATCGCTAAGTTCAGCCAACAAGAGCTACACATTGTGCTTGAGACACCCGAGCTTTACGAGAAGTTGACTCTGCCACATTTACAGAAAGAACAGTTTAATTTACAGGTTTGTGACTCGTTTGTGTTACACTATTGGTACGGTCAGCCAAAAATGTGGTCTACCACCCTATGGTTGAGATTCATTTGAACGTCATGAAACAACAAGGTCAATTTTCCCTGGCAATAAGATTGTCATAACATAATTGTGCATAGAAAAGTCAACCTTAGCGATCGTTACATCTCGCAGAAACTTTTGTCAAAAGTGGTAGACCGCTTTCTTGGCCGACCGTACTATAGTAGTTCAAAAAAATTGTTTTACCTACTTTGTACCTGTAATTTTGTGCCCTTTTCATGTCTGTTAATCTATCTTTTGGTCTTAACTGCATGAAAATGTATTGATCATTTCTCAGTTTATGAGAAATAAAAACTGTGCAAAAACAATTTAACACTTTTATATAGTAAATATAACTTTTTAACGGGACATTTTAAACTTTCTAAGACGTAAAAGTACAACAAATAAAAATGTTATTTACTATCTCCAATCAGTCAGTAAAACCCAGTAGGTATATAAACATCGGGTTTCCCCTCTTTAAAGTAGGCAGGAAATACAGATTTGTAAATGATCAAAGTAATATAATTTTAGTCAAAAGGGTACATATTCATATTTTGAAATAATCGAATTTTGAAAATATGAAGATGTATTTTTGAAAATTCAATGTGCATCAAATATGATACAGTACTTGATGTTTAAGTCCGTTATCATTTCAGTGGGTATACAACATTCTAGAAGGCAAGAGTGAGCAAGACCGCATCGTTCATGACAACAAGTGTGACCGTGAAGGGTTTGTCCTACTACCAGATTTGAAGTGGGACGGGATCACTAAGGAGACACTTTACTTGCTAGCTATAGTTAGGCAGAGAGATATAAAGAGTTTGAGAGACTTGGATGGCAGCCACTTAGCGCTTCTGAAGAGAATTAGGGACGAAGGAAAGGTGTGTATAAGTCTCATGTATATTTGTATTTTACTACCAGCGGCCCGCGGTTTTAACTGTGTTGTCGTCGGAATTTCCGTATAAAACATAGCCTAATATATAAATAACCTTCCTCTTGAATATAGCCACCCAGTACAAAAATAATTATTCAAAATCGGACTGGTAATTCCCGAGATTATCCTGGACAAACAAAATTATTAATTTTACATCATTATAATAATAGTATAGATTTTATTGTATACTTTGATTTATTAACATTCATAAATATCTGCTTACACATTTACTTGAACGCACCCTCCCAGTTTTAGCTCTACGGTCAGCCATTTGAGCTGTATGTTATTCCATCAGTCATTCAAGACAGAATAGTATGAGGGAGAGAGTACTGTTATGACTAATTCCGTGAATTTCATGTTACAGAAAAAGATATTAGAAAAGTACGGAGTACCCGGCAGCCAGTTACGAATCTACCTCCACTACCAGCCTTCCTTCTACCACCTACACATCCACTTCACCTATCTCCGGCACGAAGCGCCCGGCATCTATGCAGAGAAGTCCCATCTCCTCGACACGGTCATCAGTAACCTCGAAATGATCACCGATTACTACAAAAAAGCAACCCTCCCATTTACCATCAGAGAAATGGACAACATTTTCAATATCTACGAGACCAATGGACATGTACAAAGAATCAAGATTGTAGATAAGTAAATTGTTGGTGGTGATAGCAAAATGTTGATCAAAAACGTTTTTATGGAGCTCCGCTCCCGATTGAGGAGTTGCAATGTCTTCATAACGACGGGAATAGATTTTAGTAAAAATTACAACTTGAAAATAAGTATTCAAGCCAATTGTATAGTGTTCAACTATTACGATGATGATCGCAAGAGACGAGACAGTCTGTCGTCTATTGAAAGTCTTTCCGACTGCTCCGAAGATGAATCTGATGTTACAACAGTAATACAGATACAAGAGTACTGTCAAATCATACCAAATTCCATGTCCAGTTTAAAAATAGACAAAAATACCATATCATTCAGGATACTGACTGAACCGAAGAAAGGTGGCAACTTTTACAAGGAGATACTCGCCACCAAAAATGATAATGCAATAAAAGTGAATAGCTTGAAAATTAACGTTAAAACAGACACTGATGTGAAGTTAATTTGTGCTAATTGTTCCAATATAGTTTCTAACGGCTTAGTTAAATTTGATAGGGTTCTAGAGTTACCATCGTCCAACATTGATATGTCCGAGTGGTTTTGCCACGGACACTGCCACGGGAACACTTCGCAAACAGAAGTAGTTGTCATGAAACAAAACAAAACCGATTTTTTGTACAGACTTACATATTTTGTTGTCAATGTAACTCTCTTGTCAGAGAAAACAAACAAGTTCAATTCGAAGAGAAATGTTTATCACTGCAACCGATGCTTGGCTTGGCTCGGCTTAAAAGATAAAGACACAGTCAAATTGTACAATTCAGATGTTGTATTTAACTATAATAACACAGAAAATAGAGTTTTTAATCATAATATATCAGAAAAGAATATACCTACAAATGATTTTATTTACACAATTGAAAAGTTAATTAAAGAATTTGACCTAGGATTTCAATATACTGTTATGTGCAAAATTGTGCTTGAATGTTGTGTATCTTCTGCTAAGAAACAATATATACTGATTTGGGTGATGGACAAAGAGTTACAAGTGTTGAGAAATAACGGAGAGTACATAGTGAATGAGAAGATAGTGTTACAATCACATTTTTTGACCAAAATTCTTTATAAAGTGGAGTTGTCTTTTAATAGTGAAGTCGAGTCCTGGCTGGCCGACCCGAGTGTGGTTTCGAGTGACATTTCAAAGAGTATGTTCAGCAACGGACTGGAACAGCTTGAGGAAATGTCCATGAAGGTACCGGAGTCATTCCGAGTGGCAAACGGATATTTTGTAAGCTATCTCAAAGTTTGAATTGGGAATAAATATTTGCAAATTATTTTGTGTTTGCTTTTATATGCATAGCTCACCTTTATCAATTTAAATATTGATAATTATATTATACTAGCTCCGCCCCGCGGTGTTTTGTATCGGTTCCCGCGGGAATTTCGGGATAAAATGTATCCCATGTGTTATTCTGATGTACCTATAACTTACATTACTATAAAATTTCATCCAAATTCGTCCAGTAGTTTTTACGTGAAAGAGCAACAAACATACATCCATACATACATACATACATCCATCCTCACAAACTTTCGCGTTTATAATATTAGTAGGATACCTTTATACACTAGTTATTACACAAGACACACAAGTTATTACATACTTTCTGCTGACATGACATTGCTATTGTAGTGACTAAGGGCCTTAAGTCTTTCAGGCATATGCTATTTTTCAATGAGTAAAAGAGACAAAAGACTTACAACAGTATATAAGTTATAGAATGTGAATAATGTGGTTAAACTATTTTGCTCTTCTTGCCAGCAGCTTTTATCACCTAAAATAAATAACTAAGTTGACTCAGTGTAAAGAAAACAAAAATTTGTTTGTATGAAAATATTTAATGCTCATTATTCATAGATTAGATAAAACACTTATCATTAACTTACTACAATTAATAAAACAACTCATACATGTGTCATTCTGGAATGCAAAGTTAATTAATGCAATCAATCTTTGGTTAATAATTACAAAATGAAAGGAATAATATACTTAAAATAACAAAATACCAACTCAATTAAGTCTCATTGCATTGAGTATAAATATAAATATATTCAATAGCATAAACCGTAACTTCATAAAAGATTCTAGTCCCTACATAATAATTCCCTAAATAAATACATAGTTAATATCATATTTTCTCCACAATATTTCCCGCTGCATTCCTGAATTGAGAAACAGTGTTCATAACAATAGCGTAGTTGAAGTACCAAGTTAGAATGAAGAATACACCCATTGTTACATCTGTGTGAAAGAGTCAAGGATTTAATGTAAAGTCAAGTGTTAATTAAATACACCATAAATATAGTATTGGACTGATATCTTCAGTGAGAGAGGTATACTTTTCTATCAGTATTTTGTATGTTTTTAATAAAAAATTAAGACCATTAGATTGGGGCCTCTAACATGGTCTAGTTTTTAATATTGGTAAACAGTCTCAAGGTCTCGCTAAATAAAGCTAATTGAACTAGTTTTCATTGAGTAGGCCAAATAGTAGTTTAGTTCTTTACTTATAGTATTTTTTGTTAGTTTAATCATGAAATGATTAATCATTTATCATTAAGGACAATAATTAGGTACCAAGAAATATAGTAAGTTACGAATTGTTACGAATATTTATTGGATACCAGAAACCTGTTTAAGTAATAAGTATTTAACTTTAAATTGGTGACAACTACTAAAATATGTGGTGTTTATGTTTTTGAAAAGGATACGGACGACAGCTTTCTCCCAGGGTTGGACCATATACAATTCGGTGGCCAGTAGGTACCGCAAGTACCAGAAGCTGATGAACTTCTTGATCTTCATAAGAGTATCCATATTTACTTTTTACTAAGCTCCACTCAATAAAGATTAAATTCTTGTTCTTTTTTTTACCTTTTTTTTTTCTTTGCTTTTTAGGTTATAAATGTATTGATTGACAGGTGAGAACGCCGTGACAGTGACGTCTTAGTTAAGGATAACAGTGACGTTGAAGGAAAGGAATATAATATTTGATCATCTGTCAAACGCTTCCATTGGTGCTGCCAGAATATAGTTTAAATTTACTACAAAATACCAATAAAATTTTATTTGATTACAACTATTTTTTTATCTTTAATTTATGAACTAATTAAATTAATATATTGTATTTCAACAGTCACCCATCCCTATTTGACCGTGACAACCGTTGCTTAATATTTTATTTCAATAGTCACCCATCCCTTTCATATACGTGACAACCGTTGCTTAACTTTATATTTAAATGGTCACCCATCCCTTTCTTTTATGTGACAACCGTTGCTTAACATTATATTTAAATGGTCACCCATCCCTTTCTTTTATGTGACAACCGTTGCTTAACATTATATTTAAATGGTCACCCATCCCTTTCTTGTAAGTGACAACCGTTGCTTAACATTATATTTAAATGGTCACCCATCCCTTTCTTGTACGCGACAACCGTTGCTTAACATTCACCCATCCCTTTCCAATACGTGACAACCGTTGCTTAACATTATATTTAAATAGTCACCCATCCCTTTCTCGAACGTGTCAACCGTTGCTTAACATTTATCATCCCTTTCTTGTACGCGACAACCGTTGCTTAACATAATTATGTTAACGTTTATTGTTTGGAATTTTGGATGGGTGACCATTGAAATATAATGTTAAGCAACGGTTGTCGCGTACAAAAAAGGGATGGGTAAATGTTAAGCAACGGTTGTCGCGTACAAAAAAGGGATGGGTAAATGTTAAGCAACGGTTGTCGCGTACAAAAAAGGGATGGGTAAATGTTAAGCAACGGTTGTCGCGTACAAGAAAGGGAGGGTAAATGTTAAGCAACGGTTGTCGCGTACAAGAAAGGGATGGGTAAATGTTAAGCAACGGTTGTCGCGTACAAAAAAGGGATGGGTAAATGTTAAGCAACGGTTGTCGCGTACAAGAAAGGGATGGGTAAATGTTAAGCAACGGTTGTCGCGTACAAAAAAGGGATGGGTAAATGTTAAGCAACGGTTGTCGCGTACAAAAAAGGGATGGGTAAATGTTAAGCAACGGTTGTCGCGTACAAGAAAGGGATGGGTAAATGTTAAGCAACGGTTGTCGCGTACAAAAAAGGGATGGGTAAATGTTAAGCAACGGTTGTCGCGTACAAAAAAGGGAGGGTAAATGTTAAGCAACGGTTGTCGCGTACAAGAAAGGGATGGGTAAATGTTAAGCAACGGTTGTCGCGTACAAGAAAGGGAGGGTAAATGTTAAGCAACGGTTGTCGCGTACAAAAAAGGGATGGGTAAATGTTAAGCAACGGTTGTCGCGTACAAAAAAGGGATGGGTAAATGTTAAGCAACGGTTGTCGCGTACAAAAAAGGGATGGGTAAATGTTAAGCAACGGTTGTCGCGTACAAGAAAGGGAGGGTAAATGTTAAGCAACGGTTGTCGCGTACAAAAAAGGGATGGGTAAATGTTAAGCAACGGTTGTCGCGTACAAGAAAGGGATGGGTAAATGTTAAGCAACGGTTGTCGCGTACAAAAAAGGGATGGGTAAATGTTAAGCAACGGTTGTCGCGTACAAGAAAGGGATGGGTAAATGTTAAGCAACGGTTGTCGCGTACAAAAAAGGGATGGGTGACCATTGAAATATAATGTTAAGCAACGGTGGTCACGTATAGGAAAGGGATGGGTGAATGTTAAGCAACGGTTGTCGCGTACAAGAAAGGGATGGGTAAATGTTAAGCAACGGTTGTCGCGTACAAAGAAGGATGGGTGACCATTGAAATATAATGTTAAGCAACGGTGGTCACGTATAGGAAAGGGATGGGTGAATGTTAAGCAACGGTTGTCGCGTACAAGAAAGGGATGGGTAAATGTTAAGCAACGGTTGTCGCGTACAAAAAAGGGATGGGTGACCATTGAAATATAATGTTAAGCAACGGTGGTCACGTATAGGAAAGGGATGCGTGAATGTTAAGCAACGGTTGTCGCGTACAATGAAGGGATGGGTGACCATTGAAATATAATGTTGACCGTGACGACCATTGCAATCTCTTGGCCTCTTGGCCAATGACCCCACGGCAGTCTGATCTCATCAGGCCGCTGATAATAATCGTTCTCCTGAATTAGTGATTATTTATTAAAACAACATCTTTAGTTGAATTACTTACATATTTATTATTATGTTGTTAATTATTTTAATTTACCAGCTGTGCCCGCGACTGCGTCCGCGTGGATAAAAGTAGCCTAAGTTGCAAAAAATGATATTGTGGTAAAATGCATCGTATTCGTATATATTATATTCATATGCATGTAGTAAAACGCGGTTATTATATTACAAACAGATACTTTAATTTTTTTATATGCAATCAAATCATAGATTAAATCAAAACAAATAATTCAGATTTTTCAACCATAGAAATCGATTCTATAATATACAGTGTTGTAGACAGAGTGCGGTCTGAGGTGTACGGGATATAGTTCGGCTGCACCCGGTCTGATAGCGCTATTTGTTAGTTTGTTACATATATTATGTATTTCCTTTGCATTGTTTTTTAATTAAAAGGTAAAATAAAAACATGTTAAATTCATAGTAAACTTTATTTTCACTTGGTTAATACATAATGTGACCTTAACACTACATTAAAATTGGTATCAGCCATTTCTTAACTTACATAAAACTATTTCAAACAATATCATTTCATCTACACACTGGGTTCACAAATAATTCCTAATTTATTTGTACTTACATTCATTCATCTACAACTGACAACAGAAAGCTGCCATTTTATATTAAAACCTAATTGACATTAGTTTGACGTTTACAATAATAGTAGTTTTATATGGTAACATTATGTTTAAAATAATACAATGCATTATAATTTTATCTAGCTATGATATTATATATTTTGTATACGTGCATAAAATGTTCCATTTCAAAAAATAATATGGTAAAATAATACAAGTTGCCATACGAAAAACCTTCTGCAATAATACTTTACAATGGCAACCCTTATTTCAGTCTTTTGGAAGGCACCGATTATATAGTTAATAGTTGCCAGTATATTCCATGATTCTATTTTATTAATTGGCACTTGATATTGTTTTATAAAAATAGCATTTTCGTTATACACAATACTTATATAAATTGTATATTAAAAACTTTATAAAATATATTAAAATTTTCGAGCACAAAAATTTCATGATAGCAACATTACCATGAATTTTCAAAATCGATTGTTTCATGTAAATTGGTGCAGTAATTCTTGGCACTAACTAGATGATGTTAGTCTCGAATTATTGTCCATTACATATCTATCAATAATACACAAAAATCTAAATTATCTCATCGCTTTTCTTTCCCATAGATTACAAAGTATTCGACGTGACAGTTCGAAATCCAAAATCTCACTCTATTCTTACTAGTCAAAGCCTCCAACCTCAAAAACTTCCTTTAAAACCCAAACTTAGGTATTTTTTTGCCCACTCTTTTCCAGTAGGCTTTAAAAAACTCCCAAGTTTTTGGAAATGCAATAATAGGTTGCCCACATGGTGATAATTGTTTGCCCACGTGTGGGATCATTCGAGGTACTCGGTGTAGCCCTGCGCGCCGGTGAAGATGACGTCGATCCATATTCTGGCGGACTCGCCCGAGGGCGCCATCAGGTAGTACCTCCTCTGTCGTGTTTTGACTATGAAAGTGGTCTGTGGGTTCGGAGACTTGGATGTGTTGCCGTGGTCTAGGTACACTTCCTCTATCACCTGTAATGTTAAATAATAGATAGACATTAACAACAATATTTAATTACCAACTACATATTATACCTTGTAATTAATCAGGGAGTCAATAAACTGCTAAATGAATTGCTGCTATACTGCGTATTTTATGACGGTTGGATCTCAAACATAGCATAGCAAAGTGCCGCGGTTGGTATAGCTCGTGTAGTGCCCGTTCCCGTGGGAATTTAGGGAAGAAAAATAGCCTATAACCATCCCGTTGAATGTGGCTGTCTATTACAAAAATAATTTATTCAAATCGGATTGATAATTCTTGAGATTAGCTCGAACATACAAACAAGTTTACAAATTTTAACTCTTTAAAATATTATAGTATTGATGTGACTTTTATGGTATAGTAAGATGAATTATACTAAATGAATCGGGTCTGTATCGCCAGTCAGTCTCTCCAGCCACAGTCAGTCATCCCGTGACCACGAGCGGAGTAATTCGCTCGAAACGTCGGGAACGTATTTTAGTAAAATACGTTAAATTATCTAACGCGATACACACCCGTTTCATTTAGTATAATGAGTGCAAATCGTGTGAGTTTAAAAAGTATATTAGTGAGATAAATGTCTCCACAAAACACTAAACACTCAAACCACGTGTACACACCTGGAAGTAGGCGCCCCCGCGGGGTTTCTTCTCGCTCTTGTCCCAGTAGTAGACGAACGTCTTCGTCTCCCGATCGAAAACGAACCACCTGCGAGAGTAGCATGCACTGTTCATTAGGGTTTATACGGAAAACCAAAGTATTCTCTAGTAGCAGTTCCTCGCGGTTTCACCCGCGTTGTACCCGTTCCCGTGGGAATTTCCGGATGAAAAGTATCCTATAACCTTCCCGTTGAATGTGGCTATCCATTACAAAAATATTTTTTCAAATCGGGCCTGTAATTCCTGAGGTTAGCCCGTTCAAACAAACAAACTCTGCAGCTTTATAATATTACTATAGAAGTATAGATAAAGTATCTTCAGTGAGATGAGAGGGCTTTGGCCATCAGTGGGACATTACATTTATTTTTTACATTAGACTGACTGGTATTGTCATTCGTACCTCTTGGACCAAGTGTGGAACTTGGCCCCCAACTTGTGCAGGTAGCCGCGACACGAGGTCGTGCTCAGGGTCACGTAGGGGCACAGCTCAATCTGGTGACCTGTGACACATGGCTTTATTAGAAAATGAAGATAAGTAAGTTGGAGCAGGTTAGAGGCCAAAATGTAAGCAAGTTCAGAGTAGGTTAGAGGCCAATCTTGTTAGAAGACAGTGATCTTATCCCCGAGGCCAAACCCTCTGGCGTAATACGGTGTGGTTTTAGTGGGCGTTTGCGTATGAGTCTTGTCTTAGATGAGCTATGTGGGTGCACATTTCCCATCTTCATTATATTATTTGTTGTTATAGCGGCAATACAAATACATCAACTGTGAAAATTTCAACAGTCTAGCTATCACCGTTCTTGAGATACAGCCTGGTGACAGACGGACGGACGGACAGCGAAGTCTCAGTAATAGGGTCCCGTTTTTACCCTTTGGGTACGGAACCCTAAAAACGGTGAGAGACCAATAATGTAAGCAAGTTCAGAGCAGTTCGTCCTGGTTGTTTCAACCGTCAACCATAGACTTAGGCTGTCTAAAATCTCCCGACACCAGGATTGGTAACTAGCCTGCTCATTCCATCCTTACCCCAACCCTTTCCTTCAATGAAAGTTGTCTTGAAATATGAGTAATGATGGTTTGAGCTTTTACTCTCGCAAGAAAGAGAAGAATATAGTGTCGTACCGGCTGATTCGACGTGTCGTCGCAGGTCGAAGTCGTCGCGATCGACGGGCAGGTAGCGCGTGAGCGGGCGCTGCGTGTCCAGCTGGGGCGCCACGCCGCGCCGGCTGCGGCGGGGCGCGCTCGAGACTGCGGGGAATCACTAATAAGTATACCCGGACACGTTCACATATGGTTAATGAGCCAAAGTAAGAACGCGCGGAACTGTTAGCAAGTTATTTTTTATATCATATAGAACAAAAATGTCAACTAACTGGATAAATTAATTAATCAAGCTAGTCTCGTTAAAAGACTGAGTTAAGCCTAAAATAGTTAGATCTGAGGTAAGCTCATAAGTTACATAAAATCTGGGAACTTTTTTTGTGAAAAACCGGATGGAACAGCTAGTAATAACCGTAACAAATAAATATCTTATCTTTATACTAAATGAAACGGGTGTGTATCGCGTTAGATAATTTAACGTTTTTTACTAAAATACGTACCCGACGTTTCGAGCGAATTACACCGCTCGTGGTCACAAGTGGTGTCATTAAGTAAAATGAGTGCAAATCGTGTGAGTTTAAAAAGTATGAAAGATCTAATCAGTCAGTAATCATAAACAAAACAACATGTCAATCTATTAAATACCACCCGACCCGGGAATCGAACCTGGGTCGTCAGATTTGGCAGCCTAACACTTTGTCTAGCTAGGTGATAATAAAATCATAAAATCTTCAATTGGATTACAACTTTATAGTTTTTGGAGAGTGAAAATAATGTTGGTAGTTAACGAGTTGTCACTGGTTTTTACTATCATCTTTATACTCGTAGTCAGTACACATTTAGATTTTTAATGACTCGAACATGCCAGGAGTAATCTAGTGTTATTCGCTTATTTGACATCTAAAAATACAATTTAATGGTACATTAGTACTAATAATAATTCAGTTATTGCGGACATTTCAGCTAATTTCGGTTATAAAGTATGTAACTGCGAGTTATCGAAGCAATTAAATGGCTTTTTATTTGTTTGTTATCATTACAAACATCAATTAACTTACACATACGTCGTGTGAAATATTGTAATTGAATTCTATGATTTAGATGACATTTAACGACTTTAAAACTGAGTAAGCTCCCATTGATTTTACGTATTGATTTAATATAAGTCCTTGGTTATATGTATAGTAATTGATTCAATAATAAAGACACAGTAAAGCGCACTACTCACGTATATTGTCCCTGCTGAAGTCCGACAGGTGGCTGAGCGGGCGGCTGTCTTCACTGCGCTTGTCATCTTCAGTGGACTCGGTGCGGGAGTTCCTCACTTGAAGCTGAAGACAATATAAGTAAGTAAGTAAGTATTAGCCTGTAATGTCCCACAGCTGGGCAAAGACCTCTCATCTCATTGAAGATAGCAGTACAGTGAGGGTTAGGCATAATCACCACACGTCACCAACAATTATGTCTTCACTTGTAGTTGACTCCGTTGAATCGAACCTGCAACCCCCGACACAGTAAGCGCTCTCACTGCCACTGTGCCAACGGGCTTGTTGAACAATATACAAAGAACAGATGAATACGAGAGTCAAGATCCTGATAACACTATCATAACCTAAGAGTACTTTCCTGGGGCGAACACATCAGGCAAAATAGTGTCTAGACTAAAGTGTTAAGCTCCAAGTGCTTTGTTAGACAATAATTGACTCCTATGTCTAGTCTATCATATAGTAAAATACTCACAAAAACTGGTTTAGGCGCGCACGCGATGCCCCAATGTGAACTCTTTATAAGAGTCAGCCAGACAGACATAGTGTAACTCACTCTTTAAGTAGGTATACTTATTGTTCGTTACTATTGCACTGTATAGTTTAAAAGATTAGTACTTATTGCTTTAGGACGGTAATGTAATGATGGATGTCTGGATTGACAATTACTATTTCTTTTTACCTACATTTCAGCTTAAAAATATATATATTCCTTCCTTTTAAACTCTTGAATGTTGAAAATATTTGTAAATTATAAATTAATAGTGAACTTCACTTCGCTTAGGTTAATCAAGATTTTACGTGGGAAAGTTGGGATAAACAAAGCATGTCCTACTAATTAATATTGATAGACATTGATAGTCACATCCCCTCGCACGCGCCCGACCCGCAGGATATAGTAGGTACTACAGCCCGCCCGCGACCGAACATTACTATTTCGTACAATTCTCATTATAGGTAACTTCAGAACCAACTGTCCGATTTATATCTCACTAGTATATTTCGTAAGTAATGTGTATGTAGTAAACAAAACAACATCAATTTGTCATGACGACACGGCTGAATGAATCCGTTTCCGATGCGAGTTGGCATCGTCACAACGCCTCCTGACTAGTCATATGACTTGTGGCTGATTCGTGGAAGGTAAAACAATAATAAAATATTAGTGTTTAATTGTATGAAAACATTCTTGTTATTTGTTGTTTCTTTTCAGAGCATGTTACGTAATCAAGTAGTTGGGACGCTATTTAGATGGATGGCCGATTGTGGCATTTTTATGAGAGCGCTACCGTATTTCTGAGGGCAAGTTAAGTTCAGCTATTGAGCCCTATTGGAAGCTTTTAGGTGGAAAATCTCTGACATCAGGGTTGGCAGCAAATACATGAAACTAGGGATATTTTAATATGTCCCAAAGATGGGATTGCATACGAATTTTAATAAGTACTTCACTCTTTCGCGCGATTGCCGACATATTGACAAAAAATAAGACAAACTATGACAACTAGCTGTAGTTTACTGATGATAATTTATTCAGCTACCTTCAAAAGACGGACGAATGTTTCATCGCTCCCTTACGTCACTTTTCGAGGTAAAGATTTGTTTATTTACGAATCACATCAATCATGACACCTATAATTAGAAGTTCATTGGTCACTTAATCCAATTGGGCAGACATTTCGTCTCGTCTATAATAATGTCATAAACACACTCTCATACATTTGACACCCACTCGTTTCAAATTATTTTGATTTAATGCTGACGTGAACAACCAGCCTATGAGTCAGCTTGAAACTATGAGAAAATAGCTATAGTATGTCCTACCTGGGCAAAGGCCTCTCATCTCACTGAATATATCAGTACACTGAGGACGATGTCGTAATCACCACGCGCGTCTACTGTGTGGTGATTTAAAACTCGAGCCATGTTATATAAAACGTCCCCCACAAATAGATAGACTAAAATCCTTTGTAGACATTAAAACAGACAGAAATACTAAAATCCATTAAATGTTACGTCTATCCAAAATTCTGCTTTATTTTTATACTCAGCATTTACTCAGATTATTTTTATTTGTTCAGGACCTGACTGAAACGTCTTCAGTGCATTTTCACACGTTGTATGTATAAAGGTGGGTGCCAACATTTCGCAACAAATCTCAAGTGACATCTTGTTTTTAAATAATTAACTTTTAAACGCGAACACATATTATTTATTGTTGTGTGACATTGGACTGAAATAAAATGCTGTTTTATTATTTGTGGGTAGGACTTTAATTTCGTAAAGTGTTTGTCAGTTTCAATCGTTTCATTTTTGGTTGTTATGTACGTCTGTTGACTAAAGGGGTGTGCCACAGCGCAGAAGAATAACATTTTTTAAAGATCACAAAATGAATCGTGTAATAACTACATATTTATACTCGTACTATAGATTTAAGTCACAAGAACTGTAAACTATATGTTCAATGTTCTTTAAGAGAAACTAGTGGCTGTCACCGGCGTTGCACCGTGGCACCCATATGTGGGTGACTAGAATATAATGCCCAACATACATGGAAAGCATCACTACATAGTATGAAACAAAGTCGCGTCTGTTTGTCTTCTGTTTGTCTGTATGCTTAAATCTTTAAAATTACGCGACGGATTTTGATGCGGTTTTTTGTAATAGGTAGAGTGATTCAAGAGGAAGGTTTTTGTGTAAAAAACTTCCCGAAATTCCCACGGGAACGGGCACAACGCGGGTAAAACCGCGGGGCGCTGCTAGTAAAGTATGAAGAGCTGTTTGTTACCACAAGCAAAGTCACGGGAGAAGTCAATAGTGTTTCAGTGATTTCGAGAAACAACTTGCAATGCTAATAAATTCAGTTTTTATCTCTATATCCGATTTTTATTACAGTATTTAGTTTCGGCTGCCATTTTTATGTTGAAAGATTTAATTCTTTCAATTTATTAGATTGTTGACTTATTTATAGTTTAGGCCACGCATAACTACAGGTTAAACGCTTTTGATATATTTAACAAAATAGATAGATTGTCAAAATATGCATTGCTCATCGTTACATAAATAAAACCAAAGAGTTTTTTGTTTGTACTGGTCGAATGTGACGAAAAAGTGTATTATAATTAATATGTATATTAATAACTAAATTCAAAAATTCCACAGGCTACATTTTCTTCTAAAATTCCCTCGGGAAAGGGAACAACCCAATGCACTACTAATGTTAATGACGGACAAGGGACTTTTTGTGACATAATATTGAACCACATTATGTCACAAAAAGTCCGTAAAAAATGTTGTTCACTTCACTTCACTTTCTTCTACTTCTTCAACGAGTGGATGGTCAACCTGACCAATCCTGGTGTCAGAGTTATTGAGCTTACTTACTAGCTTATTCACTTTAATACAGCGGTTCAATTTATATATGAGAGACAAAAAGTATTTCACGCCTCCGCAGGCTACCATTACATAACCCCCATTCTTATCTGAACCCTAAGCAACAATCTACACGAATTCTTTGACGCAGTAGTACCCACGCCAACAGATATCAACACGGCATTCAATCATTGTTTTTCGCAGTTCAACCAGATTTCAAACGGTTGTATGAATGGTATCATAAGTCAATGATGGTATTTATAGTTTACTAGCGCCCCGCGGTTTTACCCGCGTTCTGCCCGATCCCGTGGGAATTTAGGGATATTTTATAGATATAAACCTGCCTCCTGAATCACCCTGTCCATTAAAAAAAAACCGCATCAAAATCAGTCGTGTAGTTTTAAAGATCTAAGCATACATAGGGACAGACAGCGGAAAGCGACTTTGTTTTATACTATGTACTTAGTGATAGTGAAGACGTCCCGAGTATAGTATCCTGGACTTTTGAGGAATTTAAGGATAACTTGTAGTTCCTAGTTGTCATTAAGTCATGAAACTTAATGCTTATGGTCACTGCCTGCCTGGGCATGGTTAAATGGTACGTTTGTCAGCAGCAGTACCATTCTCTCAGTTTAGAAAAACTTATAGATGTTCACCAAAAGAAAGTAAGTTCGTATAGGTTGGCCAACCCTGGTGTCAGACAGCTCTCGGTTTTAGACCGCCTGATGACGTCCGATATAGACTATCGATGAAACAACCGGTTCTAATAATAGGGGACAAGGTGCCCCTATTGAACGGACCGAAGCATGGTAGCACTCAGATAGAAGTGGCAATACCATCAACCCATCCAAGTAGAGACCGAGCTGCAAGTTGCTTAACAACAGCAATGACTTAATATCACTTTGCTAAACTTTGCCACCTGATTAAAGCTGACAGTGTGAAGCGATCTTCAACCCGGCCATTGTTTACGGAAACTAATTATAAAATGAAATATGTTTCATTCTGACGTACGTGTTTACTGTTTATATCTGTTCAGAATACTGTTCAACATGGCACGTGAATAAAACCTTTTACTTGTATATACGGATGGATATAACTTGTGGAATGTCCGTTATTCGTTATTTTTAACGATAGCGAAAAGAGGGTGTTATGATTGAAGTGCGTATGATCTGTGGACGTTTATATATCGTCTATCTATGGATTCAAGTAGTTATCCTTCAAACAAAAGATTGAAAGTAAGTTCGAGTAGGTTAGGAGCCAACCCTGGTGTCGGAGTTTTCAGACCGCCTAAAGACCTTCGACATGGTCTATCGATTGAAACAACCGCGACCGAAAATTTTGCGTGCCCTCCGAAGCACGGCAGTGGTCAGATAGAAATGGTACTATGAACCACCCATCCAAGTAGGAACCGAAGTGCACGTTGCTTAACAATCGCAATGAGCTTACATAGCTTAGTCCAACTACGCCACGAGCGCCAGCGAGTGATGGTTCGAAATAATATCAAAGGTTAATTGGATGTTAAGAAAAATATTTTCAATCTAGTATCGGGTTTTCTCATGTCAGTTATAGACCGCCTAAATACTAACACGGTCTTGAGATTAAAACAACCGGAACCGACATTTTAACGTGCATTCCGAAGTAAGACAGTGTTAGTAAATGCCATTATTGACTCGGCATCCTCCCAAATAATTTCTGAGTTACTCATTGCTTGATATTGTGGATAAGTTAACATCATCTCAGTCAAACTACGCCACGAGCACTACAAAGGTCTTTATATTTATTTATTTATTTTATTTATTTATTCCAAGATCAGAAGAAGATTTCGTTGAAGTGTTTTCGGATTTCGATTTAGGGTTAAAAACGTGATAATAGTGAGGGTTTTTGGCCAAGAACAATATAATTCGGAAAATTTGTGCAAAAAAATCATACAAGTACAACATTATTTTACGTATTTAAAATAAATGACATTGCTTTAGGTTGTAGTAAAATTAGTTTAGAAAAAAATCAGTTGAAATTAATTTCACCTTTGATCTTGAATATAAGCCAAGGTAAAATAGCCAAATAATTTTTATTACGCGCTACAATGATTTATAAACATGTCATTTAATTCATGATACGTGCGTATGTAACATTACAAAAAAACTTAAATTCGCTACAACGTTTTAGCGTGTGTGGTTGATATGTGTATCCCTACTATAACGATTTTTTATTTAAAACACAATAATATTGGTATTAATATAAGACATCCATCATTAATCACTAATGAGAACAAAAATTAATAATTTAATTACACTAATTTTCACTGTATTTTTATTTCACTTTCCCGCCTAAAATATTACCATAGATAATTTATTGTTAAATTATTCAAACGTCAAAACCGAGCGCGGTATTCTAAACTTTAAAAAAATCCTTCGATTCAAAATTCAAACTTGTTCCACGCGTTTTTTTTAATTTGCTTCGCGATTGGGCTACACACGCGCGTCATTCAGCTACAAGAACGAAACTGAAAAACGTTGCTTTTGTAGGATAAAATTAAAATGTTATTTTTGTTTTTCAAATGTCGTGGGCGCCGCGTTATATCAACGTAAAAGCTTCAGATTTAACAGTTGTAAGTTATTAATTTTATTTCTTATACGAGGTAACTATGCTCTGTGGTTTGGCGCGAATTGGACTATAACTATGCGGCTATTCAAAGATAATATTTAGGGAAAATTGTCTTTGGAATGACACTTTAGATAGCACATACTATTTTGAGAGCAATGTATCCCATGAGTGACTCTAACTGCCGCACTCAGAGACTTTCACTTAATCGTCACTTAATTAGTCGACGATGAGTGATTTTAAATCACTCATTGAATCTCCACTTAGGTAACATTTGACGTCTCTGAGAAGGGGCATAAAAGTTAAACGAAAAGAATTGTTCAGAAAAAAAAATGTTTTGGTCCAACGCGGAACGAAAAAGATCTTTTCTCAAGATTTTTCAATAACATAAGATTTATTAAATAATAAAAATAAGAGAATGAATAAATCCACTGTTTTTTAGATTTTTTAATACACCAAAGACCTTGAACTACATAAATAAATATAATTGTGGGTAAATAAGATGTTTTTTTAGATTTTATTGCTATTTGGCGGTTTTTCTCCTTAGTTTTAAATGAATCTGTCTTCACATTGGTTCAATTAGTTAGTTCAAGGATTGTGTTCAATGGCGCCGTTATTATGTTGTCGACACCACACGATACGTGTTTTGTGTTTTTGTAGGCAAATCTTATTATTTTACTAGCAAAGGATTTCACTTACAATCTAATTAAAATAACCACGGAAGACCGAAGTACTTACCTTCTCTATTTCTTGGAACTAACTCTAGGAATTTATTTGGAAAATTCCTATCTCTTTAAATATGAAAATTGGGTGTCAATTTCAAAACATTGTTTGTCCGCGATGGGCTCCTAAACTACTGAACCGATTTAAAATTTAGATTTGCACATAGTGTACGATTTAATCCAAGTCGAAAGATAGGATAGCTTACATGTCAATTAATAGTGATTAGGGTGGTCCACCCCTTCATTTTTATCCAACGTTTAAAACAACATATTATTATGTCGCGTCAGCTAGTTAAGTATAAATAGCATAAGTATCGTCGCAGTGATTATGGGACGATAGCTGCACATTAAAATCGGATATGGTCTCATTTTGAAAGACTCCAGTCGTAGTTGTGCAGAAAAATAAAAGGATAACAAACGCAAGGTTTTACGGACGACCCACTGGTTTCTATTATATAATACTGGCTGGACCCCGCGGTGTTACCCGCGTTGTACCCGTTCCCGCGGGAATTTTGGGATAAAATGTATTCCATGTATTATTCTGATGTATAACCTATATTACTGTAGTTTCATCCAAAACCGTTAGTAGTTTTTGCGTGACAGAGTAACAAACATCCATCCTCACAAACTTTCGCATTTATAATATTAGTAGGATTTTGGTGAAATCTATATATATAAAAAAGCGGCCAAGTGCGAGTCGGACTCGCCCATGAAGGGTTCCGTAGCAGCGAGTAACATAATAAAGAAGTTCTTGAAATAAATGTTTTTTTATTTACATTTGAGTTATTGAACGAATAATCAGTATTTTTTTGCGGTTTACGATTTATGTCGTAAAAAAAAAACTACTAACTAGACCTCGTTCAAACCAATTTTCGGTGTTAGATTACATTGTTATGTACATCATATATTTTTTTTAGTTTTATCATTCTCTTATTTTAGAAGTTACAGGGGGGGGACACACATTTTACCACTTTGGAAGAGTCTCTCGCGCAAACTATTCAGTTTAGAAAAAAATGATATTAGAAACCTCAATACCATTTTTGAAGACCTATCCATAGATACCCCACACGTATGGGTTTGATGAAAAAAAAAATATTTTTTTCATTTCTAAGTATGGGAGACCCCCCTAAAATTTTTTTTTTTTTTCTATTTTAGTGTGAAAATATTAATGCGGTTCACAGAATACATCTACACACTAAGTTTCAACAACATAGCTCTTATAGTTTCGGAGAAAAAAGGCTGTGACATACGGACAGACAGACAGACAGACGGACGGACAGACAGACAGACAGACATGACGAATCTATAAGGGTTCCGTTTTTGCCATTTGGCTACGGAACCCTAAAAATGAAACCCGTTTTCCTTGGTCAAGGCATCACGCGTTAATGGCTGGCTCGATTTCCACGGTTTTGCATTCGTTGGAAAGGTCTCGGGCTCCGTGAGGTTTATAGGGAATAAAAATCTCAAAATTCCCACGGGAACGGGGGGCGCTGCGGGCCGCGGGGCACAGCTAGTTACATAATAAAGTATTAGCCTGTAATGCCCCACTGCTGGGCAAAGGCCTCTCTTCTCACGTAAGATATCAGTTCAGTGAAATTATACATCAATGTAATAATATGTTTCATTCCTTGATCATTTTGCATGTACTTATGACCTCAGGAGAAAAAGGTCTTTGCCCTGCTGTGGGATTTTTCAAGCTGGTAGCATTTTATTGGAATTTTATTAACAAATAAATTAAAAAATAATCACATAAACAACTGCTAAAGATCATCGGAAGCAATTTGTAATCATATGTTAAACAAATAAACATGTTTATAAAAGATTTTATTTATGTTGCGCTAATTTGATTAATACTAATGCATATCAGTTTTATGTTATTAATATTATAAATGCTAAAGTTTATGAGGATGGATGTTTGAATAGATGTTTATTGGTTTGTAACCGACTTTAAAAAACGAGAAGTTACGCAATTCCTGTGGTTTTATGAGCACGGTTCGCCATAATTTATGTGGCATTTTTGACATTTGAATTTTTTTTATTTTACACTACTGAGCTTTGGATTGTACGTTTTGTTACCCTTGTTTCAATCGTTAGATTATGTCAAGCGGTCTAAAACAACAGGAATCCCTATTCGATCTGATGATGCTTAATGACGCTATCTCCAACATCAAGTGCTCGAACGCTACAGTTTGCGAGTTACAATCCGTGAGCCGTATAGCTAGCTTGCTACTTCGAAGCATCCAGATAGAAATGCCACTATCGGCCACCCATATTAACTTAAAAAAGTATTTTGGGTGATCCAGTAGGTTAGTGGTTACTAATCTACTGGATCACCCAAAATACTTTTAACCTCAAAATTCCCGTGGGAACAGGTTCAAGGCAGAAAAGTCCGCCCGTTGTAAGTGAACACCTACTCGCTGAGACAGCACTGGAAGAATTTTACAAAATATCGTGTTTACATCACTAGTCTTTTAATAGATGTGAAGATTAAGATTCTTTCGTTTTTTGATGTATGTATCTTGTTTTATGAGTGACGTCTAGAAACGTCTATCATTCATAGTTCTTCGGTACACGCCCTCGCTTGGTCAGTTATAATATTCCCGTGGGAATTTTGAAGAATTACTCGCCCACTTTGACTAATGATTACATGAAATATGTTTGTAATTTTCTTTAAAAGCTACGACGAATACTTAATGCGAAAGTAATCCTGTCTGTTCACATTCATGTTTTTCATGTATTATCTACTGAATCGATTCTGATAATTCTTACTGCCTCACTCAGAGACGTCCATTTCTCTATTCATTTCGAATAGTTCAGTGGTCAACCCAGTTTTTAGACCGCCTTAAGGCCTCCGACATGGTCTGACAATTGAATCAACCGGGACCGATAATTTAACGAGCCTCCGAAGCTGAGACGACACTTAATTAATAGACGTAATTTTTCATACATTACATGTCAAAATCACTCATTAAATCTCTGCTAAGGAAGTATTTGATGCTGAGTACGGGCCATAAGCAATTGTTTACACAAATTCCTACGGGGACGGGTACATTGCGGGGAAAACTGGCTGAGAACGGCTAGTAATACAAAAATGTTCTTGGTAACTAAACCATAAATTAATTCATAAATTATTTTCACACTTTTTAGACTTTAATAGAACCGCATAGACAATGTTTTATCCCTATCTCAAAAGGGGAATGGAAATTATCCCAAAAATTACCTCTTTTACGGCACAAAGCGGTCGCAGTTAAAACAACTTCCTAATGAATCTCAAATACTTTGAACAGGATGTTCCGATCGAGACATCCTTTACGAATTCTTTTGGAAAACACCGAAATAGTCCACATTATAGAACGGTCTCTTTATAAGAATTATTTGTATTTTTATAGCCCGTGACTTGATTGACTGTTGCATCCCGCTATAAGTATTTATAGATGTTTATAGCCGACTTCAAAAAAGGAAGGTTCTCGGAGTTTGTAATTAAGATTAATTTTGGTGTGAGTTTTATTAATTGGTTTTATGGCGATGGTTGATATTATTAATATGCTTAAGATTTTTAGAGGATTTTGGATTAGACTTAGTTTATAAGTAATAGTGATGCTTGTTGTATCTTCCTTACTGTACTGATATCATCAGTGAGAAGACGGCCTTTGCCCAGCAGTGAGACATTATAAGCTTGTACTTTTTTATGTTTATTATGTTTGTCCTCTTGATTAGTAAAAGTAAACATCAAAAGTTAGTTTTTTAAGAATTGTAACTTTTCCTCAAATCATTAAATTTAATCAAAATAATTCCTAAAAAATGCATACTCCACACCTTTTAGTGATAGCCTGAAATTAATTAGCAAACACACTTCGCTATCTTATCTCGCACACAAGCTGTCTGTGTTTAGTGAATTTCATTATCAAGAGTAGGTGTTGGTGTCATTGCCACGGTGCAGCGGCGGCGATTAGCGTGACATTGAATATAAGCTTAACATACTTTTTTTAGGCAAGCGTGGTGATTGCGCCTGAAACCTCCTCACTGTACTGATATCTTCAGTGAGACGAGAGGCCTTTGCCCAACAGTGGGACATTTCAGGCTAATACTTTTTTTTATTGTGTTTTGTCACACTAAAAAAATAGAAAATCGCCGAGCGTGTCAACATTAAGTATCTATTTGATTAATAGGAACAAAACTAAATAAAATATGAACTCTTACCTCTTCAATAGATGATGAGATGAGGCCGGAACTGAAACAAACAAACAAACATTAAAATTTAAATATGTTTAAATAAACACACTTATATTGGTCTGATAAGTCGCAACTACATCTAGCGAATTTACTAGCTTATATCAGGAATTATAATGAGCAAGATTATTAGCGAAGAATTAATTTTACTTCATAAAAAAAAAAAAAAAAAAATCATTTATTGCCACAAGAGAAATATAAAATACAAATTACAACTAGGGATAATACAGCAATAGGAGACGTCTCAGCTGATGCTGTACCGAGGCCGAAGTCTCGGTACAGCGCTGGTTTTCAGACGCCCCCCGCTCTGGCAGAATAAACAAAACAAAAGCGATTCATCGAGTGGATGGTCAACCTGACCAGTCCTGGTGTCAGAGTTATTGAGCCGCCAAAGGCCTCTGGCGTGGCTCAAGTAACGACTACTATCCGTAGAAAGTAACGGCTTAACGTGCCCTCCGAAGCACGGAATCATCTTACTTTTCGAGCAATCAGGTGACTAATTGTATGGTTTTTAAAATTGATTGCCTTATAAATTCAAGAAGATTTTCTTTATATTTTAATGAGTTGAATTATAAATAAAACCAGGAAGTGTTTATGGCAGATCATAATTTGAGTCTTTAGTATGCCAGTAAACTCATAATGTCTAAATCTAGACTACAATAAAAGCTAGAACAGTATAATAATGATTTACATTCACTAATAATAATAAACTATTCTAAACAACACTTAAAATTGGAACATTCACGGAATCTAGTACAGTTTGTAAAACAATAGTTTTAAGCTATTGCATACTATTGCATAGCTTCTATCGCGGGCCTTGAGCGCGGGGACCGAATCCAGAAATTCCTTAACGAAAAAACCTTATGAGAAAAAACCTCACGCTCCCCACTAACGCCATCTAGTGATACAAAAAATAATTGGCGAGTTGGCGAATTGGGGAGTTGGCGAGCTGGCGAGTTTGTGAGCTGGCGAGCTGGCGATCTGGCGAGTTGGCGAGTTGGCGAGTTGACAACGTGAGGAATTATTGGAACAACTGAATAAAAATACTCGAATTAACTAATAAACTTATATTATCAGTGATTAAATTGTTCACCTGAATCGAATTACAAACATTGCCTACGTATAAGCCCAGAACACAACGTTAGCGCGATGCAGATATTCAGCACACTAACGCCATCTAGTGATGATCAAAAAATAACTATGCAATAGCTTTACCGCGGCAGTCCCCGAGTGCCACACGTCTTTTTAGGGTTCCGTAGCCAAATGGCAAAAACGGAACCCTTATAGATTCGTCATGTCTGTCTGTCTGTCTGTCCGTCCGTCTGTCTGTCTGTCTGTCCGTATGTCACAGCCTTTTTTCTCCGAAACTATAAGAGCTATGTTGTTGAAACTTAGTGTGTAGATGTATTCTGTGAACCGCATTAATATTTTCACACTAAAATAGAAAAAAAATAAAATTTTAGGGGGGTCTCCCATACTTAGAAATGAAAAATTTTTTTTTTCATCAAACCCATACGTGTGGGGTATCTATGGATAGGTCTTCAAAAATGGTATTGAGGTTTCTAATATCATTTTTTTCTAAACTGAATAGTTTGCGCGAGAGACTCTTCCAAAGTGGTAAAATGTGTGTCCCCCCCCCCTGTAACTTCTAAAATAAGAGAATGATAAAACTAAAAAAAATATATGATGTACATAACAATGTAATCTAACACCGAAAATTGGTTTGAACGAGGTCTAGTTAGTAGTTTTTTTTTTACGACATAAATCGTAAACCGCAAAAAAATACTGATTATTCATTCAATAACTCAAATGTAAATAAAAAAACATTTATTTCAAGAACTTCTTTATTATGTTACTCGCTGCTACGGAACCCTTCATGGGCGAGTCCGACTCGCACTTGGCCGCTTTTTTGATCTAGATTTTTGAAATCTGGGACTAACATTGCTGGTAGATGAAAGCTGACGACTTTTAAGCACATTAAGACGGAGATACTTTATTGCGCAATAGTGGGCGAGATATAGAGTAGCAACTATTGTTACGATACTAAATAAATTATCAGTTGCGATCACATACAGCATTGGTACCAACACTACATAGTATAAATCAAAGTCGCTATCCGCTGTCTGTCTGTCTGCGCTATGTATGCTTAGATCTTTAAAACTACGCAACGGATTTCGATGCGGTTTTTTTAAATAGATAGAGTGATTCAAGAGGAAGGTTTATGTGTAAAAAAATCCCGATATTCCCACGGGAACGGGCACAACGCGGGTAAAACCGCGGGGCGCTACTAGTCTATAACCTTCAGGGTAGTTTCAGAGCTTAGCACGTGCAAAGAAACAAAACTTTCGAGAAACATCATAACTATAGAATCTATAGATTTAAACTTACCAACAGCATAAAAAACAATTCTTTTTTTTCTGCTTAGTTTTCGACATTTTCTTATATTTCGTTAACTTCACCGAGATTACCAACACTCATTTATTTAAGTATAATTTACACCTCCTCGTCACTGTACTGATAACATCAGTGAGAGGCCTTTGCCAAGCAGTGGGACATCACTGGCTGATATAAAGTATTTTTATTCATTGTAATTGAACACTTTTTAGTAATTGTCAACACTTTTTAAAATATTCACTTTACTTTTGTTGTTGTGAATTTAACATTTGTTTACTTTGAAAGTAATAAATTATGCTTTTAAACGCCTATAAAGAACATATTTTATGTTATTTTTATATGATAAATATTTAACTTTATGAATCTCATTTCGTTTTAAAAGTAGGGTTGAATTTCTTTGTCGCAGATTTTTATGATTGTTTATCAGTATCCTCCTGTACTTATATCTTCAGTGAGATGAGAGGCGTTTGCCCAGCAGTGGGAAATTACAGGCTAAAACTTTTATATCAGTATATTTACGCAGTATGTACTTCGCTCTTTTGGGGTATTTTGACGTTTTGACCATAGCAGTAACAACAAGTTCAATAGATGACTGTCTCCAGTATTATATCTCTCTATGGGTCACTGGGTTAAAAGCTGAAGTGCCACGGTACAGCGAGTGGCAGGGACTATCGACATTTTTGAAATGAAAAAAAAAATGGAAAATAAACAATCCTACTTCAAAATCTAGTTAACTATATATTTAGTTAGTAGAAAAAATATATTAAGTCGAATTCCTGACAAATTTCAAAGTTGAATAATTTAATGAGTCGGTGCCAGGAAAACTTGTCTCAAGAGTTGATGGCGTGCAATAAATGACACAAATTGTACTATCATTATACATGCGAGAGTATGCATGGAGTACATAAACAAACACTTGTATGATACTGAACAGTGACAGATTAGAGTCAGGAATAACACATGGACTATTTCTATCCAGAATTTCCCACGGGAACAGGTACAACGCCGGTGAAAACGGACACTGTTAGTTAAAGTGTAAAAGCTAATGTTCTTTTTTCAAATTCACTAGATACCACCGTTGCTTAACACAAAACAGATGACACAAGTATAGTTAGGTATGTATTAATATACACAAGTGTGTATAATACGGCTAATATTCCACGCGCGTCTGTCTGTCGTCTGCCGAGTGAAAACATCTGTGGACTCAATTATGACAAACGGGATGTTTATAATATGCGACGACACGGTCGGTCTACAGGGTGTTCCGGATAAATGGGAAATTTTACTAATATTATAAATGTGAAAGTTTAAGAGGATGTATGTTTGTTACTCTTTCACGCAAAAACTACTGAACGGATTTTTATGTAACTTAACAGTAATACAGGTTATACAGGAGAATAACACATGGGATACATTTGATACCGAAATTATTTTTCTGTGCTTGAAATTCTAAGGTATTACCCGCATTATATCAGTTCCCGTAGGAATTTTGGGATAAAAAGTTACCATGTAATATTATGATTTCTAACATATATTACTGTAAAGATTCATCAAATTTCGTTCAATATTTTTTGCGTGAAAGAGTAATTAACATATCACATCACAAACTTTGGCATATTTATAATATAAGAAGAATAGTCACATCTGAGTAACTGAATTATTTATTAAGTATATATATATTTAAAAAGTTATTTTAATTGATAGATTCAAGAACACCCTGTATAACAAGACTTAATAATATGACCGTTCCAAATACTAGCATTCTATTGTTTATTAATTCATAGACTTGGATCGTTTGTTATTCATGACTGCCACTAAATCTAGACCAGCACTTAGTTTATGGTTATCGGGACATGTCCATGTAATATATAGCGCATACGCACCCTAGTTGGAATGAAGTAAAAGTGAATGTCAAGCAATGTGAAGTTTGGACGGTGCTTGGATGGGTGGCCGATAGTGGTATTTCTTTTTGAGCAATACCTGGACTTTCCTAGTCGAGTTAAAATGTCATCATACAATAAATATGACGTCATAGGAGAAATAGATACAAATGTAATACGCCTGAATAGTAATTTTTTAAGTTTTTTTCGAATGCCCTTATCTCAGAAACTACCAATCCGATTTGAATAATTATTTTTGTAATGGATAGCCACATTCAACGGGAAGTTAATGGGCTATTTTTCACCCTAAAATCCCCACAGAAGCGGGCACAATGTGGGTAAAACTGCGGGGAACTAGTGAAGTAATAACAATGTAAGTTTTGTATAATGAATATAATAATGACGTGTCCGAGTGCATGCTACTCATACAAAGTGTGTAATTTGATTAGTTCCATTTAAATCTATGATTGTACTTAATTGAAGTCGGTTGATTGAATGTTAGTTCACGCACAGAGGAAATTATATTGTTACTAGCTGCGCCCTGCGGTTTTACCCGCGTTGTGCCCGTTACCGTGGAGATTTCGGAATGGAAAATAGCCTGTAATTTTCCCGTTGAATGTGACTATATAATACAAAATTAATAATTCAATTCGGATTGGTAGTTTCCGAGATTAATTTGATTCGTACTTTGACACTTGTCATTTGAAAGGGTGGGGTTGCCAATAAAATAATTATTTAATTATCTAAGATAATATTTGTGTACAAAATACAACCTAAAAAGTTGCCATTTCCAAAATATCCGCACATTTAACTAGATTGAGAAGATGGGAAAATAATTCCCTGTGCCCGATTAAGGGTCGCGTTCAAACAAACTGAACAACAATCTCTTCAGCTTTATTATACTGGTTTAGTATAGATAGGTAGTTATAGTGTAATAAATAATTTGTAGCAGTGTTCTGGCGTTTCCTGGTCGCTACTTTTTACTCGACTGCGGTGAAGACAAAAAAAGGGGGTTTAGTTATTTGCGTACATCTATACTTATATTATAAAGAGGTAACATTTGTAAGTTTGTTTGTTTATATGTTCGTGTAATCTTGGGAATTACCAGTCCGATTTGAATAATTCTTTTTGTAATGGATAGCCACATTCAACGGGAAGGTTATAGGCTATTTTTCATCTCCAAATTCCCACGGGAACGGGTACAACGCGGGTAAAACCGCGGGGCGTTGCTAGTTATCTATAAACATATGATGGACCCCGGCTTCCTAAATTATAATTTTGAGTAAATAGCCAATCCTGATGTCGGAGTTTTTGGACCGCCTCCGACATGGTCTAACGATTGAAACAACCGGGACCGAATGCTTAACGTGCCCTCTGAAGCACGGTAGCGCTCAGATAGAAATGCCACTATCGGCCACCCATCCGAGATGCACGTTGCTTCTATTTAGTTAAACACACAAAACGATACTATCTTTCGAAATCAATATTAACTTATCTATGTATACAATTACAATAAAATATGGTTCACTAGTTTAGAAGTAACTATGCTACATACATACACACGGATACACGTATAGTACCTATAGCAATACACGAGTCAAACTTATAACACTCTTATTTTTGGCAATGTTTAATAGAGACACAGTACATAATATTATTAATTTTCATATTTTTTAATTCTATAAAATTAATATTTTTATAAAAGGACGATTCTAATCGGTCCAGCCGTTTTGATTTATACTATGTATAAAAAGACGATGCCGATCGGGCCAAACCGTTTTTAATTTATACTTGTAGTATTAACACGATTTTTGGTTTCGTTTTTGTATATTTAGTTTTAATTATTAACTATTGTTACACTATATACGTGTGCGCTTGCAAAAATCACAATTCTACTAACCTTTTTATCTTATCACTTAGATTACACGGTCTAGTATGATTCACGAGTATTTGTCAAGCAATATAAAACTTTATTTCTTTACCACAAGACATATTTTTAAATAACTACTATGTAACATGGGTAATGTTTTTTGCTAAGCTGCTTTTCACCTTATGACAGTAGTGATAAGGTATATTGTTACAGATATACGTAAATTCTTTGTATGTAAGTAAGTTTCATATTGGCTGTCATATGGCTATAAATAGTAGGTCAAGTTATAGGCTTATGTAAACAAGAGATATAACATACATTCCAGCAAAGTGTTATAAGTAAAGTGTAAAACATGTCCCACTGCAGGGAAAAGGCGTCTCATCTCACTGAAGATATCAGTACAGTGAGGAAATTTTTCAAATATAATATAAAAAAGATAGTAAATTCACTGGTAAAAAGCTAGTAAAGTCACTTAATGTAATTGATGCTTTACCTACTAACTTGTCCAATAAGAATATCTTAATTTCTTAGACTAAAAAAAACTCAAGGCAAGGCTCTGTCAACAGTAAAGTGAAGCATGTTACTTTGATGTCCTACCCGAATGAGGTGTAATTTGGTTGTAAATATTTTTCTGTGACCGTCTAAGCACAGGGCGTAATTATGACATGCTTCACTGTATCTGTACTGTATACTGTTGTAATGCTCTGTCTTGATATAAGGTCTGAAAGAAATGAAAAATCAAATGCTACTCACCTCTCTTCAAAAATAGTAGAATTCGGCGCAAAACTATCACCAATAAGACTACAATCTTCAACCTCATTCCTGTCAAACTTCTCTCCCGACGACCTGTCAACTTCAAACTTGGCAGATCTCTGACAGCTGTCATTCCTGTCAAACACTCCTGACTGGTTGAATCTGTCACTTCTGTCAAAGTCAGAGTGATTGAATCTGTCGTAAGAATCAGCATATCTGTCAGATTTGTCAAATGATTCAGGATAATCCCTTCGTGGTTGGCTTTTATCCGATTGGTTGAGTTTAGAGGTGTGGTTTTTGTTTGTTTCTGATTGGTCGGTTTTGTAGCTGTCGAATGTGTCTGAAAGCCTCTTATTGGTGGATTCTTCGTAGCTGTATCTCTTTTCTTCTGCGATACTGTTGTGGTCGCTCTCTACGGATTTTTCTCTGTATTTTTGGTCCCAAAGTTTCTTAGTTTCGTCTTGGACCCGTCGTTTCAGTTCGGATATTTTCTCTCGTTCGTTTTCTATTACTTGGCATCCTGTAAACATTAAACATATTAACTACGAATTCGTATTTAATTTTTCATTGACCACTAACCTACTTGGATAACAATATTAGCTTACCCTGTTCTTCCAACATCTCCATTCGTTTCCGTTCGACCTCCATTAAGCTATCCAGAGTCCTCTTCCCTAAAGAGTTAACGTCATCGCTTGACAAAATCGGTGCGTCAATAGTCACCTTCGATATCCTGTCAATGTCATCTTGAGAAGGAATCTTCCCCGAATCCGATATCTTACTAAACTCCTTCGCACTAGGCTCGTCCCCGCAACTCTTCCGGTGCAGAATTTTGACAAATTGACAGCTGTCAAAATTGACATTGTCAGTTTTTTCGTCGCCTTCCTCTATGATTCTGTCTTTCACTTTGTCGGGGGATAGAGATTTTGATTTGATGTATTTGTTTTCGTTAGACGGTTTATTGCTTTTGATGTATCTTGTTTTAGTATTGTCGTCTTCGTCTTTAGACTTTTTGCCGAATGAATCTTTTTTGATGATCTTTCCTAGAGCAGCGAAGGTAGGTATTTTGGATGAGGAGTTACTCTTTATTGGCCCGACTTTCTCCTTCTTTTTGGAGTTGCGCAAACTATTGAATCTGTCCATCGATTCGTTTTCGATACTTTCATTGTTATAGAAAAAGTTTTCGTTCAAACTTTGTGACATTATATCATGCGATATTTTTTCAGGCGATTTTTGCTTTTTTTTACGTTTCAGCGAATCGAAATTCCTTTCCCAGAAACCTTTCTTTTCTTTCTTAGGGTTATCAAATCTGTCTATTCTCTTTTCAATATCCACTGTCATAGATTGTGACATTTGATCTATTGAATTGAACTTGTCATTGACTACTTTAGTATGTTCTTCGAAGTTGGTTTTAGGGTCGATATCGTCACTGTCGCTCGTTTGTGGCGAGTATCCGAATTCGCCAGATTTCGCTCGAGTTTGGTCAGTGTAGAACGCGCTGTCGGGAGATTGCGCTCGCTCTATGTCATTTAGCTTCGCAACTATAGGTTTTAGTTCTTTCTCTATGGTTTGTACCTTGCCAGTCAATTCTTCGACTTGGTTGAGTAATTTCACGTACTCCGCATGAAGTACTTTGGTTTCGTCAAGTGCTGATGTTAGATTGTTGTTAGCTTCAGATTTTAACGTCAAAATCCTTGTCTTTTGAGCCTCAATTTTCTTTGTCAGTAATATTATTTCGTTTTGTATGTCTTCTCGGTTTGATAATCTGTGGAATAAATGTGTTTTTGGTAAGAATTCATAAGAATCAGAGTTTTAGAGATGGATTATATAAAGTCCTTAGTTTTAGACCACTCAAGGATCAACATAATTTAATATGACATAATCTATTAAATATAGAAAACTATAAAATATATCTTTCTAATGTTGACGGTTATAGATAAGTGTGCGCGACTGCGGAAAGACCACTTGAATTTTCGGCTATTTGAGACATTTTTAAATTGGTTATCGAAAGCATGTATTTGTTTATTTAACCAGAGAACAATTTCGACCGCCAAAAGACCGCGTGGAACTCACAATTCAGATTCTTCCTCCAAATGCTGGAACTCGAGGTCTTCGAATATCTTCGTCTCGTTGTCCAGTATATCTTGAGCGTTCTGCAGCTCGTCCAAAGTGGCTGAATGAGATCTCATGTCTTTTTGGATCCTGCAAGATTAGAGTTCAGTATAAAACATCATATATTTAACAAAAGGTACGTCCCTTTTGTTAAATATATGATGTTTTATAATCTAGCTACGTAGCTAGATTCCAAATTTCATCCTTCTAGGTCATCTGGAAGTAGGTTAGGTTTAGGTACTATATGTCAGTCAGTCAGTCAGTCAATACTAAAATATATTATCATTTGACATAGTCGTTCATTATTGGCTAATTATCTGACATGGGGGTGTCATATTCTATTTGACATCATGTTTGCATTTTTTATTAACAAATCCTACTTAAATGCGAAAGTTTGTGAGGATGGATGTATGTTTGTTACAATTTCACGCAAAAAATTACTAAACTGATTTGAATGAAACTTTACAGTAATATAGATTATACATCAGAATAACACATAGAATATATTTTATCCCAAAATTCTCACGGGAACGGGTACAACGCGGGTAACACCGCGGGCGCGGCTACAGTATATTATAATATGACAAAAACAAATATAAAAGTAGCCTTTAACATCTTGGATGTATTTTTCTATCTATCCACAATACAATGATTCCAATATATAAAATGGTAGTTCCCGAGATAAGGGCTGTCAAACAAACCAAAAATAAATTCTGCAGATTCATGAGTACTGGGACATTACAGATTAAAACTTTACTTATATCTTACTTCTCATATTTCATCGTAGCCACATCAACTCTCTCGCTCATCTCGTTCTGTCTCAACTCTTGCTTCTCTTTCAGCTCTCGGATCTCTCCTTCTATCTTCTTCGCCTTCTCGATTAAGTCTGTCTTCTTCTTCTGTTCTATGTTCAGGATTGCTATCTCAGAGTCGTATTCGCCTTTGATTAACGCTTTCTCCATTTCTAGCTGTAATTGAAATTAAAACTTTAGTGTTTTCTTTATTAGTAATACTTATTCTTTCTCACTGTACTGATACCTTCAGTGAGATGGGAGGCTTTTGCCTAGCAGAGGGAAATTGCAGGCTAATATTATCTAAACATTTATGGTAGATATGAAAAATAGGATTTATACAACGACTGTGGTAGGAAACCTCAAGTCTTTTTAAAATTGCCATACTTAAAATTTTGGGCAAAGGAATGACCCATTATGTTCAGAATGTTTTTGATGTCGATTTATTCTCTATCTTTCAAGGATTATTTTATTCTATCTGACCAAAAAAGTGAAATAAAAAATCAATCTTTATCAATCTTCTAAAAGAATTAATAGCAGATACAAGAATGAAGAATAGAACAATTATATAGTTACCTCTCTCAAAATATCATCCTCCTGAGATCTGATTTCCGACATCTTGCACTTAATCTCATGTATTTCAGCCACCAACTTTCTCCTATCCTCTTTCAATCTTTCATATCTATCCTTCAACTCTTCTATATTCACATCAAATACGTTACTAATCACGTCAATATCAATCTTCTTGATCGATTCTGTGATATTCTTTATAATCTTCTCTCGTTTATTCTGCTTTAAGTCGTTCTCAAATGCTTCTAACTCTGGAATGTCTGCCATTAGTTCTTTCTTAACATCTTCAAAGCTTTTATTCTTCTGAAGTAATTCTTCTTTGTTAGATTCTTCTGTGTCATTGATAACTTTAGAATAGCGTAGTTCTAGATCGTTATTTATGCCTGTATCATCTATCATAGGTATGTCTTCTTCTAAGCTTAATTGTTTCTCTATTCCTAGGAAATCGCTTTTGTCATTTCTAGATCTATCTTCTGTTCTAGAAGGATCTTTTTCTATTTTACCGTTACTGTTATTGCTGCTACTTTTATCAGCATCAACCTGTCTAGCATTTTCAAAATCTTTATCAAAATTGCCTTTTTTCTCGGCCGGTGGCGTTGGGAATAGGAAATACTGTGGCGCTACATTTTTGTGAGCAAAACTAGTTTTAATTTTAGATCTAGGACTACTAGTGTTAGGGGAACCAGGTTTAAACCCGTAATTTCGGTTTACGTACATATTTTCATAAGGACTTGGTGCAGGAATGGAAGGGATTTTATTTTCCTTGTTATAAGGAACGGGGCTCGGCATATCGTCGAATACAGGAATACCTATTTCGTCCATTCTGCCGAGATTTTCGGCCGTTTCTGGCAATTTGACCTCGGGCGTTATTTGGTCGGTTAGATCAAAGTTTTCGTAGCTGGACACGTTTCGTGTGGGCAGAGATTTGCTTTGTGTATTGTTTAGGGAATGACTAGTATCGAATCTGAAAGTAAAACATTATTATGATATATCATATTCGATGTCGTCAATATCATATTCATAGTCATGTTCGATGGGGTAGTAAATGAACATAATTAGTAGGTGCTATCTATGGGTATTTTAAGAGCATATTTTTCTTTTAAGACTCTTTTTTTCTTTTTATTCTTATAGCTAGCACTGATCAACTTTAATTTAAAATTATTCAATAACCTTGTGTCTCTTCTGTTCGTTCGTCGGTCGTTTTTGGTTCTTGATACGTTTAGTATCAACCAATCATGTTAAACATAGTATATTACCGCTCTAGTTGAAAGACAAATAGGTCTAGTGGAAAAACTACCATCACTAAAGGAAAAGCTACTATCTTTAGTAGAAAAGCTACTAACTCTCATGGAAAATCTACTATACCTACCTATTGATATCTATCTCATGTGTGCACTTACTTGTAATACCCTTCGCTGGTCTTGACCAAGTTGGGACTGTTGAGCGCGCTGCTCCGCGGCAGCGAGCCGTTGGTGATGATCTTGTTGTGAGACCGCTTCTCCGTCGGGGTCACCGGCAGGCCGGACCTGATGTCTGCAAGGAAAATAAAATACAATTAGTCATAATGATTGAGTTGAGGCAGTACTGAAATTGGTTATAATAAGTAAGGTGTATGGTATCTTATTCAATTTACTGATATCTTCAGTGAGATGAGAGGCCTTTGCCTAGCGGTGGGAGATTTCATGACCTTAGTTTTTAGGTAGTTTATTAGCAAGGCTCTGTACCTGAGGCCAGCTGTTTCTGGTATTCGCTGAAGATGTCCAGGATCTCTTCGAGTCGTTCCATTTCCGCTTCCTTCTTCTCCTCCTCTTTGACTCTCTCTTGGTAAGCCTGAAGCAAAAATCACTCATTAAATGTAATTTTTTTTCCGATATATACTACTTTTGTCCCTAAAATCTAGTTTAGGGAAATAGTCATACAAACATTTTATCAAATCGATAAAACTTGCTATCAGTTTTGAATTGACATTTGACAAATTAAAAAATAACTTTTATGATACAATTGTGTTATATTGATATGAGATAATATTATGTGTATGTATTTTGTTTTTCTTATTTCCACTATAGATTACTCTATAGAGCTAAATATTTGAAAAACCTTTCTAAATAAAGTGCAGGTAGAAGCTGATTTACATGTCCTTTTCTAAATAGCTTGTCGCAGTCACTGTCGCTTATACCATGGTACTCTAAAGATTTATGAAGTAAGTCATTTTTAACGGAGTAATGATTCTTCACAAGAATTCTTCAACCAATTTAAAAACATCGTATTTTTACTGGTGTATGTATTATCTCAATAATAGAATAATACAATCAATACCTAATTTTAAATTAAATGAAGCAGTTCAATTACTATTACTTACCATACTACAAAATAATGTATCAATCTTCTTAATGATCCCTTTGTAAATCTCATTCTTAACCGACAAATTGCTTAAATTAATATCTTTTCCAATCATGTACACATTATTATGTACTGGCGACACAGTGTTATTGAAAACCGCGTTGTTTTGGTTGGCAACACTGACGGCCACCATTTTGTCTATGGCACTTTTCAAGCTGTCATACGACTCTTTGATTTGCCGTTCCAAATTTAAAATTTTGACGTCTATGCTAGTTTCGTGTTCCTTCGTTTGTTTTATATAATGATTTGTGAGGATGGTATTAATCGTTCTGTATATTTTGATATCGTTTCGCAGTTTGTAAACTACTTCGAGTTTCTCGTTTACATTGGTGGAGATATCGATTATTTTATCGATATCTTTTAATCGTTTGTGTTTGGAATCGATTGTGTTTTTTAAATGTGTTTGGAATCGATTGTGAATCGTTGTTGTTGCATCGGCCGCCCGTGCTGCATTCAAACGCACTTGCCTAATACGGTGCCTCGTTTGAATAGAATTATATTGTTATTAAATATGGAGTCGGAAAACATAACTTATCGGAAGATCAGGAAGTCAACATCGTTATGTAATATCTCAAATAACTCATCGCTATTTAACGCCACTATAACAAGCCTACCAAACACTTCCGTATTTGAGATGCAAACCATAACCGATTTTAAAGAAACCATTGAAAGGCTTACTATTGAGCTACAGAGCGCACATGAAGAAATTGACAACTTAAACGGTGAAACAATGCGGCTAAAATCTGAATTGGACAAATGTCATAAAGTCATAGACCTTTATAAAAATACACAAATTCAGCATACGACAAGAAAAAGTGTTACTCCATCTATGAATCGCAAAAGACAAAAGAACAAAAACACCAGCAGCACTCCAACAAATTCTCCCGCCCCGACTTCAGTGCCAAATGTAACCGCAAAAAAGCAGCGCATAGATGCTAAAGACGACCAACAGGCAGCAGAAGAATCGACAACCACTTCAAATGCAATATCCAGTAAGCCAGAAAGTATATCTAAGTCTCAGAAAGACGACTCGAACGTTATAAAGGAAAGTAGAAATCTATCTCATGAAAAATCTAATCAAAATTACAATAGACGTCGTGTTGTAATTTTTGCTGATCAGCAAGGACGGAACATGAGAGAATTCCTTCAAGAAAATCTCGGTAGTAAATACTTTGTTCAATGTTTTTGGAAACCAGGTGCACGCTTTGCGGATGTAATAAATTGGAAAAATGAAATATTATATAATCTGACAAAGAATGACATTGTAATTATATTGGGTGGTATAAATGACCGTAATCCTTTCGAATTTCAAAATTGTGTAAGAGATGTAAGTAATTCACTATTTAATACCAATGCTATACTTTTAGAGATTCCGTTCAATAAACATCTAAGAGTTGAAAAGTTAAACTATGAGTTAAGATTTGTATGTGGTAAATTTGATAATATGTCGTATGTTAACATGGATTACCGCAGATTTCCCTCAAACTATTATAATTTTTCTATCAACCTGGGCCGATCGATATTACGAGAGGTGCTTCGCGTTGATTATAAAATCAACTTTTTAGAACATGCAGTGCAAAGACTAAAAACAACTACTCGTATAACGAGCAATCAAAGTACACAGACAGATTTTGTACCAACACCCGAAATGGTTACTTCTTCACCTCAGAACAATGCTATTGATTCACCTATTTTTCGCACGTAATGACTTTAGTATACTGCATCAAAATATTAATGGGTTGGTTAACAAGCTTGATTTACTAATGCTAAATTTAGACTCATTAACAATAGATGTCAATTTGCTATGCATAACCGAACATAACATGATTAATAGCGATACAAAAATGATTAAAGTTCCTAATTATAACGTTGCCACATCATGTACAAGAAAAAATAGGCATGGAGGGGCGTGTATACTAGTTCGTAATGGTCAAAATTATCGGGAAATTTCCATTTCAAAAGATTTCAGTGTTGTCAACGTTATTGAAAGTTGTGCTGTGGAACTTATTGATCATAATTTAATTGTTATTTGTATATACAGGCCACCACATAATAATAGTGAAGCCTATGATCTATTTTTCCAAAAATTATGGAATCTATTACATAACTTCTGCTATAAAAAGAAAAAGGTCGTGGTCTGTGGCGACTTTAATATTGACATTTTGAAGAATAATAATATATCTAATACACTTACAAATATACTTTACGAACATAATTTAAAAATAGCTATAAATACTGCTACGAGACTAGCCAGTGGTACCTGCATAGATAACATTTTTCACAACATCCGAGGAACTGATAGCGAAGTCATTGAATTTGCGTTATCAGACCATACTGCTCAACTTATAAAATTTCCAATTAAACATAATAAAAATGCTTTAGACTATTGGTACATTGAGAGACGTGATATATGTAATGAGAACTTGGTAAAATTCAATAATCATCTAAAATCATTGACATTTAATGACATTTACAATAGTGATAATCCAAATACTGCATTTAATGGTTTTCATGACATTTTCTCTCAACTATATTATATGTGTTTCCCAAATAAAAAGATTAAAATAACGTTACGGAAACGACCGGCATGGATAAGTAAAGGTATAAAACACTGTGCGAGACGAAAACGTAACCTACTATGGAAATTAAGAAAAACGAAATCACCTAAAGATAGAGAGGAGTTTAAAAATTACTCTGCAAGACTAAATCGTATTATTAAACTAACACAAAAATCACAAAATAACTATTACATAAATACAGCAGAGAATAAAGCAAAAGCAAGTTGGGACATAATTAATAATCACAAAACGAAGATACCAAATGACATAAAACAATTGAATATAAATGGAAAAATAATCTCCGATCCACTTGACATAGCACATGAATTTAATAATTTCTTTATAGACCAGATAAAACCCTCTCGACTGAATAATAATAGACCTAAGCATAACACGACATATACTAATTCTAATTCTATGTTTATAAGCCCTACTACCCCACATGACATTGAGAATATAATACGATCTTTGAAAAATACGAAAAGTACCGGATATGATGACATTTCAACAAAAGTTTTAAAATACGTTTCCAAAACAATAGCTCCTGTGTTGTGTCATATTTTCAATTTATGTATCATACATGGTATTTACCCGGACAAACTTAAGAAAACCATTATCAAACCTTTGTTTAAAAAGGAAGACCGAGAAAATATGTCTTATTACAGACCTATTGCTCTTATCCCAACAATCTCAAAAATATTTGAAAAAGTAATTTACAACAGTCTCTACAATTATTTAGAAAAATATAATATATTAGCCGAAGAACAAGTAGGATTCAGAAAGAGAAAAAGTATTAATACGGCAATTTATAACTTTATGAGAGCAACAGTAACAAAAATGGATATAAGGGATTATGTTTTTGCATTATACATGGACCTCAAAAAGGCATTTGACTATGTTGATCACTCTATTTTAAAATCTAAATTGGCAGCATATGGTATTAGGGGTAATGTCTTGGATTTAATAATGTCATACATAAGCAACAGAGAACAAGCAACAGTTATCACGAGGATATGCCCTAATTTAAAGTTAGAGGTAAAATATCAGTCGAACTATAGACAAGTTCACTATGGAGTGCCACAAGGGAGTGTTTTAGGGCCCCTTTTATTCTTGATCTATATTAATAACTTTCCCTTGACGGTGACATCTCCAATGATTTTATTCGCTGACGATAGCACAGTAATTTTTTCTAATAAACAATTGCCAGTGTTACAAAATGACATAAACAATACTCTCAATGACATAATAAATTGGCTAAATGATAATAATTTACTTATTAATTTGGACAAAACTCAAATAATGCGTTTCCGTAATAGGTCTAGGATAACTACGTCAATTGACGTGCAACATGGCGGCGTTCTGATAAAAGAAGTTGAAGTAACGAAATTTTTAGGGTTAAATGTAGATTGTAATTTGAACTGGAAAGCTCACACAGAGAGTGTTTGCACCAAAGTAAGCAAGTACTCTTATGTGCTATACATGCTTGCGAAGGTGGTTAATACATCTACAGTTGTGACTGCTTATCAAGCATATGTAGCCGCGACCCTCCGGTATGGAATAATATTCTGGGGAAACTCTGTACACAAAGATTATGCATTCAAAGCTCAAAAAAAATGTGTAAGGGCTATTTGTAAGTTGCAACCAATGGAAAGCTGTAAACCATATTTTATATCACTTAAGATTCTTACATTTACTGGACTGTATATCTATGAAATGGGAATATTTGTAAGGACAAATATGCACCTTTACAAAACAATGACCAGTGCAAGACATTGTAATAGACTATGTATTCCCAGTCACTACACATGTCTCATGGGTAATAGTGTACTTTGTATGGCACCGAAAGTGTATAATAAAATACCCATAGCTATAAAGCAAGTGGAAAACATAAATATATTTCGACGCAAATTGAAAGATTTTTTAATAAATAAGGCATATTATAATTTAAATGAATTTATGACTGATATTATGTAATTTTTGTGATTCTAATTAATTAATTTCTTTTAATGACATGATACTTATGTAAGACATTATAATAATTGTAATTTTGAATGAAAATACAGTATTTGTTATATAGGGATTGACTGTTATTTAATTATTTGTTGTAATTTTCACAAGTTTAGAGTTTTGTTTTAATGTATATGTACCTTAATATTTGCACGCCTCACATATGAGGCAGGATAAAGAGAAACCTCACTCACAATTGTAACAACTTTGTACCTTTATTCGCAAAATAAATGAATTTGAATTTGAATTTGAATCTTTTAAGGCCAGTGTGTTGTTTTTTATTGTTGTTACGAAGAGTTTGAAGAGCTGTTTATGTGATGGTTCTTTTTTTGATTTGGCAGCCATTTTTGTGTTTTTTGGCGGGAATATTTGAGTCACTTTGTGATACTTTTTTGCACTTATTCACTTCACTGTTACAATGCAACCGACATCCATAAAAGGAGTGACACTATTTTGATTGCTTCTAAGTTTATAAAAAAAATAATCCTTATTGTATTTTAAGTATTATTAAGTTTTAATTGAACACATATCCACTAGATGTCCATTATAACGAGTATTAAGAAGTGTGTTGTAAAAATGCTATTCCGAGAGACCGTAACTAAAACCACATTGTTACGTTAAAACTAACAATTCAATTGAAAAAAAGATGAATTAATTCAAACCACTTCTCAAATGAATGGTATTTTGAAAAACAATTGTTTATTAATTCTTTTATTAATTAAACTCTTGACTCAAGACGTCAAAACAAAACCATAGACAAGACTAAATACAATCGAAGTGTTTGTAAAAACGAAAGTAAACCTTGTATGTAATCGATACTTATGAATTAACGCCAGGTATAATCAATTCAGCCTTTAGATAACCGATTTAAAGGTTGAAATTGTAAACCCAAATTAATATCCAAACAGATAAGATTTACAATCGCTTGATAAAAATTTAAGAGATATTTAGTATTTAGGAAGATATTGAATATATGAAGATTATTGACTTATCAGTTAACTTGCTATATCGATTGATTGACCTTAGTAAAGACCGCCTAAAGGCCATCGACATGGTCTAGCGAATAAAACAACCGGGGCCGAGAGTTTCACCGCCGAAGCACGGTAGCGCTCAGATATAAATGGCGCTTTCGGTCATCCATCCTAATAGTGTCCGAGGTGAACGTTGCTTAACATTCAAGATGTAATACTATAAGCCAAAATAATGATACTCGCAACAACTATAATTGTATAAACTATGTTTTAGAGAGCCAAATAAAGTCATTAAGAGCAATTTGAAAAGACACCACTTTTGAAGTTGTATATTACAGTAATTTGCAGTTAAATTATAACCGATTGAGCAATAAAAGTTAACGATGGATTAGATTTTAATGGGCGTTATGTTATACCCAAGGTTGGAGGTATGTGGGTCAGGTGTGTTATTTAATATTTTCGACGACCTTTTGGCAATAGTTTAACATGTAATGTAATACTTAAGAAGACATATAGGCCGACATATAAGTAGGTTTAGTTAACAACTAACATCGCCCCGCGGTTTTACTCGCGTTGTGCCCGTTCCCGTGGGAATTTCAGGATAAAAATAATCTATAACCTTCTATTTGAATACTGGTAGCCCGTGCAAACAAACAAAACTTCTGTTTTATAGATAGAGAAACGGTAAAATCGGTGATAGTTACACCATTTATAACTCTGGAATAGCTGGATCAATTTTCATGATTCTTTTCTTATTTTATTTATCTTGGTCAGAACTAGGATAATAAGTAATAAATTCCCGACGTTCCTACGGGAACGGGTGCGCTGGTGATACCGCGGGGCACAGCTAGTATGAAAAAAGATAAATTACAGCTATCCCTAATAACCTATGCCGACCGGAAATCTCAGATAGCAGTGTCTTGTTCTTTTACCGCCAAAAATTTGACATATGACTTAGAAACTTTGACAAAAAATTGACATAATGTATTACTATTACTTAGAAACAATGTCAACACTTTTTATTTGACATAGGCTGATTTTGATCACAAAATGACTATACAGGAAATGTTACAAAAGCAAATTAATGAAAAAATTAGTTCGAATGTTAATAAGCACTTTTGATACAACACACTCAATAATACTAAACATTTTGTTCTTTATTCATACGCACTTTAGCCATCAATTGATTTGTCCCTTTCCGACATACGCTATTTGCCAAAGAGCGAAAGAGACAAACACTTTTAAACACTGCTTAAGTTAAATATCTTTTAAGAATAAGGCGGTTTATCTTTTATGCACATTTATCACTAAACATATCTAATAAAAACACTGCACATTTTTTTTCACCCGCGACTACGAGAGGTGCAATCCCCTCGAAACGTCGGGACAAAAAAAGTAAGTTATTACTTGCTTTATTAACTTTCTAACGCGAAAAAGCCCGTGTATTAACCCATTATGTGTTCAAATCGTGTAAGTTTAAAAAAGACTACTGCACATTTTGATGCAATAATTCTCATTTTAATAAGTTTTTTTGTATTCACACTAGGAGACGTCGAGTGCTTCCTTTGTAGATTTAATGAGTGATTTTTGTAATGTATGAACAATCACTTTCATTAGTTAAGTGTCGATTTAATAGACGTTTTGAGTGCAGCAGAAATTCTTTGTGATATTTTTAAAGTATAAATATATTTTCTATAGAATTTAATGTAATTGATTGATCACTTTAGTAGTCTTTTGTTTTCACACTTAATTTATAACAAATGATTTCACTTTTCAACTATGTTTTAGTTGACACATTTCCAAGTATACTAAGCAAATAATTCACATTTACATATAACAAAATTCTTCACTTTATGAAACGTGACTTTCTTAACCACGTACGCAGAAGACTATTGTTTTCTGTCGCACTAGCATACCTGCAGTGTCTTATCGTAACGTCACAGCTTATCTAAGATAACACTATTTGAATTATAATTTAATTTGTACTATTTACTTTTATAAATTAAATTAATATTGTTTTTATTGTATTTACTGCTTTAGTGAGAGGCCTTTTCCGGCAGTGGGTTGGTTAAGGCTGGACTGATTTTGGTGTATTTTGGTACAGATAGACGCGGCGGGTTTTTGAAAAGTACATATTATTTTGTATTGTGTTAAGGTTAGTAACCAACCCTGGAGACAAAGTTTTTGGGCTACCTAAAGGCCTCCAACATAATCTAACGATTGCAACAACCGGGACCGACAATTTAACGTGCCCTCCGAAGCACGGTAGCGCTCAGATAAAATGAGACTATCGGCTACCCATCCAAGTAATGTCCGAGCTGCACGTAGCTTAAGAATGGGCGTTTTTCGATTACCCGGCACCGGCACCGGCACCGGCGCCGGGGTTTCGTTTTTCCACTGCGCCGGTGTCGATGCCGGTTTACGCCCGGTGACTGGTACAGTACTGACACCTTTGATAAAATACTTTATTTGTAGGTCGTTAAGGTTGATTTCACACTAAATGTTGTATATTCGTTTCTATTTTTTGCACTGAGGTGGTGTTAAGCTCCGCCCACTTCTCAATATTCCATCTATCGGCTAATAGCAAAACTACTAGTTTAGGTTGATGTTGATGTTACTACGTAGTTCAGCTACTTCACACTAGGTGTCAAAAGTCTTAATGTGATGGGACGTACTCAGAACTCAAAACTCAGCTTCAAAAAAATTTAATTAGTTGGTAAAATTTAAAAGAAAATCTGAGTACGGCCCTGGATATTTCTGAAGTTTAAAATAGTTATTCTAGTTGACGATAGATGGCGGCCAGTTAATAATATAATAATAAAAACTATAAAAGTACTGTTTCAGCTACTAAAAGGTATTTAGGACTAAGTGTATAACAGTTTTTAGTATTTACGTATTATTATTACAATATAATACTGCAAAATTATACGTAAACTTATGTATTTTCTTCCCAAATGTGTCGCCATCTAGTGTCAAGTAGTACTTGACTTGACCGGTGGGAAACTTGCTACCCCGGCGCCGGCGACGGCGCCGGCACCGGTAAGTCAAAAAGCGAGCTATACATTTTCATACATTTTTGCTTCCCCGGCACCGGCACGGCGCCGGTGCCGGTGCCGGCGCCGGTGCCGGGCCGGGTAATCGAAAAACGCCCAATAGCAATGAGCTAACATCGCTTAGTCAAACTACGCCTACATATATTGTTGACAAGCCCGTTAGTACAGTGGCAGTGAGAGCGCTTACTGTGTCAGGGGTTGCGGGTTCGATTCCCGCCCGGAGTCAACAATATGTGAAGATTATATAAGTAAGTATATGTAGTATCAGTAAGTTAGATTCCATAATACATGCTTAGTGCTTAGTTTGGGTTTAATTAACCGTTTATGTATTTGTCCGGGCATTTTTATTTATCGTTTTGATTATTTGGATAAAACTTTACAGTAATATAGTTTATACATCAGAATAACACATGGGATACATTTTATCCCGAAATTCCCACGGGACAGGGCACAACGCTGGTAACACCACGGGGCACGGCTAGTGTAAAACAAGTGTTGTCAGTACATACCTTAATCCTCTTATTTTCAGCTTCCACGCCTCTTTCGTAACTCGACGCATAAACAGGAGTGTATTGTGTTTGGGGTAGGCCGTTGGCGTTTAACTTTAGGAAGTCATTCTTGGAAGATTCTGGGAGTCTGTCCCTGTATTCGTGTCTGGAGCCATCTGTACGGGAAAGCAAAGAGCAAGTTAAATGAATCGTGAAGAGCATTTTAAAAAAGGTACGTTTAAAAGCGAAAAACCTTTAAGCAGCAAGTAAAGCAGTCGGTTCCGATCGTTTCAATCGTCAGACCATGTCGGAGGCCTTTAGGCGGTCTATTATCTCCAGCGCAAGGTTTGGCCTCTTACCTATTTTAAATGAATTAATTAGATAGCTGCATCGAAGAGGAAGGTACTTTTGGTGCCTAAATTTCTAGGGGAACGGGTACAACACAGGTAAAATCGCAGGGCGCTGCTAGTCACTACATAGTATAAAATAAAGTCGTCTCTGTTTCGTGTCTGTTTGTCTGTATGCTTAAATCTTTAAAATTACGCAACGGATTTTGATGCGGTTTTTTGTAATAGGTAGAGTGATTCAAGAGGAAGGTTTTTATGTAAAAAAATCCCAAAATTCCCACGGGAATGGGCACAACGCGGGTAAAACCGCGCGGGGCGCTGCTAGTGTTAAATAAGAGAAACGCTACATACCATGTCTATAATCATTTCTAGAACTTTCCGCTACACTTCTGTAATCAATCCTTGTATTTTCTGCTACATTCAAATCTTTAAAATCTCCTTTAGCATCGCTTTCAACTCTATCAACATTGATTTTGCCATACACATTCTCTCTAACTTGATCATTATTCACTTTTTTAGGCAATTTCTCTTTATTATCATCAAAATTCTTAACCAGATCACCTAATTTATTATTCCTTATAGCCACATTGGCGTAGGAACAATTTTTAGCTTCTATTGCATTGTTTTCATTGAGAACTATTTTTTGATCTGGTTTCAATTTGTTCATGTAATTGGGGATGGTTTTACCCCCTAGAACATCTTTAGCTGGTGTGTTACAGGTTAAGGAGTTGGAACTGAAGACTTTTGGGGATATGGCATTGTCGTTGTTGGTATAGAATTGACTTCTGCCTATTTTCTGCTGTTTGGCGTAGTATTCGAATTTGGATACTTTGCACATGATGTTTGATTTTTTTGATTCGACGTCTGAGCTGGAATCCTCGTCTTTGAAGTTTTTAGGCGCTATGGGGGGCTTCTGTCTGGATATCTCTTTGAGAGAAAGATCTAATTCTTGGTCGAGTTGCGAGAGATCCTTGTACATTTTGTTTGGTTGGTATGCGTCGGTGTGAGCGAAACCTGTGGTAGAAATTACTATTATATTTAGCCTGGTGTTTCCCACAGCTGGGTACACCTCTCATCTCACTGAAGACATCAGTATAGTGAGAAGGATTAGGCGTTGTCACCACTCTTGCCTAATGTGGGTTGGTGATCTCAAACCTGAGCCATGTTTGAAAATAGGAAACATGTTTTCCCGCGACCCTCGAATTGAACCCGGCGCCTCAGTCTTGGCAGGGGAGTGCACATACCACTAGACCACCGAGGCATAATAATGACAACAAATTCAACTTCTCATTGTTTTGTATAAAACGTTATATCTCGTCTAAAGTATGTATCTCTTACCGGCAGTCAAGCACTGTTGGTTGGGCGCGAACTGCATGGCGGCCATTGACACATGCGCTGAAGGGAGAACTGACTTCATGAGCTTGGCTTCAGCAGGATGGTTGAAGCGGAGGTAGTTGGACCGGCCTATCGTCAGCATGGACCCTGGAAGTATACCACATTTTAAAACTTATCAGTAAGTCAGTCTGACTAGGTACTACTTTGAGACAGGGTAAAAGGTAACCACTCTTACCTTGAGACAGCCTGGTGGGTTTATCGACACAGACGTTGTCGAGTAAGGTACTGATCGCGACAGGGAACAACGTAACCACTCCATGGGAATTCAATGAATGTTTATTTTGGGACAGGGTATATAACCACTCTTACCTTGAGACAGCCTGGTGGGTTTATCGACACAGACGTTGTCGAGTAACGTGCTGCCCGCCACCGGGTACAACGTGACCACGCCATGAGAATTCTCCACACGGCAGTGGACGCTGGCCACTCCTGTGCCTACGACATAGATGTCGCAAGTAGGGTCCGAGCCGATTGTTACTCGACCTGGAAAAAGAGGGTGTTTCAGATTAATCTTCCGGAGTTTTTTAATATAAAAAATTAATTGACTACTATATTATGTACTAGCTGCGCCCCGCGGTCTCACCCGCAGCGCCCCCGTTCCCGTAGGAATTTTGAGATTTTTATTCCAAGTTTTCATTGTTTTTAAAATGTATTCTGCTATTCAGGGCGGAGAAAAATCCAACGAAACAAAAACCATGAAAATTGATCCAGCCGATCTCGAGTTATAAGTGTTGTAACAAACCCGTCTTTGTTTTATAATAGATTTTAAACATGGCTCGAGTTTGAGATCATAAACCCGTAGTGAGCAAGCGTGGTGATTACGCCTAATCCTCATCACTGTACTGATATGATCGGTGTGATGAGAGGCGTTTGCCCAGCAGTGCTTTAATGGATATCACAGGCTGATATTACTTTTTACTACAATATGTATTCTACTATTCAATCAAGATCCAATTATGATTAAATTGATTAACCAAATCGACCTTAGGGATTCTTGCCAAGTTCAAATGAACACCCATATTATATCTATACCATTAAAATAAAGCTGAAGAATTTGATTTTATGTATGTTTGAACGCGCTAATCTCAGGAGCTGCCAATCTGATTAATAATTATTCATGTAATGGATAGCCATATTCAACGGGAAGGTAATATGCTCTTTTTTATCCCGAAATTCCCACAGGTGCGAGCACAACGTTGGTTATACTGCAGACCTTGGTAGTTGTTTTTATAAAACTTTACTTATAATGTACTTACCTTGTTTTATAGGGTGTAACGTGACAGCCGTGCTCAGTCGGCCAGTGCCCAGGCTGACCAGGTGAGGGGTGTTGGTTGCCACCCTGGAATTAAACAGAAAATGTACGTTATAGAAATTATTTACTCGGGATAAACGACAATTTATATTATATACCTCGACGATGAATAACTTCAAATCAGATCGGTAGTTTTTTAGATTACAGCATTCAAACAAACGAACTCTTCAGCTTTATTATTAATTACTAGCAGCGCCCCGCGGTTTTACCCGCGTTGTGTCCATTCCTGTGGGGATTTCGGGATGAAAAATAGCCTATGTTACTCGTCGATAATGTAGCTTTCGAAAGGTGAAAGAATTTTAAAAACGGTCCAGTAGTTTTTGAGCCTATATTACAACCAAACAAACAAAGTTTTCCTCTTTATAATATTAGTCTAGATAGTATAGAATAGATATTGAACAATATGTAATATATGGATCGATTACGACAGTACCGTAGGAACTATTGATCGAAGCTGAATAATCGATCGATGGTGACATGGGCAATCTATAGATCGGTAGAAGTAGTAACATTTGCAATAAAAATAATTTTGCAGACTATCCTTAATATAATTTTGATATTTCCAACTTCTGTTGGCGTAACTATTCTGTTTTCTATCATATAGTATTAGTTTAAATTCACGGTATTTAACTTATTGAATTCTAAATAGTGTAGACATTAAAGGGCACAGGCCGAGCGAAGGAAACGAACGTCTATTTCGAGAAGCGCCGGGTTCCCGTTGCGCTCGTCTTTTTGCAATAGTAGGGTGACTATTATTTAGTACACAATATGGGATTCAAGTAGGTATAAGTTCTGAGACCACGCAGAGACCTCCAACTTGGTCTTATAAATAAAATGATAAAAAAGTGACGATACTTGCACTGAAGTGGTGACAATATGTGGTGAAATACCTTCAAATATACAACTACTAGCCACGCCTCACGGTTTCAGCTGTGTTGTACCCGTTCCCGCGGGAATTTCGGGATAAAATGTGTCCCATGTGTTATTCTGATGTACAACCTATATTACTGTAAAGTTTCATCCACATTCGTAAAGTACTTTTTGCGTATGAAGGCCAAGAAAATAATGATAAATATTTTTAATCCATAAAGTATCTCCTATTTACAGGAACGTGGAGTCAAACGTGGTTTAATGTCGCTCGAAACGGAAACCACGAAACAAATCTCTGACATATGGTTTTAATGAGCCGTTCGGAAACACCTGGCTCAAACGACGTAACCGCAAACGGTGTTCTGTTGCACCTTGGCATTGTGGCACCCAATCATGAGTGATTTTTTGAACATTTTAGATGTATATAAAAAAATAAGCTTTACGCAATGAGAAAATAGTGGAGCAGTAGGATTTTTTTATATTTTTCTATAGCGTTAGTACTGTCACACTTGTATTGCCTTACAATTTGATTCTTTGTTTATTGCAAATCAGTGCTGGGACAAAATAATTTATTAGTAGGTAAGGAGTATTATTGATACCGCGTTGCAGTGATAATGGCAGCGACAATTTAAAAAAGTCATTAATAATTTATAAAAGACAACTTTCAAACTGTTCCGTGGCATCACCGTATGGGGTCTGTAAAGCCCCACTGCTGTGCAAAGGCCTCTCATCTCACTGAAGATATCAGTACAGTGAAGACGATTAGGCGTAATCAGCAAGCTTGCTTAATTCAAATCCAAGCCAAGTTTTTCTGCAAAAGGAAGCATATTTTCGCTCGACCCGGCAATTGAACCAAAGACGAGTTTTGGCAGGCGAGTGGCCATACCGCTAGACTACCAAGGCGTTAGGAACAATATCCCATATAATTGAAAACAACAGACATCCTACACTAACTTGTGGTTTATTTAACCATCTCGTTATTAGCGATGTGGGTTCCGTAGTTTATTTACGCGTTCGTTTATTAGCGCCGGCCGCAGACAAATTGAATGCACCGCATGCAGGGGTTAAGTGTGATTTGGTTTTATTTATATATAGTGTTGTTTATTTGGCCGTCTGTGTGGTGATGTCTAGACTAAAGGTAAACTAAACGTGATATCAAATACAGTATTTAGTTTTTAACCGACTAAAAACAGAAATTTCAAATTGATTCTTAAAGAGATAAATTTTTGAAGATTTGGGACGAAATAATACTAAGTGAGAGGAGGGGGAACGGGGGTAGTATTAGGTAGGTATAAAACCCTCGAACTTACTTTATCTAGATAATAGACACTAACCTAACATCTAGAGGTTGATGAAGTCATTTGTATAGCCATTTACATACCTATCAACCTTATCCTACTAATCTACACTAATATTATAAAGAGGAAAACTTTGTTTGTTTAGTTGTAATGAATAGGCTCTAAAACTACTGGACCGTTTTTAAAAATTCTTTCACCATTCGAAAGCTACACTATCCACGAGTAACATAGGCTATTTTTCATCCCGAAATTCCCACAGGAATGGACACAACGCGGGTAAAACCGCGGGGCGCTGCTAGTATTAATATAAATGCGCATGTTGTGGAAATGTATGTATACCTATTTGTTACTCTTTGACGCAAAAACTCCTATTAATTAATGGAGTGGGAAAAAACTTTACAGTTAAACAGGTTTAATTCAGAATTTTCAGAATAACACATGAGATTTTTTCCCGATATTTCCGCAGGAACGGGTACAACTCGGGTAAAACCGCGGGGCACTCTAGTACCAATCTATATAAAGGTAATAGATGAATCAGTCATAGTACATTACTTTGCTTTTACTTCGTCGTATTCGTCTCTTGTCATATAAACAGGATGCATCCAAAATACACCAGAAACGAAAAAGCAATTTTAAACTTTATCCCTCAAAACACAGAGATTGTATTTGCTTGAAATCAAATAATTGCTCTAGTATATTTTGAACTTTATTTTACAGGCACTAAGGTTGTTCTAAAATTAGTTATTTATATGCATTTCTTATTAAAATGGTTCGCACGTGGTTTGATGTTATTTTTGGTTTTACTGAAATGATATGAATGAGATTCAGACGCTTGTGACTGATGATATTAATCGTGATTGTTAAGCAACGTGCAGCTAAACTAAGGTCGATTAGGTTAGTGACCAGCCCGTTGGCACAGTGGCATGTCAGAGCGCTCACTTTGTCGGGGGTTGCGGGTTCCCGCCCAGAATCAACAATATGTGAAGACATAGTTGATTGCGACGACGTCTGGGTGTCAATTATATATTTCTATGTGTATATGTATGTAATAGTATCAGTTAGATTCAATAACACAAGCCTAGAGCTTAGTTTGGGTTTAATTAACCGTGTGTGAATTTGTCCGGGTATCACTACATAGCATGAAACAAAGTCACTTTCCGCTGTCTGTCTGTCCCTATGTATGCTTAGATCTTTAAAACTAAGCAACGGATTTGGACGCGGTAAAAAAAAAAAGATAGAGTGACTCAAGAGGAAGGTTTATAAGTGTAAAAATTCAAGAAATTCCCCAGGGAACATGCACGATGCGGGTAAAACCGCGGGGCACTGTTAGTATATATTATATTATTATTGGAATAAATTATATCAATCCTGCATTAAATTACGAGAATATCAATAAAATCAATATTGCTATCAAATTGCTTGTAATTCAATGCTTATTTATTACGGTATCCAGTTACCGTTGAGTAATATTACACTCAGACAGGTGATATACTTGACGTAATATCGATTGTATGAAGCGGTGGCAATCGAGAATGTTAAGCAACGTGCAGCTCACAAGTTAGATGGGTGGCCGATACTAAAGTAAAGTACTTATTAGCCTGTAACGTCCCATTGCTAGGCAAAGGCCTCTCATCTCACTGAAGATATCAGTATAGTGAGGATTAGGGCCACGCTTGTCTAATGCGGGTTGGTGATCTCAAATCTGAGCCATGTTTGAACAGTAAATCGGAGACATGCTTCACTCGATCCGGAAATTGAACCCAGGACCTCAGTCTTGGCAGGCGAGTGCACAGCACATGCCACTAGACTAAACCATCTAGACGTACACGGTTTTGGAGTCACGAAGATTGTCCATGGGGAAACATGGCTGTTACTGCTATTACTATAACACCTTGTCATACCTTGGTTTATACCCATGTTTATTGAACAAAAAAAATTAATTGAATTGAATTGTGCTATCTATACTCATATTATAAAGAGGTAAAATTTGTAAGTTTGTTTGTTTGTATGTTCGAGCTAATCTCAGGAATTACCAGCCCGATTTGAGTGATTATTTTTGCAATGGATAGCCACATTCCACGGGAAGGTTATAGGCTATTTTTGATCCCGAAATGCCCACGGGAACCGGCACAACGCGGGTAAAACCGCGGGGCGCAGCTAGTTCTTCATAAACTAGTTTATTCGGAACTTCGCCATATCCCGTGATGCCTACTCAAAGCTGGTCTCAGGACCAGGTCATTATCCTGACGACAGGTTACGGGGATTGTGTAACACAATGACTGAGTACTGTCGGAAACGAAGTAGGGTACAGACAGACATGTAATTATTATTTACTAGCTGTGCCCTGCGGTTCCCGCAGCGCACCCGTTCCCGTAGGAATTTCGGGTGTTATCACTTATTATCCTATGCCTGACCAAGATAAATAAAATAAAAGAAGAATCATAAAAATCGGTTAAGCCGTTCTCGAGTTATAAATGGTGAAACTAACACGACTTTCTTTTATTTATATATAGATTATATTAGCCTGTATATCCCTCTGCCGGGCAAAGGCCTCTCATCTCACTGAAGACATCAGTACAGTGAGGAGGATTAACTTCATTGTACGAATCTCGACACTCTCGACTCTCGAATATTGTCAAACAAGTACCAGTCTCATAACAAAAGGATCGCTCAACTGGCTCAGGAGCACAGCAACTATGAATTATACCGTATTCTGTGGTTGCGTGACTCACCCGGCGAGTTCTCTATATTAGGTCAAAAACGAGTGCCCAAACTTGAGAACTAACAGTACTTAAAGATGTCGCGACCAGCCTGGTGGTAAAGTGCCGAAATAAAGTACACGTACGTACTTAAACATTTATTATGTTTTTATAACCGTTGAATACGCTCACGCACCAGAAATCGTCAACACTGAATATCAGTCTAAACAGACGTAAGAAAATGAATTTAGATTATCTACTGTCCGCCTGAATAACATTAGCAGACTGTCATTTAAGTTATGAAACGTAACATTTCGTGGACTTTTTCGATGAAAGTGTGTTACGTGTGTTCTGATATCTTCAGTGAGATGAGAGGCCTTTGCCCACCAGTGGGACATTACAGGCTAATACTTTTTTTTCTTTGGTATGTCACGAAACAACCGTTTAAATCAACCCGCCATTAATATTAGTCGAAGTATACTACACTGGCAACGTTATACCCGTGCTTCGCGGTTTTACCAACGTTACACCCGTTCCCATGGGAAATTCGGGATAAAAATTGGCCAAAACTATCCTCTTGAATATGGCTACTATTTAACGTCAACAGGGATTATCGCTTACAAACAAACACACTTTTCAACTTTATTTTAGTTAGACACACGTAGATACTAGATAGATTGTACTCATAGCAAAGTCACGATTGTATTAAGATCACATGTATGATACAGAGATGACAAATATGGTTGTATGTATGTCAGTGGAACAGTTTGCCAAAACTAATGGTTTGGCGTGGGAGCGCAGTTTTTGATGAAATGTCAATTGAGAGATAGATTTCAGATTGGGCGCGATTGGAAGACAATTGAAGAAAGTTAGTAAAAGTTTTTGTGATCTAGTTATTGTTTAAGCTGATTAAAAGTTGGTTAAGCGCACACTACTCATTTTGAATTGAAATTACGTTTACGAATACACTTCGCTTTTATTTTAAACTTATATTTGGCGTTTCAGCTCCTGTACAGGAACCGTGCTCACAAAAGACACTCTTATTAGTTTGTTTAGTGTATTCTAATTTGAGCTTTTTTACTAGCCAACTATCTGAGTAATTCATTGTTGCTGTCAGTTGCTGTAGCAGCTGTCAATATTTTCATTTTTAAAATGCAAGATCCCGTTGTCGTCGCTGTACCGTGGAACTCCAATATGTATGCTTTACCAAATAAAATTGCACCCAAAAGAATCAGTTAAAACGTAGACCCGTATCGCTCAATTGATCCGAACACATAAATTACAATTCCGCGTCCTCGTAATACTTTTCAACCTATTTATTTAATTGAACCCATTTATGTTCATCACGCCTTTTACTTTGGATGTACGAAGATTATATTTTTGGGGATTATGGATTTGTTTTAAAGGAAGTGAGCAAAATGAGGAAAAAAGCATAAAAATAACCAGCAGCGCCCCGCGGTTTTACTCGCGTTGTACCCGTTCCCGTGGAAATTTTGGGATCAAAAGTAGCCTATAACCTTCCCGTTGAATGTGGCTATCTATTACAAAAAGAATTATTCAAATCGGACTGATAATTCCTGAGATTACCTCGAACATACAAACAAACAAAATAAACAAACAAACAAACTTACAAATTTTACCTCTTTATAATATTAGTATAGATAAACGGTGGAATTGGGACACTTCTTTTTTTGATGTCGGAAAAGATAGGAAGCAAGAAAGATGGAGTATGAAAAAAGTCTTAAACATTTGGTTTGGATAGGTGAGTTATAAAATTACAACGAAAAGTGGCATTGATTTTTATATATGGAGATAATAATTGTATGCTCCACAATGACAAAGCATTACATTACTTTTACAAATAAGTGGTATCGACTGATTACCTTAAGCTGACGCGTTCTTGACAGATTAATTTGCGCTTAGTGTTTGCGAATAAGCGCGCGGCGTGATACTAATGTAGAAGTGATCTTTTTGCATCAATCCGTTAGCACCAATTATAACTGACGTTATGTGATCAAAGTCATACTAATTCTCTAAATCTTGTAGCTGAAGATAATGTAGAAAAAAAATGGCTATTTGAATAATTATTTTATTTCTGAGTAGGAGTACCTACATACACCTTTGACCTACAGTGGGACATTATAAACTCATAAACCATTTAATCATAAACGCTTATTTACAGTATTTTAACTATTAAATGTTTTGTCCCTCTCCAACATAGCCTATTTTAGAAATACCAAAAGAGACAAAACACTTTATAACATTATTTTAGTTATACAGCGTTTATCAATTAGGCGGTTACACTTTTATACGAGTCAATAATGTATAGCAAAATTGCACATAACAAAAGTGAACTGTCAAGAACACGCCAGCTTTAGGTAATCGAGCTATAATAATGTTATTTTCTTTGTAATAGCGCTTTCTCGATATAATAATTTGTCAATAGCGCTGTTTGAGTGAAAGCGCAGTGAGTCGAGCGGAAAATATGAGATTACCTGAGATCGTGAGATAGCAAAGGTTAAGCTACGTATGACAACGATAATGGCATGATTATCTAGACATCTTAATCTATATATATGGGTTCTTAGTAGCGAACACTACTCATATTGAATTGAAACTACGTTAACGGATGCACTTCGCTTTTGTTTTACAATTTTATTTGACTTCTTCATCGAGTGGATGGCAAACCTAACCAATCCTGGTGTCAGAGTTATTGAGTTATTTATTTGACTATTCGGCATCTTTACAGGAACTGCGGTCACCGATAGTGGTTTTAACAAATGTGAAATAAATGATTTAAAAAATTGGTCAATTCAGCTCCGCACATCTTCGCTCCGCTTCAATAGAAACGCACCCTTAGTTTACGATGCTCTATAAAGCCCAAACCAGACTATCAAACTACTAACAAACTTCATTCGGTGTGACAGTGACAACGCTCTACAAAACCGAAACGAGCCGATTATCTCCCTCTAAAGGTCAGCGAGTAGCCGCATACTCTAATTTAATTTTCTATGTCGCATACACACGATGCAATTACTATAGACTTCTCCTTAATGTCGCGTCCACACACGGTGATTATTCTACGCATAAAGCAGGAATAAAACGGTTAAACGGTTGGCAGTTCAACGACCCTCTGGTTGCATCCATTTGGAATTAATTGCCAATTCAGACCTAATAAATAGTTTGGACAGAGTGCCGTTAGTGGTGAAGTGAAGTCGGTTTTGTGAGTGCACATGCTTTTCAAGTTAGTTTGAGTAAGTGGTCAACCCTGGTGTCATGTTTTTTAACTGCCTTTAGACGGTGTTAAATTCCGATATGGTGTAATGATTGAAGCGACCGAGACTGACAATTTGAAATGCACTACTAAGCATGATGGACATTATTCAGATAGAAATGCCACTATCGGCCACACATTTAAGTACTTAGTCTTTGACAACGCTTAGTGAAAACACAGTGAAACTATGCCATGAGATGCGACGTGCTATTGACATAAAATCTTTGATGTCTTAAATACAATCAAACGGAGGCATAATTTGGTTCTTCATGTGATTATGTGCTTAGGGTGTAATTTTCACCTGCATCCTTTGTGTTCCCAGCGCTTGTGTTGACTTTTTATTAAGTCTGCGGTTGCTACAGTAGCTAGTCTGTTAAATTGTTTGTTTTGGATGACGTAATGTCGGTCTAGGCGGAGCGTAACGTCTGGCTAGAGTGTTATTCAAAACAATATTGTCCTGCGGTTTTATATAGGATACTAGCAGCGCCCCGCGGTTTTACCCGCGTTGTGCCCGTTCCCGTGGGAATATCGGGAATTTTTAACAATAAAAACCTTCCTCTTGAATCACTCTACCTATTACAAAAAACCGCATCAAAATCCGTTGCGTAATTTTAAAGATTTAAGCATACAGACAAACAGACAAACAAACAGACAAAAATAGCGACTTTGTTTTATACTATGTAGTGATGATGATGAAAATAATATTCGCTGACGAAATGTCATTTAGCGCCTGTTTGTAATGTCACTTATTTTATTAGTCTTAATTTCTCCTCATTACAATACTGATATCTTCAGTGAGACCTCTCAACTCACCGAAAATATTAGTACAGTGAGGTGAATTAGGCGTTATCACTACGCTTACCTAATGCAAATGGGTGATTTCAAATCCAAGTCATGTTGTTAAAGTAGGAAACACGTTTTCGCTCGACCTGGGAATCGAACCCGGTACCTCAGTCTTGGCAGGCGAGTGCACATGCCATCGAGACCACCGAGGCGTACTAATATTAATAAGGTAACATTTGTATGTTCGGGCTAATCTCTCGAACTACTTGTCCAATTTGAATAATTATTTTTATACAAGATAGCTACATTTAGGTGGAGGTTATAGGCTATTTTTATCCCGAAATTCCTAAGGGAACGGGCACAACGCAAGTAAAACCGTGGGTGGCGGCTAGTTATTTATAAGATTTTTGCAAGGACAGGAATGACCAACCGTATGTAAAGGTATGTTATTTTAATTGTTATTCAATTGTTTGTCAATCAACAAATAAGATTGTACCTCTAAATAGATAATTACGAAAGTTGTTTCATTCAAGGTAAGAATTGTCACTTTAAATTAAATTAATTAAAATCATGCCCACATCACGCTGACAAGACTTTGTTTTTAGGATTCCGTACCCAATGGGTAAAAACGAGACCCTATTACTGAAACTTCGCTGTCCGTTCGTCCGTCTGTCACCAAGAACGGTGATAGCTAGACAGTTGAAATTATCACAGAGGATGTATTTCTATTGCCGCTATAACAACAAATGCTAAAAATAAAATAAAACAAATATTCAAGGGGCCCATACAATAAACGTGATATTTGCCGTGTTTTAAGGTAGGGAACCCTTCGCGCGGGAGTTCGACTCGCACTTGGCCGGTTTTTTTAAACTTATCTATGCTAATTTAAAAAGCTGAAGTTTTTTGTTTGTTTATGCGCGGTAATGTCTGAAACTAATAGTCCGTTATGAATTGACACTACGTATACGGAAACACTTCGCTTTTATCTTACATTTTTATCTGACTTTTCGGCTCCTTTACAGTAAAATAAAAGCGAAGTGTATCCGTAGACGTAATGTCAATTCAAAATGAGTAGTGTTCGCTTTAACTTAAGAAACCGGTACTAATAGTCCGGTTTAAAAATAGGAGCCATATTAAATACGAATATTATTGGACTAGCAGCGCCCCGCGGTTTTACCCGCGTTGTGCCCGTTCCCGTGGGAATTTCGGGAATTTTTTTACATATAACCTTCCTTTTGAATTACTCTACCTATTACAAAAAACCGCATCAAAATCCGTTGCGTCATTTTAAAGATTTAAGCATACAGACAAACAGACACGAAACAGAGACGACTTTATTTTATACTATGTAGTGATACTGCTTGGTACCGCTCAGGATGCAAAGTAAGAATTCATCCTAAAGTCATTTTGGAAAATAATGAGAAACGAAATGTAATAGTAATAAAAAACATTAACGAAATCAATAAATAAATAGCATCGAATTAATAATAAGGTAGCTATAAATTAAAACATTAATGTGTAAACACAGTTGCATGTAAAACATTAATTACGGAATGGCTACATAACCGACCGAGTCTAGAGGCGTTGTACACGGGCAATTTTGGAGCAATAATTGCTTGGCGACATTTTAGATAATTTTGGGGCAACAATGTGACAATAGCTTGAGATCTAGGCAGCGAGTTGGCTCGTTCGATAGAACACAGATGTCATACGTGTTAAATTAATCGCCTGCAAGCGTTCTATTAAACTCGATAACTCCCATAAATAACACTATGATTAAAATTGTAGTAGCTTTTAAAAAATAATGAAGCAATATTGATAGAAAAATTGAGGAATTCAACGAAATGAGGAACAAATAGAGTCTTGCCAAACGGCAAGGGCAAAGTTAGTACTGGTTCTAACTTCCTTATGCCATATTCGTCAACAGCGACTATGAAGTAACAATAAAATCGCGCGACTTTAATTGCCCGTGTAAGCGTTTCATACATAAAATGCATATGTAACTAGGTAATTAGCATGTGCATATAAAACAAGCAGCTTGTGACGAGACAGCTCGACAGCTTAATTAGTAGCTTATTAGTAATAGCTAGATTAGTTCATCGAAGTTATGCATGGATTCATGTACACTATGGATCGCTTTAGCATGGTAAGGAGTCCTTCACATTGGGCCAGTTTACACGATGCAACTTTATTAAAACAAACTTTGTACTTCGAATTTGTTTACAATATTTTACTGATAACCATATTTTTAGCAAATTTGACAATAATTTAAGGGAAAAATATTAGTCATATTTTAATAGAAAAAATATTAACTTCATTAACAGTAAAAGGAGGAAGGAAACATTATATTTAATAATTTTATATTAGTAACAAACAGCAACATACCTACGAAGTATTTTATCAATCCATAATATCTACGTAAACATTTATTATGCTACAATATCACAATATCTACTCGCTCTACACACTTCAACTCGCTCAACACCCCAACTAGCTCAACACTCCCCAACCACTGAACAATCTTCAACTTGCTCACACGCACAACACAACCCAACCAATCTTCCATCTCAAAAAACCGCCAAGTATGTACCCACCATAAAGTTCATTTGTTTACACTAAACACTTTGATGTGCACTGAAAAACGGTTGCCCAAGATAGCATCACATCGCGGTTCCAGTTTTATCTTCCAGGTCACGCGTCTGTCCGTATTAATGGACGAATCATGTTATTTACAAGCTTTTCTTTGAAAGTTCGGGATGAGTCATTTCCTGTTACAATTTTCGTGAAGCGTTTAGCTTTTTGTTTACATTTGTGAACGCATTATGCAATGGCATAGATCGAATGTGGGTTAAGATTTTTAATGCGTTCCTATTAGCGGATTGCAATCTTTAATTTGTTTGTAAATTGTTTATTTAGGGGTGCATTTGTGTTTGATTTGAAGTTGGAATTATTTTTAGATTTCAGCGAGTTACCAAGCTGAACACTGAAGAAAAACATACCTAAGCTGTAACTACACTCCCGGACTCTTAAATCGAGCCACCTATCATTAGTTTATATCGTACAATGGCAAAATCAACACTAAGGTCATTGAAGGCCATTTAAAAAAAAATATCAGAACAATAGTAAGTACATGAGCCTAATGTTGATTATGCCAGCTACAAAATTACATAAAAACTTTTTTATCATTCATACAATTTTGTAAAGTTATGGACGTTACTAAATCATTATGCTAGGTGGCTCGATTTAGGAGTCCGGGAGTATATAGGTATCTACACGTCAAAAACGCGACTACTCGCTATCTCGCTTAATTAACAATAACTGGGTCAAATATATTTTGTAGCTTCTTTTGAAAATAAATAAATTGATTGATTGATTAAAATGTATCCAGCTTAGTTCGCACTACGCTAGTATTTTAGTCGCGTAGCGAGTATTATCATCACTACATAGTATAAAATAAAGTCGTCTCTTTTTCGTGTCTGTTTGTCTGTATGCTTAAATCTTTAAAATTACGCAACGGATTTTGATGCGGTTTTTTGTAATAGGTAGAGTGATTCAAGAGGAAGGTTTTTATGTAAAAAAAATCCCGAAATTCCCACGGGAACGGGCACAACGCGGGTAAAACCGCGGGCGCTGCTAGTAGCAGATAAAATACTCACCATAGAGCACTTACAAACTTACTCGATTGCATTTTCAATGTTCAGACGATTAGCTACCAAATTACTTGCTACTAGACTAAAATACTAACGTAGTGTGAACTAGGCTCAACTAGTAACTTCTTATGGAGTCAATATGGTTATTGTTTATTATAATTACTAGCTGTGCCCCGCGGTTCCACCCACAGCGCACCCGTTCCCATAGGAAATACGGGATAAATAGTCCTATATCCGTCTCCTGGTTCTAAGCTACCTCCCCACCAATTTTCAGCCAAATCGGTTCAGCCGTTCTCGAGTTATAAATAGTGTAACTAACACGACTTTCTTTTATATAAATAGATATATGTCTAAAGGATAAAGGATAGTTCTTACTTCACGTTATGACTAAGATTCCGAGTCTCTAAGGAGTAATTTCACCAAACAAAAGTCTATAAATAAAATCGGGTTGATTTATTAATATCTCCGATGCAGTAAAGTAGAATGTAAGCTATATTTTATTGTTGCTCGGTTTGAGAGGTATCACCTTTCCGTGACACAGTTTACACTAGTATGGGAGGTGATGTCTCGATAACTGAGCGAAATATAATGTAATTACATTTTGTTATGAATAAATGAATTTGAATTTGAATTTGAGTTATAATCCAGATAACAGTGATTCACTCGCATTAACAAGTCATTAGCGATAAGATACGGGGATGTAGGGCGGGAGGTGAGTTATATCAAGCAGGTTATTGACATGATAACGTACATGGAAATGTATTCAAGATAATTGATACTATATAGTGTGTCGCCCGCGAAAATTGACGTTTATAAATCCTAGTACATAACTAGTAATATAAAAATGCGAAAGTTGGTGACGATGTTTGTTACTTTTCACGTAAAAACGACTGAGAGGATTTGGATGAAACTTTACAGTAATGTAGGTACAGTACATCAGACTAACACATGGGATACATTTTATGCCCAAATTCCCGCGGGAACGGGTGCTACGCAGGCAACACCGCGGGGCGCGGCTCATACTCTATAAAATCAAAGTGAGTGTTTTTATTTTCAGTCGTAATTCTTCTTATATAATACAGTTGTTGATACTTGATACTAATATCAGAGTTTAAGTTCAAAAAACTATGGGAAACTAAGACACCATTATAAAGTAAACAATATAATAATTACGGTGTAATTACACTGACCTTGTGGGGTAAATGTCACGCAAATGATCTGTTCGTAATGATCTGCGGTGGTTTCACTTTTTGTGGCGTTGACTGAATGATTAGATCTTGTAATGGTGGTGTTACCGTTTAAAAGGAAGTTTATGTTTGTTGTTTGGTGTTTGGGCTGTTTGTTTATAATAATACCAGCGCCCCGCGGTTTTGCCCGCGTTCAGCCCGTTCCCGTGGGAATTTCGGAATGAAAAATAGCCTATGTTACTCGTGGATAATGTAGCTTTCGAAAGGTGAAAGAATTTTTAAAAGCGGTCCAGTAGTTTTTGAGCCTATGCATTACAACCAATCAAACAAAGTTTTCCTCTTTATAATATTACTGTAGATAATACTCGCTACTCGACTAAAATACTAGCGTAGTGCGAACGAAGCTATAACAGTCCCGTTGAACCTGGCTATTCATAACAAATAGAATTATTCAAATCGGATAAGTTGTTCCTGAGATAAGAAGTGTTTGAGCGAACAAATAAATCAAGCTCTTTTATCGTATATTTTCTTTTTCTTTTTTCGTTACTGTTTTTTGTCCGAACAGTAGTTTAACTGACAAAAGACTGTTTTGTTCGCGTCGAACAACTTAGTTAGACTTTTTTAACCATAGCGTGTTCAAGCTATACCTAGAGCGTACTTACTTACGTTCTCACCAACATACTTAGGTAAACTCTATTTCTTTTGGATTGGCACAAAATGTGGACCAATGTGGTCAATTTTCCAGCCGAAGACGATTACTACTGAAGAGGAAAAAGGTTTAGTAATTTTATTTCATTATTACCCTATCTCTAAACCTTTTTCCTCCTCAGAAGCAATCGCCTTTGGCTGGAAAATTGAAGACATTTAACCATATTTTGTGCCAATCCAAAAGAAATAGATTATAAATACAGACTGACTCAATTAATTACTCTCTAACTTAGTTACTTAGAACTGAATTTCGATTCGACTGAATTTCCATCCTACAATTTCTCGTCTATCCAATTAAGTAGTTAACTGCAACTATAAAGATAAACTACCGACGATACGCAAATCCTGGACCAGTTAATCAATAGATTGAGTTATTATCATAAATATAGAGAAAATCAGAGCTAGGGATGGGCAAAAGTGGAAATATAATCGAATGGGCAAATATTTATAGAATTGAAGATTTTATTGTAGAAAAATGCTATATCACTTTATTCAAATTAAACCTTATTTTAATTAATATATAATAACACAAAATCTAATATATACAATTTTCGTGTCGCGGTGTTTGTAGTTAAACTCCTCCGAAACAGTTCGATCGATTCTCAAGAAATGTGTGCATATCGGGTAGGTCTGAGAATCGGACATCTATTTTTCATCCCCCTAAATGGTAAAGGTAATGTTTCTCGGGTCAGCTAGTATATGATATAAGAAGTTGAAGATCTGATGTAGCCCTTTAACCTATCCACCTAATAAAAAAAATATTTATGTGTATGACGCAGCGAACTATTTTTTTTTCTTAAAAAACCTTTTTTATAATTGCTTTTTTTTCATACAAACTTTTTACTGACAATAATGAACACACAAAAGAAACATTTATCCAATTTGATGCAGACAATTGGAAGTTATGCGCGTACACATTACGGTGATTCATTTTTATAAAGATAGATTTTAAATAACATAATTATGTATTATCATTATATCATTTCAAAACATAATGATGAAATTACTTTTTGATGCTATCAGTAAACTAATTTCATGATTACTTTTTGCATCCATCGCCCATCCCTAGAGTGGCCTACGCATTCTTTCAAAGGCATGCAATTATAATCCCCGGTGATTGAGTACAGATCCAATAAGGGACATTCCTGCTAAGCCACTGAAGCCCTATCTCAGATGTATTATTAGAAACGGAATAATTGATGTTTTATTTAATACGCGTGTAGCGTAGTTTGACTAAGCGACGTTTACTCATTACGGTTAAGCAACGTGCAGCTCGACCGCTACTTGGATGGGTGGCCGGTGGTAACATTTGTATGTGAGCGTTATCGTGCTTCGAACGAAATGATTCGTAGATTAATAGTGTAGTTACTTTGGTAAATTAAAAATATTGTTCAAGTATAACATGAATGTATATTCAGAACAGAATTTAAGATAGTAATGGCGGGAACATTAATGTTGCCAACGTATATTATTAAAAAATATAACTCATTTTGTTCTTGATTGTCCCAAAATGTGGATCAATATCGTTAATTTTCCAGTCGAAGACGACTACTCTTGAAGAGAGGTTTATTAAATAATAATCATTTATTTAAATAACAAAAGAAAAAAGGTTTAGTGATTTTTATTATTTAAAGTAGGTAAACAATGAAAGCAATTTCCTTTTCAACAATAAAATATTCAAGTCTCTTGTGATGGCAACTTATAATTTCTCGCTCCACTGATCTATCCCGGATACGGAAACAACAAACGAAAATACTCCTTACTAACATAGGAATACAGTTTAAAATAACTTGTTAATAAACTAATCGAATTATCTAATCTAATTTATTAAGGTTAGGTATATGAAGTTATTTTAAATACGAAATTCTGTTTACTCGTTTGAGAGTTACAGTTTGTGTTGTGGCATACTTTAAAAAGAAAAGGGGCCAAGTGCGAGTCGAGCCGGCCTATGAAGGGTTCCAATCATAGATTAGGGATTTACAGAAGCTATGTAAAATGGCTAAAAATGCTCAAAGCTCTTAGTCTATTTTCATAAAAAGAAACTACATAATAACTGCAACATTGGATTTTTTTTAAATCGATATCTGCAGGTAGGCAAACCCTTTCAGTCCAATTTATTGTAATGATCAAATTGGCCTTTCATTATTTTTTATAGTAAGAAGGTGTATTGTGGATCGAAGGTAAGAAGTCTCAAAAACTCACCGTTTCATAGTCTATGATTTGTTTTAATATTTCCAAAAAAAAACTCACCGTAACGCACTGCCCTGCTCCCGCACATCGACGCCATTAATCTCTTCGTTCCTCGACTGAAGTCCTGACATTTTCCACCAATAGGAGACGAGGCACGATCACCGAGGGCCAATCAGACGCATCATGGCAGATTCGGGATCAGAACTGTAACAAATAAATGGATGTTCTTGTAAAAATTGTGTATTAAGAACCTTTTAGCTATTAAATGGTTTCGTTTACTCCCACCTGTTCTGTTGAGTAGTTCTGTTGACAGAACTACTGGGACTTTTTTTACCATTAGTTCTGGGACTTAAAAGACTATGCTTTACACCTGACTTTTATCTAGTAAAAAAAAATAACCCTAACCTACCGAATAGTTAGTATTGTCAACAGAACTACTCAACAGAACAAGTGAGAATTGTATTCCCAATTGTTTTGTGGACAAAACTAATGGTAAAAAAGTCCCAGTAGTTCTGTCAACAGAACTACTCAACAGAACAGGTGGGAGTAAACTAATGGTTTGTGTCTTTCTGACATACATAATTTTCCGAAGAGCAAAAGAGACAAAAGATTTTATAACAGTGTTTTAGTTACAAAGTGATTAGATCTAGAGCCAACTTGTATAAAATACAGGATATTTTATATAGCGTTTGGTTCTTAGAATGTAGTAAAGCGAAATATAAGCGGTACGTTAACGCTAGTGCAGTATACAGCGTTAATTTTCATTATAAATTCTACAGGCAAGTTCAAACGGAAGTCAAGTGTTCACGTAATAATGATAACTGTTCTTTATAGAAGGATTACTAACGGTGGTCTGGCCTTAACAAGGATTCGACTCGGCTTAGTTACGAGTTACCAGTTTCAAAAATAGTAGGATTAAAATTTAACTGCTATATTCTTTTCTGGAGATAGTGACGAGGTGTATTTTCGAGGTGATTTTTACCTGATTGGTGTCATGAAGCTCTTATAGAGAGAGATGGAAATAATGGGGAGAGGCCTTTGTCTAACAATGGGACACTTGCTAAGAATGATTCTTTTCTGCAATATTTGGCTAATTTTGGAGCTTAACAATATGATGGGGCTTAGTAACAAATTAACCGACTTCAAAAAAGGAGGATTTAAATTGGACTACTTTGAAATTCCAATTTACCCTCTTAAGCGTGTTATTTAATAGGTGGCTTTATGTTCGCGGGTTTAGGAGATAATGAAAATTTCTAATTCATTTAATTACCTACTTAAATGTTTGAGTCCAAATAACACACGGAAGGAAACACCTAAAAATAACCTTGATTACAATTAAAAGAAACTATAAAGAGGTTTATAGTTTCTTCGACTTATCGGTAATCACTATAATCCTTTCATTAAAGTGGAATAAAATAATACTAACTGGTTTCTTAAGTTTAAGCGAACACTACTCATTTTGAATTGAAACTAAGTTTACGGACACACTTCGCTTTTATTTTACATTTTTATTCTGTGGTCACGGATCCTGTAAAGGGGCCGAAACGTCACACATTTTTTTTTGAAAAAATTCGCCATTCGTCTTTCTTTGCTGCAGCGAGGTAACCGAAGCAAGGCAAATTATAATTATTCATTGTTAGATTATTAATCGAACACTTGGCTAATTTTCTGAGCATTTCCTGATAGCTACGCACTCATAAATAACGTTATTTATCAGATTGAAAGTGAAAACTAAACGCAACGCGTCAGTGCATATTCCTTGTTAATAACAGACCGCGTTTGAAGATTAACTCAAGAATGTAGATTTGTATTTAATTAAGTAAAAGTATAATATTTACTTGGACTTTTAGTATAAGAGATGATTTTATTGAGTCGTGAGCAAAATATTTGTTATTTAATTATCATGTAAAATATGAAACGAGTTTTGAGATTATTTTCACGTGTCTAGCCTAGTGAGACTAAATTCCAAAATATTTTTGCTTCTTCTTCTTCTTCATCGAGTGGATGGTCAACCTGACCAATCCTGGTGTCAGAGTTATAGAGCCGCCAAAGGCCTCTGACATGGCTCATGTAACGACTACTATCCGTAGAAAGTAACCGGGACCGACGGCGACGACGGCAAGGGACAATCTACAGTCAAAATGAATGGGAATTTGGCATAACTACGTATAGACCATCGAAAAAAAAACTAAATCTATGGTATATACGTGACATTCCCATACATTTTGTTGTCAGCCAAAAAAATGCGTATGACGCCGCTGGTAATTTAAAACCAAGAGTACATCAAGTAAGAAGCAAGTTTGAGTAGGTTCCTGGTGTCGGAGTTTTTAGACCGCATAAAGGCCTCCGACATGGTCTAACGAGGCGAGTGAAACAACCGGGACTGACAATTAATAATGGAAAAGTTATGTGCAAGCAGAACTGTGCTTACGTAGGTACTGTAGACTATTACGAGTATTGTTAACTAGTACGTACCGCCTCGTGGTCTAACCCGCGTTATACTAGTTCCTGCGGGAATTTGGGATAAAATGCATCCCATGTGTTATTCTGATGTATTCTATATTACTGTAAAATTTCATCCAAATCTGTTCAGCAGTTTTTGCATGAAAGAGAAACAAACATACGTATACATCCTCACTAACCTTCGCATTTATAATATAGGATACCAATTGTCCCGCACGGTGATTCCACCCGCGACTCAATAGATGTCGCTAGTGTGAATCTAAACCATCCAGGGTGCCACCCAAACGCATACAAAAAAAAACCTTCAAATCAGTCCAGCCGTTTAGAAGTTCAGTTACAATGAAAAGTGGCATTGATTTTTATATATATGATTAGAAAGATACAGGTACAACTAAAACTGCAATATCAAAAATGAACCCATAAACTGAATGTCAACTGAATGGGGTCAGTGATCCGCTCGCAGGTGTGAAGTAAATAAAGTGATGCCACTCGCTGCCAACTTCCTACATTTCATCAGCGCTTGCTTAATATAGAACGCATCTTCGACTGAGGGGGTATCACCGAATCATGCATCACGATAATAAAGAGATTACTAGCCGCGCCCCGCGGTTTCACCCACGTTGTACCTGTTCCCGCGGGAATTTCGGGATAAAATGTATCTCATGTGTTATTCTGATGTATAACCTTTATTACTGTAAAGTTCCATCCAAATCCGTCCAGTAGTTCTTACGTGAAAGAGCAACAAACATACATCCATCCTCACAAACTTTCGCATTTATAATATTAGTAGGATAGCGTCGGGCTCTTGCAAATTGAGCGTTTTCATTCGTCGTAATCACTATCAAAAGATCACAGAATGAATAATTTGGACATCAAACAAAAATCTTTCTTCTTTCTTTGTGAATTTTGAATATTATTCTTCTTTTTCTACTTCGATCATACAAAAAAATATTACGACCTCTTGGAGAAAAAAGAGGCTTTAATGAAAATCTTATTTTGTAGGGAATAGAAACATGGAAAGAACCCCATCGACAAGAGTCCAGCTCGTAAGTTTGAAGAGAGAGAGAGAGAGAGAAACGAATTTGATAGGTAGTATAATTAGACATCATAAGTTTCAGGGAATATTTTAGCCGATAACGTAGGATCATTAATAAATACCGCGAAGTCAACGTAGTTTCACAGGTAGTGTCATTAAGGCTTGGATACCCCAGCCATTTCGACATTTGAGGGGGTGAAGCAGGCGGTGAAGCCGGGGAGGAATAGTACGCGCAGCGGCCGTCGCGGCGGCGCGGCGCTGACGTCACTCTATGAGATACGGGGCCCGCGTGCGGTCGTTTTGTAACAGAAGATTGCGAAGCGCTTAATTATCTAATTCACATAATAAAAATCAGTACTTAGTAGATATTGAATTGGGTAGAATAGTCATCACATTGATAAAATAGATTCTAACAATCAACATTTTATCGCATTTTGTATTTATCTAAATTACGTACATATCCTATCCTACTAATATTATAAATGCGAAAGTTTGTGAGGATGGATGTATGTATGGATGGATGTATGGATGTATGTATGTTTGTTGCTCTTTCACGCAAAAACTACTGAACAGGTTATATAAGCTACAATTTATAATGAATTTGTGTAATTTTGGTCGTAATAAATAAGTATTTGTAAAGCAAGTCGGAGAAAAATCACCACCGTACTGGTTTGACACATGTGACATGGTCGCCATGCGACGGCCTCCGTATGAGCACGAAGCATCGCCGAGTAGTTCCGATATACGTATGTCTTATATTTTAGTCGTTAATTTCAACGTGTGATGTGTCGTTACGATAGCATAACATTGCAATTAGTGAATGAAACCTAAGTACAGGAAGAATCATTTTGCTTATCTCGAAGGCCGCGGGTTCGAATCCGAACATTACGATTCATTTTTATTTTCTCACATTAGTTTATCAAAACTCTTTTTCATTTGAGGTTGTGTAAAGTACCTTAATATTTTAGAAAAAATCTTAAAAAATATGCTGTATAAAATAAATTATCAAAATCGAAACACCTATTATAGGTATTTTTCGTTTAATTAATTTACCACTTTATCTATTGACTACTTTTGGAAATAAACCGTCTTATAAAATTTTATCCTACTAACCTACTAATCCTACTTCCTACTTCCTACTAATATTATAAATGCGAATGTTTGTGAGGATGGATGTATGGATGGAAAAAAATCTGCCCTCTAAGAGCTATCTTGGCGTGCGCTGCCTAAACTATTGGAGTTACACAAAGATGATGTACTCGTTTGTCTTTCGCATTAAGTCAGTGGTCGGCAACCTTTTGACAGGCAAGGGCCACAAAGTAGCCAAATAAAGTAAGGCGGGCCGCTTTTGTGACATAGGGGTATATGCGGAACCAAGAGAGTGCTACAATACGCAGGTGGGAGTGTGCTACGACGCGGAGGTAGCTACGATGCGGAGGTAGGAGTGCGCTACGTTGTGGAGGCGGAAGTGTGAAGAATATTAGACACATAATGTCGTTGACCAAATGATAGTTTGTTGCTAATGGTGGTTCTACCTACTATGTTTACTTCTTTAAGATATTTTTATATTGCCACAAGTGACGGCCACAAGTGACGTGTACGTGCGGGCGAGCAAGTAGTAACTAAAATAGAATAGTAAATTAAAGGAACTTGGGATACTATGGACCCTGGCCCAATGCACAACAGTGGCATGACTTATTTACAAGTCACTCTTTGACGGTCATATCGAAATCGACGGCCAACTCGGTGTTATGGCTACCGAAGAATAGAGTTGGGCTATGTTATGGACCATAACCGTGTTGCTCAACAGTAACATGACCCATGTCATTTGAAAGCAAAAGGCGCCTCTTTTTGCTTCGGTTTAATAAAAAAATGTTTTAAACCATATACATATCACCAAACTTAATGTGGCAGACTAAATTCCATGCGAGCGAAGCCGCGGGCAAAAGCTAGTGTTTTATAATAACCTATTTTGAAAAAAGTTTATTTTTATTATAATGTTTCAATAATCACATTTTAGGCGGCCCCTAGACCTACAATAACATTGTACAATATATTTAATTGTGCAATAAGATTGAATTGCGTTTGGATCCAAACGGTCAATTATATTGCACAATAAGAAAATCGTGCAATGTTTTCTTGTTCAGTCGAAGAATAGTTTGATCCCGAGCAACATATCAAATATTGCGCAATACTGACCCTACACGAAGCAATAAAAAATATGATGCAATAAAAATTAAACTCGCTCAAACTTTCGTTCAATCATTGCGCAGTCTTCAATATTAGCCCAAGACGATCAATTATATTGCACAATATTCAATATAATTGATCGTTTAGGGGCCGCCTTAATAAAATATAGAAAAAAAAGACGTGTGGCACTCGGGGACTGCCGCGGTAAAGCTATTGCATAGTTATTTTTTCTATCACTAGATGGCGTTAGTGGGGAGCGATAGGTTTTTTTTTCTATCATTAGATGGCGTTAGTGGGGAGCCTTAGGTTTTTTGCGCGAGGTTTTTTCGTTACGGAATTTCTGGATTCGGTCCCCGCGCTCAAGGCCCGCGATAGAAGCTATGCAATAGCTTAAAATATAGAAAAAAACAATAAGATCTCAATGAGAAAACACTATGAAGTTTCGTAGCACTGGAATGAAAAAAGCGACACACGTCCGACTAGCACGGCGCCTCAGCGCATACTGTCACTCTGGGTACAAAAGAGCGAGAAACACTACGGCGCGGAAATTGTAATGGCGACTCATTCGCAAGAATCTACCACCTTTCGTTGGAAATTTATTTTAATTACAAATATAATATTGAAACAAAAATTTTACTCCAACAGTCCTGAGTCATAGTTTATTTTACATCACTCAAATTAATTTTAGAAATATGCGTTTGAAATTGTTTAACAAACTAAGTGTTTAAAATTCCCAAAGTAAGGTATAAAAGACCCAACTTTGTGATTATTTTCTATCGAGGAAATTAATAGTCAACGTGTTTCGGAAACAGTAGTGTCATTAAACATATGATCAAGATTAAAAACAAACAAAAATTGTTCTTGTAACGTTAAGACTTTTGGCTAAAAAATTGTTTAAAGTAGCCCGTTTTAGGAACTCATAGGCCCAATACCGCGAATAGTATACAAAGTATAGTATAAAAATATATCCATATCACAAAACAGACAACGTAAGATCCTTATCATTATCACTAATACTCCGATAAGATTGATAGTAAATAAAAATAATGTAATTCATACTACCAGATACGTTACAGAGATAAATGAAACAAAAACAAGTTATGATTATGAATGATACAATTTCTTAATTTACATTTTAGGAACAGGTTAGTAGCAGAAACTATTTATTTGATTTGATTACAAAATAGCACAAAAAACTTGCAATTCTACTTAAATGTTTTGAATGAGAGGTGTTAACAAATCGTGTGTGTTAAGCAACGTGCAGTCTAACCGCTACTTGAATGGGTGGCCTAATTGACGCTTCGGAAAGTTGAATCCCCGTTATTACGTTCATTATTAGAGTACTAATATTGCCTAATAACTCTGACATAACATTGGTCAATCATCTTAGTTGATAGTTTTTTGTTTTTTGTTCTTCTTCATCGAGCGGATGGTCAACCTGACCAATCCTGGTGTCAGAGTTATTGAGCCGCCAAAGGCCTCTGACATGGCTCATGTAACGACTACTATCCGTAGAAAGTAGCCGGATTGAAATTGATTGTTTTTTGTTGAAATTAATAAATTAAATATTAATCTATTGTAAAATTAGTAAAAGTATTAGCCTGTAATGTCCTAATGCTGGGCAAAGGCCTCCCATCTCACTGAAGATATCAGTACAGTGAGGAGGGAAAATAAAAAATAAAGGAGGATAATTACAAGAAAAATACAAAAACAAGAATACAAAATACAAACTAAAAAAACAGCAAATGGATACGTCTCTGCTGATGCTTTATAGAGGCCGGGGTCTCTTTCCTGTCATCACTGGCCTATTGTTCAAATGAACAAGTTTTAAACAATTATTTTATGGAGGAAAAAAGATTCTTTTGAAATGGTTTGTAAGATTCTTTAAATGAATCACTACATAGTATAAAGCAAAGTCGCTTTCCGCTGTCTGTCCCTATGTATGCTTAGATCTTTAAAACTATGCAACGGATTTTGATGCGGTTTTTTTAATATATAGAGAGATTCAAGAGGAAGGTTTATATGTACAAAAATTCCAGGAATTCCCACGGGAACAGGCACAACGCAGGAACCGCTGAGCGCTGCTAGTATTTAATAAATAAATCTGTTATTTTAACTATTTTCGAGTCTAATTTCAAACCGTGCTTAAAATTATTTCCCGTCTTAAATAAACATAAAACATATTCAAATGAAACCACTCATCTTGAACTAGAACAGAACATACAAACAAACATTAGACCATAACAAGCATACATTAGCACATTAGTTTTGTAAATATTCGAAGAGCGACCTTCGTCTTAGCGCGTTATGTAACCGCAGTCTATAGTGCGTAATATTTGTAGTAAAATGCTTGTATTTATAGCAATGTCTTGCAGTGTCTCTCTTTCGAGAACTTTACTGAAGGAAAGGTAGGAAAAAAGTACCCAATCTCCCAAATACTCAAGAAATTTAGGGATTCGGAGTTATTAGACCGTCCTAAGGCCTCTGATGTGGTCTTACGATTAAAACAACAGGGAACGACAATTTAACGTGCCCTCCGAAGCACGGTAGCGCATGCTATTATCGGCCACCCGTCCAAGTGGGGGCCGAGCTGTACTGTGCTTTATTATTGCGTGATAAATTTTAAGTTCTTTTGAGTTATTATAAGTTCGTGATAAACTCGACACCATGACAAAATATTCAAACAAAAATCTTTGAAATCTCTTTTCTCTATTTGCCTTACATTCATAAACTTCTCAGAAATCGATAACTGTTTTCCCAACAAAATAATTGTTATTTATATATAAATACTAGTCACGCCCCGCGTTGTACTCGCGTTATACCCGTTCCCGCGGGAATTTCCCGATAAAATATATCCCATATGTTACTCTGATTTATAACCTATATTACTGTAAAGTTTTATTCAAATCCGTTCAGTAGTTTTTGCGTGAAAGAGTAACAACATCTATACTCCATCCTCACAAACTTTCGCATTTTTTAGAATATTAGTAAGATGAGCAAATATTTAATTTGATATTGACATCTACCAGTCTCATAATTAAGTTAATTGCTTTTTTTATGTTTGGACGCCTTGACTCAATATTATGTAATTCTAATTTGTCGTTTTCCTAAAACAAGACTAAACATAACATATTAAATATTTGCTCATCCTACTATGTTATAAATGCGAAAGTTTGTGAGGATGGAGTATGGATGTTGATACTCTTTCACGCAAAAACTACTGAACCGATTTGGATGAAACTTTGCAGTAATATAGGTTATACATCAGAATAACGCATGGGATTCAATTCATCCCGAAATTAGATAAATAATATGTTTATTTCCACTCACAAAAGATTAAACTAAACACTTACGTAATGTACTTAATTCCCCGCGAACGGGGCATCGCGGGTAAAACCGCGGGGCGCGGCTAGCATCACATATTTGTGTGCCTCGCTTCAGTTCACATGATCGTATCATTTGATGACAATGACTCATGATCGAAATTGGCCTTGAGCTGGATTAATATTCAAATCTTACGGTTGAGTAGCGTAGTGGATGTGACACCCACGGTGGGATGTTGTGGGTTTGATGCCGGTGCGAGGTCGGATTCGATTTGCTAATGTTTAAGAGAAACCCATTCTAATAATGACGAGGGTACTGTAAAACTTTTGGTATCTTTTTAAGTTTTTCATCCGTTATCTATACTATGCTTCGGTGGTCTAGTGGTATGTGCGCTCGCCTGCCAAGACTGAGGTCCCGGGTTCAATTCCCGGGTCGAGCGAAAACATGTTTCCTACTTTTCAAACATCGCTCGAGTTTGAGATCACCAACCCGCATTTGGCAAGCGTGGTGATTATGCCTAATCCTCCTCACTGTACTGATAACTTCAGTGAGATGAGAGGCCTTTGCCCAGCAGTGGGACATTTCAGGCTAACACTTTTTTTTAATCTATACTAATGTAATAAATCTTAAAAGTTTTATTTGTTTAAACGCGCCCACCTATCCGATATGAATACTAATTAATATTCGTAATAGATAGCCACATTCAACGGGAAGGTTACAGGCTATTTTTCATCCCGTTATTCCTAGGAGAACGGACCCAACGCGGGCAAAACCGCGGGGTGCCGCTAATAACGTGCCCAAAGGGCCACCTTTGGCGTCAGAGCCTAGAAATATCGCGCCGAAAGGCCTCTTAAACCTAGACATAGTCTAACGATTACTACCAGATCTAGCGCTCTAGGTTTAGTTTGACTAAACGATGTTAGTTCATTGCGATTGTAAGGCAACGTGCAGGCGACACCTACTCGGATGGGTGGCCGATAATGGCATTACTATCTGAGCGCTACCTTCCTTCGGAGGGTATATTAAGCAGTCGGTCCTGTTTGTTTTAAACGTTAGACCATGTCGGAGGCCTTTAGGCGGTCTAAAAACTCCGACACCAGAGTTGGCCACCTACTCGAACTTGCTTACTATCTGACTGTTTGACGTGCCCAATTGGGTCAGTGACCTGTTATTTAACCCAAAACCAATGTATTTAAACAAAGTCGTATCATTCATGTTGAATGACAGTAATCCTCTTACAATCCGAATAATATGTGAAAGTCCTTTGTTACGGTGGGAATTTTAAATAATGAAAGCCGGGAAAAGGTCGTTTGCATACAAAAAGTATTGTTTGTAACTGTTTCAATTTATTTAGGTGATACTCAAGGTCAGATGTGTATGTCTTATATTTAACAAATCTTCTTACTGTACTGATAATGATATTTTAATAGGAGGATAGTAAGGGAGAGAGACCTGTAGTGGCACATCTGTGTCACAAGTCTATTTTTAGTCTGTGTGTGAGATGTTTATCCCAAAACTGCTAAACTGGCCTGGACCGAGTTTGATTAAGTTGTTTTATTTGAAAGATTATAAGTTTAAGAATTTTATTTTGTTTACTCCCAGCACTTATTTGTATACAGTAAAGAGAAAGCAGTGAATACCAAATTCCAAACCGCACAATTACTGCGAACAAAATCTGACACAAATATTTGTAACTCCCATTCATACGTCCAATTAGCAATTTAAATAAGAAGTAAATGAAGAATGTAAATAATGTACTGTCCTCGAGTTAGTGTCACAGTGTTTAGTTTTAAAAACCTTTTATTGTTTGGTTTATGTCACAAAAGCCACATTTTTACATACTTAGAAATGTCACTGAAATTGAGGTAGTTTATGGCTAGTTTACAAGTTGAAAGCTGGCTACTTGAAGCAAACGTCACAAATGTCTGTTAAATTCTGTCTTAAGTTTACCCGGGCTAACAGCTAGTAAATGAGCTCAGTGTTAAGGTCCTTTAAGCTAGCTCATTAGTCTATTTCTAACACCTTTATGCAATCTAAAAACTCCATGAACTTATTGCCCATGATAAAATCCGACGCTATAAAAAAAGATAGTGTTATAAGAGTTGGCCACTAACTGACTCAAACACTATATCCAAAATACCTTACAACAATTCCAATTACCTATGTATTTCTACCAACGAACTCAAATAACCGATGAATTTAGGCCCATCGCAGACGACAGACTTTTTGTGCGATCGAGTCTGCGGCGCACAAAAATTCGGTCGAGAATTTTTGCGCGTCGTGTGCGTTACTGCATATAATTACATAGGTTCTATTTTCACAGACTAAAAAGTGCGTCACGGATAGTCTGTCGTCTGCGATGGGCCTTTTAGTGACAGCATTTTGTATTGTCAAATTGCAAAAAAAAAACAATTTTAATACATTATTTTGGTCGTCATTTGACGTTTGTGTAGAAACGATGTCAAATTGTGATCTGCTCGAGTTTCTCAGTAGTAACGTTATTGGACACAGCCGTTACTCATCAATATCTGCTATCCCGCTAACCGTATCAAACTTGGCCCATCCACCGACGCCTACGTGACAAGAGTATGAAATTTCGCGCATTACCACATTGGAGCGGCCGTACCGTTCAATGCGATTTACATTGTCTCCTCGTACCTTTAAAGGTGATTTGGAGTTTTCTAAACGGGTTTTCCTGCTTAGAATCACCTTTATGAATAACTAACAGCTGTCTACGGTTTCCCTCCCTCTGTACCTTTTGGAATTTCCAATTAAACCGTATAATATATTAGTATAGCATTGGAACGATGGAGATTTGTAGCACTCGTGGCGTAGTTTGACTAAGCAATTTATTGCGATTGTTAAGCAACGTGCAGCTCGACCCCTACTTGGATGGGTGGCCTATAGTGGCATACTATCTGAGCGCTGCCGTGCTTCGGAGGGCACGTTTAACTGTCGATCCCGGTTGTGATAATCGTGAAACCATGTTGTAGGCCTTTAGGGGATCTAAAAACTCCAACACCAGGGTTGGCCACACTCTACTCGAACTTACATTAATACTTCTACTAAGTAAGTTCGTTTAGGGCTTCGACATACTGTATATACCAAATTTTCCCTCCAGCTTGCAGCTTGTAAACTCGCCCAATGTGAAACACACCCTATACAACATGGCGTAACAAGGCTAAGCCCTGAACCTACGCCGACAGTGACTGCAACTAGTCTGCCCATACTAGACGCCCTCTCAATAACGCTGCCCGTATGTAGGCTCATTGTACATAATTAGTTATGTGGTACTAATGGAATTCAATAACATGCTCGACACAGGAAAACAATTTGTTTATGTAGTAATTATGTTGAAACCACAAAAAAATATTTGACGTCATAAAAATAATCTTAACTGAAAAAATCTTAATATGAAGCTTGATCAATTCGAGCTATTTTAGTCGGTTTCGGCAACCGTCAGCAACTGTTACCTAATTAGATGACTTCAGTTGTGGACAGTCGAGTGTAAAGACTGCTTTTCCTCACCGAAGATTTAAAAAAATTCGTCGACATCATTATATTCCCCCCTCATTAGGAAGGGAATATCATAAACCATATTCCCCTCAATAGAAAGACAATATGTCCCCTATGATGGAGATACAATCATACTAAAAATCTAGTTAAAAATCGGTAGGTTTAAACACGTCAAATAACATTGACCTACAAACAACTAGAGGTCGCAACCCGCACACGCTAATTAATTTAGACCCATTCTAATGATCTCTAGAAATTGACCTTAATTCCATTTCCATTGTGTTTCGATTCTTTGGCGGCAATAATATTATTAGTTACCGTCTAATTAGACTTTTTAATGTTTTGTAAGTGTTAGTTTGGATATAAAGAAACGGGTTTTAAATTAGGTATTTGTTTAAAAAAATAACTGATTCTGTACAATATGTAAGGAAATCCCGGAAATATAAGTGCTAGAAACCTCAAATTTTGTACGGGAGTTTCTTTAAGGACATGGGTGCTTATTAAGAAAAGATTTTGCGAAATTCCATCCCTTACTCCCCCTTGCATCGCTAGTATAAGTCATCGTATGTTGAACATATCAAAAATTATAAAATTTCACATCCGACACCCAAATCATTTAGAACAAAAAATACGCCTTTGACATATGCCTACCGCTATCAATACCTCAATAACAATAGTTACACTATATTCATTTTGACAGCATCTGTCATCTTAACTATGCATTTAAAAACTAATGTAGAGTATTAAGAGTCTATTGATTCTGACAGTTCTAAATTTGAATCTTGGTCAATAGACGTTAACTATAACGTATTGTCTGTGGCGTGCATTATGTGCAGTGATTGGTCCAACCTTGCAGCTGTGGCCGTTATCAATGAGGTCTTTAAGGAATAATAGATTGATAATTGTCTATGTTATCTTGACGCTTTTTGATTTATTGAGTTCAAAAGGCAATCGAAAACATCAGTTCAAAGACTTTGATTTGAGAACATAATATAATGTTGTATTGCCAGTACACAACAGTTTATTAAAAGTTTAATAGAGACGACATTTTTCTTGTCAGAGAATGAAATTATTGTTATATGACGAAAATAAATTGAAGTAAAAAAGTTTTATAAATAATTCAATTATCAAAATAATTTTATGCGGAACCGACTCGCGCTTGGCCAACAATGTCATTGCTACTATTCTTGGCCTTATAATTTCTTATAACAGCCCTAAAAACCTACATGATATTTTGTTTATACTAAATGAAAGTATGGAAGTTGGAAAAATAGCATTTTCCGATATCTATACTATATCTTGTTTTATTATTTCAACGGACTTCTAAACAAAATGAGGTTTTTTTGTAAAAAAAAATGTTTTTTTGTACGTCAATCACTACTTTTTAGGGTTCCGTAGCCAAATGGCAAAAACGGAACCCTTATAGATTCGTCATGTCTGTCTGTCTGTCCGTCCGTCTGTCCGTCTGTCTGTCCGTATGTCACAGCCTTTTTTCTCCGAAACTATAAGAGCTATGTTGTTGAAACTTAGTGTGTAGATGTAGATGTTCTGTGAACCGCATTAATATTTTCACACTAAAATAGAAAAAAAATAAAATTTTAGGGGGGTCTCCCATACATAGAAATGAAAAAAATTTTTTTTTTTTCATCAAACCCATACGTGTGGGGTATCTATGGGTAGGTCTTCAAAAATGGTATTGAGGTTTCTAATATCATTTTTTTCTAAACTGAATAGTTTGCGCGAGAGACTCTTCCAAAGTGGTAAAATGTGTGTCCCCCCCCCTGTAACTTCTAAAATAAGAGAATGATAAAACTAAAAAAAATATATGATGTACATAACAATGTAATCTAACACCGAAAATTGGTTTGAACGAGGTCTAGTTAGTAGTTTTTTTTTTACGACATAAATCGTAAACCGCAAAAAAATACTGATTATTCATTCAATAACTCAAATGTAAATAAAAAAACATTTATTTCAAGAACTTCTTTATTATGTTACTCGCTGCTACGGAACCCTTCATGGGCGAGTCCGACTCGCACTTGGCCGCTTTTTTTCTTCTTAAATCAGCACCAAACGAAACCTTAGTACAATTATTATAAAAACACATCAGTAACAGGGCACTCGATACTCGCAGGTACCTTATAAAGAAAGCCGGTTTTTGCAAACATAAAAAGAGATAAAATTAAACGCTTTATCGAATGGAATGTTGTAGGCAATGTTGTGTTTTGTTCTTTTTGCGAAGTTTTTAGATACATGGGACGTTGGAAAATATAAATTAGGATTTTACAAAGAACACATGTGTATCCGTTAATGTAGTTTCAATTCAAAATGAGCAGTCTTCGCTTAAACTTAAAAATATTACTCATTTATTTATTTTAGGAGAACCGATTACTTAATTGGACTTTGGTTAGTTTTTTATATTTTCCTATTTTATAATTAAATACTTCCTACATAGCATTTTAAAAAACCAGTTTAACTATAAATGTGTTAAAATAAAAAAGATCATTGATTTATGGGAAAACTAATGAAATCAAGGCCTCTCGCATTCATCAAACACGTTTAAGGAATCGATAAAATGTATTTAAATACAAATTAGCAACTTCCTTATAAATGTCTTTATTACGTAGATGGTAATATATATAATTTATTTATTTGACATATATAGTTGGTAAATTGTATCTAGGTTTTTTAGACCGCTGAAAGGCCTCTGATTTGGTGTTAAAGTGACTAGTTTTTTACATTGCATTATGTATTTACCTGAACTTAGAACTTAGCAATGTATCCAGACATTTCGAAAACATCCGTATTTAAAACAATACTGCGACATATGAAGTACACGTACACGTAATAAAATAAAGTGTTTATTCAAAATTACTGTAGAAAGCCTTAATTACGTTAAAACTGATAAAACTGAATTTATTATTTAATTTCATTATAAAGGTGTGAGTTGGTAAAGCGACTGCAGCAGTCGACTGCAACTGCAGACACAGCTTCACTACTAGTTTCTATGAAATTTCGAGCGCGCGGTGACACTTCTGCTGCGGTCGCGGAGTGCTGTCCTGCAGTCGTGACGTAGAGCAGCAGCAGATAAGAGAAAAATATTTTGAAAAACGAACTAAAATAATAGTGTAGGAGCTAATGTTATTTTTTTAATACAATTTAGGTTGCTTAGTAATGATTAATCATTTCACTCAATAGAAAATCATTATGTTAAGATCGACGAATGTGGCATAGATCAAAGTGTCGTGGTTTTTATCTCTGCTATGTAGTATAATGAAAACTTGAAAAGCATAATATAACTTCACTTTTTTGACAGCCACTACATTTTTTTTAAAAGACCATTTTGACTGTATACCCCAAAAAAAATAAAATCAGTTGAATGAAATATTGAGGTTTAAATATAAATTTAGTTCCAACGACGTGACAGACATAAAATAAAAACAAAAACATTTTTTTTTTAGTTTTTGGAATAAGAGAATTTGATGAATTACACTTCGATCAACAATACACAACTAGATAACGAGTCACGTTCAAAATCAAAGCTAAATGCTGTCCGCGTGGATGTGGAGACAGCTATAATTGTTTACTACCGAACTGAGACAATAGTTTGAAAATATTTCTAATTTCAACCTAATTAATTACTACCATGACCTAGAAATAAAGCAGTAAATCTTATGAATAAAATAAGAGCACTTTCAAGTGCGCTGTTATTGTTGATCGAAGTGAATACACGTTGGAATAAATATACATAATGCATTACAAAACCGAAATCTTTAAACGAAAGTATTTTAATAGGTAACTATAATTCATTTAATCAAAGCCGTTATTTTTGTCACCGACGTTGTTTTGTTCCTTCAAATTGTGTTGAAAACATTCGATTATTTATTATCATATTTGTATCTGCAACGGTAGGCAGCAAATGTGGCGATCGGCTCTCCGACCATAAATTGTATTATGTCAAAATTTGAAAAATGAATTTGGGTTACCATTTTTCAAAATAATTACTCCTCAATTTATTTATTAAAAAGAGTAATTTTTTGTATTGGGATCATAATTAGTCGTCAGCCGGGCGCTCAAACCACAAGACCACGGAGGCAAAACTTTAAATGTATCGAAGCGTTAAAATATTTAGGTTAAAATCTTAGAATATATACGGCTATAGAAGTAGCGTTCGCGTGCCCCTTTCAGATAGCAATATATAGCTTTGGCAGCCTAACACACTGCATCCAACCATACCGTAAACTTGTTTTTAGCACAATCTTAACTAATGGAGTCTATATCTCATAAAATACACACTGTAATTTAAATTATAACACTGGCACAACAACAGAATTGTACTCTATGTCACAACTTTTAACTTGTGACAGTAAAAATAATGGGTTACGCGAAAGGGATGCACGATTACTAGTTCTGTCTCATTCTTTCCTGGGCGAAGTTAAATATCTCTTGACCGTTCTAGCAATTATGACGTAAGATTCACTACTTCTATAGCCGTATATATTCTAAGGTTAAAATAGGTACTCAATTTTAAATTCTGTTCTTAATTTGTTTTTAATAAAGGCAAGTCAACCTCATCATGCCAAAAACAAAAAAAAACTAAATATAAAATAATAAACTTTAGCAGTAAGTGTCAACTTTACTGTATTGACTTTATCGTCTTATCCGTCGTGATCTTAATATTATTTTAGTTTTTTTGTAAATAAATAAAACCTGTATCGAAAGATGAATAGAACAATGAATAGGAGATCAGTTATCAGCCTATGGAGTTTAGGGTATCGGACTGGGATTAAATAATAATATGTAATAACAATTGGATATGGATCAGATCGGAATAATAGTTTCGAATTCATGAAAATTTAAAACATTCGAATTCCAGTGGTCTTTTTCGAGGCTTTTTACGATATCAATCGATTTACGTAGGTATTCTTATTTTTAATCAACTTCATTCAGGTTCTTAGTTAGTTGTAAATTGTTTTGGTATGTGCGAGTTGACCATTACATTACGTTTAAATAGTTTTATTGAATCTCTAATTGATTGTAATTCCCCGCATTTTGGGGTAATATTCACACATTGGCAATGTTGATTATGTGGTGTGCAGTCGGCAGTGAATTAGCGACTGCAGACTGCACTGCGGACGACTGCAACGCCCTGCTGCCTGCAGTCTGCAGTCGACTGCTGCAGTCGCTTTACCAACTCACACCTTTAGTGGGCGGATGGAATGGAGAAAATAACTTGGAATGATGTAGATAAAGTTGTAGGACATTTTATTACGAGTATATTATTCTGAGAAATATTCAAAATGGCAGAGAAAAACAAAAATCGGAATTTTATCTCATTATATTATTATTTATAAAAAACGTATTATTCTGGGAGTGTATTAATACCGAAAACGACTACCAAATGGTGTTTATTATTTTGTGAATACAAAAAGCATTTGGTACCTATTCTATTTTGTATTATTTCATCTAAACAAATACCAACTTGTATAATGGTGCGATCAGCGATGACATTATAAAAGAAAACAACAGTTGATTTTTGAAAATCAAAACTTTGGACGCGCTGATCTCTGTAAGAACCCATCGGAGTTGTAAAAAACCTTGAACATGTTTCTCTGTCTGTCTCTCTCCCACATGTTTCTCTGTCTGTCTCTCTCTGGCGTGCGCATGTTTCTCTGTCTGTCTCTCTCGCGCATGTTTCTTTGTCTGTTTCTCTCTGGCATGCGCAAGTTTCTCTGTCTGTCCTTCTCTGGCCTAAAAAGTGTCGTTACCATTTTTAGGGTTCCGTAGCCAAATGGCAAAAACGGAACCCTTATAGATTCGTCATGTCTGTCTGTCTGTCCGTCCGTCTGTCCGTATGTCACAGCCTTTTTTCTCCGAAACTATAAGAGCTATGTTGTTGAAACTTAGTGTGTAGATGTATTCTGTGAACCGCATTAATATTTTCACACTAAAATAGAAAAAAAATAAAATTTTAGGGGGGTCTCCCATACTTAGAAATGAAAAAAATATTTTTTTTTTTCATCAAACCCATACGTGTGGGGTATCTATGGATAGGTCTTCAAAAATGGTATTGAGGTTTCTAATATCATTTTTTTCTAAACTGAATAGTTTGCGCGAGAGACTCTTCCAAAGTGGTAAAATGTGTGTCCCCCCCCCTGTAACTTCTAAAATAAGAGAATGATAAAACTAAAAAAAATATATGATGTACATAACAATGTAATCTAACACCGAAAATTGGTTTGAACGAGGTCTAGTTAGTAGTTTTTTTTTTACGACATAAATCGTAAACCGCAAAAAAATACTGATTATTCATTCAATAACTCAAATGTAAATAAAAAAACATTTATTTCAAGAACTTCTTTATTATGTTACTCGCTGCTACGGAACCCTTCATGGGCGAGTCCGACTCGCACTTGGCCGCTTTTTCCGTCTAGCCCCCTTTCGCAACGCGCGATAAGGAACTTCGTAATAAGAGGAAGATTATTATGTTACTTTCATCGCGAAAGTTCTACGAGAGTGGGTACAACACGAGCAAAACCGCAGATCTATGCAAGTGTTTCAATGCACTAGGTATCACTATCACTACATAGTATAAAACAAAGTCGCTTCCCGCTGTCTGTCCCTATGTATGCTTAGATCTTTAAAACTACGCAACGGATTTTGATGCAGTTTTTTTTTATAGATAGAGTGATTCAAGAGGAAGGTTAATAAGTATAAAAAAATTCCCACGGGAACGGGCACAACGCGGCTAAAACCGCGGAACGCTGCTAGTATACACATAAAGTAGGTATGTTGGTCGCCATATGTTAGCTATAACATCTTTAACTGCCTAACAAAGGCGATCCAATCAATAAGTGCAATAAAATACAATTGCATTGTAAACCTTGAGAGTTAACTGCGCAACTTAGGATCTAGGTTTCCTGGGTACTTAGGTAACACACCAGCTCTTGTTAGGTCTAGGTATCCTGGATATTAAGGTTAGTTAGGTGGTGTTTTAATTTATTTAGCTATTAGTTAGGTACTTAGGTTGCAAACTATGTAAAAAATTGTAAATAGATCAAGACTTACAAAATCGTAGATTTTTAAAGCAAAGTATAAAAGTATTAACCTGTAATGTCCCACAGTTGGGCAAAGGCTACTCATCTCACTGAAGATATCAGTAAAGTGAGGAAGAATAGGCATGATCACCACGCTTGCCAAATGCGGGTTGGTGACCTCAATCCCGAGCCATGTTTGAAAAGGAAACGTATCGCTCGAACCGGAAATCAAACCCGGGACCTCAGTCTTGGCAGGCGAGTGCCATATCACTAGACCTGATATAATTTAACATAATAAGAGCGAAGTACACTTCTTTAGCTCTAGTCTAATAATCGAATTATGAGGACAACGTTTATGTTTCTCAGTATTGTAAATAGAACGGATCGGCAATAAATCTAGATTTTGTGTCCTTGTTTATTAGTTCGACCTGACCTTAATTTTTAATAGGTTTGCGATGTTTACTGTGTATAAAATAGTTTTAAAACATAATAGATAACATATTAGTACAGTACTGAACCGAAAGTATACCTATCCAGAACTAGCAGATGATGGATGGGTTTCTGACAGGTACGTTACATTATCGGTCCCGGTTGTTTCAATGATTAGATGTGATGGCCTTTCAGCGGTCTTAAAACGTCAACACCTGTAGGGCTACGATGGATACTGTAGGTCTAGGCACTCATTATCTATACTAATATTATAAAGCTGAAAAGTTTGTTTTGTTTGTTTGTTTGTTTGTTTAAACGCGCTAATCTCAGAAACTACTGAACCGATTTGAATAATTCTTTTTGTAATAGATAGCCACATTCAACGAGAAGGTTATAGGCTATTTTTCATCCCGAAATTCCTACGGGAACGGGTACAACGCGGGTAAAACCGCGGGGCGCTGCTAGTATGAATATATAATTGACACTCAGACGTCGTCGTGGACCACTATGTCTTCACATATTGTTACTCCGTTGAATCGAACCCGCAACCCCCGACACAGTAAGCGCTCTTACTGCCACTGTGCCAACGGGCCTGTCAAAATGAAGCGGGTCTGTATCCATCCTGTGACCACGAGCGGTGTAATTCGCTCGAAACGTCGTCGGGTACGTATTTTAATAAATACGTTATATTTTATATTATCTAACGCGATATTACAAATGGATAATGATAGAATCGACAATCATCAATAGAAACGTAGGTACCAATATAATATAATAGTGACGCAGATATAATGATTTGAGATGTAGTAATAGTGCATGAACAATGGATGACAGTTGTTTAGTCATACAGTTTAAGTTACGAGAGTTTACTTTTAATGAAAGTTTAAATTGTAATCGAATATTACAATAATTGGGTATTTGAATTTTATTAAAAGTGTACAATTTGAGAGATGAAATTAGTAAAATAACTAAAATTATGATCAAAGCTGAAATCAGAATCAAAATCGTTTAATAAATAAATAAATTATAAACTCTGAAATATTCTCTCCTGTCTGATGCTGTCCCTTTCTTGTAAAACGATTTTTTGTATGCGACGTCAATGGCGCTCTAACATTGTGACGTCACACTAGTAGTAGTGCTGTCTCTGTCTAATCAGCAACTTTGACCGCTTGTAACTCTCGAAATAATAACGATATAAAAAAACGGATTTTAGTTTCTTACGCGTGATAACAAGATAAGTTAATGGGAAGAATAAAAAAACGACATTCAAATACCCAATTGTAGACTGTTTTATAATTGGTTTGAGTTATAGAAGTTAAGGGTCAAATACATGGCGTTCTATATTTCGATTAGAGGAATTAAAGTGGAAGGTTTTGAATTAATTTTGGTTAAGAAATTCCAACGGGAATGTGTAGGTATATAATGGGGAAAATTGCGGGATATAATGATATTGAATAATATATAATTTTACTTAAATAAAATAGGTTGGGGGAGACCTTTGCATTGGGAGCAGTGGGACCCGTTAGGTTAATATACAACTAGGTTTTCTTGGACAACATTTACGTCTACACTTGTAAGAATACTAAGATTTTGGTAGCTATCCCTTGGCAGCCACGTAATTTTTCATACATTAAATGTCAAAATCACTCATCTCTACTAAGGAAGCATTAGACGTCTCTGAGTACGGGCGTAATTCGCAGCTTCAAAAGATTAACAGAGAAACTAGCATTAAATCCGCTGTCAGCCCATACCAACTTCCTAAGTACATTAGTTAGTAACAGCACAACTGTACAGTCCATAACATAACTAAGTAATACCCCATGTCCGTCCGTCGGTTCGAGCCTATTTAGAAAGTTACACCTGTCCATAATTTCGTCAATTTACTCAAGTACCTTAATGTACAATCAACTGCGTTGTAATACGACGACCTGTACAGTTTTACTGCAGGTAAACTTGACAGGTGCCTAGTTTAAGGTTTGGCTTACTAGAAAGAGAGCATAGTCTAACTAAATATTATATAGATACCTATATAGGTACCTTTTTACCACGTGTCTGTCTGTATCTTCGTGATAAAATCAGATGTTCGTGCTTCTTTAGTAGATACTAGCGACCCGCCCTCGCTTCGCTTCGGGTAATCAAGATTTCATGTAGGAAAATCGGGATAAAACATTGCGTGTCTCCCGCAGGAATATACACAATCAAAATTTCAAGTGGGAAATTGGGGATAAAATATTACATGTCTCGCGCGAGTATATATGTATACTTACACAATCAAGATTTCATGTAAGGAAGAATTCGGGATAATACCTACATAGCACGTCTTCGTCGTTCGTAGTTCGTAGGTAGGTATATCCCCGCGCGCTTTGACCGCACGAAACAGTAAGTAGCCATAAGAGACCCGCCATCGAGCATTACTATTTTGTAGTGTCCGACCGAAAGTTCGGTTTCGGTTTCGGTTTCGGCCGAGTTTCGGCCAAAAATCAAGTTTCGGCGGCAGTTTCGGTTTCGGCCCAAAATTGGCCGAAACTTTTGCCGAAACCGAAACTGATTTCGGTAGTTGTCGTGCACGCTCGCCTAATTTCATTTCTCGCGGCAACGCACTGGCGGGCGCTGGCGGCCCTGTTCGGGAATTGTCGTGTGCCGTTCGGATAGCTCTGTAGCAACACAACTTAGAGCATTTTCACATTATCCGATCCGATATCGGTGTCGGACGCCGATCCGATATCGGGGTAAGTAAAATGTATGAAATATGTACCTGTCTTTCATATTGTCCGGCCCGATATCGGATATCGGAGCCGACACCGATATGCTGGCGGCACCATCGGACGCCCGTGAGCCGTCGGACGATAATGTTTGTATGTCTGCTATACGTGTATCTAAATTGTCTCTGTGTGCCCGACAGCCATTCGAAAATGTGTGTCTTGTTTCTTGATACTGTTTGTGAGATGTATTAGCAAATAATTGAATGTAGATTCACTCATACGAAAGTAATTAAAAAACTTTTTAGGTGCGTTTTGTAGCTTGCTAAAAATAGTATAAAATGCTCCCTCTGAATATCTAGCTTCCACAATGGGATGTATCCAATACTGTCTGTGGACAGATCTTTTTTTGCGTCTCAAATATAACAGATACAGCAAATAAAGTTTTCTATTATAGTCTGCCATGATGACCTGCACGCACTAAGCTATCGAGCAAATGGCCGTATCGGAACGATTTTGTCGGAAATATGTGAATATAGCACATGGTGTCTATCGGCTATCGGATGTCGGCTATCGTCGTCCGACACCGATATCGGATCGGATAATGTGACAACGCTCTTAGTCAGTGCGTTATCGCCCGACGCAAACATTCTTTAGAGGTTATGTTTTGTTTGGATAGTGGTAGTAAATGTGTAAAACAGTGCTCAGTGAATTAATTTTCCTAAACTTGTTAAATATCTTGAGATGTCAGAGAATTATAAAATAAGAGAATTATAAAATAAGATTATATAAAGATAAGACAGGCAAATAAAGGCCTTTATTCAATTATCCTACTATTTTGATACTTGCATTCTAGGTAAGCACTAGGTAACCTACTCTACATAAAAAAGGTCTGTGACATAGTTACGGACAGACAGGTAGGTACCTATGATACAATGAAAAGGGCTCCGTTTTTGCCATTTGACTACGGAACTGTGTTTCTATTTAATGTCCTTTATTGCAGAATAATGGGTAAAATGCACAAAATTCCAGTATTTTACGGAATTTTATACTTGACCACGTGAGTTTCGGTTTCGGTTTCGGTTTCGGCCGAAACTGAAGCCACGGCCGAACATTCGGTTTCGGTTTCGGTTTCGGCTGGAAAACCAGTTTCGGTCGGACCTTACTATTTTGTAAGCAGCGCCCCGCGGTTTTACCCGCGTTGTGGCCGTTCCCGTGGGAATTTTGGGAATTTTTTTACATAAAAACCTTCCTCTTGAATCACTCTACCTATTACAAAAAAACCGCATCAAAATCCGTTGCGTAATTTTAAAGATTTAAGCATACAGACAAACAGACACGAAACAGAGACGACTTTATTTTATACTATGTAGTGATATTTCTCATCATAACTCTGAAACTAACTGTCCGATTTTAATAATATAAAGAGGTACACAAAGAAACATAATTAACCTTGATTGTAGAGCCATTTATTTTGATGTAGATTCATATCATCATATGAATATCATCAACTTAAAATTACACTCCTTTTTTAACTAATTAATTTTAACTTAAAACGGTTATTGTGTCTTAACTATAATAGTTAGACATATGCCCTCGCGAACTTATTTGTTCGCAATGATATGTACTTTGATTGTGTAGAACATTGTTTTTGTGTATCATCAATAGATTTAGTAGCGCACGCCAATAACCAATTTTTTTAGGCATGTTTTTCATACCTTGGGTTACATATACCCGCGTTGTGCCCGTTCCCGTGGGAATTTCGAGAATAAATATAGCCTATGTCACTCAGGGATAGTGTAGCTTTCGAATGGTGAAAGAATTTTTTAATTCGGTGCAGTAGTTTCAGAGCCTATTCGAAACAAACAAACAAAAAATCAAACCTTTCCTCTTTATAATATTAGTATAGAAGTATAGAAGTATAGATTTAACGAGTGTTTTTGACATGTAATGGAAAATTACGTAAATTAGTTAAGTGTCGATTTAAAGGACGTCTCTGAATGTAGCAGAAAAACGTTTAAACGAATTTTTATGCTGTTTTCACCAATTTTAAGCAGCGAAGTCAAGAAATAGTTTTGTTTTCGTTCCTATTGGATGAGGTACAAAGCGAATAAAATCTTAGAACTCTGCCAAGACTAAGCTGGTACCATAAAATATAAATGTTGTGCTAAATGCTCTAAGAGGGGTACCATTTTGCAGCGATTTTTTTAAACAGAACTCAAAATTATAGTTACTCTAAGAACTAATGCCTTTTAGGGGGGTTTTTGATGGCACTTTTACCCCCTTAAAAAGCTCAGTGGAAGCCTAATACGTCGACAGCCAACTTCACCAAGAGTACGTAACGTTACGTACGTAACGAAATGGTAAATATTACAAGAGATTGTATCACTGAGGCCGTTATTACTTGTAATGCATGTCGGAGTTCAAACGAGGCGAAACTAAACATATTTGGTTTGGTTTGTCTTGTTTGATTTGTTATGTAGTTAAAACTAGTCTGTGGCAGACCCCGCGCAGATCTTAGTCCAGACTTGAGACTTGTCTTGTTTATACTGGTTTCTTTAGTTAAAGCGAACACTCTTCTCTTCTTCTTCTTCTCTGAAGAAGAAGCGAACACAATTCATTTTGAATTGAAACTACGTTTACGGATACCCTTCGCTTTTATTTTACATTTTTATCTGACGTCTTCTGTGACCACGGTTCATGTAAAGGGGCCGAAACGTCAGATAAAAATGTAAAATAAAGCGAAGTGTATCCGTAAACGTAGTTTCAATTCAAAATTATCTTGTCTATTTTAGCCCTATGAAGAGCCCTACTAGAGAGACGTCTAATAGACTTTTTCGTCTGTCATAGACTTTTTTGCACTGAATAGGAATATATGGAGAAATGGAAAGATTTAACTAGTAGTAAACAAACTTTAACGGTGTCACGATCTTGTCCGTTTTCCGCTATCTATTTTATTCTAATACACATAGAATTAGCCTAGTTACTCATCTGCAATGCACATACATCATGTAGGTATATTACCTTTTTATCTTGACAAGATAAGATCTAATAAAGAGTAGTAAACATAACGAAATAGATAGTACGCTGTGTTTTGGTAAAAATGGTTTAAATTTGAACTACCTAACTATACTCAAAAGGCTGCGGTATTCCAGCTTTGTATGTTTGTATCCCGTGGGAATTTTCACTTATATGCAAGTTTAAATTACATAAGTACTTGTCACAAACTTAGTAGTATTTTAGTACGCTTAATTTTCAATCCCGGTTGTCGCAAACGTTAGACCATATACCTAAAAACTCTGACACTAGGGCTGGCCACTAACCCACACGAGCTTACTTACTTTACCGCCAAGTTTTGTTAGACTGTCTACTAAGTTGAACAAGTCAGTGTATAGTTTAAAGTCAAGTATAGACTGCATTTGTCCATAGTAAATAGTGTAGATGGTAGGTACGTACTTTACCTATTAGATATCATATTAATATTATAAAGCTGCAGAGTTTGTTTGAACATCTCAGGAACTACTGGTCCGATTTGAAAAAATATTTTTGTAATGGATAACCACATCCATCGGGAAGGTTATAGGCTACTTTTCATCCTAAAATTCCCACGGGAACGGGTACAACGCGGTTAAAGCCGCGGGGCGCTGCTAGTTTTATATATCTTGGTGTACCGTAACTATACTATACATTTAGCATAGAGTGTTTTCCAAACTCATACAATAGTAATATTTATTAGCCGCAAAATAAAAAGCTTTTTTAAAATCAGACTTCCACAGTACATTAGTAACAAAATCCGTGCTATTTCTAAGAAAAAACTGTTTATTTTTAGCCTATATTACTGCCTACCTTACCGAATGTTCTAGGAAACGTTGTTAGGTAACTTTGTATGTCTGTTTACAATTATTTAGTTTAGACCACACAGTAAGAAGTGACGTAATATCTAGAATAATGGTTACTTTGTCTTAGTTAGCTATTGCTAGCTAGGTAACGCCCTATATGAATAGGTACGAAAGTGAATATGAGTAGATAATCTTTAGTTTTCACGTCAAAATGGCAAAACCGATATTGATGAATTTAAGACAAGATGTAGATAAGACTTAGGAGACGAACATGGGAGAGTTTTGTTCCAGAAATTCCCACGGGAATGGTTAATCAGCGACTTGAAGCGGGAATCTAGTTAGTTATTAGCAAAGACGATTTGTGGATGTTTGCTTAGCGATTTGCGAGTTTGGTGCTCTGTCAAACTAAAACGGCTCAGTCGATTTTGATGAACTTCCGACTTCAAGTAGTTTATATCATGCGTTAACAGAAAGCGTATCCCTATCCCGGAATTCCTATGGGAAAAAAATTATACGACGTTACGAGACAGTTAGTTCCATAGAAAGTAATAAAGATAACTCTAGATTTAGTACCTACTTAGTTGAAATGTTAAAGGAAAATTTCTACGCCCTTAAAGCTATCAATGCTGTTTCTAGAATAATAAAATCACATAGCTATGCTAATACAACGTTGCTCGGTGTAAGCCAGTATCAACAGGTCAAAATTACATCATTAATGACGCAACCAAACGTCGATCAATGGTACTGGGCGTTTGTATTGTGAGTTTATTTACAAACATTTAGGTATTTTATAAATATCTTAGCGGGTGTTTACACTTTACACTCAGACAGATTTTAGGTGCTACTAGCTACGCCCTGCGGTTTTACCCGCGTTATATTAGTAATCACCAATTGCTGCAATGATCAAAGTCAAACCAAAAACCCGAGCCAAATGTTTGATTATTCACCACTAGCAGCGCCCCCCGGTTTTACCCGTTCCCGTGGGAATTTTGGGATGAAAAATAGCCTTTCCGTTGAATTTGGGAATCCATTACAAAAACAACTATTCAAATCGGACCGGTAGTTCCTGAGATTAGCGCGTTTAAACGAACACCGATAGAGGCATTTCTATCTGAGCGCTACCGTGCACGTAAAGTTGTCGGTCTCAGGTCAATCGACAAACCAAGTCGGAGGGCTTAAGACGGTCTAAAACTCCGACTGCAGGGTGTACTAAACTAACCTACTAAAGTAGAGTACTATAATTTCTACTAGGTTATACATCTCTTATGTAAATTTGTCCGGTATAAAGTGTGTACATGTATAGTCTATACAGGAGTTTCGTTTCGAAATACCTACTAAATAAATTATTTGTCTTGTTTTAACACTTTTAATTCAAATTATCACTTACTTGTTATGTTAGCTCAACTTTCTAAACGGATTTGCAAATGGAATCCTTGACAAATATGGTCATTATAAAATGTCAACTCAAGAAATTAGCCTAGATTTGAGAAAGAATACATTTTTATTGACATGGCAGTCAATGGCGTGGGCGGACCTAGATTTTATATAAGGCTTGTTAGCCAAATTTATTATTTACCTAACAGTTTTAGGCACACTCAGAGACGTCAGTATTAAATCGACTCTCTGAGTGTGGGCGTTAGTTACTGTTAGACTGAAATTAAAAATACCAGTCACAGTAATTCCTGAAAAGTAACCTGCCGATAGGTGTCTAAAAGGTTAGTACCTACTTAGTTTTCAAAATGATCTAATTTTTACCGACATTAAAAAGAAATGGCCCCATTTTAATCAACATTAAAAAAAGGTGGTACATACTTATTCTAAAGGTTATTGTTTTGGAAATTAAGAAATAGATTTTTTTTCGTTTCTGAATGTTATGATAAGTAGTAAACTAGTAAAGTACATGTAAGTACCTACAAGCGCTCGATATTATTTTTGATTTAGAAAGAAAGAATTTGCCTGTAATTTCCCACTGCTGGGCAAAAGCCTCACGGTTCACCATAGATATCAGTAAGTACAGTACAGTGATGAGGAATATAAGTAACTCTACATAAATATAACTAGCACTATCTATATTTAGTTAGTAAGATAGTAGAACATAAGGAATGTCTCATCTCTTATCTCCAGATATCTACTCATACGTACAACAGTAGTAAATATGAAGCAAAATATCTTTGGCACAAAGCACAAACAGTGCTCGTCCAATAACATATCATAGATAAAATAGTTCTCCGAACAAATTCCAGATACTGCGAAGTTATTCATTCCGTATTTTTGTTTACAGAGCGTAGTTTTACTGAGAAATAGAAATTATTGTATTGTGAATGTTAAGCAACGGTCTTACTTGGATAGGTGGCCGATGGACGGAATTTATATGAGTAGGTACCTATCGTGTGTCGGAAATCGAGATCAATTTTTGGTCCTGTTAAAGCGTTAGGCCATTTTGAGAGCTACTAGACCATCCTAGGGCCCCTAGAAGGGACTAGTAACTTCGGGTTGATTCTATTCGTAGGTGGATTCTTTGCACTAAAACTTGTCAAAACAAACTAAAAAAATCTTCGATCAACAATACACAATAAAAAATGTTAAAAAATAACAGCATTGCATTGCATCTCTTTCGGACGAAATTCAAAGTCACGCACGTTCCAATTTCAAAAATACGACCACAGAATCGCCGCAGAGTACAATAACGTTATGGGAAACCGCGGGAAATTCGACGCGGGATTGAATGAATGATAAAATTCGATGAAAAAACCGGATGGTCGTGCCTAACTAATGAAGACAAAAAAAAACATAAACATTGCCAGCATTCTGAACTAAACATTGCATAATGGTAATTAATTTCCGTGACGGCTACCGTGGTTTGAATCACGCAAGAAATCTTTAAAAAACTAGCGAACATGCAGTAGTTGACTGACGAGTTAGCGTAGGCAGGCAATCTAGAACGCCGAGCAAACATCAACAAGATGCAAACGATTTAGAAGCATATCGCAATTACGAATCTTTTTTTAAAGTGATCATCGAAAATACCTATTTTATAACGACCTAGGATTTCCGCTTTTGATTTGAATCTTATTAAATGTATTAAATAAATAGTTATGCCTGGCTTAGCTGAATTAGTAACCTAAGTAATAAGTATTTTAGAAATATTGGTAAAAGGGTCAACAAATTAAAGGAAGACCTTATAATAAGATGAAAGGATTATTGTGTAGTTATCTACGCTATATTAGAATAGGCTCAAAAACTACTGGACCGTTTTTAAACATTCTTTCACCATTCGAAAGCTACATTATCGACGAGTAACATAGGCTATTTTTCATCCCGAAATTCCCACAGGAATGGACACAACGCAGGTAAAACCGCGGGGCGCTGCTATCAGATTATAAGTTAAGAACTTTACTCTAAGTACCGCACTCAGAATGTCTATTAAATCGACACTTAACTAATTGACGTTATTTTTCATACATTACATGTCAAAATCACTCATTTAATCTTTACTGAGCAAGCATTTGCCGTCTCTGAGTACGGACGGAACTCTACTCGTACGATACTAAAACTTAAACTCAAAACAATTCATCATTGTCTAGTTTTACCCAACTCTGTGACGTCATTTGATTACTTTCATATTTTAACCGAATTTCGTCTTTATAACAATGGTTATAAGGCGCAAATAGTAGTTAGAAAGTATAGTTAAATTGGATAGATGAGTTAAATGGGCAGATCAGTAGGTCAACGGCACACAGTGACGTAATGGTGTTGCTAGTGTAATAACTATGTGCATAGAGGTCCAAAATGATTGTCTGGTAAGACCTGCCTATTGAATAGTGCATAGCATGTTTAGTTATACTAGCAGCGGCTTGCGGTTTTACCCGAATTGCGTCCGTTCCCTTGGGAATTTCGGGATGAAAAATCGCCTATAACCTTCCCGTTGAATGTGTCTATCTATTCCAAAAATAATTATTCAAATCGGGCTGGTAATAGGTACCCGAGATTAGCTCGAACATACAAACAAACAAACAAATAAATAAACAAACTTACAAATACCTCTTTATAATATTAGTGTATATTATATCAATAAACATTTACTTATAACTAAATTAGTTAAAATGGGTTCCTAACATAAAATAATATTACATCCAGGAAGGTGTTTACAGACCCAGTTTCACATGTGTCTCGATATTACTAAAGGAGACTACTGATCTAGCTCGCAGACCACTCAAATAGTTAATTCAACAATAATAAATGATCAAGGGTCATCTCAATGGGTCCCCGAAGGAGGGCGAACGTCGAGGTCGACCGAGGAAGCGTTGGCGGGACGATCTCATCGCCTTTAAAAGCGATTGGTGGGTGCTCGCAAAGGACAGGGAGGGTTGGCGATGCTTGGGGGGGACCTTTGCCCAGCAGTGAGACAATATAGGTTTAAAAAAAAAAGGGTCTTATGAGACGGACTCGGACAGTAAAGGTTTTTTATTCATGTCTCTAAAATATTTCTTAAAACTTAAACATTTATAATATGATTACAACTGTTATGCTTAAGAAAGAACAAATATAGTTGGCTAACTAGCATATAATAATTTAATTATTTAAGGGTGAATTTCACAAGTATTCTTATTTATATTAAGCGCCTGAATATGGTTATAAATTTAGTAACACAGGAAGTGGGTGAAGCGACAACGTCTCTCCCCGCACTGATGAAGGTCACCGAATGTGACCGAAACGTGTTGAGGGACACTCAACAGTAACTTCCGTCGTAAGTAAGTTCCCGTATTAACAAATAATAAAACTAGTAACGTTTGTTTTAAATAGTGCTTTGTCTATTTGTATGCAATAAAAAGATTGAAGAGTACTTCTGCAAGCTGCCCTTAATGTCATAAAGTGAGTTGTCATCGTTCAGTTCAGTGGAATACAAAATATTGGCATCATACCAACTGGTTCGGTGTATAGACTCCTTTAGCATTGACTCACACTGTGTATGACTTAGTTATATGGGTTTGTTCACTTGTTAGTGATGTGTTTGTTTGTTTGTGCTATTATTAAAGTCTTGTTGTTGGTGTAACTATTGTAATAAATATATTAGACCAGTATTTATACTACTACTTACTAACAATGGTTTCAGTTTAAAATAACTGTTATAGGATCACTGCTGACTATTGCTATATGAGCATTTGAATAAAAACTAGCAGCGCTCCACGATTGTGCCCGTTCCCGTGTGAATTTCGGGAATTTTTATACATAAAACCTTCTTCTTGAAACACTCTACTTATTCAAAAAAAACACATCAAAATCCGTTGCGTAGTTTTAAAGATCTAAGCATACATAGGGACAGACAGTTGAAAGCGACTTTGTTTTATACTATGTAGTGATTCAGTAATTACCCCAAAAAGGAATGTAACTATTTGATAATACCTTTTTTAAGGCAAAATTGTACCTATGTACTTTTATTTAAACAGGGTATGTAGGGCAAGTAGCCAACCCTAGTGTCGGAGTTACAAAAGCACTGTGAAATTGATACTTTTCCAAATTTTTAGGGTTCCATCGTGTTTCATAAGCAGTGGTCCAATAAAGTTGAGAAAGTATAAGAAAGTATAATATAAATTTATCCAACCTACTCTGGTATACTTTGTAGTAGGTATATGGTAGCAGGTTCGATTCCCATCTGTAGTAAACATGTGTATTATAAATGCACATGCTGTTTCAAGCGTGGGAAACTCTTAAAGAGTCATATTTTATTGACTTTTTAGTGCATTCAGTTTGAATGTAATAATATTGTGAGATTGGCTTCGTGAGATGTGCGGGTCAGCAATTAAATAAATGTTACTATTACACATTCCTAGAAGCAAAGTGGAGTGGAGTGGAGCTCAGATGACCAATCAGCCAATCACATAGCATTACAAAGAGATTTTGACCAATTCAATGAGGTTTTGACAATTTAATGCATTCTGATTAGTCAACTTAGCTCTGCACTGCTCTGCCTCCATGAAAATGCTGCCTATGTTTTAATAGTAAGTAATAATCAAATTCAGTCTTTAAATTTAGAATAAAATTAGCTTTAATAGTTTAAGAACTTGAGAAGTGAATATAACGATTAGGACTTAAATCTAGTTGAAAACACCTAATAGACCAAACCACAATCAAATTATCTATGGTTAGCATGTAACCATAGATAATCAATTGCCCCCAATATCATTATGCCAAAATTACTGTATAGTGATGGAAATGTGATCATTAATTTTGATTAAAATTGTATTGGAATAATAATCAGCATTCATTAGTAAGTAATTTTGGTACCTACCTATTTAATTCAACAACTTCTGTTACATATTTCTAATGTTAATCTTATTGCAAAGTTCTCATTAAAACTTTCATAGGTTAAAATACCTACATTAAAAAAGTTTCATTGAAGAAGGTTTAATTAAGAGACGAGGTCGAATAAAGCAAAAAAGGTTTTGCAATCACTCTAGAAAAGGTAAAACCAAGTTTTTACTTACGTACGGGTAATGCTTATGCAAATATTTGCAAAGTAGTACCTATTGCAAATCGCAAGTTTGATTTTAAACATATTTGAAAACGTTTAAAGTAACTATTCGTAATTTATAGTTGAAGAATCACTATTAATAGCAACAGACTCACCTGTATAGATAAGAAGCTCCTTGTAAACTATTCACAGAGATAAATCACAGAAAAAGTAACCAAAACTTTGCCAGATGACTAATAGCCAAACAAAAAGTTCACAATTTTCAACTGATATACCAAATCACTGCGTTAAATTGTTGCCGGTAATTTTAAACGTCATTAATTGTTAATAAATAAACGTAACAACAAATGAAGGTAACAATAAATTAAGCGAAATTAAAAATGTAAACAAACAAAAGACGCGTCGAGCGGTATGGAAGATTGAACGAACTGACAGGACAGATTGAATTTAGTTTGAATCTCTACAGCGATTGGCGAACGGAAAAGATGGAGGGGGGGAAAACGAAATTCGACGTTTCAATAAATTGACAATGACGTTGACAGCAACCTTAGAGTTACCATGTGACGATTTAAATTTCCAACTGTCTCCTACTATTTATTGTAACCAAAGAAGTTATGCAATTTATTTAAATTATATTATTCGGAAGCGTACCCAATGGCCGTACATATTTAGCCGCTAATTAAACTTAAGAATATATGTGCAATTCAACCTAAGATTGAACAACTTAAATAATTCTAAACGTATAATAATAAACCAATAACATACTATAATTGTACATAATATGAAATTAAACTTAATACCAAAGTAATATTAAGTGAGTCGAGTTTAACTCTTCGTAACACATAAACAATATTTTTTATTACATTACACATCTTTACCACCTTATATATAGTAATTGTTCATAAGATGGTAACTCTAAAGTGACAGAGAATGCCAAAAGTCACGGCGCGCAATTTAAATTGTGTTTGAAATTCGTATAATTTTATTTTATTGCATTGCAAATTGCAATCATCCATCTATTGCTAGTTAGTTTTCACTTCCAGGTTTTCTATAAGTAGTAAAAAGCACCATATTTATTATTTTTTGAAAATCTTATTTATGTGGAACATCTATTTCGTTAGGTTACACAACTCTACTATGAAGTGTATTCAAAACTTTTAGGGAGTTTTTAAAAGTTTAAGGCCTTTTTTTTTATTAATAAACGCGGTGTAACTAAAACGCTGTTACTCTGTGTTTTGTCTCTTTTGCTCTTCGGAAAATTGCGTATGTCTAAATATATTTTCTACTAGATCCAAGTCCCCCGACCCAAATCCCTTAAGTACCTTCCAGGGTCAAGAAACGCAACAGAACTAAAATTCTAAAGCTGCTTAAGGTTCACTTCCAAGAAGATAGGCTATTTTATTAGACTTCAAAAACAAGGGTTCTCAATGTAATCGTTTTGAGTTACTCATTCATTTCGTAGGTCACTAGGTTAGTGGCTAACCCACACTAACCTAACCCTGGTGTCGGAGTTTTTAGACCGCCTAAAGGCCTCCAACACGGTCTATCGATTGCAACAGCCGGGACCGACAATTTAACGTGCCCTCCGAAGCATGGTAGCGCTCAGATAGAAATGCCACTATCGACCACCCATCCAAGTAGAGGTCGAACTGCACGTTGCTTAACAATCGCAATGAACTAACATCGCTTAGTCAAACTACGCCACGAACGGGTTTTGGTAAGTAAGTAGTTACTATGTGTAATTATTTTCATTTTTTGTTCCAGAAAAATACGAATACCTCTGAAGTCTAATCAAGAATTAAATAGTGACATTCAGGTAGGTATCTGAATATTACAGACTAGCCGCGCCCCGCGGTGTTACCCGCGTTGTGCCCGTTCCCGTGGGAATTTAAGAACCACTCGACCGATTTTGTGCAAACTAAATAGTCTGAACAAAGCCTAAACATTTGGTTTGGATAGGATAGGTGAGCCCGTAGTTCGCGAGTTATATACAATTATAACGAAAAGTGGCATTGATTTTTATATAAGTATAGAGAAGATACGTCAATTAGTCAAGCATTGATTTAATGGACATCTCTGAAGGAGGCTGTATGACAAATTGGCCTTAAGTAAATAGAAGAAGAATCATCATTGCATACGAAATCACATCATAGGGCATGTTTTTTTATCGGTAAAAAAAATCTGACCAAAACCACGTTCAATATTAAAACTAACAAAGTTCTCTGTGATTAAGACCTCATTGTATGTAGAAGTAGAAATATAAAGATTTAAAAAAATAGTTCTAACAACTGTCATAAAGTTGACAGCAGAAAGACAGAATAATTTCAATATTGCTGAAAAAATATTGTTTTTTCTCTTGAAAAGGCTCTGATCGCGTAAACCATGTAAGTATTTATTTTATGACTAATTTACTAGCAGTGCCGGTTATAAGCATTGCTGTGCCTTGGGCGAAACCAAACAGCCCATAGCACAACAAACATGAATTGCAAGCACGAAGCGCGAGCGAAAATTGTCGTATTCCAATTTGTTAATTTCGCTATTGTTGGTAACTTTGCACCTAATTCTATCGCTATTGTAATCAATGCGCAGCTCGGTCGCTCCTTGAAAGGATGGCCGATGTGGCATTACTATCTGACCTGAACGTTACCTTGCTTCAGTGGTCACGTTAAATCGTCAGTCCTGGTCTGGATGTTTCAAATGAGATCATAACAAGGAAGCCTTTAGGTCGAAAATCCCCTGACACTAGGGTTGGCCACAATGGCCACTAACCTACACGGCCTTTCGCAACATAACTCTTCTGTTGAAGGTTTGGGAGCAAGCCCGAGCCCGACCTGCCGTGGATGGAAAGGGTCAAGATGTTCTTCGCGGCTCATTGGGCTGGCGTTGTCATCATCCTCACTCCCATCGTGGGCATCCTCATCCTTCTACCGTTTCCACCAAAGGTCTGAAATCCTACTATCCAACTAATAATATTATTTATTTTGAATTGAAACTACGTTTACGGATACTTCGGAGTCTTCTGTGACGAGTTCCTGTAAAGAGGCCGAAACTTCAGATACAAAATTAAAATTAAACAAAGTGTATCCGAAGTGAATCCGACAGTAAACAGTAAGGACCAACACTGCGTTAAGCATGCGCCCGTCGCGTGGTTCACTTTTGTATGAAACCTCACGCGACGGGCGCACGCGACTGTTCACTTTTGTATGAAACCGCGGCGTGCGCACGCTTACCGCAGTGTCGGCCCTTAGTGTAGCGCCACATCTGCGGAACGTACGGCGCCGAACCTTCCGCTAAATACGCTCGTAGTGTATTTCAAGTTTGCAAAATACATTTAAATGCGTTCTAGCTGAAAAAACCGTCCGAAGGAAGGTACTCACTACGCAGAACGCGGCGTAATTTCGACTGATGTATCATAGATAACTTGAAATACACTACGAGCGTATTTAGCGGAAGGCTCGGCGCCGTACGTTCCGCAGATGTGGCACTACACTTAGATATTAGTTAGTTCTCTACAACTTCACACTGTTTGTTTACTTACGTGTGACGTCAGTCCAATCTTATCGAGTCCGTCATTATTATTTATTTTAATATTGATTTATTGTAACCCTGCCCTTATTTTCCAGACGTACCAATGGTGTGCTTACTCCTTATTCTTAATGGGGGTGTACTGGGTGTTCGAATGCATTCCTTTGCCGGTCACCTCGTTCATACCGGTCGTCATCTTCCCCATAACCAACGTCATGTCTACGATGGCAGTCTCAAAATGTTACGTCAATGTATGTCGACTTTGATTTTATTACAAGACTAGCAGCGTCTGAGGTGTTGCCCTGGGAACATCGGGATGAAAATAGCTGGTAGCTTAGCTTGCCCTTCTCGTTAGATGTGGTAATCCAATACAAAAGGAATTATTATTTATCTATACTAACATTATAAAGCTGCAGAGTTTGTTTGTTTGAACGCGCTAATCTCAGGAACTACTGGTCCGATTTGAAAAATTCCTTTTGTAATAGATAGCCACATTCAACGGAAAGGTTATAGGCTACTTTCATCCTGAAATTCCCACTGGAACGGGTACAACGCGGGGCGCTGCTAGTCTGAGATAAGCGCGTTCCAACAAACAAATCGGATTTCCGATTAGGATGATTTTTTTTTTTCAAACCTTTGTAATATATTTTTGATGTAGGTAACTTTATTCTTGTTTTAGGACACTGTGATCATGTTCCTCGGGAGTCTGATGTTAGCTTACTCTGTGGAATTCTCTGGACTCCATAAAAGAATGGCGTACACGTGTATTAGGATCATTGGGTACACTCATGTGAGGTGAGTGCTTTTCAATATCGATTGAGAAAAGAGAGTAAGTGTAGGGCCACATCTGCGGAACGTACGGCGCCGAACCTTCCGCTAAATACGCTCGTAGTGTATTTCAAGTTATCTATGACACATCAGTACGCGGCGTAATTTCTACTGATGTGTCATAGAGCGGAAGGTTCGTCGCCGTACGTTCCGCAGATGTGGCCCTACACTAAACCTGGCGAATTGGAGATACATTGATAAATCATAATAATTTGTGACTGTAGAGAATCATCCCAAACGATGGCGCATTTACTGACTTGCTCTCTATGCTGTTGTGTTGCTGTCCCACTCGCTCGTAGGATAGCGCTCGTAGCGTAGTTTGACTGAGCAATGTTAGTTCATTGCGATTGTTAAGCAACGTGCAGCTCGACCCCTACTTGCCGATAGTGCCGGGGGGCCGATAGTGGCATTGTTACCGTGCTTCGTAGGGCACGTTAAATTATCGATCCCGGTTGTTTTAATCATTAGACCATGTCGGAGGCCTTTAGGCGGTCTAAGAACTCCCGACACCAGGGTTGGCCACTAACTTACTTCACGCGCAATCACTGATATCTTCCTGATATCTTCAGGTTGCTGGGGGCTCTGGCTGGCTCCACTACCTTCCTGTCAATGTGGATCACTAACACCGCTGCCACCACAGTGATGGTGCCCATCATCTTCGCCATACTAAAAGTGTTTGAAGACGTAAGTACATGACGCCGATTCACTTTCAACCTCCTTTAACTTTCGGCGGCAAAATTTACCTCCTTCATATGTGCTGTTTGGTAAAATTACATCAAGGTTCAATTCTGTAAATTTTATAAATGGATGTTTGAACACCGATGTGGCATGGTTTGTGGATCAGCGCCGCAGGCACTTCTTTTAATACTGGAATTACCAAGGTTATACACTCATCACCCTAGCGTTTTAGCCGTCGGTCCCGGTTACTTTCTACGGATAGTAGTCGATACATGAGCCATGTCAGAGGCCTTTGGCGGCTCAATAACTCTGACACCAGGGTTGGTCAGGTAACAGGTTGACCATCCACTCGATGAAGAAGAAGATTGGAAAATAAAATTAACAAAAAATCACAGTAAAAGGTTGCTCAATGCAAAGTATATGGTGGAACTTGCAACAAATTACACTCAAAATTCTCTGAATATTTTCCCTTGCAGCAGAAGTTATTGAAGGTCTACGAAACGAATCAGGCTGGAGACAAGGTAGCCAGCGATATTACCACGTGCTACTTCTGTACCGTCACCTATTGTGCTACTATTGGTTAATAAGCTTACATTTATTACTATTCGCGCGCTTTCGTGGTCTATGGTATGTGCACTAGCCGAGACTGGTTCCTGGTCCCTGGTCCCTGGTTCAATCCCCAGGTCGAGCGAAAAACATGTTTCCTACTTATCAAACTTTTCAAACATGGCTCGGGTTTGAAATCATCAAACCGCATTTGGCAAGCGTGGTGATTATGCCTAATCCTCCTCACTGTACTGATAGCTTCAGTGAGATGTGAGGCCTTTGTCCAGCAGTGGGACATTACAGGCTAATACTTTTACTACTATTTAGTGCTAGTAGTTCTTTTGTTTGTTAAAGTAGGTATCAGTACAGTGAGAGTATCAGACGGTTAGACGTGATCACAACGCTTGCAAAACACGGGTTGGTGATTTCAATCCCGAGCCATGTTTGCAGGAAAAATGTTTTCGGCCGACCCGGAAACAAAACAATTAAAGTAGCTGTCTAAAATCTTATGCGGCTATCGTATATCCATCGTCTGGAATCCAGTATTCTAGTCTAGACCTCTGTAGAACATGCCCCATTAATTTTAGTAGCTATCGTGGCGTAGTTTGTAAGCGATGTTAGCTCATTGCGATTGTTAAGCAACGTGCAGTATGGCCCCTAATTGGATGAGTGACTGATAATGGAATTTCTGCCTGAAAACTACCGTTTGGAGGGTTCGTAAAACTGTCGGTGCTCTTGGATAGAGTATGACGGAGGCCTTTGGGCGGTTAACCGTTTTTCGTTAACCGTTAACCGTTTTTCGTTACGTTTTCAGGTGGAATCGGCACTTTGATCGGGACCGGCACGAATTTGGTTCTAAAAGGACTTTTCATCAAGTTAGTACAATCATCAACGCATTAATCATAAACGTACTTTAACTTAAAAACTAATTTAAAGTGTGTTGTCTCTTTCGCTATTTGGTAAATAGCGTATGTCGGTAAGCTTAGCGTTTATTAATATGGCCTTAAATGGTTAGTCTAATGTAAGTATATTTATAATCTACTAGCTGTGCCCCGCGGTTTCACCCGCAGCGCCCCCGTTCCCGTGGGAATTTTGTGATTTTTATTCCTTATTTTTCTTATATAAAAACCTTGTCTTGACAATAAGGAACACATTAAAAAAAGAATCACCCAATTAGGTGCAGTCGTTCTGAAGTTATGCGCTTAGCAACACATTTTGCGATTCATTCTTATATTATAGATACCTTATATTCTAAGAGTTCTCAAAAACTATCAATCCTATTTCAATAATTCTTTTTCTAATAGACAGCCACTTTCAACGGGAAGGTTATAGGCTATTTTTGATACCGAAATTCCCACGGGAATCGGCACAACGTTGATAAAACCACGGGGTACTCATAGTAATAATACAAAGAGTTTCTAACTTTATAAAGGCTAATCTTAAAAACTACAAAACCGATTTGAATGATTATTTTTGTAATGGATAGCTACCTTCAACGGAAGGTTATAGGCTATTTTTCATATCGAAATTCCTACGGGCACAATGTAGGGCCTGAACCTGGCCTAAACCTGGTTGCAGCGCATACCCTGACGCCCCTGAACTGCTCTCGTTCCCGAAGTTCTCCCTGTTCACGGTGCCCCTGATGCTGACTCTCCTCGTCACGGTCTACGGGAGCATGTGCGTGGTCTACTTGGGCCTTGGAAGGTACGGAGTCGAGATAATCTGTACTTTGTTACAATGTACATATGGTCCATTATAATTAAGCAAAATCCCTTTTCATTTTATTAATTTAAGATTATGAGAACTATTTTTTTTGTTGGTTTTTTTTTGTTCGGTTAAAAACCGCAACAATTTTGTACATATTTGCATCCTTTTTTATATAACAAAAGTATTACGTGCTCGGCCCCTATTTGGATGGGTGGCTCTGTCTGTCTGTTACGCTTTCACGCCAAAACTACTGAACCGATTTGAATGAAATTTGGTACACAGTTAGTCCAGAGTCTGAGAAAGGACATATGATACTTTTTATCGCGAAATTCCTGCGGGACCGGGTATAACGCGGGCGAAACAGCGGGGCGCTGCTAGTGAGTCTATATAATAAAAGTATACTCGTAGACGAACTTTCAATTCAAAATGGAGAGAGAAACCATTAATGTTAACAGAGATGCCTACCAAAGACGTGTGAGTTTTTCGTAGCGGTGCTAATTATTAATAATTGACATTATATTTAAAGACCAAACAGCAAAGCGGCGAAGTCTGCGACCATCACTAAAAAAACCCAAGACAAGATCAAGTTAGTCATTCAGGAAGAAAGCAAGAAGCTAGGCAAAATCACCATGTGGGAAATTGTTAGTACTGCCTACATATTTATTTATCCAATAGCAGCGCCCCACGGTTTTGCCCACATTGTGCCCGTTCCCGTGGGAATTTTGGGATGACAAAAGCCTGTACCTTCCCGTTGAATGCGGCTACGCATTACAGAAAGAATTATTCAAATCGGATGGTTATTTTCTGAGATTAGACCTTACAAACAAAGTAAGAAACTTTACCTTTTTATAATACTAGCTGTGCCCCGCGGTTTCACCCGCAGCGCCTCCGTTCCCGTGGGAATTTTGAGATTTTTATTCCTTATTTTCTTATATAAAACCTTGTCCTGACAATAAGGAACACATTAAAAAAAAATCATCCAATTTGGTGCAGTCGTTCTGAAGTTATGCTTAGCAACACATTTTGCGATTTATTTTTATTATTATAGACTAGCAGCGCCCCGCGGTTTTACCCGCGTTGTGCCCGTTCCCGTGGGAATTTCGGGATTTTTTTTACATAAAAACCTTCCTCTTGCATCACTCTACCTATTACAAAAAACCGCATCAAAATCCGTTGCGTAATTTTAAAGATTTAAGCATACAGACAAACAGACAAACAAACACAAAAATAGCGACTTTGTTTTATACTATGTAGTGATTATATAGATCTATACTAATATAATAAAGTTGAAGAGTTTGTTTGTTGGTTGGTTTGAGCGCGCTTATCATAAAAACTACTAATCCAGTTTTAATATATTTTTGTAACGGTTAGCCTCATTCAACGGGAAGGTTATGGGCTTTTTTCATACCGAAACTCTCACGGACCCTGTACAAGGCAGACAAAACCCCGGGGCGCTGCTAGTAAAGAAATATATTATCTTATATATAAAATTCTCGTGTCACAGTGTTCGTTCGCGTACTCCTCCGAAACGGCTCGACCGATTCTCATGAAATTTTGTGAGCATATTGAGTAGGTCTGAGAATCGGCCAACGTCTATTTTTCATCCCGAAATTCCCGCGGGAACGGGTACAACGCGGGTGAAACCGCGGGGCGCAGCTAGTAATAATATATTATGTCTGAATTCAAATTCCTGCAACATAATCTAATTTGACATGTAATCTATATAATCTATATCTAATATAAGTATTAAATCACTACATACTTAGTATAAAACAAAGTCGCTTTCCGCTATGTGTCCTTAAGTATGCTTAGGTCTTTAAAACTACGCAACGAATTTTGATGCGTTTTTTTTAAATACATAGCGAAATTCAAGAGAAAAGTTTACAATTATAAAAATTCCCGAAATTCACACGAGAACGGGCACAACGCGGGTAAAGCCGCCGGGCGTTGCTAGTTGTATGTATTATAAACCTTATTTAAAAAATAGCTAGCAGAGTTTCTTGCCCATTCTTCTCTGCTGATGTTCTTCCGAATGGGTGGTACGTATTAGGTAAAGAGCTTCTTTGGCTTCGATCAACAATACACAACTAGATGTCGGGTCGGCGCAAAAAATACGTCTCGGTGAATAACGCCTCATTTGAAAAGTGAGCTCTTATTTTATTCATAAGATTTGCTACTTCATTGCTAGCTGTCATAGTTGTAATTAGGTTGAGCTTCGAACTGTTTTAAAACTTTTGTTTCAGTTCGGTAGTAAACAAAATAAGCTGTCACACGTCATCCACGCGGACAGTATTTAGCTTTGATATTGTACGTGACCCGATATCTATTCTATATAGTTGTGTATTGTTGATCGAAGCTCTTTGGGGCCAAAAATGAATAAAATTATTTGACTTTGACTAAGTATAGGTAATGTAAATGATTTTTACTTACAGATGGTACTATTGTTGTTTGGAGCCGCGATTGTGTTGTTTTTCATGCGTTCGCCTCAAATGATACAAGGATGGGGGGACAATATCAACGAACATTTTGAACTAAAAAATCCGAAATTGTGAGTACAGTGTATCTTGGCATTTTATAAAGAGGAAGATCTCTCCTGTTCAAAATATATGGGCGCGATCACATTGGGTACATACTGCTACCACAGTAGTATCGACATATACAGTCGTGGTCAACTAATTAGGGACATGCAAGATAGTGAAGAACAATAACTGGTTATGTACATACAAATATAAAACCCTATTGATTTCTCAGTAACTATTATTTGCATAATTTGGTCCGATAATTATGCTTTAAATGGTTGTAAATAAAAGAATAAATAAATAGAAAAAAGTATTTAATATCAAAGGTTGAATATGTATTCAATTTTAAGGTATAATTCTGTAGCTGGACATTTAATTAAGGACTAAACTATAATGAAAAATAGAGTTAAACAAAACTAATAATCTGCAGTATTATAATATCTTTAACAGCTCTATTTTATTACGTGTAAAATCAGTACCCAGTAGCAAAACCTTTGTTAGTAATTACCGCTTGACACCGATGTGGCATAGACATTATCACTTTCTGGCATGTTTCGACAGGAATGTTTGCCCATGCCTCACAAAAAGCTTCATTAAGTTCATCTAAAGTTGTGGTACGATAAGTGGCTACTTTTTTCTTGATTTCGTGCCAAAGGTGCTCGATTGGGTTAAGGTCCGGGCTATTTGCTGGCCAATCTAGCACCGATACTGACTGACTGGTAAGAAACGACTTGACTGAACGGGCGGTATGTTTCGGGTCGTTATCATGCTGAAACGTCCATATAATAGGGAGATGCTCCTCAGCATAGGGGAGCATCGTTTCCTCCAATATTGCCTTGTATTGATGTTGGTCTAAGTTACCCTGAACTTTCCTCACAGGTCCCTCTCCACGTCCAGAAAATGAACCCCACATTTTAATGTTTCCACCGCCATGTTTCACCTGCTTTTTTGTGAATCTTGGATTCATTTCCGCTTTTACTGGACGCCGTACGTATTGCCTTCCATCTGAAGAAATCAAATTAACCTTGGTCTCGTCAGAGAATAATACATGTTGCCATTGGGCGTAGGTCCAATGTCCATATTTACGTGCAAACGCCAAACGAGCATTTCTATGTTCTTTCTTCAACAACGGTACTTTGCGAGCCACTCTTCCGAACAACCCTGCTTCTACCAGACGTCGTCGAACGGTCCTCGCTGAGACACCAGCTCTTTCGTCTGTCCCAAACACTTCGTGTTTAATTAAAATAGAGCCTAGAAACGGATCTTTCTTAGCTAACCTGGTTATCATTCTATCTTCTTGCGGAGTTGTTTTTCTCGATCTTTTTGTTTTGGGCACATTTAAATCTGTGTTATTGCGTCTGACATGTTGCACTGCATTGTATACCATAGTTTTTGAACAATTTAAATGTTCTGCTATCCTTCGGTATGGCCAACCATGCTCGACAACAAACTTCATGATAATTTTTCGTAGTGTTGGATCGCAACTTTAATTTTTACCCATTTTTCTTAAAAATATTTTTCAAAACTTAAAATAAATATCGGGATTGCCGCCAAAACTACCACGAAACAATAAGTGTAGGGCCACATCTGCGCAACGTAGCGCGCCGAACCTTCGGCACGTACGGCGCCGCACGTTCGGCTTTAGTTTCGCGACACATCTGCGTAACGTACGGCGCCGCACGTTCGGCTAAATGCGGCGTCTTGTTCAGTGCGCTACGCGACGGAAAGTTACGTGGCGTCGTCGTAGTCTGTATCGACACTTTGCGGTGTGCGCACGTGCCCAGAAACATGGATTTAATTAGAATATTAGCTATTATAGAGGGCTTAGAAGAAGAAGTGAAGAAAAAACACTTTTGGGTGCATCCGCTAAATACAAATAGAATCCAAGAAGGTCAATTACAAAAATATTCAAAGTACAGATGCTATCCTGATAAGTTTTTTAAATATTTTCGGATGTCAATTCAGTCTTTTGATGATTTGCTATTTGTTACTAGTAACGATATTTTGAAAAAATGTACTAGGTTTAGGGATTCTATTTCACCGACAGAGCGATTAATGGTCACGATAAGGTAAGAAAATAAAATATATATTAATTGTTTATTTATATTACTTAGAAAAAAAAACACAACATATACTTAAGTTTATATCTTTAATATTTTTTACGTAAGCACATCTTGCGCACCGTGAGATTGGCTTTCAATGCGATGTTGTGTAGCACACAACATGCCATTGTTATTTTGCTAGCCACATGCTGGGTGATAATGAAGAACCCTGTCTTTCAGTAAACATCTCCACCGTCCTTTGAGTAATCCAAAGCAGCGTTCAATGGTGTTTCGGGCTTGAATATGCCTGCGTATATAGCTCTTCCCCTGACCCTTGTGCTGCATTCAGGATTTTTGTCGAAACGAAATCGCTCTCTAAATAAAGTATCCGACATTTCCCGGATGGATTCTGTGCACTCTCAATACAAATTTCTTCTCCGGCGCGGCGTTTCAACCACACTGCTTCATTGTGAGCACACCACAACATTATTGAACAATAAATTGAATTGAATTGAATTGAATGTCTAAAGAATGCATTTTAAGATGCTAGAAGGCAATTGTGTTCAAAAAATCAATGTTTTTTTCACTTTCCAGTCACAATTCTCAATTACTTTCACAAACAACCACTCAAAAACAGTGGCAGCTGAATCAGCTGATGGTAAATCCGCCATTTTGTAGCGTTTTCTACAAGGTCCTAGCGATCGCTTCCCAAGCGCTCACAAACATAGAAATCGTTTCGTTTGCGCTTGTCAAAAGTGCAACTTGGCTACCATTTTGTATGGGATGAAGCGTTCAACACTGTAGAATCGACAACGTTTCTATTCTATTTGTTTTGACGAAACGATAATTGTAAACTTGGCTACGAATTATCTATTCGTTTATTCTGAACGCTATAGAAATGTCATTCCCATACATTATTTTCGTTTTCTATAGCGTTTGTTAAATGTTAATTTTTTCAATTTTGTTAGCCGCTAGGCATAGAAGTTTGCTAAAATGGCCTCCGCATTGAATCGGTTAATATCTCATCCAAGTCTTCAGTTGACAATTCCGTCATAGCAGGTGAACCGATATCAATTTCGCTTTGTCTTTGAGTGGTATAGTGTGTATTGGAACTGTTGGAGGTACTCGCGATGCTGGTGGGACGGTACTCATAGGTATTACGTGCTCTAGTCAACGACATTGGGGAGTATTCTGAAACCTGGTAGTTATACTTGATCCTCTTTATTGCGGACATTATTTCAAATTTAAATTCAAATTTTTCCCTATCGGTCATAGACCTCATGTCAGGTAAAATAGATAATAAGAAATTCTTGTCAGGATCATCTGCAGTTTTGTCTGCCACATCAATTTTTTGTAATAAAGATTTTTGAAAGGGTGTAATTTTTTTGCGGTCTGACGCTGACAAGTTTGGTAACGCTGATGCAGGCGGCGGTGGAGTACCAGTTGAAAGCGGCGTGGGCTCACTCGAATTGTCGCTAATTAATTCATCGGGTAATTCAAGATTACCTTCTGTATCACGACTTTGTAGACTAACATTTAAAAAAGAAAGCATCTCGAAGTATGGAGTAATTCTCTTCTTAGGCGCCGAACTGCCACTTCTCAAGTTTAGCTTTTTCTTTTCTCTCACAAAGTAGTCCCGCAAATGTTTCCATTTCTTGGTTAAATCATCAACTGAAACAAAAAGTTATCACTACATAGTATAAAACAAAGTCGCGTCTGTTTGTCTGTATGCTTAAATCTTTAAAATTACGCAACGGATTTTGATGCGGTTTTTTGTAATAGGTAGAGTGATTCAAGAGAAAGGTTTTTATGTAAAAAAAATCCCGAAATTCCCACGGGAACGGGCACAACGCGGGTAAAACCGCGGGGCGCTGCTAGTTGTACATAAAAATCACTCTAATAATAAATGTAAAAGTTTAGTATGAAATAAATGCCTAGTTAACCAATGATAATTTTTTTTTTCAGATATTTGTCTACTGGGATGAGCTTTCAAAGTTTAGCTATGGATTTTTTAATGGGGCGCTCCACAATTGCCTTAATAGTCCAAGATACGTGTATTGCGATTTGGAGTAATTTGCAGTCAACAGAAATGCCTGAACCTACAGAAGAGATGTGGCTTGCTATAGCACAAGGATTTAACTCTTTGACAAACTTTCCTAATTGCATCGGGGCGCTGGATGGCAAGCACGTACGCATTAATTGCCCAGCACTATCTGGTTCTCGTTATTACAATTATAAAAAATATTTTTCCATTGTTTTGATGGCGCTGGCTGACGCAAATCTACGATTTTCCATGATTGATGTGGGCGCTTACGGTAAAGAGGGTGACAGTACTATTTTTAAAAAATCAAATTTAAGTAAGAGACTGAATAGAGGACTTTTAAATTTACCAGCGAATAGAAAACTGCCCAATTCAAACGGTCCAAAGGTTCCCTTTGTAATTATTGGCGATGAAGCATTTGCACTTGACAAAAACTTAATGAGACCATTCCCGGGAACTACTATAGTTAAAGAAAAACGCATCTTTAATTATCGTCTTTGCCGAGCACGAAGGACTGTAGAATGCGCATTTGGCGTACTTTGTAATAAATGGAGAGTTCTGCACACGCCACTTTTGGTAAACCCTAATTTTGCTACGCACATAGTAAAAGCAGTGTGCATACTTCACAACTATGTCAGGAGGCGTGATGGATACAACTACAGCGATCAATTTTTCGAACACTGTTTAGATTCCATAGAGCCAGAATCAAGACTTCAAAACATATCAACGGGCACTACAGTAAGGCAAATATTTATGGAATATTTCAATAATGAGGGAAAAGTAATCTGGCAGGATCGATTTGTACAATAATCTGGTTTTAATAATTAAAAAACCTTGTACGTAAATAAATTTAATAAGAACTTACTTGTTTCATTTTTCTTTTTGCTAGTGTATGAACTCCAATCCTCGTTAAATTCTTGAGCAATTTGTTCCCATACAAGTCTTTTTGCCAAACGATCGCTATAAGATTTGTCACTCATGTCCCATAGACATGGTCGTAATTGTACTTCCAATATTAATTTTTCTGAATCAAACATAATTATTTCTTGTCGAAAAACAACGTGTCTACCGTGTTAGGTTCAATAAATTATTAACAGAATTTTTTATGTTTTAAAGAAAAGAGGTTTATATGTTTGAAAAGAGGTTCGGTTACATCGCAAACTTTTGGAGGGAAAGAGAATAAAAAGGCGGGAATCTTGATTGAACTCTAGAAGGACACGGACGTGTGAGAAAAGGGATTTAAAGAATTAAAGGATTGTAAGAATTAATTAATAATAAGGTAATTATAACGATATAAAGTTTATATATCTTTATGTTAAATTCAAAGGAATGTCTGTTATGTTCATGTACTGAAATGTGTGTGTAAATATATTATGTTTTAAAGTATACAGTGGTTTTATATATTCAATAGTACCCATGGAAATTGGAATAGAATGGAAGTAACCTCATTCGGTTACAACAGCAAAGCCAACGAGCGAGTGTTGAGCGTGCGTGGCGTGCACAGAGCATAGAAGCACCGCGCTCTCCTCTATGCTCTGTGGTGGCGTGCATAGTACAGAAAGCGACGTTGCCGCTCTTCGCTACCGACCGCGCGCGCGAATTGAGCTATTGAAAAAAAAAATTGATTTTTTTAATGTATTTTAAAACTTTATTATTAATATTTAATGCAAAAAACTTTAAAAAAAATATTTTTTCAATTAATTATAAACAATTAAAAATTGATGAAATTTGAATAAAAGTCACGTGACTATAAACGCGCCATAATTGGTCACCATAGTTGTGACGTGATAATGATAGAGCTAATAACCATAAGTACGTACAGCGTTTACGGCTATTACACGTGTAACCGAATGGGGCTACCATTATGACGTCACACGCGCTCGGGTTTGTTCGGGAGTTGTCCGAGTGTCTTCGGTACTGGATTCAAAAATTAATTTTTATTTTGAAATAACTTTTAAATTATTGCGAAAAAAATAAAATAAAAATAGTTTTGTTATAAAACTAATATATAATCTTTCGATTAATCACAAAATTTTTTTTTTTCAAATGCCCAATTGCGCGATGCACAACACAAGCCGCACGTTCAGCTACGCCCGGCGCCCGCCGAACTTTCGGTCGCGCAACGCGTCGCGTGATGTGTCGCTTGCTATGCAAAATACATTAAATGCGTTTTAGCTGAACAAACCGCCCGACGGAAGGTTACGCACTACGCAGAACGCGGCGTAATTTCGACTGATGTGTCATAGATAACTTGAAATACACTACGAGCGTATTTAGCGGAAGGTTCGGCGCGCTACGTTCCGCAGATGTGGCCCTACACTAAGAGAACAAGTAAAAAAAGTATTGAGATTCAAATTTTGAAAATAGGACGCAATATCTCAGTGTCCCTAATTAAATGGCCAGCCAGCATTATTTGAACAAATAGCACTACGATATTCTATCAGCTTTACTGTAAAGAGGTTTAATGTTTAAGAAGTTGTTATTGTTTGTATAATCGGGCACATAAATGACTAATTATACTTACATGTAAGAGATATGGAATATGGTTTAGACTCGTTGGAAACTAAAAAATAAATTCACAATTCGCTTTAACCAAAGAGTGTCCCTAATTAGTTGACCACGACTGTATATTGTACTGTGCTACTACAGTACGGTCGCGGAGCTGGAAGAATATCGTCCATTGACCTTTCTATCTGTGTCTGCCACTAGTACTCAATAATATCACTGTCTCAATCGCACAATCTTCTTCTTCTTCTTCTTCATCGAGTGGATGGCCAACCTGACCAATCCCGGTGTCAGAGTTATTGAGCCGCCAAAGGCCTCTGACATGGCTCATGTAACGACTACTATCCGTAGAAAGTAACCGGGACCGACGGCTTAACGTGCCCTCCGAAGCACGGAATCATCTTACTTTTCGAGCAATCAGGTGATTGAGCCTGCAATGCCCTAACCAAACTGAGGAAAGTCTCACAAATAGATTTTTGTGAGATATCCCCACAGGGAATCGAACCCGGAACCTCCGGGTCGTGAGCCGGGCGCTCAAACCACAAGACCACGGAGGCTGTTCCACAGAATCGCACAATGCGTTCGACGTAGTGAAAGGGAAATGCTATTGTGCAGGAGTGACAGAGACAGATAAAGGTTAATGGACGAAATTCCTACTTCTCCGCGAGCGTAGTTTACACACTAAATCTGGAAGCATAACGTAGTCGCGATCTACAAAATGTTCACACTCGCGACATCTATTGGATTGCGGGAACCACCGCGCGGAATAGCTAGTACAAAATATAATTATACCTATAATTTTGGAATATTAATATTGACACTATCCGCGCCCCGCGGTGATACCCGCGTTGTACCCGTTCCCGCGGGAATTAAATGTATCCCATGTGTTATTCTGATGTATAACCTATATATTAATGTAAATTTTCATTCAAATCCGTCCAGTAGTTCTTTCGTGAAAGAGTAACAAACATACCTACTTACATACACCTTACATCCTCACAAACTTTCGGATTTTAATGTTAGTGCAGCTGCAGAACACAGCTAGATTATATAATATATAAATATTCCCACGGGAACGGGCAAAACGTGGATAAGCCCGCGGGCTCTGCTAGTTAAAACAATGATATATATTTTGTTATTTCAGTGTCCTGGACTCGGCGGTCGCCATGGTGGTGTGTTTCATAATGTTCCTCTTGCCCAACAGTTGCGCCTTTTTCAAGAATTTCACCGCGAAAAGTGAGAACACATATAAATAATTAGCAGTGCCCCGCGGTTTTACCCGCGTTTTTCCCGTTCCCGTGGGAATTTCGGCATGAAAAATAGCCTTAACCTTCCCGTTGAATGTGGCTATCTATTACAAAAAAAAACTATCGGCTATCACGGTTCATGAGATAGCCAGTGACAGACAGACCGACAGAAGGACAGCGGAGTGATGGCACTCTGAGCACTCACAGAGCTTGGGTCTAATTAACCGCGAATGAATCTGGATATATTTTAATTACCTATTTTTTTCACAGATAATTTACTTCCTGTATCTATCCTCTTTATGTATGTTGTTGCGTGCCCAAAAATAAATAAACTTGTTTTCTTTAAATCCTCACAATGGAAGATTTTCTAATATACCTATAATTAGTTTTCGAGGAATGCATCACATATTCTGTTGCCGCCATAACAATAAATACTTGAGCAGAATAAAATGGATAAATACTAGCAACGCCCCGCGGTGTTACCCGCGTTGTACTTGTTCCAGCGGGGATTAAATGTATCCTATGTGTTATTCTGATGTATAACCTATTTAATAATGTAAATTTTCGTTCAAATCCGTCCAGTAGTTCTTTTGTGAAAGAGTAACAAACATACTTACATCCATTCTCACAAACTTTCACATTTATAATATTAGTAGGATTTAACTCATAGCATAACGTGAATTTTCAGCTGTTTGAATAAAAGATGGCCGTATTTTATTAAATTGGGCTATGAAAAAAAAAAAAGATTTTTTTATGTATTTTAAAACTTTATTATTAATAATATTGATATTTAATGCAAAAAACTTAAAAAAAATATTTTTTCAATTAATTATAAACAATTAAAAATTGAATAAAAATCACGTGACTATAAACGCGCCATAATTGGTCACCGTGGTTGTGACGTGGTTAACCATAAGTACGTACAGCGTTTACGGCTATTACACGTGTAACCGAATGGGGCTATCATTATGACGTCACACGCGCTCGGGTTTGTTCGGGAGTTGTCAGAGTGTCTTCGGTGCTGGATTCAAAAATTAATTTTTATTTTGAAATAACTTTTGAATTATTGCGAAAAAAAATTAAATAAAAATAGTTTTGTTATAAAACTAATATATTATATTCCATTTATCACAAATATTTTTTTTTTCAAATGCCCAATTGTTTGTTTTACAGCCTACGAGCAGTTGCCGATGACTCCCGTCCCTAATATCCTCATTTGGAAGAGGTTGAACGAAATTATGCCCTTCAGTTTTATATTTCTGCTAGGTATGTCTTTACATACTAGCAGCGCCCCGCGTTTTACCCAAGATGTGCCCGTTCCCGTAGGAATTTCGGGATGAAAAATAGCCTATAACCTTCCCGTTGAAAGTGGCTATCCATTACAAAAAGAATTATTCGAAACGGATTGGTAGTTCCCATTATTAGCCCGAAATGCAAACAAACTAACAAATACCTTTATAATATTAGTTAGTAGCAGCGCCCCGCGATGATACCCGCGTTGTGCTCGTTCCCGTGGGGAATTCGGGATTTTTTATTCATATACCTAAACTTTCCTATTGTATCACTATCTATTTAAAAATACCGCATCAAAATCCGTTGAGTAGTTTTAAAGATCTACTAGAAGAAGCATACTTACATTGGGACAGACATGTCCAAGGGGTGTTTTCACATTCATATAATTTGAGGGGATGTTTTCATTTATTATGTTTTCAGGGGGAGGTTTCGCCTTCTCCACCGGCGCCAAGATGACTGGCCTCAACGAAAAGATAGGCACATATCTTCGCTCGCTGAAAGACTTACCCAATGGGCTGGTGCTCTTAATCGTCATATTCGTGGTGGTTATTGTCACCAACATAGCTTCCAACATAGCCATATGCAACGTTTTCTGTCCTATTGCTATGCAACTGGTGAGTTAGGTAGCTGGTGGGTTTGGTAGCTGGTGGGTTTGGTAGCTCATGAGCTCGGTAGCTGGTGAGTTCAGTAGTTGGTGAGTTTGGTAGTTGGTGAGTTTGGTAGTTGGTGAGTTTGGTAGCTGGTAAGTTTAGTAGCTGGTGAGTTCGGTAGTCGATGAGTTTCGTAGTTGGTGAATTTAGTAGTTAACGAGTTTAGTAGTTGGTGAGTTTGGTATTTGGTGAGTTTCATAGTTGGCGAGGTTTGTAGCTGGTGAGTTTGGTAACTGTTTGTAGTTGGTTAATTTTGTGGCTAGTAAGTTTGTAGATCTATTAGCGTCGTTTGACATAGCAATGTTTATTAATCGTGTTTGTTAAGCAACGGGCAGCTCGGCCGCTACTGGTATGTAGCTGATAGTTCTTTTGAGAACAACAGCAGGTACTCCGAAGGGCACGTTGTGGGTGGGTGGGCACGAGGTGGGGAAGGCCTAGAATCAGTTACACGAGTCAGATTAAAGAAAAAGTGTGTGTCATGTCGTATAGAGATGTGAAGGAGCTATGAGGTACTTATGTATATAATGCGCTTTTCACAGGCTAAAGAGATCAAAGTGAATCCACTGTGGTATAACTTTTCCACCGGGATAGCTTCGTCATTCTGTTTCCTGCTTCCCGTGGGAACTCCTGGAAATCTGGTGGTGGCTAGTGCGGCGAAAATACCCACTATAAAGATGGTATGTATTGACTGTTTTATTTTATTATCATTCGAGTCCGGACCGCCTTTTTTCCTTCTGGGCCGGTTTTTAAAAAAAATAGTTTTCTATAACGTGATTACACTAATCCTTCTCCCTGTACTAAAACTTCAGTGAGATGGGAATCTTTTGCCCAGTAGTGGGTCAATACAGGTTACTTTTTACTTTTCTATAACGAATGTCCCCTTGTCTACAGATTAAAGCGGGCGGGTTGCCGACGGTTTTCGCCGTGCTTCTGATCTGGGCGTTTTCTTTCGTCTACGGGCCCATTGTGTGGCCAGTGCTGCACTCACTGCCTACATGGGCCGTCCCTGCTGCCCCCTGAAGTGCCACTGTGGTTCAACGCTTCGCATTCAGACAGTCCAAATTTATGGAAATGTGTCACCACGTGACTTGACTTGTGACAAATACATTTTGACAGTCAACTAATGGTCTAACCACATTTATCGACGCGAAATGTGGTTAGCCACTAAGAATTCGAAACGATTGCCATCGCTAGCTGCGAGCCAATGTTGTCACAAGCGACATGACATGACTTTTAAATTCTGTTTCTTGATTGGTGGAATATTTGAAATTTGAATTTTCTGCGAATTTTCCAATCAACACACAGTATAAATTTATCATATTGTTTTGTCGCCTTTTGACAAGTTCGTTGGTTGGCTAGGCGGCCTGGTTTCTTCAATTTTTCTATTATATTCTTCTGTACGCGGCCTGTTATGGGCGGTTAACCGCTTTTCGTCATTAGTGGTTAATTGCCTTATTCATAAACGATTTAAAGCTTTTTTAAAGTTACGCGATTTGTGCACATAGTAAACGTACTCACAAGGGTTTTTTCGCGGTAGAAAGATAAGTAGTAAACATATACGCAGTAAACACCTAGTGTCGTCTACATGAACGCGCGGTACCGAGCGCCCGTCTGAACTTAGCCTAAAGCCCGGTTTCCACTGCGAGCGGAACGGACCCATTAATGACTCCGTTTGGCAGCCATTGCGTGTTTTGTTAAGACTTTTTGTTTTTGCGTGTTATGCGTCTATACAAGTAACGCAATGGTAATTAAACGGAGTCATTAATGAGCCCGCTCCGCATGCAGTGGAAACCCTGCTTTAATATGAACTTAGTTTCCTTTTAAGCTTTACCTTATGTTAAATAACTCTGCTGTTATGTTGTCAGCTTGTAATAGAGCTTTCGGCAGTTCCCAATAACCAATCTCTGATTACGATTGGACAATATTTGTATTGAAATTAACCACTAAAATGTTTATATTTGGTCTGGTGTCAACTTTGTTTACAAAATCTGTCTTGAGTTATGGAATGACATATAGATAGCTAATCTTAGGTAGGTTATTGGGACCAATAGTTAGCGAATGTCGCTTAAAGGTTGTTAACTGACTTTATTATAATTAATTTAATAATAAATAGATTGTATTATATTTCTATTTTTATTTATACAAAGCTTTCAGTATTTTTTAGTAGTCGTTACATGAGCCATGTCAGAGGCCTTTGGCGGCTCAATAACTCTGACACCAGGATTGGTCAGGTTGACCGTCCACTCGATGAAGAAGAAGAAGTATTTTTTAACGCTCAGTGGTGACCCATGAGTGGTTTCAGTGGGCCACAGATAGCGTAGGTAGCGTAGATAGAATGCTTAGCCGTTCGATTTTCACTTACATACGGCCAGTCAATGTCTTCAGCTATTCATCAGTTGGGCTGGGGAGAACCACCGGAGGTTTCATTTGATCGCTTTTCTGTATTCTGTTCGACACTACAAACTAAAAAGGGTACGTTTCCATTGAAATGGAGCGGAGCAGTGCGGAGCTCAACTGACCAATCACAACGCAGTACGAAAAGATTCTGACAATGTCAATGCGTTGTTTGACAATCACAATGCGCTGTGATTGGTGAATAGGGCTCCGCACCGCTCTGCTTTAACCGATTCAATGCGGAGGGCATTTTAGCAAACTTCTATGCCTGGCGGCTAACAAAATTTTCGTGGCACCTCAGAGGCGCCCAACGCCAGGAACTATGATGGCACCTCTGGGGCGCCATCCGCCATGAATAATACTTATCGTGTTTTCTTTTTATTTTTACGTGTTTGTAGTTCAGTTGTCCTCCGAAATTGATCATAAGCGGTCGATTTATTGATTTTGTGTGATTAAAAGTGAAGGAATCGTGTATTAATCGATATGGAAGGTATGTAACTTAGTTTTATCAGAAGTCATAAACATTTTGTGACAAACCTAAATTGACAACTGCGTCCCGCGTCCTCACTAACATAACTGGTCCTACTAAGACGTGATAAATAATTAATTGGTATTATTTTACATATCACTAGTAGGTACTCATCTAAACCAAGCTTCTTTTTTCTAATTTAGATTTTACGACAACTCTACATATTGCCATAAAATACACAATCTCTTCTGTGTTGTTGTATGATGTTTACTGTAAGTAGCTAATTAATATTTCTCTTGAAAAGGTTTACTACCCCTGAAGTTTGCTATTACACGCAAAATTAACAAACGAACACTGTAGGCATACAGTATAAGCCGAAATAAGACACTTTTATTTAGGGAAAACGTCTGGAAAACAACATTTAAACCGAGTTGTAAAGGTATACATTTTGGCACCCGTCGGGTGCCACACGCCAGTAACTTATATTATAACATTCAATGGCGCCTCTGCGGTGCCATCCGCACTGAATCGGTTAATGAAAACGCGGCCTTATGTCCTAAAAAGGTGCATAATATTGTTCTTGTTGAATGAGAAAGAGAAAATCCATATTTAAAATAAAAAAATTATATATTAACGAGAACTCTCTCTAATATAAAACAACTTATAAAATACAACAGAATATAATTAAGACCGATTCCACACTAGGCACTATGTTTTGGTAAAGCGTTGTGAATCACATGTATTCATCTCTGTACTGATATCTTCAGTGAGATGAGAGGCCTTTGACCTGCAGCGGGACATTACAGGCTTTTATAGAGAAGGTCATAGAACTCAAAAATTAGTTCTAATGAGTACCAATTGAAGTAAAAAATATTGAGAAGCCTGTAATATTAAGTTACAGGACAAAAGCCTTTTACACTTTAATGAAAGTGTAGACCTAATGAGGTCTATTCATGATTTGTGACAAATTCCCTGAAACAAAAAACCTGTTTTGTAGTCATTTACCTAAATTAAACTAATGTTATACAGCTATCGTTTGATTTTTGACGTTTTGTCTGAGTTTGACGTTTTGACGTTAATATTCAAGTTTTCACTTCTCGGCAATCCCAGAGAGCAACCCATTGATTATTTTATTCTATTAATCTTGGTCAGGAATTGGATATAAGTAAAAAAAATCCCGAAATTCCTACGATAACAGGTCGCTATGAGCGAAACCGCGGGGCGCGGCATTATACAAAACTAGCTGCGCCCCGCGGAGTCACTCGCAACCGTTCACTTTGAAATTTCGAGATGACAAATGAAGAACCGCTCGACCGATTTTGTGCTTCACATAAACCATCTACTAAATAGTCTGAACAAAGCCTAAACACTTGGTTTGGATAGGTGAGCCCGTTCTTGAGTTGTAAAATAACAACGAAAGTGGCATTGATTTTTATATATAGAGGTCAGCTCACCCCACTACTGTAGGCAGGTCGTTCGCTAAGCATATGTTCTTATGCCCGAGGTTGTGAGCCTTCTCGTACGCGTGGAAACGGATCTCGGCGTCCTTATCGCTTCTACACTCCAGAACAGATTGGTACAGCTGGAAAAATAAAACCAAAATTCAAAATATGACCTTTAACTTTTTCAAAACAGCTGGAATCACAGTACGCAAGCGTGGTGATTAAGATATCCTCCTCGCTATACTGATATCTTCGGTGATGAGAGGCCTTTGCCCAGCTGTGGGGCTGGCTAGTACTATACTTTAGTAGTGCACGAGTTTGACTAAGCGATATTAGTTCATTGCGATTGTTAAGCAACGTGCAGCTCGACCCCTACTTGGATGGGTGGCCGATAGTGGCATTTCTATCCGAGCGGTACCGTGCTTCGGAGGGCACGTTAAATTGTCGGCCTCGGTTGTTTCAATCGTTAAACCATATCGGAGGCCTTTAGGCGGTCTAAAAACTCCGAACCCTGGTGGTTGACCACTGACCTAGTCGAACTTATTTACTTTACTCTGTATAGTAGCATATGGTAAAAATACTAAACCAAACGGGTAAACTCTTGAGAACCTATCACATACCTTCCGTCCCACCAAAAACGGCACAATCAAGTCGTCCTTAGCGTGCAGTATGAGTATGGGCAGCGACTTGACTTGTCGCAGGTTCGAGTCCGTCTCGAACTTGTGCTCGGCGCTGCTCCGGAACGGCTCCACGAAGGCCACGTCGAAGTACGGCAGCCAGTTGACCAGCTGCAACGAGAGAGGGGTTACAGGACGGATTTGGCCTGTATATATTTATATGTCTATGTGTTTCATCCATGACGGATTTGGCCTGTATAAATAATAGTTAATGTCCTATAGGACGTATTTGGCCTGAATTAATAATAGTTAATATCCTATAGGACATATTTGGCCTATATATTCAACGGGAAGGTTATAGGCTATTTTTCATCCCGATATTCCCACGGGCACGGGTACAACGCGGGTTAAACCGCGGGGCGCTGCTAGTATTTTATAAAATGGCGGTACGAAGCTCTCCGGTTGCTAAATGCATAAATATCTCACCATAGATAAAGGGTGTTTCTGAATCTCATCGGCTAAGTTATTGAAGGGAGCTTCTAATATCAGTCCGTTGGGCAGCGGCAGCGGTGTCTGTCTGTCTAGAAGAGTCGTAGACAACTTCTCCAGGTTCCCCAGCATCGAGGAAGAAATTCCCGTACCTGAGGAACACAAATAAGTTGTTTGTTAACGAATGTTGGCAAAAGACAGGTTATGTAAATAGTCACATTATTTTTTTTAATACATTGTGGAATTGTGACTTCTTTCTAACAAAGAATATTTTCTTTAAATTAATTAAATGACACAAAAAAATTATTTATAGAAATAATCGACCAAATTCAGTCGAAAATTATGAGTTCTTTGTTCTTATCGATCTCCGGTGTAGTACAGCCTCCGTGATCTTGCGGTTTGAGCGCCCGGCTCACGATCCAGAGGTTCCGGGTTCGATTCCCGGTAGGGACAATATCTCACAAAAATCTCTTTGTGAGACTACCCTCAGTTAAGTTAGGGCATTGCAGACTGAATCACCTGATTACCCGAAAAGTAAGATGATTCCGTGCTTCGGAGGGCACGTTAAGCCGTCGGTCCCGGTTACTTCCTACGGATAGTAGTCGTTACATGAGCCATGTCAGAGGCCTTTGGCGGCTCAATAACTCTGACACCAAGATTGGTCAGGGTGACCATCCAGTCGATGAAGAAGAAGACTGACCGAGCGAGTGGCCCCATATGTAGACGGGCGGCTTGTTGTCGGTCCGACACGCGGCGCCCAGCAGCCACTCGTACACCACGAGCGTGTCCTCCACCACGCCCGCCTCGCTCGGGTTCACCTGCGTCGAGTCGCCGTATCCTGACCAATATTATATACTTTATGACTAACTAGCAGCACCCCGCGTTGTGTCTGTTACCGTGGGAATTTGAGGATATAATGTACCCCATGTGTTATTCTGATGTATAACCTATATTACTGTAAAGTTTCATCCAAATCCGTCCAGTAATTTTTTGGTGAAAGAGTTACAAACATATACATACATCCATCCTCACAAACTTTCGCATTTATAATATTAGTAGGACTAGCTGCACCCCGCGGTTGTACCCGCGTTGTACCTGTTCCCGTGGGAATTTCAGGGTGAAAAATAGCTTATAACCTTCCCGTTGAATGTGGCTATCCATAAGAAAGCGAATTATTCAAATCGGACAGACAATTCTCGAGATTAGCTCGAACATACAAACAAAGATCAAACTCTTCAGCTATTTACAAATATTAGTATAAGCCTTATATATTTGTTCTATCAGCGCAGCGCAGTTTTACCCGCGTTGTGCCCGTTCCCGTGGGAATTTCGGGAATTTTTATACATATAAACCTTCCTCTTGCATCACTCTATCTATTAACAAAGTGCATCAAAATCCGTTGCGCAGTTTTAAACATCTAAGCATACATAGGGACAAACAGCGGAAAGCGACTTTGTTTTATACTATGTAGTGATAGAAGGAAAGACATATTGATTTAGCACTTACCTCTGTAATCGAACGCTATGGTGTGGAAATCCATTCTCTGGAAGAACTTATAAAGCTGAATTCTGTGTGCAGTGGCTCTGTTGTTTGAATTACCTGTAACATAATATTATTTTGATTAATAAGCCTAGTCCTCCTCAATGTACTGATATCTTCAGTGAGACGAGAGGCCTTTGCCCAACAGTGGGACATATTATAATACTTACTTACTAACTTTAACATCGAATGGCAAATGGTCGAATGGTATGACCACTCGCTTGCCAAGACTGAGGTCTCGGGTTCAATTCCCAGGTCGAGCGAAAACATGTTTCCTACTTTTCAAACATGGCTCGGGTATAATTACACAAACCCGATTTAGGCAAGCGTGGTGATTGCGTCTAATCCTCCTCACTGTACTGATATCTTCAGTGAGACGAGAGGCCTTTGCCCAGCAGTGGGACATAGACCATCGAGGCTATATATATCAACTAGCCTCGTTCAACTTTCACCCGCGTTGTACCCGTTCCCGCGGGGAATTTCGGGATAAACAGTAGCCTATGTCCTTTCTCAGGCACTGGACTAACTGTGTACCAAATTTCATTCAAATCGGTTCAGTAGTTTTAGCGTGAAAGCGTGACAGACAGACAGAGTCACTTTCGCATTTATAATATGGAAATTTAAAAATACCAGCACACCCACCGTGGCAGTACATCACTATTGGTGTCTTCGACTCCGCCAGTTCTTTGTCCATCAGCTTGTTCAGTTCGTCCTTGTCAACGGGGCCGCTGAATCTGCCCTTCAGCCTGTCGTACGCGCTCCACGGTAATATGTGCCATATTCCTGAAACAATAAGGTTTAATTTGCTTTAAAACGAACGTCAATTTAACCACTAAATAAAATTAAGAATTCTTGTACCTTACAAAAAGGTTTAATTCAAATACTTATGTATGTAAAAATCATTAATATACGCATATTATTCAAGGTGAGTTCACATGCTAATTGTTTTCATACAAATAAAGTTTAATTACCCAAATATACAAATAGATATAAAAAACCGGCCAAGTGCGAGTCGTCCGGTAACGCTTAGATAAAAATGCCACTATCGGCCTCCCATCCAAGTAGAGGTCGAGCTGCACGTTGCTTAACAATCGCAACATCGCTTAGTCAAACTATGACGTCACGAGTGCTACTCACCCAATTTGATATGACAGTTGTCAATCTTGGACTCGTACTCGATAGAGATGTTGCGAGCCCCGTCCACCCCGCGGGAGGATGGCTCGTCATAATTAGTGAATAACGGCCATTGCACTGAAAACAAACAAAATAACTATAAATAAATAGTTAAACCTATACTAATACTATAAAGAGGTAAAATTTGTAAGTTGGGTTGTTTTTTTGTTTGTTTGTTTGTATGTTCGAGCTAATCTCGGGAATTAACAGTCCGATTTGAATAATTCTTTTTGTAATAAATAGCCACATTCAACGGGAAGGTTATAGGCTACTTTTCATCCCGAAATTCCCACGGGAAGGAATACTTCGCGGGTAAAACGCCGGAGATTGTCCTTTATCAATTATAAATAAGGGTCGAGAGATGGGTTATCAAGTCATTAAGTTTGTTTTGATGACCTCAAAGTCTATTTTCGTTCATCTATTTTAGGAATATGTTATTATCTGCTTTTGACCTAATTGCATGCCTGTTACATGCTAATTACATGCCTGTTGCATGCTAATTACATGTCTGTCCCTATGCATGCATAGATCTTTAAAACTACGCAACAGATTTTTACGCAGTTTTTTAAATAAATAGAGTGATTCAACAGGAAGGTTTATAAGTATAATAATTCCCTAAATTCCAACGGGAACGGGCACAACGCGAGTAAAACCGCGGGGCGCTGCTAGTGCAAAGTGGTAAAGTTTCCAACTTTGTTTGTTTGATTGTAAGGGCTACGAAAATCCTGCATTTGGCAAGCGCGCTGATTACGCCTAATCCTCCTCACTGTACTGATATCTTCAGTTGAATGAGAGGCCTTTGCCCAGCAGTGGGAATACAGGATAATACTTTTTTTTTTTGTGAAAACGCGATTTACGAGTCAAGGCAGCGTCAAGGCAGTGTCAAAGCGCGGTCACGGGCGCGAGTCGCCTTTATGTTTCTACGCCTAAGCTGACGTTACGAGGCAAAGTCGAAGCAGCGTCGCGGTCGCCGATTAGCCAAAGCGGCCATGATACCGCAGCCATTTTTAGCTAATAAAAAGAAATAAAAGAAATCATAACCGCTCGCGCCTCGACTCCACCTCGACCCCGCCACGACGCTGCCTCGACTTTGTTTAACTGTCACTTCTTATTTACCCGTCAGTTTTCGAACCAAACGTTTTGGTGTTATTTTCGTTATTTCTAAAAAAAGAAAATTTTAATTAACGTTCATAGCATCCTATGATAAAAAAGTTCAGTTACTCGTAATGAAAGAGTCTCAGACTAAAAATAAAAAGATAAAACGCTGTCCCAGTCAAGTGACGCAAGTTTTGTATGCACAGACACTAGGCTTAATTTTTATATGTTTCACTGTCTACTAGCCGCGCCCGTGTTACCCGCGTTGTACCCGTTCCCGCAGGAATTTCGGGATAAAATGTATCCCATGTGTTATTCTGATATATAACCTATATCACTGTACAGTTTCATCCAAATCCGTCCAGTAGGTTTTTAATGGAATCATTTATAATTAGTAGGATGTAGTACATAATATGTACTACATCCTACTAATTATAAATATATTACTCTTATCAAGATATTATCTTGATAAGAGTTTATACTCGTAGTACATTTAGATAAATGAATTAAATAAAGGTAATCCGAAGATATCCTACTAAATTAACATCCTTGATACGATAACAAATCTACACTAATATTATAAAGAGGAAAACTTTGTTTGTTTGGTTGCAATGAATAGGCTCAAAAACTATAGGACCGTTTTAAAAAATTCTTTCACTATTCGAAAGCTGCATTATCCACGAGTAACATACGCTATTTTTCATCCCGAAATTCCCACGGGAACGGGTACAACGCGGGTAACACCGCGGGGCGCTGCTAGCGTAAGATTAAAGCGAAGTGTATCCGTAAACGTAGCTTCAATTCAAAATTAGTAGAGTTCGCTTGAACCTAAGAAATTAGTATAACTCACCGAAATTAGCGAAGATGAGCGTCCGTCTAAATGTTTTGGAGTACTTGAATATGAGCGGGACCACAGCCACGTGGAACGTGAAGACGCCAGCCGTGATCGACGCTCCGAGGATCCACAGCCTGCGGGAGCAAAGGACAGAGAGAAGGCCAAAGGGTCAAAATATTACTATCAAATGCACCTACAATCCGAGCTTAGGTCATAATATATTACACTAGTTTTTATTTCACTTCAATCCATGCAGTATTTCCGAAGTTATAACGACGAGAAGTTCAAGCCCTTTTTTGAATTTCCGAGATTAGGCGCGCTTACGCTATGACGTCACAACTCGACACAAGGGGCGGCGGTCGGTCGGTCCGGTGAACTCCAGTAAACTTTGGTGCGTTTTGGCGTCTCGTTTCATATTGTTTTGATTGTCTTCGTATTCATAATACCTATAGTGTGCTTATATTTTAAAGAAATAAAGTAAATTATCCTTTAAATCCCATTAACTCAAGTGAAACGTGAAGTGTGTAGAATGGAAGAAGGTTTTTTAAAAGGTCAGTCGGACAATCTGCCAAGAGTGGATAGTTTGATAGATGAAAAGGTATTTACATCCTGAGTAAGCATTTCCTACTCTCGGTAGGTATTTATTAGGAAGTGTGTGTTTCATTTAGTAGGTACCTACCTATTATGGACGGCGATAAAAAATACTACCAGATACTCCCAATCTACATCTCGAGGTTTTCGATGATTATTTTACCTCTATGTTTTATTAGTACATAAGAAAATGTCACTATTTACCCATATACAGATGTATGTAAGTTTTAGTAGGTAGGTATTTACGTAGTTATTACTTTTCTGAGTAGACAAATATGTAACCTGCCTATTAATATAGTTTTATAATAAACCAGATATTTTTTTAATAAAAATAAATAATACCTACTTAGTTAAGAAATCAGTGGTGATCAACTTGCGGGCCGCAAATTTTTACTTTTTTATAGGGGTGTTGCAAGTTTGAATGGTAATGTGTCTGTCTATCTATGTCTGTCTGCGTGTCTGTATGTTTGTCTATATTTTTAAGCAGGTGAACCGATTTCGATGCGTTTATAATTTATTTCAATGTTGTTTTTTAACAGTGGTTCATAGACATGTTTTGTCAAAATCAGTTAAACCGTTCTAATAGTAAGTACATTAAAAACATACGTTTTGAAGGTATTTTTTTTTAATTCGTAGTGTTTTATGGTTCTAGGTCAGGAAGAGAGAGCTACGGAGATGATGTCATATGGTATATACAGTTAAAAAGAGAGGGAGACGTATGTAGGGCTTATTGAATCCATCCTTTTTACTGCAGTCATCCACTTCTTCCTCATTTTTGGGTCCCCAGGCACATTAAAAAAGAGTTTATCTGGTGTTTTAACTGTCGAATTGAAGCACTGAGGCACAATACAGTATTTCCTCACTATTTTTCACTCATTTTTCCGCAGAAAACAGTTAAATTTTGATTTTTAATGCGTAGCGGCGTGCGTACGAGAGCGCGACTGTCGAGTTGTGACGTCATCGACCAGTGAGCGCCCGCCCGCGTTTTTAAAATCCCACGGCCGAAAATACGCACTTTGATCGTTAATATCTTAGCCATTTATTGAGATATGGAAAAAGTAAAAACACAGTTTTTCTTGTAATTTTGTATAAATTTATTTGGTGTGTAAAGTAAAAAATGTTGGCCTTCTCCATTGTATTCGTTTTTATAGTAAACTAGCTGTCCCAATAGATGTCGCTAGTGTGAATGTAAACCATCCAGGGTGCCATCCAACCACCCAAATAAAATCATTCATAGTCAAAGTCAATTATTTTTATTCACTTTTGGCCCCATAGAGGCTCTTTTGAACGTACCACCCATTCAAATCGGCCCAGCCGTTTAGGTAGTTCATTGACATACACACGTACAGTATAATTATATATGTATGTATATAAAGATAAGGACACGACATTTTCAATTCATAACGGCGTAGTCTCGCCTCGGTGGTCTAGTGGTATGTGCACTCGCCAGCCAAGGCTGAGGGCTCGGGTTCAATTCCCGGGTCGAGCGATAACATGTTTCCTACACGACTGGGGACTACATGGCTCGGGTTTGAGATCACTGATCCGCATTCGACAAGCGTTGTTATTACGCCTCATCCGACTCACTGTACTGATATCTTCAGTGAGGTGAGACGTTTTAGCCCAGCAGAAGGACATTACAGGCTTATTTATTTTTTTACTTAAAGGGCGGAGTACAGCCTGCAAAATTTGGGCAAGTACCAAATGCTCACTGACAATATCAGTAAAGTTAGTGGATATATATTTAATTAATTTACGTATCTTGGTACTAAAATAATAAAATTTAAAATTGTAATTAAATAAAGTTTATCAGATCAACACAAAATATTGAATAAATTCACATTTAAAGTTAGTTGATTTGCATAAAATACAAATTATTCGTGAACAATGACCATAAAACAATAAAACATAATCTATACTAATATTATAAAGCTGAAGAGTTTGTTTTGTTTGTTTGTTTGTTTGTTTGTTTGTTTGTTTGTTTGTTTAAACGCGCTAATCTCAGAAACTACTGAACCGATTTGAATAATTCTTTCACTGTTAGATAGTCTATTTATCGAGGAAGGCTATAGGCTACATTTTATCCCGAAATTCCCACGGGAACGGGCACAACGCGGGTAAAACCGCGGGGCGCTGCTAGTCTAATATAAATAAATATTCACATGAAAACTTATATTTTTATATCATTACATAGTATAAAACAAAGTCGCGTCTGTTTGTCTGTATGCTTAAATCTTTAAAATAACGCAACGGATTTTGATGCGGTTTTTTGTAATAGGTAGAGTGATTCAAGAGGAAGGATTTTATGTAAAAAAAATTCCCGAAATTCCCACGGGAACGGGCACAACGCGGGTAAAACCGCGGGGCGCTGCTAGTAAAGTTTATATAACAAAGCATTATACTTTAAAGGATAAAAGGCTGCTTTTTATCCCGATATTCTTACGGGAAACGAGTAAAACCGCGGAGCACAGCTAGTTGGTTATAAAACCTTTTTGTTTTACTTGTGTACAGGTATATTATAAGATTGAAAATACTATTTTCCAACCAATTAAGTAGGTATTTATTTCCTACATACATGCCGTGAATAATGCTTCTTATGTGTATTTAAAACAACAATTTATGGTTGTTCGTTCGAACACTACAATCTCTGGCGATACTTGTTCGATTCAAATATATTTTTATGTATTAAATAGTCACTTTCAAGAAAACGTGATAGCTTTCTATCCTCAAACCCCCCACAAGAATAAATTATCTAACTCTTAATATATATATTCATTTTCATTAATCATCTATCTTCAAACAAATTTAATTTTAGTTTAGTAAACAAATAGCTACTAAGTTTAATATAAATTTGTATAATTTATATTAATATAACTAGCAGCACCCCGCGGTTTTACCCGCGTTGTGCCCGTTCGCGTGGGAATTTCGGGAATTTTTATACAAAGAAACCTTCCTCTTGAATTACTCTATGTATTTAAAAATACGCGTCAAGATCTAAGCATACATAGAGACAGGCAGACAGGGGAAAGCGACAATGTTTTATACTATGTAGTGATAAAGCTGAAGAGTTTGTTTGAACACACTAATCTCAGGAACTACAAATCCAATTAGTTTATTTTTTTGGTAATGGATAACCATTTTCAACAGAAAGATTATAGGCTATTCTCATCTCGAAATTCCCACGAGTATAACCGAGGGGCGCTGCTAGTTGAAATGTACTAGTACAAAGAAATCAATAAATTAGGTACCTATTTAAACTAATCTTATCGCAACAACGAACACACTTGTGATTCAAACAAAAGAAATTGTAATTATTAACAAACAAGATTGCCGTAGAATAGTTAGCTGTAGACGTAAAATGAGGGATAACCAATGCCTATCTCTACGTATACTAATATACCAGCAGGGCTCCACAGTTTTGCCCACCACTACCTGTTCCTGTAGGAATTTCAAGATGAAAAACAACCTATACCCTTCCCATTGAATGAAACTATCCATTACAAAAAGAATTATTCAAATGGGATAGGTAGTTTCTGAGATATTTAAAAATGTAACAGTATTTATTACAAGACATATTTGGATGCGAAGGAATCTAATTAGGAATTTCGAGATGAAAAACAACCTATACCCTTCCCATTGAATGAAACTATCCATTACAAAAAGAATTATTCAAATGGGATAGGTAGTTTCTGAGATATTTAAAAATGTAACAGTATTTATTACAAGACATATTTGGATGCGAAGGAATCTAATTATATGTTTAGTCCTGAATTTCCCACAGGCATCACTGGAAGATAATTCTAGCTTGCAAAAAGCTAGTCAATTAGTAGTATATAGTAGCTATCCCCATAAATTGCCAATATAGAATAATAAAAATAGCTATGATCATTTTTATATTACCTAGTTGTATGGACAGATATTTACATAAAAAAACCGTAATAATCTAAAAAAAATACTAAGAAACTAAGTATCACTAGTAATTAAATAGTTTTAATGTTGATATATAGATTATGTTATGACTAAGTATTTTAAATTTTAAGAATAAGTAATATGGAGATTTACTTTTAAATTTCATCAAAAGTATAAACTTTTTTGTTTATAAATATGTTGAGTAATTAAAACACTAGCTTACTGTCTATCATCCATTATTTCCTAATAATTTAAATAAATAACGACACTTGTAAGTAAATGGTTAACTTTTAACTCTAAAGGTAATTATGGTGAAAGTTTGACAAGACCTACTTTTACTGCAAAGCTTTGAAAATAAATGCATAGTGCTTATTACTTTTTCAAATAAGAATTATTAAAATGTTTTCGACTTACCCAATTGAATATAAAACCACCAAAACTAATTTAGTAACTACATTATAAAATCTTATAATTTTATTAGAGTTCATTTTGTACAAAAAATGTGTTATATACCTATTATGAAGAAATAATAAATAAAATAATGTTATGTACGCGAAATTAAATAATAATTCAAGTTATTTTTTTTAAACAACGCAGGAACTATTTTTTAAATTAAGAAATAAAATCTTGGCAAAGACCTACATATGTTTACGTGCAGCTTAGGAAAAATACTGAATAATGTAGTGCGTTTTGTTAGACACAAACTAAATCAGTTTAATCTACACATTAATTAATTAAAAACCAAGATGCTAAATGAGCTTATTGTTAATATAAATAAAACGCGTACGTAAATCGAACCTTCGGACTCTTGAAAACATTAAAAAATAAATAATAACATGACATGACAACAACAAAATTTTGCGTAAACTTGACTTGACATTTTGACACTTGAGTTTGTTTTGACATTTCTCCGTATTCAAACTTTGAAATTCAGTCACTGACTTTGACAGCTGCTATGTTGCCATATAATTAATTTTCTACTACTTTACTAGTAGGACAAAGCAGAATAATATTAACTTTACAAACTTTTTTCGTTTTATCAGAAGCGTAAAAAAGAACAAAATGAATTACAACTACTTTTTTCAATTTAATTTGGTTTTATTATAGGGTTTATCATTTGTAATTTGAAAACAAGTCTTAAAAGCTCCTTTGCTATTCATGGTTAAATTAAAGCAAGCCCATTGATTTCTACCAACTGCAAGTACAGGCATATCAGTGGTGGATGTAATTGGTTTTATGGTTGTTGGCTTTTTAGTTTTCATCTTCCTCAAAGTTTTGACATTTATATTCAATTCTGTATTTATGTCTTTATCAATTAAAGTCATCTTTGGTTCCGCATAAAATCTCAATTCCATTAATACTTTGGTAGTAATATCATTCTGTAAATTAGCTGCTTTCATGATATTTTGTATGGTAGGCGCCCAGAAGTGATATTTACCGTAGAGGTGAGCGTAATGTGCTATTATATTTCCGATTAAATAAGCTTTGAAGTGAACCTCAAATAGCATTACAAGCTTCACTGCTGACAACACTGCTACTAAATGTTGTCCTTTCTTCATTGCTATAACTCCTTTAGTTTTTCTAAAAGGTAATTTAACTGCTTTAACGGTAGTGTTTCTCCATCGATTTGTACAGTTCATTTTTCCATTTTCAAAGTCTACCTCTACACCAAAATCAATTATGTCATCTGGTAACCCTTGTTCAGGGTATTCCATTTCTACTCTATTCTCAACCATTCCTGTTATATCAATCTCTTTATTTATAGTTTCAGTCGTATTATTAATATAATCGCAAGTTTCAATCACTTCTTTAGATTTTTTAAAGTAAAGAGTTTTTATTTTATTAACAATTACTTTTCTTGTAACCTGTTTCCATTTGTATTGTTTGTATAAATCGTCGAAGGGTGTTGGGTCTTTTAGGAAAATATCTTTTGGTACTTTACCGAGTTCCACTCGTACACCAACGTTCAAATTATCCTTAGTAATGTTAAACCAACTGACTTCATCATCTGTTACAATTTTGAGGTCTTCTCCGGTAAAATTCACTACAGTTTTACCACTAAACGACGATGTTACTAATGCTATATTAATATAAGCACTGCACGAAACACAGAAATGGAAAAACAATAGTTTTCCGAACATTTTCTACGTTGCTTGTTCATAGATTCAAGATAATAATTGAGAATTAACTTCATAATATTATTTTATTTGTTGTATCTAGTTACACTTTTATCATTTAATAGGTCAAGATCACTGTGATTAAGGTTACTACTCTACTAACTAATAACTCATACTCAATAAGTTAAACAATAATGGATAACTCCTAGAATAAAATACTAGGCAAATAATAGTTCCTTGAAGTGGGCGCGAATAGTTAGTAATGAGTAGAAATCTAGCATCACAACTTTCAAAAAAACAAATAAATTCTATTAAAGTAAGTTCAAGTAAGTTAGTGGCCAACCCTGGTGTTTTTGACCGCCTAAAGGCCGCCTGACACGGTCACATCATCGTCATTCCGTTAAAGCACATGAGATCATTTAATATTACGACGAGACTGGTATATTTTTGAATAATCCAATAATCTTTTTAAGTACCCTACTTACTACCGCACTCAGATTAAGACCATTAAATCGACACTTAACTAATTGACTTAATTTTTGCGTAGACTTTTAAATTAAAAATTGCTATAGTAAATAACTGTACACCATCTACTATTTGAATAAAGTAGGCAACATTTCCTAAGGATTTTATCGAAAACTTTCAACTGTACGATATTTTCGTTTCTCGTGACATGTACAACTAATTTAACAGCCTACGTCCAATCCACACCATTAAAAGAAAACGAACGTTTACACATGTCTTTATATAAACAATTATCTATCCAACATTGACAATAGTGCTACTTAACTTAATGACCTCTCATTTCTTAGGCAAGTTAAGCAACCACAGCTCAAGGAATATTGGTCTATTTGTTCTTAATGATAATGTGACAATACCTTTTATTTGATATGGATTGATTAATTAGGTCGATTCTGTCATGGCGTCTTTAATTCACTATTGTGTTGCCAGTTCTATTTTTTGGGGAAATGGTAGTTTTGGTTTTTTTTTCAGTCAAAGGACAATAAATTGCTTACGACAAATATATTTTTACGTCCATGTTTGTGGCTTTATTATGCCAAACCATGTCCAAGGAGGTAAGACTGTCCGTATCACCAAAAAGTATTTGATCGAACGTTTCGGCTGTCCTAATTGGGTTATCATGCGGTTTATCCATGTTTAGAAAACATCGTTTAGTATCACCTAAATATGGATACGTTATTACAATAAGATGATATAACCGGTTAACCCGTACGTAGTTAGGTATTCTTTTGGACAAATTTCAAGTTCGACTCAAGGAATATCTCGTGTCCCGAAATTATCTAAGTAGTGTAATTTTAATCTAGTAATTGTTACCAGAATAGGATCAACAAGGGAGTATGTATCAGCAGTCCGTTAACCAAATAGTGTTTAGGTACTGTATATAATTCACCCTTCATTATTCAGCACTGGCTCACGCGAGGATTGCGTTCGGTTTTTAAATGTCTCAGTGACGTTTGCTGCAGGCCGATATGAAAGTTAGCATAACTTTTCCTTCACTGGATGTATATTACTTATATTTATTTCACAGACTTCGTTTTAGATCCTGTTTGGACCCTACAGTTGTTTACAGACTCAAAAATCAAGTTCCTCTAATAACAATAGACTTACCCAAAAGGCGGATATCCTTCACATAATCAACAAACAAGCTCTAATTAAGGCCCATGAAGGCCGATAAAGTTCAATATTAGTTTAGAAGCGGTACAAATCGTAACTTTCTTTAACAATAGATACAGAAAGCCTTGGCGATGCACACCTGACAAATTGGATCAGATTTCATCACTGTACTATCAAAATCACAATGATTCGTCCACGACTGAACGTGTTACGTCCTACCATAAGCACGCACTCTTTATTCCTTAGCGGATAAAGTCGAAATTCTTTTGAAAATCGATTCTACGATGGCACTTAAAGATGGTCTAACTAAATGTATTGTAAAGTGTTAGGAATAGTATAAATAGTTGCAGAGCTTTTGATATTGTCATTCGAAATTTAAATCTGCATCTGATACCTTGTTATCAGGGTAAGAAAGTGTTACCATACTATAAAAATACAAGTTAAATATTTTAAAAAATAGAGTAAATTCTGATCAATGTTTGTTGAGAATCGATTTAAAAAATAACTAAATAAAAAGTTTTGTTGTAGTGTTCGTTATCCTGAGAGAAAAATCAGTTTAATTTTCAAAAAGTTTACTTATAAAATAACTAAGTTGACAACCATTTTTAATGTTCGCTTTCATTTGTTTCAGATAAAAATTATCGAATCGAATTATTTAACACCGAAACAATGAAGGTATGTTATTAATTTCACAATTTTATACAGATTTTTAGCCATAAACTAGTAGCGCCCCGCGGTTTTACCCGCGTTGTGCCCGTTCCCGAGGGAATTTCGGGAATTTTTTTACATAAAAACCTACCTCTTGAATCACTCTACCTATTACAAAAAACCGCATCAAAATCCGTTGCGTAATTTTAAAGATTTAAGCATACAGACAAACAGACAAACAGAAGACAAACAGACGCGACTTTGTTCTATACTATGTAGTGATTGAAAATATTTGGACCAATTTTAAAAGTACTTACATAGTTGTTTTTCATATTTCCTATAACTTAATGTATTAATTTCACTTATTCCTTTCAGATGTTTATACCACTTCTTTGTTTAATGGCGGTCGCGGTAGCCGAACCTCCTGTCGGGTAAGTTGGTTAAATATGTATAATGTTACAAGAATTAAAAAAAATCTCAACTGTTAATAACTTTACAAAAAAATTAAATGTAATCAGCAAATTAATGTCATAGAAACTAGACTAAAATAAAAACAGCAAACGTTTTTACTTAAAAAAAAGTATAAAGTCAGTGCCATCCAGTTTAACTATTGCTATTATTTTTTATTGATACCGCAAACTCTATTATGGGCCTAATTCATAAACGTTTCCAACAGCTTTTAAGCTATCAAATAGTTTGTCCTTTTCCAACATACGCTATTTTCCGAAGTGTAAAAAAGACAAAACATTTTAATACAGTGTTTTAGTTACACAGCGTTTATGATTAAGCGGTTAATGTTTAGTACAATAATACAAGTAGTAATGAAAACTGAAAATAATATTACGTGAAATGCTATTATTATTCCAATATCATTTTGATCCTAAAGGTCTCCGACATGGTCGATTGAAACGAGGAACTATGACTGACCGATCGTTTCTTGTTCCCGATTTTTTAAAATATAACTACTATTCTTCCTCACTGTACTGATTACTTCAGTGAGAGTGGAGGCTTAGCTCTTCATTGGGATATTTACATTACACCTTTTTCCTTAACAAGTTCACTGTCCAATGTGCTTCATCAGGGTCTCTTGAACGATGAGTCCCTGGAAAGGTGATTACAGGATAGTTCCTTTCAAAAAAATAAATAACTAAAATTAATTCTCATTGTTACAGAGATGGCTACGCATCGTCTCGGTCTCATGATCATCACGACCACCATGACCATGACCATCCCTCTTCAAGATCCTCCCCTTCCAACGAATACCTTCCCCCTTCCTCCAGGAACTCACTCTCAACAGAATACGGAGCCCCCACCTCAAGAGCCAGTAGCAGATCCAAGAACTTCAGCCCTCCTGCCGCTAGAGTCAGCTTCTCACAGACCTTCGGTTCCTCAAGGAAGAATAAAGGGTCTGAAGGGTATTCTTACGACGCTCCGGCTGCCAGAAGTGGACCTTCCCAGGAGTACGGCCTTCCAAACGCTCGCAGCATTTCCCAGGAATACGGAACGCCTAATGTGAGGAGTGGACCTTCCCAAGAGTACGGTCTTCCTAACGCCAGGAGTGGAATTTCGCAAGAATATGGAGTACCAAGCGCTAGGAATGCTCCTTCAGAGGAATACGGTGTTCCCAACGCCCGTAGTGCGCCTTCCCAAGAATACGGGGTCCCTAACGCCAGGAGCCTGTCGCAGGAATATGGAGTGCCCAACGCCCGGTCTAGCCCTTCCCAAGAATACGGTCTACCTAACGCCCGAAGCATTCCTTCCCAGGAGTACGGTCTACCCAACGCTCGCAACGCCCCGTCTGAAGAGTATGGCGTACCAAACTCCCGAAGTGCCCCTTCCCAAGAATACGGAGTACCAAGCGCCAGGAACAGCATTTCCCAGGAATACGGACTCCCTAGCTCTCGCAACTCTCAAGATTACTCCAACAACGGCATCTCTCAAGAATACGGCGTCCCTTCAGCTCGTTCACCTTCTCAAGAGTATGGTACTCCATCCATCGTCTCGGCCAGGACTTTGTCTACTGAATATGGCGTCCCTGACACCAGGTCTACTCCTTCTGAAGAGTACGGAGCTCCAGCTGTTGCACGAAGCTCGAATAAAACCCCTAAGCCTTCAGCCAGGTCTCAATTCAAAAGCGCTTTACCAAGCTTTTCTCGGTCTTCTGCCAAGTCTTTCGGTGAGCGTACTTCGGGCAAACCTGCTGCTAGGTCTTTCGGTGGTCTCGCGAGGTCTTCTGGTTTTTCCTCTGAGGAGCCTAAAGGCATCTCCCCGACTTACTTGCCGGCTGCCCGTGACCTTTCTGACACCTATGGAGTGCCCAGCGCTAGGAGTTTGGGACAGGAACACGCAGCGCCTGCCAGCAGATCCAACCTTCAGACCAAAGCTATCGTCTCTTCTTACTCTTCTGCCAGGTAAATATACTAATTGATAACTCTGACATTTTGTAAAATGTCGAACATATCTCTCTCTTGATATAAAAAAATGGCGTCTTTAATTCACTTTCATTTACCTTAAGATAAAGTCTGCAACAAATGTTCTGCTAGAGCATAGTGCAGTCCATATCGATAGTATAAAGCTTTTAAAATACACTCCTTAAGATGCTGTCGGTAATATTTCAAGGAGATGATTCACTAACTCATGTTATTCTTTAGGTCCTCTCCATCATCCACGTACGGTGCCCCGTCAGCTCGCTCCATGCCTTCCGAAGAGTACGGAGTGCCTGAACAGTACAGCTCACTGTCCAATCAGGGATACAACTACGCGAGAGAGGCTTTGGACGAACTTGTCAACCAGGTATGACGAAAAATTAGAAACACACACACACATAAGCAAAAAAAAGCTAAAATATCTTCATTCATATTGAAGCTACGATGCCACGTCACGTAGAAACAGATACGTGAAGCTGAAATTACACTTTTGTCTTATATTGGGAGTGAACAAAATCGAATTACCAATTTGTGGATCATATCACAGACACACACACACATTTCTCCTTCCACCTTCAAGTTGTAATGTCAACCATAGTGACTGGAGTTTTTAGACCATCTAAAAGTGTCCGAATAAATAAAATAACAATCTGTAGCAAAATACGGTACTCCAAAAAATTTCTGAATTCGTCCATATGGTTCTAGCTCCTATTTTCTTCATGATTCCTACAGGAGCCAGCGAACTACGACTTTGCCTACAAAGTGAGTGATTACGACTCCGGCAGCGACTTCGGACACACGGAAACCAGACAAGAGAACCGCGCTGAAGGGTCCTACTTCGTGGTACTGCCTGATGGAACTAAGCAGGTATGGATGTGATACATTTTATGACTTTTTATTGACACAAAAGCCACTGGCGCTCAATTAAATGTGGGAAATGTTGCTGGGTTTTCGAAACAGGCTTATAGGCCAAGACAGGGTCTTTAACTAAAAATTTTATGGTCCCGAATTTTCTAGTTATGTCCAACTAAAGGTCTTAATTGAAAATGGACTTAATAATATAAAAGATAGAGTGCTTTCAAATTAAGCGTTTCGTGTCGGACCGCTGCGGTGCCGAAGCGGTGCGTTTGTCGTGTTGTGAACGTACGATCGTGTGTTTTCATACAAAACGAGCCGTGCGGCAACAGTGCGGCGTCGGTACCGCGAAATAATTTTAGTACGCACTGTTGCCGCACGGCTCGTTTTGTATGAAAACACACGATCGTACGTTCACAACACGACAAACGCACCGCTTCGGCACCGCAGCGGTCCGACACGAAACGCATAATTTGAAAGCACCCTAAATGTGTAAATTCCTCAATTGACAGTAGGCATTTCATTTTAATGTTAATCCAAAGTCTTTGCCGAGACTCTGTGACAGCTGTCACCCAACCCATAGTAAAGTAAAGTATCAGCCTGTAATGCCCCACTGCTGGGCAAAGGCCTCTCATCTCACCAAACAAATAAGTACTTACAGTGAGGAAGATACTCTAAGACCCCTTAGTTAGACTGTAACAAATTATAACAAACCATTTTTCTTCAGACGGTGGAATACGAAGCCGACGAGCAAGGCTTCAAGCCTCGCATCTCCGTGGAGCCGGTGGATCTATCAGCTCGCTCCGGGGGGTACGATGACAATGCTGCCGACGTCCGGGCTAATGATGGACCTTACTAGGCTTGAGGACATTTTAAAACACCCTTCAAATATTTCGGCTATGGATACGGATTTTAGTTAGGAAATAGAGGCTTTTTAACTGTTATTAGGATTTTTATCAGGTGTTGCCGTGTTATTTCATTGACACAAAACAAAAGTAAGGATGTGCTTCGGATAAAATCGGAGCGGTATATATCTGCTCTATGGCAGACCCTCTAAAAATTTACCATTTTTTCTATTCGGGTAACATTTTTGCATCCATTACAGGTCTTATGCTTTTAAAAAAAAATGTCCAAGGTTTAAATCTTTTTTTTATCATTTTAAGGGGGTGTTACGATCTCTTTTTTATAAGGTTTTGAAAAAAAATGGTCTTGGTAGTTTAGGTATAAAAACGATAATTATTTTTAAAAAGGATTGATACGAAAACGAATTTGGCGATATTTTGGAAACGAGTAGTTGTAAGTAATCGAATTTTAATTGATTTTTTTAAAGGTATTCTTGCATTTTTTATTTCTGTTTTTTCGTGATTTTAAGTTGTGGTATAAACTTTATATAAATATCTAATTTTATGCTTCTTTTTCTATCTAGTTACTATTTTTATTGATCTCTTATACCTAATTTTAGTTTAAGTACATATCCAAAATAAAAATGATTAATTAAATGTTTTGTTAAACAATTTCACATTAATGCAACCTATTATTTTTTTCGTCACATTTAAAAATGAAAATCATACTTGAATCAATGTATCCTAACAATCGTACAGAAAAAAAACTGTTCAAATCGGTCAAACCGTTAAAAAAGGTTAATACTTTTTTTTTTTCTATGCTTTTGTTTCTTTTTTTGTTTTTAGTTTATGTATGTAGTTAAGAAAAAAAATGGCTAACAGCCAAATAAAAATTGTAAAAACATAGTTTGTAAGAAGTAACGATTTACTCAACGAAATGTATATCGAAAATGGATCTGTGATTTGTCTGTTTGTATTAAACTCGTTTATATTTATTTGTTTTAGCAAATGTTATAAAAAAATGTGAAAAAAAATTAAAACTGTAATTTATAAGTTGCTTGATTGTGACGTTTTGGAAATGCAAATAAAATTGTGCATTTTTATTTGCTCTGTTTGATTTACCTAAGTATACTTACAACTAAAATCCTAACCAACTTAACTCACTATATTATACCTACAGAGTTAACAACACAGATACACTACATACTTCTTTAACTCACACAATTTGCCCTCATTATACCAAATGAAACTAGTCTGAATCGCGTTTATATAAACGTCTCTAACGTATGTATTAAAATACTAGCTTTTGCCCGCTGCTTCGCTCGCGTGGAATTTAGTCTGCCACATTAAGTTTCGTGATATATTGTTTAAAACATTTTTTTATTAACCCGACGCAAAAAGGAGCCTTTTCCTTTCAAATGACATGTCACTGTTGAGCAACACAATTGGGCTTTTGAAAAAGAAAAATTATTGATTTTTTTATGTATTTTAAAACTTAATTATTAATAATATTGATATTTAATGCAAAAAACTTCATTTTTTTTTATTTCAATTAATTATAAACAATTAAAAATTGATGAAATTTAAATAAAAATCACGTGACTATAAACGCGCCATAATTGGTCATCATAGTTGTGACGTGATAATGTTATAGCTATATAATGACAGTACAGCGTTTACGGCTATTTCTATCAACTGCAATGAGTTGAAAACTAACATTATGACGTCACACGCGCTCGGGTTTGTTCGGGAGTTGTCCGAGTGTCTTCGGTACTGGATTCAAAAATTAATTTTTATTTTGAAATAACTTTTGAATTATTGCGAAAAAAAAGAAAAAAAAATAGTTTTGTTATAAAACTAATATTATAATCTTTCCATTTATCACAAAAAAATTTTTTTTCAAAAGCCCAATTATGGTCCATAACATAGCCCAACTCTATTATTCGGTGGTCAAAAACACCGAGTTGGCCGTCGATTTCGATATAACTGCCAAGGAGCAACTTGTACAAATCTTCAAAATTACACCACCGAGTGCCACCGTTAAAAGAACAACCGTTCTAACAGTTTTCAGTATCACTACATAGTATAAAACAAAGTCGCAATTTTTGTCTGTCTGTTTGTCTGTATGCTTAAATCTTTAAAATTACGCAACGGATTTTGATGCGGTTTTTTGTAATAGGTAGAGTGATTCAAGAGAAAGGTTTTTATGTAAAAAAAATCCCGAAATTTCCACGGGAACGGGCACAACGCGGGTAAAACCGCGGGGCGCTGCTAGTATATAATATTCCACCTCTAAATGAGCCTTCGCTGTTCCGTCAGAGTACATTCTATGTTTTTTCTAATTTGGACGAATAATCTAGATTTCCAGACAGTCCTTAGACTGATTTGTTTGACGCAGTCAAATCTGTCTTCATAATAGACAAACAGTTTGCGAAAGGCGAAAAGTTAGATGTCTTGTATCTAATATGTGCTCCACCGTAGGTTTTCACAGACTAAAAAAAGTCTGAAAACATTATACATCTAAAGCCCTCTGGACTAAAGTTTGTCCAGGTTCTGACTTGAGCTTTTGTCTGTATGTACGAGTACAAGTTTACTTTTAATTAACGCGTATTAGGACAACAACAAAACATTATAAGAATGTATGTAATAGAATAAAAAATGTACACAATTTTTTTCTTGTCACTCTATTTTTTTCTTCTCAACTCATACGATTTTTTCTCCCTTCGGCCACATTCGCAACTAAAGGTTCGAAACCGTTTCGAAAACATAATTTTTTTTCAGGACGTCTGTTTACGAATTAACAATAAATAAAAATAATTATTACTAAACTTGTTTCGAATACAAATTACAGAATTAATTTTGGATGTACAATCTGTCGAATATGCTATCTCTCGAGTTGCGGACGTCACAATAAGTACTTTCATTTTGTATTAGAATTATACTAAACTAGCCGCGCCCCGCGGTTTCACCTACGTTGTACCCGTTCCCGCGAGAATTTCGGGATAAAAATTATCCTATGTGTTATTCTGATGTATATAAAGTTTCATCCAGATCCATACATAAGAGTAACAAACATACATACATCCTCACAAGCTTTCGCATTTATAATATTAGTAGGATAGGCAAAATCAAGAAACTGGGGAATATGGGGACTCTTATCTGCCTTGCTCTGCTGGTTACAACACATGCTCCAAACCTGTATGGACCAGCTAGCAGCTAGGACCAGCTGCAAACCATTTCATCCACTTAATTATATATTTTTTTTCAACTGGTAGAGACGAGATCATCCTGTAAGTATACTCTTTCATATACCAAAAGGAACGTCTGAAATTGGTTCACAAACGAACGAGATAAGAAGTACAAAATAAAGATGACTGTACATGACTGGTTTCTTAGACTTAGGCGAACACTACTCATTTTGAATTGAAACAACGATTACGGATACACTTCGGTTTTATTTTGTATTTTTATCTCAAGTTTCAGCTCCGTAGTCACAGAAGACTTCTGTGACCACATGCGACCACCAAATCTGAAGCAAAAGCGAAGTGTATCCGTAAACGTACCTATAGCCACATTCAGTGCAAAGGTTATAGGCCATTTTTCATCACGAAATTCCTACGGGAACGAGCACAACGTGGGTAAAACCGCGGGGCGCTGCTAGTTAATATATAAATGCAATAGACTAACTAAATATACATAGGTAGAACTAGAAACCTATTCTGACTACAATTTTTAAACCAAATTTTAATAAAGTGAAGGTTTTTTTAGATGCGTTAGTTTTTCATATGTTTTAATGGCGTCACTCAGTTAAAATATGCTCATACTTTAACAGTTATCTCCAAAGCACCACACATAATATCTAACATGTAAAGTCATAGAGTATAGAGCAAGGTCGTAATCATATAGGAAGACGTGTCGTTGCGTCGCATCCTTGAGTGACGTATGGCCGGACAGAAGAGCTGTGGAGTCGACATTGTGATGGTATAATTTAGAACATTAAGGTTCGAGTAGAATATAAATATAAGCTAAAAATAATTATATTTATAAGTTTATTTAAGAAAAAGCAAACACGAACTTTCATAACTAGATTTTCATAACAGAAATTAACTAAAATACAAGTGTTTTAAAACATTGAAACAGCAAATATAGTATTAAACTGACTTTTGAGACAGACTTGACTGTATCAAACAAGACTCCATAGTGTGCAATGTCCTATCTTTCAATACGGATTTAAATAGCGTTGGATTAGATGAAACATTTTTTAAAAATTCAGCTAGCCAGCCATGACACCAGCAAATATTCCAAGTGTTTTATTCCTACTTGTCGGCTGTTGGACACGGTTTCAATCAGACATATCGATAGCTGACGCTATACATTTGTCAGACACCGATTTTATGTTGATGGCCGTAAAAAATAGCATAGAATCACAATTTGACTGGTTTTTAAACTAACACCTATAAACAAAAATCTTTGAAGCGCGTGTCCTTTTTCTTAAACCGTCAAGCACACAACTAAATCTTTTCTAAAACGCTCTTCATAAAACTCCATCAAATGTTCAAATGCAATTATTTAATTTATTTTATATTAAGTCATTCCAGCAATATCTTTACATAATATGTACTCTTAAAAATGTTCCTAAAACTAAATTACTGTGTGAGAATTTTTTATAGAAACATACAACATTTTCTATAACGAATATCATCTTCAAACTAACATCTCCAAATATCTAGTCATGAAACAGCTATTCTTTAACGCATACCATGTATCTTCCCTTTCCAAACACATAAAAAATATTTTCTTACACGCACACCGTCTCCACGCCTTTCTCTATCCCAAACCTCAATGACACCTTGAAAGCTCGTCTTTTGTTCATAACGATACACTAATTTTTCATCCCCTTCCTCGCGACACTTAGTATAAAAGACACTTGAAACGCGACAAATGTATCACACTCGCTTTGTGTTCATTTCAACATCGTGCCCATCTTGTGCTAACATGAAGGTAACATTTCGTTTAAAGTTATAGAAGAAAGCTTGAGAAAAAAGGTCAAAGTTTAGTTTGAAAGTTTAAAGTTGTTTAAAAAGTTTAAAGAAAGCATTTTTTTGTAAAGTTTTCGACTAAGTTTTATATCGTGTAATTTTTTTGGTTACAAAATATTTAAGCAAAGAAAAACGTGTAAAGTTAATTATAACGATTTTAAACATTGTAACGTTTAACTTAATCTATTATTATTACAATATACCACGAAGTCATATTTTGAAAATTTAGCAACTGATTTACAGTGAAAATGTGTACTATAAAAACAATCAGTTTCGAAAACGAGTCAATTATAACTTTTGAAGTAACATAATATTAACCCTAATGCAGAAGTGTTGAATCTTAATACATTTTACAACAACTTTCACAAAAAAAAGTTGTCTATCTCTCAATATTTTCTCTAGATTTTCCATTTTAGAAACAACTTTAAAACAATGTCTTTTTCTTAATATTTTCTCAAGATTCCCTCAAAAATTCACTTTTATTAATCCTAATATTTTTGTTTGCAGTCCATCATAGCTGTAGCGGTGTTAGCTGCCTTCGTGGTTGCGGAGCCCCCGCCGTCTAAAAGGTATAGTCACATAACCATATTATGTCTCTCCTAAGTATAACAAAAGACTATTTGAGAATGAGAACACTTCCGGTTACGAAAATATTAACCGTGGTTACAAAAGCTTAATTACTGGTGACTTTATTTTACACTAGCATCACCCCGCGGCTTTACCCGTGTTATGCCCGTACCCATGGGAATTTCGGGATGAAAAATAGCCTATAACCTTCCCGTTGAATGTGGCTATCTATTACAAAAATAATTATTCAAATCGGACTGGTAAATCCCGAGATTACCTCGAACATACAAACAAACAAATAAACTTACAAATGTTACCTCTTTATAATATTAGTATAGATTAGAAACTACAATATCAACAGTATTATCTTTGGTTACGAAAGTTTTAACCCTGTGAAACGTATGTTGTGATATTGAAGTAAATAAACCCTCCTGTATAGTCCTTTATCTACATTAAGTCTGCAGGGTTGAATATTTTCTATCCTATTATTACAGCTACTTGCCCCCGCCGCCGTCAAACCGCGGTCAATCCACGCAGCTGCCTCAGGTGATAGCCGCCAGGACCATCGACCAGCCCCGGAACCAAACTCCTCAGTTTGGAGCCGCTGCCAATGGATTCGCTAGGTATTATAATCTTGAAATACTAATACATTTCCTATTGTTTTTTACGCCCAAACAAAACACATAGTCTAAAATAAACTAGCTCGTTTCTAAGGATTTAAAAAATGGCGTATACTTTCTAAATAAACTCGATGAAACCTAAAGTTAATTTGTTGTCATTTACTATCTCCTATTAAGTTGTCATTTACTATCTCCTATTTATTATTCCAAAAATAAAATACAATACATAAATAGTTCTCAATATTGCCATCATTCACATTACATACCCAAAATTCAAATAAAAAACAACTTACACCTACAGGAGCAGTCAACAACCCGGATCCCACGCCCACAGCCCACAAGTGAGATTCAACGACGACCATTCCCACGAGCATGACCATTCTCAACATGACCACCAGCACGGTCTTGAAAGAAACGCCCAAGGCGCCGACAAAAACGCGCCTGGTTTCGAAAGATCTGCCCCTGGTTACGAAAGATCTGCTCCTGGTTACGAAAGATCTGCTCCCGGTTACGAAAGGTCTGCTGGTGGTTACGAAATGAATGCTCCTGGTTACGAAAGGTCTGCTGGTGGTTATGAAAAGAATGCTCCTGGTTACGAAAGGTCCGCTGGTTACGAAAGAAATGCTCCTGGTTACGATCGCAATGCTGCTGCTTTGGCCAGAAATGCACTTGAAGAAGCTAATGCTGTAAGTTTAAAGCACTTAAGATAGATTTTTGGTTGATTTTAATTGGTTGTCATTTAATATTGACTTTAGATAAACTCTGAGTCTGCAATATAAGATAGTGAAATACTTGATTCTGGTACTCTCTGATACTTTTTACTACACCTAATTTTCTACTGAAACCGAAAGTGAATATAACCATGGATATTGTAGACTCTGTAGCTCGCTTTTTGTAACTAAAACTCATTTCATTACCTTTTGCTAATAGGTAACAAGTCTTCAAGGTGTTAAATACCCTTTAGGGGTCGGGAGTAGTAAACTAAGATCCAAAAAAAAATCTGTTTCACTTAAAAACTGTCCCTTTTTAGCGAAAACTTGACAAATAACTTTAATAAGTCCGTTGGCACAGTGGAAGTGAGAGCGCTTACTGTGTCAGGAATTGCGGGTTCGATTCCTGCCCGGCATCAACATTATTAAAGACATAGTTGGCGACGACATCTGTGTGTCAATTTATATTCTTATAAAGTATGTGTGTATGTAGTCTATGTAACTTTAACTTCAACTGAGTGACTACCTTCAACAGGAGCCAGCTAACTACAACTTTGGATACATGGTGAATGACTACCAGGAGGGAAATGACTTCGGACACCACGAGGAGAGACAGGAGGAGCGCGCGCAGGGGGAGTACCACGTGGTGCTGCCTGATGGCAGGAAACAGGTGAGCAACACCATCTAATACGAAAGAACAAAGGAAATTAACCTCTATTCCTTCTACAATACATGTTAGACACAGGTTATTTATACAGCTTATGCAATATCGGATAATGTTAAGATCCAACTAAGGTAAAGTCACCTAATTCCGTGGTATTTTCAACATAACAAGGAAAGACATAATATATGAAGTATTGACTGTAACTTAACAGTGCTTTATCTGGTGTCATTAAAAACGGTATTCTTTTGACTACCAAACTAAATTAAAGTTAAATCTATTTTAAATTGATTTATAGTTTTTAAAAAAATAATAATGAAGTAAGTCCGAAGCACCTAATTCCGCGTTAAAAATCTTAATTCCGCGGCACGTGGTTCCTAAATCCGAGTATAAAAAATGTAAAGGGAATATTTTAGTGAAATGAAATACAGGGTGTATGAAAAAATAAAGGTATATTATCTTCGGCATAATCATTTTCATTGTATGAACAAAAAAAGGAATTCTTAAAAAAAATATAGGAACTGTATATTATTTTAGTAGGTAATATTACAAAATTGCTTTTTGTGACCACATCACGCTTATAAACATTATAATATTGATCAATAAAATATTGTACCTGTAAAAGAACACCCTTTGATTTTCTTATATTATACCGCGGAATTAGGTGCTCATACAACCCAATCCCGTTGCAGTCAGTAACATAGTGCAACGGAATTGGATTTCAAACTTTGAAAACACTATTCCTATTTCCGAGTGTTAAATAAATATATTTTTTTAAATATGTTTCATACAGATAAATTTTTATTTATAATATATTTTTAATCATCTACAAAATTGCATTCATTTACACAGGCAATTTGTAATTAAATTAATATTACCTGCATCAGTTCTCCATACAACAAATTAACAAAACTCGTAAAAAGAATTACGATTTAACATTTTTTATTGTTCAAATTAAACTAAAAGTATACCACGGAATTAGTTTCAAGTACCAACTGACTTTTTTGCTTTAAGTACTTATAAAAGTAAAAACTACTCTTTTATAACCAACACAAAAAAACAAGAAACAAAACCAAGCTTATGAGTTTGCTATTCCGTGGTAACACAACGGAATTGGGAACCGACTAAAAATTTTGGAACCTAATGCCACGTTATTTTAAAATCAAATTTTAAGCTTAATTTATTAAGAAAATAATAGAAAAGGTTAGTACTTACCCATAAAAAATAAAGTCTCGAGCAAGTGGACCACAAATAACTAGTCACTACATAGAAAAACAGTATTAAAAACACTATTTAAAAAACCTAAACATTTACTTGCAAAGGGTCACTATTGTATGAAGCGTGCGCTTCGACCACCCGTTGACGCAATACTGACCTTTTATTGTGTCTTTTTAATACATTTGTGTTATTTTTCTATATTTTTAATACGTAAAAATATACACTGGATTCAATAAAAATATTTGCATTAAGATACAACAAAGACATAATTAGGAAATTGGGATTTTCTAAATACCGCGGAATTAAGTGCCAATTTTAGAACCCCACGGAATTGGGTGACTTTACCTTAAGTAATTTTAAAAATGCGAAAGTTTGTGAGGATGTATTTATGTTTGTTACTCTTTCACGAAAAAACTACTAAACGGATTTGGATGAAACTTTACAGTAATATAGGTTATTCATTAGAATAACACATGGGATACATTTTATCCCGTGATTCCTACGGTAACCTGCACAACGCGGGTAACACGGGGCGTTGCTAACAAGTAAAAAAGTAAAGTACCTATTAGCCTGTAATATCCAACTGCTGGGTAAAGGCCTCAAGGCCTCTCATTATTTTTAGCCTACTTTTGATCCATCCTCTCTTTTTCATATTAATTTAACAACATACATTGTTTCAGACAGTGAGTTACGAAGCCGACGAGCGCGGTTTCAAACCCCAAATAAGTTACGAAGACACAGAAGAACTCACGCGCTCTGCTGGTTACGACGCCAACGCCAATAACTTTCGCGCCAACTCCGGTTACCAAGGCAACGAACACAATGGCGGCCACGGTAACCATGGCAACGCACGCTCCGGCTACAACTAAACTATTCTAAATTCAAATAATAGCACTTTTTTCTTCTTTTCTTTTTAGGCTAAGAAATTATTTTATTCTTCCAAATTGATATAAAAATGTTAAATTAATTTTATTTTAATAAATATCTTAATAATGTATGTACGTTTTTTGTCTTATTTGCTTTACGATGGAGCGTAAAATTGACAAATATTTGATCCTTTGTGGTTAGTACACGAGACCTTGGAGGTTTAATTGATTTAAGATTTTTCTTTGTTTACCTTTTGTCTAATTATAATTGGTTTCCGGAAAAGTAAATAACTATAGATATAGTCCACTAGCAGCGCCCCGCGGGTTTGCCCGCGTTGAGCCCGTTCCCGTAGGAATTTTCGAAAATCCTTTCTTAGTGTGCACTTACGTCACTTGAAGAACCTTACTGCAAAATTTTATGTTTCTAGGTGTAGCGGTTGAGGCTGTGCGTTGATTATCAGTCAGTCAGGACTTTGAATTTTATATATATAGATATAGATGGATATAGTCACATATACTTAAAACTTACATAATCTATTTAAGGGATTCCTAGAATTCGGCTGGTAAATAGTACCTTGATTACCATTTTGATTATTAAAACTGTTCCGCCGTTCAATATTATATTTCATCATTTAGAATAAAACAGATTTCAAAATAAAAATTATAAAATAAATGTGGTTTAACTAAGCGATGTTAACTCATTGCGATTGTTAAGCAACGTGCAGGTCGACCCCTGCTTGGATGACCGATAGTGGCATTTCTATCAGAGCGCTACCGTGCTTCGGAGAGTACGTTAAATTATCGGTCCCGGTTCAATCCTTAGTTAAAAAATGCAACAAAAGGAGACATCTCAACTGATGCTGTACAGAGGTCTCGGTTCCTACATCGCTGGTTTTTCGGCGCCATTTTAATTTTTTGGTTTCGTCTTATCGACAAGAGGAATATACATTGTAATAACCTCTATATTCCTTCAATCTCCTTCCAATCACTAATCAATCATTCATCACTACATAGTATAAAACAAAGTCGCTTTCCGCTGTCTGTCTGTCTCTCCCTATGTATGCTTAGATCTTTAAAACTACGCAACGGATTTTGAGGCTTTTTATTTTTAATAGATAGAAAGTGATTCAAGAGGAAGGTTTATAATGTATAAAAATTCCCGAAATTCCCACGGGAACTGCCACAACACGGGTAAAACCGCGGGGCGCTGTTAGTTATGGATATGTTATTTCTAATTATTTCTTACGCAACGACAGATCAAGAAGACTAATATTTGTTCAACTACATCAAGGTCTATTCGGCTAATTCTGGTCGAATTCTGATCGATATATAAACGCATTACAATTAGTAGGGGACATCATTCGAGTTTGAATTTCACAAGATCTCAATCGGAAAACATGAAGGTAGGACAATCATATTATTTTAATTTTGTAATTTAAGGAAAAAGATTTCTGCGATAAAGTTTAATTTGTTATATGTTTCTGTTCGTCCCAAGAAATAGAGAAGCTCTTCCGTGGTTAGTCCCAAATACCCTAAGTTTTTTTCTATACATAATATAATCAGTTTTGGTTTAATATTCGGGTTATTTAAGGTTTTTTTTTAACCTAGAAATTATTTGACCAAATTTTTTATCACTATTTGTTTCACAATTATGTTATGGCAAAGAAAGTGCATATCATAAAAAACTTAATAAAATTATATACCTATTACTTATATTAATCAGTGGCACCAGATAAAGTTAAAAAAATCCAAAAATGTCCATTAAAAATGTCTGAGTAATATTATTTTTTGTTATTGGGCGATATTTATTTAACGAACCAAACTACACAAACTGAGGGCCGACACTGCGTTAAACGTGCGCACGCCGCGGTTCCATACAAAAGTGAACAGTCGCGGGCGCCCGCGGCGTGCGCACGCTTATCGCAGTGTCGACCCTTTATTTAAAAATGTGTATTCTGTGGTAGTGGTAAAGTTACACCTCCTACTTCATCGATTTCACTTGCCTAATTTCACTCACCCATTGCCCTGTCTCTGCTCTAGGTATTCGCAGCCATCCTCCTCACCCTGGGCGCCGCGTCCGCCCTGGGCTCCGGGCCCTACCTGCCCAGCGGGTGGAGGCCTGCAGGACCTGCCTTCTACCTCCCCACGGAACAGGTTCGTATCAAACAAGTCTCATTAAAAGTTATTGGGTAGGTTTACGTGTGTCCATGCAAGTGTATTCTCCATGCAAGTGTATTCTCCATGCAAGTGATTAAGTGTGTCCATGCAAGTGTATAAAACTAGTAGTATGTCGCGTGTTATGCCCGTTTCCCGTAGGAATTTCGGGATGAAAAACCCTTTAGCCTTCCCATTGAATGTGACTTGCCATTATAAGAAGAATTATTCAAATCCGATTATTAATTTCTGAGATAAGCGCTTTCGAACAAACAACCAAAAATAAAATATCTGATTAGTAGCGATATAGATATCTGTATATAAATTAATGTGAACTAGTTTGAAATTATGTTCCAAGCTCTATCAAAACACATAGCAAGTACAAATTATATCCTTTTTATTCCGCAACGAGTTCTACAGACAAGCGCTTCTTAGAAATAGATCAAAAAATCACCTATAGATCAAATAGATCAAACTGCAAATCATAGTTTGACCCTAACTGCTCACTAATCTACCACCTTCCCTCCAGAAACCTGCTGACTCGCCTCTCAAAGAGGTCATCCTCATAAAATCTGAGCCCGCTGGCTCCGACAGTCTCCGCGAGTACGGACCCCCAAAGATCCAGGAAAAGGCCAGCCAGGGCCTTCCTGACGTGGTCACTGAGCAAACCTTCTTCGTTGAAGAAGAGAAGAGTAATGTGGTGGAAAATGTCGTAGAAGAAGGTAAGTAGCCATTTTCAAAACCAATGGGAACCTCCTAGGTTTGCTTGTGATTTTTAACAGATTTCGAAACCGAAGGAAATTCAATTCAATTCTGTATACTCTATGTTAAATTTGTATGTTTGGTCACCTACCCGCATTTGGCGAGCGTGGTGATTACTCCTAATTCTCACTATACTGATATATTTGGTGAGATGAAAGGCTTTTGCGCAGCTGTGAGACATTACATTACATTGTGGTTTGCAAAGATACCTTCACGAGGTTACTTTGCCAGCCCCAAATTCTTCCCAAAAAGCATTCAAATCTTTGATAACCAAAACTATTCTTTCAGTAACAACCGTCTTAAACTCTGAAGTCCCCGTTACGGAAGCAGTGACCGCAGTTGAAGAACAGACTCCAACCGAAGCAGTAGTAGCTGAAGTATCCACAGCAGCATACGAAGTGGAACCCACTGCGGCTATTGAAGAGAAACTGGCTCAGGTTGTGGTGGAAGAAGCGAAGGTAGAGCAAGACGTGCAGGAAGTGGTGGAAGCTGTAGTCAATTTGGAAAATGAAGTCAAATTGGAACAGGTAAGGGTCATCGTAGACTGTCTGTAGACTGACTAGTTAGAGAATAATAATAATAATATACCCGGACAAATTCACCCATCCCGAAATTTCCACGGGAACGGGTACAACGCGGGTAAAACCGCGGGGCGCTGCTAGTGCATAGATAAACGGCAATACTATTGTGTAGGAGTAACAGAGTCATAGATTAAGGTCAATGAACGTAATTCTTCCTGCTTGACGACCGTGCTTTGGAAGTAATTTAAATCCACCACAAGTAATTAGATCAACTTCCTTTCTATACCTTTCAAACTTCATTTTGTTATTATTTTTGAAGGTACAAGCGGGGGAAGCTGCTGCTGAACTGAAAGTAATCCAGGAGGGATCTGGGTAAGATATATAATGTAGTTTTAAACGAAAAGTAACAACGAGTAGCGCTGACGGCCTCATTTGACTAAGCGATGTTAGTTCATTGCGATTGTTAAGCAACGTACAGCTCGATAGTGGCATTTCTATCTGAGCGCTACCGTGCTGCGGAGGGCACGTTAAATTGTCGGTCCCGGTTGCTTCAATCGTTAGACCACGTCGGGAGCCTTTAGGCGGTCTAAAAACTCCGACACGAGGGTCGGCCACTAACCTACTCGAACTTAATTACTTAGCCTTTTCAGTTCTTCATCCCTTTATTTAATTTCAGTTCTTCAGCCCCTGAGGGTTTCTTGGAGTACGGACCCCCCGGTTTCCAAGAATACGGACCTCCCAAGGACCTCGTCCTGTTGAACACCAACGAAGCCAGAAGACGAAGGTTTTCCCCCAAATTCAGGTAAAAAATATGTAGATGACTTTACTACTAGTACCGTTATCTTTTACCAATATTACTTTTTTCTGTGGATATTTCACTGCTTTTAACTGCCTCTGAATCACGGACCTATTTTCCACCCATCCAAGTCCCTAACTAAATGGATAAAAGATATATTTTCTTGAATACCTAACAACGAGTTTATTTTTACTTCAGCTCTCAAAAGAAGAACAGTCGCCACTAAGAACAGACCACACCAGATTGATCCACGCTCGACACCACTGCCAATGAGAAACCAACGTATTTTGTAATCTAAGTATGATGAAAACCGATCATAAGGATGCATTTCCATTTAAGCGGTGCAGAGCCCTATTCACCAATCACAGCGCATTGTGATTGTCAAACAACGCATTGACATTGTCAAAATCTTTTCGTAATGCATTGTGATTGGTCGGTTGAGCTCCGCCCAGCTCCACTCCGCTTCTATGGAAACGCACCCTTAAAAAAAAAGAAAACCATTGATGAATATAATAAATAGATGTATATAATTGTATACTCATGTTTAATCATATTTTTATGTTGAAAACTTTAATATTAGTTTGACAGGTTGTCAATTGTCAAAATTCTTTATTGAAAAGTTAAGTTTGTTACTTTAAGCAACGCATCAGTTATCAGACCGTTAAAATTTGATAATTGTATATTTTATAATTGTTTATTAATGTTTTTTGGGAATAAAATATATGCATAAGCAATTCGTTTTCTGTTTTTATTAGTAATAGAGACCCACTCTACTTCATTTTGTTTTCTAAGATTTATAAAAGAAGTATAAATAGTTTTAAGGTCCGTACTCAGATGTCAAATGCGTCAAATTTTCAAAATTGAAAGAGTTTAAACAAGGGACACTTTATTTACGTCTACCCTAGTTGCAGTCTCCCACATCGTAGCTTCTTTCTATTATTTTGACTAGCTACGATCCAGCAAGTTCTATAATTTGGCACGGACATATGTCAAATTATACTCGCTGGATCATTTGGATCTTTCGGTTCACTAGTTCGGATCGTTCAGATCGCTGGTGGGAGCTATTAAACGTGTATTTTAATCTAAAGGAAAGGAGGTAGCTAATAAAACAATTTATAAATTGCCACATCAATATTTACGAGTATTACTAATTACCATTATATAATTATTAAAACGTACATAACACGCTGTAAAATTAAATAAGCAACTTAATAAGGGCTCTTTCAAATTAAGTACTTCCAGTCGTCCTGGTACGTACTGTATAGAAACAGAAGAACATCCGTGCGCGGACGACTGCGCACTACTGCCGCGGCACGGAGTCTGATGACTAGAAACGTTTCAATTGAAAGGCCCCTAATACTACTGATTACCTATTTAGTATTAGTACAAATCTGAGTATAAAATAATACTGAATCTGTCATACATTATATAATTTGATTACTATTCTATATAATAACTGGGGTACATAATATAACATATTTCACAAAGATCAGTTTTTCATAGCCTTTTTCGTCGGTTAGGTAATTAGGGGCGCGTCTCCATTAAAGCGGAGATGAACTGAATCAACCAATCACAACGCATTGCAATTGTCAAACATTGTCAAAATGATTTGTTAAAACGGGAACTTACGTACGACGGAGGTTACTGTCGAGTGTCCCTCAACCTCCGTCGTACGTAAGTTCCCGTTTTAACAAATAATTATTACATTAACGTACGTTTCAATTAATAGTCAAATTGTCAAAATGATTTTCGTAATGATTCAGTCAATCATTTCGAATAGGTTAGGGGTCAACCCTGGTGTCGAAGTTTTTAGACCGCCTCAAACATTGTAATGTAATGTGATTGGTCGATTGAGGTCCACGCAGCTCCGCTTCGCGCGCCAGCTTATCAGACATGTTTAATGGCATGTCCGTTTTAATTCCGGGGCAGGTTTGTACTCAGGTGGGCTGTATCGGAGGCTATATGGGGCCTTATACGGCATCGTGAACACTCGTAAGATCTCAGAGGTGTCCGGATTGAAGGGTACCCTAGCGCGCTTACGTCGATCTGATTCCACTTGACTGCATTCAGGTATTCCACAAATTAATTCAAATTCTTCAAGCATTTGCTAGAACAGAAAGAAATGTGACAATGTAGAATTAAAGGGCGGTTTAAGTTCAATGATGGAGTGACGGTGATTTTTTTAAAAGGACCCAAAATTACAGTCAGTGTATTTGTTCGTTACTGTCCCCTTTAAAGACTTCAGACTTTGGTGGTATTATTGTTAAATTAAATTGTCTAGATATAATATTTTTCTTTTTCAAAGCCTCGATGGTCAAGAGGTATGTGCACTCCCCTTCCAAGGCTTAAGTCCTGACTTCAATTCCCGAATCCAGAAAAACATGTTTCATACTTTTCAAAAAAATGGCTCGTGTTTTAGATCACCATCCCGCATTTGGCAAGCGTGGTATTTATGCCTAATCCTCCTCACTGTACTGATATCTTCAGTGAGATGAGAGGCCTTTGCCCAGCAGTGGGACATTACAGGCTACTACTTACTTACTTATTTTTAATATTTATTTATGAATATTATAAAAACTTTCATCAATAAATACAATAAGTGAATAACAAGGATCTTCTACCCGCACCCTCAGCGTACTGTTAGGGTGCATCTCCATTGAAGCAAAGCGGAGATGGACGGAGCCCGATTCACCAATCACAGCGCATTGGATTGTCAAACAACGCATAGTTTAAACGTACTCACACGGGTTTTTTCGCGTTAGAAAGTTAATTGAGTTCACCCGCGACCACGAGAGGTGCAATCCCCTCGAAACGTCGTGAAATAAAAAGTCTTCTTCTTCATCAAGTGGATGGTCAACCTGACCAATCCTGGTGTCAGAGCTATTGAGCCGCCAAAGGCCTCTGACATGGCTCAAGTAACGACTACTATCCGTAGAAAGTAACCGAGACCGACGGCTTAACCTTCCCTCCGAAGCACGGAATCATCTTACTTTTCGAGCAATCAGGTGATTCAGCCTGCAATGCCCTAAGCAAACTGAGGAAAGTCTCACAAAGAGATTTTTGTGAGATATCCCCACCGGGAATCGAACCCGGAACCTCCGGGTCGTGAACCGAGCGATCAAACCATAAGACTACGGAGGCTGTAAATAAAAAGTAAGTTATTACTTGCTTCATTACTTACTTTCTAACGGGAAAAAACCCGTGTGAGTACGTTTAAACTATGTGTTCAAATCGTGTAAGTTTAAAAAAGACTATAGTCAAACAACGCATTGAAAATATATGATCTTTTCGTAATGCCTTGTGATCAGTTGCGGTCTGTAGCTCCAGACTCCGGCAAACGGACCTAACGCAAAAGTATAAGAATAAAACCCACCTTACAACTTTCACTTTGGTCCTTCTGTTTGAACTCCTTTGTGTCCTGATGATTTGTTTCGAGTTTCAGTGTCAAAGGCTGTTTTCTAAAACAAAATAAATGATGACAAACAAAATAATTAGGAAATATGAAATACTAGCCGCGCCCCGCGGTTTCACCCGCGTTGTACACGATCCCGTGGGAATTTTAGGATTAAATGTCATCCAAATCCGTTCAGTAGTTTTTGCGTGAAAGAGTACCAAACATACATTCATCCTCACAAACTTTCGCATTTATAATATTAGTAGTATTAAGTGCTGAATACGCAGAGAAGAGTGAAGCACTTAGGTACATACGTTACACTTTTTTATATCGTGTGAATGTGGACCAATGTTGTCAATTTTCCAGCCCAAAACGACTACTCCTGAAGAGGTAAAAGGTTAAGAAATAGGGTAAGAATGCAATAAAATCACTAAACCTATTTTCTTCAGGAGCCATCGTCTTCGGCTGGAAAATTGACGACATTGGTCCACATTTCGGGACAAGTAAGAAAAAATAGAGTGAACATTACTAGCCGCGCGGCTATACCCGAATTGTAGCCGTTTCCGAGATAAAGCAGGGTTTCCACTGCAAGCGGAGCGGGCTCATTAATGACTCCGTTTAATTACCATTGCGTTACTTGTATAGACGCATATCACGCAAAAACAAAAAGTCTTAACAAAACACGCAATGGCTGCCAAACGGAGTCATTAATGGGTCCGTTCCGCTCGCAGTGGAAACCGGGCTACCTTGCTCTTGAATGACGCTATCCGATAAACAAAGAATTACTCAAATCGGATTGTTAGTTCCTGAGATTTGCGCGTTCAAACAAAATAATAAACTCTTCTATTTTATTATATTAATTAGTTACAAACCCGTAATTATTAAATATTTCTTGTTTTTTCTCGTTATCTTGAGTAAATGTCTTTGTTGCAGTTTCAGGTTCGTCGCCTCTGGTCCGCCGGTAGTAATAGGGATCTGGTCCGGGGCCCTCGTCGTAATAATCCAGCCCTGGCAACCGGCAATACCTGGGGACAAACGTTATATTGTGTAAAATGACATTATTATCAACCAGCAGCGCCCCGCGGTTTTACCCGCGTTGTGCCCGCTCCCGTAGCAATTTCAGGATTTTTTTATACATATAAACCTTCCTCTTGAATCACTCTATCTATTTTAATAAAAACGCGTTAAAATCTGGGCAGTAGTTTTAAAGATCTAAGCATACATAGGGACAGACAGACAGACAGACAGACAGCGGAAAGTGACTTTGTTTTATACTATGTAGTGATAGTGATATAAAACTGTGTTTGTAAAAATGGCTTTTTCTATATATTTTTTTTTTGACTATGTTTACTCGTGATGTTTACGGATACATAACACCTCAGTCTTCTGGGACCACGCTTCCCGTAAAGGGGCCGAAACGTCAGATAAAAATGTAAAATAAAAGCGAAGTGTATCCAAAAACGTAGTTTCAATACAAAAGTAGTGTTCGCTTTTAAACTTAAAAACTATAATTTTTCTATTTCTATTTCGTTTTTTCGAAATATACCTAATTTTGAAAAAACTACCATAAAATATAACGTAACGTAGAAAATAAATAGAACTTCATAATTAAAATTGATAACGTCCTCCTTTTTTGAAGTCGGTTATAAAATAAGCAAGTAAGTTCAAGTTTCGGAGTTTTTAGACCACGTAAAGGCCTTTCTCATTGGACAAATTCACACACGGTTAATTAGACCCAAAGTAAGCTCTAAGCTTGTGTTATGGAATCTAACTAACTGATACTACTACATATACATACACAAATACTTTATAAGAATTACACCCAAACGTCGTCGCCAACAACTATGTCTGCACATATTGTTGACTCCGTTGAATCGAACCCGCATCCCCCGACACAGTAAGCGCTCTCACTGCCACTGTGCCAACGGGCTTGTCAAAATTGTATGATAAACAAAATCAAACTTACACAACTCCCAAAAAACACAGAACGACTATTATTTTGAACATTTTTGACTGAAAATCCTGTAACTAATGATTGAACTAGAAAGCAATCTCACTTTTTATAGGAAACTTTCAGATTAACAATAATTATTCCATGTTTGTTAATAAGCGAAGAACAGGCTTTCAATATTATGATTTGCTGTCAAATGTGAAATGAAATTATGAAGAAATGTCCTCTTGAAATTAAGTTTGGGAATGAAAAAATAATGATACTTACAATCACTACATAGTATAAAACAAAGTCGCTTTCTGCTGTCTGTCTGTCCCTATGTATGCTTAAATATTTAAAACTACGCAACGGATTTTGATGCAGTTTTTTTAATAGAGTGATTCAAGAGGAAGGTTTATATGTATGAAAATACCCGAAATTCCCACTCGAACGGGCACAACGCGGGTAAAACGCATATTTCCTACTTTTCAAACATAGCTAGGGTTTGAGATCACCAACCCGCATTTGGCAAGCGGGGTGATTACGACATCCTCCTCATTTTACTGATCTTTAGTGAGTTGAGAGGCCTTTGCCCAGCAGTGGGACATAACAGGATACATTACATCTTTTTTCTAATAGGGCACACGTCGAACGTAAAACACCCTTCTTTCCGTGCCGGCTAATTAATGTTGATTACGTTTAAACAGTTTATCATAACATTATGTGAACATTCCTTATCTCTAACTTATGAGCACAATATTTGTTAATTAAAATAATCTAAAAAACAGGTTAGGTATTTTACGTAATTGTTTTAATCTTAACGGCCCTTTCTAATTAAGCGTTGTCATTCGTCCTGATACGTGCGTTTGTATGAAAAACAAAAGAACATCCGTGTGGACGACTGCATATTACTGCGGACGTTTAAAAACGGTTTCATTGAAAGAGGCCTAATTGGGTACTGTAATTGAATGAATTGTATATTGTAGTTTGTTTTTAATAAAAAAAATTATTCATTTATACAGTGAACTTAACCACTTTACAAATAAAGCGGGGGCGCCACGGTTGTATCTTTTCCAAAATGCAGTTGCTCCCAATATTTGTTTTACTGATTTCTATTGGGACTTCTTTGGTAAGAAATTTTACTTAAAATATTTACTAAGAGGTACTAAAATACATTGAGACAGGGTAGCAAATTGTACTCTTTTGAGTACAAACTGCTATTTGTTCTCTTTTGAGTACAGTTGGCTTTATTTAAATTTAGAGTACATATATTCTTTTCAAGAAGTTTAATAATTTAAGGTTAATTTCTCTAAGATATATTTCTGTCTCACCTTTCCATCAGATTTTTGTTAGCTACGTTTGATATGATTGGCGTAGTATATCATATGTATATATGGTGGAAAAACCCTCATGGGGTGCCACGTTGCAAAGCATAAGGAAGGCTTACCGCAGTCTAAAATTTCCGACAGCAGTAGAACTTATGATGCTTGCCAAGACAAAGGATTTGTCTTCGTTTTTCTCTTCTCTAAAGACAACATTCTCTTTATTTCAATTTGATATATAACAAATAGAAGAGATATTGTCTTAGGCATATATTGCATCTATCTCTACGGTGTGTCTGTTTTGTGTCTGCCCAAGCCCTTATCTGTACCTTTCGTAATTCGAAGGGCACGTTAAAGGATGCGTTTCTATTACGGTTACGGTTACTTTCTACGGATAGTAGTCGTTACATGAGCCATGTCAGAGGCGTTTGGCTTCGCTGGGTCCGCTTCAAAGGAATTGCACCAAAATTGTCAGTCCCCATTGTTTCAATTATCTAATAGCCGCGCCCGCGGTTTCACCCCCGTTTTACCCGTTCCCGCGGGAATTTTGGGTTTAAAAGTAGCCTATGTCCTTTCTCAGGCTTTGGACTAACTGTGTACCAAATTTCATTCAAATCGGTTCAGTAGTTTTAGCCTGAACGCGGGACAGACAGACATACCCTCAGAGATACTTTCGCATTATAATATTAGTTAGGATTATTAGGATAGACATCTATATTATATTCTATACTATGTTTGTTTGAACGCGCTAAACTCAGAAACTGCCCCTCCGATGTGAATAATTATTTTTGTAATAGATAGCCACATTCAAAGGAAAGGTTATAGGCTATTTTTTATCCTGAAATTCCCACTGAAACGGGAATAACGCGGGTAAAACCACGGGGCGTGTGTGTATGTAGGAAAACTTCTTATTTTATTCCTTTGTTATAAGTCTTTTACTTGTCTTTTTTGAAAACCGTATGTACTTGAATATATCTTCTTATATATAAAATTCTCGTGTCACAGTGTTCGTTCGCGTACTCCTCCGAAACGGCTTGACCGATTCTCATGAAATTTTGTGAGCATATTGAGTAGATCTGAGAATCGGCCAACATCTATTTTTCATCCCGAAATTCCCGCGGGAACGGGTACAACGCGGGTGAAACCGCGGGGCGCAGCTAGTATTTTATAATAATCAAATCCAAAATTATCCTACTGAAATTTTAAAATACTTATATTTTCTAGCAAAAAGCGGTTACAAATTCAAAAACAACAGAAAAATATGACTCAGCAACCACAACTACAACCACTGAAAAAGACACAACAACCACTACCGAAAAAGACACAACAACATCGACAACTACTGAAAAAGACGCAACAACAACAACCACGGAATCAGATACAACAACCACTAAAAAATATGGCTCAACAACAACACCCAAATCAACATCAACAACCACTAAAAAATATGGCTCAACAACAACAACACCGAAATCAACATCAACAACCACTAAAAAATATGGCTCAACAACAACAACACCGAAATCAACATCAACAACCACTAATAAATATGGCTCAACAACAACAACAACAACAACAACACCGAAATCAACATCAACAACCACTAAAAAATATGGCTCAACAACAACAACAACACCGAAATCAACATCAACAACCACTAAAAAATATGGCTCAACAACAACACCTAAATCAACAACTACTAAACAAGACACAACAACGAGAACCACGACAACCACTGAAAAGGATACCACAACGACCACTGATAGTGACTGTGATACCTCGAAAACCACAACGACCACACCGACAACAACGACTGACAGTAACTGCGGTGACTGCAGTGGTAACTGTGGTGACTGCAGCGGTGACTGCAGCGGTAACTGTGGTGACTGCAGCGGTGACTGCGGTGGCCGCAGCGGTGTCTGTGGTGACTGCGGCTGCGATGATTCAACAACAACAACAACCACACCTAGTGACTGCGGTGACTGCGGCGGTAACTGTGGTGACTGCAGCGGTAACTGTGGTGACTGTAGCGGTGACTGCGGTGGCTGCAGCGGTGTCTGTGGTGACTGCGGCTGCGATGATTCAACAACAACAACAACCACACCTAAAACGACGACTGACAGTGACTGCGGTGGCTGCAGCGGTGACTGTGGTGGTTGCAGCGGTGCCTGTGGTGGCTGCAGCGGTGACTGTGGTGACTGCGGCTGCGATGATTCAACAACAACAACAACCACACCTAAAACGACGACTGACAGTGACTGCGGTGGCTGCAGCGGTGACTGTGGTGGTTGCAGCGGTGCCTGTGGTGGCTGCAGCGGTGACTGTGGTGACTGCAGCGGTAACTGTGGTGGCTGTAGCGGTGACTGCGGTGGCTGCAACGGTGACTGTGGTGACTGCAGCGGTGACTGCGGTGGCTGCAGCGGTGACTGCGGTGACTGCAGCGGTGACTGTGGTGGCTGCAGCGGTGACTGTGGTGGCTGCAGCGGTGCCTGTGGTGGCTGCAGCGGTGACTGCGGTGACTGCAGCGGTGACTGTGGTGGCTGCAGCGGTGACTGTGGTGGCTGCAGCGGTGACTGTGGTGGCTGCAGCGGTGCCTGTGGTGGCTGCAGCGGTGACTGCGGTGACTGCAGCGGTGACTGTGGTGGCTGCAGCGGTGACTGTGGTGGCTGCAGCGGTGCCTGTGGTGGCTGCAGCGGTGACTGTGGTGACTGCACCGGTGACTGCGGTGGCTGCAGCGGTGTCTGTGGTTACTGCGGCTGCGATGTTTCAACAACAACAACAACCACACCTAAAACGACGACTGACAGTAACTGCGGTGACTGCAGCGGTAACTGTGGTGACTGCAGCGGTGACTGCAGCGGTAACTGTGGTGACTGCAACGGTGACTGCAGCGGTAACTGTGGTGACGGCAGCGGTGACTGCGGTGGCTGCAGCGGTGTCTGTGGTGACTGCGGCTGCGATGATTCAACAACAACAACAACCACACCTAATACGACGACTGACAGTGACTGCGGTGGCAGCAGCGGTGACTGTGGTGGCTGTAGCGGTGCCTGTGGTGGCTGCAGCGGTGACTGTGGTGACTGCAGCGGTAACTGTGGTGGCTGTAGCGGTGACTGCGGTGGCTGCAGCAGTGACTGTGGTGGCTGCAGCGGTGCCTGTGGTGGCTGCAGCGGTGACTGTGGTGACTGCAGCGGTGACTGCGGTGGCTGCAGCGGTGACTGTGGTGACTGCAGCGGTGACTGCGGTGGCTGCAGCGGTGTCTGTGGTTACTGCGGCTGCGATGATTCAACAACAACAACCACACCTAAAACGACGACTGACAGTGACTGCGGTGGCTGTAGCGGTGACTGCGGTGGCTGTAGCGGTGATTGTGGTGGCTGCAGCGGTGACTGCGGTGGCTGCAGTGGTGACTGTGGTGACTGCGATGGCTGCAGCGGTGGCTGTAGTGACTGCAGCGGTGACTGCGGTGGCAGCAGCGGTGACTGTGGTGGCTGTAGCGGTGCCTGTGGTGGCTGCAGCGGTGACTGTGGTGACTGCAGCGGTAACTGTGGTGGCTGTAGCGGTGACTGCGGTGGCTGCAACGGTGACTGTGGTGACTGCAGCGGTGACTGTGGTGGCTGCAGCGGTGACTGTGGTGGCTGCAGTGGTAACTGTGCTGGCTGCAGCGGTGACTGTGGTGACTGCAGCGGTGACTGCGGTGGCTGCAGCGGTGATTGCGGTGACTGCAGCGGTGACTGCGGTGGCTGCAGCGGTGTCTGTGGTTACTGCGGCTGCGATGATTCAACAACAACAACCACACCTAAAACGACGACTGACAGTGACTGCGGTGGCTGTAGCGGTGACTGCGGTGGCTGTAGCGGTGATTGTGGTGGCTGCAGCGGTGACTGCGGTGGCTGCAGTGGTGACTGTGGTGACTGCGATGGCTGCAGTGGTGGCTGTAGTGACTGCAGCGGTGACTGCGGTGGCTGCAGCGGTGACTGTGGTGACTGCAGCGGCGACTGCGGTGGCTGCAGCGGTGACTGTGGTGACTGCAGCGGCGACTGCGGTGGCTGCAGCGGTGACTGTGGTGACTGCAGCGGTGACTGCGGTGGCTGCAGCGGTGACTGTGGTGACTGCAGCGGTGCCTGTGGTGACTGCGGCTGCGATGATTCAACAACAACAACCAAAACGACAACGTCGACTGGTAGTGACTGCGGTGGCTGCAGCAGTGACTGTGGTGACTGCAGCGGTGACTGCGGTGGCTGCAGCGGTGACTGTGGTGACTGCAGCGGTGACTGCGGGGGCTGCAGCGGTGACTGCGGTAACTGCAGCGGTGACTGCAGTGGCTGCAGCGGTGTCTGTGGTTACTGCGGCTGCGATGATTCAACAACAACAACCACACCTAAAACGACGACTGACAGTGACTGCGGTGGCTGTAGCGGTGACTGCGGTGGCTGCAGTGGTGACTGTGGTGACTGCAGCGGTGACTGCGGTGGCTGCAGCGGTGGCTGTAGTGACTGCAGCGGTGACTGCGGTGGCTGCAGCGGTGACTGTGGTGACTGCAGCGGTGACTGCGGTGGCTGCAGCGGTGACTGTGGTGACTGCAGTGGTGTCTGTGGTGGCTGCAGCGGTGACTGTGATGACTGCAGCGGTGCCTGTGGTGACTGCGGCTGCGATGATTCAACAACTGCAACAACGACCACTACCACAACAGAATGCGATGACAACACTACCACAACAACGGAATCAGATGATACCACTAACACAACAACGGAATCAGACGACAGCACTACCACAACAACGGAATCAGATGACACCACTACCACAACAACGGAATCAGATGACACCACTACCACAACAACGGAAAATAATGACAGCACTACCAAAACAGATAAAAATGTTAATAAAAATGTAACAATTACGAAAGAGACTGAATATGAATACGAATATGAATATGAATATGAATACGAGTACGTTAATGAACAAACTGTGACGAAGAATTGATGATTGGTGCGTAGGTATCTATACTAATATAATAACCCTAAAAAGTTTGATTTTTTGTTTTTTTCGCAAGTTTGATTATTAGCGCTTTTCAGAATATACCAATCCGATTTTAATTATTATTTTTGTAATGTATAGCCATATTAAATTATTAGATTTAAGTATGTTATAAATCAAAAGAACAAAAATAATGTTGGAGAATCTTAATCTGTAAGTAAAAAGAGAAAATAAAATTATTATTACCCACAACTGATTGCATTTTCTTGATACTCACAGAAGTAATTAAAACCAAAGATTACCAAGATCCGGACTTTTCCACTGACCTGTAGTGTGCCTGTAGTACACAGGTCAGTGCCTTGCTCTCATATATAAAAACCGGCTAAGTGCGAGTCGGACACGCACACGGAGGGTGCCGTACTTTAAAAAACGGCAAAAAATCACGTTTGTTGTATGGAAGCCCCCGTTGAATATTTGTTTTATTTTATTTGTTGTTTTAGCGGCTTGTTTTGTTGTTGTTATGTTGTTATAATAGAAATACATCATCTGTGAAAATATCAACTGTCTAGCTATCACCGTTCTTGAGATACAGCCTGGTGACAGACGGACGGACGGACGGACAGCGAAGTCTCAGTAATAGGGTCCCGTTTTTACACTTTGGGTACGGAACCCTAAATATATATTAGGTATAAGTCCAGTTCCCACATGGGTCCCATTTATAGTAGAGGTCAGTGGTCCCATTACATTTCCAGAATTGTAATTTTAAGTCCAATTTTACTAAATCCATGGTAGAACCTGAAAATAACGTTCTTCAAAAATATATTTTTCAGAATAAATTCTTCCCAGTTTTATTATAAGTATTTGTCCATGATCTAGGTTTATCTATTCCTAAACCGTTAAGGCCCCAGTACACAATGGTCTGTGATGGGCCATGCTATGCAATGCTCAACTGTAGGCCACGATCGAATGGCGCGGCGCATGGCTCATTGCTGTCTGGCAAAACACTTGCGATGGACGTGGAAGTTATTGTAGCTGCGGCCATTTATTTATTTACCACTTACAAGTATTTTAGAAGTGTGTACCAAAACAAAGTCATAAAAAAATGGTGGAAAAGGCGATGGTGGATGCTGGCCATTCACCGTAACAGGACAAGGTACGTAGATTTTTTAATGTTATTAAAGTGTATATTTTTTTAGCTGTATTGGGCTTATTTTAAATTGGGGCCACCGTATAAACACGACAGGCCACGCTACGCCACGATTCCTTTGAAGTGTGCCCAAAAATCCGGCAACTTCCCGATTGCGCACCACGATCGGCAATGAGGGTTTTCTGAAATGACACCCACTAGGCGGCAGCACTGGGACGTGACGTCTAGAAATCAAAAGTGTCACTACGTACACAATGGCAATGGCGAGCAGTGGGCCAGCATGGGCCATCGTGTACTGGGGCCTTTATTATGAGATATTGTCACATTTGTCAAAATTTGTTGTGATTTATCTGGCTTCATAATTGAAATGTAAAAAAAACTAACAAATTTTATTTAAAAAAATACTAAAATCCAAAAAATTCATCAAGTCATTTTTATCTAATATGAAAATTTATGAGTTCACGTGAATATGGTTTTTGCGTGAGTCTGTTTTACATAATTAAACCAGTGGCATTAAATGTTTCACACTTAACGCTTGTACACACTAGCGGCGGTTAACCGTGGGGTCGGCTGACCGCGCCGTTAACCGTTTTCCACTTTTAAATATGTAGGTACTAACGTACTCACGGGTTTTTTCGTGTTAGAAACTTAATAAAGCAAGTAATAACTTACTTTTTATTTCCCGACGTTTCGAGGGGATTGCACCTCTCGTGGTCGCGGGTGAACTCACCCGTTCACCCGCGACCACGAGAGGTGCAATCCCCTCGAAACGTCGGGAAATAAAAAGTAAGTTATTACTTGCTTTATTAAGTTTCTAACACGAAAAAACCCGTGAGTACGTTAAAACTATGTGTTCAAATCGTGTAAGTTTAAAAAAGACTATGTAGGTACTAGTCGCGCCCTGCGGTTTCACCCGCGGGAACTTTCCGATAAAATGTATTCCATGTGTTATTCTGATCTATAACCTATATTACTGAAAGTTTCATCCTAATTCGCCAGTGGTTTTTGCGTGAATGAGTAACAAACATACATACATCCTCCCAAAGTTTCGCATCTATACTATATCTATCTATACTAATATTATAAAGCTGAAGAGTTTGTTTTGTTTGTTTGTTTGTTTGTTTGTTTGTTTGTTTAAACGCGCTAATCTCAGAAACTACTGAACCGATTTGAATAATTCTTTCACTGTTAGATAGTCTATTTATCGAGGAAGGCTATAGGCTAATTTTCATCTCAAAATTCCTACGGGAACGGGAAAAACGCGGGTACAACCGCGGGGCGCTGCCAGTATTTAAATATATTGGCCTTATTCATAAACACTTATTTAGCTATTTAATACTAGCAGCGCCCCGCGGTTTTACCCGCGTTGTGTCCATTCCTGTGGGAATTTCGGGATGAAAAATAACCTATGTTGCTCGTGGATAATGTAGCTTTCAAATGGTGAAAGAATTTTTTAAAACGGTCCAGTAGTTTTGAGCCTATTCATTACAACCAAACAAACAAAGTTTTCCTCTTTATAATATTAGTGTAGATATTTGGCTATTTTCCAAAGAGCAGAGCAAAAGGTGTTGTTAGACTAAGCGATATTAACTCATTGCTATTGTTAAGCACATACAGCTAGGCCTCTACTTTGATGGGTGGCCGATTAAGGCATTTCTATCCGAGCGCTACCATGCAAAGATTACGTTAAATTGTCGGTCCCGGCTGTCTCAATCGTTATAAACCCTATCATGGCCATGAGGCGGTCTAACAACTGCGATACCAAGGTTGACCTATAAGTACTTACTTTAACCACCATATACTCCGTACAGGCCGGCCCTAAAGCCTGTCTTTACTTACAGTACGTTGATGGTGACTGGCGCGTCCTTGACGGCCAGTCTGCTGGTCGTGGAGATGGCGATACTGCCGCTGGTCTTCAAGTACAGCAAGTCTGTGCAGAGGAAGATCGTCTTTAGTAATTGCAGTTAGTACTAACTCAAGATTTGTATATTAGTAGCAGTGCCCCGGTCGTATAAACGTTCATATAAACGTTCCTCTTGAATCACTCTATCGATTGAAAAAAACCGCATCAAAATCCGTTGTGTAGTTTTATAGATCTAAGCATACATAGGGACAGACAGCGGAAATCGACTTTGTTTTATACTATGTAGTAACTAGTAGTGCCTCGGTATTACCCGCTTTGTACCCGTTCCTGGGGGAATTTCGAGATGAAATGTGTCTCGTGTATTATTCCGATGTATAACCTTTATTACTGTAAAGTTTCATTCAAATCCGTTCAGTAGTTTTTGTGTGAAAGAGCTACAAACATACATACGCGGCTTGTGCCCGTTTTCGTGGTTTCAAGATCAACTGTCTGTTTGTTCAGGCTAATCTTTGAAATGGCCCGACCGATTTTGACGGAACTTTCACTGGCAGTTCACTAATGTAACAAGGAGTAACTAAGGCTAGTTTTATCCCCAAATTCCCGCGGGAACGGTTACGACGCGCGTAATACCGTGGGGCGCGGTTAGTAGGAAATATTTAATAAATAGATTTTTGTCTAAGATATTTGATTGTTCCCAGTAAACTACCCCAAGAACACGAACTACGACCACCCCTCCACATGCAACCTCTACGGGGCGCGAAACTGCACCATCGAGTTCCCCTCTAAAGCCGACAACTGTGTCATACAACTCGGTATAATGCTCGGTTTACATTATTCCAGTCCAGTGATCTACGAGATTCCAGTCCAGTGCTGGACTGGATCTGTAACGTCTACATTATTCCATTTATTTAGAAGCCGTTGAAGTGTGAACACTAGTGACAATGATTTTAAGAAGAGATCAGCACTGGAATGGCACTGGATTGGCCGTCTACATTATTCCAGTTGCACTGGATTGATCGCACTGGCTTCAAAAGTAGACCGCGAATCCAGTACTAGATTGGATCGCTGGATTGGAATAATGTAAACGGGCCATAACAAAACAAAGTATTATTAATTGTTCAAACGGGAACTTACGTACGACGGAGGTTACTGTCGAGTGTCCCTCAACACGTTTCGGTCACATCCGGTGACCTTAACAAACTTAACCTTAAAAAACAAAGTATAACTGCCTTATTCATAAACGTTCTCTAACTAAAACAGAGTGTTTTGTCTCTTTTGCTCTTTGGAAAGTAGCGTATGTCAGAAAGGGACGAACCATTTGATAGCTAAAATGCTGCTAGTAAGCGCATTAGCCTATAGCGTCTGTACCGCTCGAGGCGTAGTTTGACTAAGCGATGTTAGTTCATTGCGATTGTTAAGCAACGTACAGCTCGATCCCTACTTGGATGGGTGGCCGAAAGTGGCATTTCCTTCAGAGTGGTACCGTGCTTCGGAGGGCTCGTTAAGCAGTCCGTCCCGGTGGTTTCTATCGTTAGACCATCTCGGAGGCCTTTAGGCGGTCTAAAAACTCCGACACCAGGGTTGGCCACTAATCTACTTGAACTGACTTACTGAGTCTGTAATGTCCCACCGCTGGGCTATGGCCTCTCGTCTCATCCATCACAATTTATTACAACCAATAACCAACTCTATTCCCACAGGAGTATGGCACATTGTTCCCTACCCGTTGTTCAAATATTTATTAACAGAAAAGGATCGTCTAATACTAACTAGGAAGTTTCACGAGGAACTCATGAATACGAGTAATACAATTGTTTTGTACTGCCACGGTAAGCGCCTGTTGAAAATGTAATAGCAATTTTTAGACTGGAATAATGACAATACTTTTCACCAAATATATTATAGTATATTAACACTGTATTTATAGTTTAATACGTCAATTTATATACTATCGTTTATATTATGTACTGAAATTGGAATGCTGCCTTGTTTTCCAAAGAAAAATGTAACTTTAAATTAGGGCCATCGTAACGCCTACATTGCTATCATACTGTGTGAAAATACGTTCTGTAACATTGCTATGATAAAAAATTAAGGCGTATACGAGTAAAAAAACATTTGCATGGATTGCTGTAGCGCTCGTGGCGTTGTTTGCCAAAGTGATGTCCACTGATAGTGATTGTTAAGCAACGTACAGCTCGGCCCCTACTTGGATGGGTGGCCGATAGTGACATTTATATCTGAGTAGCGCTCCGTGCTTCGGAGGATCACGTTAAATTATCGGTCCCGGTTGATTCAATCGATAGACCATGTCGGAGGCCTTTAGGCGGTCTAAAAACACTGACACCAGGGTTGGCCACTAACCTGTTCAACCTAATCTATACTAATATTATAAAAAGGTAAAATTAGTAACTTTGTTTGTTTGTATGTTCGAGCTAATCTCGGGAATTACCAGTCCGATTTGAATAATTCTTTTTGTACTAAATAGCCACATTAAACGGGAAGGTTATGGGCTATTTCTCATCCCGAAATTAGCATGGGAACGGGCTCAACAGGTAAAACCGCGGGGCGCTGCTAGATAAATAAATTTAAACGTTACTTATTATTTTGCGTTTCTTCAGGTAATTCCAGTCATCGGGCTACTCCTCATAGGACGCAGCTTTATCGAGTGTTTCAGCAGCTGGAGTTTCATGTAATTACATTTGATTACCGAGGTATGTTATCACTACTTTTAAAGTCCTTTTTAGGGTTCGGAACCCAAAGGGTAAAAACGGGACCCAATCACTGCTTGGCCGTCCGTCCGTCCGTCTGTCACCAGGCTGTATCTCAAGAACGGTGATAGCTAGACAGTTGAAATTTTCACAGATGATGTATTTCTATTGCCGCTATAACAACAAATACTAAAAATAAAATAAAACAAATGTTCAAGGGGGGCTCCCATACAACAAACGTGACTTTATTAACTCCGGATTGTGAGCCAAGCGCTCAAACCACAAGACCACGGAGGCTCTTACTTATAACTATCACCTGATGTCCAGGGTACGGAGACTCCACGTCCGTGAACCCTACAGAGAAGGGGGTTGTGGAGGACTGCTTCCACGTGTACTCCTGGCTGATGAACACCATCAGCTGCACCAAGAAACCGACCGTGGTGCTGTGGGGACACTCTCTTGGTAAGTACCTTCGACCTGCCTTTAGGCTCCACAGGATCTGTCTGTAAGTTATCATAGTTCCTGTAAAGGAGCCGAAACGTCAGATAAACATATTATTCTATACTAATACTAGCAGCGCCCCGCGGTTTTACCCGCGTTGTGCCCGTTCCCGTGGGAATTTCGGGATTTTTTTTACATAAGAACCTTCCTCTTGAATCACTCTACCTATTACAAAAAACCGCATCTGTTGCGTAATTTTAAAGATTTAAGCATACAGACAAACAGACAAACAGACGCGACTTTGTTTTATACTATGTAGTGATAATGACTAAAGCTGAAGAGTTTGTTAGAAACGCGCTATTCTCAGAAACTTCCAATGAAAGGTTATAGGCTTTTATCATCCCGAAATTCCTACGGGAATATATCATTGCTAGTATGAATAATTGACACCATACAACACCGCCAACAACTATGTCTGCACTTATTGTTGACTCCGTTGAATCGAACCCGCAACCCCGACACAGTAAGCGCTCTCACATGCCACTGTGCCAACGGGCTTGTCAAATCATTTATTGTCGACGTCTGGTTGACAATTATATATTCATATAAAGTATTTATGTATTTAAATGTAGTAGTATCAGTGAGTTAGATTCTATAACACAAGCTTAGAGCTTACTTTGGGTCTAATTAACCGTGAGTGAATTTGTCCGGTTATATTATACTAGCAGCGCCCCGCGGTTTTATCCGCGTTGTACCCGTTCCCGTAGGAATTTCTGGATGAAAAGTAGCCTTTCCGTTGAATGTGGCTATCCATTACAAAAAGATTTTTCAAATCGGACCAGTAGTTCCTGAGATAAGCTCGTTTAAACAAACAAACTCTGCAGCTTTATAATATTAGTTTAGATTACAAGCTGCGCCCCGCGGTTTCACCCCCGTTGTACCCGTTCCCGCGGGAATTTCGGGATGAAAAATAGATGTTGTCCGATTCTCAGGCCTACCCGATATGCACACAAAATTTCATGAGAATCGGTCGAGCCGTTTCAGAGGAGTTCAATTACGCACCCCGTGACACGAGAATTTTATATATTAGAATATATGTTGATTCCTCATCCTGCAGGCTCTGCCGTCGCCGCCAACTTCGTGAGCAACCTGAAGTATCTGTGCCAGCACTACTCCAAGGAGATTCTCCCGATGCCGGACGCGGTGGTCCTGGAAGCTCCCTTCAACAACCTCGGTGATGAGGTCGAGTTCCATCCGTTTTCCAAGGTGACATTTTTTACTGACTTAAAAACTGGAGTGTTTCTTAATTCTTCTTCTTCATCGAGTGGATGGTCAACCTGACCGATCCTGGTGTCTGAGTTATTAAGCCGCCAAAGGCCTCTGACATGGCTCATGTAACGACTACTATCCGTACAAAGTAACCGGTACCGACGGCTTAACGTGCCCTCCGAAGCACTGAATCATCTTACTTTTCGGGCAATCAGGTGATTCAGTCTGCAATGCCCTAATCAAACTGAAGACAGTCTTACAAAGAGATTTTTGTGAGCTATATTGTCCCCACCGGGAATCGAACGCGGAGTCTCCGGATCGTGAGCCGGGCGCTCAAGCCGCAAGACCACGGAGGCTGTTTCTCAATGAACCGCACTGAGGCGTATAATAAATGATCTATTAATGTCCTAATCCATATTATGGGTACAAATCGTGTGAGTTTAAAAAGTATGTTCCCCAAAGTCCACTCCCAGTATCCCCTTGCCCCCAGCTCGTCTCCTGGCTGCCGTACTTCAGGTACGCGTTCGTCAAGCCGTTCACCACCTCCTCGGAGTACGTGTTCACCACGGATGAGTACCTGAAGCAGGTGCCCGACATCCCCTGCCTCATCTTGCACAGCAAAGCGGACAGGATCGTGCCTTACCATTTGGCTGTTAAGGTAAATCACTACCTACATAGTATAAATCAAAGTCGCTTTCCGCTGTCTGTTTGTCTGTTCCTATGTATGCTTAGATCTTCAAAATTACGCAACGGATTTAGACGCGGTTTGTTAAATAGATAGAGTGATTCAAGAGGAAGGTTTAAATGTATAAAAATTCCCGAAATTCCCACGGGAACGGACACAACGCGGGAAAACCGCGGGGCGCTGCTAGTTAATAAATAAATCAATTTAAAAAGAGTAAGTATTAGCCTGTAATGTCCAACTGCTGGGAAAAGGCCTCTCATCTCACTGAAGATATCAGTACAGTGAGGAGGATTAGGCGTAATCATCACGCTGGCCTAATGCTATGGGTTAGTGATCTCAAATCCGAGCCATTTTTGAAAACTAGGAAACATCTCCGCTCGATCCGGGAATTGAACCCGGGACCTCGGTCTCATTCTTTACTTTATACTTACTTAAGCCTGTACGTACAGTCACGAGCTTTAATTTGGGACCCACCTAACGTTGAATATCGTGTATAATTTGGGACCCACCTAACGTTGAATACCGTGTATAATTTGGGACCCACCTAACGTTGAATATCATGTATAATTTGGGACCCACCTAACGTTGAATATCGTGTATAATTTGGGACCCACCTAACGTTGAATATCGTGTATAATTTGGGACCCACCTAACGTTGAATATCATGTATAATTTGGGACCCACCTAACGTTGAATACCGTGTATAATTTGGGACCCACCTAACGTTGAATATCATGTATAATTTGGGACCCACCTAACGTTGAATATCGTGTATAATTTGGGACCCACCTAACGTTGAATATCGTGTATAATTTGGGACCCACCGAATAGGTATATCGTTGAATATCGTGTAGCAAACTTAAGATATTTAGAGCTCAATTTTATCGCAATATCAATGTCATATTGTTTACCATCGATAACTTTACGTTTCTATCAAACTAAAGTTTCGACCTTATTGCATTATGAATGTTCTAACAACATGGAAATGGGTCCCAAATTAAACCTTGTGACTGTATATATATTTTCAGCTGTACAACGAATTACGAGAGAGTAGAAAAAACAATAAAGCCCCGTTAGTGTTTTACTCTTTTGAAAAGGAGAAGAATTTGGGTCATAACAACATCTGCGAGGCCCCGGAGCTGAGTAATGTTGTGAGGTGAGAACCGTCCGTGACGTCCATGGGCAGAGGTTTGTGCCCAGTGCTGTAGGTTTGCCCAAAAATTTGAAGTTGTTCAACGTCGTACTATGTTTTGATGTTAAAAGAAACACAATTTAAAACGATTATTAATGTACTAGCATCGCCCCGCAGTTTTTCACGCGTTGTCCCCGTTCCCATGAAAATTTCAAGACGAATAATAGCCTATAACCTTCCCATTGAAAGTGGCTATCTATTACAAAAAGAATTATTCAAATCGGACTGATACTTCCCGAGATTAAGTCGAACATACAAACTTACAAATTTTACCTGTTTATAATATTAGTATAGAAGTATAGATTAGATTGAACAGGTTTAGATCGATTCCTAACCTATTATATTATTGTCAAGGTCTCTCCCAAGCTAACCTTTTGCTCCCGTGTCGTTCGCTCCTACCAATAGCAGTAAAAAGCGACGCGGAATATAATATTACTTAATCTATACAATATAATAAAGCTGAAGAGTTTGTTTGTTTGAACGCGCTAATCTCAGAAAGTACCACTCCGATTCGAATAATTCTTTTTGTAATGAATAGCCACATTCAACCGGAAGGTATTAGGATATTTTTCATCCCGAAATTCCTACGGGAACGGGCACAACGCGGGTAAAACCGCGAGGCGCTGCTATATTACATATTGATATTGTTTAATTTTTTATTAAACTTTAAAAAATATGTTTTCTTTTACAGGAATTTCCTCAATTTAGTGAAAAACAGTGACGCAGAATTAATGAATTCCACATGAAGGTTATACTATGGTGTGTTCTGATGAAAATCAAGTTTTATTAATGTCAAGTTGTTATTGTTATTAAAATGATGTTAAAAGCGATAAATTGAAAAATGATTTTTTTTATTTCCAAAATGTCACCTGCTAATCCTGGTATTAGATCGTTAGACCACTTCGGAGGCCTTTAGGCGGTCTAAAAGCCCTGATATAAGTTTGAATCACTAACCTTCACAAACTTACCGTAATATAAAACATCCTTAAACATACCAAGTAACTTATAACTTAAATAATTTGTTTTTAAATCAATCAATATATTACTTATAATAAAACTGTTAATAGTCGCTGTCTGTGTATGAAAGATAGGTATATAAGAAAATATAAATATAAGAGAGGCTTTATGAACGCAATATACAATACCTACGCAACGGATTTTGATGCAGTTTAATAGATAGAGTGATTCAAGAGGAAGGTTTAAAAAAAAGGACAAACATTCCCGAAATTCCCACGGGAACGGGCACAACTCGGGTAAAACCGCGGGGCGCTGCTAGTAATATATATTTCCTAAAATTAATTAAACCATAAACGCAAAATATCACCCCATTTTCGGGTAATTACGACCAAAATATTTAATAAACTCCCCAAAATTCATAGCAGCGTGAAATAAGTGTGTTGCCAACGCAATCTGACCACATGCGCGGTATTTTCGAATTTGGAACGCGAGTCTACAAATATTCATTAGTTGCAACCCCGCGGTGAAAATTGGCGCGGAAGTTTTCAAGAGATGACAGCTAGTGATGGGTTTGAGGCGTACTCGGGTGAGTTTATCGATATTTTTGTGGTATTTTTTTTATTGTTTTCTCATTTTATGGAATTTATTTAATTTTATTTTTTTATTGTTTTATGTTTCTTATCGTATTTTTTTTTATTTAAATGATGACATAAAATTTAGATGATCATTTTTGTCGCATTCAAAAAGAAAAGAGATTTTATTATAGACTCCTAAATTAATCCCATAATTAATGGTGCCATAAATGTAGTCGGCTTATGTTTTAAACTTGTGGTTACAAAAACTATTTTCACATATTTCCAAAGCAGAATAATTTTATGCTTCTTGTAAGTATCTACATAGTATTATTTTTTATATATAGTAAATAGTAACTGCAATACCACCAAAATATATATATTTTAAATCTATTCGCAAATCACGCCAAATCTAACTCAATACATTTTTTCAAACCTACAAATAGTGTTTTCCGAAAGCTTATCATTTTTTTTAATGGTGTTGTGCAACTTAAAAACGAAAAAAAGTGTCTAAAAAAACACTAGTGTTGTGCGTTATCGACATGACCACTTAACGAATACCGAGGGGTGAAACTTAATATTCATAATGGCACGTTTGTTTTGCCATTTCGCAGTTGTGGCCTCTCCAGCGAGCAGTGAGCGCCCCATTGTGAGCAACTGTCGGATACGAGATGATAACATTTGTTATTAAATCCTAGTTGTATTGTAAATGTTGAAATGAGGATGTTTTAAATTATTGGAGTAATAGATATTATTTTGATGATTTTTTTACTATTAGGACTAAATAAAAAAATAGAGTAAATATAACAGTTGAGTGTATTTTTGTCTCTTCAATATTGGAAAATATTCACATGACATTTTCTTCACTTCATATTTACCTCGTTCTTTAATGAGTTTAAATAACTAGAGACTTTTACGTATTACATTACATTTTTGGGGTTGGTTTAAAAACGTTATAAGTATTTTATGATAAAAAAGTACCATTTTTGAATTTCACTTAGTTTCGTTCGGTCGAATTAAGAACTCTTTGAACTCGTTAATCAGAAACAAGACCGGATCGTGTGTCGTAACATCGCTAGTTGATCGTTTTAGTCAAAGGTTGACACACTGTAGTCTGGATACTTTACTACTACTTTATACTTAACTTTTTATAATAGGGACCTAGGAAAACCCCGATATACTTACCAAGCCTGACAACTTAACTTGCCCTCCAAAACACGATAGAAATGCCACCCATGCAAGTTCAGTGCTAAATTTTATTTATAAGTTGTCATTAAATCCTACTAATATTATAAGTAAATGCTCTTTTATGAAAAAGCTGCTGGACGAACTTGGATGGAACTTCACAGTAACATGGGTTATAAATAGGAATAACACATGGAATACAATTTATCCCCAAATTTCTGCGGGAACGGGTAAACGCGCGTAACACCGCACGGCGCGGCTAGTAAATAGGACACCAAAAATAGCACAGCCACAATCCACATAGCTCTTGTTTAAAGCACCATTATAATTCCAACAAAGACATCCCGCCACAGTATTTACCAGCCAATCACGTAATGGTACAATATTAACGTGATCCCGCCGGTCACTCGCGCCATTACTGTAATGAACTGTCTGCCTTGAGGCCGTTAATTAAATAGAAGACCAGATTCTAAAGCATTTTTCCACGATTTCATTGTAAAAACAATTTTGCTTTCAACAAGCAGTCGTATTTAAATGGCCACTTTTTAATGTGGGGCTTTATTTTGATTGAAATGTGGATCAAGGTGGATTGCTTTTTAGTTTTTTTTGCTTTTTTAAATGTTTTTTTTTGTTCTTTTAATTGTTTTTTTTGTTGAGATTAGGTATGTTGGTTTGATGGTGTAGATTGTTTTTCTTGTGCTTGAGTTTGTGATTTGATTTTTTTAAAAGCCTTTTATAAGTAACAACTCCTTCTCAACTGTACTGATATCTTTGGTGAGATGAGAGTCCTTTGCGCAACAGTGGGACATTTCAGGCATAGGTATTTTATTGTACACTTTATTAACCAGCCAAAATATCTTTATTCTGTTGAATTAGTAGATATAGATAGATTATATTTAAAAACCCAAATTGCTGAAAGGTTTCCGAGGTGAAGCCTCGCGAGTGCTCCGTTGAAGAGTCAACCTTCGACCGAATTAGTTTGACACAGACATAATTTAGGCGTACCTATACTACAGTCGTTGAAAGAAAAATATGGATTTGATGGTTTTTTTTATCATGGGCCTTTAAAGATGTTTAAAGTCTAAAAAAGTAATTTATAATTATTTTTAAATACTTTGACGACAAGTAGATACCTAAGTAATAACCACACTAGAACCACAAAATAGAATTAGAATATTGAATGCGACACACTATTTTCCTTAGTGTAGACTAGGTACACAAAACATACTTAGTACAATAGATCTATGAAGAAGCAGCATAAAAATCATAAGTATTTGTATAACTAAAGTTATATTTTTCTCTTCTCACTGTACTGATATCTTCAGTGAGGTCCTTGCCCTAGTAATAGTACTTAGTAATACCCTGCAGATTATTACTACTTAGCTAATATTGTTTTTTACCTTCAAAAGAGAAAAGCTTGTACTATGGAATTTAAACACAGATTCCATACAATACAGCTACCAACATTTGATGAAAATATCAAATCTTACTTATAATGATCAAATACTTACGAACAAATTAAAAAGTAAAATTAATTGAAGTACAGAAGATATTAAATTCAATATCACAAAGTAATCTTGAATCTATTTTAGAGGCAAATTGGTTGAAGCAAACCTTATGAATTATTAAATATCAATTTTCTTTTATAATATGTACTTACCTAATTATATCGGCGGCGAGCGAGATAGAAACATGTAGATAGAAAGAGAGGGAAGATACTAGACATATCTAATTCTGAACCAATTTAAAAAATACTTATGCCATAAAATAAATAGCTATAGAGATAAAGGAACCGATAAAGATGAATTTACGTAAAAAGCATATTTCTAAAGTAAATACCCTATAACTCAGAGATGAAAATAGCCTATAACCTTCCCGTTGAATGTGGCTATCCAATACAAAAATATTTTTTCAAATCGGACCAGTAGTTCCTGAGATTAGCGCGTTCAAACAAACAAACTCTGCAGCTTTATAATAGTAAGTATAAATTATAGATAGTATAGATGTCCCACTGTTACGGGTATAGGTACCTACGGCCTACGCCTCTCTTCTCATTAAAGATAACAGTGAGGAGGATGAGGTAGACACAAAAAAAACACGAGACAAAAAATAAAAAAATTAAAACCAATCTATTCGTTTAGAAGCTACGATACATACAGACAGACACACAAATAGCACCCTCTTTGCGTCGAGGGGTAAAAAGTGACGCTAATTACGGGGTTAATGGGGTAAAACCGGGTCAGAGGCGTTGCGAGATGGTTGGCTTTGGGTATGCAGGAGTGTGCCATAGTGCAGAGAGCGACGGCATGTAGCAAAATTTTCTAAAAAAACCTTAGAATTATCATTGGAGCTAATGTAAAAATAAATGGTAAGTAAGTTGTTAGAGTTCAATATTCCATTTATGTCTAATTACTGTGAACCCATCCCAAAATCCCCCAATATTATTTTCAAAACTACAGTAGCAAAACAACTGTCGCCGTCGCTTTGAATATAGCACCCCGTCTGCTAGATATACTTAGAACTGTAGACGCCTCCCACAATATGCACATTTTCAAAATTTCTATAGCCACTGTCGCTGCCGCACCTACTATGGCACCCCGTTAGTCAGATGTAAGTACTTCCCAAGGTCGGTCCAACTAATGCAAGATCTCATTACTATTAAATTTAAGACGCTCCTCTATAATCTTTACTACGATAGGATACACCCCCTCATCCCTCCATAATAAATCATAAATACACCATTATTTATTACCGAATCAATTTCACCCACCTACGGCCCGTTTCATTGTTTATTTCAACTCTACGCATATAACTACATACGTACAACAACTTGGATGCTGTAAAAAATACATCTCTTGGGCCCCATTCGCCTTTAAATAAAACAAAAGAGAATACAAAGACATGTCGGTAAAACAATTCCGGAGCTATCGATAACTTTTGTCACATCACTAAAGTTTTTGACAAGCGATTTCACGTCTTATTCGTTTATAATAAAGTTTGGTTTGGTATGAAGGCAGTTGTGCCATAAGTTGTTCAGCGTTGAACGAAACAAAAGTGGTTACATATTTATAAAATGGAATCGATTTTTAAATGAGCCAATGGGTGGGCTCCGTTTGGGAGGCGGGAAAACGTAAGTCCCACCCAACGTTGGTTGTCAGATGAGTGTCTCCCGCGCTTTTTTGCTCATTCAGTCAGTGAACTCTGACTGGAGAAGACGTCTCGCGCGAGCGTGCGTTTATTGAGATTTAAAATGGACACTAATAAGAGAAGCTATTTCGAATAGTTTAGTGTACTTTTACGTACATTTTATGAGCAATAAACCTTAATAGTCGAATACATTGTAAACACTACGATGACAATTTATATTAAAGGTAGATATTTACCGTAAACATTTTACGAGTTTCAATTAAAATTATTACTTGTAATTCATATTTTTATGGGTTTTTTAGTTTATCAGTTTGGATATACTTTGTTGGGTTCCTATTTTTTGATCTTACTATTTCCAAGGCATTGAATTTTAAGACCTCACAAGCCTTAATTTAGTACCGACTTATTCGAATATTTTATTGTAAAAAGCCTGTAATGTCTCACTGCTGAGCGAAGGCCTCTCATCCCACAGAAGATATTATTCTATTTATATTATATAGTTTATTTTTATTATTAATTATTTTAACTTTTACCGACTAAAACGCACACCAAAGACAATATATCTTCTATTTGTTATCTCTTCTGTAGAAAAAGATATATTTACTCTTCTAATACATCTTTTTCTATGTAAATAGAAAAATATGTATTAGAAGAGAAACATGAAGACAAAACCTTTGTCTTGGCATTTAGCCCTACAGAGCTCATTATGTCAAGTTTACGTAGCCTTAAATAACAGTACTTCATATTTTAGAACCAAAAACAACTTAAAAAAATTAGGCAAAAAAAACATAAGTGACAAAAAAAAACTAAGTAAAAAAACAAAAAAAAATCGCCATCGCCAGACCTACCTATTCGAAGTTACTTATTACCTATGTACTAATAATGGAAGTTTTGTTACAAGCTATTATTTAGTGTCACCTATCCCGATGTTTGTCTATAATCAAATCTTTCAAGTTTATGATCCACTTCCCGGTTACCGAATGAGCTGATATTTTGCATACACGTTTGGTCTGGATGACAATGCAACATGATGACAAAAAAATTACAAAATACATATAAAAGGTTGATATTTTTTTTATGAATTTCTTGTAATTTTAATAAATGATACCTATAGGTACTCTAATGATCTACTATCTATGGTACCTATAGTTAAGGGCATTATAGATTGCATGATACTGGCAAAAAAATTACAAGAGACTTATAAAAGATTGATATTTTTTAACACGCTTTTATTAGCTTGGCCTGTATGTATGTATGTATGTACGTATGTAATGAAATCTTTGAACATCATTTTCACCAACTTTCAGAAGTCTGATTAATTTGAAACTTTGCATACGTATCAAGGACCGATGACAATGCAATAATTTAATAACAGTTTCCCATTATTAACACGCTTTTATTAGCTTGGCCTGTATGTACGTACGTAGGTACGAACGTATGTAATGGAATCTTTGAACATCATTTTCACCAACTTCCAGAAGTCTGATTAATTTGAAACTTTGCATACGTATCAAGGACCGATGACAATGCAATAATTTAATAACAGTTTCCCATTTTCCTTAATGGATTTGCCAGATTTACTAAAAAAATATTACTTCATATAAAAGACATCAACGGGCGCTCGCTGTGGGACGGAACGGGAGTTCTGTTTTATTTTACTAAATGGTACTAGACACTAACAGCGTCCCGTGATGGGCCCGTTCCCGTGGGAATTACGGGATGAAAAGTTGCATATAATGTTATATTTTATGGATTTGCCAGATTTACTAAAAAATAAAAAATAAAATTATAGTTTAAAAAAACTAAAAAACACGCTTTTATTGCAAATTGAACTAAAAACTAGAAAATAATTTTTCACCTCAAATCAAAATTATAATAAAATTTAAGTTATTAACACAATGATTCAATTCAGAGTAAAAAAGCGTGGGGTGCATTTTACTGTAGTTCATAACTATCCTCTCATAGATACCAATGATGATTGTAATATTAAAAAACAATATTAAGCACCCCACGCTTTTTACTCTGAAATGAATCATTGTGTTAATAACTTAAATTTTATTATAATTTTGATTTGAGGTGAAAAATTATTTTCTAGTTTTTAGTTCAATTTGCAATAAAAGCGTGTTTTTTAGTTTTTTTAATTTATAAAATATTTTTATGTATGCTATCTTTGGTCTACTTTTTTAACCTACCTATAGTTAAGGAATATAGTAAGTACCTATAGATTGCATGGCACGGTCTGAAACATGTCAAAAATAAAAGCTCCTTAGTATATTTTTTTAAATACATACTTGTCTACTATCTATGATACAGTTAAGGCATGTAGTACAGATAGAGTAAAGATAAAGGTCTATCTAATGCTCGGTACCTACTTGATAGGTAATAACTAGGCAAGAATTAATATTAATCTCGTATGTCGGATTATTATTAATTATTTAATCCAATTTAAAAACTAGATACCTCAAAATTACATAAGAATTTTTTTTTTTATTTAGATGAAAAATAGTCCATAATCCAATTTATGACTAGATACCTCAAAATTATATAAAAAAAAAAAATTTATTTAGATGAAAAATTGTCCATAACCTTCCCGTTGAATGTAGCTATCCATTACAAAAAGAAGTATTAAAATCGGATTTATATTTTCTGAGATAGGCGCGTTAAAACAAACTTTCAGCTTTTTATATTAGTTACTAGCAGCGCCCCGCGGTTTTACCCACGTTGTGCCCGTTCCCGTGGGAATTTCGGGAATATTTTTACATAAAAACCTTCCTCTTGAATCACTCTACCTATTACAAAAAACCGCATCAAAATCCGTTGCGTAATTTTAAAGATACAAACAGACAGACAAAGTGTGCGGCCACAGTGAATGCGCGGTGGCTTACGCGGTGACTTACGCGGTGGCTTACGCGGCGGCGGCGGCGGAGGTGGCCACACTGAGGCGCGAGCTCTAGTAGCGATCAGACGTATATCAGGGGTTGCAAACAATTTTCGATCAACAATACACAACTAGATTTCGGGTCACGTACAAAATCAAAGCTAAAAAATGTCCTCGTGAATTACGTGTGACAGCTTATTTTGTTTACTACCGAACTGACCAAAAAGTTTTAAAACAGTTCGAAGTTCAACCTAATTACAACAATGACACCTAGCAAATCTTCAAATATTTAAAATTACTACTGTCACTTAGAAACGAAAAGACAATATTTAGTGTGAAATCAACCTTAACGACCTACAAATAAAGTATTTTATTCCCGTGTTTACCTTCCTTTCGTTTCGTTTCTTTTAGAAGAACTACAGATGGAATGGAGTCGTGTTGAACACTTAAATAATTTGTAATATGCACGTAAAAGGTTACTTAAAATTATTTATGTTTTGGGCTATCTAGGTTTGATAGTATACATACTTGTTTTCATTACGATTTTTTTGATAAACTTGATAGTATAACTCTGCAAATATAGATCCTAGCGTATATATTAAATAATAATGATCAAACTTACTGTCATTTTTGCTCTAGAGTTGAAAATTAACGAGTTATTTCAGAAAAACTAAAAAAAAATGAACTTAAAACAAGATGGCGGCGAATACTCTACCGGGATTAGTTACAAAATCGAAATTTATAAGTCCAACCACCCCCCCACGACATAAAAAAAAAATCGCCCCCCGGATAAATAAATTATTACTACAAAACAAATCTACTCCATGTTTCTGCTGTTCTGTTTCACAAAATTTGCGCCAACGTTGGCCAAACATTTGTAGCGGTGACTTCAAATCAGTATTTTTTTTCAAAATTTGATATTATTTTGTTTAAAAGCTTAAAATATAACTTATTCTACATGTACTCACAGAAAGTAAGACACTCCGGCCGTTAAATTGTTTTTCCGGCCATTATTTTTGCAACTTTTTTGGCTGTGGTTCGAGGGAACTAAATAAAAGAGTGGCTCACTTTTCAAATGAGACCCTAAGCACCCAGACGTATTATTTGCGCTGACCCGAAATCTAGTGTGTATTGTTGATCGAAGCCATTTTACGTCAAAACGCCGAGCGGTAAGACCACTGGTTTGATACACCTGCCACCCGCTTGCAGTGTTGCCGTTCTAGAGACTTTGTCGCTGGATCTAGCGGAATTCATAAGTGGTTAGCGGCAAAAAAAAATGAGCTAGCGACAAAAATATATTTAGAGACTTCTAGCGGATTTTGAGCCGTTGTAAATGTGACTTTTTTTTCGAAAATATATGAAGAATAATGTGTTTTTTAAGACCACCACTACACCTTAACAACCATAAACATCCGTTCTGGCACAAAATATTCTATTTCAACCCCACAATGTGTCTCGTTCACAATCTTTTTCTAAATAGATAATATACCTGGTTTAATACTTATTCATATTAAGCTATTGCATAGCTTCTATCGCGGGCCTTGAGCGCGGGGACCGAATCCAGAAATTCCGTAACGAAAAAACCTCACGCTCCCCAATAACGCCATCTAGTGATAAAAAAAATAACTATGCAATAGCTTTACCGCGGCAGTCCCCGAGTGCCACACCCACGTCTCTTTTTTTTAGCTGATTTTCAAATGTCCTGCTGGCAACATCCACGTAAAATGATACTAAACGAGAATTCCCCTGTTGTGATTTTTTGAATAAATGTGTTGATTTTATTTTTTTGATATTTTTTGTGAAAAATGAAAATATTTGCCAAAATTAAACGATCGGCGCCCTCTCAAAACCCCAATTTATAAGGCGCGAACTTCGAGATTAGACTTGAACGTCAGCGATAAGATTTAGCGACTTCTAGCGGATTAAAAAAAATATATTTACCAATATTTAGCGGAATTTTTCATATTACTAGGGACTTTTAATTTTGTAGAACGGCAACACTGCCCGCTTGTTAAGTCGCTCGCCGCCTAGGCCCGCACTGTGGACACAACGCGCGGATCGGTGCGTTTGAAATCACCGCGCGCGGAGTCGCTCGGTCTTGTCGCGCTAGGCTTCCGCCTAGTCACTTCAGTATGGACACTTACACGCGTTTCATACGTTTGATATTTCGCGCCCGCCGTCGCCACCGCGCTAGGCCCGCAGTATGGACGCACACAAACAGACGCGACTTTGTTTTATACTATGTAGTGATGAAGTAGTATAGATAATACTCATGCTGAGGCCACACTACCTTACCGTCTACCGGGCTGTTACCGCAATAATTATGACATTAAATTACTGTTTAAATTACTGCATGAACTGGTGTGGTTACACTAGAGTTTACCTAGATATGTCAATAAATTAGGCGGTAAAAATATCCCTTTTTCAAGATGGAGGTTCACTTGTTCCCGCTCCGGACTGTAATGATTTTTTATATTTATTTAGATGGTTTCGGTAGTAATTCATCAAGGATTCTTTTTTCTTTTTCAAATCATCTATCGTACTTGGAAATGATAAATTTTGTTTGATCCGACGCCAGGCATCATTTTGTACACTACGATTTTTATGGTTCTTCTGTCGGGTATCCCAAAGAGACGGTTCGGATTGGAATAATTCCAAAAACTACTCGAGCGCTTTTTCATTTGACCACTCCATGTCGGTCGATACGTGCGTCGCCGGTGAGCTCATATTGCACACTGGACAAACGGTAGTGTGGCCACAAACGCATTAATTACTGCGGTAATCTTCTTTGATGTGCGAAAAAAGACCGCCACCGGAGCTATTGTCTACCGCCATTTGCCATATTGATTGGCATTGTAAAATTATGGCCATAAATCGTGGTTACACCTAGGTATTGTTTAAGTTATGGCAATAATTATTGGCATATCACGGTAGTGTGGCCTCAGCAACAGACAGACACACATAAACTTACAATTATTAATCAAACCAAGTATCGATTATATTTTAATCGATATCTAATTTAAAAATGGCGTCCAATAAATCTTCTGCCTTTTATAAAAACATTAACCCAAAACCTTCTTCACGTCATAACCAAATACCATAGACAAACGAACCGGATTTGCATATTATTATTCCAAGCTATAAGTATATGTATTAACAAAGCAAATAGTTACCTTCATGAATGGTTGGCAATCTATAACAATTAATACGGCACTCAAAAACGAACAATAAATTACAAAATTCTGCTACAGTTGTAAGCAAATAAAAAAAAACTCGATATCGTTGTCCACCGCTTTGGAATGTCTATGGCCTCACATTTTTTTTCGAACCTTTTTAAATATTCAAATCGAATCACCCAAATTAAGTAGCCATAAACGGAATCAGCTTCCAAATTTGAATATTTCATTCGTGCCAGTACGCGCGCTTTGATTTGTGTGCGACCTGTGTGTGTGCGCTAGTGATGGGACACGCTTTTATAATATTATCACTAACAAAAATTTTAGACTTACCTTCCACCCATACTGACTAGACTAAACTGATTCAACTAATAGAGCCACCCATCCAATATCCTACTAATCTTATAAATGGGAAAGTATGTGAGGATGGATGTATACCTATATGGATGTACAAGTATGTTTGTTGCTCTTTCACGCAAAAACTACTGAACGTATTTGGATGAAACTTTACAGTAATGTAGGTTATACATCAGAATAACATATGGGATACATTTTATTCCCAAATTCCTGCGGGAACGGGTACAACGCGGGTAACACCGTGGGGCGCAGCTAGTATCCCAAATACTTAATTCAAAATCAATAGTTTAACAGTTAATGCCATTAAATAACATTTTATTCATTAATCACCTCAATAATTAGCTTAAAAACAACAGATTATAAAATAACAGACATTTAAGACAACTAACTGATTTTAATTAGCATCAAAATTAATTAACGAACACTTTAATTGAAATAGAGTCATTGTTTAAATGCAGTATTGTGCGACTTTGATTTATCTTAGCACGCAATAGTTATAGTAATTTACAGATAATGATAATTATACCTTTAAGTTTGTTCGTAGTAATGAAAATCTAATAAGTACGTAAAATATTTTACAGACTGAGGTCCCGGGTTCGATTCCTGGGTCGAGCGAATACATATTTCCTACTTTTCAAACATGGCTCGGGTTTGGGATTACCAACAACCCGCATTAGGCAAGTGTGGTGATTACTTCCAAATGCGAGCCATGTTTGAAAATTATTTTGAAAAAATGTAGCCACTTATTTCCCACTGTTGGGCAATGATCCCCCTAATTCTCACTTATTATCACTATTACAGACAGAAATGGTCTATCAAACTATAAACTAAAAATAATAAAATATCGATAACCGAGCCCAGTCCCATCACTACACCTTTTGTCGCAGCGCACCGCGCGTTGATAAGGAAACATTTTAAATTAGTAGTAGAAGAGAGAAATATTATAAAATTTTGTTGTATATTTTTGTTATTTGTATTTTATCGGGCGCTCACAAAACGGGTAGCCGCTACCTTCGGAGATAATATATAAATTATATCATTTCTCATTGCGACAACCTTAACGGACGTAAAAAATGGTCCGCCATTGAGTTCCAGGTTTGACTTTTGCCGCGGTTTTTATTCGTTTCCGGCCGGATTCCATATCGAACACGCGTTTGAATATGGAACGAATTTTGTTTTTTGTTTATGATTCGGTTTTGTTTTTTTTTAGTTATTTGTGTTCGGATCATTAATTAAGTTAGTTCTAAAAATGTTATTTTTTATTTTTAACTGACTTCAAAAATTGGAAATTCTCAATGCAGTTGTTAAGTAGATCTATACCTATCTATATAATTATTCTTAAGTGAAATGAAAGTCTTTTGCCTAGCTGTAGGACATTATAGGCTAATACTTGGCATTAATTCCAGTCAAGACGAAATTCGGTGACCGAACTAGCTTGAAACTAGTTCGGCGACCGAATTAACTAACGACTTCATACTATAATCACGCCTACGACATGTCATAGATTCATTAATAGTTACTATTGATTGTGACACAGTTTCATCAATAGTTAGTATCGATAGTCACTACATAGTTTAAAACAAAGTCGCTTTACGCTGTCTGTCCCTATATGTATGCTTAGATCTTTAAAACTACGCAACGGATTTTCACGGATTTTCACAGAGTAATTCAAGAGGAAGGTTTATATGTATAAAAAAAATCCCGAAATTCTCACAGGAACGGGGACAACGCGGGTAAAACCGCGGGGCGCTGCCAGTAATAACTATAGCAAGTACTGTCACAGAATAGATGACAGTTAGTACGAGTAATATGGACCACCGTCTGAAGAACTGGGAGGTGTGAAATATGGATGAGGCATGTTAATGTCTTCATTTAATTATAGAAAGTACGTCCTAATAATTATTTTATTTAATCTGTTTGTAAGTGCTTGGACTGGTAAAGATTTTTTTATTTTTACAGGTTGTTTGTATTGGAATCCTGAAAATCCTACTGAAAAATGGTCCTTTGTAAAGTACATATACGCATCGTAATAAAATATACTTGACATAAAATGAAACATATTCTTTAATAATTTATTATGAAGACCAAATAGGTTTTTGCCAAAATGTCCACTTTAAATGACACTAGTACGAACTATCACAAATAACAATAAGGGCGCTCTCAAATTATGCGTTTCGTGTCGGACCGCTGCGGTGCCGAAGCGGTGCGTTTGTCGTATTGTGTACGTACGCTCGTGTGTTTTCATACAAATCGAGCAGCTCGGCAACAGTGCGTAATAAAATTATTTCGCGGTACCGACGCCGCACTGTTGCCGTGCTGCTCGATTTGTATGAAAACACACGGTCGTACGTACACAATACGACAAACGCACCGCTTCGGCACCGCAGCGGTCCGACACGAAACGCATAATTTGAAAGCGCCCTAAGTATCGATGCAACGTGCAAAAAGGTGTTTAAGGTGTATCCCTAACGACATTACAAGACTATACACTTCACAATCATTTTATTGTTAAAAAAAAGTCCTTTATAAAGTACATCACACTTCATGTTCAAAGTATCATATCCATCACTCATTTTCGAATATCCATGTACTTATTAAGGGACATAAAACCCGGTCCGCGCGGTAAAGTATAAATAACCACAAAATATCATAAATTTATACACAGAATGCATTGAAAACTAAAAAAAGTACGTATTTAACTTATATCTTACTTTTGTGAAGCCGACTTTAAGGTGCACGACAGAAATATGTGGATACGACTTCTGTGGTTATTGTTCTATATAATTTCATTACCCGACTTAAAAAAAATAAGAGCATCTTTGTTCGACAACCTTTATCTCAGTCCTGTCGATTGAATTAACCGACTTCAAAAAAAGCAAGAGATTCGCAATTAGTGTGTATCTATTACAGTTTTTACAATTTAATAAATACATATTTAAATTTACGTCTTCTGTGAACAATTTCATAATATCTATCGGCAAAGGCATTGATATTGTTTGTTCGGAGAGTAACCTGTTAAGTTGTGGCCTCGCATCTCACTGAAGATATCAGTACAGTGAGGAGGATCATCTCGTTTTTCAACGATTTAAAAAAGATATCGCGAAAACAATCTAGCTTCTTTAAATTCTGGTTTACAGACAAATTATGAGTTTATGAGTTAATATTGTAACAAATGTAAATAAATGTGTTGATTTTAATTAAGTATGAAACATAACTTATAAGTAAAAAAATAACCCGTTCGTATTAAAACATAATTTGTGTTAAATATTTTGAATAACGAAAATCAAATTTTCCATGTGATACAGAGATAAGATTTAGGCCGGGATTCCTCTGTCGCTGACGTCGGTCGCGTACCGTCAGTCGCGTAGCGCGCTGACCATCAGCGCCAATGAAAACATCCGTAGTGCGATACTGACCGCTCCACGGTACAGACGTCTCCAAGTGGATTTGTTGTGGATTTGTGAAGCGGAGTTTGAATTTGGGATATTATTATGAACCCGTTTATAAATTGTTTAGTTGCTGCAGCATACTTACGCAAGCGGAGACGGCGTCAATATAGAAAAAAAAGATATCACATTCACCCAATTGTTGCTGATAGGGTGACGAATGGTGAATTTTCTACTATATTTGAAAAGCTACGTCAGGACGAGGAAAAGTTTTTTAATTATTAATAACTTAATAATTAAAAATAAATAAAATATAATGAAAGTAATAACTTTTATGGGCGACTGTACGCGCGCGTGCCGACGGTCGGGAACAGAGGAGGACGCTCATAGCGTTCTATAGCTCGTCAGTCGACCGACGAACGCGGCGCTGACGAGCGAGACCGATGCGCGTCATCAGCGGCGCGTAGCAACTCGCGCGCCGCTGATGTCAGCTGCTTCAATGAACATAATGTATATTCGTACGCGCGACCGACATCAGCGACAGAGGAATCCGGGCCTAAAGGAGATGATTCAAATTCAAAAATTAAAGTGCCGGCCAGTGAAAAAAAATATTTTTATCGTATGGAAAATGATGTTTTAAATATTTTTTATCAAGACGGTAAATGTCTACGACCAACTTTTGAACCCTATAGGCGATATCAAAAATCATAAATGAGCATATCAATATATCATCAATATAAATAATTGTAATAAACTATAAACAACGCTAGATCGCCTTCATATGCTTGGAACTACCTGTTTGTTCTATATATGCATAAGCCCATAATTGAATACATTCTATATCTTTACAAAAACTACAATAAGCAAGTGTAGTTAGACTTATGTACGTTAGGTACAGTGTAAACTCTTACGAATCTCAAGGGACCGAACATTTTTTTATCGTTGATTTCTATATCAAATAACTTTAAAAAAATTGATCATAGCTTTTAGTTGTCAAAAGAAAAAATGTTTAGAATGTCATTCCCTAAAATATACATACATTTTTTTTTGTTGGCCGGCACTTTTTTTTTGGGTACTTTTTGTATGCAACTTGAATCATCTCCTTTAATTATTTATAAATATTGTTATGATAAAACTAGCATCGCCCCACGGTTTTACCCACGTCGTGCCGATTTCCGTAGAAAATTTGGGATAAAAATAGCTTTAATCTTACCTGTTGAATGTAGCTACCCAATACAAAAAGAATTATTCGAATCGGACGGATAGTTCCTGAGATTATCGCGGTTAAACAAGCTAAAATCAAACTCTATAGCTTTATTATCACTACATAGTATAAAACAAAGTCGCTTTCCGCTGTCTGTCCCTATGTATGCTTAGATCTTTAAAACTACGCAACGGATTTTGATGCAGTTTTTTAAATAGATAGAGTGATTCAAGAGGAAAGTTTATATGTATAAAAATTCCCGAAAATACCACGGGAACGGGCACAACGCGGGTAAAACCGCCGGCCGCTGTACTAGTATTAGTAGATATAGATGTTAGATAGATAGATACATTTTGATTGAATCCTATTATGTAAAAACATTTAATTTTAATTCAAAATAATAAATATTTGAATAATAAAACAATTAAAAGTTTGCTAAATATTCATATCCATACAGTTCTATCGTTCATTAGTCGGACAAAACCAATGACATTTACCATAACTACTTGAAATATTCTTACGATACATATCACCTAAACATCACGGGAAAATGAACCTTTTGATCCTAGCTTTAAAGCTCAAAATAGCGTAAATAAATTTTAGTAGTTAAGCCCTTTTAATGGGTGTGAAACTTATGACATTTAGAAATGTACGTAGAAATTTGAATTTCGATTCGAACGACAAATAAGATTTCTAGTTGGGACTCTGTCTAATTAATTTATACCCAGTTTCAGAGCAACTTTGTTATGATTTTAGTAAGTTATTAAAGTGACAAGGTACTAAGTCGTCAACTTTTATCTAAGTTACATTTTTAACTACCGAATAGGTCACCTTTGAGATTGGTTTCGAAAAATAAAAAGTATTTTTTTAATAAAATTATTGAGACTCTAAGTTGGGTGACACATTTTTAACCGACTGTTGGAAAGGAGGTAATTCTTAGCAAACTCCATTAATTTCATACTTCTTTTGAACTGTTTGGTAAAGTGTTACATTTTTACCGACTTACAAAATAGAGGTTATATTTAAGGCAGAAGTTTTGTGTGATTCTTGCTTTATACAGGTTTTAAAATGTTACTTAATATATCTCAGTCTAATTTATTAATTCATCAAAAACGGCGTGGCCTTTTTAAAGTACCTAACTAGTCGTTCATATAATATTTTGAGAGTAAGAAAAGTATGCACAAATAAATATAATTTTAAATTAAACTCAACCAACCTCAAACTTACCAAACCAAAGACATCAACACTTCTATAAAAAAAACTTTAAAAACGTAATCTAATAAAACCATGAGCTTAATTTTATAGTCTATGAAAGTTTTTTCTTAATCCTATAACGATGGCGGAGCCCGGTAGCCTTAGTTTATGGCCCCTATATCAATTAGGACGGAATTATTATATTTATGCCACGATAGGCCGTAGGGCCATTTTGAAATGACGCTATTACGAAACTCTGAATAACTTGGAGTTAACCGACTTTGAAAAGAGGAGGTTCCTAGTTTTTTGGGAACTTTTCTAAAATGTACCTTGGTACCTCATGCTTACTAACTTGGAGTAAACCGACTTTAAAAATGGAGGGTCCTAGTTTTTGGGTACATTTTTAAATTATATTACTTCATACTTACGGTGTGGTTTCACATTTAAGCGATACCAAAAGAATATTGTCGTTGTAATAGGTAAGTTATCGAGTAGGTTAATGGCCAACCCTGGTGTTGAAGTTTAGACCGCCTAAAGGCGTCCGGCTGGGTCCAACGGTTGAAATAACCGAGGCCGACAAAATTTATTTTTAAAGCACGGTAGCGCCCAAACCGAAATGTCATTTTCAGTGATGAGATGACCTTAAAAAGTATGTCATTTGAAAAGGTCATTTTTTTCTAAAACTTTTCATTTTATTAAAAAAAATAGACAAATCTCATGAAAAATGGATTTTTATCAAAAACAGTATAATTTTTTAAAACACTTGAAACTTACTCGGTATTATTTTAATTAAAAAAGTGGCAATTCTCATAAAAAAGCAATAAGTGCACTTTTACAAAAAAATAATTAACTCTCTATTTTTAAAGTCGGGTTATCAGTAGGTCCTATTGAGTACTAGATTTTTTTAAAATAATAAGTACTTGACTATAATCACGACTCGTGGGACATAAGTGACATTACAGCTATTTTAACATTCATAGTACATAGGTGTAAAAGTTTTTTAAGTGCAATAATAACTAGGTACCTAACTGTATTTAAACAGGGAAATAAACTGGTTATCCCAATAGATGTTAAGCTACGTGCCGCTTGGGTATTACTTGGATGGGTGGCCGATACTGTATTTCTATGTGAAAGCTATCTATCAGATTTTATTATAGAAATTATCTACCTTAAAGCTTAGATTGGGTGTAAAAATATAAGTGAAACAGATTCTTTTTTTCGTAAAAAAATAAACGAAGAACGAAAAAAAAATTTAAGATAATAAGACTATGTAACCTTTTTATTAAAAGACTTCTTGAAATAGTTCCTAATTCAAATAATGCACTTTTCCCTCTAATTTGTCAATGTGTTCTTTGTTTAAATTTGACATTGTATTGTTGGAGTCAATAGAGGGATTAAAAAATAAGATCCGGTTTATAATTATTTGTGTTTTAACAAGAAAGATTAATATAAAATACGAAACTACTGTGAAATTGTTAATGCCTTTGTTGTTTAAACAATAGCTTTACCTATTTAAATTTTTGTGTTTAATTATTTTTTATTGATTTCTGCTTCTGAAAATTGTGTGTAAAATAGAATTAAAAATGTCTTTTTAATTTAAAAAATCAATTTCATAGTAAAAAAAAAACATTCTTAAATTATTTCTATAAGGTATTTAAATAGCAAATTTTACTACAGAATAAAGGCTTTTGCTCACTGAAGCTATCAGTATAGTAATCAGGCCAACATGAGGGGTATTCACCGTGCTAAAGATATTGGAAAATTTAGGTATAATACTTGATTTATTTTTAAAACAGTTAGGTACATGGCATTATATTTTTACATTTTCCATTCACCAATTGTTTTAACCCCTGTCCAAAAACAACTGTAAAACAGACTTTATTCCAAATTCATGATAAATCAATAAAGATACCTCAAATCTCGAAACAATATTCAATAAACAGCGCGTGCCTTGACACACCATCAGGGACCACCTACCACCAACACCCACTACTAGTAATTTACGAAAATAGACAATAAAAAAATGTAAATAAAAACTCGTATTTTTTCTTTTTTACCTGAAAGTTGCCGGTGGGAGGGGGTGGGAGGCGCGAGGGGCGCGCGCGCGGCAGTCTGCCTCCGACACCCGACCGGGGCGAAACACACGACCGTTCATTCACTCACGTGTTTCATTATCTGTGCAATAAACTAGGCCTACTAGATTTAACAACATTACATCGAAAAAAAATAGTTAATTCTTTTTTTAATTGTGCAGACTTTTTATTTTCACGAACTTTGTTTTTTTCGATTATCGTGTTTGAAATTTTAATCGATAAGATTAGCAGTCGTGTCGTGTACGTGTTGGTGATTGATCGTTCGATAAAATTAACTAATTTTAAAAATTAATAGTGATATTTTTATCAGTGCTTCGAGAAATATTTCGTTTGGATTTTGACGATAAAGGGTAAGTTTTTTGACATTTTTATATACGTTTTTTTACCATGAAAACCGGCGAGGTAATGTTTTTTCGTTTTTTTTATATATACCCATTAAATACAGTCGGCAATTAGGCCTAAAGGTCATTGACACGGTATAAAATATCGATTACCCACAAATGAAAATATATAACTCGCAATTTCAGAATTATAATTTGCTGTTAAAATCTTTGCTTTTCTACTTATACGGTTTAATACGCAACTAAATTAAACTAAGTATAATAATGGTTTCATAAATTATATTTTAATGTGAATTGAAGAACATATTTTTTTTTATGTTATAAAGTATTTTTGGGGGTAGATGTGAAATAATGTGATTCTATAAATAAAGTAAGTGATCAATGTTATAGCTAGGCTTTATGACAAGATACTTTTAAAAAAGGAAAAGTCTACGTTAATACTTTTGACTTGAAAAATATTATAATAAGTGGTTACAAGCTACCAAAAAAGTTATTTAATGTAGTAAGTACATAATATAAATTATATATAATTTTTTTATTATTTTATTATTTTATTGTTTTTTATTTATTTTATAACTCAAAGATATTTGCTAGCGTCACAACTTTTATATTCATTTATTTTAATGATCATTTTTCGGCGATTAAACCTTAGAGGGTTAATAAAAGATTAAACATTTGTCAAACTCAAATATAGAAATTCAGTTAAACGTAAATCATAGTCTACTAAATAAAATAACAAGTATAACAGTAAGAAAATAAATAAGAAACCATTCTATTGCTGTTTTTACATTTTTATTCTATTTTAAACGGTAAACCAGTAGCCGTCGCACCGCAACACGGTAATAGAATCTAGATTCTATAGTTACGGTATTAGAATCTAGATTCAATTCGATTGTATTCTTTTTTTGGGGCAATATCTAAAAATACACGAAAAGGTGACGTTAGAAAACGATAATTTTGTTTTTTTGTATTTTCTATGTGACTAACGAATCAGTTTCGGTTCTATAATATTCTATATAAATTTCTAGAATATAGATTCTATAATACTCTCCATTTAATTTGAGCTAATATTAAGGTTGGGTCTCACTAACGGTGTGAATTAGTCCTGTTATTTTTTTAAATATAAATTCATAGGTTTTTTTATTAAATAAATAAATAAATATACCTGGACAAATTCACTCACGGTTAATTAGACCCAAACTAAGCTCTAAGCTTGTAATATGGAATCTAACTTACTGATACTACTACATATTATACATACACAAATACTTTATAACAATATATAATTGAAATCCAGACGTCGTCGCCAACAACTATGTCTTTACATATTGTTGACTCCGGGCGGGAATCAAACCCGCAACCCCCGACACAGTAAGCGCTCTCACTGCCACTGTGCCAACGGGCTTGTCGATTGTATTATTTAATAATTTTTAAAGGTGATTAAAATAAACGAATATCTGTCCGTTTAACGCAGTGTAGGGCAATACCTTCTCGTTGTAAAATTTTCTCAAATGTCAGGACAGAAAGATATAATACTACACAACACAGCGTTTTGTTGAACAAACACTTTTATTTTTAATTTGGTGATGGGGGTTACGTTCTGGCGATTTCATAACGGAATTTAGGTATTATAACTTTACCTTAACTTAAACTTAATTTCATGGTAAATTGGTCACCTTTTGCTGAAATTATTTCAGGTTTAAATTCATATCATGTTCATTTCTAACGTGTTATCTTAAGAGTTGGTTCCGTTGAGCGAATTTACAAGCTACCGCCGACTTCAGTACAACACAACGCAATGTCAAATTTCAATTGCTTTGTCTTTCGAATGAGCTGACTCGCAATAGTAATATAGCTACTTATTCATTTAAGGACCCTCAAACAAACAAAAACATATAAAAATGAGTTCAGTAATTTTACCGTAACAGAAAAGATTCATATCCTCGTATATTACTCGTATATTAACATCTATCTATACTAATATTATAAAGAGGTAAAATTTGTAAGTTTGTTTGTTTGCATGTTCGAGGTAATCTCAGGAATTATCGGTCCGATTTGAATATTTTTTTTGGTATTATATACCTAGCCACATTCAACGGGAAGGTTATAGGCTATTTTTCATCCCGAAATTCCCACGAGAACGGGTACAACGTGGGTAAAACCGCGGGGCGCTGCTAGTAATACATAAAGTAGAAGAGTTTGTTTTTTTTATAATTTGAACACTCTAATCTCAGAAACTACCCATCCGAATTTAATAATTATTTTTGTAATGGATAGCCACATTCAACGGGGAGGTTGTAGATTATTTTTCACCCCTAAATTCTTACAGAAACAACGGGTAAAACCGCGGGGCGTTGCTAGCTTATAATATCACCGCCACGTCGGGTGACCTACCCTAATTTCAAATAAATACAATTTCACCATTGCTCCCATTATCAATATTTCATCCCTTAAATTCTATTGAATGTGTCCACGTGTAAGGGAGGGCATGATAAAGGGGTGTGAAATATTCTATTAAGAAAATGAGTTCAATTTGTGACCCCATTTTATTGTGTATATAGCTTACTGTTTGTTACATTATGTGGGACGAAATCAAACATTAGTACTTACTGTATTTTTTACAATTAAGTAGGTAGTAGTCGTTACATGAGCCATGTCAGAGGCCTTTGGCGGCTCAATAACTCTGACACCAGGATTGGTCAGGTTGACCATCCACTCGATGAAGAAGGAGAATTAAGTAGGTTAGTGGCCAACCCTGTTCGGAGTTTTTAGACCGCCTAAAGGCCTCCGATATGATCGGACGATTAAAACTACCGGGACCGACAATTTAATGTTCCCTCTGAGGCACGGTAGCGCTCAGATAGAAATTACCATTGTTACAATTTATTGATCTACACTGTGTTTTCAGTATGACTAGCAACAGCCCGTGGTTTTAACCGCGTTGACATTTGCCGCAAAAAGGTTAAAGAGCATAGGGTACCTCTTTTCAAGATTATTATTCGGTAGGTAATTTTAGGACAACAAAAATATTCTATGACGATAAAAAACTGCCGCATTTGAAATATACGCTTTAGGAAATACTAATTGTTAGCTTATAGGTACTAATATTATAAAGAGAACTCATTTGTAATTTTGTTTGTTTGTATGTTCGGACTAATCTCGGGAATTGACTGTCCGATTCGAATAATTCTTTTTTTAATGAATAGCCATGTTCAACGGAATTCAAAGCTATTTTTGATCCTGAAATTACCACACTTTACGTTTCAATTTCGAAAGACAATCCCATAGCGTTTTCGACTAGCTTTTTTAAAAACTATAAGCTTTAAAGCTAGTCATCATCACTCGCTGGCACCGTGGCATCGTGATCCGGGTGGTATCTATACTTACCACCTACTGATGGTGGTATGGTGGTTCCCAGTTGGCACACCAACATTAATCTGCACATAATTACCCCCTACGGCTTTGTGGCTACTTAAATAAGAAACTAATTAAGTATCCACAATAAATTATGCTCAAAGTCTAGCATTATATTATCCACTTAGGGTTTCAATATTTATTTATTAAACTAGCAGTGCCCTGCGGTTTAACCTAGCTTGTCACCGTTAGATAGGAATACAAATTTAGTATAATGTACATTATAATAGTTTTTCGGGAGTTTCTCTCTTTCTCACTCTTTTTCTATCTCTCTCTACTAGTAAAAAATTGTGTTCCCGTTTACTCTTGTCTAATGGTGAAAATATCTTAAAAGCCGGCAAGCAGTTTTGAGATTACAATGAGTGGCACCCCTGCCACAATGACTAGAGATAAAAGTAAAGCCTGCAAATATCCCACTGTAGGTCAAAAGCTTCTGAACTCACTGAAATTATCAGTACAATGAGAAGGATTAGGTGGGAATTATAATCACCATTTAACAAGCGATATATTTTTGGAAATAGCTTAAAATATTGTAATGTAGAGATGGGTACTAATGTACCAATGTATAAGTAATATTTGATTTTTTTTTTCAAAAATCGCTCATCGTATCGCTTGTATAGTCTGTAGCGGACATGATCAGACGCACCGGGGGACTTTTTTATAATTGAGGGTTATTAACGAGAAATCTAAGTTTAATTAATCCTACTTACCTATATTATAAATGCGAAAGTTTGTGAGGATGTATGTATGTTTATAACTCTTTCATGAAAAAACTACAGAACGGATTTGGATGAAACTTGACAGTAATATAGGTTATACATCAGATTAACACATGGGATTCATTTTATATCGAAATTCCCATGGGAACGGGTACAAAGCAGGTAACACCGCAGGGAGCGACTAGTGGATAATTAAATAGGCAATTTTAATACCTGTCTTAGCGACTAATACCTGTGTAAATCAGTTTTAGAGCTAATTTAAAATTTGAATTGATAGTTAGTTACTTAGTATGACTTTTATGATGTTCCGATTTGACACGAGTTTAATGAAATTGGATAAATTAAATGCCCTAACGCCAGAAAGGATATTAAAAGTGAGTACTGAGAACGCCATGATACAAAGAGGGACAAAAGCAAATTTTAGAATTTTTGTTAACTAAAATTTGAGGTTTATCTCTAAATCTAAATCTCTTTAAAAAGGTTTTTTAATTCTTGGTCACCGTCATCCGCCTGAGCTATACAATTGTTTTAAATATATTAATCTATATATATAAAATTCAAAGTCCTGACTGACTGATAATCAACGCACAGCCTCAACCGCTACACCTAGTAACATCAAATTTGGCAGGGAGGTTCTTCAAGTGACGTAAGTGCACACTAAGAAAGGATTTTCGTAAATTCCTACGGGTACGGGCTCAACGCGGGCAAAGCCGCGGGGCGCTGCTTATTTTAATTTAAAACTTATCTCAACGATTTTTAACATGCCTTACATGCAGTACATATTTTAAAACATGTTTATTTTTCTCTATGCATTTTTAAAAGACCTCAAAAAATCTCAATTTGTACACAGATGAGTTTCAACCAATCTCAAAAATCAAAACAACACCAAAAAAACGACCATCAACCAAAAACGTTAAATCTATATCATTTCTCAACAAAGGTACTTTATATTCACCTTACATTTCCGGGATATTATTATATGAAGCGGGGAATGATAAAACATCTTAAGGGTAGCCTCGAAGGGGCGGGGCGGGACAAACCACGCCTACCCCCAATTTATGGGTTTCGCGAGTTACGTCGTTGCGGGTCGGGGTGGCCGAATGACGGAAAAATTAAATGAATAATTATTTTTCAGAACGTTCTGCAGTAATTTAGATTTTTGGATTGAATGGTTAAGGAAGTTTGAGAGATCAATTTGTATCAAATTTATTGTAGAAACACGAGAATGAAAACAGTAGTCAGGAAACAAATTATTGAAGTATCATGGAAATGAAAGCTAATTTCGTCATGATTTTAATCCTGGCGTCCTGAAACCTGTCGCCGTCCCGCGGTGTTATCCGCGTAGTTCCCATTCCCGGCGGAATTTCGGGATGAAAAAAGCCTATAACCTTCCCGTTGAATGTGGCTATCCATTACAAAAAGAATTATTCAAATCGGATTGTTAGTTTCTGAGATTAGCGCGTTGAAACAAACAAACTCTTCAGCTTTATTATATGTACTAGCAGCGCCCCGCGGTTTTACCCGCGTTGTACCCGTTCCCGTAGGAATTTCGGGATGAAAAATAGCCTATAACCTTCCCGTTGAATGTGGCTATCTATTACAAAAAGAATTATTCAAATCGGTTCAGTAGTTTCTGAGATAAGCGCGTTTAAACAAACAAAACAAACTCTTCAGCTTTATAATCTATATATATAAAAGAAAGTCGTGTTTGTTACACTATTTATAACTCGAGAACGGCTGAACCGATTTGGCTAAAAATTGGTGGGGAGGTAGTTTAGAACCAGGAGACGGATATAGGATACTATTTATTCCGTATTTCCTACGGAAACGGGTGCGCTGTGGGTGAAACCGCGGGGCACAGCTAGTATTAGTATAGATTAGTATAGATATAGATACGGCCAATTAACGTTTGTCTGTAGGGTCGTCCCTAACAAACCTAATTAGACTAGTAGCGTGCCGCGGCGCCGGTCGATATGCCCAATTATATTCCACCTTTGAAGATAATAGGGGGATTTGGTGTTTTCGCTCGATGTATTTTTCAAATTTGATTACCTGTGATATTATCTGTGTGATGAACAGACAAACATCAAGCATTGTTCTTTATATAGGTATTAAAAAACCGGCCAAGTGCGAGTCGGAATCGCGCACGGAAGGTTCCGCATCCGCACTTTAAAAAAGGGCAAAAAATCACGTTTATTGTATGGGAGCCCCCTTAATTATTTATTTTATTTTATTTGTAGTATTTGTTGTTATAGCGGCAATAGAAATAAGTACATCATCTGTGAAAATTTCAACTGTCTAGCTATCACCGTTCTTGAGATACAGCCTGGTGACAGACGGGCGGACGGACGGACAGCGAAGTCTCAGTAATAGGGTCCCGTTTTTACCCTTTGGGTACGGAATCCTAAAAACAACCATAGATTTAGATAATAAATTTGTAGAAATGTAGTAATCTATAATCCTCGGTGGTCTAGTGGTATGTGCACTCGCCTGCCAAGACTGTCCCGGGTTCAATCCCCAGGTCGAGCGAAGACACCCACAATATCCCCCTGCCGGCCAAAGGTCTCTCACTCAAAATATCAGTACAGTGAGGAGGATGTCGTAACACCACTCTTGCCTACTGCTACTGCGGGTTGGTGATCTCAAACCCGAGCCATGTTTGAAAAGTAGGAAACATGTTTTCTCTCGACCCGGGAATTGAACCCCACTCAGTCACAACAGGCGAGTATATACTATAAGACCACCGATGTGATTTAAGGATATTTGACATTTAACTATGAATTCAGACAAAAGAAACATAGCATTTTATATCAAAACTAGCTGCGAATTTCGGGATGAAAAATAGATGTTGTCCGATTCTCAGACCTCCCCGATATGCACACAAAATATTATGAGAATCGGTCGAGCCGTTTCAGAGGAGTTCAACCACGCACCCCGTGACACGAGAATTTTATAATTATATTTAGAAATATCATTAAAAACGCGCGAATCAAAACCATAGACAAAAAATCCGGCGTCCATTTTGTATAATTTATGCAGTGTTTACAGCCCAATTGAATTACCAATAAAAATAGACCAGAGAGAATATGGCGTCCTATAGACCACGGTTTAAGGGTGCTGTTCCACTATCGCTACGAGCTAGCTGTGCGAGAAAGATGCGTAGCTGAACAACTCTAATGTTCCCGCGGGAATTTTGGATAAATTTTATCCCATGTGTTATTCTGATGTATAACCTAGGTATATTACTGTAAAGTTTCATTCAAATCCGTTGAGTAGTTTTTGCGTGAAAGAGTAACAAACATACATACGTACATCCTCACAAACTTTCGCAATTATAACATTAGTAGAATAGCTCAGTCAAAGCCTTTTCCTCCAGTGTTGCTATGTACACCTATGAATATAATTCTGGATATAGTGACGTAGCATAGCACATGTCTGATGGAAGGCCCTAATTAATCTCCCAATCGAAGTTTCCAATTAACGTGATACTAAATAACTAAGCTATGAAAATTAATTAGTAATACGTAACTAACAACGTTTAGGATTAATTAATTTGGATATTTAAACGTGTCGTCTAATTTTACTATCTGTGGTTTGGGACAGACTATAAATTGACAGTTGGCTGAATGAAAAGCGATCTTTGCTGTATGGATTTTAAAAAAAAAACGTTTGCCGCGAAAATGTATGAAGTAAATGAGTTGCCAACTAACCAACTTTATTACTAACTAGCAGCGCCCCGCGGTTTTACCCGCGTTGTGTCCATTCCTGTGGGAATTTCGGGAAGAAAAATAGCCTATTACTCGTGGATAATGTAGCTTTCGAATGGTGAAAGAATTTTTTAAAACGGTCCGGGAGATTTTGAGCCTATTCATTACAACCAAACAAACAAAGTTTTCCTCTTTATAATATTAGTGTAGACTAGCAGCGCCCCGCAGATTTACCCGCGTTGTGCCCGTACCCGTGGGAATTTCGGGAAATTTTATACATATAAACCTTCTTCTTGAATCATTCTATCTACCTATTAAAAACCGCGTCAAAATTCGTGCAGTAGTTTTTGAGTTTATCGCGAACATACAGACAGACAGACAGACAGCCGCGGCCGGGGACTTTATTTTATAGTATGTAGTGATTCTAGTGATGTTTTATTTAACATTAATAAATTAATAATAACACATTGACGGCGATTTACACTATCACTGCAATAATTGTATTAAGGCGATGCTAATTCCCAATACAAATTGTAAAACCCAGATTTTGGTGAAAATACATAAAATAATTTGTAAAATATAATCTAAATACTGTAAATAACAATTTAATCTCACAATTTAGGTGTATTAAGTTGTAGTTTTTACATTTTATCACTTTGATTTTTTTTATCTAAATTACAAAAATGATTTGATAAAATGCTGTATTATTTTTTAGATAAGCTGGGCACTTGACATGTTGATTTCAATCGCAATTGATTATTGTTTTCACAATGTATTTTTTTGTTTTATACTAGTTAGGGTTACTGAATTTACTTGGAAACAAAATGTGAAAAAAAAAAAATTATGAGCAAAAAACTAATGCGCAGTTTTTACATGCATTTTTTACTATCTAGCCAGAACGTAATTAAGTTGTTAGCTCGAGTAGGTCAGTGGTTTCAAAGACCGCCTAATCAATGTTACGTACTTATTTTTTTTAATTTATTAAATAAAAATTTGTCAAATTGACACATTTGTTTGAATGTTCGGGCTAATCGCGGCAATTACCAGTCCGCTTCGAATAATTATTTATGTAATTGATAGCTATATTTAAGAGAAAGGCTTTGTGTCATCCCTAAATTCCCACGGGTACGGGCTCAACGTGGTTAAAACCTCAGGGCACTGCTAGTAATTTTTTTGTATTATTGTAATTATAACCATTGATTTATCGCAATCGATACAGGATGTTTCAAAATTACAATTCGTTATCTACTATCGGCGCCGGTCACTGCGTGATTGATGATTTGATTTATTCATTTATTTTGTAATTACTTCAATAAATTTATTATTCAATTTCATGGGTAAAGAAGTATATTATATATAAGAGCCCCGTCTGTACCTATACATTCATAAATTGCTTGAGATTGACCAACTTTGATGTCAGTTTGGTTTGTGGTTAGTTTTCAGACCGCCTAAAGGCCTCAGAAGCGGTCTAAGGATTGTAAAAACCGGGACCGACTGCTTAACGAGCTCTCCGAAGCACGGTAGCGATCAGATAGAACTGCCACTATCGGCCACCCATCCAAGCAGGGCCGAGCTCCACGTTGCGGACCTATTATAACTAATTGGTAGTTAGCTAGTTTTTAAAAATGACTAGATTATGTAATGGAGTAGAAAATACTAACTGCGTTATGGTGTTAAACCAAAAAAATCCTATAAAACGCTTTTTAATTATAAACATTAGTCATTAACGAGGCGGTTGCTTAATCTAATTTCCAAAACGATGTTATTAGTGTAATAAAAACTATATTTTTCCAGTTTTAAATGTTATTCACATGATTTATGTTATTTTAACCGAGAGATTTTTATTGGATTTATGTGACAGAGGAGCCGTGAAAATATTACCAAATTAAAGTTTGAATACGGACCTAGTAATGTGTCGCGGTTTTACCCGAATTGTACCCGTTCCCGCGGGAATTTAGGGATATAATTTATCCTGTTTGTTATTCTGATGTTTAAATTATATTTCTGTAAAGTTTCTTGTAAATCCGTTTGGTTACACGTGAAAGAGTAACAAACATACATCCTCACAAACTATTATTCATAATATTAGTAAGAAAGACTAAGAAATGGAAAGAGATAAATGGAAAGAATTGGGGGAGACCTTTGCCCAGCAGTGGGACAGCGAGGTTAAGTAAAAAAAAAGACTAAGAAATATATAGTCGATAGTAATTTAACTAACAATAAAAACGGAGGAAGTTGCTGTTTGTAGGTATATTTATTGTTATGGAAAACATATTTATAACTGTAGCAATTATCGCTTAAGATAACGTACAAAAGTACTTAAAACTAAAACCGAACAATTTTTCAAACTTGAGTCCGTTTACAAAATAATATCCTTTATCTACTTACACTAGTTTAAGTAGGTAAATTGAATACAGATAAGCCTTAAGTCGATACAAACAACACCAAAAAAAAAACGTTTCTTCGATGTGTACCTAAATGAAATGAGCATGCAATTGGAATGCAATTTTCGCTAAACACCTGCCATTATATAGAGAACAAATGTACTTATATAATCGTTTTGCGTTCACATCAGTAGTATTTACTACATAATTAAACTTTGCAGTTTAATAAATTATAAGAATATAAAATTGTCTGTCTATGTCTAGACCAGACTAGACCAGTTCAACAAAAAACTGTTAAGTGGATAAGTAATAAAAAAGTTATAAACGCGTTTTATATCGCGCTCATATCCATAAAATATTATTATTAAAAAACAGATAAAATAGTTATCAATATTTTACACAGTAGCACTCAAGATAATAAACGACCGTGTTAAAAAATACTTGGCATTATCATTTTCGATAAATCATATCGATCGATTAGTTATTACATAGTTCTAACGAAAACGGACAATTAGCAGATTAACATAATCCCAGACCGATATTTTTATTATTTATCTATTATTGTAATGAATTAATCCCGAATTCTCAATAATGGTTTAGTAATTTTATTTATTGGCCTAGTGATAAAAATAGATAAGGTTTTAGTTATATGTTAACTATGACTGAAATAGGTAGATAACTAGGCAAGGAAAACACTAATTAATAAAGCGGCCATGACAAAATGGACAGACAGCGAAAGCGAATCTATGTAGATTCCCTTTTTTTACCAAACGGATTGGATACTTAAAAATATTTTTATTTAAACAAATACATACTGCCACCATGCTAGCTAATACATAAATTGTCTTGTATAAAGTTGCTCGACCTGTTTTCATTATTATTTTACTAACCACCCACTTCGCTTCGCGTTTTGAGAAAATTCCCGTAGTATTTTTGAATAAAAATAGCTCAAAACTTTCCTCTTGAATTACTCTGTCTGCTGGTAAAACTGAATGACATTTCGTTCAGTATTTTTGAGGTTAACCTAGAAACACAGACGACAAACGGCGTAGGACTTTCAGCCACTTTCAACGGAAAGTCGTGGGCTATTTCTCATCCCTAAATTCCTACAGGGTTCATAGAAAATGGGTAAAACCACAGGGCGCGCTATTGAAACTGTAATACAAATAATAGTTTATTCATAAATAATTAAGAAATACTTATTTCTTGCGTGCTTACAGTCGTAATTTATGTGACCGAATTTTTCGAAACTATGTATTTTTCGAAACAAACAAAAACAACAATTCAAATATTTTTTACATATTTGAAACATAACTTCTTACTTCCTTTTTTCTCCAGGCAATTAATTTTTACAAGTTAACACAGTCCCTATAAAAAACATTAAAAATCACAGTAAGCATTCGCCTTAAGTAACTCATGTTGCGTGACCATACACATCTATGAAAAAAACTTCTCTATGGAAAAGTTCCATTCATTCATAGACAAATTAAAAACAAAACTTACGCGTAGGCTGGTAATCGATTTTTAGTTTTGAAAAAGAAAAAAATATCTATGTATTAGATTTGTAAAGTTTATAGTCCAAGAGCTGGCATCTACTGGCATCATCTATCTACTGGCAATAATGTTCATTCGTATTACATAATATATTTATAGACGACAAAGCTTCGAGCAGTTCAGGGGATTTTAGTGGCAATAAAAGGTTTCTTACTTTATTTATACTTTACAAAATCAAAACAAAACATACTCTGTATTGGTATCGTGCTTAGCTTTAACTTAACTTAACGAACCTGACCTAACCTAAACTCTTTGAGCAATCAGCATGTTTAAGCTTTGGTCTGGTGATCATGACGCACAACGCTGCGGTATGCGTCGCAACGCAGCGTCACGACGCAGCATTTAGCGTCCTGCCGAGAGGTGGTCTGGTGATCATGACGCACAACGCTGCGGTGTGCGTATGCGATGCCCGGACACTCAATCATATGAAAAACGTCGAGAGTGGTCTCGTGTTCCGTCGCAGTATGCGTCAGCGGCGAGGGGCAAGCGCGGTGAAGTGGGGAAGTGTACTGCGTCCCTGCGGAGAGGTGGTCAGTTGATTTTGCCGCAGCTACCAAGGAAGACGTGAACATCACAACATGAACAATTTTTCTCTAATTTGTGCTTTGCTTGAAGAGGAGGAAGAAGAAGAATTGTTACTGCTTCTGAATAGACAAAGAAAATCTCCGAGGAATATGTTTTTACAACGGAGAAGTAAAGGTTGTTACGAAACCTTAATGGCCATAAAATATGATATTAGTGACACACAGCCTAGAACCAGAAAACGGAAATTTGCTATTACGGCACAAGAATTCATTCATTGTTCATTAAATTTAAATTAAATTGTTCATCAAGTTTCCAACCTCAGAATCATCAAAATGTTTCATGTGTCACTAGTAATGTTTGCCATTTTTTATTTAAACTTAGGTAGGTACCTACCGCTGTCGAATAAACAATTAGAAATATACATAATACTCACGTGTTTTATTTAACTTCTTCGCTATCTCCTCCAGCAATTTTCTTTAACTATTAAACTTTAAAGTTTTTTATCTTTATCACTACTATAAAACAAAGTCGCTATTTTTGCCTGTTTGTTTGTCTGTATGCTTAAATCTTTAAAATTACGCAACGGATTTTGATGCAGTTTTTTGTAATAGGTAGAGTGATTCAAGAGAAAGGTTTTTATGTACTTATAAAATTTCCCGAAATTTTATAAAAATTCCCGATATTCCCACGGGAACGGGCACAACGCGGGTAAAACCGCGGGGCGCTGCTAGTTTTTATATAATGCAGAATATCTGCGAACTAATTCTATTAAATTGTCTTCATACAATTCCATAATGACCCGTGACGCACACCGCACACCGCAGCGTTGAACCGAGAATGACGCCGCGTTGTGCGGCAGTACACCTCCCCACTTCACCGCTGTTGCCCCTCACCGCTGACGCATACTGCGACGGAACAAGAGACCACTCTCGACGTTTTTCATATGATTGAGTGTCCGGGCATCGCATACCGCACACCGCAGCGTTGTGGTTCATGATCACCAGACTCCGCACTTCACCGCGCTTGCCCCTCGCCGCTGACGCATACTGCGACGGAACACGAGACCACTCTCGACGTTTTTCATATGATTGAGTGTCCGGGCATCGCATACTCACACCGCAGCGTTGTGCGTCATGATCACCAGACCAAAGCTTTACGAAGACTTAAGACACCATGCTCACTTCCCTTTGGTTAATCAACATTAGGTAAAGTATTTGAAACATATATATATATATTCGTAGTTTAAAAAATTACAGGACTAAATAACACACCTGAATAAACCTTATTTTTTTTTATACTCAATCTGTTGGTAGATATCACATGATTCTGTTTCAAAGGTTTTGAAATTGGAACATACAGGCGGAGTACTACATTTTATTCGCTTTAATGATAAATAAGCGACTTTCTGGCACTACAGTCTCCCGGACTATAATCACAGTTGCGTCAAATAATCGAACGTGACTGGGCATTAGTAGGCATGACCACATGACTAAGGGAATTCATTGTGTGCCGAATAACTAAAGTTACTAACTACCGAGTTACTAACTACTGAGCTCCTAACTACCGGGCTACGCACCCAGTGCGTGATATAGAAATGAAAAAATAAAAGTTAGTTCGAGTAGGTCGGTGGTCAACCCCGGTGTCGGAGTTTTTAGACCACCTAAAGGTGAAGACATGGTCTGACGATTGTAACAACCAGGATCTTCAAATATAACGTGCCCTTTAAAGCGCGGTAGCGCTCAGATAGAAATGTCATCGTTCGCCCTCTATCGGTGTACTTTAAAACCATGGTCTATGCTTTGTCCAACTTTAGTAAACACTAGCAGCGCCCCGCGGTTTTACCCACGGTGTGCCCGTTCCCGTGGGAATTTCGGGATAAAATGTAGCCTATAGCCTTCCTCGATAAATAGACTATCTAACAATGAAAGAATTATTCAAATCGGTTCAGTAGTTTCTGAGATTAGCGCGTTTAAACAAACAAACAAACAAACAAACAAACAAAACAAACTCTTCAGCTTTATAATATTAGTATAGATGTGAACTCGCTCTTTAACAAACGCTATCTCTAACTGCAAAGAAGGTTCCTAATAAGCACCTAAGTACATTTCAATATATTATCTGTACCTACTAATAAATCCTACAAAACTAAATACGTCATCAAAACAGATTCAAAATAATACAACCCTTCATACAAAACACAATAAACCCCGCCATTTTTGACAACCATAGACAATTTTTTTTCTCCAAATAGGCAGATGTTCGTTGCACATACAGCCTATGTATTGCCAGTAATAAAAATAATAATTAGCTAGGGTGAATGTATCACCGCCCTTTTGTAAAAAAATACTTTTCAACGCTGTTTGGGGTACTGAGGTAATAATTATAGTGGTTTGGTTGGTTTTGCTACCGTTTGAGATAAAAGATGCGTTTTGGGCGGTATGTTGTAATGGCCAGCTGTCAAACGTGTGGCGCGCTGTTGGTTACTTCAATTAGGGATGTGTGTTTAGTTTTGTTAGTTTTTACACACTTATTTCTAAGTGGAGGCTTGATTTGTGTGTGTTTTTTAATGTTTGTTACTTCATATCTCGTTATACATGAATGAGTAACCAACCTCTGCATAAAAAAGTTTTACTCACCTGAATAATAATCTCATCGGAAGAAGATTTTGTTGCTTAAAAAACTTCTTAAACATTGATTGTAATTGTTACTCACATCTACGTTATGTCTTTTAAACCTATCATTTTTATGTATACTACATAGTATAAAACAAAGTCGCGTCTGTTTGTCTGTTTGTCTGTATGCTTAAATCTTTAAAATTACGCAACGGATTTTGATGCTGTTTTTCGTAATAGGTAGAGTGATTAAAGAGGAAGGTTTTTATGTAAAAAAATTCCCGAAATTCCCACGTGAACGGGCACAACGCGGGTAAAACCGCGGGGCGCTGCTAGTTTTTAATATAATAAAATACCTAGCAAACACCGATCTCAGAAATACCTGCTACCTTTTTCTTCCTTCATTATTGTTTCATAACTATTACAGTTATTTTTTTATAATAAACCGATTAAAGCTAAAAAAATGAGCATTCACGGAAAAAAAAATCAGTACCCATAACAAATTAAAAATAAAATAAATCATAACTGTTTTATAACACGGCAACATTTCCCCGCCTCTGTAATCTATGAAACTATTCAGCCCGCCCACACTTTGCAATTTAAATAGAGAACTATTTTTAAATTCTGTTTTTATTCGAAACACAAAGGATGAATATAATTGTTACAATCACGTTCATACATTCACTACTCATTCATTCATTCAGGCGTGAAACTTGCGATAAATCCTTTTTGTTGTGAACCTCTATTTTAAAACGTCACGTAGAGGAAACATTAATTAAAATTGTGACATTGGTTTGTTTTTTATACATTTTATTGTTGGATTCGTAACTAGCGAAGCTACGCGGTTTCATCTTGGTACTAGCTTATTATTTAGGAATATTTGGATAAAAGTACTATGTATAGACTGGGGTCCTCTCCTTCTTTAAATAATTAGGAGTTGTCATCTACAAACACTACAAACATCATGTACTATCAAAAATAATAGTTAATTGTAATACCGTTCCTTGAAACACAAGAGATCATTAATATACACTGTAAACAGAAACGGATCTAAAATTGATCCTTGAGGCATGCCCATTTCAATAAAAAATTACGTTATTTTAAAATTGAATTAATATGTACTGCATAACTAATTGTCATTAAATATGATAATAGAAGTACTTATTCCTATGTTAGTAAATAGAAATAATACGCATAAAAGTGCAGAATTTTCTCTGGACTTCAGAATTACTTCTACACTTCGATATGTACTTATCAACTTCATGAGTGTCTAATGTAATAAGCATCAATATAGATTGAAAAACATCGATGTTTATCCAACGCTAATATTAAGTATTAGCCTGTAATGTACAGGACAAAGGCTACTATAGATAATAGTACTGCCACAAGGATTAGGCAAATGCATTACATGTTCGAAGCAAATGTACAAACCCAACCGAATTACCCGCATTCAAACTCCCACGACCCAACGATAAACATAAAAGTCCTAGAAATATTATCATAATACAAATAAAATATATTAAATACACTTCAACCGTCTGAAACTCCAAAGGTAATAATAAAACTTAAAATATAGTTTTACACCAAAGAAAAATTTAAACAGAGAGAGACCAACATAAGTATATTCATCTTTTTCACTCACAAATGCATTACCCGTTAGGCGGGAAACGGCCACGCCTTGCAACACCCCAATGTTTCTATCTCTTTCTTACTCTACCGTTTGGTGATCTTGCATCTCTCTCGCATGCTGAGTATCGATTTCCCGCGTTTGTTTACCCTGACAGATTCCGTTGGTAGTCATTTCGTTGGGTGTACGTAATATCATGTGTTTACCTTAAAATGGACGGTTTATTGGTATGCATAGAGGTTTTGCTTGATATTGATGTCGAATATAAGTGAATAGAGAGTACGTAGCGCCTAAACCTAGTGGGATAAAGGTAAATTGGTATATATATACGTATTGGGTAGGTACGTTAGTGTTGGTACATACTCTGTGCATGTGTGACGTAACGTTCGGTTTGACATTAATGGTTACCTATGGGGGATTCAGATTACTATGACTTATGTATCGAAGTAATTTCAACCATTATCTAACTCAAGTAAAGTAAATCAAACTGTTAATAACAATTGGATAAGTAATACACAGGGCTTAGCGTAGGCTATAGTAGACAAAGTAAGAATTATAGTCACACTAGCAACGCCCCGCGGTTTTACCCGCGTTGTTCCCGTTCCCGTAGGAATTTCGAGATGAAAAATAGCCTATAGCCTTCCTCGATAATCCAACACTAAAAGAATTCATTTTTTCAATTTTCAAATCGGACCAGTAATACTGAAATTAGCGCACTAACAAACTCTGCAGCTTTATAATATTAGTATAAGTAGATTTGTATGACAAAAAAATATCATCATGAGTGAAGCCATCAAAGGCTATTGCAGATCTTCAATGTTTTCAAGAGCAATAGTCAGTCTTAAGACTCACATAACAGCAGTCAGCGCTAACCCTAACATTAATTCGAAAAACACATAAATAACGAACAAATTGAGAACTCATTCAATTTTCAAATCAAATCAAAAACAATTCCAAATTCAAACCAATCAAACCGACCCACAATTATCAGATACCATAGACAATACAAATGATAACCATAATAACTTTACTCTGTGGTAATAATATCAAAATTAGAACTATGGAATGGCAACATTAATTCCGCCGACAATGGCCGCACGCGCGCAGCGGCCGTCATCGCACAGGGGGAAAAATTGTAATAACAAATTGAAAATGTGAATCGAATTGATACAGGGATTATGATGCGAAACCTTACGTATTTGATTATTGTTGAATTTTTATTGTTAACTGCTGGGTAGGGGCGGATTGAGATATTGTATAGGCGTGGATGTTAAGATAATTACCTAATGCTACGGGTTATTACCTATTATACCTATACTAGCTTCGCCCGCGTTGTACCCGTTCCCGCAGGAATTTCGGGATAAAATGTATTCCATATGTTACTCTATAGACGGATTAAGTTGTATCCAAATCCGTCTAGTATTTTTACGTGAAAGAGCAACAAACATATTACCTACATCCATACATCCATCCTCACAAACATTCGCATTTATAATATTAGTAGGATGATTATTAATAGTATCTATAGCCCTACCACCTGCACCAAGGAAGACTTAATGAAAGTCTCAGATGCTGCCCTTCTGTCAGCTAAATACTGGAGAGGAAAGTTTAAAGGCCGTTGACACGATAAGAAGAAGATGTGTCTTAAGTAAAGTACTTTAACAGTCCTTACGATCTACAATTTAAGGGGAGTTTTTAGGTTCACATCGTAAGTATAGGTACTATAACTATATCCTTCCTATACTTTATCTTCATGATATTAAGTAGCCAACACCCTAAATATCTTAATTTAGAAACCCTTCTACCCAGTCTTAATAATTTTCTGCAAGTTATAGTCCTCAATTTAATTTTAAAACAATGTTTAAACGTAAACGGCTAAAACTTTGGACGGATATTTAAAGCACTTGATTTTTTAACTTATAAACATATTAACCTACTAATATAATAATTGTGATAGTTTGTGAGCATACTTATAATATGTTTTTGAATAGGTATTTAATAAAAATACTCTGGAACACATCCTATCCTAGTAATATTATAAATGCGAAAGCTTGTGAGGATGGATGTGTGTATGGATGTATGTTTGTTGCTCTTTCACGACAAAACTACCTGACGGATTTGGATGAAACTTTACAGCAACATAGGTTATACATCAGAATAACACATGGGATACATTTTATCCCGAAATTCCCGCGGGTAACACCGCAGGGCGCGGCTAGTCTTATATACATAGGTAAGACTTAGGTACATCAGAATAACATTTAGGTATGCTTCTTTTCATACCAAAACTATAGACGGGTACAAAGCAAGCAAAATCACAGAAAACAGTCAACTTAATAAATACAATCCTACCCAAATCATAGCACGACCTAACCAGCCAGCAAATGTTATGAAAACGTCAGCTATTAACGGTAGGGGGCGCCGCAATCTCACGGCGCCTGACCGCATGTCTTATTTGCTAACACGCGCCATTAGCGGAGCCCTGGGGACTTCGCCCTCTTCACAGTGGCGGGGCGGAATATATTACTAGTGACTTGGAGATATGGGTTTTCTGTTGCGTTACGAGTCCTTATTTTTGTTCTGAGATAAAACAGTTTTTATCTCAGAACAAAAATAAGGATTCGAGCTCAGTTTGGGTCTAATTATTGACAGTGAGTGAAATGTCCTGGTTTATCACACCAATATCAATGAAAGTTAGGCTGGACTGATTCAATTTTTTAATTTTTTATATGGGGATCCTTATTGTACCGATATCATCGAATTGAGAGGCCCGAAGTGGATATACCAGCCAAGCCCTTTACTTTGTCATGGTGACAAGATATATCTAGGTATACTATATTTATAAAGAGATAAAATTTGAAAGATTGTTTGTTTGTTTGAATAATTATTTTTGTAATAGATAGCCACATTCAACGGGAAGGTTATAGGCTAATTTTCATCCCTAAATTCCCACGGGAACGGGCACAACGCGGGCAAAACCGCGGGGCGCTGCTAGTTTCATTTATTTACAATCAAGAAATAATTTTCAAGAACGTATACAAGACGTTATTCAAACCAACCCCAAAAAGAGCAATAATCGAAAAATAAATAATTAATATCCTAAAGACCCGCCATTTAGGGTCATGAACGTGTAATGAGGGTATCGAATGTCCTCCCCAGTGGATCCACTCATTTGCTTTTAGTATTTGGCGCGGCGGTGCGTCGTAGCCCACTGTGCGACCTCAAGGGACTCGCGCTTCCTCTGGCCCCTCCGAATCAAATTTCATTGAGTTTTTCTATTAGTACCTCGTATTTAATCTTCTAATAGATATTTGGTTGTAGTTATTGAGTTCTTATAATATGTGAGTACATTATTAATTCAATAGTTATAGTTTTTTTTCCTCAAACTCAGGTCCCTGGTTCAATTCCCGGGTCGAGCGAAAACATGTTTCCTACTGTTTTTGCTACAAACATGGCTTGGGTTTGAGATCACCAACTCGCATTTGGCAAGCGTGGTGATTATACCTAATCGTACACACTGTACTGATGTCTTCAGTGAGATGAGAGGCCTTTACTCAGCAGTGGGACATTACAGGCTTACTTTACCATTATTACTTATTAACTTATTTTTGTTTACCTGAAATCACCTTTAGGAGCTGTGTTACCTGTTGTATCTATTCCCGTAAGAATTTTGGCTCGAAAAACACCTTCAGTTTTACTCTTGAATATAGCTATCCAACACCAAAAGTATTATTCGAATCGGACTGTTAGTTCCCCAAATTAGTCCGTACAGATCAAACGAAAGCTTATACTTGTATGTAGTACCTATGTATGTAGAAGAAGGACCTCCTGAAGAGGAAAAAGGTTTAGTGATTTTATTTCATTCTTACCCTATCTCTAAACCTTTTTCCTCTGCCTAAGCAATCGTCTTCGGCTGGAAAATTGACGACATTGGTCCACATTTTGTGCCAATCCAAAAGAAATAGATTATAAGTACCCACTATACTACTTTTCAAACCCAAAATATGTATTTCAAATTTAGATCCAGTTGCATTGTATATTGACAACCAAGATATTTGAATTTAGAATTGCACTGTTCATTCAAAATACCATTCATTCAAATTACTTCTCATTCAAAATGGAACGTTTGTTAACAACTGTCAAATCGGACAATAGTTCCAACTTCGAATTTTAAATTCCTTTTAAATATACATGTTAATAACAAATAATGCAATTGATTGTGATATCACAATAACTGTGCATGTTGAGATTTATGAAGGGGCCTGTAATGTCCCATTGCAGGGTAATGCTCAATAAATACTTATTTCAGTACAGTAAGGAGGAATTTCCAAACTATTGACCTTATGCCTGACTAATCGAGCCTCGCGGTTTTACCCGCGTTGTACCCGTTCCTACGGGAATTTCGGTATAAAATATATCCCATGTGTTATTCTAATGTATTACCTATATTACTGTTAACTTTCATAAAAATCCGTTGAGTAGTTTTTTCGTGAAAGAGTAACAAACATACATCCTCACAAACTTTCGCATTTATAATATTCGTAGGATAATATAGGACTTGTAGGATGTCATGGATAGCCATGAGTAGAAACTTTTTTGTTATGTTAGTAGATATGTTTGAGCAAGCAGGTTGATTATGCTTAATCCTCCTCACAGTAATATACCTTCTGTCTTTGCCCTGCAGTGGGACATTAAAGGTTATATTTATTTTTGTATTTCTCAAGAGAAACAAGAGATTAATTTTATCTAGTGTATATCTGAAAATCTTGGTCTGTTAGCCAAACCAAAGGCAGGCTAATAATAAACAAATCATCATTTTAAATCGCAAATTTCGTCTAGACCCACGCCTCCCTAATCTTCATTCACAAATCGCGGCAAAAAGTGCCGCCATCATTGTGGTGACGACAAATGGATACTTGGAATCATCGAAAAAAATCCAGCCAACACTATTGTGACGGTTAATAGTGTGTTCCGATGCGAGAAAATTGACACAAAAGCGTTGCCAGTGGGCAATTATCACGCCCTAAGTGAATGTCTTTGTCAAAATATAGTTTTTGAGGTTAGGTTGGTAGCCGCTGTAATTGATTTTGTCTAAGCAGGTTTGGAGGGATATAAAAAGTATGGAAGTTGAATTGAGAACGAACGGTTTTAAAAAAAGAATGAAATTATTATCTGTAACTAGAATTTGTATTTATATTATGAGACAGGGATTTCAATAAAATTGCGAAGCACTTATGTTTTCACGTATGTACTTACAAATATGTGAATTATGTATGCAAATGTTGTAAAGATATGTAAGTAAATCTGTCAAATGAAACCGAATTTTGAGCAAATAAAAAAACATGACACATCTGGTGAAATGCTTTAAAATAATTGAAACTGGCATACTGTACAGGCTACTTTTATCCTGAGGTAATTTTTCCGTTGGAAAACACCTAGTCTTGTCTAATTGTCTAGACATTTTCCAAAAATGTCTACTATTTCGCCATTGCCATATCCTACTTTTATCCTGAAACCCCTACTTGGTAGATAAACCCTTAGTAACACCTAGTCTTGTCAAGCTCTTTTCCAAAAATGTCTGCAACATAATGTTCTTTTCATCTGCAAAATCCTGCAGATTTTCTTCCACGCATCCCAGCACCGTTCCATGTGATCTGTCACGGTGACATTGACAGCCAGTGCCGCCAACTGAACAAACAGAACGTATAATTACATCGCTAGGGCGCGCTGTGTTTGTTTTTCCGCGCGATACAATATGTTTGTTTGTTATACGATATTATTTATGGCATTCATTTCATTGTGACAAATATATTTTGTGTCGGCATTGACACTATATTTTAGGGGTGTTGATAGATGTTTTTTTCAACCCCCGATGAAAATAGGGGTTGTTATAGTGTAAATTTGATAATGTGTGTGTGTTTGTGTGATTCCGTGCTTTCATTGCTACAATAAAGGTTTGCCGATTTTGATGTAGTTTTCTTGTTTAGAAGGTGATTAAATACTATATTCTTTAATTAATGATTTCAACTATACGGACGCGGTCAGTCTCCCTTCTTAAAGCAATCATGGTTTTCTTAAAAATAGGACACAGGCAGGATATTAGGCCAAAACAGAAAAGCACTAAAACTTCGGCCCGGATAACATTATAAAATTTCAGCCAGATCGTAACATTGTAAAATTTTAATAGTCTCATTTAATTACTTACAAGTTACTGGTTTCCTAAGTTTAAACGACCACTACTCATTTTGAATTGAGTCTACGTTTACGGACACACTTCGCTTTTATTTTACATTTTTATCTGACGTTTCAGCGCCTTTACAGGAACCGTGGTCACAGAAGACTGCGGTGTTATGCTTCTATACATTGAGTTATATGTACTAATGCGTCTATGCAAGAAAAAGTAAACATCGCAGCTACCGCCAATTACTTGCATGTTATAAGTTATTGTAGAAGTATTATATAACAAGGTTCGTACTATGTTCAGTATTTTCAAAGACCGCCTGTACGTTACCTCAACGATACAACGAAACATCTTTTTTTAACATCTCCCCAAAACCCAATGGAGAGTAAACACAAAAATACCGCCTTATTTAAAAAAAACTGTAACCAAAAGTGCTTTTAGTTAACAAACGAACACCTTTCGAGGGTTTTGCCGCCAAAAACGCAAATCAGGCGGAAATCCTTCACAATTACCAACATAAGAATACGAATGGTGTTGCCATGTGATAAAGTTGCAATTTCTGTGGTAATTTTTTTTTGGATTAAGATAATCTTTTGTTGACAATTTCAAAGGTGATCAGACGAAAGTGAAATTCTGAGAAGAGATTAGTTATTAGTAATGAAAGTGACAATAGGTTTTTTTAGAAATATGAGTAATGTTTAAAATATTTGTGTTTAGGTAGTCCGAAGGTTTCGTTTTTTGGAGGTCTTATCTTGTCAAACGAACCTTAGGTTACCGAAATTGTAAAAAAATAGGTAATAATATGTAACCAGAAAGTTGTCAATCTATTGATATTTTTAGCCGACAAAAAAACAGAAGGAACATTCGACACGGTTTTTAATGTTCGAGCACTCATAACTTGTTTATTATTGCCTATTATTTTCTACCAATTTCAATAAATCTTTCTATTATTTTATGTACATAGGTACTTAAAAAATATATTTTATGTATTTTAAATCACATTCCAAAACGCTTATATACAAACATAGCAGATACGTATGAAATGTATATTAGTTTATTATTTCAATTTTTATGTCTAGTAGGAAACTTATTTTCGCTCCTCCCGGGAACTGAACCCGGGACCTCAGTCTTGGCTGGCGATTGCAAATGCAACTAGACCACCGAGGTACAAAAATAAGTATTTACCTACTAAAAATCATCATAATATATATTTTCTTCTCTGCGATTTTATTACATTACATCTCTCATATCAAACGCGCGCATACCCTTAATATACGATTAAAATAATGTGATAACAGTCATTCCAAGAAATTAAACAAACTTAAAACCTTATCAAAGCAAATTTCTCTAATATCTCCTTAAAAGTCATTGATAAATTTAAATTTTTATAATGTGACAAGGTACTAGCATTACACTTCATAAACTAATCAAATTAAACCGTAAAAGCATAGGAATACAATTACAATTGTTAATTACAACACGTAACATAACATTAAAAAACAAGATGGCGCTTAATCTGACATTACAACAGGAATTCAACATGACGTCCGAATAATTATACGTTATTTTAGTAATCAACATGCGAGGAATAATTTCACTGCACTCGTGAAATGCGTTCGTTAATTTTGATAATGTTTTTCGAAAACTGAAATAAGTGTAATGCGAATGTTTTTCTGGAAATGTGCTTGTGGATGTCGTTTGTGTTAATTTTTTCAAAATGGGGGGTTTGAGATGTATAAAATGCATTATACAGAATTTAGTGTATCACGGAAACTACAGGTATCATTAGGGTAGGTTTGACACTTTTGTTAATTTCAGTTATGAAGTATATTTGGATGGGTGTTCGATAGTGTAATTTCTATCTGAGCGGTGCTTCAGAGAGCACGTTAAATTGTCGCTCCCGGTCGTTTCAATCTTTACCGCCTTATTCATAAACGATATTTAACTACAGTGTTTAAAAATGTTTTGTCTCTTTCGCTCTTTGGTAAATAGCGTATGTCGGAAAGGGACAAACCATTTGATAGCTAAACTGTTGTTAATAAGTATTTTATTTAGTACTAGCAGCGCCCCGCGGTTTTACCCGCGTTGTGCCCGTTCCCGTGGGAATTTCGGGATAAAATGTAGCCTATAGCCTTCCTCGATAAATAGACTATCTAACAGTGAAAGAATTATTCAAATCGGTTCAGTAGTTTCTGAGATTAGCGCGTTTAAACAAACAAACAAACAAACAAAACAAACTCTTCAGCTTTATAATATTAGTATAGATTTTAACAAACATTTTGTTCTTATCACAAGGCTTTCATTTACCGCTAGAACGAACGTTTTTAACTCATAACACTCAGTGCAGACTAGACACCTTTACTATGAAATTCAACAGACAGTAACTAAGCTTCGATCAACAATAGACAACTAGATGTCGGGTCGGCGCAAATCATACGGCCAGGTGCTTATCGGCTCATTTGAAAAGTGAGCCGATCTTATATTTAGTGCCCTCGAACCACAGCCAATGTAAACACGTGTCACAACACAACACAATGCCGCAATGTTTATTTAAAAGTTGCAAAAATAATGGCCGGAAAAACAATTCAACGGCCGGAGTGTCTTACTTTTGGTAAGTATATGTAGAATAAGTTATATTTTAAGCTAACTAATAAATAATATCAAATTTTGAAAAAAAATACTGTTTTGAAGTCACCGATACAAATGTTTGGCCAACGTTGGCGCAAAATTTTGTGAAACAGAACAGCAAATCCATGGAGTATATTTGTAGTAATAATTTATTATATATAATTAATTTATTATAGAATTATTAATTGCACTGAACTGTACTTTTATTATTAAGATTATAATCATGAATATAAAGATGTGGAATTTAAGTATATTTTTATTTTTGACATCCAGCGATAGAAACCTTGGCCAAAAACATACACAAACATAACAGAACACTAGCAAAAAAACAAGTATGTATACTATCAAACATAGATAGCCCAAAACATAAATAATTTTAAGTAAACTTTTATGTGCATATTACAAATTATTTAAGTGTTCAACACGACTCCATTCCATCTGTAGTTCTTCAAAAAGAACGAACTGTTTTAAAACTTTTTTGTCAGGTTGGTAGTAAACAAAATAAGCTGTCAAACCGGACAGTTTTTAGCTTTGATTTTGTACGTGACCCGACATCTAGTTGTGTATTGTTGATCGAAGTAACTAAGTATTAAAGCATAATCTATACTAATATTATAAAGCTGAAGAGTTTGTTTTGTATGTTTGTTTGTTTGTTTGTTTGTTTGTTTGTTTGTTTGTTTAAACGCGCTAATCTCAGAAACTACTGAACCGATTTGAATAATTCTTTCACTGTTAGATAGTCTATTTATCGAGGAAGGCTATAGGCTACATTTTATCCCGAAATTCCCACGGGAACGGGCACAACGCGGGTAAAACCGCGGGGCGCTGCTAGTATAATATAGTAATATTAAGTACCGAAGAACAAAACTCCGCACGAGAGTTAGTCACTAACCTATTGAAACTAACTAACTATACCGAAGTTTTCATAAAGGAGGGATTCCCTTAAGTTCTAAAATGAATGTCAGTCACACGGTTAAAATTTCTATATCAAAGAGTTTCTATATCAAAGTCCCGTACTCACCTACCGCAGCAAATACTCAAAAAATACATATCAAATTGTTTCTGCTTTAATTCACATCTTCAATAAAACTCTTGCATTGTATTTCCCAATTTTTTTCCGTCTCAGATGTCATCACTTTGATACGGCTCGTCAATTTTTTCCCCACGAAAGAGATCATAGCCCCACGATTTAGCGAAGGGCGCTCAGGTAACGCAGGAAAAAAATATACGTGACAAAATGTCTGTAAACATGTACCTACCATTGCCAACATTAGAAAAAAAATCAAAGAGAACACAAACCTCCTTTCAAATTTTGCAATTCGAATCTTTTAAACATCCGTGTGTCGAATTCTTTTAAATTTCGAAGGCGTTCCACGTGTTTGACTTTTGTGAAAAAATAAATCATAGTGTTGCAATAAAGCGGAAAACTCGACAATTATCGGGGTAATTGTAAAATAGTTTGGTTGAAAAAATGAGGTCTTTGCTTATGATTGTTATTGACGTGTTCAATCGTACAATAAAAAGTTATTAAACGCTGTATGAGGCGTGGATAATTGCTGTATGATTTCTCGATGCATATTCCGTGCGTTATTTTTTGTAACAATTACTAACATATCTTGTTTAATTGAATGTAACATGTTTTTTCTACTACTATGAAATCATTGATTTCAGAAAATAGCGTTGTTAATACATCCATAATTATTGAATACATTTCGTGATGGAAAGTTGTAATGTAATTTACACTTCAGTAATTGTTCTGTGTCGTATAGATTTCGTTTAATGACTTATTCTGTACCTAATAGATTCCAAATTACATTTTGGTTTGATTCCAAATTATTTTTTTAATAAGATGATAAAACAGTAATTATTTGTCAATACCAAGAATTGACAGTCAATCATAGAAAACGTCATTTTGACATATCACGTGCTACCTTCAGCAGTACGAATCTTATTCAAGAAGTCACAAGAAGTGGCGATAGAAGTGTCACTCAAACACCTATGTTACTTCGACACCAACTTTTGGCCTGAGGCCACAAATCTACACGTTCTTACTGCTTCCATTCCTACTTAGTCTTACTACAATCATTAATAACTAACATCCCTACAGTCTTCTGCGACCACGGTCCACGGTTCGTGTAAAGTTCCGCAACGTCAGATAAAAATGTAAAATAAAAGCGAAGTGTATCCGTGAACGTAGTTTCAATTCCTAACGTCTGTATTTCGTTCCACAGAATGCCCCACAACTGACCCCACCAGCCATGACTCCAAGAAAGAGACAGCTCCGGTGACCACTCGGCCCCACCATGGCGTTGCTCACCAACCCGTCGTCGTCGGGGCCCACCGCCACGGGCCCCGCGGCCCCGCAGGCCCACCACTCGACCACACCACTACATCACTACTTCCACTACCTGAAACAACCCTCGCCTTTGGCCCAGAACCCGTACGCTCATCACTCCAGTGCCCATCACATGGGCATGGGCCCGGGGCCCCTGGGTGGGTTGGGCCCTTTCGGGTTGACGCACCATGGGTTAGAAGCGGTTGGATTTCCTCAAGGTATGTGGTATTTTTTATTTTTTTGATTATATTTTTTACCGTTTTTTTTGGCAGTGTATTGTCAAAATTTCAAAAATATATGAAAATAATTGTTGCAACACTGCAGCATTTTTTTCGTATTTCATTTTTCATAGAAATATTTCGTTGCTATCAAAATGTACGGTTACTTTCTACGGATAGGAGTCGTTACATGAGCCATGTCAGAGGCCTTTGGCGGCTCAATAACTCTGACACCAGGATTGGTCAGGTTGACCATCCACTCGATGAAGAAGATCAAAATGTATAAGAAATAGGAATGTTTAATGACCACCTGACTACTTATCACAAGATATTATAACTAAAAATATATATATTTTAATACTAGCAAAGCGAAACGAACACGAAGCCATTACATTTGCCTTTAGGCAGCCTATAGTCTACCTTAAGACAAGTCTATAAAACCAGGAATCTCTGCTAACAGGACAATAAATATAAACCTACATAATCGAATTGATCCATAAATGAAATCACATCGCAATGAGCTGTAAATATCGACCGCACTTTATCGATCACTTGACATTTTACAATGCAATTCATATCAAACGTTTCTAAGCTGTTAAGCCATTCGTATTGATCAAGCTTAAACGATAATCCCCACTTATATAAAATGTGAAAGTCTGTTTGTTTCACTTTGACGTGAAAACGGTTCGACCGATTTTAATTTTACTGATAGGACCTCACGTTTTTATCAGCTTTGTACCGTTACTGTAGGAATTTCGGGATAAATTTAACTTATAACCTTGCTGTTGAAAGTAGCTATCTAATACAAAAATAATTATTCGAATCGGACAAGTAGTTGCAGAGATTAGCGTGTTCAAACAAACAAAATAGTCAAATTCTAGCTTTGTAATATTAACGCAAGTAAACCGACGGGTAAAACTAGAAAGATAAAAAATCAAAATTAATTGCTTTTAAGTATATTTAATGAAATATTACTGTAAGTAATAAATCATTGTTTTGGATTTTAATCAAAAATGTTTAAGTCACGGTCTTAACTTCAGGATTAACGAATAATCAGTGCATTTACCTTATTGTTTTTGTAAATTATAATCATCTGAACGTTTTAAATAATCACTTGTTTATTTTTCAAACAATTAAGTTAACTCACATTGAGTTTAAAAAAAAACGGTTATACCTTTTCTTAATTACCTTAAAAACTAAAGCATAAAATTTAATTTAGATTTAAGCAAACTTTTGCAATGCAATTTGTAAGTATTTTTTAGAAAAATACATGGTTGTTATATAATCTTGACTGTTTTAAGTAAAAAAATCTACCAAAAAACCGTTCATTCATATTACTATTATAATGTTCATATAGCTGTAGATACTCCAAAATCACTACTATCAACTAAACCCATTATAATTTAATTACCAACATAATAAACCAAACACGAACGAACCGATTCCTCGTCAAAACAGCCCAGAGAAAGCATTGCATAATTTACGTACCAAGAAGACATTCTTGGGAATAATCAAAACAGCCCGCTTCCCCCAGTTAAGCGGCTTACCACCCCCGCTGTGTTGCCATGCTACCCCCAAAATGTGGAACCCAAGTCTCTCCTTGTTAGTTTACTTTAATTAGAAGTTCGGTTTTCGATGTTGGTAACATTGCGGTTGTTTTTAATTTTTTAATTGATTTTTAGAATGGCTATTTGAATTTGAAAATGGAATAAGTCGGATTATATTATGGCGTAGCTACGACTGTTACTCGATTAACTTTTAATTCGATTTTGTCTCAACTAACAATATCCTTTTATTTCCCCACTAGCAGCATCCTACGTTTACCCGCGTTGTGCCCGTTCCCGCGGGTATTTCGGAATGAAAAATAGCCTGTAACCTTCCCGTTGAATGTGGCTTTTCATTACAAAAATAATTATTCAAATCGGATTGGTAGTTTCTGAGATTAGCGCACTCAAACAAACAAACAGCTAACTCTTCAGCTTAATTACATTAGTATAGATTAAATACAGTAAGGGTCTAGACAGACGGACTGCAATTCAACTGCAATCCGACTGCCAAATGGCAGTTCAGATGCAGTTTGAATGCAGTTGGCTCGACTGCAATCAAACTGCACGTCGACGGGTAGTTGGCGTGCAGTTGGATTGCAGTCTGAGTGCAGTTACAACGACTAACTGCAGGCCTGTGACCCATTCTGACTTTATATTATACCTCTTAACCTAGTTTATAACAAAAAAAGTTATATAAAATCGAAGCGTCATAAACGCGACTTCACCGCCTTTTATAGGACAAAATCGGCCATGAATGATTGGTCTATCTATCTGTGCTATAGCACCGTTCAGTCAAACTCAACTACATACAACCGTTGTAGGTATTTCATTCGCATTGTATCAAAGGGAGTATTCTGAGAGGAGGATTAGAGCCCCTCGGATGAAGTGCGTTGGAAACCGTCCCGAATATGTACGTTACAGTTCTTTATTCATTTATTTATACTTTTTGTGAATACTTTTTTGATGTTTTTTTGTTTTTATGGGAGTTGAGATAGAGGTAAGTGTGTTGGAGTGCTATTGTCTTGATTATAAGTGATAGCAGCGACCGGCGGTTTTACCTGCGTTGTTCCCGTTCCCATAGGAGTTTTGGTATAAAAAATAGCCTATAACCTTCCCGTTGAATGTGGCTATCTATTACAAAAAGAATTGTTCAAATCGGACGGGTAATTTCCGAGATTTGGTCGAACATACAAACTTTACCTAAAATATAAATTTTACGTCTTCTATCTAGCTATGTATTGATAACTCTGTAAGACTGTCAAAAGGCAGTTTTCTACGTCGAACTCTATTTTCAATTTAAAGATTGTTGTGGGCTCAGGTTCTTAGACAAAGTAAGAACCAGTAATGGTCCACCGCTGGGCAAAGGCCTCTCATCTCACCCAAGATTCTTCGAAGAAGAAGTACAGTGAGGAGGATTAGGTGTAATGACGACGCTTGCCTACTGCGAGATTGTCATCTCAAAACATATACGTAAATACAAATTGAGAGTGAAAATTATAAAACTATTCCTATGTTCGTTTCCATAACTTTATATAACCTCTGTAACTTGGATACAGACAAATAATAAGTTAACATTTTTATTAAAAAAACACGGTAACCCATGGTAAGAATTAATCCCGAAAAGGGTAGTTCCAAGTAAAAAGATTGCCATATTTTTAAGTACCAGATTTACAGGTATGGTAACATTCATTTTTTTATTAATCTTAAGATTATGATTTTTAAAGGAACGTGACTATTAAAATGGCCTATCTATTGGCCTCTACCGATATGTAAGTAGGTAGGTAGGCTTCCTGTAGGAATAACGGGATGAAGTACTTATAGTCAAAATTAATGTGCAACATTATAAAACAAATTTGAGCAGAATTGAAATCAATATCTCAAATTCTCTATTTCAAAAACTACATCTGGCAACATTTAAAACCCAATAAAGTTAATTTCCCAATAAAATTTAATCCTCAACGCTGTATTTTTAATCCGATTTCTTTCTCTTTTACTCGTATAACAATAGTATAGTTGTTTCGCTCTAACAATAGATGCAGCTGGGCGTTTTTAACAATTCCTTTTTTATACATTTATATTTTTTTATATTGGCATCCCTGAACATTCTATGGATTCTATAGCCTGTTGCTTTTTAATCTGTGCATAAATTAATTGTTCTTTTTTATTCTTTTTTTAAATGACCGGATGGATTCGGAAGCATTTTTTTATATAAGATGTCAAAATGTCTGTAGAACGAAATGATTCATTCATTCATTCTCGAGTAGGTTCGTAGCCGATCCTGGTGTCAGAGTATTTAGACTACCTCCGACATGGTCTAACGATTGAAACAACCGGGACCGACTGCTTAACGTGCGTAATATTAAATTCCCAAGCTAGCTCAAAAACAGCTTACTAGAATATAAATCCTTAGTATAACCTTTAAGGGGCCTTATTAATGACCATTTTAGTTATCAAATGGTTTGTCACTTTCTGACATACGCAATTTTCCGAAGAGCAAAAGAGACAAAACACTTTATAGTTTTATTTACACCGCGTTTAATAAGTGCCTGTTCTTAGAAATGTTTACTATTAATTACTATCAAAGGTTATACTTTATCTCCTGATCGTTTTTTAATCCTATTTTAATTAAAAACACGTGAATACTATCTTGTTTATGGTTACGCATGTAACGATGGTCAATTGTTTTGTAATGTTATACAAAAGTACAAGCATAGTAAACTTATGTATTATGTTCCATCGTTAGACCATGTCGGAGGTCTTAAGGCGGTCTAATAACACTGACACTAAGGTTGGCCACTAACTTACTTATTGAATACCTAGCAGCGGCCCGCCGTTTTACCCGCGTCGTGCCCGTTGCCGTGGGAATTTCGGGATACAAAATTACCTTGACCTAGCTGTTGAATGTGACTATCCATTACAAAAATAATTATTTAAATTGGATTGGTAGTTTCTGAGATACACGCCGTACATACATCATTATTATGTTAACAAATCATTGAACTAAAATAAAACATGTCCTGTTCAAAAATCCCTAAGTTTCTGCCGTTATTTGATACCCATACTATACGGTTACACATACGTACGGATTCTTAAATCAATACTATGACATACCTACAAGTTGACCTAAAACTGTATCGATTTATGTAATAGTTGGTCGTTCGCCTGGTCACCGAACTTGTTTCAAACTACTTCGGTCACCGAATATCGTCGTCACGTAATAACGTCAGACTATTTCGAAGGCCTTTAGGTGGTCGAGAACTCCGATGCCAGGGTTGGTAACTGACGTACTCGAAATGAATGAATGAATGAATGACCTAACTAACAGTGCGCTTTGAAGCGGAGCGGTGCGGAGTCCGATTCACCAATCACAGCGCATTGTGATTGTCAAACAACGCATTGATATTGTCAGAATCATTTCGTAATGCGTTGTGATTGGTCAGTTGAGCTCCGCACTCCGTTCCGCTTAAACGGAAACGCATTCTAATCGTCTATGTCGGAGGTCTTTAGGCGGTCTAAAAACTCCGTTACCAGGATTGACCCTACAAATCAAACTTTTATTTCCAAAATGATAGTAAAAAGATGACTAATATCAAAAAAAAGAAACCAAATATTGCATTTTTCATAATAAATTTGATTATTATACGCCGTCAAGGGCCGCGTGAAATCAAGCCGGTGTCATCCAAACAGCCCACTAAACCTCATATTTTAAACCGGACAAGGAATTATACGCAGATGATAATACCGTGACGGAAAACTTAGTTCTTTTATTTTTGTATATTTTTTTTTACTTTGGTATATTAATTGGGGGTTTTGTGGCTTTATACTTGCAAAGTTTTTATTTTTCATTGACATACGTTTCCCTTAATACTAAGTAAACGTGTGTATAACATATACCTGCGCAATCATAAATCTAGAAATGGGTTAAAAACTTGTTCAATTTGATTACATTGATAGACAGATAAAACTAAATTAAAGTTTGTAACGTTTACATTTTGTTTTTTATTTACACGTTGTTTTGAAGTTTCAGCCTTTAACTAAACGTCCATTATACGTACATCCAATTGATATAGCGAGCGTTCAATCTTGATGAAACCCTAATCTATATATTTTATTAATTAACAAATTAAACAGAAATAATTTCATTCAAACTACAAAACAACCTTGTGAACAGCCTAGTCACCTACATTCGTCTAGTCTCCTATTATAGTCGTGATTACGTCTAATTACGATTCAATTTCTTATTCCAATTGCAATCACTGGTCTGATATACCAATTCAGTCAGATAAGGGCCTTTATTTGGAACATTATATATGTACTTATTTATTATCGCAATCTAACGCGTAATAATAAATCGGTGACAAATTCTCAACTCACTACATTCAACACAAATAAAAAACTTAACATCGCATCCCGGTATTACCATCTCTATAAATTACAAATTATAATAAATATTATTAAATTTATCATTTATGAAATGCTACTGTCGGCCTCTTTGAGAAGCCATCTTGCGGTCGCCATATTTGTTTTAGTTTTTTTAAATTAATGCATTATTCTTGTTGTGTGTTGAGGTTTTATCAGCAAACGTCACTTTTGTTGGAGAAAGGCAATTTCGCTATAGATAAGGTTTGTGATAGCAACACGCACAATAGCAATTTAAAATATGAACTAACTAATAGATCCCCGCGGTTTTACCCGCATTGTACCCGTTTCCCTCGAAATTTTGAGATAAACAGAAGCTTAGACCTGCCCTTTTGAACGTATTTATCCAATACTAGCAGCGCCCCGCGGTTTTACCCGCGTTGTGTCCATTCCTGTGGGAATTTCGAGATGAAAAATAGCCTATGTTACTCGTGGATAATGTAGCTTTCGAATGGTGAAAGAATTTTTAAAAAAGGTCCAGTAGTTTTTGAGCATATCATTACAACCAAACAAACAAAGTTTTCCTCTTTATAATATTAGAGTAGACAACAAAATTATTCGAATCCGACTGCTAGTTCCTGATTTTTATCCCATAATTCCCACTTGAACGGGTACAACGCGGAAAAAATCGCGGGGCACTATTAGTTTTTTGGACCCCGTTGAAATCTTTTGAATAAAATGTTTTTCTATAGAAAAGACATCAACGGGAGCTAATTCTTCGTTTATTGAGAAAACTAGCCGCGCCCCGCTATTTACTCACGTTATACCCGTTCCCGCGGGAATTTCAGGATAAAATGTATCCCATGTGTTATTCTGATGTATAACCTATATTACTATGTATGTATGTTTGTTGCTCTTTCACGCAAAAACTTCTGAACGGATTTGGACGAAACTTTACAGTAATATAGGTTATACAACAGAATAACACATGAGATACATTTTATCCCGAAATTCCCGCGAGAACGGGTACAACGCGAGTAACACCGCGGGCAACGCGAGTAACACCGCAGGCGGGGCTAGTTCAAAGTATATCAACTTAAGTGACAGCTGTCATTCCTACAATGGTAGACTTTAATACTATACTTACAGAATGAGTTAATTCGATTTAAAATCACATCAAGTTAAAATAATGCAAATCTTCGCAAAATCTATTCACTGGAGGGGAAGCCCACAAGTGGGCATATTCCCACGGCAGGTTCGCAATGTTTGTTGTTCTTACACCCCAAGTGTTAACAGTTATTTTAACTAGGGTAGTTGAGTGGGAGTTGGAACAGATGGGGTGTTTAAGATTGTCAGGTCAGTGGCCAACCTTGGTGTTTTAAGACCGCCTAAAGACGACGACATTGTCAAACGATTGTTACAACCGGGACCGATAATTTTACGTACGCTCCGATGGAAATGCCACTATCGGCCACCCTTCCAAGTAGGAGTCGAGTTGCACGTTGCTTAACAATCACAATGAAATAACATCGGTTGGTCAAACTGGTATATCGATTAAAATAAGCTGACGTTAAACACCATGTTTAAGGCCTTATGGCGGTCTAAAGACTCGAACATCAGGGATGGCCTCTAACCTACTCAAAAGATGATTGAATAATCATGTTTTCCTCATTTTCTCTCACGAGTCATCTCCTACCCCTTGTTTTCTCGCCGGGGGTTGAACACACCCCTTAATTGTAAAACAAACATGAGGTCCAAAGTGTTACCTTGTTTATAATTTGTGTTTTTTACCAAGTGGCGGGTGCTAAGTGATTTTAAGGTCTTTAAGGGTTGGGTCCAAGTTTTTTGATGTACGGAATAGGCTGTTTAATGTGGTTGTTAAGCAACGTACAGATTAGTCCCTACTTTGATGGGTGTCCGATAGTAGCATTTCTATCCGAGCGCTACCGTGCTTCGGAGTGCACGTTAAGCAGTCGGTCCCGGTTGTTGCAATCGTTAGACCATGACGGAGGCCTTTAAGCCTACCATTTTCAAAACGCAACTAACTATACTTAACTGAAAAATAAAAAAATACTATAATTAACTGTGTATAATTAATCCTACTAATATTATAAATGCGAAAGTTTGTGAGGATGGATGTATGTATGGATGTATGGATGTATGTTTGTTGCCCTTTCACGCTAAAACTACTGAACGGATTTGGATGAAACTTTACAGTAATGTAGTTTATACATCAGAATAACATATGGGATACTCTTTATCCCTAAATTCCTGCGGGAACGGGTACAACGCGGGTAACACCGCGGGGCACGGCTAGTCTATACTATTATTATATAGGAGGAAATTTGTTACTTTATCTGTTTGTATGTTCGGGCTAATCTCCGGAACTACCAGTTCGATTTGAATAATTATTTTTGAAATGGAGAGCTATCTACTCACTGGAAAAAAGTTATAGGCTATTTTTCAAGTTGGATCAAATTGCACACGGTGTGCAAATCAAATTTAAAATCGGTTCAGTAGTTTAGGAGTCCATCGCGGACAAACAACGTGACACGGAATCGTTACCTAAGTATATATAAATACTAGCCGCGCCCCGCGGTTTCACCCGCGTTGTACCCGTTCCCGCGGGAATTTCGGGATGAAAAATAGATTTTGTCCGATTCTCAGACCTACACGATATGCACACAAAATTTCATGAGAATCGGTCGAGCCGTTTCAGAGGAGTTCAACCACGCACCCCGTGACACGAGAATTTTATATATTAGATAGTACATTGTATGTAAGGAGTGTGTGTCTGTCTATGAAGATGTTTAGATACGCCCTCGAGAGGCTATCGATACTAATAGGAATAACACTTCACAAACAAGTGGCGCGATGGCGGTTTGTATTATATAATATAGTGCTTTCGAAACATGCTATTTAATTCATAATAGAAGACTCAGTTTTAATTTTAAACCGAATTCAAGAATCAAAAAAGGTTTTCAACAAGTCGATTGTAAGATTTTTTTTTTCACCCCCGACGCAAAATAGGGGTGTTATTTTTGACACAAAATTTATCTATATCTTATATATAAAATTCTCGTGTCACAGTGTTCGTTCGCGTACTCCTCCGAAACGGCTCGACCGATTCTGGTCTGAGAATCGGCCAACGTCTATTTTTCATCCCGAAATTCCCGCGGGAACGGGTACAACGCGGGTGAAACCGCGGGGCGCAGCTAGTACATATATAAAAATGAAACCCGTTTTCCTTGGTCGCGGCATCACGCTGAATGGCTGGACCGATTTCCACGGTTTTGCATTCGTTGGAAAGGTCTCGGGCTCCGTGAGGTTTATAGGGAATAAAAATCTCAAAATTCCCACGGGAACGGGGGCGCTGCGGGTGAAACCGCGGGGCACAGCTAGTTATATTATAAAAGAAAGTAAATAAGTACTTGTAAGTCCTAGTTACTTACTAATTTAATAAAGTATTTACTTTCTCAAACTACGTACACCTTTTTCCACAAACCGGCTAACCCTTAAAAGTATAAAGTCATCAGTTATCGCCGCGCGCCTGCAGAGGGCGCACGTGGCGGCCACGCGGCCATCACTTATCTATTTGAACAACAATTCACACTTTGCGGGTAGTCGGTAATTTGAAGAGTAAACAAAAGACTACTCGACTTTATTGGTAGTTAATGTGTTTGTTACGCTCATTGCATCTTTAAACCGACTTCAAAAATAGAGGACTATCTCAATTCATCGGAATCCTACTAATATTATAAATGCGAAAGTTTGTGAGGATGGATGTATATATGTTAGTCATTTATGCAAAATAATAATCCTTTCTCTTGAATCACTCTATCTATTGAAAAAACCGCGTCAAAATCCGTTGCGAAGTTTTAAAGATCCAAGTCTACCTTGGGACAGATAGGCAGCGGAAAGCGACTTTGTTTTATTATACTATGTAGTGATAGTGATATAATAATTAAATAATATAATTCTATTTATTTAGGTCAGGCTTTTGGTACACAATAGTATATTTATAACGTAAATAATTTAAATACCCGTCCATATGTGTCTAAATATATTTACGTTAAAACACCCCCAACCGCCCCTATACCCAAATAGGCTATAATTTATTAGATAAATTTCAATTTATCAACAGCTCACTACACCCCAGTGTTGCCATTATCATGCTAATATAATAAATAACATACTACCCTCATTTTCAAAATGACCTTTAAACATATGGCAATACAGCTGCAATTGGCAGAGTTTTTTCAAAAGTAATCTATCACAACTTGTCATGTTTCACACCCCTATTTCAGGGTTGCTACAAACGCAATTTATGTGTTAACATGATTCATTGGATGGCAACCCTCGGTTTGGAATTTGGTTATGTGTAATGTAATATATTTATGTACATACCTTGTTAACCGACTTGAAAAAAGGAGGACGTTCTACGTCAATCGTTAATATTAATATTAATCTGGTTTTTAATTTATCTACCTAACTTTTTTTAATAAGTTTTTAAAAGTTCAACTTTGCTTACGTAAATAATTATTTCCATTGGAACATTTTTCAAACTAAAAAACAATGTCTTTATGTTATTTGTATAAATGAGTTATTTCAAATGATACCTCGAACACAGATTGATACAAACTTTTAGAATTTTTGAAATTTTCTTGCATTTTAATAATTTATCTCAATAGCCATTACTATAAAAATAAAAATAATACCTCCTCCATCTTCCATACAAAGAAACCACAGACAAAACAACTAACACAACCCATCATTTTCCCATTTTTCACGGTATTTGACCCCAACACTCCCCAAGGCACATTTTCTATTAGCGTGTAAAATATTTTAGGGTCTTTCAGCCCCTTTGGATAAAAAAAGAAGAATAAACTCTATGCCAACCTCTTTAGGCGCATTTGACATTAAAAATGGCGGGAACGTCAACTGTCAAGTTGACAGTTGCAAGGGGACCGTTAATGGGCGCGTTCGGATTTTAAACCGGATTGTTATTTTTGATTTTGGAGTGTCGGTTTGCTTGAGGGCATTTGTTTTTACGTTAGAAGCTTTTGTGAAATTGAAATTAGAATGACATTAAAATACTTCTTTACTGACCTGCCGGTTTTATTAAGCCAACGAATAAAGTTAAAATGTCTTAATAGAACGTTTTTCAAAAATAGAAACTGCGTTTATGGATACACTTTTCTTTTATTTTGTATAGAAAATATGCCCGTTTTATATTAATTTCTATCTTCAACAGACTGAAACCATAAGTAGCTCCACGGCAAGACTCTTTTTGCGTAAATCCTAACACCTCACTATAAAAGTGTATCGGCGATAATTCCTAAATTTTACTTTTCCCAGGATAAATAGCCACTTTCAAGAGCAAAGTTATTTTATTCCTGAAATTCCCACAGGAACGGGTACAGCTGTCGTAAAACTGAAGCCCTGGAGCCTGTATAAAAACAAAACAATAACTTATTATTCCATTTACAAAAAAACATTATTGTTATTCAGCCTAACGAACCACAGACAAACCTTTTTATTCTAATCAGCCAGTGTCAATGCATACAACCGCTTCCGTCGCGCCGGTTTCAAATTTCGAACACCTAATCGATACATCGACCTTTTCAATATCGATATTGGAATCGTAACGAGATGTATCGATGCGATATATCTACACGAGTACGCCATTAGCCGTCGGTTAACGCTCGGTAGCTATCAAAGATAAAAATACGGAAAAAACTCTCGGATTAACTCCATTGTTAACGTTGACAATCGAAATATATCTATCCTTGTCTACCTTACCAGTTTACTACGAGAGGAAAAGAGACAGATGATATTTTCACTTTTCTAAATGTGACAGTACGAAAATGTCGCGACAATAGGGTTTCGAATAGACATTGTATTATATTTTTGTGTTTTTAATCCGTATACTAGTTTTGGTATCAGATGTGTGTTTATTTTTTTGTTGAATTTCGTTCTGTTTATGTTGTTTTTAAATGCGGGTAGAATTCGAAGAAATGTAACCAATATTTATGTTTGTTTATTACAATACCAGTACAATAGCTTGTAGATACTCGTAGTTTTAAGATAAGATATAATACTTAAACATCCTAAAGACATGCGAACGAAGTCGCTGAACAAACTAGTATAATACTGTCTCAACATCTTCATTCATAGACAACATTCCAAAAAAAACTGAAAGTATAATCTATGTCAAACAAGCATGTAATCCCGAACAAAAAGCATTCCAAAATTGAAAATAAAAAAAGACTAATCTCAATTGCTCACTCTCGTTGTCTATGGTTTGAACAAAAGCGCGCGTTTCCCGCGCAGCCACGCAGTCTGTCTGTCTAAAACCATTCATTAGACAACATCTAAACAATTTAAAACATTTTAACACGCGCACAAACTATTTATCACGGAATTTCGTTTCTAAATAGAGGTATAACAACTTATTTAATGTCGTTTCGTGTGAGTAATGGCTGGTAGTTAATAATTTTTAATTTGTATAGGATTACATTGGATTAGTGAGAGAGTAGCCTACATTTCAAACGTTAGTCTATGGTTGTTTGAATGAATACTCTTTCTTTGTAGAGGTTTGAGACTTCTTTATGGTCATGTGATTAATTATTTTTGTATCAGAAGCTGAAATAATTGCGAAACAGGGTATCTTTATCTTTTCTTTTTAACCGACTTCGAAACTGAAGGAGGAGGTTTATTTTTTTTAAGTATCATCTTTACTGAAGCTTCTGCGGTTTTGTCTGTCCGTACGTATGTTCACGCTCAAGCAAAAAACTAAGTTCATACTATGATAAATCAATATATTATACCATGGTATTATATTAATTCTCATGCTTTTTAACCAAAAAAAAAGTTATTTAAGAGAAGATTTTTGTCTAATTGTTATTTGTATACCAACATTCCCACGGGAACTGATTAAGCAACACCCAACAATCAGTCCTACTATATTATAAATTAAATGCGAAAGTTTGTGACGATGTATGTATTTATGTTTGTATGTACATGTATGTTTGTTACTCTTTCCTTTTACGTAAACTTACATAAGTCGCCATAGACAAGGATATAAGGAAGGACATCAAAAGACAATTTTTAGAACAAGAAGACAAACTTACGTTCGATGGTTAGGAAATTTGAACTTTACCTGTAAAATTTTAATGTCTAACTGTTTTTATAAAATAAAACTACCAAAGACAGTTTTAAGCATAATAAACCCTAATCTCATACTTCCTCTCCCTCAGGAGTGAACCCTCGCAAGCAGCGGCGCGAACGGACCACCTTCACGCGCGCGCAGCTGGACGTGCTGGAGGCGCTGTTCGGGAAGACGCGGTACCCTGACATCTTCATGAGAGAGGAGGTGGCGCTCAAGATCAACCTGCCCGAGTCCAGGGTCCAGGTTAGTTGGCACCATACAGGGTTTTAGAACTTAAGCTAACATTTCGCGTAAGGCAAGCGTGGTGATTATGACATCCTCCTCACTGTACCATTATCTTCGGTGAGTTTAAGGCCCCACAGCAGGGCAAAAGCCTTTCATCTCATTGAAGACATCATCAGTACACTTAGGTGAAATCACCACGGATGCCATTAGGCATTAGGCGAATTAGACTATTAGGCACTTCCGCATTGTCGCATCCCGTTTAATAAGTAGAAAAATGTTTTCACTCGACCCGGGAATTGAACCCGGGATCTCAGTCTTGGCAGGCGAGTGTACCTACATACCACTAGATTACCAAGGCGTTGTCTAGAGGTATATGGAATGTTATGCAGTGAGAAGATATCACCAGTACACTGAGTACGATTAGGTGTAATCACCACTGCGGGTTGGTGATCTCAAACCCGAGCCATGTTTGAAAGTAGGAAACATGTTACTTAATACACAAACAAAATTTTCTTCGAAACCAATAAAGTTAATAAAAAACCAGTAAAAGATATTCCATAAATAACGCAACACCTAAAATAACATCAAATAAATACCACCTAACAGTAACTCGAACTTAATTAATTAATAATTAACAAACCATAAACAATAAATGAAACCAATTCATGGATTGAACCAATAAAATTAAAGCAACGTAATTAACGGGAACGCAATTAATTAAATGTTTTTCATTTAATTATAACATAGATAAAGTTCCCAGTTCATTCGTACATTCGTTCATTTGTACATTCGTTCATTTGTTCATTCTTTCAATCATTTATTCGTTCATTCTTTCATTCGTTATTTAGTTCTTGTAGGAATTTCGGGAAGCGTGCTTTTGATCTTGTATTTCCAACTAAGTATCTGACGGAGGTACCACGGTGCAAGTGACGGTGAGGGCAATTGTGTTTTTAGCGATTCTTTTAAAAAAACACAAAAATCTCAGATGTCATTTTTATGTTTATTTTTTAATTCGATTCGCTGTAGCTCGTCGTAATCGCCCGGAAAGTGACACTCCTTAAACCAAATTTAATCAAAATCGGCTTCACTTCCCTGATAACACTAATTACGAGTATATTGACGGAAAAAAGTCCCCGCGCATAAAGGCACTAAAAAAGTCTCGTAAGTTGTCATTCATTATTCAATATGTTTGAATTTAAATAAGAAATATGTTATTTACCTACCCACAAGTTTTAATAATTAAAAGTTTATAAAAATTAATCAAATTATTTCTAATCTGTCATCCAATTAGCATTTTTATCAATAGTCTAACAGCTATTAAATAAAAAGCATAATCTATAATCCATTAGAATACCACCCACAAAAGCATCGATAAAAAATATATGAAAGTAATCGATTAAAAATATTCGAATCGATTAAAATCATTCGAGTTGAACGTAGTTGATGGGTCGTGAAGTGACAAGAATGTTGCATTAGAGCTTCCGTTCATTTTCGAATTTGGAACTTTATTCGACTGAATTGCGAATCGGTGGGAATGAGTTGAACGGTTCAATTGTTCGAAATTTAAATTCTGTTCTATTTGAAAGAAAACTCTCTGGAGTTTTAAGAACAAGACTTATAATTTTTATCGTTCGTTCTTTTGTTTTGTTTTCGTGTTTAGTTGACAAGACAAAATTTGTTTTAAATAATCGTTATTCGCGAAAAATAACTTGGATTTTATTAACCTTCAATGCCTAAACAAGTTTCTATGTCCTAATTTAATACTTGTAACAGCTGGGCCGATTATGATTATACTAGCAGCGCCCCGCGGTTTTACCCGCGTTGTACCCGTTCCCATGAGAATTTCCGGATGAAAAATAGCCTATAGCCTTCCCGTTGAATGTGGCTATCTATTACAAAAATAATTATTCAGGTCGGATCGGAAATTTCTGAGATTAGCGCGTTCAAACCAACAAAAAAACAAACACATCAAGGTTTAGATGTAATTATTGCAGGATCTCCTTAAAATACCCAATTAGAGTTACTATTTTTTCAAAAATTATCCAAAAGCGACTGACCCTACAAAAACATCCTGGATACCATCCTGAGTCAATCAAACCGATTTATTAGCGTAAAAGGCACTTCAAAAGCGAATCGCCGACGTCAGATAACGATCGAAAGGGGGTGTAATCGAGGGATTAATGATATTAACAGATACCTCACGTCTTCATTTGCATCATTAGGGGTGGATTGTGCAGTTTTGTTTATATTGTCACTAATTAGTGCAGTTTTAACCCCTGACGGTGAAAAGGGATGTTTTGTTTGAAGCTCTCAAAGAAGATTTTTTTTTGTTTTGATTCTGTCGAGCTATGCCTCTGTGTGCTGTGATTATTGGTACTATAATTAAGGCCTATCTATACCTATAGATATCAATCAAGTTTGGCTAATTCAATAAAAATTGGTACAAAAAGTAAATAAGTTCAGTTTGTGGCCAACCTTAGTGTAATTTTTAGATCGTCTCAGGCCGACATAGTCTAACGATTGCAACGACCGGGGCGCGACAATTTAACGTGTCCTTCGAAGCACGGTAGCGTCGGATAGAAATGCAACCGGCTACCCATACAATTTGGCTATAAATATTGGTATTTTTATGAAAAATTAAGTTAATTTTATGCCACAGAAACAATTAAATGCCGGTGGGTACGAGGCCCGGCTTATGTCAGATAAAAGATACATTAAAGTTCCAATCAATTTTAAAAGCTAAATTTTTCGCTAGGAAAATCTTGTCGTTAATTATGTTCGTCCAAATTTCATCAAAATCAGCTCAGCAAAACCGCTGTGTTAATACCAGTGTAATATTCGGCGGAAAAATCTTGTTAATTATCTTCAATATAATCAAAATTAGTTCAGCGCAGTTGCTAACCAGCAGTAACAGACGACAGATTTTCACATTATAACATGTAAGGATCTGTGGCAATAATTCGTTCATTCTTTATGTTCAATAGAGCTTAAACAGAGGGTGGTCCAAATAAATTGAATTTTGAAGAGACTAGTGCGGTTGTTTGAGGGTGCAACTTAGGAAAATATTAAAAATGAATGGGGAAAGTATTAAAATGTCTTTGAAGTATCATTAAACTGGAAATCTGAGACTAGCGTTCTTGTGATTTGTGAGACTGTCCTCAGTTTGGTTAGGGCATTGCAGGCTGGATCACCTGATTGCCCGAAAAGTAAGTGATTCCGTGCTTCGGAGGGCACGTTAAGCCGTCGGTCCCGGTTACTTTCTACGGATAGTAGTCGTTACATGAGCCATGTCAGAGGCCTTTGGCGGCTCTATAACTCTGACACCAGGATTGGTCAGGGTGATCATCCACTCGATGAAGAAGATAGTGACTTTACAAGCAACTGTCGAATTGTGAAGACATGGTATCTGACTTGTTTGATGGTTGCGTTATTGTATAATTATCTATACTAATATTATAAAGCTGAAGAGTTTGTTTTGTTTGTTTGTTTAAACGCGCTAATCTCAGAAACTACTGAACCGATTTGAATAATTCTTTCACTGTTAGATAGTCTATTTATCGAGGAAGGCTATAGGCTACATTTTATCCCGAAATTCCCACGGGAACGGGCACAACGCGGATAAAACCGCGGGGCGCTGCTAGTATATTATATTGTGTAATAAAAAACGCGTATTAAGAACATTTGAGCTATCAAATTGTTTGTCACTTTCTGACATACGCAATTTTCCGAAGAGCAAAAGAGACAAAACACAGTGTAACAGTATTTTAGTTACAAAATGTTTATTAATAAGGCGACTGTAGTGTAGGTAATTGTACATACACATTGTCTTAGTGTGCATCATGGTGCGTGTCAAATGCCTGTCAAAATTGCCTTTGAAATATGGATAGGTAGGTTTAAGTAAATTTATTTTCAATCAAATTAGACTATACTGAATTGTCTACTGTGAGGCTGTGACTACATTTTAATTTGAAGGGTCAAAAAGTCAAATAAAAAAAACAAAACAAAAGCGAACTGTACCCAAAAACGTAGATTAATTCAATAAGTGTGTCCCCAAACCAGCAGGCTAACTTTTAGTCTCCGTTTCAAATTAATGTAATAATATATAATTTGAAAAGGGCAACACTGCCGTGCTCGCTAATACACGCAACGGATTAAACTCCACCATTATTGTACTTTGTTGTCCCCTACGAATGAGTTAACAACTTTTGTTAAAAGAGCAATGAACGAATGAACGATATCGCACTCTGTGGCAGATGTGACTGGTTGAAAAGAAATAGAGAGATGTAGGAGTTTACGGTGGTTTGAATTTGGAACGGGTTCTGTTTTTGTAATTTGAAATTGTGATCTGGACGGTTGGATGTTTTGATTTTCTGTGTAAATTTTGCACACTGTTTGCAAATATTTTATTAGGATTCTATTATCAAAAGCACTGTTGCCAGATTGGGAGGAATCCCCCACAAAATGGGGGTTTTTTATAATATTTTTGGGGGGATGTTTGGAGATCAAATTTTTACGAGTACATCTTTAAAAAAGCGTCGCGTTTAGATTGAGCGAGTTTAAATGCTGCCAAGCTGTCAAAAAACCTCGCGCTCGCTTTCTTTCGAACTCACCGCTAGTAAAATTGCCTTTTCAAAAACACCTTGACACCAAAAAAGCCAATAAAAGCTTCAAACAACGTCAAAAAGCTATCCATAATCAGTAATCACCCAATAGGCCTCGAGCGAGAACGCCCCTACTTCTGTAACTCATCGAATTCACGCACGTCCCATAAATCACGTATAATCTCAAGTGCAAACTGCGAGCGAGAAGCCGTGGCGTAATTGTTCCGCACATAATAGTCGATGTAGGGAAGTAATCACTTGTAATTTGTGTTAGTGTGGATACTGTGGTAGGGGTTAGCCCCTGTGGATGAGTTACCATGTTGAGAGGGAAATTCGGTTGGGTTGGACAATTTTGGAGGTATTAGGTATTCATTTTAGAACTGTATGTAAGGAAAAGACACGGTGTGTCACTTTCAGCTTATGAAAATATTCACTTTTAAACCACATTTTGAATTGAAACTACGTTTACGGATACTCTTTGGTTTTATGTTACCTGGTTTTTTTCGGCCCGTTCCTTTGAGAATTTCTGGAAAAATAAGCCTATAGCCTTCCTCAATAAGTGGACTATCCAACATTGAAAGAATTTTTCAAATCGGACCAGTAGTTCTTGAGATTAGCGCGTTCAAACAAACAAATAAACTCTGGAGTTTTATAATATTAGAGTAAAAGATTTTTACCTGACGTTAACCGTGGTCGTAGAAGACATCTGTCAGATTGACAGATTACTAATTGAGCGAGTGTCGCTCAGTTGTCTGGAGACTAGCAACTACAAAACTCCTTTAACATACTTAATTATGGCTTAAAATCACGAAAAAATGTACTAATAAAATTCCTTTGTCCACAGGTTTGGTTCAAGAACCGCCGAGCGAAATGCAGGCAGCAGCTGCAACAGCAGACCAACAGTCAGATCACGAGCAAGTCCTCCTCCTCAACCAAGACCAGCGTCTCCTCCAGCTCCATCAAGAACTCCTCCACCTCATCCACATCCAAAGGAACCTCTAAGACCCTGACCAGCTCAGCGAGCTTGACCCAGAACTCATCCAGCATCACCACCACATCTCCAAATCTTCCCATCACCCCTACTACTTCAGTCAGTCCTCCTATCAACGTCATCTGTAAGAAGGAGTCAGGACCATCAGCTTACGAGAACTCGCCATTAAACAAAAATCTTTCCTCTGTCTCCCATTACAATTCCAGCGAAGCTCTCCGCCTTTCAGGCAAGGAGTCCTCTCCGGACGTCTCCAATCTCCACAATTACGGAGTCACTCCTAAGCAGGAGTTATACGGAAGCCCAAAGAGGTTAGACTACAGCAAGTTGGATTACGCTGAGAAGTCTTTTGGGAGTAACTTGGTTAAGGATCAGTATAGCTCTCGGCTGACGGGGAACCTGACTCCTCTGGGGTCCAACTCCTCAATCATGACGACCCCTTCGCCCCCCATCACGCCGCAGAGTCTGAACGGCCCCGGGAACGTGTACCACCCGGACAGCTACAACAGCTTCCATTGGCCTGGCAGCTCGGACTACATCAGGAGTTACTCTACTTCTCATCATCATCAGGGGTATGGGCAGAGCGCGTACAATTCGCCTTACTATCCCAGTCAGGTTAGTTTCTAAATTTGCTGTAGTTTAATATTATATTATTATGGCCCAATACTGGGCAAAGGGCTCTCCTCCATCCTTCCATGCATCCCTGTCCTGGGCCACTTCCCTCCAACAGAGTATTACTCTGTTTATACAAAAATGGCCTTTGTCCTGCAGTGACGTTTACCACATATTATATGCTATTTATTTTTTGATGCAAAATTAATGATAGAAAAATAATTTTATTTCATTTTTGGTCAAGCAAACACTTTACCGTGAAAAAATCAAATTAATATGTTAAAATGATCTATAGTTTCATTAAGAAATTAACATATTTATGCCAAATCTAAAAATAATGAAAAAAGAAACATTTCTTTAATCACTTTTCTAAATGTAATTAAAAAATACTCTATATTATTCATTATTTTGTAGGTTAATATTATTTATAGCTTTATGTTTGTCGTGACACTCAATATAACATGTTGAATAAAGTCATATTTTACGAACAGAACAATCCGGATATTATATCCAAAATGCCATTAAAACATCAAAACTTATTATAAATTACAATATTTAATGTGTTCATTGACCTTTGGCAAATACAGATATGAATATTTAACACTTCATTAAAATCCGTGTTAGTAAAATCAGATTTGAAGCGTTCTCGAATTTGCTATTAATTAGTCATTTAATTACTTTCTAATAACTTATTGGGTGGTCGATAGAGACTACCGTGAACATATTAATTAATTTGTCTGTCCGGCATACTAACACATATTTTTTTCAAATCTATTAAGAATAACGCCTATGACTTTTCTCCGGTTATAAAAATATTTTTTTGTCCTAAAATTTCTTGAGATAATTATATTATGTAACCTTTTGCAAATCAAAAACAATTTTCACTCATTTTCAATTCGATTATAATGCCATCTGCAGTGAAAAAAGTCCCAATACTATCAAAGAGGTCCACTTGACATTGACATTGACACAAGATAATCTGAAGGTGGACGAACCAAGAAGATATAAGACTAAACTCAAACCTACTTACAGATGGAGTACTTCAACGGGTCTTCAGTGAACCAATCTCACGGGAGCCACGGCCACAACCTGACAGCCAACGGGAACCAGCTGTACAACCAGGTGTCCTTCGGGAACCCCTCCCCGCCGGCCGCCTGGCCCTCGCACCACAACATCCTCTCCTCAGGCCAGGAGTCTCCAGAGAACCAACAGAATTCACCCCACTTAAGCATGCTTCAAGCATCCCAAATAACGAACTTTTCAAATTCGACTAACAGTTATTTCGCGCCAGAAAAATACGGTATCAACATGGTCTAATGTTTCTAGTCGTTGGGTAGAGTGTAAATAAAATTGTAACTATATAGTGTGTTTAGTTTCTAGAGAGTTTGTTGGTCTATGGTACTTGAAACTGACAGTTTTTTTATCTTTTTTTTATGTCATTGTAAACGAATGATTTTGTGAATGAACATGTTGATTAGGGTTCCTAATTTAAAATGTTTTTAAACATTATAAAGTTAAAAAAATATGGAATAATGTTCTTAGGACAACTCATTTATTTGATACTTACTTAATTTTAAAACAGAAACCAATAAATGTTTTTTCCTATGACCATTAAAACCCAGAGGTCTTATTACTTTCAATAGCTCTACAATATTTCACGGACTTGTTCAAATTCTATTTATTTCTTAAACTGAAATATTGAAGCATATTGAAAGAAATAGATCTGTGGTTATGTGACATATCAAAATGTTTGAACTAAATCAACAAATTCGCTTTAAACTACACCGACGCGATAAATTCTATTGTTAGACAACGATTGAACGACGAATGAGAGTTCTTTTTAACTAATTTCAGACTAAATTTCTTTCGATGTTATGATACTAACCTTATTATTGTCTATGAACTGACAGATTATAATAAAATTACATCTTCTATGGAACTAATACGAAATTTGAATTTAGTCTAAAATTGTGTTCGAAATATAAATTTTAATTAACTTGAGGTGTCAACGAAAAGGTAATCGTATGGCCTAATGACGTATCGAACCTTGCCATATAAAAAAATAAAACCCCACAAAACATTTAATTAAGGTTTTTGTATAGAGATTTCTTTCAGACTTCGCTTCGTAACGCCTAAATTGTACATCTGAATCATATCAATTAAAAACATATTAGGCTATATTTAGTGAAAAATATTCGCTAAATTATCAATCTAGTTATTATACTGTAAATATAACGTAAATAATAAATTAAGACATTATTATTTTGTATATGTGTGTGCGGATGTAAAATGTGACTTATTATTGTGTAGTATAAGGATGGTTTTCCTTTTCCCCTACAGACGTTACCGTGCCACAGATAATAGACAATATTTATTTTTATTTTTTTTTAGTTTCAATTTTATTTTATTAAAATTAAAACTGAAGTGATATTTTGCAATTATTGGTATTATTGGTTGCGTTAAAGTCGGACTAAAATATTTTGGAAATCAGAGCTTTTCTGTTTCATACTAAATTGCGTTTATAATGACTATCTACGCCTCACGGTTTTACCCATTTACACCAGTTCCAATAAGAATTTTGGGATAAAAACTACATTGTAGATTATTCCAAGTTTTGAGCAAGCTGTGTGTCAAATTTCATCAAAATCCGTTCAGCCCTTTTAGCGTAATAGCGCAACAAACATCTTCGGAAAATCTTTTTTTAAATCCATTTGTATCTGACTTTAACCAATGTTGCCAACATAAACATTTTCCTAAATGATTTTCGCGCCGAAAATCGAAACCCGATGACAGATATCGATTGCACAATCGATTTTATTTTAGTTAACTTAGTTCCTGCTATACCGCATTTTATTGAATATTTATAGAAAATAAATATTTTTAAATGAAATAAAGAGATTAATAGTTAATTTATATTTTTTATTATTGATTTTTTCGTAGTTTTTAATGAGATGTAATGAAATTTGTAACTTATGGTACTTGTTAAGCTTGGACATAGTTAGTTAAGTTAGAGTTAAGTAATTCTGTATCGTTCGGTAAAGAGTCAGTGTATTTTTTTTTAAGTTAAGTTGTAATAATTACTGATAGCTATTTGAAATATTGAATCCGAATATATGCATATAAAATACATGTATTGTGTTTCATTTTACATTTCACACTAACCGCGCCCGCGGTGTTACCTGCGTTGTACCCGTCCCCGCGGGAAATTCGGGGTAAAAATGTACTTATCCCATGTGTTATTCTGATGTATAACCTATATTACTGTAAAGTTTCATCCAAATCCGTTTTGTAGTTTTTTCGTGAAAGAGTAACAAATATACATCGATCGATCTAACTTTCGCATTTATAATATTAGTAGGACTTAATAAAACCCGTCTCAGGCTAGTTTAGACAGTCTATAGTAGTCACGGTAATACTTATTACCGTGACTCAGGTCTGCGCAGACTTTTAGTAAACACACGAATCACGACTAAGATTCGCTTATATAATACTCGTAGGTACTTTTAATCAAATTGACTTGCCTTCATTCATTGATAATCGAGTGACGGCGACGAATGATTTTTTGAAAATAGAAGACAAACTTAATTTTTATTCAATGTTTATTCTTTTGTCAAATCGTTCGTTCAATTCAATCTATTTTCAAAACAATCATTACTCACTACATAGTATAAGACAAAGTCGCTGTCTGTCCCTATGTGTGCTTAGATCTTTAAAACTACGCAACGGATTTATACGCAGTTTTTTTAAACAGATAGAGTGATTCAAGAGGAATGTTTGTTGGTATGTAAAAATCCCGAAATTCACACGGGAACGGGCACAACGCGGGTAAAACCGCGGGGCGCTGCCAGTTTTCTATATAATTCGCTATAAGTACTAAGTCATTCGGTAGCGCTCGTGGCGATGTTTGACTAACCGATGTTATCTTATTGTGATTGTTATGCAACGTGCAGCTTGGCCGCTTCTTGGATGGGTGGCCGATAGTGGCATTTCTATCTAAGCACTACCGTGCTTCGGAGGGCATGTTAAGCTGTCGGTGATTCAATTTAAAAAACTGTGAGGAGTTAGGATTTTAGAGGACAAGTCTCAGTGCCGATTGGAGAATTGAACATAGGACTTTGGACTGAAAGGCGAGGGGAATTTCCACAAAACTATCGTGAAAGTAAGTACCTACCTTAATCTATACTAATATAAAAAACTGCAGAGTTTGTTTGTTTGAACGCGCTAATCACAGGAACTACTGGTCCGATTTGAAAAAATATTTTTGTAATGGATAGCCACATTCAACGGGAAGGTTACAGGCTACTTTTCATCCCGAAATTCCCACAGGAACTGGCACAACGCGGGTAAAACCGCGGGGCGCTGCTAGTTTATTTATAAACAGTTTCTAGTAAAAACTAACACAGTATTTCTGTCTACTGAAGCCAAGTACTCCTACACTAGTGCTGTAACCCGACGCCGCGTTGAAGCCGTACGCGGGCGGACGTCCTATAACGGTGTGACGTCACGGCGTCATTCGATACAGTACCGTTGCGAGGTCACCGTGGGGTCAGGCGACGCCGGGTGACACTAGTGGTGAAGTTACATGGATTTGGTCATTCATGATGAATAGGTTAGTGGTCAACCCTGGAGTTTAGACCGCCTAAAGAAGACGACATGGTCTAACGGTGGAACAAACGGGACCGACTGCTTAAGCCCTCCGAAGCACGGTAGCGCTCAGATAGAAATGCCACTATCGGACACCCATCTAAGTAGTAACCGAGCTGCACGTTGCTTAACAATCGCAATAATCTAACATCGGTTGGTCAAACTACGCCACGAGCGCCATACCATAAACTATACCATAAACTAGACCAACTAGACTAGGTATAGCGAAAAGGATTCTATGTCTATGGTATGACCAATACAATAGTTGCATAACCCCAATTTTACCGTTACTACGAACTCGATCAATTCAACTTAATCCAATTATAGTTTACATAGAACTTTACATAGAACAAATCTTTAAAATAAGCTCACTAAAACCGAGTTCCGTTGATCGTAGTTCAAGATAGAAACGGAGAATTTAGACCTTAGAATTCATACATTTGATTTTAGTAGGTTAGTGGCCAAAACGCCGGAAATTTTAGACCGCCTAAAGGCCTCCGACATGGTCTAACGATTGAAACAACCGGGTCCGACTACTCAACGTGCATTCCGAAGCACAAACTATAAAATAATTGTCTCTGATTGATTGTTTAGGATGTGTTTCCATTGAAGCGAAGCGGTGCTGTGCGGAGCTATAAATCGACCAATCACAACGCATTGCAATTGTCAAAAGACGATTTGACATTGTCAAAATATTTTCCTAATTAGTCAATTGAGCTTCGCACAGCTCCGCTACGCCGGCTTATACTATATTAAAGTCACTAAATATAAAGACGCTATAGGCAGATTATAACGGCTCCATATAAGATAGTCTAAGTAGCAAAACGTCAAACAAAGCGAAAAGTCCAATGAGCATTCAGTCTATTGAGCAAATTGCCCATGTAGCAAAACGTCTAACTATCAACAGGTCTATATATCAAAACGTCTAAGTATTTAGGAAATCGTCATTGCTCATTATACTTAAAAATAGTAGCCAGAGAAGCATGTACCTACTTCCCAATGCTGGGCAAAGCCTTCTCATCTCATCATCTAACGTCAAAACGTGGTGGACAAATGGGGTAAAGCAAAAAGTCCCTCATAAACTAAAATAATTCCAAAATCACTAGGTACATCCAAAACTTTTATTATAAAGAATCTTCAAAATTAACTTCGTATAACTATGACGTACACTGCGCTATACCTACAGACTATAGAATAGACAAACTTTACTTGTACCCTTCACTTATACCTATCCTGGAAAATGTATTTTTATTTTAATCTTGCAACACTATTTAACTTACCACACAATTTTCCCGCGCGATAACCAACCTTTTTCGTAGATATACAACCTCAAATTCGTTTGTCAAAAAAGTTTCACATACGACATTTGAATTTGGATCGAACGTTGGAAGCGTACGCAGTGAGTTAGCAGCTGTATATAGAAATGTGTTTCTGTCTCTTTTCTTCCCGTTACGGGGGTGTGTATCGCTGTCTCGCTCCGGTGCGGAGTTAAGCCGCTTATCTTCCTGCCCGCACCCGCAGCCCCCTTGACTGAAATACTGCGTTCATGTGGGTAATTCTCAGTTTTATTAGAAATTATTATTATATTTTGTTTGTTTTTAGTTGAGCGAATTATTTTTGTTAAATAGTTTTTAAGTTGAAATATTGGCTGGTGACCGTGATACGAGCTGCAAGTACCTAAAGAAACTTTTCGTGCACCCAGTTTGGTAAGTACAAGAACCTTTTCTTTGCTGGTTTTCTTTTTAATTATCGTGGTATGCTAAAAATATTGTGCATCTTTCAAAGATCAAAAATACACGTATCTGTGAGTGTGAACTCTAGTGTACTTGCTCTAGCGGCTTGGAAGTGTATTCTAGTCTTCAAAATCTCAAAAGTCCTCAAAAAGCTAAGCTATTCTTTTCATTATAACACTGTTTTTTCAGAAACACTCATGTTTTAGTTAAGCTAATATGATGTTAACAGATTGTTAAGCAACGTGCAGCTCGACTCTTACTTGAAGCAGTGACCGATATTGGCATTTCTATCTGAGCGCTACCGTGATTGCCTAAGGTCGTAAGAGATATTATTTAAGGGCTAATCTATCTTTAAAATTTCCGTCAAATAAGTCCAACCCAGTGCGTTTAACGTCACTTTTGTCAAGTGACAAAATTAATTACTGTTTGATAGTGTCACTAAAAACTTAAAATCGGCTCGGATAAATATTCGTGCAAAATAATTAAAGGTTTTAAATTCCACAGTATTCAATACGAGTAAAATGCTAAAAATTATTAATTGATGTAAGTAACTATAACTATTCATTTTAAAACAACAAAATCAATTTTTCAACAATTCCTATAGGAAACACTGCCAACGAATATAATAAAATAAAAATCATTTTCCGCCGAATCGCCCACCTACAATATATTTATTACAAGAAACGACTCTCCCTCTTGTGCGCTACACCTATACGTACAGACAACACAACAACCTCCGCCATATATATTTACCTTCGTATAACAACTGAAAACTTGATTTCGCTTACTGGTAGGTTAGGAAGCCATGAGATTCATCCAAGAGTATAAAATGTGTTGGCTATTTGTAAACTAACATTTTCAAAACTCAAAAAAAAGACCATTGAATTTAACGGTCCTTAACTATCAAAAACATACTGATTTCTTAAGTTTGCTTTGACTGTGAGCACGGTTCCTGTAAAGAGGCCAAAACGTCAGATAACAATCTATACTAATATTATAAAGCTGAAGAGTTTGTCTTGTTTGTTTGTTTGTTTAAACGCGCTAATCTCAGAAACTACTGAACCGATTTGAATAATTCTTCTTGTAATAGATAGCCACATTCAACGGGAAGGTTATAGGCTATTTTTCATCCCGAAATTCCTACGGGAACGGGTACAACGCGGGTAAAACCGCGGAGCGCTGCTAGTGTAAAATAAAAGCGAAGTGTATCCGTAAACGTAGTTTCAGTTCGGAACAAAAACATATTATATACAGTCGAATTGAGAAACCTCCTTTTATGAAGTCGGTTTTGCTTTTTCTTCAGACGCATAACACATCAATCTTCTGTGACCACGGTTCCTGAAATCTATAATATAAAAATGAATCGCTGAATCTGTTGCTAAGCGCATAACTTCAGAACGACTGCACCAATTTGAATGATTCTTTTTTTAATGTGTTCCTTATTGTCAGGACAAGGTTTTTATATAAGAAAAATAAGTAATAAAAATCTCGAAATTCCAACGGGAACGGGGGCGCTGCGGGTGAAACCGCGGGGCGCGGTTAGTGTCAGATAAAAATGTAAAATAAAAGCGAAGTGTATTCGTAAACGTAGTTTCAATTGAGACAATTGAGTTTATAGAAGACAAAGGTTTATTGATTTCATTCCATTCTTGCCCTATCATTGCCCTCTACAGAAGGAATTATCTTAAGTTGGATATTCAGCTGTAGTTAGATAGCCACATTCAACGGGAAGGTTATAGGCAATTTTTCATCCGAAATTCCCACAGGAACGGGCACAACGCCAGTAAAACCACAGGGCGATACATTTCATTTTACAAAAATCATAATTACGTTCCATTTGACAAAAATCTGCAATCTTGCGAATTACAAACAATTAATAATAGCCAGCATCAATAATCCCTCTCACAACTCTACGAACCACTTCCGCGCCAAATGTCCAACTCCGAACGCCCCCAAACCAATACGAACCTCCTTACATGTTAAAGAACCCATAAATAATAGAGTTGACGTACGGATTGTGTTACCCCCGCCCTAGCAAATTGCGCTCCTTGTCTCTGGTGCGCCTAATGCCTCTATTGTCTGTGCACGGATTTATTATTCATTTTCTTAGTTTATGCGTTTTTGATGCGCTATTTGATATTGTTTGCGTTTTGGCGGGTTTTGTAGTTGCATTTTGTAATGTTTCGTACTTTTCAAACATGGCTCGGTTTTGAGACCACCAACCCGCATTAGGCAAGCGTGGTGATTATGCCTAATCTTTCCCACTGTACTGATATCTTCAGTGAGATAAGAGGCCTTTGCCCAGCATTGGGACATTACAGGCTAATACTTATGTACTTACTTTAATATTTGCTTTGTTAATTAAGAAGGTTCTTTTACGCCCGCCGAAAAAGAGACGTCAAATGCATGCTTAGTAAAGGTTTAATGAGTGATTTTGACATGTAATGTATGAAAAATAACGTCAATTAGTTAATTGTCGATTTAATGGACAACTCTGAGAGCGGCAGTTAAAAGTACAACTTGGTACAGCATATCAAATATCATACAAGTACTTGTAGACAAAATTATGACTGGCTGATCAAACAGTTTGTTCGTTTCCGACCCGGGAATTGAACCCGGGACCTCAGTCTAAGCAAGCAAGTGCACATCCACTAGACCACCGAGGCGCTTGAACAAGTAAAAAATTCAGAAATTCAAAATTAGAATGACATTGTTCTAACGCTGACAATAGAAATGGTAACTTCAAAAAAGGTTTTATTACGAAACGGCAAAATTGTGATGACATAAAAAGCAATCAGTTGCCATTTATAGAGGGACATAGATGAAAGAGCTGTGTTACCGCGAAAATTCATGCAAGAGTAATGTAATAAAATCATTTTTCGGTTTCCACCGTACCTAAAACGGCGGCAAATTTAATTTTAACGCTTTGTCGGACATAACTGGTACTCCTTTTGATTTACAAAATTCAATTTTCTTACACTCAGCATAAATCAACCTTTTTCGTAAATGGTAATAGGAACTTTTTGCCGAATATCGAACTTCGATATTCGAATTACTTTCGAATAGATACTCTTTTCGTGTAGATTTTTTTCTTTATATTGTTTCTGTTCTTTATGGCTACTTACGTTTGAATTTAGAATACGATTTCGTTGTTCTGTATTCCCAAAAAATATTAATAAAAATAACTATGTATGTAATGGACTTATTTCCACACAGTTTATTAGACTTACTAAGCTACAGTGCAACAAATTATTTCGCGGTACCGACGCCGCACTGTTGCCGCACGGCTCGTTTTGTATGAAAACACACGATCGTACGTTCACAACACGACAAACGCACCGCTTCGGCACCGCAGCGGTCCGACACGAAACGCATAATTTGAAAGCACCCTAAATCTCTACTAAGAAAGCATTTGACGTCTCAGAGTACGGGCGTTAGATAGATTTACTTCCACGCTCTGAAAATAAAAATAAAGCGAATAAAACCGCGGGTTGCTATTAGTACTTATTCCATAAACAAAATCTAAATGCAATTTCCGTGTCAGATGTGTTATTCTTTTGTTTCCCGACGAACATCTATTTTGGTTCATTGAATGAATGAAATATTTTGTGAAATGTCAGCCTTGGTTTTGGATGTTGCGTTCAATTTAATCTAACTTGGTTTCTTTTGTTTGTTATTTGTGTATTTAAATAACTTCAAAACACAGAAGGATGGTTCTTAATTTCGTGAATTTATTTTGGTTTTAGGCATAATATTTCAATAAATATCCTATTAGTCTATGGTCATGGCAGTATATTTTTTTACTAAATGATTATAATTGGAAAAATAAGTTCACATAATTTTCAAATTCGACTGTTGTTCCATAGGTTAGCGTGACAAAAACTATTTAGCAAAACTTATTCCTACGTCCATGGTCACAATGACTCCAAGCTTTATTTCTACTTGAAAGTATCAGTCCAAAGTCCAGGAGCAAACATAATCGGATAACAATTTGTGACCCCTATCTATTTATTTTCGTTTAATTCTCGATGCTACCTCCGGGGTACCACTTAAGGTCGCTTCGAGCGTGTTCGGAAGTGTTCGTATGTTTTCGCGCCATGATGATTAGCTTCAAAACCTCTTGATTTATTAGATTTCCGAACGCCGCCATTTTAGGTCACGTGCCGATTGCAAATTAGGCGGGAAGGATGTTATACAGAGGGATTCGTTCTATGTTTGAAAAGTGAATTGGAAATATGCTTTACTCGACCTGGGAATTGAACCCGGGTCCTTAGTTAATCACACAAGACCAATCCAAGTAACAGCTAAAAAGTTTTGTAATACATTGATGTCATCCCTAATACAATTTTTAATAAAATCAAAGATACATTTATACAGATATTATAGCTGACATTTCGTACATCTTCGGTTCTATGAAGTTAGAAGTTATACTAGGTACTTAAAGTATAGAAAAAGCCTATTTTTATTTCTTCGTCATTATTATTTAAGTAACACAAGCCCCCATCACCCTGTATTCCCTGTTACCCGACACCAGTAATTGGAGCACTCAATTTGCGCGCCACTTTTCCCGCGCGTGCCGCCGCGTGTCCGACGCGCGACTCTATCAATTGTCTATGGCTATCTGCTCTATAATCGAATGTTTTGTCTGTGGTGCCCATTGAATAAAGAAAACAATGGCTTCCCGCGCTTTTATTCGACCGTTGATAGTGATATTAAAAATTCATAAATGAAACGGATTATCTTTCGGTTGTGAATTAATTGGTGTAGTGTAATTGTTATTTGAAGTTGCATGTTTTATCACGGGTTGTGTTGAGCGTTTCTTTTATATTAAACTAACTGTGTCTCGTTGTTCGTGGCCTACGTTCCTTCCCATGGTCTAACTAAATATCTCAGTACAAAACTTCATCAAAATTCGTTACACCGTAACGTAAGACCGTTGAATTTTCGAATGAAGTAGCCTACGTCCTTCTCCTACTAATCTATCTCAGGACAAAACTTTATCAAAATTGGATATTTGACAATTTATATTAAATTCACAGCTTGTAGGCTCAACCTTAACGATGTCCAACATAATCATTTTTAACTAACTTCAAAAAAGGAGAAGGTTTCTCAATTGCATAAAAAGCCGTAAGTATATTATGTTTTTATATGGCGTATACCTACTCTCAATGAACAAAAGACATAAGAATGAAGAACGCACTTCCTCGGTTTTCTCTGTCGGTTAAAAATAAAACACTGAACATTTTAAACCGTTAACTTACAACTCTTTCCCTTCGCCTCAAAAAACACAAGACATTTTTTCCGCCATTTAAAAAGAAACACGTAAAACCAGCGAAGTTTGACGTAAATCCTAAGTTAAAAAGAATTTAAAAGAAAAAGCCTTATTAATAGATCAAACACGCGTCATTGACGATCGCAACTTCGCGAAGATTCGAGCGAATGAGCGAAAAGCGAGCGAAATCGAGCGGTTTTTTTTTGGAGACGCTTGTTATCGAAATAAGCAGTATATTGGGCGTTTGTACGATTTTTTTAACAGACTTCTTTCTATAATTTTTTTTTGATAGGTAGTTCTATAAAAAAAAGTTTATAGCAACGTTTTTTGTGTTTTTAAGCGTTTTTTTCTGTATAACTGAATGGATTTTAATTGCAACGTCTTCTTTTTGATGAAAGGTCGCGGCACAATGCGAGGATTTAGCTGCAGGGAGCTTATTATACCTTGGGACGTACAGGAGCCATGTAGGTAGGCTCGCTTTAAAAATAAGATGTCTTTAGTCCTTAGATGTACCTACAGTCAGATGAAGTTGAACACTTTAGTACCTTGTCAAATTAGGTAATTAGCTGTGTATTTGACAATTCCGTTTGGTATGTTAATAGGTTTGTAGAAGATGGAATATTATAAGGTTTCAAATAGGTATACTTAACATACAAAATGTTATTTTTTGTTCGTTATTAGGTTTTTTAATATGATACCTCCTCACTGTACTGATCTTCAGTGAGATGAGAGGCCTTTCCCGGGCAGTGGGACATTACAGGCATATAGGTACTTACTTAAATTATGATAAAGTTTTAAGTGTGTTAAGTAAAATATTTTCTTAGATCAACTGTATGGTGCTACAAGATGTAGTTATCGTCGTTATTGTGTGAAATACTGAATATTATCTCATTGGCTCGTGCGTTACGGACTTTATGAAACTCAATCCTACCAGACTAAGAAGATAGTGTAAATGGGAAAGTTTGTTCGGAAGGATGTTGTTTTTTTAAACTACTGATTGGGTTTTGATGAAACTTTGAAGTAATGTTGCTAGGCTATTATTTTTATCCTTTTTAGGAAATTAAGTAAGTAGGTATTATGAGTAACGTTTTCAAACCTTTCTCCACAAGAAAACCTTGAGACAAATTATTGTCTTTGACTTTTTCTTTTTCTTATTTTTCACGCATCCGGATCAAATACGACTAAAAGTAAAATAGGTAAAATGAGCCGGAAACACTAAAAATCATACTGTATCAAACGAGCTCAATGTAAAATAATAAAAAATATTATATTTCCGTCCGCCATCAAAATACAGATATCTAACAATCCAGATTCCAAAACTAATTCAAATAGGAAGAGCATCCGCTTATTTGTTAAGAAACACATTAAAAATCTACACAACAATAATTAATCCGTAAAAAGTGACCTGTAACTAATCAATACCAAAAAAACGACCAAATCTTCGGAGGCTCAAAATGACCTTTGAAAACGGTCAGGATACATCTATAATGTAGAAAAAAGAAAGAAAAAACTAACCCCCATAATTCACAATTAAATTCGGCTACTGGTTATGACCAGAGCATACATAATAAATATCTTCGTAAAAAGGCCCGACTGAAAAGGGCAGGATACGGCACAATAGGCGGGAACGCGGGCCGCGGCGAGAAAAAAATAAAAGAAAAATAAAATTGTTTATGGTCATTTTACCGCCAACGCGCGGCGAGTTTAAATTTAGAATTTTTTACTTTTTTATTTTCTCAAATGAGGTAGCAGTTATGGGGTTTGAATATTCGAATTTAGAATTATTGAGCACCTTATTATAGATTTTAAAGAGGTAATGTTCCCTTTGGGATCGTTTAACCGTAGCTTAAGATTAGATTAGGTGTAATGTGCTTATACCTTACATGTAATGTAATAAAAGATTTTTACTTCAAATAACTGAAATAGGTATTTAAAATAAATAAAATAACATATTATCTCCCAGAAACGAGCAAGACATCCTCCTCTTGGCTGTACTGCGTCCAAATAATCAGTATAAGTAAAATCAAATTACTCTAAGATCCATTATGACATTTATGATGACACATGTCACGCCAATCTAAAAAATAATTGTGCCTTGTCCCAATTGGTAACTGTCAATTCCTTTTTTCGCTAACGATAGTGCAGGTTAGGTACCTAGCTCACATAATATAGCTGTCAAACGCAGCAACAAAAATCTTACAATATACGTACAAACAGTATTACAGCCAGCATCCACAAATACTTTATTGTCAGATATCAAACTTACAACTAAAAGTAAAAATAGTAAAGTCCTAAATAAATAAAATCAGACAACTTTAGGCAAACAAACAAATACACCTGTGCATACAGAAGTTTAAAAAAACAGTTCATTCAAAAATTCAAAAACGGAACTGAATTCGAAATGACAAAGGATGTACCATAGACAGTGCCATAGACAAGTTCCCACGTTTTTTTTGTACGACCTATTTAGAAGGTTGCAATTTATGACATTTGAGGTGTGAAAAGGCAGTAAATTATCTATGGTGTAACTGTCATTGCATTGCAATTTGTATGGTAGCTCTTGTTGCTTGCATAATGAACCAACAATACGGGTTTGCTTTTCTTAATAATAAACTATTTAACAACGCAGACAGAAATTGTTCTAAATTGGTGTTTAATTAACTTGCTTTGCGTTAAAATTTACTGCGGATTTTTGGTTTGGGTGTAAGATTCGCAGTAGATTCGCGCGGTGATTACGGGATACTCCTTGCTGCTTCTTCTTTTTCTTCTTCTTCATCGATTGGATAGTCCACCTGACCAATCCTGGTGTCCGAGTTATTGAGCCGCCAAAGGCCTCTGACACTGATAGCTGAGGGGAGATGAGAGACCTTTGTCCTATAGTGGGACATTGCAGGCTAAATACTTAATTGATCAACAGATACTAGTCAACCCTGAAATCCAAGTTTTTGACTAGCAAAACACTTCAAACATGCTGGTTTCTGAAGTTTAAGCGAACACTAACACATTTTAGATGCATAACACCTCATTCTTCTGTGAGCACAATTCCTGTAAAGGGGTCAAAACTTCAGATTAAAAACGTAAAATAAAGTGAAGTGTATCCGTAAACGTATTTCACTTCTAACATAGTCGGTTAAACTATAAACCTACGAAACCTCGTTAATAAATACAAACAATAGTGGCGGGTCAAATCCCCGAGGAATAAACAAGAGAGGCCACACAACATGGCGATTATATCATAGACAAGTGACGTTCATCTGTTCCTCTCAATGTGATTAGTGGATAACGTTTATTGTTGTTTTTAATGGTCTCAGGTTTGGATTTTTGATTGGTTTAAGGTACCAGTTTCAGATATTCATTTTCAGAATGTTCTGAAGATCTAAAAATTATCGACAATCTTCCTTTGTCAGCTAATCTAGATAGTATAATCAAGTAGATACGAATCTTACTCAAAATACTAACAGATCTGTATACCTACTACAGGGAGCCACAGACGTCCCACGGGTTTGCGACAAAAGAAAAGTACTCTCAATGTTGTAGTGTCAGCATTTAACTAAGAAATTATACAACATAGTGATATTAAACATCAATATTTGGATTGACCCATGATTCCTTTCCTTAATATGGCCGTCAAAACCGTAATTTACCTTTGCATAAACAAATAAGGTAGAATAGACATACCAATTTACACAGAAACTTCCTAATTTAAATCCCGATTACAAACGAACCATAAACATTAATTCGAACTATAGACTTTTTTTTTCAAACAATTCCATAGACGTCTTACTCTATACCTACCTGCCGAACAATGACTAATAGAAAATTAATAAACCATATAAAATTGTGTTCTTGCCATATCCCACGAATGGGGACAATGTTTAAAAAATAATTTATAAAAAAAACTATTTAATCCAAGTCCCTTGAGGATTACACGACAAACGCATTTCGACCTGGCCACACCGAACATTGCTTCCAAATTCAAATTAAAAAAAGTGAAGCATAGTCTACAAATATTTTATTAATCGAATTTCGGGTTCCGTAATCAAAAACCTTTTTTAATTTAATTGGTTATTCATATTATTTAATAAAACTTCTCTATCTATTTGATATTTGGTTGGTATGACTTTTTCTTAGAATACACATTGTATAAAGTGTAACTGGGAATAATTTCATGGAACATGGTAACGTGGTAATAATAACATCATAATGAGAATATCGGTAAATTGTAAATTAGATAAAACAAAAACATCGAGTTCTAACTCGTTGACCAAAAGAGAGATTTTTTTAAATAATTTTTAATCAGTGGGTTTATTTTTGTATTTTGTATGTCAGTTATAGTCCTAAGTAACTATAAATACTATATTTTTTCATGAGATGCATCACGCATCTCTAGGCGTTACGGGCTTATTAAAAGAGATACGGAATTCTCCAGTCACATAAAAACTTCTTTCTTGACCTGTCACAAAGGTGTGGATTCAAAATTCGAATCAATTCGATCGATTCAAATGTCATTGTGACATCACTGCAAGTGCCACCTGCCAGTAACAACAGAAATAGTGCATTTTATCATCGAATCGATGATTTAGCAATAATTTTTCAATGAAACTACTTGGGTAGCATTTGATGTGGGTATGGGACTATTATTAAATATTTTGATGACGAATATGGGTAGCGTATTCAAAAAAAACATGGGAAAATGCGATATGTCTTCGGTCTAACCATGCAAGAAATATTTGTCATTTTAATATTCAACCTCTTTAAATATTCTCTCAATAAATAACTTAAGCGACCTCTTTTAGTTTCCAATTACATTTTTTCTCCAACCAAGAAATACGATGCAACTATTTAATAAGATCCTTCATTTAAAAGGATTATTCCCTGGCCGCCATGACACACGAGACCATCGAGAGTGAAAAAAAAGAAAAATAATTGTTGGAAGGATTAGCTGCCAGTGTCAAAGTGTTAAATATCGAACACAGTCTAATTTGACAACTGAGACTGGCCGAAAAACTTGATGCACTGTTGTTAGATAGGAAAAAAAAAGACAAATCTGTCAGTTTTCTGTTACGGTTTGACATTTCGGTATGTTGTCGGGCTTGACAGGATGAGATGGCTTAATGTTTGATTGTATTTTCAACAAAAATTAAATTTAAATTTGATTAAACACGTTAATCGTAAACATGATTGGATGTGCTTATTTTGATACAGTTTAACCACAACAGTATTTTATCAAATTGTTATTATAAAATCTAACTTTGTAACTTTCTTGTCTAAGTACCCTCAAAAAACGAATAAGGTGTTTTACTTATATTTTGAACTCAAACCGAGATTTCAATTACCTAATACCCTTTTATTTCATACTAGCAGCGCCCCGCGGTTTTACCCGCGTTGTGCCCGTTCCTGTGGGAATTTCGGGATAAAATGTAGCCTATAGCCTTCCTCGATAAATAGACTATCTAACAGTGAAAGAATTATTCAAATCGGTTCAGTAGTTTCTGAGATTAGCGCGTTTAAACAAACAAACAAACAAACAAACAAACAAACAAAACAAACTCTTCAGCTTTATAATATTAGTATAGATATGTATGGTTAATGTACATAATAAGCCCCTATGCATCGATTAATTCATAAAAGCTCTGAAATCAGCTGCTTCAACTTTTCTTAAACATAAGTGCAGGGCTCTTGTCGAATAATTCGTTTTGTAAAAGAAACATGTAAAGTAGTTTCTCACCCATCTTGTCCCATGACTAAACCGTTTTCCTCTATAGAAGGAAGAATTGTCTTTGGTTAAACTCTATGAAGAAATATGAACTTATTAGACATTATTCCCCATTTAACTTTTACGAGGCTGGAGATGGAACCATTATTTTATCACAGTTATCTAACCTTATTCTACCTACACCCACAATATTAAAAAACCATTGAATAAACTCCCAAGCGCATACCAAACCGCATAGTCATGCACAAAAACAAAATATTGTTATTTGTTACGTTACGCATCGAACATGCTTCCAAATATCATCGATAACTATCAAATAGGTTGTCCACAAACAATGCCATTATTCCATAAAAAAGAACAAATGCAACCTCCATTCGGATATTAAAAATAAAACGGACACCATAGACTAGCCGGCGCGGTTGAATTTCGAAGAGAAATTAGGGCATGTCTAGGGTTGTCAGTTGGGGACGCATAGGTAACAATGGAACTGTTATTTTTTCTTGTAAGTAGGAAATAATTTAAGGAATTCTAGCCGCCTACATTGGTTGTATTCCTAGTTCATTTATAGGCTTTATAGAATCATTCTAAGCAATTGCATAACCAAATACCTACATTCTTAGTTTATTCGAATACTATTATAAGTAAGTATTAACAGTATATTCAAATACAATTATAATTCATTTTTATTTATAGCCTGCACATTTAAGGGTATTTAATAAGTAATACATAAAATAAATTGGTACCAACTCTGTCTTCTTATTTAGTTTTAAAATAGGGAATGCGGATTGTAAATTAAACTAAATAATTATTTCTTAAACTCGCGCTTGCCAACCCTGGTAATAGAATGCATTACAAAAAAGCGCGCACAAAATATTTTGATGTTTGACAACTGTCACGGATGTGATCGATATCTATCGTTAATTTTTAAGAAGATCTTGCTCGATATCAATTAAACTTAATACCAACATTGAAAATAAACTTTATTTTCAATGTTGGTATTAAGTTTAATTGATATCGAGCAAGATCTTCTTGGTTAATACCAAATACTTAGTTAGCGTATTGAAAAAGTTTTTATGCTTCGAAATCTAAAAGTTTATAGGTACGGAGTGAAAAAGCTAAATTACTATCATTATTATGTAGCAAAAAGGTCTTAAATACCCGGCATTAAAAAATTAAGTATTAAACTTAGGTCTTAGCGGTGTATGTTGAATGCTTATTAAGGTTCTCACTTACAAACATATATAATACACTTTGCTTCTATTTTACATTTTTATCTGACGTTTCGGCCCCTTCACAAGAACCGTGGTCACAGAAGACTCTCAAAATGAGTAGTGTAAAAAAAATAACAAATCACTTTTTCATAAAGGACCACATTGATTGAACTGATGCCAACCGTTAACCGAAAGGCCTTTGCCCTGCAGTACATATCACATAATACAGGCTACTTTAACGCCAGCCCGAAGGCCTAATTTCAAATAAAACGTAAAACTCTGAGTTTCAAAGGTCGCCGGATCGATAGTAGACGAAGCCCGCAGTCGAAGGCTGAAGCCTTAGAGTGTGCGATGAGCGTGCGCCACCACACCACCCGCTATGAAAATAATAAACTAATACGAGAAGTACAAGGACGAAAAATAATACACTACAATAATATTATACCTATATATGGAAGTCATAATAAATTGTCGGTCCCAGACTTTTTAATAGTTTGTCTATGTTGGAATCGGAAGCCTTTAGGCGGTCTAACTTCCATGATGCATGTTATAGTCACAAACCTACCCGAACTTACATAATATTTCCGTTTGTTGGGTATATTTTTTGTTTCATTCGAAAGTTAGTTTACAAGTTGAGGTTGCTACCGCCATCTATTAGAGTCCTGTGCCAACACGACCTATCGGTTAAAAACTTTATATTTGTTTAGGTTTGTAGTTGTAGGTGGCATTAGTAAGCGTTATTGCTTATTTTTAATGTTTTCAAAATAGCAAAATGTAGTAAATTAATTAAAAAATAATGTGAGATCCTGTTTCTCGCAATTTTAATAAACTAATGTGAGAGAGCTACATACTAATGTAGATTCTATATGTGTCAAAATATTTTGATAATGGCAGCACAATATATTATTTTTATTGACAAGTATTTTGCTGGCAACACAATCAGACAAAACCAAAATCAAACATGGCGCGTGTCTCGTATTCTCATCTTTTTCATTATTTTATATATTTCTCAGTAATTATCTCTTGTTTTACAAGTTTAGTAGAATGTGCCAGCCGCGAATTGGACGAGGACAACTGGAAGGACATCCTGGAAGGAGAATGGATGGTAGAATTGTGAGTATTCCAGAGCCGGCAATGCCCGATTTTCATAACGTGTCAGAAGAAAATCTTTAATATCTTGTTCTTTTTAGTAAATTACGTTACTTTTATTGCTCGAAGAGCTAATAAAAACTATGCACCATATTTTTCTTCGTCATTTTATGTCGTCAAAGCTCTATTTTTCCTAGAATATGCGGGTCTTTGGGTTCAATAACCACCATACAAGGTCGTCTAGGTTCCTTCTAACTCGATAAACACGGTGTGACGCATCTATTGTGTCATTTATTCATCACAATGACCAGGGTTTGAGTTACCACGCTCTGGCGGGCAGCATTGTCTTGTAAAAAATATAATTCTTAGAAAAATGGTTGGTTGGATTACATTATTTTTGTTACGCATTACACTTCATTTACTAGAAACAGAAATTTAAGAACAGTTGTGTGTGTGTGGGAGGTCCATGCTATGATACATTTAGGTATTCTAAGTAAGGGAACTTAGTTATACTCCCCTACTGCACTTTATGGAGGCATGTGCCTAATTTTTATGAGAATAACCATATAAATTACTATTAAAAGTTAATTACTCAAAATATTTGGATAGTAATATTTACTTCAAATATTTATGCAGTGTTCACACAGTATAGTGAAGGCCTACACTACACAGTATAATTCATCAATTAAATAAATAGTAAAAAAATATATTATATTGCTTCCTACGTATCTCTAATTAGTTCTATGCAATTTCACAGCAGTACTTAAAGAGGTTCAGGTTCAAAGTATCAAAACTTTGTATGTTATTTTTGGTCAAAATTATTATTATTGGGTACCTTAAGAGGAAGGTTATAGGCAACCAATTGATATTTCTATGAAAATGAGTACATTGCAATTAAAAATAGTTTTTTTAAATTTAAAAAGGGCTTTTGGTTGTTGGTGAAAATGGGCTGTGTTTGTTTTAAATTGTTTTAGTTATTTTAATAACCCAAAAAGAATCTTGAGACGGATGTTATTTTACAATGTTTATCTTAAATGTTGCATTATCAATGCATTACTAACTATCTTAAGTCATTGTATTGTAATGAAGTCATGTTTTAAAACAACAATATAAATAATGTTGAATACTATAAATAACTCGCATCTGATATCATAGAGCCAATGATGTCATTGAAGATATTTATTCACTGGCAACACTCTGCAGTTTTACCAGTGTCTATCCATTCCCTTGGAATTTTTGGGTTCAAATGGAGCTTACATATTTCTGTTTGTTGGGTAGCTTTAAATCTTCCTTTTTAATGGGGCTTTATAAATAAATAGACCCGGACAAATTCACACATGGTTAAATAGACCCAAACTAAGCTCTAAGCTTGTATTATGGAATCTAACTAACTGATACTACTACATATACAGGATTGCGTTACCTTGCGTAACTCACTGGCAGTTCAAGAAATATTAGTATATTCAAACTGATTATATTCAGTTTTGTAATTATTAATATAGTAGACCATTACAGCAAGATACTTGCCTTTGCTTTATATATTTTTTTATAGTAAAAATTGAGTATTAAATGTACACTCAATATGAAATAAATATGATTAAACACTGCAAGTTGATTGGTAATATTTGAAACTAGCAGCGCCCCGCGGTTTTACCCGCGTTGTGCACGTTCCCCTAAGAATTTTGGGATGAAAAATAGCCTCTAACCTTCCGGTTGAATGTGGCTATCCATTACAAAAATAATTATTCGAATCGTATTGGTAATTTCTGAGATTAGCGTGTTCGAACAAACAAACTCTTCAGCTTTATTATCTCCTATCTTCTTCTTCTATATACATACCTATATAAAAATCAATCGCGGTTCGTTAGTCTCGCTAAAACTCGAGAACGGCTGGACCGATTTAGTTGATTCTGGTTTTGAAATGTTTGTAGTTATCCAGGTAAGATAACGGTAAGCGTGACGGAGTAAATGCGGATGAAACCGCAGCGCACAGCTAGTATATAGATTCGAGGTTTCAATCATTTTTCTCATATTCAGTTTGCTTGTTACCAATAATAACCGTGCCTGGTTAGAGTATTAACTTTAAGTGTGCTAAACTAATGAATTAGCAAAATGCTTTCGACGAATTACCGTTTAATTAGCGAGCTGTGATAAGGAAGTTACGTTTTCTCGTTATCAGTGCTGTTACCGTGTATTATGTATGCTGCAGACATATACAAGCAGTGCCTTTACCTGTGGTTTTACCTGTGTTTACCTGTTCCTATGGAAGTTTTAGCATACAATTTAGCCTGTGTACTTTCAGACTGAATAAGTTACGTCAGTGGAATTTTTTATCCTTTAGTATTCGCATTTAATTTAAAAATTGTATTATTAGTAGGACATTAGTAACGGTTCTACTTTTCAGAATAAGAAATGTAAGGGCAATTTAGCGGGGAGGGCTCACATTCTGCTTACCCTAACCAATGCCTTATGCTATATACCATGCCTGGCTCATTTCTCAATTTTTTATTCCCAGCTACGCCCCCTGGTGCCCGGCCTGCAACGGCCTCGCGCCCGCATGGAAGGAGATGTCCTCGCGAGCTGAGCGCAAGAACATGGAGCTGAAGACAGGCGCCGTGGACGTGACCAAGTCCCCCGGGCTCAGCGGTCGGTTCGTGGTCACTGCGCTGCCTACCATATTCCAGTGAGTAGTCACAGATTATCTTAGCATTAACTAGCAGTGCCCCGCGTTTGAACCCGCCTTGTACCTTCCCGTTGAATGTGATAACTTTACCTAATATCCTCCTGTAATAGTTTATAACCTTCCCGTTGAATGTAACTTGACCGAATACCTCCTATTTCCCCAGCGTGAAGGACGGCGTGTTCCGCCAGTACAAGGGCCCGCGCGACGCGGAGTCGCTGCTGTCGTTCGTGGCGGAGGCGCGCTGGCGCGGGGCGGAGCCCCTGCCCGCGTGGAAGGCGCCGCACTCGCTGCAGATGACGCTCGTCGCCGAGTTCTTTAAGCTCAGCCAGGCGCTCAGGGTATGTCGTAGTAATCTTATTATTCTGCTTATGTTAATTTTACTATGCTTGGATTATATATTGTAGTTAAGTTAGTACCAATGATCAAAACGACTAGCAAAAACTCCTGAATTAATTGGAATAAATATCGACAGAGTCTGGAAGAACATAGGTTACTTGTGATCCCGAATTCCCGCAAAATCTGCGAAAATCGGTTCAAAGATGCTGCAAAGAAAGATGGACACCGAACAGACGGCATTCATTTCTCTCGATGTAATATCTCTTCTTTGCCTACATTCATCACTAAAGAGGCTGAATAATATCCCCCTCTTTTTACTTCAATAACTTCACTATAAAGATATTGACTGATCAATAACCCCCAAATATTATATAAACTAGCTGTCCCGCGCGGTGGTTTCACCCGCGACCCAATAGATGTCGCTAGTGTGAATCTAAACCATCCAGGGTGCCACCCAAACGCTTACAAAAAATCATTCAAATCGGTCCAGCCGTTTAGGAGGAGTTCAGTGACATACACACGTACAGTAGAATGATAATTATATATACATAATGATATAATATTTGCCCGCAGAGCGTGCACAACATGCTGATGGAGACGTACGGGCTGCCGACGTGGGGCTCGTACATCATCTTCGCGGTCGCCACCATCTTCATCGGGGCGCTGCTGGGGCTGGTGAGGATCCACACTAACACTTTGTTTAGACAGCGCACGCACTAGCGCCGCTCTAGTACCGCGCTAGCGCCATATTAGTACGCGCTAGAACGCACTAGCGTCAAACTATTACGTGCTAGTACGCATTAGCGCCGCACTAGTATGCACTAGTTGGAGCGCAGGCGGCCAACCGCAATGAAACCTCAACTCGACTCGTGGTCTAACGACTACTATACGTGTTGATCGGTCCAAGAAAAGATTTTAAAATGAAAATTTAGCGTCGATACTTTAAAATGTTATATTTTAAAATCAGTCGAGATGGTTTGAATTTCAACTCGCGTAAGAAAAAACCGAATAAACAAAACTTATGTTGTTTGTGTTCCAGATGCTGGTGTGCATCATCGACCTGCTGTACCCGCCGCGCCGCTCCGACAAGCTGTTCGTCCCGCAGTCGGCCGTGGACGCGCGCGCCACCGGCGACGCGGAGAAGCTGGCTGACGACCAGGTCGGGACTACATGTAGCCTACGACACCTTACGTCACCTCATTTTGGAGAAAGGACAACGCTAACATACTTTAAAAATGTTGTTTGGCGAAAAACACATGATATATTACTACACCCCCTCTTGTAATATTTCGTGATTTTTTATGGACCCCCCCCCCCTTTACTAGCCTCACGTGATTAAAGAACAGTCCCTTATTTGCTTTAAGTAACTGCCAAACAAGTGTCAGTGTATAATCAATGTTGTACAGTGTGTAATCTTACAATACAAATGTGAAATATCACGTCGCACTGAAAAACCCTATATTTTATTTCAGGAGATTCTGAACGAGGACATCGTAGACGAAGCTGAAAACGACCAGAACAGCGACGCTGAGAGAAATTCACCATCTGACGTGAGTGACTGGCGTGACTACATAATATATGCAAACATCACACTATTTAAAATATCACGATATGAACATATTGCAGGCACTAATCTAAACGGGGCTTTATCGCGAATAAAACATTTAATGCATACCTCAGTACCTTTAATAATCGCGGTGTAACTAAGAAACTGTTATGCTGTGTTTTGTCTCTTTTGCTCTTCGGAAAAGTGCGTATGTCAGAAAGGGACAAACCATTATTTTCATTTAACCTGTTGTGTCCCACATCTGGGCAAAGGTCTCCCCCAATTTTTTCCACATTTAATTTTCAATAAATGTCTATTGAGATTTGAATACATCCCATGAATAAGTATAGAGTCGCTGAGTTACCCAACTCACCGCTAAACTTCTTCGTCTATGGGCAAAAATTGTCTTTGAATTGAACATACGTTCACGGATACACTTCGCTTTTATTGCTTTTACAGGATCAGTCTTCCATGAAACGGTTCCTGTAAAGAAGCCGAAACGTCACATTCAAAATGTTAAATTAAACCAGTGAATCCGTAAACCTAGTTTCAATTCAAAATGAGTAGTGTTCACTTAAACTTAAGAAACCAGTATTATCTTTAGTTGAGAAACTCGCCATCTTGTATCTGAAAAAAGTGAATTAGCCTGTAATGACCCAGTGCTAGGCAAAGGCTTCTCATCTCACTGAAGATATCAGTACAGTTAGGAGGATTAGGCGTAATCATCACGCTTCTTGTATACATTATACGTTAACTAAGAAAATTCTTACTATATCGGTTATGATTATATTACAGACATCCGATGACGACAAGGCGGCTGCCGGCGGCGACTCCAAGCCCGCAGCAGAGGCCGACGCGAAGCCCGAGGTCCGCAAGCGAAGGCCTAGGAAAGCAGACTAGTTCCGGTATTGCACATTGTTGACACATTCATTGTACTTTCTGGACTTCGTTTTTGGTCTTTAATTGGCGATCACTAAGCTCCAATTTCACCGTTAAACCTAAACTGGATCAACACCTCAGTCTTCTGTGACCACGGTTCCTGTATAGGGGCCAAAACGTCAGATAAAAATGTAAAATAAAAGGAATTTTCATAGAAGCAGAGCTCAATTGACCAATGGCAATCCATTACGAAGAGATTTTGACAATTTGAATGCGCTGTGATTGGTCAATTGAATTCCTTGCCCTTTCTAAGGCAATGAACTAGTAAAGTTTTATGTATATCCCGTATAAAGAATCATATAAAATTATTTACATAAAGGTTTTAAAAAGATTTATTTCAAATCTTTTATGTAACATAATTTACACGTTTCACTATGTATTTTACCTTTAGATAAAAACATAGTTACCTTGGGATAGATACATAGTTACCTCAGGATAGATATACACTAGTGATTCCCTAAAATGAAGATTATAAAACAAAGTCCTGATTGTACGTATATTGAATCTTACCGAACAATTTAATGAAATAGTTGCTTCGTTGCAGTAATTACAAGTAATTTTAACATTATAGTTTCACAATAGTCCTCAGTAAATAAAGTCGTTATTAGACATTAAATATAATCGAAACTAGAATCTTTTTAAAAGACTGTATATCAATCGAAACAGCTCAAAATGGCATTTGATTCGCTATCGTTAGTAATGTTAGTTTTAACTAATGAAGCATTTATTAATTACTGTCCACGGTCGAGTTGTGTTGCAGTTTGTGTTGTTTGTTCTGCACCACAATATGTTAGTTGTTTAAGGCTTGCTTTTTGTATATTTATGTTATTTTTTCGTCCAATTATTATTAAGCTTTTATTTCGTCCATTTACCATCAACTAGCTGTGCCCCGCGGTTTCACCCGCAGCGCACCCCTTCCTGTGGGTATTTCGGGATTTTTATTTCTCACTATTATATTCCTGACCATGATATATAAAATAAAAAACGAAATATTGAAATCGGTAAAGCCGTTCTCGAGCATGTTATATAATGAAGGACCGATTGTAATAAACATACTTTATCAAAAGGTCGGTTCGTTTTGTCATTTCATCGTGAATTATCTGAAAATGTGTATCCTTCACAAAAAAAATGAAATGATGGTTGTTATACAATGTGGATAAACGGAGTCTGAGGCCTTTAGGGGGTCGAAAAATAACATAAAAATGCAGAAGTGGTCAAACTAAGATTAACGTATAATATCATATTGTATGTATTTGTACTAAAAGTATTATTTCCATACAATGTTGGAACATTATTATTTTAGTTTCATTTTAGTCTAATGTTATTAGTATGTACCGCTCGTTATTATGTACTTTAATTCCCCGAACAAAATAATATACCCATTTTATTATTTTAATACTATATTTTAGCATTTTGTTTATTTATTTATTTTCTCAGTTAATTTTTTTACAGAATAAAGAAATAGAACGAAGATAATGTACAAATAAATGTATATTACAAAGAATCATGTATAAAAATGCCTAATATTGAATTGTTTTATATTAATAAACATTCCGGATCGCTCATATTGTTATGTTCAAAAATGTTAACGTACTTACATGAGATTATATGTTTATTTTGTATATGTATTTAATGTTATTATAAATAATTATTTAAATATTCGGTCGGCAAGTAGTCACTAATAAATCACATCTCCAAGGAGACTAATCACAATTATTAAAGTATAACAACATTGTCCCACTGTTGGGCAAAGGCCTCAAAGGTACAGTGAGGTAGTTATCACCACGCTTGTGACTAAATAAATGTTGGTGATCTCTTACGAAGATATAGTAAATGATAACACCAGCTTAACTAAAAATTGTTAACAGAATGCGAACGTAAGATCAACGCTTAAATTAATAATTTTCTAATAAACAATGTAGTTTATAATAATTAAGTTTCACATGTAGTTTGAAAATTATTAATTTTCTCGTGATACATGAAATGTTTATTGTAAACATGAAATGCCTTGTACAAAGACTTAAGATTGTTTTAAGTGTTGCGTTTGTATTAACTATTGACTTAGACTTGCTGAATAAATTGTATTTGTACATTTGTGTTTTATTTTCATTGCTCTTTCTTATCCCTATAATTCCTGTAGGAATAGGTCAACTAAAACAATTTTTACCAATACGACATATACAAGCAAGACGTCTTCAAAGAACGGTAGTAAGGTGCCAGGGACCCGATTCTCACGCTCTTTATGTTATGTCAAATGGGATATTTATCGAAAACCCTCGCTAAATATCGTATGATATAGATTTTCTCTATTCTTGGCAATGAAACGGGTCAGTATCGCATTAGATAATTTAAAGTATTTTACTAAAATACGTATGTACCCGACGTTTCGAGTGAATTACACCACTCGTGGCCACGGGATAAGTGACGGGATAACTTATCCCGTTAAACGTCGAGTACGTAACGTATTTACGTACGTTTCGAGCGAATTACACCGCTCGTGGTGACGGGATAACTACTGGGATATCTTATCCCATCAGTTATCCCGTTAAACGTCGGGTACGTATTTACGTACGTTACGAGCGAATTACACCGCTCGTGGTGACGGGATAACTACTGGGATATCTTATCCCATCAGTTATCCCGTTAAACGTCGGGTATTTTAGTAAAATACGTTAAATGACGCGATACAAACCCGTTTCATTTGGAGTTCACCTGTTAAGACAAATTAATGAAACGGGCGGGTTTAAATAAAAACAGAACTTGATTCAAATGTTTCTTTATTCAGATATTTACATGAAAAATTAAGTAATCAGATAATTTAGATTTACATTACAAATAAAATGTGTGAGAAGGGAACAGGCGCTGGCTAGTAGATACCGCGTAGAGTATAAACGAAACACTGTATGTTCATATCATTAGGTCAATACATTATTGTGATTCGGTATACATCACGCTCTTGTAGCACTTAAAGAACCACAAAGCAAGATCTTATTCAATTTCAAGTGTTGTAAGGTAAATTGTGAAGTTGAATTTAAATTATTATTTTTTAAAAGAAAAGTTTAACAAATTTTAAATAAGTTTAATACATAATCTCAACTTAGCCTCGAGTTTACTATTTTTGATTTTGAGCTTTTATTCTTCTTGGTAAACTTATGACTCAACAGTTGTATACATTTATTCGGAGAAAGAAAGGTTACTTTTGAATCGAAAATCTGACTTCCACCGAAATTTTGATAAGAACTATCACTATTTAATACACTTCAAAAAAGAAGGAAATTTCTCAATTCGACCGTTTGTGGGAAATCTGTTAAATTTCAGGTTTTCAGTATGTATATTAAGTTTATTATTAATATGCTAAAAAATATATAATTCGTAACACTTAAAATTGAATAAGATCACAAAATAAATAGCAAAGCTGAAACGTGCTAAGTGTACGCGATACATAATTTATATAAGGAGGAATATATTTATAGTAATATTGTCAATTTGAAATTGTTACTTCATACAAATCTTACAAAACGATTCTCAACAAATCATATTGTAAAAGTTGTAGGTTCGATTATAAAATGCGTGTTTTTTAGTTTTTTATTAGACGTCGTTACAATTCGATATTCGTGGGAAGTTTTGCACGAGAATCAGCGTTTCAAAATCCACATTAAAATGTCGGGGGTAGTTGTAAATTGTACTATTATCGCAAAAGTGTTAAGATCCTGCAACGTGCTCCAATATTCAGGAGTGAGAATATCGAACGGTAACAACCTTTTCATTACAATATCGTTATTCATGCAAAATCTACATTCTAAAAAGTTGATACAAACATGATAAATTTAACAATACATTTTTACACGCTAAGGGATATTTTATTATATTATTAACATTTTTACCTTATTATAAATATTAGCCAATATACTCCCTTACGTATCGTACAAACAGTTTGTTTTCAATTGACAATTAAATTGGTGACGCGACACGGTGTTCCGTCGACTTGACCGATACTTTGTCCAAGAATGGGAATGTCTAAATAAAAAATTGAAATAAAAAATTCAGTCACTATAGCGATTCATACAAAAAGGTTTTTTTATATAAATTGAGAATAAAAATATTTACCAAATATGCGCCTAGTAATAATTATAATCATAACCAATTAAGTCTAATTCTACAGAAACTTATAAGCGAATTATTTTAATATTCGATCCAGTGAACACTTAAGAAATAATCCAATTTGTAAATTAAATACGAGCCATATCTCTTTGGATGATACTTCGAACAATCTCGGGCGTCCATTACAGGACGATACATGGTAAGCTTTACATCACGTTAAACACACGTTAATAATTAATATTACTAAAAATCTCATTCGCACAATAATATTACATTATTAAAAAGTCGTTTATTTCTTAATAATAACTTTATATAATTGTCAATAGTAATAATACATTTCGGTTGTAAAAAACAAACAAAAAAGACTAGATTGTTAAAAAATAATTACATTTAAAAAAATATTGCTTAGTGTTAGTATTTCTCGTAATATAATTATAATAATAATAATAAGGTGAATACTCCGGCGAGGGATTAGTTACTTATTAAAAGAGAGAGCATTTTCAAAAAGTATTTTGATCGCGACATTACTTAAAATACGGAAGTAACGTACAGTTACCGACATTTCAATCAAACTCATCTATCATACACGTTGTTACAATGTTTCTGCCAATCGAATTGACGGCTACTGTACAAAACTTAACGTAGAAATCTTGTATACAATTGACTATCAATATTATCAGAAAATAACTACATTTATAAACAAGAAAACCGTGACAAAACGTTAACCTTTTAAAAAAGCATATATTATCAAAGTATTTTTCAAAATATCGCTACATAAATTAAGTATAGTAAAAAAATGGTATTCATTTCCGTGATGTACAAAGTTAAAAAATTCCAACATAATATTAAGTAACTTTACAAAGCATTGACGCAAAAATCGAAGTATATTATTTATTTATGTATTTATCTACTGTGGCAGTGTTAGTGTCTACACCCCATACATTAGGAAGTTCTGAAACATTAAGCTAATTTCAACTACATGGTATACAGCCTTTGCCAAACAATTTTTATTTTTATTGACTTTTTCATCGATATTTAAATCTATCGATAATGTCAGCACTCGATTTACTTCGAATAAGCAACTTAAATCGAAACATTATACCAGTTGCTTGAGCAAAGTAAATCAATCTTTGTATAAATTAATACTTTAATAAAATTATATTTACGCCTCATTGTAATACACATGTAAAAGAAGGATATTAAACACAGTAGCTTAACTTAATATAAAAAATCATAAGACTAAATATATTTTTATACATTTTCATAAATACTAAAGCGAATTAAAAAATGCTTCTCATACACTAGGGCTATATTTCATACTTTTTATACTAATTGACCTGAAAGTCACATTTGTATCTAGCGAATATTAATTAATTCTTAATGGTCATGTAATATGTTTATATATCTTGGACATTCTATATTTGTAAATAAAAATTAAATTAATTCGAAAATTGCACAAAATTTTATATCAAAATAATGTGATAGAACTATACAACTTTTACACTGACTTCAAAAACCGAAGCTCAAGGTCCTCATTTCGATTTAAAATCTTTTTGGCTAATTATGAATTTTTATAATCATTTTCATTGTAATTCACTTTTGTATTCTAAGTTCTAAGCTTGTACTAAAAAAACCTAACTAACTGATTCTATTGCATACCTCATACGAGTACATAAAATCAAATTGTGTAATTTGTAATTGTCAATTTTACAACAATTTTGTGTCAATCTGATCTTGATTCAATAGTTGACACATTCTGAATAAAATGTGTCAAATAAAATTAAATATTGATTTGACCTGTACAGAATTGACACCTGTAGATTTTTAGAACCCTTTTGTATACAAGCATATTACATAACTATTAAACGCTTAACTATAAACCTTATGTTATATACTTGGAAGGTACATACTTTATTATGTATTACGAGGTTATTATAAATATAATATACACGCTCGTTTCGTAGCAAATTAATATTTATATCATCTTTTAGGAACCAAAAGTATTTATCATGTTTTAATTATATTTTGTAATGTTATATAAAAACGTATGTGACATTTTACAGTGTTTAAAGAAATACCTAAATGAAAAAATGTAAAACAAGTATTAGCCTGTAATGTCCCACTGCTGGGCAAAGGCATCTTACTGAAGATATCAGTACAGTGAGGCGGATTAGGCGTTATCACCAAACGAAAAATATGATGCTCTAATTACTAGGAACTTAGTTGTTCACGTGTGCATTGTATTTATCATTTTAGCGTCCCTTACACCAAAAGTAGAAAAAGATCAATATTTATAAATGAATACTTTTTCTGATTATTAAGTATTCCATTTAAAGTAATATAGGAAGAATCTAGATATCAACCAATTACATCATTTTTTAGTTATTCAATTACATATACATAATATCATAAAAATCAGTTTTAATAATATTATTCATTTATATTGTTTTCTTTAAAAATAATATTTTAATGTCACTATTTTATCTCAATGTCCATACGTTTTCATATAAAACAGACGATCACGTGAAGCGTTTGTTTCGCAGCGCAAATTGATATCTATTGCATCTACGTTAAGGTATATAATCTCGTACATTATGATATTGTATATAACAAGCATTGTTTTTGCGGTTATTATTACATATTTATATAATTTTGAAATGTACAATCAACCAATTTGATTTATGACCTGTCTGTATCTGTGAGTACGTCAGTACATATACATGAAAAATGTAACACCCTTCTTTTTGTGTCAGGGTTTAAATTTCTTTGTTTAAATCTGTATTTAAAAAAAAACAAAATTTTGACAGTTAGTCAACTTAAATTAAGCTGGAATAATGATATTTTATTAGTTATATGACATAATTGTCAATTACATGAAAATATTGTCAGTTACGTGACATTATTGATCTCATGACATTGTCAATTGACTGTGACATTTTCAGCTACTTAACACGGATAAAAACTTAAAATTGCTTTATCTTTGTCAAACAGTCATGAATCAAGTTGGTTGACAGTACATAATGCATTGTATAAGAGTAAGACCAAATTAGAATCTGCACCGAGCGCTGCGAATAACTAACATTAGGAATTACACCTCGTGCCCCGTAAATTGAATATTCGCACACAGACATATGTACAATTCCACCTCATTGAACACATAGTTCATATTTGGACGTCAATGAAGCGTGGTGTACATTACAAGACCGACTTCATTTGATTTTTTGCAGCGCTCTGTGTCGAGTTTTTAATCGGTCTATGTATTAAATTATTGTGTATATGTTTGTATGTAATAAGTTATTGTTTAGTCTAACAGAAACACGCGTAGAACTTGTCTATCGGCCAGGGCGCGTTCTGTGTCTCCGTTCTGTGACACGAACAATATGTTTAATATTCATAGTTGACAATGAGCAAGATTTTTAAATATATATGTTTTAAAAATATGATGATAAACTTGATGATTTTTTATACCTAATATTTTCTGTTTTGTTTTATGTAGTTTTGCTCATGTACCAGGTAAACTTTTACACAAAATATCTGTCTCAACGGACGTAAGAGAAAGAAGAATCGTGTCTTGCATTTAAGAGACATTTAACAGCTGAAATAAAATCGTATACTTTTTAACGAACGTACAAACGTATGTTACGATAGCTAACCGTTTAAAACAACCTACCCTTAGGAGACATATTAGTCTCTTTTAAGATTTTATGGATGGATGGATGGATGTTTACGTACCCTCACTGCTCCCGATGGCTGCTGTCGTCGGAATGCTCTCCATCGCCCGACTGCGCCCAAGCCGAGCACTAAACACATATAGTTAGTACACAACTATACACAATTATACTCTACTACTTAACTTTAACAAAAAAATATTGTACACTACATTAGGGAAACAAATTAAAATCTAGAGAAGAATTATCAGAACTAAAAAAGTGACTATTCAACACTAGCAGCGCCCCGCGATGTTACCGGTTTCAATAGTATAAAAAAATCAGTTTTCAAATCTGACTTGTAAGTTCAGAGATAATCTCTAGACGATAGGTTATGACTTATGAGGTAACAAACATACTGACATAACTTTAAGATTAACAACAACTGTATACTATGACCTCTCTTACTCCACCCTTACTTTCTTACTTCTACTGAAGAGAAAACCAGGAAGAGATTTAAATATAATCATTTAACAATCAAACAGAAAAACTACAAACAAAAAAAATACAATTTACATCAGTTAAATACCTATATAATGAAATGTGTCATTGCAATATATACCTTAAGAACATCGTGCAAAGAGCTCATACTGCCCAAACTGAGTGGTGTGATAGATCTTTCTAGAAGCAACGAGCCGCTCCCTTGGGACCCGCCGCCTATTGACCTGTATAACATACCAATCACAAAATTAATAGACTACATCTATACAAATATAATTAAATATTTATACTATACATAATAACAATATTAATATAACCGGACAAATTCACACACGGTTAATTAGACCCAAAGGAAGCTCTAAACTTGTGTTATGGAATCTACCTTACTGATACTACTACATATACATACAAAAATACTTTATAAGAATATACATAATATAATTGACACCCAGACGTCGTCGCTAACAACTATGTCTTCACATACACACACTCCGGGCGGGAATCGAACCCGCAACCCCCGACACAGTAAGCGCTCTCACTACGACTGTGCCAACGGGCTTGACATGGTACAGTCCTCCTCACTGTACTCATATCTTCATTGAGAAGAGCAACCTTTGCCCAGCAATGGGACATTCCAGGCTTATACTACTACTACATATGATATAGTATATGTTTAAAGTTAGCACATGGAGAAATTCTAAATAGGAATAGATACAGAAAAATTTAAAAATATTAGTTTTAAGATACATTAAGGATGCGTTTCTATTGAAGCGGAGAGGGACGGTGCGGAGGCCGATTGACCAATTATAGCTCTTTGGGATTGTCAAACAACACATTTACATTGTTAATATCTTTTCGTGACAGCTTTGCTTCAAAATTCATAGAAAATGACGGATAAATACAACTTTATAACATAAGTATAGATATAACTTTATAAGTATAGTATAGATATAGATATGGGGTGGTTACCGCTCCATGGCGCGCGGCGGCTCGGGCGGCTCGGGCGGGCCCTCGCGCGGCCGCGCGGCGCGCCACGACCCTGCGGGACACACATCTATAAAAAACTCCATCCAACGAGACGAACTAATATGGCGCTCTCTCCCTTGCACAATCGTATGAAAGTGATAAGGACGCAGTTCCGACTTAAATGGCCAGGATTGGTTAATGGGCGTGACTAATTCATGAAAATGTTAGGCTGCGTTTACATCGCTGATCTAAATCGCTTACTAACTCTGTTTTCTAAAAATGATAGCTTTTTTACAAATTACAATCTGTAATTGAAAGCAAATATGGAGTTGTTGTGTATAAAACAAATATGCTAGGATATGAACAAATTAAACAAAAAATATTTTCTTAAACGTTTATTCGCTTTCTGAATCACTCGAGTCATCCTGATAGAATCGGACTGATATTTGGTCGCAACGTGTACGCGCCCTAAGTTCCTTATCTCCAACCAATGACGTTCAGCGATTGATTTCCCCATTAGTTCGTCTCGTTGGACGGAGTATAGTACATCATCATTTTACGTTTCATGTCACGCACTTTATCAAAGCATTTGCGAATAAGTCCTCCTTTCATCTCTCTCAATCTTACCCACGTTGTATCCGTTCCCGCGGGAATTTCGGGATATAATGTATTATTCTGATCGTATATTACTGTAAAGTTTCATTCAAATTCGTTCTGTAGTTTTTGCGTAACAAACATATTACATACAATACACCCTCACTCACCTTCGCATTTATAATATTAGTAGAAAGTAGACTTAGCTATTGGTCTTATTTAATTAAAAAATAAGTCCAAGAAACGTCGGGAAATACAAAGTAAGTAAGTTAGTATACTGCTTTATAACTTTTTACCGCGAAAAATCTATAGGATTAGTTATTAAAATGATGTTACCGTTATATGAGCCGGTGCCGTGCGATATCGTCAACGGGGACGTCCGTTTACTGCTCTCTCTACTGCTATACATCTGCAAAATAAAGTTCAATCAAAAATGATTCATCCATCGGATATTGTATTGTATTACATCATGCCACACATGATATAATATATTTTTGTATCGATAAAAATATGGTTTTCCAACATTGAGCCAAGCAAAAGAGGCTTACAGTGTCCTTATTTTGTTCGTGTACCACTGTTGTTATAATTAACCTGCAGTAAGCCATCAGGGATTCCCAGTTTTGGGATGTTACTTAACAGTTTAGACACAAACTCCAATTGAAGACTATGTCTTGAAAACACGAGACTCTCGTTCAAAATGTGGACCGATATGTTCCGTTGTGTCACTGAAGCAGTAGCACCTGGTAGTGAAGTGGTGCAGTGTGATGGTATACCGACCGGCGGCGGGTGGTCGTCGGCCGTCTCCAGGGTGGTGGGCAGGTCCAGCAGGCGCTGCGACTTGATGCCGTCCCCGGGGCCTGTCACTGAAGCAGTAGCACCTGGTAGTGAAGTGGTGCAGTGTGATGGTATACCGACCGGCGGCGGGTGGTCGTCGGCCGTCTCCAGGGTGGTGGGCAGGTCCAGCAGGCGCTGCGACTTGATGCCGTCCCCGGGGCCTGTCACTGAAGCAGTAGCACCTGGTAGTGAAGTGGTGCAGTGTGATGGTATACCGACCGGCGGCGGGTGGTCGTCGGCCGTCTCCAGGGTGGTGGGCAGGTCCAGCAGGCGCTGCGACTTGATGCCGTCCCCGGGGCCTGTCACTGAAGCAGTAGCACCTGGTAGTGAAGTGGTGCAGTGTGATGGTATACCGACCGGCGGCGGGTGGTCGTCGGCCGTCTCCAGGGTGGTGGGCAGGTCCAGCAGGCGCTGCGACTTGATGCCGTCCCCGGGGCCTGTCACTGAAGCAGTAGCACCTGGTAGTGAAGTGGTGCAGTGTGATGGTATACCGACCGGCGGCGGGTGGTCGTCGGCCGTCTCCAGGGTGGTGGGCAGGTCCAGCAGGCGCTGCGACTTGATGCCGTCCCCGGGGCCTGTCACTGAAGCAGTAGCACCTGGTAGTGAAGTGGTGCAGTGTGATGGTATACCGACCGGCGGCGGGTGGTCGTCGGCCGTCTCCAGGGTGGTGGGCAGGTCCAGCAGGCGCTGCGACTTGATGCCGTCCCCGGGGCCTGTCACTGAAGCAGTAGCACCTGGTAGTGAAGTGGTGCAGTGTGATGGTATACCGACCGGCGGCGGGTGGTCGTCGGCCGTCTCCAGGGTGGTGGGCAGGTCCAGCAGGCGCTGCGACTTGATGCCGTCCCCGGGGCCTGTCACTGAAGCAGTAGCACCTGGTAGTGAAGTGGTGCAGTGTGATGGTATACCGACCGGCGGCGGGTGGTCGTCGGCCGTCTCCAGGGTGGTGGGCAGGTCCAGCAGGCGCTGCGACTTGATGCCGTCCCCGGGGCCTGTCACTGAAGCAGTAGCACCTGGTAGTGAAGTGGTGCAGTGTGATGGTATACCGACCGGCGGCGGGTGGTCGTCGGCCGTCTCCAGGGTGGTGGGCAGGTCCAGCAGGCGCTGCGACTTGATGCCGTCCCCGGGGCCTGTCACTGAAGCAGTAGCACCTGGTAGTGAAGTGGTGCAGTGTGATGGTATACCGACCGGCGGCGGGTGGTCGTCGGCCGTCTCCAGGGTGGTGGGCAGGTCCAGCAGGCGCTGCGACTTGATGCCGTCCCCGGGGCCTGTCACTGAAGCAGTAGCACCTGGTAGTGAAGTGGTGCAGTGTGATGGTATACCGACCGGCGGCGGGTGGTCGTCGGCCGTCTCCAGGGTGGTGGGCAGGTCCAGCAGGCGCTGCGACTTGATGCCGTCCCCGGGGCCTGTCACTGAAGCAGTAGCACCTGGTAGTGAAGTGGTGCAGTGTGATGGTATACCGACCGGCGGCGGGTGGTCGTCGGCCGTCTCCAGGGTGGTGGGCAGGTCCAGCAGGCGCTGCGACTTGATGCCGTCCCCGGGGCCTGTCACTGAAGCAGTAGCACCTGGTAGTGAAGTGGTGCAGTGTGATGGTATACCGACCGGCGGCGGGTGGTCGTCGGCCGTCTCCAGGGTGGTGGGCAGGTCCAGCAGGCGCTGCGACTTGATGCCGTCCCCGGGGCCTGTCACTGAAGCAGTAGCACCTGGTAGTGAAGTGGTGCAGTGTGATGGTATACCGACCGGCGGCGGGTGGTCGTCGGCCGTCTCCAGGGTGGTGGGCAGGTCCAGCAGGCGCTGCGACTTGATGCCGTCCCCGGGGCCTGTCACTGAAGCAGTAGCACCTGGTAGTGAAGTGGTGCAGTGTGATGGTATACCGACCGGCGGCGGGTGGTCGTCGGCCGTCTCCAGGGTGGTGGGCAGGTCCAGCAGGCGCTGCGACTTGATGCCGTCCCCGGGGCCCAGGTGCGACACGTGCGTGAAGTGCGACGGAGCAGAGATCAGCCGCGACCGCCCCTCCGACCTGTCGCATACAGAAGTTTAATGGTTTCTCAAGTTTAAGTGAACACTACTCATTTATGCCCGGGCCACACATACGGGAAATGCCATAAATTATATGGATAATGGACGTATACCGTAGGTGCAGCCACGACTATACGTGATAATTTGACAAAAGCATTAACAATGCCGTATGGCGTAGGTAGACGATAGCTCGAGTGGCGGTACATCAAAGAGATTATTTAAGAATTAATGCGATGAAGCGGCCAAACTACGTATTGTCAGTGTGCGTCGAGAGCGCAACGGGTTCGGACGTATTTGTTTATTACGACGGATTTGCCTCAAAATCGCACGTTATTGTCTATACGTACTATGGCGACAGAGTGGAGTAACGACAAAGTAATTACTTTTCTTGAGATTCTGCAAACATGGTCTCTTTATTCGATAATGATTCAATAAAGTCAAATAATATAAATTTACACACATGAAATATAGAGCTCTGTCGACGTCCATCTTGCCTGAATTGAAGTAAATTCAATGCCGATTTTAATTGCCAATAATGAGCATTGACATTGACAGTTTAAGTGTAACCACCCACTTTAATGCATTAAAAATTATTGCATATAAATTGAGACAATGGGCATTGACGTGGCATTGACATTAAGCGTAAGTGTGGCCCCAGCATTAGAATTGTAACTACGGTTACAGAAACGTTAGAAAAAAACACGACAAAACAAAACACGACTCTGTCCGCTGTTTGTCCCTATGTATGCTTAGATCTTTAAAACTACGCAACGGATTTTGATGCGGTTTTTAGATAGTGATTCATGAGTATGGTTCATATGTTTAAAAATTCAACGTACTACTTTTTACCGCGAAAAAAACCCGTGTGAATACGTTTACTACAATCCTACTAATATAATAAATGCGAAATTTTGTGAGGCAGGATGTATGAATGTTAGTTACTCTTTCACGAAAAAACTACTGGACGGATTTGGATGAAACTTTACAGTAATATAGGTAATACATCAGAATAACACATGGGATACATTGTATCCCGAAATTCCCGCAGGAACGGGTACAACGCGGGTGAAACCACAGGGCGTGGCTAGTACTTGATACTTGAGTGTGATTTGTACTCACAGTCGGTTGTGCGCCTCGATGGCTTGGTGCGACTGTTCGCGCACGGAGAACCGCCGCTTGCTGTTGGTCCACTGCGTCACGTACTCCGCCGCTAAAGGTCCCTCTGTCGAAAAACAAGCTTATTTTAACATACCAGCATTGAAAACACTAATTTAGACGGGATTTAATCGCGAATAAAACATTAATTGCCTTGTTAATAAACAAGGTGTAACTAATACACTCTTATAAAGTGTTTTGTCTCTTTTGCTCTTCAGGAAATTGCGTATGTCAGAAATGATTGCGTCAATAATGTCACTGATAAGGAACAAATCTCGGAAGTAAATATATAAAAAACCAAAAAAACATAAGAACAATTTTGTAATTTTACATTATGTTTTTATACGCAAAAACATAATAAAGAAAATAGTGTCGTAAGTAAATTTCCTATTAGTATTTACTAGCAGCGCCCCGCGGTTTTACCCGCGTTGTGCCCGTTCCCGTGGGAATTTCGGGAATTTTTTTACATAAAAACTTTCCTCTTGAATTACTCTACCTATTACAAAAAACCGCATCAAAATCCGTTGCGTAATTTTAAAGATTTAAGCATACAGACAAACAAACAGACAAAAATAGCGACTTTGTTTTATACTATGTAGTGATTCACTGTATCTGTATGTTTATAAGTAAGTGCGTGTAGGTCAGTGGCCAACCCTATAATTTGCTACCTGTATTGGGTTACTGTGACCCCTATTAGCGCTCGCTTATCGCTAGCTTCTGATTGGTCGTAACTCGTAAGATCACGCCGCCGTGTTATCATAATCACAGTGTTGTTGTTTTTCTATAAATACTTGTGGCTTATGATGCATTTAACATTTATAAAACAACTTTCGACTAATATTAACCTTTATTGTTAAGACATTATTTGTAAAATATTTGTTTTTCAAATGTTTTTTTCTATTAATTATTCTTAATTCTCATTTTTTTGATCTCATTTGACAATTATGTACGTAATTATACCATACATAAACATAAATATTAATATAAACTTCTTTAGTTAAATTGTATTATTTTCCTTGTCCTTTCCTTTCCTTTTTATGATAAACATATCATATATAATATCATTAATGACAAAGGGCACTTTTCAGAGCCACAATACGATCTAGTATGTTTCTATTTGATTTTATTTAGTATCGATATGCGCCTACAACCATCTTACGCACATCACTATGCTGCTCCATAGGACCTACGAGTGCGAGCGAGAAAAGAATAGACAAATGATTTATGGCCCCACGACTCAGTTGTTAACGTCCGTAGTATAGTGTAGAAGATTTAAGTGTTTTCCAATGAAACAAATACTCCTAACTATGAATACTGACGCATATGTAGCGGCCTCAGGTATATGATGAAGGAGGCGGAGTCGTTGGCGAAGGGGAACCCGTTGTTGCTGCCGCCGTTGCAGCTGATGATCCAGCCCTGTTCGTCGAGAGGACGCGCGTTCGCTGAAACAAGTACCAAACGACCTGATAGTTATAGGATAAAGGCTAGAATGTATAGGAGACACATAAAAAGTATTTGCCTGTAATGGCCTACTGTTGGGTCTCTCATCTCACTGAAGATATCAGTACAGTTCGAGGATTAGGATGCATTTCCATTGAACCTGGAGCGGAGCTGAGCTGGATATTTTATTCCATTATCTAATCGAAACATGTCTCCTTTATAATACAACTAGCATCGCCCCGCGATGTGACCCGCGTTTTCCCTTTCCAGCGGAATTTCGGGATGAAAAGAAGACCTATAACCTTCCCGTTGAATGATGCCATTCATTACAAAAAGAATTATTCAAATCGGATGGGTAATTTCTGAGAGCGCGTTCAAACAAACAATTTCTTTATCTTATTAGTATAGATATAGATAAAAATATAACAAATCTGTCATAAAATACTTTTTTATTTGAAAATGAAAAAGTGCACTTCTAATGATACACCCTATAAATGCTTATCGTTTTCGATACAACCAGTTTTACCTCCCGCGGGAATTTCGGTGTAAAGAGGAGCCTTTATTTGTTTAGAATGAGGCTATCGCTTCTAGTAAACCAATAAAGATATATTACAATCCTACTAATATTATAAATGCGAAAGTTTGTGAGGATGTATGTATGGATGTATGTTGGTTGCTCTTTCACGCAAAAACTACTGAATGGATTTGGATGAAACTTTACAGTAATATAGGTTACACATCAGAATAACACATGGGATACATTTTATCCCAAAATCCCCGCGGGAACGGGCACAACGCGGGTAACACCGCGGGGCGCTGCTAGTTGAACATGTAAAAACTTACGTATATTGATGGTCTGCACCCATTCTCCAGACTCTATGTCGTATATGTCTATGTGCGTCGCCGTGAATATCAGTAGGTGCGTCTCGTTTATAGCTGGAACATAGAGAACAGTAGACATGAGGCATAAATAATAGAGATTTGGATATTAAACATTATTTTGATTAGAGAAATCAATTAAAAAAATATAATTAGAAATACTCTCATTTTTGAACTGAGTAAAACACTTAAAACATGGACTGACATTTATGGAAATTTCCTTCAAGTAATCTTACAGACAATTCGGAAAAAATATGACTGAATAAGAATTCGATGCGATCAATAAATGTAACAAGTTTATTTAATAATTAAATTTCATGAAAAAATATAATAGTCGTTTGTTGCCAGTTTTTAGCCTTCAGCCGTTAATTCAAATTATGGAAATTATATAATAATGAATTCACAGATTTTTGTTTAACCAAAAGAAACACCTTGTATATCATAATTAAATATCAATCGGCAAAGACTAATGACACGAGCGGCGGGTCACGGTAGTCACTACAGTTACACACTATACTATCAATACAGTAATGTGATAAAAAAAAGTAAAATTTTCCTGAGATGCCGACAACCCGCGTGGCGGGTCCTACTTATAATGTATTCTCTCACCGTGGTGCAGCGGCGTGGCGGTGTACATGAGCTCGGTGTCGCGCGCGCGGTGCCCGTGCCGGTCCACGTACAGCGCCAGCGTGTTGAACACGAGCAGCGTGTCGCGCGGGCCCAGCACGCCCGCCGCGCCCAGCGGCCGCGCGCCCGAGTGCGCCAGGAACATTGTCACTTGGTTGTCGGGGTGCACCAGCGCTGGACACACAAATAAACACAAATTAATACACGAATTTTCAATTAAAGATACAATAATGAAGTACCACAAAATAAACTAGTGAAAAATGAAAATACATGCTAATTTATACGTGAGGAAGCCATAAAATTCGTAAAGAGCAAATATTAGAATGAAGTAGAATAGGGTGTGCACTGACGCTGCGCAGGCTGGTCGTGGTCGGCGCGGCGCGGGTCGGGCAGGCGGTGCAGCGCGAAGCCCCCGCGGTGGCCCAGCACCAGCGCGCCGCGCGCCAGCGCCATGCAGTGCACGGCGCCCGGCGCGCGCAGCTCGGCCACGCGCGCGCGCCGCGCCGCCGTGCGCGTCACCGAGTACACAGCCACAATGAACTGGTTCTGGGGGGGGTATGGCTGTGGGTTAACTGTCCACTGATGTTGGGGAACAATTCACGCAAACATAAACATATAAATAACGAAAAATAATTTTTAAATCTTGATGACACGCCAGGCGTGTTATGAAATAATTTGTATGAATGAATATTGCATACTATACATTTTAAGTTTATGTACAAAAATTTAAATTTAAACTCAAACTAATTCATTAAAATAAATAAATCACTTAATTTTTGTAACCTTCATATTTTCGGTACTCTTAAAATATGTCATATTCAATACCGACATTCTCGGGACTAAAACACACCCGGAAACTCGACCCTCAACCAAATTCTCTAATTAACAAAGATCAATTGAACGAGCTCCACGCCGTTCCTTTTTACTTCATGAACACCGCCTCACCCTCACCAGCAGTTCCCCGTACCTGTTTCTTGCAGAGCACGGCGAACCCGTAGCTGTTCCCGTGCAGCTGGCCGGCGCAGATGCTGAGCGCGCCCTTGGTCTCGGGCAGCTTGACGCACTCCACCTCGGCGCACTCCAGCGCGCGCAGCGGCACCAGGCGCACGTAGCGCCCGCGCCCCGCGATCACCACTGCAACGTATGTTATACGTCAATCGACATATATAGAATTTAATCGTGGTCCGTTGGTCTCGCTAAAACTCGAAAACGGCCGGACCGATTTAGTTGATTCTGGTTTGGAAATGTTTGTTTGTAATCGAGAGAAGGTTTAAACGGTAAGCAGTGACGAAATAAATGCGGATGAAACTGCAGGACACAGCTAGTGAGCGACAAAATTGTATGCAAAGTTTTTTAATTAAAATTAATTGCGTTGACCCGCCTAGCGTGTTCAGTACACAGTCGAGGTCGGCGGGGCGGCGCGGGTCGGACTGGGTTTTATTAGGTAAACATCATTAGCTGTAAGTAATCTTACTAATATAAACTAGCAGTACTCTGTGGTTTTACCCGCATTGTACCCGTGTAGCATTGTTTCATGTACTGTGCTGTCATGTCATCACATGTGTAGACTGGACTACTGCAGTCAAATTTTCAGCTGTAGTTGCAAGGGAAAGGTTTCAATAATAGTGTCCATAGAAGTGTTCCGTAGCTGGTATCACTGCAGCAGCTGCAGGGGGTGGTCTCCAGGTGTAGTATAGTGCAGCCCGCAGCATGCAGCAGTACGTACCCAGCAGCTGGTCGTGCGGCAGGTAGCGCAGCGCGTGCACGGGCGCGGTGTGGCGGCGCGGCGTGACGTCGCCCCGCGCCAGGTCCAGCAGCTGCAGGGGGTGGTCTCCAGGTGTAGTATAGTGCAGCCCGCAGCATGCAGCAGTACGTACCCAGCAGCTGGTCGTGCGGCAGGTAGCGCAGCGCGTGCACGGGCGCGGTGTGGCGGCGCGGCGTGACGTCGCCCCGCGCCAGGTCCAGCAGCTGCAGGGGGTGGTCTCCAGGTGTAGTATAGTGCAGCCCGCAGCATGCAGCAGTACGTACCCAGCAGCTGGTCGTGCGGCAGGTAGCGCAGCGCGTGCACGGGCGCGGTGTGGCGGCGCGGCGTGACGTCGCCCCGCGCCAGGTCCAGCAGCTGCAGGCCGTGGTCCCCGCCCACCACCACGCGCGCCAGGTCCAGCACGGCGCCGCAGCACGCGCCGCGCAGTATGCTCGCGCTGCCCGACTCCGCGATGGCACACGCGCTGAAAGCCTGAAGGACAAGTGATATTAGTAGCAGTTCCCTACACTGCTACTAACGGCTGTAGTTGACCGCAGTGCTGACTGCAGTTGCAGTCATTCCCAACTGCACAATGTGTGCAGGACGACGCTTAATTAATGTGTTTTAGAATATATACTAATGAATAGTTAAAATAATTTAGTAGCGCAAGCTAATATTATGTAGATAGCTAAGTCATATTTATAGTTTATTGTTCATTGTTATTGTTTACATTCAGTTTATTGTTGTTATTCATTGTATTAAGCTTTATTTTAAACATTAGGCCGTAGTCAAGCCACCAATTGTAGTGATCATGTATAGCCAGATCACTAGTTATAAGAAAACATATTATGTACATAGTAGAAAATATACCTTAGATTAGTATAAGGAATCTTAGACATAGGTAAACAATCATCGTATAAGGAATCGTAGACATAGGTAAACTTCGTGTAAGTTTATAGGTAAACAAGTTTAGAACTTTGAATTGTACAAACTCACGCCACCGACAGGTTGAGACAAGTCTGAACCTGTTCAGAGAAAAATGATGCACACAGTTGGGTGAAAGCGTGTATGAACACAACCCACACGTATGCAATAGACGAGGACCGCAAACATGTTGCCGCTCCCACGAATAGTGATTGGCCGGGCGGGAAAACAATGCTCACTCTCCGCCCGACCATTGTGTCATAGATTAGTTTGCATAAAAGACAATGGCAATTTGAACGCAGCACGCAGTTCGCTCCTCGCAGTTCGCCGATACAGTTCTCTACAAGTAACCAGTTCACAAGTGTTGAAACAGTAGTGCTAGTGCCCAGTTAAGCTGCCGACAAGCAGCCGTTGTGTTAGTGCCTAGTAACGCTGCCGAAGCAGCCGTTGTGTTAGGGCCAGTTAAGCTGCCGACAAGCAGCCATTGTGTTAGTGCCTAGTAACGCTGCCGACAAGCAGTCGTAGTTGTTAGATAAACAGTTAGTGCTAGTGGCTAGTAACGCTGCCGACACGCAGCAATAGTGAGTTAAGACAATATTTGTGAAATAGTGTAAGTGTGAATAAAGACAGTGTGTTAATTGTATTCACGGCCTTTTACTCCTCCTCAACAAACTTCTCCAAATCCAGCAAATAAATGTGTCCCTTACAGTCCTGCACATTTTTTGGTCCTTCGAGCCGGATCAAGTGAGTTTGTTGAGATTGTGAGTTCAGTGAATAACGTTAATATGCCAGTGACACGTTCCACGGGGAAGGGCCGCCGCCTTTCGTCGCATCCATCGACCGCCGAAACCACCTCGGAGTCCGAGTGTACGGGCTCCACGGAGTCAACCGGCTCCGCGGTGACGACGGCAACAGAAACCACCTCCTCATCGATGGAGCGAACGCTCACCGCCACGCCTGAGACCAGTGCCGCGTCTCAGGCGTCCGCACTCGGGGGCACCACAGCGTCTGCGTCGCCGCCCACGGCTCAAGTGGGACACAGTATGCCGCCACCCACGGTTTCAACGGGTAACAGAAAACCTCCCATGGCTCAATTGGGACACAGCGCACCGCCTGCACAGACAGCAGGCCGCGACCAGCCGCCCGCAGCACCAGCGGGCACCGGGAACCTCAATTTGCCAATGGCATTTGAGGTAATTGCAGAAGCAAGCAGAACCAAATCGAATAAGAAAACTAAGAAAGCCGTATCTGCACGTAGTAGCAGTACCAAGGCTAATAAGATCGCCAAGGCGAAAGAAGAAGTTATAAGACTCCAATTGGAATTGGCTAAAGTCAAATTAGCCGTATTGGAGACTGAAACAGACGATGAAGAAGATGACACGTCAATAACCACCGCAGTGCACGCCGAACATACGACAGTGGACGCCTGGTGGGACTCACAACCACTATTGGCTATCACAAATGAACCGCACCAACGCTGTGAACACCAGAGTGTCGCCGTCACGAGCACCCAGCTGCCACCGCACTGCCAGCCGCCACAGACAGTGGCACCGCCGCTGCACCCGCAGCCTTCTCAGCACTGCCAGCTGACACAACCGCCGCCACAGACAGTGGCACCGCCGCTGCACCCGCAGCCGTCTCAGCACTGCCAGCTTACACAACCGCCGCTGCACGCGCAGCCTTCTCAGCATTGCCAGCTGACACACCCGCCGCCACAGACAGTGGTACCACCGCTGTACGCGCCGCCGCCGCCGACGCCGCCGCCGCCGATGCGGCCGACGGCCCCGCCGCAGTACCAGCCACAGCCTCCGCCGACGCAATACGCACAGCAACCTCAAGATGGGTTGCGAAATGACTACGCACCATTGGCCGAAGCCATCACATTCGCGGTCAAAGCCGCGCAAATGCCCAGGTACGCAGAATTACCTATATTTAATGGTGCGCATCAGGACTGGCTGGCATTTCAAGCCGCCTACAGAGAAACAGCGCCCGGTTTGAGTCCGGGCGAGAATGTATCTCGACTACGTCGGTGTTTGAAAGGGAGGGCTAAAGAAGCAGTTGATGGATTATTGATTACCAACACTAACCCGTTTGAGATAATGAACGCATTGGAATCAAGATTTGGAAGACCCGACTCTATCGCCATGGCGGAAATCGATACTCTCCGCTCACTGCCGCGCCTGACTGAATCGTCACGCGATACATGCATATTCGCCAGCAGAGTAACCAACGTGATAGCCACATTGAAGACACTAAACTGTGTACACTACCTCTATAACCCAGAAGTAGCGAAATTAATGGTGAATAAACTGACAATCGCACTCAAACATAGATATTTTGATTACTTGGCGACGCGCCCCAGAGAAGAACCTGATCTATTGAAGTTTGAGCAATTTATGAAGAGAGAAGCGGACTTATGCAGTTCACATGCAGAACCCGAATACGTCACAAGCCAGCCGCCGCCTACCCGCCGCCAGCCGCAACGAATACACACAGTGAGTGAACAGAATTATAATAAGTGTGTACTCTGTCGTAATACGCACGCGCTGGTAGACTGTGAAAAATTCAAGAAACTAGAGATCAACGCGCGCTGGGATTTAGTGAAAAATAGAAAACTTTGTTTCGGGTGCCTGCGCAATAGAACATCCAACCACAACTGCCGGAAGAAGCCGTGTGGGATCGATGGATGTAAGTACTTCCACAATAATTTATTACATCATGTGAGAAGTATACCGAGAGAGCAGCCAGCAACTAAAGAAAATGCAGAAACCATAAACTCCGCATGGACTGCGGTGCGAGCCCAGTCGTTCTTGAAAATACTCCCGGTACGCGTGTCTGGACCGGCGGGAGTCGCGGACGTATTCGCGCTCATGGACGACGGGTCAACGGTCACACTGGTGGACGAAGAGGTCGCACGAACTATCGGAGCTAAGGGCCCGGTAGATCCGCTAAGAATAGAAGTCATCAACAATATGAAGACTGAAGAAAATAATTCTCGGAGAGTGTGGTTATCTCTCCGGGGATCAAATGGAAACAAAGAAAGAGTTCAGGCAAGAACTGTACGCGACCTACAAGTTTCTTCGCAAGAAATACCTATTGAACAAATAGAGAAGTGTGATCACCTACGAGAGATAAAGGACCTCGTATCGTATAAACGAGTCAAACCACAGCTGCTCATCGGACAAGATAACTGGCATCTATTACTTACCTCGGCCGTGAGAAAAGGCAACAAGAACCAACCGGTGGCCTCTCTCACGCCACTGGGATGGGTTCTCCACGGTCGACAATCGCGGACACTGGGCAAGAAAATAGATTTCGTCCGCCACATGACAGAGATGCCAGTCGACGACAATATTGAAGAAATGGTAAAAGAATATTTTACTATGGACGCGCTGTGTATAGCGCCACAAGTGCCGACCTCTGACCCTGAGCGACGCGCACTGAAGCTGTTAGCTGAAAACACGAAACAAACAGATGACGGCAAGTACGAGACTTGCCTATTGTGGAGATCGCCGGACGTGCGGCTTCCTGAAAACTATGAAAACTCGCTGCGCCGCCTCACCGGGATTGAAAGAAAACTGGATCGAGATCCTGAATTGAAGATAAAGTATACTCAACAGATGGATAATCTAGTGTTGAAAGGATACGCCGAGCTAGCGCCCACCCACACCACTGAACACCGAACATGGTACCTGCCACACTTCGCGGTGATGAACGCGATGAAGCCGGACAAGCTGCGTGTGGTACACGACGCCGCAGCCAAGACGAAGGGTGTGTCCCTCAATGACACTCTTCTCAAAGGACCAGACCTGCTCCAATCACTACCAGGCGTCGTGATGAGATTCCGCCAACACCACATCGCGGTAATCTCTGACATAGCAGAGATGTTTATGCAGGTGAAGCTACGGGAACAGGACCGGGACGCGCTGCGCTATCTCTGGCGCGGGGAACGCCGAGATGAACAGCCGCCCACCGAGTATCGAATGACGTCACTCATTTTCGGTGCGGCGAGCTCCCCGTCGACAGCCATTTATGTAAAGAATTTCAACGCGAGTAAATACGCAGAGATGTATCCCGAGGCAGCGGCAGCAATAGTGAAAAAACACTACGTCGATGACTATCTGGACAGCTTCAGGAACATAGAAGATGCCAAAAGAATAACAAGTCAAGTCCGTGACATACATAAGAACGCTGGATTTGAATTGAAACAATGGGTGTCCAATTCGACACAATTAATCACCGCACTCGGAGAAGATAACACAGAGAAGAATAAAGACATTTATAGCGACAAGGCTGAACGAGTGTTGGGATTAATATGGAGGCCGGCCGCCGACGAGCTAACCTTCAACTTAGACTTAGCTCGCCTACCGATATCGCTCACTGAAGGGAAAAGGCCGACAAAAAGGGAGGCACTGAGAATAGTCATGTCACTCTTTGACCCGCTCGGATTCGCCGCACCAGTGACTATACGCGCTAAGCAGATTCTTCAGGAGGTTTGGCGCAGAGGCACCGGGTGGGATGAATACCTAGAAGAGGATCTCTCACTTCAGTGGAATAATTGGATGACTCACCTGTTCGAACTCAGAAACATTGAATTACCAAGATGTTACCCTGGATACAGTGATGCTGATGAGCTGCAATTGCATACATTCACCGACGCCAGTGAGCTTTCATACGCAGCCGTCGTATATTGGCGTGCACGGGCGCCAGATGGAACAATAAAGGTGGCCATAGTATTGGCGAAAGCTAAAGTTGCCTCGCTCAAGCTAACATCGATACCACGACTCGAGTTGCAAGCTGCCGTGATGGGTACGAGGCTCGCCGAAGCTGTCATCAAGGAGCATGAAAGGAAGCCAGACTCCAAGACCTACTGGACCGACAGCAAAACAACCCTCACCTGGATTAAAACCGGCGCGCGCTCGTACAAACCGTATGTCGCTCATCGAGTAGCCGCCATTGAAGAAACCACAATGCCGACAGAGTGGCGCTGGCTGCCCAGCAAGCTAAATGTAGCTGATGACGCAACACGTGACGTGCCCACATCACTACACAGGTGGTACAACGGACCGGAGTTCCTGTATCAAGCAGAGGAAGACTGGCCTGCTGAGACACCGCGGGTAACGGAACTCACGGTAGAAGAACGAACCACACATATAGCCGAGGTAACAAAGCATAGATTGTCAGAAGCGTTACCCGACCCAGAACGTTTCTCCAAATGGGAAAGATTGGTTCGAACAGCCGCACGAGTACTTCAGTTCATCCAATTACTCAAAACAAAGACGCAGCGGGTAAACTACAAAAGAACAAAGCCGAATGAGGATAAAGACGCACCGTGGAAAAAGGCGAAGACAAGGAAAAATACCGCAATGATAGAAAGAGCCCGGAGAACAAAGGCTCAGACACCCTTTGTTCCAGTAACGGCGGAGAGTCTTAAGAATGCGGAGGCGCTATTGTTTCGCGCATCACAACAGGATAGTTTCGGCAATGACATAGAAAACTTAAGAAACGGTCAGCCATTAGACAAAGACAGCCGCATTAAACAATATAGTTTGAAGTTTGAGGACGACACGCTGAAGATGAGAAGCCGCATCAAGGCGCTCTGCGAGCTACGGGAGCTCGCATCGGATCCACCTGTCATCGATGGAAATAGCAGGATCACGAGATTGTGGATTGATAACATCCACAGGACGCTTCACCACGCCGGAGTTGAAGCCACGGTAAACGAATGCCGACAACAGTATTGGGTCGTCCGACTTCGTCCGTCAGTCAGGACGGTAATCAAACAGTGCTTACACTGTCGACTCAGAGCAGCCCAGCCGCCGTGCCCGCGGACTGGAGACCTGCCATCGTGCCGCCTCGCCCACCACAGAAGACCATTCACTTACACAGGGGTGGACTATTTCGGCCCACTACAAGTCACCGTGGGACGAGCTCGACACAAACGATACGCCGCCATATTTACCTGTCTAACCACTCGTGCTGTTCATCTAGAAGTAGCCGCATCACTCACAACGGACTCCGCGATCATGGCGCTGCGCCGCATGATCGCCAGACGAGGGTGCCCGACGCAGATATGGTCCGACAACGGGACCAACCTGCGCGGCGCAGACAGAGAGATGCGCCGCGCCCTGGACGACGCAGCCAGAGACGAGGCTGCCAAGCGCGGCATCGAGTGGCGCTTCATACCTCCCGGCGCGCCATTCATGGGCGGCGCCTGGGAACGCATGGTGCGGTCAGTGAAGACCGCGCTCGCCGCTACGCTCCACGAGAGGTACCCAACCGAAGAGGTACTTCACACTTTACTCGCTGAGGCCGAGTACACCGTCAACAGCCGCCCACTCACTCACGTGTCGGTCAGCCCTGAGGACCCCGAGGCACTCACACCTAACCATTTCCTACTTGGGGGCCCGGGACGAGTGCCACAGCCAGGCACGTTCAACGAACACGACGAGATCTCGAGGTCAGCATGGAGGACCTCACAACGACTGGCCGACATCTTCTGGCAACGCTGGCTCCGGGAGTACCTCCCTGAGTTACAACACCGGCGGGAGCCCCACGGCCACGGAACTCCGATTAAGTTGGGTGACTTAGTCCAACTGGTGGACCCCAACTTGCCACGAAACGTCTGGGTACGAGGCAGAGTGATCGCCACATACCCGGGCCCCGACAACATCGTGCGCACCGTGGATCTGCAGACCCGCGGAGGCATCCTACGACGGCCAGTCAGAAAGCTGATCACCGTGTGCAGCGTCGACCCAGCACCAGAACCAGATGCGAGAACCTCGCACGGCGGGAGAGATGTGCAGGACGACGCTTAATTAATGTGCTTTAGAATATATACTAATGAATAGTTAAAATAATTTAGTAGCGCAAGCTAATATTATGTAGATAGCTAAGTCATATTTATAGTTTATTGTTCATTGTTATTGTTTACATTCAGTTTATTGTTGTTATTCATTGTATTAAGCTTTATTTTAAACATTAGGCCGTAGTCAAGCCACCAATTGTAGTGATCATGTATAGCCAGATCACTAGTTATAAGAAAACATATTATGTACATAGTAGAAAATATACCTTAGATTAGTATAAGGAATCTTAGACATAGGTAAACAATCATCGTATAAGGAATCGTAGACATAGGTAAACTTCGTGTAAGTTTATAGGTAAACAAGTTTAGAACTTTGAATTGTACAAACTCACGCCACCGACAGGTTGAGACAAGTCTGAACCTGTTCAGAGAAAAATGATGCACACAGTTGGGTGAAAGCGTGTATGAACACAACCCACACGTATGCAATAGACGAGGACGGCAAACATGTTGCCGCTCCCACGAATAGTGATTGGCCGGGCGGGAAAACAATGCTCACTCTCCGCCCGACCATTGTGTCATAGATTAGTTTGCATAAAAGACAATGGCAATTTGAACGCAGCACGCAGTTCGCTCCTCGCAGTTCGCCGATACAGTTCTCTACAAGTAACCAGTTCACAAGTGTTGAAACAGTAGTGCTAGTGCCCAGTTAAGCTGCCGACAAGCAGCTGTTGTGTTAGTGCCTAGTAACGCTGCCGAAGCAGCCGTTGTGTTAGGGCCAGTTAAGCTGCCGACAAGCAGCCATTGTGTTAGTGCCTAGTAACGCTGCCGACAAGCAGTCGTAGTTGTTAGATAAACAATTAGTGCTAGTGGCTAGTAACGCTGCCGACACGCAGCAATAGTGAGTTAAGACAATATTTGTGAAATAGTGTAAGTGTGAATAAAGACAGTGTGTTAATTGTATTCACGGCCTTTTACTCCTCCTCAACAAACTTCTCCAAATCCAGCAAATAAATGTGTCCCTTACAGTCCTGCACACAATGCATGAACACCGCCGCTGCAGTCTGCGGTTGCGACGTGCAGCGAATTTTCAATCGTACCATTGCATTACTTGGTATGTGACACAACAATAATTTTCTAATTTCAAATGTTTAGAACAACTTGTTCTAATTTCAAACTTTTATGAATAAAAACCACAGTGAAAGAAAAATATTTACATTTGTAATTATACATCACTGAGCTGAGATTTAGCTACGTAGTTGATAGTGCAATAGTGCTACGAACCCAAGAGTTAGCTACGAAGTTGTTAGTGCTACGAACCCAAGAGTTAGCTACGAAGTTGTTAGTGCTACGAACTCAAGAGTTAGCTATGAAGTTGGAGTGCTACGAACTCAAGAGTTAGCTACGAAGTTGTTAGTGCTACGAACTCAAGAGTTAGCTACGAAGTTGTTAGTGCTACGAACTCAAGAGTAAGCTACGTAGTTGAAAGTGCTACGAACCCAAGAGTTAGCTACGAAATTAAAAGGAGCATGTGCGTGCAAACCTAAAACCTTTTTACTGAACTATAAAATACTAACATCGCCCCGCTGTTAAAGCCAAATTGAGCCCGTTCCCATGCAAATTTCGGGATAAAAAATATCCTATAACCTTCCCGCTGAAATTGGCTATCTATCACAAAAACAAATTATTCAAATCAGACTGGTAATTCTCGAGATTAGCCCGAATATACAAACAAACTTTCGAATTCTACCTCTTTATAACATTAGTAGGATAATATAAGTCAAGAGCTCAGTCTGGGGCTCACATAGTCCTGTTTATTGTTTTGAATACTCACGTATTTGTCTGGCAAGTTGTTCCGTTTGAGTATCCGGTGCAGCTCGCTCAACGCGACCACCCATTTGGTCTTCTCAGACTCGGATTCGGCCAGCATGAGCGTGTGCGAGCGACGCCCGCCCTCGATTTGAGATGTCGATATCTGTGAGGTAATATTGAGTTGATGAAGACGTATTTAGATTGGCCGGCGATTCTGATAAAACCCGTAGTGTTACGTTAACAGATCTCACCCTGAAGATGCACGGCACGTCCCGCTTGGCGGCGTGGATGACGTCGCTGTCGCGCACGGGCGCCACGCTGAAGGCGGGGTCGCGCATGTCCAGCACCTGCGACACGCCCAGCGCGGGCGTGGCGTGCCGGTCGGCCGAGATGTCGTACAGGAACAGCTTGAAGTCGCACACCACCACGAACTGCCGCGTCCAGCCTGCACCACACGACACGGTTGCGTACACGAAGGGTAGCGGTGCGTTTCAATTGAAGCGGAATGGAGCTGTGCGCATTGAAATTGTCAAACAACGCTACTAACATTGTCGAGATCATTCCATAATGCAATGTGATTGCTCAATTGAGCTCCGCACTCCGCTCCGCTTCAATGAAAACGCACCCTACAATCTATCTACAGATACAATGCTTCGGAAAACACGTTAAATTTTTGGTTCTGGTTATCTCAAAAATCTTTAACAGCAGAGTTGGTCTGTCACCAAGCCATCAACCTATAACCTATCCGCGCTTTGAAGGACATATTAAGCAGTTCCAGTTGTTTCAATCGTTAGACCATTTTGTTAACTTTGGGCGGTCTAAAAACTCCGATAGTAGGGTTGGACTTTTATCTACTCTACATTAATTATTTATTTATGAAATCATTCCAGTATATACTTTAAAAAATGTTCTTAAAATTAAATTCGTGTGTGACATGTTTTTAGAGTATAGGTGGTGTGTGTGTTACCCTTGCGCACGCCCTGCGGCTTGGGCACGCGCACGTAGCCCTCGTAGGCGGTCCCCTGGCCGCGCGCGGGGTCGATGTATAGGTAGGTATAGGTGGTGTGTGTGTTACCCTTGCGCACGCCCTGCGGCTTGGGCACGCGCACGTAGCCCTCGTAGGCGGTCCCCTGGCCGCGCGCGGGGTCGATGTATAGGTAGGTATAGGTGGTGTGTGTGTTACCCTTGCGCACGCCCTGCGGCTTGGGCACGCGCACGTAGCCCTCGTAGGCGGTCCCCTGGCCGCGCGCGGGGTCGATGTATAGGTAGGTATAGGTGGTGTGTGTGTTACCCTTGCGCACGCCCTGCGGCTTGGGCACGCGCACGTAGCCCTCGTAGGCGGTCCCCTGGCCGCGCGCGGGGTCGATGTATAGGTGGTGTGTGTGTTACCCTTGCGCACGCCCTGCGGCTTGGGCACGCGCACGTAGCCCTCGTAGGCGGTCCCCTGGCCGCGCGCGGGGTCGATGTATAGGTAGGTATAGGTGGTGTGTGTGTTACCCTTGCGCACGCCCTGCGGCTTGGGCACGCGCACGTAGCCCTCGTAGGCGGTCCCCTGGCCGCGCGCGGGGTCGATGTATAGGTAGGTATAGGTGGTGTGTGTGTTACCCTTGCGCACGCCCTGCGGCTTGGGCACGCGCACGTAGCCCTCGTAGGCGGTCCCCTGGCCGCGCGCGGGGTCGATGTATAGGTAGGTATAGGTGGTGTGTGTGTTACCCTTGCGCACGCCCTGCGGCTTGGGCACGCGCACGTAGCCCTCGTAGGCGGTCCCCTGGCCGCGCGCGGGGTCGATGTATAGGTAGGTATAGGTGGTGTGTGTGTTACCCTTGCGCACGCCCTGCGGCTTGGGCACGCGCACGTAGCCCTCGTAGGCGGTCCCCTGGCCGCGCGCGGGGTCGATGTATAGGTAGGTATAGGTGGTGTGTGTGTTACCCTTGCGCACGCCCTGCGGCTTGGGCACGCGCACGTAGCCCTCGTAGGCGGTCCCCTGGCCGCGCGCGGGGTCGATGTATAGGTAGGTATAGGTGGTGTGTGTGTTACCCTTGCGCACGCCCTGCGGCTTGGGCACGCGCACGTAGCCCTCGTAGGCGGTCCCCTGGCCGCGCGCGGGGTCGATGTATAGGTAGGTATAGGTGGTGTGTGTGTTACCCTTGCGCACGCCCTGCGGCTTGGGCACGCGCACGTAGCCCTCGTAGGCGGTCCCCTGGCCGCGCGCGGGGTCGATGTATAGGTAGGTATAGGTGGTGTGTGTGTTACCCTTGCGCACGCCCTGCGGCTTGGGCACGCGCACGTAGCCCTCGTAGGCGGTCCCCTGGCCGCGCGCGGGGTCGATGTATAGGTAGGTATAGGTGGTGTGTGTGTTACCCTTGCGCACGCCCTGCGGCTTGGGCACGCGCACGTAGCCCTCGTAGGCGGTCCCCTGGCCGCGCGCGGGGTCGATGTATAGGTAGGTATAGGTGGTGTGTGTGTTACCCTTGCGCACGCCCTGCGGCTTGGGCACGCGCACGTAGCCCTCGTAGGCGGTCCCCTGGCCGCGCGCGGGGTCGATGTATAGGTAGGTATAGGTGGTGTGTGTGTTACCCTTGCGCACGCCCTGCGGCTTGGGCACGCGCACGTAGCCCTCGTAGGCGGTCCCCTGGCCGCGCGCGGGGTCGATGCCGAGCGGGCGGCGCGCGCCGGGCAGCGGGCAGCGCGCCGCCAGCCGCGCGCAGCAGCGCGTGTGCACGCCCACGCCGCACGTCTCGCACACCACGCCCTGCCGCGTCAGCCCGATCTGCGCCACGCACCAAGGGTATTATACAGATATTATATTATATATTACACAGCGACCGACCGAACCAGGAACATACTTTTTTTTGTCTCAATCACTATAATCGATTTTTTTAATTCAAGATAGGCTGTGTAAACATAGAAATGTCAATTCACTGCACATACATATAATATGACTGATGATGAATATGTATACATAGAAATGTCAAGTTAAGTCACTGCATATATAATATGATTCGATGCGTTTCTGTAATGTTCAAATAACTCACCATAAGCGAGGTACAGTGGTTACATTTGGTGGGACTGCTGAACGTTCTGACTAGAAACTGGTGCACCTTCTGCTTGCCCGGCACCGTGGGGCCCACCGACGCCTCCTGGGATAACACACACATTTTAATCGTTAAAAAGTTTAGTCTTAGACAATCGATTCATCGAGATTATACAGCGTTTAGTTTGACAAGTATCAGCCAGAGATTATACAGCCTATAACACAAAACACAAATAAAATCCTGTAAGGCATAATATGACATGGAATATAAATGAGTTGAGTACGGCAGTTATACTATGATTATAAATATATTTTTACGGAGAATCACGTTACAAACCCGGCTTTTAGAAGCTATCAAGGGAACACAGATTCAACTCGCAGAAGCTCTGCCAAATACTCATACATTTTTGACAAAACACTTTCAAAACAGTATGGATTGAGGGCAGATTTAATTTCAGTTGCGTTTGAGTATTGATTATGCCTACGCCTATGCCTTAACATGGATCGCATGAGATCACCAACTCGCAGTAGGCAAGCGTGGTGATTACGCCTAATCCTCCTCACTGTACTGATATATCTTCAGTGAGAGTCATATGAGAGGCCTTTGTCTAGCTATAAGACTTTACAGGGACACTACGCCTACGCCTACGCTTATGCCTATGCTTCGTACTCACAGTGGACATCTCGGAGGGCGAGCTCTTGCTGGAGGCGGGCGAGGCGGCGCGCGGCTCCAGCTCGTCCGGAGACTCCGCCGCGCTCAGCGCGCCCGACTGCTGCGACCCGTACATCAGCTGCGGGGGGAGGACGTCAGTACACCGGTGACAGACTTCAATTAGATGTATGGAGGTATATAGGTATAAATAAGGACAGGTATAAATAAGGATAGGTATAACATTGACGACAGACTTCAAGGAAATATATGAAAGTATAAATAAGAGGATAGCGTTGAAGAAAACTGCAGACTTCAATGTTTGGGAGCATATCGGTATATTGAATTTAATGTATGGGACCACATCATAATAATGAATGGGAGAACTTCGAAATAAATATAACGTTGAAATATAAAACAGACTGTAATGTTTAGGGCATATTATATACTACTTATTATTTACTAATACTTTAAAATATAACATTTAAATCACTTATAGGATCGAGATTCGTTATAAAGACTGATCGTAAATAAACAACAAGTACAGAAAATGATCGAAGCGCATGCAAACAAACAAAAAACATAAAAAGCTTATACCTTGGCGTTGCAACAGTGTTGCATGTTTCTGTACCTTGAGTACTGTGGCGACATCTGGTGGGAATTAACATAATGATTGCAAATAAACATTAAACATTAGAAAGCAATGGGCAGGGTTTCAATCATCATTTCATTAATATGTACTACAAAAAATACTCTTTGTAAGATTGCCAAGTAAATGATACATACGATGAGCAAATAATTATTTATTAAATTGTTAATTATGTATGTCGATGTACTCGACAGTTTTAGCCACATACAAACTGTTGAGAACATAATTATGTACTCATACGAAATTACCCGTTTTAAAAAGTTTTTATTAGAAGAGTCATCCCGTGACCACGAGCGGTGTAATTCGCTCGAAACGTCGGATACGTATTTTAATAAATACGTTTTATGTATATTCTGACGCGATACAGACCCGTCTCATTTAGTATGATTAATGATTATGTTACTGTCAAATTATTTTATATTTCTTTTTATGATGTCAATATAAAGTATTTTTCTTTTACGCAAATTAAATTGCACAAACCGTAATTATTCATGTAAAATAAAAAACAATCCGGGTAAAATGAATAGTCAGAAATATGATACTTTTTAGCCATAATAAAAATGATGACTGATAAACCTGCTCTTTAATGAAATGATGGTATTATCTAATTCAACGGGGATCAAAACGGACACTTTTATTTAATTTCTCTATTATTTTATAATTAAATAAAATATGCTAAACAATTATTAACATCATTTTGCCAAAATCTATATGTCATCGAACAATTGAAAACCCTGTAAGATTAAAAATATAGCCTTATCTTTGTCAAAAATTTAATGACTGTCAAAAAATTTTATAAAATATGTATGTCATTTGGCAAAATTATGTTTTTCTTTTTTTTTTGTTATTCTGACAACGCAGTCAACACAATATTCCGCTTACATTATAATATAATGAAAAGCTGGACGCTTATTCATAAACGTTAAAAGTGTTTTGTCTCTTTCGCCCTTTGGAAATAAGCGTATGTCGGAAAGAGACAAACCTATATAGCTAAAATGTTGTTAATAAGCGTTTATGAATAAGACCTTCAACATTTAAAAAGCACAAGCAAAAACCAACCTTCTGATCATTCATTGAAGGCAAATTATCGTAATGTCGCTCCGTGGGCGCTTCCTTCAGGAATTGGTCTAAATAGCTCATCTGTGAAGGAGGCCGGTCCAAAACTGAAAAAATAAAAAAACAATTATATAACTACGAAGAAAAAATATTAAAATAACTGGTTGAAATCTAAATTAATCAACACTGGGGGTACATATAAAGAAAAACATGGATTTTCGACACATTAATAACGAAAAAACCAATCCCAACCGAAACCATTTTCACTAAACAAAAAACTAACGTACAAACAATGACTGAATTTTAATGTACAGTCGTTTACAGAAGTGTTTGTTAATAGTGAAAAAGACACAAATGCATTTCTTTTTTATTAGTTTTCATTGTCTTGAGCCAATTTTTATATATTATATCATTTGTCACTGCAGTTTGCCGAGAAGGGAAGAGTTGACATATTAATACTTTTGTATCCGACTGTACATGGACACATTTTAGTGAAATCACTAGGTACATGCATATGGACGTTCACAATATTTGTTTTAATCGTTTAATTAATAAATCAAACCCCTCCAATTTGTTTTAGATAACATTTACACAATAATAATACCAATTTTATAAGACAAGAGTTTGCTTTCTCTTTGAATGTCCTTATCTCTAGAACTACCGGTTGGATTTGAAAAAATCTATTTGAATACGAAAGAGGAAGGTTATAGTCCACATCTCATCCAGAATTTCCCATGGGAATGGGTGCAAAGCGGGTAAAACTCTGATAGTAAATAAATAAAGAAACAGTATATTGTCTTTGAATATTTTTACAGATATTATGTATTAGACGTTTTAACCAATTAAATTAAAACTATTGTATAAATGTCATCCATCTTGAAAACACGGGGACAATACAAAACTGAGGTAAAACAAAATACAATATAATAAAAGATTACATTAAGAAAAAAAACAGATTAGTCAAAAATGTCTAACGATACAAACAAGTGTTAAAGGAAATTCAACCAAATCGCTCAGCGCGTTAAGGTGGCGTTTCGTTTGTACTCAGATTACGAAGTCACCTTGATTAACAAGCTAAAGCATGAAGCGAAGCGAATTATGAAAAAAAAAACTTTTATTTACATTAAAAAATAAGTGTTTTTACTGTTTTGGTTATTCATAATTTTGGTTAGTTACGTATAATACAAAGAAAAAATATTTAAGAAAAATACGCAATTATTAAGACTTATTTTTTTATTTCTCTTTAAAAAGTAAATATGTAATTAAAATTTTGTAAAAAAAACCCTCCAGTACCCTCGTGAACACGGCCGTTGCGACACGACCGAAACGTTGAGGTATGCATTAAATGTTTTATTCGCGATTAAGTCCCGTCTAGATAAGTCTTTACAATTTTGTAAAAAAGTAAAATAAATTACAAAAATAATTTAAAAGCCTAACTAACCAATATAATTTTGACAAATATGTAAAATACATAATATTTTAAATGACAAATAAATATGTACCTACTAATTAATTTTTTTTTTTATTAGTTGAAACAGTTGTTTTTGTCCTGAATTGTAATCATTCAGATCACAGAACATTTTTAATTACTAAAAAATAACCAAAAACAGTAAAAAACAGATAAGTTTAGACAAACAAAATGACACATTTTCCCTTTACACTTGATCGTATTTACAAATGGACTTCCGTATAATGTAAATGGTATTAGACAGTCTACCGCACAAGGGCTTAGGACAAACAAACAACTTACACCTTTTATTATTATTAAATATTTTCGTTTTTGGGATTGTCACTTATTCAAAAACACAAGCGAGTTTTTCATTTCATTTCAGTTGTCAAAAAGAGAATTCTTTGACAGTGTGTTGCCACTTGACGTAGTGTTGACACTTGACACAATTCTCCTCACTATGACAATATGTTAATAAGTTCGGTAAAATGTCAATACACTTAAGTTTATTTTAAAACAGCGATTGGTGAGTTTTATATTGATTACTATTTAACTATTTATTATTTTAACGAAAAATTGATCAGCCTTCAATTCTTTTCAACTTTGACACATAGTTGTCAGACATGTATGACATAAAGTACTAAGTAATCGCTTCTGAATACTTCAGAGTAAGTCTGTCTTTCTTTATCATGTTTTTGAACAGTAACAACCCCAAAAAACGCAAGGATAAAATGGACAAACACAATCACATACTACTACTAATAAATATAAAAAATAAACATTTTATTGATTAAATTATTTTTTTGTTTAAATATAATAAATATTGCAACGAACCATTATCTTCTTTCCCGCTCCAATAGGTGGACGATTTGGCCGATCCTTGCCTCGCTGCTTGCACATAACTTACGCTTTTATTACACTTGTAATAAGGAACAGTATTCAATGACAGATCATTTAATTTAAGTTCTAATAAATAAATAAGTGACGCATTAAATACTATTGGTCACATTGAATGAAATAGTTGAAATTTTAATAAGAAAAGTAAAAATATCCAGTAATTAAAAAATCAAAATAGGATCATTGATGAAAATAAATATTTTAAAACTACTGATTTAAATTTACTGATAGGGAAGTAAATTAAACAAAAATTTAAAGTATCGCCGAGTTTAAAAGGTAAACAATAAATAAACTAAAAAATAAACAATTAAAACAGATATTTAATTAAAAATATGTACATTGATATTGGATCATCACAAATACAATTTGTTTCATTCAACCGGACAACCTACAATGAACATACAGTATTAAATGCAGACAGATATAATTGATTAAATCTGTCGTTTAAAAGCGAAATAAAATGCAAAAGAAACCAAAGCAAACGTAGACTAAAGCTTCAAACTAAAAATGTCCTAACACTTTTTACTCCGACTGTACCTAGTGATGGTATCTAAACATAGGTCTTGTTCACATTAGTAGAGTTATGGCCGTATATAAAGTAGAACGGGGTCTAAACTCCACCTTAGAAAAAATATAATTTTCGCCAATCGCGTTTTTTTACAATAGATATTCGCACCCCTTTGTACATCCACAAAAGGTAAAGAAATTTCAAAATCCGTAAGTTAACAAAAAGTTAGGTGTGATTCTGTAGTTTACAGCAAGCGGCAAATCAATACTGTATCTCACTTGATTATAAAATAATATTATGGTTGAATCGAAAGGTTATTTTATCGTATTGAATTGAATGCAGCTTGGCAAAATATTAAAATCCTCCCCGTAGACGCATAACTCTACTAAAATAAACAATTCTCCGAAAATAATAAAACATTTTGGATTATTTACAAGAGAAACAAAACATAAAGGAAACAAATTGAGATTCTACTTTGGATCTACAGAGAATACTTACAGCTAACAAAATAAATAAAATAAAAACGCCTGCATTGTGCTTTTTTGGGCACGAAATTAAATAAAAATCTATTGTAGAGTCTCTGGCGTGTATTAAAATCGTTATCATAAAAAAATAAAAAGCGGCCAAGTGCGAGTCGGACTCGCCCATGAAGGGTTCCGTAGCAGCGAGTAACATAATAAAGAAGTTCTTGAAATAAATGTTTTTTTATTTACATTTGAGTTATTGAATGAATAATCAGTATTTTTTTGCGGTTTACGATTTATGTCGTAAAAAAAAAACTACTAACTAGACCTCGTTCAAACCAATTTTCGGTGTTAGATTACATTGTTATGTACATCATATATTTTTTTTAGTTTTATCATTCTCTTATTTTAGAAGTTACAGGGGGGGGGACACACATTTTACCACTTTGGAAGAGTCTCTCGCGCAAACTATTCAGTTTAGAAAAAAATGATATTAGAAACCTCAATACCATTTTTGAAGACCTATCCATAGATACCCCACACGTATGGGTTTGATGAAAAAAAAAATATTTTTTTCATTTCTAAGTATGGGAGACCCCCCTAAAATTTTATTTTTTTTCTATTTTAGTGTGAAAATATTAATGCGGTTCACAGAATACATCTACACACTAAGTTTCAACAACATAGCTCTTATAGTTTCGGAGAAAAAAGGCTGTGACATACGGACAGACAGACAGACAGACGGACGGACAGACAGACAGACAGACATGACGAATCTATAAGGGTTCCGTTTTTGCCATTTGGCTACGGAACCCTAAAAATGATTTTAAGTGTATAATTGTAACTGTAAAGTATCGTTTGAACAATAATAATTTAAAAAGTATTAGTCTTACTACAAGGCTACTCTCATTTCACTGAAGATATCAGTACAGTAAAGGATTAGGCCATTGTTGGTGTAATCGATTTTAAAATGCTAATGTATTTCATACTAAACGTACCACTTCATAGGTATTCATTATACCAAAACCCACCCACTATTGCAATGGCAACTAACAATTTAAACATATAAACAAAGTCCCATAAAGCTGCCTGTCTGTATCTAATTGATTTCCCAAAAACTACTGAACATAATTATTTACATATGATTTTCACCATCACACAGAGTGACTCAAGAGGAAGGTTTGTTAGTACTTTTCATGCCAAAATTCCCGCAGGAATGATCTAACTGACAATAAAGAATAGTTGGCAGTCGACATGTCAATAATAATAAAGTTGGCAAGTAATATAACATTATATGATAGTCACGTTTCCCCAGAGACTCTTAAAAATTGTGTATAATTAAAACTTAGATATAATGCCAATACGACAAATAAATGACTAGTTCGAACAACAGATGGCGCCACAATACAATCTTTGGTTTTAACTTTTCAGACTAGAGTTTAGAGCATAGACTAGATCTTAATTACTAAATCAACTTTGGTGAGATTTTAAAAAATAATTACAATGAGAAAAAAATATTTTCAGAAGGTATTCTATAAAGACAACATATCAAAAACAATTTCTGATAAATAAAAAAACATAAAAGATAAAATAAGCACCCAGTAACTTCATACAAAAATAGAGTTTTAGAAACCTAATTACAATTTTAAAATATTTCCTTTTTTGAAAAGCGACTAGAATTTTGAGCACTAAAACGAATGACTAAAAACTAGGATTTAAAAACAATTCAAGTACGTGTTCTTTGACCAGAGATAAATATAACGGGTAATGTATAACAACATTTTTAGCCGCAATTCCTAATACTATACTTCTTTGGATAATTATAATAACTACTTATAACTTCGAAGTACATTTGACGTCATTCATATGACGTCATATTTGAGCTTAATTATATTTATTTATTAATTAAGTTTGGTTTATATTTATATTTGAATATCATATAGAGCACAACGAATGTCACAGAAAGCGACAGAACATGATATGATAAATACTGTTAGTTGATTGGTGGAATGTTTAAAGTTCGATTTTTCCATCCAATGAAAACACAGTATTTATCATAATATCATATCTAATCGTCTTGTCACGTTCGTTGTACTAGCTAGGGAGACTAGTGATAAAGTCTGTTCCTATTATAAATAATAACTGATTTGATTTAAATACAAGATGTCAAAATATTCAGAGGTTGAGGGTAGATAAATATTTAGTCATAAAGTTGATTATACACCATTAAGGCCACTCCCCATATACAAGAAGTTACCCCAATAAACAAAGGTATGTACGGTTTCAACCATGCTCGAACTATCATTTTCAAAAGTTTCATAAAAAGCAACACAATACAGGCGTTTAAAAATAAAATATAACAAAAAATGGTGTTCAAAACACCGATTAGTAAATGCCATAGATAATACATAACCGTTACACAAGTATTCCATTTTTGAAACGGATTCAATTTCGATGGTATATCCAATCACAGTGCCAATTCACATATACAATGTCCATAGATTATGGAACGTACCAACAAATCACACGCGTTCATAGACAAATTGACATAATCCATAAATTATAGACAATTTTGTAACCAATCACAAATAAAAGCGTTAATAGACAATTTTGAGCGTCCATAGGTTAATGACAAATTAACGACCACAGATAATAACGTTCATAAATAAATTTTAACGTCCACAGATATTATTTATCATTCATAGATAATTTTTAACGTCCATAAAGATCATTGTACATCCAATCACAATAACAATCCATAGACAACGTAAACCGATTGTTATTTGCGTTTTTTCCGTCGCGGTCGACGTTGAACTTTGTGGTGGGTAGTCCCAATCCATTTGACATTTAGGTGCGTTTGTGACGTCACAGGGCATTTTCAAAATAATTCGTGATAAGGTGGGATTGTGCGGTAACATGTAACGAAAGAAAAAAAGAAAAATGGTGCACTAAATAAAAATATAATGTGTAGTGTATATAGAGGTGTGCGCTGGAAAGTAATATTTATTAACAAGAGCTTAATAAATAGGTGCATACGTGAATAAATAACTACTCAACTACATGTATGAAGTTGATGAAGTTTTATCAAAACCAGTTCAGTAGTTTTTGTGTGATTCTAAAAAAACAAAAAAATAAGTGACTATTATTTCAACTTTGCCAATTTCTTTACTGAACTTCACTAGATTAATAATGCCTTTTTAACATTCGTTCTACCTTTTACATTCACATATCAACATTCGTTAATTGTCGGTTCCGGTATCCTAAAACCGGCAGTCTAAAAACTCCGACATCAGAGGTGGCCACTAACCTCCTCGAACTTCATTAATAGATTCTAAGGATGTATCTATATTAAAACGACCCTTGAATACGTTTCTAATCTAAACTATTAAGTATAATGGATATTATTTTAAGTTATAATATGAAGTCGATATGGTAAGAATACGAAATAGTATGAAGATAAAGTTGCCTTTAGGCCAAACGAATATAAGGCTAGAGAATTATCTGTCATCTCAAACAGTAATTTAGGAAAAATAACAATGGAAAACTATTTATATCTTTACCATTAAACGTGACACTTTAACAAGAATATTTTTGTAAATTATATTATAAGTTACACTATAAAATAAATAAATAAAAATAATAAAACTTGATAAGCATTCATTTGGTCTAAACGCACTTTAAAGAGATACCAAAAAGTGCGTTAAAAAGAATGGTGTCACAAAGTGGTTCCCCGCACACATTGTAAAACTACACTATACTCGCGTATGTCACTAAGAAATGTGTCACAAAAAGTGTGTCTCAAAGAAATATGTGACAAAGTGGTATCTAACCATCAGTGTGAGTATAATACAGTGGCGTGTGTACTCACAGGAGATGAGAAATTCGTCACTAAGAAATGTGTCACAAAGAAATATGTGACGAAGTGGAATCTAACCAACTGTGTGAGTATAGTACAGTGGCGTGTATTTTTGTACTCACAAGGGTGAGAAATGTGTCACAAAGAAATACATGACAGTGTAGTATAGGATAGTATAAGTACAGTGGCGTGTGTACTCACAGGAGGCGTGCGGCGGCGGCGCGTCGAGGCGCGCCTGCATGTCGCGGATGTGCTGCTCCTTGCGCTTCATGTCGTGCGCCAGCGCCTCGGCGCGCCCGCGGGCCTCCGCCAGCTCCCTGCGGAACGCCGGGGGTCAGAAGGGACCTCTCTTCATGAGAGTTTGTGGAGGCATGCTTTGTTGTTGATGAGTTTGTGTTGAAACGTTTAGGACTCTTGTTGTTAGTAATTTGAAAGACTCTGTTGATAAGATGTTCAGCACAGCAGACATACATTTGATTGAGTACATGTTTGGGCACGCTTCGTTCTCGATAGTTCGTGTATTAACTATTAGTTGATTGTAGAAACAAACGGATAGTGATATGAATAATGAAAATGACGTTAAAGTTAAAGACGTCCTGTAAAATTAAGTCTTACTACCCTCTAACAAAGCCTGTAAACTTAGACTTAATCGTTATCCCCGAAGACCTATTAATTTTAGGAACTACCGGTTCGATTTGAATAATTCGTAACGTAGCCACATTCAACTGGAAGGTTATAGGTTATTTTTCATCCCGAAATCCCCACATAACGCGTACACCGCGGGGCACTGCTAGTGGTAAATAAATAAGCTTGAATAAGTATGAACTAGTCGCGGCTCGCGGTGTTAGCCGCGTTGTCCCCGTTCTCGCGGGAATGTCGGGATAAACCGTATTCCGTGTGTTATTCTGATGTATAACCTATATTACTGTAAATTGTCATCCAAATTCGTCCCATAGTTTTTTCGTGAGAGAGTACCAAACATACATACATAGACCCTGACAAACTTTCGCATATATGAATATGAGAAGGGGTGGTTACCTCTGGCTGGCGAGCAGCTCGGCGCGCGTGCGGCTGAGCTCCTCGCCGACCGCCTGCTTGGCCTGTATCTCGGCGTGCAGCGACGACTGCAGCGTGAGGATCTCCATCTTGTCGAGCTTCTGCGAGCGTCGGTTGCGCCACCCGCCGCCGCCGCCGCCGCCGCCCGTGGCACCCGGCGGCGACGACGCCGACAGCGACGTGCGGGACGAACTCGCTGGAACCAATGCAGGGTGGCTCAGATGAGCAGGTAATCGATACTTTTGGAAACCCCTGTATGGTCTACAAGTCTCAACATGTTGAGAGAACAACCTTGGTGCTAATAATTATATCTCAAGTTTTTATACTACATTTTTGCAGTAAAGAATTTGAAAATTTTGTACTTATTGGATGGAATTGGCTAGAACCTACTCGATATGAATGACGCTTAGCTAAACAATGCCACGAGCGTTGTTAGTTACATGTAGCATCTTCATCACATACCATGCTTCAAATAGTCCAGTTCCTCTGTCATCTTAGTGGCCAGCGCTTGAAGGTACCCTCTAGCTTCCTTCTCGTCAGCCACCCAGCGGATGATGTCTGCTATCTGTAGACCAAGCGAAAAAGAAATCTTTAATTAGGACCTGTATGAACAAATAAGTTCCATTAATTTGACATCGTCATTTGACATGATCTGACGTCCCGCAATGTCAGAACAATAAGTTCACCCGCGACCACGAGAGGTGAAATCCCCTCGAAACGTCGGGACATAAAAAGTAAGTTATTACTTGCTTTATTAACTTTCTAACGCGAAAAAACCCATATGAGTACGTTTACTACGTGTTCAAATCGTGTAAGTTTAAATAAGACTATATCGTGCCTGCGCCTCCCAGTGCTGCATGGTGTCCCGCTTGGCTCTCAACTCTTCTAACTCGAGCTCCATTTGCCGCCGCTCATTTTGCCATCTTCTGCCGTTTTCTGCCATCTAATGGATAACATATAATGTTGTTTTTAAGTCATCTATATCTATGTATACTAAAATTATGAATGCTTTATTTTATTCTGGATAGCATAACATGTATGGGCGCGACCCAAATCTATACTAATAAAAAAAGAGGTATGTTCGGTCTAATCTCGGGTATTATCAGTCCGATTTCAATAATTATTTTTGTATTGCGTAGCTATATTCAAGATGAAGGTCTATATTGTGAGGATGCATGTATGTTTGTTACTCTTTCACGAAATAACTACTGGACGGATTTGGATGAAATTTTACAGTAATATAGGTTAAACATCAGAATAATACATGGGATACATTTTATACCGAAATTGCCGCGGGAACGGGTACAACGCGGGTAAAACCGCGGGGCGCTGCTAGTGGTTTATAATACGTACCGCATCCAAATCCTTGGCGAGCTTCCTGTTCTCATTGAGCAGCATCTGCTTGTCTTCGTTGTCGTTCAGTTGCTCCAGACGACGGTTCTCCAGCTTCTCTTTGGCAGTTTGAAGCTGTTGAGACACGAAATAAAATTGAATTAACTTAGGAACCTCAGAATTATCTGACCCTAAACTTATCTAAATCGATTTAGTGGTTTATACGTAAAAGTGAAATTAACTTAGAGATTTAGATGTTAACCGGGTGTAGTATAATGCATTTGACTTGAGGTGTTTAGGCTGTATCCTGTATGTAACATATTCTAGCCGGCTGCAAATTCAGCGGCAAGGCGGTCTGAAACCCGGCGGCATGTGTGGATAAGCCATAATTTCGGCAGTAGTTCCATGCAGCCTTTACCGCCCCGCCCCAATACCGCCCTTTTTTATGGATGGGGGGATTGCCTTTGCTCATCAACGAAGGCATTCCCCCCGTCTTCAACCCCGGCACAATCACCCAGTTACGGGGACCTCATGTCGTGCCGGGTAATACGCCACTAAACACCATGCGTGTTTTGTCGTCAACGGTTTAGAGCGCTTGCAGACGTCCGTTGTTTCCACCGGATAACGGACCGTAGAGTGAGAGTGAGAGTGAGAGTGAGAGTGTCCCCCCGTACCTCGCGCTGCAGCCGCGCGCGCTGCTGCTCGGCGTCGCTGAGCTGGTCGTTGAGCGCGCACACCTCGCCCGCCAGCCGGCTCTGCGCCGCCGACAGAGACTCTGCGTACTGCAGCTGAGAAATACGTTCATTTATTAATCTAAATGTATTTTTTGGGCCCAATTATAATCATTACAAGTAAAACTTACATAAGGTATAATCATAAGTACACTGTTCATACTCGTACTCTCACTAACTCTACTAATACTACAAGAAACGTCATATGAATTCTAGGTTACTATAACTCACTTATAGGAATAGTTCATTAATTATTTTCGACAAATAATGTGTGTAAAATTATCGTTTCCATTGACGTTATTGAGTACGGCAGAGATATCAATCAATTCGGTTATTGTCTTATTGACGGGATTCTGCATAATCACTACATATCATAAAAAAAATCCCTGGCGAAATTCCCACGGGAACGGGCACAACGCGGGTAAAACCGCGGGGCGCTGCTAGTATTATTACATATTAAAAATCACTCATCAAAGTCTCCTATGATAGAAGATAGATAATTTGATTTGAACATACATTAAAAAATCACACAGGGTGTTTCAAATTACTGAATAATCTACCAACATAATCAGCATATTTTATTATTTAGGTAGTTATTTGGTTTTCCAGCATTTTGGAATTTAATCCTTTGGCTATCTTTTGAGTGCCCAAGCACTAAATAAAAGATGTTTTCAAATGTTTTTTTTTTGTGTAATTCCGGATATATTGTCTATGGAAAGACGAACTGAAAGTCAAAGTCAAGTCAAAGTCAAAGTCAAATATTTTTATTCAGTTTTGGCCCCATAGAGGCTCTTTTGAACGTACCACCCATTCGGAAGAACATCAGCAGAGAAGAATGGGCAAGAAACTCTGCTGGTTATTTTTTTTTTAAGTCAAGGTATAATACAATTTAATACTTATAAGTATAGGAATTTGACTCCAGACATATTTGTCCTCAATGTAATCAGTAACGCTATAGTATGCTTTAGTCAATAAAACGTCTTTAACGTACGATTTGAATTTACCTTCACTAAGCCCAGTTACCTCCTTGGGAATTTTATTATAAAATTGAATACATCTACCAATGAAAGACTTCCCGGTTCGCGCTAACCTGGACTTAACAACAGCAAGCTTATTTCTATTTCGCGTATTAAAACTGTGGTGATCTCCGCGCACCTTAAGGTTACTCAAGTTTCGGCGGGCATACATTATATTTTCAAATATATATAACGAAGGAACGGTAAGAATTCGACTGGATTTAAAACGTTCCCTTAGTGACTCACGTGACCCCAATTTATAAATCGCGCGAAAAGCTCTCTTTTGGAGTAAAAAAATTGATTGAACATCGGCGGCACCTCCCCACAATAGTATACCATAAGATAGTATACTATGAAAATAGGCAAAGTAAACAATTCTTGCCGTTTCTTCATTCGTTATTTGCCTAATCTTATGGACCGCAAAAGATGCTGAGCTTAGCCTACCCGAAAGTGAATTTATATGAGAACCCCATTGTAATTTTGAATCTATGTCTAATCCTAAGAATTTAGTGCTACTGTCAAGAGTTAATCGAGTACCCCCCAATTTGACGCAAGAATCTACTACTGGGACATTCGGTAATGAAAATTTAATGCATTTAGTTTTTGCCTCATTAAGAAGTAGGTTGTTAGTGGAAAACCAATCTAGGAGAATAGCCAAAGCTTTGTTAACCTGCACAAGGTCCCTATCCTTCCTATCTACTTTAAAAATTAACGAGGTATCATCGGCGAATAATACCGTGTCGCATAGGCTTTCCATTAGATACGAGAGGTCATTTATGTAGACTAGAAACAAAAACGGACCTAAAATTGACCCCTGAGGCACGCCTAACTCAATATTAGAACCTTCCGAAAGGTTATCGTTAACGTTTACTTTTTGTCGCCGACCGCCTAAATAAGATTTCATGAGTTCAAGGGCAGGACCACGGATGCCGTAACATTCTAACTTCAAAATTAACGTTAAATAATCTACACAGTCAAAAGCCTTGGAAAGATCACAAAATACTCCAAGAGCATCCTGCAAACCTTCCCAGGCGTCAAAAATATGAGAAACTAATTTAGTCCCAGCATCTATGGTTGACTTACCCTTTGTAAAGCCGAACTGATTTTTATGTAGAATCTTATGCTCATCAAAATGGGACAGGTTAGGTAGGTTAGGTTAACTGATCTAGGATTAATTTTTCAAAAATTTTGCTAAGAGCTGGAAGAACTGAAATAGGTCTATAATTATTGGGATCATCCTTACTACCGGATTTGAAAATTGGAGTGACTTTACTATGTTTCATTAGATCTGGAAAAGTACCTGCTTTTAGGCATAGATTGAAGAGATTCGTAAGTTCAGGAGCAATAGTGTTAATAACAGAATCTAACATTTTTACAGAAATACCCCATAGATCTTCCGTGTTTTTCATGTTCAGTGATTTAAAAGCTTTTTTAAGCTGCGAAATAGAGACTGGTTGAAAACCAAATCCAGGAATTGACCGTTTAAAATTTTCCTTAAGAAGAATTTCAGCTTTAACTGAAGAAGAAGCTAGATTCTTGGTGGTTTCTTTGGGTATACTACTGAAAAACACATCAAAATGGTTGGCCACAGAAATAGGTTCAGTAATTAGTGTTCCGTCATTGCACTTCAAAGTGCAAGGGGTATCCTTGGAAGAAGTTCTTCCAGTCTCTTTGTTAACCGTTTTCCAAATCGTCTTTATTTTATTATTTGATTGTTTTATTTTGCGAGCGGTATGGTTTGCTTTTGCTAAAAGACAAACTTTCTTAAACATTTTTGAGTAATTTCTAACATACGCATGAAAAGCTTCATCGTTGGTGTAAGACCTTTTAAAGTATAATTCAAATAAAACATCTCGACTTTTCCTAATACCTACAGTAGCCCAATCACTAAAACTGATTTTATCTTTAACCGTAAACTGTCTTTTTGGAAACACGGCGTTAACATTTCGCGATATAATCGAAAATAAGTTTTTACAAATCTCATTTGGGTCTTTAGGGTTGGGGCGGTTTAGAGCTAAACTAACTTCAATGCAATCATTCAGGTGTTGTCGTCTCTTTTGAGAACAGTTTAACAACGGTCTACAACCTATGACACACGGTTTGTGTAGTACGGCGTACGGCGTGCGCGTACGGAAAGAAAGAGCAAAGGTCGTACGAACAGCTGAAGAGGATGGCAGAAGATGGAGAAAAAGTGGAAAGAGCTCCATCGACAAGTGCCCAGCTCTTAAGTTTAAGAAGAAGTGTATCGAAGTATATTTCCAAATGTTGTTCCATGCACATGTATGACTTAAATGGTATCCGTTACCTCGAGCGGGTCGAGGTCGCGCGGCGCGTCGTCGCGCGCGCGCCCGCCCTCCTCGCGCACCTTGCGCTCCTGCAATACAGACATAGGGATGTAATGGCGGACTTTCACTAAGCGATGTTACTTCATTGTCATTGTTAAGCGACGTGCATCTCGGCCCCTAAATGGACTGGTGACCGACAATCTGAGGGCTAACGTGCTTCGAAGGGCACGTTAAGTAGTCGGTCCCGGTTGTTTGAGAGATTTTGACAATTTCAATAAAATAAGACAATTTCAAAATGAAAATGAAGATTGGTAAAGCGGGCTCCGCTCCAGTTGTATAGATGCCGCCCGTGCCAGTGGGAGTACCTTGGCCGCCTCGGCGACGGCGGCGTCGAGCCGCGCCTCCAGCTCGCGCCGCCCCTTGTCGGCGCGCCGGATGTCCTGCCGCAGCGCGTCGATCTTCTGCATCGCCACTTCCAACTCCTCTTCTTTGTCGCGTACCTGTGGGAGATACAGATATGACATGTTAGATAGTATTCAAAGTAATTTCCTATAGGTTAGTGGCCAACTCTGATATCGGAGTTATGAGACTGCTTAATTGTGTATCAAACGATTGAGATAACGGAAACCGATAATTTATGTAACTCTCAGACAAATACCGAAAAGCCGTTACCCATCCGTGTAGTGGTCGAGGTGTACGTTGCTTCACAATCACGATGAGTTAAGTTTAATCATCACGAACGCTATTTTAGATAATTCGCTATACATCGCTATATAAATCGTGATACAGATAGCTATGCTATGATTTTTGAATTTAAATAAATCAGTCGGGAGTTATATCTATACTTCTATGACAAGTTTGTTTAAACACTTATCACAGAAAGTACCAATCCGATTCGAATAATTCTTTTTGTAATGGACAGCCACATTCAACGGGAAGGTTATAGGCTATTTTTCATCCCGAAATTCCTAAGGGAATAGGCACAACGCGGGTAAAATCGCGGAGTGCTGCTAGTTTTTTGTAAATTTCGTATTCACTTGTGAAAATATTTCGATGGCGATCTGGGTGAGATCATAGTAAATACATAAACATTTATGGCAACACATACCTGCCGCGATAACTTTTGTTTCTGTTGCCTGAGCTCCGACAATCGCTCAGTGACCTCGTTGTATTCCGTCATAGCCAGCTTACGTTGTGATAGCGCGTCTTTCAATTCTTTGTCCTGAAATATTAAAATATTTATCAAGAAATATAATAACATAATGTAGACATTAGTATAATGAAAAAGGCGAAAATACGTGACATATGATTATTGTATTGGAATGTCCATAGATACATACAGGGTCAATACTAACTACAGATGTAGTGAATAATCCTTTCCTTTCGTATTTTCTCGGAAATGTTCGTTTTTGTCTTACTACTTCACTCGCACTCAGTACCCATCGAGACAACAAAAAACGGGCAGTTTGACATTTGACATTGATAAATAAAGTATGCGATTTATTTGATACCTACACGTAATTTAATAATACAGTAATTCATAGACACATCGGCACCATTCGGGTGTTATCGTTGTTCCGAATTTGCCGATAGGAAAGGATTATTCACTACATCTGTACTACTAAATACAGTAGGCATATAAGTGGGATAGCCTTTTCCTGTTGTTTCGGCAGTAAAAACAATGCAGTTTTTATTTAAATATACATTTATATGCAACTGAGATATGTATACAGTGGAATATTTTTCACACAGAAAAGAATAATTGTTAGATGCCGCTGGTACTATTTATATATTAGTTGAAATATTAATAGTTTAATAGGCTTTATAGAATTATTTTGGAATCATAGTCCGGTTTCAATCTAATTCAGGCTAAATATTTATTCTAGATTTATTGATATGTAATAGAAGTAAGTTTGTATAAATAAAGATATTTTTAAAATATACCTGCAGCATCAACTTCTCCAGCGAGTCGTTCTTGTCTTTGAGCAGTTCTTCCTTCTCCATGCCGAGCGCCTGGATCACCACCTCCATCTCCCGGATGCGGGCTAGCATCTCCTGGGGCGTGCCGGGGATTTCCTGTACATACGACGAAATAAATTTTATTTTTTAAGATAACTACATATTTTAACATATGCCGTCGTATTAAGCTGTCCCGCGCGGTGGTTCCACCGGCGACCCAATAGATGTCGGTAGTGTGAATCTAAACCATCCAGGGTGCCACCCAAACGCATACAAAAAAAATCATTCAAATCGGCCCAGCCGTTTAGGATTTCAGTGACATACACATGTCAGAGGCCTTTGGCGGCTCAATAACTCTGACACCAGGATTGGTCAGGTTGACCATCCACTCGACAAGAAGAAGTAGAATTATAATACACAAAGATGTACCTGTTGCGCAGCCCCCGTGCTGAGCTGTTCGTAGCACTTGATCTGAGCCTCCAACTCAGCGTTACGTTTGCTTAGCGCAGATAATTCCTCTTTCAATTGTACTTCATCTTCTGTAAACAATGCCAATATTTTAATCCTATCCTACTAATCCTCCTACTAATATTATAAATGCGAAAGTTTGTGAGGATGGATGTATGTATGGATGGAAACTTTACAGTAATATAGATTATACATCGAATAATACATGGGACAAATTCCCGCGGGAACGGTCACAACGTGGGTGAAACCTCGGGGCGCGGCAAGTATATATATAAAAGAAAGTCGTCATAAATTACACCATTTATAACTCGAGAACTACTGGACCGACTGGACTGGTCAAGAATAGGATAACAAGTGATAAAAAACCCGAAATTTTCACGAGAATTTCAATATTTTTCCTACATTTACTAAACTACAACTAAAAAGGCAATCTAACGCCAAATAGCCGGTTTCAAAAACGGATTGAAACTTGTATACCAATCATATCGTACGAAGCACAGCAACTTGACATAGCGTAAGAGGCACGTATGTATGAGATTAAAAGAACAAGCTATATCCCGGTTACTTAAGTACTACTCATGTTTAATTGAAACTACGTTTACGGATACTTTGCTTTTATTTTACATTTTTATCTAACGTTTCGGCCCCTTTACAGGAACCGTGGTCACAGAAGACTGAGTCTTATCCGTATCCGTAAACGTAATTTCAATTCAGAAAGCTATATCCCCAATTTCCCCCCTCTGCTCACCCGAGTTCCCGCCCGCGCGCAACTCGGCTATAGTCTGCGCGAGCAGAGCGTTCTCTCGCTCCAACGCCTTCAACGCCGTGCGGTCGCCGGCGTTTGACGGCGCTTGCAGCATCAACTGGAAGCATAGAACATTGTGATATACAAGATGATAATACTAAAGTTTTTTACACGTTAGATGTTGTCAGTATGTGACTACTAAGCGACGAAAATATGCTGGCAAGGCAGATTAGGTATTGAAAACTTTTGTCACTATGTCATTGCTATTTTGTCATTATCGTGTCGTTACTGTCAACAAGTTGTCACTACCGTTTTGCTGTTTTCAGTATTATGTATTTTGCCAATAGCTTCTGACTATTATGCCTTGTCCTTGTGTATCCTATTTGTCAATGCTATCTTATATGGTCAGTATTGTGTCAGTATCGTGCCACAATCGTCAGTATTCTCATTACGTCATCTATACTTCAATACTATTAGTATTAAGAGAGTAAAGTTTGTAACTTAGTTTGTAAAGGCTATCTCCGAAACTATCAATCCGATATGAATAAATCTTTATGTAATAGGGAGCCACTATGAAGGGGCGGGTGAGAGGGAACCAACCCCTTTACCTGGCTGGTGGCATTCTTGGCGGGGCTGAGCGGCGCGTGCGGCGGCCGGTCGCAGTGCGCGCTGCCGCCCGTGAACGTGAAGCCCACGAACGGCAGGTGAACCCCCGAGAACGCGGAGGAGGCGGACGACGGCGGGACCGCCTCCGACAGCCTGCGGGTAACAAACTTAGTTTGAGTAGGTCAGTGCCCAACCCTGGTGTCGGAGTTATACACCTCACACCTAAAGGCCTCCGGAATGGACTGACGATTGAAACAACTGCGACCGACAATTTAACGTACCCTCCGAAGCAAAAATATACGCCATGAGCGACATTTGTTGCCTATGTTGAGCACAGAAACAAATATTAAACATCTTACTTCTCAATTCAACTTTACGGTACATAGGTAAAGTAAATCGTGCAGGTTAGTATTATAGTAATGTCCCACTGCAGAGCAAAGGCCTCTCAACTCACTGGAGATATCAGTAAAGTGGGGAGGATTAGGCGTATTCAACACGCTTGCCAAATTCGGGTTGTTTTACATACACATAATACTTTACGTAAATGTATTAAGTAAATTTTCAACTGGGTTTTAGTCGGTCTTGTAACTAATAAAATACATATACATGTTTTGTAATATAAGAGCGACGTGTTACCTGACGTCGGACTCATCCACGTCGAAGTTGGAGGTGTCGGTGGGGCTCGACACGTCGGGCACGAACGGGGCCGTCATCTCGCGCACAGACTCCCACTGCAGCCCCGCGAACCACTCGTGACTCTGGCGACAACACGTGTATGTTCATTCATTCATTTCGAGCAGGTTAATGGCCAACCCTGGAGTCGGAGTCTTTAGTCTGCCTCCGACATGGTCTAACGAGTGAAACAACCGGGACCGAATGCTTAACTTGCCTGGCGAAGCACGGTAGTGCTCTGATAGAAATGCCACTATCAGCCACCCATCCAAGTAAGGGCCGAGCTGCACGTTACTTAACAATCGCAATGAAATAACATCGCTTGCTCAAAATACGCGACTAGCGCTACATAACTATATGTATGTATGTATTAGTAAACTATGAGTGATTAATACGTGTTCATTGAAGCGGAAAGGACCTCAATAGGCCAGCTGACAACATTTTGACAGGAACACGGACAACAGAGCACAAACGTCAATTTATGGCGCTTATAAAGCTGATGCTGGTTTAAAAGTTCAGGCCGTTTTTAAGAACTATTTAATTTTAACACCTCTCAAGTATTATAAAAAAAACTTGAGAGGTGTCAAGGGACACCCGGATGGAACGAAGTTTATTTATTATCAACAGAAATAATCGTCGCGACACCACACTGTTCAATGCGAAATAGAAAGACGAAACGAAAATATCTAGCTTGCTTTCTATAAGAGAGAGAGAGAGAGAGACATACAGAGAAACATGCGCACGCCAGAGAGAGACAGACAGAGAAACATGCGCTCTCTCTCGCGCATGTTTCTCTGTCTGTCTCTCTCTGGCGTGCGCAAGTTTCTCTGTCTGTCCCTTTCTGGCCTAAAAAATGTCGTTACGATTTTCCGTCTAGCCCCCTTTCGCAACCCGCGATAAGGAACTTCGTTCCAATATTTAATAAGGTAACATATTATAGATTTCAACATTTTGTCCACTAGTCTATTGTACCTTTGGATCAGAAAATCGCCTTAGTGCAGTCACACAAAACGAACTACTGTCTATTTATAATGGTCTCTTCAAACCAAATGTATGGTTTGATTGAGATTGAGATATAATCTGTTTGTAATTATATTTACCTTGAAATCCTGCAACCCGTTCTTCCCGAGCCGAGTTTCAGACGCGCATATCAATCGTTTTATTAGATCTTTGGCTTCTTCTGATACCTGAAAGCCAATCATATACTGTTACTGCCTTATTCATAAACACTCTCTAACTAAAACACTGTTAGTGCGTGTTTTTAGGGTTCCGTAGCCAAATGGCAAAAACGGAACCCTTATAGATTCGTCATGTCTGTCTGTCTGTCTGTCCGTCCGTCTGTCTGTCTGTCTGTCCGTATGTCACAGCCTTTTTTCTCCGAAACTATAAGAGCTATGTTGTTGAAACTTAGTGTGTAGATGTATTCTGTGAACCGCATTAATATTTTCACACTAAAATAGAAAAAAAATAAAATTTTAGGGGGGTCTCCCATACTTAGAAATGAAAAAAATATTTTTTTTTTCATCAAACCCATACGTGTGGGGTATCTATGGATAGGTCTTCAAAAATGGTATTGAGGTTTCTAATATCATTTTTTTCTAAACTGAATAGTTCGCGCGAGAGACTCTTCCAAAGTGGTAAAATGTGTGTCGTCCCCCCTGTAACTTCTAAAATAAGAGAATGATAAAACTAAAAAAAATATATGATGTACATAACAATGTAATCTAACACCGAAAATTGGTTTGAACGAGGTCTAGTTAGTAGTTTTTTTTTTACGACATAAATCGTAAACCGCAAAAAAATACTGATTATTCATTCAATAACTCAAATGTAAATAAAAAAACATTTATTTCAAGAACTTCTTTATTATGTTACTCGCTGCTACGGAACCCTTCATGGGCGAGTCCGACTCGCACTTGGCCGCTTTTTCTTTATACGATTTATTTTGAACGCTATATACGCCAGTATCACTACATAGTATAAAACAAAGTCGCTATTTTTGTCTGTTTGTCTGTATGCTTATATCTTTAAAATTACGCAACGGATTTTGATGCGGTTTTTTGTAATAGGTAGTGATTCAAGAGGAAGGTTTTTATGTAAAAAAAATCCCGAAATTCCCACGGGAACGGGCACAACGCGGGTAAAACCGGCCAGTTTTTACCAGAATAAAAAAAAATATACCTATTATTTGAATAACGTTATAAAATGACTGATGTAATGAAAACTGGTCAAGTCAAATCTAAGCCACTTTAAGATCTCACATTTTTAAATAACAGCAATTGTCATAGGTATCCAATAAAGAGAAGAAATAGAGTTTAATACTTGTTCATAATGTTATTTTGTTCCTATAAATACATATTGAGATTTTGCCTACAACTTGGCACTCATTTAGATCTCCATTCTTTTTGCGGCGAAGCCCATAGCCAAGCATAATTTTTGTATTGAACTTGGCTCTCCTTTTTTACATTTATGTTTTTGGTGGGATTTAGTATAATGAGTGCAAATCGTGTGAGTTTTGAAAAGTTTGTTTGTAACAGTGTCGGTACTGACTTGCGCCGCGTGGTCGTCGGCGGGCGGGCAGGTGAAGGAGCTGGCGTGGTTCATGATCTTGCCGTACGTCTCCACCAGCGACTCCGCGTAGAACGGCGTCTCGCCGAACAGCATCTCGTACATGCACACGCCTGCGGATTACGTTACAGTATTTGTGAGACATTACTTCTGCTACTGGTTTCTTAAGTTTAAGCGAACACTACTCATTTTGTATTGAAACTACGTTTACGGATACACTTCGCTTTTATTTTACATTTTTATCTGACGTTTCGGCCCCTTTACAAACGAACTTACCTTGTTAAGCGAAGTGTATCCGTAAACGTAGTTTTAATCCAAAATTACTTCTACTATTTGTATGTTGTATGTATGTATTAAAGTTGTTCTAGGCATGTTTTAATGATAGTACTAGTACTAGATAGTACTAGCCGCGCCCCGCGGTGTTACCCGCGTTATACCCGTTCCCGCGGTAATTTGGGGATAAAATGTATCCCATGTGTTATTATGATGTATAACCAATATTACTGTAAAGTTTCATTCAAATCCGTCCAGTAGTTTTTTCGTGAAAGAGTAACAAACATACATGCATCCATCCTCACAAAATTTCGCATCATCACTACATAGTATAAAACAAAGTCGCTATTTTTGTCTGTTTTTTTGTCTGTTTGTCTGTATGCTTAAATCTTTAAAATTACGCAACGGATTTTGATGCGGTTTTTTGTAATAAGTAGAGTGATTCAAGAGGAAGGTTTTTATGTAAAAAATTCCCGAAATTCCCACGGGAACGGGCACAACGCGGGTAAAACCGCGGGGCGCTGCTAGTTTATAATATTTAGTGATTTAACTCACCTAACGACCACCAATCACACTCTGGTCCGTATCTTCCTTGGCCGTCTTCCATTGCCTGTAAAAAACAAATTAAACCTTATCTCTGGGCAATAATAACTATTTCGCTAAGGCTAACGAGTCGTAGATAATGTGTTACAGTAGTTCAAAACAGCCTAGTGGCGTTAGTTGATTATAAATTACAAAACGAATAAATAGATTTATTTCGTTTTTAAGTTTCGACTAAACTTACCCTCAAAATCTCCGGTGAGATGTAATCTGGTGTGCCGACAGCAACATTACTTTGTACCTGAAAAAAATATATTTTAAGGTGGGTTGTTTGGTTGTTGGATTTATTATGTAATAACATATTATGGACGTCCATTAAAAAGCCTAATCCTCCTCACTGTACTGATATCTTCAGTGAGATAAGAGGCCTTTGCCTATTAGTGGGACAATACAGGCTAATACTTTACTTTACTTTTATTCAACATTAAAAAATATTGTCTGTTATTAAATAGCCAAAAATAATACCTTTCCATCTTCTCCTAGCCGCAGACAAGATCCAAAATCTGCTAGTCTGATGTGTCCACTGGCGTCTAATAGGACGTTGTCTGGCTTTATATCTCTGTAATGAACAATAATAACAATATTAATGTGTCTAGTTAAAAAGATGTTCTTGTATTTTGTTGCTATCATTTAAAAAATACCACTTTGTGGATCGAACTCCAGGAGCCATATAGAAGAAATAATGAAAAGGAAAGTTATAGAAGAAATGATGAAACGAAAATAATCAATTATTACTACTCAATAATCCCTTTTTGATAGACTATGTAGGTGGCTTAAAAGTTTTAAAAAAGCAGTTTAAAAGTCCGATATAAGGGCGACTAGACGTTATGCCTTCTATATTCTTATGACATCTATTAGGCCGAAGACGAAGTTAAAACTACGATAAGAAGAATTTTTAATCTCTATTCATATTAAAAGCGTTAAAAGTTACAATAGTTATGCATCAAGAGTGTAATGTTTTTTTAACCACCACATTACTAAGTAATGTATTGGATTTTTTATTAATACTAGCTGTGCCCCGCGGTTTCACCCACAGCGCCCCCGTTCCCGTGGGAATTTTGAGATTTTTATTCCCTATAAACCTCACAGAGCCCGAGACCTTTCCAACGAATGCAAAACCGTGGAAATCGGTCCAGCCATTCACGCGTGATGCCGCGACCAAGGAAATCGGGTTTCATTTTTATATATATATATAGATAGAAGATAGATTAGCTTTATCGAACCCACCTATGAACATATTTGAGTTCGTGAACACTCTGTATAGCCAGCACCATTTCGGCTATATAAAACTTGGCCATGTCTTCCGGTAAATGGTCCTCGAACTTGGAGAGTAGCGTCAGCAGATCACCGCCGCAGTAGTAATCCATTACTAGGTACTGTGGCAAAATAAAACACGAGTCAGTTGATTATCAGATTATAGTGGGAATAATATTATAAAATAGACATTTTCTAACTTCTTCTTCATCGAGTGGACGATCAACCTAACCAATCCTGTTGTCAGAGTTATTGAGCCGCCAAAGGCCTCTGACATGGCTCATGTAACGACTACTATCCGTAGAGAGTAACTGGGACCGACGGCTTAACGTGCCCTCCGAAGCACGGAATCGTCTTACTTTGCGGGCAATCAGGTGATTCAGCCTGCAATGCCCTAACCAAACTGAGAGCAGTCTCGCAAAGAGGTTTTTGTGAGAAATTGTCTCCACCAGGAATCGAACCCGGAACCTCCGCATCGTGAGCCGAGCGCTCAAACCGCTAGACCACGGAGGCTGTTAGGTCTCCATATAATTTTAACTAGAACCATTTGACTCGACGAAGAAGTACCTCAAAGAATAACAATCGTACCTCTATCGTCACAAACTTTCGCATCTATCATATTGGTATGATTCTCACCAGATTGTGTTCATCTTGAAAGGCGTAGTGCAGGTTAGTGATCCATCTTCTATCACCAAACACGAGGACGTCTCTCTCTTCTTGAAAACACGCCGTCTCCGCACGCTGGAATTAATAACAGAAAGTATATTTATAGAGTAAACAGGCAGACAAATAGATGGACTTATTTTATTAAGCAGGGCGTCGCGGTTTTACCAGCGTTATGATTATGCCCGTTACCGTGGGAATTTCGGGATAAAAATGGTGTATAACCTTCCCGTTGTTTGTGGATATCCATTAAAATAATTATTCAAATCAGATTGGAAATTTCTGAGATTAGCGCGTTCAAACAAACAAAAAATCTAACTATTCAGCTTTATTAGCTATATAATTATTTAGAACACAAACCTGACTGACCTACATGCTTATATATGCTTATATACCTAGAAACTTGAAATTTGGTACAGGGATTCCTTTCATTATGTAGGTGAGCATCAAGAAAGGATTTTGCTAAATTCATCCCCTAAAAAGGGAAGTGGCCGTTTCACCCGACGCTAGTACTAGTGCAGATACCTTCAACATCTCCCACTTGTTGAGTATCTTCATGGCGTACACTCGCTCCCCGGTGGCCGCCACACTGCCCGTTGTCGCCGACACCGCATTCCCGCTGTTGTCATTGCCCTGGCAACATATTACTTATTGAGAAAATTGTAATTCTTGTAACTGGTTTCTTAAGTTTAAGTAAACACTACTCATTTTAATTGAAATTACGTTTACGGATACACATCGCTTTTATTTTACATTCTTTACACAGTGGTCACAGAAGTCTTCTGTGGTCACAGTTCAGTCAGTCACTAGTCAATATTTGTTTAAATGGCGTTATTTCAATGTGGTCTCTGCCTATGATCTGCAAAAACGAACCCTTAAGCCCAACCCCCGTTGACGTCATAGATCCACTGACCTGCATGAAGGAAGCCCGGACGACGCACACCTGCCCGAAGGCGCCCCGCCCGATCACCTTCACCAGCTCGAAATCGTCTCGGGAGAGCCGCAGCCGACGGAGCGAGGTTACCACTGGTTTCACTGTTGGAAGGAATTCAAAATTATCAGTTTAGGGTCAGTAGTGTACTGATATAGACAAGGTGGACAGATTTAGAAGCTGTTGGCCGTTTCTTCCGCAATTAGGCGTCCTTGATGCTCTCATTTTGCGTATGTTGGTGGGAAGGGGGGTCGACCACTCTACTGCCAGTTTAGGTCCTCCAGGAACTTGACGAGGCTCTTGGACAGATTTAGTACCTATCCAAAGGTATGGCTGAGCGCAATTTTTGAAGACGTCGTCGCCGATAGAGCGAAGTGGAGGAGAAGAACAAGGAGTCTGAATATATTTAGATAAGCTAAATATTCTAATATCAACAGTGACATGAGATGCCCAGCGGTGGCACATTCCTACTAACCATATTTGATGAAGTCTGCGACTGGCTTCTCTCTCCTGAGACTGCTGTTGCAGCACTCGTCGTACAGCACCAGCAGGGCGTCGACCAAGGTCTCCACGCTGAGGCCGGGCGAGCGCGCCACCACGCCGCGGCATGAGAACATAGACTCCAGCTGTTTGAGACGCTTTATACCGAGCACTGGAAGAGAAAACGGTGCTGATTAATCTCGAGTCATTGTTTGATATCTTCTTCTTCATTGAGTGGATGGTCACCCTGACCAATCCTGGTGTCGGAGTTATTGAGCCGCCAAAGGCCTCTGACACGGCTCATGTAACGAATACTATCCGAATTTCGGGAACCTATAAACCTTCCTTTTGAATCACTCTATCTATTTTAAAAAAACCTAAATCCGTTGCGTAGTTTCTAAGATCTAAGCATACATAGGGACAGACAGCGGAAAGCGACTTTGTTTTATACTATGTAGTGATCACAGAAAAAATCTGGTTACAAATTGGCACAAAGATAGATAGATAAATAGATATTACTTTCATCCCGAAATTCCCTATTCTGCTAGTACTAAAGTGTTTGTTTAAACGTCATTACCTACGGAACTACCCGTCGGATTTGGGAAAATAATTTTGTACATTATAACAGTTACATCTAAGAGTAAGGACATTTATATCAAATTCCCACGGAACAGGCTCAAGGCGGGTAAAATCACGAGGCATTACTAGTGATAGTAGGCAGATAGTAAAACATAAAAACACAAGAATTACAACTTCCTCCTGTTTTATGTCGGCTAAACACTAATTAAAATCAAGTTCTACCAATTAAATAGTAAACTAACAACCAATGAAGTTTTAATTAATATTACTCAAATTGAAAACTTGTATTTTAAACGAGTTTCATAGCAAATTAGTTATCTAATCTCGGAGGCACTGGGTCAATTCAAATGTTGTCATTTCATTTTTAAAACAGGGTCAAACTAAATGTGTGCCAATATTTTTTTTGTATCCTACCAATATTATAAAAGCGAAAGTTTGTGAGGGTGGATGTATGTACGTTTGTTACTCTTTCAGGAAAACAATTATGGACAGATTTGGATGAAACTTTACAGTAAAATAGGTTATACATCAGAATAACACATGGGATGGGATACAACACATTAAACAATGATTTTAAACATTTTAAAATCTCACTAATACAAAAACATACATTTTAAAATCATTTTAACATTCATATTTAAAAACATACTTGACTTGGACTAGGTCAATAGACGAGTTTAGATTAGCAGGATTTATAAACTCGACTAACACGACTATCACTAAATCCATTACCATATTATTGTATAATCCAAATCGTTAATTCGGCGTGTGACATAAAAACGGTAATATTTACACAAAATGTCACATAACATCGAGTTCAATGTCACTAAAATAGATCGAATGCGTTGTAGCAATTCATTGACGAGTTTAACCGATTTAAATTGGGCGGAAAGGCGGTAGGATATGTTTGTGTGTATTATATTAATAAATATTATGTATGACGTGTGTTCGTCAACATTTTTGTTAACTTGTTCCGACCCGCGGTGTGCCCGTACCCGTAGGAATTTCGGGATAAATTATTCAAATCGGATTAGTAGTAACAAACAAAAAATAAAAAACAATCTCTTCTACCCACGGGAACGGGTAAAACGCGGGTAAAACTGCGGGCCGCTGCTAGTATAGCATAAATGTTTCACCTATTAGCACGTCTACGATCTGAACAATGGAATTCTTGAGATTTAATTACCTCCGTTTTTCAGACCATAGATATGAGTTTACACAAGGTAAAAAAATACTAATATAACTAGCTGCGCCCCGCGGTTTCACCCGCGTTGTACCCGTTCCCGTTGTACAAATTCACTGATAATTGTGTTCTCAAGAATAAACTCTTCAACATTATCTTTCTTATATATAAAATTCTCGTGTCACGGGGTGCGTAATTGAACTCGTAGTACATAATATAACCAACTAGCAGCGCCCCGCGGTTCCAGCCGCGTTGTAGGAATTTCGCGATAATAACTAGCCTATGTCCTTTCTCAGGCTCTGGACTAACTGTGTACCAAATTTCATTCAAATCGGTTCAGTAGTTTTGGCGTGAAAGCGTAACAGACAGACAGACATACAGACAGAGTTACTTTCGCATTTATAATATTATATTAGTTAGGATAGGTGCTTTATTGCCGCAAAAATTTCATGAAATTAAACAAACTGAATTAATTTAATAAAACTTATATCTACTTTCGTGTAATAATAAAATAATATTTTTATTCAACCTCCCTCTGAAAGAGGTTGGGACTATTAGTAAGCCATATCTCATCAAAATGCGTTAAGCATTTCCTGAATTACAAATAGATTAAGTAATCCTTTTTTTATACATATTGAATAACAATACTAATTTGAATAACAGTTGTTATAACGGCACTCAAACCAAATCTATTATCCTCGTCGGATGGAGTGTAAGCAACGTATCACACAATGTATATAGTATGTAGAGGAAGTCGGACGTTGCAAGCCAAATATAATGTACTTTGAACACTTTATATGGTCACTGCATGTTAAAACAATGTCCCTATGTATGTCCGCGGATTTAAACAGTACTTAATAGACTCTCAGAGTTGTATCAATTTAGCAGCGCCCCGCGGTGTTACCCGTGTTGTGCCCGTTCCCGTGGGAATTTCGGGAATTTTTTACATAAAAACCTTCCTCTTGAATCACTCTACCTATTACAAAAAACCGCATCAAAATCCGTTGCGCAATTTTAAAGATTTAAGCATACAGACAAACAGACAAACAGAAGACAAACAGACGCGACTTTGTTTTATACTATGTAGTGATTGAGTCCAGAGAAAGGTTTACGCCACTTTTCATCGCAGAATTCTTAAGAGAGAGAAGATAAGAGCAGAATCTGGATCTTTTTGAATTTTATAGTATAGTTATTTATGTTAGTTCAGTAAAATAACTACAATGTATGTATTACTAGCCGCGCCCGCGCGAATTTCGGGATACAATGTGTTATTCTGATGTATACTTCCTACGGATAGTAGTCGTTACATGAGCCACGTCTGAGGCCTTTGGCGGCTCAATAACTCTGACACCAGGATTGGTCAGAGTGACCTTCCACTCGATGAAGAAGATTCTGATGTATAACCTATATTCCGTCCGGTAGTTTTTTCGTGAATACATCCATCCTCAAAAACTTTCGTATTAAAAATATTAGTAGGATAGGATAGCTATTAGATAGAAAGACATTTCAGGACTGCTACTGCATTAAAGATGATCAATGTATTTTCAAAAGTGAGTTGCTCACATATACTATGAGAAATTCACTCAAAGCAAACTGAGGGCCAGTGTCTAGTTAAATAAAATTAACATCAAAATTAACTTTTTAAACTCACACGATTTGCACTCATTATACTAAATGAAACGGGTCTGTATCGCGTTAGATAATTAAACGTATTTACTAAAATACGTACCCGACGTTTCGAGCGGATTACACCGCTCGTGGTCACGGGAGAACTGGCTGGAGAGGCGAATATTCACTGCACAATATTGTTTTTTCCAATTACCCGCACAAACTACCCGCACTTAATATTTATCATCAAAATTATTAGTCATTAAGTTGGCGACACACCACGCTCACTACATCCGAATTTTCGGTCAATTTTTTGTGTTGCCTACGACCATTAATTACCGGATTCCACATAGACGAGAGCTTAAAACCACTTTCCCGGTTGAAATTCAAGTGTTTTTTGATTTCCACCGCTTCACGAACAATCCTGGAGTAGTAATGTCGTTCCGTGGAAAGGATTTTCGGCGCATGCAACTCAATCCAATGGTTTGGTCCTGATGATAATAAATGGTCGGCAATCGCGGACTTTTCGACCTGGCGGTTTTTGACCGCTGCGATATGTTCTCTGACCCTCTCCGCTATCGTGCGCTTGGTCTGTCCAATGTATGAACTACCGCAGCTACAGTCAATTTTATAGACGCCTGGAGTCTGGTAAGGGATCGTGTCCTTCGGTGACCTCACTTGCTGTGCTATTTTCGACAAAGGAGTAAATATGGTGTCTATAGAATACGATTTTAAAATCGAACCAATCTTGTCTGTTACTCCTTTGATGTATGGCAAAAAAGCGGGCTGCCTGACAACACTCGTTGCCCTTCCCTTAGATTTCCTCCTGGAATGTGGTCTCCCAACGCTGTATCCATTGTTCTTCATAACCTTACTCACGTGAGCTAGTTCCTCATCTAAAAACTCCGGGTCGCACAACGCGTAAGCCCTGTTTATTAGAGATGTCTGCACGGAGCGAAGGTGTCGGGGATGATGATGAGAAGACGCGTTGAGGTACTTATCGGTGTGTGTGGGTTTTCTATAGACGGTGTGTTTGAGGGATCCATCTGGTTGCACCATAATCTTGACATCCAAGAAGGGCAATGTTCTGTCTCTCTCAACCTCGTAGGTGAAGTTGAGGTTAGTGTGAATGGCATTTAAATGTATAAGAAACTGTTCGATTTCTGGTATGTTACCTTTCATGACACAAAATACATCATCGACAAAACGTTTCCATAGTCGCACTCCATATGCCTGGAAATTTATCAGCGTTTCGACGTGTTCCATCCAAATATTGGCCATGACCGGTGCCAAAGGGCTACCCATAGCAACACCATCGATTTGGAGGTAGTATTTGCCTTTATATAGAAGGTAACTCCCCTCTAAACAGTTACGTATAACTGTCATGTACCCTTCTGGCATGTTATTGTCTGCAAGTTTTTTCCTGATGACATCTAAGCAGTCTCCGACCGGAACATTGGTGAAAAGGGACTCCACATCAAAACTCACCATGACCTGTGATGGTTCCAGTTTGAAACTGTCCAGGATCTCTATAAAATGGCGCGAATCCTTCACAAAAGATGAAGTAGTTCCCACGAGAGGCCGCAGTACTGACGCAACGTGTTTGGCCAAGTAGTAACTGGGTGAGTCAATCTGACTCACTATTGGTCTCAGTGGAACGTTGGTTTTATGTACCTTTGGCAGTCCATATAGTTTCGGCGGTTGCACGATTTTCGACTTCAACTTCACCTACGAGGTTGAGAGAGACAGAACATTGCCCTTCTTGGATGTCAAGATTATGGTGCAACCAGATGGATCCCTCAAACACACCGTCTATAGAAAACCCACACACACCGATAAGTACCTCAACGCGTCTTCTCATCATCATCCCCGACACCTTCGCTCCGTGCAGACATCTCTAATAAACAGGGCTTACGCGTTGTGCGACCCGGAGTTTTTAGATGAGGAACTAGCTCACGTGAGTAAGGTTATGAAGAACAATGGATACAGCGTTGGGAGACCACATTCGAGGAGGAAATCTAAGGGAAGGGCAACGAGTGTTGTCAGGCAGCCCGCTTTTTTGCCATACATCAAAGGAGTAACAGACAAGATTGGTTCGATTTTAAAATCGTATTCTATAGACACCATATTTACTCCTTTGTCGAAAATAGCACAGCAAGTGAGGTCACCGAAGGACACGATCCCTTACCAGACTCCAGGCGTCTATAAAATTGACTGTAGCTGCGGTAGTTCATACATTGGACAGACCAAGCGCACGATAGCGGAGAGGGTCAGAGAACATATCGCAGCGGTCAAAAACCGCCAGGTCGAAAAGTCCGCGATTGCCGACCATTTATTATCATCAGGACCAAACCATTGGATTGAGTTGCATGCGCCGAAAATCCTTTCCACGGAACGACATTACTACTCCAGGATTGTTCGTGAAGCGGTGGAAATCAAAAAACACTTGAATTTCAACCGGGAAAGTGGTTTTAAGCTCTCGTCTATGTGGAATCCGGTAATTAATGGTCGTAGGCAACACAAAAAATTGACCGAAAATTCGGATGTAGTGAGCGTGGTGTGTCGCCAACTTAATGACTAATAATTTTGATGATAAACATTAAGTGCGGGTAGTTTGTGCGGGTAATTGGAAAAAACAATATTGTGCAGTGAATATTCGCCTCTCCAGCCAGTTCTCCCGTGACCACGAGCGGTGTAATCCGCTCGAAACGTCGGGTACGTATTTTAGTAAATACGTTTAATTATCTAACGCGATACAGACCCGTTTCATTTAGTATAACATCAAAATTAGTACAGCAATGTTTATGACGCGCGGTGAATCAGTAGGTGGCGATCGCAATTATAATTAACGCAGGTTCGTTTCCTATAGCAGAGCACATATATGCAGGCGTAGTATGAGCGAGTAACAGTTGTTAGATTTTAAAATGAGTGCATTGCTTAGTTTTCCCATAAGGAAACATAAAGTTATCCTTAAAGCTCCTGAAGGAAATGTAACTATAAACTAATCAAATCAAGCATTATATATATATATATAGTTTAGACTGATAGTTTCTATATCGATAGTTTCTATCTCCTGCAGAAGTGTCATTCTCCAGATATAGATATATATATATGACTGATAGTTTCTGGAGAATGACACTTCTACAGGAGAGGGTGCTACTCTAATCTAAACTAATATATAATAAAATGGCTGAAGAGTTGGTTTATTATATGGTTGAAAGCTCTAATCTCTGTAACTATTAAACCAAAGAAACTTAAATAATAATAATATCTATAATATATTTAAGCATATGAACAAAACAGTTACCCATTAGTTACATTTATGTGTCAATGTCAGTTCTCTCTAGTATTAACTGACATATAAGACTCAGAACTTAGATTTGGTGCAACAAAACCATATGTTAATCAACCAGTACTAACATATTATTCTCTCTCCAGTGTGAAATGGGTAACTCTTCTAGCCATGCACTGTAACTTACCCGGTATATTATTACTGGGCGCCGCCACATCCGGCGACGAGTCCTCCTCATCAGACATATTGGCAGACCAGCTCACACCGACAGATCAAAACATTTCTATATAACACTAGCGCTTATGAGATTCCGTACAAAATCTACATTAATAAGGCAACTTTATTGTTATGTCTGTTCGTCCATGATCTGAAACAAAAAATAGATGGGTTAATTCAATTCCCTGCGGAGTCAACAATATGTGCAGACATAGTTGTTGGTGATGACGTCTGAGTAGTATCATTAGATTCCATAATACAAACTTTGTGCTTAGTTGGGATCTAACTAACTTTGAGTGAATTTGACCAGGTATTATTATATGATACATAATTATGTACTATTGTGCTGATGCTATTTGTTCTTCCACAGTTTTGCTCAGATATAACTACAGTGTTAAATAAAGCCCTATGTAACTTGTTTCAAATTAGGTAATTAACTAACAATTGGTGCCAATAAGCTATCCTCTATCGCATAAACTTGTTAACGCTTAAATAGGATACCAAGACCGGTCATGTAAGTTTACTCCTCAATATAAAAATACATACTTACTTACTCTGAATAAGAATGAAAAATAAAATGATCAGTTTTAATTCAATAAAGATATTTTTACTAATTCTTGTTTAATTTTTACTTATTAATGACATGTAGGTTATTATCGACTATTAATTATTACATAGTTAATTATTTTACAATAAAACATAGAATAGATACTTATTTACTAAACACAAAACAAAATTGTATCATGAATGGTATTATACTTGAATAATTATTTTTGTAATAGATAGCTACATTCAACGGGAAGGACATAGGCTATTTTTTATCCCGATATTCCCACGGGCACCGGCACAACGCGGGTAAAACCGCGGGGCGCTGCTAGTATTAAATAATTTTACAGTTTAGATTAAATTTTTTGTCTACATGATAACCACATTCAAGAATAACCACATTCAAGAGGAAGGTTATAGGCTACTTCTCATCCCGAAATTCCCAAGGGAAACATACACAATGAGGGTAAACCCGCGGGGCGCTACTAGTATCATATATTCACAGAGTAAATATTTGGAAAACCATAATTAGTCATTTGTGGTTTATAGTGAATAGTTAGTCTGTATAGTCATTAGGTAATAATGTGTTAAATAAGGTAATTTGTATTAATACTTGTGTGTTGTAATATTTTTGACGCAAAGTAGTAAATACACTGCAAATACGAAATTAGGAAGTTAGCTATTGTGAAATGTACTATGAATAAGTAATTAATTAGAGTAACTGTGTGAAGATCTCACAAAACGAGATAATAAGATATTATTATCATAATAAAGTATAATTTATCAAAAATAAAGAAATTCTTAGACTTATACGAGAGCGAAGTTATACCATTTCGGGTGTGTATTATTGTGATAAAAAATGTTCTGGCATGGGAGCGAACTGTAACGAAAGTTCCCCATTGTTCAAAGATAATCAGGCGACAAATGCTTTCTAATCATTCATTGCAAGGTTGCTGTTGTCACTCTACACCCTCCCGCTTTCGCAATAGGCCCAACCGATCGTTTTATCCATATTTTATACTCACAAAAAGAATACCACAGCCACCATGACATATCACCGATTTCCGCATCGAAACTATAAATAAACAATAGGTAACATATACTTGCGGCCAGCGAATATACTATCCACTTGTTACTTTTTTATTTCCATCATATTTTTATATCGCTTCGAACCGAATACAATAGCACTGAGATCTTAACCTATATTTTTTCTATCGATTGTTATGCAAAAACACTGAGATGAGTCATAACTATCACTGTAAAATCACTGCATCAAAGACCTCACAATAATCACCTGATAATTCTGCAACATTTATTATAGTTCGGCTTTATCTACTGTATCATTTTGATAAAATTATTTTCTACACTTCTTCGACATAGCAGACATTTTACTGGAGACAGGCAGTGTTGCCAGTTTTAAATTAAAATAAGGATGATAAAAATATATGAAATTAACCACAGGTAATAAAAAATATGAACTTAATCAGAGGGACTTGCAATTTTACATTAATATAATTGTATATATTTCCTATTCCCTTTTTAATTCAACGATGTCCACATTTTTGTAGAAAATTGATTATTTATTGCTATATTTATCTTATTGTGAAATAAGGAGTAATAATAATAAAATAGCTACTGTGCTGAGCATTTGGGCTACCATTTGCTAAATTCAGAAGCCGTCAAACTGGCAATGACTGTGCCGGATACATTCCCTACGGATCAACTCAAAACATTATCTTAAAAGTTTAAATTATCGTTAAAACATATTTAAAAGAAAACAATGCCCATTTAAAATAATAATTTAATTATTCAAATCATTTTCTGTAACTACAATATTTGGTATGTTATAAATTATCTTAAATTCCTGAATTAAAAGTAGCCTTATTGACAGAGCGTCATTCGTCCGTAATGGAGGCGATGTTCTTTTCAACATTTTTTTATTGAATATTTTATCAATTTTATAAAGAAATATCACATAAAACGGTGTATTATTGTGTGTTATTGGATTGCAGTGATTGATTACAAATAATTTATGGATCCAAACGATATATCTAATTGCCCAAACAACCTCGTTTCATCAATGGTATGTGTGACATCAAAATATTTTGGAAAGTTCATTGAATATTGTAGTAAATTACATAAATAATGCCTTATTTCCACTTCATTTGACTTAAAACTACCATGTTTGGCTAAATATATACATATTACGGCCTTGTATAGCCGCATTTAGATGAAATTGGAAGGCTTTGTCGCCCGCGTAATTGAGTAGCTAATCGGAAAGGTCATGCATTCAACAGGCTTACATTTTTGTTTTCAGAACGATGGTCGTAACGAAATAATTGAGGCTAGCGATTGACGCAGCTGTGTTGTGAACGAGAAAGTGAAATTACGCGAATGGTTTTGAGAGGGCAGGCTTGTACACCACAGTTAGATGAAGCTATGGCATCTGACCAGCCTGTCAAGAAGAAGCAACGTATTGACGCGCCAGACATCGACGAGGGCAGTGACAGGTCCGAGGAGGTGCTCACCGACATATTCGACTCGGAAACTCCAGCTGAGACCTCCGAAGAGTTCCCTCCAAGAAATGGTGAGTCCCCTGACAGTGGCACAGTTTCCGAGGACGCAGTGGACTGCTCAAGCATACTAAGACTTCCTTCAGACACCGGTGTCGAAATCATACCCTCTTGCTCAAATTCTACCACTCACTGGAACTCGGATGATGATAAACTGCTGGCAGAGTTAAGAATAATCCAGGATTCTTTAGTTGGACAATGTTTGTGTAGATTCGAAGAGAGTGTAGTAGATGGATTATTTGATAGACAGCTGAATATTGCCTCGTGGCCTCTAACATGTTCACTGACGTACCTATCAACTATGCAGCTCATGTTTGATGTATACCTGAAACAAAACAACTCCGGCACAATATGCTCCAGACTGATGCACACATGCGACATATTTGTTCGAAATAGACATGATTGGATAACAGAAGTCGTAGAATTAGCTGACCACAAAAGTAAATTCGTCACATTTGTAGCGAGCCGTGTATTAGCCAGTTTTTTAATAGTCTCCAAGGATACTGTGGACGAAAATTGGCTACAACAGATTGCGGAAAACATTTATCTATTTGATAGGATTAACAGAATTACTGTACAGAAGATTAATTTCAGTTTAGATATTATTAAGCGGATAGTTGAATGGAAGGATGTAGAACAGCATCCTCTAGAAGAGAGTAATTATTCAACCTCTACATCTAACATGGTACAAGAAGATAATCCCTTTCGGAGTAGTGTGGGGTACGGCGCCACCTCCGAGGTACCTTCCAGCTCACACAGTAGTTCGTTAAACAATGCATTTTCCAATTTACAACCACCGAGTACCCCATCTACGTCCAACGAACAAGAAGAAACGAGACAAACAACATTTAAATTACAAGAGCCAGTATTAAAGTTAACAGAAGAACAGAGAGAGATGGAGCACCAGGAGCCAGAGCCTCAAGAGAGGATAGAGAGGGTCAACGAGAATGGTTGCATTACTGTTTTATTAACAGACTCAGAATCGTTTGACACATCACATATAAAGTGCCTGACTATAAAAACATTGGAACACCATTGGCCTGTTCTAGTTAAGAATATGAAGCTCCTTCTTCTACGGTACCTGAACTTAGCAAATGCTGAAAACTGCATATTAACCTTCTTCTCTTTATGGGAGAATATTATTAGTGTAAAAGCGAATCTCTCAGTAATAGATACTAAACCTTTCTATGCTGACCTACAAGGTTTTGTGGACCTGCTAAGAAATACAATGTTCCCAAGTTTAATTTACGCACATCTGCTAAGTCTTTTCAATGAAGTTTTGTGCTATGGGTCTACTTTGGCCTTACAAGACATTCTGCCTGAAGAAATATGCTGCCTAGCTCATTCAATAGTGAGATTTGTGAAAGATTTCAGGTTGTTAAGTGATATACAGATGCAGAACAGTCGAAGTGGCTTCGGTTTTCTGGGCCATGATTGTCAAGTGATCCGAGACTATACATTAGGGTCTGAAGTTGTCCCGATATCATCATCAATACAACTTGTAGATCAGAGTTATGGAGACGATGATCACGATGAATCACAATCGAGAGGAGAAGTTGATAAGACAATGTTACAGAGAATATCATTATTAGTACTAAAATCTGTCGCTGTTACAGTAAAAGAAATGAGATGCGACTCCTCTGATAGTTCAATAGATTCTTCAGATTATAATGCTATACAAGACATGCAAATTGTTGAAAGATCTATCCGAGATGTGCTCAAAAAGCTGGATGTTTTTATAAGGAACAGCTTCGATTTTCATCCTGAAACCCCTTTCACTAAAATGTTGATACATCTATTTAGTGAACAAGATGATTACTTGATTGAGTCTATGGTGTGTACTCTAGATATTACAGTAGGGATAGTATACAGGAATTCAATGTATCCAGATTTAATCCCAATGCTGAACCCTATATCTTCATTCATTGAGTTCTTAAAGGTAGTTTCACATGATAGTGATGTATTATTAGACTACCTAGTGAGCAATGAGACATGTTTCTTGCTTTATCTGTTGAGATTTTTGAAATATGTGAGGAGAAATTGGCCTAAATTTTTGGAAACTTGCCAGCAGACAGACTCTGGGAGTAATAGAGGTCTTGATGATACTATGAGGGTGTTGATTCGATTGAGGTTTCAAATAAGCAGGCTGGTGTCTAAATCACTGTTCCCATACAATATAAGCCCTGTTCTAAGGCTGTTGGAAGTGTGCGAGAGCCTTTATGAAGGAAATGAATTCAGCTGAACAATCTTTTGATAAACTTGGCGTTTTCCTCACTCTGTCATATCCCACTGTATGGGCATAAATCTCAACCTGTATAAAATTAATAACAGAATTTACAGATTAATATTTCTTTGGTTGCATTACAACTTATGAAAGTCAATTTAATTCTAATTTTAGTTAAATATGAAGTGAAACTTAAAGTTAAGTTATAATAAGCCGCAGTGTAATCGTTCTCTTCTAAGAGGCTATGTAAAAACTAATGGTGGATTGGTAGTTTTAAATATAAATAAATTAAATCAATCTGACAGATAAATAATAACTAAACGAAGACTGTATTGTATAAACATTCCGATTACAATGTAAAATATCATCATAATACTTATTTTAATAATTAATAATAAATTGCTGTTTATATTTACTATTATGTTAAGGGAAATGTCTTCCGTTTGTCCATTTATATGATAAGTCAGAACAGCAATAGTACTCAAAAGTAAATATAGTATTTTTTATTATTAAAAAGAAACACAAAATGTGCCTTAAATTAGCTAATTAAGGTGCTAACAAAACAATAAATATTTTCTTATATTAAATGCACAAATTAAATATAAAATTAGGTGATTACTAGTAATATTAGTCTATATATTTTTGCATAATAATTGAACTAATTCAAAGTAGTGAATAGCATTAATTTATTTTAGTTTATAATAACGGTTGTATTATATTATTAGTGTCTGATTTAATGTAGCTTATTTTTAATGCGGGTTTTTTAACACATATTAATTATTTTCTTACTAAATTATGTATCATGCCACAATGTAAATATGCCATCAATTACCATTATTTTTATTAATGTAATCAGTATTAAAACAATATCGTAATTTATGCGAGTGTACATTTATCTGAGTGTATTGTAGACTTATTTTGAAGTAAACCCCCCATTTTTGTTGGTAGCTCAATCAATCCAACCATTTTGTTGACAAATAACCAAACTATTCAATTATATTGACATTATAACTATCATTGATAAATTTCAAATTTTACTAGACATTTTAAATTAAGTTTACAACACACAAACTAAGCAGAAACAAACGGGATTTGTCTATTATTTAGCTTTAAGTTAGCAGACGACAATAGACTGTTATTTAGGTAAATATAAGAAGCTATAATCAACAATTTAGGGGTGCTTTTCCTCCAGAGCTGTGCTGTGTTTGAATGTTTGGTGGATTCGTCAAATCTGTGCTACATTTGATACGATTGACGGGTACCAAACATGGCATAACATAGCTCTGGTTGAAAGGTATAAGCAACCCGCAGTTTCGTCTGTTACCCTAGGAATTTTGGGATAAAAAAACCTACGTATAAATCCTGTCCAAATTCGTCCAAATTTTAATTGTTAAATAGATTTGGACTGCACTTAGCATGAGCCTTTTAAATTTACACCGAAAGGTTTAACGCACCTTTCACTGGTTGTCCTTAAATTAATAAATAAGAGCGAAACCGCAGGGCGCTGCCATTGTATACAGTTGATTATGAGGACTTGGTTTTCTACTACGCTGATATTAGTATACTTAGACATGATAGCATATAATAATAGGCTTTTGTAATAGATTAGAGTTGTCTTTTCAGTACGATTGTACTGAGATGACGGCTGCCATGGACACCATACTTTATAATGCAAAATCTGCTCTGAATTTCCATATTCTACTGATCAAATCTATTCCACTATTTTGATCATTGAAATTTCACTGACGAAGTCCGATTTCATTGGACGAGTACAGCTTGTTTACGCCTGAAGTTCACATTGATTGACACTGAGCGAATTGTGCCGAAATGTAAGCAGAAGCCATCAGAGAAAAATTAGAATTGATTGACTCCATTCTGCTAAAAGATCACCGGCCAAAATAAGATAACTACTGGCTAATTTCCCCTTGCTTTTTTCTAAAGATAATATTGATATTTGCGTCAAATTGTCAGTGTCGGTTGTTTCAATCGTTAGATCATGTCGGAAACCGACACCAGGGCTTGCCACTGACCTTCATGAACTTACTCAGTTGCTTAACTGTACTGTGACGAATTGTCTACAGATGCCAAAAACAAAACAAAAACATAGTTTGAAGCAAAAATTCTCTATATTCGAATATAGAACTACGTCACTGAAGTCAGTGGCGTTAATTACCGTTATTCGCCACTGACGTCAGCGGCAGAATAGCCGTTTCTCGCGAACAACGTCAGCGTATTAGAAAATGAAGCCTACACACGTTTCTTCCATGTAGTGTTAGGTGTTTTTATATTTTAGCGTTATTGAATTAATGTAATTGGACATTTATTCTTGTAACTATTGTGTAATTGAATCTCAGTTTATGAAAATTATTATTTAAACTTTTAATGAAGTATATAATCTGATATTTTGTCGTTATTTTAGATTTTTTCATAGTCATCATGGTATTCCTCACTGTACTGATATCTTCAGTGAGATGAGAGGCCTTTGCCTTCTTTATCTTGTCCACGATTTTAATTATAACAGTATTTATCTTTTATAACTTAATACTTACCTATTAACGACACCTGCAATAAAAAAAATCCAATCAATTTAGTCAAAATTTTAATGACAAAATGCAGATTATCTATTTGACCTTTTTTTCTGAAAACGTCTTGCCATATTTTTGTTACTATAATTATCATCACATTTAATTAATCTTATAGACCTAGAGCCCGTAACCCCAGACCTTCGTTATTTTATAAAAGCTGAAAGTTTGTCAGCGCATGCTCCCAACACAGGTAAGAACGATGGACTATTATGAAGTTTGGGTTATCGTGGCTTTGGCAGGTAAACGGTACTAAAAGTGTGTAAAATTCCGATCTAAATTCATCAAATAATAAAGTGTGATTTGTGACATGACATATGTCATTTGAAAGCTCTTGAAGAGTTGTACAAGTCACCCTTTGACGGTGATATCGAAATCGACGGCCAACTTGGTGTTTTCGACCATCGAAGATTGGAGTTGGCCTATGCCATGGACGCTGATCCTAATGCTCAACAGTGACATGACCTATGTCATTTGAAAGCTCTTGAGGAGTTGTACAAGTCACCCTTTGACGGTGATATTGAAATCGATGGCCAACTTGGTGTTTTCGACCATTGACCTTTAGTACCGTATACCTGCCAAAGCCACGATAACCCAAACTTCATAATAGTCCATCGTTCTTACCTGTGTTGGGAGCATGCGCTGACAAACTTTCAGCTTTTATAAAATAACGAAGGTCTGGGGTTCACGGGCTCTTGGTCCATTACTCATATCAATCAATCTACAAATGCAAACCAGCCCATTTTGTTTTTAATAAATTCAACACTTGTATTCAATAGAATAAGCATGTCTTGTTATTGTTAAGTAATATAATTTAAATAACCACATTAAAATGAAATATTTTTGTACATGGTGATGTGGAATCTTTTATTTTCCTTTCACATACCTGCATATTTTAGTAACAAGAGTTCATCTAACTGGCGAGGATCGTATTTGGCACGGCACTGAAGTCAGTGGCTGATTTTATAGTAATAGCTACTGACGTCAGCAACCAAGTCAAGCATGTCTGTTCATAAATCTGCATTCAATAATGCACTAAATATTAATTAAAAATGTCCATATATTAAATAGCAAAACACCCTTACTTTGATAATTAAGGCACTATCACTTATTTCGCTTATTTATCAAATGATTATATATCAAATAAAAAAACAAAATACGTATCACCAATCTATATTTCTATATAATTTACAACAAAACATACATTTATTGTACACAGTCATTCTTCAACTCCTTACAAGCATACCCTTACAATATTGCTTATGGTTTGATTTTTTAATCAATTTAAATATTGATTTGGTTATACATATTACTTCTAAGTTGTAGAAAGGAAGGAACCAGTGTTTCATATATAAATGTTATCAAAATTGGTAGGAAGGAATAAAATTGACTATAGATTTAGCACAATTTAGTTCTTGTATGCAAATTACTACATACATTCGCCGCGTAATGTATAATTGAAAAGAGATAGCTTGAGCAATAAGGTCCGTAAGTGGGAGCGAGATAGGCAAATGTTTTATAGCCCAATAACTTAGTTCATAACGCATTGACTAAAGCCAAAAATTAAAATAACTATTAGGTACATATTGTGTGTTGTATAGATCTCTTGTTGTGCCTAACCTGCACAAAAGTGCGTACAAAGCAATGCATATGTATCTTATTTTTTGTATGGATGTGAAATGGATTATTCTCCGCCATAGTTTGTAAGGGTGCGTTTCCATTGAAGCGGCTGGAGCTGTGCGGATCTCAATTGACACAACAACGCATTACGAAATGGTTTTGACAATGTCAATGCGTTAATTGACAATCCCAATGCACTGTAATTGGTGAATTGAGCTCCACTCCGCTTCCATAGAACTCCCTTAGGCTCTATACAAGATGATAAATACTACTGCAGCGGCATTTTGTGAGAACAACAGTCTTTTTCAGACTAACGTAACAGAAATGTCTATAACTAGACAATGGTTACAATTTGGACAAGTTCACAATTCATTTACTATCCATTTACTAAGTTTCCCAATAGTGGGACTGATACCTCTGAAAGAGTGTTCAGTTTCTTTATAAAAGACCAATCTCATTGATTATATTAATGACACTTCCAGTTTAAGAATTGAATTAAGTCTTTGTTCATTTTCGAGTTTTTCTTAACTCATGTAAAGGGCCGTCTATCAATCACGTGATGGTTTTTCGCCATGTTTTAACCTTCCTTCCCCTTGGTGATGCATGGTGAGGTTTAAGACTGAATAAACTTGATACTAACCTAATATAACAGTTCTAGTTCCACCTTTATTCTGATTTTGGCTACACACAGATATGGTTGATGCAAATTTCTATTTTGCACCACTAGGTGGCAGTCTATGTTTAAAATATCCCATTATTTAATCCCGAATACTTTCGTTAATAAATATTTGAACAGACTTTATAAAAAAATCAATTCATAAAAGGTTTAAGACTCCCAAAAAGGAAAGGCGATTATCACACTGTCCCGCATCACGCTGCATGTTGCGTGTCGACGCATCTACACGCGTACTTGCGAGCGTGCAGATCTGCATCATGCGTCGACAGGCAACATGCAGCGTGATGCGGGACAGTGTGATAATCGCCTAAAAGTGTCTCGTATCGTGTGGTTTTGACTTCTCAACCATTTTGTTTTTAAACCACAGATCCGCATAAACTAGAAGTGTCATCAATTGATTACAAATTAACACAATCATGCATACATAGAGTTACGTAGATAATTAAAAAATAAACATAATTATATCTCATTGAAAGAAGAAAACAAACAAAAAACCAGTATGTTTAAATTACTTTTTAAAATAACTACACTATTTTACTTACTTATTTCAATGGTGCGATTCGCAACAAATATCGTTCGATTTCAGCGTACAAAATGAAAAACAAAAAAAAACAATTTATCCTATTAGTTATGTATAAACATAAAATGGTAAATAAACTTGACTTTACGCGATATGTGTTACATAAAAAAACTAAATTAGGTATACGATTTCGATTCGGTTTTTTACAACACAATTAAGATAGCAAAATATGTTTTTGTTTTGGTGTGGAGAAAAACAAATTAATTGCCTATTTTTTTTATCATGATTAAATACAGACTGGAAGTAAAAATCCAGAAAATGTATGTATGTACACGAAAACCGAATCGAATTCATCAAAATAAGAATAATTCGATGTCTATTACGATAGATCGTATTTCTTCGATTACATTGCAATAAACTTCTTGATATGAACAAAAAAATACATTTTGTTTTAAAATGAAATCCAATTACGGAAAAAAGAGCTCGTTTCATAAAACGAACGAGCAAAAAAAAAGAAAAAAAAACATAAAACAAAGTAACAACATCGCGATTAAAAAATAACACAAACATTCCTAGTAACATATTCAGGTATCGTAATCTTCGTCGATTTGTAGATTACCGGAGTTCAAGCGGTCTATGTCGATAGGGGGCGCCACGGGCGGCGGCTGCGGCGTCACCGGCTTAATTTCAATTTTCCTCACCTCAATCTTTGATTTAGAGTTCTGTCTACTTAAAGTCTTCTTATCATTCTTAGGCACGCTAATATTCGTCGGATCCAGCACCTTTATTTCCGGTATAGACAAGTTCTTTGAAAAATCTATATTAATTATTGGCGTAACTGGCGTGCGGGGTAACGAGTTATGTCTTTCAAAGTTCACTTTGGGCGGGGGAATATCGATCTTTTGTACGGGGGGCACACGGGTCAGATTCGTGTAGCTGGTCGAGGGTTGGGGGCTGGAATACGTTGGATTGACAGTTATGACGCTGCCGCTCCTGAGAGGTACATCTTCTAAGGTGTCGTGGTAGAAATTGGCTCTAACTTCTTCCTTCTTCGAAAGGTCTATTGCAGTGGCTGAGGTGACTGTACAGGTTGGTTCCTTAGGTACGTATGCGGGGTATGGGTCGTCATTCATTGATTCTCTAGGGAGTTTGTGAGGTATGTCCGGGTCGGTGGAGAGGCCCCTCTTGAGGTGTTCCCGGGACAGCGGCGCGGGCGCGGGGGGCCCGGGGGGCGGCAGCTTCACGTCACAGCTGCTCGAACTGTTCGAGTCCTCGCGCAGCACGCGCCGAGGAGGCACGCTCATGTCGGAGAATCTGAAATAGATTAAACACATTATTATTAGTGATAGTACCATATAATTAAACAAACTCACCAAAATATGTCTGTCCGTATGTAATCGATTCTCTCAAAAACTACTGGACAGATTTTCATGTCGTTTTCGCCAACATGCAGGTCATTCAAAAGGAAGGTATGTGACTTTTACATGCTAAAATTTCCACTGGTACAACGCGGGTAAAACCGTGGGGCAGTGCCAGTTCCTGATAAACTAACAAATCAATTAAGAACCTCGTTTTTTGGCGTTTCAATGTCAGTTAAACAAGTAAAATAAATACCTGATTTTTTGTTCATAGAGGTATGTAATTAATTTTCCGTACAGTTTTATGTTATCGGCAGTTAAGTAATAACTAGCTTGATACTAAAAGATTTATTGTTCACAACTTTTGATACGTTACCAAAGAAGGTTTGTAGGTTATTTCAATATCCAACCTCTTTATGTAATTAATTGAAGACTTAATAAAGCAGATGTATCAATATTAATTTTATTTTTGGCAAATGTGTAGTGGTTTTTAAATAATTTGTTAACCATACAGAAATATGGGCACAACCCGGTATAAGGGAGACGAGCAAGGTTCGATTCTTTAACATGCATTTATTAAACTCTCGCCTTTCATAAAATAGAAACTATTTAAGAATAAGTTTGGTTTACGATTTAGGAGTTATGAGACTTTATATGAGGTTAAATAATTATTTTTTAATGGATAGACATTCAACGGGAAGGTTATCTAGGTAGGCTAATTTTCATCCCGAAATTCCCACGGGAACGGGCACAACGCGGGTAAACCACGGAGCATGAAAGGAATTAAATTTAAATAAAATAAATACCTTGAGGAGTTTGGCGAACTTTCAGCGCTCATCATTTCCTTCTCTTCCGCAGCCGAAACGTCGGGAATATTCTTCACCTGAAAAATACATATAACTCATGAGGGTTGCTTAAGGATAAGATAGTGAGACATCTTGATTGTCTGTTGTGAAAAATATTACTTTATCCTATCCGAATAGGTAATATTATAAATGCGAAATTTTGTCAGGATGGATATATGAATATCCCGCGAGAATTTCGGGATAAAATGTATCCCATGTATTATTCTGATGTATAACCAATACTTTAAAGTTTTTCGTGAAAGAGTAACAAACATATATACACATCCTCACAAACTTTCGCCATTTATAATAGTAGTATAATATAAATAAAGAAAAGTCTGTTATGTCGTACAGAGATGTGAAGGAACTTGCACTGAATAGGAATAGATGTCGAAGTCTGCATCGGACTCACCGACAAGACCCGAGCTCTTAAATTTATGATGATGAATATCTACTATATAAAAATAAGTCGGGGTTTCCTCCCTGACGCTATAACTCCACAACGCACGAACCGATTTCCACGGTTTTGCATTCGTTGGAAAGGTCTCGGGCTCCGTGAGGTTTATAGCAAAGAAAAAAATTCCCACGGGAACGGGGGCGCTGCGGGTGAAATCGCGGGGCACAGCTAGTATGTTATATAAATAGGATTGGTAGGACTTACCAAATCCCTCAAGAAGTCGAACCGAGACTCCGCCAGTATGCACTGCTTGACGTGTGAGGGGCTCAACGTCTTGGCGTTCCGCGCCATCGTCACCTGCATCGCTTTGCTCAGCAGAGACTCCACGAACAACTCCAAGGTGCGAGGTGTTGACACAACGGATAGAGTTAAGGAAATGTTAGGTAATTGTATTCCTGACAAAGGTAAATAAAATTTAAAAAAAGAATCATTAAAATCGGTCCAGCCGTTCTCGAGTTATAAATAGTGTAACTAAAGCGAATTTCTTTATATAATACTAGCAGCGCCCCGCGGTGTGCGTGGAGCCCGTTCCCTTGGTAATTTCGGGATAAAAAATAACCTTCCCGTTGAATGTGGCTATCCATTACAAAAATAATTATTGAAATCAGATTGGTAGTTTCTGAGATTAGCCATCACCATACAAACAAAGTTAGAAACTTTACCTCTTTTTCACATTTTGGGCCTCATTCATAAACTGAAATGGTCTGTCTCTTCCCGACATATGCCATTTTCGAAAGAGTGAAAGAGACAAAGCATTTTTAACAGTGTTTTAGTTAAATAATGTTTATGAATAAAGCGGTTAATATTTAAAGGATAAGGACATAAAGATGGTATTCCACTATTAGTGTGAATTGCGCAAACATGCTTAAGTTTATTTAGCTGCTAAATATATTTAAAAACCAAATGACATTTGTTTTAAATAGTGTCCTTTTCTGTGCATGATAAAGTACAAATTTGAATAAACAACTTTTGTTTTTGAAACATATTTAGCCGCTAAATAAACTTTAGAATGTTTCTGCAATTCTCTCTTAGTTCATACTGCTTAAGTATATTACTTCTTTTATATATTTGTTCTTTTTCTTCTCAAGAAGATTATTAGTTATACTGTGGTGCTAAAATTAATGGTTTAACAAAATCATACTGTACAAGACCACAGACAACAATTCTCTCTCACTCTTTTATTGAAAGTATTAACTTATATTAGTCTTTTTTGACTTCAATACAGGACACAAATGCTTGATTAAATGTAGATTTGTAAATGAATTGGGATTACCCATTTCTTTGTTAGATAGTACTCATAAAATAAAGCTGATAGCCAGAATAGAAGGCAGAAGTAGTTAAAGAAGGCCTATTTGATAATACAACTCTAGATATCCACTAAATTGGCAGTGGCATTGAAGTTATTGCACACAATAGCATCAATGTACATGCATCTGGCTGTAAATAGGTTCATAATGGGAATAGAAAAATTACAAAATATGGTTTGTTTATATCTGCAAAATTTGGTGTCAAATTGAAGATCAGTGTTGAAAAGGATATAGATTATGATTGGCACGGCTTGTGCGACCTTGCCCACTTCCTCATCAGTTTGCATTATCTTCTTGATTCTTCCCTAAAAACAAACAATGTCACATCAATTTGCATCAAAAATAGAAACGAAAACAAGGAATATTTTCACCACTTTGGCAAGGTTTTTGTACACTTTGAACTTACAGCTGGAAACCTTGCATTGTATTTCTTCTTTTTAGACGGCATTTTGTCAATTATCTCTATTGGAATACAATTTAAATTATATTTTTGTATCACTTTGATAGAAAACAGTAAGACTTCTCGCGCATTTTTGAGGTTAGAAAAGAGAGACGTCCGCAGCCTACTTCACTTATATACTAATCTGTCATTCTGCTGTCAACTGCTGTCAAATTGGTAATCTCGTGAGAACAAATCATGAACGACCTCGTCACTCAACTCCTAAACACAATGTCGTGAATAATTATTATTTTTACTAAATAACAATGTTAATAATTATTTATTTCGATCACGCTAATTTGAATATTTATTATACTTGTATTTAAAACATAATTTTCAAAGTTTGAGTACATTTTCGTTCAGGAACTTTAGTTTGCTACTCTTTGATTCATGTTTGATTGAAATTTTTGAACAATTAATTTGTTTGATTCGAAAAAAGAAAAAAATGAAAATGGCGTCGTTGTCGAGGTGCGTCTTGTATTATTTTATTTATTTTATATCTTTTATTTGATTATATTTAAAAATATTTACGCCGATATATTCCAGAAATAGCGTTTGTAATGTGTAATATCAAATATTTAAAATAATCTTAAAGCTATAGAGACAATAACGAAAGTTGTAACACACACTCAACTTTGTTTATTTTCTCCAAATCTAACGTAAATTACGTGTCAATATTATTCAAAATCAACTAAATAATAGCTATTTCTTCGTGTGTAATAGAGAGGACGCTTTTAACCTATTACAACTTTCATAACCTCGCTTTATTTACTTCTCAGAGTGCTCTACAGACAACAATGTTGCTCTACATTATAATAGTCATATGCCATCTTTTCTAGCTTGTTACCAGCTCCAACTCAGCAAGTATGGGACAGAGATGACGAAATTAAAGCTAAAAAAGTGGGAAGTGCCTTAGTAGTGTCCCAAACCAGTGTCCCTCCTTACGGTCAAAGGAAAGGATGGGTGCCTCGAGCAGACGAGGATTATGGAGGTAATTCAGTGTTTAGTACTTCTATGATAAAGCTTTCAACGTGTATAATATCCTAGTACAGTGTTAAATAGGAAGAAAGAAGTTTCTTTGATTATTCAAAAGAACTTTCAAAACTTTTTAAAATTTAAACCAAGTGTGTTGTGAAAAATAAGTCAGTGTTACTTATAGCTTCTTGATAATATTGTCTTAATTGAAAATCTGTCTGCCATTGCTATAAACAACTATCCAACATGCACAAAATTCATAAGTTAACCTACCTAAAATCGTCAACTTCAATACCTTAACTCTTCTCACTAGATGGGGGTGCGTTCCCCGAGATCCATGTTGCCCAGTACCCCCTCGGCATGGGAGCCCGGGGCAAGGAGAGTACCTCCAACGCCCTGGCCGTGCAGCTGGATGAGTCGGGACGAGTGAAGTACTCGGCTATCGCTAGACAAGGACATGGAGCTGATAAGGTGATTGTCTACTTAATTCAAAAGGATTTTTGATTGTATTTCATTTTATTTTGTTTGCTTTGATATCTATCATACTCTACCATAATCTATCTGTCTCTGTTACTAGTACTCCATAATATCACTGTCTCACTCGCACAATGCGTTCGACCTAGTTTATCGGCAATATTATTGTGTAGGAGTGACAGAGACAGACTGATGATAAAGGACATTCCTCCTGCTCAGCGACCGGACTTCAAAATTCATCATTGGACTTTTATTAATTTACATTTTACACTTTGATACTAATAATACATATCTTCACTGAGAAGACAAGCTATTGCAATTAAATATTATTGGTAGTTATATTTACCATCAACTGTTAAAAAAGGAGTATTATAAGTTTGAAATTGATGTCTGTATGTGTGTTTGTTTGTGGCACTTTCAAATTGATGGACCAAAAGTGTCCCAAGGTTTTGACAAATTGTTTGCCAAAAACACACTTACCAAGATTTGATTTGCACCAGCAATAGTCCATATATCCTAATATTCCAGGTTATCTACTCGACACTAACGGACCTGCTTCCGTCAGAAGTTCTGGCTGAAGACGATCCTACACTACAAAAACCTGATGATGAAGAACTGCAAGACACAACAGAGAAAACCAGACTAGCCCTAGAGAAGTTGACTAACGCTAAGATATCGGCTGCTTTGCCTGTGAAGGCTGCTCCCAAATCTGTGAGTTGATGATTTGAGATTGTTGACTAATGAGGAAAGATCTCAATGTGCCACTCAAAAAGATAATTGAGATTTAGATCTCATTTAAATTTGCTGAAGATTCTGAGCTAGTTTCATCCAAATTCATTTAATAAACTCCCCAATATACTTTTATTAAAGAAGCTATTATTACAATACATATTAGCACCGCTCGTGGCGTAGTTTTACTAAGCAATGTTAGTTCATTGCGATTGTTAAGCAGCTCAACCCCTACTTAGATGGGTGGCCGATGGTGGCATTTCTATCTGAGCATTACCATGCTTTGGAGGGCACGTTTAATTGTCGGTCCCGGTTGTTTCAATCGTTAGACCATGTTGGAGGCCTTTAAGCGGTCTAAGAACTCCGAGACCAGGGTTGGCCTGGCCACTTACCTACTCAAACTTACTATAACTTCAACTTTAACTTCAATTATATTAAAGTACTTGTTTATCTTTTCCTTAGTGTCTAGGGACTTACGTTTACCAATGTCTCTGATAGTACATAACGTTCGCAGGCCCCCGCGCAGTACATCAGATACACGCCAGCGCAGCAAGGAGGCGCCTTCAACTCGGGCGCCAAACAGAGAGTTATTAGGTACTGTTGATTGTTGTACACAGGGTATTCTATATGTCTGTTTGAACATAATGTCTCTTCGATATACGCTATTTTCAAAAGAGCAAGAGAAACAAAACCCTTTATAGCAGTATTTTAGTAAGTGTTTATGAAAAAGGCGGTCAGAGTATAAGGTCTGACTATTCGCGTAAACTCAAATAATTTGCGAAAAATTTGTATGCGGATTTGATCGCTAGACAGAGCGATTCATACGAGAGGTATTGGGATACTTTTCTTCCCAAAATTTTCATAGAAAGTTGTACAATACTATACACTTTTTGTCACCAATATCACCTCTCTATCGGCTTGTCCTGTAGAATGGTGGAGGCGCAGTCGGACCCGATGGAGCCGCCGCGGTTCCAGATCAACAAGAAGATCCCGCGCGCGGCGCCGTCGCCGCCCGCGCCCGTGCTGCACTCGCCGCCGCGCCGCGTCTCCGTCAAGCAGCAGCGCGACTGGAAGGTGCCGCCCTGCGTCTCCCACTGGAAGAATGCTAAAGGTACCGGAATATATGTCGCCCCACGAAAGAAGAAAACTAGTATTATGTCTTAATGCTGGGCAAAGACCTCCCATCTCAGTAAAGATATCAGTACAGTGAGGAGGATTAGATGTAATCACCCCACTGACCTACTGCGGGTTAGTGATAGCATACCCGGGCCATGTTTGAAAAGTAGGAAACATGTTTTTGCTCAACCCGGAAATTGAACCTGGGACTCCAGTCTTGAATCTAGATCACTGAAGATGCATTCTTCGAGGAAACAATTTAGGATTAAAAATATTGAAATTGGTTGTTCCAGCGATAAGATACATAAAATCTTTCTTTTATATTAGTATTACTTATAGATAATATTGTATATTCCAGGTTACACAATCCCGCTGGACAAGCGACTAGCGGCTGACGGGCGCGGGCTGCAACAAGTGCACATCAACGAGAACTTCTCCAAACTCGCTGAAGCGCTTTACATTGCTGATAGGTACGTGGTCATTGTATACCTACTTATTGCTAGCTCTTCAGCAGTATTTACTAGTGGTTTTATGGTCCTGCAACTGTGGTCCATTTAAGATCCCAAGTTTTAAAGTTGAAATATATATCACAGCTAAATTAACATATTAATACATAACTTTCAAAGTCTCCTATTTAAACACATTTTCAAAAATTCATCCTTTTAATAATGTCGTTAGAGACATTCATATGTACTTATTGAAAACTTATTTTGATTTCATACTTCGATATAGTGTGAATACTGAGATAAAAAGCATAGCTCTTTAATGTCTAAACAAAAATAAATGTTCATATCTAACCGGTAGTTTCAAATACATAATAACAAATTACTCTGTACCTTTATAACGTTAGTATAGCCAAAGTTTTGTAATGTTTCAGAAAAGCCCGCGAAGCAGTAGAAGCTAGAGCGCAACTTGAAAGAAGATTAGCGCAGAGAGAGAAGGAGAAGAAAGAAGAACATCTGAGGATGTTGGCGCAGCGGGCCCGCGACCATAGAGCTGGTGGGTACTGTAGAGTATACTGGGGTGTTGCCAGCTGATCTGGTAACTTGTGGGGGCAAGGCTACTGGCATGAAGGGAGGGTGCCGTTGGAAGAGAATAGACAATGTATGAGACGTAGGTAAAGTGAAGAGGACTCTAGACTCTATGGAGGGCTGCTCCGACCCAAACGATAGTTTTGAGAGTATGTAATCTATACTAATATTATAAAGCTGAAGAGTTTGTTTTGTTTTGTTTGTTTGTTTGTTTGTTTAAACGCGCTAATCTCAGAAACTACTGAACCGATTTGAATAATTCTTTCACTGTTAGATAGTCTATTTATCGAGGAAGGCTATAGGCTACATTTTATCCCGAAATTCCCACGGGAACGGGCACAACGCGGGTAAAACCGCGGGGCGCTGCTAGTATATTATATTTAGAAAGGAATGTACAGCCGCATAAAAATGTTAAGCACATTAGCACGATGTCACATTTATTCATATTGCAATTTTAGTTGGTATTAGAAGTTTCAAGTGTATGCTTAACATTTTCATGACTAGACTGTTAACATGATCCGGATTTTGACCGAAACAATCTCAATTGGCTTAGTTCCATTAACAAATCTCGCTTGATAACATGACCAATTGTTATTTGGCAGGTATAAGAGCACCGGAAGATGAAAGCGAGGCGGGTGAGGCGGAGGAGAGCGGGCTGACGGCCGTCGAGCGGGACCGGCTGCGCGCCGAGCGCCACAAGGAGCGCCAGCGGGACCGCAACATAGCCCGGGCGGCGCCCGACAAGAGGTACACCGCATTATATATACTAGATTATGTTAAATATACTAGAATTGTGGACCTTCTTATGTTAAAGTGAGTTTAAAATCAATTGTGTCCTAACCTGTTCGATTGATTCCAGGTCGAAGCTGGTGAACCGCGAGCGCGACATCTCGGAGCAGATCGCGCTCGGGATGCCCGCCAAGGCGAACCAGGGCGGGGAGGCGATGTTCGACCAGAGGCTCTTCAACACCAGCAAGGGGATGGACAGCGGTGAGGGCGCTTTCATTTCACTATACTATTAGGGAGCGCCCTAGCCCCGGCGACTTTTTGTAACGATGCGGTTACGATAGGCGCGGCAGCATTTCTACAAAAAGTTCCATGGGGAAGGACGCTTGCAGAAAATAATTTGTATTTAAAAGCAAAAAATAACAAGCAAATCGTTTAAAATTATGTGATATATATAAAGACCACATATATCTTCAATAGTATATTTTAATAATTTTACAAAATACTACAGTTGATGCTTTTTCAGAAAGCCTTTTATGTGTCTTAAAATCAAAATCAGGGTTGGCTACTAATTTAACTATTTACTATACAAATAATATGACCTTAAATACCTTATTTGATTTAATTGACATTCTGCTCAGGGTACGGCGACGACGAAGCGTACAACGTGTACGACAAGCCGTGGCGCAACCAGGACAACGTGGGCGCGCACATCTACCGGCCCTCGCGGAACCAGGACCTGGACAACTACGGGGACCTGGACACTATGGCTAATACTAGACGGTAGGGGGGAGTGAATGGGGGAATGTCAGGATTTCATGTAGGGAAATGAGAGTGTGTGTTTGATGTTGTCTACTTGAATAATATGTCAAACCGCCCGCAGTGTCCTCATTCCCGAAGGAATTTTGGGAAAAAGTAGCCTAGTATTGACTTAATGTCAACTGTATGTAGTAAAGTACGTCGAATCAGAATCCATATCTATATCTATACTTCTATACTAATATATAAAGAGGTAAAATTTGTAAGTTTGTTTGTTTGTATGTTCGAGGTAATCTCAGGAATTATCAGTCCGATTTGAATAATTCATTTTGTAATAGATAGCCACATTCAACGGGAAGGTTATAGGCTATTTTTCATCCCGAAATACCCACGGGAACGGGTACAGCGCGGGTAAAACCGCGGGACGCTGTAGTGGATATAGAGAAAGAGATAATTAATTTATAATAATTTTAAAGTAGTGTTACTCTTGAAATAAAATTGAAGCATTTATTATTGTCGGTATGGGAGGACAAACAGTAATGGGCTTTAATCCTCAAATACTCTAATTGTAAACCTAATTGTTTTGTAACATTTCAGTTTCGTGGCGGACAAAGAATTTGCGGGCACGAGCAGTTCGAACACCCGCAGCGGGCCCGTGCAGTTTGAGAAGGACAACCCGTCTAGCAGAGAGGAGCCGGTCAGTCGCACTTTACATTTTGAAATATACAATTGTACTAGCCAACTAGTACCCTAAGTCGCTTTAAAAACTTTATATTTGAAGCGTACATCTGTAGGATGCCTACAGATGTAAGAATACACCTCACTGTGCTGATATCTTAGTGGTCTTCGCTTAGCAGTGGGACATTACAAGCTAGTTTCGGTTTTATAGAGCGTTTTGTATAGACAGGAGAGTGGAATTAATCAATTCTCTCGCTCCGACTGCTTCATTTTGCAAATCTACAACCAAATTTAAACTACAACTTGTAGACTTGAAAGTACTAAGTAAATATATGCAATCAAAAGTCAAAAGGGGTAGCAGCTTTGAGGCTAACTTATTGCAATTTAGCTCGAATATTTACCATAGATTTTTGTGCTTATATGCAAACTGAGTTATGAACATTATATTGGTTCACTTATCATGATTTTATTGCAGTAATTTTTTATGATTTCTTTTTCCAGAGCCGCAACCAACCGGAGGCAGACTTCGATCCGTTCGGTCTGGATCGGTTCTTGAGCGAAGCCAAACGCGCCGACAAGTCGAGTCGCAAGAGAGATCACGACGCGCGCCGCGACCAGCACAGCAAGAAGAGGCGAGACTAGTGGGTCTGTGAGTATTCTTACTATGTACTCATAGGTTTATACGGGACTACCCGTGCCCTGCGGTTTTACCCGCGTCGTGCCCGTTTCCCACGGAATTTTGGCCTGAAAAGCACCATTCAACGGGAAGGTTAATAGGTTATTTTTCATCCCGAAATTCCCACGGATACGGGCACAGCGAGGGTAAAACCGCTGGGCACTGCTAGTTAATTCTAAACAGGAAAAGGGTTTATTAATTTTATTCCATTACTGAACCTACGGAGTTAAACTAAATTAAATATTACCTGCATTTTTTGTTTCAGGAATGTTTTGTACATAAATCAAGATTGAGTGTCTGCGAGATTGAACAGTTATCAATATAAATTTCAAGCCTTATATAATATGATATGAATGACAATTATACAACGACTGATTTACTAACTAAATGCATTTTCTTTTACATCGTCACTAATTAATTATGACTTAAGTGCATCCTATAAAATAAAAGAGTGTTGTTTACATGTGTTTGCCTCTGCAGATTCAGCTAAAGCTGTTTTCTGCCCTTATGAAATTAGAAATAGAACAGATCGTTAGTGAGCTAGGTTAAATAAAGTAAATCAGTTTAGTAGTTTAACCGCTGAAGAGTAGGGCGAGTTTCCATAGAAACAGCAGAGCAGAGCCACATCCTAATCTAGCCAATCACAGCGTATTTTAATTGTCAAAATTTCCGCTCTGTTTCTATGTAAAAGCACCTTTACAAACAATACTTTGTATAATAAATTAAAGTACAAACACAGCCTTCATACTAGACTTAGTAAAACTAAATATTACTTTAAAACTTAGCTTGGATTTAAGTAACAGTTTTGTATAAATTAGGATAATTTTAAATTAGTACTTTATGTAAACTTGCGTTTTGTGGATATTGTTTTTATTATGTGCTTTGTAATTAATACCATATGTTTTGTTTTAATTTACCCGTCTTGTGAAGGTAGGACGATGTTAAGGGTGCCTGTCCATTGATGCGGAGCGAGCCTGCGGAGCGGAGAAACGGACAAATATAAACCAATCTGATTGTATAAAATCTCCGCTCAGATATTTTCCTATTAGTTTATATTTGTCCGTTACTCGCTCCGCAACCTTGCTCCGTTCAATGGACAGGCACCCTTATATTTGAAGGTGGCGATTTTTTTAATATAATACACACTTGTTTATTTTGTAAAATTTTGGTAATAGTGAAAATTATGAAAATCATTTTTACTCATATCATATTGCAACCTTTGTTATAGTCAGTGGACATACTATTAGGTAAGTCTGGGCCGGTTCTTATCGAGCTATCAACCAGCAATATCGGATAGCAGATAGTTTTATAATATTGTTTTTGTTAAATAAATGTCGAATTTTAATCAGTTTCTTATTAGCAATAACATTTTTGGCATTTATTTATAGAAACACCGTCAAAACTTGATCTGCTATTAGAAATTACCTGTAGACATAGTTATTGGGACCGGCTGTTAAACAAAAGTGATTTTGATGTAGATTAGTAACCATTTTGTAATGTACAGTCATTTCATTCCTTAACATTGTTTATTTTAATTATTGCAATAAATATTAAGCAACGAATGATGACTTTTTCTTCAAACTACTCCGACACACGCACACATTGTCAACTGAATCTTCGCGATAATGAATGTCTATCTCGCTTGCACTCAAGGGTCTAATAGTCTGGCTTATTAGAAGGCGAACCAAAAATGTATCTATCTTTATTCGACAATCGGTCCTTTGAAATGATTAACCTCTGAACGAGGTCTGTTCGCCTGGTACTTTATACTACAAAACATTAATTTCGTAGACTGAACGTTTGTTATTATCACCTCTTGGGGAGTTATGCTCGCCTGGTACTTTGCTCTCCGTCAATAGCAATTTCTTCAACGAACGTTATTTATTAAATCACAACTTTATAGACAACCTCATGGTGATTATGTTTGCCTAGTATTTCAGTATTTTAATTTCTGTTGCTTTAATGTATTTTTGTTGATATTTCATTTTTGTAGTGGGAATTAATATTAGACCTAGTTCCATGTTGTCAATGAAAGGAGAAGTCTCCGAAGTTCTATGTGACAAATATTGACAGAAACTAGTGGGAATAATCCAAAATGCCTACTTTAATACTTTGTGACATTGGTAAGACAACTAAAAAACCTCAATATTTTTTCATAATATTTATTGAAGTAACAATACTTTTATAACATACATATAAGTACTTGCAAAATACACAGAATATTATACCAAGAATTGTACGCCTCCCTGTGAAAAGCACAAGACAATTTGTCTATAAAAATATTAATCTACCTTACAAATTACGATAAAAAAACTTAATTGTGATTTCTTCACTGTTGAGACAACGAAAATGTAGGCGTAGACGGACGAAACAACATCGACAATAAGAAATACATCTTTCGACAAATGCCTTTTACGATACAGATATATATTATAAACTTTAATTCAATTTATTATGACAATTTTATTTAAGGAACAGCTCTGTCCGTAACTGACAATTAAGCTAGCACATACAGAATGCTTATAGTAAAGCTAAAATATTGTAATTCATTACGAATTCATTTGTGTACGTTTTACAAATAATATTTAATCGAAGACAAATAACTTTGTAACATTAACGACACCATTTGAAGACAAATAATTGGTGATAAAAGATCTTTCACTTTAGTACATTGAATATTATGAAACAACAATTATATAGAATTAACTCCAATTCGCCATTAAAGTGAACCATAACAAAATGAATACATAATTGAACTTTAGGTGATACATAACACAATAAAAGAGCTTTAGATCAATATTTTATACAGCGCAATACTTAATATTTGATTTATAAATGCAGGGTCCGTCGCAGCCTATCGGTTGGCGTACAACACCTCGAGTTTACTTCAGCTTTAAGATGGTGTTCTTGAGTTTCTCCACGTTGGCTCCGGAGAACTCTTCGATCTTTTTGGTGCTTTTGACGAACACGAATGTGGGCATCGAGTTGATGCTGTACTCGGTGGCGATGTCCTCGCATTCGTCCACGTCCACCTGCCAACGAGGAAAAGGTAAATATTAAAATTTAAGTAAGGGGCTGGTATTACGTAAGGCTCGAAGGGGAGAGGTCGATAAAAATTCACGAAGTATCAGAAGTGTTTCGGAGGGCACGTTAAGTTGTCGGTTGCTGCAATCGTAAGACCATGTCGGAGGCCTAAGGCCGTCTAAAAAATCCGCCGCCAGGGATGGCCCTACTCGAACCTACTTTTAACATTAGTGTAGTATTTTAGACCGTCCCACTGCCCGGTTAAGGCCTCTAATCTCACTGAAGATATCAGTACAGTGAGGAGGTAACATAGTTAAATAAACGCATGTAATACACATTAACACGTAATCTACATACACATTAATATGGGCACTCAGTTATTAACCACTCGAGATAACGTGCATTTACCTATATATCTACCTGATACAGTTAATATTTTAATAAATCGGTTAAATACAAACGAAATAAGTGTGCAGAGAAATAAAACCTTGATAAAATATATTTAAAAATATGATTGGAAAAAATATTCTCAAAATCAACATTGTAATTCAGTGGAATATGTACCTATAAATTCCATTTGCTGAAGACGTTTAAAAACTGAAGGTATTGGTATGTTATATCCCACAGCTGGGCAAAGGCTTCTCGCTCACTAATGATATAGTATAGTGACGAGGAAAAACACTTAATATGCCTAAATGAAAATTTTCTAAAATCAATAAATGCGAAATGTTTGTTATTAAGTAAAAAACTGTACATATATGTACTATTTTGAATCCAACTGACTCACTACACAAGTAACGCTTAGATATGCCAATCAACACGTTCACATTATCAAGGAAATACACTGAACAGATTTTGATAAAACACCACTTTTAAACATAGTATAATCTGAGTATTATAATTGAGCATGATACAATGGAGTGAAACATGAATAGGCTAAATATAATACGTTTTAGACTGCCGAAAGGCTTCCAAGGGTCGATAAGATAATTTATGAACTAGCAAGGCCTCACGGTTTTACTCGCATTGTGCCGCTTTTTTTCGGGATCACTACATAGTATAAAACAAAGGAATTTCGGGATCACTACATAGTATAAAACAAAGTCGCTATTTTTGTCTGTTTGTCTGTATGCTTAAATCTTTAAAATTACGCAACGGATTTTGATGCGGTTTTTTGTAATAGGTAGAGTGATTCAAGAGGAAGGTTTTTATGTAAAAAAAAGGTTATAGGTTACTTTTCATCCTGAAATTCCCACGGGAACGGGCAAAACGCGGGTAAAACCGCGGGGCGCTGCTAGTTTAAGATATACGCTTCCTCTTGATTGTGACTAACCAATACAAAAATAATTATTCAAATCGGACTGGGATAGTTCCTGAGATTAGCGAGTTCAAACACACAAAAATGAATCCCATCAGATTTATATTTTGGTATAGATACGCGAATAAAATAAACAGACTTAAATAATTCAATAAGACTTGAAGTTCATTTACATACTTTCTATAAGTCATTACAGCAAATAACATACTATAGGGTTTAATCCCACTGCCGGGCAAAGGCACTCATTCACTAAAGATATCAGTACAGCGAGGAGTATTCGACATAGTTCTACCAAAATGCTAACACCAATTTATAAACCTTTGAAGTATAGAAGCTCGAAACGCTAATCTACAATTACTATCATTGACTGTACAAGACACTTAGCGGTCCGATAAAGGTTAATGTACATTATTGCGTGGTATTTAGGTCACATACACTCTCCCTAACTAAGGCGACCGGCAGTGGTGGAAAAACAGGTCACATTGTATAGTATGCGGTGAACTGACCTAACGATTGATAGAGCGAGACAGCTATATTTGTATTTGACACGCGTCTTTGTGTGCGTACCTATCGTATCGGTTGTCAGGTCAGTGGCCAGGAGTTGAGCGCCTAAGGCCACGTAATTACAGTCTAACTCGTAAGTAAAAGAAGTGTAGATGGGTATTATTATCGGCCGGGTACTGTACTACCGTATTGATTTCGTAGTGAACCGCGGTACGTGACATGATAACATAAACCGACAGAGTAGGCCTATTAAATAATAATATGCCTATAGTCGCATAGGAAATTGTACTATAGCGATTAACCTACACTTCTACGGATAGTAGTCGTTACATGAGCCATGTCAGAGGCCTTTGGCGGCTCAATAACTCCACCAGGATTGGTCAGGTTGATCATCCACTCGATGAAGAAGAATTATTGTTCAAGTGAATTTGAATTTATATATGTATACTCTTGCCCGTTTTGACCCCGTACCCGTTGGGATTTCGGGATAGAAGCCTAGTAAACGTACTCGGACGGGTTTTTAAGCGTTAGAAAGTTCATAAAGCAAGTAAAACTACTTACCGCCTTATACATCTACACTAATATACTTATAAAGAGGAAAACTTTGTTTGTTTGTAATGAATAGGCTCAAAAACTACTGGACGGTTATTAAAAATTCTTTCACCATTCGAAAGCTAAATTATCCACGAGTAACATAGGCTGTTTTTCATCCCGAAATTTCCACAGGATTGGACACAACGCGGGTAAAACCGCGGGGCGCTGCTAGTAAACGATATTTAACTTAAACAGTGTTTTAAAGTGTTTTGTCTCTTTCGCTCTTTGGCAAATAGCGTATGTCTGAAAGGGACAAACCGTTTGATAGCTAAAGTACTGTTACTAAGCGTTTATGAATAAGGCCATCACTTTTTATTTCGTCGTGGTCGCGGGTGAACCCCTTGCGAGTAATTTTCCCCCAATTTCACCATTACCACTGAACTCGATCAATCATGAATGAACTTCACAAACTAAACTGAGATCAAATCTTCACAATTGAATCACTAAAACCGAGTTCAGTTGATCATAGTTCGAGACAAAAACAAAGTATTCAACTTTTATTAAAATTAGATAGACTATTATGACTTCTGCTGTCATGTCACTGACCATTCATTCTAAGTTTTATTTCAATCTCTCAATGGCCCCACTCAAGGCCGAACGATTGCCAATAGATTTTAGACTTTATCTGCTGTAAATTAAGTGTATTATCACTTACACTATAAAGAAACACGATATATGTAGTAGTAACAGTCATACGTTTTATGACGTAATCTTTAATGATACTGTGTGATTTGTTTTCTTGTACATATGTTTATACTAGCAGCGCCCCGGTTTCACCCACGTTGTACCCATTACCGTGGGAATTTCAGGATGAAAAGTAGCCTATAACCTTCCCTTTGAAAGTGGCTATCCATTACAAAAAGAATTTTTCAAATCGGGTCTGTAGTTCCTGAGATTAGCGCGTTCAAACAAACAAACTCTGCAGCTTTATAATATTATAGTACCTACCTACTGCCTGAATGACTTAAAATAATTTCTAGATCTATTGGACTATTGGTATCAGACTCATCTTGGCAAATGAGATCATATGTTTAGAGTAATAGCATCAATTGAACGAATGATTTGGCTTCGGGAAATCCAGTAACGTCATAATTATAATCCCGGGTTTCTCCATGAGATAATCCCGCAACCAAAATTAGAAAGCGCGAATTTATAATTAAGGAAAAATATAATTTTTCATACTTTGGCTTGTAAGTTAGTTATTTAGTTCAGAATAAATAACATTTCTAGAAAGTATAAGAAAAGACAACAATGAACGAACTTAAACGAATTTGTCCGTTTTGAATGTGAAATGAAGTACATATTAGCTATTGTTCATTTAAAAACAAATGGTAATTAAACTATGAATGAATTATTTATTTTTATTACAAATAAAGATATCAGTTTAATAATAACAAATTGTCTCTAAATGATCTTTAACTGTTTAAGTTAAACACCATGATTTGAAGCATCATTTAAATATTGGTCGAAATCGTTATCTATCTACATCTACACTAATATTATAAAGAGGGAAAACTTTGTTTGTTTGTAATAAATAGACTCAAAAACTACTGGACCGTTTTTTAAAATTCTTTCACCATTCGAAAGCTACATTATCCACGAGTAACATAGGCTATTTTTCATCCCGAAATTCCCACGGGAACGGGTACAACACGGGTAAAACCGGGGGGCGCTGCTATCAGCCTAATAAAGCTGAAGAGTTTGATTTCTTTGAACGCACTTATCTCTGAAACTACACATCCGATTTGAATAATTATTTTTGCAACGGATACCCACATTCAACGGGAATGTATAGGCTACTTTTCATCCTGAAATTCCCACGGGAACGGGTACAACGCGGGTAAAACCGCAGGGCGCTAGGTATGATTTAAGAAAATACTTTTCTATATAACTACTGTCTTCTTCATCGAGTGGATGGTCAACCTGACCAATCCTGGTGTCAGAGTTATTGAGCCGCCAAAGGCCTCAGACGTGGCTCATCTAACGACTACTATCCGTAGAAAGTAAAGTAAAAAGTAAAGAAAGTAACTACTGTTAGACTGGCACAGTCACCCTCTAGACAAGGTTTCCAAACAATTCTGGCGTTGAGCCCCACCTCTTCCATAGTAAAGAGTATCCTATACCTTCCATGTTTTTCCATGATCTTCAACTTGTCAAAGCACAGCTTAAGATTACGATGGGCCCGATCACATTGCAGAACCCCAAATGTTATCCGGAAGTTCCATAGCATTTAATTTCTATTTAACTATTGCTTATTCAATCCGTACCTTAAGCACGACGATGGAGTCGGCCATCTCGACCGCCATCTTGTCGAGCTTGGGCCCGATCATCTTGCAGGGCCCGCACCAGGTGGCCATGAAGTCGATCACCACCAGCTTCTCGCCCGCCTCCACCAGGCGGTCCTTCAGATCGTCCGAGTCCTTGATGTGGATCGACATGTTTTCTAGGGAGATAAAGAAAAATATTAGTAACACATGGATGCATAAGATAGCAATGGAATATATCTATCAATACCTATAATAAAACTGTAGAGAGGTCAATTCTGTACATTGAATATATACTCAAAATTAATATTGGAGGATGAATGGTGATCGATACTGTTGTCAAAAATGCAATCGGTAATTTTTTTGTCTGTCTGTTACGCTTTCACGCCAAAACTACTGAATCGATTTGTATTAAATTTGGTACACAGTTAGTCCAGAGACTGAGAAAGGACATAGGCTACTTTTCATCGCGAAATTACTGCAGGAAAGGGTACAACGCGGGTGAAACCGCGGGGCGCTGCTAGTCACTACATATTATAAAAAACTCCCCGGCCGCGTCTGTCTTTCTTTTCGCGATAAACACAAATACCACTGCACGGATTGAGACGCGGTTTTTTAAATAGATAGAGTGATTCAAGAGGAAGGTTTATATGTATAAAAATTCACGAAATTCCCACGGGAACGGGCACAACGCGGGTAAATGGAAGGTACATAAGAAAGCGCGAATAGAAAACATGAACTAGCGAGGTTAAGTTTTATCGAAAGAAACTTGGAACTTTTTTGTAAGAACTTTCGATTATTTCGGGTCATGAACACATTGAAATCTCGATCCCTATTTGCAATCTATTCAATCAATCTCCCGGAAAACTTTGGACGTAAACTTCTTTTTAATCAAACCGTAAATGATGGAACCTAATATTCAAAAAGGCTTTAATGCGTCATAAGTGCTATGACGACGACATTAGTCAATTTTTGCACACGTCATAAGGTATGACGTCACATAGGGGTCACTAGGTGTACAGTCAGCATGAACATATATTTATAAGCTATTAAGTGTTAGGTATGACGTCACATAGGGAAGTACATACTAGATGTACAGTCAGCATGTCAAAATATTTATAAGCTTTAGTCACAATGTATTTTTAAATAGTCCGTGTGATTTTCTAATATTATTAATGCAGAAGTCATGAATAAATAACCAGCTTGACTCGAGAAGAAAAACTCCTAAAAATACTTCTAATATAAAATTCTCGTGTCGCGGTATTTGTAGTAAAACTCCTCCGAAACGGCTTGACCGATTCTCATGAAATGTTGTGTGCATATCGGGTAGGTCTGAGAATCGGACATCTACTTTTCATCCCCCTAAATGTTATGGGTAGTCCACTATTTTTTTTTTTGCCAAAACAACGTTTACTTGGTCATCTAGTAACAATATATATTTTTCTGAACTATAGTATAGTACCTACTCCTACTGCTAATATAATAACATTAACTACCAGCGCCCCGCGGTTTTACCCGCGTTCCCGTTCCCGCGGGAATTTCGGGAATTTTTTTACATAAAAACCTTCCTCTTGAATCACTCTCATCATAAATTTAAGAGCAAGGCTCTTGTCGGTGAGTCCGATGCAGACTTCTCCATCTATTCCTATTCAGTGCAAGTTCCTTCACATCTCTATAAGACATGACAGACACTTTTTCTTTAATCTGACTCATGTAACTGATTCTAGGCCTTCCCCTACCTCGCTTTCCTTCAACTTTACCTTCCATGATATTATTTATGAATCTGTCATGTCGTATGAGATGTCCTATCATCTTCCCTCTCCTATTTTCTATTATCTCAAGTAGTGTTCTACTCTCTCTCACCAATTCTAATACTTCTTCATTTGTCACCCTCTCCGTCCAACTAATCCTTTCCATCCTACGCCAACACCACATCTCAAACGCTTCCAACCTCTCCCTATCCCGTTGAGTCATCGTCCACGTCTCACATTTTTTTATGTCATCACGTTTTTTTAGGGTTCCGTAGCCAAATGGCAAAAACGGAACCCTTATAGATTCGTCATGTCTGTCTGTCTGTCCGTCCGTCTGTCCGTATGTCACAGCCTTTTTTCTCCGAAACTATAAGAGCTATGTTGTTGAAACTTAGTGTGTAGATGTATTCTGTGAACCGCATTAATATTTTCACACTAAAATAGAAAAAAATAAAATTTTAGGGGGGTCTCCCATACTTAGAAATGAAAAAAATATTTTTTTTTTCATCAAACCCATACGTGTGGGGTATCTATGGATAGGTCTTCAAAAATGGTATTGAGGTTTCTAATATCATTTTTTTCTAAACTGAATAGTTTGCGCGAGAGACTCTTCCAAAGTGGTAAAATGTGTGTCCCCCCCCCTGTAACTTCTAAAATAAGAGAATGATAAAACTAAAAAAAATATATGATGTACATAACAATGTAATCTAACACCGAAAATTGGTTTGAACGAGGTCTAGTTAGTAGTTTTTTTTTTACGACATAAATCGTAAACCGCAAAAAAATACTGATTATTCATTCAATAACTCAAATGTAAATAAAAAAACATTTATTTCAAGAACTTCTTTATTATGTTACTCGCTGCTACGGAACCCTTCATGGGCGAGTCCGACTCGCACTTGGCCGCTTTTTGTAATAGGTAGAATCACTCTACCTATTACAAAAAACCGCATCAAAATCCGTTGCGAAATTTTAAAGATTTAAGCATACAGACAAACAAACAGACAAAAATAGCGACTTTGTTTTTTACTACATATGTAGTGATAACATATAAAACTAACGGTCACATGTGATAATAGGGTGTTTGTGTGAGCGTAGCGTGTTTTCGCATATCATTAAGATAACTTGACCACAAAAACATTATTCATTTAAATATCATCAGACAACTAACAGAATAACAAATAGGTACTTATTATTTGTAACCGACTGCGGGTAAAACCGCGGAGCGTTGTTAGTACATAATAATTACATACTTTGAGTACTTTAGTATGCGGCCGGCCTTGACCTGTTGTAGGTTCAAAGTGACCATAACTAAAATTTAACTTTTTAATTAACATTGGCATAACAACATTGACATTAGCTTCGTGTTTTCCCGGCATTGTAACCGTTCCCTTGAGCATTTCGGGATAAAAAAGTAGCCTCGACCGCTAGTAATAAAATATGTATTGATGAAAACTTCAAAGTATCAAGAACAAAGTAATTTATACCAAGGCCTTTTCGAATCGATTAAATGTCACTGATTATGTTATTGTTTTCCACGACTTTGCATTTAATAAATAATATAATTTAATTATTTTATACTAGTAATAGTAACAAGTAGGATTTTGTCCATTTTAAATTATCTTATCATATAAAAAATAAAATAAAATATATTACCTTAGAATATAAGTCTTAAATTAATATCACAGAGTTTAAATATATTTTTAAAGGCAAACGTATGTCGCCTTCGACGTTCAAAAACACACTGGCAGACTACAGATTGAAACTAATTTAAAATACGTTCATTCATTATGACTCACTCAATCAATATTGTGCAATAAGTTTCATGGCAAAGAGGACTTTATTTCAATAAAGATAAGATTTAAATTATAAATGTCTCGAGCTATGTTGTGTATTTCTACCTCTTTCTAGCGTATGGAAAAACATTGGGCGAGAAAAGGAGAGTAGTACAAATGACGTAATTCAACCTTGAATTATAGGGCTAGAATTTACCGCATAGTCATTCTATGAGAAACTAGATATTATGTATTATGATTATGAATAGGAATATTTAAAGCTAGCCGTGCCCCGCCATTTTACCCGCGTTGTACCCGTTCCCGTGGGAATTTCAGGATAAAAAGTAGCCTATAACCTTTTCGTTGAATGTGGCTATCCATTACAAAAATATTTTTTCAAATCGGACCAGTAGATCCTGTGATTAGCGCGTTCAAACAAACAAACTCTGCAGCATTCTAATATTTATAGATTTGTTGTGAGAAACTCTGGATTAGTAATAAAATTATTTAGGGAGATTCATAAAATAACTTGTTATACAAGTTGATAATCCTAAGATTATTACAAATGTGAAAGTTTGTCAGAATGGTTGTATGTTTGTTACTCTTTCACGCAAAAACTATTGGTCGGATTTTGATGAAACATTATGTAGCTTAGACATCAGAAAAAGACAAAATGTACTTTTAATCCCGAAATTCCCACGAGAACTGGTACAATGGGGATGAAACCGCGGGGCGGAGCTAGTTTTAATGTACAGTACATATAATTCACGGAACACATTTAATGAATTAAGAGGAAAATCAAATGATTTATTTCAATTTTAGAATGTTTTATTAATATTTAACTATGAATCACTCTAACGGAAAAACTGCATGCACTCTATTGAGCAGTACTTTTTAGGGTTCCTTACCCAAAGGGTAAAAACGGGACCCTGTTACTGAGACTTCGCTGTCCGTCCGTCCTTCCGACTGTCACCAGGCTGTATATCAAGAACGATAGCTAGACAGTTGAAATTTTCACAGATGATGTATTTCTATTGCCGCTATAACAACAAGTACTAAAAATTCATGGGCTCCCATACAATAAACGTGAATTATTGCTGTTTTATAAAGTACGGAACCCTCCGTGCGCGAGTCCGACTCGCACGTTTATTGCCAACAGATGGGTGGCGGGGGATTTGATTTCATACATACTTATGTCAGGACTAGCAGCGCCCCGCGGTTTTACCCGCGTTGTGCCCGTTCCCGTGGGAATTTCGGGATAAAATGTAGCCTATAGCCTTCCTCGATAAATAGACTATCTAACAGTGAAAGAATTATTCAAATCGGTTCAGTAGTTTCTGAGATTAGCGCGTTTAAACAAACAAACAAACAAACAAACAAACAAACAAAACAAACTCTTCAGCTTTATAATATTAGTATAGATTATTTTCGATTTTATTCCTATAAATATCCTATAGGTTCCATGAATATTTATTTAAAATGAATCATGGCTTCGTAGAACTTTCCAAATATGTATGAATAAGGTAAATGGCACAATTAGATAGTCGTTTTTATATTCCAGAAATACCGCAACAGTTATAATAATAAATCTAAGTAAAACCACAGAAAACATACAAATTAATAAAATTGAAGTGTGTTTGTATATTAAGTAATATTAAAATAACCGCTTTTTACTAAATGCATATAGATAGGTACACAAGATGCATATAGCAATTTTTTTTTTTAATGTCTGTCAGTCTCTCTGTCTGTCTGTTTGTTCCGGCTAATCATTGAAATGGCTGGACCGATTTTGACGGGACTTTTACTGGCAGATAACTGATGTAACAAGAAGTAACTTAGGCTATTTTAATTTCAGAAAATAAAATCGCGCGAAGGTGCAAAGCATGTTACACCGCGGGGCGCAGCTAGTATTACAATAAAATCTCACCCACTGAAGATAGAAGTACAATGATATCTAATCTATACTAATATTATAAAGAGGTAAAATTTGTAAGTTTGTTTGTATATTCATGCTAATCTCAAGAATTGACCTGATTTTTATAATTCTTTTTGCAATGGATAGCCACATTCAACGGGAAGGTTATAGGCTATTTTTCATCCCGAATTTCCCACGGGAACGGGCACAACACGGGTAATACCGCGGGGCGCTACAATATAAAATAGAGCTGAAGATAGAAGTACAATGATATGTAAAAAAATTACAATATAAAATAGAGACATACGTTATCAGATACCACAGATTGCTTTATTTATTTAATCAGATAGCGATAGTCAATACTTGAGTGAGGTTTCTATACAATGTAACATGGTTGTCGTATGACGTTTCCCTGAACTTTTATTACAGAAATAACCTAAATTACGTTTGGGACGTTTAGGTGGTCTAAAACTCAGCCACCAAGGTGACTATATGAAGTTACTTATGGCAAATTACATTTACAAAAGTTAATATTAACGCCTCGGTGGTGTAGTGGTATGTGCACTCGCCTGCCAAGACTGAGGTCCCGGGTTCAATTCCCAGGTCGAGCGAAAACATGTTTCCTACTTTTCAAACATGGCTCGGGTTTGAGATTACCAACCCGCATTAGGCAAGCGTGGTGATTACGCCTGAAACCTCCTCACTGTACTGATATCTTCAAGTGAGACGAGAGGCCTTTGCCCAACAGTGGGACATTACAGGCTAATACTTACTTTAATATTAACTTAGTATTACAATATTAATATGGAATATTGACATATTTTTGTGTTATTATATTATTTTTAGTAGTGCCTATCAGTCTTACATGCCTTGTACGCGTTCCTGTGAGAATTTTGGGATAAAATGTAAAATCCCATGTTTTTCATGATTTCTTGAGAGCTATTTTTCATACCTCTAAGTTGTCCATCCCTTTTCTTTAACCAACTTTAACAAAAGGAGGAGGTTCGCAATTCAGATGTTTGTAATTGTTTTAATAATAATTTATATGGCAAACCAATTTTTACCAAGTCAGCTAGTAACCTATACTACTGTTAAGTTTCATACAAATCTGTTCAACAGATTTTATGTGAAAGAGCAACAAAAACACTTACTTACAAACTTTCGCAATTATATAGTAATAGCGGGATTTAAAAGGTATATAGATATAAGAATGAAATAAAATCACTAATTCTTCAGCTGATTCGACGTTATGGGTTCACATTTTGTGACAATAAAGAAAAAAATAGAGTATGGGTAACTCTCTATGTACTGAAAATCTATGATTCCCATAGATGTAAATATGTATGCTTTAGAATTACCTACAGTAACACATTAATCTATACAACAAAACCGGTTTTTATGTACTCTGCGCTGCGAAGCGCTAACTAGGTACCTTAGAAACTAACTATAATACTAGAGACGTTACGACGTAGGTCTTTACATGAGGGAGGGAGGAAAATACTTAGATCAATATCACACAATCTGATAGAGCTACCTTCAAATGAAATAATAAAAACCACACTACAACGCCTACAAGTACTTGACAATCAACTTGTAAGCTCTTTCTAATGCGATCAACCTACCAAACACCATTAGAAACATAAAACATAACATGAAAAAATCAATTGTACAACTATCAGATTATGGCAAGGTCATCTACAAATACCGCATTAGCACACAAGATATAGCACTTGTTGTAAAGAGGAAGGTTTAACTATACCAAATAATGGCAGATATGTATGAAATACTCACGTTTTTTGGGTTAAAAATAAATAAATTCCGAACCGGCGGAACACGCGGTGACAAGCTATGCAAGGCACGAAGAAAAAGTAAGTATTAATTTAGTGATGTGGTAGATAAAACTTAGAAGTGGAGTTCTGTCAAAATTGTTTGCTTCGATCAAACACACAATGACACACCGTTTTATTAATTTATTTGGTTATAATTTAGGATATGACGTATTGAAGGTTTAAGGATGATAATTTTTATATAAATTATTTTTTTAATTTGTTCCTATAAAATTTAGGTTTAGATAATTAATAATTATATTATTATCATCAACCTGCATAAGGCAAACGTGGTGACTACGCTTAAACCTCCTCAGTGTAGTGATATCTTCGGTGATATGAGAGGTGGTCTTTGCCAAGCAGTGGGAAATCGCTAGTACCCGCTCGGTTGCCCCGGCCGCCATTTTGTTGCTAATCACTATGTCCCGTTTTGAATTGTAGTTACCGCCCCGTTGCCCCGCGCGGCTCGGGTTTCACAAAAACATTAATTGTGGCTCAATTTGTAACTAAAACACTATAAGTGTTATGTTTTTTATATTAAGTATGAATGAAGCTGTTTATTTATGTATTTTGTTTATTAGTATTCAACTACGGTGTAGAATTACGAGTCGCTGAACACAAATATAGCTCTCGAATTCAAGCGCGACTTGTGTTTAGACGATAATATCTCAAAAATTAAATCGATGACATATGGTTTTTTATTTTAAATTACAATGTTTATTTTAAATAGATTAGGATAAAACATAAAACCATACACCTGCCCATACAAAATAATGTACTTACAGCTATTTAATTCGGCGCAAAACTCGGGCGGCGCGGGCCAAAATGGCAGCCGTCGGCGTCGCTCAACTTTTTTAACATATCACTGATGCACAAATACCACTGTTAGGCTTCATGTTTTTACCATCCCGTTTGGAGATTACATTGATCTAACATATTAATCGCACTTGGTATCATAAAACAGCCAAAATATATAAAAAAAATGAGATTAAAATTAGTCACCGAGCAAAGTAAACACCAACATGTACTTCAAAATGTATATGGTTTAGAAAAGGCTAAATTTTGTGTTTAACGCTGAAACCTTTGTTTCTATGTATTAGTCACTGAATTTAACTTATTAAATAACAAAACACTACGTAAATCTAACCACCGACAGTATTAAAATTATTGAAATGAAAAGTCACAATGTCACCCGCAGCTGACGCAAACAAAACTTCGCGACATTGACAACTTCAACATATTCTTTCGTTCAATATTTAAATGCCACAGAGTAATGTTTTGCATTCATTGCATAGACAATTTTACACAGATCTTATTAGAATAGTTCGAACAAACAATTAGCAAGCAAGGACCGATGTATTTAACAAAAATACAAGACTACTTCGTCCGTGGCTACCATGTCATGTCTCAGTTGACAGGGCAATTTAAGGGCCTATAGCCTTCCTCGATAAATAGACTATCTAACAGTGAAAGAATTATTCAAATCGGTTCAGTAGTTTCTGAGATTAGCGCGTTTAAACAAACAAACAAACAAACAAACAAACAAACAAAACAAACTCTTCAGCTTTATAATATTAGTATAGATTATTTTCGATTTTATTCCTATAAATATCCTATAGGTTCCATGAATATTTATTTAAAATGAATCATGGCTTCGTAGAACTTTCCAAATATGTATGAATAAGGTAAATGGCACAATTAGATAGTCGTTTTTATATTCCAGAAATACCGCAACAGTTATAATAATAAATCTAAGTAAAACCACAGAAAACATACAAATTAATAAAATTGAAGTGTGTTTGTATATTAAGTAATATTAAAATAACCGCTTTTTACTAAATGCATATAGATAGGTACACAAGATGCATATAGCAATTTTTTTTTTTAATGTCTGTCAGTCTCTCTGTCTGTCTGTTTGTTCCGGCTAATCATTGAAATGGCTGGACCGATTTTGACGGGACTTTTACTGGCAGATAACTGATGTAACAAGAAGTAACTTAGGCTATTTTAATTTCAGAAAATAAAATCGCGCGAAGGTGCAAAGCATGTTACACCGCGGGGCGCAGCTAGTATTACAATAAAATCTCACCCACTGAAGATAGAAGTACAATGATATCTAATCTATACTAATATTATAAAGAGGTAAAATTTGTAAGTTTGTTTGTATATTCATGCTAATCTCAAGAATTGACCTGATTTTTATAATTCTTTTTGCAATGGATAGCCACATTCAACGGGAAGGTTATAGGCTATTTTTCATCCCGAATTTCCCACGGGAACGGGCACAACACGGGTAATACCGCGGGGCGCTACAATATAAAATAGAGCTGAAGATAGAAGTACAATGATATGTAAAAAAATTACAATATAAAATAGAGACATACGTTATCAGATACCACAGATTGCTTTATTTATTTAATCAGATAGCGATAGTCAATACTTGAGTGAGGTTTCTATACAATGTAACATGGTTGTCGTATGACGTTTCCCTGAACTTTTATTACAGAAATAACCTAAATTACGTTTGGGACGTTTAGGTGGTCTAAAACTCAGCCACCAAGGTGACTATATGAAGTTACTTATGGCAAATTACATTTACAAAAGTTAATATTAACGCCTCGGTGGTGTAGTGGTATGTGCACTCGCCTGCCAAGACTGAGGTCCCGGGTTCAATTCCCAGGTCGAGCGAAAACATGTTTCCTACTTTTCAAACATGGCTCGGGTTTGAGATTACCAACCCGCATTAGGCAAGCGTGGTGATTACGCCTGAAACCTCCTCACTGTACTGATATCTTCAAGTGAGACGAGAGGCCTTTGCCCAACAGTGGGACATTACAGGCTAATACTTACTTTAATATTAACTTAGTATTACAATATTAATATGGAATATTGACATATTTTTGTGTTATTATATTATTTTTAGTAGTGCCTATCAGTCTTACATGCCTTGTACGCGTTCCTGTGAGAATTTTGGGATAAAATGTAAAATCCCATGTTTTTCATGATTTCTTGAGAGCTATTTTTCATACCTCTAAGTTGTCCATCCCTTTTCTTTAACCAACTTTAACAAAAGGAGGAGGTTCGCAATTCAGATGTTTGTAATTGTTTTAATAATAATTTATATGGCAAACCAATTTTTACCAAGTCAGCTAGTAACCTATACTACTGTTAAGTTTCATACAAATCTGTTCAACAGATTTTATGTGAAAGAGCAACAAAAACACTTACTTACAAACTTTCGCAATTATATAGTAATAGCGGGATTTAAAAGGTATATAGATATAAGAATGAAATAAAATCACTAATTCTTCAGCTGATTCGACGTTATGGGTTCACATTTTGTGACAATAAAGAAAAAAATAGAGTATGGGTAACTCTCTATGTACTGAAAATCTATGATTCCCATAGATGTAAATATGTATGCTTTAGAATTACCTACAGTAACACATTAATCTATACAACAAAACCGGTTTTTATGTACTCTGCGCTGCGAAGCGCTAACTAGGTACCTTAGAAACTAACTATAATACTAGAGACGTTACGACGTAGGTCTTTACATGAGGGAGGGAGGAAAATACTTAGATCAATATCACACAATCTGATAGAGCTACCTTCAAATGAAATAATAAAAACCACACTACAACGCCTACAAGTACTTGACAATCAACTTGTAAGCTCTTTCTAATGCGATCAACCTACCAAACACCATTAGAAACATAAAACATAACATGAAAAAATCAATTGTACAACTATCAGATTATGGCAAGGTCATCTACAAATACCGCATTAGCACACAAGATATAGCACTTGTTGTAAAGAGGAAGGTTTAACTATACCAAATAATGGCAGATATGTATGAAATACTCACGTTTTTTGGGTTAAAAATAAATAAATTCCGAACCGGCGGAACACGCGGTGACAAGCTATGCAAGGCACGAAGAAAAAGTAAGTATTAATTTAGTGATGTGGTAGATAAAACTTAGAAGTGGAGTTCTGTCAAAATTGTTTGCTTCGATCAAACACACAATGACACACCGTTTTATTAATTTATTTGGTTATAATTTAGGATATGACGTATTGAAGGTTTAAGGATGATAATTTTTATATAAATTATTTTTTTAATTTGTTCCTATAAAATTTAGGTTTAGATAATTAATAATTATATTATTATCATCAACCTGCATAAGGCAAACGTGGTGACTACGCTTAAACCTCCTCAGTGTAGTGATATCTTCGGTGATATGAGAGGTGGTCTTTGCCAAGCAGTGGGAAATCGCTAGTACCCGCTCGGTTGCCCCGGCCGCCATTTTGTTGCTAATCACTATGTCCCGTTTTGAATTGTAGTTACCGCCCCGTTGCCCCGCGCGGCTCGGGTTTCACAAAAACATTAATTGTGGCTCAATTTGTAACTAAAACACTATAAGTGTTATGTTTTTTATATTAAGTATGAATGAAGCTGTTTATTTATGTATTTTGTTTATTAGTATTCAACTACGGTGTAGAATTACGAGTCGCTGAACACAAATATAGCTCTCGAATTCAAGCGCGACTTGTGTTTAGACGATAATATCTCAAAAATTAAATCGATGACATATGGTTTTTTATTTTAAATTACAATGTTTATTTTAAATAGATTAGGATAAAACATAAAACCATACACCTGCCCATACAAAATAATGTACTTACAGCTATTTAATTCGGCGCAAAACTCGGGCGGCGCGGGCCAAAATGGCAGCCGTCGGCGTCGCTCAACTTTTTTAACATATCACTGATGCACAAATACCACTGTTAGGCTTCATGTTTTTACCATCCCGTTTGGAGATTACATTGATCTAACATATTAATCGCACTTGGTATCATAAAACAGCCAAAATATATAAAAAAAATGAGATTAAAATTAGTCACCGAGCAAAGTAAACACCAACATGTACTTCAAAATGTATATGGTTTAGAAAAGGCTAAATTTTGTGTTTAACGCTGAAACCTTTGTTTCTATGTATTAGTCACTGAATTTAACTTATTAAATAACAAAACACTACGTAAATCTAACCACCGACAGTATTAAAATTATTGAAATGAAAAGTCACAATGTCACCCGCAGCTGACGCAAACAAAACTTCGCGACATTGACAACTTCAACATATTCTTTCGTTCAATATTTAAATGCCACAGAGTAATGTTTTGCATTCATTGCATAGACAATTTTACACAGATCTTATTAGAATAGTTCGAACAAACAATTAGCAAGCAAGGACCGATGTATTTAACAAAAATACAAGACTACTTCGTCCGTGGCTACCATGTCATGTCTCAGTTGACAGGGCAATTTAAGGGTATGGCTCATGTCATGTCCTAGTTGACACGGACAACCCAGCGGGTACAGGCCTTATTTTACTTTTTTACTATTTCTCTATTATAATCATCTGCAATTTGTAGGGAAATATAAAAGTCAGGAAATAATCGTGGTCACTAACTGTATCTAGTGGTTTAGATTGTTTTTATTTTATTTAAGTTGGTTTATTTAAGTAGGTACTTAGTTGGTATGTTTTTTTAATTAATAGAAAAATTGGCAAATATCAATACTATCAATAACAAAACAACCGGTTGCCGGCAGAAGTGAAAACTTAAATATTAATATCAAAGCGTCTACTCTTTTTTACCCATAAAAAAGTACACAACAAACTAAAGATGTCTTCATTTCAAAAAGTTGCTTGATTCTTGGACCAAAATGTCCTGACATTTTGAAGAAACTTTAACATAAATGATTTAGCAGTTGATTGTTCATTATCATGTTTTATTAGATCGAAATAGTCTGTTCTTGAGTAATTTTGGTCTTTGAATGTACAACCTATATAACATAGTTTGATACACTTGCAATTAATATTGCTTGCTAGTGTCACTGCTCTAGTAAGCGCAAGAATATGAATGTTAATGAATTAGATGTCGGAATGCCGTGTGTGTCAATGTTATCGATTTTAGGTTCACTCTGTGGTAAATCTTACCTTCATGGTTTCCCACAATTCTTATTCGTTCAGAAACGGCAGGGAAATGAAAATAAATCCGTTCACTCATTTTCATTTTGCGTTGAAGCTCCACAGTTGAGCTCTATCCGACAGACCGTTGTTTTGTTCCTTCGATTGAAAAAGTTTTAGTGAATTTTCCAAATAAAAACAAAGAAAACATGTCTACAAATATAACAGATATTGGCACACATAAAGTTGTAAATGTTACAAGCGGTGAGGTGAGTGTAATATACAGTTAATAGTATTGAAAGCAATTGAATTGTGTTTTTTATTTGTATTCGATCAAAGGGATTTCGCAATGCGCCGATCCGTTATTACTTTCTAATATGTTGGTACTAGCTAGTTGAGTTGAGTTTTGTATTTGTAGTCGAACTTTAGAAAACCAGTCTGCTAGCTGGACTGGAATTATAAATAAATAAATAAGTGTACTTATGTCAAAATCCAGTGCGAAATATTTGATGAGGGCTAAAAAAATAACTCATTTAAATTCGGGATTATCAGTATTTATTTCGGTGTCTAACTTGTATCGTAAAAAATAATACTAGGATACAAAGGAAAAAAAGAGGTGCTAATCTAAGGGTACCTATATATTATTTGGCTCCATACCTACCTATATTGTGGCAGTCTTACGTACCTACAAAGATCTTCCTTGAGTGACTAAGGAGCGGAGTTTTTACGGGTCACGGGTGCATCTAACAATGGCATTGAATTATTGTACCTATTTAAGTAAATGCACAATTTAAAATAAAAAACTAAAAGGTACATACCTACGTTAAGAGTGCATTGTTATACTGAATATTTAATCTATTCAATTATGTATGTAGATATGTGAAACTAACCGCGCCCCGCGGTTTCACCTGCGTTGTACCCGGGAATAGCGCGGTAATATGTATGTGCGAAAGTTTCATCCTCAGAAACTTTCGCATATACCTAATACATCGCAGGTAATACAAACAGACCCAAAAATAATGGATACCTACTTATGTACCTACCTACTCACTTCAAAGTAGGTACCTAAGTGTTTAAATTCTTGCTTAGTAATACTTATTCACAAAAAGCGTAAATTGTTTAACAGTTGTTGCACTATTATGTACAGTCATGGACTAATTAATATCAATTACTTTTATAACCGCGCGTGCGTGTCCGAGCAATGTCTATTGTGGTACAATCGGGGAATATACCTATAGGTAAATCCTACTACATAATAGGTAGGTACCTATTAAGAATGCGAAAGTTTGTGAGGATGTTTCTTACTCTTTCACGATAAAACTACTGGACGGATTTGGATGAAACTTTACAGTAATATAGGTTATACATCAGATTAACACATAGAATACATTTAATCCCGAAATTCCCACGGGAAGGAGTACAGCGCGGGTGACTCCGCGGGGCGCGGCTAGTGAAATTCTATTTTAACTCTAAAATTCTGTCCAGTGATAATATGGCGTCTTGTCCTACTTATTGCCAAATCTCAAACAATGTTACGACATACGAGTATTAATCAATAGTGCAGAAAGGGTTATCTCGTTCTAAGATGGTTTAATGGCACGAAAAAATACCTACTGTTATAGATTTTAAAAATCGTATCACTAACGCTAGTCAGTGATGCGATTTTAAAAAACTGGGTAAATTGTGCCTTTCCTGTGGGAATTTTGAGATGAAAAATATCCTATAACCTTCCCGTTGAATGTGGCTACCAATTACAAAAATAATTATTGAAATCGAAGTGGTAGCCTCTGAAATTAGCCACGACAAAGATATAAACTTTACCTCTTTATAACATTACTAGCTGACCCGGCGAACTTCGTACCGCCTTAGCGTAGCAATGATGCACTACTTTCCGAACAAACAATGCTCTTTCAATATAGTCTATGGCTGTGAATGACATTGACATTCGTTACGCGTGTTTTTTTAAATATGTAAAATTAAATGTATATTTTTCAATATTTCTGAGAGATTTTCGTAATATTTTTTTCCGTAAGAACCTTCTCCTAATAATAACAAATACAACAAAAAAAGAAGTAGTGAAATCGGTCCAGCCATTCACGCGTGATGCGACGACAATAAAAAACGGGTTTCATTTTTATATATATAGATTAGGTTTAGACAATAGATTATAGATATGTCTCAATGTCATTGGATTTTGTCTCTGGGTTAATAAAAACCCTATTTTTATCCGTTTATTGAAATCACAGACGTAATACGCGCGTGCTTCAAACGCATGTGCGATTTTAGTGTTTCGTTCCGAATGTCAAGCGATTTTCGCCAACAACTGTTGGTTGGTAGGTAATTTCCTCTGAGTGTACGTATAAAATAGAATAATCGCAGAATCTATTGTACGAATGTACTCATTCATTCATTTCGAGTAGGTTATTGGTGCGAATGTACTAACAAGTAACAAGAAGTTATGAACAAGCCTATACTTATGTTCGTAGTAGGTAGTAGGTACTTCATGCCATGTCCATTGTCCATACATAAAATGAATTCATTATTGCGTCAGTTTGTGATGCTGATGATGGAAAATTTTAATCAAGCCATAGTGTTATCTGTTTTGAAGAAGATTTTATCAATATTGGCTCAGCCGTTTTTGTGTTTTAACTGATTTAAAAAAGGAACGGATTTTTTATTTATAAAAAAGAACAGGTTTTGGCAATTTGGATAGTAGGGGTAGTTACCTCCTGTCTTGTGAGGATGTCTGGTTACATCTAAGAAAAATCTAAAAATATTTTTGTAATCGATTGGTGGGTGCTCGCAAAGGACAGGGAGGGTTGGCGATGTTTGGGGGAGACCTTTGCCCAGCAGTGGGACAATATAGGTTAATAAAAAAAAATAAAAAAAATGAATAGCCACATTCAACTGGAAGGTAATAGTCTACTTTTCGACCTGAAATTCCCACGGGAACGGGAACAACGCGGGTAAAACCGCGGGGCGGTGGTAGTACCTAGTAAACTTGTTACTGTTACAAAATAACCCGGACAATGTTTATCAAATAAATGATCGATCACATAATCCGATATAAAACGAGTGTTTTATTTTAGATAATAGGTACTTTATCATAATTTTTTTACGTAATTCTCTGGCCAAGCAGCGCTCGCAATTTTACCCGCATTGTGCCCGTTCCAGTGGGATTTACGGGATAAAATATAACCTATAACCTTCCTCTTGAATAAATATAGGTATCACTACATAGTATAAAACAAAGTCGCTTTCCGCTGCTTTAAAACTACGTAACGGATTTTGATACAGTTTTTAAAATAGATAGAGTGATTCAAGAGGAAGGTTTATATGTATAAAAATTCCCGAAATTCCCACGGGAACAGGCACAACGCAGGTGAAACTGCGGGACGCTGCTAGTAAATAATATAATATCATTTAAAAAAATCAACGGGTGATCAATGAATATTGACGTCAAAACGTCTTACGAATTTTCGATCAGGTCACGTGTCCTGACGCGAGCTTAAAATTTTTTATCGATCACAAAAAAGTGCACAACGCCGCTAAAGAAGTTTGTACTTCTAAAATCGTTTATTGTTTTTTGTAAGAACACTAAATTACGGAAGTCTATACTAATAAATAAAGAGATTAAGTTTTTAAATTGGTTTGTTTGTAAGGGCTAATCTTATGAACTACAAGTCCGATATGAATAATTATTTTTGTAATGGATAGACATTCAACGGGAAGGCATATATAGGTACTAGCAGCGCCCCGCGGTTTTACACGCTTGGTACCCATTCCCGTGGGAATTTCAAGATGAAAAGTAGCCTATATCCTTTCCGTTGAATGTGGGTATCCATTACAAAAATATTTTTTCAAATCGGACCAGTAGTCCTGCGATTAATGCGTTCAAACAAACAAACTCTGCAGCTTTAAGTATTAGTATAGGTTAGATATTGCAACCGGTATGTTCCTCAACCCGGCCGGACCCGGCCGCAACATACGTATAAAACCGGAACATAAATAATATATAAACATACCGCGTTGTGTGTTAGAGAAACCTTTAAAGTGATTTATGACAATTTTCCATATATTAATGAAAAAGAGATAAATTCAAGGTTAATCATTATTTCAAACCGGCTTATGAATAATTATTACAATACTGGTTTCTTAAGTTTAAGCGAACACTACTCATTTTGAATTGAAGCTACGTTTACGGATACAGTTCGCTTCTATTTAACTGACGACGGTTCCTGTAAAGGAGCCGAAACGTCAGACAAAAATGTATACTCATCTATACTAATATTATAAAGCTGAAGAGTTTGTTTTGTTTTGTTTGTTTGTTTGTTTGTTTGTTTGTTTGTTTGTTTGTTTGTTTGTTTGTTTGTTTGTTTGTTTGTTTAAACGCGCTAATCTCAGAAACTACTGAACCGATTTGAAAAATTCTTTTTGTAATGGATAGCCAAATTTAACGGGAAGGTTATAGGCTACTTTTCATTCCGAAATTCCCACGGGAACGGGAACAACGCGGGTAATACCGCGGGGCGCTGCTAGTGTATAATAAAAGCAAAGTGTATCCGTAAATTTAGTTTCAATTCAAAATTTTCACAACCATCAGTCCTTAACTCAAGTCTCAAAATCACAATACAGAATTGATTACCGGGTGGTACTTAAAAGGGGACCGGCCTCGCCTGGGCCCGGTTGGCAATCTGTAAGAGGTGTTCAGGCTATTTATTTTTCATCCCGAAATTCCCACAGGAACGGGCACAAAGCTAGTAAAACCACGGGGGCTGCTAGTTCTTGTAAAACTGATAATAACAAAAACCCATTGGAGAAGGCTCAGGTTATGCAGCCCATTGCTTAACATTCTCTTCGTGTTTCAGAGTGTGGAACTGAAGTCGTTCTGGGAGAACCAGGACACTGTGATCGTGTTCTTCAGGCGCTGGGGGTGCATGCTCTGCAGGCTCTGGGCCAAGGAGGTAAATTATACTAAAGAAACGTGTCCGTATCACGTTAGAACATCTGTACTTGCCCGTGCTTCGGAGGGCACGTTAAGCCGTTCGGTCCCGGTTACTTCCTACGGATCATAGTCGTTACTTGAGCCATGTCAGGAACTTTGCGGCTCAATAACTCTGACACCAGGATTGGTCTGGTTGACCATCCACTATACAAACTAACACTACACAAAATAACTAACCTTTAAAATATTCCTAAAAAACCACGAGTAAAAAAAACTAGTAACCATAAGTAACTAGTCTAATAACATTTATCTAAAACGAATCTAAATCCATTTTCCCTGTATATTTTTTAGTTGAGTGAAATAGTGCCAGTGCTCAAGAGGAATAATATCAAGCTGGTGGGGATCGGAGTCGAGGAGATCGGCTCCAAGGAGTTCCTCAAGGGGAAATACTTCGACGGCGGTCAGTACTTACACACCAACTTACCTATATCCTACTAATATTATAAACTAGCAGCGCCCCGCGGTTTTACCCGCGTTGTGCCCGTTCCCGTGGGAATTTCGGGAAAACCTTCCTCTTGAATCACCTTACCTATTACAAAAAACCGCATCAAAATCCGTTGCGTAATTTTAAAGATTTAAGCATACAGACAAACAGACGCGACTTTGTTTTATATTATGTAGTGATGCGAAAGTTTATGAGGATATGTACTTATGTTTGTTACTAATTCACGAAAAAACTACAGACGGATTTGGATGAAACTTTACAGTAATATAGGTTATACATCAGAATAACACATGAGATACATTTTATCCCGAAATTCCCACGAGAACTACTACGCGGGTAACACTAGTGGTTCATAAGAGAAGATCTTCGTATCTCTTACGGTTTTAGTCTTGTCCCATTCTGACCGATTTAAAAAATTATCCTGTCTTTGCCGGATACTCTAAAAGAAATGTATGTACTCTACTTACGAGACTAAATGTGAACTAATGTGGTCCATTTCCTATCCGGCACCGATTCCTTCTGAAGAGGAAAAAGATAGTGATTACTTCCCAATCTTACATCATCCCTTGTCCCTAATTGAAGAAGTTGTCTATGCTTGAACAATCAGTCTTGATTAGTAGTTTTAATTTTAACTCTCGTAAAAATGGGATATAGGATTTCTTATATTAATTGTTGAGGATTCTTAGAACCTTACGAAACTAAATTTTAATAACATGACGGTAAGAATTTGATAATATTATACTTACATTGACCATTTACGTTCTCTAATCTACTTCGACATAAGGTTGGCTGAATGAAATGAATGAATGAATGACCATTTCTTGTTTATATTTTCAGATGATCTGTACTACGTGGAGAACATAAACACATATCACTCGTTAGGATTCAACAGATTCAACGTGGTCTCAATAATCGCGTCCCTGTTCTGGAAACAGACCAGAACAGCCATCCTTAAAGGAAGGACCATGGGTGAGTTTGATTATGGTCCTATTCTGAACTTAAGAATATCAAATGATGTCAAATAAAAGGTACATAAAGGACGATTAATATTGTTTATGGTTTGACACAATGAGAAAGAAATGAAGATAAGATTTAGAGAGAGAAAGAAAAGAGCCACATCTGAATCTATCTATCTTCTATATCTACCTATACATATTATACAAATATTGACCGATTTTAATGATTTTTTATTTTGTTTATCTTGGTCAGGAATAGCATAATAAGTAATACAATTCCCGAAATTCCCTCGGGAACGGGTGCGCTGTGTGTGAAACCGCATGGCACAGTTAGTAGATTTAAAAAAGTAGGAAACTTAAAAAGTAAAAGCCATATAAAATCAGTAATGTGAAAACAGGCCTAACAACGGATATTGTGGGCGACGGACTACAAAATGGCGGCGCGTTTGTTGTCAAAAATGGCGGGAAAGTCGCGATGGAATTTATTCAAACCGGACCAGCAGATAACATGTCCAATACGGATATATTAAAGGTTATTATAAAGTAGTTTTTAATTAGAATTTGTTGTTATCTCGCGTAGACTTAGGAGGCGATTTGAAAGGGGATTGGGTGCAAGTCGGCGGCGCCATTTTGGTGAAAAAAGGCGGGAGTTTGATCCACCATTTTGTGCAGAAAGAAGCGGGCCAGCATATGCCTAATGAGGAGATTTTGAAGGTAATCAAATATTATATTATTCTGTGACTAAACAAGTTAAGAATTTGCGCTGCTGACAATACATTGAAGCATGTAAAACTACACTATTCTGCCCGAGAATGTAAATAAATATTATTTCTATACTCATTTTAAAAGGAGGAAGATTATATCCTGCTTTACAAATGCGCGTGAGCCCTCTAAATCTGTGAAAATATCGTAAGCGCGATCTACAAAATGATCACACTACGCCATCTATCGGATCGCGGCTAGAACCACCGCGCGGAATACCTAGTAACTTCATATGGCCGGTTTTCCAAACAATGACAATTTCTTTGAAGTAGAAAAATTGCGGAATGCGGCGAAGGGCGGAATGAAATCATTATGTGATCAATATAATGATCGACACAATAGGCCTTATTATTATAACAGTTTAGCTATCGCATCGTTTGTCACTTTCTGACATACGCCATTTTCCGAAGAGCAAAAGAGACAAAACACAGTGTAACATTATTTTACTTACACCGTCTTACTACTGTTGTTGTCACTTTATTGACAGCTCTCTATGTTGATTTATTAATTAAGTTTGAAGGTTTCCAAAATAAACATTATTCCATTGATAATTTATTTTACATATTTTTCAGAACTTCGGTTTGGAAAAGGAATATAACCCAGAGATAATGGCCAACAAGAATAGAGAAGAAATTCAATGCTCGGTACGGTTTTTTTTCTTTTTACGTGCCTTTCTAATACTGTTAGGCGTGGAGCCAGATATCGATAGGATTTGGTTAAGAGGGCTAACTAAGCTCATTTACCCCTTCTTATTTTAGGAGTGGGGGGGTCCTAAGGGTGTTATTAAATTACATCTATTGGCTGGCTCCCTTCGCTAGGGAGCCCCTTTCGCCTGGCCCCTTTCCCGCGGGAATGTCGCGATAAAAAGTAGTAGTCCTTTCTCAGGCTCTGGACTAACTGTGTACCAAACATTCAAATCGTTTCAATAGTTTTGGCGTAAAAGCGTAACAGACAGACAGAGTTACTTTCGCATTTATAATATTAGTTAGGATTTTGGCTTTTTACTCGACTCTAAAAAGTAGATACTCTTGACCTTCAGCTCTTAACCTTGAGTAGATCCTTTCTATAATTATAACACTGTAGTTAGCCTCAAATCATGCAACTGGCCAAAACCTTCCCATTTCCAGACAGAAGCGAGCCCCTAAAACCTGGAGTGACACATTCAAACAGCACGCCATTGGACCCATACATTCACTTTGGACAGAGCGACGATGCAAGCAAACTAGAGTCTAGATAACAAAGAAATATTTATATTACTCACCCGACTGCGGCAGCGGAAATATGGGTTGTGCGTTTTGCTGACATGTCTGAGAAAATGAGAGTGTTGTGTTTAGTTCTTGACTTAAAGACAGTATTTGACGGGAAGACAACTTTACCTATTTGAGTTAGCAAAAGGAGGATTGTGTACACACCCGACTGTCTCAGAAAAATGAGGGTTGTGTATTTGCTGACCTGAGTAAGAAAATGAGGGTAGTGTGTTATTAAACCTGACTGCGCCAGCGAAAAGAGGGTTATGTGTTTCCTGTGCTTTTTTATGAGTTTTTATACTTATTTTAGATATAATATAATTATATTCCTCGCTGTACTAATAACTTCGGTGAGTGTGTGAAGACGTTATTATAGGTGCTTATAGAGTACAACTAGAAAAGTTGCAAGACACGGGAAAAAACAGAAAATATTACATTTTAGATGTTATCAATATCATCCAAGGCATTTTACCAGCAACTTTTCTGACAGTACCTATAATATCTCATCGTGTCTCTAAAAAGGCATTCCTTTGTCCTGTAAAGATATTACAGGACTATTACACCTATATTGTAATATTAAGTAGTTGGTATTTTGATTTTGGCCTTATATTATAATGCTACGAGAAAATTTAAGAAATTTTGTAGGGGGCCCCTTTCGGCTGGCAGCCCCCTTAACTAGGCAACTACTAAATAATTAAATATTTATTATTATATATGTTTAATAAAGCACTGAACCTTATTTATTCGCCTCGCCATAACTCAAAAACGGCTGAATCGATTTCGATAATTTTAGTATCGAAATATATGTGAAAATCTTGCTAGAGCTAAGTTGCTCGCCAAGACAAAGGTATTGTCTTCGGTTTCTCTTTTCTAATATTAACTCTCTCTCTCGCTCTTTCTTTCTTTCTTTATGAAGAGAAGAGATGAAAGGTGAAGATATTTTATCTATGGCGTGCATCTTTGCCCTTTATTTAGGGGTGGTTTTTTAAATATATTACGTACTTGACTTATATTATTATATTGTACCAGTAATATGAATATTTCAATGGTTAAAACGCTAGACTCTAGAATTAAAAATTGACACGTAGAAGACTGCAAAGATGTTGTTAAAAAGATATCTAAAAAATGTGTTTAATTGTGAAATGTTACGAAAAACGTTTGATTGGAAATGGTAAAATATATTGTAAAGGGGTTTTTAAGTGTATAATTTTGTGTTTTAATTAATTGTCACGAATCTATACTATTTGAAATAAATATGAAGATTATTTCCGTTTAAAACAAAATGCTCGCGCGCACTAACGCCATCTATTGGTCGCGGGTGGAACTGCCGTGGATCAAACAACTTCATTTTCAGTAGTTAATAACATTGCTATGATAAAAATTTAAGGCGATATATATAGGATATTTTTTGCCTAAAATAGGACTTCCAAAAAAATAGCTCAAAAATGTATTCGAAAAGCTTTATTACTTACGTCCTTTAATAAGATTTTACAATATATGTTTTATATTTCTAATATTAATTATGTAATCTTTAATAAAATATGTAATTTTATTATAACTATAGATTTTGTAAAGAAATTATCATATTTTTTTAATAAAGTTGTTTATGGTTTTGAAGCATTTTTTTTATTTTAAGACCATGTTTACGACATCGATTTATTTACCAATGAGAATATTTTCTATCTATACTTACTAATATTATAAAGAGGTAAATTTTTTAAGTTTGTTTGTTTGTATGTTCGGGGTAATCTCAGGAATTATCAGTCTGAATTGAATAATTCTTTTTGTGATAGATAGCCACATTCAATGGAAAGGTTATAGGCTATTTTTCATTCCGAAATTCCCACGGGAACAAGTACAACGCGGGTAAAACCGCGGGGCGCTACTAGTAGAAAATAAAAATGGCGATGGGCTAAGAAATCTATAGCCATAGTCAGTTTATAACTATATACTAATATTACAAAGAGGATTTTTTTCGGACTTATCTCAGGAAATATCGGTCCGATTTGAATAACTCTTTTTGTATTGGGTAGCTACGTTCAAGAGGAAGGACATAGGCTATGTTTTATCCCGAAATTCCTACGGGCACGGGCACATCGCGGGTAAAACCGCGGGGCGCTGATAGTACTAAATAAACTGGAAGTGCCCGTAATGAGAGAAGAAAACATCAATTTGTGAACGGAAACTTATGAATAGACCACTTGGTTCAGTTATTCCTGACAATACCGCTCAATGACTGGTTACGAAGACTTCTTGCAGTCAAACTTATTGGATTTTGACCTTTGGAACAACACGACAAGCTTTTTAAGGTTCTGAACCCGAAGGGTAAAAACGGGACCCTATTACTGAGACTTCGCTGTCCGTCCGTCCATCTGTCACCAGGCTGTATCGCAAGAACGGTGATAGCTAATCAGTTGAAATTTTCACAGATGATGTATTTCTATTGCCGCTACAACAAATACTAAATATAAAATAAAACAAACTTCGCTGAAACTTCGCTGTCCGTCCGTCCGTCTGTCACCAGGCTGTATCGCAAGAACGGTGATAGATAAACAGTTGAAAATTTCACAGATGACGTATTTCTATTGCCGCTATAACAACAAATACTAAAAATAAAATAAAACAAATGTTCAAGGGGGGCTCCCATACAATAAACGTGATTTTTTACCGTTTTTAAAGTACGGAACCCTTCGCGCGACTCACTCGGCCGGGTTTTTCAAATATTCGCTACTCTTGTTGGTATAGTAGCTTTATCAAACGAGTGCCTCAGAAGCCCTGACTACCACAACGTATGTCACAGAAGGCGACAAAACACGTATGTTTGTCGCTCTTTCACGAAAAAACTACTGGACGGTTTTGGATGAAACTTTACAGTAATATAGGTTATACATCAGAATAACACATGGGATACATTTAATCCCGAAATCCCCGCGGGACCGGGTACAACGAAGGTAACACCGCGGGGCGCGGTTAGTATAGAATAAGCGGTTAATGAATCTAAAATTATTGGTAAGCATATATTATTTTGATTACTCATTCATTAACATATTAATTAACAGATCATAATTATCATGTTTATCGTATAACTTTGAATGTAATAATAAAAAGATAATGAAGTACTTAAATACATTAACTACCAGTGAAATGGATTGATAATTAAAATCACAGTAGTGATAACTTTTATTTCAAATTGAATAGTTTTGTGGGATCTATTATCACTAATTGTTTTAAAACGTTAGCGTGCAAAGCAATCAATGTATTTTATTATAATTCTTAATCAATTTCATTAAAAAAAAAACCTCGGTGGCCTATTGGTATGACCACTCGCCTGCCAAGACTGAGGTCCCGGGTCGAGCGAAAACATGTTTCCTACTTTTCAAACATGGCTAATGGCATTTGGCAAGCGTGGTGATTACGCCTAATCCTCCTCGCTGTACTGATATCTTCAGTGAGATGAGAGGCCTTTGCCCAGGAGTGGGGATTTCAGGCTATACTTTTACTACTCTTATTAAAGGAGCTTAGTGTACACACCAATCCAAGTCGACTAATGAATTAATTGAGTCTTAACCATTTTGGCATTGTTCGAGTCTCAAATGTACTTAAATCTAACTATATACTCTGCCACTACTGGAATAATAAACCTGACGTGTAAAGATATTTCAAACAAAGATTTCAAAATAAAAGAGGTTCTTAATCAATCTATGTGTTATAACCATTTTTTTGTTGTTTTAACGGCTTATCTCAGAAACTGCCAATTGGATTTGAATAATTATTTTTGTAATTGATAGCCATATCGGGAAGGTTATAGTATAGGCCATTTTTGATCCCGAAATTCTCACGGCACAACGCAGGCAAAACCCTGGTGCGCTGCTTGTGTGTTATATACAGGGTGGCTCATTCAAATCGGTCAGTAGGGGAAAGTCTGAAACTATAAGACATACGAAGATTTGTTCTTAGGAACCATGTCACCGATTTTGATAAAAAGAATAACTGCATTCATACAATTGAAAAAAAAGTGTACCCAGCTGGGGAATCGAACCCGGTTGTTTGAAAAAAAAAAACTTAGTTTTTCTGTTTAAATAACGATTGTGTAGGTCTTAAGCAGCAAATGTCTCTATGAAACACGATGTCTAAAATGAATAAAATGCATTGTTTTTACATACTTTAATTTATCATAGTAGGTGTTCAATACAATATTCAACACGTTTAGGTACGATCTTACTATGGCATTTTGTATCTTGATGTGGTGAATTTGCGTTAAAATGGACTCTATGGCTGCTTTTAGGTCTTCAACGGTGTCATAGCTTGTTTTGTACACTTCATCCTTAACGTAACCCCACAAGAAATAGTCTAGAGGAGTGAAATCGGGCGACCTCGCGGGCCATTTGATAGGGCCCGCGGTGTAAGACGGTGGTCACTTCGAACATCTACTATGATAAATTAAACTATGTAAAAACAATGCATTTTATTCAATTTAGACATCGTCTTTCATAGAGACATTTGCTGCTTAAGACCTACACAATCGTTATTTAAACAGAAACACTGTAATTTTTTTTTTCAAAACTACCGGGTTCGATTCCCCAGCTGGGTACACTTTTTTTTCAAATGTATGAATGCAGTTATTCTTTTTATCAAAATCGGTGACATGGTTCCTAAGAACAAATCTTCGTATGTCTTATAGTTTCAGACTTTCCCCTACTGACCGATTTGAATGAGCCACCCTGTATAACTCTATCATTAACAAATATAACAAAATAATAACATAACATTTCATAGACATTAACCTCAGCAGCCATTAAAAAAAAAGAACGGAACGAAATATTTCTGTCACTTTATTTTTTAAATTATGCCAAGTCACGCAACGATCCGAGGTATACAGCCATCAAACTATTCTTTGATACACCTTCCGGGGTCATATCAATTTAGGTTTGAGTATTTTCGTTGTAAGAGCGATACGGATCGGCAGCTTTTAATTAAAGCTGCTTCTTGTGAAAAGTATTGACGGATGGTTGTTTAATTGTTTTATTTGCTTTAACAACGTACTCTATTTTATCTTTATTATTTCATAGTGTTCTACTACTCTTTCGAAGCAGCAAAGCACTAGTTGTTTCGCGCACTTTTATGCTTATCACAGACCAGGAAAAAAATACTTATATACCGACTTGAAGGGAAGGGTGCGTTTGCATTGAAGCGGAGCAGGGCTATGCGGAGCTCAACTGACCAATCACAACGCATTACGAAAAGATTTTGACAATGTCGATGCGTTGTTTGACAATCACAATCAAGCTCCGCACCACTCCGCACCGCTCTGCACTGCTAAAGTAAGGGATCGCGATTTGCCGAGTTTAGAAGCTGCGAGATCAATAGAACGACAGCGAGAGCGGGTACGAGTTTGACTCCGTGACGCTTGCGTGTAAACTAGCACAATCTAAACTAATAGACCAGTGCCGATAACTTTTAAAACAAAAAATAAGAATAGTAGGATGAAACCCATTAGAAAAGGAGGGGAATATTATAAAAATGAAAGGAAAAATAAATTACGGGCGATCTGAGGTCGGGAAGGGGGAAGGGGGTGGGTTTTTAGGGGTAAAAATGGTTTATCTCGATTTCCGGAAAAACCACAAGTCCTACGGAAACAAGTCAAATGGCAAAGTTGTAGGTAATAAAATGATCTACAACTCTTGTATTGACAATTTGTTCACATAACCTCAAAATATATGTGAAAAATTCAAAAAACCACGTTTTTGGTTTTTTACGTTTATCTTCCTCAAAAATATTTTTTTTTCAACGAAATTTGGTGAAAACTTTCCTTATTATGTCCCTAATACACTGTAATTTATTTGATTAAAAATATTTATTTTTTCACCTTATTTTGAATTAATATCTTAAAAACACCCTTATTTTCAATCGAAAATTCACCCGTCAAAATATCAGCTTTTTTCAAAAAGTTGGTATGTTTTCTGTTCCTTGAAATCTCTACTTTCCGATGGTGAAAAAATATTATAATGTTACTATAGTAAATCTTCTCAGAAAATGCAAAAAACTCGAATACGATAATTTTTTTTTAAAGTTGATTTATTTAATGCTAATTACATTTATGTCATAGAAAATCTCCTTATATATAAATATAAATGTAAATCGTACTATTAAATGTAGATATAGTCCAGTCATTATAGTAAGTTCACCTCGGAATTCGAGATACCCAGCTGTAATCTGTAAATACTTGTATATTGACACCCTAAAAGTTGTATCATAACCTACATAATATGGTAGGGTGTACGCAACTATTAAATTTCAAGGTCAAAGGTCACAAAAATCGGTTTTTGCTTTTTTGTAAATATCTCAACGGTTCACCGTATGAAAAATAAAATTTTAACAAAATTTGTAGAGAATTTTGTATTCTACAATATTGACAATAAGTACATTAGCAAAAAACCCATAGGAAATGAGATATTTACAAAATAGCGCAAAAACTGATTTTTGTGACCTTTGACCTTGAAATTAAATAGTTGCGTACACCCTACCATTATGTAGGTTATGAGACAACTTTTAGTGTGTCAATATACAAGTATTTACAGACTTACAGCTGGGTATTTCGAATTCCGAGGTGAACTTACTATAATGACTGGACTATATCTACATTTAATAGAACGATTTACATTTATATTCATATATTATGAGATTTTCTATGATATAAATGTAATTAGCATTAAATAAATCAACTTAAAAAAAAAATTATCGTATTCGAGTTTTTTGCATTTTCTGGGAAGATTTACTATAGTAACATATTTATTTATTTTTACCATCGGAAAGTAAAGATTTCAAGGAACAGAAAACATACCAACTTTTTGAAAAAAGCTGATATTTTGACGGGTGAATTTTCGATTGAAAATAAGGGTGTTTTTAAGATATTAATTCAAAATAAGGTGAAAAAATAAATATTTTTAATCAAATAAATTACACTGTATTTGGGACATAATAAGGAAAGTTTTCACCAAATTTTGTAGAAAAAAAAATATTTTTGAGTAAGATAAACGTAAAAAACCAAAAACGTGGTTTTTTGGATTTTTCACATATATTTTGGGGTTATGCGAACAAATTGTCAATACAAGAGTTGTAGATCATTTTATTACCTACAACTTTGCCATTTGACTTGTTTCTGTAGGACTTGTGGTTTTTCCGGAAATCAAGATAAACCATTTTTACCCCTAAAAACCCACCCCCTTCCCCCTTCCCGACCTCAGATCGCCCGTAATTTATTTTTCCTTTCATTTTTATAATATTCCCCTCCTTTTCTAATGGGTTTCATCCTACTATTATGATTTTTTGTTTTTAATTATTTTTAAAGGCTTCTACCCCGGTCTATAACGCCTAAGGATGGATATATTTTCATAAAGTAATTACAAGAAGGTGGAGCTAAATTAAATGAAATTAGTAATAACTCATAATTAACATTTCCCAAAGCTGATTCGAGTACAATAAATAACGTTCGTTAGTCGCGTTGCACAACCATCGATATGTTGTTAGATAAACAATCGGTCCAATTAGTCGAATTCAACCGAATGAATGAAATGAATGAACGAAATTTGTTGTATAGGATTTCTCTCTATTCTTTAAAAAAAGTTTTTATTGGCTATTAATATGTTTTTATTTAACAAGATATCTATTTGTCGGTAAATCCTGGTCTATTGGTTCGTGGCCTGCTTTATTTTGGCCTCGGGACTAAAAAACGCTTGATTATTAATTAAATATAAATAATTTATACTTGTAAAGTATGTATTAGCCTGTAATGTCCCACTGTTGGGCAAAGGCCTCTCGTCTCACTGAAGATATCAATACAGTGAGGAGGTTTCAGGCGTAATCACCACGCTTGCCTAATGCGGGTTGGTGATCTCAAACCCGAGCCATGTTTGAAAAGTAGGAAACATGTTTTTCGCTCGACCTGGGAATTGAACCCGGGACTTCAGTCTTGGCAGGCGAGTGCACATACCACTAGACCACCGAGGCGATTGAGTAATTTTGTTTATCTACACTAATGTTGTAATATTCTACTTAAGTTTCCAATACTTGACTTGTATAATATCCACATCGATATCGTAAAATCTCATTATAACATCGCGCCCTGCGCGGCGCGCGCCCTGCGGCCCTGCGCGCGCAGCTGCGCTCTCATTGGTTAGATTTTAATGGCGCCAAGTTCACAGTGAATGACGTGACAGTGACAATACACGTACGCGTGTATTTAATGTTTCGCAAAGAGTTTTGTTTTTAAAATTTTGTTTGATTAATTGCATTAGTGAAGATAAAGTAGTGTATGCAACTGCATATAACACGGGTATTAAAACACTCGTTACTATTATGAAACTCGCTGCGCTCGTTTCATAAACTCACACTCGTGTTTTAATACCCTTCTTTATATGACAGTTGCATAAACTACTATTAATATATTTTATTATACTAATTAATTACTGTCTGCTGTGCCCTGCGGTTTCACCCGCATTTATTACACCACTGCATAACCATTCCCTGGGTTACAACAAACATTTCAAAACCAAAATCAGCTAAATCGGCCTATATTTTTATATGTATGTATATTTAATTATTAAAATATTAATTAAAGTTATTTTTCTACGTATCCCAAAATTTTATACGTACTTGCACAATATCAAAACATTAGTTACCGTTGATCAAATAAAATAACCTACACTTTTTATGAATACATAACCGTAAAAAACACGGAATAAATAAACACAATAAAACTATTAACAATAAATTAGTTAAAACGAATAACGATGAATAGAATAACATAACATATAATCAAGGTGACAAATGAAATGAAAAGGCAAGATGGCGTCGTTAAACTGTCACGAGGTGTAATATTAGAAAATATATGTTTTTTGTGTTATATTTGTAATGTATATGTACATATTTGTGTTTGTCTTTTTTTAGGTCTAAATCTGCTTGGATTATTCATACTACCGATTAATCCAACATTCACCGAACAACAATCCCCATCTTGTTTACGCCAAACGAGCATACTGACACTGGCGGAATTGCGACGTAATGTCAGCAGAAGCCATCAAACAAAAATTGAATTGAATTGAAACTATTATCTGTTGACAATAATTGATATTAACTTATTCTAACTTACTATAAAAGCTTAAAGTTATGTTATAAGTAGGAACTATTATTTAATCTATGATATACTTACCTAGTTCATTTTGTTGTAGTTCGAAGGTTTTGTGAGATATACGAGCAGCGCCCCGTGGTTTTACCCGCGTTGTAACCGTTCCTGTGGAAATTTCGGAACGAAAATTAGTCTATAACCTTTCCGTTGAATATAGCTACTCAATGCAAAAAGAATCATTTGAATCGGACAGGTATTTCAAAAGAACAAACATACAAGTTCCACTATGAACGTTTTATATTATGTAGGTATACGCGACCACGCGCAATAGAAATAATTATTAAAATTATACTCTAGATTAGTTAAAGAGGTAAGCAATATGTTTCTTCCTTTTCTTGTAGGTAGGTTAAGTACTTCTCTGATAGTTGTGATTCTAGGATACTGGTATAAGTTTAAGCGAACACTACTCATTTTGAATTTAATCTACGATGCTGTCTATACTCATAACACGTCAGTCTTCTGTGACCACGGTTCCTCTAAAGGAGCCGAAACGTCAGATAAAAATGTAAAATATAAAGCGAGTGTATTCGTAAACGTACCTAGTTGCAATTCAATTTGTTTCTAGGAATTAATATATATAAAGGGATTTTTAGGGATTATTTCTTTGTACCCATTATAGATTGCGATGTTAATAACAGTCACTGCATGCAACATGCGGTGACCGCAACAGAATGAACAATACAGTTGAATTCGACTGCATTCGGTGAGTGACAGCAACTGTCTCATAATAAGTGATCACTTAATTTGCTGTCACCTAATTAGGTGACAGCAGTCGAATAATGGGAGGACGATTTTTGACCACCGAAGTACCTAGGTTGAAAAAAGTTCGGCGACTCCCAGTCCAAGATATTTCTCACTCAGATCCAAAACAATTTGAGTCTGAGTAATAGATATTTCATCCAGGAGGTTGGTACAGTGTCATACAATTAATTGAATTGATGCAGTAAAGTTTGACACACAATGAGAGATGTTTAATGATTATTGTGATTTGTTTTATTTCCTTTTCTCTGTTTATCAAACTGCATGATAAATATCCGGGGTTACTATGATATTGTTTTAAAAATAATAATACACTGTACACTGTACTCTATCTTTCTAATAACTTTTACGTAACCTTTTTACTTTTTAACCTATAGTAAGTAAAGTTTAAACGTCCTATAACTAAAGTACTGTTTTAAAATCTTTTGTCTCCTTTTCTCTTTATAAAATTGATTAAGTTGGAAAGGGACCAACCATTTTGATAACTTAAATGATTTTAATAAGAGTTTATGAATAAAGTCCTATATCTTTTAAATGCCTACTTTTACCTACTACTGCTTCTTTACATACATGTAGTAATATTATAAAACAGTGCCTGCCACATTTATCTCTTTCTACGATTTTGTTAAACTCAAAAACTATAGTACAAATGCAAAACAAACCCTGTCTGATTGTCTTTTGTATTCAAGTTCAGGTTTACTAGTTTTTCAAAAACTTTACTGGCAACTTAGACATTTTCAAAATTATTAATAAAATAGTACATTCATTTCAAATCATACAATTGTTTTGTTGAACGCAGTACATAAACCTGGAAGGTAAACAAGATAATTATCACAGAATTATTATGATAATATTATTATTATGTTGACTAATATCCCTCATTGTATCACCGTCTTAACATCAAATGGTCAGATCTAGTTGGTCGAGCGCAGGGCGCAAGCGCGTGTGATGACAGTATTCCCGCGTGTTCCCGCCACCTTGACGTGCGTTCTGTTATACGGAATAATAAGTGATTTGTATAAAAAGTTACGCAGTAAATTAAAAAAAGTTCTTTAAAAATGAGTTCATTTGTTTTTAAAGGATATCTTTGAGGTTCTATTTATTTAAAAAAGAAGTTAAAGTAATATTTGTATTTTAATTCCCATTACTAGTCGCGCTCCGTGGGTTTATTCGTGTTACTGAATGATTTATATAAAACATCAAATTCGTAAGGAAGTCAGTATTTTTAAACTATTATTATTTCCGTTAATTGCTGGTAAGTAAAATCACTCTCTTAGATAAATTTAACTTCTAAAATTAAAGAAAACTCTTTTAGCTTTTTTGATCAGTCTAAGCTCAAAAAAGTTTAAATAAAAGCAAGTAATTACTAAACGGTGACTCAACGAAGCATAATTCCTAATCAGGGGATCAGAGTGTGAAACGGGACGCATCCACCGTGTCGCGCGAAAAATGGCGTTGTTTTGACTTCCGGTCAAATAAGTTACAAATATTTTGGAACAATATCTGGCCGGCCGGAGAAGGGTAATAAAATGGCCAGTAATAGTCATTTTCATAACTTTGACACTTTAATTTTGTCAAAATAAGTTAATTTAATTTGTTGCAATACCATACACTACTGTGTATATTTTTTTATATCATGCCGGGTTTTAAATGTAAAATAAAACATTATTTGATATTTTGATATATTTACCAGTAACTGTCCACTTCAGATAAGTCTAAGTTTAATCATAAGGGTTACTTAATTAAGTTTAATCCCTATATGTTTTTAATTTACCAATAGGCATTATAAGGTATTTTCACGCAACTTTGGTTGTTTTAAAATTAATGTACTTAATATATTCAAGCTGTTTTAAGTAAGAATGGTGACCACCCGAAATAAATGTATATTATAACATATTTTTACAAAAATTATAATTAATTACATTATATTCTAGACGAAGCTTAGGTTTTCCATTCCGCCACGGGGTCATCTACGAGTAAAACCGCGGAGCGATACTAGTTTCTAATATTTTTTTTACCAATAAATGAACTATTTCAATAATCACTTCATCCTCAGTTGTAATATTAAAACAGGAACACTTAAAAAAGGTCAAAATATATAAAAATGGCTATCAAACATCTGTGCTTGCTGACTATTATCAGTGTGACGACTCGCATCTCCAGTGAAAGACCTTTCAAAAGTGTCCCAGTGTTGGTCAAATCGTACGAAAATGACACAGTGTTGCTGCCCTGCGCCTTGGATGATACAGGTAAAGTATTTTTATCATTTATTTTTTACCCGCGTTGTATCCGTTCCCGCGGGAATTTGGGGATAAAAGTAGCCAAAGTTACTCCTTGTTACATCAGTTATCTGCCAGTGAAAGTCCCGTCAAAATCGGTCCAGCCATTTCAAAGATTAGCCGGAACAAACAGACAGACATATTTTCAAAAATATGATGTTTTGGTATTATGTATCGTGTATAGGTACTTATGCACTTAGTAAAAAGCGGTTATTTTAACATAAGTATCAGACACTTCAATTTTATTTGTTTGTATAGATTTATTAAGACAAGTGAGAGACGAGAGTTATTCAAGAGGGAAGTTTGTGACTCCTTTTCAAGTCAAAATTCCCACAGGAACAGGTACAACGCGGGTAAAAGTCCGGGGCACTGCTAGTGAGGTATAAAAGTTGGTAAAAAAGTGTCTTAAAATTTGTTAAAAATGACAAACAAAACCGTGAAACTACTTTACCATACTAAATAAATTAATAAATCTTATTGTATTAGACCGAATGTAATCTGACAACGCATCTATCATTTAAAGAGAGAATCATTTTATTAGTGCAGCCGTCAAACGCTTTTAGGCGTCCATTTTGAATAGAGATCACTTTAACATTAGTTTATGGTCGGACTTGATGGCTCATTTGAATAATGAGGTGAAGTTCGAACTAGCTTAATGGGTGTTGGGTTCCGTACATTATTTTTTGTAGTACTGACCTAACCTGACCAATCCTGGTGTCAGAGTTATTGAGCCGCCAAAGGCCTCTGACATGGCTCATGTAACGACTACGTAGAAAGTAACCGGGACCGTTCGCTAATGATTACTTACGTTTACTTCAAATTCTTAACGAAAAGGTTTTCAAAGTGACCCTGCGGACCCCTAAAACCCACGCTTTATTATAACAACATTATAAACATAATGTTTCCAATTTGTTCAACTCTCTATAAATATTTAAATGTGTCGATAACCGTTTCATTAATATCAGTTTATGATCCAGTACTGGGCCCTTTGCCCATAATTAGGGCATTTACCCTAATATACGAACTACTACTTAATAGCTACAGTACTTGACAAAAAATATGGTGTTACCAGCGTTGTACCCGTTCCCGCGGGAATTTCGGGATAAAATGTATCCCATGTGTTATTCTGAAGTATCAACTATATTACTGTAAAGTTTTATTCAATGCGTCGAGTAGTTTTTTCGTGAAAGAGTAACAAACATACATACATCCATCCGCACAAACTTTCGCATTTATAATATTAGTACGATGTACGATAGGATAGGACTAGTTTACCGTCCTCCAAAGATGGGTAAATGTTTCGGTCACGTACTGTACATTAATATAGAACTACCCACGTATTTTGAAAGCCTTAATGATAACGGTAGCAACATTTAATATGATTTTTATAGTCATATTTTGACTGGCAATGTGTTAACATGATTATGATAATTAAAGCGAGGTACTTATTTTGATTTTGATAATTATTAAGATCACTGTTAAGTATCAAATAGATTGGATACTTTAGGGGAGCCGTGGTGCAGACCGGCGGTGACGACTAGCGATTCTGGGTGTATTTAAATAGGGTTCCGTATCCAGGGTGAGTCGCATTCAGAGTCCTCCAATAAATAGACCCTTAACCAATCGACGAAATGCTAGTCTTTTTTTATATGACTAGCAGCGCCCCTCGGTTTTACCCGAGTTGTACCCGTTCCCGTGGGAATTTCAGGATGAAAAGTAGCCTGTAATCTTCCCGTTGAATGTGGCTATCCATTACAAAAATATTTTTTCAGTACACCAGTAGTTCCTTAGATTAGCGCGTTCAAACAAACTCTGCAGCTTTATAATTAGGTAGGTGTTCCGCGCGTATCGTAAGCGAGATCTACATTTTGTAGATCACGCTTAGGTACGATATTTACACAGATTTTGTGGGGTCGGGCGTTTCACTTAAGGTAAAATTGATTTTTTATTTAATTTATTATAATTTTTTATTTATGTTTATTTTTTATTTTGTGTCAGGGTACAAAAGATTATAGATACGGTACAATTGGGTACATTCGGGGTACAATCGAATGGTACTAATTAAATTATAATATCGCAAACTCAGTTTTCAACTTCACATAGGTCGCGCATGCTCGTACTTTTATTAAAAACGGAAAAATTTCCTCTATTACTTATTTTTAATCAAATAAGTAGTAAGTTTTATGTTAAAATCAAGTTCAGAAATATATTTTGTTTTAGTACCTATCTAATTTAATTTGTTTATGTGATAGTAATATTTTTGACTCTAATAAAACAAAATTAAAAATATTCCTTGTAAGGTTAGATAATGGTCAAATTAGTTAAATTAACAATTCCTAATATAGACAGACATATTAGATGTCAAACTTTAATTAATATTATTTAAATTGGCGGCCATGTTTGGTATAAAATAAGGTTTTATTAATGAAAATACAATTTGATTTGCCTTTAAATTGACACGTGGGCGAAAGAGTAACGATGTAAACTTGTAATTGGTGTAACTAAATTAGTTGATACCACTTTAATACTTATTTGCCCACGTTTCGTAAATACGGTATTTATGGGAGGTAGGTACAACCTGTGACAGATCTAGGAGGGGGGGTCTAGTGCCCAATCTCCCCCAAAGACATCTTAATCCTACCTTGAAACATGCTTCTCTTTAGTAGCAACATTTTGAATGTGGCTATAATTGTTCAATTATTCATCGGATAGGTATGTATTAGTATCTGAAATTAGCGCGTTTAAACAAAAAAACCTGAAAATTAAACTTCAGCTTTATTATATACTAGCAGCGCCCCGCGGTTTTACCCGCGTTGTACCGGTTGCCGTGGGAATTTCGGGATGAAAAATAGCCTATAACCTTCCCGTTGAATGTGGCTATCTATTACAAAAAGAATTATTTAAATCGGACTTATAATTCCTGACATTACATCGAACATACAAACAAACAAACAAACTTACAAATTTTACCTCTTTATAATATTAGTATAGACTAATAGATATGGCCTCTTAAAAGAGAGTAGGGCCTAACTGTACTCTGATAAAATGGAACGTCAAAGTGAGGAACTCAGAGAAAAAGAGATAAAGAAATACTAATTTTTAAAAAAGTTCAAAATATTTTTATTTTTTAGAGTTTGATAGTGTCAATCGAAGTTTTTCATCTATCTTACAGTAAGATTTAAAAAAATTTGTTCCAACTACCTACTAAGTTTTTTAAAATGTTCCCACCAAAATTTCATTGAATTAAACATTATTTTAAAAAATGCTTGTTAAAATTACAAATAAACAATTATTAGGTACAAACAGACCGAAGTACAATAGTAATGGTACAATAGCGACGTGGTATTGTGTCGGACACGTACTGACGGTATGAAAGATCTGTTTTATTAGTAGAGATTAGGCAGTTTACGACGATCTACGAAATATGGACGAGGCATTTTAGTACACTCTATTTTTTCACCAACCCGCATTAGGCAAGTGTGGTGATTACGCCTATTCCTTTTATTGTACACTAGCAGCGCCCCGCGGTTTTATCCGCGTTGTACCCGTTCCCGTAGGAATTTCGGGATGAAAAATAGCCTATAACCTTCCCGTTGAATGTGGCTATCTATTACAAAAAGAATTATTCAAATCGGTTCAGTAGTTTCTGAGATTAGCGCGTTTAAACAAACAAACAAACAAACAAACAAACAAACAAAACAAAACAAACTCTTCAGCTTTATAATATTAGTATAGATCATCAGTGAGATGAAAGTCCTTTGCCCAGCAGTGGGACATTAAAGACTCTCTAATTTATTAACTTACCTTGGAATTCGCAGGCTGTTGACTTTTAAACCAGTTCAATTTCCATGTTGGAAGGTATATAGTAATGACAAAATGAATTACACACGCATAACTAAACAAAGTAAGCAAATAAGCCTTAGCCAAACCTTGTCTTACGTCTAACTCCGATACCGTAAGTGTACGACTTTTGAAAAGCCTTTTCTGGTCTGTTAATTTATAATCTTATTTCTTTTAGATTGGCACAAAATGTGGTTAAATGTCGTCAATTTTCCAGCCGAAGACGATTGCTTCTGAAGAGGAAAAAGATTTAGAGATAATAATGAAATAAAATTACTAAACCTTTTTCCTTGGTCCACATTTTGTGCCAACTGCCAATCAAAAAGAAATAGAGTATAGATATAAATTCGCGAATACTTAAAAGCTGATATTTGATCAGCTTTTAAGTATAATCATCATAAGGTCATCCTTTTTTTATAAACACCTTCCAAAATTGTATGCACTTGATTAAATGGAGCTGGTCTATTTAAGTGAGAATTCGGGCTTTAGTAAATGAAGAGGTCGGACATTGTGGTCCTGTCTAAAATAGCCGCGTTATCAACTACCGCATCCAAATACAGCATCTTCATGCCTCCTTGTAGCGGAAGAAGCCAGGATTGTATCTTTGTGTTCCAATTGATGGTATTGAGCCAAGGGGCTGGAGATTTATTGCTTCAGCCAATAATATAACGTGTGAGGAGCTGTTTTAAGAATGGAGCTGAGTATCAGAATATAAAAATAAAGTCAAATGTTAACAATATGTAGTTAAGACTTTAGAAAGTAGATTTGATAAACTAAATTTCATAATGAGAGTGTTCGCTCTAGGATAAGAAACCAGTATTGTCAAAAATATTGTTTGATTGATACTAGTAACTCGTACTAAGTAACTCGTACTAGTAACTCGTACTAGTAACTCGTACTAAGTAACTAGTACTAGTAACTCGTACTAAGTAACTCGCACTAAGTAACTCGTACTAGTAACTCGTACTAGTAACTCGTACTAGTCGTACTAGTACTCGCACAACGCTCGTCCAAATCGTTCCACTTCGTTGGACATAACACATTTTTCTCCAAACCTATGGTATGTTATTTTACTATTCAATTGATACATACGCTAACGACATTATTAAGGGAACTTGCGTACGAAGAAGAGTTGAGCTGTTTAGTTCCTCAACAGTAACCTCTGTCGTACGTAAGTTCCCAAACTATGTAATACCATTTTGGTACAAATAGCAAGACATAACAAGCCCCACTCAAGAAACCATTCCTTTCTCAGAGGCAAAGTACCGCGTCCGCTGGCACAAGGACGACACCCTCCTCGGCGACAGCGCCGACCCGTCGACGCTGCTGCCGCCGCGGCACCGCATGCATGCCAACTACAGCCTGCAAGTGTCGGCACTGCAGCCGACAGACACAGCCGACTACACTTGTGAGGTTAGTACATACGTAGTTAGTAGGAACTAGCAGCGCCCCGCGGTTTTACCCGCGTGGCGCTTGTTCCCATGGGAATTTCGGGAATTTATTATTATAAACCTTCCTCTAGAATCATTCTATCTATTTAAAAAACTGCATCAAGATCTGTTGCGTAGTTTTAAAGATCTAAGCATACTAGGGACAGACTGAGACAGACAGCGGAAAGCGACTTTGTTTTATACTATGTAATGATGATAATACTAGAGCAGTGCTCCGCGGTTGCCCCCGCGTTGTGTCCGTTCCCGTGGGAATTTTGGGATGAAACATATCTATAACCTTGCACCACACTTGTCTAATGCGGGTTGGTGATCTCAAACACAAACCATGTTTGAACCTGATTCACCAATCACACCGCAGTGACATTGTCAAAATCTTTTCGTAATGCGTTGTGATCCGTTGTATCTCAAGAACGGTGATAGCTAGACAGTTGAAATTTTCCCAGATAATGTATTTCTATTGCCGCTATAACAACAAATAATAAACATTAAATAAAACAAATATTCCCATACAACAAACGTGATTTTCGGCCGTTTTTTAAAGTACGGTACCCACCGTGTGCGGGTCCGACTCGCACTTGACCGGTTTTTAAATTATAAAGGAGATACAGATATCTTTAGCCATAAACAAATGGAGGAGTATCGTTAAACAATGGCGGATGACACAGGGGCTACAATTAGAGCCGGTTACAGCGTCACTACTCTTAACTGATCTCTAATTTACTCCACACCATCGTAGGGATGGGACGTTGGAATAGAATTTTATATATTTTAAAATTAGACAAACAATAAACATTGATTGCTCTTAAAAAATTCCCTGATTTTTTCGTTTTATTCCTTTTTAGCTGATATTTTTTTTAATTTTCACTGGCAATTTGTTTTTTAAATTTCGATTTACTTAGCTCGTCAGTTTTATTCGCTCTGTAAAACAGGGCAAAAAATTGGAAAGCGAGCGCGATTTTTTTTAGATTTTCCATAAACGGAAATTAACGGGATGTGAAGTCGGTGAGAAACCTGAAAACTTAATCTAAAATCAGGGCTGCAGGCAATTGTCCCCCTGGATCCACGTCTGGCTAAAACTTTAATAATGTTGTATTATTAGGCTTATTTTCCTCTACACGGAAAAGGAATCAAAAAGACCAAAACATCAGTACAGCTTCCACAGAGCCAACTTCAATTAAAACCTACCTATAATCGGAGTATTTTGGAAATCTATCGAACAAACAAATATATTTGAAAATAAAATCATTAATTATTGCTTCAACCTGACACACATAAATCTAACAAAAAAATATACTTACACTATATAACCCCTTTTGAAGTTCGTTATAAATAGTGCGTTACGATATTTTCTAAACTTCTTGCCTTCGTTGTCCCAACACTAGGCGCTGTAAACGGCTGGATGTAAGAATGTCCAATTATGCAATTAGTCAATTTGTACAAACTCTTTTGTGTGACGGACCGTGTGTTTAACTTTGTTATCTTTTACTCTATATTTATGGTTTCCTATAACGGTAGTCTTGTATTTATAGAAAAACGTTGTGTAAAGAAAAACAAAGAAATACTAAATACAAAGTAATAAATCCACATTTTATAGTTTAACTTTAATGATATTTTAATACAAATGATAACTTTAATAACTTTCCAAAATATTAAATCACAATGAAATGCCATGTTAAACGGATATGGGCAGTTAATGGCGGTCAATAATTAAGTATTAATTGGACCACCCACAATGTCCATTGGAACCTACCGTGTTTCCGGTCTTGCTAACTTGAAATTATAACTATTTTAGTGAACTAGCAACGCCCTACGGTTTTACCCACGTTGTGACCGTCCACGTGGGAATTTCGGGATGAAAAAGTAGCCTATAACCTTCCCGTTGAATGTGGCTATCCGTTAAAAAAAGTGTTTCAAATCGAATTGGTAGTTTCTGAGATTTGCCCGTACAAACAAACAAACGAACAAACGCTTTATATTAATTGATGATGCTAATTGATGACGTCAAAGTCGAGGCATTTTTATAAAACTAATCAGACAATGTTTGAGTAGTCATTTACCATTTAATCGCCTCTAGGATATGGTAAGACAGTACACACTGCTGTCGCCACTTCAAGGACAGATTACGACGCGCACCATAATGCACACTGGTCCAAATTACCCGTTCCTTTATCGAACCAGGATCAACTAAACTCGGTTTGTAAATTTGATCTAAATGATGACCTTAGTTTACCTCGTGAAGTAGGATTAAGTTCATTGATCGAGTTCAGTTGTAACAGTATTGGGGCTAAGACAATGTACAATTACTAACAAAAGTATGTTTCGAAGAGCGAAGGGCGGTCGTGAGCTAAAACCTAAAATCTTCGACACGGTTGGCCAGTAACAGTAACCTACTCGAACTTATTACAAACAATCTAAACATGTCCTATTTATAGTTAACAAAAAATGAGAGGTGTCAAGGGACACCCGGATGGAACGAAGTTCAATGCGAAATAGAAAGACTGAAACGAAAATATCTGGCTTGATTTCTATAAGAGAGAGAGAGAGAGAGACAGACATGCCTGTCTTTCTCTGTCTGTCTTTCTCTTTCTCTGTCTGTCTCTCTCTAACGCAAAAAGTGTCGTTACAACTTTTCATCTTAATTGTTTCCGTTTAGCCCCTTTCGCAACGCGCGATAAGGAACTTCGTTCCAAAATATATTTTCTCCCTGCAATACCCTAAGATCAGACAGGCAGGTGATCCAAGCGCAGACACACATAGTGCGGTTGCGGGCCGTGTGACACCTTTCATACAAATACAAGGAATACAACGTCACGCGGCCCGCATCCGGCCCGCACACGCACGATGTGTGTCTTGTGCTTAACCTCGGAGTCAGCTTGTTTTTCCTATTTACCCAGGTGATATTTTAAATTATTTTTCCTTCTTTTCGCAGATTATTCGTCCTGACCCGTGGGGTCCTATAAAACAAGTCCATACAATTGAAGTTCAAAGTAAGATACTATTCTTTTATTTATATTACTCTTAAAAGTTTTAATTTAGTTTCACCTGTTTTAACATCGGGTTAGGACAGATGAAGATCACGGAAACGGTCACTGCAAGTTTGTTTGCCCTGCCCGCATCGCTAAACGGTTTCCCTGCCCGGACAGCTAACCGATTGCCCTGACCGACAATGTTGTTCACACATAATGCGGGCAGCGTTCACTTTGACCTGACCGCTGACCGCAGATCGCACCCAGTGTGGCAAATCCTTAAGAGTGAAAATCATTTACTCGTAAACCTGGGTAGTCCATATATAGCATTATTATAGGAAAAAAACCGGCCAAGTGTTCATACATCCATCCTTACAAACTTTCGCATTTATAATATTAGTTTATTTATTGTCGTTCATTGCAGAAGCCCCCTCAATAACGACGGTTCCTGAAGACGGCTTCCTGGAGGTGAAAAAGGGAGAGTACGTGGACATCGGCTGCGAAGTCTCCGGGACCCCACAGCCCATCGTCACGTGGAAGAAGAACGTAAGTAGGACCATGGAGTCATATTGTACTAAATTAACACTATATATTTATAACTCAACTAGCTGCGCCCCGCGGTTTTACCCGAGTTGTGCCTGTTCCCGTGAGAATTTCAGGATGAAAAATAGCCTATAACCTTCCTGTTGAATGTGGCTATCTGTTACAAAAAGAATTATTCAAATCGGACTGGTATTTCCCGAGATGATACGATGATCATACGATCATACGATGCCACGCATCCATACTTGAATGGGATGAGTAGCCGATAGTGACATTTCTATCTGAGTGCTACTGTGCTTCAGAGGGTACGTCAAAATTGTCGGTCCCGATTGTTTCAATCGTTAGACCATGTTAGAAAAATGTTCGTCCGCTAAAACCCTTACGTCTATTTTAGATATTTAATGAATGATTTTGACACTTAATGTATAAAAAAAGTTAATTAGTTAATCGTCGATTTAATGGACGTTTCGAAGTGCGGCAGTTAGACTACACCTTCCCCAATTTCACCGTTATACTGAACTCGATCAATTCAACTTAATCAGAATTACACGAGTCAAACTGAGATCAAAGTTTTAATACTGCGTCACTTAAAACCGAGTTCAGTTGATCGTGGATCGAGATAGAAACAGTGAATTTGGACCTTGGTCTCATTTACAAAATACCTATTAATTTCATAGGGTGAAACGATGGCCCTCCTCGAGCATCGGTCGCGGATTCGATTCCGCGCCGAGCACCGCGCGCTAGGCGGGTCATACGAGTGTATAGCACACAATGGCGTGGGAGACCCCGTGTCGGGGTATATTAATGTTATAATTTATGGTAAGTTGTTATATTAATGAGATTTTTTTTTTGACACACTTTATTTTCTAAACACGCCAGTAGTGTCCACTGTACATATGGTAAAAATATTTTTTATAAAATACCGTTTTTTGTTGTTAATTTTACAACGACTTTTTGTTACCTCCAAGAAAATATAGAAAAAAAAATTGTTAATTTTATTATATTACGATTTCTACATGCAGACTTTTCTACATGACAGTAGTGTCCAATACCGGACAAGACCTAAATTAAAAAAATAAAATTTTTCATTAATTGTCTAGACGCGCCCGTCGTGTCGACGCCGTGCAGCTTCGTGCACACGGGCATCGGGCTGCGCGCGTCGCTCGCCGCCGTGGTGGAGTTCGCGGCGCCGCCCGCGCGCACCGAGTGGTACCGCGACGGGCGCGCGCTCGCCACCGACGACAGGCACGTTCATATCACATGACCCGCCAGGAGTGTCCACTTCACTTTCATATCTTTTTTTTATTTAACCTGTTGTGTCCCACTGCTGGGCAAAGGTCTACCCCAATTCTTTCCACCTGGATCTATCTTTTGCCACTTCCTTCCACTCCTTGTCGAAGTCCTCCGGTTCCTTCCGCCACCTCGTGGGGGTCTACCGCGAGGTGTCCGAACATTCTGGGACTCCCATTCTGTGGAGATCCTAGCCCATCATTAAGTTCATAATTATCAACATCTGTCTTATAACTTCCAGAGTGGTGAAAATAGTGCAGGATAAAGTACATCACTTGATATTCCGCTCTGTGCGGAAATCCGACTTCGGGAACTACACGTTCAGAGCGGAAAACAAACTGGGAATGGCGGATGTCTCGTTCAAACTTACTGGTGAGTATTCTTAGAATTCTTACTGTACTGATATCTTCGGTGAGATGAGAGGTCTTTGCCAGCAGTGGGATATTACAGGCATTCATCATTACTTTATGTTGATGTATTTTTTTATAGATCCAAAAACAATTTATTATATAAAGAAAAAAAGTCTTTTTAGCCAAATTCAAATCAAACAAAGAGAAGAACTATTCTCTGCGCAAGGACTTAACTTTTTTAGGCCTCGTAAAGAAGAACATCTGCGGTTAATTTTTGCCATCAGTTTTTGTAGTAAACGCTTATTTACGAATCAATTAATTAATTGGATAACAGTCTAGAATTTAATTTATAAATGGGACTTTAATAATCTACCAATTGAAGTTGTATTTACAACCACATAATACCTATTTAGTGTCTTGTAATAATGGTCTGATAGGAATTTTATAGTTTTTCAACCAAATTACTAATTGAGCTGAACTAAAGCCAAGACACACATAGTGCGGTTGCGGGCCGGATGCGGGTCGCGTGACGTTGTATTCCTTGAATATCGTGACATAGGTGACCTTTCAAATGACATAGGTGACCTTTCAAATGACAAGGGTGACCTTTCAAATGACATAGGTGACCTTTCAAATGACATAGGTGACCTTTCAAATGACAAGGGTGACCTTTCAAATGACATAGGTGACCTTTCAAATGACATAGGTGACCTTTCAAATGACATAGGTGACCTTTCAAATGACATAGGTGACCTTTCAAATGACATAGGTGACCTTTCAAATGACATAGGTGACCTTTCAAATGACATAGGTGACCTTTCAAATGACATAGGTCTGTCACTGTTGAACATTTCGCCCAGGCTCCACAGCACTTTTAGCGCTTATTCTTCGGTGGTCGAAAAACACCGAGTTGGCCGTCGATTTCGATATAACTGTCAATGGGTCTCTCTTTTGATTGGAATTGACTCTCAAGTTGAACATTATTGATTCCGTATCAGTATTAGGTATCGGCAATATTTTATTACGACGTCACCTTTGTGCGTACAGATTGGACGTCATAATAAAAAATGTTAGAAATTGTGTATTCAATCCGAATATAGTAGGTATTTTTTATTTTTGGCCAGCACTTTAATTTCTTGGTCCAAAAACGTATGAAACGTGAATGATGTCCTTAACTTCTCGGTCCAGGGGTTCCTAACGTGGCGTCCTTCAAGGTGAACCCTACCCTGAACAACGCTTCCTCCACCAGCTTCACTTTGCTGTGGGAGGTGGACTCATACTCCACCATCATTGGTAAGAACCATTAATCCTATCCTACTAGTTATAAATGGAAAAGGGTTAACGTTAATATTATAAATGCGAAAGTTTGTGAGGATGTATGTATGTTTGATACTCTTTTACGAAAAAACTACTCGATAGATTTGGATGAAACTTTACAGTAATATAGGTTATACATCAGAATAACGTATGGGATACATTTTATCCCGAAATTCCCGCGGGAACTGGTACCCCGCGGGGCGCGGCTTGTATATAATACTTCTCCATGTAATACATTATGTCCGATATGATTGCTCCGTACAGAGTACAACCTGTGGCTGCGTCCGTACTACGGGCGCGCGGTGGACCCGCCCGCGCCCACCGAGCCGCCCGCCCACCACTGGAGCAAGATCGTGGTGCCCGGAGACTCCTCTGACGGTCAGTGGGACATCTTCTTCTTCTTCATCGAGTGGATGGTCACCCTGACCAATCCTGGTGTCAGAGTTATTGAGCCGCCAAAGGCCTCTGACATGGCTAATGTAACGACTACTGTCCGTAGGAAGTAACCGGGACCGACGGCTTAACGTGCCCTCCGAAGCACGGAATCATCTTACTTTTCGGGCAATCAGGTGATTCAGTCTGCAATGCCCTAACCAAACTGAGGGCACTCTCACAAAGAGGTTTTTGTGAGACATTGTCCCCACCGGGAATCGACCCCGGAACCTCCGGATCGTGAGCCGGGCGCTCAAACCACAAGACCACGGAGGCTGTTAATATAATGTGCAAAAGTTTTAAAGACCTTCATATTAACGCAGTCATAACGAGTGAAACATAAATTACATTTCGATATATTAAAGTAAAGCTGTTGAATAAGTATTTAAATTAGATATTATTGTTTCCAGGACCCATCCACAGCGCAATATATATAGTGAGAGGACTCACCCCATCTACAGTGTATGAGGCCATCGTCACCTCCAGGAATAGGTAGGTTTCAGTTTTATACGACAAAGGGAGGTTTCTCCAACAGTGGGCAACACGTCTTTCCTGTCAGATCCCACAACTATAAGCTATGGGAATAAAATATTTTTTCCTGTTTGATCCCATAGGATTCAACAGTAAGGAAGATATTACATGAAAATGAAAATATCTTATTTTTTTAGGTTTGGCTGGAGCAAGCCGTCAGCTGTTCTACATTTTGCTACTGAGCCTGGAAGTAAGAAACATTTTTTATCTACACTAATATTATAAAGAGGAAAACTTTGTTTGTTTGTAATGAATAGGCTCAAAAACTACTGGACCGTTTTAAAAAAATCTTTCACCATTCAAAAGCTACATTATCCACGAGTAACATAGGCTATTTTTCATCCCGAAATTCCCACAGGAATGGACACAACGCGGGTAAAACCGCGGGGCGCTGCTAGTCATAAATACATTTCATGTCAAAGGAAGCATTTGATCTCTGAGTACGGGCATTAATCTACGTATTTATATTTTGTACTAGCGGCGCCCCGCGGTTTTACCCGCGCTGTGCCCGTTCCCGTGGGAATTTCGGGATAAAAAAATAGCCTATAACCTTCCCGTTGAATGTAGTTATCCATTACAAAAAGAATTATTCAAATCGGTTCAGTAGTTTCTGAGATTAGCGCGTTTAAACAAACAAACAAACAAACAAACAAAACAAACTCTTCAGCTTTATAATATTAGTATAGATTGAAACTACGTTTACGGATAAACTTCGCTTTTACTTTACATTTTTATCTGATGTTTCGGCCCCTTTACAACACCGTGGTCACAGAAGACCCCTGTCACCGGGTCTTCTCTGGCCACTATTTTCATTAACGCCTCGGTGGTCTAGTGGTATGTGCACTTGCCTGCCAAGACTGAGGTCCCGGGTTCAATTCCCAGGTCGAGCGAAAAACATGTTTCCTACTTTTCAAACATGGCTCGGGCTTGAGATCACAAACCCGCTTTAGGCAAGCGTGGTGATTACGCCTGAAACCTCCTCACTGTACTGATATCTTCAGTGAGACGAGAGGCCTTTGCCCAACAGTGGGACATTACAGGCTAATACTAATACTACTACAAGAAAAAAATGGCATGTAACCCGCAGCGGGTCGCCGGCCCTCCACCGCCGGCTACGCGGACATCTCGCCCATCCTCGAGGACTTCAACGTGGTCCCGCTCAACGACTCGCTCGCGCAGGTGGCCATACGCGCCGATCTGTCAAGCGGAAAAACGCGGGAAACGCCATTTTGTCCCGCCATCTTGGTTTTTTGTCTCATCTGTTTTATTTTTAGTTGATTTTTATTGTGATTGATTATGTTTTTAATGGGTAGGTAAGGGTTATACGAACGATGGCGAATATCATATAGTTTATTAATAAATAACATTAAATATAAGTAATGTGCTAGTAATATTTTAAGAAGTTTTAGCCAGTCGCTGTCTCGGCACCCATAAAGCCCGGTTTCCACTGCGAGCGGAACGGACCCATTAATGACTCCGTTTGGCAGCCATTACGTGTTTTTGTTAAGACTGAGGTGTTACGGAGTCATTAATGAGCCCGCTCCGCTTGCAGTGGAAACCGGGCTTTAGGATTAAATTATTATTATGTATGAATAATTAAGTATATTTTTGTATGTATTTATGATCGATTTTGGATTCTGAAATAAATGACTTCAACGTTCCTTCCAAATAAAAATAAGTTAGATGTAAGTTCAGTAAATTTTGTAAATACACCCCAAAAAAATGAACCGTTTTTAATATTCTATACTCTAGTATCGTTAGGGGTACCTTGTCCATTTTGTGTCCATGCGCTGAAAGTCAATTCAAGTAAAATCACATGCAATTGACTCTCAATTCGTTCGCCATACAATAGTTTGAAACTAGTGATTATGGATAGTTGAATCCTACTAATATTATAAATGCGAAAGTTTGCGAGGATGTATGTATGTTTGTTACTCTTTCACGAAAAAACTACTGAACGGATTTGGATGAAACTTTACTGTAATATAGGTTATACATCAGGATAACACATGGGATACATTTTATCCCGAAATTCCCGCGGGAACGGGTACTACGCGGAACATCAAACAATAACAGAATAACTGAAATTTTTTAAGGAGTAATTTAAACAACGAAATGAATTATTTACGATTATTTATTCATATTATTTTAAATATACATACATATCTTTTAAACAACCGTTCGTTTTTACGACCACGCTGCATCGTAGTAAATAAATATCTTGTGATCATAGCATAATACATCGTTTTACTCGGCCTAACAACACTGATAATCTTTTTAATTTCTATAATATTCATTTATTTTACTACAGTAAATATTCTCTTCATATTACTAGCCGTTTCGAAATAAAACCCAATGTTGTTGTTTAACTTGTAAACAGTTAAAATTTTACACTTATTTACTATTAAAACATTTAATACATTGACTTAATTACACAATCATATTTATTTTTAAAATACGGAGTGTGGGGAACCCTACACTATCCAAATATATTAAAAACCACTTACATACATCACACATTCATATCCCAGTAACATAACAATTATAACACAAATTACTAAATAAATAAATTGTACCATAATGTAAACAAACAATAATTCGGTAAGCAAACCCGCGCGATATGCGTTGTTCCGCAAAGCTGCAAAGCTTGCATTTTAAGTTAGTGTGGAATGTCAAGCGAGGCGCAGGCGCATCGCGCGCGGGGAGTCGATCACAGCGTATGCTACGAAAGACACGTTCAACTCGCTGCCCCGCGAACTCGCTTTGCCCACGCGTGGACTGTTACTTTTTACTCTAATTAATTGTGTTAGATAATGTACTGTATTGTGCCGTGTTCTAAAATAGTGTGTGTTGTGAATAATAAACTTGGATAAATTATATTTATGGTTTAATTCCACCACATTACCACGCAACACTCCTATAACTGGTGACCCCGAGAACAACAGATAAGAAGGTGCAATGAGTACAGAGGAATCGTCAGAAGACGGCGGCGCTTCGGCACCATCCACTGCACGTAAGCGAGGAGCACGTGTCCCAGCTGCACTGCCCGAATTATTCAAAGTTGGCGTGCGAGTACCACCTTTTTGGCCGGAGGAGCCTGAAATCTGGTTTGCTCAAATTGAAGGACAGTTTGCTTTGTCTAACATAACTTCCGACACCACAAAGTTTTACTACGTAACAAGTAACCTCGAACTTCAATATTCTAAAGAAGTGAAGGATATTATAGCTTCACCGCCCGCGGCGAACAAGTATGAAAAATTGAAGGAGGAATTAATAAAGCGCCTGTCCGCCTCCCGCGAACGCAAGATCCAGCAGTTACTTATGCATGAGGAGCTGGGAAATAGGAAGCCCTCACAGTTCCTACGGCACCTGCAAAGCCTGGCCGGTTCATCTGTGCCTGATGACTTCATAAGAAGCATTTGGTGTAGTCGTCTCCCCAGCAACCTTCAAGCGCTCATTGCCTCACAACCTGCGAGCAACCTCGAAGCCTCCGCTGACCTGGCTGACAGAGTTCACGATATCGTGTCACCCAACTTCCAGGTCGCTGCAACATCTTCGACCACTCTTGTTCCTGGTTCTATGCAATCGATGGCCAATGAAATCGCTGAGCTGAAGGAAGCTGTCAAGAACTTGTCTATGAAGCTCAATCATCAGTCCAGGCCACGTGATCGTTCCGGTGGACACAACAACCAGCGTAGGCGTTCCAGGTCCCGCTCTCAATCCACCTATCGACGGTATCCTTTGTGTTGGTACCACCATCGCCACGGCGCCAACGCAACGAAATGCGTCAAGCCGTGTGACTACGAGAAGTCGGTAAACTCCAAGGGCGGTCGGTAATGGCGACTGACGACTGCCCTGTTCCATCTGGTCGTCTCTTCATCACCGACCGCATATCGAAGATCCCGTTTCTCGTGGACACTGGAAGCGACGTGTGTGTTTTCCCTCGGTCGGCGCTTCGGGAACGAAGAGTGAAGACCAGCTACGAGTTGACTGCAGCCAACGGAAGCGTAATTAGTACTTTCGGGTCAATTCAGTTAAACTTAGATTTAGGTCTTAGGCGTAACTTCCCGTGGAATTTTATTGTAGCCGATGTAACGAAAGCTATTATCGGGGTAGATTTTCTAAACCACTACAATCTTACTGTAGATATTCGTAACAAACGTTTAGGTCGCATAGTAGATAGCCTTACATCATTGTCATCTAATGCTTACCACGCTAACGCATCTGACACATGTTCTGTCAAGGTTCCATCTGGCGATACCTTGTTTCATAAAATTCTTGCTGACTTCCCCGACATAACTAAACCGGCTGGCACACATCAGGCACACAAGCATAACACTGTACACCACATACGCACCACTCCAGGTCCCCCTGTCTCATCTTCTCCCCGCAGGTTAGCTCCAGACAAGCTCAAAGTGGCGAAGCAGGAATTCGACGCTATGTTAAGCGATGGTACGGCGCGTCCGTCTGAAAGCCCATGGTCTTCCCCGCTGCATTTAGCCCCCAAAAAAGATAGTGGCTGGCGTCCATGCGGAGACTACAGATTGCTCAACGCACGCACCATACCAGACAGGTACCCCATTAAACACATCCACGACTTTGCTCAGAGCATTGCTGGATGTACAATATTCTCAACAATAGACCTGGTAAAAGCTTTTAATCAGATTCCTGTATTTGAGGACGATATCCAGAAGACAGCCATCACAACACCATTCGGTCTCTTCGAATTTTTGTATATGACATTCGGATTACGTAACGCTGGGCAGACTTTTCAGAGGTTCGTTGACGAATTGACTCGCAATTTAGACTTTTGCTACGCTTTTGTTGACGATTTTTTAGTCTTCAGCCGATCGGTCGCCGAGCACGAAAGCCATCTGAGACAGCTGTTCCAGAGGATGCAGGAGTATGGCATCGTCATCAACACATCCAAATGCGTCTTTGGAGCCTCAGAGGTTACATTTTTAGGCTATCACATTTCAGCTGCTGGTACCAAGCCTCTGGAATCCAAGGTCCAGGCTATCAAGGAGTTTCCCATTCCTAAAACTGTACGCCAGTTAAGGCGATTCTTAGGGATGCTCAATTTTTATAGACGGTTCATTCCCGACGCCGCCAAAATCCAAGCACCCCTCAACGCATTACTGGCTGGTTCAGTAAAGCCTTCCGATCCAGTTGCCCTTTCAGGTGAAGCTCTGGAAGCATTTGAACAGGCTAAGGAAGGCCTAAGCAATGCCGCCTTGCTGGCACATCCTAACTGTAACGCTGCATTAGCCTTAGTTACCGACGCTAGTGATGTGGCGTTAGGCGCCGTTTTGCAGCAATATAATGATGGCGTATGGGAGCCTTTGGCATTCTTTTCGCGCAAACTCAGTCCGTCTCAACAAAAGTACTCGCCCTATGACCGCGAACTTCTGGCAATTTACGAGGGAATCAAATACTTTAAACACATGTTGGAGGCCAGAGACTTCACGGTGTACACCGATCATAAGCCTTTATGTTTCGCCTTCAGCGATCGAAAGAAAAATTGTTCTCCCCGTCAATTCAGGCATCTGGACTATATATCGCAGTTCACCAGCGATATCCGACATATATCCGGTAAAGAAAATGTAGTCGCGGACACGTTGTCTAGGGTTGAGGAACTCCAGAGCCCAGTCGACCTTGAAACTCTCGCAAAATCGCAGGCATCAGACGATGAGTTAGCTTCCTTTATCCAAGACAAAGTATCTTCGCTTTGCTTGGAGAAAATTAGGCTAACAGGCACTAAGTTTGAAATATACTACGATGTGAGTACAGGCACAACTAGACCGTTTGTCACAAAACCTTTGCGCAGGCAAGTGTTTGACAGCCTTCACAGCCTCAGTCACCCTGGCGCTAGTGCTACGGCTAAACTGGTTTCTCAGCGTTTTGTTTGGCCAGGTGTAAAAAAGGACTGCCGCGAATGGACACGAAGTTGCTTGGCTTGTCAACGGTCAAAAGTGAACCGCCATGTTTCCGCACCGTTAGGCACTTTTAATTTACCTAAAGCCAGATTCGCTTTTGTCCACATAGATCTCATTGGACCAATGCCTATTTCCAATGGCTATCGTTACTGCCTTACTGCCGTGGACCGCTTCACGAGATGGCCGGAGGCCATTCCTATTGTAGATATCACCGCTGAGACAGTAGCGAAGGCTCTGCTGTCAGGCTGGATCTCCAGATTCGGATGCCCAACCGACATCGTGACCGATAGGGGGCGTCAATTTGAATCCACTTTGTTTGATTTTATGTCGAAAATAGCAGGTTTCAAACATCGCAGAACAACCGCGTACCATCCAGCCAGCAACGGTCTGGTGGAAAGATTCCACCGTCAGCTAAAAACTGCCATAACTTGCCATGCAGACAGTAATTGGGTGGAATCATTGCCTTTAGTCCTTTTAGGTATTAGAACCGCTTTCAAAGAAAATTTAAATTCATCTGCAGCAGAATTGGTCTATGGCGAGCCTTTACGTCTCCCCGGCGAATTTTTCCACTCAGCCGCTTCAGGAACTACTGATTTGTCAGATTTTACTGCTAGGTTGCGTTCAATTATAGGTAGACTTCAACCCACTCCAGCGTCGCGACATAGCAGTAACAAATTTTTCGTCTACAAGGATCTAGCTACTTCATCGCACGTATTCCTTCGGGAAGAAATGCAACGAGGTGCATTTAGTCCATCTTATTCTGGTCCTCACCAAATTCTCGAACGCGGTGACAAAGTCTTTAAAATTATATTTAATGGTAAGCCAACTACAGTCTCCATTGACCGCCTGAAACCAGCTTACATACTGTCGACTTCACCGCCACCCGATCCTGTCTCCATTCCAGAGCCTATTCCTGCAGGTCAGTCAGTACAACTTCCAATTCGTACTACTCGGTCGGGAAGACATGTCCGTTTCCCGGATTTGTATCGCCCGTAGTGACGGTCTCTGGAGGGGAGTGGTGTGGGGAACCCTACACTATCCAAATATATTAAAAACCACTTACATACATCACACATTCATATCCCAGTAACATAACAATTATAACACAAATTACTAAATAAATAAATTGTACCATAATGTAAACAAACAATAATTCGGTAAGCAAACCCGCGCGATATGCGTTGTTCCGCAAAGCTGCAAAGCTTGCATTTTAAGTTAGTGTGGAATGTCAAGCGAGGCGCAGGCGCATCGCGCGCGGGGAGTCGATCACAGCGTATGCTACGAAAGACACGTTCAACTCGCTGCCCCGCGAACTCGCTTTGCCCACGCGTGGACTGTTACTTTTTACTCTAATTAATTGTGTTAGATAATGTACTGTATTGTGCCGTGTTCTAAAATAGTGTGTGTTGTGAATAATAAACTTGGATAAATTATATTTATGGTTTAATTCCACCACATTACCACGCAACACTCCTATACGGAGTAACAATTATTTTTATCGAATTCGGTTTAGGACTACGTTATAAAGGGAAGTTTGGTTTTTATAGAACTGTCAATTTATTGAATAATTTTTGGAATTTTGTAAAATGGAAAAATAAAATTGTCAAAACCTACACAAGTGAGCCCTTGATCTTGCGTAGTTTTAAGAATTTTGATTTTTATTCTCTATATTAATTAAATATATATTATAATACTAAAGTTCTATTGTGTTGTTTGTCCGTTCGTGTATACCTCCCCAAACTATCCCTAAACCAAGATCGAACATCTTAATTTTTATAAATATACAAAAACGTTTGGTCGGTTTCTCGATAATTAAAACAAATGGCGAAATGAAGCGCAATCCATGGACTAGAGATATTAGCATCGAACAATGGAATAATACTTATACTTTGCACAAATCATTCAGAAAAATATGAACCGTTCCTATAGCGATACATTAGTACGTATTATTAAACATTATTTTTATTTTAGTTGCTTTAAGTGACATTACGATATTAAAACTTACATACACATTACATTTTTTTTAATATAAAAAATTACAACTTTTCTCCAATGAAATTAAACTCCTAGGTGTGTCCTAGGTAAATACTACCCGTATTCAAAATTATTCCTAAAAAAATGTGTTACAAATTTAAAAAACTACCCTCTATTAAAAATCGGCGAAAAAAGTTAATTTTCCAAACAAAGTACTGTTTGACAACGCAATGTCAACTTCACTGACATGTGTCAAACGACAAGTTGACATCTGACAGCTGTCAGTTTTGACGTGAGACGAAAGAAGCGAAAATATGTAACAGTAATAATGAGATATGTTAACATTTTTATAATAATAATTATCATGATGCAACAAACACACTGATGAATAAATTCGCAAATTGTACAACAAATTCGAAATAGAATTTACAATAAAAAATGATTTGACAACAATTTGACAAATTATCGAACGCCATGGAAGACAGACAACCGATGACAACAAATCAATATCTAAAAACGACAATATATTGAGAGAGACAACATGTTTAAATTTTTATTATTAATAAACGACTTACGTTCTTAAAAGTCTTGTTCGACTTATAAAAACTTAAGTTAACGAGATTATGGCGAATCGTACCATACATTTCATTGAAACATCGAATTCATTAAATAGAGATAAAATACGTATGCTTTGCGCAAACTTTTACGCACAACTCTCCTTCTGTTCTATACAAAATTCCAACATTTCGCGGATACATTTTACTTTCCTATATTTTTGACACTTAAATTCTAACTGACACTTGTCAACTGTCACTGTCACTCACTTAATGTACCTTCTTTTTCACTTTTCCATTTTAGCACTGAAGTGTCAAAAATTTTCCACACACTGTACCCCACATTGTCCGTCCATCTTAACATTTAGATGAAAAAAAAACACTTTTACATTTTGAAAACCACTCACAAGACTTATCTATGGTTTCGAATAAAAATCTTAAGTATTAACATTGTCGGTTTACCGTTTCCACTAAAATTTTCATTTGAATGAGATCTGTGTTTTTAACAAAGAACGAACGATAATGCGTAATCCACAGATAATCTTAATTTATTATTTACTGGCAGTATCGGCACGTAGCCTTTGCTTTATTTTTAAACTACCACACATTCTTTGTATTCAATTTGAATTTCCCGCGTTTTTATATGTCACTTTGACATTGGAATCTATTCATTTTTTAAATTCTTGTAGAATTTTACGAGGCAGTGCAATGACATGTATTCATAAGTATTTGATACAATCTAAAACTCTTTCGCTTATTGTAAACATTTAGTACTGTACTTTTCACTACTGCATCGAGATTTATTAAAATATTGTGCATTATTTCTCAGCATTGATTTAAATATTTATTGTAATGGCAACACAGATTTTTGGCACGAGTGCGGTGCGTTTTCGTATTTGTGCATTTGTTATGGCGCCAAAATGTAAAAACAAAATGGCCGTGAATTTAACGTCATTTATATTGAAAACAGCAAAAATATACATTTTAATGACATCTTTTAACATTGTTTTTTGTTTAATATTGATAATAAATTAATTGTATTGCCTCATTAGTTATTTTACTTAATATCTTAGAAACATTTGTTCAATGAGGTATAACTTTGTTACCAGTACATTGGACTGTACTTTTCAATTTTCATCACAGAATCATATTGTAGGTAGTATAGAAGTAACCATGAGTTTTGTGTAGCTGGTGGTAGCACATCATTCAAATGCAAGTGCACAATGACTGGCGAGAAGCACTAATTTTTATGGCAGTCACTGGCGAGTACACCGAGTATTGCAGCTACAGTAGTCGACTGCAGCTACTAAAGTCTCTTAGTGCGGCCAAGTGTAGACACAACTGAAGACCATGTAGTGCAGAGAACTGCAGCCAACAGTCTAGCCACTGCTGCCGATTAGTAAAGCCTCATAGTGCAGCTACTACAGCCGACTACTAAACTTCTGCAGCTAGTGCACAATGCAACTGCAGTTAATATAGTCTGTAACTACAACTACTGCAGCTGACAATGGAGTCACTGCCGACAGTGTAGATACTGCGACCACTGCAGCCTACAGTGTAACCATTGCAGCCGTCAGAGTAACTACTGCAGCCGTGAGTGTAGGTAGTGCCGGGTGTGGCCAGTGGCGGGTGTGCGTGTTGCGGCTAGTGCATGGGCGAGTGGTGGCCGCCCGCGCGGCCCGCGGCGGCGGCGGCTGCGTGCGCGGCGCGCAGCAGCGGGTAGCAGCACAGGCACGGCGCCACCAGCGACAGCAGGCTGATGCCGGCCCAGCTGCGGGGAGACAAATGGTCACTCAAATGTGTATTATATACATGATCTCTTTTATGCTAAACTTCTTGTGATAGCTACAATTTTATACATATTCTTAGCTGTTGTGGTTCCACCCGCGATCAATAGATAGCGCTAGTGTGAAAATTTTGTAGATCACGCTTATGTTATTTTCCCAGATTATGTCATGCAGGAAAAAAATACGGCAAGAGCTTTTCAAAATGAGACCGTAACCGCACCATAACCACAACCATAACCGTACAGCTATCATACCGTAATCACTGGGTCAAAAATCGGCTTAGGCTATTTATAATAGGGAGGCTTTTAAACCGGTCAGTATGTGCAAGACTCAAGATCAAGATCTTTTCATAGGAATGATATCATCGCTTTTAGTGACGATGACAATCAAGTGTAAGTGTTTTAATAGTGTCATAGCCCGAGTGTCAATAAGATGCGCGTGTAGTCACCGTTTGGCGCAGGCCTCGTCCGGCGCGGCGCAGGCGCACGGGTGCATCGCGAAGTCTCCCTCCGCGTCCGACATGCAGTGGTACAGCATGCACTGGAACACAACCGTTATATTCATTAGAAAAACCAAGATTATTGAACAAATGTAATAAAGAAGCAAATAATCTTTTTAAAACTTTGAATACTTAGGGCGAATGTAACATTCTTAGTTTTATTTTGAGCTATAAATAGTTATTTATATCGACAATCCTAACTAATATTATAAATGCGAAAGTAACTCTGTCTGTCTGTTACGCTTTCACGCCGAAACTACTGAACCGATTTGAATGATATTTGGTACACAGTTAGTCCAGAGCCTGAGAAAGGATATTTTTATCGCGAAATTCCTGCGGGAACGGGTACAACGCGGATGAAACCGCGGGGCGTTGCCAGTATATTATATTTTTATAGAAGCGACGTTCATAAGAGTTTCTTTGTAAGATTCTTATTATTTTATTCTTTGTAAGGTCTAAAACTGACTAAAAGTATTTGACTTTGACAAAGTTAAAAAAAAACTAAAATTGTTAGTGTCATATACTCAAGGACTTTATAATAATACAACTTGCATTAAGACATAATAACTCTGGTCCGGTTGACCATCCACTCGATGAAGAAGATGTAGATTAGACATAATGGTTTTAATATGAGTATTTGTAAGTGTATTACCTGAGCACACTTGATGCAGGTGACGGTGTCGATGCAGCTCTTGAAGCAGTCCGGCGCGAACTCGCACGCGCCGGCGCGGTTCGCACTCTCCAGGTACCATTCGTGACAGTGTCTGCAATATAACGCATCGTGTATGAGTATGTATGACTACTTAAGCGCTCATGTATCAGTCATAGTTTGTCCAAGCGATGATAGTTCATAAGCAAAAAAAGGCCTCCGACGTAGCCTAAAGATTGAAACAACAGGGACCGACAATTTAACGTGCCTTCCAAAGCACGGTAGCGCTCAGATAGAAATGCCACTATCAGCCATCCATCCAAGTATTGGCCGAGTTGCACGTTGCTTAACAATCGCAACGAGCTAACATCGCAAGTCAGGGATATAGAAATATAAAGGCCTGTGTTCCAGAGATTAGTTAATTTCGTATCCCGCTATTTTATCCCGTAATTCCCACGGGATCAAGCTCAACGCGGACAAAACCGTAGGGTATTGCGAGTATTAATACCTCTTTATTTGATTAAACTAGACTTTGAAGAAGATTTGAAGCGAGTACATTGACAAATAGAATTCAATAGATTACTCACTTGCATACTGAGAATACTCACTTGCATTTGATCCTAGCTTGAAAGGTCTCCGTCGGCTTTTTATCAGGTAAGGGAGGCGGGCCGCTGTAGGAGCACTTCTTTATCGAGCCTGCAACATGGACATATACAATCAGGGCGTGGTTACAGTACCATGGCGACAGTCCCAGACAGTCACAGAATGTGCCAGACAGTCTCAGACAGTCCCGGGCAGTCTCAGTCTTAGACAGTCCCAGGCAGTCTCATAGTCCCAGACAGTCTCACAGTTCCAGACAGTCTCAGACATTCCCAGGCAGTCTCACAATCCCAGACAGTCTCACGACAGTTACAGACTGACTAGTTTTAGAGATAAGTGTGCCGCCGTCAGCTGCACGTACGGACACTCGTCGCGCCGACTGGACCCGTGAGGCGTGTTACGTACCGTCGTCGCGGGTGAGCCGGCGCGGCGGGTCGGGCTCGTCGCGCGGGTACGAGTACTCGTGCGCCGCCGACAGCTGCACGTACGGACACTTGTCCGGCTCCGACTGGATCACTCCGCTGCTGTCGTATCCGTATGGCTTGGATTCTGTAGAGAAGTGGAAGGCGGTGAGTAATATTGAAATGTAAAGAGAGATTAAGAAATACTATTGTGTATGTATGTGAGTGGATGATTGTGTACGAGTATGACAGAGTCTGTATAGGTGTGCATGAGTGTGAATGAGTATGTACGAGTGTGTATTACAGTGTACGAGAGTGTATGACTGTGTATGAGTGTGAATTATTGTGGACGAGAGCGTAGGAGTGTATATGAGTGTGTACGAGTGTATATGAGTATGTACTACTGAGTATGGGGTGTGTATGAGTGAGTACGGATGTGTATCAGTTTTTATGGGTATGTACGAGTGTGTATGGTTATGTACAAGTATGTATGATGTTTGTGTGAGTTTTTATGATGTCTATGAGTTTCTCTGCGTTTGCATGGCTACGTGTGAGTGTGTGTGGGCTCGTACCAGTCCGCGGCGGCAGCGCGATGGCGCACAGTATGGGCGTCTGGTCGCGCGGGTCGGCGCGCGCCACCGACGAGTTGTCGGAGCTCGAGCGCGACGAGCACGGCAGGTTGAGACACTGCACATTCATTATATTACAATTCATTCATTCATTATGAGAAGGTTAGTGGTCTGTGGTCAACCCTGGTGTCGGAGTTGTTAGGCTGCCGAAAGGCCTCAGACATGGTCTAACGATTAAAAACCCGGGCCGACTGCTATATTCCAATTATAACTGACTAGCCACGCCCCGCGGTTTTACGTGTGTTGTGCTCATTCCTGTGGAAATTTCGGAATGAAATAAGCCTATGATCATCCCGTCGAATGTGGCTATCCATTACAAAAAGAATTATTCAAATCGGATTGGTAGTTTCTGAGATTAGCGCTTTCAAACAAACAAACTCTGCAGCTTAATAATATTAGTATAGATTAAAACAAACAACAATATAACTCTCAACCCAATCCCCACAGTAACACCACAATCGGCCACCCATCCGCGTAATATCCTGGCTGAACGTAGCTTAACATCCGCGATCTTACCTCGAATATGTTGTGTTCTTCATCCTCCTCTTTGGGCGCTGGGTTGTGTGTTTTGTATGCGTGAAGCGATGGCCACGCCCCACCCAGACCTATAGACAAACATACACACTTAGTTAAGGACAAAAATATATGTGTTTAGAATATTGTTTGTAGTACATGCCTCGGTGGTCTAGTGGTATGTGCACTCGCCTGCCAAGACTGAGGTTCCGGGTTCAAATCCCGGGTCGAGGGAAAACTTTAAAATTTTAAAATCTTTCGACTTTAAAATGTCAGTCAGTACATATCTTTATATATATAATTCTACATGTGTAAAGAGTATGATTCAAGAGGAAGGTATGTATAAAAACAACTCCCACGGGAACGGGCACAACGCGGGTAAAACCGCGGGGCGCTGCTAGTGTATAATAATAGTGTTGACACATGATACTCACCATGAAGGAATCCAGTATACGGCAGAGAGGCAGAAAAGAAGCACATTAGATAAATTAGTCGACACATCTGTATGGCAGTCATTAGTGCTACAAGTAACTATGTTCTACACAATCTAAAATCTTTATATCTAAAAATTACGTGTCAATTTGTTTGTCCGCAAACTACTGAACCGATTTTAAATTTGATTTGTATGCTGTGTGCAATTTGATCCAACTTGATAGATAGGATAGCTTACATCTCAATGTTTAGTGATTAGAGTGGTCTATCCCTTAATTTTTATATAACAGAACAACGTTTGCTGGGTCGGCTAGTTAACTATAAGTTCTTCTTCAGAAAAATATCACCGTATATGAATGCACATATCCGCTGCTACACTAAGCTCAAATAAACCCTATATCCCACATAACAGCTGATATACTCAGCTCAAATAAACCCTATATCCCACATAACAGCTGCTATACTAAGCTCAAATAAAGCCCACAGCCCACTCACCGTCTAAAAGCTCCTCGACCGCGGTGCGCACGCCCTTATCGAAGGCGCGCGCGTCCGCCGCCGTCTGGAAAGTGAGCCCGAATCGCTTCTCATCCGTCACCCAGTGGTGGAACGTCGGCATTACCTTGTTGTACTGGAAATCTTTCTTTATCGTGCACTCTAGGACCACCTAAAATATAATGGTTAATATTTTAAACCTGGTTTAAGTAAGCGAAGCAAGTAGTCTACACTAATATTATAAAGGGGAAATTTTGTTTGGTTGTAATGAATATGCTCAAAAACTACTGGACCGTTTTTCAAAATTCTTTCACCATTCGAAAGCTACATTATCCACGAGTAACATAGACTATTTTTCATCCCGAAATTCCCATAGGAATGGACACAACGCGGGTAAAACTGCGGAACGCTACTAGTTAGACATAAAGGTGGGTACACACCATGTTGTCGCTGATGCGTTTCCCGTGTATGTAGTACTCGTGCGTAGTGGCCACCGCCGACGATGTGCATTCACCGTTAGAGTCGCTGCCGCCGTCTGGGGATAAATTAACACAACAATAAGCAAATCTGACTCCTACTAATATTATAAATGCGAAAGTTTGTGAGGATGTATGTATGTTTGTTACTATTTCACGCATAAACTACTGAACGGATTAGCGCTCTAACCGGAAACCGGGTATTTCGGGATAAAATGTATCCCATGTGTTATTCTGATGTATAACCTATATTACTGTAAAGATTCATCTTAATCCGTTGAGAAGTTCTTGCGTGAAAGAGTAACAAGCATACATACATCTTCACAAACTTTCGCATTTATAATATTAGTAATACACATATAGATACGTGGTATACTCACTGTGCGTGTGGTGCCTGCGCTTGCCGACCATGACGTCGGCCAGGCCTCCGCCCCCGAGCGCCACCCACCCGCCCGTGCCCTCATCGCGACACATCACTTGAGCTCGGACGCGCACCAAGTACCCACTGGAACAGAGGACATACATCCGTAAGTAAGTAAGTAAGTAAGTAAGTAAGTAAGTAAGTAAGTAAGTAAGTAAGTAAGTAAGTAAGTAAGTAAGTAAGTAAGTAAGTAAGTAAGTAAGTAAGTAAGTAAGTAAGTTTGAGAGTGGCCAACCCTGCTGTTGGAGTTTTTAGACCGCCTAAAGGCCTCCGACATGGTCTGACGATTGAAACAAACGGGAGCGACAATTTAACGTGCCCTCTGAAGCACGGTAGCGCTCAGATAAAAATGCCACTATCGGCCACCCATCCAAGTAGGGGTCGAGCTGCACGTTGCTTAACAATCGCAATGAACTAACATCGCTTAGTCAAACTACGTCACGAGCGCTTCATAAGACTCAATTGAAAATGAAGAAAATATGTTAGAAGTGCATAACATTACAAAAAAATAACCAGGGACACTACATATTTAATGCACAGTCATTTACTTAACTGATTGGCCAACAAGCAAAAAGTGTGACAGAAGTGCATAATACTAATTTGTCTTCGTTTCTAACTTCTCAAAAACCAAAACTTCTCAAAAACCTACAACACTCCTGTTTAGCGTGATTAGATCAACTCTATAGTAGCAGGGGTGCCTGATGCGGAGCTAGGCTGCGGAACGGAGAAACGGACAAATATAAACCAATCGTATTGCATAAAATCTCCGGACAGATAGGTTATGCAATCCTATTGGTTAATATTTGTCCGTTTCTCCGCTCCGCATCAATGGACAGGCACCCTTAGCCTGTAATATCCCACTGCTGGAAAAAGGCCTCTCACTGAAGATATCAGTACCTATATAGAAGTAAAATATAGTGTCTTAATGTAACCTTTTACTAAAACTTTCCGATATCGTACCAGCACTATGCCTTGGCACCTTTATATTGAAACTAGCCGCACCCGGGTTACCCGCGTTGTACCCTTTCCCGGGAATTTCAGGATAAAATATATCCCATGTGTTATTCTGATGTATAACCTATATTACTGTAAAGTTTCATCCAGAGTAGATTTTCGTGAAAGAGTAACACATGGGATACATTTTATCCCGAAATTCCCGCGGGAACGGGTACAATACGGTTACTACTAGTCGCTGCCAATTCTACATGAATCTGCTAACTGCTTCACAGACCAAAGTCCCGAAATACCCCGTTACTGCTAGCTACAAACTACACAGTTTTATATACGGGCAAAAGTCCCCCCGCTTAAAATCCTTCAGGCTTTAACATTTATAAATACGTTCGTAATGACGCCTACCCCTGGATGCGTGTCGCGCACCCCGCGCACTCAAGTGCACCGGTCCGTTACTAAGCATAGAGGGTTGTTAACAGATCTAGGTAATATAGGTTCTGGCAGGGCTTGCACGGGTGATGGGCAAATAGGGCGGTTAGGTAACACTAGGTATTGGTCAGTAATGGTACTGGAGCAAACTTTTTTAAGTTTACTAGCAGCGCCCCGCGGTTTTAGCCCGCGTTGTACCCATTCCCGTGGGAATTTCAGGATGAAAAGTAGCCTATATCCTTCCCGTTGAATGTGGCTATTCATTACAAAAAGAATTTTTCAAATCGGACCAGGAGCCATACCATGACCTCTTAGCGCGATACAAATGCGGACCTAAACTGATTCGCTGTCAGTTTTCGTACCATGACATCAATGCGTGACAGAATTCTAGTTGCTTTGCAGATTACCTAAACTGATTCGTTATTTGTCATACTAAAGATGTTTTCGTTCATTCATTTGGTACCATGAGCGTCTATTGCGGCTTTGGTAAAGCGTCTCAGCTGTCAAAATTAGCAATTCAATTAAAGATACATTTTTCTAACATAAATTGAACCATTGTTGATATTTTTAACAACAATAAGTATGTACTTTAGTTAATTATTAATGTTTAATTGTTCCTTACTATAAACAATGCATTTTTGCAAATAACTTAATGATATTCAACTGAAAGAATTGATTAAAATGAGCGATTTTACACTTTAAAAATTAAATTAATCATACTGGGTTTTAGTACTGTATAGTGTGGGTAGAGCGCAGGGATGTACGAGTACCAACTCGTACATACCTGGCGCTCAACCTACCTAGGTATTTATGAGGGTAAACATGACTATCAATATAAATATGTAGGATATGCTTTGTTTTATCCCGAATTTCCCCAATGAAGCGAGAGCGACAAGGCACAAGGCTCTAGAATTCTGAGACTTAACTTATATTCCTGGTAAATCCATAATAGAAATAAATCTTAAACAATCGCAATGTAAATCAAACGAGCTTGAAGGTAATAATTTAAATGCTCAAAAAATATACCTATTATAATATATTTAATCTATGTCTGTATTATAAATTATAATCTATGTCTATTTTTTAATCTATGTCTATTTTATATTCTATGAATTTTATGATCTTTGCCAGTGACATTCCGAACACTTAAATCGTAATTTTATTTTGGATGTCTGTTTAAAATTATAAATAATATTGGTTTCTGGAGCAACAAATACTTTATAGTTTCAACATTTTATGATTACAAATTAGATAAAAATAATTATCGTGTGTCTATACAAACCAATGTTTGTTTTGAATAATACTTATTATTTTTAAGAGGTTCGCTTAAAAACCGTAACTTTCCGTCATTTTAATTATTGAGGTTTTCGAACGCTCCTTAATCACTTCTCTAGGAGAGAGGAAGTGACGAGAGAGGAAGTCTCTAAGAGGAAGTGACGCAATTAGCCAATCAGCAAAATGGTTTGTTCATTCATTCAAAGTGATGGCGATTCAAGTGCGATATTGTTTAAATAATGTCACGGTACGAATTGAAACGCAAACCTAAACTGATCTGCTTGGATCTTGAGACGCTATCTAAGAGGTCATGGTATGGCAGCAGTAGTTCCTGAGATTAAATAAGGCCCTAAGACTTTTCTAGAAACCAATGCAGTTTGCGGTCTGCAGTTTGCGGTCTGCAGTCGGGCTTTGGTTTTTATCTATTGTTCTATATACTCTATTTTTTCTTGATTGTCCCAAAATGTGGACCAATGTCGACAATTTTCCAGTCGAAGACGACTACTCCTGAAGAGGAAAAAGGTTTAGAGTAATTTCCTCTTCAGGAGCAATCCTTTTCGGCTGGTCTTCTTCTTCTTATCGAGTGGATGGTCGCCCTGACCAATCCTGGTGTCAGAGTTATTGAGCCGCCAAAGGCCTCTGACATGGCTCATGTAACGACTACTATCCGTAGAAAGTAACCGGGACCGACGGCTTAACGTGCCCTCCGAAGCACGGAATCATCTTACTTTTCGGGCAATCAGGTGATTCAGCCTGCAATGCCCTAACCAAACTGAGGACAGTCTCACAAAGTGATTTTTGTGAGATATCCCCACCGGGAATCGAACCCGGAACCTCCGGATCGTGAGCCGAGCGCTCAAACCACTAGACCACGGAGGCTGTTTCGGCTGGTAAATTGACGACATTGGGACAATCAAGAAAATGTTGAGCACACGGGTTTGCTCGCGGTGGAAAGTTTACAAAAACGTCGGAAAATTAAAAGTACCTAATTTGTTTTACTAGCTTTATAAGTTTTGTTATACTTACTTAGTAGATAAGCACTTGTCATTTGTATTATCGTCGCTCATTTTTGAGTGAAAACTTCTTTAGTGGCGTTGTGCACTGTTTTGATGGGTGAAAAATGTTAAACTCGCATCAGGACACGTGACCTGATCGAAAATTCGTAAGACGTTTTTGACGTTAATATTCAAATTTTCACTTCTGCCGACACTCCCGGAGTGCAATCCGTTGTTTTTTTGTTTGGTTTGCAATTTGTAACTATGTAGGTATATAATTATTTCACTTCTAAGTTACAAAATCAAAAACTGATTTCCAAAAAAACTACAGAGTGTTTGAAAATAACAATATCTGGAGGTCTACTCTAATTCAACGAAAAACGAAATATCGATCGAAACTTCGCTTGTTTCCTACTACAATTCGTTTTCGTTCCGAAGTTTCGTTCGAACGAAAATGTTTGACGTTTAAAATCTCTAAACCTACTCTACTGATTTAGACACACATATTCTACTAAGAAATATACTTATATATTTTTTTTAAGTACTTAAATGGTTTCGAACAAATTTGTATTTAATAAGGTTATATGTTTTAGCCCAGCATTGGGCAACGACCAGTCCACTATAAGGTTCAAATAATACTACTAATATGTCTTAAGCGTAACTCCCTAATTAGCCAAGTGGCAGTTAGTAGTTTACGTAATTTTAGAGATCCTTGTAAAGAAATAAACTCCGCTGTTATTTCATACATATTTGACATACTCAAGGTATGCGCCATAGATTCATGACACTTCTTTTGAATTGAATTTACGGATACACTTCGCTTTTATTTTACACTAGCAGCGCCCCGCGGTTTTACCCGCGTTGTGCCCGTTCCCGTGGGAATTTCGGGATTTTTTATACTTATAAACCTTCCTCTTGAATCAGGCTATCCATTTAAAAAACTGCATCAAAATCCGTTGCGTAGTTTTAAAGATCTAAGCATACATTGTATAGGGACAGACAGAGACAAACAGCGGAAAGCGACTTTGTTTTCTACTATGTAGTGATGATATCTGACGTTTCAGCTCCTTTACAGGAACCACTAATGACACTTTTTAAAAAAGAACACACTTCATTAAGGCGCAAAACCAAACTAGAGCATTATGAATTTAATTCAGGAAAGCTACTCGACGCCGCTGTATTGTGGCACTCCTGTGGCGCGAGCGAGCCACAGACCAAAGTTGCCTAAGATAGTCTTTTAACACATGCCACTTAATATTGCCACTTTTTGAATGAAATCACTGCATAAGTAAGACATGATACGATAAACCGCATTCTTCTTCTTCATCGAGTGGATGGTCACCCTGACAAATCCTGGTGTCAGAGTTATTGAGCCGCCAAATGCCTCTGACATGGCTCATGTAACGACTACTATCCGTAGAAAGTAACCGGGACCGACGGCTATAAACCGCATTGATTGGAGTATCGCATTTAGAGTATTCCACCAATGAACGTACAGAATTATCACATCATATATTGTCGCATTTGGTCGGTTGTGTGTGTAGGGGGCAGTGCCAACGCCTTAGCTTAGAAGGACACAGTAGACAAGGGCAATAAATATGAACCAGTATCCTCGCAATATTTTGTATACATAAATATAATATGTTGTCAATTGTATAAACTGACTGAACTGACGAAACTGAATAAGCTGATGGGATTTCAGTCTGTCTCCCTCCAGGGGACTTATTGGCACTAAAAACGAGAATAGAAATGTATACATATATTAAATATCAGATAGCAAGTCGCCAGCTGCAGTCGCTTGCCGTATGCAGCCGCAAGTTGCCAGCTGCAGTCGCTTGCAGCCGAGCACCATAATCTTTACATTGCTGCGGTCATTACATGTTATATGCAGCGAATCTATACTAATATAATAAAAACTGGACATTCAACGACAAAGCTATTTTTCTTCCCGAAATTTCCGCGGAAACGAGCACAACGCGGGTGAAACCGCGGGGCGCTGCTAGTAACTTAATAAGATTACGCGATAAAGTACCTCAGTTGGAAAAAAAGAGAAAATTAAATCAGAATTCCATTTTTTTTGTACTGAACCAGTAAATAAATAAATTGCTACATTTACCATTATTTTGAAGAAATTAACTGTCTTATGCTTGTTGGGAACATATGGCTTCAGTAATCTGGTATTAGAGTTTATGTAATTCATTATGTATAATTAATTATGTAATTTAGAGCCTGACCCCACAAAAAAAATCCTAACTAATATTATAAATACGAAAGTAACTGTCTGTCTGTCTGTTACGCTTTCACGCCAAAACCACTGAATTGATTTGAATGAAATTTGGTACACAGTTAGTCCGGAGCCCGAGAAAGGTCATAGGCTACTTTTTATCGCGAAATTCCTGCGGGAACGGGTACAACGCGGGTGAAACTGCGGGGCGCTGCTAGTATATAATAAAATCATGTATTTTATAACAAAAGAATTACATTTTTTTCTGAACTAATTCTACTAAAGAGTCTGTGACAAAATGTGTATTAGATGTGCTTACTTCATGTGTTTCATAGAACAGAAGACTGTCAAGCTACAGTTTTGACTATAGTGTGCTTAGTCTCTTATGTACAATGTAGTGTTTAATTATACCTCGGGCATCACTACCCCGCAGTATACAAGCATTAGTAGCTAATTATTCTCACTCTACTGATCTTCGTGGAGATGAGAGGTCTTTGCCCAGCAGTGGGAAATTACAGGCTTATACTAAGTAACATGTATGGTGGGATGATACAAGCTTATACTAGATACAATTATATATAAAAAATATGTATCACATTGTTTGTCTGCGATGGACTCCTATACTACTGAACCAATCTTAAATTTGATTTCCACACTTTGTGCTATGATCCAACTATGAATTGAGAAAGATAGGATAGTTTACATCTCAATTCATAGTGATTAGGGTAGTCCACCCCTTAATTTTTATATGGCATAACAATGTTTTCCGGGTCACCTAGTGTATATATAGGTGTGTGATTTAGGTTTGAGGTCTCTATTTATTAATTTAGCTTTGAATGCAAAGCTCTGTTTGTTATGCTTTCGTGTCTTAACCACTAAACTGATTTTGATTAATTTTAATTACTTAACATAAATAATTTATTTGACCTTGGAGTTGGACATAGGCTACTTTTTATCTAAAAATTCCTTGGGGAATAAGTGTGCTTTAGATATAAAAAATAGGGTAGTTATAGCTAGTATTTTTGTATTAGTATTTTTATACAAAAGTCCTACCTAATTTGTACAGATAGTCGTCCTTTTAGCACATTAATATAATTTTGTATTGTTTTACAGTAATTTGCAAAAACAAATTAAAGAAAATAATTTTATTGATCATTACAATAACATTTTAGACATTTAGGTAATCAGAGATTTCGAAATTATGTTGTCAAAACTAGATATTAGGTGTTAAAATGGTATTTATCCCTATTAGGTCTATTTTTTAGACATTTTTAATTTAGTAAATTATATCTTTAACTTAGATGTATCTGTCTTATGTGCAAAAATAAATAATTGCCACAATGAGTTGGTAAAAGCAAGAAATAAAAGACATTTTTCTTATTTTACATGCTATATAACTAAACTAAATTGTGTTTAATTTCAGTAAGGACTTTGTTAGTAATTTTTAATTATATGTTCATAACATTTTATTGCGACTTTTTGTGAGATTTTGTACTGCAGTAAGGACTTACAATACAAAGTCACTACACATAACAGACAATGTTAGGTACCTACCTATTTACAAGGTTGAATTAAACAAGTAGAAATCAACTCAGTAGGAATTGAATCAGCTAATAAGTCCTAGTAGTGTAGGTTTTATTATTCTTCCTCATTCATGACAATAGGTCCGCCAATTAAGGAGCTACATTCATTAATTTTAATTACCATTCATGAGTCAGTATCAATTGGAATGATTACTAGGAAACTCAACCATTTTAAATGAAACTTAATTTTTTCGTGCGATTTCATGTCCGAAAGAAAAGAAAATCCTTCGATTTTTTAATTTATTTTGACAAGAACTGTCACTTTATTTTTTTTATTTTTCGTACAAGAACATCCTTTCATTATTCCTCTCGCAGTTTGGGCTGTCGTGGAAGATACTAAAATGCATAAAACAGTCCATTTTCTTATGACCCCGAAAGTAGTTGCCTACTTTATTGTGAATGAACTACGGCCCATTGATTATAGCTATACATACTCGAGGACATAGGGTTGACACAAGGGCGGCGGTCGCAGCCCAATTCAATGACATTACAACGCCTATTCAGGGATCCTATGAATCAGTTACACTGCACAATAGCTAGAGTAGCCTCTTGTAAGCTTACAGGAGTGTTGTAAGTTACAATAACGTGTGGTATTGGAAAATGGCCGGGGTAAGGCCCTACCTAGTTCGACAGGGCGCATCACAGGACCATTTATCTGAGTTATATCAACGTTACTTACTTTTCAGATGCCTCGGTCATGATTCGACACGTCGAATATCCTAATTTCTACTCGCCACTTCACAGATTTCACCATTTTTATAACATAAATACATCAGATTCACTTACGAACCGTTCCTATTTCGGCCCTTTGTTGGGCCTCAGTGCGCTTGCGTTATTACAACAGTCCGGGCGGATTATTCAATGAACGCGGAGCGCTCGTGCGACAGGTGGCGTATCTGTCGCTCTGACTTACACTGACACGCGCCGCTATTGGTGGAAATACTTCACACTACTCTATCGACCAATAGGAACGGTTAACACTGCGCAGTTGCCAATGACAGCGCTAACTAGACAAAGGATGAATGAGGCGGGTTTTTCGAATATTTTATCACTGGTTTTAGATTTTTCGCACCCCCTTCGTATTACCGACAGAATTTAAACAGCATATTTTTAATTTGGGTTTTAATCACTTAAAAAAGCACTGAGAAGGTCCTTTAAGCTGGTTTAACGTGTTAAAAATGGTCTGAATGTAGCGGTGTACGGAAGTGGGTCACGCCGACCTCGGGGGTTCGTGAGTTACTGAATGGAGCGGGCGCTCGCAATGGGCCCATCCCCGTTCATGCAACTAACCATTGAAAAATAAATAGGTCAGATCATTGCAACGTGACCTAGATGCAGGTTATGCCAGCCATTCACGGGAGGCGCTGCATACGAGCCCCCGGGGTCTATTTATAGCTGCTCTATATTTGGGCAGGTCATTCGCAGTGGACGTAAATGCAAGCCTCCGTAAACTAGGTAACCTGATTTTCTTTGTTAATAGGCTCTTGCAGTGACGTAGATGGTACGTGATGACGTCATAGTGTATTACATACCAATTTTTAGTTGAAAAGTTCTTTGTTTCGTTTTATTATTTTATTTATTTATCTTTAATTATTTTTATTCCTTTAGTTAGTTAGATGATAGGTGTATCTGTTTATTTATTATCCAAAAGTGTTTTGGGAAATAAGATTCTTCAAACTAAACAGGATTTAAAATTAATTCTAAAGCTAGGTATAAAATTTTCCTACCCACAATTTTAGCAATATCCAGTAGCTATAATCTTACGTAAGTATATTTAATAAGCTTACCTATATCTCGACTTAACACGTAAGCTATCATTCATATTGCTATTGGGAATCTGAATGGAACCTATATATCATTTGCCCTTGACCTAGCACACAGCCTTCGTTGCGTTCGATTCACAAACACATACATTTTTATTTCATTCGTAATCTCGAGATAAAGGTACTCAAAATACCCCATGAGTTATTTATTCAAAGATTAAATAAGTACAGTAAAATAATAACAAACTTTTACCTAGGTAGGTAATCATGTTAGCTATTGTTATGAAATTATTACTAGCCACGCCTCGGCGACGATTACACGTAAAGTATTTACTGTGATCCGTCAATACAGTATTTATTGATGGATTACAGTATTTACTGATGGATTAATACACCAGTCTACACGTACAGTATTTATTAATAGAACAATATAACACTTCTGACAATAGTAACACCTTTTTAAATCATAATCTGACGGATCATCATTACAGAATCAAGAAATCTAGAAATCCATTAATAAATACTGTCATCCATCAATACGTTAGGTTACACGTTCAGTAAATACCACGATACGTGATATTTACTGTTGGATCACAGTAAATACTTTACGTGTAATCGTCGCCCCACGGTTTTACCCGCGTTGTACCCGTTCCCGGGGGAATTTCGGAATTATTTTTTATACATTTTGTTAAGCAATTTGCAGCTCGACCCCAACTTGGACCGGTGGCCGATAGTGGCATTTCTATCTGAGCGCTACCGTGCTTCGGAGGGCATATTAAATTATACTTTATCCCAGTTGTTTCAATCGTTAAACCATGGCCTTTGGGCGGTCTAAAAACTCCGACACCGTACATCGCGATATCGATTTTATTATTGAGGGATTCCCCGCTGAGTTGCAGATGAAGTAAGTAAAACGGGGAAGTCCCGCAGCCCGCCATAACGATGTAGAGTGTTGCCAACTTTTGAACGCACGCTTAAGGCGGGATAAAAAGTAATTGCTTTATAGAATTTTGTCATTTGTAAAATAAAATAAATTGGGAAGTTTTTATTTCTTTTTCCTTACACACTTTGGGGGCCCCCGTGGCCCGGGGGCCCTGTATAATTGATACGGCAGATACGGCGGTAGCTACGCCCCTGTCACAAAGGAAGAAAGGTAATACGGTTGTGCTGAAGGATTTGTGTTCGATTCAAAATAAAAGTTTTAAATATAGCTCTTCATAGAACACACACCTAGGTCTCTAGGACGTAGGTCACCCTTTTAACCGACTTCAAAGGAAGGAGAAATCTCTATTCTGATGTTTTTATTTTTTATGCTCGATCGGACTGTTTTAAATTTCGTTATAAGTATATCATCGGATTTCCATATCGGATAATTATTTTTCTAATGGATAGCGACATTCAACGGGAAGGTTGGCCTTTTTGTGGGAAGGTAGGTATTTTTCATCCTGAAATACCCACGGGAACGGGTAAAACCGCGGGGCATGGCTAGTTCTTATAATAAATGTGTATATATGTTAACTGTGGTACCAACCATAGACAGCCATACCTTTTTTTACAATCTACTATATAAAAATAAGTCGGGTTTTCCTCCCTGACGCTATAACTCCAGAACGCGCGAACCGATTTCCACGGTTTTGCATTCGTTGGAAAGGTCTCGGGCTCCGTGAGGTTTATAGGGAATAAAAATCTCAAAATTCCCACGGGAACGGGGGCGCTGCGGGTGAAACCGCGGGGCACAGCTAGTTTATTATAATAGTTCCTTTCCTTCAATCTATGTCAATAGTAAAAAAGTAAATAAGCCTGTAATGTCCCACTACTGGACAAAGGCCTCTCGTCTCACTGAAGATATCATCAGTACAGTGAGGAGGATTAGGCATAATCACCACGCTTGCCTACTGCGGGTGGGTGATCTCAAACCTGAGCCATGTTTGAAAAGTAGGCAACATGTTTTCGCTCGATCTTGTAACTGAACTCGAGACCTCAGTCTTGGCAGGCGAGTGCACATACCACTAGACCACCGAGGCATTAAGTCAGTAGGTACCTACTGAATTTCTTTTTTAATTTAAATCTAGATCTATTCTTATAACAACTCTTAATTCAAAATTTTTTCATCTCAACGGACTGATCTCTTTCAAATAAAAATCTCTTTGCTTGCCAACTCAATACGAACACCCAGGTAAAACCGCAGGCGCTACAGTGTACGCAATTCAATAGATTTGTGAATCAAACCATAGGGGGCGTGGTTGCCGGGTCACCTAGGGTTCAGGCTATGACGTCATTCATAGGAATCAATGCAGTTCTGTGCTCGGTATGACGTAGCTAGGTTATAGACAATATAGACAGGTATAGATGTATGGTGGTTTGTGATCGTTCCCGCGCTTTTGTGGGCATAGAGTTTGCGATGGATTTTTAGGTTTTTTTTTTGTTGGTTGGTTTTTTGTTGTACTACGGTTGTTTATGGTTTTGGATATGAAACTATATAGATTTCATAGTTTAGGATTTTTGTATGCATGGTCAGTTATTTTTTATTTTATTTTTTTGTTAGATTTTTTGCAGCTATAGCATTTTCTATAGTTTCGAAAAAAAAAACGAAAAGGTTGCATTACTTGCGTATTTATTTTTCTTGGTAAATATTAAAAACCTTCCGACGAATTGAGAACCTTCACTTTTGAAAGTCGGGTAAAAATAGGTCAAATGATCATTTCAATCGTAAGATCATATTTTTTTGAAAATTGGACTATAAGGGTGCCTCTCTCCATGAGCTACGCTACGTTTGATATGATGGGTGGATAACAGTTGCTTTATTAAGTTATGTTGTATTTAAATTTCTCGGTAGATATAAAATATGGAACCGCAACGTATAGCATAGCTTTAGTAAAGACACTAAGGGTGCGTATTCATTGAAGCGGAGCGGAGCTCAACCGACCAATCACAACGCATTAACAGCCTCCGTGGTCTTGTGGTTTGAGCGCCGGCTCACGACCCGGAGGTCCGGGTTCGATTCCCGGTGGGGATACCTCACAAAAATCTCTTTGTGAAACTTTCCTCAGTTTGGTTAGGGCATTGCAGGCTGAATCACCTGATTGCCCGAAAAGTAAGATGATTCCGTGCTTCGGAGGGCACGTTAAGCCGTCGGTCCCGGTTACTTTCTATGGATAGTAGTTGTTACATGAGCCATGTCAGAGGCCTTTGGCGGCTCAATAACTGTGACACTAGGATTGGTCAGGGTGACCATCCACTCGGTGAAGAAGAAGATTGGTCAATTGATCTCCACACAGCTCCGCTCATCTAGGTTACAAAATAATACACATTTATCAAAATATAAATATTTATTTCAAAAATCTTAATACTTCATATAAAGTTGATTTTATATTACATAACTTATCAAAGTAACAACACTTATTATCTACAGCCTGTAATGTCCCACTGCTGGGCAAAGGCCTCTTATCTCACTGAAGGTATCAGTACAATGAGTTCCCCGCTGTTTTACCCGCTATGTACCCGTTCCCCGATATTTATTCATGACTAGCTATTCCTCGCGGTTGGACCCGCATCGCACCTAGGTACGTAATTTGACTAAGCAATGTTAGTTCATGGCGAATGTTGAAGTCAGCTTGCCCCTTACTTGGATGAACAGTGGCCAACTCTCGTGTCAGAGATTTTAGACCGCCTAAAGGCCTCCGACATGGTCTAGCAATTGAAACAACCGGGACCGACTGCTTAACGTGCTCTCCGAAGCACGGTAGCGCTCAGATAGAAATGCCACTATCGGCCACCCATCCAAGTAGGCATCCAAGCTGCTCGTTGCTTAACAATAGCAATGAGTTAACACTGCTCAGTCAAACTACGCCACGAGCGCTTCGATATAACTATTGGACAGATAGTTAGTAGTTGTCAAACTCAGGCGGGCCTGATTTAGATGCTGATGCCATGGCGGACTTCGGAAGGTCGTCTCCTTGGTTGAAGGCAGCATTCAGGAGACGCTGCAATCAAACGTTATTTCGATTAATTGCTGGGCTTGTCATAGCACTGGTTACTTTCTACAGATAGTAGTCGTTACATGAGCCATGTCAGAGGCCTTTGGCGGCTCAATAACTCTGACACCAGGATTGGTCGTTGACCATCCACTCGATGAAGAAGTAAGCACTGAAGTAATCAGTACACTGAGAAGGAACAATTTGAAAAACATAGAGAATATACGAAATTGAGTGAACAGCATTACTTTTTAAATTGTATTTCGCCTGTAATGTCCCACTGTTGGGCAATAAAGGCTTGTCATAGCACTGAAGATATCAGTAATGTGAAATGTGGTTCCAAATATATATTTTTCGAAACTCATTACATTAGGTATTACATAGGCATACATTTTTTACATAGTTTTATAAATGTTCACACATCACCCATATTAGTAGGAAGTATGAAGGATATACTACAGCGAATCCGGTGAAAATCACGGTCCGGTATCCGGTAAAGAAACGGACGTGTACAAGCGTTCTAAGGCCCTATCATAAAAAAGGTCTTACGATATGCATGAGTCCTTCGTCGTTGGTCCTGTCCTGAGAGTACACCAGGCTCTGCTTGGAGGTCTGCACCGCCACGGGGCTCTTAATGGCGATAATGGACGCCACTTCTAGAGAGTGCTTTAATACACTGCAATAAATAAAATAATAGTAGTTTATGCAACTGTCATATAAAGAAGGGTATTAAAACACGAGTGTGAGTTTATGAAACGAGCGCAGCGAGTTTCATAATAGTAACGAGTGTTTTAATACCCGTGTTATATGCAGTTGCATACACTACTTTATCTTCACTAATGCAATTAATCAAACAAAATTTTAAAAACAAAACTCTTTGCAAAACATTAAATTCACGCGTACGTGTATTGTCACAGTGAACTTGCCGCCATTAAAATCTAACCAATGAGAGCGCAGCTGCGCGCGCAGGGCCGCAGGGCGCGCGCCGCGCAGGGCGCGATGTTATAATGAGATTTTACGATATCGATGTGGATATTATAACATCATGTGCAATTGCTTAAATTGAGTGTTTTAGTTGTCTGCGCTATAACAGTAGTAATTATAAGTCAAGTATTGGAAACATAAGTAGAATGTTACAACATTAGTGTAGATAAAATAAAATATTACATTGGTTGAGTGTAAAATGTATAGGAATATGTCTTTTCTAAAAGGCATGAAGAATTTACCACAGACGCTTTTGACAAAAAAAATAGTTGGCCAGAACCGAGATTTTTGTGTGTATGTGTGTGAGAGAGAGAGAGAGGGGGGAAAGGGTGAGTGGGAGAGAGGGGGAGAGAGAGGGAGGGAGAGAGAGAGTGCATGTGCGTGAGTATGTGTGCGGTTTTTTGAACGGAATGAAAGCCAGTTGCGGTGATTCTTATCTATGTTTGGTAAATCGTCCCGCTATTTATGCGCGGGATTTCTAAAATGTTAAGTAATAATTCGTACCTCTCTTTATCCGGGAGTATTTTTCCAACGAGTCCTATTTCAAGCGCCTCTTGGGCGTCGAACCTCCTGCCCGTGTAGCACAGCTCTCTGGCTATAGACATGTTACCGATTACCTGAAAAAGGTAACAAAAGTAAATAAGTAAGTAAAGTAAATTTGAGTAGGTTTGTATCCAACCCAGGTGACTGAGATTTTAGACCGCATAAAGGCCTCCGACATGGTATATCAATTACTAGCAGCGCCCCGCTGTTTTACCCGCGTGCGTCCATTCCTGTGGGAATTAAATATAACTCACTTTAGTGCAATCACTTTAGGCAGTAGTTAAATATAACTCACTTTAGGCAATCACTTTAGGCAGTAGTTAAATATAACTCACTTTAGGCAGTAGTTAAATATAACTCACTTTAGGCAGTAGTTAAATATAACTCACTTTAGGCAGTAGTTAAATATAACTCACTTTAGGCAGTAGTTAAATATAACTCATTTAAGGCAATCACTTTAGGCAGTAGTTAAATATAACTCACTTTAGGCAATCACTTTAGGCAGTAGTTAAATATAACTCACTTTAGGCAGTAGTTAAATATAACTCACTTTAGGCAATCACTTTAGGCAGTAGTTAAATATAACTCACTTTAGGCAGTAGTTAAATATAACTCACTTTAGGCAATCACTTTAGGCAGTAGTTAAATATAACTCACTTTAGGCAATCACTTTAGGCAGTACTTAAATATAACTCACTTTAGGCAATCACTTTAGGCAGTACTTAAATATAACTCACTTTAGGCAATCACTTTAGGCAGTAGTTAAATATAACTCACTTTAGGCAATCACTTTAGGCAGTAGTTAAATATAACTCACTTTAGGCAATCACTTTAGGCAGTACTTAAATATAACTCACTTTAGGCAATCACTTTAGGCAGTAGTTAAATATAAATCACTTTAGGCAATCACTTTAGGCAGTAGTTAAATATAACTCACTTTAGGCAATCACTTTAGGCAGTAGTTAAATATAACTCACTTTAGGCAATCACTTTATGCAGTAGTTAAATATAACTCACTTTAGTGCAATCACTTTAGGCAGTAGTTAAATATAACTCACTTTAGGCAATCACTTTAGGCAGTAGTTAAATATAACTCACTTTAGGCAATCACTTTAGGCAGTAGTTAAATATAACTCACTTTAGGCAATCACTTTAGGCAGTAGTTAAATATAACTCACTTTAGGCAATCACTTTAGAGTTTAGGCAGTAGTTAAATATAACTCACTTTAGGCAATCACTTTAGAGTTTAGGCAGTAGTTAAATATAACTCACTTTAGGCAGTAGTTAAATATAACTCACTTTAGGCAATCACTTTAGAGTTTAGGCAGTAGTTAAATATAACTCACTTTAGGCAGTAGTTAAATATAACTCACTTTTGGCAGTAGTTAAATATAACTCACTTTAGGCAATCACTTTAGGCAGTAGTTAAATATAACTCACTTTAGGCAATCACTTTAGAGTTTAGGCAGTAGTTAAATATAACTCACTTTAGGCAGTAGTTAAATATAACTTACTTTAGGCAATCTCTGCAGTGTGCCCACGTCGGCTGCAAGTCCCACATCTACTTCCTTCACCTGGAACCACGCGTCCTGGGAACAGAACCTGAAACACAAACCAATACATTTTGCACAATGTGTAATACAATCACATAAAAATAAAGGAAAAAAAACACATATTTACGGTTGAGAAATCTCGTTTTTTTTATTTCGGTTAATAAAGTGAGTTCGTGTAGGTTGGTGGTCAACCCTGGTGTCGGAGTTTTAGACCGCCTAAAGGCCTCCGACATAGTCTGATTGAAAGAACCGGGACCGACTGCTTGACGTGCCCTCCGAAGCACGGTAGCGCTCAGATAGAAATGCCACTATCGACTACCCATCTCAGTAGGGGCTATTAAAAGATATTTTAAATGTTACTAATTCATGAAGTACAATGAATGTATGTATGTATGTTTGTTACTCTTTCAACAAAAATCTACTGGACGGATTTGAATGAAACTTTACAGTTATATAGGTTATACATCAGATAGAAAACAAGGCAACGGATTAAAAACATTATTTTCTTTAAATGTTACTAGTTATTTCAATTTAATTAAAATAATTACTATGAATAAACACATCCCACCTAATATCAGCCGCAGTAATCAAATCCACACCTGCGCCCACGCACGCACTATGCACCGCACTGATCACGGGCTTACGGCACTCCTCCACTGCAGAGATGCTATCCTGCGCCATCTTAATGAAGTCGTAGTGGTAGCGAGTCCTTCTAGCGACGTCGTCGATGTCTGACGCTTGTTGGAACAGCGTTAGGAGGGATGTCAGTTCTATACCTGATGAACGGGTTGAATTAAAATTGTTATTTGTCTTTATGAAGTACTAGCGATTTTTTAATAGTAATTTATTGTATTTTTAACTAGCCGACTCCTGTGGGAATTTCGGGATGAAAAATAGCCTATGACCATCATGTTGAATGTAGCTTGCCATTACAAAAATAATTATTCAAATCGGATTGGTCGTTTCTCAGATTAACCATTACAAACATTAAAAGATTTTAGGAATTCCTGATTTTTACCGAAGCAAGAGTAGGTCACGAGTTATTGTAACTATTGTTGAGTAATTACATATATTATATTATTATGTAATGACCTTAACCTGGAGGAGACCCTATCTGTATTTATATCTTCAGTGAGATGAGAGGTCTTTGCCCAGCAATGGGACAACTATACTTCACTTCATTAATTTTGAGTAGGTCAGGTGCCAACCCTGTTGTCGGAGATTTTAGACCTCCTAAAGGCCTCTGACATGGTCTGACGGTTAAAACAACCGGGAATGACTGCTTAACCAGTACCTATACATAAACCAACCCTCTGGTACTTACCCCCAGTAAAATGTTTTCCATTGCCCGACAGGACAACAACTCTACATTCAGGATTGTCGCTTAGAGATGAGAAACATTGTTTGAAGTCCCTGAAATATTTAAAATACCAACATTATGTCAAAAAAAGTACTAGTCTGTAAGTGTAAGTCCCACTGCTGGGGTAGGAGCTCTAATCTCAGCAAAGATACCTGTATAAACATTTTGCTAATACTACTGAATCTACATGGCAAAAGTCTTCTTCAACCAGTTGGCACAGGAGACTTAGTAACGAAGAAAATGGCGAAGTACGAGTTAGACTCGCTCATGAAGGGTTCTGCACCAATATCTTTATAAATGCCCCAATTAAATATTTATTATATTCCGTTTAAGTATTTATTGTTTTGGTGGCAACAGAAATTCATCATCTCTGAATGTACAAGTTATCTCTTGTTGTCTATTAAAGCCAGACAGTCTCCCGACCAGTTTTACCCATTTTATTACAAAACCTTAACAATGATAACAAGATATCTTTGAAATCCAGTAACTTACTGCCACATCTCCAAGTTCCACGCATTAGCCTTCTCCGGCCGGTTAAGTTGTACATGAAACACATGTTTGGAGGGCACGGTGACTGCTAGAGTTGCAAACTGAGGGACTTCTGTACTCGCTGAGTAGTTTCTTGTGAACCCACCTGGAAATTCAGGATATTACATGTAGAAGGCCTTTTGAAAGACCCATTATAGTTGTTGATCACTTAGTTTTAAGAGGCATAGAGATATGTGAGTGTTTTTACTATGTTTGGGTACTAAACTCAAATATTATTATCAAGTTTCAGCCCCAAAGAGATTCTTCAAAATATAGATACTTACTTGCTATTAATCGTCTGCTTTGACTAAGAATTACTGTTTTAACAAATGAAGACATGATTTTTTACAAAAATAATAACCGAATAAAATAAAAAGTTTAATAAATAAATAAATAAATAGATGAATGAATACTGTTTATATTATTATACGCTTTGAAATGCAAGTTCAATAACTATCTAAGTTTAATATTTAAAATAAAACAAATATGTAAACAGAGTTTATTTTAAAACTTAAAATAAAGTTCTAAATTCAAAGTCCAAATTCCGAAAAACAAAACAACAAATCAATCAGCTGATAATGTTGTGACATTGACAACTGACACATGACACTTACATTAATAATGACAATGACAAAAGTTTTCTGTAACTTTGACAGTTTGACAGTAAACTCAGCAATGCCATAATCTTCTTGGAGGTAGAATTGTATTTTAGAATGGAAATGAAATCATATAGTCCAGTCATTATAGTAAGTTCACCTCGGAATTCGAGATACCCAGCTGTAAGTCTGTAAATACTTGTATATTGACACCCTAAAAGTTGTCTCAAAACCTACCTATGGTAGGGTGTACGCAACTATTAAATTTCAAGGTCAAAGGTCACAAAAATCGGTTTTTAGCGCTTTTTTTGTAAATATCTCATTTCCTATGGTTTTTTTGCTATTTGTATTTTTACAAATATTGTAGAATACAAAATTCTCTACAAATTATGTCAAAAATTTTTTTTCATACGGTGAACCGTTTTCGAGATAGAGGGCGGAGAGCGCGCGGTCACAGCATCACTTCAGGTCAACCGGTGCCTCCGGTCGAAAACGCGCCATATATAGTTGATGAACTATCGATAAATCAATCGATTATAAATATTTGTCAATTTTTTTAAACTTTTATATTATATTAAACATTTTTTTCCTAACCTATCCACTTTTTATTCAGTATTAATTTATTTAACAACATTTCCTGCCCATGTAATTGCAGAATTGTTAAAGAAAATATAGGTATTATATTTGAATTTTAACCTAATTATAATATTAATAACTTCTAATATGATGAAAAAAAAAGCAAATAAATTATGAATTAAGTAATCTTTTTATTAAAAAATATCATTCAAATCTTCTTCTTCCTCTTCATCGTCGTCTTCCGGCTGCTGGTAAATTTCAAACTGGTGTTCATTATCGTCTTCAACGACAATTTTGTCTCAGGTTCTTCCATGATTTCAGGGTCAAAGGTTCCATCTTCGTTAATGTCGCTCTCATATGGTAGAGCATTGAGACAAGCTTGCCCATTACATTGGCCACAAGCTAAAGAGCATTGCAAGCCCGCTTTCCAGCATCCGCATCGCGAACCACAACCACTCTTGCAGTTGCAGAAAATTGTATTTAGCAAACCTTCTGGAGCAGGTAGTAAAATTGTCATGATAGGCTCCAGAAAATCGTTTCGCATTGCCCAACCCCATACCTGGGGTTCCAAATCATAGCCTAACCATGTTTGAACTTACCAAAGAGTTTTGTGTATGTAAGTTTAGTAGTTTCGACGAAGTTTTCACGTATAACCCAACTGTTTTCAAAAGCCAGCCTAATATCAAAATTTTATGCAACTTGTATGAGGATTTTGACATAAGGCCTCATTTTTGAAGTTATCAGTATTATTGAATAGATATAGATTTAATGCATGAAGAAAATTATATAAGTTAATAAAAATTGATAAATATTTATAATCGATTGATTTATCGATAGTTCATCAACTATATATGGCGCGTTTTCGACCGGAGGCAATTGACCTGAAGTGATGCTGTGACCGCGCGCTCTCCGCCCTCTATCTCGAAAACGGTTCACCGTATGAAAAAATTTTTTGACATAATTTGTAGAGAATTTTGTATTCTACAATATTTGTAAAAATACAATTAGCAAAAAAACCCATAGGAAATGAGATATTTACAAAAAAAGCGCTAAAAACCGATTTTTGTGACCTTTGACCTTGAAATTTAATAGTTGCGTACACCCTACCATAGGTAGGTTTTGAGACAACTTTTAGGGTGTCAATATACAAGTATTTACAGACTTACAGCTGGGTATCTCGAATTCCGAGATTCTTACCTAATTTAAGCTTAAATGACTGCACTAATAGGTTTATGATGAAATGATCGGGGGCACTGCTCCGGAAAGTCCCGGCGGTTTCATTATTTTCTCAAGTCATTTTTAACCACGAGGGTATCTGTGTTCACTTATTCACTGGAAAATAGCGTGAGTTGCAAAACTTAATGAATAATTATTTAAAATTAGAACATTGTCGGAGTGACTTAAGTGCAACCACAAAATTATTAACAGTAGTGAATCCATGATTTTGCTTGTTTTTACACTAGCGCAGTGAGTAGTTGGTAAAACCCACCACGAGAAGACTAGTTAACCGATTCAGTGCGGATGGCACCGCAGAGGCGCCATTGAATGTTATAAGTTACTGGCGGGCGTGTGGCACCCGACGGGTGCCAAAATGTAATGGTGCCTTTACAACTCGGTTTAAATGTTGTTTTCCAGACGTTTTCCCTAAATAAAAGTGTCTTATTTCGGCTTATACTGTATGCCTACAGTGTTCGTTTGTTAATTTTGCGTGTAATAGCAAACTTCAGGGGTAGTAAACCTTTTCAAGAGAAATATTAATTAGCTACTTACAGTAAACATCATACAACAACACAGAAGAGATTGTGTATTTTATGGCAATATGTAGAGTTGTCGTAAAATCTAAATTAGAAAAAAGAAGCTTGGTTTAGACGAGTACCTACTAGTGATATGTAAAATAATACCAATTAATTATTTATCACGTCTTAGTAGGACCAGTTATGTTAGTGAGGACGCGGGACGCAGTTGTCAATTTAGGTTTGTCACAAAATGTTTATGACTTCTGATAAAACTAAGTTACATACCTTCCATATCGATTAATACACGATTCCTTCACTTTTAATCACACAAAATCAATAAATCGACCGCTTATGATCAATTTCGGATGGCAACTGAACTACAAACACGTAAAAATAAAAATAAAACACGATAAGTATTATTCATGGCGGATGGCGCCCCAGAGGTGCCATCATAGTTCCTGGCGTTGGGCGCCTCTGAGGTGCCACGAAAATTTTGTTAGCCGCCAGGCATAGAAGTTTGCTAAAATGCCCTCCGCATTGAATCGGTTAAACTGAAAAGAGCTAAGAGAGCCTAAGCACTTTACTGGGGCTTTAGTCCTAGGCACTTTAAAAGCTTATAAGATTAGCTTTTAAATCCACCCGTATAACCACCCCTAAATATATTCTCCCTACTAGCATGTATCATAGTAACGTACCTTCACCTCATTGACACAATAAACGAAAGTATTAAATGTCGTGTAACATATTATTCAAAGTAAAATTCCTAATTCATGCCATTAGCGGTCATGGGGATGCGTCTCACGTTGTCATTCGGGACATTGTACCGAAATCACGCGCGTGATTTAAATTTCGAATTTGTGAGTCAGGCACGATTGATTGGTGGTGTGACTGTGATTTATGTGGGATTGTGGACTACAATATTGTATTATGATGCCACGCTTAAATAAAGTAAATAAATATAAGATTGTACATACAACCGCGCCATTTAATAAAACTTTACATTAAACTAAGAGTGTGAAAAGGTTTCGTCAGCACAGATTGATAATGTTATTTTTTTATTAATCATCAAGAAATCAATTCATTTATAAAAGTTTGTGATTTAAGATAAATCAACAAGTGAGTTTTATAATTTTTAAATTATAGAGATTACAATACTTACAGTTACAATAATTTTAGACTGAGTTAAAATATTTGAACAATTTCGTAAACGATGGTCACCCTAATCAATTCAGTTTAATAATTCAATAATCGAAAAGTGACATCACTAATCCTAGATCGCTACTTTCTTAGACATCAAAGGTAGTCTATAAAAGTCCTAGGTCTTATTTTGTAACCAGTTTGAAGCTAGCCAGACCATTTTTAGCACTAAGAGAAAGTGAATACTATTTTGGTAACAGTATTGTCATGGTCAATCAATAAAAAAAAACTTAGAGACTATTCTTTGATTTATGGTTTGTTAATGTCATATTGTGTTTGAATTATTTTTACCGCCTTTTAGTTTACATAGATAGTTATTAATAAAGTTCTGTCGGTATGTTAGCGATAAATTCAAATGCGAGTATAACCATAGCAATAGAAGAGGAAGATTTTGTTATTTTCACGGATTTCATATAGAACCTTGTTTCGGGCGATTCGTTAGTCTGTAATTAAAAAATTATTAATATAATTTTAGATACTTCTTTTATTTAAGTTCTTAATTAAGTACATGTTATTGTTAATGTTATATTAAATTGGCTTCCCAGTAGCATTGTCAATGATTTCCAACTTAGCATCGATATTATAACCAAACTTAACAGTTTGCACGAAAACTTTTTCATTCACCATTCCATTCGATGTCAATACATCTTGAATCTGAGGCGCCCAAAATCTGTGGCCATTAAATAACTTTTTAAAATTAACCGCCAAATTTCCTCTCAATGACGTTTGGTACGAAACGTCAATGTCAAAAGTTCCTTGGGTCACAGATAAAATAGAAGTTATAGATTGGCGCGGTTGTAATTCTGTTTCTACAGAAGTAGAGGTTCCGATGGTAACAGTCTCTGATTTTTCTTCGTCTTGACCCCAAACCGAAGTGTAGGAAATACCTGTAGTGCTTGACATGAACTCTATGCCAACCTCAAAATTCTGAGATATAGAAAACTCTTTGCTCCTGGACCAAGTAGTCGAAATAGAGTTCTCAACACTATGGCTGATTCCCGCGTTAACTTTGACAGTTCTATTCGAATTGTTACTAAAGTTTTCCCTGAAAATGACCACAGGTTTTTGTTTTGCATTTTTGACGGTTACTGATTTGATTTTGGTTATTTTCTTCACTTCTTCCCATTTATAAGTTTTGTACAAATCTCCCCAAGGCGTAGGGCTTTTATAATAAACATCTTTCGGTTTATTTCCGTAATACACCCCAACTAGATTTATTAAAGAGTTTTTATTCAAAAAAGTTTCCATGTCATTTTCTGTCACTTTTCGAATTTCACTTCCGGAATAATTGATCGAAGTTTGATTTGACGTATCTATATCGATAGTTATTTTTGATTCGATTATTTGAATCGTTAAAAAGAATAAAAAAATCACTTTCATTTTGTTTTTTTATTTGCTGTTTTTACGTGTTTACTCGTTGTTTGAATGGAACAACTAAAATAAATATTGTTAAATTATTTGTATGACTTTTGACCCTCGTATCTTTAAAGTTGTTTAATGAGGTAGGTATTTTAAATTCGTTTTGAATTTTAGCGACACATGATAAATTATGTAACTACTGATAAGAAAATAAGCATTATGTACCTACCTTTTTTGTGGAGAAACCTCAAAACCCTTGTTTTTCCTCTTTAACAAACGGTTTATAATAATTAATATTAAATTAAATATAATATTAAATTAGCGCTCGTGTTTTTTACTAAAAGCGATGTTAGTTCGTTGCGATTGTTAAGCAACGTGCAGCTCGACACTTACCTGGATGGGTGGCCGATGTTACCCACGTTGTACCCGTTCGTTGAGGTAAAATGTATCTCATGTGTTATTCTGATGTATAACCTATATTACTGTAAAGTTTCATCAAAATCCGTTCAGTAGTTTTTACGTGAAAGAGTAACAAACATCCATACATCCATACATGCTCGTACATCCATCCTCACATATTAGTGGGACTAGCAGCGCCCCGCGGTTTTACCCGCGTTGTCCCATTCCCGTGGGAATATCGATAATTTTTATACATATAAACCTTCGTCTTGAACCACTCTATCTATAAAAAAACCGCATCAAAATCCGTTGCGTAATTTTAAAGACCTAAGCATACATATGGACAGACAGCGGAAAGCCACTTTGTTTTATACTAAGTCGTGATATTCGAAAAAATCATGCCTAGAAATGTTTTTACCTCTAGGAATTCTCCTATATCTAGGTAAATATTCCCGTTAAATAACGTTAGCGACAAAACGTCCTGAATTTAAAGTAAATATGGAATTATTTTTACGACTCAATAATAAAATTTAAATAAAATAAATGATACTTTCTATAAGTTCGTTTTAGGCGCCGCTAAGGAACGGGCTTGGAATAATATAATTATTATTCCAAGCCCATTCCTTAGTAGTGTCCATTTTAATTATATTGCAATGTTTTTCATTTCTAGGAAGCTATTTCAACTTGATACTCGTACGAATTGAAACTACGTTTACGGATACACTTCGCTTTATTTACACTAGCCGTGCCCCGCGGTGTTACCTGCGTTGTACCTGTTTTTGGGAATTTTGGGATAAAATGTATCCCATGTGTTTCTCTGATGTATAACCTACATTACTGTTAAAGTTTCATACAAAGTAGTTTTTGCGTGAAATACATACATCATATTTATCATATTAGTAGCATTTTTATCTGACAATTCGGCTCCTTTACAAACATCAAGTGTACGCTGTAACCACGGTTCCTAAATCAAAAATATAAAATAAAGGCGAAGTGCATCCGTAAACGTGGTTTCAATTCAAAATTCACTATACATTAAAACAAAATCTCCCACTACGTCTGTTCTTCCATAATAAACTAAAAATCCATTCAACAGATTTGCATGCGAGTTTCACTGATAGATAGATTGATTCACGGGGAACGTTTTGGGCTACTTTTCATATCAAAGTTCTTACGGGGACGGGTAAAACGCGGGTTAACCGCAGATCTCTGCTAGTCAAACGTATTTAAGCGGTTTTTTCTTTGGTATCTATGATTAGACTCATACAGGGTCATTTAGAAGTCAATGTTAATTAGAGAAGTGTTTAATTGTGTCGCTTTATGCATATTGTGCAATAGAGCTGATGTGAGAAGATTTTCAAGGGATTGGAGGAGGCACAATAAAAATATCATGAATTTTTAGAATTTCATATTGAATATGGAATAAAAGCCTGCAATGCAATGTCTCAAAAACACCTACTTCATAAATTAATTTATTTCGAGTAAGGGTTTCCATTGAAGATGCGAAGCTCAATCGGCCAATCAGAATGCATTACGATGATGTCAACGCATTGTTGGACAATCCTAAAGCGCTGTGATTGGTGAATCGGGCTCCGCACCGCTCAACGCCGCGCCGGTTCAATGGAACGCAACCTTAGCCTTCGACATTTTCTTACGATTGAAAAAACCGGGACCGACAGGTTAACGTCCCCTGCGTAGCACGATAAAGCTCAGATACAAATTCCACTATCAACCACCCATCCAAGAAGGGGTAGAGTTGTTGCTTAATCAAAACACGACGAGCGTTATAAACTGTATAGTTTTAAAACCGTTGATGAGGAAGGAAAATCAAGAGGTTTGAGGTTTCGCTACAAAAAAGTTTGAATTATAATTAGGTAGGTAATACTTATTGGTTATTTTCTTATCAGTACTTACATAATCTATCACGTTTTGCTAATATTTAAAAGGGAGTTAAAATCCTTATTAATAAATGCGAAAGTTTGTCTGCATGTTTGTTACTCTTCCACGCAAAAACTACTTCACGGATTTGGATGAAACTTTGCAGTAATATAGGTTATACATCAGAATACGAGCCCCAATGCAAAATAGTTCGTCTAGTCTGAATTTTTTTACTGTGAGATTTTCTCTAACTTAATTTTTTGTCTATACATATAAAAAGATTAAGCTGTTCTACCATCACATGTCGCGTTACTTATGCCATTTTAAAATTATGTACTAATAAACTATTTTGGCTATTTCAATTTATAGATATTCTGTTTTAAATTCGAAGAACTTACAAGCAAAATAGTTCGTCTAATTGTTAATTGATGCAAAAGAGTTCGTCTATCGTTGAGTTAAATACAATTATTCCTTCTTTATACCATGATGTTCCATAATTAAAAAATTTTAAAGTAATTCTGTGCCATTTGTCACATGAGAGAGTATAAATTCAGAAAATTTCAGTAATTTTCATTAATTTTCAAATAGCAATGGGTCGTGGCAAACCCGTGTGTGAAGAGCTGCGAAAGCGAATAATTTGTGGGGCCGAAGCTGGCAAATCAAGTTACCAAATATCTAAAGACTTGATACTTCCCAGATCTACAGTTCAGTCTATTATTCAACACTATAAAAAGAATAAAACGACTTCTTGTTTGAAGAAAACTGGTCGACCACGCATCACAAGTGCTGCGTGGTCGACCACGCATCACAAGTGCTGCAGAAAACAGAGTTCTGAAGAAAATTATCAAAAATAATCGTCGTGCTCGAGCTGGAGAGCTCACGGTGCAATGGAGGGACATGATTCACAAAGACGTCTCAGTCGATACATGCAAAAGAGTCCTTAAAAGAATGGGTTACGGATTTTACACCGCTAAAGAGAAACCACTGTTGACTGCTGTACAAAAGAAAAAGAGGTTGAAATTTGCTCGTGATCATTTAAATTGGACTTCCGATCAGTGGCGTAGTATCATCTGGAGTGACGAGTCAAAATTTTAAGTGACAGTCGGTGATGAAAGGAAAAAAGTGATTCGGAACAAAAATGAGGCATTTCATACTGATTGTCTCAAACGAAAAGTGAAGTTTCCGGCTTCTCTATTGATATGGGGCTGCATGTCTGCACAAGGTGTTGGTTTTATGCAGTTTGTGGATGGTTCTATCACTGCTGTGAGGTATCAAAACCTTTTGGAAGAGAGTTTACTGCCTTCAATTCCCGCTCTCAAACATCAAGATTCATTCATTTTTCAACAGGATGGTTCTTCATGCCATACTGCAAGGACAAAAAAGATGTGGCTATTGGCAAAAAGCATCCCTACAATCGAATGGCCATATAACAGCCCGGACTTGTCGCCGATTGAAACCCTATGGTGGAAAATGAAAAAAGTTCTCCGTAAAAATCCATCAAGATCAAAGAGCGACTTAAAGGCTAAACTACTGGCAGTTTGGGAGTCCATAACGCCTGAGGAGTGTGAAGTGTTGGTTGCAACCATGCCTCTTCGCATTAAAGCTGTTATTGAGAGGAAAGGCGACACAACTAAGTGGTGAAGACATGTAGACGAACTATTTTGCGTCAGTAACAAGGGTAGACGAATACTTTTGCTTTTTGTTATTTAGGATATTTTTTATTTTTTTAATGTAAAATTAAGTCATTAAAGAATTTCAGTTAAGTTAAAATAAACTTTAAAATATTCATTAAATTGTGGTTTACTTTTTATTAAACATTCTTAATTATTTTACCAATATATACTCTATATAGTTTACGCTTTGCACTGCTTTTTATACTAGACGAACTATTTTGCATTGGGGCTCGTAGCACATGGAATACATTTTATCCCGAATTTCCCGCGGGAACGGATACAACGCGGGGCGTGTTTAGTTCACATAATTACCACATCCGAACCTTCCCTGATCATAGTTACTATACCTACTCGTTAATTAGAAAGGTCACACCAGATAACATTACCAAACGGAAAATACGAGTAGGTCTCGTTGCAACAATACACGGTCATTAGTCATCTGATACTGTTTTACTTTAACCGACAAGCGGGAAAAGCTAGTATAACGTTTTGTCCCGGTTTGATAATTTTTCCTACTACTCTTCGCCTTATCTTATATAATATGTTGGTTTTGACTAACGCTACTATCGGCCACCCATCTAATTAGGGGTCGAGCTGCACGTTGCTTAACAATCGCAATGAACTAACACCGTAAAATACCTACGTTAAATTATCTAACGCTATATAAACGGGTCTGTTAAAATTAGTATAATGAGTGCAAATCGTGTGAATTTAAAAATAATGATGGTGATGTCGCGATAACTGAGCGAAATATAATGTAACTAGCAGCGCCCCGCGGTATTACCCGCGTTGTGCCCGTTCCCGTGGGAATTTCGGGAATTTTTTTACATAAAAACCTTCCTCTTGAATCACTCTACCTATCACAAAAAACCGCATCAAAATCCGTTGCGTAATTTTAAAGATTTAAGCATACAGACAAACAGACAAACAGACGCGACTTTGTTTTATACTATGTAGTGATTACATTTGAAATTAATAAATGAATTGAATTGAATTGAATGCGCGAATAAATTGATGAATGAAAATCAAGTACCTAAGCCTTACGGGAAAACCACAGCGTATTCAAAATACAATTTAAAAAAATGTCGGTCATTCGGTCACTTCTCATTAAAACCACACGTTAAAAGAAGTATGACTGCATAATGCATCATTTATATTCAGTCAGGGTAATAAATAACTTAATGTGACGCATCCTTGCGGGTCTTGAGATTATATAGTACAGGGTCAGGGGTGCCGCGGTACAGCGACGGTGATAGCCGGTTTCTTTTGACACACTTTTGGAGGTTATTATCTGTGTCATAATGAAAGTGAAATATTAAAGGAAAATTATTATCCTGTAATGTCTAACCGCTGGGCAAACGCCTCTCGTGTCACTGAAGTTATCAGTACAGTGTGGAGGATTAGGCGTTAACACTTCGCTTAATAGTAATGAGCTAATTTTTTGGAAAACTCGCTTCGTCGCTGTCACCGTGGAACCTTTGACTAGTAAGTTTTCAGCCACGCTTCGTTTTCAGGAGGTCTGAATTCACAGGGCGCTGATAGTTTCAGTGATATCAATAACTCATATTTCTGTAATATAACTCTCTAGCAGCGCCCGCGGTTTTACCCGCATTGTGCCCGTTCCCGTGGGAATTTCAGGAATTTTTATACATATAAACCTTCCTTTTAAATCACTCCATCTATTTTAAAAAAACCGCTTCAAAATCCGTGCAGTAGTATTTGAGTTTATCGTCAACAGACAGACGCGGCCGGGGACTTGTTTTATAATATGTAGTGACAGATAGAGTAAAGATATTGACTAAATATGTCGAACAAATTTGTACTGTAGAAAAATAGTATTTTTTGTAGTAAACAACAGTATTTTTTACTAAAAAATAAAAAATACAGGGGATTTTATTTAACCTCTTACAAGTAAGACATATTGCCCTCTGCTATACTTACACGTTCTAGTACTCCCACTATGACTATGACTAGGTTCTATATTTGAATCAATAATAGCTTAGTCATTTTTCTTTTCCATAGAACAAACAATAAAATTAAAAAGTTTGTTGTTTGTTTGTACGCGCTCATCTCAGGAACTACTTGACCGATTTCAAGAATTCTTTTTGTAAATGAAAGCTACTTTCAAGAAGAAGGTTGTAGGATATTTTTTTTATCCAAAAAAATATATAGAAACGGGTAGAGTGCGGGTAAAACGGCGTGACATTGCCAGTGTAAATTTATGTAGGTACCTTACATAGTAACTTATTAGAGGTAGTCACGTTCGCATATTAAGAAAACACTTTGTGGTCAAAATAGGTATTAATGATATTGCGATGAATGGCGTGCTAATTTGAGAACTTATTTATTTATTTTTCCTTTTTAAAAATATATTAATTTACTCTCCACCAACCCGCAGTAGGCAAGCGTGGTGATTACGCCTAATCCTCCTCACTGTACTGATATCTTCAGTGACGATAGGCCTTTGCCCAGCTGTGGGACATTAAAGGCTAACCACCTTATTCATAAAACGCTTTATAGCTAAAACACTGTTATAAAATGTTTTGTCTCTTTTGCTCTTTGGAAAAGAGTGTATGTCGGAAAGGGACAAGCTATTTGATAGCTGAAGTGATGGTAATAAGCGTATATGAATTAGACACTAATAATCTCTACATTCTATTTTCTGATGAAAAAAACCCAAAAAATCATTTTTAAAGTTTTTTAAGATTATTACGTATAATAAAAACTAGCAGCGCCCCGCGGCTTTGCCCGCGTTGAGCCCGTTTCCTTAGGAATTTTCGAAAATCCTTTCTTAGTGTGCACTTACGTCACTTGAAGAACCTTCCTGCCAAATTTCATGTTTCTATCAGTCAGTCAGTCAGGATTTTGAATTTTATATATATAGATAACTATACCCAGTTATGCCTATTTTATTGTTAAAACACAGTCTGAATATAATAATTGCATAAAACCTTGAAAATGCAACAAATAACGTTAATTATCTTAAACAACATGTTTTCTTAGATCATGCCTTCATATGAAACGTCAAAACAAATTACTATTGATAAGGAGATTGTATAAATATACCACAGACAACAGAGCTTCGTTCTGAGAAGATACTCGCTTAATATTATTGTTCCCGTAGGAATTTTGGGATAAATGTACTTTATAGTTATTTTGGTTAGGGCATTGCAGGCTGAATCACCCGAAAAGTAAGACGATTCCGTGCTTCGGAGGGCACGTTAAGCCGTCGGTCCCGGTTACTTTCTACGGATAGTAGTCGTTACATGAGCCATGTCAGAGGCCTTTGGCGGCTCAATAACTCTGACACCAGGATTGGTCAGGTTGACCATCCACTCGATGAAGAAGAAGAAGAAGAGTTATTTTAAGCATTATTCTAGTTATAAGGTTTTTGTAGACTAAAGATTTAAGTTAAAGTATTTTTGATTTTAAAGGGGCCGAAACTTCAGACAAAAATGTAAATTATAATATAAGCGAAGTGTATCCGTAAATTTAGTTTCAATGCAAAATATGTATATGTATGTTTGTTACTCTTTCACGCAAAAACTACTGAACGGATTTGAATAAAACTTTATAGCCATAAAAGTTATACATCAGAATAACATATGAGATACAGTTTATCCCGAAATTCCCTCCGGAACTGTTACAACTCGCGTGAAACCACCTATGTAAACTCACTATATCAACAACTCCTAAACAAGTTTTCAAAAAACCCAAAACAACTTTATCAAATCCGTAATCAAATTAAACAAAACTTTTTCTTAACATTTCATCATCAAACTATTGTAAGCTTATCACAATCTTGAATGCATTTTCAGTACACAATTCAATGAACAAAGCAAAATAATCTTTAGCAATATAACTTTAGGGGTGATTTTGGTACATCAAAGTACCGAAGCTTAAAGCTTCGTGCGCATGTGTGTGTGAAAGTACATGAGAATGAGGTGTAATGTTACTTGTAGTGATGGGAAAGTATCGATAGTTTACAATATCGATAATTTAAAAGTCGCCATTTTTAATCCTGTTATTATATTTAAGTGCGAAAGTTTGTGAGGATGGTATCTTTGTTACACTTTGAGGCAGAAATTACTGAACCAATTTAGATTACACTTTACAGTAATGTAGGTTATACATCAGAATAATACATGGGATATATTGAACTCCGAAATTCCCGTGGTAATGGTTACAACGCGAGTAAGACCGCGGGCCACGGCTAGTAGGCTATAATATAGAATTTGCTCCAGAAGCGGATAAGTATAGCGATACTGTTCACTTTAGAGGAGCTATACTCTAAGCTACACCGAATTTGTGAGCTTGTAGTGAATCAGTAACTGTGCGAGATCAGATACCGTAGCACATTGCACAAAATACAAAATCGGTTTCGAACAAGTTTGAACAGCTCCTTATAAAAGACCTGTCACTTGGACGTCACACCGCAAAACACACATAGTGCGGGTAACTACAAGAAATGAACTAGTGATGGCTATTAGTACTTTACTATTTGGTTTTTTCAGCCGATAAACATTTCCTTTCGCTCTTTTACGAAACTTGATTAAATTAGTACGCTAATATTTCAATGATAACTAGCTCTACACCTCAATTAATATAAAATACGCATAAATAATTGCAAAATAATAAACATTTAGTTCAGTGGTTTCAGCAATTATTTCCAGGCAGTATTTGCAGCTAAAATTATGTTCAGCAAAATTAGAAAATTAATCATCTATTTTTATAAAATTGTTATCAAAATTCCATCGATATCTACGCCACATCACTAAACCGTCACGCACACAAACCAGCGACAACTAGTTAGCGTCGACATCGTTCGTTCAGTTGGCGGGTTCGAAATGTAAAACTTTTGTTAGCGGCCAGTTGCGTTTCCGAGCGGTGACGACCGGACGTGTGAACGAACACGGTACGAAAAAAAAGAAATTACTCATTCGAATTTTCTTTTGTTTTTTCAAGTGCGAAGTGTTTTTACTCTGTGCGTTTTTTTTCTTCAAGTGTTTTATTTTTATGCTCTGTGCTTTTGTGTTAAGAAGTTTTTAGTTAGAAAGGTTATTTTACACGTTTTGTGTATTATGTTTGTTTTATTGCGATAACTAAAATAGCTGAGAGCGGTAAGAGATTTATTTTGGTCTAGCAGCTAGCCGGCTTGGTGTTTTCAATTCAAGATTCGAATGCGACTCTACCATAGACACAAATGTTTATTTATATTTATACCATTGTTAAAAAAGGAGTTTGCGAGTGGGAAGTAGGTTCATAAAAAATCTAGAAATTGTATGTATTGTTATACTGCAGGAAAATTCTAGATTTTTCAGTGATCGTGAATATATTAGGTAAATAGTCAGGCACGTGTTATTATTGCATTCGATCTATCATCTATGTCGCAACTCGTAATCTATGATCGATGAAATTGATCTAAAATGTCTGTAGTAATCTTATCGAGCCTATGACGTTTATTTTTTCTATTTTTATGACCTGTATTAGAGGAATTTAATGATATTCGGTAGATTAAGATTATCGTTTAAAAGTAAAATCGCTTTTTTATTAGATTTTAAAAAACTACGGAAGATAAAAAAAACGAATGAATTAGTAAAAAGGATTTTTTTGCTGAACCGAAAACCATGTGCCACTTAATTATTTATAAATTAAATAGTCGTCGATCAGTTTTTAAAGTCACTATTGATTGCAGTTAGTTAACTGTAAGATTAGGTCAGATAGTAAGTGTAAGATTTTATAACTGGAGAGGAGAAATATCGAGTTTTATAGCTAAATTGAATGAAGTTTAATTACACACTACCAGTTTTGCATTCCGAAGGTAAATTAATTGCTGCAAGCATAGTATAATATGCCTGATATTAAAAAAAAACATTAAAATAAATGAAAATAGGTGTATTTCGTAATAGGAACATATTTAACCTAGTTGTTCTATAATCATCTTTGGTAATAAACTCTGCCTTTTTTGAAAAAAAAAGAAGAGATTAAAAAAAAGGAGAATTTGTAATAAAAACATCTTTTTGCTTCCCTTCTTTGAAGTCATTGAAGTACTTATTTTAGGTTTTCCAAGCATTAAGTATGATCCCTCAATTCAGTTATAAAAGTCGGCGTTCGTCTACTCCCAAAAAAAAACTGGATGCAATTTCCATAATTCGTCAAAATGGTCACTTTCAATCCCAAAATTCCCGAAAAAACGGGAAAAACTGTGAACCACTGTTAGTCATTTTATAATTCTGGTATTCCTAGCCAAATGAATAGAGGTTTTATTCTCAAATCACGTTCCTCGAAGTCGGAGTGGGCGTAAGGTTTGAATATTGTGATCATGCTCGGTCAATGTCCTTTACAAGAAGCCTAGTATTTCCTTGACATTATATTCGTAGATGTTCACTTGATAGTAATCATTGGCGTAGTGGGGTGCTAATTATTTGGGTTGGGTATAGGAATATAAAATAAGTAAGTTCGAGAAGGTTAGTGGTCAACCCTGGTTTCGGAGTTTTGACCGCCTAAAGGCCTCCAACTTAGTCTATCGATTCAAACAACCGGAACCGACAATTTTACGTGCCCACCGAAGCACGGTAGCGGTCAGATAAAAATGCCACTATCAACCTCTCATCCAAGTAGGAACCAAGTTGCCCGTTGCTTAACAGTCGCATTGAATATCGCTACTTCACTATGAAAAAACTATGAAAAACATCTGAATAAGCTAATTTCAAACAAAAAAACACTTTTTTCATTATTTAGTCATGTCAGTCATTTGGTAACGGCAATGTCAATGGTCTAATATCAAACTGTCTAAATCAGATGAAAAAAAAAACTGAATTGAGAACCTCTTTTTCTGAAGTCACTTAAAAATATTCCTCATCCATTTTTTTAGAATCCTCGCCTAGTAATGATGACTAAAGCCTTACAATGACCTTAATAATTTTATTGTACTTTACCTTTTCCGCCTAATTTTCGAAAAGTGTGCCACAAAATGAATCATAATCACAAAACGCATGAATTAGCTAGCTTAAATTAAATTGATGTCAGTGTCACTGACGTGTGTCATTGTTTGACATTCATAAAAATGAGATAATTTTAATCTTGTTATCTGAAAATCTGCGTAATTAATGTTACGGTAGGTGCATGATAAGAAATTAAGTAGGTGTCAGAAATATAATTAAGTGTGCTATACAGTTGTCATGCAAAAAATTGCGCTTAAGGTTTTGTCTTGTAAAAAAAATCGGGATTCAATATTATCTATTTTTCTCATTTATATGAAAATAAGTCCTCTTTTTTCACCTTATGCCCTTGTCTCTCCTTTTTATGAAGTTATTTGTAAAAATAAAATATTTACAGCAATTCCAAAATGATTCCTTGTATAATCGAGATCAAAAAATAGTAATTTTGGTTACAAGTTTTGTTCCACCCTGTATAAAATGACTAAAAAAACCACCCTGTATAACTCATTCATTCATCATTTATTCCGAATAATAAGTAATGATGTTCTAAATATAAATCCATTGACCATAGACCTTGAGTGTAGGTATAATTCCATTCTTAAAAGTTGTTAAAACGCCTCTACAATGTCATCGACCTTGTCTATGGTAACCGCCATCTTTTGACCCAGTTAGTTTAGTAATTATTTGAAGTCTTGTAATTATTTACTTGCCTTGACTTTAAAAATAACATCACTAAAAAAAAACTTTAAATACATTTTGTAAAGTGGGTTAAAGAATAAAAAAAACTATTTCTTTTAAAATTTCCCAGCCCTATTCAATAATTTGTCCTATACATGCCGCACTCCGCGGTGTTACCCGCGTTGTACCTGTTCCCGCGGGAATTTCGGGATGAAATGTATCCCATATGTTATTCTGATGTATTACTGTAAAGTTTCATCCAAAGGATTGTAAATTATACAAATTTCGAATTTCCCACGGGAACAAGTCCCTGCGGGTAAAACCGCGGGGCACAGCTAGTTAGGATTATTTTAATATTAAATAAGATACTAAGAAAACAATAAAAGCTTAGTGGAAACATGATTTAATGACGAATAATCTAAAACAATGCAAATGTATGCAGAATTGCAAATTAAATGTGTTTGTTGGCGTTTTGTTCACGTAACGAGGCCTTGACTTTGTTGTTGTAAAATATAATCGGTTTTTTATTACGATTTACGGAGATAAGTGATGAGATGCTGGTTTCTGGTGTTCGAGGTTTGGTTTAGGTAGATCAAAGTTAGATGAAAATATTAAATTTTGAACTTCAGGAGGTCTTTTCTATAATTTTTTCAAAACATCACTTTCAAGTCCGGAGGATCAGGACTGTCTGAGATATATATATATATATAAATGAAACCCGTTTTCCTTGATCACGGCATCACGCGTGAACGGCTTGACCGATTTCCACGGTTTTGCATTCGTTGGAAAGGTCTCAGGCTCCGTGAGGTTTATAGGGAATAAAAATCTCAAAATTCCCACGGGAACGGGGGCACTGCGGGTGAAACCGCGGGGCACAGTTAAGTAACTTAATAACAACGAAAGAATTTGCATAAAGAACGTTATTACATCAACATTGACAATTCCTATTGTTATCTCTTATCAGTTATCACACAGATAAGTGATAAGGTTTCAACGAATCGATATCGCCTCCAGTGATACTAGCCTACTTAAAATAGACTTCAAAACATGCTGTCAAAATATGAAACTAGAAATTTGACTGATTATTATTTCTAGACTCGTGTTTTAAATCAAAAATTTCAAAAAACTAAATACATTTTTGACACTGATTTTTTTTAATCCAATATATCAAAAAACTAACTTAATTTTGGACATTGTGGTTTTTTCCTATAATGATTTGAAATTGAATTTCCCTTGATTTTTTTACCTTTAAATAAAAAAGAACGAAATTGAACTACCAACTCATTCATTCGTTTTGTTTCAAATTCAAAAGTAGAATTTGACAAAATGGCCGATTGTTTATGCTATCGTATATGGTATAATATTGATTCAGTTCCTTCCCATCACTAACTGCCGCACTGCTAGTACTACAATATTTCAAAAGACCATGACTTGACTAACCTATCTATTCCATTACATTCAAGACTCTATTCCTTACTTGTTTTCCCTTTAAAACCCTTTAATGTATTCACATTTAACCAGCTGACTGCCGTGTGATATTAGGGGACCTTAACCTTGAAATAACCCATCCAAAATATTATTTAGCAAACATTAGGGTACCATACAATGAGAGCGCTAGTAATCCGAGAAGATTGACAAAAAAAAGTGTGAAACACAATGATACCAACCTTGAAAAATGAAAGGGAATTTCAATATCAAAGGAGTATTTAATTCATTAATGAGATTAAGTTTTTTATGTTGGCTATTGTAGATATTTAGTTACCTTTAATATTTATTAGGTGTCTTGGTTATTATTTAAATACGGGTTAATTTTTGGGGTTAGTCTTTTCGCGTTATGCGTATTAACTCTTTTGCATATTCTATGGTAATGCTGACAACATAGGGATGGTTACGTGTAAGGGATACGTATAAACCACGACACAAAAAAGGGTGTGAACTAGTGAAAACAAGTAAATTGACAAGTAAACTGTGAAATGCGAACATAAATTACAGAGATATGTTCAAACATAAGTTGTATCGAATCACATTTTGTAGTAGTTACTAATCATGTGATCCGATGCGACTTACATTAAAAGCCTATGCAGAGATGAAGCATTGAAGCGGTCTTCTTTTTCTTCTTCTTCATCGAGTGGATGGTCAACCTGACCAATCCTGGTGTCAGAGTTATTGAGCCGCCAAAGGCCTCTGACGTGGCTCATGTAACGACTAATATCCGTAGAAAGTAACCGGGACCGACGGCTTAACGTGCCTTTCGACGGTGCGGAGCTTGATTTACCAATATAGCGCATTGTGATTGTCAAACAGCGCATTGACATTGTCAGAATCTTTTCGTAATGCGTTGTGATTGGTCAGTTGAGCTGAGCATAGCTCCGCTTCGCTTCAATGGGAACGCACCCACAAATGCCTCTATTGTCTAACTAAATACAGACTTGACTTGACTGTCTAAAGACTGTCTAAACTAACTTCTGCGATAGTCCGAAAGAGATACAGTCTAAATTGGGCGTTTCTAATTTTATACCATTTTTACATTTATAGTCAACAAATGGCCTACATAAACGTATCTAGTTACTTAATAAGTGCATGATACAAAATAATTACAATAAATTAATGAATAAATCCTGTTTTATCAGCAATAAACTCCATTGACATAAAACAGATGTTCGCGACGCACGCGCCATGTTGGATTTATTTAAAAACATTCAACGTCACTTATATCGGTTTTAGATACAAAATTATGTTGTAACCTGTGGTTTTTTTGTAGAAATCTATACTGTAAGCTCAGAATACAGAATTTCTGTATTCTGAGACTGTAAGAATATTGGGATAGATTACAATTTTCAGTGGCCTTAATAAAGCTAGGTTGATAAGTTTTTAACCGATTTCAAATACTGAAGGAGGTTCTTAACTCGAATGTAGGTAGCTCATATTACTTCTTCGGCTTCTTCTTCATCGAGTGGATGGTCAGCCTGACCAATCCTGGTGTCAGAGTTATTGAGCCGCCAAAGGCCTCTGACATGGCTCATGTAACGACTACTATCCGTAGAAAGTAACCGGGACCGACGGCTTAACGTGCCCTCCGATGCACGGATCTAGAGAACTGATAATAACATAACAAGCATAGCTAGCCCTATTTTGAAAAAATATTGATTTTTTTGTGATTTACCTTGTTTGGTAGGTTACCTGGCAATCCTCATTTGCCCTTGAAATTTGGAATACATATATCATAGGTTTCATAATAAACTGACAATCTCAAATCAAAAACTACTTCTCAATAGTCTTTAAGCCTTTAACTAATTCCACCGACCTCATTCCTCGAGCCGTCACGACAGAGTCTCACCGAATCTTGCTTAGCATTCAGACAGTACAGCACTTACTGTTAATTGTTAGCTAAACTATGTATATTTAAATAAATAAATACTTTTGAATAGAAACTCAGGAAGTCGCATGTTTACGAATTGGAATTGTCTTGAAATAGAATTTCTTTTGGGATGCGGTTTTGCTTGCTTAAGTGGGAGTGGAGGAGGGATTGTTTTTTGAACTAATATTGGCTTTGCATAATCTTCATGGAGACTTAATAAGGAGATTAAAACGTTTTTCAAAATACAATTACTATCGATTAATTTTTTTGAACTATTATTTTTATTGAGTAGTAAGCTTCCTATGACTTTAATATAATGTGAAGACCAAAAAAGTATTTTTCAAAATATATCTATCTATTCATGATAGGTGCTATCTTTCAGGTACTTTAATAGGTAACTGATTTTGATGAATTTTGCAAAATGATAGAGCCGATTAGTACGATTTTTTCTCTAAGCGTCTTTAATTTGATTGACTTTACAAGCTATAAGCAAACGGAAGCAAGTTATTTAAATCTCGCCGCTTGGAGACGAGCTCAGCCTAAACGAAGCAACACCAAGTTGGTGTTGGGTAGGTACCAACTTGGCGTTTTGCACGCGACTAAAATCTCTGCTTGCAAAACGCCATGTTGTCGTTGGGTGCCACCTTGGCGTTTATAAGCGACTAAGTCGCAGTATCAAAGTTGATCAATATCACTAAGATAAGAGATTATGCTAGATGGCCACCCAAGTAGCCACAAAGCCCTCTAAACCGTGTTATCACCTCGGTACCAAGTGACGCAACGCTATCTTATCGTGTACATATTGACCACGATACACTTGGTCAATATACTTAGTAGCTGGCGAAACAAACCGGCCGATTTTTTAAAATATACTTCACCTTATTATGTAGTGGCATAGTTTGACTAAGCGACGATAGTTCATTACGATTGTAAAGCAAAGCTCGGTCCTCCCTACCTAGATGGGTGGCCGATAGAGGTAGTTCTATCTGAGCGCTACCGTGCGTTGGATGGCACGTTAAGCTGTCGGTCCGGGTTGTATCTATCGTTAGACCATGTCGGAGGCGGTCTAAAAACTCCGACATCAAGGTTGGCCATTAACCTATTCGAAGAAAAAGAAGATACGATATAAGAAACTAGCTATTTCTTGCGGTTCCACTCGCAGTGGGCTATCTTGGGAAAAATGTCTATGTTAGTATCCAAAATTTAATCTATATTTATGCCAAAATGTATTGTAAAATATCTATTAAAAATAGAGCTAAGCAGAGAAAATGGGAATACTGAGGATGATTTTCCAGCTGGAGACGATTCCTCCTAAAGAGGAAGAACTCCCATCATTGAATCCTTTACCCAATGGGAGAAGTTGCCAGAACATTGCCACTATTTCCTAATTATCTTAGTAGCCGCGGTGTACCCGTTCCCGCGGGAATTTCGGAATAAAATGTATCCCATGTTTTATTCTGTTGTATAACCAATATTACTGTAAAGTTTCATCCAAATCCGTACAGAAGTTTTTTCGTGAAAGAGTAACAAACATACATACATCCTCACAAACATTCGCATTTATAATAGTAGGATATTATGTTAGCCTTGAGAAACAGTACAATTATAAACTCTCCCAGTAAAGCTCAATACAATCAGAGACCTCATTTCCTTAAAACAAAGAATCTTAGTATTTCGATACGCAGGGACGTTATGAATGACAATTATTATGAATTATAAGTTCAGGACGGGTCAGTGGAGCGACTTTCTCGATAAAAGACCAGATTTATTTCCTCATTTATGTAATAATAAATAATTTATGAATGGACTTGGCTTGTATACGATCTTAAAACACAAGTTAATTGTTTCGTATGTAGTTCAGTATGTAGTCCACAATTACAATTTTAATTGAAATTATGACAGGCGGCCATTTTGTTTGGAACACAATTCAAATTTTGAGGGTTTGACAGTTTTTTAGTTACCTATTAAAAGTTTTATACAATTAACTTTAATTAGATACTAGCAGCGCCCCGCGGTTTTACCCGCGTTGTGTCCATTCCTGTGGGAATTTCGGGATGAAAAATAGCCTATGTTACTCGTGGATAATGTAGCTTTCGATTGGTGAAAGAATTTTTAAAAACGGTCCAGTAGTTTTTGAGCCTATTCATTACAAACAAACAAAGATTTCCTCTTTATAATATTAGTGTAGAAGTGTAGATTATGTAAGTATAACATAATGCTACAATTAAACACATGTCCACGTCCGAATCTAATTCACCATTCATTTCGACCCTCATGCCAACCCTAGTGTCGAAAGTTTTAGACCGCCTAAAGGCCTACAACATGTTCTGACGATTGAAATAACAGGACTGACCGCTTAACGTGGAATCTAATTAAATATTTGTAATAGATCACATGATTCAATGCAACTTCAATGATAGTTTTTGATTTTTTTTGAAAACAATAGATTTCAGTAATCAAAATGCCTTGTATATTTATCCCTGAATAAAACATAGTGTAACTATATTTAATTTGAAGAAATCTGTGATGTTCAACCTACTTAAAAAAGGAGGAAGTTCTTAATTCCTCTCGGTGTTGTTAAAGTCATTCAAAGTATTAAAAAAGCAAACTTTTCTAAAACCAATCCATTTTGATTACAATGACGTCATAATTTCCGCACCTTCCTTGTAAATTGTTGGTAAACACAGAAATAGGTTAGGGTCTAGACAGACGGACTGCAATTCAACTGCAATCCGACTGCCAAATGGCAGTTCAGATGCAGTTTGAATGCAGTTGGCTCGACTGCAATCAAACTGCACGTCGACGGGCAGTTGGCGTGCAGTTGGATTGCAGTCTGAGTGCAGTTACAATTAGTAACACGTACAAATAACAAAAGTAAACAGATTTGAGACTTCAATTTTAGAAAGAGACAGCCAATGTTAGAGCGAGAGCGAAAACATCGTGACTTCAATCTCGTGACAGTTATAGTCTATGGTTTTGTGAGTTGTTTTGATTGTAAGATATCCTTTTTAAGGTTTTGATATGCTACGTGGAAAGTTTGGATGGATGTATGTTTGTTGGTCACGTTAAGACAGGGAAAGTATTTTAATATTCCTTTTTAAAGCAATAACATAACCGTCTCTTTTTTGTGTTGCTTAAACCGATTTCGACCTAGATTTTTATGTGAACTACCTTTTCTTGAAATAGGTTAAAATTGACACAATTTTTCAAGCATAAATAATATGCTAAAATCTAAAATCATCAGTATCGCTCAGGGTTAACGAAACTTAATTCTTCATTCCATTTATCTATACTAATGTTATAAAGAGATAACATTTGTAAGTTTGTTTGTTTGTATGTTCGATCTAATCTCGGGAATTACCTGTCCGATTTGAATAATTCTATATATAATAATAGGCTATTTTTCATCCCGATATTCCCACGGGCACGGGCACAACGCGGGTAAAACCGCGGGGCGCTGCTAGTCTTAGATAAGTGAAGGGTTTTTAAGTAAATTGTACTCACGCACGTCATAGACGTCAAATGCTTCCTCAGAGATTTAACAAGTGATTTTGACATGTAATCACTGACCTCTATAATATACACACTGGGCTGGCTGTTACCATACAAATGACAGCTAATTTTGTGTGACAATTTGAAGCGCCCCTGCGAGTGTCCCGAGAACTTATTCTGACGTTCTCTTCGAGCAAATAGGGGTACACAGTCGACTTATGACATACCTAACTAATTTTAGTTCCATGGACATTCGTATCTGCCTACAGTGGACTACAGCGCCAAAATGGCGACACTCAAATGGGCAAAAAACTATTATGACTGCAGCCTGTCCAGTGTATATATAATAGAGGTCATATAGAGTCAATAGAGGCATGTAATATATTAAACATTATGTCAATTTAATAAATGTATCTGAAATCGTCAGCTTAAAACATTTAGGTCTTATTGTATTCCAAAAGACCTAACTAAATCTACGCCTAAACCTTGATAGCTTCCTTCCAGACATAATGACATAACAATGATTGCACAATGATCGACATTGGTTCCGAGTCACTGCTCTCAGTAATCAATAATCAATGGCCTTGCTTTGTTTTTGTATTGTTTATATTTTACGCCTAATAGAGTAACTAGATTAAGTTAGCTGCAAGCAACATGCGGTAGCCGCAACGGAGTAAGGGAGGCATTCGTTTGACAGCAGCTGTCAACTAATTAGGTGGTCTTGGAAAGGAATATGCAATTGTGATCTTAGGTTGATTCGGAAAATTGGGAAAATTTTACGGACAAGAAGCTTCAAAAGATCTATTAAGCTTTTGATAGGAATAAACAAAATTATATAATTATGTTAAAGTATTTGATAAAGAATTAAGATTTTCGACCTTTAAACAGAACAAACAAAATTTATACCCGTATTTTGTGGATTCTTTTAAAAACGAATGAATAAATATATCTCTTTTTACGTTAAGAAATTAAAATGATAATAGGTTATTTATAATAGAATCATCGGATGTAAAAGGTCATAGACAAACTAGTTAGATTCTTAATTCATGCAAATTATTTTTAAATTTTCAAGTTTGGAATAGGTACCGTCTTGTCATAATAAAACTAATATTTTGTCAAAGTGGCGCCAATTTTTACTCATGGTTTGAATTTGGAAAATAGAGACTTGCCTATTTTTTTTTAAATAGATGTACTTCCCATTATATAGAGGTTTTAACTTTTTACGTATAAAATTGCGTTCCGTTATACGTACGGTTTTAATTTTATGATCTTCATTTTAAGTTTGGGTAATGAAATATTTTATTTTAACTAACTTTAGCTATTTAAGATGGAAGATTTTAGCGATTTAACATCGAAAATTGGATTTTACATATGAGACTCTACGAAAACGTCGTTTTAAATAAAAAACGTTCCTAATTCGATCGTTCGATGAGCCAACCGTAATCGCGTTAAATGCCACTATTGACATAAAGTTGATCCAAATTCGATTTGATTTCAATTCTATCTATTCTATTGTAGTGGTATGGTAACATATAAACTGTGACCTCAGCAACGTCCCCGACAGCCCTCAGTCCACGGCTCACTTGCTGGTCTGCGGGCTGTCCGGAGACCTGTTCGCCCTAGGACTTGCAGGCAGATATAAGCAGGGCAATTTAACAAATAAATAAAGACTCATTGACTTGATGAAGAAGAAGAAGAAGAAAATATATTTTTAAAGAAGATTCTACGAACAGAGAATCCACTTTATTGGAGTCGGTTAAAGAAACATCTCGCTACCGCTTTTAATTTGAACTAGCCTCCAAAAATATGCAACAGAATCGTCTTAATTAAAACGTTATTATGGGAAGATCAAGACGTGGGTATCAGTGCATCTCATGGCGGCCATCAAACAACCATAAATCAACGGGCGTTTGTAATTTAACATGTACTTACAGTACAGTACAGTCGACCCATGAATATCTCTTTTTATTCCTAAAGAGGAAAAAGGTTTAGTGATTTTATTTCATTCTTACTCTTTCTCTAAACCTTTTTCCTCTTCAAGAGTTCTTCTTCGGCTGGAAAATTGACGACATTGGTTCACATTTTGGAACTAGTAAGAAAAAATAGAGTAATGTTGAGTGTGGTACCTTGTTATGTTACCAAATTTGATTTGATCATTCATTTCAAATAGGATCAAGTAGAAGGGTAGTGGCCAACCCTTTTGTCGGAGTCTTTAGAACCGCCTAAAGAATCATTATAATTATATAACTCTTAAAAAAGCAAAAAATATCTATTTTTATTTAAAAAAACAAACTGAAAATTATCTGTTTATAAGACTGGAGTTCTTCTGTTCCACGGTTCCTGTAAAGGAGCTGAAACGTCAAATAAAAGCGAAGTGTATCCGTAAACGTAGTTTCAATTCAAAATGGTCGCATTGTTACCCGATACCAAAAGGGGTAATTTTTATAAGAAAAAAATACATAGGTACTTAAGCCAGATTTTCGCTTGAAAAAGTAATTGTTCTTAGACTAGATACTAAACATCTTAACAACGAAAATAATTACGATCCAAAAACACACTTAATCTCAATTTCCTTTTACCCATCACTGTTAGATCAAAGAAGAGGAAGCGCTCTATAAATTACTTCTATTTTTAACAAGAGCCCGGGTACAGATCAATCACATACTTCATTGATGATTGAATTACTGTTAATTAGTGTTTTGTTGTAATTAGAAGATGATTATTGTTAGTTTTAAGATGTTTATTGAATCTTTGGAAAACTGAACAATATTGGATGGAATACATTTTTCAAGAACGGACTTTAAACCAAGTTTTTTTGAAATTTATAAAAATAGGACCATTTTGGAAGCGTACCATCGTTCTGATAAACAGACAATTTTCAGTTAGAAACGGGACCAATCTGTTATGCCTACAGACTTTTCACAGAAATAATTTTCGAAATCGGTTCAGTACCGACGGAGATATCAGGTAACAAACATACAATCCTCTTGATCACTCTGTATTGGTGAAAATCGCATGAAAATACGTACTGTAGGTTTTGTTTTTTTGTAGTAAAATCGATAACATACTGACGTTTTGAGTCTTGGTTTTATAACATAACATAAAAATGAATCGCTGAATGTGTTACTAATCGCAAATCTCGAGAGCAACTGAACCGATTTTGCTAATTATTTTTTAATAATATCCCTTGAAGTACGAGGATGGTGCTTAAGGAGTGAAAATTAAAAAAATGTCTAAAAATCTCGAAATTCCCGCGGGAACGGGTACAAAGCGGTTGAAACCGCGGGTCAGCTAGAATAGTATAGATATGAAAATCAGACCTCGTTTCTAACTAAAGGTGTTATCTCAATGTGTTGTTACTTTGACACAAACACAGTTATTTCTAAACAGTTGTACTTATAAATACATAGATAATAGAACAGTAAATAGATTATTCCGTGACCAGTTACTTGTTATATGTTATGAAATACCTTATCTATATAATAACAGTGCCCCGCGGTTTTACCCGCGTCGTACCCGTTCCCGTGGGAATCTCGGGATGAAAAATAGCCTATAACCTTCCCGTTGAATGTGGCTAACTATTACAAAAGGAATTATACGAATCGGATAGTTAGTTTCTGAGATTAGCGCGTTCAAACAAACAAACTCTTCAGTTTTATTATAGGTATATAGATTGGATAGCCAAATTTAGGAGGAGGTTACTATATACATACATACATAGATATATATATTTCCTTTATCCCGAAATTCCCACTAAAACAGACATGATACATATTACTGTTGGATTTATAGTAATTTTGATGGAAGTCGTAAAACTTTTACAGCGAAAAGCAAGAATAATTTCATAGATGTTGGTTTCATGAGGTATTACTTTTACGTGTTTGCATATAAGGGTTAACTTGATATAAAACCGTTATTTTCGCTTGTGGCATTTTTTATCTGTGGACTACCGTGCTTAGGATGTTACGTAACATTATCGGTTGGTTGCTGGAATCGTAAGACCATGTCGATGGCCTTTAGGCGGTCTAAGGGTGCTTTCAAATTATGCGTTTCGTGTCGGACCGCTGCGGTGCCGAAGCGGTGCGTTTGTCGTGTTGTGAACGTACGATCGTGTGTTTTCATACAAAACGAGCCGTGCGGCAACAGTGCGGCGTCGGTACAGCGAAATAATTTTAGTACGCACTGTTGCCGCACGGCTCGTTTTGTATGAAAACACACGATCGTACGTTCACAACACGACAAACGCACCGCTTCGGCACCGCAGCGGTCCGACACGAAACGCATAATTTGAAAGCACCCTTAGAACTCGGATACCAGGGTTGACCACTGACCTCCTCAAACTTACTTAATTTCATAAATATAGTGTTCGTTGATATCAAGCTAGCTGGACCAATTATATTTACTAATTATTTTACTAAATAAAATAAATTGTTTCAATTTCATTTATATTACGAGGTAGGTATATCGTAATACTTAAAATGACTCTACGCCAAGGAAATTAAATATAGGTATTTTGTAATAGTTTTAAAATATGAAACAAAAGCTCAGAGTACAATTATTTTTGAAGAAAAATCATGAACAAAAGCACAGAGTATTGCATAACGTAAAAAAACAATTCGCACAACAGAATTCGAATTAAAAAAACAAATGATTTCTTGCTTTCACGTTCCAACTTTAATTTTCTTTTCTTTCCACAGATCTACGAAACAAAGTGCCTGCTACAAGATAATGTGCCTTCAGTGAAAGTGATTGATTAGTCTGTGGTCCGAACTTTACAAGGAAGTGTTGTGTTTACGTATTTTAGTGAAAAAAATATAATTTCAACACAAAATGGAGTTGAGAAATTTGGCGGTTTTGTTGGGGCTCTGTCTGCTGGCTGTGACTCAATGTTCAGGTAAGATCAGTAGTTATCTTTTAAGAAAGACAACTTCCGGTATCTGCCGTATTTTCCGATCTGGTCGAAGTCAAAACTGACCTATGGTTGGACATACATGAAGTATTTGACATTATTTAGGTGGGACGGCTCATAGTGGCATTTCTATCTAAGTGCTACCGTGCTTCGGAGGGATAAGCAGTAGTCTGGATGGTCTCAATCGTCAGACCATGTCGGAGGCCTTTAAGCGGTCTAAAAACTCCCACACCAGGGTTGGCCGCTGACCTACTCGAAATGAATAATTATTTAGGTACTTCGGTTAGGTATTTCCACTAACAACTCATTTTTCGCGCCACAGGTAAAAGTAGCACATTTAAACAATGTGCAGTTGACGTCAAACGTCAACCACAAAAATAAGTTTGACACCTGTCAAATTTTTACTTGTGTACTTTATTTGAGTTTTGGAAGGTTAACGTCAATTTCTTAATAATCTGGAGACATACTAGATTTATCTATATAACAAACAACAAACAAAAAAGGTTTTATCCTTAAAAAATCGACATTAAAAGAATACAAATTAATTCAAACAACTGTTACCGTTCATTTGACAGTTATTACCCATAGACTATAACCTCTATAATCACGACTTTAAGAAAACAAATAATTTGTCTATTCATATTCAAATCTGTGACTGTTTGTTACCCACGGTCTCAAGACCTTTGCTCTAACGTTAGATTAAATTAGCCTGAATATTAATAACTAGCAGCGCCCCGCGGTTTTACCCGCGTTGTGCCCGTTCCCGTGGGAATTTCGGGATAAAATGTAGCCTATAGCCTTCCTCGATAAATAGACTATCTAACAGTGAAAGAATTATTCAAATCGGTTCAGTAGTTTCTGAGATTAGCGCGTTTAAACAAACAAACAAACAAACAAAACAAACTCTTCAGCTTTATAATATTAGTATAGATAATATAATAGATAAAACTCTAGAGATTTGTTTATGTCTAATTTTATTATTATTAAACAGTTTTATTAAGTAAGTAAGTAAGTAAGTAAAGTAAGCTCCAAGCTTGTGTTATAGAATCTAACTAAGTGATACTACTACATACACATACACAAATCTATACTAATATTATAAAACTGAAGAGTTTGTTTTGTTTGTTTGTTTGTTTGTTTAAACGCGCTAATCTCAGAAACTACTGAACCGATTTGAATAATTCTTTTTGTAATAGATAGCCACATTCAACGGGAAGGTTATAGGCTATTTTTCATCCCGAAATTCCTACGGGAACGGGTACAACGCGGGTAAAACCGCGGGGCGCTGCTAGTACTTTATATGAATAATTGACACCTAGACGTCGTCGCCAACAACTCTGTCTTCTCATATTGTTGACTTCGGGCGGGAATCGAACCCGCAACCCCCGACACAGTAAGCAGTCTCACTGCCACTGTGCTAACGGACTTGTCAATATAATATAGCACTGAGTCTTATCTACAAAAACAAGGTAGAAAAGTATTTGGGAGCAATAAAATACTTTTTAAAAACTAAAGTGAAAAGTTTTATTCACTAGGGACTGTTATAAACGTCCAAACTACGCTAAGGTTACTTAATTAAATAATGTATGTATTCTTAAGACTAAAGTCATATTTCTTATCTCTAACTTATAGTCTAAACATCCTTTCTGGTCATGCGCCCACGCATTCCCGCTAGAGCTATGCACGGTCAGCATTATGTATTACTATGCGGCCCGGTGGGTGCATAACTCCTCCCTCATCAAGAGTGAAATTATCGGGTTCTACTATTACTGGATTCCGATGATTTCGCTTAACATAATATGAAAGGAAAATAATACTTATAACTATGAAAAATCCATATAGAAAAATCGTGGCTAAACTAACACTTTTGATATTCACTATATTGCCCATTTCACTATCACTTTCACTGAATGTGTCGCTAATTTTCAGGATGCGGGAAATGTGCTTCATTTCTTCCAGATCGATGTTCTTTATATTGATTACAGGTAAGGATGTCGGATTTTCAATTTTTATTTGAGGTAAGGTTGTAACGGCTGCAATTCTGAACTGAAGTTTTTCAGTAAAGGTGCGTTCATAGGTAAGTTCAATCTCATTCAGGTGTAAAGCACAGTTTTCAGATGTTGAAACAACGTATGTGCCCTGTAGTAATACTTTGTTACTCTCGTTTTCACATTTTTCAGTCATTAAGGTTGAATTTCGCGTAAATACGATCCAACTTTCCATGCTAATACGCTGTACCTTGATGTCTTCAACTTCAACAGCATATGGTGAGCAAAACGTGAGGTTAGTCTGAAACTTCAGAAGCTGTTCAGCACATGTGGGAGGCTGAAACTGCGCTACGTTGTCGTCGGTACACAGGAAAGTAGCTGCGTCGATTTTCTCGCACGGCTGGGATACTGGCAAGTAATTGGAGTCTTTCGCCAAAAGGAACGGAAAATCGGGAAAAATAACTACGGTTTTCTTGATAGGAAATTTGTAAACAGGAAGAGGATATAATTTGTAGTAATCGAAAACTATTTTATCTGTTAACGGTACTTCCATTATAAATGTTATTTGACTTTCCTTTACATATGCTTTTACTTTAATTATCCTTTCAAATTTTATCAGATTATATTCATTTACTTTATACATCAAATTGTGAGTGTGCTCTATTGATTTTAATAAATATAATAGTTCAGATGAATTTACAATTGATTGATGTAATACAGATACTTTGGTGAATGCTAATGCAGTTTCTATTTCATTCAACATTATATAGATAGTTCTGAATATACTCATAAAAATTTCGAACATGCTAAGTGTATGTGAGAAAAATAAACAATTGTTTGTGGCATTATTAGATAACTTAGTAATTTCCTCAATTTTTTTCAATCTATTATCGATATTGATTATGTTTTCATTTTGCTCGCCTGAACTGTTTAAGAAACTATCCAACATTTTAGTGACTAATGTCATTTTCTTATCTAAGGCTCTTTCTTTCGACTCTATCATGGATATTTCCTTATCATAACGTAAAGCATCTGTATAATCTAGATTTCCTGAAATTTGCTTTATTAATGAACCAAGGGGGTCAATAAGGCCTCTTTTGATTCTAATTGAAGGTATCAGTTGTTCTAATTTGGAATTTGCTCTATCGTTTAAATATTCAGCTTGTGTTCTTATATTTAATATATCATGTCTGTAAGGTTTATGAGAATTTACAATATTAAGGAAATTTGCGAATTTTAGATTGTTAATTTTTAAATCATTTCTTAGACTATTTAAATCAAATCGCTTGACCAGAATCCATCTATCTATCTGTCTATGTGCTTTCCCTTCCTTCACAGGTAACATTCCGGGGTTTCCATCGAGTTTTTGAAGATGAAGGCCCAGGCTGAGGTGAAGAAGGCTTACGACCACGTACCACCTGCGGAGGGCGTTTTATGTCTTTAATTGTCACTTTCGTTTCTCTTTTACCTAACTGAACTGGGACTACATTTCTAACAGCTGGTCCTTTAACAGTTGCTTTCTGATATCTAGCTTTGTCTTTGCTTTTTCTAGTATTAATATCCTTTGTAAACACTATATCTCCTTCACTGAACTCTACATTTTCACCTGATTGTTTTTTATTCAATCTCTCTTTATTACTACTTATTTTGTCTGAAATGTACTGGTAAAGAAATTTAGTGCGCCTAGCATGATCTTTCAATAATTGCTGTATATAACATTTTTCGAATTCCCCATCAAATGCCCTACTGGAATCTGTGTGTCCAAAAACTATTTCAAACGGTGTTAATCCTGTACTAGAGTGAATGGTGTTATTGTAAGCCATAATAGAATAGGTCATGACTGATGCTGCATCAGTGCATTTTTGATCATATTTCGCTAAGCGATATATTTCTATTAAAGTAGAATGAAAGCGTTCAACAATGCCTGTTGAATTTGGGTTGTGAGCTGTACATATGTGTAAATCGATTTTGTACATGGATGCCAATTCCTTCATAAGCTCATTATTAAACTCAGAACCAGGATCACAATTTATTTTCGTAGGGACACCGTACATTGAGAAGTATTTAATCAATGCGCGAATCACTTCCGCGGTTGCTTTATTATTAATTTCTATTGCCTGTGCAAGTTTACTAAAGGCGTCTACTATCGTTAAATATGTACGATTTTCTATAGTAAAGATATCAATAAAGATTTCCTGAAAAGGGGCTTCCTGCGTTTGCGTCAACTGTAAGGATGGTTTCAGTGGTTTCCTGTCATACTTAAACTTCTTACAAACTTCGCAGCTATTTATAACTAATGATATTATTTCTTGCATATTATTCCAAAAATAGTTCCTTTTTATTCTCAACATAGTTTCTTTTATCCCTCTATGACATGTTTTTCCCTCATGGTGTTTCAAAACTATTGCCTTCTGTTCGTTTTCGTCCTCTACATACACAACTCTTTCCGTACATTCATAAAACTCTACCATACCTTCCTTGAACAAACTTATAAGTATCCTGTTAAAATCTTTTCTGTGTTGTATCTCTTCGAAATATATGAAATATTTAATTTTTGGCTTTATATATTCCTTCAAAAATCTTTTAATTAATTCGTCGTTATTAAGAGGTAAGAATATTTCAAGAACCTTTTGCTTATCTCTTGATAGATCTTTTACTTGTATATCATCCTTAAACCATGTATGAACTAAAATTTGGTTGGGTTTTGTATCAATAGCTTCATTTAAAATAGGAATTCCTTTATTTTCTAATTCTACTGCGGAATGTGCTGTTACTGTACTGCCTGTTGATGGCGGAATAGGATATTTACATTCTAGCTCATCGTCACTAATGCTTATGGTTTCCTCACTATCTGATATTGTTATGGTTTCCTCACTATCTTTCCTTTGTTCTAATAAAGCTGCCCTTTCATCAATCTCTTTCAGATATTCTTTAACCTTTCGCTGCTCATTTACATCCACATTAACTTTCATTGAAACATCGTCAGACTCACCCAAAGCATTTAACCGTATCCTAGATAAAGCATCGGCATTTAAATTTTGTTTCCCGTTTTTGTAATAAATCTTAAAATCATACTCTTGTAATCTTAGCCGCCAACGCGTTAATTTACTGTTAGGCTCTTTTAGAGAATATAACCAAACTAAAGGTCGGTGGTCAGTAAAAATAGTAAAGGTATTGCCATATAGGTAAGGACGGAAATGTTTTACTGCCCATATTATCGCTAATAGTTCTCGTTCAATAGCGGAATATCGCTTTTCCGTGTCAGACAAAGTTCTACTCGCATACGCAATAGGTTTGTCATTACCAATAGTTCCTTGAGATAGTACGGCTCCCAAAGCCACATTGGATGCGTCAGTCGTCAGTATATATGGTTTTGAAGGGTCAGGATATTGAAGTAGCGGTGCATTGGTAAGTAACACTTTACAGCGTTCAAAAGCGTCAATGTATTTCTGATCAATAACTATTTGATTACGTTTCTTTAAACATGAAGTTAATGGTTGTGTTATCTTTGCAAAGTCCTTTATGAATCTCCGATAGTATCCTACGAGTCCTAGAAAGCTTTTGATCTCTGTAACAGTCTTTGGTAGGGGATAGTCTAAAACTGCTTGTATCTTATCGTTGTTAGGTTTAAGTCCTTGGTCAGTAATAGTGTGTCCCAAGTAAAGTACTTCTTTACGTAAAAACTCTGATTTGTCAAGTTGTACTTTAAAGTTCATTTCTCTAAGTCGTTCAAATACAGTACGTAAGTCGTTAATATGGTCCTGTAAACTAGTGCTATATATTATAATGTCGTCCATGTAAACCAGGCAATGAATACCTTTTAGTCCTCTTAGCAAGTTGTCCATCATTCTCTGAAAAGTAGCTGGTGCTGTCTTTAATCCAAACGGCATTCTTATAAACTCATAATGTCCGTCTGCACTAAATGCGGTCTTTTGTCTGTCTTTTTCGTCAATTTCTATTTGGTGGTATCCGTTTGCAAGGTCAAGGGTTGTAAAGTATTTAGCTTTACCTAGTTTGTCAAATAAGTCATTGATATTTGGTAATGGGTATTTGTCGTCTATTGTTATCTCGTTAAGTCGTCTGTAGTCAATAACCATGCGATATTTTACTTCTCCCGATGCATCCCTCTTTTTAGGTACGAGGTGAACAGGTGCATTCCACGGCGAAAAAGATTCCCTAATTATATTATTTTTCAATAACTTTTCTACCTGTGATTTAATTTCTGCAGTTTGTGCAGGAGGTTGTCTGTATGGTCTTACATATATCGGGTCTTCATGTTTTGTCCTAATAAAATGTTTCACCTTATTACTAAATGTCAGGGGTAATTGTTCCGAATAGAATATATCTTTAAATTCCTTGCATATATCGCTAATTAACTTTCTTTCTTCCTCATTCATATGTTCTAATCTAAGCCTTTTCAAATTTTCATCTAATATTCTATCTACTTCCGCATCTTTCATATCAACATCCGTAAAGTTAACTTTTATATCGCTTTCTTTAAACTGATTAACCTTAATGGGTTTTGTAATTGTGAGGGTCATGGGTGTTTCTAAAGTATTCTGTATGACTGTCGTAGCGTAACCATTATTGCAATTTACTATGGCTGACGGCATTCTTACTCCTTCACAAAATTTAGTGTAATTTAATATGGCCTGTCCAGAAAATTGATCTACTGGTAATTTTACTACTTGTTCCATTCGCGCGTCTAGTTCAATTTCATAATTGCTTACGTCATTTGTTATGGGAAGTGATGTTGATTTTAAGATTAATTTAGAATTTTTAAGGTCAATGACTGCCTCTAATTGCCTTAAAAGATCGTTGCCTATTAAACCATCATACTTTGTATCAACATTATAGACATAAAACTTGTGGAGTTGGTCACTATTAAAGGACGGCATTAAAGGTATATGAACTACTTCATTATGTATACTAGATGCATGCGTACTGATGACAGTAAATGGTTCGTGCTGCCTATATCGACTATAGTACGCATATGCCTTTCGTGGACTTAAGAAAGATCTGGTACTTCCGGTATCAATCATTAATTTAGCATTTATCTCTGGAATATATACATAAGGTAGCTTTAATTTGACGTCACAGTTAATATTTACTATTTCCGGTTCGATGTTGAGGCTCGGATACAAAAATTTTCAACTTTCTCACATACTTTTTCATCGCTATTATTTCCTTGCTCACTTTCACACGTTTCAACTTGTGAATCATCCGCTATATAACACTCTTGCTCTTGCATACAGTTATTATAATCATAGTAATCGCAATTATCGTCGAAATAATTCGCATCACACTCTAATTCATTAAGACGGAACCCTTGTGGTATATTAGTATTATTATTATTACCCTGCGGTTTGAGAGGTGGTGCAGTTCTCATTGAAACATCTGAATCTAATGGCTTATACATAGGTTGAGGGTGTCTATAACCAATTTGAGGTCGGTACCCGAACTGCTGTTGTTGGGGTCGGTACCCGAACTGCTGTTGTTGGGGTCGGTACCCGAACTGCTGTTGTTGGGGTCGTGTATTAAATTGAGATGGTTGCATAAATCTAGGCTGCATTTGCAACTGGGGTTTATAACCAAATGGTTGTTGTGAGTTAACAATTTTTGAAATCGGTTGGGGTAGTTTCATTTGATTATTAGGTATTCCAAACTGAAAACGAGGTGGAGTTTGTGACATTGGCTTGAAGCCATTAGCGTTAGATTGAAAACCTGTGTTAATCTGTGTACTCGGATGACTAAATTTAAATGGCATTGAGGGTCCTGATTGCTGCTTATTAATTTTATTTTTAGCGTTATACTGCTCATAGAAATTAACCTCTTCTAAAACATATTCTAAAGCTTTTTCTAATGTATCTGGGGACTTTAATCGCACTACTCTAATTAAATTTTCAGGCATATTGTATAAGAACACATTCAGGGACATATTGTTATATATTATGATTTTAGTAGATTTTAAATTTTCATCTGTCAACTGATTTACCTTAGATATGAGAACGGCTCTAACAGATTGTATTCTATTGCAAAATTCGAGAAAAGATTCCCCTTGTTTCATTTTAAAATTTTCAAGCTCTATAGCTATACATTCCTCACTGCGAGGGTCGCCAAAATGTTGAATTAACAATTCTTTAAATTGAAGCCAAGTTGTTACATCCTCTCTCTCACTTATTAAGGATGCCGCTTCGTCTGTTAACCTACTCGTAATTGTCTGCATGATATACATGTTTTGTTCGTCACTGCCATGATAATTATTTATTACATATTCACATTTTCTTAAAAATAAGTTTAGATGGCGTTTATTACCACCGAAAAATGGCACTATTTTAATAATTTCATTCGGGATTAACTTAATTGTCGTCATTTTATAAAACAATAAAATCTATTTAATACACTAAATTTAATAGTCTACCGATTTTTAGGTAAGCCAAATAAAAGTTATAAAGGAAGAAGTTCGATTCCTACTATAACAAAGAAAAGCGGGGAAAGGATGGCGAAAAATCTCACTCACCTGCCAGTCACCACCATGCTTAGGTATTGTCTCCAAGGTCCTTTTCAAATCTGGTTCGCGGATCGCCACGGGCTGAAGACCGAACGCGCTTTTCACGCTTTTTAATCGTTTTTTCGCGCACGAATCAGCAGCACACAGTAGTGCGATCCTACCGGCTGCGCCAGAAAAGTATTTGGGAGCAATAAAATACTTTTTAAAAACTAAAGTGAAAAGTTTTATTCACTAGGGACTGTTATAAACGTCCAAACTACGCTAAGGTTACTTAATTAAATAATGTATGTATTCTTAAGACTAAAGTCATATTTCTTATCTCTAACTTATAGTCTAAACATCCTTTCTGGTCATGCGCCCACGCATTCCCGCTAGAGCTATGCACGGTCAGCATTATGTATTACTATGCGGCCCGGTGGGTGCATAACTAGGTTTAAAATAATTCATTCCGACATAACAGTAAATATTTAGCGAAGTAAAAATAAACAACACTGTGGCAGGAAGTCAACATGAGTCAGGTCTTAGAATAATACTAGAGCTAGTGTTCTAGGTCAGAACTAGGCTGCCTAGTGAAAGTGCTAGGTATTATGTTTCATCCGCGACTAAAAAAATTAAAAAACTCGCTGAGCGATTGTGTTTTTGTTATTACTGACAGAGTCTGGTTTTTTTGTTTGTTTGATCGGACTTCTAGACCAATCTGTCTAATCGATTTTGACTTATTATTTTTGTAATGGATAGAAGATTGAAGAGGGTTACAGTAATATACTTTTTATCCCAAAATTCCCACGGGTCAGGGCACTAAGCGGGTAAATGATTTTTTATAAATCGAATGCAAAGTTTTAAAAAGTAAAATGAAAATGTATTTTAAAAACAAATGACTAAACGTTCGATCTTTAAATTAGCCATTACTACTCAGACAATAATCAACCATTCACTCACTCATTCATTCATTCTTCTAAGTAACTTATTAAACCTTTTTATATCACCAAATTAGGAAGCAAGAAGCTTATTCTAATGACGTTTGATTGATGCGTTCCCAAAACGCTCTTGTCATTACGAATAAGTATTGGTTTTGTAGTCCAAAAGCTTTAATAGTTTACTGTATATAAATACTTCAGTAAGTATTTACCTGTAATGTCCCATTGCTGGGCAAAGGCCTCTCATCTCACTGAAGATATCAGTACAGTGAGGAGCTACTTAGCTTTCTTTAATCCAATGACGCTTAATTTCTGTTTAACTCCCTTCTTAAGCGATAACAAAATTGTCTATGGCAGGAAATAGACCAAAAGTATCTATCTATCTTTCTGTCTATGGTTTTCGCTATAAGTTTCTTAAAAAAGGTTCATCCACTAAGTAATGACTGCGTTCTCTTTAACGTGCGTTCATCAATTAATTTCAAAAAGTACCTGGTTCGATTTACATTCTCGCCTATGACATTTAAAAATAGAAACCTTTTTTGACCTTTTTAAATATAAAGGGTTACTCTATGCCCAATATGGCGTCGTTTAAGGGCCAATTGAAACGTTTTGAATAGCAGTACAAAGTATAAAGCCAAACATTTGCCGCCGTTTTTTGCGTCTGGCTAACTAGTTCAATCGTTGCACCTTTCCCTCCGATTTGATTCGTGAGAAAGCAAACAAATAAAAGACTTATCATCAAAATGTACTCCATTTTTTGTGTCAAGTGAATTTGACAGTACGGTTGTATTTCGCATTGAGTTCGAATACTTCGTGTTCGTATTTCGAATTAAAAGGTTTAATAAAACTCCTACTTCCTACCTATTTTATAAATGCGAAATATTGTGAGGATGTATGTATGTTTGTTACTCTTTCACGCAAAAACTATTGAACGGATTTAGATGAAACTTTACAGTAATATAGGTTATACATCAGAATAACACTTGGGATACATTTTATCCCGAAATTCCTACGTGAACGGGGAAAACGCGAGTAAGACTGCGGGCTACGGCTTGTATACTCAAATGTATGAAGCCAAATTCACTGTCTGTGTAAATGAAATTATTTTTTATATTTAATGCAAGCCTCTTTCTATAAAAAAAAGAAGGAGGTTGTTACCACTTGTTAATAAAGATTATTAGTAAGTCATTTAGGTCATAAATAATTGATGATTTGAACAAGTTTTTCTGCGATATTTAGAAATTAATAAAATTATCATAAAACACGCGAATACCCGTTAAAATTTTAATATATAAAATACATTTATACAAACATGATAACTGGAAATATTTAAAAAACAACATAACTTCCTTAATTGTTAATAAAAGTTAAATATGATAAGAAGAACACGTTTTTTAACATCCATCTATAGTATCAAAATCAATTTAGTAACAAATTACATATTAATAAGTCTAAAAAGGAATTATCCCTTATTAATACCCATCTCACTGACAATGCCTGTCAAACACACGTCAAGTTAGCCTTCAACTTGACACCTGTCAGAGTCAACCCGTAAGCGTTTGAAATTCGAATACCGTTACGTTCTCTATGGAAGTAGTTTTACATTTTTAATTATGCGTTCTTGGGCAACGACCGTATTGCATAAAGCCAACCATAGATAGTTATAATTTTATTGTTTTTTTTACTATTATATTTTTTAGTAGCGACCCGCCCTCGCATCGCTTCTTTTAATCAACATTTCATATACCTATATGTATGTATTATGTAGAAGATTTTTTCTAAACTTAAAGTAGTATAAGTTACTCCTTTACATCAGCTGACTGCTAGTACAAGTTCCGTCAAAATCAGTCCAGCTATTTCATTGATTAGACGGAACAAACAGGCAGACAGACAAGATCTTATTTTGGTATTACCGCATTGTACCCGTTCCCGCAGGAATTTCGGGATAAAATGTTACCCATATGTTATTCTGATGTATAATCTATATTACTGTAAAGTTTCATCCAAATCCGTTCAGTAGTTTTTTCGTGAAAGAGTAACAAACATCCATCCTCACAAACTTTCGCATTTATAATATTAGTAGGATTATGTTTTGGCTTTTAATGTGTAGTCTTAGGGTGTATTTTCGCGTGTTTCGTTAGTGTTTCTTAGAATGTCCGAATTTTTGTTAAAGTATAATGAACTTTATACCCCTAAGTCCCTTTAAATGGGGTTCGTTGACCCCATTCAATTAATTAGAAGAATTATTATCATTCTGCATTTTATTATGACTTCAGTTAGAATGTTAACTGTTAAATGGATGCGGTATTTGTGAGTCAGAGGTTGAAGTGACACGCCGAAAATGGTTGACATTGCGTGACAATTGTATTTTGTTAAATATTTTTGTTGAAAGTATTTGTATCGTGCGATTTTTAGTGAATTGTTATTATAGAAAGTAGGTTTGAAACGGAACTGTAATGATACAATGCATTTTATTTATTTACAAAGATTTATATTTTCTTATATTCCTCATAACATAGTATGTTACTGATGTTTGTGAAATCATATAAATATATTATATCCATTTAGTGATTTAACGGTAAAAAAACAATTAACATACTCTACAAACATACACACATTCATCCATCCTCACAAAATTCGCCTTTTTAACCTTATTAACAACTAGCAGCGCCCCGCGGTTTTACCCTCGTTGTGTCCATTACTGTGGGAATTTCGGGATGAAAAATAGCCTAAGATACTCGTGGATAATGTAGCTTTCGAATGGAGAAAGAATTTTTAAAAACGGTCGTAGTTTTTGAGCCTATTCATTACAGCCAAACAAAGTTTTCCTCTTTATAATATTAGTGTAGGTGTACATAGATACCACATCCAAAGTCCTAATTTCATTTCTTTCTCGTTGTACCTTTCTTTAACAGGTGGGTCTGTAGTCTAAGCTCTATTAATGATTTTGGATCACGCGAACATTCTTTTAATAGATAATAACTGAGATTACGCGTGTTTAGGCCGATTACGTGATAAGATAGCTAGCCTGTAATGTCCCACTACTGGACAAAGGCCTCTCGTTTCACTGAAGATATCAGTACAATAAGGTTTAGGCGTAATCACTACAGTAGCACTCGTGGCGTAGTTTGACTTAGCGATATTAGCTCATTGCGATTGTTAAGCAACGTGCAGCTCGACCCCTACTTGGATGGGTGGCCGATAGTGGCATTTCTATCCGAGTGCTACTGTGCTTTGGAGGGCACGTTAAATTTTCGGTGTCGGTAGTTGCAATCGTTAGACCATTTCGGAGGCCTTTAGGCGGTCTAAAAACTCCGACCACTAACTTACTCGAACATACTAACTATGGTTGGCTGGTAATAGTTAAAAATGTTAGTAGACATAAACTTAACCTTGTTTCAGCAACCTGTTGATGTAACTCTGTGACACTTAGAGTCACTAGAGGAGTGACATTCCGAATTGTAACCAGTTTGGATGTCGTAATCTATCGCAGTAGACGAGTTGGGTAGAGTTCGCTCAAAAATAATACAGCCGATGCTTCTCAAGTTTTATTAATTTTGGTTTTTAGGGTTCCGTATCCAAAGGATAAAAATGGGACCCTATTACTGAGTCTTCGCTATCCGTCCGTCCGTCCGTCTGTCACCAGGCTATTTCTCAAGAACGGTGATAGCTAGACAGTTGAAATTTCAAATTTACAGATGATGTATTTCTATTGCCGCTATAACAACAAATATAAAAATAAAATAAAACTAATATTCAAGGGGGGGCTTCCATACAACTAACGTGATTTTTGCCGTTTTTAACGTTTAGATTCGAAACGATTTCGGTTCTCGTTTCGACCAGAGTATAAAAATGAAGTAAGCATATTAAAATTAATTATGATAATATTTTTGGGATTTATTGAGCATTTTTATTGTGTTATATCATTTTTGATGATGTCAGTTATGGGAAGATAGTTTTATTGGTACAGGTTCATACATAGTTCTTCTGTCGTGTCAATGGCTACATTTTCTTTTCGATCTAGTATTTAGTTTCAAGTCTTTCTTAATCCAGATGTTAAGATACAGTCAGGGCACCAAATTTAATAAAGTATGGAAAAATCCTTCCTTTTGAATCGCTCTATCTGTTGATGCAAATGGCATAAAAATCCATTCAGTAGTTTTTGAAATAAGCGCGTATACTTCAGACAGACTTTTTAATACTTATACTAGCAGCGCACCGCGGTTTTACCCGCGTTGTGCCCGTTCCCGTGGGAATTTCGGGAAATTTTATACATATAAACCTTCCTCTAGAAACAATCTATCTATTTTAAAAAACCACGTCAAAATCCGTTGCGTAGTTTTAAAGATCTAAGCATACATAGGGACAGACAGCGGAAAGCGACTTTGTTTTATACTATGTAGTGATACGTAAAGATACAGAAGAGGTAAAAGTACCCAAATAAGAAATCTGAGTAATGTCCTAAATCTAAAGCCTAGATTTCTCAGACCGGTCTGAAAATCTTAAACAGTTGTTATCAATGACAGTCCTTATCAACTCAATATCAATACGCGAAACATTCTTGAAAATTCCACAGTGATTTCTTTATACATATAGTTTTAGTTTTATAGAGAGACTAGCAGCGCCCCCGGTTTTTCATGCGTTTTGCCCGTTCCCGTGGGAATTTCGGGATAAAAAGTAACCTATAACCTTCACCTTGAATCAGCCTGTGCGTTGGCGAAAGCCGCATCAAATTTTGCTCATAATTTGTTTATCTATATATATAAAAAACAATGCCACTTTTCGTTGTAATTTTATACTTCAAAAACGGGCTCACCTATCCAAACCAAATGTTTAGGCTTTGTTCGGACTGTTAGTAGATGGTTTATGTGAAGTTTGCACAAACTCGGTCGAGCGTTTCTTAAATTCCCACGGGACCGGGCACAACGCGGGTAAAACCGCGGGGCGTAGCTATTAACTATTAAAGAAGCATTTTATACATAAAGCACATTTTATCAATGAAACTGCCTGTTATCTCGTTCGTTAGTTAATGTACATTACAAATGTTTGTATTAGGCAATATTGATGCAATGTTGGCCCTTTCTTAAAATACACGTGACGTAATACTCCACTACTACTGGTTCAGAAAAATGATAATTACGATCGAGTTTTGTGAGAGGAAAAACGATTTTTATGTGAGTAAAGTCGAGTTTATAAACAAAAGCTTTGAGTAAGTAAGTCGAGTAGGTTAGTGGTCAACTCTGGTGTATGTGTTTTTAGACCGCTTTACGATTGAAACAACCGGGACCGACAGTCAAATATTACTACTTTTGTATGTAGTGACTTTTTATATCTCATCTTATAGAATTCCATGATATATTAGATAGGTTTATACATAAACTAGCAGCGCCCCGCGGTTTTACCCGCGTTGTGCCCGTTCCCGTGGGAATTTCGGGATAAAATGTAGCCTATAGCCTTCCTCGATAAATAGACTATCTAACAGTGAAAGAATTATTCAAATCGGTTCAGTAGTTTCTGAGATTAGCGCGTTTAAACAAACAAACAAACAAACAAACAAAACAAACTCTTCAGCTTTATAATATTAGTATAGAAAATAAAATGAGTTAACTAATTAATTAACTAAGTAACACAAATGTCAAATTTTAATATTTTTCTTTTCGCTTGGCACTCGCCCAATAAAAACTATAAAATAACTGACTTAATACTTTTTTCTACGGAGTAATGAGATTGTATACGATAGAATATGAATGGAAACTCATCTAAAAGATATCTATACTTTCTCGTAAGTCGAATCGAGTTCAAATCGACATTGATTACCAAAGTTTCTACAAAATAAGAGACGTGTAGTAGGGGACACAGATACGTTATCACTCTTACGAAATTTATAGATAACACTCTCTTTTACCCATCTTCCGGGTTTTAGCCAAAATGTAGGGCAAAATAATAAATATTAGCCTGTTTTATCAAACTTGATAAGGTTATTAAAGGTTTCAATAATTTGAAAATGGCTAGACATAGATAGGTTCTATATGAACTAAGGCCTAGGTTGTCTAGTGGTATGTGCACTCGCCTGCCAAGACTGATTTCCCGGGTTCAATTCCTAGGTCGAGCGAAACCATGTTTTCTACCTTTCAAACTTTGCTCGCGCTTGAGATCAACCCACATTTGGCAAGCGTGGTGATTACGACATCCTCCTCACTGCACTGATATCTTCAGTGAGATGAGAGGCCTTTGCCCAGCAGTGGGACATTACAGGCTAATAATACTTTTACTTATTTAACTAGTAACGCTTCATATTTCTCCCGCGAATGAAATTGAATGAAAATTGGTAGAGAGATAGATTAAAATCTGGAATAATAGATAGGTTATTCTTTATCCCGAAATTCCCACGGGAACGGGCACATCGCGGGTAAAGATACTAATTTAATAAAGCTGTTTGATTTTTGGTTTGTTTGAACGCGCTAATCTCTGAAACTACTAGCCCGATTTATATAATTCGTTAATGTATTCGATATCTACATTCAAGAGGCAGATTGTATGCTATTTTTATCCTGAGGCTCCGGGTTCGATTCCCGGTGGGTACAACAATATCTCACAAAAATCTCTTAGTGAAACTGCCCTCAGTTTGGCTAGAGCATTGCAGACTGAATCACCTGATTGCCCGAAAAGTAAGATAATTCCGTGCTTCGGAGGGCACGGACTCAATAACTCTGACACCAGGATTGGTTGATGAAGAAGAAGATCCTGTAATTCCTCCGGGAACGGGTAATATGTGGGTAAAACCGAGAGGAATGGCTAGTGTTAATTATATTTGTTGAAGTTTGGGTAATTATTTTCGTTGTGAAATAAAATGTTTGACTATTTCATAATTACGCATTATATTGTAAGTCATGGGCGTGGAGTTTACTTAATCATTGTTAATGTTTGTTTATTTGACGTTAGGATTGTGGGAGGTGGTAGGGTTAGACACGGCAAGCTAATAAAAAAAACCGGCCAAGTGCGAGTCGGACTCGCGCACGGAGGGTCCCGTACTCTAAAAACGGCAAAAAAACACGTTTGATGTATGGGAGCTCCTTTGAATATTTGTTTTATTTATTTGTTGTTATAGCGGCAATAGAAATACATCATCTGTGAAAATTTCAACTGTCTAGCTATCACCGTTCTTGAGATACAGCCTGGTGGCAGACGGACGGACAGCGAAGTCTCAGTAATAGGGTCCCGTTTTTACCCTTTGGGTACGGACCCTAAAAATGATCGACAATCTCAATCTTTTTAGGATATTTTTCTAGATTTAGGAATAGCTACTTTACTATATCTAGATTTCTAAGAGATTTTCTTCCACCTTTCGTTAAGTAAGAAATTTCGAGTAGGTTAGTGGCCAACCTGTTTCGTAGTTTTTAGACTGCCCAAAGCCTACAAAACCGTTAGACCTTTCGGGTATTACAACCGCGTTCCAAAAAGGTCATAAGTCACCCAACACAAAGCAAGAGTAATTCAGTGCAACAAAGCCAATTACAACACTACCAAACAATTGTACAATAAGTTCTCAAGCTTATCAATTAAGCTGCAAGCTTAAAGCTTAACGTTCAGAGCTTTTATATGACGCATAGCTAAAAATATAACCCCCTTGTTAGTCGGTCTGTATGCTATTGGACTCGGTCACACCGATGTGTAATGTTACTTGATTAGATGGCGAACGAACAAACGTTGGCGAGCGAGATGAGTTGTGAAGTAAAGATTTATTTAAGGAATGCGTAAAGTAGAATAGAGGTAACAGGAGAAGCGGACGCAAGAGGCAACTTCTTCTTCATCGAGTGGATGGTCAACCTGACCAATCCTGGTGTCAGAGTTATTGAGCCGCCAAAGGCCCACTCAAGGACAATACAGTGTAAATGCATCCATTTATATTAAGCTTTTGAAAAATAAAAAAATGCAAATCGCGTTGGCTAAATTAATGGAACAGATGCTGTGAATCAAAATTAAACCTTACTCACTTTAAACAAGGACTAATATGCTTTAATAAAATTTGAAAACTCATTCAAGATGTGATTTTAAAAAGCATTAACAGTTGTTGAAAAAAGTTTCAGACTGTAACTGTAACCATTTTTTTCAGTTATAATAATTATGTTACTAGCAGCGCCCCGCGGTTTTACCCGCGTTGTGCCCGTTCCCGTGGGAATTTAGGGATTTTTTATACATGTAAACCTTCCTCTTGAATCACTCTATCTAATTAAAAAAACCGCGTCAAAATCCGTTGCGTAGTTTTAAAGATCTAAGCATACATAGGGACAGACAGCGGAAAGCGACTTTGTTTTATACTAGTTTTATAAATAGGTTAGCGTTGTTGATAATTAGCGAGTTTATACGCTGTTAGCTGGCGAGTTAAATAGAAAGCAAGCGTTAAACATTCTCTTAACATAGATACATTTTTCTGACTGTACTTAAGGCGCCTTCAATTAAGATGTCTTAAGTCGTTCTTTTGCTTAAAACTCATCGTAGAGAGCAGTCAAGTGCATTGTTGTTATTTTTCATACAATGGTGCTGGACGTTTAAAAACGCTTAAATTGATAGAGCCCATAATTTTGAATTGTGGTCACGTCTCAACGACCGAACGTATGAATGTATATTATTCGTGTGTCAATACAAATTCGTAAAAACAAATTTGAAATTCAAATTTCGTATTTCTCAATAATATTGATTTCTTGATATGATGGCAAAGTTCATATTAGATAGATATAAATAGTTACTTTGTTTATTGCAATGGAAAATAACTGATTTTTTTCAAGGATTTTATCATTTAAGTGTTATTATAGTGACTAGCAGTGCCCGCGGTTTTACCCGCGTTGTACCCGTCCCGACAGCAATTTCGGGATAAAAAATAAGCTATAACCTTTCACTTGAATATAGCTGTAAATATAATCACATAATCAGTAATCTGGATGTAGCTATCAAATACAAAAAGAATTATTCAAATCGGATTGGTAGTTTCTTAGATTAGCGCGTTCAAACAAACAAAAAAATTCACTCTACAGGCCTTATTCATAAAAGCTTACTAGCAGTATGTTAGCTATCAAATGGTTTGTCCCTTTCTGACATACGCTATTTTCCAAAGAGCAAAAGAGACAAAACACTTAATAACAGTGTTTTAGTTAGAGAGCGTTTATGTATAAGGTAGTATCTATACTAATATTATAAAGCTGAAGAGTTTGTTTTGTTTGTTTGTTTGTTTGTTTAAACGCGCTAATCTCAGAAACTACTGAACCGATTTGAAAAATTCTTTTTGTAATGGATAGCCACATTCAACGGGAAGGTTATAGGCTACTTTTCATTCCGAAATTCCCACGGGAACGGGAACAACGCGGGTAATACCGCGGGGCGCTGCTAGTAGCTTTGTAATTTTAGTATCTATACTAATATTATAAAGCTGAAGAGTTTGTTTTGTTTGTTTGTTTGTTTGTTTGTTTGTTTGTTTGTTTGTTTGTTTGTTTGTTTGTTTAAACGCGCTAATCTCAGAAACTACTGAACCGATTTGAATAATTCTTTCACTGTTAGATAGTCTATTTATCGAGGAAGGCTATAGGCTACATTTTATCCCGAAATTCCCACGGAAACGGGCACAACGCGGGTAAAACCGCGGGGCGCTGCTAGTTACATATATAGAGCCTTTATTTAATACTAGCAGCGCCCCGCGGCTTTGCCCACGTTTAGTCCGTTCCCGTAGGAATTTTCGAAAATCCTTTCTTAGTGTGCACTTATGTCACTTGAAGAACCTTCCTGCCAAATTTCATGCTTCTAGGTGTAGCGGTTGAGGCTGTGCATTGATTATCAGTCAGTCAGGACTTTGAATTTTATATATATAGATACATAAAGACAATACAGACTTTAATTATAATCGCGTATTAAGAACATTGTAGCTATCAAATGGTTTGTCACTTTCTGACATACGCAATTTTACAAAGAGCAAAAGAGACAAAACACTCACTAACAGTGTTTTAGTTACAGAGCTTGTATTAAGAAGGCGATATAAGTATGACGATCGCTTTCTTTTTATCTCGCTAGCTTACAACTAGTAAACTAAGTTTACCGCTTTTTTATGGTCGGCTAAATCCACCCCTGCGTTATAAAAATAGCTGTCAGTAAAGCAATCTTTTTAAAAACTCGATTACGTTATAAAAATATCAACACTTGTTTAAATATAGAAATTATTGCCCCTTGCAGACTAAACAGAAGGGCACTGAAAAATATGCTTTTGTAAACAATTTGTGTGGTCTACCTTTACAGTAGTAATACCCGCGTTTTCACCTGTATTATACCCGTTACCCGTTGATAAATCTATACTTATATTATAAAGCTGCAGAGTTTGTTTGTTTGAACGCGCTAATCTCAGGAACTACTGTCCGATTTGAAAAATACTTTCAGTGTTAGATAGTTTACTTATCGAGGAAGGCTATAGGTTATTTTTCATCCCGAAATTCCCAACGGAACGGGCACAATTTGGGGATAAAATGTGAACTTTGCATTTTAAGAAATATAGTCTATTTCTGTGCGAATTTTCGTTCAAATCCAATCAGTAGTTTATGCTTGAAAGATTAATAAACATCGTTACTGGTAATGAGCGAGTAGAATCTATGAATTTGTTAAAGTTGGAAGGACATTAATATGTGCCAACGACTAAAGTAAAAAGTAAAAAAAAAGTAAAGTATTAGCCTGTAATGTCCCACTGTTGGGCAAAGGCCTCTCGTCTCACTGAAGATATCAGTACAGTGAGGAGGTTTCAGGCGTAATCACCACGCTTGCCTAATGCGGGTTACTTGGGGGGCCGATAGTGTCATTTATATCTGAGCGCTACCGTGCTTCGAAGACCACGTTAAATAGACGGTCCCGGTTGTTTCAATCGTTAGACCATATCGGACCATGTCGGTCTTAAAACTCCGACACTAGGGTTGGTCAATGGCCACTAACCTACTTGAAACAAATCTATACTAATATTATAAAGCTGAAGAGTTTGTTTTGTTTGTTTGTTTGTTTGTTTAAACGCGCTAATCTCAGAAACTACTGAACCGATTTGAATAATTCTTTTTGTAATAGATAGCCACATTCAACGGGAAGGTTATAGGCTATTTTTATCCCGAAATTCCTACGGGAACGGGTACAACGCGGGTAAAACCGCGGGGCGCTGCTAGTGAGTGATAAAAGTAAGTACTTTGCACCACTTATAAAAGTAAGTAAGTAATCTGTGACCACTTATAAGCGTAAGTAAGTAATAAATACTTTTCTAACACTTTGTCATAGAGTCATGTTGTGTGGACTGAAATATAGGGGCGATGATCTATAACGTAGATAAAATGTCTTAAGTAGACGGAAGTCCTATGAAAACACGAGATAAATCAAATATAGGGACACTTATATATTATGGTGGTTATTAATCTTTTAAGCGATGATTTATTTTTAGTAAATTGTTGTAATTAAGATTAGAGATGAAGAAATTATAATTGATTTGTTGGACAGATTGTTTTTGTGGCTTTTTGAAACGATGGAAGGAATATTGCAGATTAGATTTTAGACAATTTTTAGACTGACTTGTCTGACTGTCTTGATAGACTAGAACAGTCTGAAGACTGTCTGGACTGACTGGCAGATCTGCACATGCACACTTAACTGACTTTACTTAGATCTGTAGTGATTTAAGTTAGTAAGTGACAGACTCGTTTCATTTAGTATGAGACCTATTAATAAATATACAAATTCACTCACGGTTAATTAAACCCAAACTAAGCTCTAAGCTTGTATGATGGAATCTAACTAACTGATACTACTACATATACATACACGAATACTTTATAAGAATATATAATTGTCACCCAGACGTCATCGCAAACAACTACATATGTCTTCACATATTATTGTTGACTCCGTTGAATCGAACCCGCAACCCCCGACATAATAAGCGCTCTCACTGTCACTGTGCCAACGGTCTTGTCTATAATAAGTGCAAATCGTGTGAATTTAAAAAAGTTTAATTTAAGTTATCTTTGAAAAACCTCGAGTAAAAATAAACTTTCCCACGTTACTTATGAGAAATTTGGTACTTTACAACGAGTAAATCGATTATTTTAATTAATGAGTATCTCGTTAATATGAGGAAATACATAGTATAAGTACATGTTTCAAATGAAACCAGTATATATATTGGCTACTAAGCTACGCCAACTAACATGAATTAACTAGCCGCCTGTGGTTTTAAAGGGCTATTCGTTTCGTTTCTCTTTGGAAATCGGCTAATCGGTGAATTATTTTATAGGGGACACTGCGTTAAGCGTGCGCACGCCGCGGTTTTATACAAAAGAGAACGGTCGCGGGCGCCCGCCGCGTGTGCACGCAGTGTTGACCCTTCGTAGTACACATAGTGCGGAAGCGGGCCGGTTGCGGGTAGATTGACGTTGTATTCCTTATGATTGAATTAAAATATTAAGTATCTTACAACTTTTTTCATTGTTCGACTTGTGAGTTGTGACTTTGTAAAGACATCCTACTAATATTATAAATGCGAAAGTTTGTGAGGATGGATGCATGGATGGATGTTTGTTACTCTTTCACGAAAAAACTACTCAACGGATTTGGATGAAACTTTACAATAATATAGGTTATACATCAAAATAACATATGGGATACATTTTATCCCGAAATTCCCGCGGGAACGGGTACAACACGGGTGAAACCGTGGGGCGCGGCCAGTAGATCATAATTACATACTTAATAATACTAGTATGTTTGTTAAATAATTTGCAGCGCAGCACATTTCAATCATGTCGCATTACTTCCTGCGCATGAGATAGTGTTTCTTGATATGTTTCTTAGAAGCTTTCGTCTGCAGTTTTATGAATACGATAAGTTGTTGTTCATAACGAGCTTTAAATTAAAATGTGAGTCCATTTTAAGGACTGACATTTAAACTTTCGTTATTTCGTTAGTTCACAATCTGTCGAGAGAAAACCGTAACATTGTATTTATCATTGAAAAATCTAACTAATTTCGATAATCCTTTCGATATTTCAGTTCCGAAAATGGTTCCATTTTTACCTGATTTAAAAAAAGGTAGTTAAGTAGTTTTCATTAAAATAGTTCCGATTTTCTTATCTAAAGTATGGTTGTGAGTCATGACTCTTGACATACAGACACCCAAACACCTCTTTTATAAGTGTAGATTAGTACAATTATAACAAGTTCAACTCCATAAATTACAACTTAAATTCTAACTACCCGCATGCTCCTAGATAAATGGCTTCTCTATTAGTATAGCCGTCTCTTTCTTAATTAGAACGTGTGAAAGGGAGAGTATACGTGGGAAAAAGAATCTTTATTACTCTTTTGTTTATAGTAACTTGTTTTGTTTTTTGATGTTTATTTTAGACATCTTTTGTTGTTAGTTTTAGTTGGAATTATTATATACTAGTAGCGCCTTCCGGTCTTACGTGCATTGTACTCGTTCCCGCGGGAATTTCGGGATCAAATGTATTCTGTGTCTCTCCCTGGAGTCACGGGACAAGCCCGGTCTTTTTGAGAGGCATGCGAGGGGATACAGATCCAACTCGTAGAGGCCCTTTGGAGATGTTGTTTAATGTAATGGAATGATTGTGAGTGAAACGACAAAGTTATCACTGTATTGGATACATTCAATGACAATGACATCTATCCACGACATTGTCAACTGTCAAAAAATACATTTACTTAAAAATATACTCTATTCCCAGTAGATAAGGTTAGTATTTTTTTATATTATGTAAGGCCAAACAGCGCGTGGCATTATAAATTGGACCAATCAGCATGCCATTTTTACAGTTCACAATTTCACGGTTTGCTATGAACAGATTATGAAATTACAAAAAATTATACGTTCAATTGTAAATGTAACAGTTCACAATATTACAAGTTGGATTATAAACTAACGGATGTATACAATATTACGGTGACATATAGTAAAACCAAAACTATTTCCAAAAACAAAATATCTGTCAATACAAGTCACCCTGACGGTGGTATAACTAATTGAGTGCCACCCTCTGAAGGGTGGCAGAGGGTGGCATGTCTCAATACTATCTATTGACAGCGATTGTTGCAGCGATTGAGATATGAGGAGGGTGGCTTAACGGTGAATGAAATGAACTGAAAGATGTAAAGGCATGTGTCCCTTACTTGTATAGCATATTTATTTATTACTAGCTGTGCCCTGCGGTTTCACCCGCATTTATTTAGTCAATGCTTAGCGTTTAAACCTTCCCTGGACTTTCATGAATATTTCAAGACCAAAATTAGCCAAATCGGTTCAGCCTTTCTCGAGTTTTAAGCAGACTAACGAACAGCAATTCATTTTTATTTATATAGACTAGCAGTGCCCGTTCCCGTGGAAATTTCGAGATAAAATGAATCCCATATATTATTCTGGTGTACAAACTATATTACTGTAAAGTTTCATCCAAATCCGTTCAGTAGTTTTGTCGCGAAAGAGTAACAAACATACATAATATTTACATGCATGCTCACAAACTTTCGCATTTGTAATTTGTAGTCTCAGAATACAGAAAGCTGTATTCTGAGTTTGTAGTATTCTTTTGTTCTAAGAAGAACCCGGAACGACGCGAGTAAAACCTCAGGGCAATGCTAGTACAATATCAAAACCATGACTCTTTCATTACGCAGTAAGGTACAACATTGCCCATCCCACCCTCATATTAATTTATTAGCAATCCTGAATAATTTAATAATAAATTACGTAAATCTTTATACCATTTTCTGCGTCATATATTACCCGCATCTCCCCTTGTTATTTATATTTATTTATTAACATTTCGCTAGAGGAAATGACCTTTGTATATTTGTTTGACTGTTCAAATTGGGATATTACTATTGGAAATCGAATAGGTATTGGATAATTTTCGATCGTGTTGCTCACGAATATGTCGTGAGAATTTGACATGGTGTGATGCCCGTGTTCTACTGAATTGGCCAGCTTCTTAGCTCGTCGCTAACTTGCTCAATCCAAGCGATGTCTTAATGTGTAGGTGTGTTAATGTTAGAAATGTGTTATTTTCTGAAGTCTGCCATAAGAGATTTTTTTTAAATTATCATTTTAAAAAATATCTATCAAATCAAAAATAAATCCCTATAAATTTTCGAAGTAAAACTCTATGAATTTTGAATAGTGTAATGTGGTATTTTGTTAAGTTGATTATAAGACAATTTCAAGAACTTCTAACCAATAAGTTTAAAAACAATCTCAATAAAATGTAAATCTATCAAATGCCTTCAACTGTCAAATATTAACTTCCCAATCTTTTCGGAAATCACTATCGAACAGAACTGAACACTTATTCGACTCTACCGTCGAGTGGAAGACAACTTACAATCGAGAGCAAATAGTAGAGACCATAGAGTCTCGGGGGCAATTTTCACCAATCAGTTTAATTGATACAATGAGTAATGTTGGTCGGTCCGTTTAAATGTCGGATACATTTCGGTCAGAGAGCTTTCGGCAGTGCAGCTGTTAATTGTAATGTTAGTAATAGTTAGTTGGTAAGGCCTGTAACTACGTGAAACTACAGGATAAAGGACTTTTGTCTCATACTACTATTATTAATGCGAAAGTTTATGAGGATGTATGTACATATGTATGTTTGTTACTCTTTCACGCAAAAACTGCAGAACCGATTTGGATGAAACTTTACAGTAATATAGGTTATACATCAGATTAACACATGGGATACATTTTATCTCGAAATTCCCACGGGAATGGGTACAACGCGGGTAACACCGCGGAGCGCGGCTAGTATTTTATAAATGTTTAAAAGGTACAAACGTAGTTTTAATTCAAAATGTAATATTGTTCACTTAAACTTAAGAAATCAGTAATGAAAGGGTTATAATAATTATTTTATTGTTACAGGTATGGCTAAACCATTTTCTATACACAACTCAACGCACTTAAACATACACAGGGGTAAGTTGAAGTTATTTTCATCTATTAACAATATATGTCACAAGCCACGTGTCACAAATGTGGGTGTAATAATGACATTTCATTGTGACTTATATAAATATTTGTAAATCCATCAACTGAGACATTTGTGCGGGTTATTAAGGGATGACTCTTGAAATGGGGTTGTTCTACCCTTCAGTTCAAGTTTGTGTTCAAATGTGATATTTTGAAAAAATAATTGTAAAACCCACGTTTAATTTTACGAATCATGGTTTCAAAATGGAATGGTAAGATTAGTTAGTAAGATAATTTTGATATTTCAAAATGTGTCAAAAATGACACTATGTTAATTTTAAACGAAGTAACTATAACTAAAGGATAATAATTGTTAGAAAGACTTTATTATATAAAATAACCAAAAATATTACCTCAAATCGAGAGCCGATTCCACAACCACTCAAAAAGAGTTGTCACAAACCACAAAACCATTAAATAACCAAACTCATAGCCGAAAGAATCAAAAAACTTTCTCAAAAAGGGAGTGTGAATCAAATTAGCCCATACATTACGAGACCATGCGGTAACACTCGTGGTGGGGTAATTTGCATCAATTTTCATACATTTTGTATAGTTCCCATACAAACATGCATGATTACAAAAGTTACACCAGCAAAATGTATGATTTTGATTACAGCTCTCATACACAATGTTGGATAATTCGATTTCGATTTTTGATTAAATATATTTTTATTTAATTTATGATTTGACTCACCGCGCCCCACGGCACGGTGTTACCCGTTGTACCCGTTCCCGCGGGAATTTCGGGATAAAAAGTATCCTGTGGTATTCTAATGTATAACCTATATTACTGTATAGTTTCATCCAAATATGTCCAGTAGTTTTTTAGTGAAAGAGTAACAAACATACATACATCCATCATCACAAACTTTCGCATTAGTAGGATTTTCCTATACCTATTACCCTTTGTACCTCTATGTATGTATTACCATGTATGGGAGTGCATGTATGACTGTATGATACGTGTATGAGTGTTGTATGAAGAACGCGGAACACACTGTTTAATAAAGAGTCATTTGTGTCGATTTGTTTTCCAATTACTAATACATGTTCACTTATGAAAGGGTCATTACAATTGATTGATGAACCCTATTTTTAGATCAGGATAATTGTTCCCAGTTTTTCCCCGATTTGTACCCGTTCCTGTCCGAATTTCGGGATGAAAAATACCCTATGTGCTAGTTTAGTCTATGGTCTATCTCTGTGTCTAAATTGGGAAGAATTGGTTCAGTAGTTTTTGAAAAGGAGTAACAAACATCCATACATCCATCGATCGTTTTTCAAGCTTTGAAAGCTTATTTTGTTGTAAGAGTAACAGTTACTGTTTGTCATTGCCAAGGCCTGTGCAGACAAATTACTGTCCGCAGGAGACTTTTTGTCTGTCAAAACTGAAACTATACAGTAATAAGTGGACTTTTAGTTCTTGAAGTGCGCTATTCGATATCGTTTTTTGTAGTCTATTTCAAAGGGGTATAAAAGTCTCCGCGGACATTCTGTACTCAATACAGACCACTATAATTTTAATTGTACTATTTTGTATTTTTTTACAAAGGGGTATAAACGTCCCCGCTGATTGTCATCCGTCTATGAAGACCTTTATATCTTTAATAGTGCATACGGCTACACTAATATTATAAAGAGGAAAACTTTGTTTGTTTGGTTGTAATGAATAGGCTCAAAAACTACTGGACCGTTTTTAAAAATTCTTTCACCATTCGAAAGCTACATTATCCACGAGTAACATAGGCTATTTTTCATCCCGAAATTCCCACAGGAATGGACACAACGCGCGTAAAACCGCGGGGCGCTGCTAGTTATAGATAATGTAACACATTATACCTAATAAATCCTATGTACTAAAACCAATAGATATGTAAATTAACTAACAATGGGTTTGCATTCAAATCGATCATCGTATCGAGTCAATGAAGCGAATCGATTGTTAGATAATCGATGAATCGATTATTCGGATAGCGGCATCAAATTGGGTCGAGTTTTTCTATTAAGTTTGATTGATGAGTTGTAATTTGAGAATTAACATGTTGATTATGGGCTTAGGATGTTTGAGAGGTAATTAAAAATGTGTAGACTTAATTAGGGACTTCTTTTTAAAGTAGGTATTTGTTAATATTTATTTTACTACGTTTTATTTTGCCTTCTAACCTTCAACTTGTAAAAGAGGTTTGCAGGTTAGTCTGTCGTTTGTTTTATTGTGATATGTTAACGTTTATGAAATTATTACGAAGAAAGTCTACCTAATTTACAAAGCTAATTTAATACATCAGCACTGTGTAGTAACATTTTTTTTAGGAACATAAAATATGGATATGGAATTGATTGAAGTTTATTTTAAACTAGCTTTTGCCCGCGGCTTCGCTCGCGTGGAATTTAATTAAGTTTTGTTAAAGATCGTTTAAAACATTTGTTTATCGTAACACACTCTATACCTCCGCATCGTAACACACTCCCACCTCTTATTTCCTTATATATATTCTATGTACAGACAGCGACCATTTACAATGTATTATATGAATTGATTAGGTACTGACAGGTTCAAACTAATACATTTACATCTTCCATCATCTCTCATTTCATATGGGGGTTGAATTTATGAAAATTCTATTTATGCGGACGTCGTCATCATAGTAGCTCCAATCTTTAATTTCAGTTCAATCAGTCGAAAATCTAAGAAGATTAATACAAAATTTCATCCTCTATTTTATCCCCTTAGGGCTAGAATTTATCAAAATCCTTTCTTAGGGAATGCCTACGTCATAGAAGCTATATGCATGCAAAATCTCAGCCCGATCGGTTTAAAATTGACAAAGTTTCATACAAATTTTCATCCCGTATTTTATCCCATTGGGGGTAGAATTTATCAAAACTTAAAGGATGCTTATGTCATAGTAGCTATATGCATGCAAAATCTCAGCCCAATCGGTTTAAAATTGACAAAGTTTCATACAAATTTTCATCCCCTATTTTATCCCCTTGGGAGTAGAATTTATCAAAATCCTTTCTTAGGGGATGCCTACGTCATAGTAGCTATATGCATGCAAAATCTCAGCCCAATCGGTTTAAAATTGACAAAGTTTCATACAAATTTTCATCCCCTATTTTATCCCCTTGGGAGTAGAATTTATCAAAATCCTTTCTTAGAGAATGCCTACGTCATAGTAGCTATATGCATGCAAAATCTCAGCCCGATCGGTTTAAAATTGACAAAGTTTCATACAAACTTTCATCCCGTATTTTATCCCCTTGGGGGTAGAATTTATCAAAATCCTTTCTTAGTGGATGCCTACTTTATAGCAGCTATATGCATACAAAGTCTCAGTCTGATCGGTTTAAAATTGACAAAGTTTCATACAAATTCTCATCCCCTATTTTATCCCCTTGGGGGTAGAATTTTCGAAAATCCTTTCTTAGTGTGCACTTACGTCACTTGAAGAATCTTTCTGCCAAATTTCATGCTTCTAGGTGTAGCGGTTGAGGCTGTGCGTTGATTATCAGTCAGTCAGGACTTTGAATTTTATCTAAATAGATGGACACCATTCCAATTTTCAAATGTCACCGCATTGAAAAGAGGGGCGTTATTTAAAACCGTAACAAAAAGAGAAATACCAAAACAGTGAAACGGAACGCATAGGAAGTTAGTAATAAATCTTTTGACATTCAAACAAAAAAAGCGCGGGCTTTCGTACAAAATTAAAATATGGCCGACGAATTCGAACACCGAATTTGAATGCGTCAGAAAAAAGGTCCATTCTAAAAGGTTCGTTCAAAAACTAATGAAAACTCATTCAGTTTCAAGTGGTATTGTTTAAAATTGCATTCTTTTTTCGTTATTTACGATTGCATTCGAAATTCGAATACAATAGAATTTAAAAATCATTGAGGCGCTTCTTTCAAAATTTGGAACCTTTTCATATTTAAACTTATTCTCTTTACTATTCAATATTTTATAAACAAAGCAACTCATTATTATGACAAGGTACTTTAGTTAAAACAGGTGATTATGTCAGTGCAACCTCTTTGGTGTGTGAAGTTGTTAATAACTGTTTTCGCGAGGCATTATAATTATCAACGATTTTCACCTTGCAGCCTAGATTACGGAAAACTCCCCATTCGTGTAAAATGTCTTTAAGATAACTATTTGTTACGCCCACTAAACAGTAGTAGTTGAGACTGTAGCCAGATAATTAGATTTAGGTATATACCATATAGTTCAGCTTTTAAAAAAATCCTGTAACAAAAACTCTAGATTCGGTTTTTTATTTAAATGTTTTTTATCTATACTTTATAACGTTAACTAACTTAATTTTGTAACGTTTTTAAAGTTTTTTTTTTGTATTGAGGGTAACGAACGTGCCACGGTGTAGTCACGGATAAAGATAGAAGCGTTTTCTTTTCAGAAAAAAATTGGTAAACTGAATATTAAACTTTTAGCTCTAATATGTTTCAGAAAAAATGTTTGTCGTAGCTGTACGTAGCACATCTTATTAATATTTTTATACACCATTTTAATGCGGAAATGGGTTAACACAGGCGAAGGAAAAAGTTAGATAGGCTAACCTAACCTCTAATAAAATATGATTAAAAACTCAAAATGGTGCCGAACGCAGCGTGGGAAAACGAAATCAATAAAATGCAATCAAAATCTTTGAATTTTGAATAACTAAAGTTAAGCTTAAATAAATTATGGCCTTTTAATCATAGCTTTAAAAATTAAAAACCATTTTAATATAGCTAAAATATTTCGGTTGACATTAAAATTCTTCATCGAATAATCAATATTTATTTAATTAATTATGTTAATGTATGCCAGACAGATATTAAATATTGTACCTTAAAGTAGTATAATTACACAAGTGGCAATCGTTTCGGCAATCTAAGACAGCAGGTTAAGCGTTGACATTGTTTCTATGTAAGTTAAATGTCAAATAATCTGAACAAAATTCCCCCGCCATTTTTACGGCTGTCAGATTTGACAGCTATTTCCATTGTGACATTATCAAAAGGTGATTTGCTCTCCTATTGGTTCAAATAACCTGTCTAAGTTATATTCTCTAGTAGTTGATTAATTCAAGATGAAGACTTGGTTTCAGTGTAAGTATTGTCAAATCATGACATATATTATGTAAATGTCAAATTTTGACAAAACATAAATCTGATTCTGCAGTCTAACTCCTGCTATCTCGTGTCTTCTATCTGCTATAGATTTTAAAAAGGCTATTGGGACCGAATACAAAACACAATCAGATTGTGACAAACATGTCTATTTTTTGTCACAATCTAATTGTCATGACCAACGTGACAATATTAGGTATTTGTATCTATTTGTGATTCCACACGTAGGCGATAAAGTTATCTAGCTATCGTCTTCGAATTAAAAACTGTCACGCACCACATATCCGATAGAATTTGGTTAATGTTTTTGTAAAGATTGGGGTACAGTGAGAGAGATATTTCTTTGGCTAAGTTTTGTGACAGCTTTGGATGTTCAAATCGAGCTTATTTTCTTTATAATAGGTCAAGATGGTTTGTTAATTTACTTAAGAATAAACTATGGTTCCTAGTAAACATATGGACTAAAATACCTATCGAATAAATAATAATTTAGCGAAATTGTATTGGTTTGGTTTTCGAAACTATGCCAAGCTACTATATTGAACAGCAACTTATGATAGTGGAACACATACCTTACTTAAATCACTGTTTGAATATGTTATTCTAATAGTTAGTAGCGTAAAACGTGAAATTATTTTGTTTGTACGGTTAGCAAAATACGAATGTTTTTTTCTATCAGTACTACATTAGGTACTTAATCTTTTTCCCTGTCCTCACTGATATCTTCAGTGAGATGAGAAGCTTTTGCCCAGCAGTGGGATCTTATTTACTCATAGGTTTCTTTGTATAACTAATTTCAGCAGATAGGGACTCGTTAATACTTTCATAAAATGTCACTTTGCAGCAAGAATAAGTATTTGGATAAAATATCTTGAAATCTATACTAACTAATATTGTAAGGCTGCAGAGTTTGTTTTTTTGAACGCGCTAATCTCAGGAACTACTGGTCCGATTTGAAAAATTATCTTAGTAATGGATAGCCACATTCAACGGGGAGGTTGTGGGCTACTTTTCTTCCTGGAATTCCCACGGGAACGGGTACAACGCGGGTAAAACAGCGGGGCGCTGCTAGAACTAAAACTCTATATTTTCTCTTTAAACACACATAATTCACAAATGATTCATTAAATAAATATAATTACCATCGTTTTGGCGGTAATTATGACTCATGGTGAATCGACACCATTGGCTGAATAAATAAACCTAACCTACTTTCACTTAGCGCGCCCAAATTAAGGCGGGAAATATTGATGTTTAGCGGCCATCTTGCTAAAACAGATAATTGAGGAAATAGTTTTGCTTACTTTATTGGCCTTTTTCGTAAAGTCCTCCGACACGATTGAAACAACCGGGACCGACAAATTAACGTGCTCTCCGAAGCACGGTAGCGCTGTCAACATAATTAAATATGACAACGTGACACACAGACAGGCAGAGTAACATTCGTATTTATAATACACTAGCAGCGCCCCGCGGTTTTACCCGCGTTGTGTCCGTTCCCGTTGGGATTTCGGGAATTTTTATACTTATAAACCTTTCTTTTGAATCACTCTATCTATTTAAAAAACTGCATCAAAATCCGTTGCGTAGTTTTAAAGATCTAAGCATATATAGGGACAGACAGACAGCGGAAAGCGACTTTGTTTTATACTATGTAGTGATATTAAATATATCGAATCGTTAACCTAACTTTGTATCAATAATTTCAAAATAGTATATATATGTATATTATTTTGAAATTTTCAAAATATATATTATTTCGAAATTATTTATACAAAGTTAACAATTCAATTTTGAATAACATTCCAATACTTACATAACAGAAATACATTTTATCAAACAATTAAGTAATAAAATGATTATTTAACTACGTGACTCAGAATGTATTCAGTTGATTACATTGTTTGCGGGGTATGTGTATGTAAAAATAAAGGGTAAGACACACATAGTGCGGTTGCGGGCCGGATGCGGATTGCATAACGTTTTATTCCTTGAATACTAAATGTTTTTATTAGCACAAAATTGACGACATTGGCCCACATTTTTTACAATAAAAAAAATAGAGTATAAAGTCAAGTATTACCCTGTAATGTCCCAATGCTGGGCAAAGATCTTTCATCATAGAGTATAAATTAAATTCCTGATTCGGAGGGCACGTTTAGCAGTCGGTCCCGGTTACTTTCAACTGATAGTAGTCGTTACATGAGCCATGTCAGAGGCCTTTGGCGGCTCAATAACTCTGACACCAGGATTGGTCGGGTTGACCATCCACTCGATAAAGAAGAAGATGAAGAAGAAGAAAGTATTAAGTACCTATCCCACTGCTGGGCAATGGCCTCTCATCCCACTGAATTGATTTTGTTATACTTTATAACGTATTGTATTCCTTGTATTTGTATGCAAGGCGTCACACTGGCCCGCATCCGGCCCGCACCCGGCCCGCACCCGCACTATGTCTGTCATACGCTTAAGTACTCAAGATATAAGGAAAACATAAAGCGAAAATGTCGTAAGTAACTTCTCAATACTCAGGTATTTATATACCTACCTTTATATACAAGAACTATACTATACAAGAATATAAAAATGTTAACATAAGTACTTACAAACATGTACTCTTTCTTATTTCATCTGAAAGAATGTTTGAAATCAGTTTATAAATACACGACGGAGATGGGGTATACTTGCTTCGTCCGACCCGGGAATTGAACCGATGACCCGTGATCAAAATATTTAAAAAAAAATGGATCGGCCTGTAATGTCCCACGGCTGGGCAAAGACTTCTCATCTCACTGAAGATAGCAGTACGGCCAGGATAAGTACAAATATGCGAAAATTATTCTGCTATATTGCGTTTTATTTAAGTACAAGGCTATTTATTAAGTATGTTAGACTTAGAATACCTTATGTAATACCTAAGTTAGGTATTAAACTTTACTCAATGACAGTAGGAATTAAGTACTTCAGTATTTATCTTGTTATCTTTGACCGATATAAAATCTTGTTTCGATAAAATCCTTCTAACTAAAGATATTTTATAAGAGTGAGTATTATTAATATATCTTTAACTAGCAGCGCCCCGCCGTTTTACCCGCGTTGTGCCCGTTCTCATGGGAATTTCGTGATGAAAAAAAAGCCTATAACCTTCCCGCTGAATGTAGCTATCTATTACAAAAAGATTTATTCAAATCGGACGGGTAATTCCCGAGATTAGCTCGAACATACAAACCAACAAACTTACAAATTTTACCTCTTTATAATATTAGTAGGTATAGATTACAAGGAGTATTCGTGTTATTTGACGAGATAATTACTGCATACCCATAACTAACTAACAGCGCTCCGCGGTTTTACCCGCGTTGTGCATGATACCGAAGAAATTTCGGGATAAAAATAGCCTATAACGTTCCTGTTGAATGTGGCTATCCATTACAAAAATAATTATTCAAATCGGATTGGTAGTTTATGAGATTACCTCGTTCAAACAAAAAACAAAAAGTTTTAATTTTTATTTGTTTGAACCCTCTAATATCAGGAACTACTAAACATATTATCAAAAATCTTTTTGCCTACGATTTTGGCTACATTCAACAGGAAGATTATAAGTTACGTTTTATCCCGGAATTCCTACAGGAACGTTTACAACACGGGTAAAAATACGGGTAACTGATATCAGTAGACTATAGATTATAGAGAGTCTATAGAGATCACGTCATTGTCTTCGATTCAAAGTAAACATGGCGGGTTGTCATGGCAACGCCTCGCGTCTTTTCGGCGCCAAAATCGCTCCCCTTGACTTTGGGGCGACGTTCCTTGATCGTTATTGATGCTACTTATATGTAAAGTTTTGATAAATTGGACGAACGATTGTGTTTGTTTGTGTGTGGAATCTATACTAATATTATAAAGCTGAAGAGTTTGTTTTGTTTGTTTGTTTGTTTGTTTAAACGCGCTAATCTCAGAAACTACTGAACCGATTTGAAAAATTCTTTTTGTAATAGACAGCCACATTCAACGGGAAGGTTATAGGCTACTTTTCATTCCGAAATTCCCACGGGAACGGGAACAACGCGGGTAATACCGCGGGGCGCTGCTAGTTGGGTGATAAATTGTTTTGTAGATATTTATTACAACAATACGGACTTGCCAATCTAAAATCTATACTAATATTATAAAGCTGAAGAGTTTGTTTTGTTTGTTTATTTGTTTGTTTAAACGCGCTAATCTCAGAAACTACTGAACCGATTTGAATAATTCTTTCACTGTTAGATAGTCTATTTATCGAGGAAGGCTATAGGCTACATTTTATCCCGAAATTCCCATGGGAACGGGCACAACGCGGGTAAAACCGCGGGGCGCTGCTAGTAATATGATATAGCTGAAGAGTTTGTTTGTTTGAACGTGCTAATCTCAGAAACTACCAATCCGATTCGAATAATTATTTTTGTAATAGATAGCCACGTTCAACGGGAAGGTTATAGACTACCTTTCATCCCCAAATTCCAACGGCAACGGGTACAACGTGGGTAAAACCGCGGGGCGCTGCTAGTATAAGATAATTCAGAGTACCTATAAACTATACTGTCTTGTAAATTATTCAGAGTACAAACTATAAAACAATCTATTTATGAACTGTAATATGTAAGTATCGTAGCAGATAACTATTAAACGGCTTTACTATCTTCCGTATAGTAATACTCTGTATAAAATTATACAAGGAAAGCAATACCTTGTATCAAATCAAACCTAACCTAACCTATAAATTGAGGATTCTATCTTAATTCTTTGACTAGCAGCGCCCCGCGGTTTTACCCGCGTTGTGCCCGTTCCCGTGGGAATTCCGGGATTTTTTTTACATAAAAACCTTCCTCTTGAATCACTTACCTATTACAAAAAAAACCGCATCAAAATCCGTTGCGTAATTTTAAAGATTTAAGCATACAGACAAAAATAGCGACTTTGTTTTATACTATGTAGTGAAGGCATGCTTTAAATATGAAACCATCTCATGATCAGAGTTTTAATCTAGAATTTAGTTCACTAGCTAAAGGTTTAGAAATGTCCAAAATACTTACTAACATTAGTTTTAGTCCTGATGTTCATTTAGACCGCCTAAAGACCTCCGACATAGTCTGACATAATAAAAAATCGGGACCTTCAATTAAGCATAACTTACTATAGGTAGCTTAGTAGTCAACCTTAATGTTCATTTAGACCGCCTAAAGGCCTCCGATATAATCTTATATAAAAAATACCAGGACCGACAATTTAACATGCAAATACAACAACTTAAAAGTACAGTCACGCACAAAAGTTTTAAAGCAAAATTTTTAGCACAAACTTACAAAAGTTACTTCAATACGAAATACTTAGAAGTGACGTTATACATCCTTCAAAATTGGCACCTTTGTGCGTACTGTTATGGGAATTTGAGCCTTATTTTGACAGGATTAAGTGACAATATATTTTGTCAATTTGCAAGTTACTGATAAGCAAATACGTAAGGTTCTGAGAAGTGCCAGGTAGAGACTAAAGAGGTGAGGTTTATTAAAAAAAAGTTTTTTTTGTTTGTGGTTGCAAATGATTCCTTTGTTTGATTGACGGATTGAAATTGGACGCAAAAGTAGATACTACTGCATGGCGCGAAATTAGTATTGCAAAGAAATATATAATACTAGCCGCGCCCCGCGTATTTACCCGTGTTATCCCGTTTCCTGAGGGAGTTTTGGGATAAAAAATACCCTGTGACCGTCCTGTTGAATGTGGCTATCAATTACAAAAAGAATTATTGAAATTCGTATTCGTATGTAATTCGTATTTTTTGAAATTAGCGTGTTTAAACAAAGAAACAATTAAAATGGAGTTTAGACCGACAATATAAAAAATAGTTACATTCAAAATTTGACTTCGTTTATGAAGTCGGTCAAAACCTGTACAGAAAAGCGTTATAATAAATGTGACACACCGATAAAAAGCTAAAACCAACAGCTTTTTGACTAAAAGCTCTTGTACAGATAAGCACATAACTCATTTCGAACACGTCATCATTAAAATATTGAAACAAAACAAACTCGTGATGATTAACTATTATTTGGGTTGTCAAGTACTGGCGGAGAGAAAAGGGCTTTCTATTTCGTATTCTTAGTTTAAAAATAGGATATTATAATGAAGTATGTTTAAGAATGTGAATGTATGTTGCGATGTTTTGAAAAAGTTGGCTTAGTTTTTATTTTTAAATGGAGATTTGGACAATTTAGTGTATAAATACGGTCCCACAGCTGTGCAAAGGCTTCTACGCTCACTGAAGGTATCAGTGCAGTCGGAGGAAGGCTTTAATAAAAAAAGCAACTTAAAAAAAACTGTGTCAATAAAAACATTATCCACTTCTGCTCTCACCAGTACTTCACCGGTGGTCCACACCAACATATTATAATTTAGAGCCATTACAATCTTGATTCGATACACAACACACCAAAAATTAACTTAATATCTCTTTTATTCACCCTAATTATACGACTTACGTTACAAAACATATTAAACTTACAAAAAAAGATTGCATATCTTACTTTGTGCGTGATTGTACTTATTATACGAATTAATTAGGTTGTTATTTTGAATTTAAATTGTATAATTATTAATCAAAATAAGATAATACAATATTATCATATATTTTAAATAAGTTGTGTGAATTTTTGTATGGTTGTAAATGTTTGATGCTACAACGGCTGCACAGATTTTGAGTAATTACACTATTGCAATAGGTGCATAAGGCTTACTTATATACAATAAATAAAATATTTTATACCAACCCAATATTCCTCGGGAACTTAGGCCGAAAAGTGCTTTAAAAGTTAGACATTTTAAATAATTTGGATTTAAAATTGCTCAAATTCTATATTTTTACTTCAATTTGCTCAAAATCCCCTCAAAATTTTGACCCAAATGAATGGTCAAGCTAGCACAACAATGACATAAAAGATGAACACACAATAATCATCTTTACGTCCCACAAAATAGGTACCAAAATCCCATCAAAACTTTAAAAACAAAACGAACAATTAGGGTTTTATTCTAACCAAAAACAAGGTTGAAAATCCCATTTGTATTTGGACAATTTTAAGCTTTAATCTTATGGGAATAAGTACCAATATCCTGTAATAAATAAAGGTATTAAAAGCTTTATTAAGGCGCGTGTACATCACCTGCTCGGAGGCGGGTGTTTCATAGAAATGAATACAGCCTAAAAGCGTGCCGATGTAGGGTGACCAGTTATTATGGTTAGTTTGGGATAAACTTTATTAAAAACTATAATAAAGTTGTAATCGGATTATTGTAATAGAAATTTTTATTTTGGTAAAATAAAAACAATTATTAGCCTGTAATATCCCACTGCAGAGCAAAGGCCCCTCATCTAACTGTAGATATCAGTATAATGAGGATAATTTAATCACCACGCGTCTAATGCGGAGTGATCTCAAACCCGAGCCATGTTTGAATTGAACTTACAGAGTATTAAAATCAAAATGTCCCACATAATCTATAAATGATGGCGTCTCTACACGGGACACACGTTTAAAATTCATTGTTCATATTGTACTCGCGCTACAATGTGGACCCACCTTTACTTTGAATTATTTTGAATACAGACGTACAGACACACTCTCAAATGGAATGTTTTGGAAAGTTCTCAGTTTTCTTTTGTTATTTTTATTATATTGCATACTTTTATTAGCTTTAAGTACCTACATGTATTTTCAAACGTGACTTGGGATCAAAACTTTAAAAAGTAGACGCGCGTGGTGATTACGGCATCCTCCTCACTGTACTGATAGCTGAGGTGAGATGAGAGGCCTCTGTAGGATCTTAAATCTAATACATACTTACATTTTTTGTTTTCGGTATAATTGTGCGTCAAAATCAAAATACATCCAATCGTTTTGATTATAAATACCAAAAACATCCATCCCTACATCCATCCACGAAATTACTTCTTGTACCTTCTTGTGTACTACATATTGTAAAATAACTTGAAAATTATTTCATCAAATTGCTTAAACCTTTGTCACATCACAAGAGAATATAAATAATTATATTTTAACAAAACATCATAATTAATATTAATTTATCTGTTAATCTGGACATCCCTCGAGATCAAATGATAAACTGAACAAATATTAATAATTGTTAACATAACATATGGCGGCCATTTTGATATGACGTCACTATACAAGTATGACGCAATTCGCTGCTTCCCGCAGCTTTTCCTGTGTCGTGCCTGTTTCTACAGGAATTTCGGGATTTAAATTAGCTTATTACTTTCCTGTTGAATGTGGCTATGTGATACAACAAGAATTATTAAAATCGGACCAGTTTTTTCCTTCGGGATTTTATACTCAGTTTAAAAATCGGCATAAAATAGCCTGGGTAGCCTATGTCCTAGAAAATTTTAAAAGTAGGACATTGAATGTTTTTACAATGTACATATTTGTTATCTTTTCCTTAATTCATCGTAGTATCTTTACCGTGGCACCCCACAGTTAACATTGTAAATTATACCTGTAAACAGATCTAAAACGTTTGCACATTGCATTCATCATTTATAATAAGTAGAATATATGTCTGTCTATCATATCACATTACAAAAAATCACCAAAATCGATCCAGCCGTTAAGCTCTAGATAACTAACCTATTGCCTTTCAACATAACTATTGAACAACCTATCAAAAAATTCAATAACATAAAAAATAACACAATATAAAGTAATTCAATACAATATTTAGTATCAATTACATATTGACTCCGACACAGCTGTCTGTAACGGTGTTGCGGTGAAACTAGCAGATCGGTCATTAGGTCAAACGTCTGGGACGATTGTCGTGTGTCATGGAACTGTACTGTTTTTTGTGTTGTTGGAAATTGGTGTATGAAAAAAAGTGTTCAATTTTTTTTGTTTTGTAATTGAATCTGTTTTTGTAAGTAAGTATTAGCCTGTAATGTCCCACTGCTGGGCAAAGCCCTCTCACTGAAGATATCAGTATATGTTTATGTCAAAGTTCTAAATGGTAATTTGTAAAAATAATGTAGGACGTAAGTGTAAGGGTGCTATGAAGGGATCTTGCGAAATTCAACCCCTAACAGGGAGAAAGAGGACCCTTTCACCCGAAGCAAAGAAAGGGCTGGTGCTAGTAACATACTCTTCATGAAATACTAGCAGCGCCCCGCGGATATACCCGCGTTGTACCCGTTCCCATAAGAATTTCGGGATGAAAAGTAGCCTATAACCTTCCCGTTTAATGTGGCTATCCATTACAAAAAGTATTTTTCAAATCGGACCGGTAGTTCCCGAGATTAGCGCGTTCAAACAAAAAAACAAACTCTGCAGCTTTATAATATTAGTAGTGATGACTTATTTTATAAGACCCTTGATATCTTATAGATAAACTGAAGAATTCGCTCCCAAAAACTGTTTCCAGCATTGTTTTACGATTGTAAGTCAAAAGGTGTTGTTTTTACTCCGCCCACCTGTGGAGCCTTCTGTGACCGACCGTAGAATCATCATTTTTTGTTCAGACAATCAAAATTCCATTGTTTCTTTGAAACGTTAAGTTTTTTCGACAACCCTTGTGATTATGATTTAATGTGCTTTAAATTTTAAGATTGTTTCGTTATATTTCAACTTGTACTGATTTATTAGGACTATCTGTGGTTTTGGTTATGATTTGTTTAAAAATTATGCTTTTGTTAGTGTCTTATTTTATGTCCTATATTTATGTGTTGACAGCGCATTTTTTATAAAAAGTTGTGTTATTTTTTCACTGGCATCCCGCCGCATAAAAACTCTTTAGATCCTAAATTATAATTTCAAATGGCGCCAAATTCTATTCATATTATAATTCGGATTCCAACTCATGTTACAGCTAATAACAACAAAATAGTCAAAATACAACTCTACCACTAAATCGTAGAGCATTGTATTTGAAAATAGAATTGGCAGAATGGAATTCAAAACTCAGGTATCGGAAGAAAAAAAAGTTGACAAAAACCCGCGGTTTCTTTTGTGTTCTAAACTTAAAAGATTACAAGGAATGGGTGAAGCTTGCTTTTCGAATTTATTGATACTTTTAAGAAGTTTAGCTGACAACGAAGGTTAGTGTACTGTGGAATAAAAATGCCACAGTTATAAAAAAAAGCAGTTGTTTTTGCTACTTTTTGTTTTTAATACTGAACGGTCGCTAATGCCCTCATTTAGCTGATGGGTTTACTTAATGGATGCAATAAATCGTCAAGTGCTTCTTTGTTTCTTTATTGTAGTAATAACAAGCACTACTGTTCATAAGAGATTAAGTTAAGTTGATATTTAGCGAGTAAACAAGCTGTGAGTTGGCGAGTTTAATAGTACCTAAAGGTGTGTCCAAACATTAAGCAGCACGAGCGCGGCAGCAACACGCGGCATGTCTAGGACACATTTCTGCCGCGCTCTAGTTTGGACAAAGCCGACTAATGTTTGCGCGGCAGTACTGCGCGGCACAACCAAGATACGCCGCGCGCTTCAGTTGGAATCAGAACTAAAATGAAAGCGTTCGCGTGTGTCGTAGCTCTGCTTATTATAAAAAAAATGCGTAAAAGAGCTAAGAAGAAACATATTTTAATGAGGGAATGCTGGATGAAACCACTTATTAAATAATTTGTAATATGCACGTAAAAGATTACTTAAAATTATTTATGTTTTGGGCAATCTAGGTTTGATAGTATACATACTTGTTTTCATTACGATTTTTTTGATAAAATTGATAGTATAACTTTGCAAATATTGATCCTTGCATATGATCAAACTTGTGAGAAATTAAATTTCCAACAACTTTGGATAGGTACTGTCATTTTTGCTCTAAAGTTGAAAATTAACGAGTTATTTCAGAAAAACTAAAAAAATGAACTTAAAACAAGATGGCGGCGAATACTCTACCGGTTTTTTATGTCTGCCCCGACTGGATGATAAGCTTAAAATATAACTTATTCTACATGTACTCACAGAAAGTAAGACACTCCGGCCGTTAAATTGTTTTTCCGGCCATTATTTTTGCAACTTTAGAATAAACATTGCGGCATTGTGACACGTATTTACATTGGCTGTGGTTCGAGGGAACTAAATAAAAGAGTGGCTCACTTTTCAAATGAGGCGCTAAGCACCGAGACGTATTATTTGCGACGACCCGAAATCTAGTTGTGTATTGTTGATCGAAGATGTTTGTGCGCAGAAATACGTCCAAACACAAATACTGCCGAATGTTTACTAAGAATGTTCGTGCGCGGCAGGTAGCCAGAAGCGTTCGCGCGCGGCTGTCGTCTAGTCACAGCGCGGCGCGCCGCGCGCGGCAGCCGCGCTCGATTGCCGCTCGATGTTTGGACACACCTTAAAATTCGTTTACAAAACAAGTTTGGTGCAAACTACCTCAGGACTTAGGCCGGTTACAGTGCTCGACCGACCGTCAGTGCGTACGTCAGTCGCACTTGTCATATGTATGAAAATTCATAAACCGTACAGTGCTAGACCGACCGTACGCACGCGTATTTTCATACATATGACAAGCGCGACTGACGTACGCACTGATGGTCGGTCGAGCACTGTAACCGGCCTTATAGTGAAGTGAGCGTCAGACGCGTGCCGTCAATCTTTATAGAATTATTAGCATCGCCTCATGGTTTTACCCGCGTTGTGCCCCTCCCCATGGGAATTTCGAGATGAAAAATAGCCTATAACCTTCCCGTTGACTGTGGCTATCTATTACAAAAATAATTATTAAAATCGGACAGATAATTCCTGAGATTAGCTCGACATTACAAACAAACAAACTTACAAATTTTACCTCTTTATAATATTAGTATACATGAAGTCTTTTAGTTGTCTGACAATATCAACTATCTACACCATCAACCCTAACCCCAAAATTCAAGACAATGAAAACCATATAGCACAACTAGTATGTATAACTATAACACCATCCTTTAAACTAAATGACCCTTGAAGGTTCGCATCAAATCATTATAAAGGAACATACAGACATAACTTTTAATGGCCGCCCGTGTCCGTAACCACCTCCTAATGAAATTATAAAGATTGTACTGATATGCTTTTACGACGGCATTGTAGTTATAAACCTACTTATAAAACAATGTGCGCTGCTATGCTAAACAATTGACAGTAAAACTTTATAGAACGGATACTAACGGGACTGGGTTTTTGGAAAATATTGAGGCATCCATTTTGTAGTTTATGATGGTTAATTTCCTATTTTTAACAGCCTCCGTGGTCTAGTGGTTTAAGCGCTCGGCTCACGATCCGGAGGTTCCGGGTTCGATTCCCGGTGGGGATACCTCACAAAAATCACTTTGTGAGACTGTCTTCAGTTTGGTTAGGGCATTGCAGGCCGAATAACCTGATTGCCCGAAAAGTAAGATGATTCCGTGCTTCGGAGGGCACGTTAAGCCGTCGGTCCCGGTTACTTTCTACGGATAGTAGTTGTTACTTGAGCCCTGTCAGAGGCCTTTGGCGGCTCTATAACTCTGACACCAGGATTGGTCAGGTTGACCATCCACTCGATAAGAAGAAGATTTCCTTTCTGGACAGTGTAGAATGTATGTCCCCTTTTTGTGACAGCAAAAAAGTACATTAAAACGATTTTGTCATTTTTCCTCGGTCGTTTAGTGGTATGTGCACTCGCCTGCCAAGACTCAGGTCCCGGGTTCAATACCCAGGTCGAGTGAAACCATGTCTCCTACTTTATAAACATGGCTCGAGTTTGAGATCACCAACCCGCAATAGGCATGCGTGGTTAATAATGCCTAATCCTCCTCACTGTACTGATATTTTCAGTGAGATTGTAATGGATAGCCACGTTCAACGGGAAGGTTATAGGCTATTTTCAGTCCTACGGGGAAGGGCACAACGCGGGTAAATCCGCGGGGCGCTGCTAGTTTCATTATATACCGACTAGCAGTGACCCACGGTTTTCCCGCTTCGTGCCCGTTCCCGTGGGAATTTCGGTATAAAAAAATAGCCAATAACCTCCCGTTGAGTGTAACTATCTATTACAAAAAGAATTATTCAAATCGGATTGGTAGTTCCTGAGATTAGCGCGTTCAAACAAACAAACTTTTCAGCTTTATTATATAAGTATAGATTTATTTCCTAGAACCCTGATAACTTAAGACCCGAACAACTAATAAATATTAAGTCTTGTCTCCACACTATGCGATCATTTATTACGTGTGAATCAAGTTGTTATGCGATAAATAAGATAAAGGACTCATTGTGGAGGTTTATCTTTAAATAATGAATCGGTTTGACAATATATGATGTCATTTGGAGATAGTTTTAATTGACCTTATGAAGATTAGATGAGAGAAGTTGGTCCAGTTTTTAAGAAGAATTTATGTGCATTGAAATTAGGTTTTGATACCCACTAAAGTTTCTAGAAAGTCCTACTACAACAGCTCTTAGGTCAAAAAATCAAAGGTGACCCCAAGAAACCAGTAATAATCACTACATAGTATAAAACAAAGTCGCTTTCCATTGTCTGTCCTATGTATGCTTAGATCTTAAAAACTACGCAACGGATTTTGATGCGGTTTTTTTAAAATAGATAGAGTGATTCAGGCGGAAGGGTTATATGTATAAAAATTTCCGAAATCCCCACAAGAACGGGCACAACGCGGGTAAAACCGCGGGCGTTAGTAATATACAAACGCGAAAGTGATTTGTGTTTGACTCTATACATAGTTCAAACTATTACTTAAAGTAAATGAAAGTGAAAACTCGCTTGTTTCTCGTATTTGTTTCGCAATGTTTATTTACTTATTACATGAATATTTGCTTAAGATATTGCTTTAACCACAATTTAAACGTAGGTAAGCTGTTGGTTAAACTATCGTTTAAACGCCTTTGTTAGATGTAGTTAGTTGTGTTCATTGTTTTGTTATTCTAGGTTAAGACCATCGCAGAAATACAGTCTTTAGACTGTTAGAAATACAGGTAGTCAAGTTTGTCGGTACATTTTTTAGTCTAACAGACAAAAAAGTCTGGCAAGTTGACTGTTAGACAATGTTATAAGTTTTGCTAGTGTAATTTTTTATAGGCTACTAGCAGCGCCCCGCGGTTTTACCCGCGTTGTGCCCGTTCCCGTGGGAATATCGGGAATTTTTATACATAAAAACTTTCCTCTTGAATCACTCTACCTATTACAAAAAATCGCATCAAAACCCGTTACGTAATTTTAAAGATTTAAGCATACAGACAAACAAACAGACAAAAATAGCGACTTTGTTTTATACTATGTAGTGATGAAAACCCAATAGAATAGAAGACAGTTTAAAAATTGTCGTGATTAACTTTTACACGTTCCCGCAGGAATTTGGGGATAAAATGTAACCCATGTATTATTATGATATATGTATTCGATTATATTTCATTTAACGAACGTATGTTACGATTACCAATACTTTTGAAACAACCCACTCTAACGATCGTTAGTTAAGAACTATTATTTGTTTGTAGTTTAGCTAAGCGATGTTAACTCATTGCAATTGTCAAGCAACGTGCAGCCCGGCCCCTACTTGGATGGGGACCGATAGTAGCATTTATATCTGAGCGTTATCGTGCTTCGGAGGGTACGTGAAACTGTCGGTACCGGTTGTTCCAATCGTTAGACCATGTCGGAGGTCTCTAGGCGGTCTAAAACTCCGACACCAGTGGTGGTCACTGACCTACTCGAACTTACTTTTTTAGTATTGTAAGATGAAGGCGTTTCATTTTACTTACATGATGCACATATTTTCAAAATATAATAACAGTCATAGCCAAGGGTACTGACCACAAAGTCTATAGTTTATGGACGCAACCGGTTTGTGTGGGCGGATCCAGGAGAAGGCACTAGTATACAATAACATAGTGAATTACATTCTTGTGTTATGCGATAGCACGGAGAGGTACAGAATATAAAAGATTATCTTATATATAAAATTCTCGTGTCACAGTGTTCGTTCGCGTACTCCTCCGAAACGGTTTGACCGATTCTCATGAAATTTTGTGAGCATATTGAGTAGGTCTGAGAATCGGCCAACATCTATTTTTCATCCCGAAATTCCCGCGGGAACGGGTACAACGCGGGTGAAACCGCGGGGCGCAGCTAGTAATATATTATGTACTTATACTAGCTTTGGTTTACGGATTTACTTAAGTTGAAAGGAAGAGAAAATAGTCTGTACTTAATTTACCATAGTAGAATTACCTAAATTTAAAAGTAAGTTGAAAGTAAAGTATTTTTATAAATAAAGCATTTTTTAATGACTTTAAGTCAAACTTGAATTTATCATAACCATATGCTAAGAGTACAGACTATGGATTTAAGTATAGACAGATTTACATATTGATAGATAGACAACCAGAAACAAACCAACCTTCACATTTACATACATAGACAACCAGACATCATACCATGATCTAATCTTGTCACATAAGTTATATAACTTCTATATTAAGTTACCAAGCTACAATAAAATAAGTTATAAGCCATGTTCCGCCCAATTCCGAGCATTGGGTATAAAAATGTAGTAGGTAACTACCCACGCGTTGATCATTCATTCATGTTTTATTTCTCAATTGACGTCTATTGTGGTCTTTTGATATACTTACTCAATGATATTGGTTAGTCACTAACTTATACGAACTTACATCTACACTAATATTATAAAGAGGAAAACTTTGTTTGTTTCTAATGAAAAGGCTCAAAAACTACTGGACCGTTTTTAAAAATTCTTTCACCATTCGGAAGCTACATTATCCACGAGTAACATAGGCTATTTTTCATCCCGAAATTCCCACAGGACTGGACACAACGCGGGTAAAACCGCGGGGCGCTGTTAGTACTTACTAAAAGTAAGTAAGTACTTAAGTAGGTTACTTTAAGTAAGTTCGAGTAAGTGGCCACTAACAGACTAAAAAGGTCACTAAACTAACACTTACTTACTAACAAACTTACTTACTAAAAGTAAGTGTTGATAAAAAATAAGTAACTAAAGGTTACTAAAAGTAAGTTTAAGTAGTGATCTTTCTTAGTCAATGGACACTTACTCGAACTTACTTCCTAAAAGTAAGTAAATGAGTTCGAGTAAGTGAGTGGCCCACCCTAGTGTCGGAGTTTTTAATTGCTTGACCATGTCGGAGGCCTTTAGGCGGTCTAACCTTTACAACACCAGGGTTGCCCACTAATCTTTACGGAGTTACCATTTAATAGTGTGGGAGCCTTTAGGCAGTCAAACAATGTATCCACTAACCTTACCAAAACTGTACAAATAACTCAAAATGAAATTGAAAACACATTTAGTCCATTCAAAACCAACCCGTGACCATACACATGCTATATCTAGAGCGTAACCTCATCAAAAATGACGCATTCTTTTTGAAAAACAAGAAAAAAACTACTTCCTCACGATTACATCTCGTCGGTCCCTTTATGAAACCCTTTGATCGTTCCGTCTCTTTCTAACTTAAGTAAAAACATATTTGATGTCCTTGTCTAATGATAAGAGCTGTAATTTTATGTTGAAGATTATAGCGTGCTTTACTTGATGCAGGAAAATGGTTATCAGTGGGTTTGAGCCAAAAAATCAACTTTTATTTTATTTTACTGTACTGATAACTTCAGTGAGATGAGAGGCTTTTGCCCAACAGTGGGACATTACAGGCTAATACTTTACTTTTTTACTTTTTATTTTACACTTGAACCAACCCGCGGTTTTACCCGCGTTGTGTCCGTTCCCGTAAGAATTTCAGGATTAAAAGTAGCCTATAACTTTCCCGTTGAATGTGGCTATCCATTACAAAAAGAATGTTTCAAATTGGACCAGTAGTTCCTGAGATTAGCGCGTTCAAACAAACAAACAAACTCTGTAGTTTAATAATAAGTATAAGCATTCAACGGGAAGGTTAAAGGTTACTTTTCATCCCGAAATTCCCGCGGGAAAAGGTACAACGCGGGTGAAACCGCGGGGCGAGGCTAGTGTAAAATAAAAGCGAAGTGTATCCGTAAACGTATGTAGTTTAAATTCAACTCATTTCACAAACTATACCATATTAACAAAGTTAACTAAACCTAATTTTAACCAACTCAAAAATAGCTGTATTAATTTGAATGCATCGCTAACTTTTGGCGAGAAGCCAAGATATATTAAATGTTATGTTCAGAATATAGTCGACGCCTCTGACTTGTCTGGTTATATTCTTATTAATAGACAGACGGACAGTGCGGAAGTCATTTTATATATATATATATATTATATTCTACTCCTATTATAAATGCGAAAGTTTTGAAGGATGTACATACGTATGTTTGTTACTCTTTCACGCAAAAACTACTGAACGGATTTGGATTAAACTTTACAGTAATATAGGTTACACATCGGAATAAGATTTGAGATACATTTTATCCCGAAATTCCCGCGGGACGGGTAAAACGCAGTTAAGATCGTGAGACGCTTATAGTAGTTTCAAACATGACTCGGGTTTGAGATCACCAACCCGCATTAGACAAGCGTAGTCATTACAACATCCTCCTCACTGTACTGATATCTTCAGTGAGACGAGAGGCCTTTGCCCAGCAGTGGGACATTACAGGCTAATACTTTAGTTTTACATTATTCGATACTTTATTTATAAGTATTTCTTAACAAGAGTAATATTTAATTGCTTTCTACCCTTAGAATATATACCGGCTATAGAAGTAGCGTTCGCGTGCCCCTTTCAGATAGCAATATATTTTTTCGGCAGCCTAACACACTGCATCCAACCATACCGTAAACTTGTTTTTAGCACAATCTTAACTAATGGAGTCTAAATCTCATAAAATACACACTGTAATTTAAATTATAACACTGGCACAACAACAGAATGTACTCTATGTCACAACTTTTAACTTGTGACAGTAAAAATAATGGGTTACGCGAAAGGGATGCACGATTAGTAGTTCTGTCTCATTCTTTCCTGGGCGAAGTTAAATATCTCTTGACCGTTCTAGCAATTATGACGTAAGATTCACTACTTCTATAGCCGTTTAAGCCGTTCTAAGTTTCTACCCCATTAAAAGACTGTAAAATGAACAAAATGGCGTCCAACATCAAAGTACGTCTTTTGGCAACATTTAGTTTCCGTTCGCTATTTATTTCATTGGTCGTTTAAAAACGTATTTACATTGTTATTGCTGGCCCAATTTCCATGAAACTTTTCATGTTGCAACAATAATGGGAAGGGTTTAAATGCATTTTTAATAGTTATAATCGGAGTTAATAATGCAACGGAAATGCAATATGAATATTCTCATTTGTCCGTTTGTATGGCTATTGACAAGTCCGTGAGTATGCGAAATATTTTTTTTGTGTAAACTTCGACCGTAAAACTAACCATAGGTAATTTGATTTGTCCGTCGAGGTTTACAAAAAAATTAAAATCGGTTCAGGCTTTCTCGTTATACTATTTTTAAATTTGACTTTGTAATTTATTTTGATGGAAAATATCAATCGATTTTTTCGAATCGAATTTTAGAAAAAAAATTACGGAATTGTGACAGGAAAAGGAAATATGTACTTTAATAATAATTATTAAGAGTCCTATTTCCGAAGTCGGTTGAAAAACCATAAATTTTGACTCCATTTCGAAGTCAAATTGACCCTTTATCAGTGTTTAGCACGTGTAGGGTCAATAATTAGCCTATTTAAATAAAAAATAAATGCATTTCGAACAAGGGACCGAAATAAGGGCCACATTAATTATAATAGTTAAGTAGGTGATTATATATACGAATTGTAATGCCGTGCCAGATGGTAGGTGGGTCAAATTAGGGCTACTTACCTTATTAAGCGTGCCCTTCGGTTTAGCATGGTTCGATTGAGCTAGTTTACAAGCTGCTAGCCGGATAGTATTAGGTTGCGTTTCGTTTGAAGCGGAGTGGAGCTGGAGAAACCGACAAATATTAACCAATAGGATTGCATAAAATATCTGACCATATCTGATGCAATCCTATTGGTTTATATTTGGCACCCTTAGGCTGCGTTTTCCTTGAAGCGAATAAATTATCTTTGCAATTAAAATAGTGTGACCATATTTAGTGCAATTAAACGGGACAAAACGACGGCACGCATTGGACCGCGAATAAAACGCCACTTTTTGTTAAATATACGTCATTATAAAACAATTAGGGCACTGCTGTCTGTCTTATTGATTAATGTACGGTTTATCAAAACTTTTCGATCAAAAAATTTTGATATTTGAAATTGAATTTTTGGACATGTAATCTAAGATATGTTCACAATTCCATTAATGGATATAATGATGTCATTGTTACTCTTTAATTTTAAACTACTTTTTTTGTAGGGTTGGTTAAAGGCATGTGGAATAATAATTATCAGGCTGCTCCCATTTTTTGAGATTTAATGAGAAGAAATTGTTTCTATTATTTTTAAGTATAAGTTCAATTTTAACTATCTGTACTACTCTATAATTATATAGATGTATCCACAAGAATAAGTCCGAATTATAACAACAATTTTTTAGCTTGATTCAGGTTTCACTATTTATATCGACTGTTTTATCCCAATCTTTCCAAATAATTCTACGAACCGATTCCGAACGAGGGTGGGTCTATGGAAACAAAATCAGATATAACTCCGACCAAAGTAGAACTAATTGATTAGTATTTTCATAAAAACACCATCAATTACATTAACTACTTAACTGAATTAGTTCTCGGGAAAACGTTGGAACTCCGATAAATTAGCATATCTAGGTGATCTAGATGGAGCTGTCTGCGCTACTTTTCAGGCACGTGTATTAAGGGCGTTTTTGTTTGAAATGTTGCCGTTTTGGTAATTTAGGGCATGGGCGTTTGGTGGGCACTTTAGGAATGACCGCATTTTTGAAGTGTGAATATAAATTTGACTGTTGGCTTGGCGACGTTACGTTTTATATTTTTAGTATTATTTTGGAAAAAAAACCTGTAGCACAATTAGATTCAATATTTGTGTTTAGTAGCTCGACGAAATTTTAAGGTGACGTTTATTTTTTGCTGTAATGCGAAATATATACATGTAAATGGATGAGGATGACTTTATGCGTCAAAAGATTTAAAATAATTTAAAAAAACCATTTTAATAAAAAGCATCAAAGAAAATCATTATTAAAACAATTTGTTTGCAACGAAGAAACTATCACAATAAAACTAATTGAATTCAATATTAAATAAGTATATTATAAAACATAAAATCAAACCACAGGGTAACAATAATTCCAGCATCACTACATAGTATAAAACAAAGTCGCTATTTTTGTCTGTTTGTTTGTCTGTATGCTTAAAAATCTTTAAAATTACGCAACGGATTTTGATGCGGTTTTTTGTAATAGGTAGAGTGATTCAAGAGGAAGGTTTTTATGTAAAAAAAATCCCGAAATTCCCACGGGAACGGGTACAACGCGGGTAAGACCGCGGGGCGCTGCTAGTTTTTATATAAAAATTTGTGTTAAAGTTTATTGAACTTTGGCCCAAATATTTTTCGGAATGTTTTCACAGACAAGGCAGATTGAAACTTTGTTTATTTAGTCTGTTCCACTGTTTGGGATGTTCAGACAAATCTATGTTTATTCCGATTTGCTATTATAATGCGTACTATGAAGGCGTGTTGAAAACAAACGGTAAACTATAGGTATTTTTAATTCAGACGTATGTAGAAATCTATCTTTTACGTGTGTTAGTAATATAGCACTATCTCAGTCTCACAGATAATCAATGTGAGGATCCATTATGACTTTTTTAAAAGGACATAATACGTATAATATGATGTATGAAGGCAATGTTTAAACTTAAACATTAAGGTTTTTAATCTTCAGTTTCCTGTCGTGTTACATTATAACGGTACGTCCAAGACACTAAATTGTAATACCAGAGGTAACGCCACATTTTTTTCCCAAAAAACTCAGGACCGTTTCCTCCCCATAAATATACCTCGTGGTACCTCAAACTCGTGGGAGTATAGAAGCTTCAATCGATCTCAAATTGGACTCAAATAGAACCATCAAAGTAATAAACATCAGAACAATAGACACATTCCCGCTGGTAATTGTTAAAAGCCATAATTTTCTCCCCTTGTGCGTACAATTTGGTGACTTGAACCCATAAAGAGGTCAGTTCATTCGACTGGAACACTGTGTAGTACCAATTGCATCGATGCTGGACTCTTTTTGGTAATAATTGTTGTTTTTTACTGTTTTTGGTGTTTGTTACCGAAAAAGTTAAGTTTTACTGTAGTTTTCGGATTAGTTTAAAAATTTAGTTTTAGTTTCCAAAATAATGAAAATTAATGACAGCACGCCCGAAAGGTGTGGGTAACCAAATAATTAAAAATATTAAAAAATAACGAAGAAATGAAGAAACCCAAACCAAAAACATTATTCACTGTTTCTCGCAATTTAATATCTCATTATATTCCAATCTATATAATAAGTAAGTAAGTAACATACTTAAGCTATGTATTAAATTTCAGTCTCTTTCTTAATACATTATATTCAAACCAATCCAAAAAATGTTTTACTTTACCGAACAAAAAAATACAGTTATTGTTTTTTTACACTTCCTTTTAAATATTCTCATAAACATTTTGAATTCTAACCTAACCTAACCCAACAAACGTACAACTCTACTAAACAAAAAAATATTATTTCATTGATATTTTACACTTCCTAAAAAAATTTCACAAAAAATAATTTTATATCCGTTATAATTCAACACAAACAAACACACAATCACCCAAAAGACTTACAAAAACAAATTACTAATAAAAACATGTTTGTTCCAGGTATTTATCAAAATTATCCCGCATTCACTCCGCTGCATGGTCACCCTACTTTTTACACTATTCGACACGGTCGGTAAGTAAGGTGTGGTCACAATTACACGTAATAACTTTGAGAAAGCTGCGAGCTTTTAACTGAAAAGCTTAATTTTATAACAGCTTTGAGAGATTGCTTTTGAGAACGTTATTTTGTATAGTATTAATTCTGGTGTAAGTAAGTAATTGTAGTGTAACCACGTTTTTCGAGTTACTGTGGGAATTTTGAAATGATCGGAGGTGCCACGAGCAACAACGGCGATGGCGCGATTTTTTGAAAAAGTCATAAAATATTCAATGTTCTTTTTACATAACATTCGCTAGTAGTCGTTAGTACCGTGACGCTCCCAAAACAGACCAGACTTTTATATATACCTGCAACAATATTTAGTAACCAGCAGCGCCCCGCGGTTTTACCCGCGTTGTGCCCGTTCCCGTGGGAATTTCGGGCTGAAAAATGGCCTATAATCTTCCCGTTCAATGTGGCTATACATTACAAAAACAATTATTCGAATCGGACTAGTAATTTCCGAGTTAGGCCCGAATAAACAAAATTACAAAAGTTACCTTCTTTATAATATTAGTATAGGTAGATATTATTTTTCGTCACAATACGATAAAATCATATGAAACTCGATCGTTTCATTGTTTTTATAAACTATCACGTTTCTTGACGGTTGCGTTGATATTGGATGCTTATTATGATCTAAGATACGACATTCTTGGGCATTTTTATCATACGCGGAGATAACCTAATGTACGAGTATTCTATTACACGTTTTACAAGAGCCTGGCAGACTTTAGTCTTGAAAGCCTGTCTGTCAGACTGTATAAAGACTGCTTTAAGACTGTACACAAACTGTCTATAGACTGTCTACAAACTGTCTGCAGACTATCAACATTCCTCTAATTTAATAATCTTTGAAGGAGCGCCAACTAAGAATGACTGTCTTACAGAATTTTGTTCGACTATGATTGGTCGATTGAACTCCACAACGTTCTGCTCTGTGGCTATATAAATGCATATCAAATCAAATAATTAATTAAATTAAGTAATTTGCCCTTTTAATACCTTTAATTGATTAACTGGCGCTCTCAGAGATGTCCAATACATCGACACTAGACTAATTGACGTAATTTTGCATACATCTACACTAATATTATAAAGAGGAAAACTTTGTTTGTTTGGTTGTAATGAATAGGCTCAAAAAGTACTGGACCGTTTTATAAAATTATTTCACCATTCGAAAGCTACATTATCCCCAAATTCCCACAGGACACAACGCGGGTAAAACCGCGGGGCGCTGCTAGTGTCCTAATATAAATTAACTGACGTAATTCTTTGCTCAGAGCCGTTAACGTTAACGTCACGGCTGACTCCCATAAACCGAGTTAATGGAGCTAACATTGCAAAACCGACCTACAAGCGTGGTAACAAACAAACAGTTCCCTGTTTATATTAGTAGATATTTTACAAATGGTTTCGGTGAAAGTCTTTTGTAACATAATTAAAGTCATGAATTTATTTGGGTTGGCGTTTTCAGTACGGGATGCTGTTTCTAAGTGATGTTCTGCAACATTTTTATTCAGTTTTGGCCCCATAGAGGCTCTTTTGAACGTACCACCCATTCGGAAGAACATCAGCAGAGAAGAATGGGCAGAAGTAAGCGCTCTCACTGCCACTGTGCCAACGGGCTTGTCAAAACTAAACCACACAGTATAAATACATCATTCGTCATTAAATCTGAAAGCTTCATAACATAAATCTATCATAAACATTTAAACGCAAATCTAAGTCAATAAATTCTTCCTGTACCACCATTGATCTTGATGATGCAAACTATATATATAAAAGGATTGACTATTGCAATAATGATCGCTGCCATTATTTACATAGAGCTAGTTAGACTTGTCTTTACTATAAACTCCTCTAGATTTTCATAGACAAGAAGACAGTCTAAACCTGGACTAAAGCCTGCGTAGGCAGTAGTAGTAGTAGTAGTAGTAGTATTAGCCTGTAATGTCCCACTATTGGGCAAAGGCCTCTCGTCTCACTGAAGATATCAGTACAGTGAGGAGGTTTCAGGCGTAGGCAGTGAAGTAAGAAAATTATTAAAGAGAGAAATAGGACAAGAGAAAAGCGGTCAATATCATAACAAGACCTAAAATAAATCTAGCCTAGCATTATTCATATCATATCTATTTAAATACCACCTGAATACCGCACGTATGTCGCACCGTATCATTATTGAAAATTACTCCGTATTATGAACTCACTAGTCGCGCCCGTTGTACCCGTTCCCGCAAGAATTTCGGGATAAAATGTATCCCATGTGTTATTCTGATGTATAACCTATATTACTGTAAAGTTTCATCCAAATCCGTCCAGTAGTTTTTTCGTGAGAGAGTACCAAACATACGTCTATCCTGACAAACTTTCGCATCTATACTAATATTATAAAGCTGCAGAGTTTGTTTGTTTGAACGCGCTAATCTCAGGAACTACTGGTCCGATTTGAAAAAATCTTTTTGTAATGGATAGCTACATTCAACGGAAAGGTTATATGCTACTTTTCATCCTGAAATTCCTGCGGAACGGGTACAACGCGAGTAAAACCGCGGGGCGCTGCTAGTTTATAATATGAGTAGGATGAGTATGTGAACTCACGAGCGAAAATAACTTCAATTGCTAATTCGCTCAAGGTTAGATTAACAGTTTTGTTTACAAACCAACAATAGATTTTAGTAAATATTTATCACTTTGTTTATTTTATGTGTTTGTTTAAAAATCTATGTTACATAAAATCTATTTGAATATGAAATTTTCACTACGTAGATTGTCGATAGTGGCATATCTATATATATAAGCGCTGCAACGGAAAAGCGAAGCACTTACTGGTAACACTTCTCTATTTCATGAGCGCTACTTTGTTTTGAAGGGCACGTAAAATTGTCGATCCCGGCTGTTTCAATCGCTTGACCACGTCGGAGGCCTTTAGGCGGTCTAAAAACTCCGCCACCAGGGCTGGCCACTAACCTACTTGAAGCAGTCTAATAATACTTTAAAGGCTTTTTTTCAAAAATACAAACAGCCTATAGACAGTCTAATTACCGTTTTTAAATATATTTTATCTATTTTCGCCCACATAACAATCGTACAAACTATTGGCATAGAGCCAGGGACAAAATATCCATTACATCACATTACGCAGAACCGTAACTCGCCAGCGTCGTAAAATCGTAATAATTGCGTTTAGTTACTGCAGCCCGCTGGAATCCGGGTGTCGTACTTACTTCAGGCCAGTCCCAATAACCTATCTCTATAGGCTATTGCAGTCTCTATAGCCTGAGCGATGTTAGTTAATTGCAACTTGCAGCTCGGCCAATTGAAAATGGCATTTGTATCCGATCGCTACCGTGCTTCGGAAGGAACGTTAAATTGACTGGATCCGGTTGGTTCAATCGTTAGACCGCAGGCCTTTAGGCGGTCTAAAAACTGCGACTCCAGAGTTGACTACTCGAAATGCATGACTGGTAGATATATATATTAGAGTCGTAAAACTTCTTCTTCTTCTTCATCGAGTGGATGGTCAACGTGACCAATCTTGGTGTCAGAGTTATATAGAGCCACCAAAGGCCTCTCGTAAAACTAAGACAAGGGTTGGCCACTAACCTACCCGAACTCTCTAACCCTCTAACTTTTCTCGAACAGTAATACTGTCGGCGAATCATGCTACGCACTTTAGTACCTTGTCATATTCAAACTACTTACGTAATCAATAAGAATTGTTCAATTTATAATCCTACTAATATTATAAACTAGCTGTGCCCCGCGGTTTCACCCACAGCGCACCCGTTCCCGTGGGAAATACGGGATAAATAGTATCCTATATCCGTCTCATGGTTCTAAGCTACCTTCCCATCAATTTTCAGCCAAATCGGTTCAGCCGTTCTCGAGTTATAAGTGTTGTAACAAACCCGACTTTCTTTTATATTATAAAAGATGCGAAAGGTTTGTGAGGATGTATGTTTGTCACTCTTTCACGAAAAAACTACTGGACGGATTTGAATGAAACTTTACAGTAATATAGGTTATACATCAGAATAGCACATGGGATACATTGTATCCCAAAATTCCCACGGGAACGGGTACAACGCGGGTAACACCGCGGGGCGCGGCTAGTTTGACATAGTACTGAAATCTAAACATAGTCAGTGTAATAAACCACAATTTTCCATTACATGATTACAAAGTTATGATTTATACTGCAATATTTTGATGCACCCATTTTCGATTTAGGTCATCGGGATGCATCTATCAAATTGAAATAGACAGTTATTGCTCAACATTTGCTTAGCTTTTTGATTGATAAAGTGAAGACAACTTTGATCAGATTGGGTATAATAAATTGTTAAAAGGTTTTTTTGTTAATATTGTTTTCGTAAGAAATTAATATTTATATTGAAAATGCTTATATAGGTCATCTAAACTTTGATTATGCAACAAACGACAACCGTCTATACTTTAGGCAGTTTTTAGACTGGTTCCACGCAGTCAAGTCTGTCTTTACTTAGTCTACAGTACAGTTCTCTAATCTAGCAGTAGACATGTCTATATGATAGACGAAATAGTGTCTTGTCTATAATAGATTTTAAAAAATGTCTTGAACAACGACGAATTGAACCCGGGACCTCAGTCTTTGCAGGCGAGTGCACATACCACACTGAATTAGTAAACGAACTATATTTTTTGTATGTAGATGATAGGATAGGATTGTCATCTCTATCTACAACACACACAAACACACAGGAATGCGACACTTGTGTGTACTCAGCACGTACGCTGTTTGTCTTGTCACGCGTCTGTTTGTCTGTTAACCCTTTTCTGTGTAGTAGCCGACGTTTAGAGGTTTTATAATTTTGGAAATTGTTGTTGTTTGATTTTGGTGTGTTTAATAAACTAGCAGCGCCCCGCGGTTTTACCCGCATTGTGCCTGTTCCCACGGGAATTTCGGGACGAAAAATAGCCTATAACCTTCCCGTTGAATGTCGCTATCTATAACAAAAATAATTATTCAAATCGGACTGATAATTCCTGAGATTACCACGAACAAACAAACAAACAAAGAAACTTAAAACTTTACCTCTTTATAATACTTCACTCGCGCTCGCGACGTATGTAGCTTGATTGAGCAGTGTTAAGCAATCATTGCGATTGTTAAGCAACGTGCAGCTCGGCCCCGACTTAGATGGGTGGCCGAAAATGGCATTTCTATCGAGCGCTACGGACCGTGCTTCGTAGGGCAGGTTTAGCAGTCGGTCCCGGTTGTTTCAATCGTCAGACCATGTCGGTGGCCTTTAGGCGGTCTAAAACTCCGACACCAGGGTTGACCACTAATCGATATGAATGAATGAGTAAAAACTTTACTTAATTGCTTTAAAATGTCAATCACAAATCCGTTACAACTTCAATGAAATTGAATCTACATTAAAAGTCAATTTTATAGACCTACTTAAAGTCTAGGTCTTGTTCGATCTAGACTAGAATTCTAGTCGTTTATGGTAGTGTAGGCTTTCTGCTCTTTATTGGGTCGACTAGTGATGGGTCTTGTCGATGGTTTGATATCGATAAGTCTGATCGATTTAGGTCGAATCGACTAATGTGGAATCGATATGATAATTTTGAAATTAGAAGTAAGCTAGTGACTACATAATGTATTGTATAGTGATGTGCTTTCTCGGCAATATGTATGAAACTTACATGAACAATTCATGAATATTTCCTGTTTTATGCAATTCTAGCAGCACCCCGTGTTGTTAGTTACCCGCGTTGTACAAAATGACATGTCCCATCACTAGCCTATATTTCTTTAGTGCTATTTGTCAGTAATCGAATAGGAATGATGGAGTATTTATTGACGTCCTCTTGATAGAAAGTGATGTTAATCGTTTAGTAATTGTTACTTTGTTGAAAGTTGATTCTATATAATACACTTACTTCCTAGGAGTGTAGTTATTAACTTATGTGGTTTTACCCGCATTGTACCCGTTAAAGGGAGAATTTCGGGGTAAAATGTATTCCATGTGTTATTCTGATGTATAACCTATATTACTATAAAGTTTCATCCAAATCCGTCCAGTAGTTTTTGCGTGAATGGGTGACAAACATACATACATCTCCACAAACTTTCGCATTTATACATTAGTAAGTAGGATATGATCAAAGTTTAAGATTTTATGGTTTATTTCTTGTTAAAAGATTTATATCTGAACTAACAAAGTCAAGTTTTTAAAGACAATTCCTTTTATAGAGGAAAATCGTTGGGGTAAAAACGGAATAAAATCACAAACCTTTCTTTGACAATAGGAAATAATATAATGCGTAACGATTGTCACTAGTTCATTAGGGACTGCTAAAATAATACATTTTTCAATTACAAAGTTAGTAAGTATAACTGTCGCACAAAGATACGTCTTTTAAATCGACACTTAACTAATGGACGTATTTTTCATTCGGAGGGCACGTTAAGCCGTCGGTCCCGGTTACTTTCTACGGATAGTAGTCGTTACATGACCCATGTCAGAGGCCTTTGGCGGCTCAATAACTCTGACACCAAGATTGGTCAGGTTGACCATCCACTCGATGAAGAAGAATAAATCTTAGCAAGCATTTGACGTCTCTGAGTGCGGGCGTTAGCCTGTAATGTCCCTCAACTGGGCAAAGGCCTCTCATCTCACTGAAGATATTACAAAGTATTCACCAATATATTTATATATATAAAAATGAAAACCGTTTTCCTTGGTCAAGGCACCACGCGTGAATGGCTGGACCGATTTCCACGGTTTTGCATTCGTTGGAAAGGTCTCGGGCTCCGTGAGGTTTATAGGGAATAAAAATCTCAAAATTCCCACGGGAACGGGGGCGCTGCGGGTGAAACCGCGGGGCACAGCTAGTTATTAATAAAACAGACAGTCAGACCACCCTCGCAGTTTCACAATCTATCTATATCTAATAATAAAATGATAAACATACAAACACGCCTCTTGGGTCGTTATGCCCCATACGAGACACGTGCTAACCATACAAGTCATACAAACGTTGTTACAGACGTGTATGAAAGTTGTATGAGACTTGTATGGGTCGGATTGTGATACAAATAGGTACTAAGTAACAATCAATAATGTATGACAAAGAATTGAAATTGTCACTTAACGCATTGACATTGTCAAAATCCACTTCAACGCACTCTAATGAGAAATATCGCACTAATTGGCAAATATCGAATTAGCAAAAAACCGTTTTTAATAACCCATTTTTATTGTTTTGATAAAGGACAGCAATACTAAATCAAATTAAAATAAATAACGTTAAAAATGTTTACAGAAACTGTTTCAAGCTATGTTTACAATGTACCGAATGTCGGTCGGGTGCGTCCAAAAATACATGACATGGATTATGAAAAGTCGGTTGTATGTCGGTGCAAGATTTGTTTGTAGAGAATAGATTAGGTTAAGTTATTTTTTACTTCACACTGGGTTGAATTTAAAGAGATTTTTAAAATGCTATACCTCAAAAAGGAAATCTTTGGCAGCGTATTCATTGAAGCGAAGCGGAGTGGTGAAGTTCAACTGACCAATCACAAGGCATTACGAAAAGATTTTGACAATGTCAATACGTTGTTTGACAATCACAATGCGCTGTTATTGGTGAATCGAGCTCTAACCCGCTCCGCTTCTGTAGAAACGCACTCTTATACAAGACATCACACAATTTTGGACATTTATATCATTACATTTGCTTACTACGGTTGCCGAATTTGTTTCAATCTACATATTTTGATCATCAAACGTCTAGACTGCGGCCACCTAATTAGGTGGCAGCTGCCAGCAATCGCCGAATGCAGCCAACTACCCAGAACACGGTAGTTAGCTGCATTCGGCATACATTGATGCGGTCACTGCATATAACATGCAGCTAAAGACTAAATAATTACTTCATTATTACCTGTCATAATAAAAACCAAGATTTACGTGAAACTGACGTTCAAATTAAAGATGTCAGTCAGTCGAGTTGTTTTTCAAGATCTCCAGTTACTGATCGATCGAATGATCGGAACATCAAAGTGTGATCTATTAATAGTGTTTCCGATCGTTAGGTGTTGGACAGGGGCCAATAAATAGAACGGGGTCTGTTTGGGTACGTCATGATTGTTTTAGGATCTTCCTGTTTTGAAGGTATGGGAAGTGACAGTGTTATTTTTTAAGATTAACGTACTCAGAGACGTCAAATGCTTCCTAGGAAGAGATTAAATGACTGATGATGTGATATGAAAAATTACGTCAGTTACTTAATTGTTGATTTAATGGACGACTCTGAGTATTACTTCTGTTAAGTTTCCATGCTAAAACGGCGAAAAGACAAGCAAGCACATTAATTCCATTTAAATTGGATTCGTAGTTTCTGAGATTAGCGCGGTCAAACAAACAAAAACAAAAAATCTAACACTTCACATTTATTTTATTACTAGCTGTGCCCTGCGGTTTCACCCGCATTTATTCCGTCACTGCTTACCTTTTAAACCTTCCCTGGACTTTCATGAATATTTCAAGACCAAAATTAGCCAAATCGGTTCAGCCGTTCTTGAGTTTTAAGCAGACTTACGAACAGCAATTCATTTATATAGATAGATAGATTATATACTCGTAGATAATATACTTGTCGAATAAATAAAAATCTAGTTTCCACAGTGTCATTGTTAGATATTCAGTATCCTATTGTTTCGATGAAGATTTTTCTCACACGAACTTGTATTTTTTTCAAAAATATGTCTGTTTTTTTTAAAACATCTTCCAATTTATTTATTGGTGTCTGCAAAAATATTTTTCTGTTACCACCGTTGTGAATAAAAATTCACAATACGTTGAAAAGATTGAAGATATAAAAAGCCCTTGCAAGTCATACCTATATCACTATAAATGTGTTTGTTGTTTATACCCTTGCAATTTTACACCCCATTGGTTAACGCAGCCGAAGCCAGGTGCAATAATATATTACTCAGCACAATTATATCAAATTAAGGGGTTTGTGAATTATTATTTTTGATGAGTCATTTTTGAAGATTTTTTTGGACAGTTGAAAAAAGAAAATACTTTTTGTGGTTAGTAAAAATGGCGAAAATGTATTGTGACGTTTTTAGAAACCCGTGTCAATTTTTATAATTAAAGTGATAAAATATTGCTTTAATTACACTTCTACAACTAAACATGCAACTACTTATTCATAGATTTTTCCATAAACAAACTTAAAACTATTTTTAACTATACATATACTACGTATTTACATTATTTACATTTTAACAAGATATTGACATTACAAATGATCAGTTGAAGTATACCCAAAATGTTTAAACGTCTTGAATTATAAAGATGAGTAAATACAAAAATATTTTTGTCATAAAAATATTTGTTATCTACATAATAAAGCTGAAGAGTGTGTTTGTTTGAACGCGCTAATCTCAGAAACTACCAATCTGATTTGAATAATTGTTTTTGTAATGGATAGCCAAATGCAACGGGAAGGTTATACCCGAAGCTCCTATGGGAAAGGGCACAACAGGTGTAAAACCGCAGGGCACCGCTAGTTTGTTATAAAAATATTCGCCAGAAAATTATTCCGTCACATTTTTGACTTATGATGTCACTAACTCAACGCATAAAGACGTAAGTGACAATTCTGTCACAAGTGCGATTTTACGTAGGCGTGGTTGCAATTAGAAGTCTCTTTATATTTTGACATTTCGTAATGTGTGAAGTATTTTGTTGACTAAGCTCTGCCTACAAGAACATTAGTGTTAGTTTAATATTAATGGCTATTTTTATAACACTTCAAATTATACTTGAGATTAACCTTGTTTTGTGTTGTGACTGTGATCAATGGGGAAAATAAATACCTATGTATTACCGGTATAGCTTAACCGATGTCAGCTTATTGAAATTAGTGTCCACCTGCTAGCCTGTTGGCTGTACAACGGCACATTCCCGACCACCTTCTCCTGGTGGGCTCTGAACGTAGCCTGCGCAGCCATCACCTGCGTCGCAGGAGAGTTCCTCTGGTAACGTGCAGCTCGGCACTTTACTTAGATGAATAGACAGTGAACAGAGCGCTATCGTGCTTCGGAGGGCACGTTAAGCATTCGGTCCCGGCTTTAGACGTTTGCCCATGACAGAGGTTATTAGGCGGTCTAAAAACTGCAGCACCAGGGTTGACCACGCACCTACTGAATATTAATGAATGATACGTATTACAGTTGCCTATTCATACGTTAATATCAATTTTAGTATAATTAAGAGTATTAGCTCTAATTGGAAAATGTATAATGTAATGTTTATGATGCAACATACATTATTAAATACACCGGTATGTTTGCCGCAAATATGACGTATTAGTATAGATGTTCAAAACGGACGCTTATATAAAAACTAGCAGTGCCCTGCGGTTTTAGCCGCGTTGTTCTCGTGGGAATTTCGGGATTTTTATACATATAAACCTTCCTCTTGTATCACTCTATCTATTGAAAAGACCGCGTCAAAATCCGTGCATTCATATTTGAGTTTATCGCGAACAGACAGACAGACGCGGCCGCGGTCTTTGTTTTATAGCATGTTGTAGATTTAATCAACCGCAAAATAAAAGTAGTAATTTCTATTTTCATTGAACTTTTATACTTCGCCTGATATAATAAAAATGGCTTCAGTTTCCGCCACAAAAACTTCAGTAACGATTCATTACGCCCACTATTTCTAACCACATGTATACAGAGTTTCATATCAACCCAAAAACCTAATTTCATTGCAAATCCATTTCAGAACGGGATAAAGTCATAAACGCCAGGAAATCTAGATCTTTACCAACCCACGTATTATAGTAAATTACGGATCTAGTTATATTGGTCGACTGGCCATCTGCTTTTGATAAAAAATCTCGTTTGTTTTTTATGTTTAGAACAAAGACTTTTTATTTCAAACTTTTTGTTGTTGGATGCAAAAACTGTGATGTGATTATAATGCCACTACTGTAGATTTAAAATGGCGAATGTGAACAAAGCTGTAAGTGCAAAATGCTGATATTTCTGGTCACCCAAAAGATCTGTGTAATGTTTTTGTTAGCTTTCTAGATTTAAAAGTGACAATATATATTTTATAAAAGTTTTGGTCTGTATGGTATCTTCAAATCGTTCTAGAGACACTCGCCCGTAATATTTTCCAAAAAGGCTGTAAGTGCGAATGCAATAATTTCTGGTATTTCTGTAATCCCTAACATTATACATGTCCTCGTGCCTCTACGAGTTAGATCTGTATACAGTTAGAACTGTATGAAACACTATAATAAACATTCCTGCTAAAAAACTAAACTACACCTTGAATTCAAGCATCCAGCATCCGCTGACCCATTTGGAACTTCCAAAACCCATATCAAACTCTTAACCTCTCTTTTCACTGTAGGTTAAAAGCATTAACAATTCAACATGTTCCCGTAATTCGATACATACAAAACTGTTCGCATGTCTGTATGGAGTCCATTCATAACTGAAAATAGGTCACGTACCATTCGCATTAGTGCGGGTTCGACTCCGGAACTAGGGATTAATATAACATTGTAATTATTATTGGTTTTGTTTGTTTGAATTGCGTATTAAGGAATTCAATTTATGTGCTGGCAACTATAGCGACTTTGTTCTTCAATGTGTTAATATTTTTGACAATCACTGTACTTATATCTTCAGTGAGACGCGAAGCCTTTACCTAGCAGTGCAATTTATCAAGGTTATTTAAGAAGGGGTTAATTTTGGTGGTAAAACGGGGGTGAAAAGGGTGTGATTATGGAAAAGGGGTTGAAAGAGAGTTGAGTAAATAAGACTTTAGAATTTTTTTATGTGTAACTATGTAACTTATCAAGGTTATTCAAAAAGGGGGTCATTTTGGTGTATGTCAATGGGGGTAAAAACAGTGTTATTAAGCAAAAGGGGTGAAAGAGAGTTCAATAAATTAGATGTTTGGTAAAAGTACCTTTTCAAGATTATTTCAAAAACTCAAAAAGGCTTCTACCTACCAACAAAAAGGCTTTACCTTCCAACCTTCAACTTAAATCCAAATAAGCTTAAACTCGGAGTTATAAATCAGATTGATTTACACATATCTGGTGAAACTCGATCGGTGTCATTTATAACTTACTTTTATGACAAACACCTCCATTTATGGGTGTTTGAAGGTACCCATTACTGTAATAGTTTACTGATATTTATAGTACTTAACTATATTACTATTTGTCTCTTTATACAGGGTGTAATCGTTAAGTGTGCACAGGCGATTATTCCGTAACTATTGCAGATATCAAAAAACTTTAAACTGATATCGAAAGTACTTTACCTAATGAGTAAAATGACATTAATAACTTTTTAAAAATAAAACGAGAAATATCACAAGGAGGACGTCACTTCGAACATATGCTTTGAATACAAAATTTTGTACTTACTAAGAAATAAAATGTATGGGAGTGATTAATGTATTTTTTTGGATATTTCTCGTTTTATTTTAAAAAAGTTATTAATGTCATTTTACTCATTAGGTAAAGTACTTTCGATATCAGTTTAAAGTTTTTTGATATCTGCAATAGTTACGGAATAATCGCCTGTGCACACTTAACGATTACACCCTGTATACCTCTTTTGTGTGATTGTAAACTTAAGTACTTAAAAGGGGAGCGGTGCCGAACACAATTGACCAGTAAAAAAGTAAGTTTGAAAAGGTGCCAACCCTGGTAACGGAGTTTCTAGTCCGCCTAGAGGCCTCCGACATGGTCTGACGATTGATACAACCGGGAACGATAATTTAACGTGCCTTCAGCGCTCAGATAGAAATGCCACTATCGGCCACCCATCCGAGTAGGGACCGAGCTGTACGTTGCTTAACAATCTCAATGAGTTAACACTGCTCAGTCAAACTACGCCATGAACGATAGATTCGATCCATCTTTAAAATATAAAGTTAATTTATTAATGTTTCGTGAGGCAACGTTAGAACATCTGCGCGGCGGATGTGGGTTGTAATTTAAGATTGCATTACGATGCTGTGTAGTCATTAGGGTGTTAACTCTAGAGACCTTTATCTATGGTTTTCGTAATAGTAATAAAGTATTGATTCATTCATTTGGTGTAGGTTAGAGTCTAACGTAGACCGCCTAAAGGTCTCTGACATGGTCTAACGATTGAAACAAACGAAAATATTGGAGGTTAATTCCAACCTTGGTGTCGGAATTTTTAGACCGCTTAAAAGTGACAATATGGTATAACGATTGAAATAAGCGGCAGTGATTATTAAGAATTTTCATTCTGACTATACAAAATAATTTATTTACTAATTTAAGAAGTTATTTATGCGAATCGAAGACATTTAAAATGTCTACTCGCACATATCGTGCGTATCATCTACACTTCTACATCTACACTAATATTATAAAGAGGAAAACTTTGTTTGTTTGTAATGAATAGGCTCAAAAACTACTGGACCGTTTTTAAAAATTCTTTCACCATTCGAAAGCTACATTATCTACGAGTAAAATAGGCTATTTTTCATCCAGAAATTCCCACAGGAATGGACACAACGCGGGTAAAACCGCGGGGCGCTGCTAGTATCTAATATTCCGGAGCTCAATCGACCAATCAACGCATTACAAGAAGACTTTGACAATTTCAATGCGTTTTGTTTGATCCATTGACATCCGCACAGCTCCGCTTCCCTTTAATAGAAACTAGCAGCGCCCCGCGGTTTTACCCGCGTTGTGGCCGTTCCCGTGGGAATATCGGGAATTTTTATACATAAAAACCTTCCTCTTGAATCACTCTACCTATTACAAAAAACCGCATCAAAATCCGTTGCGTAATTTTAAAGATTTAAGCATACAGACAAACAGAAAAACAAACAGACAAAAATAGCGACGTTGTTTTATACTATGTAGTGATGCGCCCTTAAGTATACCCAAAGAAACAAAAAAACAAAACTGAGAACGTCAAAAGTCAACAATAAACTTTTTTTTCTCACTTTATGAAGTAAACCATAAACTAAAAACTCTCTCTTAATCAAACCCAACACCACAGATCAAACACTACTTCATAACTCTGTGGTCCAACCCACAGGGTACTAAAAGCTTGGATTGTGTGAATTACAAACAAACGTTCGAGTAATCACTTTGATAAGTCGTAATGTTTGGTGTAAACTCGCTAAAATGCACTTTCGTAATTATTTGTGAGGGGCGGTTGGTAATATGACCTTGGGAAGAGAATTTTGGTCGGTCCCTGTAAACTATCTCGGCTTGGAATGATGATTAAGTATATATGTCGGAGCGAAACATCAGTGGCGCCACACCAGATAGCCGTTTATTACGTCACTACATTATTTTTAGTCTTTAGTCAATTTAATCAAGCTGTCAGTCGATCTGTCAGTCATTCTGTTTACGTTCAGAAACGTCAAGGGTAGCTTGGGTGAGGTCGATGCGGGGATGGCAACACTAGTTTGACAGAGGACGTTTGCAAAGAGGATTGGTTGGTACGCCATAGAGTAGAGAGATCAAAGATACGAGGTCACAGAATAATAAGTACTACAAGTAGTACGAGGTGATGAGGCAGGTGCCAATGGGTGTTGGGAGATCTGTGGTAACACAGCACGGAGTTGTCTCTGCTCCTTTAGGCAGTCTATGGTCGGAGAGGATATCTTTGGTCCAGGCCTCTTCCTGTTTCCGGTTAATTAAGATGGATGTAGAAAAAGTTATAATAAAGTACATAAATAATCTAAAGTGTATAATTAACTATAATTATAAAATACAACATCAACATGATGTCAGGTGCGGTATCACCAATGCTCTACGAAGGGAATTTAGCGGAAAACTTTAAACAATGGAGCCAAAGGCTCAAGATCTATATGGCGGCCAACGAGTTGGACAAAACATCGGAAAAAAGAAAAATTGCAATTCTATTGAATCTCATCGGGAGCAAAGGAATCACAATTTACAACACCTTTAGCAGCCTGAAAACGGACGGAGAAGAGACCTTTGACAAAGTTCTGGAAAAATTCACCAACCATTTTTCGCCGAGAAAAAATTTGACAATTCTTAGAAACGAGTTCTTCATTCTGAAACAAAATGGCGGAGAACGATTAGACGAATATTTCACGAAAGTCATAAATTTAGGAATGCAGTGCGAGTTTGGGGCTTTGCAAGAGGCATTAATAACAACAAAAATAATTTCCGGATTAGATCGCCAGTACGACGAACTGAAAACCAGATTGATTTCTGAAGACGAGTCCAAACTAACTTTAAACTATGTTACTACATATTTAAAAAACGCTGAAGCTTCGAGACAATATATTAAAGGTGAACAACCAGGTGAATCAGAAGTTCTAATTGCACAGAAAAGTAAAATTAAAAAAATGCATACTATTAAAAACTGCAGGAACTGCGGCCAAACTCATGGACTAAATAGATGCCCAGCATATGGAAAAACTTGTTTTAACTGCAACAAAAACAACCATTTTGCCAGCGTGTGTATGAAGAAAAGGGTGCATGTTTTAGAAGAAGATCCAAATCCATCAGACGAAGCCATCGACTCACCCAGCGACCACTTTTTTATCGGACTGACCAGTGTTAAATCAGGAAATGAAATTACTCAGGATTTTTACATCAACAATGAACTAATCAGTGTAAAAATGGACACAGGGGCAGGTTGCAATGTCATAAGTATGGAGGTATGTAATAAAATTGATCTCTCTGAGGACAGAATAAAACAGTGCAGTAAAAAAGTAGTTCAATTGGATGGTAAAAGTATTGATGTTTACGGTACTTGCAAATTATTGATCAGACATCCTAATAATAAAAACACATACATGGTGGAATTTGTAATTTTAAAAGGCTCTGTTCCCACCCTACTAGGGTGTAAAACGTGTATGGATTGTGGTTTTATTAGTGCTAATCAGCAATTAGTAAATGTTCACAGAGTAGAGCTAGATAACAATAAAATTACAAATTTAATAAAGAAATTAAAAAATGATTTCAGTGAACTGTTTGATGGAGGTCTGGGCTGCCTTCCCGACACTGTCCAGATACAATTGCGCGAGGATGCTGTACCTGTGGTACAGGCTGCACGAAGAGTGCCATTTTCATTACTGCCTGAACTACGTGAAGAACTGGAAAAAATGGAACAACTTGGGGTCATAGAAAAGGTAACAAAACCAACTAAGTGGGTCAATAGTTTAGTTTTAGTTAGAAAACCAAATAAAAAATTGAGAATTTGTCTTGACCCAAGGGCATTAAATAAATTCATTATTCAGCCCAAATTTCAATTACATACATTAGATGAGATTAAAAGTAAAATGAAGGGTGCCAAAGTATTTGCATTGTTAGATGCATCAAATGGTTTTTGGATGCAAAAGCTGGATGAGGCTAGCTCGGAATTGTGTACATTTCAGACACCGTTTGGGAGATACAAATATTTAAGGATGCCGTTTGGGATTTCAGCAGCACCTGAGGAATTCTGTAGAATAATAGCACAGATGTTTGAGAATCTTAATGGAGTGTGTACCTACTTAGATGATGTCTGTGTATGGGCCTCAAACATTGAAGAGCTAAATGACAGACTGAATAATGTTCTTAAAATTGCATCCAAAAACGGTATCAAATTCAATAACACAAAATGCAAATTCTTTGTCAAGGAACTGTTGTTTGTAGGGCATAAATTTACTTCAGAAGGTGTGACCCCTGATCCGTCAAAGGTTGAGGCAGTTGTGAAAATGGAAACTCCAAAGTGCAAAAAGGACCTTGAAAGATTTCTGGGCATGTGCAATTACTTATCAAGGTTCATTCCTAAATATTCTGATATCAATCAGCCCTTGAGAGAATTAATGAAAAATGACAGTGTGTTTTGTTGGGAAAGCAACCAAGAAGAATCATTCAATAAATTAAAAAATGCCTTGTGTAACAGCCCATGTTTATCATATTTTGACACTAATCAAAGCATAACTTTGTCAGTTGACAGTTCATCAACAGCGCTTGGAGCTGTTATTTTACAAAATGGAAAACCTATTGCATTTGGATCACGTAGTCTAACTGCCACGGAACAAAATTACTGTCAACTGGAAAAAGAGATGCTTGCAATTGTCTATGGGTGTTACAAGATGCATCAGTATGTGTATGGTCGCAAAGTGTTTGTTGAAAGTGATCACAAGCCTCTTGAAACACTATTTAAGAAACCTTTATATAAAGTACCGGCTAGACTGCAGCGAATGATGCTGGCAGTGCAAGGCTATAATTTAGATGTAAAATATAAACCAGGACGTGAGATGTACATTGCTGACACACTCTCCCGAAGTTGTAATAGAAATGAAACTGAATTTAAATTACAACAACTAATTGATAACAATATAATCCATGTTAAACTGCTTCGAGAGAGTTTGCCAATATCTGATGTCTGGTTAAAGAAAATTCAGGATCATACAAAAAATGATAAAGCATTATATGTCATCAAATCATATATTGAAAATGGCTGGCCTGAAAACTGTAATGAAGGAGATGCTAATATAAAACAGTACTGGACTTTTCGAGATGAGCTGGCAATATTAGATGGTATAATATTGAAAAGCAACCTTATTGTTATTCCCAGTTCACTTCGGAATTATATGATGCAAAAGATACATGAGGGGCATGTTGGCTTAAGTACATGCAAAACAAGAGCTCGCTCATGTGTTTTCTGGCCTGATATAAATAAGGACTTGGATAATTTTGTAAACAGCTGTGCCCCTTGTGCAAAATTCATGCCTAACAGTCAGAAGGAACCTTTACTAAACCATGAAATTGAACCTTTACCTTGGTATAAAGTAGGCATGGATATTTGTACATTTGAGGAGAAAGACTATCTAGTTATGATTGACTATTACTCTAAGTTCGTTGAGGTGTGTAAATTGGATAATTTGACCAGTGATTGTGTTATTACACATTGTAAATCAATATTTGCAAGACATGGTATTCCCTCACATGTTGTAACAGATTGTGGAACACAGTTTACTTCCGAAAAATTCACACAATTTGCTATTAGTTATAACTTCACTCATGTTTTGACAAGCCCTAAGCACTCTCAGTCAAATGGTATGAGCGAAAGTGGTGTTAAGATTTTTAAATCTATCATTAAAAAATGTAAAGAAGATGGTTCTGATCCTTACCTTGGTCTATTAAATTATAGAAACACTCCAAAGTCATACTTACCATCACCGGCTGAGTTAATGTACTCAAGGAGGTTGAACTCCTTAATACCTGCACCATTAAAATGTCTTAAACCTAGCGTGGTCAATATTGATAAACATCAGTATGATCAACATTACGATGCTGTTAAAAAGTACTATAATAAGAATGCCAAACCCATGCCAAGTCTAACTCCTAATCAAAGTATTATGTTTAAGAAACACTTGGACTTGCCATGGGTTCCAGGAAAAGTCTTAAGGGGCTGCAAGGAGCCTAGATCATACTTGATGGCGGATGATAGTGGACGGGTGTATCGGAGAAATAGGAAGTATATTAATGATAGACTTAAAATTGAGCCACTAGAGTGTGATAAGTATTGTATAAATAATGATAATGGTCCTTTGGCCTCTGCTGCCACTTCTGGAAGTCCGGATGGTGGTGATCCCTTGGGTTCGGATTGTAACACTGATAAAAATACTTTGGTAGATTCACCACCGCCCTTGAGAACCAGAAGTGGCAGAACAGTAAAGGTGCCGAATAGATTGGATTTGTAGTTGACTATTACACATAATATAATGATAAAGGGTTTACATAATATAATGATAAAGGGGGGGATGTTGGGAGATCTGTGGTAACACAGCACGGAGTTGTCTCTGCTCCTTTAGGCAGTCTATGGTCGGAGAGGATATCTTTGGTCCAGGCCTCTTCCTGTTTCCGGTTAATTAAGATGGATGTAGAAAAAGTTATAATAAAGTACATAAATAATCTAAAGTGTATAATTAACTATAATTATAAAATACAACATCAACAATGGGCGACCGGCACTTTTGAATCGAGGCTCGAACTGACAACTACGTTTTGCCACCCCCGTAACGAACTCGCCGCGTTCCTGAAAATAATCGGTTTTAATCCTTGTAATCCTGAAGCATTATCATTGTGACTGCTTGTCAATACCCAAATACAAGTCTTGATTTTGAGATTAAATAATATTAATTATATTCTATTATCTTTTTCAGGTAAATACTCAATGAAATTTCATGAAAAATTGGTAACACAATGTCACATAAGGTAAATAGATGAAACTTAGGGTGCTTTCAAATTATGCGTTTCGTGTCGGACCGCTGCGGTGCCGAAGCGGTGCGTTTGTCGTATTGTGAACGTACGATCGTGTGTTTTCATACAAATCGAGCAGTGCGGCAACAGTGCGTACTAAAATTATTTCGCGGTACCGACGCCGCACTGTTGCCGCACTGCTCGATTTGTATGAAAACACACGATCGTACGTTCACAATACGACAAACGCACCGCTTCGGCACCGCAGCGGTCCGACACGAAACGCATAATTTGAAAGCACCCTTAATATCAAGTAAGGTTTATTAGGATCAGATCGCTGCACGTAATGTTAGACCATCTCGGAGGCCTTTGGGCGGTCTAAAATATCTCGTCACCAGCTGTACAAGTGAAGACGAAAAAAATATCTTCGTTTTATTTCTACTTTCAGACCAATTTCTCGATATCTCCATGCAACATGAAAAAATCTCTAGTTTTTACTTAAAAACTCATTTTTTCTGTTTATTTGAACTTATAACCCTTTGATTAATTAATGCGATAGTGGCGCCACCATTTATTACAAAACTTACTTAGAACTTACTTTAAACGCACAACAAATTATTCAAAGTTGAATCCCTAACTAATTCACATCACGAAATATTCAAGCCAGGAACATTTTCCTATGCCTACTTCGCATATTAATTAGAGAAAAAACACTCCCGGCATAGCCGCCTCGATTGCCATTCCGCGGCCATATTTAATTTACATAACCAACTTAAATTGATCTCCAATCTTCTTAGTGAAACCTCGATAGCAAAGCTCAGGTTAAAATGGTCCATCACTTATTGATAGTAGCGTTGCTTGACCAAAATTGCTTGGTCTATAAATTGAGTGGAAATCCCTTGATGGATAGGCCTTGTTATAAAAGTTAGCTAGTTTAATTAGAGCTACCGTGTAGAGTGTTTTGTAAGGAAGCAGGGGTCAGGTTATTGTGGTTGATATTTGATATGAATCTAAGGTGTGAGTACACAGGTTGTTTAATGATTATATTGGATCTTTATGAATGATTGCTTTGTGTTGATAATTATAAAGTAATAGTGATTTATTTTTATTACAGTTTTTTATTTGAATAAAAAACGTCATGTTTTTACGCCATATCCATTTATGTCAACGCTTGATTTAACGAGCAAAAAATCCGAGCTGTTTTTGACTAGCTATGCCTCATAGTTTTACCCGCGTTCTACCCGTTTCCGTGCGAGTTTTGGGATAAGAATATACCTATAACCTTCCTCTTGAATGTAGCTATCTTATACACAAAGAATTATTCAAATCGGACGAACAGTTCCTGAGATTAGTGTGTTTGAAGAATCTCTTCAGCTTTATATTTAAAGACTTCTTATTTTGAAGTGCTTTAAAAATAGAACGATAATAAAACTATAACAATTTTAAATGAAACCTACTTTAATTTAAAAAATAACAAATAAACTCTTTTTACGACACCTCAGAATTGACAATGTCATTAACCTTTGATACATGGAATAGTTCCAAATTCAAATATATCAAACTATTCGGATTAAAGGGACGTGCCATGTTGGTTTTAGGATGATATATCGATTATGGTATGATTTAAAAAATATCAATTCATTTTCGAGTGATTTGTAAAACTTTCTTTTTAATTTTAAAGGTGGCAACTATTAAAATTCACGATATTTTAATTAAATGAACAGTATTCATTAGACACAAACAAAATCAGTGCATTTGTTTAAAGTCAGCATTTGTCATTTCATTACAATTTATATTTGAAAAGGAATTGTATAAATATGTTTGATCCGGGACTTGAACCCAAGACCTCGTTTATAACAGAAAGCGTTACATATTGCCTACGCTGTAACCAATTTCAATCTAGTCTACTAAGAAACATATCTACATAAACCGACTGAAAGTCTTGCCCATTGACATTTGGAGAGTAAAAGGCTAGCTTTAGTTATAATTATGCCAAAAGAATATTGTTGCGCTTGACATAACAACTGACAGATAACAAAATATATGATAAAATTACTATCGGTGTGTCAGAGTTAAAAAACCAGAGCACTCACCTGCCAAGACTGAGGTCCCGGTTTCAATTCCCTTTCACTGTAGGTACTGATATTTTCGGTGAGATAAGAGGCTTTTGCCCAGCTGTGGGAAGTTACAGGCTAATAATAAATTATTTACTAGTACCTACTACATAGTTATTGCTCTATATATACGAGTATTACTTTTTAAGAAAGGGTAAGACTTTTTGCCGGGCACTGCATCTGTCTAGCCATTACTAACTAGAAGTATTTTATTTCCTCACCAACCAAATTTCTAAGAATAAAGTCACTGGATCTGTTAAATCAATTAAATTAATTGAACACGGCTTCCACTGACGAGTGACAGACGAATTTCGGTATTTCCCGCCTTTATTTGGAAAAGTAATTTATTTTTCTAATGTCACTTTCATTTCGATCAAACTTCATCTCTATTGACTAGTTAATAAAGTGCAAGTTAGTGTGAGGTGTGGTTTTATGGCGTGTGGTAGTGATGGAACTAAAAATAACGACGAATGAGTCGTATCGACACGAGATATCTGTGTTTTGGCCGCCCGTTTTGTTATAAAACGTTCCTTTTGTAGTAATGTACCGTTTACGTTGTGTATCCTTGTTGTATTGGTTTGTTTAAATATCCTGTTTTGTACTTTGATCAGTATCTAGTGCATCTTGATCAATGAATACTGGTTTCTTAAGTTTAAGCGAACGCTACTCATTTTGAATTGAGCGTCAGAAAAAAAATGTAAAATAAAAGCGAAGTGTATCCGTAAAAATGTAGTTTAAAAACAAAATTGATCAATAAGCTTTTGTAGCGGGGTGTAATTTGAGTGATGTTAACTCAATGCGATTGTTAAGCAACGTGTCGCTCGGCCAGAACATGGAAGGGTGACCTATTTGAGCGCTATAGTGGTTTGGACGTTCAATTGTCTGTTCCAGTAGTTTCAATCGTTAGACCATGTCGGAGGTCCTTAGGCGGTCATTTTTTTCGATACTGACCTATTTTAATTAACCTCCTTGAAGCAATCTCTCTAGTGAAAAGGTTAACTATTTTTAGCCCAGAATTCTTAAGGGAACGTATTCTTGACTTCAAAGCGAAGCAATGAAGCATTTCGATACTTACTTATAGATTAATAAAACAATTTATAATATTTACCGTCAAAACTCATATTTTAATCATCGATCTTCTAATTATCACTCATAAAAATAACCATTATCAACAAACTACACTATTTAAGTCCTAAAACGACCAATTAACGTCTTCATTTCCCCTCACTAACACACAATAGTTATTTATAATAAAATCCTCCTCGAGTTCTAAGAATGTTTTCAAAACAGATCTTATTTATTCTAATCTCACATTCCATCGACAATCGATATAAATAAATATCGACTCGTCACATCCCTATAGGTTAATAACCCTAAAACAATATGGGAGCGGGAATTTTGTTGGCAACAATCGTTGACTATTTTTTTTAATCTTATTTTTTGGTGGCAATTTGTAATGCTGGGGCCACACTAACGTTTAACGTCAATGCCAAATATCTCGATAATTATTGCGATTATTTTTAATTAATTATTGCGATAATTTTTAATTTATAATTAATGGCATTTCTCGTTAGTGTGGCCCGGGCATAAGTGATTTAAAAAGTGATTACGGTGTTCTAATTTTAAAATTCTGTTGATGTATTTTTTTTATTAAGTCATATTTTTAGTGTCAACGACATTTAAAAAGTGATTCATTTTTGTGTGCTAATTTTAAAATAATATTACTTACTAATATAAAACGCGAATCGTTGTGAGGATGGATGTATGGATGTTTATTTCTACACGCTAAACGGTTAGATTTGAATGTAATGTAATTTGGCACATTTGCAAACTGTATTGACAGATTTATAATATTAGTATTAGTTTATTAATAGATTGATATATTAACACCCGCATTGGACTTGTTCCCGCGGGAATTACGTGATAATAATTATGTATTCCATGTGTTATAGCCAACACACATACATACATACCAACAAATTTCGCATTTATAATATTAGTAGGACCTCTCTTCCTTCTGATCGGACTAATTAAAAAGAATTGAATAATTACACTGCTAGTGCAGCTACATATTTTATTGGAAGGCCCATAGTAGGTAGTATTTTTATCTGAAAATCGACGCTTCGCAAAACGCGTTAAATTGTCGGTCCTTCATAAAGCCATCATTTTCCAATACTGTCTGCACAAACAGTTGTCAAAAATGTATGAAATAAATCCCGCTTAATTTGAGTAAGGCGAAAATAAGTCGTTCCCTATTTGAGTAGTGTTTGTGTATTCAAAGTCACATTACGAAACTCAAAGGTAAGTTTCAACATCAACTCGATATTATCTGAACGTAACTCGGTTATTTAAATAAACCCGTCCTATTTAAATTACGATGGATGTACTTTTTTTGATAACTGCGGGCTTAAACGGGAGTTGTTAGTTTTGGAGATCCTTGGGCTGTAAAAAGGTCATTTTTCCATTTGACATACATAGAACTAGCAGCGCCCCGCGGTTTTACCCGCGTTGTGCCCGTTCCCGTGGGAATTTCGGGATAAAATGTAGCCTATAGCCTTCCTCGATAAATAGACTATCTAACAGTGAAAGAATTATTCAAATCGGTTCAGTAGTTTCTGAGATTAGCGCGTTTAAACAAACAAACAAACAAACAAACAAAACAAACTCTTCAGCTTTATAATATTAGAATAGATTAAGTAAGTTCGAGTAGTTTAGTAGCGAACCTTGGTGTCAGAGTTTTTAGATCGCCTAAAGGCCGTCGGCGTGGTCTGACGATTGAAACACCCGAAACAGACTGCGTGGTGTGCTCTCCGAAGCACGGTAGCGCTCAGATAGAAATGCCACTATCGGCCACCCATCTAAGTACATAGTAGCCGAGCCAAGTGTTGCTTAAATATAACTAACTAGCAGCGCCCCGCGGTTTTACCCGCGTTGTGCCCGTTCCCGTGGGAATTTCGGGATAAAATGTAGCCTATAGCCTTCCTCGATAAATAGACTATCTAACAGTGAAAGAATTATTCAAATCGGTTCAGTAGTTTCTGAGATTAGCGCGTTTAAACAAACAAACAAACAAACAAAACAAACTCTTCAGCTTTATAATATTAGTATAGATAAACTTCGCAAAATCCAAACAGCATTAAAATGAGTGAATCGCAAAATCTCACTTTAGACCACATCTCAAAATGACTAATTTTGTGAATAGTTCAATTCAAAAACGTCAGATAAAAATATAAAATAAAAGCGAAGTGTATCTGTAAACGTAGGTTCAAATCAAAATTAAAAAATTCGATTCAGTAGCTTCAATTTTTATTTACTCGTACTTAATGTACGGAACCCATTCCATACTTTAATCCAACATTTTCACGGTTGGTTAAGTCAAGATAAGGGCTCCACAATTACTTAGTGTAATTAACACTCAATTGTTTCGCTAAGTGCCTACTTACTTAAAGAGTTAAGTTTTAACCTAATCTAAACTTTTACTTGACATTAAGTAGGTAAGTATGTACTTAACACACATTAATAATAGTGATAAGTACTTTTTTAGGTAAAAAATAAAAATTTAAATATGAGAAAAAAAAAATTCTTCTCGAAAAATGGTTCTCACTTAAAAATAAACATTATTGATGACTATTCGCGTAATATTGACGTCAGAAAATCTGTAAACAATATACTAATTATTATATTGATGTCTCTAAAAATGTATAAACACTCATTTATTAAGTATAATATGATTACTCTAAAAGTCTATAGACAATCATTTAATATGTAATTAGCGACACGTAGCCTAGCAAAAATTAGTAAAAAAACGACAAAAAGTATTTTAAAAAACATTAACTTTAAAGGAGACCCAAAGACAATTCGAAAAAAAAACTATAAAAAAGTTTTTAACAGTTTGAAAACTCACACATTTTTTTAAATAAATTCGACATTGACGCACAGCTGTCAACGTGTCCGAATGAATTTGAATCGATAAATCGTAATCACCATCGATTGGCCGTTTATTCGATTGTGACTTTAACCTTTTGAGCGCCAATGTCGGCTATAGCCGACATACAACTCCGAGCCCTCCACGCCAATGTCGGCTATAGCCGACAAGAATTGTTATTATTATTTAACCTTATATTTGCTTAATAAAAGAGTATTTGTTTATCATATCTTATTTATTGAAGTAACAACGATATAACAATTTATTTTTAACTCAAACCTATCCATAAAAATAAATTGAATGGAAGGTTTTTATACCAAAAAAGATGACAAAAAATACGTGCGAAATGCCATGCCTCCTGCGCCATTGTCGGCAAATGCCGACCGCTAGTGTTGTGCCAACTTTTTATATAATAAACAACCTGTATGCTAATGTTGAGAGTAAATATACAATTTTAGTATTATTTCATTGCACAAATAGCATATAATATTTCTGATACAATAAATAACATTATCGGTGCCCCCTGAGTGAAAAATTATTAAACTTTTTTACCACCCCTCCATACAATCGATACAATCTACTGTGCCGTGTGCCCATCCTTATTCTATTATCTTTTATGACTGTCCTCTACGCCACGGTCGGCATTAGACGACGCACTCTGACGTCATCTGCGTACGAGTTACACATCTAGTGCTGTCCGTTGTTCGTTTGTGATAAGTTTGTTATCGTGCTCTAAGTGAATTACATAATCCACTTAAGTGACTTACCTCTTAGTTTTCTTTTCTGAATTTTTTTGCGTCTCCATTATTCTACTCGTCTCTCTTCTGTTTCAGTCAACTTGATCGAATGATTTTGTTTTAGTGTGTATAGAGAAGGGGTAAATTAAGCATTTATTTTTCAATAATGGAATGGGTGTTACTCATCCTTATTTATCAGAGTTATTAATTATGTAAGTCGTTTATTACACATTTTACTTTTGTCATTAAACATAATGAATACCTATTTGCCCTCTACGAAATGAATACAATATGTGGGTACCTATCTACTTTGATGTACCCGCCTTTTGGCAAACAAATATTATGTTATGTCTTTCCCACGGTGTTAAAATATAATATTATAATACATTTAAAAATATCGTTTTTTTACGACAGCACGTGTTGTACAGTTTTATGATTAACTATTGCACTCGTATATTCCATGAAAAGTTGGGAACAAAGAAGTAACAAGAACAAAAGATTTATGATACATTTTTGGGAATAACGGCTTTTACTAAAGAACTCCTTAGAATAGGACCATCGCGTTAAAACATATCATTGTAAATAAAATAAGTAATTTTATTCAATGTAATAAATAATGCTAAAATAAAAGGTAGGTATTACTCGATAAATGTAAATTATAATCTAAACGCGCGCGTCCCATCTCTAATAAATAGCGTGCACATAATGAATTCACCGACTGACCACGCCAATGTCGGCTGGGGCCGACAACATCTATTGACTAGTGCTGGGGTAAAGTTACTATGATATTTTTATTTGATTACTTATCTTCAAGCGACTTTGATGTATTAGTATTTGCTAAAATTACGAGCTTTGGTAAAATTACTAAATTACTAGTGTGTGGTTAAAAAAAACTTCAATAACAATATGTTTGTATACATTTACGCACTTTATTTAATCATTATTTAACCGGAAAAACACGTTTTCGACATGCTATTCCCATCCTTATATTTTTTTAGGTATTTATCTCTGATTTTTGGGGCTGGCGTGGAGGGCATGATTTGTGTTTTATTACTTGGCGCTCAAAAGGTTAATATCATCCCTTTTGTTGAAGGAGGTCGAAAACCTCATTGGTTCAATTGGTGCATTTAACTTGGTATTTTTATCACGATATGCGGGTTTTTAATATGCCTCTGGTAGTCGAATTAAAAACGAAAGTTTGTCGTTGGACAGCAATTTATTGGTTTTGTTAAGTAGGTCTGGATTAGTGTTGTAATTTGTAGGTTTTTGTATACCTACTGAGTTTTAATAATAATTTTAAGCTATTGCATAGCTTCTATCGCGGGCCTTGAGCGCGGGGACCGAATCCAGAAATTCCGTAACGAAAAAACCTCATGTGAAAAAACCTCACGCTCCCCACTAACGCCATCTAGTGATACAATAAATAACTATGCAATAGCTTTACCGCGGCAGTCCTCGAGTGCCACACGTCTTTTTTTTATAGAGTTTTCTTAAGGTTGTTTTTCTTCACAATGTTCTCTAATTCTAACTTAATAGTACCTATAGCTACATAAAATATATAGAATCCTTGGCATTGAGCGTTTAACAAGCAATACAAGATAAGTAGGTACAAGCTATGAACTAAAATATCCTACTTCCTATCCTACTCATATTATAAATGCGAAAGTTTGTGAGGATGTATGGATGGATGTATGGATGTATGTTTGTTGCTCTTTCACGCAAAAACCACTGAACGGATTTGAATGAAACTTTACAGTAATGTAGGTTATATATCAGAATAATACATGGAATACATTTTATCCCGAAATTCCCGCGGGAACGGGTACAACGCGGGTAATACAGCGGGGCGCGGCTAGTTCTAAAAATAATTTTAAAAGTGATGTTACATGTATGATGCCTGCTTTCAAATGCACTCACCGACTGGCAGCTTAAAAACTCGCTAATTGATAACAATCCCTAATACTGAAGAGTAAATACTAAATACTTATAGGACAAGAACAAAAAACTATATGGAAAGCAATTAGAACATAATTCGCGTCCAAAACCGTAATCCACACTAGTTTACAAACACTGTTTAAATACCCAATTATTGCATTAACGCATTAACAAAATGCAAAATTCGAAATTGGAACGCGCCCGAGTGAACGAGCTTCGTAAACGCACCCGCGCCAACAGAGTTCATTGCCCCCAATATGGCGTAGAAATAGAACGAAAGAATGCCCGCCATTTCTGTAACCCCGAAAATATTATGAAACACAAAATAGTTTTGTTATTAGAACATGTTTAACGCGAATTTGATATGTTTTGTGGTTAATCCTTCCGGTGTTTCTTTGAAATAAGGGATAGGTTTTTAATAAAATGTCTCTGAAACTGTAAACTGTACCGGGCTGATAGTTGTTCGGTCTTCGTCCAGAAAATACGTGAATATGTTTGAGAATTTATATTTGAACTTGATCTCGTCTAGATAGATGTAAAAATATACCGAAAGGCAAAAGTTGTGTGTACTTTGTTGCACTATAATGCGAAAACATCTGGAATTTAGATGACATTTATCTCACAGTATTGCCATTAAGTTATACATGGTTAAATTTTTAAATTGCTTCGCACCTTTTTTTCGAACTTTTTACTCTACTTCAAAGTAAGTATGGATTGTCAAGAATGAATGAATTCCGTGCTTCGGAGGGCACGTTCAATTATCTGTCCCTGTTATTTCAATCGTTAGACCATGATCGAGGCCTTTAGGCGGTCTAAAAACACCAGGGTTGGCTACTTACTCGAACTTAAATGCGAAAGTTTGTGAGGATGGATGTGTGTTTGTTGCTCTTTCACGCAAAAACTACTGAACGGATTTGGATATAATTTTACAGTAATATAGGTTATCATTATCACATGCGATACATTTTATCCCGGAATTCCCACGGGAACGGGCACAGCGCGGGTAACACCGCGGGGCGCTGCTAGTTCTTAATAATAAATGGTTAATATACTCGTATAGAATGATCTAATATCAGACAAATGGCGACCACATGTACAATTTAATAGTGTAACTCTCTGCCTAATTTCATACGCTGGTTAGCTCTGTCAAGGTTAACATTAAGTAATTCAGATCTTATTATTTGGCTATCTTACTAGTTTAAAAATAATGTTAAATTAGCATAAACGGGCTAATGATGAAAATTCATGATGCTAAAAAGACGATTAAGAGTATGTAAAATAACGCAGCTATTTGAATTTTTGGGTAATTTTGTATCCAAAATATAGCAAAAAAATAATGTTCGTACAATCGAATACTTATATTATTCTTCTTCTTCATCGAGTGGATGGTCAACCTCACCAATCCTGGTGTCAGAGTTATTGAGCCGCCAAAGGCCACTAACTAATATTATTAAGAGGTATTAGTAATTTTGTTTGCATGTTCGGGGAACTATCAGTCCGATTCGAATAATTCCTTTTGCATTGGATAGCTACATTCTGCAGGAAAGTTATAGGCTATCTTTTATCCTGAAATTCCCACGGGAACGAACACAATGCGGGTAAAACCACGGTTTCCTTCATATTATAGTAAAGCGTCGTTCATATTGAGCGATCTCGGAAGTCGGCGAATTTGGTGCCAAATGGTAGACACTTCGACTTTATGATTTATGACACTATCATGTTATAAAACCCGCTCGCTAGTAAACTCGCTCAATGCCCTTTAATAGTTAGATAGTGAAACAAGCTAATGTTTAAATACTCAAGAATGATGTCCGTATTATATATTAATTATTTAATTATGCTAGTTCGTGCGCAGACTACGCGACGCTTTTATCAATTAACGCTATTTATAGACGCCATCTTGTTTTTCATTTAGTTGAACATAATTTCTTTTGTTTATCTATGAATTGAAGTAGTGATAAATCTATCTGTCTATAATTACTATAGTCTATGCTAATTGAATAAAGATGCAGAGATTGTTTTTTTTGTTTGTTTGTTTGGACTAATCTCTGGAACTACTAGTCCGATTTGGATAATTCTTCTTGTGGTGGATAGCTATACTCAAGAGGAAGGTTATCACACTATGCGTGTCTGTCTGTGTGTCTTGAGCATACTTAATAGCTTTTTCATCGTTCAGACCTACAGACCATTTACCATACATAATTTATGATAATCCCGTTGGGACAGTGGCATGTGAGTGAGAGCGCTTACTGTGTCGGGGGTTGCGGGTTCGGTTCAACGGAGTCAACAATATGTGAAGACATAGTTGTTTGTTGGCGACGTCTGGGTGTCAATTATGTTCTATAAAATACTAGCTGCGCCCCGCGGTTTTACCCGCGTTGTGCCTGTTCCCGTGGGAATTTAAGAACCGCTCGACCTATTTTGTGCAAACTTCACATAAACCATCTACTAATAGTCCGAACAAAGCCTAAACAATAAGTTTTGAGAGTTGAGTCCGTTCTTGAGTTATAAAATTACAACGGAAAGTGGCATTGATACGGTGGTACGTTTAAAAGAGCCTTTATGGGGCTAAAACTGAATAAAAATATTTGACTTTGACTTTGATATAATATAGAGATTTGTGTAGGTATACCTATGTAGTAGTATCAGTGAGTTAGATTCCATAACACAAGCTTAGAGCTTAGTTTGGGTCTGATTAAAACGTGTGTTTTTCGTGGTATTTAAGGTGTTTTAACCTTTACAATCGTTTCATATCTCATGGCCTCCTTTTAACTCTACAAACAACAGTTAAAACTAACTCAAATTACAATATATCACTGTTTTTATTTAATCCCCGAAACGCACGTACAACATTATAATCCTTATGCTCTGTCTTTGTTTCCTCGTATTGTGTAGCTGGGTGTGCGAGCGAGAAAGACGATGTCTGCACTCGAGAATTCATTCACAGAGTTACTGCACCACATTCTGTACTAGTGATGTCTTTTGGTAACAGTTATCGATATTTTATCAAAAAAAAAATTTTTGTCAGAATGTATGTATGTTTGTTGCTCTTTCACGCCAAAACTACTGAACGGATTTGAATGAAACTTTACAGTAATATAGGTTATACTTCAGAATAAGACACGGTATACATTTTATCTCATAAAGGGTACAATGCAGGTAAGACCGTAAGAAACAGCTAGTCACTACATAGTATAAAAAAGTCGCTTTCCGCTGACGTCTGTCTGTCCCTATGTATGCATAGATCTTTAAAACTACTACACGGATTTTGTTGCGGTTTTTTTTAAATAGATAGAATAATTCAAGAGAAAGGTTTATATGTATAAAAAATCTGGAATTTTCCACGGGAACGGCCACAACGCGGGTAAAACCGCGGGTCGCTGCTAGTCTACACTTCTACACTAATATTACAAAGAGGAAAACTTTGTTTGTTTGTAATGAATAGGCTCAAAAACTACTGGACCGTTTTTAAAAATTCTTTCACCATTCGAAAGCTACATTATCCACTAGTAACATAGGCTATTTTTCATCCCAAAATTACCACAGGAATGGACACAACGCGGGTAAAACCGCGGGTCGCTGCTAGTCTACACTTCTACACTAATATTATAAAGAGGAAAACTTTGTTTGTTTGTAATGAATAGGCTCAAAAACTACTGGACCGTTTTTAAAAATTCTTTCACCATTCGAAAGCTACATTATCCACTAGTAACATAGGCTATTTTTCATCCCGAAATTCCCACAGGAATGGACACAACGCGGGTAAAACCGCACAAAAAACACAAGCACGTTTAACACTGCCTTATGAAAAGGCTATTATATTAAAATGTTATTCGGTTATTGTTACTGCGGTTATAAAATAACTATTTTGTTCAAACCAATTTGTTAATTTTGACACGTATACTGAGAGCTTATTGTGTGTGAAATTGTGCAACAATTTGTTTTGTTAACCGAATGACAAGAGGTCAATATTATAATATTATGTATATGTGTAAATTGTTTAGTTATCCGGTTGTAAAAGAGGAGGTTTAATTCTTTAGTGTTTTTGTTGACTTTTTTTAAAAACAATTATTTCTAAGAAACTATTCTGTTTCAGCCAAGTTGGAAATCGCATTTTTTAGCGTTGTACCCGTTCCCGCCGTAATTTCGGGATAAAATGTATCCCATGTGTTATTCTGATATGTAAACTATATTACTGTAAAGTTTCATCCAAATCCATTCAGTAGTTTTTGCGTGAAAGAGCAACAAAGATCCAAACATCCTTCCTCACAAACTTTCGCATTTTTTAGCTATTTAGCTTCGACTTCCTAAAACAATAATTAGTGCTAAGTATCAATATTATTCATACCTGTATCGATATTTTCCCATCCCTACGCGAAGGGGATAGCAAACCGGTCGAATCGAATTAGCACAAAGACTGTTTTTGTTCTTTAGCAACTTATATATTATGTAATTGTAATACATATATGGTTTCATTCATAGTACAACGGGATGAATGGATTTCATTCAGGACTAGGTATATCATGCGGTTTTTCCCGTTTTTACCTTGATCCCGTGGGAATTTTGGGATAAAGAATATTCCCAGTGATGCTTAGATGTATGAGCTACGTGTGTGGGAAGTTTAATCAAAATCTGTTGAGTAGTTTTTGTGGTAGAGTCATAAATGTCTGAAATGAGGATGTAAATTACTTGTAAATTCAATGAAATGTCGTGTGATAAAATCTTTGCACGCGATATTTATCTTTACGAGTCCAATTTATGGTTTATTTTTGTTATGAGTGGTTTTTGTGTTGTAAACAACTATAAATTGAAGTTTACTTTGGCAATTATCTACTTACATTAAATTCGATAAGATTGTGCGAGTTTAAAAGTTACGTTATAACTTACTCGCCAACTCGCAGCTTAGTTACAATAGTTTTGAAAAACAAAAAATTATACAATGTTCCATTTTTAAAAAGGGGTTTAGGTTTAGGATTCCGTACCCAAAGGGTGAAATCGGGACCCTATTACTGAGACTTCGCTGTCCGTCCGTCTGTCACCAGGCTGTATCTCAAGAACGGTGATAGCTAGACAGTTGAAATTTTCACAGATGATGTATTTCTATTGTCGCTATAACAACAAAAATAAAATAAAACAAATATTCAAGGGGGCCATACAACAAACGTGATTTCTGCCGTTTTTTAAAGTACGGTACCCTCCGTGTGCGAGTCTGACTCGCACTTGGCCGGTTTTTTAAATATGAAGGACATAATACTTCACCTTATACTTACTTTAATGACAAACCATGAGTAGGTAAATTTCAAGCTATCCTATCCAGTTATATAAATACTAGCAGCGCCCCGCGGTTTTACCCGCGTTTGCCTGTTCCCATGGGAATTTCGGGAAGAAAAATAGCCTATAACCTTCCCGTTGAATCTGGCTATCTATTACAAAAATAATTATTCAAATCCGACTGATAATTCCCGAGCAAAATGAACAAACAAACTTACAAATTTTACCTCTTTATAATATTAGTAGGTAGGTTATAGATAGTGATTATTTTATAAAATCTTACGTATCTAGCCAGGTGGTCCCAATACCATCGAATAAATAAAACATGACTTGTGTACAAGAGATCTCTTATTGTGCTGTCTCGGAATAGGGATGGGACTACGGTAGAGATGGGACATACATGGGCCTAGTTTATCGATATCGGTTTAAATAGTAATCCTACTTATATGATAAATACGGAAGTTTGTCGGGATGTAAGAGTATGTTTGTTACTCTCTCATGCAAAAAATGTTGTACGGATTTGGATGAAACTTTACAGTAATATAGGTTATACATCAGAATAACAAAATATTGATATATATATTTAATTGATACATAATTTCAGTAGGTATTATTAGTATTATATTATTATACAGTCACAAAGCAAAATTTTTATTCACTATGCACGAGTATACATATTATTATCGCCTAAGCTCGCCAACTCTAATTTCCTACTAATTTTATAAATGCGAAAGTTTTTAAGGATGTATGTATGTTTGTTACTCTTTCACACTAAAACTGCTAAACGGATTTGGATAAAACTTTACAGTTATATAGGTTATAGGTAGATACATCAGAATAACACATGGAAATACATTTTATACCGAAATTCCCGCGGGAACTGATACAACGCGGGCTAGTTCTCCTATTAAATTCATATCTCTGATAAAATTATGAAAAATGGTTGTAATATAACCAACCTAAAAAATGATGAACAATCACCATGAACCAGCTATACTTATCATCCAACCTGTTTGTACAGATCAAATATACAACACAAAACAAACTAGTCTCTAAAATAATCTGCTTGCTTTATCTCGATAAAAATGACGTATAAAATTCTTTATGCGTTTGTATGAGTTATGGATGAAGACAAACATGGACGTGTATGAAGTTGAAAGGAATAGTTTGATATTACATTTTAGAGTCTAACTAGCAGCGCCCCGCGGTTTTACCCGCGTTGTGCTCGTTCCCGTGGGAATTTCGGGAATTTTTTTACATAAAAACCTTCCTCTTGAATCACTCTACCTATTACAAAAAACCGCATCAAAATCCGTTGCGTAATTTTAAAGATTCAAGCATACAGACAAACAGACAAACAGACACGAAACAGAGACGACTTTATTTTATTCTATGTAGTGATATAGACAACAGTTTTTAAACTGACTTAGTCGACAAACTGTTTTAGACAGACTAATGACAGTTTGTTATTACAAATCTATACTACTTTTATCTAAAGTAACAATGGCATTTTTATCTGAGCGCTACCGTGCTTCGGCCATTTAAAATTGTTGGTCCCGGTTTTTTCAACCGTTAGACCTTGTCGGAGGTCCTCAGGCGGTCTAAAAACTCCGACACTAGGGTTGGCCACTAATCTACACGAACTTTTTTTTTAACCCAGAAAACTGTCTGATTGCAGTCTTGACTAGAGACTAAACTGTGTTCAGATTTATGGATGAAACGTGTATGATGTTAAATGAAATAGCGGTTTAATAATAACTTTTAAGTTGTAAAAGCAAAATGGCTTGTTGAAAGGTTTTTCTGAAAGCGCTTTATGTCGTAAAATAATGTAATTGAAAAGTATTTCTGTAAGTTGAGAGCAGTGTTAGGTATAGTTGTTTTATTGTACTACTGAACTATAATAGCCTCCGTGGTCTTGTGGTTTGAGCGCCCGGCTCACGACCCGGAGGTTCCGGGTTCGATTCCCGGTGGGGATATCTCACAAAAATCTCTTTGTGAGACTTTCCTCAGTTTGGTTAGGGCATTGCAGGCTGAATCACCTGATTGCTCGAAAAGTAAGATGATTCCGTGCTTTGGAGGGCACGTTAAGCCGTCGGTCCCGGTTATTCTCTACGGATAGTAGTCGTTACTTGAGCCATGTCAGAGGCCTTTGGCGGCTCAATAACTCTGACACCAGGATTGGTCAGGTTGGCCATCCACTCGATGAAGAAGAAGAAGAAGAACTATACTTGTAGTTGTAATGAGTAGGTATAGACACCTGTCTTTGTGTGTTACTATCAGTACCGGTAACAAGATCATTGTTTATATTCATTTGACATACCTCACTGCGAACATTCGAATGACTTTTCACTGCTTTCTCAAACCCACCAAGCTGTCGTTAATTCAACGACAATTTTGACAGTATTTTGTCACGGACCATGATGTACTAAGACAATGTATTGTGTTTAAATAGGCGTCTCATATTTACTCCTCGACAAAACCTCCCTCACCTCAAGACATTAAAATCAAAATCTATTACCCAATCAGCTTTATTTCATTAACTAGCAGCGCCCCGTGGTTTTACCCACGTTGTACCCGTTCCCGTGGGAATTTCAGGATAAAAAGTAATCTATAACCTTCCCGTTGAATGTGGCTATCCGTTACAAAAAGATTTTTTCAAATCGGACCAGTAGTTCCTGAGATTAGCGCGTTCAAACAAACAACCAAACAAACTGAAGCTTTATAATATTAGTATAGATTAAGTTATAATAACATAAAAAAGTCAAACTCTGAAAACCACACAACTTCACTGCGGTTTCTTGTAAATGATTTAAAATTGTAATGTCACCTGAACCAACAAAATGGCGGAGAAAGTTTGTGAAACGTTATCGATGACCGTACAAATCGGTTTCATTGAAAAAGAAAGGATTCTGTGACATTAATCGGTTGAACACTGTAAATAATACTTGTTTATCACTTAACTGTAAGTTCAAGTTAAGTCTTAGCTTCTTTAAGTCTCAGTAAGTAAAAAAAATGTATAATAGAATGGATTTAAAAAAATAAGAATTATTCTTGAAAACGTATCAATCTTGTCTAGATTTTGTTAATATTATCCATATTGTACAATTTCACGTAATTTACCTTTTATACAATAATATAACATAATTGCAGCGCTCCGCGGTTTTACCCGCGTTGTACCCGTTCCCGTGGCAATTTCGGGATGAAAAATAACCTTCCCGTTGAATGTGGCTATCTATTACCAAAAGAATTATTCAAATCGGACAGATAATTCCTGAGATTACCTCGAACATACAAACAAACAAACTAACAAACTTACAAATTTTACCTCTTTATAATATTAATAAAGATGACACACTTGTATTTGCATTGGGTCGATTTGATAACATCCTCCTTTTCAGAAGTTGGTTAAAAACAGCAAGTACCAAAGCAATTGTCTTAACAACAGCAAAAACCGCGGAAATCCTCAAAACATGGAATAACCTTGTTCCCTAAAGGGAAACGCCAAACTGTCAAACAATTTGGAACTCGCCAAAATAATTCCTGCAAAAAGTTGAATTTTAACTGTATACCGTATTTGTGTGTTTAAGTATTCCTTGTTGAATGGCCAGGCATTGCCTTTGAGGTCAACGGCTTTTTGCCCGGGTCCCAGCTTCAAGCGTGGCCAGAGCTTTATAAATGCTATAATAAGTAGGTAGGAACAATTTACTGCTTTACGTTTTAAGATTGAGCTTTTAACACTAAACATTTAGTCCACAGTCTTGATATTATTGAAAAAATATAGTGTAATAACTGTCATACATAAAGGGCTTTTATATTAATTTCGCCCCGCGGTTTTACCCGCACTGTGCCCGTTCCCGTGGGAATTTCAGGATTTTTTATAATATATAAACCTTCCTCTTGAATCACTGTATCTATTTAAAAAACCTCGTCAAAATCCGTGTAGTACCATTTGAGTTTATCGCGAACAGACAGACAGACGCGGCCGAGGACTAGGTTTTATAATATGTAGTGATTAATCCAACCACATCCAGCGTTTAAGCTTAATTCAAAATGATAAACCTCAACTTAATACAAATTACATAATTTGCAATAAATATTCATGCACCTGAATGGTTTAACATAAAAGTTGGTAAGTAATAAATAATTTATAACCTCTTTCAGTTGGCAGCCATTTTATTTTATGTTGTCTTTATCCGTTGACATCTCGGACATGTTGGCAATTCATTTGTCATCGAGTCTTTATGGACTCTTTATTTGATTGGAGGTTTTAATATGTTTTCATTCAACTTTTTGTAGTTGTAAAGTAGTTTTTTAGTTGATATTCTAGACGGAACAGCAGAAAAAACATGAGAAACGTTTGAGTTATGTATGATGTATGTTTTGGTTTGATTGAATTGTTCTAATGATAATTGTGGTAATTGTAAGCTCTAACATATACCCAGTTGTTCATATCCATTATCTATATATATAAAATTCAAAGTCCTGACTGACTGACTGACTGATAGTCAACGCCCAGCCTCAACCGCTACACCTAGGAACATGAAATTTGGCAGGAAGGTTCTTCAAGTGACGTAAGTGCACACTAAGAAAGGATTTTCGAAAATTCCTACGGGAACGGGCTCAACGCGGGCAAAGTCACGGGGCGCTGCTAGTTTAATATATTGTCCGCAAAATTATCAATAAAATACGTCGATTTAATTGTCGAACCTGCAAAATTAAATAAAACTTAACGTCACTTCAATCCACTAACAAAAGTATCGATTAAATCATCTCATTTAATCGATAAAAAAATATCAAGTCCCATCACTAACAAATCGGAAATAAATAAAATAAAACACTTCCATGGCCGTGACACAATTCTTAAATAAATAAATAAACACCCCATTAAAACAGTTACATTAAAACAACACAAATTCTTCAAGTTTTTATTTAACCAACTTCGAAGATGTCAATTGTAAATTCATGCGGTTGTGCCAGTTATTTACACCGACAATGACATTGAATAATTAAATGGCTACATTTTTATATAATTGTCGTCCGACTGTCTGTTTGTGTGGTGGGTAATTAATGTTTATTACACTTGATAGTTTCAATTATATGCTCGACCGTAATTGATGATTTTATCTATGTTTTAGGTTTATATGTATGTTAGTCTAAGTACCTACATAATCCTATGTTAGTCTAAGTACATAATCCTTGTTTGAAAATTCCGAAGAATAAGGGTAGAAAAAAAGCATTCTTAATTTTATTTGGCGCCAAAATGTGTTTAATATTTCAAAAGTCCTTTTAATTTTCTCACGAATAAAAATATTTTTTGGTGACAGTTATGATTCAAATACCAATTGTCCCTTAATATTACCCTTATATTTACTTACCCTTACAAAATTACCCATACATACCTATACCTACCCCCACTCAATTCCTTAGGGGATGATTTGAAATAACATGCAATAAACTAATATAAGACCATCCTAATATCATCAAAATAAGCTGAGGTGTGGCTCACTGCCCTTAACTACCCTCTAGGGGTGATTTTGTTTTAACCCCTTTGAAAATATTTTAATGTAATTATGTGTAAGGTTATAAGGGATGTTTTAAAACTAGGTTTTTGTCTAGACTAGTTTGATTGATGGTTATTAGGTGAAACCTTTTATTTTAATTTGCATTGTGGGATAGCGTTCTATGGCACGCCTGAAAATTCAACGTAAAAAATATATTTGTTGGATATAAAATTCAATTAATAATTTATTTCATAATCATTTATTTCGTCAACATAGGTATTAATGTAACATTTTAGCTATCAAATGGTTTATCACTTTCTGACATACGCAATTTTCCGAAGAGTAAAAGAGACAAAACGCAGTGTAACAGTGTTTTAGTTACACCACGTTTATTAATAAGGCCCATAGGGTTTAATAACGGCGTTAATAACTAAAGATATCAGTACAGTGAGGACACTGTACTGATATTTTCAGTGAAATGAGAGGCCTTGGCCCAGCAGTAGGACATTACAGGCTAATGTAACTTTTATTAACAACAATTACTTTCAACACAATAGCACCTTTTAAAAAAGAATCCGACGAATTGAGAACTTCTTTTTTTAAATTTCGTTCCAAAGAGTTTTTAGTTTCAATGAAAGAGTCTTTCAAAAGACCCTTGTTTCAAAACGTGACCAATTTATAAATATCGGTCCTCCCTCGGGGTTTATGAAAATCTCGGTTTGATGTTGGAATGCGGCTGACAGTGAGTCACCGGTGAGTCATGTGAGTCAATTGAAGATCTGACTGCATGACTTGATGGAGTGGAGTGCAAGTTGTGAGAGGTAGCGGTTTAGGTAATTATGTCCGGAGTCAAAAGAGCCTCTATGGGGCCAAAACTGAATAACATATTTGACTTTGTCGATAGACAATTGGAATGATACACCAATATCGACCTTTACAAGTTTGTGTATAACTTGAAAGGTATCTAAAATGGTATGAAATTATGTATGAAATGTGTTTTTACGGAACCTCGCTGTCCAAAGGGCAAAGGTAAAAAAATCTATACTAATATTATAAAGCTGATGAGTTTGTTTTGTTTGTTTGTTTGTTTGTTTGTTTGTTTGTTTGTTTAAACGCGCTAATCTCAGAAACTACTGAACCGATTTGAAAAATTCTTTTTGTAATGGATAGCCACATTCAACGGGAAGGTTATAGGCTACTTTTCATTCCGAAATTCCCACGGGAACGGGAACAACGCGGGTAATACCGCGGGGCGCTGCTAGTATTTAAATATTTGTACTTAAAAGATTTTTTTATTCAGTAAACGCAAGTAATATCTAAACATAGTTGGCACCATAGATAATTAACTTAATAATTAAAAAATAGGTAAGGCTAGTGAAGTTAACGGTAGACAATTTTTCAATTCAATAATTTGTATTGATTACTATACTCGTACAACACAATGCCGTTTCAAAATTAAAATCGCTCCTTTCTCCAAACTTGTACCCCTCATTATCCAAGTCACGCATTGTCATTGAAACTTAAATTGTTTGACTGAAGTGCATCCGACACCTCGCTAATGGACAAGCCCAGCGCTGGTCAAAGGTCCCACTCTTTAATAATCTTGATTCCATGTTGACAATTTATAGATTAGTCATTGAAAGAGGTTATCAATTTGACGCGTATATACATGTATGTGATACTAACAGCGGTCTGCGGTTTTACCCGCGTTATGTCCGTTTCCGTGGGAATTTAAGGTTGGATAATGGCCTTTAGGGTGCTTTCAAATTATGCGTTTCGTGTCGGACCGCTGCGGTGCTGAAGCAGTGCGTTTGTCGTATTGTGAACGTACGATCGTGTGTTTTCATACAAATCGAGCAGTGCGGCAACAGTGCGTACTAAAATTATTTCGCGGTACCGACGCCGCACTGTTGCCGAGCTTGATGTTGTTTGAGATCACCCGCTGTAGGGGCGCGTGGTGATAAGAACATCCCCCTCACTGTAAAAGTAAAGTATTAACCTGTAATGTCCCATTGCTCCCTCATCTCACTGAAGATATCAGTACAGTGAGGAGGATTAGATCACCACCATTGCCAAATGCGGGTTGGTGATATCTTTATCAACCCCAAAAGTCTTGTTTTTTGGAAAATCGCTGGAGAAACTTATTATACAAAGAACCCATAAAATATCTAGAAAGTCACTCATCAAAATGAAATATTACTAGTCCTAGAACATGTCCAATGCCTTTAAAGATCTAGACTTTCTGACTCACGGATCGTGACCTAGTCTGAAACCTAGGCTGATTTATTAGTGGTTAAGACCTAACATGGTATTGTGCTAGGTTTTGCTGATAGCCATAAGTTTATTTATTGAGAGGATTATTGTATCTAGGTGTTATTTTTGAAAACATTGGTAGGAGGAAGATATATATATAAAAGACGTGTGGCACTCGGGGACTGCCGCGGTAAAGCTATTGCATAGTTATTTTTTCTATCACTAGATGGCGTTAGTGTGCTGAATGTCTGCATCGCGCTAACGTTGTGTTCTGGGCATATACGTAGGTTTTTGAGCGTGAGGTTTTTTCGTTACGGAATTTCTGGATTCGGTCCCCGCGCTCAAGGCCCGCGATAGAAGCTATGCAATAGCTTAAAAACTAGCAGTGCCCCGCGGTTTTACCCGTATTGTACACGTTCACAAGGTAATTTCGGGATAAAAGGTATCCCATGTGTTATTCTGATGTACCTATTACCTATATTACGGTAAAGTTTTATTCTTATACTAGCAGCGCCCCGCGGTTTTACCCGCGTTGTGTCCATACATCCATCCTCACAAACTTTCACATTTATAATAATAGTAGGATAATTATATAGATTATACAAATTCTTAGTAAGCAAATTCTAAATTGTCTATACAATGTAAAGGACGACCAAACCTACATTAAAAGCTTAATTCATTCACAATATGACGTCACACACTAACAAACAATATCCTAGAAACCTCCATTACAAACACTTAGCTCACCCTAGGATACCTAACCTAAATACTGGGTTCTAGGTCATGACGTCACGGTCAGCGGGGAGTCGAGTCAATAACGCTTAATGGTGTGTTTGTCGTCGGTCTGTCGGTCTATAGGTATAAGTTGTAGGGTTTATATAAGTGGGATATAGTATACTAGCCGCGCCCTGCGGTTTTGCCCGTTCCCGTGGGAATTTCGGGATGAAAAATAGCTTATAACCTTCCCGTTGAATGTGGCTATCCGTTAGAAAAAGAATTATTCGAATCGGATTGGTAGTGCCTGAGATTAGCCCATACAAACAAACAAGCAAAGTTGGAAACTTTAAAGGCCCTAAAACGCTTACCAGCTGCATTTCAGCTATCAAATGGTTTGTCCCTTTCTGACATACGCTACTTTCCAAAGAGCAAAAGAGACAAAACACTCACTAACGGTGTTTTAGTTGGAGAGTGTTTATGAATAAGGCAGTTAGTGTTATAGTAATAGTAATACAAATAAATACTCGTAAATTTCGTCTTTAAAAATAATTATTTTTTAGTGGCTTTTCTTGACTGTAATTTTAGTGTTTAATACTTAAACTAATTTTATTATTTTGCTTTTCAGGTAAACCATTATCAAATTCCAAAACTGGGTTTCATCAATTTGGTAAGATTTAATTACTTAAGTTAGAAAAAATCATTCATAAATCACTGTTTAAAAAAAAAACATTTATTTCCAGATTTTAAAAATGGCAATGTTTATATATCAAAAGACATGCCGATTTTCTTAAGCCCTATTGCCAAATGGTCAAAGATCGGGATCAAAAGGAAATACGGCATAACTAATAGACATTAGAATTTCCGCTTTTGCAATCCATTTCGAAAATATACTTAATACACCATCGAGTGGATGGTCAACCTGACCAATCCTGGTGTCAGAGTTATTGAGCCGCCAAAGGCCTCTGACACGGCTCAAGTAACGACTACTATCCGTAGAAAGTAACCGGGACCGCGACGGCTTAACGTGCCCTCCGAAGCACGGAATCATCACAAAACAACTAACAGGGCCATACTTCAAAATATTAAGTAATACTACTACTAATATATTCTTTTAATATTACGACCAACATAATGGGAATCGATAAAACATTTAGCCATATGGAAACATCGCCATAATCTCGATTTATTTTTACTCGTAGATGGCAACACTGTGGTTACGAAATACTGGCAACTGGTTTCGATTATCTGCAATTCATTTTTGGAGTAATCTGTGGCTTGTTTTATGGCTATTTTATGAGATTTCTTGAACCAATTTGTCTAATAGATAAAATGGACCAAGATACTTAAAATAAACTATTGTTTAATAACTATAAGGTACTATCCTAATTCTATCCTACTAATATTATAAATGCGAAATTTTGTAAGGATGGATAGAGGTATGTTTAGTACTAAAACTACTGAAGTAATGTGTATGAAACTTTACAGTATTATAGGTTACTAGCAGCGCCCCGCGGTTTCACCCGCAGCGCCCCCGTTCCCGTGGGAATTTTGAGATTTTTATTCCCTATAAACCTCACGGAGCCCGAGACCTTTCCAACGAATGCAAAACCGTGGAAATCGGTCCAGCCATTCACGCGTGATGCGACGACAACAAAAAACGGGTTTCATTTTTATATATATATAGATAGATATAGATAATACATCAGAATAACCCATAAGATTTTTTTTCTCGATATTCCTGCGGGAACCGGGTCGATGCGGGTTGAATTTCGGGGTACAGCTAGTAACTTAATTATTTACCTGTAGCGCCTCGGTCTCTCACCCGCGTTTTACTTCGGGATATATTGTATCTCATCTTATTCTGATATATAACCTATAAAAAGTTAAGTTTAAATCCAAATTCGTTCAGTAGTTTTTGCGTGAAACTAATTAATTATAATTTATTCATCTTTAAAAACTTCCATTAAATTAGGTACCTGAATTGACGTTATCAACGTTTCTACCTAAGTATATTAAGTGACAAACACCCATTTAACGTTAATTAGAAATGCGAAACTACCCTTCAATAAAGGGAAGGTCACACTGACCTAGTTGCGCAATAAGGTACTGTTCACACTGTGTCAATTTACTTTGCAAATGGACCGAATGTTTAACAAGTTCTGGGAAAACCAACTCGATTTATTTTTGTTTGGATTGGATAATAGCGTCCATGGTGCGCTGTGGAAATATTTGTGATGTCCTAATTAGTAAATATCATAATCAAACCAAATAGCTATAAATAAATATATTTGGACAAATTCATTTACGGTTAATTAGACCCAAACTAAGCTCTAAGGCGGCCCCTAAACGATCAATTATATTGCGCAATATTGAATATTGTGCAATATAATTGACCGTCTAGGGCTAATATTGAAGGCTGCGCAATGATTGAACGAAAGTTTGAGCGAGTTTAATTTTTATTGTACAATATTTAATATTGAACAATATTGCTTCGTGTAGGGTCAGTATTGCGCAATATTTGACATGTTGCTCGGGATCAAACTATCCTCCGACTGAACTAGAAAACATTGCACAATTTTCTTATTGTGCAATATAATTGACCGTTTGGATCCAAACGCAATTCAATCTTATTGCACAATTAAATATATTGTACAATGTTATTGTAGGTCTAGGGGCCGCCTAAGCTTGTAATATGTAATCTAACTAACTGATACTACAACATATACATACACAAAATTAGGAATATAATTATAATTGACACCCAGACGTCGTCGCCAACAACTATGTCTTCATATATTGTTGACTCGGGGTGCGAATCGAACCCGCAACCCCTGACACAGTCTCACTGCCACTGTGCCAACGGGCTTGTCAATTCCATGTGTAATTCTGATATAACATATATTACTGTAAAGTTTGATCCAAATCTGTTAAGTACTTTTCGCGGTAAAGAGTAACAAATACACATCCTAACAAGCTTTTATAAGTGTAGGATTAGGAATATTCGCTCGCTCAAACTCGCTTTAACTCGCTCACACGACACAGCGCCTATGTCGGTCATTTTATATTAGTACTAATACGCGTATCATATTTTATGGCTTGCGAATGTGAGGTCACCATTGAGTTCTCAGGCATAATAAAGGCGCCGACGACATAAAAATACGGATGAATTAATTTATTACGTGTGTGACTCACTTATGAGACCTACTGTAATTGAGTAGTAAGGTTGCAAATTGTTCTATGTTTTTTCCTATATCCTGTTTCTGATAAAGTTTTCTGAGAAATTTATCTTGACGGAAACGCAGTTTTGCTGATTGCGGTTTGATTGCTTTTATATGATTTGTCCCGTTTCCGCGGTATCTGTAACACTTATATAATAACGCTGAAGAATTTTATTTTATTTCGCGTTTTTCGCTTTAGAGCCGCAGTTTTACCAGATTTGTGTCCGTTCCAGTAGGCATTTTGGAATAGAAAAAGTCTAAAGCCCTCTCGTTGAACGTGACTATCTATTACAAAAGAATTGTTAAAATCGGATTGACAGTTTCCGAGATTCGATTTCCGAGTTCAGACAAACAAAAAACAAACTTTTCAGCTTTATTATATTAGTATAGACTTAAACATAACTCACATTATTTTTAAGCTTTCACGATTTATTATTTTACAAAATAACAGCCTCCGTGGTCTAGTGGTTTGAGCGCTCGGCTCACGATCCGGAGGTTCCGGGTTCGATTCCCGGTGAGGATATCTCACAAAAATCACTTTGTGAGACTGGCCTCAGTTTGGTTAGAGCATTGCAGGCTGAATCACCTGATTGTCCGAAAAGTAAGATGATTCCGTGCTTCGGAGGGCACGTTAAGCGGTCGGTCCCGGTTACTTTCTACGGATAGTAGTCGTTACATGAGCCATGTCAGAGGCCTTTGGCGGCTCTATAACTCTGACACCAGGATTCGTCAGGTTGACCATCCACTCGATAAGAAGAAGATTTTACAAAATTTTTGAAATCCTTTTTCATTAGTCTTTTATTAGTGAGGCGGTTTTCAAATATACCTATGGGTAAAACAGCAAGAACTTTCTAGTCAAGCCATGACTCAACGCACTAACTTCATTGAAGAGTAACAACTTGTCCAAATATTTATTTTGAGACAAACAAACAGTAAGTTCCGCTTAGTATGATGATGTCATTGTAATTATAAAAAATATTTCCGAGAGAATGGGTTGATTTCTCACAGTAATTTAGAGTTTTGGAATTCCCGAACGAAAAGCTTTAGGGATGTACGCCTGTACGATAGACGTCAAATGATTGCTAAGTGAGTGATATTGACATGAAGTGTTTCAAAAATTACATCAATTAGTTAAGTGTCAATTTTATTAACGTTTCTCAGTACGACAGTTACACTTACTTACTTTGTAATGAAAATGTATTGTTTTCAGCGGTCCCTGACAATCATTTCGCATTATATTTCCTTCTGTTAATATGTCCTATCCTACTAATATTATAAATGCGAAAGTTTGTGTGGAAGTATGAATGTGTGTGTGTATGTTTGTTACTCTTAAACGCAAAAACTACTAAACAGATTTGGATAAAACTTTACTTTACCATAACCTAGGTTATACATCAGAATAACACATAGGATACATTTTATCCCGAAATTCCGTGGGAGCGGGTACTACATGGGTGAAACCGCGGGGACTAGCTAGTATGACATAATATTAAGGGCTCTTTCAAATTAAGCGTTTCAAGTCGTCCTACTACGTGCGTTTTATATGAAAAACAAAAGAACATCAATGCGCGCGGACGTCGCACTACTGCGGCGCGAAGCCGACTAGAAACGCTTAAATTAAAAGAGGCCAAATTCATCTTTGCAACAAAGCAATCAGCTAAAACTACGCTCATTACAAACTTAGCAACTCTACAATATATGTCAAGAACAGAATAACACTAAAATTGAAACAAACATTCTGTCCGTCCGTATGTTTGTACGATAGTTGCGTTCGAATGGCCGTCTACAAACAATTATTATTGTGAATGGATGTCGCGCACCTGGGTGTTGAGGTGGTCTCATTGTTAAGAATATAGCGATTTTATATTAAGAGTATAAATAAAATTATTGTCTGTTTTGTCTCTAATGTGACATCTCGCAGAAACGGCTGGACCGATTTTTAGCAAACATAGCTAAGAACCGCCGCAAGGAAACCGGGTTTCAAATGACAAAACCGCATCGAAATCGTTCCATCCGTTTTAGAGGTAGGTGCCTCAGATAGATACATGCACAGAAATTGACGGCAAGGTTATATCACAACCCTTAGGGTCAACACTGCGTTAAGCGTGGGTGGTGGCACACGCTGCGGGCGCCCGCGACGGTTCACTTTTGTATGAAATTTCATTTCATTTCATAAGCGAAGCGATGCAGCATGTTTTTTGAGCGCTACATTGTGTCATTGATTTTTAAAACCGATGTCACAATTCTCATTACTTGTACTCAACGTCAAGTAATCGACGTAAGTAAATATTTACACAAAAACGCGTTACCGAAATAAAAATGAAAGACATCGTGTGAATTGATCATTAGTTTCATTATATTTTACTAATATTACTTATTATTGAGGTGAAGGTTTTCATTACGTGCGATCACCAATCCCAGCGAGGTGATTACGACATCCTCCATCACTGTACTGAAAGATCTGATGAGATGAGAGGCCTTTGCCCAGCAGTACAGGCACAGCTCAATACAGGCTTGTACTTTACTTTACACACACACCCACACAAACACACACACACGTATTATTATGCATGGAGTCACGCATATAGTGCAGTCAATGTGTCTATTTCCAACAATTTCACCCCCCTTTGGCACTCAACTTATGATCACAATAAATAGTACAAAACATTTGTACCTTTGACCATTAAATACAACCACCGACTGTCACTTGAGGCAAGAACCGAAACGCAAGCGAAGCCACACGAAACACTAGTCAATATTAATTACAAACAAAATCCAAGTGTACTTTTTACGTTTCAACACCTCCGCACATTTGTCCACGTCGATCTATGAATAAATCTACTTGAAACTAGTAAAAATAAAAATAAAAACCAATACAACTTGAACTCTAACATCCTAAGTAGTTAGTACAACTTGGTTTGTAAGTAAGTGTCTATCAAAATTGGTCGTTACGACCAAGAGAAATGGTCTCTTGCATTACTCAAAGAATGCTAATGGAATAGATGAACTGACAGGTCTAATTAAGTTGGTTGGTTACGACCAGTTTATTTAGGGCTCTAGTTTTCCTGTAGTTGTACTGAATTTGTTGGGGAGAGAAGGTCTGGGTTGTTTGGTTGTGTGGTGGATGATTGTCTTACGGCTGTTTGAAATGTTAATAGAGTCAAGGGTCTTTAGGTGTGGCTTCTTCCACGTGTTAGTGACATTATGGTCTGTGACAACATTACACCATAGACAAATAAAGCAAAAGTTGCCACTTTTTACTTAGTTATGGTTTCAACAAAAGGTCCGAACAAAAACACTATTTTTTAAACGGTTAAAAGATTCCCTAAAAGATAGATTTACTAATGAAAGGACAGAATTACTAATAAAATGAAAAAACAGAATTTCTCTCATCAACTTTGAAAAGTTGAAATTATTCCAAAAATATCAATGTTTTCCGGATAATTTTTTATAGAATTTTTCATAAAATTGACGGTCCTGCTTGTTTCAATCGATAGATCATGCCGGCGGCTTTTATGCGGTCTAATAACTCCGACACCAGGGCTGGCTCTAACGCACACTAACTTACTTATCTAGATTCATAAAATATGCTCTACTATGTCCTAGATACTATTTGTGTCTAAACTGAAGAAAAAACCACATAGTTATTTTGACTGCTATTTTTTTTTATTTTTTATTTAACCTGTTGTGTCCCACTTCTGGGAAAAGGTCTCCCCCAATTCTTTCCACCTGGATCTATCTTTTGCCACTTCTTTCCACTCTTTGTCGAAGTCCTCCAGTTCCTTCCGCCACCTCGTTGGGGGTCTACCGCGAGGTCTCCGAACATTCTATTTGACTGAAAAAAAAAACATATATTTTGAAAAAACTAACAATGACCTAAGTCTTAAAAACAACCCTTATACGCCAAGGTGGGTCAAATAAGCCCCAAGTTCAATTACTTACAGTACCAAAGTGTCTCAAAATTCAACCCATTTACGCCAGCGGGGTCAAATAAGACACCCAAGTTCATTTACTTATAGAACCAAAGTCCAGTACAAATAATTATAGGTACATCCTACGTTCTATATGAAAGGGCTTCCTGTACCAAAGTTACTGACCGTTTCTATTTATAACAGGTTAAGTTAAGCACTTCACTTGAATAATAAGTATCTCTTTTAAGAATCAACTTCAAACTGTGAGGACTTTGCTGTTCGCGTGTTGGTTATCAAATGGTTCGCTTAAATTTCATTTAAAGTTTTGTAGAGTTGAGTATTTGAGTTGTGAATAACGTATACTCTATTTTTTTTGGATTGGCACAAAATGTGGACCAATGTCGTCAATTTTCCAGCCGAATACGATTGCTCCTGAAGAGGAAAAAGGTTTAGTGATTAATTTTTTTCACTCTACCTTATCTCTAAACCTTTTTCCTCTTCAGAAGCAATCGTCTTCGGCTGGAAAATTGACGACATTGGTCCACATTTTGTGCCAATCCAAAAAAATAGATAACAGTCAGTGGAGTAAGACAGTTTTCTGGTCTATAAGGTAATGAAAGAGGGCATACTAGAGATGACGTATAAAAGACTTTATAGTCTGACAAGCGGCACACCGCGGTTTTACGCGCATTTTGACCGTTCCAGTGGGAATTTTGAGATGAAAAAATAGCTTATAACCTTCCCGTTGAATGTGGCTATCTATTACAAAAAGAACTATTCAAATCGGACCGATAATTCCTGAGATTACCTCGAACATACAAACAAACATACAAGCTTAAAAATTTTACCTCTTTATAATATTAGTATAGATAGTAGCGAGATAGTAGACTAGTAGCGCCCCGCGAGTTTAGCACGTTCGGGATGAAAAATAGCGTACCCATAACTTTCCCCTTGAACGAAGCTTGATAAAAGATTTCGTTCGCACGTTCAAACAGACAAATATCAAACTATTCAACTTTATTATAATATTAGCATACATTAATATGATATTTGATAGTCACAGGTTTGACCTGTTGTGTTTGTCTGCGATAAATTAAATAAGGTTTTGTTTGTAAACGTTTCAAATATGGCTCGGGTGTGAGATAACCAAAATGCTGGAACTTTAACCTCTTGCTCGCTTGCCTAATGCACATTAGTGCTCTCATACCTGAGCCATGTTTGAAAAGTAGGAAACATGTTTACGCTTGACCTGGGAATTGAACCCGAGACCTGTCTTGGCAGGCTAACTAACTAATTAACTAGCTGGAACAAATAATGTTGCTATGTTGTACAAGCTTTAAGTGTCCTTTTGTTGTTAAAAGCTATGCCAAAAATAAGTTGCGCCAAATTAATTGGCTCTAATTAAGGAGTCGTCTAACCTATCGTCTGCCCATGGCCTAATTTCGGTTGAATTAAGTAGATCAAAGACATAAACATAGGAATTATTGATGGTGTATTGTCACGATCTTTATTGTAGCTAATTTCATTAGTTGATTGTTATAGCTTATGGGGCAGTAGGTTAATCGGTATTACATTATAATAACTTTTTATTTCATAGGCTAATTTGGATGATATTGTACGGTCATAATTTTCTTTGTGAAGTAAATGCTTCCTTAGTAGAAAAATGACTTGTAGTGTATGAAAAATTACGTTTATTAGTTAAGTGTAGATTTAATGGACGTGTTAGTGACCAACCCCAGACCGACTTAAGGCCTCCGACATGGTCTAACGATGAAAGAAGTCATTTCTATTGAAAACTTATAGGAGAAATGAAAGTGTACCTTTTTGCGTCAGGATAAAATATTATACTACTAGCATCGCCCCGCGGTTTTACCCGCGTTGTGCCCGTTCCCGTGGGAATTTCGGTAATTTTTATACATATAAACCTTCCTCTTGAATCATTCTATCTATTTAAAAAAACCGCGTCAATATCCGTTGCGTAGTTTTAAAGATATAATGGGACAGACAGACAGCGGAAAGCGTCTTTGTTTTATACTACGAGTATGTAGTGATGTAGGTACTTCCTTATACTCAAAATTCTAAATGCAAATCACGGTATCAGTATTCAATACACACCAACACACCAAACTGTACAACATTATTGCCATTGTAAAAAAGTCTTGACCACAAATTAAAGTTCTATTTTTATGGTCACACAGAAGCTATAAAAGTTCAATAAAGCTCGTTAAAGAGTTTGTTAAGTTTGGGGTCTATCTGACCCTGCGGGCGTGGCGTGTCAACACCGCTTCGTCACGGGTTAAGTGTTGCTAGTATTAAAAAATATATGACGGTTTTTTGGGCCCGCCATATTTTTACTTTTTCATTTATTAATCAGGTAGGTTGGGTTGGGTCACAAAATACAGAACATTTTGTGGTTAGGAGAGACTTTGCGCTAGTTATGAGACTTCGTGAAACAGGTAGGGATAGTATGAAAGTTGTGTATGTATGACTAGCAGCGCCCCGCGGTTTTACCCGCGTTGTACCCGTTCCCGTGGGAATTTCGGGATGAAAAATAGCCTATAACCTTCCCGTTGAATGTGGCTATCCATTACAAAAAGAATTATTCAAATCGGACTGATAATTCCTGAGATTACCCCGAACATACAAACAAACTTACAAATTTTACTTCTTTATAATATAGTATTGTATCTAGATGGACTAATTATGTATCTTTTGTGATACATGTACTATAAAATATGTGCATGTTGTATGTGAATGCTGTGATGACTGTAAGTGTCACACATATCTGAATGGGAATTTTTACAATGCTGTCATATTTTAATATGTTGTAACCCGTATTAGATAAATAAATAAAATAAATAAAGTTCTATAAAAGCAATTTTCGAATATTATTTTAAATCGGTATACAGTGTAGTAAGCTTTTGATTTCAAAAAGAAACATATTGACAAAGATATCTTATTTTACACGTTTAAACTTATTTTACATTTATTCTAATTCCTTGGAAAATCTAAAAATAGTTATTACGAAAGTTCTCTTCGAACACCAATCATGTATTCCAAAAATACCCGGAACGGAAATCGAACCCGGAATTCCATCCGTTCAAATACCGCCCGTCCATATGATCTATCTATTTATTAAAGTTATATTGAAACCAACTGTTCACCCTGGTTTTACTTGTGTTACAAACATACCAGTGGTAATTTTTGAATTAAAATATGCTTGTCCAGCCTATTAGCTGATTTAGCTTATATAGTTGCTTCAGTCCAGACTGAATCTATCTCAGCGCTAAGTTTCACCGAAATCTGTTTAGTTAGAGATTTGTTTAAAGTAATTTTTGCTTACTATCAGTATCCTGCGGCTGTACTTGTTGTTGCAGTCTGAAACCTTCCTCTTAAATTACTTAAATCAATGTTGGTAAAAACCGCTAGAAAATCCGTCGAATCGTTTTTGAAAAATTCAATTACATACAGACAGACAGCTTCTGTTTACTTTTTTATTATATGTATCTATAAATAGTATGTATAGGAAGCATCTAGTATAATCCATTGACAAGGTAATTGTCGGGCAAAACCGGGGCAAATCCATTAACTAGCCAATTAGTCGGCTGACGGATGAGAGGCTCAATTTGTGACGGATCGGCTAGACCAATTTTGATGAATTAACACTTTTGACATACATTTTTGTTGAAATAAGCTTTTAGATGCTCGCGGGTATTTCATTCGGGCATGTTTTTAAGTTTAACAGCCGCACTCAGAGACGTCAAATGCTTCTTTAGTACGGACTAGCAGCGGCCCGCGGTTTTACCCACGTTGTGTCCATTCCTGTGGGAATTTCGGGATGAAAAATAGCCTATGTTACTCGTGGATAATGTAGCTTTCGAATGGTGAAAGAATTTTTAAAAACGGTCCAGTAGTTTTTGAGCCTATTCATTATAACCACACAAACAAAGTTTTCCTCTTTATAATATAAGTGTAGAAGTGTAGATGAACATGCAGACAGACAACGTACTCCTTTTACTTCGGTTTTTCAAGAAGAAGGTTTTAGCTACATTATATCCCGAAATCTCTTTGAAAACATACACAATCCTTATAAGTACAACCAAAGTATGAACCCGTCGCTCGTCTAATAATACAGTGAATTTATTTGTACAGCTGAATGTATGATTCACGCGGAGGAATTAAAAATAAATCACTAAAGGGTTCCACTTGAGATGTAAAGTAGTACTTATATCTACGTACTTATGTCTGCTTATACTGTCTATGATATATTGATTTTAGAGTGTCCAATCTTTTAGTTATGAGTCCCTAAAAATGTTAATTATTATGGCCGATTTCTGAAACAAAGACAATTTTTCTTCTATAGAGAAAAAGTATCAATAGACATTTGTATTGTGATATTGTTTTTTTCTGAAGAGGGAAAATAGTCATTGTCTTTGGTTGGTAAAAAAATTTCATATTACTAATTTTCACTACTTTTAGGATTTTTGAAAAAAACCATTGCCGCGGTTCACAATATGGTTATACATAATTCAAAAATTACTATTTTCAAGCAATTTTTACTAACAGACAGACTCATTCCTACGGGAAATTAGGAAAATATTGATTAACCGAACGTGAGTTTGTTTCTAATACAGTTTGTATGCGTCCTATGACATAACTAAGATGGCGGCCCATAATTCCCAACGATTAACCAGAACAGTACTTCCTGAAACTCTATTTATTCAAATTATGATAATACTTAATACCATCACGAAATGTGAGTGTTTGTACGTTATGAATACGTAATATTATTGTCGTATGTTTAGACTGTATGTCGGCTATGCAACTTTCGTTGCATAATAATGTGGAATAATAAATATAAATACGTAACCTATACAGAGAGTACAAAGAAGAAAAGTTTATCTCAAAAAACAAAAGCAAAATATATTTTGTAGTGGAATAGAGATTCTATTTTCAAATATCCCGCGCAGATTTTGTTCGAAAAAAGCGTTATTGAATCAATTTAAAGGGAGATACACACTTTAATAATACTTAGAGTCATTATTATTATTTATCTATATCACTGTTCAGTGTTTTGTTGTTAATAATTTTTTGCTTAAGTCTTGGAAGTTTAGTCTAGGTAGACTATTATAGTTTTTACTGGAGAAAACATTATTATAATAATTAATGATACCCATAACAATGTCGGTTACTTTCTAAATTGTGATTTATAATTTTAATACATACAATAATATCGATAGATGCAAACGCATTGGAATTCTAAGTAAGTACTTGGATTGTACTTGAAATTCCAACGCACGCTTACTTAACTAGTAGTTCTGAGCATAATAACTTACTTTCAATTCAAAGTTCTAATATTGAAGATGGGTGAACTATAAAATGAGTCTGTCGAAATTTGATTAACATAATGATTGATGGCTCCCTTCGATATCTGTAGTGTGATGCACTGAGATTATTATTAAGATAAATTCACTTGTTATTTGTTTTGTTCGAATGCTGTGTCTTGTTGGTTTGTTTTTGGTTCTGTAGAAGTTTAGTAAAGACGGAATCATGTTTAAAATTAGAAATAAAGCTAAGATGTGTGGATTTAGTCATCTGCTATTCCTAAACGAGTACTTATATTTAGAAAATTAAGCTATAGAGACGCAGCCTTATCACTACATAGTTTATAACAAAGTCGCTTTCCGCTGTCTGTTTGTCCATATGTATGCTTAGATCTTTAAAACTACGCAACGGATTTCGACGCGGTTTTTCTAATAGTTAGAGTGATTCAAAAGGAAGGTTTATATGTATAAAAATTCACGAAATTCACACGGGAACAGATACAACGCGGGTAAAACCGCGGGGTGCTGCTACTTTAAAGTAAAAAAAAGAAATTCGCCCGGCAAATTCACACGTGGTTAATTAGTCTCAAACTAAGCTCTAAGCTTGTATTATGGAACTTAACTAATACATTATACATATGTACTTATACATAAGTTCATTAAATGCGTGATACTTAAATTAGATTTTTCCTTTGTATAACTAAACAAAACATCTACAAAATACTACCTAACGTTACTAAATACCTTTTCACTGAACAGTTAACCAAACAGAAGGCATAATAAAGTCCTCTACTACTTGAGACAGTAACAAGACAGCGGCAGTTAGTACAAACAAGTTGCATTCAAATACCCTAAATGGTGGGCAAACATTATCTGTGGCGATTGTGCTGCAATCGTCTGTGGTCGAACTTTGAATACGAAAGTATACAAATGTCTATGACATTGGCTGAGGTTAAAAGAGCTATGCATTGAGCTTTCGTGCGTTTAGAGCGGAGCGTTAATGTTAGTTTATGGTACCTAGTTTGTGTGCCGTTGTCTTTGATATGACCGGTTCTAGTGTGATTATTATTTGTTGAAACGGGAACTTACGTACGCGAAGGTTACTGTTGAGTTGTCCCTCAACACGTTTCGGCCACATACGGTGGCCTTCATCAGGAGGTGGGTGAAGCGCTCGCGACAGCGTCTCTCCCCGCACTGCCGGCCGCCGCGGCTCGCGCCTCGCGCGCCGCCGCGCGGAGCGCGCGCGCAGAGAGCTGTTGTTGTGGCTGTTGAGGTGGTTGGGGGGGTTGCGCACGCGTGGGCTCGCGTTGTATCGGCGAGAGAGAGCCTTCACGGGAATTGTCCGTGCTCCCGGAGTCCGTTGCATGCTGAGGCCGAACACAGTACGAACTCACGGTGTCTCCACTAACCCCGTTTGTGACCCTCTCCGAAGATAGCTGGAGGCATGGTTTCCAGGCCGCAGGCAGCATCCATCCACTATCTCTGTTAAAGTTCGGACAACGACTTATTTCTATGGCCTCGCGAATTTTCCGGGACACGTAGCGTTTCTCCCGGGCTACGATTCGCGTCTGGTCAAACCTAATAAAATGAGTCGTGTCCGAAACTATAGCGTGTTCAGCCACCGCTGACCGGTTTATATCCACCTTCTTCAGCGCACGAATGTGTTCGGTGAGCCTGGTAGATACATTCCTCTTCGTCTCGCCGATATAAAACTTCCCACACTCGCAGGGTATCTTGTACACCCCGGGGACCCCCAACGGTTCCCTATCCTTCGGCGATCGAAGTAACTGCCTTAGTTGTGTAGCCGGACGAAAGATGGTCTTGATATCGTATTTGCGGCGCATCATATGTCCGATTTTGTCCGTAACACCTTTTATGTAAGGCAGGTACATCAGCGCCCTGTCTGCTGTGGGCTCCCGGGTGCGGCACGACGTATTTGCAACACGTAAACTGTGTCTCCAGCTGTAACCGTTTCTCTCTAGCACTCCCCGCACATGATAGAGCTCGGCGTCCAGGTATTCGGGATCACATAATCTCAGGGCTCTGTTGATTAGCGTCCTTGGAACCGATGCGGTGTGCGAAGGGTGGTGGTGGGAATCAGCCCTCAAGTATCGATCCGTATGTGTTGTCTTGCGGTATACAGTGTGTGATAATCGTCCATTCGTCCCTCGCTTGACTAACACATCCAGAAAAGGTAATTCCCCATCCCGCTCCGTCTCTACAGTGAACGATATCTTGGGATGTTTACCATTGAGAGTGTCTAATAGCTCTGTTACGGAATCTCTGTGAACTATTGCAAATACGTCGTCCACGTATCTCCACCAGTGTCTCGGCCTGCACGGGATCGACTCCAACGTAGTGCGCTCAAACCACTCCATGAATATGTTAGCGACTACGGGTGCTATCGGTGATCCCATGGCTACCCCATCCTTTTGTATATAAAAATCCCCCCGCCACATAAAATACCCACTTCTCAAGGTACAGTCCACTAAGTGTAAGTACTCGATAGGTGTAGAGTTTGTTAACATAAGTTCTGTTAAAATTGTGATGGTGTCCTCTATCGGTACATTAGTGAAGAGAGAAGCGACGTCAAAACTCACCATGAGTTCCTGTTCGCCAAGGACTACCCCGTCTAGTAGCTGCGTGAAGTGTGTCGAGTCCTTGACGAAGCTGGTGGTCTTGCCTATAAATTGTTGCAGTAGATCCGACAAGAAACGCGCCGTCCTGTAAGTGGGTGAGTCAATCTGACTCACTATAGGTCGTAAAGGCCAGTCTTGTTTGTGGATCTTTGGCAATCCATATATCTTGGGCGGTGTTGGATTTGGCGGCCGGAGGGATTTACCCACGTCATCAGGCAACAGTGATAAAAACTTATTAAGCCGGTTAGTGACTCTCGCAGTTGGGTTGTATTTGACCTTCACATAAGTTGTCGTGTCACTCACCAAGTCACTAATCTTCCGCTCATAGTCCGCTGTGTTCACGATCACTGTTGCATTGCCCTTATCCGCAGGTAATATCAAAAGGTCCGGGTTCCTCTTCAGGCTTCTTAATGCCACAAGTTCGGAGTTCGTAATGTTAGGTTTCGGTAATTTACTACCCCTTAACATTACGGACACATTCTGTCGCAAACATTCCGCATCCCTACTGGGAATGCCATTTCTAACGACGGCGTCCTCCACTCCCGTGATGATATCCTCCACCGGGATCTTGCGCGGTGTCGGAGCAAAGTTCAGACCTCTGGATAGCGCTTGCTTCGCTGCATCCGAGATGTCCACCGACGACAAGTTCACCACACTCCTTTCAATCACCACGGAGCAATCCGCACGAACGTTATCTTGCTGCGACTTTTTTGCAAGGCGTCTAAATTTCGCATTATGTCTGTTAGTTGTGCTGTTCCGAACAGACTCCGCTCTGTTAAACGTCATGGTGTCGTAGATGTCCCATAACTCCACGTCTAAGGCATGAGACAGCTCTAAGTTGAGTTGGTACAACTCCCCATTTACGCGATCAATGTTGACATAATAATCGCGAAGTACCCTCCCCAACACTTTGTCACTCACTGATTTGAAAAACCGTTCGTAATTTCTAAAACACGGGATGGGCTTAATTTTTATGAATTTCGGTGTTATATCACTATCACGACACTTTTTCATAAACACTAAACCGCACTCCAGTTTCACACGTTTGGTTCTCAAATAGGCGAACCTTTTCACCTTGTTTAGCCATACCTCCCCGTAGAGGTCAGCTATTTTACTATTAATTGAAACGTACGTTGATGTCATTATTATTTGTTGAAACGGGAACTTACGTACGCGAAGGTTACTGTTGAGTTGTCCCTCAACACGTTTCGGCCACATACGGTGGCCTTCATCAGGAGGTGGGTGAAGCGCTCGCGACAGCGTCTCTCCCCGCACTGCCGGCCGCCGCGGCTCGCGCCTCGCGCGCCGCCGCGCGGAGCGCGCGCGCAGAGAGCTGTTGTTGTGGCTGTTGAGGTGGTTGGGGGGGTTGCGCACGCGTGGGCTCGCGTTGTATCGGCGAGAGAGAGCCTTCACGGGAATTGTCCGTGCTCCCGGAGTCCGTTGCATGCTGAGGCCGAACACAGTACGAACTCACGGTGTCTCCACTAACCCCGTTTGTGACCCTCTCCGAAGATAGCTGGAGGCATGGTTTCCAGGCCGCAGGCAGCATCCATCCACTATCTCTGTTAAAGTTCGGACAACGACTTATTTCTATGGCCTCGCGAATTTTCCGGGACACGTAGCGTTTCTCCCGGGCTACGATTCGCGTCTGGTCAAACCTAATAAAATGAGTCGTGTCCGAAACTATAGCGTGTTCAGCCACCGCTGACCGGTTTATATCCACCTTCTTCAGCGCACGAATGTGTTCGGTGAGCCTGGTAGATACATTCCTCTTCGTCTCGCCGATATAAAACTTCCCACACTCGCAGGGTATCTTGTACACCCCGGGGACCCCCAACGGTTCCCTATCCTTCGGCGATCGAAGTAACTGCCTTAGTTGTGTAGCCGGACGAAAGATGGTCTTGATATCGTATTTGCGGCGCATCATATGTCCGATTTTGTCCGTAACACCTTTTATGTAAGGCAGGTACATCAGCGCCCTGTCTGCTGTGGGCTCCCGGGTGCGGCACGACGTATTTGCAACACGTAAACTGTGTCTCCAGCTGTAACCGTTTCTCTCTAGCACTCCCCGCACATGATAGAGCTCGGCGTCCAGGTATTCGGGATCACATAATCTCAGGGCTCTGTTGATTAGCGTCCTTGGAACCGATGCGGTGTGCGAAGGGTGGTGGTGGGAATCAGCCCTCAAGTATCGATCCGTATGTGTTGTCTTGCGGTATACAGTGTGTGATAATCGTCCATTCGTCCCTCGCTTGACTAACACATCCAGAAAAGGTAATTCCCCATCCCGCTCCGTCTCTACAGTGAACGATATCTTGGGATGTTTACCATTGAGAGTGTCTAATAGCTCTGTTACGGAATCTCTGTGAACTATTGCAAATACGTCGTCCACGTATCTCCACCAGTGTCTCGGCCTGCACGGGATCGACTCCAACGTAGTGCGCTCAAACCACTCCATGAATATGTTAGCGACTACGGGTGCTATCGGTGATCCCATGGCTACCCCATCCTTTTGTATATAAAAATCCCCCCGCCACATAAAATACCCACTTCTCAAGGTACAGTCCACTAAGTGTAAGTACTCGATAGGTGTAGAGTTTGTTAACATAAGTTCTGTTAAAATTGTGATGGTGTCCTCTATCGGTACATTAGTGAAGAGAGAAGCGACGTCAAAACTCACCATGAGTTCCTGTTCGCCAAGGACTACCCCGTCTAGTAGCTGCGTGAAGTGTGTCGAGTCCTTGACGAAGCTGGTGGTCTTGCCTATAAATTGTTGCAGTAGATCCGACAAGAAACGCGCCGTCCTGTAAGTGGGTGAGTCAATCTGACTCACTATAGGTCGTAAAGGCCAGTCTTGTTTGTGGATCTTTGGCAATCCATATATCTTGGGCGGTGTTGGATTTGGCGGCCGGAGGGATTTACCCACGTCATCAGGCAACAGTGATAAAAACTTATTAAGCCGGTTAGTGACTCTCGCAGTTGGGTTGTATTTGACCTTCACATAAGTTGTCGTGTCACTCACCAAGTCACTAATCTTCCGCTCATAGTCCGCTGTGTTCACGATCACTGTTGCATTGCCCTTATCCGCAGGTAATATCAAAAGGTCCGGGTTCCTCTTCAGGCTTCTTAATGCCACAAGTTCGGAGTTCGTAATGTTAGGTTTCGGTAATTTACTACCCCTTAACATTACGGACACATTCTGTCGCAAACATTCCGCATCCCTACTGGGAATGCCATTTCTAACGACGGCGTCCTCCACTCCCGTGATGATATCCTCCACCGGGATCTTGCGCGGTGTCGGAGCAAAGTTCAGACCTCTGGATAGCGCTTGCTTCGCTGCATCCGAGATGTCCACCGACGACAAGTTCACCACACTCCTTTCAATCACCACGGAGCAATCCGCACGAACGTTATCTTGCTGCGACTTTTTTGCAAGGCGTCTAAATTTCGCATTATGTCTGTTAGTTGTGCTGTTCCGAACAGACTCCGCTCTGTTAAACGTCATGGTGTCGTAGATGTCCCATAACTCCACGTCTACATCAACGTACGTTTCAATTAATAGTAAAATGGTTCTAGTGTGGTATTGTTTCATTCATTTTTGTATTATGAATAAATATAATAAATGAAAAATAATTGCTTTTTGAGTATACATAATTACATAGCTACATAAGTATCTTTAAACTAAATGTAATAAAAAGCAATTGGAGAAGGCTCAGCTTGTGCTGCTCAGTACTCTGAATAATTTCTAGATGCTCAAATCGGACGCTTATATAAAAACTAGCAGCGTCCCGCGGTTTTACCCGCTTTGTGCCCGTTCCCGTGGGAATTTTGGGAATTTTCATACATATAAATCTTCATCTTGAATCACTCTATATATTTAAAAAAAACACGTCAGAATCCGTGCAGTAGTATTTGAGTTTATCGCGAACAGACAGACAGACAGACGCGGCCGGGGACTTTGTTTTATAATATGTGATAGACTATTGCGGTGAGACTCCACTCCAACCCAATATTATTTACATGACTACTCAAAATCGAGCCACATGGGATCATTAATTTATCCCAAAACAGTATTAGGTATTTATTTCTAAAATATTCTAATTACTACTTTCGTTTACAACTCGGCCCACACATACCTCAAGCGGTATTTGCTTAACCAATATGGCCACAATAAGATGCTTGCCATAGTTCAACACATATTTTGTCTATTTACGGTAAAATATTTCGATTTTACATATTAACTGCTTCATTTTGAATGAACCAAGCTTTAATAAGAGGTAAAAGAGGTAAAATTTGTTTGTTTGTATGTTCGAGGTAATCTCACGACTTATCAGTCCAATTTGAATAATTCTTTTTGAAATAGATAGTCACATTCAACGGGAAGGCTATAGGCTATTTTTCATCCTAAAATTCTCTCGGAAACGGGTACAACGCGGGTAAAACCGCGGGGCGCTGTTAGGATAAAAAAATACGATAACGTCCTCCTTCGGTTTTTGAAGTCGGTTAAAAAGGGTCGGTTATAAGTACTCAATCGATTTCGATCTTAAGAATATGTATGGACGGTGTACTTAGAAAATGTCTGAATAGAGGTGTGAAAGAATTTGTCCTGTCTGGAATAATAATGCTTGTGATTAATAGATATCGTTTTGTTTATTCTTAAACTAAAATGTGTATGTGACCCTTGATTATTAACTATCAAGTACTTTTGTTTATTAATATTGAAAATTAATTAAATAATAGAGCAATAGTTACTTAAATTATAACTTTTTGTTGCAAATGATAATGCATTATTATTCCCCCTTGGAGCCACTGGATAAAAACTATTATTTTTGAGGGCATCCGAAGTAATACAGACCCAACGCGTATTGATTCTTAAGAGATATTTAATTTATTACAATAATTATTAGCTGTGTGAATATTTGGTTCCTTTGTTATGGTTCTAAAAGAATATAATAAAAAATAAAAATACATAAAATATGTATACATAAGTTTATTACAATTATTTTGTTATATAAGTACTTTTGTAGAAATTAATGGTTTAAAGTAAAGTATTAATATTTTTACCTATTTGTTACAGAAGCCCGCCATTCAATGCATCGCCGAGACACGGATTACGACATCTTCGCAGCCGATGAGGCGAGCGATGACGAGGGGCTACAGAATGATGATAATGATGGTACGTTCATAACTTAGCTGGCAGTATGATGTCTTCAAAACGATTTATTTCTTCTTAACACAAGTCCTGACATTTTTGAGCTAATAAGGCTGTTTTTCCATCCAATGACAATTCCTTCCATGAAGGAAAAAGATTCAGTAATTTCATCAATAGTAAAGCAAGTGCTGCAATTTTAACTTTATCTAAAAAGGTCGATATTCAAACCATAGAGAATTTCTTCCATAGAGGAAAGAAGTTGAGTAAATTCAATCCATTTTTTACCCCATCACTAAAGAAGATCTTCGGCTGGAAAATTGGCGTTATTAATTTATTGTCCACATTCAAAGATAAATTGACGAGCCTCAAAATTACTAACGGCGCTTCATGGCTTCGCCTGCATCAAAACATGGTATTTCATTATAAATTTCAACCGACTCAACAATATTTATTAACAATTTCAGAAGAAAAGGAGCTGCCCGGAGCCTCAGGGACAGTAACCACTACTCCAGGCGTGATCCTGACGCGTCCGAAGACGTACGAGGTCAAGCCTGGAGACGACGTCAGGCTGGAGTGCAATGTGAATCCTGCTGGTAAGGAATATTGTGATACTTTTATTTCTGTGGTATCCAGTCATGTCTCATAATATGACATGAGCCAAATTACCCTGTCAACTGAGACATGACATGGCAAGCCACAGACCAGGTAGTCGTTTATATTTGTTATAATTCTGTATGTGTGTGTTAATGGTCTGTTCGAACTATTTTAGTATGATCTGTGTAAAATTGTCTATGTGGATAACGAATGACTCTGAATGAACTGTGATTTAATCAAAATCAATTTAGCACTAGTTTGAACGTTAAAAAGTATTATTTTTTGTATGAAAACAATGTCACAAACAAACACATCTGGACTAAGACAGTGGGCAATTTAATATAATAATAACGAATGAATTATAAATAAAAACTTCACATGAGTAAGTTGAATCTATTTTAAAATATTTAATCGGAAACCTTCCAATATTGTTTAATATTGAATGAAAATTGTAATGCCATTCAGTCGTCAACCTGCATTATGCATACCTAATTGGACAGTTAACCGGAACTTCCGGTGCCCGAGTTTTGGCGCCACCGGAAACTCGTCATTTTGTTGCACCAACATTTTACTATCAATGAATCAGAGTTTTACGACGCACGCTCTATGAGTTAACGTAGAAAAATAATGATGTCATTTGTAGGAAGTAAAGTAGTCATTGTTAACGCAAATAAAAGGCTGACTAGTTTACATAATGAATACTTAAGTACTATTTTAATGTATATAGGTTTGGCCCAATGACCAACATTATTATTATATTTATCTACACTAATGTTGTAACATGCTACTTATGTTTCCAATACTTGACTTATAATTACTACTGTTATAGCGCAGACAACTAAAACACTCTTTTTGAGCAATTGCACATGATGTTATAATATCCACATCGATATCGTAAAATCTCATTATAACATCGCGCCCTGCGCGGCGCGCGCCCTGCGGCCCTGCGCGCGCAGCTGCGCTCTCATTGGTTAGATTTTAATGGCCGCAAGTTCACTGTGACAATACACGTACGCGTGAATTTAATGTTTCGCAATGTGTTTTGTTTTTAAAATTTTGTTTGATTAATTGCATTAAATAGTGAAGATAAAGTAGTGTATGCAACTGCATATAACACGGGTATTAAAACACTCGTTACTATTATGAAACTCGCTGCGCTCGTTTCATAAACTCACACTCGTGTTTTAATACCCTTCTTTATATGACAGTTGCATAAACTACTATTATCTAGTTATCTTAATATTATTATTATTACACATTTTTTACAGATATGGCAGTTCAATGGTACAAAGACGGCGAATTGTACTTCCTCAACACTATAAAAACTAAAGACGATGAAAGATTTTCAATGTAAGTACAACTACAATACTCTAAAAGGATTTTAATAAGCAAATTATTATTAAAAGTTTGATAGTGTAGAGATACCATAATATGTTTCAGTTAACTTTCTCTTTGTCAATGTCAAATTTAAAACATCAGTTACGGTTACGTCACAATTGTTAAAGTCAATTGTCAAAGTAAGATTAAAATAAAAAATAAACAATAACAACAGCAGAAAAATTTTGTTCTTTCGTTGCCATGAACTTGAATTGAATGAAAATGAAATCTTTTTTACATTTCCAGTGCCCCCGATTCAAAGGACATGCTCATAAAGGGCGTGGAAGTGAGTGACGCCGGTCAATACAAGTGTGATCTCGCCCAGGACAGCCCTCCTGTCAGCATTATACACACTATCGTTATCTTGGAGTCGCCTAAAATTATTCGTAAGTACCTACCTACTTTATTTATTGACATTCCAGTGGGAATCTTGGGTTGAACAATCCGTCCTAATCTTTCCGTTCAATGTGGCTATCTATGACAAAAATTATATATGATTACCTATATTTAGCCTGGTGTGTCCCAATACTGGCAAAGGCCTGTCCACTCTCCACACCTCTGTTAAGTGCTACACAGCACCACTAATTAAAATTGGATTGGTAGTTTCTGAAATAAGCTCATTCAAACAAACAAATATAAACCACACTTTACACCTTTAGTATAACATTGTTTGTTTAATACAAATTCAAAATCATTACTAAAAAGTTACTCCATTATCTTTAATTTATTTACTCTATTTACTCTAGTTACTCTATCTTCTAACACAACTATCATAATGTTACAGGATTCTCCGCGACCAACGAAGGCAATGTCATAGAGGGCTCCGACCTGGTCCTCACTTGTGATGTTCGCGGCCGACCGCCGCCACAGATTGTGTGGTCCCGATCTGGTGACAACGGAGTAAGTATACTATCAGCTCATTAATTGTTAAGCCTAGGTATCTCTAGTGGGGTTGAAATAGTCATTTTATATTATTTGAAAAACTGATAAACTTAATGCATTAAAACAGAAATCACAATAAAAAGAAATTAAAACAGAAAATAAAATATGGGTTAACAATCCGAGTAATACAGGCAAAACTTACAAATATATATGAAATCTACGTTTATTTATAAAAATTTATAGTGGTGAAGGCTAAATCCGACCCCACCAATCACACAATCACCCTTACAGGATCTGATGGCTGTCTCTCGTCTGTTAGTCTGTCCTACGGTAAATCACAAAAAGATTTACAAAATTAATTGTATGTCATTTCAAATCAGCTGTTTAAGAAAAAAATACAGCTATAGAATTATCTTCTTAACTACATGGTCTTTATGAAAATAGTTCAGAAAATAACTCTTTTTCCATAGATATGAAGTCTGTAGTGTTTATAGTTAAGTACTAAAATAGTTAGTGGGCAGTCATAGGTATGAAGTAGCAGTGTTTGTAGGTACTTAGATAGTTAGTGGGCGGTCAAATCTATACTTAATATTATAAAGCTGAAGAGTTTGTTTTGTTTGTTTGTTTGTTTAAACGCGCTAATCTCAGAAACTACTGAACCAATTTGAATAATTCTTTTTGTAATAGATAGCCACATTCAACGGGAAGGTTATAGGCTATTTTTCATCCCGAAATTCCTACGGGAACGGGTACAACGCGGGTAAAACCGCGGGGCGCTGCTAGTACATTCATAATGTCAGTCTTTATTTACTCAGTATGTTCACGTCATAACACGGTAGTTTTATGACCCTGTTGCGGAAACATTACATCCAGACGAACTAAAATAGAATGCTAAATGTCGTGCTGAATAAACTTTAATTGTGTGGTCTGTGTTCGTTATAAAATTAACTAACTGTCAGTCATAGTTCATACTCACAGTTTTAGTTCCATGTAACCTATTCTGGTACTTTTTCATCAGGGTTTTACTTTGCATTGCACTAATATTATAAACTAGCGGCGCCCCGCGGTTTTACCCGCGCTGTGCCCGTTCCCGTGGGAATTTCGGGATAAAAAAATAGCCTATAACCTTCCCGTTGAATGTAGTTATCCATTACAAAAAGAATTATTCAAATCGGTTCAGTAGTTTCTGAGATTAGCGCGTTTAAACAAACAAACAAACAAACAAACAAACAAACAAACAAACAAACAAACAAAACAAACTCTTCAGCTTTATAATATAAGTATAGATGCGAATGTTTGTGAGGATGTTTGTTACTCCTATACGTAAAAACTACTGAACGGATTTGGCTGAAACTTTACAGTAATATAGGTTATACATCAGATTAACACATGTGATACTTTTTATCCCGAAATTCCCGCAGGAACGGATTAACGCGGGTAAAACCGCAGAGCGCGGCTAGTAAAGTCATATAATTCGTCAAGAAACTTTGATGATAATAGCATTACTTTGTCCCCAGAACCAACGGCTCGGTGAGAACGATGCGGAATTCATCCAAAACAGCGTTTTTATGAAGAACGTGAGACGCGAGCACTCGGGCAAATACTACTGTTACGCGTTCAACAGCGCGGGCAACAACCAGGCTGAGCTGAGGGTATCGGTCGCCGGTGAGTACAACGGGGAGTGTGGGGTAGGGTATGGGATGTGCGGGGTAGACCGTAAGATATGTGGGGTGTGTGGGGTAGAACTTAAGATATGTGGGGTGTGTGGGGTAGACCGTAAGATATGTGAGATAGACCGTAAGATATGTGGGGACTGTGGGATATACCGTCAGATATGTGGGATAGAACGTAAGATATGTGGGGAATGTGGGATAGAACGTAAGATATGCCCGGAATGTGGGATAGAACGTAGGATATGTGCGGGATGTTGGATAGACCGTAGGATATGTGCGGGATGTGGGATAGACCGTAAGATATCAATAATTAATTGATTGTTTTTGTCTATGATTTCAGCTAAGCCCAGAGTCCATGTACACAAGAACATCATCAACTCGGCAATAAATATTGAAGAAGTACTCCAATGCTCTGTACACTATGAAAACAAGTAAGTATCTGAAAGCTTCCTTGCTTTATGCACGTTAAATTGTCGGTCCCGGTTGTTTTAATCGTTAGACTATGGCGTAGGCCTTTGGCGGTCAAAAAACTCTGGCAACAATGTTGGCCACTAACTTAATCTAAATGAATGACTGACTCACAGATGAAAATTGGGAGTAATTTTGGTATTGTTAAGCTATTAATATTGTTTATTATTATTATGGTATGGTATCACTACATAGTAACAGCCTCCGTGGTCATGTGGTCTGAGCGCTCGGCTCACGACCCGGAGGTTCTGGGTTCGATTCCCGGTGGGGATATCTCAGAAAAATCTCTTTGTGAGACTTTCCTCAGTTTGGTTAGGGCATTGCAGGCTGAATCACCTGATTGCTCGAAAAGTAAGATGATTCCGTGCTTCGGAGGGCACGTTAAGCCGTCAGTCCCGGTTACTTTCTACGGATAGTAGTCGTTACATGAGCCATGTCAGAGGCCTTTGGCGGCTCAATAACTCTTACACCAGGATTGGTCAGGTTGACCATCGACTCTATGAAGAAGAAGTAGACTACATATTATAAAACAAAGTCGCTTCCCGCTGTCTGTCTGTTTCTAATGCCTTTGACGTGGTCTGAAGATTGAAACAACCGGGACCGACTGCTTAACGTGCGGTGTGAGTCAGTTAAATGTTCTGCTAATAGTACAGTCAGTGTAATAAAACGTGTTCTTATTTCTCAGTCCCCACATCCGCTGGTACAAGGATGGCAAGCTGATCGAAGACTCTTCGAGCCAGTACATCATCTCCACCAGAGGCACCTCCTCAAATCTTACCCTCACACCAACCAGCAATGAAGACTTCGGTGTTTTTACTTGTGAGGTAAGTAACTATGTAATAAAAGGTATGTATTAGCTTGTAATGTCCCACTGCTGGGCAAAGGCCTCTCATCTCACTGAAGATATCAGTACAGTGAGGAGGATTAGGCGTCACCACGCTTGCCAAATGCGGGTTGGTGATCTCAAATCATGTTTGAATAGTAGGAAACATGTTTTCGCTCTACCCGGGAATTGAACCCAGGACCTCAGTCTTGGCAGGCGAGTGCACATACCACTAGACCACCGAGGCGTTTTGATAAGTAAGTTTATTTATTTATTCATACTTATATAAATATTTCCAATTTCAGGCTGAAAACTACATCGGCAAGCATAACCGTTCAGTGGAGGTCGTGCAACGCCCTGTAATAGTATCGCTCGCTGCAGAGGAGGGCAAGCTTTCCTGGTCCGTCAACTCTCACCAGCCCATAGTACAGATCGACGCTCAGTTGAGGGCTGTAGGGGAAAATGGGGTAATTTTTTAAAATTATTTATCTATTACTAGCTGTGCCCGCGGTTTCACCCGCGTTGTACCCGTTGTCGCGGGAATTTCGGGATAAAATGTATCCCATGTGTTATTCTGATGTATAACCTATATTACTGTAAAGTTTCATCCAAATCGGTCCAGTAGTTTTTCCGTGAAAGAGTAACAAACATTTACATCCTCACAATCACATTTATAATATTCGTAAGATAGGATTTTTACTGTCATAATTTTCAAATATCTTTTTTTCGCACATTTTTTCAAAAAATTCTTTCTCATTTTTCAGGATGGCACTTGGAAGCGGTTCGAGATACCGGTTCCTTCATCACAAGGACACGAATACGAAATAATATATGACTTGAACAACAAGCTCGACTCGGGCAAGTACGAAGCGTATGTCAAGGTGAAGAATGACGTCAGCTGGAGCGACAACGTCGAACCGATCGTGTTTGATATCGGTACGTTTAAATAACGTGTTTTACTAACAGTTTTATGAATTATCTTTGATAGGTATTTCAGAAAGAAATAGAAGAAATTATTTTCTGTTTTAAAAAAAAAATTGTTATTTTTATTATTTTAAAAAAAAGCCCACCTTTATTTTATTTGCACATACAATTCAATTATTCCAACTTCGTAACATTATTTTATAATTTTTTTTCTCTAATTACCTTTATTATTATTTATATTTTTTACATTATTATTTATATTTTTTGTTTGTTTTATTTTTAGATGTAAAACCCCAGGAAAATGCAAGTGAGTTTCTTTAATTTTTTTATTTACACTCGTATTTGTCCTCATTTTTTAATCATCAATTTTTTTTTGTCATTCCTAAGTTCGACTCGCATTTGGATGTGTTCATAATATTTTTATTTTGATACTTTTTTTGTTTTCGACACTGCATGATTTTTATTTTATTTTTTATTTGTTTTATTTTAGACGTTGAACCGCAGTACATACAGCATGCTTCAGGTGAGAGTTTTTAATTTTGTTTTAAATTTCAATTATAATTAAATATTTGAGTTTTTATATCAATTAATTTTAAGTTTTCAGTATTTTTGCATTAATCTTCACTATAAATAAAATAAATACTAGTTCCACTGTAAGGCTAAGGCTTATACGCTCACTGAGGTGAAAAAAATATAAAGCGGAAATTATGGTGTATTATTTTTGTCACAAGGGCATTTTGTAAAAATATATACCTATATAAAAGTCAGTTAGTTCGAGTAGTTTAGTAGTCAACCTTGGTGTTTTTAGTCAACTTAAACGTCTCGACATAGTGACGACATGGTCAAACGATTGACACAACCGGGACCGACAATTTAACGTGCCCTCCGACTTGGACTATATTTATGTTTAATATCTCCGTTGTTTATGAACCGATTTCGAAAATTCTATCGGTTTATGAAATCTTTACAAATAGGTTCCGTTTTTAACCGATTTGAAAACGGTTATACTTCCCGTAAAACAGTAAAAGTCAGTTTTTAGCTTTAAAAGTTATTAATATCCATAGCCATTGTATCAAATATGTATTTTTTTTATATAAAAGAAGTTTTTTAGTTTTTTTTTTAACTTCTTAATTCTTTTTTTCTATTACAGTATACCGCGGTGCCGCCTCGATGCAGTCTTCGACCATCATGTCCACAGTGCTAATGTACCTATTGGTCCGGTTTCTCTAAACAAACAGACTAACATAAATTATTTATTACTAGATATTTTACCGAGTATTTGTCATGCTTAAAAAATAACGAAAAATTTCAAAAGCAATTTTTTTTAATTAATTTTTTTTAGCTTTTTAAAATGAAAAGCTTGTTCATGTAGCTTGTTTACCCGATTGTGTAAAAGATGTTCTTTAAGTACAGTGCAGCAATTTTGAAAAATAGTGCAGCCAATTCTTTTTTTTTTAATGAAATATTTTTTAATGTACAGTTTTTAGTTTTAAGTAACGTTTATTTTTTATTGTAATAATTGGGATTTTCGGTAATAATAATAAATTGAGCAACCATTATTTTTAATATTACGTACAATTAATAATATTAAAAAAAAATACTTTTATCAAAAATAATTTTCGACAAAAATAATAAGTAATAATTATTACTGAAAATACCAATTATTATCAATTAAGTAATATAATTATTAAAAGTTACGCAAAGTTACTTAAATTCATAACAAATTGATTCCGCTGAGTAATTTAATAATTTGTGACGTTATTATGATTTTATTACTTTGTACAGCGAGTACGATCAAGCATTTATTACTAAAGTTAAGCTACGGTTATCTAAGAACTAGAGATGGGTTACCAAAATTATCAAAAAATATAGGTATTACTTATCTACGGAAAACCAACGATTATTAAAAAACTCGCTGTACTATTAAATTTTCGTTTTTTAATAACAAATAATCTACTTATTTTATTATATCGACCAGTTTCTGTAAATAAAAATAATACTAACTAACAATTATTATTTTCTGTAACCAATTTAAAGTTAGATTAAAAAGTACACTTATTTTAAAGTAGACGTTTTATTAAAATACGCTTTATTAACTACTATTAATAATTTCGAAACAACATTATTATTATTTATTTCGAAAACATGTCCGCGATCGTGTAATTGTTACTAATTCATGTGAAACGTCTGCTAATTTATTTTAGTTATATATTATTAAAATTTTAGTCTTTTTAGTTTATTTTAATAATTTAGTTATTAAAAATTAGGTAATTATTACCAAAGTGTAAGTAAGAATCACATTTAGTTTTTAGTATTAGTTTATAGAGGACAGCTTTTACAAACATATTTTTGGAAAGACGCTTTTAACTATCTTTTCTATTAAATTAATAATTATTAATGTGTATTTAATTATTATTAATAGTCAAATTTACTTAATTCGATGTAGCTTCACATAAAATATGCTTGAAATTAACGTCTATTCGACTACAAAACGTACCATTATTATTAAAATAGATTTTTTTGAATACTGTAATTCGATTTTTGGTGCTCGTTAACCTTTTGAGCGCCAATGTCGGCTATAGCCGACATACAACTCCGAGCCCTCCACGCCAATGTCGGCTATAGCCGACAAGAATTGTTATTATTATTTAACCTTATATTTGCTTAATAAAAGAGTATTTGTTTATCATATCTTATTTATTGAAGTCACAACGATATAACAATTTATTTTTAACTCAAACCTATCCATAAAAATAAATTGTATGGAAGATTTTTATACCAAAAAAGATGACAAAAAATACGTGCGAAATGCCATGCCTCCTGCGCCATTGTCGGCAAATGCCGACCGCTAGTGTTGTGCCAACTTTTTATATAATAAACAACCTGTATGCTAATGTTGAGAGTAAATATACAATTTTAGTATTATTTCATTGCACAAATAGCATATAATATTTCTGATACAATAAATAACATTATCGGTGCCCCCTGAGTGAAAAATTATTAAACTTTTTTACCACCCCTCCACACAATCGATACAATCTACTGTGCCGTGTGCCCATCCTTATTCTATTATCTTTTATGACTGTCCTCTACGCCACGGTCGGCATTAGACGACGCACTCTGACGTCATCTGCGTACGAGTTACACATCTAGTGCTGTCCGTTGTTCGTTTGTGATAAGTTTGTTATCGTGCTCTAAGTGAATTACATAATCCACTTAAGTGACTTGTCCTCTTAGTTTTCTTTTCTGAATTTTTTTGCGTCTCCATTATTCTACTCGTCTCTCTTCTGTTTCAGTCAACTTGATCGAATGATTTTGTTTTAGTGTGTATAGAGAAGGGGTAAATTAAGCATTTATTTTTCAATAATGGAATGGGTGTTACTCATCCTTATTTATCAGAGTTATTAATTATGTAAGTCGTTTATTACACATTTTACTTTTGTCATTAAACATAATGAATACCTATTTGCCCTCTACGAAATGAATACAATATGTGGGTACCTATCTACTTTGATGTACCCGCCTTTTGGCAAACAAATATTATGTTATGTCTTTCCCACGGTTTTAAAATATAATATTATAATACATTTAAAAATATCGTTTTTTTACGCCAGTACGTGTTGTACAGTTTTATGATTTACTATTGCACTCGTATATTCCATGAAAAGTTGGGAACAAAGAAGTAACAAAAACAAACGATTTATGATACAGTTTTGGGAATAACGGCTTTTACTAAAGAACTCCTCAGAATAGGACCATCGCGTTAAAACATATCATTGTAAATAAAATAAGTAATTTTATTCAATATAATAAATAATGCTTAAATAAAAGGTAGGTATTACTCGATAAATGTAAATTATAATCTAAACGCGCGCGTCCCATCTCTAATAAATAGCGTGCACATAATGAATTCACCGACTGACCACGCCAATGTCGGCTGGGGCCGACAACATCTATTGACTAGTGCTGGGGTAAAGTTACTATGATATTTTTATTTGATTACTTATCTTCAAGCGACTTTGATGTATTAGTATTTGCTAAAATTACGAGCTTTGGTAAAATTACTAAATTACTAGTGTGTGGTTAAAAAAAACTTCAATAACAATATGTTTGTATACATTTACGCACTTTATTTAATCATTATTTAACCGGAAAAACACGTTTTCGACATGCTATTCCCATCCTTATATTTTTTTAGGTATTTATCTCTGATTTTTGGGGCTGGCGTGGAGGGCATGATTTGTGTTTTATTACTTGGCGGTCAAAAGGTTTTTTGTCTTCTTCCAAATACCTAATTAGATTTTTGGGAGTTTTTTCAATTGCTTTCAATGTACAGTTAGATAAAAAAACTGATATTATTAATAATTACTATTATTTAATAATTAATAATTGTAATCTGTTGCACAAAAATCTATTTTTCACCTCTAGAAGCATCCTTAAGCATTTAAAGAGGAATACAAATAATATTATTATAGTAAATATTATTATAATTATTATTTTATTAGTACAGAAGGTTGTTTTAGCAAGTAAAAACACTTACTTTGATTCCCCTAAAGTTTGCAAAAGACTACAAATAATAATTATTAATAATATCAGTTTTCGGTTATATTAATAATGTATAATTATTAATAATAATAGAAAGTCAACAGTGCTGCCATAACGTCATAATAGATAATAATACCGTTAAAATAATAGTTTAATTACGATGTGCCTGTAATTTATAACAAATAAAATAATAGTTCCAACTAATGGTGCTTATAATCATTACAGTAAGGTTCAATTTGAAATCTTCCATTTTTTTCTAGCGAATGGTAACTACTAGTCTTATATCGTATTAAAACCTTTGTTTTGGACAGAGGTGATCAGTTTTATTTTGCTTTTTAGGTAAAACAATGAAAAAATATACTTCGAAAACTTTTATTGTATGAAAATGAGATTAATTTACCTATGACTGTGCTCTGCGGTTTCACCCGCATTTATTCCAACACTGCTTAAGTACCTTTTAAACCTTCCCTGGACTTTCATGATTATGATACTGATATTTCAAGACCAAATTAGCCAAATCGGTTCAGCCGTTCCCGAGTTTTAAGCAGACAAACGAACATCAATTCATTTTTACATATTTATATAGATAGATGGACTAGCTGCGCCCCGCGGTTTTACCCGCGTTGTGCACGTTCCCGTGGGGATTTAAGAACCGCTTGACCGATTTTGTGCAAACTTCACATAAACCATCTACTAAATAGTCCGAATAAAGCCTAAACATTTGGTTGGGAGAGGTGGGCCCGTTCTTGAGTTATAAAATTACAACGAAAAGTGGCATTGATTTTGGTTGTACTTTGAAAATTATATATTTATGAGCCACCGCTTTAGTTCGGGTGAAAGGGCCACCCTCTGTTAGGGGTTGAATTTCACAAAATCCTTTCTTAGTGCTCACTTAGATCATCAAAGGAACATCTGTACCAAATTTCAAATTTCTAGATACAGTAAATGATTTTTTCATTGTTTTACATAAAAAACTAAATTTTTAATAGTAATCGTAATAATTATCCTATTATTAATAGTATGAAAATGTTAATAAGTACAATATTATAATAATTTGCCTTAAACAAAGTACAATTTTACGAAAATACTTTTTAATATTAAATCCCTTTGCCCTAATGCGAAAGTTATGCAAATTTTCTAATTTTTTTTCAGTTTATAATTCTTCAGTTATTGTATGTAATTAATTTGTACATAATTATAATGTACTTAAGTTTTTGATTACACAAACCAATATAAAAAAATCTAAAACAGTTTCTCAATAGAGCTGAACCCTTTATGATAAATAAGGTCAAAATACAAAACATTTTCGAATTTCTAATCCTTTATATCTATAAATGTTGAGATAAAAATAAAACGCCCTATCCTGATTGGCTAAACTGTTATTAACTAAAATACTGCCTCCTGATTGGTTGAAAATTATTAAACAGAAATTGGTTTGTGTGACCATTGGCTGTTAATGTTCCATCGTATAAATTAATATTGTATCGTGCCTTCACTGTATCGTAAGAAGGTAGTGTCTAAATAAAAAAATAAATGTTTGTACATATTTATGTGATGGTTTTATTTCAAGTTTCTTATAACCCACTAGCAGCGCCCCGCGGTTTCACCCGCGTTGTACCCGTTCTCGCGGGAATTTCGGGATAAAATTTATCCCTTGTGTTATTCTGACGTATAACCTATATTACTGTAAAGTTTCATCTAAATCCGTGCAGAAGTTTTTGCGTGAAAGAGTAACAAACATACATACGAGTACATCAATTCCTCACAAACTTTCGCATTTTATTAGTAGGACAATATGCGAGGGTAGTTTCAATTCAACAAGAACTACAACTTGCCTACCCTTGCATCACAACGGTAACTCCAAAGTCTTAATTATTAATTAATGAATTAGTCATAAATGTCCTACTGCAGGGCAAAGGCCTCCCTACCCTCCTTCCACTCTTGTCCAATGAATTATCTTATTAAAAAATATTATCTTAATTATCTTTATCTACTCTCTTGCTTTAACTTATTATTATTTACTTACTTTTATCCCAAACTTCCCACGGGAACGGGAAAAACAGCGGGGTGGCAACGTTCCTCTTATTAACACCAACGCCACGGGCAATAGCTAGTTCTCAAACCAAACTAACCAAATCCGCAGGCAAGATCTAGTCACAAACCCATACAGATTTATTACAATACTGAAAATATATTTTCCCGAACGAAAGGTACTTGTATAAATCCCAAATAAAGCCGTACCTTTGCCTTTTATTTTCCAAAAGATTTAGTTAAAAAATATTATGATACACCCTTCGAAGATCACCGGTCTTGAAACCCATATATAAACAGGGTTAGGGTCCCGCAACCTAAATAAATAAAACGCGATAAACATCTACAGAACCCTTGGAAATTGATCGTCTGAACGGAGCGGTTTTCTATTTTTCACATGACATTTTTTTCGTTCGATTTTTGTCGTATTTTGTTGATTTGTTTTCCTTTGATGTATGTATTTGTGGGTATACTGGGACCGTGTTTGAGAATTCAATTATTTGTGCCTTAAATTCCTTGAATGTACATGATTTTATTTTGAAAGAAACATTAAAGTAAAGTATTAGATTGTAACGTCTCTGCTGGGCAAAGGTCTCTCATCTCACTGAAGATATCAGTACAGTGAGGTGGATGTCGCAATCACCACGCATGCCTAATATGGGTTGGTGATCACGCTTTCAAATGAAAAAAATGCTGCATTGAAATCGGTTTATCTGGTTGAGAGTTTCAATGCTATTAGACACACACACACTACCACAAACTTATAACCTCATCATAATCGGTCCATTCGTTTATATTCAATGCCATAGACAGGTTGAAATTTGAACTACCCTCTTTAAATAAAGATAAAAAACAGAAAACTACCCCAACAAAATAAACCCCATAATTTCAACGTTAAAACTGAAAATAAATGCAAAACTTAACACCGTAAAGTTGAAACTACTCAGTTATTTAAGAATAAATAGTGCACGAGACTCCAAGCAATTCCACACGAGAATATAATTTTTAATGTGTATATTTCATTAAGTTGAATTGGCTACGATCCAACGAAACTTGGCTAAGAAGTAAGATTGCTAAAACTATCTGCATCGCACTAGTACCTTTTTCGTTTTATTATTGTAGTTTTTAATAGTTTTAGGACGGTTTTATTGTTGGCAAATTTATAAGGCGTTGTTGGTACTATCTAGGTACTCAATTAGACTTAGTGTAGGGCCACATCTGCGGTTACCTGTGTCGCATAGCTTTGAGGGAGCCGACGCCGATCTGCCACCATTGCGGCGCCGAAGAAGACTCGGCGCAACATACGCTGGAGGTGTGTCCGGCTTGGTCGGACCAACGCATGGCCATGGCCGCCGCGGTCGGTTTTGACTTCTCGCTGCGGGCCGTAGTTCACTCTATGGTCCAAAGTGAGGAGTCCTGGACCGCGGTGGCCACCTTCTGCGAGAGCGTGCTCATGCAGAAGGAGGCGGCAGAGCGCGAGCGTGAGGCGGTCTCCGACTGCCCCATGCGCCGCCGCCGAGGAGGCCGGCGTAGAAGAGCGTACGCGGACGCCCTTCTACCTCTTAGTTGAGGCTGCGGTGGCCCCCGGGGTGCGGGTGTGCCGCTGCGAAAAGGCCTCGAGGTGGCGCGCGCGCGGTGTCTTCCGCGCGCCACTTGGCGAAAGACCGGGGGGTGTTAACCATTAACACCCCCCGAGGAGGGGGCCCCCACCCCAGGGGGCCCGGCGCTGTCGGGTTCGGTGGATGAATCTCCGTTTCCCACGTTCCCGACACTAAGCGCACTGAAGGCACAGCAGTGGTTTTAGTGGGTAGTCACTGCGGTAGGTGCGATGAGCCCCGGCAGCGGGGGGAGCTTGCCTACCGGGTTGAGCCCCACATACCCCTGCCGTCTGGCACCTCCCGGACGGCGGGGGATGCGTAAATGCATTTCCACTGCTAAACAAAAAAAAAAAAAAAAAAGGGCCACATGTGCGGAACGTACGGCGCCGAACCTTCCGCTAAATACGCTCGTAGTGTATTTCAAGTTATCTATGACACATCAGTACGCGGCGTAATTTCGACTGATGTGTCATAGAGCGGAAGGTTCGGCGCCGTACGTTCCGCAGATGTGGCCCTACACTAAGTGCAAGACCCGCACCGCCCTATTATAATAAACAAGGTGTAAATAAAACACTGTTATAATGTGTTTTGTCTCTTTTGCTCTTCGGAAAATTGCGTACGTCAGAAAGTGACAAACCATTTTTTAGCTAATATGGCCCACATTTTGCGGGTGCGGTCCGGATGCGGGTCGCGTGACGTTGTATTCGTATTTGTATGAAAGGTGTCACACGGCCCGCAACCGCACTAGTGTGTTGAGCTTTACTTTAATACCTATCTTCTTACTCAATTAAGTATATTTGATATAGCAGCGTCTCGCAGTTTTACCCGTGATTATGTCCATTCCCAAGAGAATTTCGGAATGAAAAATAGCCTATAACCTTCCCGTTAAATATGGTTATCTATTACAAAAAGAATTATGAAAATCGGATCAGTAGTTTCTGAGATTAGCGCGTTCAAACAAACAAACTTTAAACAAGCTTTAATATATTAGTATAGATTTTACGAGTTAATAAAACAGAATTCTAGATGCTACTGTTAGTAGTATTGTGAAAATGAATTTTAAAATTTCAATCAAGATTGCAATGTTGTTATTTTATTTATACTTTCAATTATTCTTAACCGATTTCAACAAGACGTAGGTTGTTTTTACGTTTACGTATTTCTTACTTATTTAGTAAAACGAGTATAATAAAAATCGATCACATGTTGCAGTGAACGTCATGTCATAACGTAATCGTAATTCTACACTTTCATTCATTTCTAATAGGTTATTGTCCAAACTTGGTGTTGGAGTTTTTAGACCGCGTAAAGGCCTCCGACATGACAATCGATCAAAACCGGGGATCAAACCGGGACCGACTGCGGGAACGGGTACAAGGCGAGAAAAATCAAAGGCGCCATTTGCTGTTCAATGAACAGTCTGTTCATAAGTGACTTTAGTGCTACTGGTTTCATAAACAACAAATTTTGAATTGAAACTACGGATACACTTTGCTTTTATTTTACACTAGCGGCGCCCCGCGGTTTTACCCGCGCTGTGCCCGTTCCCGTGGGAATTTCGGGATAAAATGTAGCCTATAGCCTTCCTCGATAAATAGACTATCTAACAGTGAAAGAATTATTCAAATCGGTTCAGTAGTTTCTGAGATTAGCGCGTTTAAACAAACAAACAAACAAACAAACAAAACAAACTCTTCAGCTTTATAATATTAGTATAGATTTTTATCTGACGTTTCGGTCCCTTTACAGGAACCGTGGTCACAGAAGACTTACTACATTCCGTCTACAACTAAAGCCATCAATACACTATCATTTCAAAACCATAACACATTTCAGCGAGTCTTAATCACAGCTATAAATAACATAATCACTAAATTACACTAAAATCGGTCGTAACGTTAAATCCACACTAACTTGAAATACTAACGACTATTTTAATGACAAGTACCTTAGTTGGGAACAATCGTAAGGCATCGCAAATTACGCTCGCAGATGTGCACAGCCCTTACAAGTTATGTGGTAATGGTTTGTGACACCTGGTGTGGCACAACCCTTATATTTGATAGGGATTTTATTGCTGCTTGTAAATCTATGGGCTAATTCGAGGGTAGGTATTAGTTTGAGGTCATGATGTTGTTATTGTATTATAGTTGGGAATACTTATTATTTGTATTAAATTCACTAAAAATCGGGTAGATTTAGAATAACTATTTAGATAGATAACTATTCTTAATAACCTTCTATTTGAAAGCTTATATTCACTTGTCCACTTCCGGTCCTGTTTAATTACGACATCCACTATATTATCGCATCCGTATTGGACAATGTCTGACGATTGAAACAACCGGGACCGACTGCTTAGGCTGCGGCTCCATTGAGGCGGAGACGAGCGGAGCTGAGAGGAGCAGAGCTGTGAAAAGAGGTATATGATTCCACTGAGGCGGAGACGAGCGGAGCTGAGATGTGGATTTCACGTAATATATGATTGGTCGATCCCCACACGTCTCCTCTCAGCTCCGCTCGTCTCCGCTTGACTGTTTCCATTGAAGCGGAGCGGAGACGAGATGTGGATTTCATGTAATACGATTGGTCGATCCCCACACGTCTCCTCTCAGCTCCGCTCATCTCCGCTTGACTGTTTCCATTGAAGCGGAGCGGAGACGAGATGTGGATTTCATGTAATACGATTGGTCGATCCCCACACGTCTCCTCTCAGCTCCGCTCGTCTCCGCTTGACTGTTTCCATTAAAGCGGAGCGGAGACGAGATGTGGATTTCATGTAATACGATTGGTCGATCCCCACACGTCTCCTCTCAGCCCGCTCGTCTCCGCCTCAATGGAGCCGCAGCCTTAACGTGCCCTCTGAAGCACGGTAGCGCTCAGATAGAAATGTCACTATCTGCCACCCATCTTAGAGGTGGAGCTGCACGTTGCTTAACATTTGTACTTAATTAACATTGCTTAGTCAAACTACGCGGCCGCGCTACATGAAAACTATTATACGGACTTATCAACTTAGTTTGAATTTAAAAGATATTCTTAATTTTGTAATAAGTTGAAATATAGTGTTTATAAATCTCATTTTATATGTAGTTGAATAGTTTTGTCTACAATCATCGAAATTGAATTGTATCGATCGCTATGCTTCAAAAGTTGCGTAGTATTTTCGTAGCAACGTACTACGTAGCATGTCCGTAGCAACGTACTACGTAGCATGTCTGTAGCACCGTACTACGTTTCTACGTTGTTTCAAACTAACGAACTAGGGGATGAAAGGTAAAAAAAGTATCACTGATATACTGATATGGTCAGTTCCGTATGAACCAGGCTGTAGGGGTGGGAATGGTTTTGAAATCTATACCTTTTTGAAATCTTAGTAAAGGAGTTTAGTAGATGTAGATTTAAGGTATCGAAAATATCTTGATTGGTTATTTAAGATGGCAGATTAATTGTTGGTGCCTGAAAATAACATTTAAAATTGACATTTATTTATCTAATTAGCAGAAGATCGATTGGGAAGACTTTTGCCCAGCCACAGAATATGTTAGGGAAAAATAAATGTCTTATTAAGCCTATTACTTAACTATACTGTTTTATATGAAACGAGTTAAAAGTTTTTTATGTAATAGAATACTTATTGATATTCAAAATCGAATGTTTTTAAAGTCGATAGTTTAAAATCGACCATTATACAAACGGTCGACACTTAAAAATCGACTAATCGATCGACTATCGACTATTGACTCACCTACCCCGTCACTAGCACCGTATCCATTGGACCGTCTATTGCAAACAGAAATCGTAATAAAACAAACACAGTGTGAGCACTAAATAAAAGGTGTGCTGCGCTTGGCACTAACAAAAGTAACTCAATACTGTACCCCGTGGTATACCTGCAACGTACCTGCAATGACGGGATAAATTAAAACCATTTATTGCATATAGATACAAATGTTTATTAATAATTTAAAGTTTTTCAAGTATATGTTTTTAAATTTTCATTGTTTTTAAAGTTTAAGGCATGACGCCTTGATTGTGAGAAATTCCCCAAATCTATACTAATATTATAAAGCTGCAGAGTTTGTTTGTTTGTTTATTTGATCGCACTAATCTCAGAAACTACCAATCCGATTCGAATAATTCATTTTGTAATGAATGCTACTTTTCATCCCGAAATTCCCAAAGGAACGGGCACAACGTGGATAAAACCCCGGGGCGCTGCTAGTATATATATCTACTAGCAGCGCCCCGCGATTTTATCCGCGTTGTACCCGTTTCCGTGGGCATATCAGGATGAAAAATAGCCTATAACCTTCCCGTTGAATGTGGCTATCTATTACAAAAGGAATTATTCAAATCGGACTGATAATTCCTGAGATTACCTCGAACATACAAACAAACAAATTTTACCTCTTTATAATATTAGTATAGATATAAACTAAAAATATATAATAGTGTTGGGAATATGATCTATCTTTTAATGTCCGTTTAGTCGATTTAATAGAAGTAACATTTTATAACGGTAACTAGCTATTCCCCGCGGTATTACCGGCTTAATACTCGTTTTCGAAAGAACTTTAGGATTGAAAATCCTATTTATTCGTTCGAACTATAAGCAAATTTAATTTATATTCGTACAGCAACTTTTTTTCGGGAAAGATTAACAATCATACATCCTGACAAACATAAGCGTTTACTATAGCGATAGGAAGTTGTGATCCCGGGGTTCCGGGATTCTAAATAGAATTCCCGGATATTCAGATTCCAATGAATATTGATCACTTTTGCTTTGTTTATTTAGGATCATGGTTATGTCTAGTTTTATCTTTTGTTTCAACTATGTTATGCTTTTTTAAAATGGTTACTTATGTCATTATATTCTGTTAAGGCTAGTGCAGACGAAAGACAAGAGTCCGTAAAGGACAAAAGTCCTCGCATTAAGTTTTCGAGTGGAACTTTTATGTGTCGTGAGTTATTAATATATTCTACAAGAAATCTCAGAAATTAGCAATCCAATTTAAATAATTCTTTTTGTGATCGATAGCTACATTTACGGGAAGGTTATAAGCTAATTCACATTCCAAAATTCTCACAGGAACGGACACAACGCGGGTAAAACCGGGCGCTAGTGCATAATATACCTACTTACTTCTTAAATCGATATTTCAACCTTGGTTTTTCACCTATAATTTGTTACCATCAGTCCTAACACCAAGGCCTACCGGAAACACCCTTGCGTGGAGCGCTGCCGTGTTATTTACGTCACGTATGGACGTACCAAGAATCAGGTCAACTTAAAATTGCATCACAATTTTCGTGTCCACGAAAGAGTCTAAAAAATCGGCCACAAAAATAACCTGTGTTTTTAATTACAGCGAAACCTGTAGAAAATCTTTATTAAAGTGTATAAAATACCAAATTTGTTTAAACTGCCTTCAAAAAGAGGAGATTCTCAATTTGTGCCATATCCAAACTCTATCCGTCTTTTTACTATTAATTGAAACGTACGTTCATGTCATTATTATTTAACTCCAATGTCTTCAGTTCACCCGCGACCACGAGAGGTGCAATCCCCTCGAAACGTCGGGAAATAAAAAGTAAGTTATTACTTGCTTTATTAACTTTCCAACGCGAAAAAACCCGTGTGAGTACGTTTAAATTATGTAATTATTATTTGTTCAAAGTTCATTATTAATATAAACGTACCGTTAAACTCTAACATTGACCATGTGAGGGTACTTCCAACACTTGGAACGCCTACCCTCCCATCACAGCGGTAACTCCAATGTCTTCAGTTCACCCGCGACCACGAGAGGTGCAATCCCCTCGAAACGTCGGGAAATAAAAAGTAAGTTATTACTTGCTTTATTAACTTTCAAACGCGAAAAAACCCGTGTGAGTACGTTTACTTAATAAACGATCCTTAACTATAATAAAACTGTTACGAAGTATTTTGTCTCTTTTGCTCTTTGGAAAATAGCGGGTGTCGGAAAGAGACAAACCATATGATAACTAAAACGCTTTTAATAAGCGTGTATAATTTTTTATCCTTATCTATCTATATTTATATAATAAAGAAATATATTTCTTATTGAATGCGCTAATCTCGGAAATTACTAACCCGATTTGGATAATTCTTTTTGTAATAGATATACTCTATTAGCTATAAGCTATTTTTCGTCCTGGAATACCCACGGGAACGGGCACAAGGTGACACATTACGCCTAATCCTCCTCACTGATATCTTCAGTGAGTTGAGAGGCTTTTGTCCAGCAGTGGGACATTACAGGCTATAAAGAGAATTAAAGTATTAATAAGAACTAGTAACTAAGAAAAGAAAAAATCAATTTCAAAAAAGTTACCTAACATCGAACCTTGATCAAGTTCGACAGAAAACCACTTTACCACTTAACTAAGAAGTTAACAACTGAAGTTTGCAAAATGCTTCAGGAACTATTAAATTACTATTGGACACTAGACTGAACGTTTCAGGACCGAATCGACAGTAATATAGTCTGAAGTGTCGATCAAATACAGATTACAGATCGTATTATGGATAGTCTACGAATAGAGCATAGTTGAATTGTCTGTGGTTGTGAAGGTCTTTCTATCACAGCTCGATGCGCCCCGCGGTTTTACCCGCGTTGTGCCCGTTCCCATGGGAATTTCGGGATAAAAAATAGCCTATAATCTTGCCGTTGAATGTGACTATCTTTTGCAAAAAGAATTATTCAAATCGGATGGCAGTTTCTGAGATTATACCGAACATACAAATAAACAAAATTATTTTTAGTTGTTTAAAATATTAGTATAGATATTTCCCACGCGACGGGCGCACGCTTAACGCAGTGTTGACCCTTAGCCTGTACTTAATGTCCCACTGCTGGGCTATGGCCTCTCATCTCACTGAAGATATCAGTACAGTGAGGAGGATAAGCCATAATCACCACGCTTGCCAAATGGGGGTTGGTGATCTCAACCCCGAGTCATGTTTGTAAAGTAGAAAACATGTTTTCGCTAGACCCGGTAATTGAACCCGGGACCTCAGTCTTGGCAGGCAAGACCATACCACTAGACCACCGAGGCGTCTACATCGTCATAAACGCTTACCCGACTCAAAAACAAAAGTGTGAACTCACCATTTGTAGTGAGTTTTGTAAGTCCCGGTACGGACCCTGAGTCCCGGACATTCCCGGCCGTAATGATAATTGTTGTCTGAGGACTTTGTGACAGTTTTCTTGGTGTACTTATTCTGTAGGTTTTGTTTTTATTGTGTCAAATTAATATTAACTTTTTTGTGTGAAAAAAAAGGGTTTAAGGGTTCTTCTTCTTTCTCCTTCTTCTTCTTCTTCTTCAGGTTAATGGTTATGAGAACTACCAAGTTTTTGATAGCGGTTAGTAATTGAACATTCCATAAGCTTACTCTTTCATCTATACTAACATTGTAAAGAGGTAAAATTTGTAATTTTGTTTGTTTGTATGTTCGAGTTAATCTCGGGAAATACCAGTCCGATTTGAATAATTCTTTTTGTAATAGATAGCCACATTCAACGGGAAGGGTATAAGCTATTTTACTTTTCAAAATGCCCATGGGAACGGGCACAATGCGGGTAAAACCGCGGGGCGCTGCTAGTATAATATAAGTACAAAGTCCTCTGTGACCAAGTATACAACACACCATTGCCTCTTAACAGCCAGTATCCAGAATACACCCATTCCCATAAAAAGCCAAGTTTTCGTCGACATCCCATTGCATCCCTCAGTTATCCCGAATGTACCTAATAAAATAATTACGTAACTTCCCTACATTTCCTTAACAACTTTCATTCCCATATTTTTTGTCGACATTAGTGGGTATTTAGGTCAAACGCAGAAGTTTTTCTTACGCTTTTAGCACACTTTGTATTGTTTTGCTGTTATGTTGGTAAGTAGTTTGGTGATATAAAAGGATGGTGTTTGGGAGTTTTTATGTGGGAACTTTATTAAAATTCATTTGTTTTATTATTTACACGTGACAATAGGTTTTAGGATCATTTTGGAATCACTTATGATTGCTTTCAATCGACTCCTAAATGATGATGATTTTGTTTTGTTGTGGGTATGAACGTGCTAATCTCAAAAATTACTAATCCGATTTGCATAATTATTTTCGTAATGGATAGCCAAATTCAACGGTAAGGTAATAAGTTGTTTTCCAATCGAAATTCCCACGGGAACGGGTACAACGCGGGTAAAACTGCAGAGCGCTGCCATGATATTATAAGGTACTATAACGTACAAGCACTTACAAAAACATAAAACGACAATAAAAAAATGGACATTTTAGGTGAATTATCAACATAAGTAAATACATCGCAACTGAGAACCTCTTTAATGACAGTCGGCTAAAACACAAGCAAAAACAATAAAGAAGTATTCTGTCCGTGCAATCGTTTGAAACCACACTGCATCACAAATAAAACTACTTTCCTCGGAAATAAACAAAGGAAAATCGTGCTATTCCTCCGATTTCCACGCTTGCCACGTCTGTCAAACACTTGAACATTAAGCACCAAACGAATGAGGCATACCCCGCAAGAAATAATTCAAATCCGAACGGAAATTCATTTTGTGAACGTATCTAATCAAAGGTTTGAATTGTAATTTTAAATGGGGTAAAACCACACCCTGTTTCAAACATTCCTCACGGTGTTACTTCTACTATGGGTCTCGTTAAGAAACGATTTACTAAAACGAATCTTTACTAGATTGCAACGGTAATTGGGCACGTTAAACCGTCGGTCCGGGTTACTTTCAAAGGATAGTAGTCGTTACATGAGCCATGTCAGAGGCCCTTGGCGGCTCAATAGCTCTGACACCAGGATTGGTCAGATTGAGCATCCACTCGATGAAGAAGAAGAAGAACGGTGAGCTATGTAAGTATTAGCCTGTACTAACCCAATGCTAGGCAAAGGCCTCTCATCTCACTGAAGATATCAGTACAGTGAGGAGGATAAGGCGTTACTACGCTTGACTAATGCGGGTTGGTGATCACAAACCCGAGTCATGTTTGAAAAGGAAGTTACATTTTTTTACTCGACTCGGAATTTGAACCCGAATTCTCAGTCTTGGCAGGCGAGTGCATACCACTAGACCACCGAGGTGAGCTATGATTTCAGTATTTTTATTTAGTATTTTTTAGTATTTTTTTAGTAATGACATCTGTTATAACAGTAGGTAAGTTAGTAATTGTAGGTATTGTGTATACTTTTAAGCACTTAATTAAAAAAGTCTTTAAACATATTGTCTGTAAAAAGTAAAAAAGTATTATTTACAAAAGTAAAAAAGTAAATGCTAGGCCATTTCTGTTGACAAAGTTTTTAGACCACCTCAGCCGATTTAATCAAACGGGAGCAACAATTTAACGTGCGCTTTGAAGCACCTGATTAAAATGCCACCATCGGGCACCCAATCAAGTTATGACCGAACCGAAATTAATACAAAAATAAGTATTATTTTATTTACGGACTTAGGTCATTTAGTAGGGGTCGTTAATATACTTCCGGTTAAGTACTTCCGGTCGTTTAGTGTTTAGTAATATGTTTACCTTCTTAAATTATGTACTTATAATTGTTTGGTTTAAAATCTTGTTTTTAATTATTTTAGTTTGATTATTGCTTTTTAATTTTGATTCAATAGAATTAAAGTGAGATGTGATGGTATAAAAGGTTTATTTCTACCTTAAACATTATCTGCCTTTTAAAGCTATTATCCTTGGTATAGTTATACTCGTGTTATACTCCGTATAAAATTGTCAAAAGAATAATTTAATGTCAATATTGTAAAATATTGTTTGAAAAATAATATCTAAATTATACTAACAGAAATCAAGTTCGTATGTTTGTGGTAGGACATTGTGTAGAAGTTTTTTGACCGCCTAAAGACCTCCAAAGTCTAACGATTGAATACAACCGGGACCTTAATTATTTTTCATACAAATCGCTTTTTAAAGAATTTTGTAAGGCTGTCATTTAGGACACAAAAAATATATGTTCTATTTTATTGAAAGTACTAAACCAATAAATTTAAAAGGTTATTTCGAGACCTATAATTAAATAAAAACGTACAAAATAAAATCAAAAGACGAGCCTTAATTACAAAATCGAAAACAAACACGTCTCCATAAAATTGTAGGAACAAAATTAGCGATATAAAACGTTAATTTGGCATCGAGTTTTATTATCGAATGAAACAAATAGTAGGGGTCGAACGGTAATATCCGAAGGGCCCGGGTCGAGTAGGGCCGGCCTTAAATTTACGATTCCCTAGATTTACTACTCTCGTAAAATATTCACGGAGTAGTTTCGCTTTTCAGGCATTACAGCTGTATTGATATTTTACGTGCGTTCTCCAATGGTAGTTTTTAATTAATATAAAATAAGTACTAGCAGTGCCCTGCGGTTTTACCCGCCTTGTGCCTGTTCCCGTGGGAATTTCGGGATGAAAAATAACAATTCCGGAAACCGTAACCGACTTTTAATTTTTTTTAATACGTTCTAAATACGAAAATTCAATGCAACCCATGTACTATTTTTTATTTGTTGCTTAAATGCGTCTATTTCAGAAACTTCCAATCCGATTTGAATAATTCTTTTTGTAATAGATAGACACATTCAAGAGAGAAGGTTATAGGCTATTTTTCATGTTAAAATTCCCACGGGAACAGGCACAACGCAGGTAAAACCGCGGAGCGTTGCTAGTGAATGAACAAATTCAAAACAACAATAATTAACAGCTATTTTAACCAAAACAGGGAAGCTACAAATTATGTTTTTTATTACACTATAATAGTCCTGCGTTGACAAGACTTTAGACTTAATATCCAACTTTTAACTTATTAAGCCCAATATAAAGCTTTTTTACGGTTTGCAAAGCTCTCCGGACGTACAAGTATCTCGTATTAAAAAATTAACTCGGTTTATTATGCGATGCGGTAAGGGTAAAGTGTGTGCGCTAGTGATGGGGTATAGCGTCGATAAGTAAGAAGAATAAGTTGTCGATAAATACGGGTTGCACTCCGGGAGTGCCGGCAGAAGTGAAAAATTGAATATTAACCTCAAAACGTCTTACGAATTTTCGATCAGGCCGCGTATCCTGACGCGAGTTTAATATTTTTTTGCCATCACTAAAACGTGCCCAACGATGTTAAATAAGTTTTCACTTCAAAAAAATCGACCCCACCGTTTCGTTATGCCGGTTCCCTTGGGAATTTCGGGATGACAAAATGAATAATTCTTACTCTAATGGATAGCCTCATTCAAGGGATAGATTATATGCTATTTTTAATCCCAAAATTCCCACGGGAACGGGCATATCTCGTTTACAACCGCGGGGCGCTGCTAGTTACGTATCAGTAGCTGCGCCCTATGGTGTTACTCACGTTGTACCGTTCCGAAAGGAATTTCGGGATATAATGTATCCTATGTGTTATTCTGATGTATCAGCTATATTACTGTAAAGTTTCATCCAAATCCGTTCAGTAGTTTTTTTCGTGAAGACTAACAAACATACATAATATCCATCCTCACAAACTTTCGCATTTACAATATTAAAGTACGATTTTAAAGTTTATCGATATTGATAAAAATAACCCAATCATTACGCACTTCCCTACCGCCCGGATAGTTGGTAGTGTATAATTCCATTATTCCCGTAGGATTGAGAGGAATGCTCACACAGCTCTTAACATTATATTATAATTAATGCAAACTGAATATATTATGTGCTTTTTATCGTATTTTAAATTTAATTAATGAGAATTCGGCCAGTTATAGTATTGTACTGAATTTTGTTAAGGGGTTGATAGGCGGGCAATTTTATGTTGAGCGTTATAATTACGTGCTTTTATGGATCAATTGGGAGTAATTAGTTGAGCGATTTTAATGGAATGGAGTGGATTGCCGGTATTTTTGTTTTTATACTAAAATTCCGGTATAGTTTGAAGACTTTTAGTAGTGATAATGTTATTTATTTTTAGTGTCTTTTATATTGTTTGTTTCTTTACTTCTCTTCCGTCACTTGCCGCACCAGATCAGAATCGTCCATTAAATGGATACTTAACTAATTGGCGTAATTTTAAATACATTGCATGTCGAAATCACTCATTAAAACACTAAAGCATTTGACGTCTTAGTATGGGAGTTAGTATTCTACGTTTCTACATAAAAAGATGCTTAGAAATGTGCGATTTAAGTTGCCAGTTTAAGTGGACCTTACGGTGTTAGGAATTAAGCTTGAATTAACTAATAGGCCCCGTTGGCTGAGTCGAAGATGAGTTTAGCTTTCAAGCTTCCGGTTCGATATATAGTCAGGCTGATCTCTCCATCCACCCTATCCTAATCCTATCCTTCTAACCTTATAAACTATCCGCGCCCCGCGGTTTTACCCGTGTTGTACCCGGTCCCGTGGGAATTTCGGGAATTTTTATACTTATAAACCTTCATCTTGAATCACTCGTGATCAAAATCCGTTGCGTAGTTTTAAAGATTTAAGCATACATAGGGACAGACAAACAGCGGAAAGCGACTTTGTTTTATACTATGTAGTGATGCGAAAGTTTGTGAGGGTGCTCGTATGTTTGTTACTCTTTCAGGCAAAAACTACTGATCGGGTTAGATGAAACTTTACGATCATGTAGCTTATACATCAGAATAACACATGGGATTCATTTTATCCCGAAACTCCTGCGGGAACGGGTCAACGTGGGTAAGATTGCGAGGCTCTGCTTGTTTATTTATAATATACTAGCTGTGCCCTGCGGTTTCACCCGCAGCGCCCCCGTTCCCGTGGGAATTTTGAGATTTTTATTCCCTATAAACCTCACGGAGCCCGAGACCTTTCCAACGAATGCAAAACCGTGGAAATCGGTCCAGCCATTCACGCGTGATGCGACGACAACAAAAAACGGGTTTCATTTTTATATATATAGAAAAGTGAAAGTTTGTGAGGATGTATGGATGTTTCTCTTACGCAAAAACTTCAAGACGGATTTACATGAAAATTGATACAGCGATAGATTAGAGTTGGAACACTATAAAGGTCCCTTTTTATCCCGAAATTCCTACAGGAACAAGTACAACGTGGGTAAAACCACAGGAACAACTATTTTCCATAAATACTCATTCCGTACACTTTTTCCGACTTTCAAGAACGTGCTATAAATAACTACGAAATACTCCTAATCAAATCCATCGGGTCTTATAAACCATTAAACCAACAGAACCGAACAATTGACCCTTAAGTTGCCAAGTGGAAAAAACTCCCTAACTTCTCTGCATTAACTAAGTTGGCAACTCAACATACAAAATTAACTCGCCTCCAGGCTTGGGCATATAAAATGCATGGCTGATCAGTGATCATAATATGGCAACCGCTATATGATTTGGTTATAGATTACAGGGTATTTCTTGTACTGGTTACGTGAAAAGCGTAAAGGGTTAACTTGGGGTTAGTTTGAAGTGATGTTAGTCAATTGCGATTGTTAAGCAACGTGCTGCTCGGCTACTTAGATGAGTGGCCGATAGTTACTTTCTACGGATAGTAGTTGTTACATGAGCCATGTCAGAGGCCTTTGGCGGCTCAATAACTCTGACGCCAGGATTGGTCAGGGTGACCATCCACTCGATGAAGAAGAAGAAGTGGCATTGGTATTGTCGAAATATATAGTTGGCGAGGTACATATACATCAGAATCGCACATGGGATAATTTTATCCCGAAATTCCCGCGGGAACGGGTACAACGCGGGTTACACCGAGGCTCGGTTGGTTAGTCGTTTATATTTTTAACATTTTAAGGCTGGTATAACGGAATGTACTATAATATGCATACCGATTATGTTGCTATCTGTACTTTTCTTGTACAACGGGGTACAGAAGTGAATCGATAGGGATTTCAATGCTGTAATATTGAGAGTGTTTGCTTTAACTAACAGGCGAGGCTCAATTCCATATTATTAGTTGTTATATTGTACTTTGATTTGATAATTTAATCAGTTTTGTATTAGTTACTGAGGAGTAAAGGTATTCTGTTATTGTAGTAGCTAAAATGTAGATATTCAATTTGAATAGTATAATTATGTAGTGCTAAGGTGCCACGGTGCAGTGGGGGTGAAGCTGACTGGAGGTTTTTCGTAAAAAAGAAAAATGATCTTATTGTCTAGATTATGCAACATAACATGATTATTTTATTTTATTTATTTGTTATTTTCTTATACAAAATATTGTTATTTGTATAATTTATTACTCAATGGTGCTATCGTCTCTGAGTACAAGACTCAGAGATGTCAATTCTTCCTTAATAGAGATTGAATCACTGTTTATTACATATACTAATGTATGTACATTTATGAATACTACGGGCATGAGTGGCAGAGAAAAATCTTCATCCTTGTTAAATTAGTATTCTTCTTCATCTTCTTCCTCATCGAGTGGATGGTCAGCCTGACCAATTCTGGTGTCAGAGTTATTGAGCCGCCAAAGGCCTCTGACATGGCTCATGTAACGACATGTCTACTATCCGTGGAAAGTAACCGGGAAAAATTAGTTAATTAGTATGAATTATTATTACTCAAATTAACTCAATGACATTGTGAAAATCTTTTTGTAACGCATTGTGATTTCAATAGAGACGCACCCTAAGCCTGCAGGGCTAAAGTGTACCTATAAAAAGGAAGGTTTGAAATATATTTCAGTGTCGCCAACGTTAAGGGATGCAAATCAAGTGAAAACCGAATGTTACCCGTTACCTTTTTCACTTTTTGTTCAACCACTGTGACCGTTTGTAACTTTTTGGTTTTATAGACCTTTGTGCGGTCAGAAAAGATTTTTAAACAGCTTCAAAAAAGGAGGATGTCCTGATTTATCTTTTAGTTTTCACCCCCGACGCAAAAGGGGGTTGTTATAAGTTGGATGTTGATGTGTGTGTGTGTGTGTGACTTATTACCTATATAACTGTCAAGTTTCATCTAAATCCGTTTAGTAGTTTTTTCGAAAGAGTAACAAACATACATACATCCCTCCTCACGCATTTATTATATTACTAGCGGTTTTACCCACGTTCCCGTGGGAATTTCGGAATTTTTTATACTTATAAACCATTCTCTTGAATCACTCAAAAAACTGCATCAAAATCCGTTGCGTAGTTTTAAAGATCTAAGCATACATAGGAACAGACAGACAGCGTAAAGCGAATTTGTTTTATACTATGTAGTGATGTTAAACTACTATTTATTATCAACTCTATAGATTCATAACTCTATCAACACTAGAAGAAAGAAATCACTGAAATAGCAAATAAAGAATTATGACAGTTTTGTAACATTTGCATGTGACAGTTATGGGGTGTCCCGTGTCAAACAAGGGTTCCGTAGCCAAGAGGTTAACGCAGGGCATAAACTAATGTTGGCAGATTCGTAGCAATTTTATAGCTCCGGGGACATTCACACTATGCCCATTGAAAGGTGATATATACCTATCGTTTAAGATCGAAGGGTTGTTTTGAACGGTTGGTTATTGTTAAGTTACGTACGTTAAACAGAACCCGGAACCTCCGGATCGTGAGCCGAGCGCTCAAACCACTAGACCACGGAGGCTGTTATAGAGGGATTGACTAATCACATCGTATTACGAAAAGATTTTGACAATGTATTGACAATTTTAATGTTCTGTGATTGGTCGATAGATCACCGTTCAGCTCCGGTTCGCTTGAATGGAGATGCAGCCTTAGATTCGTTTTATCACCGCTTTGTTTTCGGCAGAACCAAGCCGTTAAACATAAGTTTTATGATCGTAAACTTTGCACATTTAAATGTCCTCTCCGCAGGTTTTTTCAGAGGGTTCATTCATGTAAATTATTACGCATGTGGACCTCTATTTTACGGCCTTCTTTCAGCATTTCCAGTGGTTTTTAGACAATAAAATTGTGTTTAGAGGACGAATGGGAGTTTGGGTGTTTGATGAGATTTTTTTGCTGGTTAATACCGGTTTTTGGTTTTGTGACTTTTGGCTTTAACGATATATTATTTACTTATCGTGTCTTGTGGTTTCACTTACATTATGCTATATACTTTATATTTAAGGTTGAATTGAGAACCTTTTTTGAAGTCGATCAAAAAGGTAGAAGTTTCAAGATAAAACAAACAAACAAAATCAAGCTTCTAATTATGTTATAATAAATTTTAGGTTATTTGCAGTTTATTTTATTTAGAAATTTCATAATTTATTGAATTAAATTAAATTATTGTATGTGCAAAAGTTATAAATGCGAAAGTTTGTGAGGATGGATGTATGGATGTATGTTTATTAATCTTTCACGAAAAAGCACTGGACGGATTTGGATGAAACTTTACAGTAATATAGGTTATACATCAGAACAACACATGGGATACATTTTATCACGCGGGAAAAACCACGGGGCGCGGCTAGTAGAATTTAAAACAGCACAGTTTAGGAAGAATGTTAACAACTGGATGTCAAATTGAAGTCTCAAGTAGTCAGGTAGTCCTTTACAAAACTAGCGTGTTTGAAACATTAACCCTCGCACCTAATGATATAAGTATCCTCATTTCGTAACGCACAGAGTATGAAGTACAGGATCGAAAGGTCTGCTGAGTGTCAAGTGACATTTTGTGAAGGATTATTGCATGTTGCAGTTAATGTTGTTAGGTGGGAGGAACGGAAAGTAACTGGGTTCTCAAATGTTGGGTCATTTTGGGTCGAAAACGAGCACAGTGTTTTTAACCGACTTCAAAAACCGAAGGAAGAGGTTCTCAATTCGGTGGGTATATTATTATTATTTTTTTTGAAAAAAGTTTTTTGTTTTTGATTTTGGCCACTAATGTACTTGGACTTATTTAACTACTATTTCTAAGTAGTGGTGCGCCGCGGCTTCATCCTCAGTGTATCCAGTTCTGTTGGAATTTTGGTAGATTTTTTTACTTATTATTCTATTCCTGACAAAGATAATTCAAATATGTATAAAACAATAATTATGAAATTTGGTCCAGCCATTCTTGAGTTATAAATGGCGTTAAAAACGATTCAAAAATGTCTAGCAAGGGTCAAATGTTCTGTCATAAATTCATTTGACCCTTTCCAGACCTACGAAAAGCCACTAGTTAATATTCTAACCTATTTTCCCGTCCGTGTCTAGAAATATTAAATCAAAGGGGACAAAATCAAACTACCTCTAGAAACATCTCAAAGTAACCGATTTAATACTTAAACTACACCCTACGACCCTTCGTCTTTTTAATTCAACAGCTTAGTACAAGGGTAGTCTATTTTTAGGTACAAAGTATAACCTAAGGATTGAACCTTAGGGTGAAAAATAAGGGTGAGACGGCCTAACTGTTGTTTTAAATTAGTCTTGTTATATAGTTTGTCTGTTGGGGTGCTTTTGTTAAGGGAAGGTTACCCGACTTTAAAAGAGGGGTTGTGTTTATCAAGTTTGAGTGCCAGAGACAAGTGTAGTGGCCAACCCTGGTCTCGGAGTTTTTAGACCGCCTAAAGGCCTCCGACATAGTCTAATGATTGAAACAACCGGGACCGACTGCTTAATGTGCCCTCCAAGCACGGTAGCGCTCAGATAGAAATGTCAATTTTAGCTGCAAGTTGCTTAACAATCGCAATGATCGAACATCGCTTCGTCAAACTACGCCATGAGCGCTAAATTGCTAAATAGTGTTTATTTAATACTAGCAGCGCCCCGCGGTTTTACCCGCGTTGTGCCCGTTCCCGTGGGAATTTCGGGATTTTTTTTACATAAAAACCTTCCTCTTGAATCACTCTACCTATTATAAAAACCGCATCAAAATCCGTTGCGTAATTTTAAAGATTTAAGCATACAGACAAACAGACACGAAACAGAGACGACTTTATTTTATACTATGTAGTGAAGTAGATACTAACAATCATTTATTACCTGTTTCTAAACACCTCCAGTTTCAGTAACAGCCTCCGTGGTCTTGTGGTTTGAGCGCCGGCTCACGACTCGGAGCGTCCGGGTTCGATTCCCTGTGGGGATATCTCAGAAAATTCTCTTTGTGAGACTTTCCTCAGTTTGTTTAGGGCATTGCAGGCTGAATCACCTGATTGCTCGAAAAGTAAGATGATTCCGTGCTTCGGAGGGCACGTTAAGCCGTCGGTCCCGGTTACTTTCTACGGATAGTAGTCGTTACATGAGCCATGTCAGAGGCCTTTGGCGGCTCAATAACTCTGACACCAGGATTGGACAGGTTGGCCATCCACTCGATGAAGAAGACCTGTTTCTTAACGATAACACAAAGCGATTTTAATTACTATAATAAGCCGCTTAAAACTATAGTCGAGTCCATAGTTAGTAACTTGTCAAACGTGACATAAAATGGACTCGTCCTCAGCAAAAACTAGCCTCTGAAATACGTAGAGTACACTATAAATGTAGTGTAAGGGAAATGGTGTAGATGGATGCTATAATTTAATAATGAATATCCACTTTTTATCTATTCTAATATGTATAATAAAGATGAAGAGTTTGTTTTTGTTTGTTTGAATGCAATAATCTCAGGAATTAGCAATTCGATTTGAATAATTATTTTTGTAACTTATAGCCACATTTAACGGAAAGGTTATGGATTATTTTTATTCCGAAATTAAATATATAAATAATATACCCGGACAAATTCACACACGGTGAATTAGACCCAAAGTAAGCTCTAAGCATGTGTTATGGAATCTAACTTACTGATACTATTACATATACATACACACATAAGAATGTATTATTGACACTCAGACGTCGTATTATATCGTTAGACTTTCGAGGTTTTTAGGTGGTCTAAAAAACTTTTACACTAAGGTTGACAAACATACGAACTTGTCTGTCACTCTCTGCCACTGTGCCAACGGGCTAAAAACAATCAAAGAACATTAATTCGTCTGCCCTTTTCCAAATACACTACCACAACTACACAACACCATCAAAATAGGTGGTGATCTGACTAGATTAACACGACTACTGTGCGAGTAAGATGCCAATACATTTCACTTCACGCTAGAAAGAGACGGAAAACATCAAGGGACATCTTAAGCTAATTTTGGATGCTGTTATATTATTCCCTTTAGTTGTATTCAAGTTGTATTGCATCTTTGGGATTGTTCAAACGAAACGTGGGAACTATTTTACCACGACAAATGGTTTTGTGACCTTAATTCCTAGGGTCATATAAAAGTAGAGTTGTAAACGCTTAGGTCTCATAAACACAAACACTAAATCTAGGTATAATAGAATTTATTAGTATTACTCTACTAGTACTGATATCTTCAGTGAGATGAGAGGCCTTTGCCCAGCAGTGGGACATTACTGGCTAATACTTTACTTACTTTTACTCGTAGTTTAACTAAGTGATGTTAGCTTATTGCAATTGTTAAGCAGAGTACAGCTCGACCCCTATTGATGGGTGGCCGATAGTGGCATTTCTATTTGAGTGCTACCGTGCTACGGAAGGCACGTAAAATTGTCGGTCCCGGTTGTTGCAATCATTAGACCATGTCGGAGGCCTTTAGGCGGTCTAAAAACTCCGACACCAGGGTTGGCCTATTCTTTACTTACTCATAAAGAAACAGATGAATGCGTTGAGTCCATAGTTTAACAAAATGTTTCGTGATTTGCTGGCCACTTTTTGAAAGAAATTTAAAGGTGACAGCTTCTATAGGCCTTTAATATGATACCCACATTCAAAAGGAAGCTTATTGGCTACTTTTTATCCCAAAATTCCCGCAGGAACGGGTATAATCGATACAAAACCGCGGAGCGTTGCTAGTATACACAATATTTTTAAACCTGAATTTTGTATTTATAGTAACAGAATAACTTAATTATTACCTATTTTAAAAGCAAACTAGGTTCTTAGACGTAATTTACCGAAAACAATGGAAAAATCTAATTTATTGTATTAATTAAATTACTTGTAGTATTCAAGTGAAAGATAAAAGAAGCAATTTCTTCTTTTACCCAACTGTGATTTTTTTAAAGTACTTAATTAGACTATAGTGCTTCTTTATCTAATTATTAGTACTAAGACCTTTTATTCAGATAATTTGCTTCTGAAAAATACTTTAGACAAAAAGAGAATTGTTTTAATAATGTAGGCGAAAAGTGTGCACTTAATTTGAGCTAAGTTATTAGTGAAAGAGCTAATTTTTAGGGCTCCGTACCCAGAGGGTAAAAACGGGACCCTATTACTGGAGACTTCGCTGTCCGTCCGTCCGTCTGTCACCAGGCTGTATCTCAAGAACAGTGATAGCTAGACAGTTGAAAGTTTCACAGATGATGTATTTCTATTGCCGCTACAACAACAAATACTAAAAATAAAATAAAACAAATATTCAAGGGGCTCCCATACAACAAACGTCATTTTATGTAGTTTTTTTTAAAGTACTGATCCTTCCGTGCGCTAGTCCGACTCGCACTTTGGCGGTTTTTTCAATTCTCTTTATTCAAAACTAGCAGCGCCCCGCGGTTTTACCCGCGTTGTGCCCGTTCCCGTGGGAATTTCGGGATAAAATGTAGCCTATAGCCTTCCTCGATAAATAGACTATCTAACAGTGAAAGAATTATTCAAATCGGTTCAGTAGTTTCTGAGATTAGCGCGTTTAAACAAACAAACAAACAAACAAAACAAACTCTTCAGCTTTATAATATTAGTATAGATTTTCCGTCGATATCGCTGTCAAAACCGTGGCTCATTCTGTCAATTCCTACCATTATACAGTTTATTAAGAAACCATTTCACTAAGTGAGATGTTAAATGGCCAGTTTGAACGAGAATAGACCTTTCAAGTATTCGGAAGCTGTATACAGGAATAGAATCTGATGCTGATATAATACGATTTTATTAGTAGCGTAGCCTCGCGATTTTACCCTCGTTTTCCCCGTTCCATTGAGCATTTTCGGGGAAAAATAGTGTTTGTGTTATTTTAAATTTAAAACTATCATTCATTTAAGTACATTAGATAAGTTTGAACCTAGATTTGTACCTAAATAATAGCTGTCAATTTTGACGTCTTTCATTGAAACTAGTTTAACAAATGCCTCTTTCGTAAGTTACACTTTGTAATCCAGTTTGTTCAGTTAATTTCCTTAATTAAAGTAAAATTAACCTCAAGTTAGAAAAACTGGGAGACATTTTTAATTAAACAAAAAGCGGCCAAGTGCGAGTCGGACTCGCCCATGAAGGGTTCCGTAGCAGCGAGTAACATAATAAAGAAGTTCTTGAAATAAATGTTTTTTTATTTACATTATGAATAATCAGTATTTTTTTGCGGTTTACGATTTATGTCGTAAAAAAAAAACTACTAACTAGACCTCGTTCAAACCAATTTTCGGTGTTAGATTACATTGTTATGTACATCATATATTTTTTTTAGTTTTATCATTCTCTTATTTTAGAAGTTACAGGGGGGGGGACACACATTTTACCACTTTGGAAGAGTCTCTCGCGCAAACTATTCAGTTTAGAAAAAAATGATATTAGAAACCTCAATACCATTTTTGAAGACCTATCCATAGATACCCCACACGTATGGGTTTGATGAAAAAAAAAATATTTTTTTCATTTCTAAGTATGGGAGACCCCCCTAAAATTTTATTTTTTTTCTATTTTAGTGTGAAAATATTAATGCGGTTCACAGAATACATCTACACACTAAGTTTCAACAACATAGCTCTTATAGTTTCGGAGAAAAAAGGCTGTGACATACGGACAGACAGACAGACAGACGGACGGACAGACAGACAGACAGACATGACGAATCTATAAGGGTTCCGTTTTTGCCATTTGGCTACGGAACCCTAAAAACGCAACTTAAATATAAAACAAAATGTCACCCGTCCCGTAATCAAAACCACAAACTGAACTGACCTAAATAAAATTACTTTTTCTTTTTCATTCACCCTTAATTTTATTCAATTTAACTTCACAATGGACGGATGTCATATCTGACATATTAATCTATGTTGGGAGGGCGCGAAAACATTGTCAGTTTGACAGTTCACGTTTGGCTTTCGCGGGAAGAGGTTGCTACAGCGCGCGCCATTTTGGATTCGAAACATCGCGCCTTCATGATCCAAACCTCTATGGTAGAAAAACAAAAAGGATTAAATGTTTGTTGACATATCTACAGTGACAGTTTGACCAAAGAGTTTGTGAAAGTTTCAGACCTTTGTGGATTTATAGTGATTTTACAGTTATTGCCGATTGGATTTCATTGTTTACGTAAGTTGATATTATTTATCCGCCAGTTAATGAATATTAAACAGTTATATTGCTTCGGAATTATAGCGGATATTATTTGTTTACTAATTTTGTCGCAGAAGGGAATAATTTAAATATAAATGAATGTATAAATAATTTCTTTTGCCTTTGTAATAAAATGGCTTTTTTTATGATAATGAGAATTATTTCCGTTTGTAGTTTATTTCTTCAATATTTAAGTTGAATTGGTGTTTTTAATAAGTTGTTTATTTTATAGATGTCAATAAACATTATATTTTGATTGCTTGTAGATGTTATCTTTATGTCAAGTAGATTTTTATGACAACTAAGATTTTGTTCAATATGTCGTGTTATGTATTTCAGTGGTATACAAAAATCCGACGAATTAAATCACCTCCTTTTTCGATGTCGGCTAAAAATTGTCTATTTTATCTATTTTCATGTTTTTCACCACAATTGCTTCAGGAGAGCTTAACACAAGCTATTGCATTTTTATGATGCCCTGGTTACTGTCAAACATGATCGATTTAAACCTATTTCGTTCGGTTCGGATCAACTTAGTGTCAAAATTGACAGTTATGAACAACACTAGCGTATCCATTTGCAATGTGTTTTGGTCATGGTATTGTACGATCGAGTTAGGTTCGTTTTGAATTCGAAAATCAGGGCTGGATCGTATGTAGATGGTAACACCGTATATTATTCATTGTCTATACTATTATTATAATAGAAGTAAAGATTCTACCTTTGTTTGTTTGTTTGTTTGTTTGTAATGGCTAATCTCAGAAACTACTTATCCGATTTGAATAATTCTTTTTGAAAAGGATAGCCACGTTCAATAGAAAGTTTTGTTTGTTTGTTTATTATCCCGAAATTCCCACGGTATCAAGTAGGTATATAATGGTTTCTTATGTTTGAGCGAACGCTACTCATTTTTAATTGAAGTATGTCAAGTGAATCAGTAAACGTGGTTTTAATTGAAGTAGGTATAATTTAACCCTTACTCCCTAATAAAAGACCTATAATTTAAGTAATATAATGCACCGATTTTGATGGATTTTGTCATTGACCTTGTGTTAGAAAAAAGGTTGTAAACCTATGTTGTAAACGCAATAAAATAATTGTTTGTTTTTGGTTAACTGTCTTAACTGTCAAGTGATTGTTCTTCAATCGATTCTCTTTTTCACTATGTACTAGTATGTACTAAGCTCTGATTAAATCTAATTTAATCTTCTAAATTAGTTTTTTTATGCCTATATTCCAATACCTTGTGTCTTAGTCTACATTGTATCTTGAAATTCCCACAAGAACGGGTAAGTTTCGGGTAAAACCACTGGGGATAGCTAGTAAGATATTAAGTGGCTATTCAGTTTTTATTTACTGTATTGAAAACAGGGGTTCTAAGAGAATTTCGTTACACATTTTTTGTAAGGACTACTCTGGAGTAAATTCGGACTTTTTAGGATATATTTTTTTGCTTAGCTCGAACTATTTACTTTGAGTTAGTAAGTTGAGTATTTGGGTTCTGTAGAATAATGTAATAATTATGATTTATCACTCTTTTTATTTTATTACATAACTAACAATACCCCGCGGTTTTACCCGGATTGAACCCGTTCCTGTTCCAATTTTGGCATGCAAAGTAGCCACAAACCTTCCTCTTGAATCATTCTGTATGTTGGTGAAAACAACATGGAAATTCGTTCAGTAGTTTTTGAGATACAGAAAGAAACATTTTGGGAACTTCATTATAACGACTTATTACGCCTTTAAGACTAAGGCATCGTATCCGAAAACAAAAACACATACTTTTTTATAAAATCCCCAATTTCCAAAAACATTAAGCGAGCCATAAAACTGTAACAAACAGACAAACTTATTACCCAAGAAAAAGAATATTCGATCCTCTCCAATAAACATCTTGCTATCTGATTCCACCTAAACCCATTATTTTAGTCAGTGCGGAACCCTAAAAATAATTCAGTAGCACACCTGTTGTCTTGAGATCTTTCCCAGACTCCCTGATCGAATTCAAAACTCGTTTTATTTAAAAAAGAAACAAACATGGTCGCCTTCGAAAGGATTATTTTGTTTCTTATTTTATTGGGAGCAGGTGCACTGGTTTTTATCAATGATTTTGTGAAATTGTAACCCTTTTTTTGGGTTTTTGGGTGTGTAGGGTTTGGTTTTGTTCATTCAAAAACGAGCATGGTCGATTGATCTGTTAAGGTCTTGCGCTGAACTGATCGTAATTGTTAAGCAACGTGCCGCTCGATCATTAAGTAAATAAGTTCGAGTAGATTAGTGGTCAACCCTGGTGTTGAAGATTTTAGACCGCCTAAAGGCCACTATGTGAATTGGTGGGTCTAGTGGCATTTTAAGTTTGAGCGCTACAGTGAACGGAAGCACGTCAAATTCTCATAAATTTTTCTTTCAATCGTTATCAATTCCTATTACTATTAACACAATACTTTTTCTTCTATTGTAGGAATTATGTTTTATTTGAAAATCAGCCTTATGGCATTCATTTTAGAACTCTTGTTTGTATGGATATCGAATTTCAATCTATTTTTAGCTTCGTCTAAAGTCGGTTGAAATTCTAAGTATTGTAAAGTAACATGAACAGTGTTTAAATATAGCTCGTTGGGGAAACGCCCTTAGCCTGTCAAAATGTGTTACTAGTATAAATAATTTGGTTATACGAGTACATAAATTGACTAGTATAATCCTGTAAATATACCCGCTTAGTACCCGTTCCCGTGGGAATTTCGGGATCAAAAATAGTGTAAAAGATTCCTTTTGAATCTGGCTATCATATACAAACATATTTTTCCAAAACCAACTAGTATTTTTAAAGATATGCGCCTTCAAAGAAACACAAAACCCAAATCTGTTCAGCTTCATCATAATGTATTAGTATAGACCGGCCCTGGTTTTGCCCACTTTGTGCTCGTCCCCTTGAGAATTTCGGGCTATAAATAGTCTGTACCCTTTCTCTTGAACGTGGAAACCATAGACAGTAATATTTTTATAATCTAATTGGTAGTTCTAGAGATTAGCGATTTGAAAAAAACAAAACAAATTCTTCAGTTTTATTATACAGGGCGACACAGAAGACGTAGTACAAAATAATTAATTATGGTTAGGTTAGTGACAAAGAACGTTATTCACTACATCACTAATTAAAATTCATCTAAATAACTTTTGCTAATTTTCTAACAAAATAATTTAATAAATTCCTGTAAGTTTGGTCACCCTATGGACGTTTGGTGACGTCATGTGACGTCATGTTAGTTATACTTATTAGGTACTTGTCACATTATCATTTATTTTTAAATTATCAGTCATGATGATAAAGAAGGTGAGTGTTTACAACAAAGTAATTTCAACCTTTTTGTTTTCCACAAAGTAGTTAGGGTAACCATGATGGGGTCAAAAATAACGGAAATAATTAAAACAATGGTACAACGATTGCGATTATTGAAACAACATGAAACATAGTTCGGATTATTAGCACTAGGTAGGTAAGTTAGAAAAACATGTTTCGTATTACGTCTTATGTGTCACCCTGTATATATAAGGACTAGCAGCGCTCGCGGTTTTACTCGCATTGTGCCTGTTCCCGTAGGAATTTCAGGATGAAAAATAAACTGTAACCTTCCTATTGAATCTGACTATCCATTACAAAAAGAATTATTGAAATTGGTTTGGAAGTTTCAGAGATAAGCGCGTTCAAACAAAACAAATTTTTCAGCTTTATTATGTTAGTATAGATGTACACAACTACATCTTAAACGAAACAAATATGTATAAAACAGTAGTCAAATCACGCACAACATCAAAATAAAAAATACATAAAAAACGTAAATATCTACTAACAAAAAATACTTCTTGTATGGGAATCGAAGCAGGGATATTACCTGCGGTTAGTCTCTGACCTAATAAAAACATAAGACACAGGCGTTCAACGTTGAAGTGAAGCAAGGTGTAATTTGGTTGAAAATAGTAAGGTAGTTTAGTAAGTTGTAACGGATACAAGATGTTATTTTGTAAGTTGTACTCTCTTTTGAAGATAAATATAAAAATATTGTTATTGAGACAAGTTATTTGGCTTGGTATTTTAACTCGAATAGGTTAGCTAATACGTCAAGTATAAATTATATTAAGATTGTAGTTTAAAGTTCAAATTGTCTTTCTAAGCACGGTAGCGCTCAGACAAAATGCTCTTTCGGCTACTCATCCATTTAGTGTCTTACTTGTTTTGTAAAATTAACAAGTTAACAGTAAAATTACACCACGAGCACTGCAAAGGCACTATTATTACACCTAACGTTTAATCATACCATATCCCCATCATTTTATAAGCATCACAGGTAGAAGGTCATTATGTTGTCAACTCGATCTTTTGAAAACTTCCCTGAATTACCAAAAAAAACATCAAAAAAAGGATAAAAGTAATTAAACCCCTAATGATGTAAAGGGATGTTTGATGTTTCATTTAAATGATACTTTTTTAAACGAATTTTCTTTACATAGTCGTGTTTTTAGCCGATTTTGCAGTAACATTGCATGTTCATACTGTCTGTAAAAATAGGCTCGCAGTTTGTAATAACGTTTTAGCCTGTAATGTCCCACTGCTGGGCAAAGGCCTCTCATCTCACTGAAGATATCAGTACAGTGAGCGAATCCAAAAGACTTGTTTTATAATTTCTTTGTAATAAGTAATATGACAACACTGCAACACGGAATATTAATCCGATACCTAGTCGTGAAATACACATAGGTGCATAAGTTTCTTGGAGATTATAACAATTATGGTGTAATATTCTTATAATTCTTTGAATAATAAATTGTACTCCATTGATTAGTGATAAATGAGGCCGCATACACTTACAAAGACTGTTTTATATCGAACTAGCCGCGCCCCGCGGCGTTACCCGCGTTGTACCAGTTCCCGAAGAAATTTCTGGATAAAATGTATCCCATGTAATATTCTGATGTATTACCTATATTACTGTAAAGTTTCATTCAAATCTGTTCAGTAGTTTTGTCGTGAAAGGGTGACAAAAATACATATATACATCCATGCGCACAAACCTATAGCTAATTTACAAAGGACTGTTAGTCCTTGTACGCGTTTTAAAGGTAACCTATTAACCACAAAAAGTTCTGCAAAGAAAAATTCTGCGTAGCCATAAATAAAACAAAAAAACAATAAATTCCAATAAAAACATTAAGAATCTTAACTTTCAAGGCGTTTCCGCCGCTTCTTTAAGCCTAGGACGTCTATAGAATACCTAGGTCTTGCCAGTAAGCACTAAAGACCTACCTTCAGTACCTAATGGGTACAAATAGACCGTGTGGGAACCATTAAAGGTATTTGTTGAAGTATTAAATTCTATTCTGTGCACGTCGTTTTTTAATACTCTTTTTTACTCATGGGTTCGCTTGGAAATAGTAATTAGGCGTTCTTAATAATATAGCAATATTTTCCTTTGCTTAGTATGATTGTAAAACATATAATGAAGAAAAATGTTAGGTAGTTAGGTCCTTATGAACACTGCAAAATTAACTACTAGCATCGCCCCGAGGTCTTACCCACGTTGTGCCCGTTCCAGCGGGAATTTCGGGATAAAATGTTTCCCATATGTTATTCTGATGTATTACCTATATTACTGTAAGGTTTCATCCAAATCCGTTCAGTAGTTTTTGCGTGAAAGAGTAACAAACTTACATACATCGTTACAAACTTTCGCATTTATAAATATTCAAATAATTCTAATTTTAAATACATATCCAGACGGGAGGTCTACGGCTAACCCAATCAATGCACATTCCAAATTCAAAACAAGAATCAGCGTTTGGCATCTGTCAAAATTGAAGCATAGACAAAAGATAAGGCACGGCCGTCTAGAATCAAAACTCAATGTGTTAAGTGTCTATGGTATAAGCTAAGTAAGGTGTTGTAGCTCAGGTGTGTGAAATATGATCGTATCATGTTCCGCTGTTATCTCGTGCAATATGGACATTAATTATAAAAACAGTAAGCCATTTGTAAAGTACAGTCTGGACTTTGTAAATCTCTTTACTTTTTCATATTAATCGTATCCTATCCTACTAATATTATAAATGCGAAAGTTTGTGAGGATGTATGTATGTATAGATGTATGTTTGTTACTCTTTCACGAAAAACTACTGGACGGATTTGGTTGAAACTTTACAGAAATATAGGTTATGTTACCCGCGTTGTACCCGTCCCCTCAGGAATTTCGGGATAAAATATATCCCGTGTGTTATTTTGATGTATAAACTATATTACTGTAAAATTTCATCCAAATCCGTCCAGTAGTTTTTTCGTGAAAGAGTAACAAATATAGATCCATCCTCACAAATTTTAGCATTTTTAATAGTAGTAGGCTAATAGGATTGGTTTGTTTTAACCGATTTTGAATAAAGGTGGTAGTTCTCACAAACACCTGGCGTGAAGTTTCCTTGAAAAAGTTATTCAAAGTTAAACACCACAATTTTTAAAACAATTAATACATATATTAGTATTTAACAAAATAACAGGGTAAGAACGCCATAATTATTTTATTTGAACCCGTAATAACGTATGTCTGTAATAATCGCAAACGACATTTACTAGTGCCAGTTTAACTATACTTAACTGACAATTACAAGCAGTTTAACTGCAGTTATTGTAACAGGTTCAGCTTGTAATTGGAACAGTTTTTTAGCCGATCATTTTGAAAGGGGTTCGGTTTTATAAGTTCAACTAGTATCGCGTCTCGGTTTTACCGACCTTGTACCCGTTCCCGCGGGAATTTCTGGATAAAATGTATCCCATATGTTATTCTAATGTATAACCTATATTACTGTGAAATTTTATCCAAATCCAATGAGTCGAATACATATATACATCGCCATAAACTTTCGCTTTTACAATTTTAGTTATAAATTTAAATATTATGGTGTGTTAAGGTGTTTTGCAGAAAATGATAACATAACATGATGTCCCACAACTGGGCAAAGACCTCTAATCTCACCGAAGATATGTTTGCAAAAGTTTAATTATTTTATATTAGCAGAGATATTATATATTACTAGCCGCGCCCTGCGGTGTTACCCGCTTTGTACCCGTTCCCGTGGGTATTTCGGGAGAAAAATAGATGTTGTCCGATTCTCAGGCCTACCCAATATGTGCACAAAATTTCATGAGAATCGGTCGAGCCGTTTTAGAGGAGTTCAATTACGCACCCCGTGACACGAGAATTTTATATATTAGATTGTGCAAGAATAAGAAACTAGCTTTAACTAACAAGTTATACACGTGAAATAAAAGTATGATTTAAAAAAATGCTTTAAGTTACTTTTTACTTTAACTTAGATTACTTAATCTTACACGTTACTTCAATGATCTAAAAAGTAGTCAACATTTCCGCTATATAAATTGAGCCCTATTCCACAACACCAGTTCAACAGTTAAAGCTCTTCGGTAACTGGCTTATAACACCAGTATCCCAATTAACAAAGACCTCTCCAATCACTAAGTTACCTTCTTAATGAAGCTCAAGTTACATTGGCGTAGATACCTGTACTAACCAACTGGTTAGAGCTTTGCAGTCGTCTAATATTTATCTAACAAGATTTTGTCTCTATCTTTATTGCTGTTTTACGCAAAAACTACTCGACCGATTTTGATGAAATTTCACATCAACATACATAAAACATTGCCAAATTAGACTGTTTAATTTTTATCCCGATATTCCTACAGGATAATGATTTAAGAGAGTTTAATTGGGAGATATATCTAGAGTGATATACGTAGAGGTCTTTATAAGCTGGTGATTCGTGTGGCATTTTTTTACGGTTCAATAAACCTGTGCGAGAGAAGTAACCTTATCAATTTATCTATTGAATGTTGCAGAGATGTTATACAGGATGCTCCTAAAAGGAAACTGTTTATTATAAAGGATGTTATTAATTTTATGGTATGGTATTGCATATTATAACTGTGATGGATTTACTGTTATGATTTCTAAGTTTAAGTTTCTTGTCCGGATTAAATTTCAATTGAGATACTTACTAAATAATATTGCAGAAATGTAAAATATATGAATGTGGAAGTAATACGTTTTATTTGTATTTTATAGTTTATTCTCTAACATAGTCTTGAAGGAAGTATAGCTTATCTTTTACTAGCAGCGCCCCGCAGTTTTACCCGCGTTTTGCCCGTTCCCGTAAGAATTTCGGGATGAAAAATAACCTATAACATTCCCGTTGAATGTGGCTATCCATTACATAAATAATTATTCAAATCGGATTGGTAGTTTCTGAGATAAGCGCGTTCAAACAAACAAACTCTTCTGTTTTATTATATATTAGCAGCGCTCCGCGGTTTTACCCGCGTTGTGTCCATTCCTGTGGGAATTTCGGGATAAAAAATAGTCTATATTACTCGTGGATAATGTAGCTTTCGAATGGTGAAAGAATTTTTAAAAACGGTCCAGTAGTTTTTGAGCCTATTCATTACAACCAAACAAACAAAGTTTTCCTCTTTATAATATTACTAGCAGCGCCCCGCGGTTTCACCCGCGTTGTGCCCATTCCTGTGGGAATTTCGGGGTGAAAAATAGCCAATGTCACTCAGGGATAGTGTAGCTTTCGAATGGTGAAAGAATTTTTTAATTCGGTGCAGTAGTTTCAGAGCCTATTCGAGACAAACAAACAAACAAAAAATCAAACAAAATTAAAGAGGAAATCTTTATAATATTAAGTATATTACAACCAAACAAACAAAGTTTTCCTCTTTATAATATTATAGTGTAGATTTTTTTCCCGAAAATCGTACAAAAACGGGTAAACTCGGGTAAAACCGCGGTGCATTGGTAGTGGAATATCAAAGCGTGTCTCCAGTACAATAAATTGAAAAACCCCGGTATTTATTCGTGGAATACCAAAAGCAAATATTTAGTTTTCAAACCGCGGCCGCGAGTGCATTCAAATGAAATAGTCAAATTGGATCTCATGAATGGATACAAAAATATTTGCCTACCCTCAATTGGAATGTAGACAAAATAACGTGTTTTTGGACCTTTTTTGTTTTGAAAATAGAGTTTGGTTAGCTGTTTTGTTGGTAATTTATTTGCTTTTGGTCGAAAAATGCTTTTAATTTGAAAAAAACTGATGTTATGCAGAAATCTTTTCGCGTCGTGATTTGGAGGTATTTTTGGAAGTATTAGCATGTAATGTCCACTGCTGGGAGTGCTGGGCAAAGGCCTCTCAACTCACTGAAGATATCAGTACAGTGAGGAGGATTAGGCGTAATCACCACGCTTGACTACTGCGGTTTATTTATCTCAAACAGGAGCTATGTTCAGATATGTTTTTTTTTTGTTTTTTTGAACGCGCTAATCTCAGAAACTACCCGTCCGATTTCAATAATTCTTTTTGTAGTCGATAGCCATATTCAACGGAATGGTTATAAGAAATTTCATCCTGAAATTCCCACTGGAACGAGCAAAATGCGGGTAAAGTCGCGGGGCGCTGCTAGTTTTATCTAAAGTGCATGACATTTTCGTAGCTTGACTGGTATCACCCTGTATGTTACATACATGGAATAGGTAGGTATTTGAGGAGCGAGTATCCGGGCACCTGCGTCTATGCGCCAATGCTGAGTATTCACAAGTGATATTGAATGTTAAGCTACGGTTGGCTAAGTTAAAAGTTGGATGGGTGGCCGTTTTTGTTTAGTTTTGGCGACGTTTGAGATTACTGATTGTGAATTTTGTCGTAAAAGTGTTTTTTTCAATCATTTCAGTCAAGGCAATCATCTCACTGAAGATATCAGTACAGTGAGGAGGATTAGGCGTAATCACTATGCTTGCCAAATTGTGTGTTTGTGATCTCAAACTCGAGCCATGTTTGAAAAGCAGAAAATAATTTTTCGCTTTACCCGGGCATTGAACCCGGCACCTCAGTTTTGGCAGGCGAGTGCACAAACCACTAGACCACTGAGGCGTTGTTAACCAATAAAGGACGCATAAAATAATACCCTAATATAGATATTAAAACAACTTAAAAACACTTTAAAATCTACTAAAAAAGTCCATTAATTCGTCTTTTCTCAATAATCTATTAAAAATAAACTTTATCATTTCTATTAGAAAGATCCTTTGATATACCCTGCATCGAATATCAGACACCTTCAACAGATTTTGACCTTTACATACTTTAGATCAAGTGTGAAAATAGCTTGAAAGTTTTGTGGCAAGGATGCGTTTAAGATCAAGTGGATTGTTATAGGAATTTGACCTTTATTGTGGTTGTGGTTAGGGTGGGTATTGTCTGGAGTTTTAACGGCGAGACTGGACTCTAAATCGTGTGTGAATCCAGCGATGCACCTGGCAGTGTGGAATGCAACCTCTAGAGAGTTAGCATGGTCCAAGTTATGAACTCATTCATTAATTTGGAGTAGGTTAGTAGCCAACCCTGGTGTCGGTGTTTTTAGACCGCCTAAAGGCCTCCGACATGGTCTAAAGATTGAAACAACCGGGACCGACTGCTTGACGTGCCCTCCGAAGCACGGTAGCGGTCGGATAGAAACGCCACTATCAGCCATCCATCCAAGTAGGGGGCGAGCTCCACGTTGCTTATAAGCTTAAATCTTATTATAACTTAGTTGTGCCCGTGACTTCTTCCGCTTGGAATTTTATAAAAAAAAGCATAAGTTAATCGTTATTACATCAGCTACCTGCTAGTAAAAGTGCTGTCAAAATCGGCCCTGCCATTTCAGAGTGCTGCTATATTTACATATTTATACATTTATGCAGCACTCTACATATAATTTTATCGAGTATTTTTCACGTATTCAGTATAATTTCTTCAGACTAACAGCGCCCTGCGGTACCTGCATTGAAAACTACCGGTTGAGTGTCCCAACCTACGTTGTACCGTGAACCTTCCCGTTGAGTGTGGCTATCCCATACAAAAAGAATTATTCAAATTGGATTGGCAGTTTTTGAGATAAGCGCGTCCAAACAAACCTAAATCAAACTCTTCAGCTTTATTATATTAGAACTAGCCGAGCCTCGTGGTTTCACCCGCGTTGTACCCGTTCCCGTGGGAATTTCGGGATGAAAAGTAGCCTATAACCTACCCGTTGAATGTGGCTATCTATCACAAAAAGATTTATTCAAATCGGACTGATAATTCCTGAGATATCCCTGAACATACAAACAAACAAACAAAAACACTTAAAAAATTTACTTCTTTATAATATTAGTATAGATATATTCAGACCGCAATCTCTCATATCTTAGAACCCGTTATTACTTGATTATTACCGTTTGCAGCTACAATTTACTGGTCTTGTTACCCTACACAGGTAAGGCTGCGTTCACATTGTCACGTTCCACCCGATTTTGAACCTGAATTACGTATTTTCGTCTTCCGTGTTACCTAGTTTTTGGGAATTGAGATTTTTGCTGAAATTTTTATTCTTGGTGATGTAATACTTTGAAAAATATATATGGCATAATTTTGAGATTACTTAAAGGTATTGAAAGTGGTGTTTACGACAAAATTATGTCATAGTAATAAGCGACGACGTCTGGATGTCAATTATATATCCATACTAGCTGTGCCCCGCGGTTTCACCCGCAGCGTCCCCGTTCCCGTGGGAATTTTGAGATTTTTATTCCCTATAAACCTCACGGAGCCCGAGACCTTTCCAACGAATGCAAAACCGTGGAAATCAGTCCAGCCATTCACGCGTGATACCTTGACCAAGGAAAACGGGTTTCATTTTTATATATATATAGATAAGGTATTTGTGTATGTATATGTAGTAGTATCAGTTAGTTAGATTCCATAATACAAGTTTAGAGCTAAGTTTGGGTCTAAAAACCGTGTTTCACTTTACACTGAAAATAATTATGAAATAACTAGCAGCAACCCACGGGTTTACTCGCGTTGTGCCCGTTCCCATAGGAATTTCGGGATGCAAAATGCATATAACCTTTCCATTGAATGTAGCTATCTATTACAAAAATAATTATTAAAAACGGACAGATAATTCCCGACATCAGCTCGAATATAAACATATAATAAAACAAACGAACTTACAAATTTAACGAATACCTCTTAATTATTATAAATAACTAATATATTAAGTAATATATTTATTAGTATAGATTATTTTCTTAAATAAATAAATGCATACAATGTGCACGCTCCTTAAGTAGTCATTGTTTGAGCTATATGGAGGCTGTTTATATCGGGAACATAATTAAATGTAATCATTTTACTTTGAAATGCAAGTAACTAGTGTTGAGTGGATCATGACTCTTGTTATTAGCCTACTGTGGGAAGGGGTGTTGTGAGTTTTATCCAAGATATTTAAGAAAATATATTTTTTTGTTAAATTGTATGGAAAGTCGAAACAATTAAATTTTAATGTTAAAACCTAGTTGTACCCGTTCCCGTGAGAATTTCTGGATAAAATATATCCTATATTATTAAAGTTTCATCCAAATCCGTCCAGTAGATTTTTCGTGAAAGAGTAACAAACATACATACATCCTCACAAACTTTAGCATTTATAATATTGGTAGGATTTCTGAAATCAGTCAAAAATATAAGCTTACCTTCCCTTTGAATGTGGCTATCCATTACAAAAAGAATTTTCAAATCGTACCTGTGTAGTTTCTGAGATTAGCGCGTTCAAACAAACAAACTCTGCAGCTTTATAATATTCTGACCAATCCTGGTGTCAGAGTTATTGAGCCGCCAAAGGCCTCTGACATGGCTCATGTAACGACTACTATCCGTAGAAAGTAACTGGGACACGTGCCCTCCGAAGCACGGAATCATCTTACTTTTCGAGCAATCAGGTGATTCAGCCTGGAATTCCCTAACCAAACTGACAAACCAAAAAGAAATTTTTGTGAGCTTTTTTTTATAATATTAGTACTCTATAGATATATATTTCTTCGTAAAAATAAATATACTCTACCCACTCAGCCCCAAAGCAATACTAAACAAAATTTAACGCACTTTACAAAATTGCAAATATCCATATTTTTATTTCCACGAGACATTTTCACAAGTCACATTTGAGACATAAGCTTTCTGAAGCTTTCAAGTTATAACTTCAAGTTTCAGTACAATTCTAAGAATAGATTCTGAAAGGAGCTTTTAGAGAAAACTTTGCACATAGCATAGTTTATAACTAGCCGCGCCCCGCGCTGTACCCGTTCCCGCAGGAAATTCGGGATAAAAAAACTTTAAAGGTGTCAAGGGACACCCAGATGGAACGAAGTTTGTTTATCATCAACAAAAATAATCGTCGGGACACCACACTGTTCAATGCGAAATAGAAAGAAGAAACGAAAATATCTAGCTTGCTTTCTATAAGAGAGAGAGAGAGAGAGAGAGAGAGAGACAGACAGAGAAACATGCCGCGCATGTTTCTCTGTCTGTCTCTGCAACGCGCGATAAGGAACTTCATTCCAAAAAGTAATAAAATTTCTCATCCCGAAATTCACGCTGAAAACGGGTACTAAGGGTAAAATCGGGGACTTGTCCTACTAATATTAAAAGTGCAAAAGTTTGTGATGTATGTTTGTTTGTTACTCTGTCACGAAAAAACTACCGTACAGATTTGGATGAAACTTTACAGTAATATAGGTTATACATCAGAATAACACATAGGGTACATTTTATCCCGAAATTCCTGCGGGGCCGGGTAACACCGCGGGGTGCGGCTAGTATTATATAGATGAATGCTATTGTAAACAATAATATTTATTCTTATCGAATGGATAGTGTGTGTAAACAAACAAACAAAAACAAATAAGAGAATAGAAACAATAATATGACGTTCAATCGCATAATATTTTGATGTACTTATATATTGGAAAATTTATTACTTTTCCTGGCTTTTTAGGTTTAAGCAAACACTACTCAATAGTCTTCTGTGACCACGGTTCCTGTAAAGGAGCCGAAACGTCAGATAATAATCTGTACTAATATTATAAAGAGATAAAATTTGTAAGATGGTTTGTTTGTATGTTCGAGCTAATCTTGAGAATTGCCAAGCCGATTTCAATCATTATTTTTGTAATAGATAGCCACATTCAACGGCAAGATTATAGGCTATTTTTCATCCCGAAATTCTCACGGGGACGGGCACAACGGGTAAAACCGCGGGGCGCTGCTAGTACTACTTACTACTCAAGTTCTTCTTAAGATTTTGACGCGGATTTTTTAAAATCGTTAGATGATTCAAGAGGAAGGTTTATATAAGTATAAAAAATCCCGAAATTCCCACGGGAACGGGAACAACGCGGGTAAAACTGCGGGCCGCTGAAAATCGTAGTGTACGTAAAAGTAACGTTTCAATTCGAAATAATTCGAACCTGTATCTCCTAGTGGTAGAAAGAGAACCACTATACAATTAAGTTAATCTACTTAAGTTAACAATAAATAACTTAACCCGAGACTTAACTATTTGATAGCCAACCGCGTAGTTAAATGCACTGAATTTAGTTAAATGCCTACAACAGGTTCAAGTTAACCTTAAACACAAGCGTGCGAAATATCTAGATAAGAATTAGTAGACTAGCTCAAAATGGTAGACGGTAATAAAATTAAGTTATTTGTCTGTAATCTCCTACTGCAGGACAAATGCCTTATCGCACTGAAGATATCAGTACAGCTACTGTGCTTCGGAGGGCACGTTAAATTGTCGATCTCGGCTGTTTCAATAGTTAAACCATGTCGGAGGCCTTTAGGAACTTACTTAGTACAATGAGGAGGATAAGGCATCACCACGCTTGCCAAATGAGGGTTAGTGATCACAAACCCGAGCCATGTTTGAAAAATAGTAAACATGTTTTCGCTCGACCCGGGAATTGAACCCGGGTTCTCAGTCTTGGCAGGCGAGTGCACTGTACCGCTAGACTATCGAGGCATAAACAGTTAAAAGAAATTGAAAAAAGAACGTCGCTTTTAACTAGTCGCCTGAATAACTATAAGTTATCTTCTTCTTCATCGAGTGGATGGTCAACCTGACCAATCCTGGTATCAGAGTTATTGAACCGCCACAGGCCTCTGACATGGCTCATGTAACGACTACTATACGTAGAAAGTAACCGGGACCGACGGCTTAACGTGCCCTCCGAAGCACGGAATCATCTTACTTTTCGAGCAATATCAGGTGATTCAGCCTGCAATGCCCTAACCAAACTGAGGAAAGTTTCACAAAGAGATTTTTGTGAGATATCCTCACCGGGAATTGAACCCGGAACCTCCGGATCGTGAGCCGGGCGCTCAAACCACAAGACCACGGAGGCTGTCACAATTACTAAATCATTTCTTTCTAATCATTTTACTTAATCTTGGTAAAGATAATCTCTATTCACCTACTGATAGAGTTATTGCAAGCCAGTGTCTTGGATCGAATCCAAACTATAATTTCCTAGTTTTTTGGCGCAAGCGATACTAAATTCTATTAACTAACAGTCTAAAGTTTAAAATATATTGCACATTGTTCGAGATAAAGTTCAAGGGAATCTTAACTTAATATTTTAGCTGTAAGAACTCATTTTTCTAGTTTAAGTGGGAATTCTTCGTGAAAACTAAAAAAGGGAAATAGAGGTTTCAGTTTATTGCTATTATTGATTTTGGTTTCAGTTTTACTGCCTTTTGTCTGCGGTTTTTTGAGACCAAAAGAGCACTTTTTAATGTTTACTTTTGGGGATTTTAATACTCTTGTTATTAACAACTCGCAGCGCCCCGCGGTTTTACCCGCGTTGTACCCGTTCCCGTGGGAATACCAGGATGAAAAGTAGCCTATAGCCTTACCGTTGAATGTGGCTATCAATTACAAAAATAATTTTTCAAATCGGACCAGTAGTTCCTGTGATTAGCGCGTTCAAACAAACAAACTCTGCAGCTATATAATAAAAGTATAGATTACTGCAGCAGTTAGACATCTTCATAATTACTGGAAACGAATTTGACGTAATTTTTCATACTTCATGTCAAAATCATTATCAAGTATCTACTAATCTCATTAAATCTCTACGAATAGTGGCATTTCTAACTGAGTACTACCGTGGTTCGGAGGCCACTTTAAATTATCGGTCCCGGTTTTTAATCGTTAGACCATGCCGGAGCCCGGAGGCTTTAGGCGGTCTAAAAACTCCGACACCAGCCCCCCTATTCCCGGTCCAGTGTGCGCACCGGTGCTTGAAGCTCAGTGCGCTTGAAGGACGTGAAACAATTGGTATTCCCGCGGCATCTCGTGCCCAGTGCTTAACGCTGCCAACATACTAAAAATTTTGGACATTTCTATTATTATGTACAAAAACCGGTAAGTACCGATAAATAGTCTGTAAAATTAAATAGCATCCAACGTACGTACAATTTTAAACGAAAATTGAACTTCTTAATTTGACCGGGTTTTGTAACAGATTATTTGTCTGTGGTGGCTAGGCGCGCACTTGTCATTGACATTGACAGATTCAACAGATTGGAAACCTTCAAAATTCCGCGGTATTTATTTACTCTTTTTCGCGATTAGAACAATAATTCATAACGATAACTTTACTTGTGCGTGTTGTGCTTTGTTTGTAGATTACTTTATGAAATTATTGGCAAGAAATAAGGAAAGTGCAAGTAAATTAGCATGTCAAACGGCAAATAATTCTGTGATTGATCGATCAATGTCTTTCGTTTACTGGGCAGATTAGCGACTAAACTAAACATTCTAATTCATAACAACATTCAAGTCGTATGTGCTTCAAGCATGCTTCAAGTGCCTGCGAAGTACAAGACAATGTTTTTCTCTCCAGACTTTTGGCCCACAGGAGTCGTATATCGCCGCTTCAGGGAAGCAAATCGATGAATAAACAACCCTGACCATAGTTATAGTTACTTATATAAATGTATATATGTTAGTTTGTAAGGTATTTATATAAAGTAGAATGTAAGCTATATGTTATTGTTGCTCGGTTTGAGAGGTATCACCTTTCCGTGACAGTGTATACTAGTATGGGAGGTGATGTCTTGATAACTGAGCCAAATATAATGTAATTAGGTACCTACATTTGAAATAAATAAATGAATTGAATTGAAGTGAATGTTTCTTTGCATTATTTACTTAGAAATAACTGTAGTCTCTAGCTTCAATTACACATTACACATTCAACACAATTGTTGTATTTAGTGTGCCGAGCGAGCGGTAGAGACGGCGTGTGTTCTAGTAGGATCTGCCGGAAAATTGTCACTCTAAAATCTATACTAATATTATAAAGCTGAAGAGTTTGTTTTGTTTGTTTGTTTGTTTGTTTTGTTTGTTTGTTTGTTTGTTTGTTTGTTTGTTTAAACGCGCTAATCTCAGAAACTACTGAACCGATTTGAAAAATTCTTTTTGTAATAGATAGCCACATTCAACGGGAAGGTTATAGGCTATTTTTCATCCCGAAATTCCTACGGGAACGGGTACAACGCGGGTAAAACCGCGGGGCGCTGCTAGTGTTGAATAAAAAGAGATTCCGGCAGATCCAATGGATTAAGTACTGCAATCCCTCAGCCGTCTCCGTTCTAGTCTGAGCGCCTGTCTTTGGCGAATATCTTCCGCGGCACCTAATATAATTGCAGGAGCCATTTTAATAGTAATTATTAGAAATCAATACCTAATAGAAGAAATTAATGCTTAGAATTATTAGGCGGGAAGAAAAAGTCAACCCTACTAATTTACAAAGGTTTCATCATAACTCATAGATTCATACATTATTCGTTATTCGCAACATGGTAGGGTTATAGTGATTTATTGTTCCTCACTACTGGATAGTAGTTGCAATCAACGAAGGCCGGTGGTTAAACACTATGGCCGTGTGAATACCGATTTGAGTTTACCGGTTTTTTTTTCTAGTACATTGATGAGCATAGTGGCGTTGAGTGTTTAAACACTGAGACGACGTCAAAATGCGCGCACCGGAGCTGTCAAACGCTTAAATGGCAATCACGAACGCCACTATGACGTCATCTCAGTGCGCACACTGGACCGGGAATAGGCCTGCAGGTGTGGTCACTAATCTATCGAACTTACTTTTTACAGAGAATCTAAAGAGCCTTTAAGATTTTAGATAGACTTAAGAGCTGGCCACACTATCATCTAGACTTTCGACTTCTTCTTCTTCTTCATCAAGATGGCCAACCTGACCAATCTCTGACATGGCTCATCTAACGACTACTATCCGTAGAAAGTAACCGGGACCGACGTGCCCTCCGAAGCACGGAATCATCTTACTTATCGGGCAATCAGGTGATTCAGACTTTCGACTATAATCTAGACTTCGTTTTGGACTCTATAGTTGAAACCCGCTCAATATAACCGACTCGTAACCAAGAATATTCGCTCTTCGTACGCCATTCCTCAACATTAACGCTTTAACATTTAATTATCAAAATAAATTAAAACGTTAACAGGCCCGCAAACCACAACAAAGATAAACTTGGCTTTGACCAATTATTTGAACCGTCTGGCGGTTTTTAGCGCTTAGAGCTTCGTTTACACTTCAAAATTCAGTTTTGGACGTATTTAATGCTTTCCTGGTACCTCAGATGTGTGGCTTACGTTTTGCATTCCATTCAGGCTCTACTTACATTATTATCAAAGTATTATATATATTTTTCTTTTACTTATATCAATGCCTCGGTGGTCTAGTGGTAGATGCACTTGCCTGCCAAGACTGAGGTCCCGAGTTCAATTCCCGGGTCGAGCATTAACATGTTTCCTACTTTTCAAACATGGCTCGAGTTTGAGATCACCAATCCGCATTAGGCAAGCGTGGTGATTACGCCTAATTCTTCTCACTGTACTGATTACAGGATTAGGGGAAATCTTTGCCCAACAGTGGGACATTACAGGCTCATACTTTTTTTTTTACTTTTATCGTCCCACTGCTGGGCAAAGATTTCCCCTAATCGAATAAGTATAAGTATAAGCCTGTAATGTCCGACTGCTGGACAACGGCCTCTCATCTCACTGAAGATATCAGTACAGTGAGGAGGATGTTGTAATCACTACGCTTGCCTAATGCGGTTCGGTGATCTCAAACCCGAGACAATCTTTTAAAAGTAAACGTGTTTTCGCTCGACCTGGGAATTGAACCCAAGACCTTAGTCTTGGCACAGTGCAAGTGCACATACCACTAGACCACGAAGGCGTTACATAAAGTATTATTGAAATTAAACTTACAGTTGCTTAGATAATCACGTACATACAAATAAACTCTTTATTATTTAGTACTAGCTACGCCCCGCGGTGTTACCCACGTTGTACCAGTTCCTGCGGGAATTTCGGGATAATATGTATCCCATATGTTATTCTGATGTATAATTTACATTACTGTAAAGTTTTATCCAAATCCGTTCAGTAGTTTTTGCGTGAAAGAGAGAACAAACATACATCCATCCTCACAAACTTTCGCATTTATAATATGAGAAGGAAGTAGGATTAGTTTAATAGTATACATTATAGTTCCTTTTAATTAACACTCCATTTTAACTACACCTTTAAATCCGACATTAAGTTAATGGTGAAATAAATAAGATAACTGTACTATTGATTGAGAATGGATGTAAATATTTGTACTGGAAAATGTATTAATTATTAGTAGCCTCCGTGGTCTAGTGGTTTGAGCGCTCGGCTCACGATCCGGAGGTTCCGGGTTCGATTCCCGGTGGGGATATCTCACAAAAATCACTTTGTGAGACTGTCCTCAGTTTGGTTAGGGCATTGCAGGCTGAATCACCTGATTGCCCGAAAAGTAAGATGATTCCGTGCTTCGGAGGGCACGTTAAGCCGTCGGTCCCGGTTACTTTCTACGGATAGTAGTCGTTACATGAGCCATGTCAGAGGCCTTTGGTGGCTCTATAACTCTGACACCAGGATTGGTCAAGTTGACCATCCACTCGATAAGAAGAAGTAGGAAACGAAACCAGTTATTTATCGGTGGCTACGGTTAATGAATGGACCAGTTCAAATGGGCTTAGTGATGTAATTTCTAGTTTTTTTTAACTAGTTTGTATTTTAGTGAAGGGCTTTTGGTCTGTAGGGTCATAAAGAAGTGAGATTTTAAGCACATAGAGCGGGTGCGGGCCGGGTGCGGGCCGGGTGCGGGCCGGGTGCGGGTCGCGTGACGTTGTATTCCTTGTATTTGTATGAAAGATGTCACATTGGCCCGCAGCCGGTCCGCATTTGTATTGCGTGTGTCTTGCGCTTTAGAGAATGAGATCTTTTCTTTAGTTTCGAGTCCGAAATTACTTCAAATAAACTTCAATACAGTGAGGAGAATTAGGCGTTTTGAAAAAGGATTAAAAAATACCATTTCTCTCCCACTATGGAGTTATTTATTTTTTTGGTAAATCCAAAAAAATAAATTGAAATTAGGACACACAACTAAGCATGTACCGGAGACAAATATCAAAAACAGAATGACAAAATGACCCTATTTTGTCTTTTATAGAAGCTGTCCTAATTTTGAAAGAACATTTTTTTCAAAATAATCCATAAACTAAATGAACTGTACTCCTTACAGTACAACTATCTCCCATCTCTACGCAAGTGACTATATCTAATATAATTAGAATCCAGCTGGAAGCCGTCAGTTATTAAGTGGCCTAGCCTACTCTCTGAGGAAATTAATGCAGCCACGATCAGACGCAAATAGATTCAGTCCTATCTTAAGGCCATTTTAGACGGTTTTTAGACTGTTTTGAGGTCTTATGTTGAGACTGTTTTATTTATACTATTTTTTTTTCATTTGGTGATAGTAGTTTCACGAATATATTTCTGAAATGAATACAGGCATCTGTCTTTACCAATATAATAAAGTTTTATGTTTGTTTGTTTGGACGCCCTAATCTCAAAAACTGCTAATTTGATTTGAATAATGATTTTTGTAATAGATACCCACATTCAATGAGGAAGTTATAGGCTATTTTCCATCCCGGAATTTCCGCGGGAACCGCACAACGCTGGTAAAACGAGGTGCTGCTAGTAAGAAAATTCAGCAAGAATATGCCTTTCACTATGTATATACTAATATAAGCTGTTCTGCCCTCGATGCAATCTCTCTCTCTCTCTCTTCCTGGCTATGTGTCCCACATGGTGGTGGGGTCAGCCTTCCTTATTTTTCTCCTCCACTTCGCTCTTTCGTCGACGTCGTCATCGGAAATCTTGCACTCAGCCATATCCTTGGACACTACATCCGTCCACCTTCTCTTGGGTCTGCCTTTGGATCTTCGACCGGGGATGGAGAGTTGTAGCGCCATGCAATCGATGGCGCTATTTTGAAAAAAATTAAATCGTTATTTTCCGCCCATACGTGATAAGCAGTAAAAAATCTTACTCTATTAAATTAGTACAGATAAGTCATATGTCGTATAGAGATATGCAGGAACTTGCACTGAAGATGAATAGATGGAGAAGTCTGCATCGGACTCACTGACAAGCCTCTCTTCAAATTCAAATTCAAATTCATTTCTTCATAACAAAATGTAATTACATTATATTTCGCTCAGTTATCGAGACATCACCTCCCATACTAGTGTAAACTGTGTCACGGAAAGGTGATACCTCTCAAACCGAGCAACAATAAAATATAGCTTACATTCTACTTTACATACATACCTTACAAACTAACATATATACATTTATACTTATAATTATGCCTAATCTATTAGTCTCTTAAATGTATGATGAAAGTCATATGCAGGTGAAATCGCAAAACAATACTAGTGGGTAAATACTATAATATAATTTCTTTCGAGTAAAATATTATACCACCTACGCTTGTACCGTATTCTCCTGTACTAATTTGATTGTTCGCCCACACTAAGGTTCAATTTATTAACCTTTATCATACGACTAGTAACCCCCGCGGTTTTTCCGCATTTGAGCCCGTTCCCGAGGGAATTTCAGGATGAAAAATAGCCTGTAACGTTTCCGTTGAATGTGGCTATTTATGTCGAAACGAATTATACAAATTGGATGGGTAGTTTCTGAGATTAGCACGGTCAAACAAACAAACAAAATCTTTATTATATGAGTATTGATAATGTGGTTTTTGTACTTAGCTTAATTAGATTAATTTAAATAACGATACAATTTTCAATCTATTTTTAACATGAGTCGTGTCTGAGATCACCCAACAGCAGACAAATGATGATTACACCATCCTCCTCACTGTACTGATATCAGCAGTGTGCTGGTTTCATTGATCTTTGAGGGACAGACAGCGGAAAGCGACTTTGTTTTATACTAATGATTTTTAATCCCGAAATTAAAAATTGCCCTTCCGAGGGCTCGTTAAAATGTCGGTCTCGGTTACATCAATCGTTAGACCATGTCGGAGGCCTTTAGGCGGTCTAAAAATTTCGACACCAAGGTTGCCCACTAACCTACTCGAACTTACTATCCCGAAGTTTTATCGGCAACGGGCACAACGCGGGTAAAACCGCGGGGCGTTGCTAGTCAGCCATATTCGTTTAATCTTTAAGTAAGTAGTAAGTATGTAGTAGTAAGTATTAGCCTGTAATGTCCCACAGCTGGGCAAAGGCCTCTCATCTCACTGAAGATATCAGTACAGTGAGGAGGATTAGGCGTAATCACCACGCTTGCCAAATGCGGGTTGGTGATCTCAAACTCGAGCCATGTTTGAAAAGTAGGAAACATGTTTCCGCTCGACCCGGGAATTGAACCCGAGACCTCAGCCTTAGCAGGCGAATGCACATACCACTAGACCACTGAGGCGTTTAATCTTTAAGTCTTGATAATAATTCTTAGCTTCTTAGCTAAGCCCTAGGGGTAACTTACCTAGAGGCTTATCATTTCTCCATTGAACCAGCTCAAACTATCTCAGGAATTAAGCTAAGCACAGATTATCTAGGTTTTACCGACTTCGTAACAACACACTGTTAATTGAGTCGGAAAACTTTTGTGCAAACCAATTAAAGCCTATCTAATATTATAAATGCGAAAGTAACTCTGTCTGTCTGTCACGCTTTCACGCCAAAACTACTGTACCGATTTGAATGAAATTTGGTACACAGTTAGTCCAGAGCCTGAGGAACATAGGCTACTTTTTATCGCGAAATTCCCGTGTACAATGCGGGTGAAACCGCGGGGCGCGACTAGTTCTGATTAAGTTGGCTGTTTTAGTCTGAATATCTTTGTTTTAGACCTGATGACCTATTTTTAGCAGTAGGGCAGTTTTTCCAAAAGTAAATAGAGGGGTGTTTTCTGACGGGGCTGCACGCACGCACGTCAGATATGCGTGTCTGTACTACCCTTTATACACAAGGGTGTTGATTTTGACTAATTCTTTTACTGTATTTATATCTTCAGAGAAGGGGTTGTTTTACCTCTTCAGCATTACGATTGGTTAGCAACGTGCGGCTCGGCTTTTACTTGGATGGGTGGCCGATGGTGGCATTTCTATCTGAGCGCTGCCGTTCGCTACCGTTAAGCAGTCAGTCCCGGTTGTTTTAATCGTTAGACCATGTCGCAGGCCTTTACGCGGCCTAAAGTCTCCAGGGTTGGCCACTGACCTTTTCGAAATGAATGAACTGGTTAATTATCCATAACGACAGTGTATCTCAATTTAAACGAGACCACAGAAACTGGAGTCTTCACAAAATTATCATTTCGTTGGGATCTTTTAGTTTGGAAGTTACCTCATGGCTTCGTCGACGAATTGTTATCCTCTCGCCACCCTATATCTTAGCTTTTAATTAAACTTAATTATTCGGTTACAACTTTTAGGGCCGATTTTACCAGAGAACGATAGAGCTTTTGGAAAGAAATGATATGGAAGAAAGTATAGTAATGGCTGGCAATAGGTAAAGATATTTGTATACAAAAATATGTTGAGGACAAATTGTAATCGATTTTTTTAATTTAATTTTTTTATCAACCATTTTTAATTCAAACCACGATGGAGGTTGGTTTTTTTAATTTAATTTTTTGATCAACCATTTTTAATTCAAAATGGAGGTTTTTGTTTGCTATTTTGTTAATCGGGGTTTAAGAACCAATTTAATAAAATGATGGGTCGATGAAAGGGTACGATTACAAAAATGGTCCTATTTTATTTAAAAAAATATCTTTAACCAAGAATAGAAGTACATTTTCGATTTATTTAAAACTTATATAAAATAGATGTCATTCAATAGTGTTGAAAAATTTAATCAATATAAAAAAGCATCTATCGTTCTTCAGACAGAAATAGTAAAAACAAAACCGACAACGAAAAGCGAATTTTGTTTCTGTTTTATTAATAACTAACTGTGCCCCGCGGTTTCACCCACAGCGCCCCCGTTCCCATGGGAATAGATTTGAGATTTTTATTCCTTATTTTTCTTATATAAAAACCTTGTCCTGACAATAAGGAACACATTAAAAAAGGTCCAATTTGGTGCAGTCGTTCTGAAGTTATGCGCTTACCAACACATTTTGCGATTCATTTTTATATTATAAAGATTATGTGAAAGTTTATCTAACAGATAAGATTTATCCTGCACTTTATCCTGAAATAGCGAAACTCGGCCCAAATGTTTGCTTTCTTTGAGATTTAATGTTGGCCGGTTTAATTTATATATAAACTTTAATTGTTGTGTGTAGTTTCGGAATTACGTTTGTGTGAAATTGTTCTTGTAATAGACTTTGTTTTGAAGATTTTGATTCTTCCTCTCTATCTTCTTGATTAAGAGTGAAAGAGACGGAAAATGGAAGATTGATGATTTTGTCCGAAATGGGAAATAGAGGAGATTCTCTGAATTCTGTATGTTATTAGTCTCGGTGGTTTGAATTGTTAGAATATGTAAAAGGCCTTTAGGCGGTCTAAACTTATACACGAGGAATGCCCACTGACCCACTCGAACTATTTTTTTTTACCTAGAATATATTTGTGTCTTGTATTATTTAATTATTTTTTTAACCACTAGAATATGTCTCACAGCTGGGCAAAGGCCTCACATTTCACTGAAGATATCAGTACAGTGAGAAGGATTAGGAATATTGGGTTAAAAATATTTATATGATAAAATACTGTGGGTTGATTGGTCGAATACCTACTCAAACTTAAAATATCCCGCCAATCAAAGCACGGTGTTTGTTATGTCTTGTCATTGTGATATACTCGTATAGCTTATTTTTAAAAATATTTGGAGAACATCCTCGGTTTTTGAACTTAAAATACTTACATAATAAAAATGGTAAAGTCGGAGACCGCTTTTTAATGTTCCAAGCATATTAAAACCATTTTATGTTTTTAAACATTACTTGACAAGACTTTACTTTTAACTAAATCACCATTAACCGAAATAAAACTCTGTAGTCTAAAATATAAAGTACATTTTTGAGTAAAATCCTCCATAGTTAAAATCTTCAACATGATATATCTTATGATTCCTTTGGGACGGAAGCTACCGAGATACATCGGTGTGCTATCTCGCTCACGCTCGATGTTAAAGACCAAGTGTGAACGAGACAGGCTATATATTTTGTCCACGTTTTACAAGAGCCCTTACTATTTGTCAAGAGGCTTGGAAAATGAACTGTCTTGGTTTATGTATCGGAGTGAACCATTGTTTAGAAATGATAGATATTTTCAAAGAATTTTATATTTAAGGAAATGTTTTTGTTTTTATATCTCGATTCCTTTTTGATGTTGTGTTCGATGAAATGAGTTTCGGTCAAACGTTGATCGATAAAACAATTGTTACCCTATTCTATAAATAGATAGATAAACAATTGAGTGTTATATGCATACATACACATAGATTATGTACTTGTTAACGTTTAGATTTTACACTAAACAAATTTTGGTTTATTAATTCGAAAAAAATCTGTTACTTCAGCCTTCACTAGGATTTTTAAGTGTCACATAAATTGATATCTTCAGTTAAGTTGTAGTCAATTTCTTAAGTTTTCAATCGACTTAAAGTCGACTTCATATCCTTAGTAAGAGCTTTACATATACATTCCTTCCTCCGACTATAAACTGCACTTGAAATTGCTGTCTTTTGCAATATCAAGTAGATGATTTATTCATGTACACCATGCTTCCTGCTCTGAAGCTATTTCTAGTTTTGCAGCTTGTAGAGACAATATTAGCTTAGTTAACTAATGGTAAATTATTTTGAACAGCGCCCCGCGGTTTTACCCGCGTTGTACCCGTTCCCGTGGGAATTTCGGGATGGAAAATAGCCTTCCCGTTGAATGTGGCTATCTATTACAAAAAGAATTATTCAAATCGGACTGATAATTCCTGAGATTACCTCGAACATACAAACAAACAACAAATCTTACAAATTTTACCTCTTTATAATATTAGTATAGATTATAACCGCAGTTAACTGATGAAATTTTTTGAATTGAACTACGTTTACGGTTACTCTTCGCTTTTATTTTACAGTTTTATAATACAGAACCTTCTGTGTCTATCTTCTGTACAATTTTAACCAACATCCTAAAAAAATGAGGTTTTGAATTCGTCAGAATCTTTTTTATCTTTGCCAAATGTTTTATTAAGAAATTAAAATAATTTAATATTTCAAGAAATTTATTTTCTATACTCCTTTGGTTAAGTTATATAAACATAATATGTTAATCAAATTGAAATAACAATTTTTTTCTTCAACAGATTGAAACTGAACTTCAGACATATGGCTGAACCATACCCTCTGATACCATCACCAAGAAATTCTAGAAAAAGTACCATGAAGAACTAAACTGAAACTAAAAACAACCCTAAAAGTTAGAAAACCAGCAAAAAATGTAATGAAATCAACAAAAGTTATGAATCCAACAGAAAGTATAAGGAATTCAACAACAAAACTGATAAAAACTGACACAAACAACATGCCATCAACAATAAATATGATGAAACCCAACACAAACACGAAACCAACAACAAAAATGATGAAACCATCGATAAAAGTTATGAAACCAAACACAAAGGTTACGAAACCCTACAAAAAAGTTATAGAGAACACAGATTCGAGTAGAAAGCGAGTAACAAGCAGAACAGCGAATACATTGTATCTTTTGTTGAGGAAATTTGTGAAATACAACGTGTTGTGCCGGCAATGGTTGGTGCTGCTGTTAATAAGTGGATGTGAGGGTAGAGAACAGAAGTTTGCTATTGAACCTCAAGATCAGGTAAATATATCATATTTATCTTTTACTAGCAGCGCTCCGCGGTTTTACCCGCGTTGTGCCCGTTCCCGTGGGAATTTCGGAAATTGTTAAACATAATATAAACCTTCCGCCTGAATCACTCCAGTGTTTCTATAAAATGCTAAACAGTGTCGCTTGCCTGGACCGTGGCACCCCTTTTAACACCACACATTATTAATTAAACATGTCTTAATGTATTTAATATGTGCAAGTTATAAAAGAAAAAAGTTACGAAAAACGTAACAAAAAGAAAAAGTTATGAAAAAAACGTATGTCTGTACGCACGCGGGTAATAAAGGGAAAACCGTTTCCGCCCGGAAAATTAATCTATCTTGTTACATAAATCAAATATTACAAAAAATCCTTCGGGAGCTACCAATGTTATTCTTTCGCTGAATCTATGGACGGCCATTATTATAAAAAGTTATATATCAAAACATATTATTATAACAAGGGTTTTAATACAAAATCCTTCGTGTTTTAACGAATTTTATTGAGTGTAAATAGATAAAAAATGGGTTAGAAAATTAAACGAAAATAGATCGTTATATTTTAGTAAGAATTAACGGGGTGTACTCATGGTTTTGTAATTAAACTTAGAGGTTTTTTTATTGAAAGCGCAAATTTTTTCTAATCTAATGGTGCATTCCTAGTCGAAGTATCAGTTAGTAAGATTCCATATTACAAGCTTAGAGCTTAGTTTGGTTATAAACTGCGAGTGAATTTGTCCGGGTATATTTATTTATTTACATACCTACAGTGCCTCGTGATTTTACCCGCGTTGTTCCCGTGGGAATTTCGGGACTTTTTATACTTATAAACCTTCCTCTTGAATCACTCTATCTATTTAAAAAACATCATCAAAATCCGTTGCGTACTTCTATAGATCTAAGCATACATAGGGACGGACAAACAGCGGAAAGCGACTTTGTTTTATACTATGTAGTGATGATTGTTGAATCAATTGAATCGAACCCGCAACCCCCGACACAGTAAGCGCTCTCACAAACCACTATGCCAATGGGCTTTTCGAACAGCTTGGCGTCTCTGAGAGACTATTATTAATCTTTGTCTTTATTTCAGAGTGCTGTAGTGGGGTCCAGGGTGACTCTTCCGTGTCGAGTCGAAGGCAAGTCAGGACAACTGCAGTGGACAAAGGATGACTTCGGACTTGGCACCAATCGGCATTTGAATGGATATGAGCGGTACCGGATGATCGGGAGTGATGAAGAAGGTATGTGGAAAGTTGATGAAGATGTTAAGTTGAGCATACTTGTTAAGCATACCTTTTTATATTTATAACTAGCAGCGCCCCGCGGTTTTACCCACGTTGTGTCCATTCCTGTGGGAATTTCGGGATGAAAAATAGCCTATGTTACTCGTGGATAATGTAGCTTTCGAATGGTGAATGTAGCTTTCGAATGTAGCTTTCGAATGGTGAGAATTTTGAAAAACGGTCCAGTAGTTTTTGAGCCTATTCATTACAAACAAACAAAGTTTTCCTCTTTATAATATTATTATAGTGTAGATTAAGTACGTTCGAGTAGGTTAGTGGCCAACCCTGGTTTGTGAGAGCGCTTGCTGCGTTATAGGTTTAGGGTTCGATTCCCTCCCGGGGTCAATAGTATGTGCAGACATAGTTGGCGATGTCTGGATATCAATTATATACATACTAGCTGCGCCCTGCGGTTTCACCCGCGTTGTACCCGTTCCCGCGGGAATTTCGGGATGAAAAATAGATGTTGGCCGATTCTCAGACCTACTCAATATGCTCACAAAATTTCATGAGAATCGGTCAAGCCGTTTCGGAGGAGTACGCGAACGAACACTGTGACACGAGAATTTTATATATAAGATAAAGCTATTTTGACATGTAATTTATGAAAGATAAGGTCAATTAGTTAACTGACCATTTAATGAACGTCTCCGCAGTATGAATATAATGCATATGATATATCTTCCTGCAGGAAATCTTGTACAATCGTCAACTAAAGTAGCTCGTTATCGAATGAATGCAGAATTCCATTCATGCATAAACATAGCTAATTAAAAACATACTTCACTAGCCACAAATACGTTCAACATAAAAGTACATACACACACACAATCAAAGTCTATCTTCACATTTTCTTGCCAAGAATGTGTCTCATAATTCCACCACTATATGGAAAAAGCAAGGTTTCAAGTAACTTATCTAGAAATACTGGATTCCTGTACTTGTTCAGTCAACTGAGTGCTCAAGTGCTTATTACGTATCGTATTATTCTATTCAAGGAATGAATAAATATTTGTTTTGCAGTAGCTTTGTTTGTATTCTTTGTAAATGTAAAACAATGTCTATTATAAACTGATTCGTAGTAGGTAAGCGATTGGATTATGACTAATATTTCTTATTATACTGATATCAATGAGCTGAGAGGCTATGCTTGTTTAGGCAAACCGTTGGCATAGTGGCAGCGAAAGCGTTTGTTGTGTCAGGGGTTGCGGGTTCGATTCCCGCCCGAAGTCAATACAACGATATGTGAAGACATAGTTGACGACGATTTCTAGGTGTCAAATATTCTTATAAAGAATTTGTGTATGTATATGTATGTGCAATTGTGTCAATGAGTAAGATTCCTTAATACAAGCTTAGAGCTTACTTTGGGTCCAAATTTGCCGGGTATATTATTATTTTTACTTATTTGTTCCAGGTGATTATTCGCTGGACATCCAGGAAGTAACCCTGGATGATGATGCGTTGTACCAGTGTCAAGTCAGCTCTGGGCCCAGAGGTAAGTGAAACAATGTCTAAATATGTGGATATAATGAATGAAAAATGAAGCATTCACTTGAGTGACCCGTCTAATTTCACCTCTACCCATAACGTAGTGTTTATATTCTCTTTGGTTTCAAAGACCGGTCGTTAAGCATAGAGAATCCAGCATCATAAACTTCCACAATTGATTACCTATAACCATAAATAATTCTATACATATCCACCCCAATTAATCATAACCAAACTTTTACAAAAACATAATGCCCCACGTATTTTCCTCCCCTTCGTACTAATCAAGGGACCATATTACATCCAATTCAGCTCCTACCCCCTATCTATCTAATCTAATCTAAAGCATCGGAACTTGTACAGTTTCTCATACAACCCCATTCAAAGTTGCTATGTTCTTCAATCAAGCGTTTTCATCCCAACCTCGATACGCCGCTGAGCTAAATAAAGAGAATTGCCATTTATGGTTTACCTTCATTTGGGAAATTTGGATATGGTATTGTTATTTATTTTTGGGGATTGTTAAGAAAAAAATATGCTTTGTGTTTTTATGTCACATTTTAATCTCTCTTAAAGATGTAGTAGGTAAATAAATACAATTGAAGTTTAGAGTGTTTTGATATGAAGTAGGGAAAACTATAAAGGAGTGTAATATCGGTTTGAGAGGTATCACCTTGCCGTGACACAGTTTATACTAGTATGGGAGGTGATGTCTTGATAACTGAGCCAAATATAATGTAATTACATTTGAAATAAATAAATGAATTGAATTGAATCTACCTGATTCTAGTCAGACTACTATAATCTGCTCATGACTTTCTAGCCATTAAACCTGAAAAAAATAAGAATTAATTATTAAAATAATATTGTACATCAATCCCCGAGTATCCCATTGTTAAAAATTCTACCCTGCAAATACCCTAGAACACCCCATAGTTGTACAAATAGATCAAGTCCCTTTTTAGTATACCGCAGTGTACTATTTCAGCTATACTTTAAAAAATATTTTGGGACGTGATTTCTATCATGTATCATCACTACATAGTATAGAACAAAGTCGCTTTCCGCTGTATGTCTGTCGGTCTGTCCCTATGTATGCTTAGATCTTTAAAACTAATGCACGGATTTTGACGTTGTTTTTTTACATAGAGTGATTCAAGAGGAAGGTGTATATGTATAAAAATTCCCGAAATTCCCACGGGAACGGGCACAACGCGGGTAAAACTGCGGGGCGCTCCTAGTTTTTAAATAAAAGCCTGGCATGCCATATCTACCCAACACACTAACATCAACATGCTACCATGCTTAATATGTCAACCTACTTGTACCATGCCACATCCAAATCTATAATAAGTTATTCATACATCTTGGGCGGGCGTTTGTGTTGAGACAAAGCGTTGTGGAGTCAAAGGCATAATCCTAGTTCAGATATAGGTGTGTTGTATAGTGCAGTGTTGCCAACTCCCAACTCATACTAAGGTTTATTGTTTTAGTAGCAGTATCTCTCGGTTTCGCCTATATCGTACCTGTTTTGGTAGGATTTTAGGGATGGGAAGTAGTCTGTAAGCTTCTATTTGATCCATTCATTCATTTTGATTAGGTTAGTGGCCAATCCTGGTGTCAGAGTTTTTAGACCGCCTAAAGGCCTCTGACAAGGTCTAACGATTGAAACAATTGGGATTGACTGCTTTACGTGCTTTCCGAAGCACGGTAGCGCTCAGATAGAAATGCCACTATCGGCCACCCATCCTGTTTGATTGAGGGTATCATATTATACAAAAAATATTCGATTGGTATTGGTACCAAAGGGTCTCGGGTTCAATTCCCAGATCGAACGAAAACTTTACTTTTCAAACATCGCTCAAGTTTGACAGCAGCCGTATTGGCAAGCGTGATAATTACTCCTAATCCTCTTCACTGTACTGGTATCTTCAGTGAGATGAGAGCAGTAGGATCATCATGGTCACATCTCATCAAGCCCTGAACTTTTTATACCGCTATTCAGCAGTGAATCTGAAGTAAAAGCAGACAATATACTAATGTATCACATTTGTGTCTCTTAAAGCTATATTTGGTAGCATCTCTTTGTGGGTGACGATTGTTGATGGACGTACTGTAGGGTTGTCACTTAAATACTTAATGGTAATTAATCTATTAATAATTTAAAAATATTTTTTCTGATCAACATAAGGTATGGGCACGACCCCATTATTGGGTGCATTTGCACAGAAGCGAAGCTGTGCGAAGCTCAATTGACCAATCACAATGCATTGCAAAATGATTTTAATAATGTCAATGCGTTGTAGGACGATACCAATGCGCGTGATTGGTGAATCGGGCTCCGCATCGCTCCTCTCCGCTTCTATCGAATCGCACCCTTAATTTGGGAAATTAAGCGCGATGTCCATAATTTTCACATAAGCAATAATACCACCTATTTTCCCGAGGTTATTAAAACAAAACAAAAGCCATCTATAACACCTAAAACGAATAACAAAAACGAACTCTCAACTCTTAAAAATACGCATTAAAATTCTAAATTTAAGAAGCTCACGTTCCAAATTTTCCTCAACCCATAAATTAATTAAAAACAAACCTCTTCACAAACAAACAGCTACTTTTTCGAAAACCGTATTTTATATTTTTATCTCGTGACAACCCTAATATCCTGCCCTTAATTACTGGCGACAATAAACCGTTCCGTCTGGACTAATTTAGAAAAATATATCGTTAAGTATTCCGTCTACATGTGCTTCTATTTACACGGATGGATACTTAGACGTATGAGTAGGTAAAAGAGTAGAGGAAACTTTTTGGAAAAATTGTCCTATCTTACTATTATAAATGCGAAAGTTTGTGAAGATGGAACAACTACTGGAAGGATTTATATGAAATTTTACAGCAATATTATACATTAGAATAAGGGCCGACACTTTAGCGTGCGCACGCTGCGGTTCCATACAAAAGTGAACCATCGCGGGCGCCCGTCGCGTGCGCCCACCGCGTGTGGCTTCATAGAAAAGTGAACGCTTGACGCAGTGTTGACCCTTACACATTTGATCCCGAAATTCTCGAAACAAACAATTAAAAACCATTAACAATACTTCACACAAACTTTAATTAAGAGGATTCTGAAGCTGCGCTGTCTATCATATTTTTATAGATGTAGTATGTAAAACACATTCTGTATATTATTTTTAGCTTATCTACAGACAAGCTTTCGTTTTGTATGAAAATATGAGTAAATGTTAAAGAAAATTCCAAAAGTTTTTTGGTAATTTTTAATGATGTCATGCCGAATGTTGATGTTTGCCTGCGGTCACCTAATTAGGTGACAGCTCGCCGTATGCAGCTACCGCAAATTCCGCATTGTCGTTTTATATTTTTACTAGCAACGTCCCGCGGTTTTACCCGCATTGTACCCGTTCCCGTGGGGATTTCGGAATTTTCATAAATATAAAATTTCCTCTTGAATTGATCTATCTATTTAAAAAACCCGCTTCAAAATCCGTAGTAGTATTTGAGTTTATCGCGAACAGACAGACAGATAGACGCGGCCGGGAATTTTGTTTTTAACCGACTTCAAACACCGAAGGCGGAGGCTCTCAATTCGGCCGGTACATATTTTTTCTTTTTCTACTTTATAGTGATATTAAACTAGCAGCCATCCTCGCTTCGTTACGGGTGAAAGGGCCACCCCCTTAGGGGTTGAATTTCGCAAAATCTTTACTTAGTGCTCACTTACATCATGAAAGGAAACTGTATGGACCAAGAGCCCGTGGACCCCAGACTTTCGTCATTTTATAAAAGCTGAAAGTTTGTCAGCGCATGCTCCCAATACAGGTAAGAACGATGGACCATTATGAAGTTTGGGTTATCGTGGCTTTGGCAGGTAAACGGTACTAAAGGTCAATGGTCAAAAACACCAAGTTGGCCATTGATTTCGATATCACCGTCAAAGGGTGACTTGTACAACTCCTCAAGAGCTTTCAAATGACATAGGTCATGTCACTGTTGAGCAGTAGGATCAGCGTCCATGGCATAGGCCAACTCCAATCTTCGGTGGTCGAAAACACCAAGTTGGCCATCGATTTCGATGTCACCGTCAAAGGGTGACTTGTACAACTCCTCAAGAGCTTTCAAATGACATAGGTCATGTCACTGTTGAGCAGTAGGATCAGCGTCCATGGCATAGGCCAACTCCAATCTTCGGTGGTCGAAAACACCAAGTTGGCCATCGATTTCGATGTCACCGTCAAAGGGTGACTTGTACAACTTGTCAAGAGCTTTCAAATGACATAGATCATGTCACTGTTGAGCATTAGGATCAGCGTTCATAGCATAGGTCAACTCCAATCTTCAATGGTCGAAAACACCAAGTTGGCCGTCGATTTCGATATCACCGTCAAAGGGTGACTTGTACAACTTGTCAAGAGCTTTCAAATGACATAGGTCATGTCACTGTTGAGCATTAGGATCAGCGTCCATAGCATAGGTCAACTCCAATCTTCAATGGTCGAAAACACCAAGTTGGCCGTCGATTTCGATATCACCGTCAAAGGGTGAATTGTACAACTCTTCAAGAGCTTTCAAATGACATATGTCATGTCACGCAAATCACACTTTTTATTTGATGAATTTAGATCGGTATTTTACACACCTTTAGTACCGTTTACCTGCCAAAGCCACTGTAACCCAAACTTCATAATTGTCCATCGTTCTTACCTGTGTTGGGAGCATGCGCTGACAAACTTTCAGCTTTTATAAAATGACGAAGGTCTGGGGTTCACGGGCTCTAGGTCTAGTACCAAATTTCAAGTTTCTAGGTACAATAGCTTCAGCTGTGCGTTGACATACGTCAGTGAGTCAGTCAGTCAGTCAGATTAACCTTTTACATATACCTATTTCCATTTTTAAAACAAAGGCACGGTTGTTTGGATAAATTTCATCAACCCTTTAAAGCGCATAAGGGTTAAATACACCCCTTTTACATAAAAACTTTACATCACAAAATACATCATAATTTAAATTCCCTTCTGACGTAAGTTCAAGACAAACACCCTCATATGCGAGCGAAACTTTTCATGAACATACAGACATACATACTGTTTATATATATTTAGTTTTGTTTCAAAGGGAACTCGCTCTGTTCAGTAATAGTTTTCAATTTTAACCGGAAAACGGTTTTAATTTTGACGGTTATATTTAATTTTGTATTTCAGAGAGCTTACAGTTGTCATTTGAATTTCTACTGTTGCTTGTTATATTAGTAGCTAGAGCCTGATATATATATATATATATAGATGTCTATTAAATATATTATTCAAAGTCCTGAATGACTGACTGATAATCAACGCACAGCCTCAACCGCTACACCTAGAAACATGAAACTTGGCAGGAAGGTTCTTCAAGTGACGTAAGTGCACACTAAGAAAGGATTTTCGAAAATTCCTACGGGAACGGGCGCAACGCGGGCAAAGCCGCGGGGCGCTGCTAGTGTCTAATATGATTGTTAATTATTTTTTTATTACACAATTGATTCTGTTATTTTTTAACCCTGTTAGGGAATACATCTTAATAAAATACAAAACAAGTGTTCCATAAATTCCGTTAACACACATCAGACAGGTCTTATCTACTTTTGTGACTATATATTCAATTCAATTCAATTCAATTCATTTATTTATATAAAATGTAATTACATTATATTTGGCTCAGTTATCAAGACATCACCTCCCATACTAGTATAAACTGTGTCACGGAAAGGTGATACCTCTCAAACCGAGCAACAATAAAATATAGCTTACATTCTACTTTATATAAATACCTTACAAACTAACATATATACATTTATAACTATAACTATGGTCAGGGTTTATTCATCGATCGATTTGCTTCCCTGAAGCGGCGATATACGACTCCTGTGGGCCAAAAGTCTGGAGAGAAAAACATTGTCTTGTACTTCGCAGGCACTTGAAGCACATACGTAGCACATACATATATATAAGCACATACATATATATATATGACTAGCAGCGCCCGGCGGTTTTACCCGCGTTGTGCCCGTTCCCGTGGGAATTTCGGGATAAAATGTAGCCTATAGCCTTCCTCGATAAATAGACTATCTAACAGTGAAAGAATTATTCAAATCGGTTCAGTAGTTTCTGAGATTAGCGCGTTTAAACAAACAAACAAACAAACAAAACAAACTCTTCTAAACAGTGCGGCGTCGGTACCGCGAAATAATTTTAGTACGCACTGTTGCCGCACTGCTCGTTTTGTATGAAAACACACGATCGTACGTTCACAATACGACAAACGCACCGCTTCGGCACCGCAGCGGTCCGACACGAAACGCATAATTTGAAAGCACCCTTATAACAAAAATGGTGTCAAAGTTTTCGAAAAAAAATCGTAGCAATGCTCGCGGTTTCGCCCGCGGTATATCCGTTAGCGTGAGGCTTTAACTTTTGTCCGCTGAATTTTTCCAATTTTACTTTACAAAACCGTTTCAACGTATATCTGAAAATGGCTGGATTGATCAAGTGTTTCAGGAGCGGTTAGTAACAATTTTGGTACCTTTGTTATCAATAAAGTGTTTTCAATACAAAAACAACAAAACCTGAAATATATACTAACACCTTTAATTACAGGAATTGCTTTAATAAAAAAACATCAACACTTGCATTACATGACAAGCCCGTTGGCACAGTGGCAGTGAGAGCGCTTACTGTGTCGGGGGTTGCGGGTTCGATTCCCGCCCGGAGTCAACAATATGTGCAGACATAGTTGTTGGCGACGACGTCTGGGTGTCAATTATATATTCCTTTAAAGTATTTGTGTATATATAGAGTAGTGTTTATATTTATTTATTTATTATTTATTAACATTTTCTTGTTCTTTTTTCAATAGCAGCACGTTAAATTGTCGGTCGCGGTTAGTAAAGTCTCCGACATGGTCTAACGATTGAAACAACTGGGACCGACTGCTTAACGTGCCCTCCGAAGTACGGTAGCGCTCAGATAGAAATTCCACCATCGGCCACCCATCCAAGTACGGACCGAGCTGCAGGTTGCTTAACAATCGCAACGATCTAACACCGCTTAATCAAACTACGCCACGAGCCTACGATCTATACTAATATTATAAAGCTGAAGAGTTTGTTTTGTTTGTTTGTTTGTTTGTTTGTTTGTTTGTTTGTTTAAACGCGCTAATCTCAGAAACTACTGAACCGATTTGAATAATTCTTTTTGTAATAGATAGCCACATTCAACGGGAAGGTTATAGGCTATTTTTCATCCCGAAATTCCTACGGGAACGGGTACAACGCGGGTAAAACCGCGGGGCGCTGCTAGTGTTATAATAAACAAGCAATGTGGTATCCTTTATAGACGTAATCACTTCACCAATGGCACCACCATTTTTAATAAAACTCACATTATTCTTGAAAAAGTAATAAAGCACCACCTGACATGAAGCTCCTAATTTTAATTTCGAACGAGCGAGCTTTTCTTTCACACACAAAGTAACTTGTTAACACACTAAATTTACTAAAAACAATATACAAGCAAAATGAACGTACGAAATAAATGTTCATTGTATTTATAACAATGAAACATGTACAATTGTATCAGTAGTGGTGCAAAATTGTCCAAACTTTACGTTGTCGTGTCGTTTAACTCACGAGGATGTTGGGTTAAATTCGCTTCTGATGATAACGGTTTAAGTTATGAGATGTAAGATATATTTCGGTTACTGTCTAGACATTGAATTGAAGCAAAATCGAGCTAACTTTGTGTCAAAAATAACATCGATACTAGCGCACTATTGCCCTTTTTAAGGTTCCGTACCCAAAGGGTAAAAACGCATGCGAATATACTTTATTTATCGCACGTGCGATTGGAACATGTACTAACGCTTGCTATACATCGTACTAATTAAAATATTAAAATATTAATTTAATATTAAAAGAGCTATTTTTTTCCTTTTTTTGAAACCTAGTGAACCCCATTAGGCATTTACACACACAAAGTAATAAAAATAAAAAAACTTCGCGTTGAGTGTGTGTCACGCATTCGTTGCATTCAGTGCGAGTATTCGTTCGGAACTAGGCTGCGAATAATGTACGTACAGCACTACTATATACGCAATAACATGTATTTTGTTAGTTTGAATGTGCTTATTATCCATTGCGGTGTCAGAACTCAACATTCGAATAATCTTTAGTACTATGCAAGCAATGTAAACTATTTACACATAATATTTCGACTCGCAATGTGTTCCGTTTTTGTGTAATATTGTTGCGACACCGGCCCCGCACCCTTTTCACATCTCCCTTTAGTTTTTGTGATCTGTGGTTATGGCAAGTTTGAATGGACTTAAAATGGATTATTTCAGAGAGGTCGGCCTGCCATAACATGTCTCAAACAAGTTATATTATTCTTAATTAAATAATATTTATATAAGTTTATAACTTAACCCACACATCGTCGGAACAAGGGGTCTGCGGTGGAACAATTTGCGCCCATGTTTGTTTTTCACAGTGGCTGTAAAAGCGTAGTTTTCTTTGGCTCGACACATTCAGTTTGACGGGCAAATGTGAGGACTACCAAATGTCATGTAGCTTTGTAACTTAATTAGGAATAGGGGTGCAGTTTTAACTTTCGGGGGTCTTTTAGACAGAGCTATGTGAGTAAGGGTTAGAATGTATTAATGTGTTTTGTCTTGTGTCATTTTTGGTGGTGGGTTATTTTTGAGGTTTATTTGGGTTTTTTAACCGATTTTAAAAGGGGGAGGTTCTCTATTTGTATACTAATATAATAAAGCTGAACAGTTGAATGTTTTGTTTGCCCTTATCTCAAAAACTACCATCTCAATCTGAAAAAAGTAAAAAAAATCGGCCTATAATGTCCCACTGCTGGGCAAAGACCTCTCATCTCACTGTTACATCTGGTTCGAATAATTCTTATTGAATTGGATAGCTGTAGGAAGGTTAATTTTATCTCCAAATTCCCACGAGAACAGGCACAACTGGTTAGTGCTAATATTATAAAGAGGTAATAAAGAGGTTTGTTTGTATGTCCAATTCGAATAACTATTTCTGTATTTGACAGTAGGTATATTCAAGAAGAAAGTAATAGGTGCCACAGACAGATACATACCTAGGCACCAAACACGTACACACACATCCACACCCACACACAGATATTGATGTCAAACTTATATCAACCCACTTATGCGTCATTAAAAAGCTAAAAATAATTCGCAAACGTTCGTAATAGATATTATTATGAACTAAAACTCGCTAACACAACCCACCTTTTTCTACTTACCTATCTAATTTTGCCAGATTGCACCTGCAAAAGCATCAAATTACGTAAACATCTTAAAATCTTCATCAAATTATCTACTTCAAAAAGGGCGCCTAAAACAGAAAATTATCTAATTTCCATAAGGCCCCGTACAAACACAGCGACGTGACGTCAAAATGATAGAAAACTTTCCAGAATGAAGATTAAAGTTGCCAATAAAGTTCTCCCCTCGAGTTCTTATCTCGGTAATTTGCGAATGTGAGGTGAAAAACGCTCTAACTGGAGAGGCAGAGTTGCGACAATTGGTCGCGGAACTAAAGTCGCTAGATTGAATTGCCCTGAATTTACATAATCCTTTGCACCTTTTTAACTTCGACGGAAAAAGAAGGTGGTGTAGGTGAAATAACTAAGTGTGTGTGTGTGTGTGGGTATGTGGGTGTGTGTACAGCGCTGATAGTGATTGCATTTTTAACCCCTACGCAAGAAAGAGTCTCTGTGTACATGTCTGTGCTATTATAGCTCATTAGTGTAGGTGTAGTATTGAAGCTCGTGAATGGAGCGATTTTAATATTTTTAGATTTGAGAAATGTGCTATGAAGCAAATTGAATTCCAATTGAGTGTTGCCGAAGTAAGTACCACATTGACTTAATTCCCCGGATGATAGTATATCTAAACTTATAATTATTATAATCTATGCTAATAACATAAAGAGGAAATTTTTTAAAGTTTGTTTGTATGTTCGAGCTAATCTCGGGAATTACCAAGCCGATTTGAATAATTATTTTTGTACAAGCGCGGGTAAAACCGCGGGGCTCTGTTAGTACGTTACTCTATAATAAGATTTCGCTTGTAAACTCGCCTAGGCGTCGTCAAGATTGGACGAGTTTTCAAGCAGGGTTTTAACAGGCTAATTCTAAAGGCCTGTTTTCGGTAGTACTTATCGGTTCAATTCGAATAATTCTTTTTGTAATGGATAGCCATATTAAAGATGAAGGTTATTACCTATTTTCCATCCCGAAATTCCCATGGGAACGGGCACAACGCGGCTAAAACTGCAAGGCGCTGCTACATACTATATCTATAAATAGGTATAGAAAGAAAGTCGTGTTAGTTACACTATTTATAACTCGAGAACGGCTGAACCGATTTGGCTGAAAATTGGTGGGGAGGTAGCTTAGAATCAGGAGACGGATATAGAATACTATCTATCCCGTATTTTTTACGGGAACGGGTGCGGTGTGGGTGAAACCGCGGGGCACAGCTAGTAATATAATGAAATATTTGCTTAAATTTTTTTTTTCGACACTTATGTTGCCACATCCAGTAAGCCGTACCTCCAAAACAAATTACTTCTGAATAATGCAAAACGACTTTCGAGTGACGCTATCTTAAAGTATGGGGCTCTGATTCAACCCTTGTCAATTCAGTTTCATTTGTATGGCTTCCAGAATATTCTACTGGCTTCTTAACCCTAGGCAGCACAGGATTAGACGGTATACATATTTCATCTTCATTACAAGTAAATAAGGGTTATTTTGCCGTGACTCATTTTTGGAGATGAGTCATTATTAAAATGAAGGACGGTTAACCGACATAAACGAAAAATTATACAGGTAGGTTAACCGACTTGAAAAAAGTGAAGTATTGCGATTGAATTGTAGTTTTTTAATGATTTTATCGGTTGTTTATTTTTACACATCCATTGAAATCAATAGTACAGGTAGACGCGATTAACTGACTTGGAAAAGTGAAGTATTGCGTTTTTATGATTTATAGTTAGTATTTTTGTAAATTTAACTTTTATAATAGTTGACATAACATCAAAGTTTGACAAACAACAATGAAATAACAATCATAACAAAAAACCATCCCAAAGCTATTTCAAACACAAGCCGCCATTTGTATTTCAACAATTGTGTGTGTGTGTGTGTGTTTGGTTTTATTCCCTTTAACACGAACCGCTAAAACTGAGTAACGCTTTTAGTTAGTTTGTTAAACTGTAAAATATGAGGGTAGAGCGTTTTGTTGGGTCGACTTATTACATTCCGGTAGGTTACGTTCACGAGGCGAGATAAAGTTGCTCCCTTTGACGTAAAAAGTTGCTTACATTCACAGTACAGGACAAAGTTGCCTATATTTCTCGCTATGACGTATAAAGTTGGCCACGTTATTAGATAACGTTGCCTTTTTTTGCTGTAGAGTTCGCTGAATCGATGGTCGTTGAAAGTCGCCTACGTTTAGTACAAGAAAGAAAAAATGCATTACTGAAATGACTTCAGTTGCGACTGGATGGTTTTTCAAAGTTATCTATTTTTGTCGCTCAAAATACAAGTCGCGAGTTGATAATTGCAGTCGCTGATTTTACTTGTAGACGTACAAAAACACCCGTTTTTGTCTTAAGCAACATAAATCGCTCTTGGCCAGTCGATAGTTGTACTAAGTCGCTTGTTATAGTTCTACAAATACATCCATTCCATATTTTTTTCGTAAGAAACATATGTAAGTCGCCTGTTGTGGCAATAAGTTAATGTTTCTGTCGAATAATCGATTTGTTATCGTTAAATATTTAGTATAAGTTTGTATTTCTTGCTATTAAACCTCTCACGAAAAAATGGCGTAGAAAATTCTATCAGACAACTTTTAAATATTAAGTAACATATTCAAATTGGCAGAGAGATTGGCTGTTTAGGCGTAAACCAATTAATAAAATCGGTAAAAAACACAGAATTTTGATCTTGGACCAAACAAAATATACTTAATATTCTATCAAGAAATTGAATTCAATCTATAATTAGTCTTTTGTTCGATAAAAATTTTCAACTCTTTCAATTATTATTTTTCAATTTCTATGCAAATTAATCGCTGCAACAATTAGCAACTTAGTCGCTTCGCGTAAAATGACCCTAACATCTTTATAACGTGATTATGTTATGATAAAGTAATAAAATGTTATAAACTATGGTAATTTGAGGTACCTTTGGTTTATAACGTGCTGTAAAGGACTCTATTCGTTTGGTATTTGGTCGATCTCTGCGGAATAATTATATTGGACAATTTAGGTAGAAAGTTGGAAAGGTAAAGGAAGAATAATGGGTCAGCTAGTTAAGTAACAATAACAGTTACTTAACTGGCTTACTCAGAGACATTAGTAAGTGAGTTCGAGTAGGTTAGTGGCCTGTGACATTGTCTAACGATTATAACAACCGGGACCGACAATTTAACGTGCCCTCCGAAGCACGGTAGCGCTCAGATAGAAATGCCACCATCGGCCACCAATCCAAGTAGGAGTCGGGCGTTGCTTAACAATCGCATTCAACTAACATCGCTTAGTCAAACTACGCCTCGAACGCTAGATATATGATGATCATGATGATAATCACTATCTTTGCTCCAGGAGAACCAGCCATCAGGTCGAAGTACGCCCGCCTCATCATCCTGATGCCTCCAGACCCTCCACGCATCATCCAGGGTCCAGTACTCCATGCTGTAGAGGATCGGGAGGTCAATCTGGAGTGCGTGTCCAGCAACGGAAGACCTGCTGCTGAGGTTAGTTGGTTTTTATACTGGCACCTTGAGAGTTCTGATTTCTTAAGGTTAAGCGTGCGCCCGTCGCGTGCGCCCGTCGCGTGCGCCCACCGCGTGCGCCCGCCGCGTGCGGCTTCATACAAAAGTGAACCGTCGCGTGCGAACGCCGTGTGCGCCCGCCGCGTGCGGCTTCATACAAAAGTGAAACGTCGCGTGCGAACGCCGCGTGTGCCCGTCGCGTGCGGCCGCGATGGTTCACTTTTGTATGAAACCGCGACGGGCGCACGCTTAACGCAGTTTCGGCCCTTAAACTTACACTACATAGAAGTCATCCCATGACCACGAACGGTGTAATCCGCTCGAAACGTCGGGAACGTATTTTAATAAATACGTAATATATTCTAATCTAACGCGATACAGACCTGCTTCATTTAGTATAATGAATGCAAATCTTATTTTAAAAACCGGCCAAGTGCGAGTCGGACTCGCGCACGGATGGTTCCGTACTTTAAAAAACGGCATGAATCACGTTTATTGTATGGGAACCCTTGAATATTTGTTTTATTTTAATTTTAGTACTTATTTGTTGTTATAGCGGCAATAGAAATACATCATCTGTGAAAATTTCAACTGTCTAGCTATCACCGTTCTTGAGATATAGCCTGGTGACAGACGGACAGCGAAGTCTTAGTAATAGGGTCCCGTTTTTACCTTTTGGGTACGGAACCCTAAAAAAGACACTACGTTGAAGTTCGAGTACGTTAGTGTCCAACCCTACTGTCGAAGTTTTAACCCCAATTCTCTGTCACAACTGAACTCCATCAATCAACTTAATCCTAGTTCACGTAAACTGAGATCAAAACTTCAAAATTGATTCACTGAAACCGAGTTTAGCTCATCGTGGTTCTATATAGAAACGGTGAATTTGCAGCTTAGACCGCTTAAAGGCCTTCGAGACGGTCTAAACATTGGGATTGTTATGATTGACAAGCCCGTTGGCACAGTGGCAGTGAGAGCGCTTATTGTGTCGGGTTCGACTCCCATTTGGGGTCAACAATATGTGCAGACATTGTTGTTGGCGTCGACGTCTGGGTGTCAATTATATAATGTTATAAAGTATTTGTGTATGTATATGTAGTAATATCAGTTAGTTAGATTCTATAATATAAGGAATAAATAAATTGTGTATTTTTACTGGTTATATGTATTTAATTATTTAATTTTTAAAACCCAGTCGGGGCTGGTCATGCCATTTCGAAATTCTCCTATTTTGTAGATCACTATACCATAAGTACTAGAATATAACATGAACCCTTGTTTCCAGATCACCTGGGTAGACAACGACGGCGGTGTCCTAACCAACGGCGTGGACTACTCAGTGGAACCGATGCCCGACGGTCGCAGGTTCACTGCCCGGTCCGTGCTACATCTCCGACCCAGAAGACATCACCACAACCAGACGTTCACTTGTCAAGCTCAAAATACGGCCGATCGAGCTTACAGATCAGTTACTATTAAACTGCAGGTAACTTATAAAGATGTAGTTATATTAAGTCGTTCGCATTATGCGGTCGCCGAAATAGTTTCAAAGAACTTCGGTCACCGAAGTCATCTTGCGGGTGCGGGCTAGTGTGACACCCTTCATACAAATACAAGGAATACGACGGCCGGCACCCACACTATGTGTGTCTTCCGCTAGTAGGGCCTACGTTTAAGAATATTGTTCCTGGGATAAGCTCAGCAAGGCTCAAGAAACTTATGGTAGAACACAGACTACGTCAAAACATTTAGACGGAATATAATTATTTAAAAAATGATCAAATCGTATGTACATAATTAATAATTTTATAGAAGGATCCATTTTTTTGTAGATTAATTTACAATGTCCCACTCCTAGGCAAATATTTTCCTCAACACTTACCTAGCATCTCTGTTCTGGCTTAGATTAAGCCAATTCCTGTCAAAACGGTCAAGATCAAATTACTTCACGTTTTATAGTGTTTTAACGGGGTTATTATTGTATCTAACACGATAAACTCGTAATTAAAACCAAATTGAAATCGGTTCATCTTAAGGACATTCCGAATCACAAATTAAAATTGATCTTGCAGGTATTCTAAAATAACTAAAAGTTATAAAATGTACTCATTTGAGTATAAAAAAGCGTATCGACTTAGGATCGTACATTACATTTAAGCTACGATCGTTTAGTATTCGCAAATCAGGAACAAGACCTAATCATCTCGTTGATAGTAGCTCCGTAGATTTTGACGTTTCGTCTGTCCAATTGCATATATCCTGTTATTCTATAATAATTATGTAGTCTGGCTACAGTAAATAAAACTTGCTAGATAAAGCTCTATAATATTTACATTGTGAAAGTTTGCTTGATCGTGCACTTAAAACTTGTGCGTTTATTCGTTCTTATTGTTAGGTTAATAGGATTCAAAGTTGCTTACGTTGTATTTGTAAAGTTGCTTATATGGGAAAGTTTTAGTTTTAACTTCGTAGCGTGATAAGAATTTGTGAAGGGAAAATTACTCAAATATTTTATACTAGCAGCGCACCGCGGTTTCACCCACTTTGTACCCTTTCCCGCGGGAATTTCGGGATAAAGTGTCCCATGTGTTTTTCTGATGTAAACCCTATATTACTGTGAAGTTTCATCCAAATCCGTACAGTAGTTTTTGCGTGAAAGAGCAACAAACATACATCCATACATACATACATCCATCTTCACAAACTTTCGCATTTATAATATTAGTAGGATGAATGAAAAAGAAATGCAGTATTACTTGTACTAATATTATAACTAGCTGCATCCCGCGGGTTTACCCCCATTCTCTCGCAATCGTAGGCCGATAGTGCCATTTCTGTCTGAGCGCTACCGTGCTTCAGATGGCAGTTTAAATTATTGATCCCTGTTCTTTCAATCGTTAGGCCACGTCGGAGGCCTTTAGGCGGTCTAAAAACTCCGACATCAAGGTTGACCACTAACGTACTCGAACTTTCTTGGAGGATTAAACTCCTTTTTTGGATAACGATAAAAGTTCAAAATCAAACTCAGCTTAATTGGCTAAGCTTTTTTCGAGTTTTATCAAAATAAATGAACCACGATTGATTTTCATATCTATATATATATAAATGAAACCCGTTTTCCTTGGTCGCGGCATCACGCGTGAATGGCTGGACCGATTTCACTACTTCTTTTTTTGTTGTATTTGTTATTATTAGGAGAAGGTTCTTACGGAAAAAAATATTAAGAAAATCTCTCAGAAATATTGAAAAATATACATTTAATTTTGCATATTTAAAAAAACACGCGTAACGAATGTCAATGTCATTCACAGCCATAGACTATTGAAAGAGCATTGTTTGTTCGGAAAGTAGTGCATCATTGCTACGCTAAGGCGGTACGAAGTTCGCCGGGTCAGCTAGTATATAATAAAATAAAAAATAAACCCGGATAAATTCACACACGGTTAATGAGACCCAAACTAAGCTCTAAGCTTGTATTATGGAGTCTAACTCACTGATACTACTACTTATACATACACAAATACTACTATAGATTATAAAGAGGAAAACTTTTTTGTTTGGTTGTAATGAATAGGCTCAAAAACTACTAGACTGTTTTTAAAAATTCTCTCACCATTCAAAAGCTACATTATCCAAGAGTAACATACGCTATTTTTCATCCCGAAATTCCCACAGGAGTGGACACAACGCGGGTAAAACCGCGGGGCGCTGCTAGTAAGAATATATAAATGGCACCCAGACGGTGTCGACAACACCTACGTCTGCATAGTTATTTGGTTTATTCGTGACATTTTAATAGCATACACATATAAATACACATATTTCATACATCTATTAATATTTATTTACCATATTTATTTAATAAGCCCCACATACCGACATCAAAGGAATTCATAGCAAAAAGAACCGAACATACACACATATAGAAAAAAAAGCTTCGTATAATTTCTCCCGAACAAATCGTAAAGAAATGAACAAATATTTTCTTACAATTATACAAGTCATTTGATATACTTAGCCTGTACAATTTCGACGCAAACATTATCAAAGAAAAGTTAAAAAGATGAAACGCAAACATTTATAAACATTAAAGTATTAGTTACTCGCGCGCCCCGCGGTTTCACCCACGTTGTACCCGTTCCCGTAGGAATTTCGGGATAGAATGTATCCCATGTGTTATTCTGATGTATAACCTACATGACTGTAAAATTTCATCCAAACCCGTTTAGTAGTTTTTGCATGAAAGAGCAAAAAATATACATCCATACATCCATGCATACATCCATCCTCACAAACTTTCGCAGTTATAATATTAGTAGGATAGGATTTACTGACACACAAAAAGCTTCAGTGGTCTAGTGGTATGCGCACTCACCTGCCAAGACTGAGCTCCCGGGTTGAATACCTAGGCCAAGCGAAAAGATATGTCTTAATTTTCAAACATGGCTCGTTTGAGATCACCAACCCGCATTTGGCAAGCGTGGTGATTACGCCTAATGCTCCTCACTATACTGATATCTTCAGTGATGAGAACTGCAGTGGGATATTATAGGCTAATACTTACTTTACTTCACTTTACACACAAGTTAAAAGTTATGTAAATGGAAAATAAGCAAAATATAATATCTCTAATTGAAGTCGGTTACGTAAATTACAAGTTAAGCCAAGTTCCAATAAACGGATATAAAGAAAAAACGAAATAAGGAAACAGACGTCTGTAAAAAAATCCATTCCACATTTCTCTATACATCCTCTTTTAGAAATACGCTGATTCGGCTTTGAGATCCGACCACGCTACAAAGACCTCCCAAATTTGTCACGGCCAAACTGAAACGTGCACATTTCAAATTGTGTTAGAGCTCTTTTAATTCTGGTCGTGGTTTTATATTGGTTGAGTGAAAATAAGAGTTGTGTGTAGGCTCTAATTTCAAATAGTATGTCAGCAGTAATATCTCCTATAAGACGTTAAGGATATATACCTTTAAGTCAGCATTAAAATGTAATGCTTACGCTATAGGTTGCTGAGCAATACAAGCCATTCATTATGGTCGCCATTTTCTTTTATTTTATTGCGCAGGATCTTTTTAATGGTTATTAAATTGAATTGAATGGAGTTGGGAGATAAACTTAAGGTTGAGAAGCATTTCTGTAAGACTGTTGTTACATAAACATGGTTATAAACAAAATTAGGTTAAGTTCGGGCTTGCAATGTTGTGGAGACTAGCAATGTTACTCAGACTTAATGATGTTTATTGTATCTGTTGTGAGGAAGATTTGACCGGTACGATTACTATCTATAGTAATCTATAGGTACTAATGTTATATAGCTGAAGAGTGTGTTTCTTTGAACGCGCTAATCTCAGAAACTACCAATCCGATTTGAATAATTGTTTTGTAATGGATAGCTACATTCAACGGGATATAGGCTATATGCTTTCATTCCGAAATTCTGCTGGAAACGGGCATAATACGGGTACCACCGCGGGGCGGTGCTAGTCTTTTTAGAGTACTCTTGCCCTGCAAATTCTGCTAGTACATACAAGAACCGCGCCCCGCGGTTTCACCTGCGTTGTTCCCGTTCCCGTTGGAATTTCGGAATAAAATGTATCCCATGTGTTATTCTGATGTATAACCTATATTACTGTAAAGTTTCATTCAAATCCATCTAGTAGTTTTTTCGTGAAAGAGTAACAAACATACGTACATACATCCTCATAAACTGTCACATTTATAACAGTAGTAGGATGATACATTATTGAACTGCAGTAAACTATCGCATTACAATTGAAAACATCTCTGTAAGGCCGACGCCTCTGTTTAGTCTAGACGAAGCCATATAACGTAGGAATTAAACATCACATTGATACCTACGTTAAGTTTACACACACATGCATAAACAACATTAAAAGGATCAAGTGTTTTTAACAGGCATTATCAGGCATCAACACACGGTTAGTTAGACCCAAACTAAGCTCTAAGCTTGTATTATGGAATCTATCAAACGTCATCGAGTGGATGGTCAACCTGACCAATCCTAGTGTCAGAGTTATTGAGCCGCCAAATGCCTCTGACATGGCTCAAGTAACAACTACTATCCGTAGAAAGTAATCGGGACCGACGGCTTAACGTGCCCTCCGAAGCACGGAATCATCTTACTTTTCGGGCAATCAGGTGATTCAGCCTGAAATGCCCTAACCAAACTGAGGACAGTCACGCAAAGATTTTTTTGTGAGATATTGTCCCCACCGGGAATCGAACCCGGAACCTCCGGATAAGGAGCCGAGCGCTCAAACCACTAGACCACGGTGGCTGTTATGTTTTATTAATGTGACTAACTGATACTAATACCTACAAAATAAAATAACACAATTACTAGAAAGTCAAGTTCTTTAGGAAGGAAATACGAGTACAAGAATAGCATAACGTAACTAAACATCAAGCTGCAAGACTTCCTAGTTTATAAATAAAGGAATGTCGAAGAAATAAAAACTGCACATTTCCCATCAATTGTGGGCTACATTCAACTACCTACTTAAGATTAACGCCTTTTAGAAAAACAGAACAATCGAGTTAAGATGGTAACACACTGCGCTATTAATATTTATATCACATACAAGACTTTTCTCACTCGATAGATCTAGAATTGAGATCTTGAACACTTGAAGTTTTACAAGACATGACAATCATGAGCTCTACAGTTGACACATTTAACGAATGATTTTTATAAACGTTAGGCATTCTAATGCAAAGTACTTTCTTTATTACAGCATCTGTACCGTAGAATGCTTTTTTCCGAAATGTATGCTTTCTCATAATATACATTTCATTTTCTATACAGGTAATCTATGTATAATATAAAAATGAATCGCTGAATCTGTTGCTAAGCGCATAACTTCAGAACGACTGCACCAAATTGGATGATTCTTTTTTTAATGTGTTCCTTATTGTCAGGACAAGGTTTTTATATAAGAAAAATAAGGAAAAAAAATCTCAAAATACCCACGGGAACGGGGGCGGTGCGGGTGAAACCGCGGGGCACAGCTAGTCTTAAATAAAATCGTTTCTATATTCGCTCGCTTGCGCCGTGACACCTCTATCGCACACTCGCTTATTTATTATTAATATGATACTTTAATCACTCCTCCTCACTGTACTGATATCTTCAGTGAGATGAGAGGCCCAACAGTAGGAAGTAGGAAGTATTGAAGCCTGTAATGGCTTACTTACTTCCTTTCTTACTTTAATCATCTCTCACTGTATCACAATCTTAAGCTTTCTTTAAAAACGTAGAGCGAGGTAAAGTTTCCAGAAGAGGTACTTCGATCTTCCTGATTGGGGGATGTTTTTATCTCTTATTTTATCTAGAAGATAGCGCTTCTGCTAGTTTTTATTGCTTCTTTACTCTTTGATTAAAGACGGCACCCTTTTCGTTCCTTGGAAAGGTGGTGAAATTTCTCCGTTTTAACTAGAATTGGAGGCTTTAGGTATCTCTGTTTTATATATGGGTGGGAATTCTACCTATACTAGCTGCGGTGTTACCCGTGTACAACTCAAAAGAGGGTGGAGGGTAAAAATCAGGATTTTTAGTATGTTTTCTCCTTATGCACTCTGAATACGTTTCTGAAGAAATCCTATCTCATGATATTTTAAAATTCACATACAGCTTACAACTTAATACTAACTTACATAATATCTAGTACAGTTTACCCCAAACGGAAATCCCAAAACCGGGTAAAATATACCCACTACTGAATCTTTTAAATTATAATGACATCGTATTCAAAAGCTTCCCACCCCACCGCGGTCATACACTACACACTTTATTAATCCTTTGAAAAAACACGGTAAATATTTAAAATCGTATTACTTACAGTTCCTTGTATGTTTTTTCACGTCTTCCTTGTACCGTGCTGTTTTTATTTCTTTAGCTTTGAGTGTACAGTTATCGGCTGAAACTCTTACCCTTAGTGTTTGGAGATTGGTAGGTTTTGGTTACCGAAACGATAGCCATATAAAAGTAAATTCGAGTAGGTTGTGTCCAACCCTGGTGTCGGAGTTTTTAGACCACCTAAAGGCCTCCGACATGGTCTAACGATTGAAAGAACTGGGACCGACAATTTAACGTGCCGTCCGAAGCATAGTACAATTCGACTTTTTTAAAAAGAAATGAAGTGTACAAAACTACACACCGATAGTGTGAGAGAGCGAGTGAGATGAAGAAAGAGATAGACTTTAATTTTATATTTTAGTTTCAAAGTCAAAGTCAAATATTTTTATTCAGTTTTGGCCCCATAGAAGCTCTTTTGAACGTACGAACGTTTCCCATTCAAAGGTCGAGTGGTAGTTCTTTCTCCCACTAACTGTATATTCTTGTCCCTTTTTTATATGTCATCAAAAATTCAAAAAGATTTCAGCACGATGCACGTATTTTACGTTCGAAACGCGAATTCGAGTTTGTTTTTACTGCGAATATGTTTTTGGGTTTATACGTTTTTATTTTACATGGTTTTTGTGCTGTTTAGAAATTCTTTTGATATTCAAATTGAATTTGTGATATATGTGACGTTGTTAGGGATAGGGAGAGGGAGGGAGATTCTTAACGGGGACAGATGTAATTAGTTTAGAGTGTCATTGATTTAGCGAGTTTACAAGCTGATAGCTGGCGAGTTCTAATGACAAATGTCAGACGATCGTATCGCAAGCTGTAACCTAGATTCGAGTTACGGATAGATTATCCCGAAATTCCCCTAAGAACGGGCAAAATGGAGGTAAAACCGTGTGGCATTGCTAGTTTACTAGTGGTTAGTTTAGCCCTGCATCAATCTACAAGAGCCTAGCTCTATAGTTTAAAAAAAAAGACGTGTGGCACTCGGGGACTGCCGCGGTAAAGCTATTGCATAGTTATTTTTTTTATCACTAGATGGCGTTAGTGGGGAGCGTGAGGTTTTTTCATTGTGAGGTTTTGTCATGACGGAATTTCTGGATTCGGTCCCCGCGCTCAAGGCCCGCGATAGAAGCTATGCAATAGCTTAAAATGGAAGCTTGCCTTTATATAATAAAACTTAATACCTATGTTGTTTTGTTTGAAGGTACAATACGCACCAAAGGTGAAAATGTTTATCAAAACCGGAGTCAACAGAGATATGATACAAGAAGGAGACACTTTAGTTATTGGTTTGTATCAAATTATAGTTTTATTTAAATAAAATAGTGGTTTTAGAGCTGATTTTTTATGAAATGCCAAATAACTGCACCGAATTATTTGTTGAACTATATTATTTTTGAGTTTGAGAAGGGGCTAGAAGCGTTTGAGACGTGTGACAGCTTGTTTTGTTTACTACCGAACTGAAACAAAAGTTTTAAAACAGTTCCAAGTTCAACCTAATTACAACCATGACACCTAGCAATAAAGTAGCAAATCTTATGAATAAAATAAAAGCTCACTTTTCAAATGAGGCCTTATTCACCGAGACGTATTTTTTGCGCCGACCCGACATCTAGTTGTGTATTGTTGATCGAAGGCTAAATATAATTAAGAATGCTTGTGCATTGTGCAGTATGTCTTTAATATATTTTATTTGTTACAGGCTGCCAAGCGACGGCTAATCCCAGTAATTTGACTTACAAATGGTTCGTCAATAACGAATTATTGTTTGGAAACATGAGAAATGAACTTGTAAGTATAACCTTTTATTCATAAAGGTGTGGTACAGTCACGTGCAATGAAATGTATACACGGGCAGATTTAGAAATGAATGTCCACTCTGAAAATTTCAATAACATATAGCCACTTAACAATTCATACTATATACCCACCCGAGTTTTTCACAATAATGGACACAGTTTTGGCAAAACTATGGACACAGGTTATTTTCAGGTTGTATACACAATCACATGCACAAATATGTATCCATTATGAATTACAATAATATGTAAACGATATTATTTCACACGTGACTCTACATTTACGATGACGGTGACGAATGACTTTGAAAAAAGCTGTAAATTGATATTAAACTAAGTTATACTTAGCTTAGTAATATAAAATTAATATGAGCCATGTCAGAGGCCTTTGGCGGTTCAATAACTCTGACACCAGGATTGGTCAGGTTGACCATCCACTCGATGAAGAAGAAGATGAAATTAGTTTTTGATAGAGTAAGTTGTCTGTATTAAAAAATAATTTCAAACCTGATTCCGATCCCGTCACTACCATTGTTTTTAATCGATTAAAACTAAGATCTTTCCAGGAGCATAACCTCTCATACCCTTGATACACTTTCATATATCATGGAAATCATTTTTTAAAACGGTTCATAAACGATGGCAATATCATGTAATAAACATGGAAAAAAATCATACAATCGAAAAACACATGGGATACATTTTATCCCAAAATTCCCACAGGAAAAGTTTCAACGTGGGTAACACCGCGGGGCAAGGCTAGTTTCATAATAAAGCTACCTCATACCTTTAGTTCAATATCGGTCAAAACTATAATTCCCAATATACTGAAATTCAGCTGACCGTTCTAATAAATTGCCTTTTCCAATATTTTACACAAAATGTCTTCAAAAGTGGAAAATTTTAAATTCTTTCCGTTTTTGGCACTACTCACACCTGCAATATGCATTTTACATTATACAGTATGATGCTGTGTTTCATAAAACTGTCTACGTTTAAGGGTGAGCACATTGTAGACAAGACTGTGGTTAGACAGTTTTTTTGTCTTTAAAAATGTGTGAAGGACCGCAGACTTGAAACAAGATGTCTATCAGACTTTTTTAACCGACTTCAAAAACCAAAGAAGGAGTTTCGATCTCAATTCGTCGCGTAAATAGTTTTTTTTGTACATGTTACCTGATAACACAATTGTTTATAAACCGATTTGGAAAATTCTGTCCCCGTGTGAAAAGGTATACTTACTTACAGAATGGACTTATCTTTAACCGATTAAAAAAATGTTAATAACCTTGTTTGAAAGTTTGAAGTTAGTTTTTCGCTTAAAAACTGTTTGTTACCATATTTTTTTGTCAGTTACACTTAAGAAATACTAGACACCTTTTATGAAATAAAATAAAATGAAATAGATTTATTTCATAAATAGCTTACAATATTATTCGTGGAGTCTCCAATTAAGCAAAAACATTATAAGACTAAAACAGTTTTGTTGTTGTCAGTCAGTTTTAAGACTGTTTTGACTATAGTGTGTGCGGGCTCTAAACCGGCGAGGCAATTCTAGTATGATGTGTGTGCACTACTTTTTGATGGACATGCTGTATCATAAAGATGTCAGTTTTAGACTTTATTTTTGAGATGCATTAGGGTTATAGTCGTTTGAGGTGTAACGTAAATAGCCGGAACTATACCACCATTACTGTATTAAGTCGGAAAATACAGCTGAGCTCTATGTGAAACACTTTTTGTATTTTTTTTATTCAATGTCAAATTAATGTCCCACTACCAAGCACAACAACAAACACTCTTTTTTTTTTAGTTTGAGCTCTCTGCTCACGATCCGGAGGTTCCGGGTTCAATTCCCGGTGAGGACAATATCTCACAAAAATCTCTTTGTGAGACTGCTCACAGTTTGGTTAGGGCATTGCAGGCTGAATCACCTGATTGCCCGAAAAGTAAGACGATTCCGTGCTTCGGAGGGCACGTTAAGCCGTCGGTCCCGGTTACTTTCTACGGATAGTAGTCGTTACATGAGCCATGACAGAGGCCTTTGGCGGCTCAATAACTCTGACACCAGGATTGGTCAGGTTGACTACTCGATGAAGAAGAAGACTACCGAGCAAAGGCCTCTCTTACTGAATACATCAGTACAGTCACGAGCAAAAGTATAATGAAGTTAGTTACTAAGTTCTCGATTCTAATCCGTCCATTTATTACAGGTACTAACCAATATATCTCGCAAGTTGAACGACGCGACTGTCAGATGTGAGGTTCACAACGTCGTCGGCAAGAGCGCGGATACGAAAACTTTGCAAGTTGTTTGTGAGTTTGACTTTTTAGTTTTTATAGCAGAAGGGTGGCTTGACTGGGCTGTGTTAGATGTCACCCGCACTCAGACACGTCAATGTTTCCTTAGTAAAGATTTAATGAGTGATTATGACACGTAATACCCGGACAAATTCACACACGGTTAATTAGACCCAAAGTAAGCTCTAAGCTTGTGTATACTTTACAATTGCTTTATATGACATATTATTTTATGCTAATATAATAAAACTGAAGAGAGCTTTTGTTTGAAGGCGTTCATCTCAAGGACTAATATTCCGATTTTGATAATTCTTTTTGTTATGAATAGCCATATGCAACGGGAAAGTTAAAGGCTATTTTGTCTCCCGAAATTGGGGAAAAGCCTGAATGTTTCTTGGATGAGTGGCCGATAGTAGCATTTCCATCTGAGCGCTACCGTGCTTCGAAGGGCACGTAGAATTGTCAGCCCTTGTTGTTTCAATGGATAGGTGTCGTTGGACATGTCGAAGGCTTTAGTGGTCCTAAAAACTCCAACAATAGCGTTGGGCAATAACCTATACGAGCTTACTTATCTGTACAAATATGACTCAAGGGCACTCGTCTGATAAAACTACTACAGACTTGTTTTTTCTATATTACTACGAAATAAATTAGCTTGTTATGAGAATAATAACATTATAACAATTAAATTGAAGTTATTAAGCAGCAATATAACATTAAATTACCCACGCCTCTTCAAAATAGTAACACAAAAGGCAAAAGGTCAACATTTTGTATGTATTGTGTGATTTCATTTAGAAATCTATTCAAATCAGCTTTTGAAAGCACTAACAGACTTTCAGACAACAATACAATTTTGACATAATTTATTTATATTGTTACTATTGTTAGACGCTTTTGTTCTCGTATGTACCTACAAGCAAAATCTGGTACTAATATAAAAAGTTTATTTTAACTACTAATTTAAATAAATCTTTTCTACATTCAACAAGAAGGTGGGCTATTTTTCATTCTGAAATCCCACAGAAACGGTTTTAACGTGGGGAAAACCGCGGGGTGCAGTTAGTACTACAACAAAATAGCTAAAGAAGGCCGATTTAGTCTGTTTGTACACTCTAATCTATGTAACTACCTTTTGAATTTGGAAAAATCTTTGTTTATGATAGACGAAATCAAAAGTTGGTTATAACTTATAAAGCCCGGTTTCCACTGCGACCGGAACGGACCCATTAATGACTCCGTTTGGCAGCCATTATGTGTTTTTGTTAAGACTGAGGTGTTATGCGTCTATACAAGTAACGCAATGGTAATTAAACGGAGTCATTAATGAGCCCGCTCCGCTTGCAGTGGAAACCGGGCTTAAGGCTACATTTGTCATTCTAAAATTAACACACAAACACAGAATATGACAAGGTACTTTCAGCAAGTCAAGTCTTCAATATGCTTAACATACAAAGTACCTTGTCACATTAAAATATTAACAACTAGTCGTGCCCTGCGGTTTTACCCGCGTTGGGCCTGTTCCCGTAGGAATTTCGGGATGAAAAATAGCCTATGACCTTCCCGGTGAATGTAGCTATCTATTACAAAAATAATTATTGAAATCGGACTGATAATTCCGGAGATTACGTCGAACATACAAACGAACAAACAAACTTAAAAATTTTACCTTTTTATAATATTAGTATAGGTGATATTTTCACCAATTAACAAACAAATACCTTAAATTATTCTCCAATTACATCACAATTTAAAAATATAAACGTATTGTTTCCAAAAGTTCATTATATCAAACCTTTTTAGACACAAAAACGGTAATTGTTACCGAGACTCGATTTTGGAGGGAAAAACCTAAGGGTCTTTTTACATTGAAAATTATGTACTTATAAATAGGCTGTTGTTTGTGTAATTGCTTTTGATTATTGCGTGGGTGTCTTTATTTTCAAATTGACGATTAAAAAGGTATACTTAGATAATTTATTTATACTTTTTTTTTATTGTCACAAAATGAGGACCAATGTTGTCAAATTTTCCAGCCGAAGACGATTGCTCCAGGGGGGTAACCACGATCGTGAAGTTGATCGCTCGCAAGTTGCTTCTAAGGAATCGAAAATTTGGTACCATGACGCCTTCTAATTAGTGTCAAATTAAAAGCGCAGCCATGTTTTAAAAAATACAATGCCACGCAATTATAAACCCTATTACAATGAAAAAAAATGTAAACAAAGCACTTAGTACCTTTTCGAATACAACGAGTTGTCAAATTGCAATAAGTCATTAGAGTGTCTATGATGCCGTCAGTAGTTAGGATACGTTCCAAATAAATATAAGTAAATTAATGTCAGGGCTTTATATTTATTATTTCCTCAAAACAGTTGAGAGTTATAATTTGAAAAAATACACTTAAAGTACTAAATTAATCATTGTTTATATTATTTCTTGATTATATCAATTACTTGATGCTTTAAATGATTCACGTCTGCGGTCATGGACGTATAAAAAAGGTCTGCGTGAAAATATATTTTTGAACGCATCTGTTAACACCGATGAGTTGCTAAGAGACGGACTGACAACTGACAAGACAATACAAATAAATAAATATTAATTACAGGGATTCACACATGGTTTAAAATACTTAGTTTAAATATTTTAGTTAGGAAATTAAAATGTAACGACTTCTATATCATTACGGATAAACTACGCTTGTGCTCAAGAAAACCTGCCTAATTGGTGAAAAAACACAATGAATGGTTGTCTAAATGATAGCCACAAATACCGACCTGTGTGAAACTTCCCGAAATATATAGAATACCTAAAATACATAAGTACGTACTCTAAACCAAATCTATTCTCCAACTAATAGATTGGCGCAACATGTGGCAAGAAACTTTTGTCATTTTCTGTGCAAACCAACATAGAGAAATTCTTGAATAACTTGACTTTTCATCACCATCCAAGTCAGCTACGTGGGCCAGTCACTGTTTTAGAGAGCACAATATCAAGTGCAATATTCCTTTGGATTATACTGGTATCTTTGAGATTGGCTGTGATTGAGAACTCTCCTCTATTGGTCAAACGAAGCGGAGTCCAGGGACCAGTGCGATGAGGAACACAAACCATAGCTGATGTCAAACAGCGACGTAATTTGAAAACGTTAGTCCATACTTTGGATAAGCACAGTCATCACCTCAGATTTGATGAATCCCAAATGAATTAATTTAAAATATAACAAAAGTGTATCCGTAATCTGGTAGTTTTAATTTCTAATAGCTTATTTAATAGCTTTTATCAATATAGATGTTAAACATTCAAAACTACATCTCCACTTAGTGTTTTCCAATTTTAACCAGTATTTCTTAACCCTGTATTTGCTTTAATAGAAAACACAAGTTTCCATTAAATGGATAAAGAACCAGCCTATCATTAATGAACGAACATGCGTTATGATTTATTTCATTAACCAGCGATTTGTAACTCTGAACTATTCAAAAAATTAAGGAGAATGATGAAGTAAGGATGTTTGTATGTGAAGTTTCACACCTGAAATGTCCCACTGCTGGGCAAAAACCTCTCATCTCACTGAATATATCAGTTCAGTGAAGAGGATCAATCACCAGGTGATTACGCCAAATCCTCAAACCCGATCTGTGATGTCAAACCTGAGACATGTTTTTAAAGAAGGAAACATGTTTTCGCCCGACCTGGGAATTGAACCCGGAATCTCAGTCTTATTAGGCGAGTGCACATACCACTAGACCACCGAGGCGTTAAGGGAATGAATGAAATGAAAAAACCTCTATAATGTGAAAAATATTTATTAAGTTTTATGGCACTGAGGTCCATTATTTAGTTCACTTTTAATCATTTAATTACAGAAGTGTGTAAGGGACTTTGTTGTCCATGGCTTGATTACCACAAACCCATGTTTTTCAGACTGTTGGTACCTATACCAACAGTCTGCACTGTCAAGATAGGATTAAAGTTCTTATTAAGAAACATTTCTTTCTTTCGAATTATCTATCTATTATTGCGTTACAAATGATGCACTATTACGTTTCTGTTCCATTTATGTACATCCTGCATTATATATAATGTGCTAGAATATAAAAATTAAGGTGCTGTAGGATCACTGAAATATATATTTTTTCTTTCTTTTTTTTCTTCAACCTGTATCATCCCACTGCTGGGCAAAGGTCTGCTCCAAACGCTTCCAACCTTCTCTATCCTTTGAGGTTTCCCACCACTCGCTGTCGAAGGAGTTAAGGTCATCCCGCCAGCGTTTCCTCGGCCGTCCTCGGCGCTGCGCTCCGCTCGGGGCCCACTGGGTGTTGATGTGGGCCCATCTCTCGGGGGCCATCCGCGACACGTGCCCCGCCCACTCCCACTTCAGCCGGGCGGTTTTGTTACCAACATCGGTGATGCCGGTAAGTGAACGCAGCGTGGTGTTCGCACTCGGTCAACTCGTTTGAGTCCAAGGATGCTGCGTTCCATCGCCCTCTGGCAGATCTTGAGCTTGGACTTCTGGAGCTCTGTTAAGGACCATGTCTGTGCACCGTAGGTTAGGACGGGCAGGATACACATATATATAAAGGTTGAAAAGTCCTGAGATATTAATCATGCATACCAATATAGGTAACTCATCGATCTTCATCTGATATCAACAATTCAGAGTCTGATTTTTGCACATGCCTCCATGTGGAGGAAACCCGCCGGTGGAACCCTGGAATGAGATTAAGCCAAGCTAAATAGGTTGCAAAATAAAATAAACAAGGCATGGGGTAAAAATGGAGACGTGATCACCTAAGCGGGAACATCAAGACACGAGGCTATAAAAATATTAAAACTGCAAATAATTAGGTTTAATGCAAGGCTTAGGTTTAGTGCATTGTGCAAAGGCTAGCCGGTGATGGATGAAGTGAATATTAAAGGCCTAAGCGTCCCGTAAAGGAACCATGATACGCACACGCGGCACACACACATGTGGTTACCCGGCGTGGTTCCGCAATTCACTTCCCATCCAGAATAAGCACAAGATGGATTGATAAATGGCACTGAAATACTAGTAAATTCACAACACTGATTAGTTTTAAAGGGAATCTAAACGGGGCGAAAATGACACAACTCTTACCAGTAAGACTGGGTTCCAAAAAGGCGAGCGAGTAAAAAAAGAGATGATATTATCTTTATGTATGTATGTAGTGTAGTGGTGAGCGTTGCCCAACGTAGATAGTTATTAAACTATCTATTTCTTCACACAACGATAACACGTTTACCAAGATGCACAAAACTATCTATTTTCATAACGCTACATTTCACGTCCAACGCTCGCTATTCACTACAACGATATTTACGAAACCGCTTCAAACGAATCAAGCGACAGCGTTATGAAGTTATCGACAATATCGACTAAGCAGGTTAGAGCGAAACAGCTACATTTAGAGTTAGTATGCGTAGAGCAGGAGAGGGCAGTACGTTACTGATCGTCACTAGCTAGACGAGATTAGAATGACCAAAAATACACCTTATTATCAATGATATTAGGACGAGATTTGGCCATGAACTTCAAACTATTTGGCCTTGAACTTCAACCTCATGGTAAGTGTGACCCATTTCTTTTTAAATTAGTTCATTCGCGACATGTGCTGCATTGTTTTTGTTATTCTAATTAATCTATTAAGGTGTGGTTTTTGTATGGAGTGTATTTAATATATAACTTTAGTGTAAATAGTTAATAATATTTTTTGTCAAATAAAGTAATAGTTGTATTGAATAGTGAAGATACTTTTAGTTACCGAATAATTATGTCTCGTGTAAATAGTAGCGCTTTGTGGGAACATTTTGAATATTGCGAATAATACATATATTATAAAAATAGATAGTTATGAAAAATAGATAGTTTTGACAACGTTATTTTTCATCGAATAACGGTTTCGTTACGTTATTTCAAAAAGCCGCAACGACACATTACTAATGTAGTGCTTCTATTAATTCTTGTTCGAAGATTCAATTCAATTACATTTTATTCTACCAACTTCATTAGCAATAGCAATTAATAACAAACTGACATTACAACTGTCAAGTAACTTTGACGTTTTTATAAATAGTGAAACAGATTATATAATTAAATGAAAGCTGTGTCGACGGTTGCTATGGTAGGTACTACAAATAGTGTCCGCGCACTACAAAATGAATACCTTCATACATTTTGGCGGGAAACAAAAAACATGGCGGCCACATGATTTGAGTGACAGATCCCGCAAGTTCCTTAAAAGTTACTCCCTATTGCTAATAACACGATAGGTACGTGACGTCAGCATAATGCGACCAAGTTTGAAGGTTGATATGGTGTTATAGATCTAATTGTGGTTTTTTAATTTAGGCGTATTATATTATTGATGAAAGTATCTGTCAAACAATGTCCGCGCAACAGAGTGCAGTACAAAATTTCACGTTTTGGCGGTGGATCGGTAAGGGAATGACAGGCCGGTGAATCGACCGGTCAACGATTTCGATCGTGCTTGTAGTAAGGCCCCTGAAGTGGACAATGGTTTAGAGATTAGGTATGAATGAAATAAAATCACTTAACCTTTTCCTCTTCAGGAGCAATCGTCTTTGGCTGGAAAATAGACGATATTGGTTCACATTTTGCAACAATAAAAAAAATTGTTTTGGTGGGCTACTTCAACGACAATTTTGATCCCTTTTTATATATATACTAGCAGCGCCCCGCGGTTTTACCCGCGTTGTGTCCATTCCTGTGGGAATTTCGGGATGAAAAATAGCCTATGTTACTCGTGGATAATGTAGCTTTCGAATAATGAAAGAATTTTTAAAAACGGTCCAGTAGTTTTTGAGCCTATTCATTACAACCAAACAAAGATTTCCTCTTTATAATAATAGTGGAGACTACAAGCGCCGGCGCCAGCGGTTTAATTTCGGGGTGAAAAATAGCTTATAAACTCTCAGTTGAATGTGGCTATCCATTACACAAATAATGATTCAAATCGGTTTGGTAGTTTTTGAGATTAGCGCGTTCAAACAAACAAACAATTTCTTCAACTTTATTATTTTAGTATGGATAGTACTATCTCTTTACTCCCTATGTTTCTTTGCAGATGGTCCATCTTTTCTGGTGAAGCCACAGAACGTAGAAGGCGAACCTGGAGCCATGGCCACCCTGAATTGTATAGTCGATGGATACCCAGCACCTAAGGTCACCTGGCTGAGATATGACAAGGAACGGTTTGTTGTAAGTACATAGTATACTTTACCACATACGATATCTATGTATATATAAAAGGCAGACCTGACTGACTGACTGACTGACTGACTCACTGACGCTGACTTCATCATTAGGTTCAGGGGTTCCTTTCATGATGTCAGTGGGCACTAAAAATTATTTTTCAAAATTCAACCCTAAAAAGGGGTGGCCTTTTTAATTACACCATTTATAACCCAAGAACGGCTGCACCAATTTTAATGATTCTTCTTTATCAATCATTCTATAAAATTGAGTTATGTCTTTTGACTAACGAAGACTATTTCATCTGCAGAGAGTAAGCAAGTCTTCAAACTTGACAGTAGTGGTGAGTCATCACAGCGCTGGCCAGTACTGGTGCAGAGGCAGCGTGGAGAACCGACAGGATGTGGAGGCTCCTGCCATGGTCTATATCAGAGGTAGGTACCAAGTACTGTAGGACTATACTCTACACTGTATTCAGACATAATCCGCATTATTAATAACGCGGTGTATCTAACACTGTTGAACTGTGTTTTGTCTCTTTTGCTCTTCGGAAAATTGCGTATGTCAGAAAGGGACAAACCATTTGATAGCTAGAATGTTCTTAGTACGCGTTTATTCATGTGGCCCGGAATACGGGTGCGTGCTTATTGAAGCGGAGTGGAGCTGTGCGTAGCTCGACTGACCAATCACATGCGCTGTGATTGGTGAATTGAGCTCCGCACAGCACCACTCTGTTTCAATGGAAACACACCCTTAGACAGTATTCTGGTTTAATAAGTTGAACTCTACGCGTAATTTAACCTCTACACTACGTTTCCAGAGAAGTGGAGTGGAATAGAGCGGTGCTTCATTCACCAATCACAATACATAACGCAGAGATTCTGACAATGTCCATTACTGTTTGACAATTTTAATGCGTTGTGATTGGTTAGTTCAGCGTCGCACCGCTCCGCTTATATGGAGCGCGCTTGCTCGTCAAATAATAGACAAAACTTCAAACAATCACGCTTATTGACTACTAGCCGCACCCCGCGTCGTTCGCGTTGTATGCGTTCCCGCGGGAATTTCGTGATTAAATGTATCCTATATGTTATTCTGATATATAACCTATATTACTGCAAAGTTTCATCTAATTCCGTTTAGTAGTTTTTGCGTGAAAGAGCAACAAACATACATAAATCCTCACGAACTTTCGCATTTATAATATTTGTAGGATAGAATAGGATAGGATAGGATTGAAATCGCAGCGTGTAAACTCGCTTGATTTTAAACGATATCTTTGAGGTAAAATCACGACGGTTATTGGCAACACCACTAATACCCGTATTCGCTAATTATAATTAGCAAATTAATTAAAACCAACACTCGTTTTGAATTGAAAATGGCGGTTCTCATTTAAGGTTTAATTCGCGTTAATTTGGACTCGTTTATATTATCATTTGCACGCGTGATATGAATATTGTTATGGTTTGTTCTGGTACGTTTAAAGTACGTAAGGTTGGGTAGGTAAGTGGCTTACTGTTGGAGTTTTAGACCGCCTTAAGACCTTTGGAACTTTGGAACAAGGTGACATCAGATTTGCATGCTACTTTTCATTCCAAAATTATCCCGGGAACGCGTAGAATGTCGGTAAGGAACCTAAACTTAAAACCAATGCTACCCGCGGTGTTACCCGCGATGTACCCGTTCCCGCGGGAATTACGGGATAAAATTTATTCCATGTGTATAATAATATGACTGTTGTATAACCTATATTACTGTACAGTTTTATAAAAAATACATTTAGGTATACATACATATACATAATACATACACACCCTCACAAACTTTAGCATTCACAAACACAGCAAGTGAATTCTAAAATTCTCTAAGACCACTGCTACAACATAACATATTAACGGGTAAAATATCGGGTGCAGTGCGGGTAAATCCACAAAAAACATCAGATCAATTCAAAACATAAAAGTATCAAGTAACAAGCTTCTTTAACAAAACGAATCCGTCGTGATATTTGTAATGACGTGTTTCCTATAGAAACTTCTCGAGAACATTTACAAACATTTGCTTTACAAAAAGTAGTAGGTACTAACTGCGAATATAATACTTTCAACTTTTTAACGGTAACTTTTAACAAACGATATCTGAATGTCCCGACATTTTGACGGAGTTTTCTTTGAGTTATTCACAAAGGTTGTCGTCTTGAGGTCATATTTAAAGTTGGGTTTGTGAAATATGATCGTTACATGTTTAAAAGTTTGAGCCGTTTTTTTTAACTTTTTGTGTGAGCAGATTTGGTTAAGTGGTTTTCAAAATCCGTTTGACATTTACACCATTAGTTTTTTGACATGTCATTATCAAAGCCTCGGTGGTCTAGGGCTATGTGCACGCACCTGCCAAGATTGAGGTCCCGGGTTCAATTCCCGGGTCGCGCAAAAACATGTTTCCGAAAACATGGGTCGAGTTTGATCATCAACCCGCATTAGGCAAATGTTGTGATTATGCCTAATCCTCCTCAATGTACTGATATTTTCAGTGAGAAGAGAGACCTTTGCCCGCCAGGGGTCAGTACAGGCGAATTTAATACCAGTATGATGCTTTGTCACCAAATAGAATTTATAATATTAGTATAGATGTAGAGGAAACTCTCTCATAAAACCATTCTCATGTAGTCTTCAATTGAGAGTAAAAACAAGATATCCACACCAGCATGTGGATATAGAGAAATTTGTCTAAATAGACGAGACATAACGTAGAGACAACCTTTGTCTTCAGATATATGCTTGCTGGATAGGGTTGGCCACTAAACTACTCGAAGTTACTTTATACCCATAAGTTTATTTGCAGGTCCTCCAAAAATTATGTCCAATCAAACTCAATATGGGGTAGAAGGAGACAGCGTTAGAATAGAATGCGTCTCTTTCTCCGTCCCGAAACCTGATTACGTCATCTGGTCGTATGGAGGAAGTGAAATCAACTCTTTTCATAACCAGGTAAGTTGCATTTTCATTTGTTTTCAGTATAAGTAAATACAGTTAAAGAAATAATCAATTTTTTTAAACCCAGAGGCAAAAACGTTCCAGCCAATTATTACCAAACATAACCTGACTAAACCGCCGCAAAGAAACTGGCTTTCAAATGAACTAAGCCGCATCGAAATCGGTCCATCCGTTTAATAGCTACGATGCCACAGATAGATACATAAAATAGATACATGATAGATACATACATCCATTGACGTCAAACTTATAGACAGATACACAAACATACAGATCAATGTCAATCTTATATCACCCGTCTCTTGGGAGTCAAAAACATAGCTTTTGTCCTTTCTAAAGGACAAACTCTAATTCCTCTAAGCAACAAATTTAATCAAAATCGTTTCTGTTCGACAGACAGACAGAGTTACCTACATTATATTAATCTTATAATATAAAAATTAATCGCAAAATGTGTTGGTAAGCGCATAAGTTCAGAACGACTGCACCAAATTGGATGATTCTTTTTTTAATGTGTTCCTTATTGTCAGGACAAGGTTTTTATATAAGAAAAATAAGGAATGAAAATCTCAAAATTCCCACGAGAACGGGGGCGCTGCGGGTGAAACCGCGGGGCAAAGCTAGTTTATTATACAAGTAGAGATATTCTTTATTAATTTGAGAATCAATCCTACAGCATCAACAAAAACATTATCGGTCCAAACACTTTTGTCCCTCAACTAAAAAAAACGTACCATCGAACGCAAACTCGGCTCTAACTTATTGAATTTGTTTCCATCAGTCACAAAAGATAAATAAGGCAAGTACAAACTGAATTTTAAAATTCTATTCAAGTGAAGAAACGTATTTCCGTACAACACAAAGTTTCTTCAAAGTTTTATGTCGCATTGTTCTGCCGCGGATATCGGTTCGAGTAGAATGGCTTAGGTACTTGAAGTGGTGTAGAATGAATACAAGAAATATGGAACGGTGTTTTGGGATAGTTATATTAGAGACATGGTTAAATTGAGACTAACTAATTGACTAATAGACTATTAATGTTTTACGAGTACATGTCAACATCACTCATTAAATCCATTTCTACTAAGGAAGCATATTTTGTCGTCTATATGTCACAAAATTTCAAGTGAAAACAAATATTTTTTTAATTCAGATATTTTTTATTGATATATTTTAATACATTTTTAATAATTAATAGTGATTAAGGTTCATTGATCTGAATTAAAAATTAATTTCCATTAATGCCCCAATAAAATAATAATTTCAGGAAAAGCTTACAATTTTCATACAATTTTGATAATAAGTTTGAAAATAATGCATGAAATCAATAAACACAATCTATACCCGCAAATTGGGAGGGTATTTTCAAAGTAAACGTGAAAATCTTATACAATTCTATTTCAGAAACGTAATTTTACATACTCTTTCCATTACCTATTCCATGTGTTTCGTATCCTTGGCAAACCGCTACAACAACTGCTTTTATTTCTAGGAGTATGCATTTTTAGAGGAAACTTTAACAGATAGAATGACGAAATCCACTCTGATTGTACGGAAGAGCGAGGCGAAGCATTTTGGACTTTATAACTGTACCGTTATAAACGGTTATGGCTTGGACAGCATCGAAATTAAGCTCCTGCCTGACAGTTAGTATATTTTAATGTTTTTCTTTATTTTAGTTCAAAGTTTTTACAGAAATGTAATATTATTTTAATTTGCAATAGTAGATGAAATGCCTTACTTAGCGGCCTCTAGAGGCCTCTGGAAAATTTCTTCGATTATCCCTCTCCACAGGCCGATGAGCAAGATCTAGCCTTTAGATTTTTATAGAACTCCATGAATTTGAATTTTTACCAATGATACGGTTTTACTTCAAGTTTAAAACTCTCCGACATCAGGGTTTATTAATCCTTTCCCTTAAAGGAATTGTCATTACCATAGTTTACTTCCAAAAAAAAATTGAGTCCATTTTACAGAATTCCAAAAAAAATTTCGTCTTTTGTACAGATAAATTACCCCTAAGGGCAAACACTGCGTTAAGCGTGCGCACGCCGCGGTTCCATACAAAAGTGAACCGTAGCGTGCGGCCGTCGCGTGAGGTGTCATACAATAGTGAACCGACGCGTGCGCACGCTTAACACAGTGTTGACCCTTACTTCACTTATCATTAGTTTGTTTACAGAATTACATAAAATAATCATCACCATTTTTACAGAATCCCTCCCCCTTCTCCTAATAATCTCGTCATCAGCGGCCATCATCATAATCTTCACGATTATGCTCATCATCATGTTATGTCATCGGAAGCCGAAATCCATTGACAAGAAGAACAATATCCAAGACCTGAAGAATCCTGAACAATTCAAGGATGTTGATGGAACTTCGAACAAAAGTGACTTCAAAATGGAGTTGCGGCATGTTGAAGGCAGCTGCGATATGGTAAGTTAAGCTACGGTTGGTAGGGGCATGTGGAAGGATGGGTGGCCATTTAGCCCCAATTTTAGCATTATGATAGCGAAAGATAGGGAAACTTGATTAAGACATTTTGCCCAGCTGTGGGAAAGCGTAGTTAAGGCAATAAATAAGATAAAAAAGATGATAGTACTGATAACCATCCCCAGGACCACTCCACCGCTGGCTCCGAAACCGACCTTCATCCAACTCTTCGCCTGACTGCCAACCTCGGTCTCCCCCTGGCGGGGCCGGTTCCTCTCCCGGAGTCAGGGTATGACAACGAGCTCATGAAGCAGTATCAGAGGTACAGCGGGGACTTCAACCAGGCTATCGGGAATTTAGGGTCGAAGGTACGTTTTTGGGGTGTTTTGTGCTCTTTAATTACAAAATCAGTTTAGTAAGAACGTGTGGTTTATTTGAGGCGAAAATCTGCAATAAGATTTAGACCCAAATGGGTTGAAAATAGAAAATAATCGCTTTACCTCTCGGATTATAATTTGAGTATTGAACTCGGCAGCTTACAGCCTATATCCGTTTTAAGGCTTCTATCTAACAAGGCCTGTTAGATGTAAAGAGGCCTTAAACCGGCCTGTAAGATGTACTACATCCGACTAAAATAGGGCTTCGGATACTGCAGGCGTCATGACCGACTTCTGGGCTCGTTCAATTTAGTGCCAGTGACACGTATAGAAGAAGTAGTATGTAGTATTAGCCTGTAATGTCCGACTGTTCGGCAAAGACCTCTCGTCTCACTGAAAATATCAGTACAGTGAGGAGGTTTCAGGCGTAATCACCACGCTTGCCTAATGCGGGTTGGTGATCTCAAACCCAAGCCATGTTTGAAAAGTAGGAAACATGTTTTTGCTCGACCTGGGAATTGAACCCGGGACCTCAGTCTTGGCAGGCGAGTGCACATACCACTAGACCACCGAGGCGTTAGATAGGAGAAGTAGGTCTCTTTTAATTTAAGCGTTTTAAGACGTCCGGCTACGCGCTGCAGCAGTAGTGTGCACCCGTACGCGCGCACGGATGTTCTTTTGTTTTTTGTCATCAAATTTTTATACAAAAAGCACGTAGCAGGTCGACTGGAAGCGCTTAATTTGAAAAAGAAATTAAGCTTAATAAAGCTTATTCTTACTTAATCTAAACAACGCCTTTATTGTTGTAAAAAACTCAATTTATCCGTCTCTCCACTTCGTCATACCCAGTTAGTTCCAAAATTCTAACAAAAACAAAATATAACTGTAAAATCTTATTCCGAACACAGAGAAAGCTAATTTCTATAATTTCATTGGTGACAATCCGAGCTTGCTACGTTTTAATAAAAACACAACACTGTGAAGGAGATATAATTTAATACGTGGTTTGAATGTTGTAGTATCTAGCTTAGGGCAAAGAAAATCTAGAACACAATACGTCTTTGAGATTCTTTGACCAAGATTTTATCTTTTCTACCTATTTTAAATATTGATAGGACATTTCTTTGACTTTGAACAAACTAATGGTCTAGGCAGACGGAGATAAAAAGTCACTTTAAATTTGTTTGTTTTTTCGTTCAAAAGATTTTAGAAGTATATTGAATTCCTTGTGAACTGATTGTTTATGAAGACACTGCTTGTATAATAATATTTCAGCCTAAATAAACTACTATTAACTACATGATAGTTGGGTTGGGATAGAAGCGGAGTGGAGCGGTGTGGAACGCAACCGGCCAATTACAACACAATAAAATATTCAAATAATGCATTCAAATTGTCAAAATCGTTTCGAATGTGTTCTAATGGTCAATTGGACTTCGCACTGCTTGACTTCTCCTTAATACGAAATAAACCCAATTTTTTTGTGATGGTCCAAAATCAACTATGCTAGGGCATAGTTGATTTTGGACCATCACAAAAAATGCCGAACCGGTAATACCGGCCCAAATTACAGGCTAATACTTTTTTTTTCACCAGGGTCAAGACAAAGCCAACGGCTACGTCGCGTACGTAGACTACTCCAGAGACTACGCTCCTCCCAGTGACATCTCAGGGTCTCTGTCCAGGAGTATTGATGGGTCCTACCCTAGCCAGGGGTCGTTGAGGAGGCAGGCCAGTTGTGGAAGACTTGGAGGGCTGATTGGACCTGATGGTAAGGTTTTTGAGGTTGTGTTTTGTAAAGTATACTTCTAATTTTATAAAGGCAAAAGTTTGTGAGGATGTATGTATGTATGTGTATGTTACTCTTTCACGCAAAAATTTCTGAACGGATTAGTATGAAACGTTATAGTAAAATATTTATATCAGAATAATAAATGGGACACATGTTATTGTAAATCCCCGGGGAATGGGTACAACGCGGGTGAAACCGCGGGGCGCGACTAGTCGACTATAAAGGTATTACATTGACACCATCATACACCACCATATTTTCTCATCACACCAGTGATTCCGATGCCGACCCCAGGAGTGGTGATAACGAGCGGGGTGGACGTGCGATACGCGGCCACGTATGGCAACCCGTACCTCCGAGCCAGCGGGCCCTTATGTAAGTAGGAGTATAATATTATAATAAAAATCAATTGTCATGTGAGTTTCGATAGTCTGGTGGTATGTGCACTCGCCTGCCAAGACTCAGAGGTCCCAGGTTAAATTCCCAGGTCGAGCGAAAACATGTTTTCTACTTTTCAAACATGGCTCGAGTTTAAGATCACCATCCTGAATTAGGCAAACGTGGTGATTACGCCTAATGGTCGTAGCACACATATCAACTCGGAAAGGGATCGTCACCGTATCGCCTCGCCGTCACCCAGGCGTCAACCAGGCGTCAACCTATCGTAAGCGCGTCACCGTGCGATCAGCAGCTCCGAATCGACTCGGCTACGGCTAGGCGACGCCGCGCTTACGGCTCGCCGGTCGCTGGTTGACGACGGCTGGGCGGGGTGCCTGAAGAAACGCAAGCTAGGGTACGGAGAGTCGTAAGACAGCGTACGGAGAGACGTAAACGCGGGTACGGCAAGTCGACCACGCACCGTACTGCGGTTTGTGAGCTTGTCCCGAGGCGAGGCGATTACGTTACGATTCCGATAAGTGTGCGTTGCAGTAGGGAGTTTCATACAAAGAATACTGAACGGCTCGAGTTGATACGTTTACGTTCCGTTTACGAGTTGATATGTGTGCTACGACCATAATCCTCCTCACTGTACTGATTATCTTCTGTGGGATGAGGCCTTTGCCCAGTAGTGGGAAATTACAGGCTAATACTTTTTTTTTTATCATGGGAGTCATCATATATACAAACCAATTCATTGGTGTCCTTGGTCCACTAAGGCCTTTTTATGCGTGGGAAAAATGCGTTTACGCATCCCCGGGAAAACGACCGGGGTATGCGGGACTCGTATCAACGCGATCACTATATTTCCAGGATGGAAACACTCAGGACCATATAAATAATTAGGAACATTTTAACTATCAAATAGTTTGTCACTTTCCGACATACGCAATTTTCCGAAGAGCAAAAGAGACAAAAAGTGTTTTAGTTACACAGCGTTTATTAATAAGGCGATCAGAGTAAGCCCACTCAGTGCAGCTTATAACATCTCCCCTTTCTCCTCAGCATACCCCCCAGCTCCCACCAGCTCCAAGCACGCACCGCCCCCGTACTACACGATACGGAACACCAACCTTCCCTCATCAGGACCCTCGATATCTCCGGCGTCCTCCTCATCATCACGACCCGTCACCAGCCCGCTGCCGTCTTCATCTTCTAATACCAGCGGGGCTCAACCTCAAGTAAGTTATCTTTATCTGTACAAATTTAGTAAATGAGTATGATTTTTTGTTTGTTTGTTTGAACGTTTATCGCAGAAACTACCAATTCGATTTGAATAATTATTTTTGTAACGGATAGCCACATTCAACGGAAAGATTTTAAAGTAATTTTCATCCCAAAATTCCAACGGGAACTGGCAAAACGCGAGTATAACTGCGGGCGCTGCTAGTACTAATATAACGAAGCTGATGAGTTTGAATTTGTTTGTTTGTTTCAACGCGCTTATCTCATAAACTACCAATCCGATTTGAATACTTATTTTAGCAATAGATGACTGCATTCAACGGGCATGTTATGAGCTACTATTTATCCCAATGTTCCCACGGGAATGGGCAAAAACATCTTAAGTAAAAACACTTTTTACTAACATGTAGCTAAACTTCGTGACCGTTTCCTATGACAGGTGCCTAAATCCTCGTCGCAGTCATCAGCTCACTACATCCTGCCGTCCAGTCATGGCTCCAGCCAGGCCTGCCAGAAGAAAACTAAAGGTATTTCCCATTTAATATGAAACATGTACTGCCGCGGAATTATGTGTATCTGATAATCATTGAACTACCTCGACTGTACCAGTGTACGTTCTAATTTTAAAGTTGGAATTAAAAAAATAAAAGTTTAATTTATTTTTGATGGTAACTGTTGGGCATTTCAAAGAATATTTGGTTAAATGACATTAGTTATTTGGTGTTTAAAGTAATCAAAATATAATTAAATTAAGTTTCAATCGTTTAAATTTAGATTATTTTGTGTAGAAATTTGGAAAAACTAACGGCGAAATTAGCATTATTTTTTTAAAAGTGTTGATTATTATTATTACTCTATATTTTGTTATATTAATATACAGGGTGATTACGGGGTCGTGGAGCAAGAAAGAAGCATTTAACTTACTTTTTCCTAAGCATCACGATAGGTTAAGACTAACAGTACACCAGCGACTTATTTTAGTCAGTAAAAAAACTGCGAAAATTCGAGATCATGGTCACCCTACTATTTCCCAAGAAAACTTATGTCAAGTAATATTAAAAGTAGGGTGACCACGCATTTTGAGTCAATAATAATTTTTAAATAAAAATACGTAAATAACGAATCATCTTTGTTTAAATTAAAATAAATAGAGGTAGCATCGCAATCATTTATTTACTGAGTCAGAAAAAAAAGGTTGGGATCACGACCCCGAAATCACCCTGTATTTACATATACCACTTGGTTTTGCTCATTAGCATCACCTATTTTGATACTTATATAAGAAAATAATAGTAACAATTCTATTATTATTCTTCTATTATTTCAACAGAAGATGTTAAAATTTTACATTTTTACAGGTCACGGATCTCAATTAACGCCGGGTACACACGTGTAAAAATATGTAAAAATAAATAAAATAACTAACTTTAAGTCAGTATACTTAAAAAACTAAATTACTTTAAAACAATTGAATTTCGTCTCAAAGAGACTGAACTATTATTAAAATTAAAGATTTTTTATTTAATTTTTTTAATAAAAATAAATTTAATTTTTAAACTCGCGTTTGTCATGTTAAGAGAATTTTTACTTTAGGAAGTGTCCTAAAATAATTGTATAGCTTTAATTGAGTCAAAGAATTTAATTTTAAGTATTAATTTGAAAATGTAAGTATAGTCTGTTCGAAAAGAGATTCCATTCCCGGCCAGAGTCAACAATATTGTGAAGACATAGTTGTTGGCGACAACGTCTGGGTGTCAATTATATATTCTTATAAAGTATTTGTGTAATAGTAATAGTATTTAGTAAGTTATGAATTGGTTCAGATGTATTTTATTTTATTTAGTTTTATATTGCTGAACATTTTCATAGTAGCAAAGCAATTATTGTCCTATACCTATGGACTTTTATATTATATACATTTTGGCCTAAGAAAGGTTATAATAATAAGTATTGGACGTGTAAACAAAAGTTGAATACTTTATCACTACTATCAGCTCTCTTTTTTAACAGACTATAACAAATATGAAAAAAAGTGTATATCTTTTTATTTTTTATTTTGGTAGATATTTTGTAAGGAAAATACTTTTTTATAGTATTACTTTTTAAATTTAGATTTAAAAAAATATTTTTACCGAAAAGACATTACTACATTTCTTTGTCAAAATGGTTCTGCATAGAAAAATGGTTCCGTTTAGCAAAAGCGGCGATTAAACCTTTGTTCTGTAAAATCTTAAAGGTCCTAATTTTTTTATTTAAAATCATGTCAAAACAGATCACTATATAATGTGATATTCTATCATTTTCGAAATACAAAATGAATGTATTTAAAAAGGCCTAAAGCTTAAAAAAAACATCGATAATGCAAAAATGCATTTTTAGTTTATTAATTACTAAAAAAAATTTAGAAAATGTAATTTTTTCAATGAATATTATCTCTTTTTGACTGAGACTGAAAACTTTTAGCTATAATAATTATTAAAAAAAGAATTATTAATAATTTAAAATATAATTAAAACATAAGTGACATGCCAGTTTTATGCTCGATATGCAATCGATTTAATTAAAATACTGGATTATTCCTAACGGATCACATCCGATACGCAGTTTGAAACGCCCATAAACCACGTGATCAACTGAAACACGATGTATAATTATAATGATTACACCAAGCATAATTACATACACGATCAAGTTTACAGGAGACTTGATGCGGCGAACAGTAAACTTGATGGTGTATGGCTACGGGTGTGCTTGAGAAGTCTACATACACTGTCACTGTCACTGTCAAGTTTACTGGACGCCTCATCAAGTCTGCTCCAAACTTGACGGTGAACTGGATCGTGTACGGCCCGTATAACGCGATGTATTGGAGGAAAATATTTGTTGCTCAACAGTTGCTTAAAAAATGTTTCCACTTGTCGGCTACGAATATTTTAACATGCAGTGACAGTGACAGTGACAAGGAAATGTTTACACTCATCACCGTGTTGCTTTTTCTAATTTATTGTTTGACAAATTTCTAAAAAGTGTGGATACATCAAGTGATCAGTCAGGAATAATCAAAAAAGGTTTTTTTGTGTGTATATAACAACATTAAGTTTTGTATCCAATGTTCAAAGAAAAAACAGTTAATTGTTCTTCTTCTTTCAAACTTAAGAGCTGGGCTCTTGTCGATGGAGTTCTTTCCACTTTCCTCTGTCATCTGCCATTCTCTTCAGCTGTTCCTACGACACGACTTTTGCTCTTTCCATCAGTTGGTCTACATATCGATGGCCGTAGGTTCAATTGGTGTAATTGACAATGAACGATTGTTCAGGAGAAGCATTTAAAGTTTTTTTTAGTACTAAATCTTACATAACTTTTGATGTATGAATCTTTTTTATGATCTGGTTTGACAAAAATGCTTAGAATTCTGCGGGCTTTCGGCTTATATAAGAATAAAGACGCTATATACCATATTTTTATAAATTAATGTCAGTAACACCAATGTGTTTCTGTCCTCTTGTTTGTTACACCCACCTATTTTACCTTAGTTTATTTGGTTGTTGGTTACATCAATTTGATGAACATTTTTAAAAGAAATAAATAGTCAAAGTGGTGTAAGACTTGTTAAAAAATATTATTATTATCAGCCGTTTGTGTCCCAATGCTGGGCAAAGGCCTCTCCCCATTCCTTTCATGTATCCCTGTTCTGGGCCACTTTTCTCCAGTTGGTCTGGTATGCGTCGAGATCGTCCCGCCACCTGCGCCTCGGTCTGCCACGTCGCCTGCTCGCCGGATCTGGCTGCCACTCAGTGGCTGTTCTGGCCCAGAGCTCTTCTGGCATGCGGCAGACGTTAAAAAATAAAATTAACTAATTCATTCTGATGTAAAGAGCATTGTGGGCATTATTCATCGCTGTTATTTAGATAGAAATGCCCTATGATTGTATGGATAAGTCATTTTGGTGTAAGTGTAGGTTAATTTTTTTCGAGTTTTACTCTAACTTTACACCAATTTGATTTGTATATATAAGTAACATGTCACTTGCACCATAACTTTGTAGAAAATCTGAAAAGTGCACACCCAAAAAATGTGATGTATCTGTATTTTTTTTAAAGCTAGATTTATTTTGACTATACCATTCGAAAGAGCGGAAAAAACTAAGAAAACCTATATACTCAAGTCATTTCACGACTTTTGTCAGTTACACCAATTGAACCTACGGCCATCGATATGCCCTTCTTGGCCTAGTTAATTGTTATCGAGTATAAAATATAAAGACTCAATTTTCGGTTCTTTCTTTGAACAAACTATGTTTTTTTTTGTTAATTAGTCCAAAGTTTTCATTAGCTTTATTATAAAACATTTTTATTAATTAAATATTGTGTAAAATAAATTGTTTTTGCCATGGAACATGTGAATAAAAAATAGTAATATTTTTGTGTTTTATTTAAATATACTCTAGTGAACTTCGTACCGCCATTTTCTATATTTGTACTGTGACTATCAAATAATAGACAAATTTGCGTTAAAAAGTAACAAAACATCCATTCTCACAAACTCTCGCATCACTACATAGTATAAAACAAAGTCGCTTTCCGCTGTCTGTCTGTCCGTATGTATGCTTAGATCTTTAAAATTACGCAAAATTGATGCAGTTTTTTAAATAGATAGAGTGATTCAAGCGAAAGGTTTATAAGTATTAAAATTCCCGAAATTCCCCGAAACACGGGAACGGGCACAACGTGGGTAAAACCGCGGGGCATAACAAGTATTAGAAGGATTGGTCACCCAAACATCATAAACAGAATATAAACACTACAGATGAGTCACCCCACACCAAGGTCACCCGCCGACCAACTAGTACCGTTTCAACGCTTGCCTCAATCGAACGTGTGACCTTGTGCGAGCGTAGAATGTGCAGTTTTATTTAGAAATACCTTCTTATTACGTGGAATTGCCCAGTTTTTGGTAAGTTTGAAGCATTTATTTGTTGTTTAATGTATGTTTTGTGATCTAGTTGTGCTGTAGTTAAAGATTGTAAACAAAATAACCTATACGTGACGTTTAAACATGGAGTCGAATCAATAATATGTTGTTTAGTTTATCGACGCGCTGCGTCTGGCTGTGTTTTCGCCAATTGCTATTATAGTGCGCGACGGATTTTGATGCGGTTTTGAGTAGTATCAAAAAGATTATTTTCCACGACCGAAACTCAACTGAATTTAATGAAATTATTTGTACTATCATATGTATACCACCTACACATAGTTTAAGATAATGTTCGGTTTATCTGTCACCGTAATGATACACACATGAAGATACAATGTTATTGACCACCTTTACAATACTCATGTTTAACAAATAAAAATTCTTATTCTTATCCTCCTCACTGTACTGATATCTTCAGTGAGATGAGAGGCCTTTGCCCAACAGTGGGACATTACAGGCTCATACTTTACTTTACTTTATTTTTATTGTAATATTGTAAAGGCCGTTGGTTAATTAAACGGCTTGCTATGGACTGATTATGAACTTATAAACAACTAGCAGCGCCCCTCGGTTTTGATCGCATTGTACCCGTTTTTCATCACTAAATAATACCTAACTTAATTTCTACAATAAAATCTAAGTACCTATATTTAACGATTGAATTAGCCGTTGGCAGGTTGGTTATCGTCAATTATCTATACTAATATTATAAAGAGGTAAATTTTGTAAGTTTATTTGTTTGTATGTTCGAGCTAATCTCGGGAATTTCCACCCGAAATGTTTTTTTTTTTTTGCAATGGATAGTCACATTCAACGGGAAGGTTATAGGCTATTTATCATCCCGAAATTCCTAAGGGAACGGGCACAACGTGGGTAAAACCGCGGGGCGCGGCTAGTGTATGTATATCGCTTTCGTAGGTAGATATCATGTAGTGAGTTAATTGGCTTGATTGCGTCATGGTTTTATTTTAGATATGTTTTTTCCTCTTATTCTTTCTGATCAACCCGGCTTAGGCAAGCGTGGTGATAACGCTTAATCCTCCTCACTGTACTGATATCGTCAGCGAGATGAGAGGCCTTTGCCCAGCAGTGGGACATTACAGGCTTACACACACTCTTCCTGACTTAGGTTTGTGGGTGTGAGGTGCCTGCCATGGTTTAAGATCATAAACCCGCATGAGGCCAGCGTGCTGAGCCTAATCCTCCTCGCTGTTCTGATATCTTCAGTGAGATGAGATGCCTATGCCCAGCAGTGGTACATTACAGGCTAATGTTTTACTTATGATTACAATTAAAGTCAGGATACTCCCTTAATAAGATAAAATAATGCATTTTTTTACATTTATAAGATAAAATAATGCATTTTTTACATTTATAAGATAAAATAATGCATTTTTTTCTTTACAGGACAAAGAAAAACAAAATGGCCGCCACACTCCCAATAACATTAGAAGGAGAAACTCTAGGAAAGAGGCATCACAATTATAACGAAATTATCCAGAAAACTGAAAACAACGTTTTTGAAAAATTCAAAGATGTTCCAGAAAAATCCGCTATTGATAGACTTTTCAAAATCGATGTAGCATCTAAAGAAAGAAATGTCGATTATATTATAAATAACCTTAAAAGTGATGATATATTGTTTGTCAGCCGAGCTTTAAAAGCTAAATGGATTTTGGACGATAATTACGAAGACATTATTAATCCAAATTATTTAGAAAATGTTCTCTATCCAACAATGATTACAACAGCCGTATCCAAAACGAAACACTTTATTTACCTCAATCTGAAAAACGAAATTCGAAATAAACATTTTTACGAACACTATGCTGAAACAAATTTCGAATACGCAATAAAGTTCCTGGTAAATTGCGCAAAAGAATATGTTGAAAATACATTTCCGATAATAATGCACAAAATTAATGTACACTATTTTAAAATTCTTTGCGAAAAATACCCGAAAACGGCGAAAATATTTTTTGATGCCATTTCAACTGATGAAAAAATTAAATGTATGTATTTAAAGCATGAGAAGGAGTACTTTAAATCGGTAGCGTTTGTATTAAAAACTGAGCCTGATATTTATTTCGATATTTACGAAAAATACTTCAGTTTAAATGTATGTGACAGAATGAGTCCTTCATGCACTAAATACATAATGATGCACCACAAAGAAAGGTTCATGGCAAAACCAGAATTGTATGCAGCTTGGTTGATGAATATAAAGACATTAGCTGCATGTCTGTCAGTAGAAGAATCTAAAACAATAGTAGAAAAACTAGCCAAATCCAGTTACTTAAGACACTGGTTTGACTACAAAACGGTCGAGCCGTTTGTAAAAAGACTGAAACCTACAGAAAGAGCTGAATTTAAGAAACACATCTTCATTGAACGTGATAAATCAGTTGATATTGCTGATTGGCCGTACGAAACTCCATCTCGACCTATTTTGGAAGAAGAAGCCTTTAATATATTTGAAGATCATGAGCATACACCAGACGAGTACGCAAGACTAGAATACCGAACTGGTTTGAGAAAACTGACTAAAAGATGCTGTAAAAGTGCAATGTTTTCATGTGACATGGTCTACGAAAGCTGCGGAATGGTAAAAACTATGCTAGACAAGCTATTCAATGAATTCAGATTCAGCAGTTTCGAGAAGACACTCTACGAATTAAGAAAACGGATTCCAGTAGAAAGTTCTTCACAGAATCGTGAATATATGATGTTGGTTTTAGTTAGTAAGACTGGAGGTCGCGCCGATGCTATTGAATCTTTATTAGACCTGCTAGCTAACCATAGTAATGAGCCATCGCATGTTAGAGCTGCAATCATACGTAGTCTAGTCAAAAGGGCCTTTGTCTGGCGTTTACCTGATAAAACTTGGAGCAAACTCCTCGAATTTGCACGTGGGTTGGGGTTAGATGGAAAAGCACCCGAAGCGGACTGTATAGAAGGTCTACATTCGGTTGTCATTCGTAATTTCATATCAAATACTACAGATGTAGAGGTTCAGAAGTCGTTTCTGGAAAAGTTTTCCAATTTAACTGAATATTCTTTAACTGTTGCAGAGAAAAAATGTATAAGCGAAGCTTTGCCTAAAATGTTGTTATCAGCTGTTAAAGAATGTAAAAATGCTAATGAAAGTACTGATTTAGTTACTAAATTGATTGATACTTTACAAGCTTATAACATTGACGTTGCAGAGTTCCAAGATTTCATACCCACTGTAAAGTATTGGGTTGAAAAAGACTTTGAAACTTATTCAAAGATAATCCTCAGACTTTATTCATTAAGAATTGGTAGGAAAGAATTATTCAAACAAACTTTTGATTTGAACAAAAGTGATTCTTCTTACATTAATGCTTTGAAACACGATGTATCTGTAATTGATATTAAAAAGATAATAGAAGCATACGAACAAGATAATCTCAAACTTGAACAATTTTTGAAAAAAGTAAACATATATTTCAATGAAGAAAATGGTTTGGCTAGTCAACTTCTTAGTGCATTTAAACTAGCTGAACATAACAAAGTATTTGCTCGTCCATTGTCTGTGCTATTAGGTCACAACGTTCTTGAATATCTTGAAGGTTTAAAATCAACAGAAAACATTGATTTAAAATTACTAGCATCATCTGTAAAGTCTAATGCACATTTAGCAAGACCTAATCTAGATTTATACTTATTAGATTGGACTAAACTTGGACCTAAATTTGTAGCCAACAAAAGTATGATACGTCCGAAGAATGAAATTGAATCTCTTATACCAAAATTATTAATGTGGAAGCCAAGCTCGAAAATTGCCTTTGAATTATCAAAGAGAATCAATAAAGAAATAGAAGTTTTGGAAAATTTATCCAAAACTAAACCAACTTTTGCCGTGAAAGTCGGTATTAAACTTATGAAAAAATCTGATTATGAGATTGCTGATAAAATATGGATGGTTTTAAAACCTTTAATTAAAGATTTGGACGTTAGTAAGACGGATAAATTTCATGTTTTAAAATTATTGAGTAATGTTGATTCTTTGCCTGCTAATATTCGCCCTGAATTTAGTACGATTATGTTTGAGAAGTTTAAAGAAGTATCATTTTATAAGTCAATGTATTACCTTAGCTTTATAGAGCGACAACTAACAGCAGTCAATGATGATGTATTAGAGAAAATACTTAAAGACTTTTTGGAAAATATAGACAAAAAGTTAACAAGCAAAAGAGAAGATGAGATTTGCAATAAACTTTTTATACGTATCCTGGTAAAATATTTACTTTTATCAAAAACAGAAGACGAACAAAAACGTAAAATTGAAAATTTCGGTCAAAAGTTACTTGATGGTCTAGAATTAAAGTTAGATGATAAATCGTTATTCTTTGAATATTTGACCGAAATAATGACGAGTTTGAAATATACAAAAGTTTTTTTGAACGTTGAATATGTTAATTGCTTACCTGTGATGGAAAAAGTTGTTTCTTTTATGCAAAAAACTTTGCCCATGGAAAAGTATTTCGGCAAATTCATATTTGTGCATTTAACTATGTTGTATTACAAAGCTATCAGAAACAGTGTTAATCATCACCCAGAAATTTTCAAAAACGAATCCAAAATGGTAAAAGATGGAACTAAAATCGTGGGCTACGTTTTTGGAAAACTTATAGCTAAAGAATTGAACGAGTTGGTAGAAAAATACTTTGAAACTATCATAGAAATTTATTCTAAAAATTTAACAGATTTTCTTTTTGAGTATTTCAACTACTACAGTCATAGTGATTTCCCTACGGCCATTATTAAGGGTATTATTGATGGTAGTAAGGGAGATGAATATCGCTTAGCTATTTACGTGTTACAAAAACAACATTCTATCGACAAAAACGAATCGGGATTGATGGAAAGTATTAAACAAAAGAGTGATGATAAAACTACCTTCTTTGTGTATTCTGAGTTGTATTGAAATTGTAAAAAAAATTTTTTTTGTTATGTGTATTTTTTTAAATTTTAATATTGATACTTTTTTTAACTTTGAGTGCAGAGAAGTGAACTGCCGCACTCAGAGACGTTCATTAAATTGGCACTTAACTAATTGACGTAATTTTTCATACATTACTTGTCATTCACTCTTAGTAGAGTGATTTTGACTTAGTTGAGTTTCTTAGTAGAAAGCATTTGACGTCTCTGAGTACGGACAGAATTTTTTTTTTACTTTTCATACTATACTTTTATGAATTTTATTTATTTTAACTGTATAATTGTATAAGATTAACTTTTGTCTGTACTGATTTTACATATTATGTTACGCTTCAAAACTAAAGTATTGTGAGTCTTCTTAAAACGCAAAAATTGCGAAACGCTCAAAAACGTTTTCTGTAACGATCATCAAACGACAAACTGTACGTCAAGACATTTTCGCCTTTGAGTGGGCAAGTGGTTTATTCCCTGACTGTACTTGACACACTACAGTAATTAACTGATTTAACTAAAGGAGATTTTGTATTTAATTTACTTTTGAAGGCTTGTCTTTGCTAACATATAACAACAATTTAATAAATAAAAATATATTCTGTTTTAATACATTATGTCGTCTTTATTTCTCTCACCCTCTCATTTACCATAACTTATTTGAAGTTAATGCGTTGACAAATTCTTTACAACTAAAGCAAAGCCGCACGAATTGGCAAGTATACACGCGCATTCTCTTACTTGTAGTAATCTTCAACTGATAACAGCCTCCGTGGTCTAGTGGTTTGAGCGCTCGGCTCACGATCCGGAGGTTCCGGGTTCGATTCCCGGTGGGGATATCTCACAAAAATCACTTTGTGAGACTGTCCTCAGTTTGGTTAGGGCATTGCAGGCTGAATCACCTGATTGCCCGAAAAGTAAGATGATTCCGTGCTTCGGAGGGCACGTTAAGCCGTCGGTCCCGGTTACTTTCTACGGATAGTAGTCGTTACATGAGCCATGTCAGAGGCCTTTGGCGGCTCTATAACTCTGACACCAGGATTGGTCAGGTTGACCATCCACTCGATAAGAAGAAGATCTTCAACTGATGACGCGTGTCGCGTAGGTTCGCTAGTGGTTACGTAAGGGCTTAGGTTCGTAGGTTCTATCTGAGCGCTACCGTGCTTCGGCACGTACAATTGTCGGTCCCGGTTATTTCAATGGATAGACCAAGTCGGAGGCGGTCTAAAACACCAGGGTTGGCCTCTAACCCACTCAAATCTATACTAATATTATAAAGCTGAAGAGTTTGTTTTGTTTGTTTGTTTGTTTGTTTGTTTAAACGCGCTAATCTCAGAAACTACTGAACCGATTTGAAAAATTCTTTTTGTAATGGATAGCCACATTCAACGGGAAGGTTATAGGCTACTTTTCATTCCGAAATTCCCACGGGAACGGGAACAACGCGGGTAATACCGCGGGGCGCTGCTAGTTTACTTATATGTTTACCATGTTTAAGATGATTATCTAATTAACCATATCTTAGCATCACTTTGGTGAAAAGGTCACTCTAAGTCAACTTTATAAAAAACTTCAAATTCTAGTCTTATTTAAAGAGCACTATATTAAACAACGTACTCAAATTAAATTAAACATTAGCAAAACTTTAATCATCATTTGTTTAACCGAACGGAAACGGAAGTGCTAACAGTGCAATTCTGAAACCGGAAGCCCAGTTTGTATTCACATCCGGTGATGGTGCAATTTAGTCAAACTTAATACTGTTAATGAGGTTTATTCAATGGATTATAATATTCAGTTACTAAGTTTAAGTGCACTAAATAAGTTGGTAAGTTTCAGTACATGCAAACCATACAACGGTAGTTTTTAGACCGCCGTAAGGCTTTCAAGATGGTCTAACGATTTAACAACCGGGACCGACAATTTAACGTGCCCTTCGAAACACATCAGATATATATATGCGACTAACGGCTACCCATCAAAGAAATGGTCGAGTTGCACGTTGTTTAACATGACGTTCAGTTAACATTAAGTCAAATTACGCCAATTAGCTAACTGCCGATTTGAAATCGAGTTGAATGGCAGTTAGAGATCTCGGGCCTATTTTAATATAACTAAAACTGCATTAGTACTCCAAAATATTATATTGATTGAAACAACCGGAACCGACAGTTTAACGTGCTCTCAGAAGTACGGTAGCTCAGGAGGCACGTTAAGAAAGAAAGAGAAGATTATAACTAAACTCTATAGGCCTTATTCATATACGCTTACCAGCAGCATTTTAGCTATCAAATGGTTTGTCCCTTTCTGACATACGCTATTTTCCAAAGAGCAAAAGAGACAAAACACTCACTAACAGTGTTTTAGATATAGAGCGTTTATGAATAAGTCATCTATACTAATATTATAAAGCTGAAGAGTTTGTTTTGTTTGTTTGTTTGTTTGTTTAAACGCGCTAATCTCAGAAACTACTGAACCGATTTGAATAATTCTTTCACTGTTAGATAGTCTATTTATCGAGGAAGGCTATAGGCTACATTTTATCCCGAAATTCCCACGGGAACGGGCACAACGCGGGTAAAACCGCGGGGCGCTGCTAGTTACTAAATATTCTTCTGAACCTGAATAATCTAGTAATCTAGACGTCTAGCCTAATCGTATAGCCTAACTTCAATGTACTAGACAATACTGGAACTACCTTCAAACAACAGGGATCGTCTTTGTCTGACCCGTAATTGCTTTGATGGAATTTTCGATTAATTGTTTTGTCACTGGGCAAATATTTGGACAAATATTTGTGTATTGATTGGCCTAGGTTTAACGTACATAGTTGATTATGTAAAGCTAGGAAGTGTGAGGTCATTGACATTATAAAAATGAAACCCGTTTTCCTTGGTCAAGGCATCACGCGTGAATGGCTGGACCGATTTCCACGGTTTTGCATTCGTTGGAGAGGTCTCGGGCTCCGTGAGGTTTATAGGGAATAAAAATCTCAAAATTCCCACGGGAACTGGGGCGCTGCGGGTGAAACCGCGGGGCACAGCTAGTCTTTGATTCATATTATGTACCCGAACTTCTTACGTTTTTAATAAAGCTTTGAACGAAATAGAAGAAAAAGTCTCTCAGGACTTAGAAAACGAAGTTCGACTAATTGTCTCAGATTGGACAAATCTAGTATAGGTATGTGCACTCGCCTGCCAAGACTGAGGGCCTGGGTTCAATTCCCAGGTCGAGAGAAAATATGTTTCCTACTTCAACACGCAAACACGCTCAGGTTTGAGATGCCCAACCCGCAATAGGCAAGCTTGGTGATGCCCATCAGTGGGACATTAGAGGCTTATTCTTCTTATCTCTTGACAAATCTAAATCAAATTATTATATTTTAATTTAACTATCTACAGGTAAACCGATTTTAACTAATAGCACTCCGGGGTTTCACCCGCGGTTTGCTCGTTCCGGTGAAAGCTTCTGGATCAAAAATAGCCTTCCTATGAAATGTGGCTATCTATTCTAAAACGCATACAAACAATAAACAAAATCTTCAGCGTTATTATATTAGAATAAACAATCGCACACAGTGGTCAAACGTATACCGCAGAGGGACAAAAAAAGCAGTCAAACTATTTAAACAATATATAACATTAAAATTATTCTTCCCAATCTCAATATCTATGTTACAGCATCTAGTATTCCCATTACAATAGCACAGGACCAGATGTTCCCAGCTAATTTGATTCAGGTCTGTATGCGATCGCTCGCAGCAATAATAAATTCCTTCTCAAAGACGTAGAGTGGACATGTGTGGAACCCAATCAAGCATAATGTTTACGTTCAATCTATACGGCCATGCTTCTGACCCTTACTACAGTACTGTTTTTTTACTTTCGAGAAAAAAGTCGAAGAAGAAAGAATAAATGTGTGATGTTTTGAAATTGGAATGGAAAATGTTTTAACATTGAAGAATGGTCGAATGAATACAGTTTTTCGTTTGTTTGTGTGTTTTTATGTGATAAAATGTAATGTTGAACTTAAGTTACTTCATATAAAACGTTTACTATGTATTTACTGTGTGGGATGTCGATAGTACAGCAAATTACATATTTATTTAAATATAGGTTTTACAGTAGAAGTCCCGAAACGTATCCTGAAGGTTCCACGGGAACGGGTACAACATCGGTATTACCGCACACAACAACTAGTATTGTACGAGCAAATGATCCAACTTATTTAAGATCGAGTTCCACCCCGGTATTAGGGGTATCAGCCAATATTTTATGAAAATAGGATTACTTGGAACAACGCTGACCTCGGTCCAGACTATAGTTCTATTGTCAACACGGGATATTTGATTAAAACGAGTGCCCAGCTCGCTCATCATTGGACCAATGTTTGTCCAATTATTTGTACAATATTTCGTAGCTTTAATAGATACAGTAAATTAATAAAAAGAAGGTATTAGCCTGCAATGTCCCACGGCTGAGCAAAGGCCTCTCATCTCACTAAAGATCAGAACAGTGAGGAGGATGAGGCGTAATCACCACGCTTGCCTAATGTGGGTTTGTAAACCGTAGCCATGTTTGAAACGTAGGGAAGTTTTTACTTCTCCTTATTCTGGTATCTTCGGTTCTTTCTTCCTTTTGTCGAGAAGATTAGTGGCCAACCCAAAGTGGTGTCAAAGTTTGTTTTTTGAGGACTTTGCCCAGCAGTGGGACATTAAATAATAAACACCTCCGGCACATTCACACATGGATAATCAGACCCAAACTAAACTCTGAGCTTGTATTATGGAATCTTAATCAGTGAAAGAATACATATTCACACACAAATACTTTATTACAATATATAATTGACACCCAGACGTCGTCGCCAACAACTATGTCTTCATAATGTTGTTGGCTCCGGGCGGGAATCGAACTCGCAACCCTTGATCACATTTGTGAGGTTATACATACATGCATATTGAAAATAGATGCATGTATGAGTAATACATTCGATTTAACGGTTACACCACAGTACAACTATTATAGTTACACCGCCTACCTTGTTTTAAGTCAAGCTAATAACAACATATTTGAATCCACTTTATTACAATCGGTTTACTTAACTTTTTACTGAAAAAACATTAAATATGTAATGAGAAGAATCTCATTAAAATTAAACAAGTCACCAGTAGAATCACTGTCCTATCACAGACGTTTAATTACCACCACCAATTAATTAAAACCTACTTAAAACCACGAACTGAGAGTTTCAACCATTAAATACTAGTTAAAAAATCCATAACCGGACCGAAAAACAGTAGCTAAACATGACTCGATGGTAAACTACGAAAGTTTGACCGTAAATTATACGTCCTATCGTAAATCCAGCTGTGAAACGATTTGAATTGGTCCGCAGTGATTAGTAGGGGCCATTCCGTTTCAGAATTTTGAAGTTAAATTGTTCTATGTTTGTTTTTTTAAGTGGGTATTATTGTCTAACTAGGCAATACTTTTTATCCTGAAATCCCCACGGGAACAGGCACAGCAGTGGCCCGCAGTTTTACCAGTGTTGTACCCATTTCTGCGGGTATTCCGGGATGAAAAATAGCCTATAACTTTCCCGTTAAATGTGGCTATCCATTACAACAAGAATTATTCAAATCGGACGAGTAGTTCCTGAGATTAAACAAAAACAAAAAAACAAACTTTTCAGGTTGATTATTTTAATATTTGTATATAGAACAGTGAGAATCGTAACATCATACAACAACAAAACAAGACTATTCAAGAAAATCACAAAGCGAAATAAATCTTCCAAAAAACAAGAGAGAAAGCAAACAAAACATTTTACAAAACGATTATTAATATAAAACTCTGCAAACGTAACTTGGTGAACTTTTTCTGTAAAGCTTCTGCCATTTGATTAAAGCTCCAGAGGGTCCGAATAAACATAAAATGGGAAAAGTTTTGTAAACAAACACAAATTATGAAGAAGACATTTGGAAAACAGATCTAGAACTTAATTGATACTTTCAGATTGTTTAAGATTTGATAATTTGTTGGAACCGATTTGGTTCTATTATTTTATTTCATTTTTAAATCCTCCTCACTGTACTGATATCTTCAGTGAGATGAGAGGCCTTTGCCCAGCAGTGGGACATTACAGGATCTTGTCACGGCTCACTCTATATTCGTAAGAATACTACTTCGTATATCGTTTATCAATATTTATAGTCTTCTTCTTCACCGAGTGGATGGCCAACCTGACCAATCCTGGTGTCAGAGTTATTGAGCCGTCAAAGGCCTCTGACAAGTGACATGGCTCAAGTAACGACTACTATCCGTAGAAAGTAACCGGGACCGACGGCTTAACGCGCCCTCCGAAGCACGGAATCATCTTACTTTTCGAGCAATCAGGTGATTCAGCCTGCAATGCCCTAACCAAACTGAGGAAAGTCTCACAAAGAGATTTTTATGAGATATCCCCACCGGGAATCGAACCCGGAACCTCCGGGTCGTGAGCCAGGCGCTCAAACCACGAGACCACGGAGGCTGTTAATATTTATAGTGATAGTGGGTTATCAATAATATCATAGATAAGACTTCAAATGAAAATAAATTCAATCAAGTATTAATTTGTACCTATAGGTGTCATGAACCTTATTTTGATTGAAACTACGTTTATGAATACACTTAACTTCTATTTCATATTTTTACCTGACGTTTTGGCTCGCTTACGTGGTCACAGTAGAAGAATATTGTCGCTTAAACCTAAGATACAGGTATTTATTTTTGACTTTTATAATGTGACAAGGCAATAAAGCGCTTTAAATTTCTCATGAGCTGACTGTATCGTTAGGAATACTAGTGTGTTTTTTCTACAAAAGAAGATCTATAAGTTCAAGCGAACACTACTCGCTTTGAATTAAAACTACGTTTACGAAACGCGAAAACTGAGGTGGTCTGAGTCTATCTTCCGTTACGACGGTTCTTGTAAAGTCACAACGCCAGATATCAATGTAGAAAAAAGCGAAGTGTTACGTATTTTCAATTGGAAAATACTCTTAAAATATCAGTATAAAAGTTAAGTACGTTAAGCCGTCGGTCCCGGTTACTTTCTACGGATAGTAGTCGTTACATGAGCCATGTCGGAGGCCTTTGGCGGCTCAATAACTCTGACACCAGGATTGGCCAGATTGACCTTCCACTCGATGACGAAGAAGTTTAAATGTTTGTATAATATTTCTCATATTATTCATATTTATTCGTGGTCAGTAATGTTCCATACTCTACGATGACTAGACCATAATTATTTAAACACGCCAACTACAATTAATTAACGAAATCATTAGTCAAATGCCCTGAGTCGCACCTATCAATTAGCCCGCACCTTAACGCATCGTACTGCATCGAATCAGGGGCTTAATACACACAAACAACATTGATTACAACGCTGACACTATATGCTTTGATGGGGGTATGCTGTACTGTGACAGTCTGATAAATATTTTATTTTTTGGTATACTCGGTGGTCTAGTGGTGTGTGTACTTTGTGCCAAGACTGAGGTCCCGGGTTCAATTCCCAGGTCGAGCGAAAACTCGTTTCCCCACTTTTCAAACATTGCTCGAGTTTATCACCGCAGCATTTGGTAAGCGTGATGATTATGCCTAATCCTATATCCCACTGATGGGCAAAAGCCTCTCATTCCACTGAAGATACCAGTACAGTGTAGAGGATTAGGCGTAATCACCACGCTTGACAAATGCGAGCCTGAGCCATGTTCGAAAACGAAACATGTTTTCCCTCAACTCGCGAGTCGAACCCGGGACCTCAGTCTTGGCAGGCAAGTGCAAATACCACTAGACTACCGGGATAAAAATAAATTTCTCCTTCCAATCACGACGCCATTTTGCATAAACCAGTCCTTGATAGAGTAAACAGTAACAGCGGAGAGTACAACAAATATTAATTGCATCAAACCAAGTGCAACTGCCAGTGCGAAACGCATTACTCGTTTCTCTGCCTGTCAGTTCACTTTGTTCGTTAAAATAAAATCTCTGTATTGAGTTGCAATTTATCGAAATGGTTAAATATTCATTCTGTGGCATATTTACGGGTAACTTTATTGATTTAACAGGAGATTAAATATTGGAGATGGGGATGTTATAATGTAATGACGCCCTTTTGGCATATTAAGGCACTAGCAGCGCCCCGCGATTTTACCCGCGTTGTACCCGTTCCCGTGAGAATTTCAGGATGAAAAGTATAAAAAGGTTAATTTGTAAGTTTGTATGTTTAGCTAATCTTGGGAATTACCAGTCCGATTTGAATAATTATTTTTGTAATAGATAACCATATTCAACGGGAAGGTTATAGGTTATTTTTCATCCAAAAATTCCCATGGGAACGGGAACATCGCGCGTAAAACCACGGGACGCTTTTAGTATATTATATAGACGTACATATATTTACATATATTATTATATATAGATGTACAGAAAAGGTAAATTGAAGTACTTATTCAAATCACGATAAAGATATGAGATCGCACAGAATAGCAGATCTTTCAAAAAATATTCCCGTGAATTATATCCTCTTTTATTATTTCTGGACTATAGTGTGGACGGATTAAGGAAACTGGGACTTTTTGGTAATACCTAAATACTTTTTCCTAGAAATATGCTTACGAAATATAATATTAGTTAAGTATGTACTTATTAACATTTCATGGATAAAGAATTGACAGTAGACCTACCAACAACTCTGGCTCAATAACTCTGACACCAGGATTGGTCAGGTTGACCATCCACTCGATGAAGAAGAAGAAGACCTACCATCTCATTCGATTGAATAGCAAATAAAATACACAATTTTACGTAAAAACGGCTGGACCGATTTTCACCAAACATAACTAAGAACCTCCGCAATAAGATTCTTTATAAACAGGTAACATTTGAAAGTTAGTTTGTTTGTATGTTCGAGGTAATATTGGGAATTACCACTCCGATTTGAATAATTATTTTTGCAATAGATAGCTGCATTCAACGGTAAGGTTATGGGCTATTTTTCGTCCCAAAACCCCGATGGGAACAGGCACAACGCGTGCAAAACTGTGGGGCGCAGCAAGATTGGTATACTCGTATATACTTACAATCGCGTACAAGTCGCCGGCTCGCAACTTGTAAACTCGCAACAACAGTCATAGAATTAAAAGATTGTAACATCTTCGTTAAGCCACGTTAATTCGGTTCCAGTCGTTTCAATCGTTGGCCTTGTCGAAAGCCTTAAGAAGGTCCAAAAACTGACACCAGGATTGGCCGCTAACTTACTCGAACTTAGGTACTTAATTACTTACTTATAACAACTTAAAAAACTACCCCCATCTCAACTAAATTTCAATACTCACTCCGTCCACATCTACCCTCATTTTATCAGACGCCATTTTGTCGCACCTGATCATAAAAAATAATTGGATTGCAAGCCGTAAGGCGCTATAAGACCGCTTCCAAGGGTTTCAATTAGCCTCTGTATTTGTTAGCCATAACGCCTATAATTGCTTGCATTCCGATAAGATTGTCCAATATTAGATCGTTGAATGTTAGGTGCGATCATAAAGTTAGGTTATGTGTATTAAGATTGTCTTTTGATAAAGTTATGACAATTATGTCTATCTAATGTATCTAATAAATATAAAATTATCGTGTCGCGGTGTTTGTTGTTAAACTCTTCCGAAACGGCGTGACCGATTCTCGTGAAATTTTGTATGCATCGGGTAGGTCTGAGAATCGAACAACATAATTATATTCTTTATCCCCTAAATGCGTCCCGCGGTGTTACCCGCGTTGTACCCGTTCCGGCAAGAATTTCGGGATAAAATATGTTATATATGTTATTCTGATGTAGGTTATACATTACTGTAAAGTTTCAACCAAATCTGTTCAGTAGTTTTTTGCGTGAAAGAGCAACAAAAATACATCCATCCTCACAAACTTTCGCATTTATAATATTAGTAGGATAGGATAGGAAGTAGGAAGTAGGATTAGTCAGTGTAGAAGTTTGAGTTATATCACTGAACACCTAAACGGCTGGACCGATTTGAATGTTTTTTTTGTATGCGTTTGGGTGGCACCCTGGATGGTTTAGATTCACACTAGCGACATCTATTGAGTCGCGGGTGGTATCATATAATAACACAACTTTTTGCTCAATAAAACGGTAGTTTAATTTTTCATTTATAAATGGCATATTATGTCACAAAGTTTTTCCTAACTTTGGCATAAATTTGATCGTATTTCGACGGAAGTAAACGCTGTTCGCGAAGCTACTCGTATATCCAAGCATGTTTGGCTGTTAACACATGGACATTTCTTTTAGATTTGATAAATTCTCAAGCCTTTTGATGTGAAGTTCGGAAGCCCCGATAAATTGCCTTTGAAAACTTTATTCCAGTTTACTCGAAAACTTTGGTAATTGTAAGTTTTCCTTCTATTTTACTTTTAGTGTGAGTTCACTATACGTCGTGTGTTCGGTTCCTTTCCAACTTTAAAAACAAGGTAACGTGCTCTTAAAGTTGTTTTGGTAATATGATTTAAAGGGAAACAAATTCTTTTGAAATAAAATCTTTGAAATTAAGGTTTAAAAAGTATTAGAAAGTCATCTTATGGTGTTTTACCGTACAAAGAAATATAATAATACAAATTAATATTCTATTAATATTCTATAATACAAACATAAAAATAAAAGCATTTAAACTAACGTAACTAATGAAATAAGGCCAGCCAGCCACCCATCCTAGTACAATCCGTGCTGGACGTAGCTTAACATTTACGATCGCACCAACGACACCACTGAACAAACAGAATCTCAATACATAAACATGACTTGATGCTATAAATCCCAGCGGATTGTGTACTCCTCGGCAAGATTTTTAATTTGTTACTATAAACATTAATTTTCTTCTGGAGTTTCCTCTTAAGACGGGGAACTGGAAAAAGTTGAAATAAACCAAAGTTTGCGTTACATTTCCTGAGTATTAGTTGAATAAAATGGAAAATGAATTTTGAAATGTTGACTTTTTGTTTTTATGATAGTTTTTCTTAGGTAAATTTATTTTGATGCTAACAGCGCTTCGCGGTTTTACCCGCCTTGTGTCCGTTCCCGTGGGAATTTCGGGATAAAAAATTCTTATAATCTTCCCGTTGAATGTGGATATCCATTACAAAAATAATATTCAAATCGCATTGGTATTTTTTGTGATGTTCACAAAACCAAAAAAATTAAAACAAACTCTTCAGCTTTTATATTAGTAAGTAAGTATTAGCCTTTAATGTCCCACTGCTGGGCAACGGCCTCTCATCTCACTGAAGATATCAGTACAGTATAGAATCTCATATAGTAGTGGGGTTAGTCTACCTTGTTTGCTGGCAATCTAAGATATCAGATCAAATGACAGTAAACGGTTATTTATGTAAACGAATTTGCAAAACCATTCCCAAATCTAAAATAAGATTGCAGAACAATAAACACAGAAACAAAAGTACCAAAATTAAATCCGTATAATTTGATAATTGGCTCAATAAACATCATTGAATGTTATACAAACCTTTCAATTATGTATAAATTGTGGCTAAACATTTTTGCGTAACAAAGAACGGCCAATTATAGCCATAATACGGAGAGCATTCAATAACGTTTGCCCCATTTAGGTTTGTTCGGATAAGGCAATTATTAAAGCGATTTATAGGAGTCGTTTTGAAAAGATCGCCGTTCTATAGGTACCATGAATTTTATCTTTTGAGATCTGAATGTAGGGGTTGTTGCGGATTGCTTCGAATTGTTTCGCTACAACAATAACGCCCGTACGAGAGAGACGTCAAATGTAAAGATTTAATGAGTGATTTGGATATTTAAAGTTTGAAAAATTACGTCAATTAGTTAAGTGTTGATTTAATGGACAGCTCAGTGCGGCAGTAAATGTAGAATGTTGATGGATGCTGGTGAAATTATTATAGTTTATCCAATAACTATTTAATATGCTTCCAAGTATTGGTCTTTTTCCTGCAGTGAGTCATCACAGGCTTCTTTAGTGTAAATCGCGGAGTACATAAGTACATAAGTTTGATAGGACACGAGCGTCACACTAGTCATGTCTTTGAAATGCGATCACTCACAACTTGTTAACTCTTGTAGTTTGTTTAAAGGCTGTTAATTCATCGTGATTGTTAAGCAACGTGCAGGTCGGCCACTATTTGGATGGGTGGCTGACAGCGGCATTTACTTCTGAAGTTCTATCGCACTTCGGAGCGCACTATAAATTGTCGGTTTATTTGTATAATCTAAACTATTTTCGGAAGCCTATAGATGAGGCCTATTACAAATACAAACTTACTAAACGAACGTTTTTCACAAACGGTATTCGGTTCGGAGCGTTACGCAACCACCCGAAAGCTTATATTTTTTATAGCCTTTGTATTATTTGTGTAATGATTTGCAGGTTTTTAAATTTATGAAAGGTGAAAGAGGTGTTTTTGGGGCAATTTCGGGGAAAATATTTTATAAAAGTATGGCCTAGTTCTTGAGGTGTTTAAGTCGTTTATTCATTATATTCTTTTGGTACATTAAGTGCACATGTACTTTCAACCAGCAAGAGAGCTTAGAAACAAAAATGTTTTAAACTTTACCTCTTTATATGAATAGTATAGATGTAAAACCACTAACATAATTATTTATTTTTCTGCCATATTTGGGCCCTTTATAACTAGCCTAAGGGACGACACTGCGTTAAGCGTGCGCACGCCGCGGTTCGAAACAAAAGTGAAACGTCACGGGCGCCCGCCGCGTGTGGCATACAAAAGTGAACCGTCGCGTGCGCCCGTAGCGTGTGGTGTTATAGAAAAGTGAACCGACGCGTGCGGTGTCATACAAAAGTGAACCGTTGCGGGCGCACGCGACGCGCACACGCTTAACGCAGTGTTGACCCCAAATCTTCGTCCGATGTTTACCAAACATAGCTAAACCCATCGCAAGGTAAGGGCTGTCAAATGAAAAAAACCCGCATCGGTATCGACTTCAAAGTTATTGCACCGCTCTTGCGTCGGCGGTAGAAAACCGGACTTGATTGCGTTGAACGAGTCAATAGAAAAACTTATAAGTGTACGATGGTAGTAAGTGCACTCACAAACCACTATACCCCCTGGTAAGAAAAAGTATATTAAATACTCTTTCTCAAGACCTTCTAGCTATTTAAAGTAGAGTATACTAGCCGCACCCCGCGGTGTTACACGCATTGTACCTGTTCCCGTGGGAATTTCGGGATAAAATATAATTATCCCATGTGTTATTCTGATGTATAATGCCCCGCGGTTTTACCGGCGTTGTGCCCGTTCCCGTGGGAATTTAAGAACTGATCGACCGATTTTGTTCAAACTTCACATAAACCATTACTAAATAATCCGAACAAAGCCTAAAACATTTAGTTTTGATAGGCGAGTTCTTGAGTTATCAAATTACAATGAAAAGTGGCATTGATTTTTATATATACTTAGAGATTATAAGGTTTTATCCAAATCCGTCCAGTAGTTTTTTGGTGAAAGAGTGTACATACATCCTCACAAACTTTCGCATTTATAACATTAGTAGGCTATTCCTTCCCACCTTTTAGCTTTTAAAAGTATAGCAAAACTTTTTCCCAAGAAAGTGGTACACAACGCCAATTTTTCTAGATTTTTTTAAAAACAAAACGCCGGTTACAAGTAGTTAGTCACAAAATGGCTGGTCCTATTATATTGTGGAACAATAGACCTGTCTTTGAGAGGTCTCAGGGTTGTCCAAGGGCCCTTCACTGCGCTGTAGGAGCGAAGCGGTCGGCTGAAAAATTTGCTGCGAAAAAATGCTTGAGACCATGTAAAGTTATACTTGTAATGTGTTTTAGAGATTAAGCAGCTCATTTGAGGGTAGCTGTTGAGATTTTTCGTTTTATGAAGTTTAGATTAAGGGAGTTTACAGGCTGTGTCAATGAGGTCAATATTACGTGACTATTCAATTTGCCAGCTACCTCATATTTTCATACTAACGTACTCAGAGACGTCATATGCTTTCTTAGTAGAGATTTAATGAGTGATTTTGATATGTGTAATATATGAATAATAAGGGCAATTAGTTAACTGTCGATTTAAAGTACGTCTCCAACCAGTATCCAACTCTTAGTGGTTAACCCTGGTCTCTGAGTTTTCAGAACACCTTCCTGTGTGTGATTTCAGATAAAGCTATATCATTCTTTTGAAGAAAACATGATTTGAGAAAAAAACTTTTTTGACGTTAAAAATAAATGGAAGTGAATTTATAACAACATTTTATTAAATGCAATTTCATAATATGGATAAAAACTGCATTTTATAAGAAAACTAGCAGCGCCCCGCTGTTTTGCCCGCGTTGTGCCCGTTTCCGAGGGAATTTCGGGATTTTTATACATATAAACCTTCCTCTTCAATCACTCTATCTATTTAAAAAAACCGCGTCAAAATCCGATGCGTAGTTTTAAAGATCTAAGCATACATAGGGACAGACAGACAGCGGAAAGCGACTTTGTTTTATATTATGTAGTGATCAAGCAGTGTAAAAACTTCAACACTTTTGTTCAACACCTACTCGAACTTCCCTTATAAAAAAATCTATTGCAGTAAAAATGTCAATGACTACCAATTATTGAAAGCCATAATTCACCAAATCGGCGAAACCTGTCTACAATTTAGAACAATTTCTCCTCTTATTAAAATGGGAAATTATTTTTCCCGTCTCCAATGTCGGTAATTTAAACGGACGATTATGGAAATTGGTACCAATACGTCAAATTGGGAATTTGAAAAGAATATTTCTTTTCGTGTTTTCTGTAGGGAACAGGTTAATGTGATTTTGTTTTTTCAGTGGGTGTAAAAGATTTGATTTTCTACTGACGTAAGAAGAAGAAGAAGAAGAAATCTATATTACTGTTATTTAAAAAAATAAGGACAGTAATTATATTTATTTTTTACTTTTTGGTGTAAATTATTGGTCATCTTGAATTCATTCACAAGATGAGATAATGAAATTCTACTTAATTATAAATGCGAAAGTTTTTGTAGATGTATGTATGTTTGTTTACTCTTTCATCAGTAATATAGGTTATACACCAGAATAACACATGGAATACATTTTATCCCAAAATTCCTGTGGGAACGGGTACAACACGGGTAACACCGTGGTTGGTTAACTATAAATATTTTTGGCTGGTTATAGAGACCGTGCTGATATCTTCAGTGAGACGAGAGGCCTTTGCCCAACAGTGGGACATTACAGGCTAATACTTTTCTTTACTTTACTTTATAGAGACCGTATTTAAATAGTCGGTTTGATATAGAAAACGTTCCTCTATCGCTTTTTATTGCCACTGTTAACCCCTTTACCACCTCATCCATCCATCACATCCCATTCAAAATTGTATTACCACTAAATTCAAAAACATATCCTTTAATTTCAAAGTGGGTTATAAATTACCACCGGAGTACATTTCAAAAGCTATCCGAATTCTAATGGCTGCTAAAATTGGAATACTTCTCTGTAATTATGTAACTTAACAATTAACAGACCGCAACGTCCAGAAATATAAAAGGTCGAATTAATTGAAACTACGGAACTAGGGGTGGAAATAGGGAAGTACTGACCGCCAGCAAATGTCACACTGACGTGGAAATGACGCAAAATGTAGCTGTCATGGCGTAGTTTGACTAAGCGATGTTTGTTCATTGCGATTGTTAGGCAACGTGCAACTCGACCCCTACTTGGGTGGTCTATAGTGCCATTTCCATCTGAGCGCTACCGTGCTTCGGAGGGCACGTTAAACTGTCGGTCCAGGAAGTTTCAATCGTTAGACCATGTCGGAGGCCTTTAGGCGGTCTAAAAACTCCCACCCTGGTGGGCAAATAACCACGAACTTGCTTTGTAGCAAATAATGTGAGACTGTCATAGTTTTTGACGTCAGTAAATATTGTCCCAGTTTAGTAGATTGAATTGAAATAACGTTTACTGATAAAATTAAGCTTTTGTTTTACATTTTTGTCGCATCAAAATCCGTACATTAGTATTTGAGTTTATCGCGAACAGACAGGCAGACAGACTCGGCCGGGGACTTTGTTTTATACTATGTAGTGATGTTAGGGCGAAATGTCGTGTTCATCAGGCTTTAGAGGGAGATAGACGACTTGTTTCGAGTTTGTAGAATGTTATCTCTGTCACACACTACCGAATTGAAATTGATAAAGATGTGGACAAAAAAATATTCTATTATTTCTCCTTAAATTTTACACAGAAAATAAATTTTAACAACTAAAACCATCACCGCACTAAAATATAAAAAAAGCAATAAAGCCGAAAATCCCGTGCGTGTTAACTAATTGTTTCATCAAATTGAACTGGGAATTTTGTTGGAATTCATGCGAAATAACGCTTTATGGCACATAAGCTTGTCCATTACCACATTTTATAGGGTTATGCACCGAGGAGGGGTATAATGCAAATTAATGCCCCGTGTGAGACGTTCAAGAGAATATTAGGGTTGCTACCCTACTTCTTTGTAGTTTTCATTTTTTTTCTTTTCTTAAAGCGCAAGACACACATAGTGCGGGTCGCGTGACGTTGTATTCCTTCTATTTGTACAAAAGGCTTCGCTGCGGCCATTGAAATTTGATACATAACAAATGGTTCCTAAGAAAATCTTTGTATCTCGTATTGTTTTGATGCGTTGCGTGCGAGGCGTTGCGTGCGATGTATTGCGTGCGATGCGTTGCGTGCGTTTCGGTGCATTATGATGATGTTATGATGTCGCCGAGCCTGTTCATACGATTTCAGACATCAGTATCTTCTCACAATTCTCCTATAGTTAACCGTTACGTTACTCGCTGTTACGTTACTCACTGTTACGTTATCTCGTTACGTTACTCACTGTACGTTATCTCTTTACGTTATTAACGCTATCACGTTACGTTACTCGTTATCACGCTATCTTGTTACGTTACTCGCTGTTTTGTTGTATCCTCACAATTCTCATATAGTTAACCGTTACGTTACTCGCTGTTACGTTACTCATTGTTACGTTATTTCGTTACGTTACTCACTGTACGTTATATCGTTACGTTATTAACGTTATCTCGTTAAGTTACCCGTTATCACACTATCTCATTACGTTACTCTCAATATCTCCTCACAATTCTTCTATAGTTAACCGTTACGTTACTCGCTGTTGCGTTACTTCTTCACAACTCCGCATTACCAACCCTATGCAATGGTAGCTAGTATCGAGCGAGTAAGCCTCGGCCCTAGTGTGTTACAACCCTATCCAATTAAGCTGCTAGACCAGTCTATGCAAATACTATTGCGCTTCACTTTTACTACCTAAGAACTACCGATCTGATCTTTGTTTGATTAAAACTCCTTGCTGTTATCAATGTTGGTAATGTTTTATTATTATAGTGGCTATACGAGTTAGTATATTATTATAATTGATTTGCTTGCTTCGGAGGGCACGTTAAGCCGTCGGTCCCGGTTACTTTTTACGGATAGTAGTCGTTACATGAGCCATGTCAGAGGCCTTTGGCGGCTCTATAACTCTGACACTAGGATTGGTCAGGTTGACCATCCACTCGGTGAAGAAGAGAAGAAGACTGTACACTACTACATACACTGTATCACTACTATAACCGTCACAGCAACTACTAGAATTATAATTATATGCAAGTTACTGTGTCTGATACACTTAGGGTCAACACTGCGTTACGCGTGCGAACGCTGCAGTTCACTTTTGTATGACACCGCACGCGACGGGCGCACGCGACGGTTCACTTTTATATGACACCGCACGCGGCAGTTCTCTTTTGTATGACATCGCACGCGACGGGCGCACGCGACGGTTCACTTTTGTATGGAACCGCGGCGTGCGCACGCTTAATGCAGTGTCGGCCCTTAAACCACTGATCCGATTTTTATGAATTTATCACAAAACTAGATTACACTTTAGAGACGTGTATATGCTACTTTTTACCCCAAAGTATTTTACAAATACAGGTCTTCTTCTTCATCGAGTGGATGGTCAACCTGACCAATCCTGGTGTCAGAGTTATTGAGCCGCCAAAGGCCTATGACATGGCTCATGTAACGACTACTATCCGTGGAAAGTAACCGGGACCGGCGGCTTAACGTGCCACAAAAACAGGCATAACGTGGGTGAAACCGCGGGGCGTTGCCAGTAGCTCATATAATCCAGTGTTGTAATGTTTTTCGCTGTTACTTCCTTAGGGAAAAGGGATTTATGAAAGGTTATTTGTCTCTGTCTCATCTTATATATGTAGGAATGGCGTCCGCCATTATATTGAAAACACCAATTAAGTCAAAGTGAAACTATCTTTATTCAGGTTCGAATTTACCACCCATTCGGAAGAGCATCAGCAGAGAAGAATGGGCAAGAAACTCTGCTGTCAGCTCAATCTTTTATACACTGGTTTATTTCATAACAATCATAACGTGAGCACCGGGCAACCGACGCCGAACGACTGAGAGGTGTTTCTGTTCACACCGCCTTATATAGGATCGAAGTGGTGGGGTTGACCGTTGCACGTGTTGTTTTCATCCGTTGAGGTTAGGCGCCGTCACGGCCATTCTGACATGCGCACGTCCTCGTGCGCGTACCTTCTTCATTATACATCTGAGAACAAGAAACCGTGTACTCGCCCATCCTGACATAAATTTCATGTTAATCGGCGTTTAAGTTACATTGGATAAGGATCGCACTGTTCACCTTATTCAACAACAATTGAAACATAACACTTGTAAAACCATCTTTTTACAAAGGGACCCCTGTAGATTAAACTGGACCAGAATAGTATCTCTTCAGTTCAATCTAGACCGGGTAGTGCTAGACCGAGCATTAGCTCCTATAGCTGTTGGCTAGACCGGACAAAAGTCCCTGTAGCTATCAGTGGTCCGGATTACACCCTTCACTGATTACACAATTATTTTTATTCTTTTTTAACTCTTTTGACTTACTCTTTTGTCTTACTCTTTTGTCTTACTCTTTTGACTTACTCTTTTATCTTACTCTTTTGTCTTACTCTTTTGACTTGCTTTTTTTGAGGGACAGTTGCTTCAGTTAGAACGCTTATCCAATGTAGCATCTCTTGACGCCGAACTTTCGCTATCCGATCCTACAGTTACTTATTGGTTATCAATATTATCATCATTTGTGAAACTTCTACTGTCAATAGGTACTGCATCATCCGCAGGAAGCTCAGCCTCAGAGTTATCAGACAAAACTATACTATCATTATCACGACCAATTTCATGAACATTGTTTCCATGACCTGTATCCGCCGTCACGTCATTCTGCTATCTCTAAAACCCTTGAGGACCGCGAGGGACTTCACCTAGGTTTTCATGGGCATATTTGAAAATTCGATTTGATCAGTTTACTAGTTTCAGCTCATACCTGTCGTTCTCTAATACTGCTGTTATTTTGTAGGGACCTTTATACCTTGGATCTAATTTCGTTGGATGTCGTTCCAAAACGGAAAACAAAATCTCCAACGGAAAAGGGTTCTACTTTGGCTTTGCCACGATTGAAACGAACCACATTTGATTGTGCTAACCTTCTAATATTTTCAGAAGCACTGGATCGTGCTATATCTAAGTTTAACCTACTCGGGTTGTCAGAATTAGGTGATATTCTAGAAATGCCTAAAGATTATCCTTGGAATCCAAACATCAATCCCAATGGTGTGAAACCGGTAACTCTGCAATGCGTGCTATTAAGGGCTAGTTACGCCGTGGTTACGCCTAACTGTTTCTGCCACGGCCTGTCAGAGTTGCACTCAGCTATTGTCAATAAACTTTTCATAGTCCGCATCACCCGTTTAACTTGCCCATTGGCCCTACATGCGCCCGTAGCAACGCGTAAAACGCGGTAGTAAAGATGGCTGCGTACTTATTGAAAACTCTCCAAAAATGGAGATCGATAGAGTCCATTATATAAAAGGCAGAAAAGCAATTCCTATTGGATTTGACGAGAACAATGAAGGGGCTCCTACGATGGGAAAACGTGAATGGAGAGAATTAAGAAATCAACGTGATGTTGACATGGAAGATGTCACTTCCTCATCTCATGATGATGATTCGTTGAAAGCAAGTAATAAAGAAATCCCTTGCTAATACCTCTCAATGTTAACTGACTCAAATATCACAAAATAGCTCACCGGATATTTCCCAACAAACCAATCATTACCGCAATACGTCACCAATTTAACATCCAATGTGAATTTGTCGTGATAGATTCTTGAATAATTTGGAATACCGCAATCTCTCATATTCCTCAGGTAACAGGATTGAGAAGAGAACCACGTTCTACCCTGGACGAGGTTCATCAATGCTCACAATAATTACCAGCATTGCACCAACATGAAAATAAGAAATCATATTAGAAAATATCACAGTACGTACAAGATTAAACTTGACTCTTTCGGAAGCTCATAATTACCATCTTTACTCCACAATAGAGTAGAACACAAACTAACTATACTCACAGAACATTCCAAGTTTTATAACTAATTCCAAAATAAACATTACGTAAAGCGCATGACAGTGGCGCTTTTGGCGGGATGATGATTCAGACATATCTCCGAATACTACGAGCTTCATAATCCAGGGGAAGGTACATGAATTGCAATCTCGTCGTCGTCGTCGATAATGTGCACCAAAGAGCTGAAAGCTTGTAAAAGAATCAATTATAACAATGGTGTATTCCTTGAGATCACTCTTTCCACTAAGTTTTCCTGTAACATCTTTATGCACTGTGTGCCAAGGTATACTGACTTTAGGTATAGGGTGTAATTCTGCTTCAATTTTACCAGAGTTACTTTTCAAATTAGAAATGATTGCTAAAATCTCAGAATCACGCTGTTAAAAGCCAATTATTAGACAGAGTTGTAATATCAACACGTTTCCGTTCTGTTTTGTTGATTGATTGTGGAAGGGGGTTTCCTAGAAATAAATTCTACGTGGTTCATATATCTGCCTTCCCTATACATAATGTCAAAATCATAGGTCTGTAGAAAAGCCCACCATCTATGTACTCGGGGAGTTAAATCAACTGTGGTTTATATTCGGATGGAACATCTGTATCAATCTCATGAAAATCAGAGGACTCAGGAATAGAGCATTTATCAATAAACTTAACTTTGGAAATAGTAAGATTTGTTTCGGTAATGTTAACCGCAAAACCTAATTTCATCTAGGATAGGATCTCACGGCCTATCATGATACTGATGGTAACCGTCTATTTCTGCCTCACTCAGAATTTGTTCGGTATATTATGTTAGAATTTCCTATCCCCACTATATTGACTATACAAGAAATACGTTTGCCAGACAACTTTTCAGAACAAGTTTCAGAAATGGCATAACGAGAGAGGAAGAGACTCTTAAAATCTGTCCAGGTCATACCTGCTTACGATACTTGGGAAAGCCATACGTTAGCACTGCCCTTCAATGCTTTAGTAAGTGCAATAATAAGAGGACCACCTTGAAGAGGTTTATCCGATAGGCAAATATCAACGGTTATACTCCAAGATTGAGCATCGGAATCGGGTAGGTCTGGGTCAAAAACGGGCAAAGAAATTAGAGTAGACGGAGCGGATTGCGTCTTAATCGCTTCAATTAACTGACTATTCAATTAACCAACACCTTCCGATTCCTGGGCTATACTACTTCACGTTAACTTCATCACGGTTCATTATAATATAACCACGAAGTAATGTTAGCGTCCAACATTTGTTAACGATATCTAGCTCTGAAGGAGACAAACTGCACGGTCTCCTGTGTACTGTCTTAGTCGGGTCAATCAGTTCAGTTTTAAGTACGCTGGTTTTGATGCGAGGTGTTGGGTGAACTTTGAACAAAGTTATCGGAATATTTTGAAAGTATGCCTAACATCCTTTCCTTATCTTTTCCCACAAGCTCAGTATCTATCTTTTCAGACCATTCCGATAACGAGCAAGAGCTGGATATCCTTGTCTTGTTAAAGACTAACTTATCGCCACTAATCTGAACAGTTAACTAGCTACCTACCACTAATACCTAGCTCTATAACGTCACGACCTAATAATACCTCCTCGCCAAGACATTCGTCCGACAAAAAACATGATATTTAGTGTAGAAACTTAAACCTTGTACAATAGAAAGGCATCTGATTTGTAAAGTGGAAAATAATGACTACCAAGTCATCTGCAAATGAGACTGCACTCGGACCCAGAATCAAAGGTAATTGAAAACCACTTATCTGTAATACTCCGCGCGAAGCTCGGGAACATAGGTTAACTTGATGCGGCACAAACGTAGCAGGTCACTGGAGACAGGAACTCGACAATCCTAATGACGACCGCGGCTGCCCCATTCCGATTGCAGCTTAAGGTTCCTCGACACGAATCTGTATGGCTTCCGATGGGCTCTCTTCATCTTCCGGTTGAAATTTTAATTATCTGATCGAAATGATCTTGCACCATCATGGGTTTCGCAAACCTCGATATCATCATTTCTTTTACGGCGGGCCAGGATATCAGGCGGTTGACTCATCTCAGATTGTGGAATCTCCGATGATGATTGATGTGGGGGTAGATCCGATAATCCCACTTCTGATGTAGGAATGGCGTCCGCCATTATATTGAAAACACCAATTAAGTCAAAGTGAAACTATCTTTATTCAGGTTCGAATTTACCACCCATTCGGAAGAGCATCAGCAGAGAAGAATGGGCAAGAAACTCTGCTGTCAGCTCAATCTTTTATACACTGGTTTATTTCATAACAATCATAACGTGAGCACCGGGCAACCGACGCCGAACGACTGAGAGGTGTTTCTGTTCACACCGCCTTATATAGGATCGAAGTGGTGGGGTTGACCGTTGCACGTGTTGTTTTCATCCGTTGAGGTTAGGCGCCGTCATATACATGTGTGAAATGAAACAGGATACGGAAATACAAAATAATGCTTGAATCTACTTAATTTTTAGGTCCAAATTTACCGTTTCTATCTTGAACCACGATCAACTGAACTTGGTTTTAGTGAATACTTTGATCTCAGTTTAGTTAGTTAACAAAGATTAAGTTGATTGATCGAGTTTAGTGTAATGGCGAAATTGGGTTCAGAATATCTTAAATATTTTATTAAGTCTACAAAAGCTGTTTGTATGTATTTAATTGATTCTCAAAAACTACTGAACGGATTTTAATGCGGTTTTCACTAATATAGAGATTAAAGAAAAAGGTTTGTGACTCAAAATAGTCATGAAGAAATTCCCACGGGAACGGGCTCAAAGCAAGTAAAACCGCGTAGATGTCTTAGTTTAATTCTTTAGGGTGAAGCAGATTTACCTATCTCACAATCAAGACTGAAAATCTAGACTCAAAATCCTACTAATTCTACTTCCTACTAATATTATAAATGCGAAAGTTTGTGAGGATGGATGTATGTATGGATGTATGGATGATGTGTGTTTGTTGCTCTTTCACGCAAAAACTACTGAACGGATTTAGATGAAACTTTACAGTAATATAGGATACATCAGAATAACACATGGGATACATTTTATCCCGAAATTCCCGCAAGAACGGGTACAACGCGGGTAACACCGCGGGCTGCGGCTAGTTGTTACGTAAACAAAAAACCAAATCAAAACAAGGTAATCGTCCTAATTTTTAAGTCACTTAAAAAACATCAAATTTTAGTAAACGTACTCACACTGGTTTTTTCGCGTTAAGAAGTTACTAAAGCAAGTATTAACTTACCTTTTACATCAAATTAATCCAATAACAAAATTGTTTTGAAAGAAATAAACAAATAAAATACTTCTAACACCATTCTATGACATCACAAAGACATACTCGGCTATTTTCCTCAACAAAGAGCCGCTCTTTTTACCATATTCTCCAAAAAACTTTGGCCCTTCAGGGCCCTGAGAAGGGCCGAGATAAAGGAAAAGCCCTGGTTTTTCTTACAATTTCACTCCAGGGGTTTTCTCTGGACGTGTCTTCATACTCAGTTAAAGACTAAGAATTAAAAGGATTACTTGATTACAAGTTTGGGGAAGATTCCCATTTATTCAATGCTTGTGTTGGTGTTTAGATTGTAATAAAGGCTTTAGGCTATTTCTTTTTTAGTTTGTAACTTAAGAGTACCGTTTAAATATATTTTAAACTAGCTGTGCCCTACGGTTTCATCCGCATTTATTCAGTGACTATAATTAAATGCTAAAACGCTATTCATATCGAAAACAATCAAATATATATATTGTAGCACGAATTCACTTGTAACGCCCAAGCGTAATGGAGCTAAGCAATGTTAGTTCATTGCTATTGTTAAGCAACGTCCAGCTCGGCCGTTACTTGGATGGGTGGCCGAAAGTGGCATTTCTATAAGAGCGCAGCCGTGCTTCAAAGGGCTCGTTAAGCAGGCGATCCCGGTTGTTTCAACCGTCAGACCATCTCGGAGGTCTTACGGCAGTCTACAAACTCCGACGCCAAGGTTGGCCATTAACCTACTGAAAGATTGAATGACTTAAAACCGACTTCATAAGTAAGACAAGTACTTGAGACATTTTACGTCCATTCTTGCTTAAAATAGCAACGAAATTACTTTGATTTTTTTCTAAGTGCATCGTAAAGAAACAAATTGCGCTAAAACAAACACGAGACAATAATCGTCTTTACAGTCGCTGCGACAAGAAAGTGGTTTTTATAATACTCCCTTTATTCTGAGAAATTACTTTTTTCAACTACTTTTTATAGTTCTTTACTTTGATAAAATATTTCAATATGACATCAATAGGATTGGTCAAGTTGACCATCCACTCGATAAGAAGAAGAATATGACATCACTAAAATAAGCTGTCATTTTTAATGAAAGAGGCTTGTTACTGTACATACTAGCAGTGCACTACGGTTTTACCCGCGTTGTATCCTTTCGCGGAGTTTTGGGGTGAAATATATAGCCTATGACCTTTCCCTTGATTGTGGCTAAATAATACAAAAAAAATTATCTGACTTAATATCAAATTTCCGTAAATAAATACTTAACGATATTGCATATTAGTAATGAATGTCAAAATGAATGAAAAATAAACTATTTAATATTCTTTTGTTACACCAAGTCTGCACAGACTCTAACGCAGTAAGTACGTCGTGTTAAAAACTCTTAGTACTTCGTAAGATCTCATTCCGAGCTTCAAAAATGTTTTATGGAATCATCAGTCATGAGTTTGGCTTCTAACAAATCGTTCGTAAGGAGTTTTTTCTCAAAAACTTTTCAACAAAGAACTCTCTGACTTTTTATTAATTCCGGGAACCGTTTTGTTTGTGTTCGATATAGATTCTATGTTTTACCTCTTATTGTTTTTACCGGGTTTGAAAAAAAGAGATTCGGTTTAGTTAGTTTACCATTTTGAAGAGTAAGTTCGAGTGGGTAGTGGCGAATCCTGACGTCAGAGTTTTTAGACCGCCTTAAGTGCTATTTTATTAGGGCCTAAATTATACTATCTAATATAGGACTAAGATGTTAGTTAAGACAGAGGTTTTCTCTTCGTTTTATATCTTCTTAAGAATACTTCAGAAGTAGAAAGAGAGAGAGATAGAATGATATGTGGAGAAGAGAATAACAAAGACATAATGTAAATCCTTTGTTTTGTCGACCCTTTAATGCTACGCTCGTAGCACTCCTCAATGCTACGCGTCGTCTCGTAGCGCTCGTAGCGTAGTTTGGCGTAGCGATGTTATCTTAATCGAGAATGAAAAGCAACGTGCAGCTCGACAACTACTTGGATGGGTGGCCGATAGTGACATTTATAACACGTTAAACTGTCGGTTCAATCAATAGCCATGTTTGTTAACAGAATATTGTACAGAATATGATTTGAATGCTTTCAATATCACAAATCACATTTCCCGAAACATATTTACTAAAAGACTCAAAATATGTTGTTTATCGAACAAAATACCCCATTCCACTGTCGGTTAAATAATCCCACCAATACGGTATATTTATTTAAAGCGTTCAATCAATTGAAAATTTAAACATTGAGTGAAGTAATCCAGCCGTTATGCTCAGTAAATATGTGGAAATGAACAATTGAATGTGTTTCGCGAGTGCACTCGGGTGTTCGCTCTATATGATTATCATTTCGTTATGTTGGTGTGAATGAATTCGATGTTTAATAAGGCTAATAAGGCTAAAAAATCGATAGCTGTATATTTCGTGCATCCTCGCAGTTTTACCCGCATTGAGCCCGTTCCCGTGGGGATTTTGGTATGAAATATACGCTTTTCGTTAGTGTGTTTATCCATTTTTTTAACCTTTTATCGTCCCAGAGCTGGGCAAAGGAGGGAGGCCTTTGTCCTTCCAACCATCTCTGTAAAATAAACATTTCTGATTGGTACATAGTTCAGATTTATTATACTTATTAGTATTAATTATCATTTTGTTAGGTTGGTATGAATTATTTTGATGTATAAAGCAAAAATATTAGCTATGTATTATAATTATTATATAAGTAACTAGCTGCGCCCCGCGGTTTCACCCGCTTTGTGCCTGTTCCCGCTGGAATTTCGAGATTTAAAATAGATGTTGTCCGATTTTCAGGCCTACCCGATATGTACACAAAATTTCATGATAATCGGTCCAGCCGTTTCAGAGGAGTTCAACCACGGTACCCGTTCCCGCAGGAATTTCTGGATGAAATATAGATGTTGTCAGATTCTCAGGCCTACCCGATATGTACACAAAATTTCATGAAAATCGGTCGAGCCGTTTCAGAGGAGTTCAATTACGCACCCCGTGACACGAGAATTTTATATATTAGAAGATAGAAGATGTTGGTATTAATTATTTCGATTTTGGAATTCGAAAATACATTTTGAAAATATTGTTTGTTTTGACGGAGTGACCCAAAAACAAACAGGAAATCAAAATCTCCGCCTATTTTGTATTCAGTGCAAAACCATATATATTTTTGTAAAACATTTAACCTTCCCTAACATACAGTATGTTTTAATTTTAATATAACTTGATAACGCCCAGTTAATTTCCTTCCCCTTCTTGCTTGGAACTTTCGTATAAAACAACTGACACGGCTCCGTTATCAGGTTCAACACAGATACAAAGATCCTGGAACAAACTAACCAATTTTAGTATTAATTGAAACTACTATTAATTGTACGTGACCGAAACGAGTTGAGGAACTCTCGACAGTAGCCTCCGTCGTACGTAAGTTCCCGTTTAAACAACTAACCAATATTATAAACTAGCAGCGCCCCGCAGTTTTACCGGCGTTGTGCCCGTTCCCGTGGGAATTTTGGGAATTCTTATACATATAAACCTTCCTCTTGAATCACTCTATCTATTTAAAAAAACCGTATCAAAATCCGTTGCATAGTTTTAAAGATATAAGCATGCATAGGGACAGACAGCGGAAAGTGACTTTGTTTTTATAATATGTAGTAATGCGCAGCGCTCGTGGCGTAGTTTGACTAAGTGATGTTAGTTCATTTCGATTGTTAAGCAATGTGAAGCTCGGCCCCTACTTGAATGGGTGGCCGATAGTGGCATTTCTATTTGAGCGCTACCGCGCTTCGGAATGCACGTTAAACTATTGGTCCTGGCTTTTTAATCGTAAGTCCATGTCGGAGGTCTTTAGGCCGTCTAAAAACTCAGACCTTAATGACTTACTGATTGGCACAGCCGTTTTTTGCGTAGGGATCTTAAATCTAGATGGCAAAATGCTCGAACGCCTAAATCGCCGACATTCTTTATATTATACCGAACAAAGTCGCATCTATAACATGATAACTCTTTAACAAAACTCAATTTTGAATGCCATATACCCGAAGGCTAATTCCTCGAACGCCCAATTCACCGATGTACTAAATTCACCAAACAAAGCCACATCTAGCAAAGCTAACTCTGATACAAAAACATTAAATAGGGCTAAGTAAAATTTAGAGTCCGTACATAAAGGAATAACATGTATAATCCATTCTTTGTGAGGTAATTTTATTGTTACACCCCGTATAGTAGGGTGTGTTTGCCTATGACTTAATATTCAGAATGTTTTGATGTGAGGTGTTGTTAAGGGTGGGTTATCATGGAAGCAGAGCTGAGTTGTGCGGAGCTCAACCGACCAATCACAACGCAGTGAAATTGCCGACCATTTTAAATTTCGGTGAATCATATTATTTATTCAGAGCTTCGTCAAAACTTTATCGGTCATTTTATGCGTCCATGAATCGCGTTCGGTATAACTTTACATCGGTGAAACAAAGCTTTGGTCGATATTTCGGTTATTCATGTTATGTTTAGCCAATGTTCGATAAAATATACTTCGGCAAAACGTGAGTCAACCGTAAATTAATTTACTTTTACTTAGAACAACATCTTTAAATCAAAATTAATCAATTTCAGTTTAAGTAGTCTTTCATAAAACGTATTGAAAATTCCGATACAATTGAACGAGTGTTCAATAAACATTCTTCGGCGCTTATAATTAATGAACCCGTAATCCCTTAGAACCGAGTCTAATGAAGAGATCACTACACACAGGAAGCATGTTTGGCTTACAATTTCAAAATATTATTAGCTTAGCTTATTTAAAACTTATTATATCTTATTCTATTCCCTATACTTTCGGTGAGATCAGTGAGAGACATACTTTTGGACTGCTAAATATTATAATAACAACTACGTAGCACTCATCGATAATGATCGAAGGTAATGCGATCACTATCATCGAACACGATCATCGAACACGATCATGAAACACGATATTCGAACACGACCGTGTGAAGGCTTTTGACATGGTCGGATAAACGTAAGGTAAGTAATGCCTTTTGATTATGGATGATAAACGATCGTGATCGTCATCGATTTTCGTAATCGACGATCGTAATCAATGATCAATGTTCATCGATCACGATCAGCGATCACGATCTTCGATTATTAAAAGGCCTTCCTTATCCTGAGTTTATGACGGAAGCCAGATACCGTTCGCCACTAACCTATTAGAACTTATATTCTTACCAACAAGTTGTCTAACAAGTTGTCTAACAAGTTGTCTAACATGTTGTCTAACCTCCTAAACAATGTATCCTCGACTCTGAGTGAACTTGCTCTATCAGATTGATTTACGCGAGCTTATAATTATCATTGAAGAGGGAAGATATTTACCGACAGCGTCCGTGAACGTAACGTAGTCCATAGCTTCAAGAGCTTTTTAATTTAATTTGCTTATTTTGTTAATTTGATATTATTATATTTAAATTGGGTAATGATTTTCCTTGGTATAACGTTTTAACAAAAATATATTTTAATTTGTTTTCGAGTACTGCTAACATATTATTCGTTTTACCGTGAGAACTAATGCCTTGTTTTTTAAATTGGTTAAAAACAGGACCAATCTATGTATATTTGGATAAATTTTCATGATTATACTAAAATAAATTTCGAAATCTGTCCATTACGATGTCAAAGTGACATACAAAAAAATCATACACAATAGATAACCTTATTTAGGTTTTAACGTCATATAAAAATAGCTTTCTGTCCGCAGAAGCGGAGCAAGGCTGCCAAGCGGAGAAACGGAGAAATGTTAACCAATAGAATTGCTCATAACACTGTGAGCTGTGGGCATACTCACAGCTTATTGGTTAAGATTTCTCCGTTTCTCCGTCCGCAGCCTCGCTCCGCTTCTATGCACAGGCACCCTAAGGATGCGTTTACATTGAAATGGAGTGTAGCTGTGCGGAGCTTAACTGACCAATTACAACGCATTACGAAAAGATTTCTACAATGCGCTGTGATTGGTATATCGGGCTGTGCATCGCTCCGCTTAAACAAACAGAGAAACATGCGCGGCGCGCGTCTGTCTCTCTCTGGCGTGCACATGTTTCTCTGTCTGTCTCTCTCGCGCCTGTTTCTCTGTCTGTCTCTCTCTGGCGTGCGCAAGATTCTCTGTCTGTCCCTCTCTGGCCTGAAAAGTGTCGTTCCATTTTTTTCCGTCTAGCCCCCTTACGCACAGTGCGATAAGGAACTTCGTTCCATAAACACGCCCTAAGCTCTCTTTATAGTTAAAACAGTATTTAGACAGTCTTGTTTAACTAAAAAACTTTATAAAAACTCTAAGTAAACAGAATATAGAATAATAGCAAAACTACTTAATTGCAATGCGAAGTAAAAGATATTTCGCTCGGTAACCTTAGACCTAGTTAGATATGCTAATTCAATTGTCTGAACTAGGGTTGCTTCTGAATATTTTAGCTGAGAAAGAGATTATCTTTTATTACACGGAAATGTATTGCTATTTGAAGAAAGGGTAGGTTTTTGATATTTTAGGTTAGTTAGTTAATAAATATAACCTTTCACACAGGTTAATTAGACCCAAACTAAGCTCTGAGCTTGTTTTATGGAATCTAACTAACTGATACTACTACATATACATACACAAATACTTTATAAGAATATATTGTATGCCACCCAGGCGTCGTCGCCAACAACTTTGTCTCCACTTATTGCTGACTCCGAGCGGTAATCGAACCCGCAACCACCGATACAGTAAACGCTCTCACTGTCACTGTGCCAACGGGCTTGTCATCAGTTACATTAATTTGGTAAAGAAGCTATACTGATATCATCAACGAGCCTTTTCCTATACAGTGCAAACAAGCCGTAACGACAGCGATATCTTATTAAAACTCAAACAAAACAATCAATTAATCATAAGCAATAGACTCCCGCCATTTTAAATGTCATTTTGACAGATGTCATTGTGACGTAATCAAAATGGCTGCCGATAAAGCACCCTTCCGCGGTACGTAATCCATCACGCCGTACCTTAGAAATTTCTTATTTGAATTCATTATGAATTTAAACCATAGCGTAAGAAATCTTCAGTCTTATATTATAGCTAGTCAAGTATAACTTATATAAATGTAGGTTTATATAACTTCTTTATTACAGAGTTTTTTATAGATTTATTTTGTAACTTTGGTTACTGGAGGTAATGTTTAGAACCAGACTTGAATTATTATGTTGAATTTTTCCAAAAAATTTTGAACTAGCCAGTGCCTTGTAGTTATTTACATTGTAGTGATCAATACCGTAATATTTTTGAGATGTAGATTTTGGAACAGTAGTCTATATGATTTTTTTTACTATCTTATTTTGCATAAGCAAAATAAGTTTTTGTAGTTCCTGAAAATAGCAGATTTAAACAACCAAAACTTCAGTTTTATTATATTATCTTTTATTATTATTTTTTATTATATATCGGGTCAATACTAATGTGTTGACCCGATATATGACACACAAAGCACGTCACAATGCCTCATAACAACACATGACATTGCCAAAACAAAGCTATCAACCTACGGTATCTCTCCACACTGTGTCACAGCGTAATAAACTTGTAATTTTTTCGTTACAATGATGACAAAAGTCATTGCTTTTTCCCGTTTTTGTCAAACGAACAATAGCCTTTCTACGTCTGATAATCGAGTGATTGTATTGCAAATCACTAATTTGGAAAATGTACTGCGTAATTTCTTTTCAATACCTATATTAAAAATTGGTATAATCAATGCTTTGATAGCGTAGCGGTTTAGGTCCTTGAGGGACCGGGTTCGAATCCCAGCAAAAAAACAAGTATTGGCCTTTAGTGTCCCACTGCTGGGCAAAGGCCTTTCACATAACCATAGTTAAGCAACGTGCAGCTCGGTCACAACTAAGATGGGTTGTCGATATTAGCATTTCTATTTAAACACTACCGTGCTTCGGAGGGCACGTTTAATTGTCGGCCCCGGTTGTTTCAATCGTAAGACCATGTCGAGGGTCTTAAGGCGGTCTAAAAACTCCGTCACCAAGGTTGGCCACTACCTACTCAAACTTACTTATAACAGCCAGTATAGGTAACATTAAGGGTATGTTAAGACTCATCTCTAATTCACTCACGTTTCGATCGTTTCACACAATAAGCAGTTTACGTCTTTGCGATAATAGATGGCGCCATAAATACACAAGGAAGGATAGAGTTGTTGCAGGTTTTATTGGAAAAGAACTTTTGTTGGTAAGAAATTGTTATTTTTAACAGTATCCATCTATTAGTGTAGTCACCAAAAGCTGTTTGTCTGTATGTAAACGATTTTTTAAAAAACTACTGAACGGTTTTTATGCGGCTTTCACCAATGTCTAGAGTGATTCAAGAGGATTTTTTTAAACTTTTTTTCATGTCAAAATTCTCTCAGGAACAGGTACATCGCGGGGCACTAGTATTATTATATTTTTGACACATTAACGGAATAAAATAATTTTAAATATTCCACCAATCAAGTCCCACTGGTGGGCAAAGGCCTCTCATCTCACTGAAGATATCTGTACAGAGGTCTAGGCATAATCACCACGCTTGCCAAATGCAAGTAAAGTGCAAAAAATCTACGAATTTTCACCAAAAAACCTGTTCTGGAGCCATAAATATTATTTCTAGTTCCACAAGAATTTTCCACCAAAATAGTAGCAATCTAAAAAAGATTTTTCACCACGTACCATGTCAAAGCAAAAATCTGCATCGAAATTTGAATAAATGCACCAAAAATGAAAAATGGCCACTTCGCGTTGGTTCTAAAAGTTACTATATTGCGAAACAAAGCATGTAACTGTAGCTTTATCTCAATAAGCTTTCTTGTGTTAAATTGTCGATAGCGAAGTCAAATCGACGCAAAATGGACGAAAATAAGCGAGAGAACGTAGAATAAGATAAATGGTTTAGAAGAAATCTTCTAAATAGGTACAAAATTGACAAGATTTTACAATTAACAACTTGTATAGCTAGTCTATAATATAAAAATGAATCGCTGAATCTGTTACTAAGCGCATAACTTCAGAACGAGTGCACCAAATTGGTTGATTCTTTTTTTAATGTGTTCCTTATTGTCAGGACAAGGTTTTTATATAAGAAAAATAAGGAATAAAAATCTCTAAATTCCCACGGGAACGGGGGCGCTGCGATTGAAACCGCGGGGCACAGCTTAGCTCAGTAAATCATTCGAAAAATATTTTGACGATTATTTAAAAGCGTTGTTTGACTATTTTAAAGCGTTTTGATTGGTTGATTGGGCTTCTCCCCGCTCCGCTCCGCTTTTATAGAAACGCATAAAACACGTTTGTTCTTTATTGAAGTTTAATGAAAATATTTGTCTACCCTCATTGAGCTAGTCTGTCAGTATGAGTTCTGCTTTGTGCTACCCATAACGTGTTTTGAATGCCACAGGCTAGGGGAAGTTGTGTGAGATATTTCCCAAAAGAATTGAGTAGTTTTCCCTTATTTTATTATTTTATGGTGTAGGAATAATTTCTATGGGGACTATTTTGGAGATCTACCTACTTTTTTATTATTTTTACTAAGTATATACACTCAAAGACCTTAAATCAAAATTGTGAACATAATATTTTCGTAATACGTTGTGATTGGCCAATTGCGCTCCGCTCCGCTTCTTCTTAGCCTGCCTGTAATGTCCCACTGCTGGGCAAAGGCCTATCATCTCACTGAAGATATCAGTACAGTGAGGGAGTATAGGCGTTATCACCCTGCTTGCCTGCGGGTTGGTGATCTCAAACTTGAGCCATAATTGAAAAGATATTTGGAAATTTTGAAATATCCCCCGGAATTGAACCCGGGACCTTAGTCTTGGCAGGCGAATGCATATACCACTTTATCACTTACGTTGAGGCTGCATTAAAAAGTCACCTAAAGCTAAAACCATCTTTTGCGCCGCGAAAAAACCCGCATAATCTATACTAATATAATAAATCTGAAGAGTTTGTTTGAACGCGCTAATCTCAGAAACTACCAATCCGATTTGAATAATTCTGATTAAAATAGATAGCCACATTCACTGGAAAGTTTAGAAGCTATTTTTCATCCCGAAATTCCCACGGGAATGGACACAACGGGTAAAACCAGGCAACGATGCTAGTACGCTAATAAAAATTTATATACTACACTCATAATTAGTGTCAAAACATACAGAAACACAGTCATTAAAAAACTCCACTAAAATGCTATACCACTTTCAACGCCAGACCGATTCAAATGGAGGTCAAAAACAGTTTTACTATAATTATTTTTAGAGCGGCCGGGTGGCGAATAAAGGTACAAATGGGAACTTGTATTTTTGCACAGTAGTGTATGAAAAAATATTACAGTTGAACTTGTTTCGAGATCGTTGTTGTACCTGGTTTTTTGTGTATGGTGGCATTTCTATTTGAGCTCTACCGTGCTTCGGAGGACACGTTAAATTGTAGGTCCCGGTTGTTTCAATCGTGAGGCCATGTCGGAGGTCTTTAGGCGGTCTAAAAACTCCGACACCAGGGTTGACTACTAACCTACGCGGATTTACTTAATCTTCTTCTTCTTCTTTTTCTTCATCGAGTGGATGGTCAACCTGACCAATCCTGGTGTCAGAGTTATTGAGCCGCCAAAGGTCTCTGACATGGCTCTAAATTACGTATGTGTCGCTTCAATCAAAGTGAAATCCAATACTGGCTAACTACAAAAATATTATTTTAAAAACTGCATAGCCTATTTACATAGAACAAATAAAAAAATTGCATTTCCAACAATTTCTAAAAATAGTACCGTTAATCGAAATAAAGCTAAAAACAAAATTTTTTTCATAAACAAACATAAAGAATTCATATTTTTATATTGATATCGTATTTCCCGGTTCCTAAATTGTGTGTTCGTAAAAAATGGGATGCGCTGTATTTTTGCTTCCATTTCATTTATTGTTTTTGGTTTCACGACTCTGCAATATTTAGGTCGTATTTTTTTTACTTCACAAAATTTTCACTTATAAAAAGAGATGAGACTGCACTATGACTGCACTAGATCGCTTTTGTACTAACGTGTTCATTTGTTCAACTATCCTCCTAAAACGAAAACATGTTGTCTACTTTTCAAATATGGCTCGGGTATGAGATCTCCAAGCCGCATGCAAGCGTGGTGATTACGACATTCTCCTCACTGTACTGATATCTTCAGTGAGATGAGAGGCCTTTGCCCAGCAGTGGGATATTACAGGCCAGTACTACTTTACAATTACTATATAGGCAAAAATACGGTGAAAAATCACCTGAAAGTAAAACTTCGATCCAGCTTCTATCTGAAAATCGTAGTAGACACTTATCTCTCTATCTCTCTCCCTCTCGAAACTTTACCTTCAGACGAGCTTGTAGATAGCAAGTGGAGCGGAGTTGTGCGAAGCTCAATCGACCAATCACAATGCATTGACATTGTCAAAATCTTTTCGTAGTGCGTTGTGATTGTGATTGGTCGTACCAGCCTCCGTGGTCTTGTGGTTTGAGCGCTCGGCTCACGATCCGGAGGTTCCGGGTTCGATTCCCGGGGGGACAATATCACACAAAAATCTCTTAAAGTAAGACGATTCCGTGCTTCGGAGGGCACGTCTTCGGTCCCGGTTACTTTCTACGGATAGTAGTCGTTACATGAGCCATGTCAGAGGCCTTTGGCGGCTCATTAACTCTGACACCAAGGACTGGTCAGGTTGACCAACCACTCGATGAAGGAGATTGGTCGATTGAGCTCCGCACAGCCCCGCTCCGCTTCAATAGAAACGCACCCTTAGAAGATGCAAGCTGGCGACTTCAATGCAAAGCGAATGCCACGTTATACATATTTTTCGCTCAATAGCGTTCTATTTAACTAGCCAGCTCACAGCTTTAAATATCGGACAATCTAAACGCTGAACCAACACTCAATCTGATGTTCAGATTCTGGATTCAGATTGAACTTCAGCACGTATACCAAACAATAATATGTTACAGACAATTCTCCCAACACTGAATTGACATTTCGCAGTCCTATTCTGTAAACAGATTATAATAATTTACACTAATTCCCGAAATAATAACGTCAAATTGCTCCGTCATAATTTGCATATCAAGGGGCGGTATTCTGGAATCTCTCGGTATCACGCCAAAAGCAATCGACAACAATAATTCCGAAACTCCCATAATCGATTTTGGAACAATCGATGTCGCTTCTACTGGGATTACCGTGGATACAACATTGCGTGGATAGTCATCTCTTTGTTCATTACATTGTTGGGTTAGGTTAGGTGCGACACCTCGGTGGTCTAGTGGTATGTGCATCCGCCTGCCAAGTCTGAGGTCCCGAGTTCAATTCCTGGTCGAGCAACTTTTCCTGTTTCTTACTTTTCAAACATGGCTCGGGTTTGAGATCACTAACCAGCATTTACCAAGCATGGTGATTATGTCTAATCCTCTTCACTGTACTGATATCTTCAGTGAAATGAGAGGCCTATGCCCAGCAGTGGGTCATTACAGGCTAATACTTACTTTATTAGTACACCGTGCCTATGCCCAATACTCTATCCATGCGACCCATACTCCGTGGCCAACAGCAATGTTAACAACAAGTTTATTTACGGTGCCGCATCGCGGGGACAAGCTCAATAATTCAACGAATACCGGCCCGCCAATCTATTCAGTGGTTATTCTACGATTTCGGAACATTTTCCGAATTTTCGAATACTGCGGCATTCGATTCTATGTAGAAAACATAGTATCAGATAGAATTAGTTCGAGTAACCGCCTAAAGGCCTCCGACATGGTCTGACGATTGCAACAACCGGGGCCGACAATTTAGCGTGCACGGTAGCGCTCAGATAAAAATTCCACTATCGGTCACCCATCCAAGTAGGGGTCGAGCTGCACGTTGCTTAACAATCGCAATGAACTAACATTGCTCAGCCAAACTACGCCACGAAATGCATTTGGATTGGTTTCTGTTCAGTGGTATAATTTTGGAAATAAAAAAAAGGTGGCAAATTACAAAACTTCTTTTTTGAAATCGGTTAACATTTTTAATACAAGCGAAGTGTATCCGTAAACCTAGTTTCAATTCAAAATATTTGGTGTCAAAATAATCACTTCGGACATTTTCGTTGAAGATGGTGTTTAGTAACAAAAATCATTTTAGTTAAAACTAGCAGCGCCCCGCGGTTTTACCCGCGTTGTGCCCGTTCCCGTGGGAATTTCGGAATTTTTTTTACATAAAAACCTTCCTCTTGAATCACTCTACCTATTACAAAAAACCGCATCAAAATCCGTTGCGTAATTTTAAAGATTTAAGCATACAGACAAACAGACAAACAGACGCGACTTTGTTTTATACTATGTAGTGAAGTACAAATAACTTGAAAATAAATTAAAGAACTAACTTACAGTTTCAATAAATTTCTTTATTAACAATTTCCATAGCACTACTCTCTCATACTAATATTTTTAGCTACCCCATCTTCATAATATTTTCAAAAATACGCCCCATGTCAGCAGAAATAGATTATTGACACGTTGGAATGAAAAATCACCTTAAATTACCACGTGGTATAAAGGTTTTATCACTTACGTTGTAGAAACGGATAAAAAATGGTTTTTCAGGGACGAATTAAGGATGGATGGGGGCAACTTAAAATTATCCCCTTTATTTATCTATATCCCCTCGCATGCCTTTCGAAAAGTCTGGGCTTGTCTCGTGACTCTAAGGAGAAGCAATAAAATAATATGAAAATGCCTTGTTACAACATTTTGAAAAAGAACGAACCCAGCTTATGAAAATACTAATAGAGTTGCCCAGATAAGACTTAGAGTTGGTTTTTGAATTTACGTGTATAATAATTATACTTACGAAGAGTAAAGATGCTATTTATAAGCATTATAAGGGTGTCGTTAGCACCTTTATACTCTGTAAGGAAATTTTAACACCTGCACATCCTATACGGGGTTTTGGGATGAAATGTATTTCATGCGTTATTCTGACGTATAACCTATATTACTGTTAAGTATCATTCAAATCCGTCCAGTAGTTTTTTCGTGAAAGAGTAACAAACATACATTATATCCATCCTCACAAACTTTCGCATTTATAATATATGTAGGACGTATCCGTTTTATTATATTAGTATAGATAGCTTTTTAATCAAACTATTATATTGAAACCCGCCCTCGCCCATACCCTGAGTCCGTCCCCCACTGAACCAAGAAGACATGATCGATGGGTGAAAGTTAAAACGTAAATGGATGAAGATATTAAGAATATTATGTTTATGTAACAGCTATAGTTATTCTTAATACATTAAGTGGTATGGAAGCCTTACTATCAGATATATACTATGCTCCATAGTTATAAGTTTGATTGAGTTGATAGATGGACCTACAGTTTTACCCTCATTGTGCCTGTTCCTGTGGGAATTTCGTAATGAAAAATTGCTTATAACCTTCCCGTTGAATGTGGCTATTCATTACAATATATAATTATTCAAATCGGATTAGTAGTTTCTGAGACGCGTTCAAACAAACAAAAAAGAAAATTCAAACTCTTCTGCTTTATTCTATTAGTATAGATTAAAGTACTACGTCTTAATGCCGCCACGGTTTGTTTTATACTTTGATTTTTTTCATTTTTTTAAAAGTGAAATCTCCTTTGGCGGCGTTTTGCACTTTTTAATGGGCTTCTTCATCGAGTGGATGGTTAACCTGACCAATCCTGGGGTCATTTTGATGGGTAAACAATGTTAAACTCACTTCAGGACACGTGACCTGGTCGAAAATTCGTAAGTCGTTTTGACTTTAATATACAAGTTTTCACTGCTGTCGGGCTGTCGGAACTCCCGGAGTGCACCCGTTGTTTTTTTTGTTTCATATTAAGGTCTTCCTCAGCAAGCAGGCATCCTAAAAGGGTCAACACTGGGTTAAGTGTGCGCCCGTCGCGTGCGCTCGCTGCGTGCGCACGCGGTAGTTCACTTTTGTATGACATCGCACGCGACGGGCGCACGCGACGGGTCACTTTTGTTTGAAGCCACACGCCACGGGCGCCCGCGACGGTTCACTTTTGTATGGAACCGCGGCGTGCGCACGCTTAACGCAGTGTCAGCCCTAAAGAATTAAATTGTTTCAAAATATAAATAAAGCCAGAGAACACTGCCTAATGTTAAAATTAAATATCGCGTGAATGTAATTGTAATAACATGAAAATCGAACCACACTGAACCACAAATTGAATTTATTTTGCAAAATTGCCATTTAAATTTTTGATGTAATTGAAAAATGTTTATTTAAATTATGTAATTTGCAATCAACGGGTGAATTATTAAGCTGTAACTTATGAATACAACAATAATTTGTTTGTTCATTCAATTAAAACGCAGTATTGAAATAAATAAGGTGTTATCGTTTTTTAACCTTTTTGAACAAATTACGACTCGTATTATCATTGAATAACAAAATATTTAATTATTAAAATATAAGATACTCGCAGCGTCCCTCAGTGTTACCCGCGTTGTATCCGTGCCCGCGGGAATTTCGGGATAAAATGTATCCCATGTGTTATTCTGATGTATAACCTTATATTACTGTAAAGTTTCATCTAAATCCATCCAGTAGTTTTTTCGTGAAAGAGTAACAAACATACAAACTATCGTATTTATAATACGAAAGTAATAAGTAGGATGTTTCCGGCAGCGACATCACTACATAGTATAAAACAAAGTCGCGTCTGTTTGTCTTCTGTTTGTCTGTTTGTCTGTATGCTTAAATCTTTAAAATTACGCAACGGATTTTGATGCGGTTTTTTGTAATAGGTAGAGTGATTCAAGAGGAAGGTTTTTATGTAAAAAAAATTCCCGAAATTCCCACGGGAACGGGCACAACACGGGTAAAACCGCGGGGCGCTGCTAGTATGTACTAATATAATAAGCCTAAACAGTTTGATTTTTTGTTCGAACGCCCTTATCTCAGAAACTGCTAATCCGATTTGAGTAATTCTTTTGGTACTGAATAGCCACATTCAACGGAAAGGAGATAGGTAATTTTTCATCCCAAATTTCCCACGGGATCGGTCACAATGCGTGTTAAACCGCGGGGCGCTGCTAGTCTGTTACAATTTACATAATTTTATCACGTACAAATATAAATTTTCCGTACGTGCTCGGTGTTGCCAAATAAATAATAATAAATAGAGGCAGTATCATATTTTTGTAGCATTTGCGAGATAATTAGAGATGAGACTTTATGTTGTATTTCAATTGTTTTTTAGTTTAAGTCTCGTCACAAAAACAGGGGTAAAAAGAGGGGTAAAAAGAGGGGTAAAAGAGGGGTGAAAAGAGGGGTGAAAAGAGGGGTAAAAAAGAGGGGTCCATACTACTTGTAATACGAGTAGAGTATGTTACATATTATATAAGAAAGTCTCCAAAAGCGGTCTGTATGTAATAGATTTTCTCGAAAACTACTAAACCGATTTTCATGCGGTTTTTACCAGCAAGCGGAGAAATTCAAGTGAAATGTCCGTGAAAACTTATCATGCCGAAATTGTTACAGGAACGAATACAACTCGGGCCAACAGTGGGGGGGGGGGGTCTAGTAAAATAAAAATAGATTTTGTTTCTTTAAAACTACCAGTCGGATTTGAAAAATATATTTTTGTTCCTAATAGCCACATTGAACCGACAGATTGCTAGGCCATTTTTCACAATTCCCAAAGGAACGGGTAATATTGCGGGGTGGTGCGCTGCCAGTGTTAACCTGTGGTACTAAGAATTAGCCTGTAATGTCCCACTGCTGGGCAAAGGCCTCTCATCTCACTGAAGATATCAGTACAGTGAGGAGGATGTCATAATCACAATGCTTGCCAAATGCAGGTTGGCGATCTCAAAAGTAGAGTACATGTTTTTGTTCGACCCGGGTATCGAACTCGTGACCTCAGTCTTGGCAAACGAGTGCATATACCACTAGACCACCGAGGCGAACCCGTGAAAACATAAAATATCTTTCAGCTCTATTACGTACTTGTATTTATTTTTATAAAAAGAAAAATTATAGCGGCCTTTCAAAATGAAGTTTCAAAGCAAACCAAACCGTATTGTTGAAGAAATAAGATTTAGTTTAGGTAGTGAATGTTTTAGTTATTAATAGGATCTGCCAACCAAATGGAATGTAATCTACAAACGTTGGTCTAGCCTAGATCTAGATATGATTTGATTACCTAGATGTTGTCTGCACGTTATAAATGTTAGGCACTAGGCCCCGTAGTGTTACCCGCGTTGTGCCCGCGGAATTTCAGGATGAAAAATAGATGAAAATTAAGATGAAATAAGACGTAAATTTATACTTCACGTACTGCTCACGTACACTCAGAAACGGTCATTAAATCGACACTTTACTAATTCATTTTTCATACATAAAAATATGTCAAAATCACTCACTAAATCTCTACTCAGGAAGCATTTCTTGTCTCTGAGTCTTACATAACACACTAACTGATTACAAAACAAAAACCAAAAAAAACTTAAATTCGCAGGTCGAGCGAAAACATGTTTCCTACTTTTCAAACATGAGTCGGGTTGAGATCACCAACCAGCGTTTGGCAAGCGTCTTTGCCTAATCCTCCTCACTGTACTGATATCTTCAGTGAGATGAGAGGCCTTTGCCCAACAGTGGAACATTATTACAAAACTAGAATGAAAAACAAAACAAAAAAAGGAAAAGGTTCTCAACCTTTTTTTTTTTAAGTCGTTTAAAAATAAAAATGTTATCTCGAAATGCTTATAAAGTCGTGTGTAATGCGAGTGAATCCGCGGGCGCTGCTTGTAAATAAATATTGAGAAAATCTAAATCCGACGTCGCGACATCTAACAAAATTAGTTCACTTCTCTTAGAATTTAGTGATGGGATGTATTCGGTATTCGGTAATAGTATTATCGATAGTCACCCCGTGAGTAAGTATATTACGATCTTGGTTTTAAATTCTTGGTTTCACGATCCGGAGGTTCCGGGTTCGATTCCCGGTGGGGATACCTCACAAAAATCACTTTGTAAGACTGTCCTCAGTTTGGTTAGGGCATTGCAGGCTGAATCACCTGATTGCTCGAAAAGTAAGATGATTCCGTGCTTCGGAGGGCACGTTAAGCCGTCGGTCCCGGTTACTTTCTACGGATAGTAGTCGTTACATGAGCCACGTCAGAGGCCTTCGGCGGCTCAATTACTCTGACACCAGGATTGGTCAGGTTGGCCATCCACTCGGTGAAGAAGAAGACCCCGAGAGTAAGTATACGATCTTGGTTTTATATTGATTAATAGCCCGCTGAAACTAGCATAATTTTCAATCTATATTATTAAGAGTACTCAAATGTAAAAAAAGGTAAAAACAAGTTTGATCCTGTAATGTCCCACTGCTGGGATTATGGCGATAAATAACCACAATTTTATGATATCTTTATTGATAATTTGAAATATTTTTATAACGGGTGGGCCAAAAGAAGTCATCCGATGTTGTTTGGCTCTCTTTTTTTTTCTAAAAGAAAAACTTCGATTCTCTTTTTTGATTATGTTTATTTGAACCTTTAGAATTGTATTGGTCAAGTCGAGAAGATGATATCGGCTAAATGGGCGCCGTCACAATTGATTATCATATCAGCGAGAACTTCGGGCGACAGATTCTCGCACTCGTGTCGAATGTTGTCCTTGAGGGCTTCCAGAGTCTCGGGCGTGTTCACGTAAACACGGGACTTCAAAAAACCCCACAAAAAAAAGTCTAAAACGGTTAAATCGGGCGATCTTGCAGGCCAGTGCAAATCGCCAAAACGAGAGATGAGGCGGCCCGGGAACGCCGCCTTCAGAATATCGGTTGTGGGTCGCGCAGTGTGTGCTGTTGCTCCGTCCTGTTGGAACCGCAGTCCTAATTCATCCAATTGCGGCAGCAAAAACTCGGTCAACATGGCTCTATAGCGCGCACCGTCCACTGTTGTCGTTTGACCAGCGGCGTTCTTGGGGAGTATATCGCTCCATGGCGTGTTCACTGGTATTCTGCATCTGTCTAGTCCACAAATGTCAAAACAGATTTGAAATTGGTGGCCATTTGCAAAAATGAGAGCATCTTCTAGTAGGGTGATTTCTTTTGGCCCACCTAGTAGATACAATAGACCGCGCGGTGGTTTCACCCACGACCCAATAGATGTCGTAAGTGCGAATCTCAACTCAACCATCCAGAATGCCATCCAAACGCATACAAAAAAATCATTCAAATTGGTCCAGCCGTTTAAGAAGAGTTCAGAGACATACACCCGTACAGTAGAATTAAATATATGAAAATAAGAAATAATCTTAACACATCCGAACATTGGTGTCGATATTTTCAAATATTTCTATCGATATTTTCGAATATTTCTATCGACACCCTCTTTTCCACCCCTAAAGTTTATCTGTTCCGAGCCAATCGTCGTGACGTATGGCACTACATTCTTCTACCGAGCTTTGTTGATACCTATTTATTTGAAACTAAATCCTAACAGCTTATATAGGAGGGCTTGAAAGCTTGAAAGCTCTCGGAAGGATCATAACTCAGATCTTTGGTAGAGACTATAAATTTGAGATTATGCTTGTGAATTTGAAAGGGTTTTCGTGGAATGTGAGTTTGAGCAGACTGGATCTAGACAGTTTTTAGACTGTCGTCTAATATTATAAAGAGGAAAACTTTGTTTGTTTGTAATGAATAGGCTCAAAAAGTACTGGACTGTTTTTAAAAATTCTTTTACCATTCGAAAGCTACATTATCCACGAGTAACATAGGCTATTTTTCATCCCGAAATTCCCACAGGAATGGACACAACGCGGGTAAAATCGCGGGGTGCTGCTATCTTGTATAATATGATGACCAATGAAGTTGGGCATACAAGAGATAAGATATCTGAGAGACGTTTTATCAATCTTTGTTATTGTCAAATGTTTTCATTCTGTTTACACTTACCTCTGGGACTACGTAAATAAAACCATGGGATGGGTCTAATCTATCCCATTGTTGGGCAAAGGACTATCATCTCACTAAAAGTATCAGTGCGGGTTGGTAATCTCAAACCAGAGCCATGTTCGAAAAGTAGAAAACATGTTTTAACTCGACCTGGGAATTGAACCTAGGACCCCAGTTTTAGCAGGCAAGTGCACATACCACTTGACCACCGAGGATTCTATTATATCAAACGAATTATACCTACGAGTATATCACTACATATTATAAAACAAAGTCCCTGGCCGCGTCTGTCGTGTCTGTTCGCGATGAGCTCAAATACTACTGCACGGATTTTGACGCGGTTTTTTTAAATAGATAGAGTGATTCAAGATAGAGGTTTATATGTATAAAAATTCCCGAAATTCCCACAGGAACGGGCACAACGTGGGTAAAACCGCGGGGTGCTGCTAGTAATTATTAATTATATATACTTAACTTCAAAGAAACTCACGCGTTTGGTGTGGTAACTTTCCCTGTATTAACACATTCACACATAATTACACACACATACGTACTAACAGACACAGCAGGAAGTAAACCTTAATTTCTACAATTCTGCCACTAAACCGACTCGAACCCGTTAACCCATTGTCCAAAACCATAAACCAGGGACTCTATAAATCCTGTACATGCTTAGTTTATACATTATTCATAAACAACCCTTTGGGTCAGATTTGTGGTTCGAATTCTGTGATGGAGCTGTGATGTGGCAAGTGATAGTACGCTCGTTTTGGCGTATGTAGTTGGTTGAGGTTTGCTGTGTTTTTAAGAAGTTTTGTGCGGCTATTTCTGTTTTAGAGCCGACACTGCGTTAAGCGTGCGCCCGCCGCGGTTCCATACAAAAGTGAAACGGCGCGGGCGCCCGCCGCGTGCGCACGCGACGGGCGCCCGCCGCGGTTCCATTCAAAAGTGAAACGGCGCGGGCGCCCGCCGCGTGCGCACGCGACGGGCGCACGCTTAACGCAGTGTTGACCCTTAGAATGAGCTCAATGTTGATGTTAAATAAAATCAATTATACTTATTAAATTTCTTAAAACTGTACGCATTTGTCATATCATTTTCACATTTAAATACCGTGTAATCCTGGTTCTGTAAAAAACTTTATCGTTATACAATATAGGCATAAGTTTTCTTAAAAAATAACACAGAATTTTGCTCTCCATAGACCAATGTAAGTTACTTCATGTAAGTTGTGGTCAACCCTGTTGTCGGAGGTTTTAGACCGCTTCAAAGCCTCCGACATGGTCTATCGAATCAAACAACCGGAACCAACGAGTGAACGGTCTCTCTTAAGCAAAGTAACTCTCAAATAGATATACCACTACGAATCATATACCTTACTAGCAGCGCCCCGCGGTTTTACCCGCGTTGTGCCCGTTCCCGTGGGAATTTCGGGATAAAATGTAGCCTATAGCCTTCCTCGATAAATAGACTATCTAACAGTGAAAGAATTATTCAAATCGGTTCAGTAGTTTCTGAGATTAGCGCGTTTAAACAAACAAACAAACAAACAAACAAACAAACAAACAAAACAAACTCTTCAGCTTTATAATATTAGTATAGATTCATATACGCTTACTAGCAGCATTTTAGCTATCAAATGGTTTGTCCCTTTCTGACATACGCTATTTTCCAAAGAGCAAAAGAGACAAAACACTCACTAACAGTGTTTTAGTTAGAGTTTTGAATAAGGCAGTAGGAAAATAGGAGTCCAATCATTATAATCCCTGAAGGTTCACAGATTCCTGTGGTTTCCACCTCCCGTTGTACCGAACGCATCAAAATTTCATTTTAGTTCAAATTAATTGTTTCTCTGTACGTAGGAACGGATTCATTTTGATTACTATTTAATGGATTTCGTGTATTTAATTGGGCTTCTGGGCTAAATCGGAACGTAAGCAATTTAGGAATTTATTAGTTTATCTATTACTAATAGGGGTCTTTGGTTTTGACTGCATTGTGTGAGTTTTAGGGAAATCTTAGGAGAAAATGTTACCTATAAATTGGACTATGGGCCATTCCTATGCTATGCCAAATATTATAAAAATTGGTTCAATGACCAGTACAGTTTTGTTCCTCAAGGATTTAAGCGCCTTATCCCGCCTGTACCTGTAGGAAATTCGGGATAAATATTACTCTTTATCTTCGATGTTTGTCTTATGTTTCCTTTGTCAAGATCTAATCTATATTAATGTCAAAATGTATCAAAATTGGTTCCCTAGATTTGAAGTAGGTAGGTTAGGTAGGTACATGTTTTTTGTCCGTGGTGTTGCTATGCACTGATAACCAGAAATATATAGATAGGAAGATTTTTCCCTGCTCAACAATATATATGTGCGCGACCCACTAAGTCTGGAAACATAAAGTAAGCGCCACCTTCAAAATGTTCACACTAGCGCCATCTATTGCGATTGCTAGTGATACCACCGCACCAAACAGACAGTCATATAAATAACTAGCAGCGCCCCGCGGTATTACCCGCGTTGTGCCCGTTCCCATGGGAATATCGGGAATTTTTATACATAAAAACCTTCCTCTTGAATCACTCTACCTATTACAAAAAACCGCATCAAAATCCGTTGCGTAATTTTAAAGATTTAAGCATACAGACAAACAGACAAAAATAGCGACTTTGTTTTATACTATGTAGTGATAATAATATCATATACCCGGACAAATTAACATAAGGTAAATTAGACCCAAAGTAAGCTCTAAGCTTGTGTTATGGAATCTAACTCACTGATACCACTACATATACATACACAAATACTTTTTAAGAATATTAACCACCCAGACGTCGTTGCCAACAACTGTGTCTGCCCTTGTTGACTCCGTTGAATCGAACCCGCCACCCCCGACAGAATAAGCGCTCTCACTGCCACTGTGCCAAAGGGCTTGTGAAAAACAAACACAGATGAAACCAATCTCATCTATTCCATTAAAAAATAAAAAGCTCCTAAATCGGTTATATTAATGACCACCATTAGGTATGAACGGTTAACCTCCCTTAAGGCTAATTTAACTTTTGCCGTTTTTGAGGTCAAATCTCATAGCGTAATAAATGGCGTATGTTTGTGTGTGTGTCGATGGGATCCCGTGATTGATTGAAGACCAAGAGTCGCCGAACTCTCTTTTGAAAAATATTACCCCAATTTATTATTGGTGTGGTCTAAAGATGGCGGAAAAGCGGCGAAAATATTTTAAAGAATAAAAATATTTTAAATTAACTAATTTATTTTCATTATTTAATTAGGAAGGATTTCGCTAAGACACAGGCTAATCTAGTTAGAGGACTGTCAATCACTTGATAATTATATATGTACTCGTAACATATATTTTTTGACTAGCAGCGCCCCGCGGTTTTGCCCGCAATGTGCCCGTTCCCGTGAGAATTTAATTTTTCAAATCGGACCAGTAGTTCCTGGGATTAGCGCGTTCAAACAAACAAACAAACAAACTCTGCAGCTTTATAATATTAGTATAGAAAAAAAATATCAAAATATAAATCTTTTCAACTTTATTATAATTAGTATAGGAGTAGTAATTCGATAATCTTAGAAGCTCTCAAGTCGATTTAAGTAACTTTTTTTGTCAGAATAGTCACACTTAACGGAAAGGTTACAGGTCATTTTTTATCCTGAAAATCCCAAAAGAACGCGGGCATAGTGCGAGTAAAACCTACATCATATTACGAGTATATTATGAACAATATTATGACACAAGTTAACAAAATAAAAGTCACAAGTGGAAAAACAAAGTTGAATTTTACTAACAAATAAAGTCGTATCTGAAACATTTTACTGCATCGTAACTATAAATAGTTTGTGACCTTTTAAATGACATTAAGCTCATATGTCTCTTTTTGCGTCGGTGGTGTATAAAATCACTTCTTTTATTAACCACCTACGCAAAAAAGGGGGTGTTAAATTCTGACGTCAATGGAGCATTTGTGTGGGTATGTCTGAGACTTAACAGCGGGGATATTATCGAAACATTGTCGCGGTTGTGGCGTAGTTTGACTAAGCGATGTTTGCTTATTGCGACTGTTGAACAACGTGCAGGTCACCCTGCATCAGCGATTTTCTATGACATTTTATTTTGAGTGCTACCGTACTTCGGAGGGTTCGTAAAATTGTCGGTCCCGTTTGTTTTAATCGTCAGACTATGTCGGAGGCCTTTAGGCGGTCTAAAAACTCCAACACTAGGGTAGGCCAATAACCTACTCACTTTTTTGTATAGTGACATTTCGCTAACGTTCTTCGGAAGATACGTAAAATTCTCGGTCCCCGTTATTTCAATCTTTAGTCTATGTCGATGGCCTTTGGGCGGTCTAAGAACTTCGACACCAGGGTAGCCACTAAGCTACTCGAACTTACATTAGTTTTTTGATTTTCTCAACCGCCTAACCTCACAACTTGGGCAATCGAAATGTAATATCGCTAGGTCTACCACTGTGTATTTTATTTGATCACTTGTCACTCGCTGGACCCGCAATCATGTTTTACATTAGATCGGATATGCATGAGTTAGGGCCCTTAACCGGATACCAGGGCCCTTTGGAAGCAGCCACTGAATGTTGGGCCCAAAAAATGACCCTGAGTAATAATTGTGTTGTGTGATAAATTTCGAAATTTAAATGCAGAGAAATCGGGTTTGTGTTTGAAAGTATTTACAGTAGCGCCATCTTTTGGATCGTGTGTGGAACTTCCGCGTGTCATCAGCTAGCTATCTATCTACACTAATATTATAAAGAGGAAAACTTTGTTTGTTTGGTTGTAATGAATAGGCTCAAAAACTACTGGACCGTTTTTAAAAATTCTTTCACCATTTGAAAGCTACATTATCCACGAGTAACATAGGCCTTTTTTCATCCCGAAATTCCCACAGGAATGGACACAACGCGCGTAAAACCGCGGGGCGCTGGTAGTACTGTACGTTTTAATCTCAGAAACTGCAAATCTGATTTGAATGATTAATTTTGTAAAAGATAGCTACATTCAACTGGAAGGTTAAAAACAATTTTTATCCCAAAATTCCCACGGGAACGGGGAAAATACGGGTAAAACCGCGGGGCGCTGCTAGTAGAAAATACGTAGGTTAAACATTTATATAAGCTATCCAGTATTGGATAAAATACAGTTCTAATTCAGAAAAGGCCCACTCAAATAAAGATAATAATATTGTCTATTAAAATAATGAATATAAATAAAATCATATTATTATTATACTACCTATTGCGTCCCGTGGTTTCACCTGCGTTTCATTCACTCTTTACATTTTCCTTTAAATAAAAAAAATTAATTTAGATACTTACTTATTGGAATATCTCGTATAGTACCTATCTGCCAGTGAAGTTTCATCAAAATCGGTTTAATATGTTTTGAGATTACCTAAATCAGAAAGACAAAAAAATAGCATAAGTACGTACCATATTCTGGGTGAATATCCAAATTTTCGAATCAAAATATCGGATTTCATTTTCGAGACCCATTTCGAAAATTCACCCCATATATCACTTATCAAAAAGTATATTTTCTATCAAATGAACTCATTTAATAGAAAATTTAACTTTTTTTAAAATCTATTTAATAATATATTATCTTCACATCCAAACACACATTAAAGTCCTACTTAGGTATTAGTACATACGAAGGTAACACACCCCAAACATCAGCACAAACCCCTAGGAAAAGGTTATTATGTTTCAATCATAATAATTTTCGATGTATCGGAAAATATTCGGTATATTTTTATTTCGGAACTCGGATCAGTGGCTTCCTAATTGATTGTGGAAACTCGGTGGGATCACATTGGCTAGGAGTGGGCGGACATTGTATAGGGAAGTTATCGAAAAGAGGCACCTTGCTGTCAATATCTGGATATTTTATTTTGTACATAGTGTTGTATGTAATTGTATTTTTGCACACCTATATTCGTACCTATATGTTGTACAATGGTGTTATATGTAATTGTATTTTTGCATATATTCGTATGTTGTTACTAAACAACTTTAAAAACACTCTTAATTATTTTTGACAACACTATCGCCTACTCAGAGACGTTAAAAACTTGCTTAATAGATTTTCATTGTGATTGTTAAGCAACCTACAGTTCGACCCCTACTTGGATAGGTAGTCGATAGTTATATTTCTATCTGAGCGGTACCGTGCTTCGGAGGGCACGTTAAATTGTCGGTCCCGGTTGTTTCAATGACCATGTTGGAGGCCTTTAGGCGGTCTAAAAACGTCATCACTAACCTACTCGAACTTACTTAATGTCTGATTTAGGCAGATTTCTTGTAAAGTACTCCAAAGAGATTTATTTTATTTTTCATAGATTTTATGCTTAAAAAGATTTTAACCTCTATAGGTAGCTTTCATTGTACGAATCGTGAATTTGAACAAACTGCTATTATGACCGAAATTAGAATCAACAATTGTACTAATTGCTAATTCAAACGAAGTAAGATTTGCACGAAATGCGAATATGTACGAACCCCGACGCTCCCCTAAATTCTACGCAAGTCTATCGATGCCATAAGTGCCAGCTATTGTTTATCTGCCTATACATTACGGGTATAGAAAGGACATTGTTTTGATGTACTCTTCCTTTATGGGGGTAGTTTCTGCGAATTATAACAAGGGTTTTAGGGTTGTTAGGCTTTGATATTTGATTTTATTATATTGCAAAAATATGTTTATATTTTTGTTGTATGGAACGTAATAAACGTCCGATAGGACTCGGATTCCTTGTCATATTAAATCTTCTATAACAATTGATAGCGTAAAAACTGGTTTCTTTAGTTTAAGCGAACATTAGTAATATAGTTTTATAATTTGATAAAGTACTAAATTGCTAACTATTTTCTTGAGCAAAATTTATTTTTATATTAGATATTTCCTCGTTCGTCTTGTTCCTCGGTTTTATCCGCGTAGTGCCCGTTCCCATGGGAATTTCGGGATGATTAATAACCTATAACCTTCCCCTTGAATCTAGCTATTTAATACAACAAGAATTATTCAAATCGGATTAGTAGTTTCTAAGATTAGTTATATCAAACGAAAAATCAAACTCTTTATCTTTATATTCGCACAGAAACTCGCACAACACTCGCACTTCCTCGTTAATACCTCATAGGACTTAGTCAGTCGTAATCAGGGTTTCATATTCGCTAACTCCGTTCGTTGAGGCATTGAGTAAAATGTCTGGTTCTACTAATTGGACACGTGTATCCTCTCAAATAGATATCAAGAGCATTGCATTGTGGATAATTTGGATATGAGTTATATAAGTATGAGGGTAGGTATATAAGTACAAGTGGAGGTATATAAGTGTACGTATATTAAGATGTTTTGCTCTTACAAGGGGTGTTGTGTTAGAGGGTTGTTTGGGGTGTAAGTTCAGTTTTTGTGGCGGTTTTGGTATTGATTTTTGGAGCTGGCAAATTGTAAAGACAATGTCTATATGTTTGATGTTTGTTTTGTCTTAAAATTGCTGTCTGTTGCTATAGCAATTTCAGGATAAAATTAAACTTATAACCTGCCTTGAACTATCACAATCTTACCAGAAAATCACCAATACAAGCCCGTTGACACAGTGGCAGTGAGAGCGCTTAATGTGTTGCTACTTAATAAATAGCTACTACGGGGGTTGCGGGTTCGATTCCACGGAGTCAACAATATGTGAAGACATAGGTGTTGGCGACGACGTCTGGGTGTCAATTATATATTCTTATAAAGTATTTGTGTATGTATATATAGTAGTATCAGTGAGTTAGACTCCATAATACAAGCTTAGAGCTTAGTTTGGATCTAATTAACCGTGAGTGAATTTGTCCAGGTTTATTTATTTATTTATTAAATATATTTAACGTAGCAAGCGTTAATTTTAATAAAAATGTATATGTTAAGCTCTGGCTGGTATTGTTTCACGTCTACACGAATAAAGACATAATTTAAAATATGACAGCAATTGAACATGGAGGGTGTATCGCCGGCAAATTGTCGTGGAGTCACGTTTTGAGTGGCGATGGGGCTCAAAGAGCACCTTGATTGACGCTACTTACTACCCCTGGATATTGGGGGGTGGGTACGAGTTAGAGGATGAAGCGATTCGATTATAGATTAGAAAAATTTACTTTAAACCGAAAAAAGTTAAAGATCTTTAACTTTTTCTGGAAAGTGTTTTATTTTCGCACTCAGAGACGTTTATTACCACCAACACCAACAAGGGGGTCTGATGATCTGGTGAAAGCTGCTGGACCGCGGTGGATGCAGGTCGCTTCCAACCGAATTACTTGGAGATCAAATTTCAAATCAATAATAAAATAAAATCTGTATACAAATGACAATGTAAAACGTATGTTATGGAAGAGCGGGTTCTCCTGGCACAGGTAATTTTTACCTAAAAGGAGATCCCAACAACTTTATTTAAGAATTCAATGTATACGTTTTTGATGAATAAATTTATTTATTTATTATCAATGAGTCCTACGACCAGCAGTGGACGTCCATGATGAACCAGCGTATTCTAAAGACGTGTGTACCGCTTGCGTTGCATTGAGTAACTTGCTCTAGCATGTTTAAAACTCGCTTAATATAATTCCGCCTGAGAATCTTTTAATAATATTTTCTTTTACAAAATATTTTCTCGCTTTAATCCTAAAACTTGGACTTAAAACGTAAAATGAAGGCGCATAGCCCTAAGATTTGTTTGCGATTTGCACGAACGTCATGTCTACAGGGGGATTAAAAAAAGCATTTCTCTAAGTAACCATTCCTTTTGAAGTTGACTCCAATTTAGAATGGGGTTTGTATTGATTTGTATGGCGGTGGGGAAAATTTACTTACGGGGTAAGTGAGAACCTGAATATATTTTTTCTTCGGGTTGAACAATAGTTTTTTTTATACTTATTTGTATGTGCAGGATCAGTTGACAGACGAAAAATATTTTTAAAAGGAATACGGCGACTTACCCCGCTGAAGTGGGACTGCGGGGTGAGTCGCCGGAAGCCTCCTACAGTAGAGACTTTCTGCAGCACTCAAGACGCGTCTATTAAATCGACTTAATTTAATTTAATACATTAATTGACGTAATTTTTCATACATTACATGTCAAAATCACTCATTACATTTTTGACCTCTCTGATGGGCTTATATCTTTCAGGTAAAATCTTTTACTTAAGTTTTTGCTGTACTCATATTTTTTTCAGGAAATTTCCCCAATATTTATAAAAACAAAAAGACAATCCTAACTCTTTCTACGTACGTTTAATCTTAATACGTCTACGTATACCAATGAGAGAAACCACAGCACAACACTAGCACCCTAATAAAAACTTCGGACCACCCCACACGCTACCCTCTCCCCGTTATTTAACAGTCACGTTGTACTAAAAATAAAAGTTAAAAACGTGTTCAACACGGAACCAGAAACCTTCAGACAGGTTAGAACGTCACTCTAAAACTAATATTAAAGTTTATTACCTATTCCACTGACGAAATAGGAAATAAAGCTCGGTATGCAGTGCTGGACTGTGACATTTTATTTTATTTGGAAAACAAACAGTGTAACTTAAACTAAGGAAAAAACAAAGTTTAAATCTTAAACACCATTAATTATGTTTTCGCATGTAAAAACTAATAGAAACTTAAGAAATCCTAAGGAAAATATAAAAGAAAAAAAAAGGAAAAAAAAAATCACGACTCACAAGTATTGAAACGCATCCAACGCCTCCGTACATACCTGTACATATTCTTTGGGTGGTTTTTTAAACGACAAAAGGAGGTTCTCAATTCTTCACTTTGCGAGTCCTGCCTTTTACGTAAGTAAGCATGCTTTCTGATAGGAAATGGAAAATTATCATTTTTACAGAGTCTATCTATCCTATCTTTTCTCCAAAATCATCCTATCGTAACTACTTAGCCGTTGCGTCGAATAGATTGGAAAAAAAATGGCGAAAATTCTAGCGACAAGTCTAATTACCTATTAGAACACGGGTTTTATTACCTGTGTCAAATAATCTTACTAATGATTAATCAATAAAAGTATACTAAGTTTATTTATAGTGTAATTGCAATTACATGACATTGCAGTCCGGATTTTTATCTTTTTCATAGATTTTTTTGAACCCTTCATCTCACTACGTATGTTACACGTTTGACCGTGCATACCCCGCCTTAAAGGACAAGGTACATGCCTACAAACTGGGTCACCATATTGTATTCTGATTGAAATTTAATGCTTTAGTTCGCAGTTTGTTTTGAAAAGTTTTCCAAGTTTCAACCGGTAGATTTAGTGGTACGTTAGTTCACGAACAAACCCCTTGAATTTAGTTGACTAACCCGCTTCTTACCTGACTTAGTACGCACTTAACTTTTAGTCAACTAATTCAGTTGTAGTCTGTCGGATATAATGAGGCAAAGTATATAGTATAGAAACTTTACTATCTGAGCGCTACCGTGCCACGACGGAGTAGTCAATCTTCTGCGTAATGTGTACGGTATTTGTAATTGTATGAAATAACATGTATTCGATGTAAGATCCGCGACGAAAATTGATGTGTCATGTGAGACAAAGAAAGATCACATTACACGACTTTGTAAAAATCTGTTCGTAATGCAATGCGTTGTGATTGGTCATTGAACTCCGCATAGCTCCGCTCCACTTTAATTAAAACGCACCCTTCGCATCCCCCGACTTAGCAACTCGCCCACTATCTTCAACTAGCCTTTACAAAAATAAAACCAATCAAATAACCTAACGGATAGATCGAGATAGAACTCACTTGTATCAAATTAACCCCTTCAGCGCCGGTCCCAGAATAATGGCACTAGCTTGATATAGTGTGCATAAAACTCGTACGTGACCCGGGTGTAATGTACATTGATGACGGACGCAAGGGTTATTAGTAGATACTGGCAGCGCCCCGCGGTCTTACCTGCGTTGTGCCTATTCCCGTGGGAATTTCAGGATTTTTTCTACATATAAACCTTCCTCTTGAATCAATCTATATATTTTTTAAAACCGCATCAAAATCCGTTGCGTAGTTTTAAGATCTTAGCATACGTAAGGATAGATAGCGGAAAGCGACTTTGTTTTATAATATGTAGTGATGATCATATTATGAAACTAACCAAAGGTCAAGTTTATTATAAACTAAGCAGCGCCCCACGGCTTTACCCGCGTTGTACCCGTCTCCGTGGGAATTTTACGATGAAAAGTAGCCTATAACTTTCCCGTTGAATGTGGCTATCCATTGTAAAAAGAATTTTTCAAATCGTACCAGTAGTTCCTGAGTTTAGCACGTTCAAAAAAAAAACAAACTCTACAGCCGTATAATATTAGTGTAATTTAGTTACCATTTTAACATAATATGTTATATACTACTAGCTGACTCAGCAAACGTTTGTTTTGCCATATAAATTAAGGGATGGACCACCCTTAATATTTAGGGGTATGAAAAATAGACCGATCCTCAGACCTACCTATGTACACAAAAATGAATGAAAATCGGTCAAGCCGTTTCAGAGGATTATGGTAATTAACATTGTGACACGAGAATTTAATATATAAGATTAGATTAAATACCATCTGTATTTAATTAAAGTAGAAACATGACTTTTAATTCATTTAACACGAATGTCATTGCTTAATGTAATAAAGATTAATATTATTAATTCTACGCCCGTAGCGCGCAGTCATAATTTCGTAGCACATTTACTACGGCGTAGCTCATAATACAATTCGTTGTTTATAACTATTCGATATTCATTAGGTACAATATACTCGTATTAATTTGTATTAATAATCAATTACATTAATTATTATGGATACAAAGGGTTATATGTAATAATTTAAATGACAGAATGAGCAGCGAAATACAACTCTTTAAAATCTATATTACTATCTAAATAGCTCGCTTGGCACAGTGGCATGTGAGAGCGCTTACTGTGCCGATTGCGGGTTCAATTCCTGCCCGGAGGTGCCCGGAGTCAACAATATGTGAAAACTTAGTTGTTGGCGACGTCAAATATATTCATTAAAAGTATTTGTGTATCTCACTGAAGATATCAGTATAGTGAGGAGGATATCGTAATCACCACGCTTGCCTAATGCGGATTTATGATAACCGAATGCCAAGTTTGAAAAGTAGGAAACATGTTTCCGTTCATGAATAATGTCAAGTAAAATAAAAGTGTATTCGTACAAGCAATAAAACCTTTTAACTGCAAAATAGTTCACCGAAATGGAGAATATATTTTTAAATAACTGTTTTTACTGAATAATTACGTTTGCGTTTGGTGCCTTTTGGATCGGCGATACACCAATCAAGCAATTTCACGCTTTGCTGGTAAACCGTGGTTCTTACTTACGTCACGTGAAACTGTATTACTTTAAATGCTACTAGCAGTGCTCCGCGGTTTTACCCGCGCTGTGACTGTTCCTGTAGGAATTTCGAGTTGAATAATCTACTATTATAAAAATAAGTCGGGTTTTCCTCCCTTACGCTATAACTCCAGAACGCACGAACCGATTTCCACGGTTTTGCATTCGTTGGAAAGGTCTCGGGCTCCGTGAGGTTTATAGCAAAGAAAATTCAGGAAAATCTCAAAATTCCCACGGGAACGGGGGCGCTGCGGGTGAAACCGCGGGGCACAGCTAGTGGCTTATAAGCTTACGGTTGAATGTGGTTATCTATTACAAAAATAATTATTCAAATCGGATAAGTAGTTACTTATCTGTTGTTTAAAAATGGGGATGAGTTACATCACTTAGTAAACTATAATATTTTATGCACATTTACTTCATAGTAAGTATGAGCCTGTAATTTCCCACTGCTGGGCAAAGGCCTCTTACCTCACTGAAGATCAGTACAGATCAGTACAGTGAGGGTTAGGCGAAATCACCACGCGACGCTTGCCTATGCGGTTTGTTGATCCCAAACCCGAACTATATAATTTACTCACAAATACTCCATACTCAATTTTAAAGTATTTTTATTTCTTCCTTTCCAAAAATCAAACCGTTCAATACCAAAAAAGCTACAAAAACACATTAAAACTAAAATGTCCAAATAAATAAACTTAACTCAGATAAGAAACAAAACAAAACCGATTAAAACTGGAAACTCCACTCGATAAGGGTGTGCCACAGGTAACACAACCACACCACATCTACAACCACGCAAGTAGATACAACCACAACACAACTACAACAGCTTAACTACGACCACAACACAACTACAACCACAACAAAATTACAACCACACCACATGGCCGGACGCATATTTTGAATTTAAAATTGATAGTATCATTTACACGTACCTAACTTTGCCGTAATTGTCGACCACGAGACAACGCAACCACGATCGACACCGTGAACTTCTGTGCCTGCAATACCTAAGCAATCTTTTTAAACAATCGCGAATTGCACACATAGTAAATATACTTACACCGCGAAAAAAACATTACCTACCTACGTGAATTCGTTTGCTATGAATACCTACCCAGGTTAACCACATCGCAACTATTAACGACAACACAACCACATCGACCACTAATTGTCTGTACCCCAACTCAACTGTAAAAAGCTGCAGTGATTATACACATCACCACATTTTGTAGCTGCGATGTATGATGCAAAAAACTCCAGCGACCACACCACGCGACCACATTTGGTCAAATGTGGTGTGGTTGTTACGTGTAGTCTCACCCTAAATCAATCGAGTAATTCGATTATTCTCATGCTACGTGATTCAAGCTCGTTTGTATTCGATAATGCGTACATTAATATCGATGTGAAGCTATTCGATTATATAATAATCGGATATTTATTATCTTATTAAGTGTTCTGTATCGAGTTGAGTGTGGATTTATAGTTGATGTTGTTCATTGAAATTACTTTGGAGATAACATCTCAACTTCTGATGCGAAATTTGTTGACGATGTAGGATGGATGTAGACTTGAGGTGGATGTAGAATTTGGAACTAGTATAGGAAAGAAATATTGCAGGCGATGGATGGATGTTTCTTGCTCCTTCATGGAAAAACATAGTACTTGATTTTGAAGATATTGAAAATGATTAGGATGCGTTTACACTGGACTAAACAGGTGGAGTAGTGGTGAACATAGAAAAAATGTAAAACCACCTTTTTATTTTAATTTCATCATAGCAATAATTCTTAAAATTGATTCTCCGAATTTTCCGTTTCATACCATGAAAACACTTTTTTAAATCGGTTAAAAACAGGACCAGTCTGTAAGCATACTCTTACATTTACCAAAAGAATTACCAAAATCGGTTCATAAAAGATCAATATCGGATAACAAAAAACCTTCACTCAAATTGTTAACCACTTTTGTTTTGACAAGTCGGTTAAAAATTAAACGATCTGAAAATGACTGCAAAAGAAGAAACAATAAAAAATCCATTACCCTTGAGAAATGCAACAACGGTAATGTAAGCTAAGGGAAGTAAAGGGGAAATAGGGGTAGGGGTGGGGGTAGTAAGGAAGGATGTCTGTAGGAAGTAATCGACAACCTTCCTGTTATAGAGCGGTGTTTGTCTGTTGCTTTTTGCTGCTCTTTGGATCTGTAGTGCCATTTTAACCGACTTCAAAAAAGGATGAGGTTTGTCACTACGACCGTAAAATATAAATATGCTTTTTTGAAACAAATTGTAAGCTTAGGTAATCAACTCCAAAAGTAATAATACCAGTACCTATATAATGAACTAGCAGCAACCCGTGGTTGTACCCGTTCCCGTGGGAATTTCAGGATGAAAAATAGCCTATGTCCATCCCGTTGAATGTAGCTATTACAAAAAGAATTATTCAAATCGGACCAGTAATTTCCGAGATTAGCTCGAACATACAAACAAACAAACTTAAAAATTTTACCTATTTATAATAGTAGTATAGATAATTATTATTTACTCATTAATTTTGAGTAGGTTTGTGGCCTACCCTGGTGTCGGAGCTTTTAGACCGCCTAAAGGCCTCTGACATTATCACTACCTTATTAGTTACTCATCTATACTAATATTATAAAGCTGAAGAGTTTGTTTTGTTTGTTTGTTTGTTTAAACGCGCTAATCTCAGAAACTACTGAACCGATTTGAATAATTCTTTCACTGTTAGATAGTCTATTTATCGAGGAAGGCTATAGGCTACATTTTATCCCGAAATTCCCACGGGAACGGGCACAACGCGGGTAAAACCGCGGGGCGCTGCTAGTATTATGATAAGAGTAATTCTTTTCCATTTAGTTTTCAAGTCGGTTTTTAAACGTATTTAGAAAACAAGACGTCAAATGCTTCTTTAGTAGACACTTTAAGTATAATTAGTGATTTTGACATATTACATTACATGTTAAAATCTATAAAATATTACGTCAATTAGTTAATTGTCGATTTAATGGACATCTCTGAGTACGTTAGTGAAGGTGTAAGTTCAATGCGGGTATAACTATGTCTACAGAATGTGTTTAGAGGTTAGACTAGACATTAAAATAAAGATATAAAAAAATATAGTCCAAGAGCCAAAGATCTTTTTTTTCAAAAAAATCGCTCTTGTCTTTACTGTCACTGCACTATGACATCTCCATATATTTTAACGTAATTTTTCTTTTCAATTACCTAAATACCTCAACCAAAGTAAGCTCAAATCTCTCCCCATATTAATAAAACATGTCCAAACCTACAACTTCATTATACATTCACCACATTTCACCCCTGCTAAGCCTTTTATCAATAAATTTAAAGTTTTGAGCCTATTTAACCCTCTATAATCCAATTTCCAACCAATTTGTAGGCACAAAATAGGTTTGCTACTTATTTAGTACTAATATATCGATAGTTATTGACTAATAGGTAAAGTTTTGAACGTTAGTAAACCTTGTTAGGTTGGCATAGAGTCGGTAATTGATTGCATGGTCTAAGTTTTCGAAGTTAACGATAAATTTTCGAAGACATGTATAGTTAGTAGAGGTATGCGGTTTTTGTTGAGCGTATTTTGGGATAAAAGTATTTTTAACCGGCTGCAAATTAGGAGGTTTAAATGTGAATATAAAAAATAATGTTTATTTATTTTTAAAAAATGAATAATTTATTTTATTTTTAAAAAAATGAATAATTTATTTTATTTTTAAAAGTTGACATAATATAAATAAAATACAATTCGGAGCTCAAAAAAGTTTAGTTACACTCTATTTTTCCTTACAAAACTTAAAATGGGCACTAATGAAGTCGATTTTCCAACCAATGACGATTCTTTCCGGCGAGGAAAAAAATTTAGTGATTACATCCCAAAATTTAGAGACTTGCACCACTTCTGGACGCTTTGTTTCAACGGAAGAAGCTGTTATTAGTTAAAAATAAGTCACCATAGTTTGAATTTTAACTTTCGCAATAAAGAATATAATAATGGCACTCTCAGCTTTAAATTCCTTCACAAACCTAAAGACATCTTTGCAAATGAAAATCAGGTAGGTAATGAATATAATAGATTATCAAAATACCCCAGAAGTGACACTGCCAGGTGCTTCTGTATTAATGTTGTACAATATGCCTATGACACTCGGTGATAAGGGTCCCAGAAACCCTTAATTTATATGTGTATTTAGACATAATTTTCATTTATAACTAAGCAATTTACTTAAGCAACATTAGAATTTAAATCTAAAAATAATTTGTCTAAGACTAAATTGGAATTTAAATTTAAATATAGGGAATATTAAAGACCTTGACAATTTTTGAAAAATTACCGTTTAGCTCATAGACTATATTATATTTGTGGTATTTTTTAGTCGCCTATCCCAAAAAAATAAAAGTAATAATTTTGATTAAAAATAAAATAAACATTTAGCTCTCGCACTATAATATTCAATTTTTTTTAAGTCATCGTCGCCTTTGCATTTGCTATACTGTGGCACCTCTTAGTTTTAAACCCCCTTGACAATCACTGCCATTTCTGAACCCTTAAAACATTAATTTTCAGTCAAGGGTTGATAATTTCCGTTCTAACACCCTGTAATGCATTTCGTATTAAGTATGGTGTAATTTGATGGTGTGTTCATGTGTATATGATTTGCATGTTAACCTACCTTTTTGATAATACTATGCTTAGTTAGTATAAATGGCATTGAGTTCGCAAAGAATATTAATTTTCTATCTTCTTCTTCACCGAGTGGATGGTCAACCTGACCAATCCTGGTATCAGAGTTATTGAGCTACCAAAGGCCTCTGACATGGCTCTTGTAACGACTACTATCCGTAGAAAGTAACCGGGACCGACGGCTTAACGTGCCCTCCAAAGCACGGAATCATTTTACTTTTCGGACAATCAGGTGATTCAGCCTGCAATGCCCTAAAAGTAAAGTATTAGCCTGTAATGACTCATCGCTGGGCAAAGGCCTCTCATCTCACTGAAAATTTCAGGCGAGCTTGCAGGCTGCAGTTGCTGCCTGATGCTGCAGTCGTTACCAACACACATGTAAGCTAGCGCGATGAAGATTTCCTCTTTTTAATAATATTTTAAAGGGAAGTTCGATTTCAAGGCTTTCATTTAGCAAACGGTTACTAGATCTGAAGACTAGAATGTAAAGTAACTGGCGAACGATCGCAATATCAACATTCGTTCGCATACGTTCTAATTCGCCAATCGGCGGAAAAATTCAGGGAGATTTCATGCTGGAGCGAAGCAACGGAACTGAGGCTGAAAAAATCTTGTAATCGGTATAAATTAAAGTGAAGTCTTAATGTTGTAAAGGCATAACTTAGAAACGACGACTGTATTAAATTGAATAATTTTTAGTTGTTATTGTTAAGAATTACTTTATATCACAAAATAATCTTTAAAGAAATAATTATGATAGATGTAAGAGAGTCACAGTGCGACGTCTGCAACGAGAGGTGACTAGTAAAATAAAAACACAGAATTTTATAAATATAATTCGTTTTTCATTTTTTTTATGTCCTTTTCGCCATTACCATCAATTGCTTTGGCACCCTGATGCTTCTAGACACACGTAAAACTAAAATAAATACAAAAAAACTCAAACCAAAATACTGGTTTCTTAAGTTTAAGCGAACACTACCCATTTTGACAGTCTTCTGAGACCACGGTTCCTGTAAAGGGGCCGAAACTTCAGATAAAAACGTGAAATAAAAGCGAAGTGTATCCGTAAACGTTTCAATTCATACCAAAATCTTAACAAAGTTAATTCTAGTGACCTGAGTCTACATTCCTACAATCATAAACTCTTCTTCCATCCAATACTCAAAAAATTTTTCAATGTCCGCCCTATATTCTATTATACCCAAAGAGGTATCATCAAAAATAATTGCGTGCATCTAGTCTAACGCCGTCCCGAACGTGCCTGCAATATTTATTCTCCAGTGAAGCGATTCGCTAACTTTTGATTCACCTGGTGAATCGTAATGAGGGCTAATATCAGCTTTACGTTCGTCGGTTGCTCGTCTTAGCTTCATAGTTTGTATGGCTGATTAAACTTGCTGTATTGGCGATTTCGGATGTTTTACAGGGGATTCGATGGGTGTTTGGGAGTGTTTTTAAAGTGCAAGACATGTATAATATAAATAAATAAATATAAATATACCCGGACAAATTCACGAACGGTTAATTAGACCCAAAGTAAGCTCTAAGCTTGTGTTATGGAATCTAATTAACTGATACTACTACTTATACATACACAAATACTTTATAAGAATATATAATTGATACCCAGACGTCGTCGCCAACAACTATGTCTGCACATATCATAATTATTGACTCCGGGCAGGAATCGAACCCGCAACCCCCGACACAGTAAGCGCTCTCACTGCCACTGTGCCAACGGGCTTGTTCAATAGTGCGGGTGCGGTCTGGGTGCGGGTCACGTGACGTTTTATTCCTTGTATTTGTATGCTATTGGTCCGCACTCGGCCCGCCGTTGCTAAGCAGTGTTTGTTTGTTTGTTTGTTTGTTTGTTTGTTTGTTTGTTTGTTTGTTTGGTTGGTTGGTTGGTTGGTTGGTTGGTTGGTTGTTTGTTTGTTTGTTTGTTTGTTTGTTTGTCTGTTTGTTTGTTTGTTTGTTTGTTTGGTTGTTTGTTTGTTTGTTTGTTTGTTTGTTTGTTTGTTTGAGCGCGCTAATCTCAGAAACTATCGATCCTATTTGAATAATTATTTTTGTAATGGTAATTTAAATTAAACAAAAAGGTATTAATAGGCTATTTTTCATCCCGAAATTACCACGGAAACGGATAATGTAGGTAAAACTGCGTGGAGCGTCTAGTACATAAAGTACTAAAAAAAATTATAATACTAACCCCGCTTTTTCACCCGCGTTGTACCCGTTCCCGCGGGAATTTCGGGATAAAATGTATCCCTTGTGTTATTCTGATGTATAAACTATATTACAGTAAAGTTTCATCTAAATCCGTTTTGTAGTTTTTTCGTGAAAGAGTAACAAACATACATACATCCATCCTCACAAACTTTCGCATTTATAATACATATTAGAAGGATATTCGCTAGCGGCCTGCCTATACTTTATACGTTGTGTTATTAAAATTAACCCATAGTTAAAAACGAGCAGGTTATTTTTAATTGTTAACCGGTCCAGTTTCCTTTATCTAAAGTTAATTAACCGCGTTAACCTGCGGAGGACGGCTCTACTTTGATAACCTTTTGCTTAAAGAGTTTACCAACAAAATAATGTTGTTAAATTTTAATTTTGCCACCTTTGTGCGTGCTTTAAGTAGTTGGAGTATAATTTATTAAATTAATTCTTTAGATGCTCGTTGTGTTGTTTTACGAAGCGAAATTTGGTGCATAGTCATCTATACTAATCTATACTAATATTATGAAGAGGTAAAATTTGTAAGTTTGTTTGTTTTTTTGAATAATTCTTTTTATTATTAGATAGCCACATTCAACGGGAAGGTTATAGGCTATTTTTCATCCCGAAATTCCCACGTGAACGGGTACAACGCGGGAAAAACCGCAGGGCGCTGCTAGTAGTAAAGTAATTAAGTAAGTATTAGCCTGTAAAGTCCCACTGCAGGCCAAAGGCCTCTTCTACACTAATATTATAAAGAGGAAAACTTTGTTTGTTTGTAATGAATAGGCTCAAAAACTACTGGACCGTTTTTAAAACTTCTTTCACCATTCGAAAGCTACATTATCCACGAGTAACATAGGCTATTTTTCATCCCGAAATTCCTACAGGAATGGACACAACGCGGGTATAGCCGCGGGGCGCTGCTCGTCTCTCGTATAGTTATAGTACTCCTCTAGTATCTCACATAGTTATAGTACTCCTATAAATCTGACGAATACCCACTGGTCATTATTTACTGTCATTCTATTTATCACTCCACATTTCTAAAAAATAAATCAACAATAAATTCTGTACATCACTCCCCGTCTAACATATCGCTCGAGTACTAAACCATAATTTCACGTATCTACCCTCCATTGTGAACATTTTCTTCAACACCGAACAAAGGACCTCAAGTACTCGTGTGTGCTCACCTTTATAAAGGAAAGTGTGCAGACCTCTTTATAAAGTATTATGGCGGAAACACTGAAGATCTGATATTGTAGTTTTAGCAGATTCGTTTTGAAATTGTTGGTTTTCTTTTACATACTTGGAAATAATACCAAACAAATTCACACACGGTTAATATAAAATAAACTAGCTGTCCCGTTCGGTGGTTCCACCCGCAACCCAATAGATGTCACTAGTGTGAAGCTTGTATTATGGAATCTAACTAACTGATACTACCTACATATACATACACAACTACTTGAATATATAATTGTCAACCAAACGTCGTAGCCAACAACTACGAGTATGTCTGCGCATTGTGCCCGTTCCCTTCCCGCAAGAATTTCGGGATGAAAAATTTGTGAAAAATTGCCTGTAACCTTTCCGTTGAATGTAGCCATCCATTACAAAAATAATTATTTGAATCGGATTGGATGTTACAAAGATAAATGCGTTCAAACAAAAAATCTATCTTCAGTTTTATTATATTATAGTAACTAGCAGCGTCCCGCTGTTTTACCCAAATTGTGCCCGTTCCTGTGAAAATTTTGAATTTTTTTATACCTATAAACCTTCCTCTTGAATTACTCTATACACCCCAAAAACTGCATCAAAATCCGTTGCGTAGTTTTAAAGATTTACGCTTACATAGGGACAGAAAGACAGCGGAAAGCGACTTTGTTTTATACTATGTAGTAAAGATTACTTTATCTATAGTATACTGTATATTAATTTAATAGTAACGATAGCTTTTCTACTATACGAGACAATGATAGGGGAACGACAGCAGAGTATAAAAAGAGTTAAAAATATGAACTGGGGTCTGTTTTGTTTTATCATTCTCTAGAGGATCACTGCAGAATATTATTGGCTCTTCAAATATAGGGCATGTATGCTAACAATGTTTTGCTTTTATTAATTCTATTGAAATTTGAAAGAGGTATTGCGCTTATTGTAGGTGGAATATGAATAAATTTTTCATTTGTAAAGTGGTTGATATTGTGTATAACGACTTGAGTTTGGTTTCAAAATGCTTTGGTGGTCTAGTGGTATGTGATTTCGCTTGCTAAGACTGGGTTCTATTCCCGGGTCGAACGAAAACTCGGGTTTGAGGTCACCAAACAAATTGGCCAAGTGTGGTGATTACAACATCCTCCTCACTGTACTGATATCTTCAGTGAGATGAGAGGTTTTTGCCCAGTAGTGGAACATTATAGGCTTATGCTTTTTGTAATTTAGTTTGCGGAAGTTTTTGAAGAATACCTTTGGTACATACAGTTTTTATCAATACTTTTTAACCCAACGTAAACAGAGAGGTATTTTGAGTTTGGCACGCTAGTATGTCTATGGCAGAGTATTTTGAACGAATGTAATTATTTTAATATAAGTAATTGTTTTGTTTGCAAAATGCTCTTGTCATCGACACACTTTAAAATTGTCTTTTTTGCTTAGGCACTTCTTCTTCATCGAGTGGATGGTCAACCTGACCAATCCTGGTGTCAGAGTTATTGAGCCGCCAAAGGCCTCTGACATGGCTCATGTAACGACTACTATCCGTAGAAAGTAACCGGGACCGACGGCTTATCGTGACTTCCGAAGCACGGCACTGTGACATATTCAATTCATATCGATAACACAAAAGACCCGTTACTTTCAAAAAAGTCCGAAATGCCCAAATCCTTTCACGGCCGAAGGAAATCCTGTAGATATGAATCGCGTATAATAAATAGGCACCATCTTGTGTGGTCCTTTTGGTACTTGAGTCACGTGACATGTGGTTTGACAGACGTGGGAACAAAAATGCTACTTTTATTACAAACACTAGAATTTTCATGTGGCTTCACTCGATACCGTGAGTATTAGAATTAAAAACTAGGTTATGTTCTACTCTAAGCTAGGCTATTATCTGCATTTTTAAATAACCCAAGTAATAGACGTGCCATTAATTTCGTTCATTTTTCGATCATTTTATTTATTCATTCATTAATGTAATTTCATTCGTTCATTTCATTCGTTCATTTCATTCGTTCATTTCATTCGTTCATTCCATTCGTTCATTTCATTCGTTCATTTCATTCGTTCATTTCATTCGTTCATTTCATTCGTTCATTTCATTCGTTCAATTCATTCGTTCAATTCATTCGTTCATTTAATACGTTCAATTCATTCGTTCATTTCATTCGTTCTTTTCATTCGTTCATTTTATTTATTCATTCATTAATGTAATGTTAACAATTCATTATGTTAATAGTGTTCGCTTAAACTTAAGAAACCAGTATCGCTCAATCTCATCACAGCTCATACATTGTCATACATAAAAATAACCCTGGAGCAGTGCAGAGTAAGTAGTTACGTCACAATGATGACGTCAGATTGACTCTACTGCGGAGACAATTAACTAAACATATGCAAACGATTGCAACTCCGGCGTCAACTTGAATTTGTGAATGTTAATGTTTTGGGGACAGCGAAAGGTGTGGAGAGGGTGTTGTCTTATTTTTTTTATTTTTTTGGTATTTTTTTTCACTTAAAAAAATATTTCGTGACCATAAAAATACAAAAACAAAGTATATTTGCCTGTAATGTCCCTCAGCTAGACAAAGGCCTCTTATCTCACTGAAGACTGCACTGATATACAGTGAGGAGGATTGGGTTTAAGCCTCGGTGGTCTAGAGGTAAGCGCACTCGCCTGCCAAGACAGCGGCCCTGGGTTCAATTCCCGGGTCAAGCGAAAACATGTTTCCTACTTTTCAAACAAGGCTCGGGTTTGAGATCACCAATCCGTATTAGGCAAAGCGTGGTGATTACGACATCCTCCTCACTGTACTGATATCTTCAGTGAGATGAGCGGCCTTTGCCCAGCTTTGGAACATTACAGGCTGACACTTTCCGCTCCGTTTTAATGTAAACGCATTCTTATACGCAATCGTAAGTTTAGTATACAAAATTGTATCTAAAAAGTTTTTCACATACCAACACCGACTCCATACCTTTCTCCACGCGACACAACCCGCGACCCGCACTCTCAACTTCGTGCCGTTGTAATTACGCGTGTAGTACCGAACAGAAACAGTATTCATTTACTTCACTAAGGATTTCACTTGGCTTTCATTGCTTTGTAGGGAGTTCGAGTAGGTTAGTGGCTAACCCTGGTATCGGGGTTTTTAGACCGCCTAAAGGCTGCTATGTGGTCTAACTATTGAAGCAACTGGGACTGACTGTTTAACGTGACTTTGGAAGGACGGTAGCGCTCAGATAGAAATGCCAGTATCGGCCACCCATCCAAGTAGGGGTCGAGCTGCACGTTGCTTATATTATTCGCAATAGCCAGCCCAGTCTCATTTAAGTTTAGCAAAAAAATGAAATCTATCTAATATATAAAATTCTCGTGTCATGGGGTGCGTAATTGAACTCCTCTGAAACAGTTCGACCGATTCTCATGAAATTTTGTGTACATATCGGGTAGGCCTGAGAATCGGACAAGATCTGTTTTTTATCCCGCAATTCCCACGGGAACGGGTACAAGGCGGGTGAAACCGCGGGGCGCAGCTAGTATGTTTTATAATATTGAAATTAAATCCTACTAATATTATAAATGTGAAAGTTTGTGAGGATGTATGTTTGTTACTCTTTCACGATAAAACTACTGGACGGATTGGGATGAAACTTTACAGTAATTTAGTTTATACATTTGAATAAGACATGGGATACTTTTTATCCCGAAATTCCCGCAGAATCGGGTACAACGCGGGTAACATCGCGGGGCGCGGCTAATATTTATTATATAGGCTTCGTTGTTGCTTAAACCGTGGATATTTAGTGAACACACTGACTTTTGTAGGAAATCTATAACTTAATAAGCTTAGTTTAAAAAATATCCGAAAAAACACTTAACATTGCATGAGTTTTCATAAAAATGCAAGCAAATCTAAACCTAACCACTTCATAATAAAGAACATTTTACCATAATAAAATCTTTGCACACAATAAACCGACAAAAATTAATCATAAAACAGTTTTAACGAGCTGTTTAAATATTTAACGACTGTTTTTCTTTATAAAAAGAAAATATTAAATGCTTAAAGTTTACGTTATTTTTGCACCAGTTATCTTTTGTTTATTAAATTAATTTGCTTTCTTTTTATTTGGAGGTTTTTTAATATCTTCGTTAAAAATAACTTTTCAAGTGTTTGATAAAATTAGTATGTTGTATTAGAATACTAGCCACGCCCCGTGGCCCGTTCCCGCGGGAATTTCGGGATAAAATGTATCCCATGTGTTTTTCTGATGTATGATCTATATTACTGTAAAGTTTCATAAAAAAATGTTCCCGCGGGAATATTGGGATAAAATGTATACCATATGTTATTCTGATGTATGATCTATATTACTGTAAAGTTTCATAAAAATCAGTTGAGTAGTTTTTGCGTAAAAGAGTAACAAACATAAATAATATACATACATCTATCGTCACATTCTTTCGCATTTATAATAATAATAGCTATTATTTAGTACCTTTGGTGTCGATCAAAACTCGTACTCAGCAATATTATACCCTTGGTCACTTACTTCTTATTTATAAGTATGTATATGCATGTGTATGCATATACACCATACTCCTGCAGTTTTTATCCGAGCAAAGTGCGCTTGCTCTGAAAAAAGTTGCTTGTAATATTTTCATTTCACTTTGGCGATATAAAATTCCAACGTATCTATAAGTATTTCAGTGATGTATACCGGTTAAGATTAACTATTTTTCCTCTACTAAAGTTTTCAATATGGTTCGAAAATTGGTCTTAATTTAAGCTTACGCTACTATAGACACAAAAGTCCTTAGAAAGACATGTTAGACAGAAACAAAACTGTATTTTGTCAGTCTCATTACAGTTGTAAGTAAAAGTTCTTTAAAGTTTAATTTAACAGACATAAAGTCTCATAAACTTGTCTCTAAGTATGCGCTCCGTTGGTTTCTTTGTATGTAATGTAAGAGCTAATCTCTAGAATGACCACTCCGATTTGAATAAATCTTTTTGTAATAGATAGCCACATTCATCGGGAAGGTTATAGGCTATTTTTCATCCTAAAATTCCTATAGGAACGGGCAATACACGGGGAAAACCGCGGAGCACTGCTAGTGTTTTTATAGAATACTAGCTGCGCCCCGCGGTTTTACCCGCGTTGTGTCCATTCCTGTTGGAATTTCGGGATGAAAAATAGCCTATGTTACTCGTGGATAATGTAGCTTTCGAATGGTGAAAGAATTTTTATAAACGGTCCAGTAGTTTTTGAGCCTATTCATTACAACCAAACAAAGTTTTCCTCTTTATAATATTAGTGTAGAAGTGTAGACAAGACTGTCTACAGTTGTGTAAGTATAGTCGCATAAACAAACACACTTATTGAATGAATCCTCCCTCTTTTATCGTAGGGGGGAATGTTTAAATCGACTGAATGGCATTCAATCCATTTATATCCTAACTCGAAACAGGGTAAGTACATTATTTGAAATTTAAATCTCATCTTCAGAAAATAGCTCAGATATTCTTTCAAGAATATCTTCTAAATTCTTTGTATTAAAGTCTTCTTTAGATAAAATTTATTGGAATCCATGACAGATGATCTTGTGAACATTTTTGAGGTTCGTTCGAGATTTCTTTTTTAGAGTTCCTTACACAAAGGGTAAAATCGGGACCCTATTACTGAGACTTCGCTGTCCGTCCGTCCGTCCGTCTATCCGTCCGTCCGTCCATCCATCCGTCAGTCCGTATGTACGTCTGTCCGTCTGTCACCAGGCTGTATCCAAAGAACGGTGATAGCTAGACCGTTGAAATTATCACAGATGATGTATTTCTATTGCCGCTATAACAACAAATACTAAAAATAAAATAAAACAAATATTCAAGGGGGGCTCCCATACAAAAAACTTGATTTTTCGTTTTTGCTCGATAATAACAATTTTTAATAGATAATGGTACGGAACACTTCCTCTGCGAGTCCTAATCGCACTTGGCCGGTTTTTTATTGATGCTAATATTGGGCGTCGGTATTGTATTAAACATAGATTTTTGAATGGATAGCGTCTTGGCTTTGTTAAATCTGATTTGATTTATGGTTTTTCGATTAAATGGATTATTTTGTATTTAATGGATTATTTTGACGGTTGCAGCAGTGATAATGCCAATAGCCAATCTTGAAGGCCACCTGAAACAGTGTCACTACCTACATAGTATAAAACAAAGCTGCTTTCCGTCTGTCTGTCTGTCTGTCCCTATGTATGCTTAGATCTTTAAAACTACGTAACGGATTTTGATGCGGTTTTTTTAAATAGAGAAAGATTTATATGTATAAAAATCCCAATATTCCCACGGGGACGGGCACAACGCGGGTAAAACCCCGGGGCGCTGTTAGTATATTATAAATTATAACGTTTTCTTCACAGAGAAAAATTTATTTAGTAAATCGGCCTTATTTTTTTACATTTTAGGATTGAGGCTTTTTCATTGAAGCGGAGTGGAGCTGTGTTCAACTGACCAATCCAAATTTGATGACCAAATGTTGACATTCTCAATGTCAATGTCATTGTTCAACAATTTTAATGCGATGTGATTGGTCGATTGCGTTCCGTACAATTCCGCTGTAATAGAAACAAACAAACCCAAGAAGCGATGGACGCTATATCACATTACACATGTTGTCTCCCTCTAAAACAAAAGAGCTCCAACCCATTATATTTACGTAGTGATTTTTGCATCAGTCCGAATCAGCAGTGTCAATATTGGACTACGTTTGTATGTTATGTATTTGTTTTGTACACAACTGCGTTCAAATGTAACAGAGTAAATAAACTGAACGCGTGAGGACTGTCGGGGTATTTCGCGGTTGGGTGATTTAATAAAATATCGCAAAACAGCCGGGTTACCTTATAACAAGCAGTCTGAATAATTTAACTTGTGGCCCGAGTAATAGTACTAATTTTAGCTGTCACATATAGCAAATCAAGCATCGTTTTATGATCGTTTTAAATTCGCAAGTCAGAAATAAGATCAAAATGTGCACTCGTGATATTAACAGCGCACGCAACGTTTGGCTAGGAGTGTATGAGAGTGAACTTCGTCAGATTAAGTATGTAGATAGTGAGGAACAAGCGATTATAGTCTCAAAGTGACAAAGCATGTACTTCCCTGACAGTCCGTATTCGTATCGTACAAATGTAAACTCTATCCTGTGACAATGCATATAGCTTAGCATAAAACTGTTCTGTTTGTTTGTTTTGATACTTGTTTAAATTTATATTGCGGATTACATTAAAATCTTTTCAGAATCTCAGCCCACTATAGTCACAACATTCGTAAACTGGTCTGATTTGTTTCGCTCGAAAAAAACTGTCTTTCGACAGTCTAAAAATGTTTTCCGGTATACATTATTCCATCGTCTTCGTCATCAGACGGTTCCACCATCAGATCGACTCAAGACCTTCATTAAATTGTAGTGCTATAAAATATTAAATGGAAAAATTAACAGGCGCACTAGTTCCCCTAAAATTTTTAAGAGTTCCCCTCGACTTTCCTGGGATCCCATCATCAGACCCTGGTTTCCTTACCATGGGACCACCCTTGGCATATCTTCTTCCGAACAAAAAAAGAATCATCAAAATAATACAAACATCCGAATTGTGAACCTCCTCCTTTTTTTTGAAGTCGGTTAAACACAAAGTCGCTTTCCGCTGTCTGTCTATCCCTATGTATACTTAGATTTAAAACTACGCAACGGATTTCGATGCGGTTTTTTTAAATAGATAGAGTGATTCAAGAGGAAGGTTTATATGAATAAAAAAGACGTGTGGCACTCGAGGACTGCCGCGGTGAAGCTATTGCATAGCATTTTGTATCAACTTATGCAATTATATTTGATATATTTGATATCTCCTCTCTCACCCTACCCGCCTCCTCTCTCTCACCCCTCCCGCCTCCTCTCTCTCACCCCTCCCGCCTCCTCTCTCTCTCACCCCTCCCGACTCCTCTCTCTCTCACTCACCCCTCCGCCTCCTCTCTCTCTCACCCTCCTCTCTCACCCCTCTCTCGCACCCTCTCTCGCCCCCCTCTCTCGCCCCCTCTCTCGCCCCCTCTCTCGCCCCCCTCTCTCGCCCCCCTCTCTCGCCCCCCTCTCTCGCCCCCCTCTCTCGCCCCCCTCTCTCGCCCCCCTCTCTCGCCCCTCTCTCGCCCCCCTCACTCGCCCCCCTCTTTCCCCCCCCTCTCGCCCCCCTCTCTCGCCCCCTCTCTCGCCCCCTCTCTCGCCCCCTCTCTCGCCCCCCTCTCTCGCCCCCCTCTCTCGCCCCCCTCTCTCGCCCCCCTCTCTCGCCCCCCTCTCTCGCCCCCCTCTCTCGCCCCCACTCCCGCCCCCTCTCGCCCCCTCTCTCGCCCCCCTCTCTCGCCCCCCTCTCTCGCCCCCCTCTCTCGCCCCCCTCTCTCGCCCCCCTCTCTCGCCCCCCTCTCTCGCCCCCCTCTCTCGCCCCCTCTCTCGCCCCCTCTCTCGCCCCCCTCTCTCGCCCCCCTCTCTCGAAGACTGCCGAACTGAAACGACGTTAGACGATGCACGGCCTTCAAGCCACACCTCCTTCCCGTCGGATCGGGTAAGCGTGAGGTTTTTTTTCGTTACGGTATTTTTGGATTTGGTCCCCGCGCTCAAGGCCCGCGATAGAAGCTATGCAATAGCTTAAAAATTCCCGAAATTCCCACGGGAACGGGCACAAAGCGGGTAAAACCGCGGGGCGCTGCTAGTTTATTATAATTCTTAGGTTAGAGTTTCCTGACTTAGACAAAACCTCCAATTATAAGCTACATTGTTTCTTAGCTAATTATATAATTATTCAGTACAATCAGCAAATTACACCGTAAACCAGAAACCGTCAAGTAATTAAACTAATTTCGAACTTTAGTTCCCTTCACTTCGTTTCTTAGTTAAAAGTTTACTTTGTTACAATCGGTAAAGTTGGTTAATAACTTTTTGGCTACATTGTGACGAGTGTTTTAAAATAATGTTGATTTAAGTTTTATTAGATTTAGCTGTTTTCTCTGGTTTGTACCATTTTATCCCGATTCAGTGAGAATTTCAGAATAACGAAAGCTTTATGTCATTATTATTATTTTCGTTAGTCTTTCTAAGCACAAAAATGACTTATTAAATTATCTCAAGGCACTTATAACTCCTTAACGTATTTATATTATTTACTAACTTATTTTATAACCTATACTTTTGGCCAGTAAGAGTAACAGACATCCATCCATCCACCCATATAATTATCTGCACTAATATTAGCGTTAAAAAGTATTAGGAAGTATATTAAATTACTTTAATAAGGCCCATTATGACATATTATAATATAATTTTAATCTTATTAAAGTCAAACAAATATTTGGGTTTAAATTACATCTGTAATTTTTGTCGTCCTTTGTTGAAAATAGAACGTTATCAAAAAGGGTTTAGTATCAACCTTGCCGATCATATCATAAGGTGTAATTATGTTAATTACTAAGTAATTTGGAAAGTCTTCTATGTGTAGATAAATGTTTGACTGTTTAACACCTTTCAGGGGTCTTTCAAACAGCCTCCGTAAAAAATAGCCTATAACTTTCCCGTTAAATGTGGTTATCCATTACAAATAGAGTTATTCGAATCGGATTGGCAGTTCCTGAGAATAGCGCGTTCAAACAAACCAACTCTTCCGCTTTATTGCATGACTAGCAGCGCCCCGCGGTTTTACCTGTGTTGTGCCCGTTTCTGTAGGAACTTCGGGATTTTTTATACATATAAACCTAACTATTGAATCACTCTATCTATTAAAAAAATATGCATCAAAATCCGTTGCGTAGTTTTAAAGATCTAAGATTACATAGGGACAGACAGACAGCGGAAAGTGAATTGTTTTATACTGTGTAGTATATATTAGGTATATTATTATATTAAATCACAGGCTACAGTAACATTACATAAAATCACCTTCACCTAATAAAATTTCCTACCCAACCCACTCATATTACACCGTACCCCTTTAAGTCCACAAAATCATAGAAAATCCCTAACATTTGCGCGAAATCCCGAAATCATCTTGGACCGCGGTGCAATTTGTCATGCCACATCTGTTAGTAACTAGTTCACACTGGTTTATACCGGTTCACACCAGTTTAGAGCGGTTTTGGGCGGTAAGAAGAGGTGTTATGGAGGGAAGTTATTCGATTGAAACTGTAAGATGGAGTATGGTTAATCTAAAAATATAAATAAAACTACTAGACCGATTTGGATGAAACTTTACAGTAATATAGGTTATAAATCAGAATAACACATGAGATATATTTTATCCCGAAATTCCCGCGGGGAGGGGTACACCGCGGGGTGTTGCTAGTATTAGTATAGATATACTCGTAAAGGGTGGTAAAAATGACCGTTGGTATCGCTACGTGCTAGTTAGCCACATTTGGAGTAGGATCGTTTCATTTTATTGGTTGTTAGCGTTTGTAAGTGATTTTTGATGGTTTGCTGTACGTGAGAGGTTTTCAAAATATTTTGAATGTTTATTTTTGTTCGGATGTGTGCTTAATCTCTTCTTACTATACTAATAAAGCTGAGATTGATTTTTGTTCGTTTGCAGCGCTTATCTTAGAACTACTGATCCGATATTAATAATTACTTTTGTAAATGATAGCCAACCACTTAACCGGACACTTATATTTGTCCCTAAATTCCCACGGGGTTGGGTACAATGCGAGGAAAACCGCGGGGCGCTTCTAGTATATGTTAAAATGTCATTTTTTTACATGCTATTAATAACCATGTGAACTTACTTACTTATTGCCTTATTATATTCATTAATTTCAAATTTGTAGACTATTAGTCCACCTAAGGGCCCCCGATAAGGATTGACGATTGAAACAACCGTGACCGACACAAAAAAAATCTAATACGTTAAAAAATGTAAAAAATATTTTTTAAATTTTATACTGAGACAAAGTAGTTAACATTTCCATATTCCACCAGTACATTAACACAGACACTATTCATCGCATAATTTCGTAAGGACAGTTAACCCTATATCAACAATGCAGATCAAAGAACGCCAACCACGGTCTACTAGACCAAACATGCTGAAACAAATGTCATTAAAAAGACAGCAAAAACATACTATATTAACGTATGTCCATATTAGACACTGTAATTGCGTCTGGCTCATTCCCAGAGTGTTAAAGGGTTAATCTAACGGTCATTGGTCCGGTTGGACATTCGAGGTCGGTTTGACTGCTCAGGTAAATGACGTGTTAGGGGTTGAAAAAATAAGTCGATGGCTTTCTGAATGGGGGAGCTTTTTGGGATGAGATGAAAGGAATTTTGGGTTGAGGTGCTTGAGTGTTTTTCTGGGGAGATGGTGTAGGGTCCTTTGCTGCCCCTTTAGCACATCATTGGCAACTCAAAGAGGTGCCACAGGGTGAAAGTTACGGTGACGATGACGAAAGATTTTTTTTTTGCCAATTCTATTACGCCAACAACTATTTATTGTAACATGTCTTTTTATTTTCTGGAGGGGGGTTTTTTATATAAAAACACTAGCAGTGCCCCACGCTTTCACCCGCGTTGTACCCGTCTTCGTAAGAATTTCATGATAAAACTTAGCTTATGTCCTTTCTCAGGCTCCGGACTAACTGTGTGCCAAATTTCATCAAATCGGTTCAGTAGTTTTGGCGTGACTTTCGCAGTTATAATATTAGTTAGGATTGCTTAAACTTTACTTTTGTTTTGCTTTTGAAAAATTGGTGGAAACTGTCACTTCACCGTGCAACCTTTAACTCCGACATGGTCTAACGATTGAAACAACCAGGACCGACTATTTTAGGCGGTCTAAAAATTCCGAAACCAGGGTTGGCTACTAACCTGCTCGAATTCGCTGTGTGTGTAACGCCACATCTGCGGAACGTACGGCGCCGAACCTTCCGCTAAATACGCTCGTAGTGTATTTCACTGACCGACTGATGTGTCATAGATAACTTGAAATACACTACGAGCGTATTTAGCGGAAGGTTCGGCGCCGTACGTTCCGCAGATGTGGCGCTACACTAGTTTTGGAATTCACCATAAGATAACCCAATTTCTCAAAACCCAATCCATCTCTACATCATAATACCATTTCAACACCGAACTATTAAATTTTTTCCACAGATTATAGATTATTCCTCTATCAATAGATTCAAAAAACTCTATTCATCAATTCCAGAGCCTATTTTAATTAAAATTCTCTTTCTTTGTCTCACGGAAGTGATTAACTGACAGCGATATTACTGAGAAAAAATCGCAATTGTGATGCCAGAATGATGGGAAAAACGCTGCGTTTCCGCAACATCTGTGACATTAGTACGACAAATCGTTGAGATGTAATAGTGATGGAATTAACCAGAGTATAGGGAATGGTGGAATGTTTTACTCGTCAGCTTTTCCATTCATATATATAATTAATTTAGTCCTAAGTTTTATTTTTAAGTTTGATGTATATTTCACTGGCTGTCCTTAAATAAATAAATAAATAATATACCCGGACAAATTAAAACACCGTTAATTAGTCCCAAAATAAGCTTTAAGCTTGTATTAATTAAGTGGTTTGTCACTTTCTGACATACGCAATTTTCCGAAGAGCAAAAGAGACAAAACACTTTATAACACTGTTTTAGTTACAGAGCGTTTATAAGGCGGCTACTGTTGAGATAGTTAATTTAACTTTAGATACCGATGAGTAAGACAATCGAACGCTAAGTATACTGTTAAAACAGTATAGTGACATGTGCTGTCGCTAGTATGTAAAGTCACAGGTTCAATTCCCGGTTCAATCATGTCTTGGTATTGTTGAAAGTTGACAAATCACTACATAGTATAAAACAAAGTCGCTTTCCGCTGTCTGTCTGTCTGTCCCTATGTTTACTTAGATCTTTAAAACTACGCAACAGATTTTCATGCAGTTTTTCTAATAAATAGAGTGATTCAAGAGGAAGGTTTATACATCGGGGGCGTAGCTCAAATGGTAGAGCGCTCGCTTAGCATGCGAGAGGTACCGGGATTGATACCCGGCGTCTATATACAAAAATTTCCGAAATTCCCTCGGGAACGGGCACAACGCGGGTTAAAACGCGGGGCGCTGATAAAAAAACATTACTTAAAGATGTCAAATGATTCCTTAGGAAATGTTATTGAGTGATATTTTTGTCATGAAATGTATGAAAAATATCGTCAATTAGTTAATTGATAAGTAAGATGATTCCGTGCTTCGGAGGGCACGTTAAACCGTCGGTCCCGGTTACTTTCTACGGATAGTAGTCGTTAAATGAGCCATGTTAGAGGTCTTTGGCGGCTCAATAACTCTGACACCAGGATTGGTCAGGTTGACCATCCACTCGATGATTACTGTCTCCAAGTACGAACGATTGATATTTGATGTATAAACATACTTTCAAACCCATGCAAAGACCAAAAATAGCTTCTCTCACCCACTTCCAATCTAAGAAGTCATAACAAAGATATGTCAACAAAGTAAAATAGGTTAGGTCTTTAATTGCACGCCATAAGTCAGTCTGACAGGCGACAGGTATCATTTTATTCGTGTAATTAACGCTGAAATATGTCACAAATGACATATGTCAAGACATGAACAAAATTACTGGGATAGTGATAGATATGTTGTAATTAATTTACAATTGATTAGTTGACATTTGAAATACACGTGTTGTTATTATCACTAACAATTTTGTAGGGTGACAAAGTTTTGGGAGAAATTGGGATAAATGGGTTTTTTTAAACATTATTATTATTGTATTAGCCTTGGGTGTCCCATTGTTCGGCAAAGTCGTTCTCAGTTACTCTATTAAGAGCTTAATGAAAGAAACATAAAGATTTTTTTGGTATAAAAACGCTCATTAAAACATTTTAGCTTTCAATTAATGGTTTGTTCCTTCCCGATATACGCTAGTCTCCAAGGACCGAAAGAGACAAAATCATTAGGAACAGTGTTTTAGGTAAATTTGAATATACAAAAACAAATGCATATACAAAAACTTAATGGGCTAACTATCTGTGAAGATAATTTATCATCAATAAACATGATAAAAAATAAACAAAAATTAGCTCAAAATTATAAAACCAAAACATCTAACAACAAAAGCATTTTCCACAAAAAACAACACTACAACTTCATCTATTAACTACTCGTCTAAGTTCAAAACAGTACCAATTTCTAAAGCAAACAATGAATTTCAAACTGTATGCACAGTGTAAAATATTATCCACTTCGGACTTTTAGTCCGACGTATTAATGTAATTCAAAATGCACTGTTATTTCAAGTGCACTCCGACTAGAGTAGTGGGCTGGCCATAATTCATAGCACAAACGGGATAGCTTTGAGTCTCGTGTAGAGTAGGAATGACAGATGTCATTACTAATATTATAAAGAGGTATTTTGTAAGTGTGTTTGTTTGTTTGTATGTTCGAGGTAATCTCAGGAATTATCAGTCCGATTTGAATAGTTCTTTTTTTAATAGATAGCCACATTCAACGGGAAGGTTATAGGCCATTTTTCGTCCTGAAATTCCCACGGGAACGGGTACAACGCAGGTAAAACCGCGGGGCGCTGCTAGTTTATGCATATATATGCGAATGGTATAACGTTTTGGTTGAAGCGTGTAAAATGTCATTTATTGGAATTACTGCAGGTTTTTTTTTATATTCGTGTTTGGGGACTTTTTATTTTTATTTTTATAATCATCTTTTGTAAAAACTTTGATCTTATTTTTTTTTTCATTTAAATTTCATTTATTCAAAATAAAAAAGAAAATGTATGTCCTATAAATATGATGTTAATGCAATGACTCAGCCACAACTAATCAAAAAGCTTGTAAGTAACTAACATAAAATTGGGGTCAATAGTAACTGTCACAATTATAAAATAAGGGTAATATTTCCGAATTTAATCCCATTTTCCACTCAAAACCCAGCTACCCTATCCCGCAGTGTGTTTGACGCATGTCCGTCGTTACGTCAATTAAATTAAAATCGGCTTATTTTAATTAAATTGCTTATGCAAATACAAACACGCTTTTCAGAGTATTAAACGTAACTTCTTGACGTGTTTTCGGCGGAGTTTTAAATTATTAAGTTTATGAATTTTGTACAGGATTTCGGCAAAATATTCTGTTTTCGTTTTAAGTAGAAATAACAGTGACCTGCGGGTTTGCCTGCGTTGTAACTGTTAATAAAGTAAGCATCACTACATAATATAAAACAAAGTCGCTCTCCGCTGTCTGTCCCTATGTATGCTTAGATCTTTAAAACTACGGAACGGATTTTGATACGGCTTTTTTAAATAGATAAAGTGATTCAAGAGGAATGTTGGTATGTATAAAAATTCCTGAAATTCCCGCGGGAACGGGCACAACGTGGGTAAAACCGCGGGGCGCTGTTAGTGTGGTATAAAGAAGCTGATAAACTCATCAGCGACATTTCTATCTGAGCGCTACCGTGCTTTTAGAGGGCAGTTAGGCAGTCGGTCCAGGTTGTTTCAGTTAGACCGTCACGGTCTTTAGATGGTCTAAAAATTCCGACACCAGGGAACTTGAGCAAATAAGTTTGTGTAGGTTAATGGCCAACTCTGATGTCCGAGTATTTAGACCGCTTTAAGGCCTTCGACATGGTCTATCGTAAATAAAACCGTGAGATAAAACCGTGAAATAAAATATTTTCACAAATATTGTGATAAAAACTATAAATACTGGTTTCTTAAGTTAAAGCGAACACTACTCATTTTAAATTGAAACTACGTTTACGGATACACTTCGCTTTTATTTTACATTTTTATCTGACGTTTCGGCCCCTATATAGGAGTCGTGCTCATAAGTCTTCTGTGACCACGGTTCAAGTTTCAATTAAAAAATAAAATATATTTTCGTCTACTGTTTAATATACAAACATACTGACTTATTATCACATATACCGTTATTTTTAACCGCCCTAATATCCATTTTTGTAATCGCCACATTGAGGTCACACTAATCTACATAACTAATTAGACCATCGACTAATCTATCAAGGTCTAATTAAATCGACTTTCCGGCGTAGGAGATAAGAGCTATATTTCAATAAGATTATAGTATTTGGGAACATTTTTTACTTTACTTCCAATGTTTTGTAGTAAATGTTGATAATTATTTATATACTAGCCGCGCACACGGTGTTACCCGCATTGTACCTGTTCCCGCTGGCATTGTGGGATACAATATGTGTCATTCCAATGTATAACCTATATTACTGTAAAGTTTCATCCAAATCCGACTAGGAGTTTTTTCGTGAAAGAGTAACAAACAAACAAACATTTTTGGTCAGTAGAAATTCACTAATCGTCTTTTTATGAAGTGAGTTGGCGAGATAGCGAGTATCTTGACAATACTTTAATTACACAATCGCTCACTTGCCACTTGCCCCCTCCCTGAATAGAAACGATGCTACACAACTAACACAATAGTAAAAAGTGTTGATTAAGATTAAGATAAATAAAAATGAAATTAATAATAATAGGTTCAATTCCCGGGTCGAGCGAAAACATGTTTCCTACTTTTCAAACATGGCTCGCGTTTGAGATCACCAACCCGGTTTGGCAAGCGTGGTGATTATGCCTAATCCTCCTCACTGTACTGATAACTTCAGTGAGATGAGAGGCCTTTACCTAGCAGTGAGACATTCCAGGCTAACACACACACACACACAGTTTACAATGAATTCCAGCAGCAAATGGGGTAGTTTTTAGGGATCCGTAGCCAAATGGCAAAAAACGGAACCCTTATAGGTTCGTCATAGGCTATTTCGTGTCAGGTCTGAAAACGTAAACTCAAATTCCTTGCAAGTTTTTTTCATAATAAAATTCAAGTCCACAAAATAGTTTTGAAGTACAAGTAACATGTTCAAATATTCAATTCCTTAGCTTATTCCTCTGATATTGGTTCGACAATATTCTTATTCAATGGCTTACACTTCCAACGTATTAGGAAGGAATTTTCAATATTGCTGCAACATATTTTACTGGGTTTCGTTCGATTTTTTACCAACTTCAAAAGTTGGGTTCTCGTCTCAATTTGTAGGTATGTTTGGTTTTATTTTCATGTCTTCTAGTAGTGCTCTTCGGTTTTCTCTATTCGTATTTATATTATTTTTAGGTCTTGTATTTTTTGCTAGCAATACTTCACGTTCTCACCTATGTTTTTTTCTACACTAATATTATAAAGAGGAAAACTTTGTTTGTTTGTAATGAATAGGCTCAAAAACTACTGGACCATTTTTAAAAATTCTTTCATCATTCGAAAGCTACATTATCCACGAGTAACATAACATATTTTTCATCCCGAAATTCCCACAGGAATGGACACAATGCGGGTAAAACCGCGGGGCGCTGCTAGTTTAATATAATATGTACCTTACCTGTAAATATCCTTCCTCTTAGAGGTAGCTACCAAACACAATTTATATCCCAACTTTAATAGATAAAAAACAAAAGTTAATTAGTAAAGTATTAGGCTCTAATGATCCACTGTTAGGCAAAGGCCTCTCATCTCACTGAAGATATCAGTACAGTGAGGAGGACTAGGCGTAATCACGAAAAAGATACTCTAATGACGCCCATACTCAGGGACGTCAAACGCTTCCTTAGCAGAGATTTAATGAGTGATTTTGACATGTAATGTATGAACAATTACATCAATTAAGTAGTTAAGTGTTGATTTAATGGAGGTATTTGAGTGCGGCAGTTAGCTCTTAAATATCAATCAGTATCTTCTTCTTCTTCATCGAGTGGATGGTCAACCTGACCAATCCTGGTGTCAGAGTTATTGAGCCGCCAAAGGCCTCTGACATGGCTCATGTAACGACTACTATCCGTAGAAAGTAATCCGTTTCAATTCGCACATATACGAAATCGTTTAAAAATATATACAATATTTCTATTGTTCACTATAATTCTAATTGTTTCAAGTCGATTTTTTTTACTCGTAAACTTTCTTTCCAAGAACGATTCTCAATTAAAAAGCTCTTTAAATTAACAACAATACAGAACTCACTTGAATTATCTAATTAAAATACAAAACACTTAACAGGGCCTCATTAAAATAAGTCCGAAAAAGGTAATGTAATTTATACAAAAAAAGCTATACATACATAAAAGAGAAAGAAAGTTTGTTATTGTGTTTTTGTCAGCATTGTTTAGAATGCGCAAGTTTACACGCTACAATATGGCGATAACTTAACGTGGTCTTCGAAGCACGGTAGCGCTCACGGCCACACATCCAAGCTTATCGCTTAGACTACGCCACGAGCGCTACACTTAGCCTGTAATGTCCCACTGCTGGGCAAAGGTCTCACATTGCACTGAAGATATCAGTACGGTAAGATGGATAATAACGTAATATTAATCGTGCACGTTGTTTAACAATCTATTTGATCCTGATTAAGATTCTTAATTTTGTCTGAGATTCTGAACGAATAAATTTGGGTTATTTTAAGCAAAGTCAAGGGATATTACTAGTCTCATTGGATTGAAGAAAAAGCTATTTTCCATACAATGTATCAAAAGAAGTTTTACTGAATAATGTTAATTTGATTCTAGACTTTTACTTCGTTAAAATTCTTTTCAACAAATACTTGTGCAGTGTTATAAACGCGACTTAATTTATGATTAAAGATTTTGTGGGTTTTAACCAACTGCAAAAAAAAAGAAAGGGTCTCAATTGCCCAGATTTATTTTTGTGTTTTAAAAGATTTTGTACTGATTACCTTCAGAAGAGGCCTTTTGTCCAACAGTGGGACATTAAGGGCTATAATTAATTTCCTTCTTATTAACTTAATTCACCAAGAGCCTTACTTCCTTTTTACTGAACTGAAATCTAGCCTAGCAGTGTTTGTTTTTTGAAATCGGTAAAAAAATCGTCGGAACTAAAAAGCAAAAATAAAAAAATTGAAGCATAATTCCAAATGAAAATAATTTAATTTATAAAAAGTATTCTGCAATATTACCTATTATTTTGTGTTTAATTCCAAAATTTTCGTCTAACTAAACTTTTAATGTTCAACGTGTTACAAAAACTTTACTAATTTATTCTCAGTCGGGTCTGTGTCCTATTTGGGAACGGTTATTTGCTTTTTACATTAAAGCCCTTGTTTATGGATATGTCTATTTATTTTAGGTTAAAAGTTAGGTCTTATATTCGACAAGCCCGATGTCACAGTGGCAGTGAGAGCGCTTACTGTGTCTGGGGTTGCGGGTTCGATTCAACGGAGTCAACAATATGTGAAGACATAGTTGTTGGCGAGACGTCTGGTTGTTAATTATATATTCTTATAAAGTATTTGTGTATGTATATGTAGTAGTATCAGTGAGTTAGATGACATAATTACAAGCTTAGTGCTTACTTTGTCTAATTAACCGTGAGTGCATTTGTCCGGGTGTATATTACATTATTATATTAAATTACATATAGGTCCTGCATTTGACGTATATTCTGAGTAAGGGCTTACATTATACATGCTAAAATTAGAAAACATATTATCTGATATTTGTAATTATTATTTAAAATCTGACTGTCGAAATTCAAGTAAGTTATTTCCACCAAAATCCGGAAAAGTCCGGTTAAATCCTGTTTTTCCACAACACAGCCGTAACTGGTATTGTAGGCCATTTTGAAAATGAACACGTAAGCAACAAATCAAGGGGTGTTGCCAACACCAATAGCAATAATTTTCCATCACAACTAATTAGATAGTTCGGAAACTGCAATAAACGCAGCCATTACTGTAACAATACACGTTAATTGGTACAAGCCAGATTTTTCTGGTCACATCCACATTTTTCCGGTTTTATCCGCTTTTTCCCGGTAACGGTTAAAGATGTTCGGTTTTAACCGGTTATATTTGGTTTTACGTATAATTTGTGGTTGCGGTTTTAGGGGTGGAATTTTGGCGGAATCAGAATGGAAATTATACGATAATAATTCTTGTTTGCGAATTGTAAGGGTTATTCTGTTTCGGGAGATAATTGTCTTGGTATTCGGGGGCGCTGTGATTTTGTTCAGAGAGTAATTATTTGAATGAATCGTTTGTTTCATTTATTACTAGCTGTTCATCCCCTGTAGACAAACGAAAATCGTTTTGCATTTGCTGTGCTGATATTCAATGTAGATACATAAGGAAAACTTAGTAAATACTATATTGATAGTGTTGAAGGTAAAACTATTGTTATACAAAAAAAACTGTATTAAGATGAAGGCTACATAATTTCCACGGACCAGGAAAACATTTCTTCGCTTCACGGGAATTGAACCCAGAACCCCAGTCATTGCAGGCGAGTGCACATACCACTAGACCACCAAGTCATCTAAACAAACGTAAACAAACCATCATTTACTGTTCACTTTCGGGGCCTTAAAAGAGAAGGCTAACAATGGCCTAACCTTTTTAGGGGTTTTAGTGTTAGTAAAGTATTCAATAATTCAAATTTGGTAAGCGTTGCGCAAGGTACTGTGGCGCCGCGAGATTAGCAGTTTCTAAATACGTTGTCAGTCTGATGCGAGAGGTTAGAGTGGATATTCCGTGTTTTACTTTTACACTTTTGGTTTTACTCGCGTTGTACCCGGGTTATGGGTATTTTCGGGTTAAAAAGTGGTCATTGTATTGATATCTTCTACTATATAAGGTGCTAACAAATTAGTCACGGATATTTTTACAGCTGATAGTACTCGGTTCTCGGAGTACATTTAAGTATAAAACATCATAGGTTTTGTTATGTTTTTTTGGAGAAAAGTAGGAAACAAATTTGCTACGTTAAAACACCCTGTTTATAAGATAATTAAATGAGACCTCTTTAGACATATTCTAGAACCTCTTTAAACTATCAAACATATGAAATTTAAGAAAAACAACTTCTGACGTGACATGACAGACAGTGTTAAACCTCTTGACAGGTACATAATACAGGGTGATTATTTTAAATATTTATTATAATATTTTTTTTTGTTCGGTAAATTAAAACAAAAAAATGATATACAAAGGTTCCTTAATTACAATTAAAAATTAATTGTTTTAATGTAATGTATCATCTCTTGAAATATCCGTGATTAATTTGTTAGCACCTTATATAAAAATAAGTCGGGTTTTCCTCCCTGACGCTATAACTCCAGAACGCACGATCCGATTTCCACGGTTTTGCATCCGTTGGAAAGGTCTTGGGCTCCGTGAGGTTTATATGGAATAAAAATCTCAAAATTCCCACGGGAACGGGGGCGCTGCGGGTGAAACCGTGGGGCACAGCTAGTCATTTACAAAAATATACCATTTATTTCCATCTAAGTTGATTGAGTTATCCCGTGACCACGAGCGGTGTAATTCGCTCGAAACGTTGGGTACGTATTCTAGTAAAATACGTTAAATTACCCAACGCGATACAGACCCGTTTCATTTAGTATAATAAATAAAACAAATCATGTCGACATTGCTGCACTATGACACCACCTAACCTATGCTAAAATTACATTATTGACATAATGACATCGTGACGTAGTTTGACTAAGCTATGTTCGTTCATGATTGTTAAGCAATTTGCAACTCGGCCCCTACCTGGATGATGGCTAATAGTGGCATTTCTATCTGAGCGCTACCATGCTTTGGAAGGTATACTAAGCAGTCGGTTCTGGTTGTTTCATTCGTTAGACCATGTCGGAGGCCTTTAGGTGGTCTAAAAATTTAACACCAGGATGGTCACTAATCTACTCGAACTTACGTACTTAGGGTGGTTATTCCATCTTTTACTTTGACACTTTTGCACCCGCGTTCATTCGCGAGTAGGGTAGTAATCAACCAGGGTGTTGTACATTTCAGACCACCTAATGGCTTCTGAAGATACCTAATCATTGAAACAATAGGGATCGAATGCTTAAAATGCCCTCGGAAGCACGGTAGCGCTCCAATATACTTATTCAAATAAATAAAGAACGTTTAGGTATTCCTTAAAGGTTTCAAGCACTTGATTTGAAATTATTTTTTTTAGACACACAACCTACTTCCACGCCGCTAAGTAAGTCATATCCACGCTAACCTAACGACGGTATAAACAAACATTAGCCTTGTAAATCTGCGTAGGTGTTCGAATCCAGGTCGGCTGTTTTGATGGATTACGTCACATATTATGTTTTTATACTATTGATAGTAGACCTCAATGTGTGATGAAGTTTTAGTAACTGACTTGATTAATGAAAATTAGTGTTTTTGGGTTACTTTATAAGAATATATAATTGACACCCAGACGTCGTCGCCAACAACTATGTCTACACATATTGTTGACTCCGGGCGGGAATCGAACCCGCAACCCCGACACAGTAAGCGCTCTCACTGCCACTGTGCCAACGGGCTTGTCAAAAAACTATTTTTCTTAGTTAATCACAGTTAACAATTAATTATTGCAATGGTTCTTCTTCTTCTTATCGAGTGGAGGGTCAATCTGACCAATCCTGGTGTCAGAGTTATTGAGCCGCCAAAGGCCTCTGACATGGCTCATGTAACGACTACTATCCGTAGAAAGTAACCGGGACCGACGGCTTAACGTGCCCTCCGAAGCACGGAATCATCTTACTTTTCGGGCAATCAGGTGATTCAGCCTGCAATGCCCTAACCAAACTGAGGTCAGTCTCACAAAGTGATTTTTGTGAGATATCCCCACCGGGAATCGAACCCGGAACCTCCGGATCGTGAGCCGAGCGCTCAAACCACTAGACCACGGAGGCTGTTGCTGATTGCTGTTGCAATGGTAAAACTATTCTGCTTTATGTCGTCCCGTGACCACGAGCGGTGTAATCCGCTCGAAACGTCGGGTACCTATTTTAGTAAAATACGTTAAATAATCTAACGCGATACAGACACTTTCATTTAGTATAATGAGTGCAAATCGTGTGAGTTTAAAAAGTATATTCTGCTTTATTATCTAAGAACGAACATATAACTTCTTGTAATGAAAATTTAATTTCAAAACAACAAAAAAAAGTATTAGCCTGTAATGTCCCACTGTTGGGCAAAGGCCTCTCGTCTCACTGAAGATATCAGTACAGTGAGGAGGTTTCAGGCGTAATCACCACGCTTGCCTAATGCGGGTTGGTGATCTCAAACCCAAGCCATGTTTGAAAAGTAGGAAACATGTTTTCGCTCGACCTGGGAATTGAACCTGGGACCTCAGTCTTGGCAGGCGAGTGCACATACCACTAGACCATCGAGGCGAGGCGTCAAAACAACAACGTCAAAAATTATATCAGACGTCAACAAGAGTTGTACATTGTACAACTTGGGTACTGTGGATAATGCTTGATCCTTACTGTACTGATATCTTCAGTGAGAGGCTTTTGCTCAACAGTGGGACATTACAGGCTACTTCTATAGTTTTTTAGATTGCCATTTCTTATCTATTAACAAAGTAAAATAAACCTAATCACTCTTCACCTCCAGTTATAAGGCATTCATACAAAGTATTTAACTTCAGTTGAAATTGAACAAAAACTTACCGAAGCGAGTTCCTGCATCGATTGGTTTTACCTACCAATATTGTTGGAGATATAAGATATCTAGATGTGGCATATTATATCCTTCATAACTGATTTCGAGTAAAGAAACTGCGTCCTCATATGACTGATCAAAAATCAAAACCCAAAATCAGTAACGAATAATTATATCTAATGAATAAAATTCTCGTGTCACAGGGTGCGTAATTGAACTCCTCTGAAACGGCTCGACCGATTCTCATGAAATTTTGTGTACATATCGGGTAGGCCTGAGAATCGGACAACATCTATTTTTCATCCCGAAATTCCTGCTGGAACGGGTACAACGCTGGTGAAACCGCGGGGCGCAGCTAGTATTATATAATTTTTTGACAAGCCTGTTGGCACAGTGGCAATGAGAGCGCTAGCTTTGCCAGGGGTTGCGGAGTCGATACCCGTACGGAGTCAACAATATATGAAGTCGTAGGTAGTATCAGTTAGATTCCATAATAAAAGCTTAGAGCTTAGTTTGGGTCTAATTAACCGTACCTATGTGAATTCGTCCAGGTAAATTTAATTTAATTTATAATAAGAAACTTAATTTCAAGAACTAAAGTATTTTTACGACACATCTAGTCAAAACATATCTTTGAGTCGAATTTCTCGTGACCTACCGTCCGGAACTTTTGTGCGGAACTCCAATTAATTATATCGGATAATGAGTGGGTTCCGTACAAGTTTTACTACGTGATTTGGGGGTTGAAATCGGAAATTTTGTATTCAATCAAAATGTAACCGATTTTTTTTTTAAATGGGACTTTTTGGGTATTAGCTACCCGTTGTACTCGAGAAATCTTTTAGAGATTTAAGGGTTGTTATTTCTATTGTAAAGAATGTTTGGTGGGATTCCTAAGGGTTGGAATAATTGGTTTTAGATTCGAGATGAAGATTTTGTATCGTAATCTGTATTTAGGAGATATCTACTCGTACTATTAGTATGTAACATTAAAAAAACCTACTCGATTTCTACGCCATGTCTACGCTTAGGGCCAAATCCGCCGTTTCTTTCTCGAACCACGATTAACTGAACTGGGCTTTAGTGAACTACTTTTGATGTGTTGATCTCAGTTTAGTTCCTGAACTAGGATTAAGTTAAACTGATTGACTTCAGTTGTAACGGCGAAATAGGAGGCTACTACGGTTTTTTTTTTCAAATTGAGTTAGTTTACAAGCTGCTATTCAGCAAGTTTGATAGTGATAGAGTATATTTTGACATTTGTGACTCGTGTTTTATTAAATTGGTTTATACGACGGACCCTAAACTCGACCCTAAACCCGGTAAACTCGCTGACGAAAAAATGTGCCAATTAGTTAAGTGTTGATTAAATAGACGTCTCTGAGTGGGGCATAAATTACATTTGTTTAAATATAAAAGAAATAAAATCACTACATAGTATAAAACAAAGTCGCTTTCCGCTGTCTGTCTGCCCCTATGTATGCTAAATCTTTAAAACTACGCAACGGATTTTGACGCGGTTTTAAAAAATAGATATAGTGATTCAAGGGAAAGTTTATGTGTATAAAAATATCCTAAATTCCCACGGAAACGGGCACAATGCGGGTAAAACCGCGGGGCGCTGATCGTATATTATACATATATTACAATATTTTTCTACATATTTTAAATATAACACTACAATACTTAACCATATAAGTTATTTAAAAACATTGTATTATATTCGTTTCTCCTTTGAATCTCTTGTTATTCAACTTTGAAAGGAATGAAAGAAAATTCTATCCGGGAAATCGGAATCCAATGTCGTCGGGGAATTTTTAATATTTGATACTATAAGGATTTCTGTTGTATTGAAATAGGGTGTCTAGATTTTGGAGGGAAAGTATTGAAAATCTATCCTTGTATAATAAAAAAATTTATGGGCCTGTATTGTCCCACTGTTGGGCAAAGGTCTCTCTCACTGAAGATATCAAATCCTGATAAAATAAAGTAGTAAAATTTGTATTTTTGACTGTTTGTATGTTTGGACAAATCTCGGAAATTACCTGTCCGATTTGAATAATTCTTTTTGTAATGGATAGCCACATTCAACAGAAAGGTTTTAAGCTAATTTTCATCCCGAAACTCCATCGGGACCGGGTATAACGCGGGTAAAACCGCAGGGCAGTACATTATAATAGGAGATAACCAAACAGAGTGCAATTTCAGTTTATCTAGTCTAGTCGTGCTTCGAAGGGCACGTTAAATTGTCGGTCCCGGTTGTTTCAACCATTAGACCATGTCAACGGCCTTTAGGCGGTCTAAGAACTCTGACACCAGGGTTGGACACTGACCTACTCAAAATTACTTTTGTAGTCTACGGGGACCGACATTTCAGCCCTTTTAGCTATTCACAGAAGACACTACCGTAGCTTAACCTCAATTATCGAGACAAAAGCTCACACTTAACATATTAATGCTGTTAATTGTGGGATCGCATTCCGACACGAGTAACAGTACCTATAGGACAATGGCGTTTGATCTCACGGAGAAATGGAACGAAAACACGGCGTTTCAGATGTGGGAGGGATTGGAGGTGGTATTTTATGGTGAATACTTCGGGCCTTATTGATAAACGCTACAACATTTAAATAGCTATCAAATGGTTTGTCTCTTTTTGACATACACCATTCTCTAAATATACAAAACACTTTGTAACAGTGTTTTTGCTTTAAAGCATACAATATACATTTATACGAAAGTTTGAGTGTATGTATGTTTGTTATTCCTTCACGCAAAAAAAAGTCTATTAAAATGACATTTCACAAGTGACAAGTGAATAAAGTGAAGATCTGTATTTAGAGGGGCATGTTTTTGGTCTCACAAATTCTGGACAGTAAATATAAATACTTGAAAGACTTCAATTTTTGTATTAAAATGACATATTTGTTTCAGATTCATTTCACTTAACTAACCAGCCACGAGCCTAGTCTAATGCCACATCCACAAGCATACTCCTCTTGACTGATCCCATCATTACCATGACAATAGTGAGTTTTGTGAACTGTTTACCGGTTACACCTGACCTTGCGTTGTTCTAGGAATCGATATCAGATCAAATGTAGGCTTCAGGGCGAGTTTCCGTTTAAGCGGAGAGGAGCTGTGCTCAATCAACCAATCACAGCGCATGAAATTGTCAAACAAGGCATTGACATTGTCAAAATCTTTTAGTATTGCGAGAGGAAGAAGAGGAAACGTATCCTAAGTTATAATAATAATTAAAAATAAATAAAAAACATGTTTATTGCCTTTTTCAAGCAAAAAGTTACAGAAAATTTAATTAATTGAACACAAAACTAAGTCTAATATTACTTAAAATAACTAAATTTGAATAGACTCTAAAAACACAATAATAATAATTACAAAAGGAATACGAAATGAAAAGGCAAATGGTAAATAAAGCCGAAGAGTTTGTTTGTTTGAACGGGAAGGTAATAGGTTCATCCCGAAATTCCTACGGGAACGGGCCCAACGCGGGTAAAACGGGGCGCTGCTAGTCCTAGTAGTATTATAAACTAGCATCGCCCCGCGGTTTTACCCGCGTTGTGTCCATTCCTGTGGGAATTTCGGGATGAAAAATAGCCTATGTGGATAATGTACATTCACGAGCATTAATTTGGGATCCACCTAAGGTTGAATATCGTGTATAATTTGGGACCCACCTAAGGTTGAATATCGTGTATACTTTGGGACCCACCTAAGGTTGAATATCGTGTAGCAAACTTACGCTATTTAGAGCTAATATTTTATCGTAATATCAATGTCATATTGTTTACCATCGATAACTTTACGTTTCTATCAAACTAAAGTTTCGACTTTATCCTGAAATTCCCGCGGGAACGGCTACAACGCAGGTAAAACCGCGGGCACTGCTAGTACTTTATAAAATAGTATTTCTCAATGTGTATTAAAAACTTCTCGAAACATACTCATTAAAACGATATCAATTCACGTGCCATTACAGAAAGAACGTGTCTTTACAATTATCTTACTTTTTTGTTTTGTATAAAGTTTGTGGTGTAGTGAGAGTATGAATCAGAGGTGAAGTATTTGTTATGAAAGACTTTAATTTGATTTATTACAGTTGTTATTTTCTTGTTTATTTTCCATAATTTATATTATTCTTCTTCATCGAGTGGATGGCCAACCTGACCAATCCTGGTGTCAGAGTTTTATTTTATGTATTACATTATTAACTTTATTTACTTAGATAATGTTCGTGTACCTATGGAAGAAGCATGGCTGTTCTTTTACAATGACTACCATCTAAGATAACGAATAAATAATTTGAATTTGTATCATCCGTTTCATCTTGTCGGCTGTTAGACCTGATTTTTTTTATAATTGCTCGCTTAACTCGCTTTGTTACTTGCTTACTCATAGCTATCAGATTGGCGTTTACCTAACAACGCTTACACTACCAATATAATAGCTTATATTAACTCTATTACTACACCACAAAGCTTACCAACCGCCCGAGGTAAGCCACGCGTCTTATGTTTAGTTTTTATATCAAAATAACTCAATTGTCAACGTATATGTAATTTGTGACGTCATACCGTGCTAACAGAACGATCGTGACAGCCAGATGTGATGTTTATGTTGTTATTAAATAGTACTCAAGTTTTTAGAGACTTTGTAGATGTCAGAGAAAAGTGCGTTTCTAAGCGGAGCGGAGAGGTACGCAGCCCGATTCACCAATCACAGCGCATTGTGATTGTCAAGCAACGCATTGACATTGTCAAAATCTTTTCGTAGTGCGTTGTGATTGGTCAGTTGAGCTCCGCACAGCACCACTCCGCTTCCAAAACGCATCTTTAGTCAAATTTTAATTTTTTAAGCAATTTTTATTGATATCAATTATGTCTGTCTTATTATCTTATGTCTTTTTTCTTTTATAATTCATCCCATCAAAAACATTCTCTAAAAAACCAGCCAAGTCTCGATGGAGCCGCTTGTTTATCTCTAAAAAGTAATGAAATCTAGACAAAGTCGTGCCAAGTCTAAGGTTCCTTACTGCGATGTTGTGTGAGTTACTTTCAGACAGAATCACAAACTACCTAATTACCCTAAAACAAATCATTATAATTAAAAGTTAAATTCAAATAAACGAAAACCAAAAGCTTTCATAACAATTAAAATATCACATTCAGTTTTAGCTCTAAAAACAATGGCAATAAACTTTAAATTTGTATAAAACAAAGCTAGAATAACTTGCGACTCCTGTTACAAAAACATTGGAACAAATTAACTTTATATTTAGGTGAAATGAATGCATGGAAACCGCGGCACTACTATTATATTGTGTACTGTGGGGCAAATAAAGGTTAAGCATGTTTTAGGAAAAAAATCTGGGTCCAGCGCTTTTTGCTGTTTCTATAGCGCTTATGACGTAGTTTGAGGCCGAAATAAATAGTCGTTGCTAAGAATTAGTCAAAAGTACTCTCGAGTCGTAATTTGACTTAGAATAGTATGAAGCCTGATAGTCTCTTAAAAAGACATGTCTAAGACTAACGCTTAGCTAAGAAAATTAAATAAAATTAGTTTATTGTTGCTATTTTGATATTGCTAAAGCGCAAGCCACACATGGTGCGGGTGCGGGCCGGATGCGGGTCGCGTGACGTTGTATTCCTTGTGTTTGTATGAAAGGTGTCACACTGGCCCGCAACCGACCAAAGTTTGTATAACTGTTCGTTCAAAATTGGATTCTATTTTGCATCAAATAGAACACATATTCGAACGAAAGTCATTTGTTAATTAAACATATTACAGTGCTGAATATATTTAAGTGTTCTTGACCAATTCGCCCTTAATGCGCAATGTGATGTACATTAAACGCCGCGACAGTACCTAATACAGGCGTGATCGTGAGAAAACCCCATAAAGGGAACTAGTCCAAAACCAAAACTCAAAAGTTTAAGTTAGCACTCTGACTGTTCCTAACAAACGCGGCTGGATTTACACCGTTACGTAACCATGGAGTTTAGACGCGTGTATTTGCCTGTCAAGACTGAGGTCCCGGGTTCAATTCCCAGGCCAGCGAAAATATGTTTCCTACGTTTAAAATATGGCTCGGTTATGAGATCACCTAACCGCAGTGGGCGAACGTTACAGGCTTATAAATTATAATGTACTTCACCTCCCTCATACATCAACACAAATCTCCAAACATTGGCATTTTTATAAATAAATCTAGCTATGTGGTTCCCAGGATACAATAAATGAGGCAAATTTGAAAATTTTGTTGATCGCACTTACGATATTTTCCCAGAGTGAGTCCCACTACTGGGCAAAGGCCGCTCGTCTCCCTGAAGATTTATCAGTACAGTGAGGAGGATTCGGCGTAATCACCACGCTTCCCTACTGCGGGTTGCTGATCTCAAACTACAGCCATGATTGAAAAGTAGGAAATATTTTTTCGCTCGATCTGGGAATTAACCCGGGACCTTTGTCTTGGCAGGCGAGTGCGCATACCACTAGACCACCGAGGCGTTGAGTAATTAATGAAATTACTATAATAGTTACATTATTAAACCATTACACTACAGTGTAACATGTGCCCTAAATAATACGAAACTGACAAAACTTTCGACGCGAACACAAACGAAGACTATATTTACGACCCTGCAGGCAATATAGAGATGGTTACGCCAAAATTACACCGTTTACAATCCATTTAATTACTACATTGTTATGTTACTGTGTAATTGAGGACAACAATGTATGATGAATACGTAGTTTGGGTTGACTATGTGTAGTCAACTGTTTTACTTGTTTTAAGATTGAAGAAATTGCATAATAATATATTGTACCAGCAGCGCCCCGCGGTTTTACCCGCGTTGTGCCCGTTCCAGTGGGAATTTCGGCAATTTTTATACATGTAAACCTTCCTCTTGAATCACTCTAACGAAAGAGACAGAGAGACAGACAGAGACTTTGCTTTATAATATGTAATGATGTGTTGTAAGACAGTATCTTATTTGGTACCTTCTTGTGGTGTCAGTTCTGCTAAATAATCTGAGTGTTAATTGAGTTTTGATACACTTTGTTCTAAGCAAAATACCGAATAAAATATTAAAATAAATCATTTATTTAAATAACAAGGTTATTTAGACCCAAAAGCTTTAGGGTGCTTTCAAATTATGCGTTTCGTGTCGGACCGCTGCGGTGCCGAAGCGGTGCGTTTGTCGTATTGTGAACGTACGATCGTGTGTTTTCATACAAATCGAGCAGTCCGGCAACAGTGCGGCGTCGGTACCGCGAACGCACGACAACGCCGCACTGTTGCCGTGCTGCTTGATTTGTATGAAAACACACGATCGTACGTTCACAATACGACAAACGCACCGCTTCGGCACCGCAGCGGTCCGACACGAAACGCATAATTTGAAAGCACCCTTAAACGTCACGTAAAAAGAAAAAGAAATAGTTAGAAAACAAAAGAACGATTAAATACTACCAAAGTTGATTCAGTGTTTTCAATAATTATGTTCTAATATTATAAAATTGCAGTTTGTTTGAACGATCTCAGGAACTATTTGGTCGAAAAAATCGGTTAAGCCGATTTGCGCAGGGGTTTTTCTAATTTTGAAAAAAAAAAATTACATCAAAGAAATAACTTCGATAATAGTTGATGCTAAAATTATCTAATAGTGACAGTAGTATTAGCCTGTTATGTCCCACAGCTGGACAAAGGCCTTTCATCTTACTGAAGATATCAGTACAACTCCTCGACATGTAAATTCAAATAGATTTAAAATACATTATAATTAAAAAGCCATTTAATTACACTTCAGTTAATGTTTAAATCGTGACTCTTAGATTACAATCGTTGTTATTATTTTTTGTTTGATGTGTTCTAATAAGATATGAAATTATAATTGAGATATCCGACTAATGTTATAAATGCGAAAGTTTGTGAGGATGGATGTATGGATGTATGTTTGTTGCTCTTTCACGCAAAAACTACTGAACGGATTTGGATGAAACTTTACAGTAATGTAGGTTACACATTAGAATAGCATATCAGATACATTTTATCCCGAAATTCTTGCGGGAACGGGTACAACGCGGGTAACACCGTGGGGCGCAGCTAGTATTATAAATGCGAAAGTTTGTGAGGATGGATGAACGTAATGTATACTCTTTTTTTTCTTGCTTATCTCAAGATGTGGACCAATGTAGTCAATTTTCCAGACGAAGACGAATATTCTTGAAGAGGTAAAACGTTTAGAGATAGGGTAAGAATGAAATAAAATCACTAAATCTTTTTCCTCTTCAGGAGCAATCGTCTTCGGCTGGATTATGTGCCCGCCGAAGCGCGGTAGCGCTCAGATAGAAATGCCATTATCGGCCACTTATGATATAAGCAGAGGTAAAACCAAAGGTTATTACTAGTCTTTCCATTATTATTGAATGAGTAATTGATTAAACTCGATAAGATAGCTTCCGTTGCGCGGCTTTGATTGTCGTGATGTTAGTTTTTTCACGATTTTTTTATTCCACATACTTTTTATACTTAAACAAATAAGTTAAGAAGGCTCTATATTATTATTAAATGAGTGTTAAGAACATTTTAGCTATCAAATGGTTTGTCACTTTCTGATACACGCAATTTTCTGAAGAGTAAAAGAGACAAGAGAGAATAAGGTTGAAGTATGAGTAATACAGTGCAATTACAATAAAGATTTTCGACGCATATCCAATGCTTTAATAACAAACAAAAAAATGTTTTGGTATAATTGCATGACTTAAATCGATTGATTATATAAATTAGTATGTTTCTAAAAATAACACATATTTTTTAGCATTTAAGGTTGTATAGTAGGCACAATTTTTGCAAGCGTTATTGCGTTTCTAAACATATTTAGGCACTAAATAGGATACAAGGTAAAATGATTGCACTACGTATTTGTGTATGTATATGTAGTAGTATCAGTTAGTTAGATTCCCAAAAACAAGCTTAGAGCTTAGTTTGGGTCTAATTTAACCATGTGTGGATTTATTTTTTAATTAAGAGTTTGATAGAATACATACATTAGTTGTCAATGCATGTTGCAATCAGCTCTTTCTAACATTTTGAGAATTAATTTCGCTTCCATCAATACTCTTTCAAATCAATTTCACTACACAATTCAAAACAAAAACAAGTAAAAGTACCGTAAACCCGAAACCGTTATAAAAAGTCGGTATCCTTGTAAACATTTCGAAATATGGACAAAAAACTGTGGAGTCGAATGTCGCGTGACCACAAATGAGGTGCTTCGGGGACTAAAAATAATTTGTCAAACTTGTCTGACTGGTCGCTACTCGATAGCTCTTTGACGTAGAGTTAGAGGAATGGAGACGGCAGTTGCTTTAACCGACCTTTAAACTTTAAAAGAAATGAAGGTTCTCAATTCGACGCCATTTTTTTTTTGTATAACGTTTCTCTCATCACGGAGATATAATATCCGTATTTTCGGGTGCGGGAACCGATTTCGTAAATTCTTATATACTTAAATCTTTCGGTATTATGAAAAGATATACTTAAATAATGGTCCCATATAAAAAAATATAAGGTCGTATTTCATCTCAATTTCTTAGTAAGGGTGCGTTCTATTGAAGCGAAGCGAAGATGAGCGGAGCTCAGCAGAAGAATTACAATGCAATGCGAAAAAAATTAACAATGTCATTGTGTTGTTCGATAATCCCAACAGCCTCCGTGGTCTTGTGGTTTGAGCGCCCGGCTCACGACCCGGAGGTTCCGGGTTCGATTCCCGGTGGGGATACCTCACAAAAATCTCTTTGTGAGACTTTCCTCAGTTTGGTTAGGGCATTGCAGGCTAAATCACCTGATTGCTCGAAAAGTAAGATGATTCCGTGCTTCGCAGAGCACGTTAAGCCGTCGGTCCCGGTTACTTTCTACGGATAGTAGTCGTTACATGAGCCATGTCAGAGGCCTTCGGCGGCTCAATAACTCTGACGCCAGGATTGGTCAGGTTGACCGTCCACTCGATGAAGAGAGAAGAAGTATGTTAATGACCAACCTTGGTGTCGGAGTTTTTAGACCGCCCTATGGCCTCTGACATAGTCTGACGATTGAAACCGGGACCAATAATTTTATTATACAGTAAAATCCACCTAATTTCTCGTCACTTATTACGTATTGCAGTCACTTCCATTGTCCCTAGCTCCATGTAAGTGATAGTATCAGTGTTCTAGTCAGTTAAAGCATATAAGTTAGCTGATCGATCCGGTGCGGCGCCGACCAGCTTACATGTGAATCCGACACTATTGTTAAGGCGAACCATCGCTTCGGATGTATGACTTGGCTATCTTTCTTAACTATTCATGCTATATCTCCCTCTCTCTCCCTCTCTCTATAATATTAGCCTGTTATGTCCCACAACTGGGGCTGCATGATCCTAACAAGCACACCAGACCCACCCAACCACCCCCACACACACACACACACACACACACACACACACACACACACACACACACACACACACGTCTAAATTAAACACATAATACCGCCTTTATACGTCGGAGATTAAAAAGCTATGATAATTACCATCGCCTTAACATGATACAAGCCAAAAATGTCACTTAATCCGCTCAAGAAAGCATAAATAAAAAACAATTTGAGTCAGATCACAATGGGCGATAATATGAAAATGTAAACACTCATTCTTTCTATAATGGCCGCATTTCTTGCTTTATCACGCAGTTGTTTGAACTTATCAGATAAGAAGGTGTAGTGCGAGACGAGTTATTAGGCTTCACTACTATAACATGAGATACACGATCTAACAAGAATATAAACGATCTAGTGGCGCTCTGCGGCGTAACCCGAGTTGTACCCGTTCGTACGGGAAATTCGGGATAAAATGTATCCCATGTGTTATTTTATATGCGCAACCTATGTTATTGTAAAGATTCATAAAAATCCGTTTGGTAGTTTTTGCGTGGAAGAGTAACAAACATACATCATTCTATCTCACTGAAGATATCAGTACAGTGAGGAGGATGTCGTAATCATACTTGCCTACTGCGGGTTGGTGATCTCAAACTTGAGCCGTGTTTGCAAGTAGGAAACTTGTAAATAAATGTCAAATTACACTGCCAACGAAATGCTAAAACTCATTCAATTTAAAAAAATATAGTTAGTAATTAATTATGTACGTCGAAGCTCTAATTACTAAAACACATTTCTGATTATAGCTACCTTTCATTGAGCATCATCGCGTATGGCATAGTTAAATAAAACTGAACTGTACCAATTTATTCGTCCACAACTGTACATAGTTCTAGTAAATACATGTTTTACGACGCGATTCAATCTCGTGTGAAAAGTTTAATGATTTGAACGGTGCCTTCGGTATATGACGCACTGTTAGATTCAGACCTGCATTGTAAGATTGGGCTTGTTAATTAATTAGAAAAATCTAGTTTATATTGTGAAATATTCTATTAATATTATAAATGCGTAAGTTTGTGATACTGTATCTATGTTGGATGTATGTATGGATGGATGTATGTTTGTTACTCTTTCACGCAAAAACTACTGAACGGATTTGGATGAAACTTTACAGTAATATAGGTTGTACATCAGAAAAACACATGGGATATATTTCATCTCGAAATTCCTTCTATAACGAGTACAACGCGGGTGAAACCGCGGGGCGCGGCTAGTAAAATAATAAATTGACAAGGCGATAGATACAACTCTACTGCGGTCTTGTTATAGGTACGTTATTTTGTGAATTTACCAACGAAATTGGGTTTCAATACAATATATTGTTATGGCTTTGTTAGTTTATGGAGCGAGGGCTAGACGGAGAGTTTTATCTAGATATCTATTTCGGTTTTTGGGTCATATTTTAAGATTCGTTTTGGAGAAATATGGACTTTTTTGTGGTTTTATCTGTCTCTATGTTATTGGGAATAGTATCTGAGTCATAGATGGTTTATTTGAGATTGTTGGCTATTTGCGAATTCAATACGCGAAGTAAAATATTTTCATATAGTTTTGGCTCCAAAAGCTTTTGAAAAAATACCACGTAAGTATACTTTACTAAAGAAAGTAAGTTCGAGAGGCCAACACTGATGTCAGAGTTTTTAGACCGCCTAAAGGCCTCCGAAATGGTCGACTCTACTGTTCCAATAAAATCAAATTTCAAAATTTTTTTCACTTATTCAAACAACATACATTATTTCAGAATACATAACACAAATCTTTCTTTTCTTAATCAGTTAACAAGAACGAAACCCCGAAATGAAAACCAAATATTAATTACGTTCCGCCATTTGCAATGGTTATATCGTCAAAACAAGCAATTTGGGAACACAACGGCAAAACAACATCTACTCTCATATTCCTATCAAAATAAATCTAGTCGGCGAGAACAGTAATTAAAACACAATCCAAGAAACCGCCGACGGCTCTCGAATTAATAATAGGTCTTATTTAGATATTTGAGGTTCGGATGAATGGATTTTGATAAGTTTTGCAGACGAGTTATACGGCTGTGATAGTTCAGTTTAACTTAATGATATTTTAGTATAAAATGGAATGATATTTTCATCGCTACGTAGTATAAAACAAAGTCGCTTTCCGCTGTCTGCCCCTATGTATGCTTAGATCTTTAAAACTACGCAACGGATTTTGACGCGGTTTTTTAAATAGATAGAGTGATTCAAGAGGAAGGTTTATATGTATAAAAATTCCCGAAATTCCCACGGGAACGGGCACAATGCGGGTAAAGATGCGGGGCGCTGCTAGTAGTATACATTCTCGTGTCACTGTGTTTGTTGCCAATGACCCGCATTGTGCTAGCACGATGATTAAAATTACATTCTCCTCATTGTACTGATATCTTCAGTGATATGAGAGCCTTTTGCTCGGCAGTGGGACATTACAGGTAAATATAAATACTTGCTTCTTCTTATCGAGTGGATGGTCACCCTGACCAATCCTGGAGTCAGAGTTATTGAGCCGCCAAAGGCCTCTGATATAGCTCATGTAACGACTACTATCCGCAGAAAGTAACCGGGACCGACGGCTTAACGTGCCTGCGAAGCACGGAATCATCTTACTTATATTATTCTTCGTTATTCTGTCTACTGATACATTAAATATTCACCCATTAGGGTTAATAAGATAGTACGAGTTAGGCGTTCACAGTACGGAGGCGAAGTAATGATAAATGTGCTGCACACACGATCGAGCATGGAATTAGGGAGAGGGTATGGTAAACACATTATGGGGTAACTAGCCATGCCCTACGGTTTAACCAGCATTGCACCCGTTCCCGCGGGAATTTCGGGATAAAATGTATCCCATGTGTTATTCTGATGTATAACCTATATTACTGTATAGTTTCATCCAAATCTGTTGCGTAGTTTTTGCGGGAAAGAGTAACAAACATACATCCATCCTCACAAACTTTCGCATTACTACATAGTATACTCGTAAAACAAAGTCGCAACGCAACAGATTTTGATGCAGTTATTTTCAATAGATAGAATGATGCAAGAGCAAGGTTTATATATATAAAAATTCCCGAAATTCCCACGGGAATGGGCACAACGCGGGTAAAACCGTGGGGCCCTGCTAGTTTATAATATTAGAAGGAGGAACAATGTTGCAATTCGCATGTTGGATGTGTTATTTACGCCTACGTAATATTGCCAATTTTCTAACTATTATTTCATTTGAAGGTAAATTAGAAATGTTAAATAAACGGCCTTGTATATATTATTTAAATAACGATTTGAAATTTACAAGCATAGTAATTACGCCTTACCCTTCCCACTGTACTGATATCTTCAGTGAGATGAAAGGCCTTTGCCCGGAAGAGGGACATTACAGGCTTATACTTCACTGGTAGTTAAAATTCAAAGTAATACGGTTGATTTTCTTGACCAAAGACTTTTTTTATTTTATTTTGAAAATGGGCTCAGTGAGCTTAAAAATAAATCTTTTTCCTTTTACAGAAGGAATCGTCTTTGACTGGAAAATGGACTACATAATGTCCACATTTAAACGCTCGTAACAAAAATAGATTTCACAACTGTTTCCAAATCGCTTTCGCTACCTCTTATAAAATGTAAACACAGTCTAACGTTGTACATTTAGAACAAAACACTTACAATATATTAACTGCACTAATGTGTATCGCTTAACAAACCGCATATTCAATTATATTTGAATTAATATCAACAATGTAAAGTTATGTTAAATCCCATAGATTTTTTTTTGACCGAAACTCAGTTTACCAAGCGCAATACACCGACCGAAATATCAAAAGATCGAACAGTAAATGACCGATGTTACATAACATTTTGAAAGTTTGTATTACATACGTTACATCTCACAAACTTTGACTGTTTGTTATTCTTCCACCAAAAAACTACTGGACGGATTTGGATGAAACTGTACAGTAATATAGGTTATATATCAGATCGGAACATGGGATACATTTTACCCCGAAATTCTCTCATAAACGGGTACAACGCGGGTGAAACCGTGGGGCAGGCTAGTCTTTTATATTCGTTAATTTGTATTCAGCTCTTCCTATATTTAATAGTTATTTAAACCTCTTTATATTTGCTGGTTTCTTAAGTTTAAGTTAACATTTTGAATTGAAACTACGAATACACTTCACATTTCTCTCTAAAGAGCTTTCTGTGACCACGGTTCCTGTAAAAGGACCGAAACGTCAGATAAAAATGTAAAATAAAAGCGAAGTGTATCCGTAAACGTAGTTTCAATTCTTTATATTTGCTTCGGGATCCGTTTCCACAATTATTTTATAAAAAAATTGTAGCCTCGGATCCCGAAATTATCGGTCCAAATTCCTCAATCTCATTATCTTAGTTAAGATACCTGCAATCTACATTGAGGTCTATTTGATTTCCTAAGTGCTTCTAAGCTCAGCTTTAAGTTGAAAAATAAATATAAAAATGCCAGGTAATTACTTAAGCTTAGAACCGTAGTAAGCGTAGATTAAGCTCTATGAAACTTTTTCTAGACGAATAATCGTTTAAGCGATTAAACTTTTTAAAAGCTCGTTGTATTCTGCAGGTTTGCTCGTAAGGAATACGTTTAAAAATACATTTTTGAAAAAGTTTATCCAATAATTATTGTATTGCGTAGTGCCATGAGCACTCGTCTGCCAATCCTGGGGCCCCAAAGTTCAATTCCCAGGTCGAGTCGTTTCTAATTTCCTTTTCAAACATGGTTCGGGTTGGCTGAGCGATTTGTGCCCAACAGTGGGTCACAAAAGGCATGTGTATTTTATTATTGTGTTTTTTAAAATATATGGGAATATTTCACCATATAAGTACTTATAATATTAAAATGTTCAGCATTTTAGCAACCAAACATACATTTTATTTTTTCTGTTTGAATAATAAATGAAAATGAATACGTATTCATATTTTTTATTCATCTCTCTTTCTAATGTGCAACGCGATTACTGGAGTGAAAACTAACTAGAAACTACATCTTTTTAAAGTTATCATGCATTTTCTATTAAAATATTATATGCTGTGCTGTTCTATAGCGATGTTTCAAATAAAACAAAACTATAGCAGACATAATATTTGATATTGTTTTTTCCACAATTTCACTAATCACTGTCACTACCACTGTACCATGGCATCCCCGTCAAGACGTTAAGCAGTCTGTCCCGGTTACTTTCTACGGATAGTAGTCGTTACATGAGCCATGTCAGAGGCCTTTGGCGGCTCAATAACTCTGACACCAGGATTGGTCAAGTTGACCATCCACTCGATGAAGAAGAAGATGGTATCCCCAAAAGGCTTCAGAAAATACCCTTAAAACTCCGAACCCGTGTATCTCAAGAAGATTTGATTTGCATAATCCAAATATAAACTACACAGACACCTTTCAACAGTTGATCTTATCAAAAATAAGAAAATCCTATACAAATTCCTGAGAAACGTACCGTCATTGTTATTCCGGCGATATTCACACACGCGGTTTTTCCCTAAGCCTAGGAATCGTGATGTGGGTACAAAATAATAATTATTTGTGCTCAGGTAGAGAGGGTATTAAAAAGAGGAGGATATGGTATGGTCTAAAGTGAGTGAAAACTTGATTGTGCTATAAATTGAATGTCGGATACATTTATTCATTTCTTAAAGGTCAGCGGCGAGCCCTGTTGTCGGAGTGTTAAGCCTCCGACATGGTCTAGCGATTGAAACAACCGGAACCGACAGCTTAACGTGCCCTCCGGAATACAAAAGTAGTGGCCAAGCTGCACGTTACTTAACATTCGCAATGAACCAACATACGCATTGCAGTCAAACTACGTTACTAAAACATTTGCAAACATAATAATGCGGTGTTAAGCCTCCGACATGGTCTAGCGATTGAAACAACCGGAACCGACAGCTTAACGTGCCCTCCGGAATACAAAAGTAGTGGCCAAGCTGCACGTTACTTAACATTCGCAATGAACTAACATACGCATTGCAGTCAAACTACGTTACTAAAACATTTGCAAACATAATAATGCGTTAAACCTACTAACAACCGAAATAGTTCAGCTCATTATCAAAAAGGATTAAAAATAAATCCTACTGGTATTAAAATGAGCATTAAATGTGTATCTATTTAAAATGTGAGAGAGATAAACAGCAGAATATTGCAAGTATGTCCACAGTCTCAGTTAATTAGAATCAGTCAAGTTAGTGCATACCATATCCTTGTTCATTTTAAACAGTCACCGTCAACAGGTAACTTTGGACGCGATTTGGAGCTTTCCGGGGCTTTTTTCTAAGTTTCTTTTATGTGTGTAAAGAAAATGTTTTTTGAAATAATAAGAGACGCTATAGGAGGACACGTCTGTTCGTATGTAAAGTATAATTTCTTGAAGAAAGTAATCTTTTAAGAAAACGAGATAGGTATTCTACAGAATATAGGATTAAGTAAGTAAGATCGAGTAGGGTGGTGGCCAACCCTGATGTCGGAGTTTTTAGACCGCCTAAAGGCCTCCGACATACGACATACGAGTATCTCAGAAACTACCCATCCGATTAGAATAATTATTTTTGCAATAGACAGCCACATCCAACGGGCAGGTCATAAGCTATTTTTCACCCCAAAATTCCACGAAAACGGGGTCAATTCGGGTATAACTACGGGGCGCTGTTGCTAGCTAGTTACATACAATATTAGTACAAGACTTACATTCTTACGCAGTACTTGCCATGGCTCGTAAAGCAGTGATTCCGGTTGTTTTAATCGTTAGATCACATCTGAGGCCTTTAGGCGGTCTAAAAACACCGACACCAGTGTTGACCACTAACCTAACCGAAATGAATGAATGACCACGGTAATCTTAATATAGTCTTTCTTTTTATGCCCATATACGAAGACGGCACAAATGGACACAACTACTTAAATTAAAAGTCAAAATACTGGGTTATCTGTATCCAAATTAATAAAAAACTAGCCTATGGTTACAAGCCAAAGAAACAAGTTTAATTTACACCTTAAACCTGTACGTTAAGGTTGATATTAAATTGTATATAATTAATAAGTGAAGTAGTCAAAAAGCCTTTCATTTCAACGCCGCTTGTTATTTTTACTGATAGTACAACATTTTGGTGGTACAGAAGTATGGAGTCGGATTTAAATGTTTGTTGATTTATTATGGTACTAGCAGTGCCCCGCGGTTTTACCCGCGTTGTGTCCTTTCCTGTGGGAATTTCGGGATGAAAAATAGCCTATGTTACTCGTGGATAATGTAGCTTTCGAATGGTGAAAGAATTTTTAAAAACGGTCCAGTAGTTTTTGAGCCTATTCATTACAAACAAACAAAGTTTTGCTCTTTATAATATTAGTGTAGATTAACTGTATTTGTTCGTGTTTTTTTACGGCTCCAAAGGTCGGGATAAGCAAGTGTTTTTATACTTACTAAAACAACCTTCTGTGCAGCGAAAAAACTCGTAGAAATCTATACTAATATTATAAAGCTGAAGAGTTTGTTTGTTTGTTTGTTTGTTTGTTTGTTTGTTTGTTTGTTTGTTTGTTTAAACGCGCTAATCTCAGAAACTACTGAACCGATTTGAATAATTCTTTTTGTAATAGATAGCCACATTCAACGGGAAGGTTATAGGCTATTTTTCATCCCGAAATTCCTACGGGAACGGGTACAACGCGGGTAAAACCGCGGGGCGCTGCTAGTACGTTAATAATGTGTAAAAATCCCGAAAGTTTGAAAGACTATTTGTAGATTTTCGAGGGGCCTATATTTTTTTTGATAAAGTTTTGTGCGCGATGTTTAAATTGAGCGCAACGTAAAAAGGGGTGTTATAAATTTTACGTCGATGTGTGTGTGTGTATCTGTCTGTGGCATAGTAAGTTTCAAATGGATGGACCGATTTCGATGCGTTTTTTTTAATTGAAAGTCAGTTGTCATATGACGGTTCTTAGAAGGGTTTTTTTAATTTTATGTTTCTAAAAAGTCTTAGAACAGTATAGACCTAAATATCAAAAAACTAATAAAATTCTTTCTACACTTTCTTAGCATGGAATTACGGAAGTTACCAAATTTTTTTGTATTTTAAATCTATAAATTTACCAACACCGCCGCATCTTGTAATACATAGATTATAGAGTGGGATTAATAACTAACTACGTTCCGTAGAGGCGACATGTCTCGTCAGCCTCTGGGGGGATTAGGTCGGTCCCTATAACCTATATCAGATGTCGATAAAATGCTACGTCGGTCAATGGAATAGCTCGGCGAAACATGTTTCTGGAAAACCACTTTTAGGTCTAACTGGGTATGTGAAAGTTCGGTGAATAAAGCCATCGAATGTGTAACACGTAAGTTTAAGTTGCGTTCGATAAAGTGAACTTCGGTCAAATGTATTTCGGTGAGACTAGAGTAACCCGGTTAGATGGGATAGATATTTCTTATTATAATTACTTTTTTTTTAAAAATCTTTTTGTAATGGATAGCCACATTCAACGGGAAGGTTATATGACATTTTTCATCCCTAAATTCCGAAGGGAACGGGCACAAAGCGGGTAAAACCGCGAGGCACTGCTAGTTAATATATGAACAATATATTCTGTATAATTCGGGGTTTGGACAATTTGCCCGAAGCGCCAGACGCAGTTAGGATCAATATTTTTTTATATACAGGAATATATCTCGTCTATTATATAAAACACAAAAGATTTTGAAAAAATATTGAATAGTATTGGAACTATAAAGTTCGGACTTTATGTTGAAAGCTGAATATTGAAACAGCTTTTGGCTAGCTTTTGTAACTTTTTTACTACACGACTTTTCAACTACCAAGTAATATTTAAATATACCTACCCACAGTAATATTTAAATATATTTTGTTTACTTTGTCGGCGGGCCTGACGGACAAAAAAGGGTAGCGATTTTCAAAGATTTATTTTTGGAAAAAAGAAGATTAAATATAAATTCTTCTCTTTTACACTATAATTTTTAGTTCTATGATAGAAAAAGGTATAGCTCGTAGAATCATTTTAGAGATGCTTAACAGTGTAAAATAATACGGTATAGTTGGCCGAGCGAATGACAGCACAGCAGCAGCTGTCACCTAATTAGGTGATCGTATGATTGAAGTAAAATATAACTTCAAAAATTGTATTAGATGTGAATATCGGCATAATATAATTGAAAATAATGAACCTCCATTTTATAAAATCACGATTTCAGCGAAATGAGTACCTCCTCCTTTTTTTAGTTGGTTTAAAATATTCCTTTTTAGATACCCGTTAAATGTTCTATTCAGTGTCAAGTGACTTGCAAGAGAAACGGTATAAGTTCACGGTCTATTGACTCGAAATGAATTTGATAAGTTGCTGAATAAAATACTGAATTCAGAATGCACTGCGATCGAAAATACATTTTGTAGAGAGAAGCTTTCAATAGTTTTATATTACTTACTTAGTATTTACGTTATTAAGACCTTTTTTCCAGAAATAGCTCAGGCAACCATGCCGATGCCAAGGCTGAATTTGCAATTTGCGTTGTGCCCGTTTACATGGGAATTTCGAGATGAAAAATAGCTTATAACCTTCCCGTTGAATGTGGCTATCTATTACAAAAATAATTATTCAAATCGGACTGGTAATTTCCGAGATTACCTCGAACATACAAACAAAGAAACTTACAAATTTTATCTCTTTATAATATAACTAGCAGCGCCCCGCGGTTTTACCCACGTTGTGCCCGTTCCCGTGGGAATTTCGGGATAAAATGTAGCCTATAGCCTTCCTCGATAAATAGACTATCTAACAGTGAAAGAATTATTCAAATCGGTTCAGTAGTTTCTGAGATTAGCGCGTTTAAACAAACAAACAAACAAACAAACAAACAAACAAACAAAACAAACTCTTCAGCTTTATAATATTAGTATAGATTATTAGTATATTAGTATTAGTTATATCAGTATTAGTATTAGTATAGATATAAAAACCCAAAAACCTATAATTTTCATCTTGAATCGATTCCACGGTTATCTATTTATCAATAAAGAGTATAAAATGTTATCGTTCCATTACTTTGTTAGTTAATCGACCTTGTAACGGTTTAATGGAAAATATCGTCCAAATTTCTATAGATAATGTTCCAAAACCAGCCAAGTGCAAGTCGGACACTCACAAGAAGGGTTCCGTACCATTATTTATAGAAAATGGCATAAAATCACGTTTTTAAGTTGTATGGGAGACCCATTTACATATACCCCTATTAGTGGTTGAATTTCCCAAAATCCTTTTTTAATGCTTGCTTACGTCATGAAAGGAACCTCTACTTAATTTCAAGTTTCTAGGTACAGTAGTGTCGGCTGTGCGTTGACATATAAGTCAGTGAGTCAGTCAGTCAGGTTTGATTTTTATATATTTACTAGCTGTGCCCCGCGGTTTCACCCGCAGCGCCCCCGTTCCCGTGGGAATTTTGAGATTTTTATTCCTTATTTTTCTCATATAAAAACCTTATTCTGGCAATAAGGAACACATTAAAAAAAGAATCATCCAATTTGGTGCAGTTGTTCTGAAGTTATGCGCTTAGCAACACATTTTGCGATTCATTTTTATATTATAGATAGACTAGCCACGTCCCACCGTGTTGCTTGCTTTGTACCCGTTACTGGAATTTCGGGATAAAATGTATCCCATGTGTTATTCTAATGTATAACCTATATTACTGTAAAGTTTCATTCAAATCCGTTGAGTAGTTTTTGCGTGAAAGAGTAACAAACATACATACATACATCCTCACAAACTTTCGCATTTATAATATTAGTAGGAAAGGATCGGGTCCCAATTTTGGCTGTTTAAAAACGGAACCCTAAAAACGAATTCAATGTTCTCTAACGTGTTCTTAAAATGCCGAAAAGGTGCAAAATTGATTTAAAACGGATTTTTTGTCCAAGTTTTTGTGTTTGCTTAAAATAAATAGATTTCTTTTGTGTTTTTAATTGGGTGAAGCGTGCTTGATAGTTTATTCATTCTTTTGATAATTATATCGATCTTTTAACCCAATTAAGGTCCAAAAAACTAAAACGGTACTTTGAGAAGTTTTATTACATATAGCAGCGTCCCGCGGTTTCACCCGCAGCGCCCCCGTTCTCGTGGGAATTTTGAGATTTTTATTCCTTATTTTTCTTATATAAAAACCTTGTCCTGACAATAAGGAACACATTAAAAAAAGAATCATCCAATTTGGTGCAGTCGTTCTGAAATTATGCGCTTACCAACACATTTTGCGATTCATTTTTATATTACAGAAGATAATTCTATATATTTTTTATATTATTTACTGTTAGAACAGCGTTAAAACATTTAGGTGTTCGCTAGCGTATAATATGACAGTCTATAAGAAATACGGTAGTCGATTATCTGCTGAATTGATGTACAATAATTATTTAATTTCCTTGTTTTATTTTGCAACTTTCACTCAAAGTGACATGTTGTTTTTTTTCACTCGCACCATTCATTCCCACTCCGAATGAAACAAAAATGAACTGTCTCTTCGTCTCGTATACAGACAGAACGTTCATTCACTGGAATGCAGCCATTTTGTCTTTTGATTGGTCGGTTCGGTCGCCATATTGAAAAAAACTGCGGATGAGTGTTCATTTCGACGCCATTGCAGATAAATTTTGAATGTAGAATTAAAGAAAAATGAAGCATTCGATTGAAGATTCACTTAAGTGAACCATCTGATTTCGGCTTAACTGTCTTGATATACGTAGCTTTCTTAATGGAGCACTTAGTTTTGCAAACACTGATAGCAAATGGTACCTTTGTGATATAATTTGTACCAGCATTTAATTGAGCACAAACTGCTAGGGGTCGTGAATGTAACCCCATTTCTATACATAACAACTCGTATATAAACAAGTAAACAAAGGCCGTATAGTTAGAGAAATAGGGTTGAAAATGGAATACTGAATTAAGCTATTAGAGTTATATCAATCTTGCTCGAAATTCGGATAATCAAATTCTGTTTGTTGTACGAGATTTAATTGGTGTACTCTTTAAGCCGTGTTCACTATCGCCTTTGATGAAAATGTTAGGTTGGTTATACATTAGCGGAAGAATTAATGATACTAATATTATAAAACTGCAAGATTTTTTTTGGGTTACTTGTTAATATGAACCCCTTATCTCTGGAACTTAGAGTGCATTTTCATTGAAGCGGAGCGAAGCTCAACTGACCAATCACAACGCATTACGAAAATATTTTGACAATGTCAATGCGTTGTGATTGGTGAATCGGGCTCCACTCCGCTCCGCTCCTTTTTTGTCGAAACGCAGCCTAATATATTGTTTTTATATAAAGAAATATTTATGTGAGTCACATACGGCCGTCTAGGGGTTGGTATCTACCCCCCCTTTCAGTATTCGGACGTAGTCTGCTTCCACCCTGTATAAGGAAGATTAGAAGCTTCTTTTCATACCCAAATTCCTTAAAGAACGGGTACAATGCGGGTAAAACCGCGTGACACTATAAGTAACTCCACAATAAAGACTCGACTAATGATACCATCTAAATATCGTCTTTGTTCCAAAACAAATTATATCAAACAAAAACATTACAAAACAGATTTTCAGGAATAAAATTGAATCCAAATCTTCATTCCAAAATCTTTGAAAATTATAAACAGACAATAATTTCATTAAAATAACAAGATCTAGAAAATCTAATTTCTAAAGTTATCTTAGCAACAAAATTCAGGGAGGTACTTCAGTCCAATTTAAGTTTTCTTTGGCGCTCAAATTTCGACCACGCAGGGACGTACTAAGTTTAAATAGGCACTTTTGAATTCGCCAAGAATATTATTCGGCATATTATGAACTCTGTAGGATATTATACAGTTTAATATTGAAGCAGTTAAAAGTTCATGTTGAAACTTGAAAATATAATGGAAAAATGTTTTGGAAGTATTAACAAAAATAGTTTCTTAGGGCCTTAGTCATAAAAACTTACCAGCAGCATTTTAGCTATCAAATAAATAAAATAAATAAATAAATAAATATACCCGGACAAATTCAAACACGGTTAATTAGACCCAAAGTAAGCTCTAAACTTGTGTTATGGAATCTAATTAACTGGAACTACTACATATACATACACAAATATTTTATAAGAATATATTATAATTGACACCCAGACGTCGTCGCCAACAACTATGTCTGCACATATTGTTGACTCCGGGCGGGAATCGAACCCGCAACCCCCGACACAGTAAGCGCTCTCATTGCCACTGTGCCAACGGGCTTGTCAAATAGTTTGTCCCTTTCTGACATACGCTATTTTCCAAAGAGCAAAAGAGACAAAACACTCACTAACAGTGTTTTAGTTAGAGAGCGTTTATGAATAAGGCAGTTAGTATTTTAAAACTATCACTACATAGTATAAAACAAAGTCGCTATTTTTGTCTGTTTGTTTGTCTGTATGCTTAAATCTTTAAAATTACGCAACTGATTTTGATGCGGTTTTTTGTAATAAGTAGAGTGATTCAAGAGGAAGGTTTTTATGTATAAAATTCCCGATATTCCCACGGGAACGGGCACAACGCGGGTAAAACCGCGGGGCGCTGCTAGTTGTAAATAGATAAACGTTATCTAAAAACTAACGATCGTACTCAGTCGTCAAATTCTTCCTTAGTAAGATTAACCGAGTGATTTTGACATGTAATGTATGAAACATTACGTCAATGAGTTAGTATTAGCCTGTAATGCCCCACTGCTCGATAAAGGCCTCTCGTCTCACTGAAGATCAGTCATGGAGGATTTGGCATAATCACCACGCTGGACAAATGCGGATTGGCGATCTCAAACCCGAGCCATGTTTGAAAAGTAAGAAACATGTGTCTATTAAATAGACTATGAGTACTATGAGCCGCAGTATCACAGTATTAACTTTAGTTTTTATTTTGACAAGCCCGTTGGCACAGTGGCAGTGAGAGCGCTTACTGTCGGGGGTTGCGGGTACGATTCCCGCCCGAGTCAACAATATATGCAGACACAGTTGTTGGCGACGACGTCTGTGTGTCAATTATATATTCTTATAAAGTATTTGTGAATGTATAAGTAGTAGTACCAGTTAATTAGATTCCATAACATAAGCTTAGACTTACTTTGTGTCTAATTAGCCGTGTCTGAATTTGTCCAGGTATATTTAGGTATTTATTTTATTTATTGAACTGGCCATCTTCCCACTCGCTAACTCGCTCAATCTAAAAAAATAACTTCTAGTGCGATTACAGCCTTTCCTCACATGCAACATGCATTAACAGCTACAACATTTGTTGGGCTTGTCTGCGTCTAACAAACCAGTCTATCTAAATACTGTTTCCGCCTTATAAATAAACGCTGTGCAACTAAAACACTCTTATAAAGTGTTTTGTCTCTTTTGCTCTTCGGAAAATTGCGTATGTCAGAAAGTGACAAACCTTTGATAGATAAAATGTTCATAATACGCTCTTATTAGTATGGCCCTACATCTTTAAACTTAAGGGTGCTTTCAAATTATGCGTTTCGTGTCAGACCGCTGCGGTGCCGAAGCCGTGCGTTTGTCGTATTGTAAACATACGATCGTGTGTTTTCATACAAATCGAGCAGTGCGGCAACAGTGCGGCGTCGGTGCCGCGAAATAATTTTAGTACGCACTGTTGCCGCACTGCTCGATTTGTATGAAAACACACGATCGTACGTTCACAATACGACAAACGCACGGCTTCGGCACCGCAGCGGTCCGACACGAAACGCATAATTTGAAAGCACCCTTAGTGTGTTCAAGCTCTGAAATTATGTCCTAGTCTTGAAAGTCTAGAAAGCTTCATCAAAACAAAGCGCCACCATATTTTTCAGTGTGAAAAATTATTTCAAACACGATTAGTTCAAAATGAATCCACAAGCAAACTAACACAAACCCAAGCTTATCTTTGATAAGGATTATCCTTTATCTCATTCATAGTCAGTTGTGAGATAGAAAAACGCTTTTCTTTATCAAGTTTTATTAGAAAAGCTTCGCCCCTTCCCTGCCCCTACTCGCCCCTCTTTGCCCCACTTGCCCCTCTTTGCCCCACTTGCCCCTGTTCGAGTCCTTAATCCACATCTTAGTAAGAAGACGTCGATCAGTTAAGATCACCGGTTTAAGTTAATAGCGTTCACAAGACGGTTATTTGAAAAGTTTTCAGTGGAATTTTGTGTTTTTTAAACGTTTTGGTCCCGGGGTAGGAATGGCGTGATGCTCGATAAATTTTTTGGGGCTTCAGGGAATGTTTTCTATAATTATTCGTTATGGAAGATTTGATCCAGTTTTTTATATAAATGTAACAGACCAATATCAAGTTGAAAGTCATTATAAAGTTAAAGTAATTATTAAGGTTAGTAAGGTATAGAAAGTCTTAGCCAGTAATGTCTCACTGCTGGGCAAAGGTCTCTTATCTCACTGAAGATATCAGTACTAAAAATATCTTAACCACAACATAACACAACATAGCACTTAATAGAGAGGTGGGTAAAGAGAGTGGAGAAGCCTTTGCCCAGCAGTGGGACATACCAGGCTAAATATAATAATAGTAATAACCTCAAATTCCTCCTTCTAATTTTGAAGTCGGTCAAAACAGGGTTCGAGATCTACTTCCGAGATGATGATAGTATTCAATTCTTAAACCTAAAACATAATCACCAATTTTTAAGTCGGCTAACATTACACAGTTACCCAAACGACTTTGGTATTCTTTTAAAGCAAAAAATGCATCTTTTTCTATTTGCAATGCAGAAATCTGTCTTAATGACGATGTCGCAACTGGGATATTACATGTTCATTATAAGGTAGCGTGCTGAGATGGACGGAAAGTAGAAAATTAAGCTACGTTGCCATTTACTGATTCGATTATTACTGATTTTGACAAGCCCGTTGGCGCAGTGGCAGTGAGAGCGCTTACTGTGTCGGGGGTTGCGGGTTCGATTCCCGCCCGGAGTCATTAATATGTGCAGACATAGTTGTTGACGTCGACGTCTGGGTGTCAATTATATATTCTTATAATTACGTATTTGTGTAGGTATAATTATGTAGTAGTATCAGTGAGTTAGATTCCATAATGCAAGCTTAGAGCTTAGTTTGGGTCTAATTAACCGTAAGTGAATTTGTCCGGGTGTATTTAATACAGTTAAGAAGCTGTAGCTTATTCTGATCATCGCTTATATAAGATCAGTGAATGCAAGGAATTGCGCGTTTTTAGTTTGTATTCCTGCTGAAGTTATTGACGGCATCCTCAAAAGTGGTTAAAACAGTTCTGTATGATGAATGATTTTAGTTATGTACACATCAAGTAAATGTTACAAACGCTCCTCTTATCACAAAGCGCACACCCTTAAAAACTGTAAAAAAATAATTGTAACATCTTAATGACAGTCATTCGGTTCGGGACATAGTTTATATTGTAATGAAAGCTTTATTCTTTATTTGCAATTCACTTGATGGATTCCTTAAGTGTTGGGAAGATTAAAAATGAATAATAATTAAGGGAATATGTATATTTTGCACATTATCTGTAGTCTATATTGTATTTCTTACTTATGTTAAGAATATTGCAGACCTATATAGTCTCGGAGCCATTTAATATTGCAGACCTATATAGTCTGGGAGCCATTTAATATTGCAGACCTATATAGTCTGGGAGCCATTTAATATTGCAGACCTATATAGTCTGGGAGCCATTTAATATTGCAGACCTATATAGTCTGGGAGCCATTTAATATTGCAGACCTATATAGTCTGGGAGCCATTTAATATTGCAGATATAGTCTGGGAGCCATTTAATATTGCAGACCTATATAGTCTGGGAGCCATTTAATATTGCAGACCTATATAGTCTGGGAGCCATTTAATAAACGCGTATTATGAACATATTAGCTATCAAAATAATGGTTCGTCACATAATTTCTATCATCTTCATCGAGTGGATGGTCACCCTGACCAATCCTGGTGTCAGAGTTATTGAGCCGCCAAAGGCCTCTGACATGGCTCTTGTAACGACTACTATCCGTAGAAAGTAACCGGGACCGACGGCTTAACGTGCCCTCCGAAGCACGGAATCATCGTACTATTCGGGCATTCAAGTGATTCAGCCTGCAATGCCCTAACCAAACTGAGGGCAGTCACAAAGAGATTTTTGTGAGATATCCCCACCGGGAATCGAACCCAGAACCTCCGGATCGTGAGCCGGGCGCTCAAACCACAAGACCACGGAGGCTGTTATATAATTTCTATAATATGTACTAATAATTGAAACGTACGTTAATGTCATTATTATCTCGAAACGTGTCGAGGAACTCTCGACAGTAGTCTCCGTCGTACGTAAGTTCCCGTTTTAAATAAATAATATGTACTAACTTCTGTTAAAATTAACCTTAACCTGTTTATATCTACCTAACCCCAATAAACTACAGTTAACTTCAAGTTAATTGCGTCACATGATGTTAAGTGCACAATTCTTAAAGAAAAACATACATTATTCACATTTATAACCATAATATTCACAGCAATGGTATTGTTTAGCGCTATCTTTACTGCTTTTCTTAGACCAAATAAAACTGACAGAGCCAACAATGTAGCTCGTGAAAATTACACCTAGTAAGGAAGAACTACGCTCAGTAAATTTTCTAAGACTTATAAAATGGACAGAGCCAACAATGTTGTGATTGTGAAGCTTGAGGAAATTACACCTTTTGCTCTGTATGTTTTAAGTTCAAAAAGATTAGTGTCCTACAGATTAAAACAAGGAACGATTGTAGAGCTAAGATTCACGCCAAGATTAATGTTTATAGAGATGAGATATACCTGCCATTCTCCATACCCGGCCTTTAAGTGTGTGGCCACAGTGAATGCGCGGTGGCTTACGCGGTGACTTACGCGGTGGCTTACGCGGCGGCGGCGGCGGAGGTGGCCACACTGAGGCGCGAGCTCTAGTAGCGATCAGAAGTATATCAGGGGTTGCAAACAATTTTCGATCAACAATACACAACTAGATTTCGGGTCACGTACAAAATCAAAGCTAAAAAATGTCCTCGTGAATTATAAAATAAATATAAAATAAAATTATAAATATACCTGGACAAATTCACACACGGTTAATTAGACCCAAAGTAAGCTCTAAGCTTGTGTTATGGAATCTAATTAACTGATACTACTACATATACATACACAAATACTTTATAAGAATATATAATTGACACCCAGACATCGTCGCCAACAACTATGTCTGCACATATTGTTGACTCCGGGCGGGAATCGAACCCGCAACCCCCGACACAGTAAGCGCTCTCACTGCCACTGTGCTAACGGGCTTGTTAATTACGTGTGACAGCTTATTTTGTTTACTACCGAACTGACCAAAAAGTTTTAAAACAGTTCGAAGTTCAACCTAATTACAACCATGACACCTAGCAAATCTTCAAATATTTAAAATTACTACTGTCACTTAGAAACGAAAAGACAACATTTAGTGTGAAATCAACCTTAACGACCTACAAATAAAGTATTTTATTCCCGTGTTTACCTTCCTTTCGTTTCGTTTCTTTTAGAAGAACTACAGATGGAATGGAGTCGTGTTGAACACTTAAATAATTTGTAATATGCACGTAAAAGTTTACTTAAAATTATTTATGTTTTGGGCTATCTAGGTTTGATAGTATACATACTTGTTTTCATCACGATTTTTTTGATAAACTTGATAGTATAACTCTGCAAATATAGATCCTAGCGTATATATTAAATAATAATGATCAAACTTACTGTCATTTTTGCTCTAGAGTTGAAAATTAACGAGTTATTTCAGAAAAACTAAAAAAAATGAACTTAAAACAAGATGGCGGCGAATACTCTACCGGGATTAGTTACAAAATCGAAATTTATAAGTCCAACCACCCCCCCACGACATAAAAAAAAATCGCCCCCCGGATAAATAAATTATTACTACAAAACAAATCTACTCCATGTTTCTGCTGTTCTGTTTCACAAAATTTGCGCCAACGTTGGCCAAACATTTGTAGCGGTGACTTCAAATCAGTATTTTTTTTCAAAATTTGATATTATTTTGTTTAAAAGCTTAAAATATAACTTATTCTACATGTACTCACAGAAAGTAAGACACTCCGGCCGTTAAATTGTTTTTCCGGCCATTATTTTTGCAACTTTTTTGGCTGTGGTTCGAGGGAACTAAATAAAAGAGTGGCTCACTTTTCAAATGAGACCCTAAGCACCCAGACGTATTATTTGCGCTGACCCGAAATCTAGTGTGTATTGTTGATCGAAGCCATTTTACGTCAAAACGCCGAGCGGTAAGACCACTGGTTTGATACACCTGCCACCCGCTTGTTAAGTCGCTCGCCGCCTAGGCCCGCACTGTGGACACAACGCGCGGATCGGTGCGTTTGAAATCACCGCGCGCGGAGTCGCTCGGTCTTGTCGCGCTAGGCTTCCGCCTAGTCACTTCAGTATGGACACTTACACGCGTTTCATACGTTTGATATTTCGCGCCCGCCGTCGCCACCGCGCTAGGCCCGCAGTATGGACGCACACTAAGGTATGGGTATCACTAAATACCTGGTACAAATACCGGGTATCAAAATACTTCTAAGTATTTGGGTGTGGTAGGATTTCGATAAGTAAACGTATGCGATAAATATGGTATGCCTCCAATATAATGTAGGTACGATGTTTCAAGTACCTATACGTAATTATGCATTATGAGATATGAAATCTTTCCTTCCTACTTTACCAGGCTTAGGACTGTCGGCTAAGAGTATGACGATGGTTATTAATGAATTCTAGTTATTTCTATATAAATTAATGCAAAATAACAGAGAAAAAATTCTAGATAAAAAAAAAATCTAATCTAAAAAATCAAAACATTATCGACCTAAGTACCACTAGACAACGTAAACATTCAAACACGTAATAATATTCCCTTACATAAACAAAATAAGGAACTCTTTCACGTCGTGACAAAAATGTAATTATGCTATTATGTTCCTTATGCACGTAACAATAAGTACCCATTTTGTCACTAAATTAAATCAACCGAAAGCACGAATGACGTTTCGGGTCCCTTCGTAAGCTGTCGGGTTGCTTCGGGCGTACCGAACTACCGATAAAACTGGGCGCTACCTTGTGGTAGCGGTTCGTATCGTACTATGCGTCTGACGTCATACCTTCAAGGTATTTACCCAGTATTTCGGTCCGTACCCGGTCTGTGTACTGGGAAGCACATACTTGGTATATATACCTCTACCAGTATATACCTCTCATCTCTAAATGTTTAGCTTTGTTTTTCTTTTGTCTAAAGACATCTTTCTCGCTCTATTTCTATATGAAGAAATGAGATGAAAGATAGAAGATAAATTGCCTTTAGTTTACCCTACTGGACTGACAATATAGTGCCACCTTCAAAAACATATCGGAAATGTTATTATCGGTCACCAATCCAAGTGTCTCAGAAATTACGCCGCAAACACTACATATATTTATTATAGGCATACATTAACAAACAAATTACACCTCATCTTATGATAATCTCGAGAAATATTCTTACACCATTACCTACAAGGCTTCACCTTACTTTTGACATGGTCTTGAGATTTTATTTAGTCTAAGTCCGGTTCTGTATGAAAATGTATGAGCTTTGTTCCATAACGATGAATAATTTAAGATTCGAGTCATTACTAGGGATGTATGTGAATGGAACTGTTGTTTGAAGATTGTTTAATGCTTTGTATTGTTTGTTTGTTCCGTAACTATTGTTGATATTGAGCGAGTTTACAAGCTACTAGCTAATAATCTTTAAAAAAAGTAATGTTTCACTGCTGGGCAAAGCCAGTAATGTCCCAATGCTAGGCAAAGGCCTCTCATCTCACTGAAGATATCAGTACAGTGAGGAGGATTAGGCATAATCACCAAACTTACCAAATGCATGTTGGTGATCTCAAACCCGAGCCATGTTTGAAAAGAAGGAAACATGTTTTCGCTCGACCCGGGAATTGAACCCGGGACCTCAGTCTTGGCAGGCGAGTGCACATACCACTAGACCACCGAGGCGATGGATACTTTGTAAAAAACTTTGTTTTTGGAAGATCTGCCTTAATGGTCTCAATTAAAACTCTTCTATATATATAAAATTCAAAGTCCTGACTGACTGATAATCAACGCACAGCCTCAAGCGCTACACCTAGAAACATGAAATTTGGTAGGAAGGTTCTTCAAGTGAAATAAGTGTACACTAAGAAAGGATTTTCGAAAATTCCTACGGGAACGGGCTCAACGCGGGCAAAGGCGCTGCTAGTTTAAATATAAATTAATAATAGAGACTATGAGAATGTAGCAAAAACTTTAACCCAATTAATATCCTAAGCTTTTAACTGAACAAAAGCTCTTAACAAGATGGCGCTCAACTTAAAAAGCTTAAAAACAAAAGAGTCTTAATATCATTCATTTATCTAATCGCTAATAAGACCAATACAAAAACGGTATCGGATACGAATTTTTATAAACAATAGCTTAACCAACACAAGAAAAACCTTTAAAAATCTAAAACCACACAAAAGTAAACCTTAAAATCATAATAATAGAGGTTACGGTATGATTGGGAGAGGTCAATATAAAGTGGTTATCAATAGAGGCGAAACAAAAGATGTCATAGATACAATCGAAATTCTTCATAAATCAATTGAGAAAATAATATTGATTACCGATCGGCTTGGCACAGGAAACGGTAGTACTGTTTTGGTTTAGAGATCCGCAGGTTGAGATTGTAAACGGGAACGTAATTAACTGCTTTTCTTTCTTTCATCGAGTGGATGGTCAACCTGACCAATCCTGGTGTCAGAGTTATTGAGCCGACAAAGGCCTCATGTAACGGCTAAAGCAATCGGGACCGACGGCTTAACGTGCCCTCCGAAGCACGGAATCATCTTACTTTTCGGGCAATCAGGTGATTCAGCCTGCAATGCCCTAACCAAACTGAGGACAGTCTCACAAAGAGAATTTTGTGAAACATTGTCCTCAGTCCTCGAATTATGTCAATGTCTATATGAAAGTAAGTATGTTCAATAAATTACGGCTGTTGGTCCCAAACACTTATGTATAAGAAAGATAGGTAAAGTTGGTTAGTGGGCAACCCTGGTGTCGGAGTTTTAAGACCACCTTAAGCCCTTCGGTATGGTCTATCGATTGAAACAACCGTGATTGGGCAGGTTAAAATTTTAATTTATTTTCAAAAATGATTTTAAATTGACTAAACTTGATGTAGGTATCTTATTTTGCTCATTAATAGTACTAGTAAAAAAAGGATCAGCCTGTAATGTCCCAGTGCTGGGCAAAAACCTCTCATTTCACCCAAAAATATCAGTACTAGACTACTAAAACTGGTCAAGAAGTGAATTTGAAATAAAAATTAATTTACTACAGAACCCTCAATACCTTCGCCTCCCTCTAACCTTTACCACTGCTATTGTACCGATCTTTTTGAATGCGATGTTTTGTATTCTGTGACAGTGCTTAATTGCTCCAATACCATGCCCCAGGCTTTTGGGAACTTTGTTTTAATTACAAAGCCTTAAAATTCTCACATTTTTTCAATATTTATGACACTTAATAAACAGTGTTTGATGGTGTAACTCCCTCACTCAGAGACGCCGAATGCTTCCTTAGTAAAGATAGCAGCGCCCCGCGGTTTTACCCGCGTTGTGTCCATTCCTGTGAGAATTTCGGGATGAATAGTAGCCTATGTTACTCGTGGATAATGTAGCTTTCGAATGGTGAAAGAATTTTTAAAAACGGTCCAGTAGTTTTTGAGCCTATTCATTACAAACAAAGTTTTCCTCTTTATAATATTAGTGTAGATTTTATGAGTGACTAGCAGCACCCCGCGGTATTACCCGCGTTGTTCCCGTTCCCGTGGGAATTTCGGAATGAAAAGTAGCCTATAACCTTCCCGTTGAATGTGGCTATCCATTACAAAAAGAATTTTTCAAATCGGTTCAGTAGTTTCTGAGATTAGCGCGTATAAACAAACAAACAAACAAACAAACAAACAAACAAACAAACAAACAAACAAACAATACAAACTCTTCAGCTTTATAATATTTTATGAGTGATTTAGACGTTAAAAAAAGACGACAAATACTTCTTCGATTTAATGATTAACCTTTTCTGAGAGACTTTACACAACAGTGGAACATTACAGACAAATAGATTTTAGTTTTACAAACTAGACTTTAGTTAGACTATGCCGGAGGCCTTTGGGCGGTCTAAAAACTCCTACACAAGGGTTGACCACTAACCTACTCGAACTCACTTTGCCATAGAGTTACGACTATTTATTACTATTTATTAATTTACAGCATCACTTCAAAGTGCTCAATCGATTTCGATTTATAGTTAATTGGAAATCCTATTCAATAAAGTATTTAACACTTATAAGTTCCAATTAATTTCAATATCTTTGGCAGCTATCAATAGGTTTTTAATTAATCATAGTATGCCTAGCATTTAACAAAGAAGTATTGTTTCGATAATTAAATCGTGTCTATTGTTATTTTCAAACTAGCAGCGCCCGCGGTTTTACCCGCATTGTGCCCGTTCCTGTGGGAATTTCGGGATGAAAAGTAGCTTATAACCTTCCCGTTGAATGTGTCTATCTATTGCAAAAAGAATTATTCGAATCGGATTGGTAGTTTCTGAGATTAGCGCGTTCAAACAAACTCTGCAGCTTTATAATATTAGTATAGATAAATTGTTATACGATTTCGTTGCCCGACTTCAAAAAAGGAGGACAAGCTTTTATTTGGTATCGCCTTTCACGTTTGATCTAGATGACAATGCATGATATAGTAAAAAATATATTTAAATATTTCCGGTCAAATTCACATACCTACTTACAGTAATTATACCCAAACGAAAAAATCTAAAAATTCTTTCGTTAAGGAAAAAATATTAAAATAACTAAATCTAGCCAAACAATTTAATCCCCATTTTCCCAACTCCAGACAAAAAATAATTACCCCAAAAAACTGGCAACACCTTCAAACTATAATTAGGCAACCAATTACAGATTAAAGGGTAATCAAAAGTTGTAGATGGCAACACAGAAATCTGTGGAAGATATTTGTGTGAAGGTGTAATTTGTAAAATTACTACTTTCCTGTTATATTGCGTGCTTTCTGATTTTAGCCTCATTTCTTATACCTATTATATTTTGAGCATTATATAACATAACTAGTATAGGTATAAGGAAAACGGTTGGCAGATAGTAGTTAATGATGTTACGTTGGTATTGGGAATATATTTTATTCTACATTATTATATTTGGTGACGGAATGTGGGTTTCCTTTCGGTCGTGATCGTAACTACGTTTCGTAACCAGTTACGAATTTACGTAACCAGTTACAAACTGAAAAAAAATCGGCTTTTTTATATGTATTACAATTGTAGTTTGGTATAATTATACAAGTATTTGACGGCACAAAAGGTTTACAAAGATTTTCACTTAATAGAAACTTCAACTGTCGTTAACTTTAAGCGAGTGTACTATCTACGAGATCGCGAGTTTGACAGATAGTGTACACCAGCTAGCAGTTTGTAAACTGGAACAATGTCAACAACACTCGGCCACTATTTGGATGGATGGCTGATAGGGGCATTTCTATCTGAGCGCTACCGTGCACAGTAAGCAGTCGGTCCTTGTAATTTCAATCGTTAGACCGTATCAGTGGTCTTGAGGCGGTCTTAACCTCCAGGGTTGACCACTAACCTACTCGACTTAACTTTTTTAGTCGTCTCGCATTAAAAATCTACACTCGCCCCAAACACATACAGTTCACTTTCCCTTCAGCGTGTACAAAAACGCATTTCCGCGTTAACCCACAATACTGCAAACCAGCTAAAAATTACAACACAAAATATGATATGAAACCTCATACCAAATGCATTACTGGAATGTCAACGCATATTAATTTCAATAACTCCACGTATCGATAACGTATCGATAAAATAAATCTATATGCATCGGTATAATATCGATATTTGCGGTTACATCGGTAACCGGTTAACCGTACCGGGTACCGCGAATTTTAGTTTAAACACTTAACAATGAATTTAATTTTATTTTAATAGTAACCAAATTTGGTTGGGGTTGAAAAATGGACTATTTTAAATAATACGATGCTCTTTGTATTGGTTGAAATGAAGTATTTAAAATGGTTTGAAATGGACAACACTATTGGTTTTCATGTTATAATATTTTTTACTTTAAACCGAATTCAAAAGCATAGGTTTTCAATTTGTCTAAGTTTTGTTAGTTAGCTCATATTTCAAACGTTTATAAACAGACTAGCATTGCCCCGCGGTGTTACCCACGTTGTACCCGAGGGAATTTCGGGATAAAATGTATCCCATATATATTCTGATGTATCCTATCCTTCCTACTTATATTATAAATGCGAAAGTTTGTGAGAATGGATGTATGTTTGTTGCTCTTTCACGCAAAAAGTACTGGACGGATTTGAACGAAATTTTGTACACAGTTAGACCAGAGCCTGAGAAAGGACAAAGGCTACTTTTTATCGCGAAATTCCCGCGGGAATGGGTACAACGCGGGGCGCTGCTAGTAACCTATATTACTGTAAAAGACTGTAAAGTTTCATCCAAATCCGTCGCTTAGATTTTTCGTGAAAGAGGAACAAACATGTATCCTCGAAAACTTTCGCATTTATATTAGGAGGATTCATATACATCTTGTTATGACTGGTCTTCTATTAATCTGGACAGATCAAGCCGACTCCAATTACCCTGATTAGGAGTGCCTTCGTAACCCAAGAACGATTGTCTTAAATTTCACGTAATGAACCCATTTATTCGATAAACGCCGTGTTTCAGAAATACGGGCAAGCAAAATGGCGGACGAAGCGGTCTGTTTAGTTTAGGTAATGGTTGGCATTTGTACAGTGGTATAGTATAGAAATCGATTATTATTTATTTGATAAGCCCGTTGGCACAGTGGCAGTGAGAGCGCTAAGTGTGTCGGGGTTGCGGGTTCGATTCAACGGAGTCAACAATATGTGAGACATAAGTTGTTGGCGACGACGTCTGGGTGTCTGGGAATGCACTGCTGAAGAGTTTATTTTTTATTTCTGATGTGCTCGAACGAATCGCATAAATTACTACTCCGATTTGAATAGTTCTTTTTGTAATGGATAGCCATATTCAAAAGGAAGGTCATCATCCCAAAAACCCCACAGGAACGGGCATAACGCGGGCAAAACCGGGGCACTGCTAGTTATCAGTTTTGTATAGGAGAATGCCCTAAAGGTTAACCGACCTCTACGCCTGTGAGTCACGTTACATCCACAAGAAATCTGTGTCTCTATCGCCGATGTTTATTTTATTTCTCCTCTCATTACTGAAATACAGGCTTCGGAAATAATACAATGACAGGTAAAAGTCATACTTAATTAAGGGTATTTAGACGAGCTGTGCTTCGGAGGGCACGTTAAGCCGTCGGTCCCGGTTACTTTATACGGATAGTAGTTGTTACATGAGCCATGTGAGAGGCCATTGGCGGCTCAATAACTCTGACACCAGGATTGGTCAGGTTGACCACTCGATGAAGAAGAAGAAGACAAGCCCGTTGGCACAGTGGCAGTGAGAGCGCTTACTGTGTCGGGGGTTGCGGGTTGGATTTCCGCCTGGAATCAGTAGAGGGAGCGAGTAGAGTTTTAATGAGTGATTTTGTATTGACATGTAATGTATGAAAAATTACGTAATTTTGAATTTCAACTACGTTTACTGATGCCCACAACTTCTGTGACCACGGTTCCTGTAAAGGGGCAATTTTTTTTAAATAAAAGCGAATTGTATCCGGAAACGTAGTTTGAAGTAGCAGTGTTCGTTTAACCTTAAGAAACCAGTACGTCATTAGTTAAGTGTCAATTTAAAGAATGTATCTGAGCGTGGCAGTAACAAACTACATAGGCCACTTTTTATCCCGAAATTCCTTCGGGAACAGGGAGAAACGAAGAGAATAGTAACTTATACAAACATTAAAATAATATAATGCATTTTATTTGCGTCGAAATCCATTCAAATGTTAAAAGAATGTATGAAGCATTCGACTTTTCAGTTTTATTCCTTTGTTTTAAGGTTTAAAATAGCTTGAATCAAATAATACACTATCAACAATATTCTAAACTTAATTTAATAAACTTTAATTACCAAGAAATACAGTTCAATATCGCTTGTTAAGTTAAAATAATTACTTATCTATATGTAGACAAAAATAAAAGATTTTATTACAACGGAATAAGGTTGAAAGTTGTATAATTTAAATGATATTTTATCATTTCCGCAGTCATTACTTCACAGGATGTTAGAAAGATATAATTTTGTTGTAATTCATTGCACTTTAATATTTCTGATATTGAGATTCTATTTCAATATATTGGGATTGGTACATTACTAGAATGGGTTACAAAAGACTTTCTCTGAGCGCTACCGTGCCAGCGAATCCTACTATACCAGATCGAAAACCTAAAAGCCTTTGTTACTGATACTATCTTTTATAACGCATTGGTGGTCTAGTGGTATGTGTACTCGTCTGCCAAGACTAAGGTCTCGGGTTCAAATACTTGGTCGAGCGGCAAACATATTTCTTACTTTTCAAACATGGCTCGGGTTTCATCAATCCGCAGTAGACAAGCGTGGTGATTATGCTTAATCCTCCTCACTGTACTGTATCTTCAGTGAGATGAGAGGCCTTTGCCCAGCGGTGGGAATTAACAGTCTAATACTTCAGTCAAACCACGCCATGTACTGGAAGTATAATCTTAGTTTCCTTCATCTATATCTATACTAATATTATAAAGCTGAAGAGTTTGTTTTGTTTTTGTTTGTTTGTTTGTTTGTTTGTTTGTTTGTTTGTTTGTTTGTTTGTTTGTTTAAACGCACTAATCTCAGAAACTACTGAACCGATTTGAATAATTCTTTTTGTAATAGATAGCCACATTCAAGGGGAAGGTTATAGGCTATTTTTTATCCCGAAATTCCTACGGGAACGGGTACAACGCGGGTAAAACCGCGGGGCGCTGCTAGTTTATTAATAACTAGCAGCGCCCCGCAGTTTTTTCCGCGCTGTGCCTATTCCCTTGAGAATTTCGGGATGAAAAATAGCCTATAACTTTCCGTTGAATGTGGCTATCCATTACAAAAATAATAATTCGAATCGGATTCGTATTTCTTGAGATCAGCGTGTTTAAACCAACAAAAAAAATTGTTCACCTTAATATTACTAGCAGCGCCCCGCGGTTTTACCCGCGTTGTGCCCGTTCCCGTGGGAATTTCGGGATTTTTTTTTACATAAAAACATTCCTCTTGAATCACTCTACCTATTACAAAAAACCGCATCAAAATCCGTTGCGTAACTTTAAAGATTTAAGCATACAGACAAACAGACAAACGACAAACAGACGCGACTTTGTTTTATACTATGTAATGATATCGATCATCAATCAATGAGAGCTATTGTGTACAAAACACTAGTACTTAATGCCTATAATACCTATACTTCAGTTAGTAGTTCACTTGATCTTTGACTCAGATGGGTGTGAACGTACTATAAGCTATTCATCCTTGTTCTCAATCCAGTGAAGGTAGGTTTTGAAATCGTCTAGAATTCTAGATACTGGAAATTAAATGTTAACTTTGACTCATACTTGTTCACTTTGCATGGTATTAAAGTAGACGATAGTTATAGGAATTGTAAGAAGACCGCTACCTATTTAACGACTAGCCGAACCCCGCGGTTTTACCTACCTTGTGCCTGTTCCCGTGGGAATATCAGGGTAAAACAAACCTTCCTGAACCTTCCTCTTGAATATAGTTACTCAATCTATCTATAATAAATAAAAATGAATCGCAAAATGTGTTGCTAAGCGCATAACTTCAGAACGACTGCTCCAAATTAGATGATTCTTTTTTTAATGTGTTCCTTATTTGTCAGGACAAGGTTTTTATATAAGAAAAATAAAGAATAGAAATCTCAAAATTCCCACGGAAACGGGGGCGCTGCGGGTGAAACCGCGGGGCACAGCTAGAATAGAGATAAAATTATTCGAATCGGACTGGTCATTCCCGAGATTAGCCCGAACATACTTTTACTGATTTATATTATTAGTATAGAAAACTGATATAAATAATAAGACTGGAAGTTGTACACATATTATATTATCTTATTCTTATTCATACCATTATGAAGCCATCATGCATGTAGGATTCGCATCTATTCTCTGAACATTTAAAATGTAAACAATATCTTTTTGTTTATAAACAATAGTTATAATGCACACCCCATAACGCAATTGCAATCATATGTATTACTGACGAGACAATCCAGAAATCATCCTGAAGCTGAAAAAAAATCAGCAGAAGACGTCTCAGCTAAGATATCTTCACAGCGCTGGTCTTCAGACGCGCCTACTTCGGTGGTAAAATCAATGCCCCGCGGTGTTACCCGGGTTATACCCGATTCCACCAAAATTTCGGGATAAAATGTATCCCATGTGTTATTCTGATGTATAACCAACCTATTGTATTGTAAAGTTTCATCCAAAACCGTCAAGCAGTTTTTTCGTGAAAGAGTAACACACATACATACATATTACATGATCACCAACATTCGCATTTATAATATTACTAGGACTGTAGCATACAACGCATATTCCACGCAGCATACAATTTACTGTAATGGTAACTTATAGTCCATTTTACTGAATAATTTCAAGGATAACCAAATTGACCTAACACCAACTAGATTCTAAGTGAACGGACAAATTCTTCGTCTCCTTTGACAAGTCGACGCTTTGACGAATGTATTGCTAACGTGTTTACAGTGCGAGCCCAAATAATTGGATGAACGAAGCAATGTACTGATACGATTCGAAATTGAATATCGATTGGATTGTTGATTAATGTTGGAGTATTTTTAGGATGGACAATGTTTGTTTGGACTTAGTGAAATTGATTTGTGCTGGAAAATTGAAATTCGTTTGTTGTAGTGTATGGTCAATGTTCTGTCATGGCTCTGTAGATGAATGACAATCGCATTAATTTTGTTTTGATACTATCAAAATGTATGGAAATCTACACTAATATTATAAAGAGTAAAACTTTGTTTGGTTGTAATGAATAGGCTCAAAAACTACTGGACCGTTTTTAAAAATTCTTTCACCATTCGAAAGCTACATTATCCACGAGTAACATAGGCTATTTTTCATCCCGAAATTCCCACAGGAATGGACACAACGCGGGTAAAACCCGGGGCGCTGCTAGTCTGCCATAAAAAACGAATGTAGCAAGCGAATGTAGTGTCCAAGATTTTAAAGCATGATTTCTAAAGACAACGTCGACGATAGGGCAAAGTGGAGGAGACGAACAGGAAGATATAGCCAGGAAGAGAGAGAGAGAGAGAGAGAGAGAGAGAGAGAGACAGAGAGCGACCGAGCTGTAGCAAGCGAATCGAAGCGAAGATTTTTTTTTCACCTTCTAAATGTATGGACACGACCTCATCTAGTGAATTATGGGTAGTGTTCCGAAATTATCACTTTGGTGCAATCTTTTTTTTCATCTACAACTGAATGAAGATACAGCTAAAACAGTTTTTATCTATTTTTCTTCTTACAAACCTTGAAAAGTATACTAATATTACAGTGCGAGCAAACATTTTCTTATTAAATAAAACATTTAGTGATAGTGTTTGAATGAAACTGAATCAGATATGTACCGACTTCTGAATACGAGTTCACGAAAAACAAAACCTAAATACAGGTAAAAATCTCCGTCTTAATATGTCCCGCACTGTATTCAGTACACAGACGATATTATCGAGGCACAGCGCTCTAGATATGCTTTACCGTACACTGTAGGACATTCAAAGAGATCTTGCAGTGCGATAAATTTGTATGACATGGATGGTTCGATATACACACTACCTACATCAGGTGGTTAGTACATAGAAAGTGTATCTGTAAATTTTAAAAACATGAGTTTGGTAATATTAAATACCTTACATTTAGGGCTTACATCACTACATCACTACATATCCTATCCTATCCTATCCTATTCCTACTAATATTATAAATGCGAAAGTTTTTGAGGATGGATGTTTGTTTGTTGTTCTTTCACGTAAAAACAACTGGAAGGATTTGGATGAAACTTTACAGTAATATAGGTAATACATCAGAATAACATATGGTATACATTTTATCCCGAAATTCCCGCGGGAACCGATACAACGCCGGTAACACCGCGGGGCGTGGCTTGTGTATTACAAAACAAAGGCATCCCCGGCCGCGTCTGTCTGTCTGTTCGCGATAAACTCAAATACTACTGCAAGGATTTTCCGCAGTTTGTTAATAGAGTGATTCAAGAGGAAGGTCTATATGTATAAAAATTCCCGAAATTCCCACCGGAACGGGCACAATGCGGGTAAAGCCGCGAGGCGCTGCTAGTATGTTTAATAAACAAATGACGTTCGTTTCAAATAGTGTTCTATTGAGAGTAATATAAATAACAATTTTGAACGAATGGCTTTTGTTTCTTTGTTTTTTATATTTATGTTGATATAATATCTCTAAATACTAAACAATATATATCTTAACACTAAACAACATATCTATAAATACAACTGTCAACGCACCTAACCGTTAATCCGCCATTTTAAATTCTCCACGCGTACAAAATGGACGTTCCTGTACGAAGTATTTCTCCCGCCTAAATGCGACGATAAACGTCAAATTGCAATCGTTATTATGTAAAAAATATGGTTTTTGCTACAATACGTGTGCCGAACGAGTAATTAGGGGTCACTCTTTTATTGTTTTTGGGTTTCTTTCGTTCGGATATGGGCGGACAATTATTTTATATAGGTCTGTTTGTTCTGGAAATTGGGTCCGTATTAATTGAAGCAAAATATAGGAGGTTCGGTGTTTAAGATCTGTTTAGGTGTTAATAAGGTTTCTAAAATTTTTGTTTAAATGTTCCGTTTAATATTATAAATGCGTAAGTTTGTGAGGATGTATGTTTGTTTGTTACTCTTTCACGAAAAAACTACTGGATAGATTTGGATGAAACTTTACAGTAATATAGGCTAAACATCAGAATAACACATAAGATACATTTTATCCTGAAATTCCCGCAGGAATGGGTACAACGCGGGTAAAACTGCGGGGTGCTGCTAGTTGAAAATAAAGTTAAGTATGAACTTGTATAATCCCATTGAAGGACAAAAGCTTCCTACGATATCCAGTGAAACAAAGAAAAAGTAAGTAAAATTATTCTACACTTTTTGAAGCTATGAAAACGGACATGAAAAATCTAGGTCCAAAATTCTAGACCTAAAAAATCTGACCAAATACACAATAATAATTTTATACTCGGCAAAACAAATCAATCCTTCAACAATAATCCATAATACGAATATCTTTCAAATAAATTTCAAAGTTCAAAAACACTTGTTGAGCTCGTATGACTGACGCTTTGGGTTCTTCGTGAAAAATAGTCGGTTTGCTTTGCATAGGATTTCAGGGCATTAACTTTGACCCCTGGCTTCGTGTTGGCGTAGTGGTGGATACGACCTTGAGTCGTAGTATAGTACGATTATAGAACAGTTTTGGTGATTTCAAAGAATTTTATCCATATTTTTGTTTAAGTTATCTGATAAAGCTATGTTAGTCCATTGCGATTGTTAAGCAGCTTGCAGCTCGACCCCAACTTGAATGGAAAGTGGCTTATCTGCGCTACCGTGCCTCAGACACGTAAAATGGTCGGTCTCCGTTGTTTCAATCGTCAGACCATATCGGAGGCCTTGCGGCGGTCTAAAAACTTCGACGCCAGGATTGGTCTATAACCTACCCGAACTTTCATTCTTTAAGTCCTTTGATACCTTTACCAAGCAACAAGCTTTTGCCCAGCAGTGGGACATTACAAACACTACTTAATAAACGTGGGAAAGCATAATAAAATAAAACAACTTCACCCCTAAAAATAAATCAATGGAACTTAAAGCTTTTAAAAAGCTCTTTTCAATCACTATGACAAGTAGACTAAGCGTGCCGTGTGAAAGAGACAAGTACACTTGATTACTTAAGAGAGAAAGAGAGGAACTATCGCGTGGCGATAAAATGTGAGTTGGGTGATGGGTGTCTGTTTATAATTAGAATGAAATTGCAGTAGAATGTTCTTCGCGTCATTCTGTGTAATTTTGTCTTTGCATGTTGTGAGAGACTTTTTTGTAGGCGTAACTGGTTGTATGAGGTATGAAGTACCTGCGATATGATGGGATAAGATTTTTGCATGTTATTATGTTCATAGTAAAACAAGTGAATATCTACACTAATATTATAAAGAGGAAAACTTTGTTTGTCTGGTTGTAATGAATAGGCTCAAAAACTAGTGGACCGTTTCTAAAAATTCTTTCACCATTCGAAAGCTACATTATCCACGAGTAACATAGGCTATTTTTCATCCCAAAATTCCCACAGGAATGGAAACAACGTGGGTAAAACCGCAGGGCGCTGCTAGTTACAATAATACTGACTTTATTTTTAAAGTAGTAGCGTCCCGGTTTACCCGCGTTGTACCCGTTCCCGTAGGAATTTCGGGATGAAAAATAGCCTATAACCTTCCTGTTAAATGTGGCTATCTTTTACAAAAATAATTATTCAAATTGGACTGATAATTAATCAACAACTAATCTATATATATAAAATTCAAACTCCTGACTGACTGACTGATAATCAACGCACAGCCTCAACCGCTACACCTAGAAACATGAAATTTGGCCGGAAGGTTCTTCAAGTGATGTAAGTGCACACTAAGAAAGGATTTTCGATAATTCCTACGGGAACGGGCTCAACGCGGGCAAAGCCGCGGGGCGCTGCTAGTCCATACTAATATAATACATCTTAAGAGTTTGTTTGTTTTTTTGAACGTGGTAATATCAAAAAGTCCGAACCGACTAATTATTTTTGTACTAGATTTTTGTAGGAAAAATATATGGCTCGGGTTTGAGATCACCAACCCGCATTAGGCAAGCGTGTTGATTACGACATCCTCCTCACTGTACTGATATCTTCAGTGAGATGAGAGGCCTTTGCCCAGCAGTTGAGCATTACAAGCTAATACCTACTTACTTACTATGTGTATAACTAGCAGCGCCCCGCGGTTTTACCCGCGTTGTGCCCGTTCCCGTGGGAATTTCGGGAATTTTTTTACATAAAAACCTTCCTCTTGAATCACTCTACCTATTACAAAAAACCGCATCAAAATCCGTTGCGTAATTTTAAAGATTTAAGCATACAGACAAACAGACAAACAGACACGAAACAGAGACGACTTTATTTTATACTATGTAGTGATGATATGCGTGCTCAAGACGTCCGCAAGTAAAAACGGTTAAGTGTTTCAACTCGACCTTTTCCCTTTTCTGAAGAATTTTATAATAACTGCTTAAATATTCTTATGAAGGACGTTTTTGTCACAAAGTCAAATGTCATGCCTTTATTATCATCCACGGTTACTTAGTTATTAATTCTAAATATATTTTAAAGTCAACTATGGATTGAGTCGAACTTTGAACTTTTACAAAAATAGCTATTGATCCATTTGTGATTTGATGAATCAAGATATAAGTCTTTTGAAATAAGTAAAAAGGATCGAGGTCGGTGGCCTACCTGGAGTCAGAGTTCTTAGACCGCCTAAAGGCCTTTTTACAGCTACATCTCTATCTGAGCGCAACTGTGCTTTGAAAGGCACGTCAAACTGTCGGTCCCGGTTGTTTCAACAGTTACGGTACGCGTACACCGAATCCGTCATCGGCCGAAGTATGCTCGGACGTCATCGGCCGAACTCGGCCGATCAAATCAAACGTAAGTAAATGGAAGAGAGCGCATACACTGCTAATCGGACGACGTCGGTAGTAGCAGTGTATGCGCTCTCTTCCATTTACTTACGTTTGATTTGATCGGCCGAGTTCGGCCGATGACGCCCGAGCATACTTCGGCCGATGACGGATTCGGTGTACGCGTACCGTTAGACCATATCGCGGTCCTTTAGGCGGTCTAAAAACTCCTAAACCAGCGTCAGCCACTGATCTACTCCAACTTCTCACTTTGTGAAGAGGTATACTTAATAAAAAAAAAAAAAATTAAAAAAAAGTGTTAGCCTGTAATGTCCCACTGTTGGGCAAAGGCCTCTCGTCTTACTGAAGATATCAGTACAGTGAGGAGGTTTCAGGCGTAATCACCACGCTTGCCTAATGCGGGTTGGTGATCTCAAACCCGAGCCATGTTTGAAAAGTAGGAAACAGTCTTGGCAGGCGAGTGCACATACCACTTGATGGTATAAGGTACTTAATATTTGTTTTTAATACCTTCTACTTTATAAAGTCAAACAAAACTACTTTCAACGAAATCTACAACAAAACAAAGGAATATCGACATTTTCCAGTAAAAGACAAAAAAATAGGCACACACAAACAGATTGCATCGCAAATATTTACTCTATCTGTCCAGCCGTCTAATATTTTATTCAGGCAGCAAAACAAGCTATAGAATACTAAAACTCTTTGCAATACCAAGATACTCTTTTATAAACTTTTGTTATATAAATATATCTTTTTAATACAAAACTATATATTATCTATCTATCTGTATGTATCTTCCAAAACTATCTATTCATCTACACTAATATTATAAAGAGGAAAACTTGTTTGTTTGTAATGAATAGGCTCAAAAACTACTGGACCGTTTTTAAAAATTCTTTCACCATTCGAAAGCTACATTATCCACGAGTAGGCTATTTTTTATCTCGGAATTCCCACAGGAATATACACAACGCGGGTAAAACCGCGGGGCGCTGCTAGTATTTACTATTTCAATAACAAAAAACCTAAAAAGCTACAAGCCCCAGACTGTTTTTTCTTCTATTAAATAATTTCATAGCTTCCCAAAAAAGCATCTTCCCAAATTCAAAAAACTATATTAAAATTGTTCCATTCGTTTATAAGTTACGAGGCCATAATACGCGTTAAACTTAGCACCCTTCTTTATGCGACGTGGTTACAAATAATAACAACTGAAAAACCATCAAATTCTATTCAGTACTAAAACATGACCAGACATAACATTCACATCCATAACAAAACTCGTATGCAACTCAAAAATTACACCTTTCACACCTCACAGAGTAAAATTAATTCATACAACTTGTACGAAAAACTTGCAGTCTCGTAAAATAAATGAAGCGAATTAAAAATCTGCAGCACGCGGGGATACACCTGCCAAGAGTTCTGGCATTATTGTTCAACTTGTGTATCGCTCACACGTATTTACCTCCAGCACGGGTAGCATGAACACTGGTAGACATATATCTCTTGGTAGTCATATATCTCTATAGGGTTTAAACTTTTGTCTTGTCTACGGGTTATGGCGCGGTGTGTGCGTTCGACCAGCTATAAGGTTCATAATCGTATAATCTTTACTTAAAATCCTCCCCCGCTAGTGTAAATTTGTGACGAAGTGACTACCTGTCTCTTTCCCGCATCGCTTGCTGCGTTCGCGAACGCAATCAGCGGAGCCAGAACGAGACGGTTGCCATAATTGCTATCTCGCGCAACATAAGACTGGCGCGAAGATTTGAACTCAGGCGGCGACTTAACAATAATAATGAGCAATTTAAACAAGTCAATGTCGGAAAACGATCTCTTTGGGATGGCCGATGAATCTACTCCACCAAACTTCATTATGTTTTCGTTTTTGTTTCAAAAATATTGTATTTTGTAATATTAATGTGTAATAATAATGTGTAATAAGAAAAAAACAATAAGAAGACTGATTTTTAATTTTAACAATTGTTTTATTCACACATGTTAAAAAATATATTTTTATTTAATTCTATAATAAAAAATTTACTGGTTTCTTATGTTTAAGCGAACACTTCTCATTTTGAATTGAAACTACGTTTACGGATTCAAATTCAAATGCTCAATAAATAATTTCTATACGCCCGGGACATTTTTTCGGCTTCGAAATCACTAAATCAAGAGCACCAATAGTCGAAGACAAGCTTTGTATGCACCTTGGAGGGTAGCATACATATTTGTATACTTTGAAATGTCAAATTAGTCTCTGACGTAGACATAATATGGTCGTCATGCTCAAGGGCGTAGACATTTGTATACAAATGACGTACGAGACAAGACAAATCTACCTATGTCGCGCGATGCTCGTGGTAGCTACTGTAGACAAAATCGCGATGACGTCATACTTGCGCCATAGATGGTAGACATATTTTATGTCTACTTGTCATGCTACCCGTGCAGGGCTCATGAAAACCATCGTAATTCCCATTATTAAAAACAAAACTGGCGATGCCTCTGACAGGAACAATTACAGGCCTATATCTCTTGCTACTATTATAGCGAAAGTGCTGGACGGCCTGCTTGACCGACAGCTTAGTAAATACATAGAGCTAAACGAGGCTCAGTTTGGATTTAGACCGGGACTCTCCACTGAAGCTGCAGTGCTGAAGCTGAAGCAGGTCGCTCGGTACTATACAACCAGGAATACTCCGGTGTACGCCTGTTTCTTGGATCTGTCAAAGGCATTTGATTTAGTGTGTTATAACATTTTATGGAATAAGCTTCGGAGGGATACAAACACACCAGGGGAGATAATCAACATCTTAGAGCACTGGAGCCAAAACCAGCTCAATGTAGTGAGATGGTCTGGTTCATATTCGGCACCATACAGATTAGATTGTGGTGTGAGGCAAGGTGGGCTTAGTTCTCCTCGACTTTTTAACTTTTATATTAACGGCCTAATTGAGGAACTCAGCGACGCTGGTGTCGGGTGCTCGATTGACGGAAACATCATTAACAATATAAGTTATGCCGACGATATGGTTTTGCTGAGTCCGTCAATCAAGGCTCTCAACAAGCTTATCCGAATATGTGAGAGTTACGCATCGACTCATGGTCTCAGATACAACACGAATAAAAGTGAAATACTCATCTTTAAGGCTGGTAATAAGGTACCCAAGTATGTACCTACGGTTCTTATTGATAACACGCCACTAAGGAGAGTAACTAAATTCAAGTATCTGGGACACTGGGTTACGGAAAATCTTTGCGATGACTTGGATATCGAGCGGGAGCGCAGAGCGTTGTCGGTGAGGTGTAACATGGTGATAAGAAGGTTCGCCAGGTGTTCGGCACCAGTTAAGATCACCTTATTCAAAACGTACTGCCAAACATTTTATACTAGCAGCCTATGGACTGATTACACCAAAAAAGCCTACAACGCCCTGCGAGTCCAATATAATAATGGGTTCAGAATGCTGATGGGTCTCTCCAGGTTCTGCAGCGCGTCACGAATGTTTGCAGAGGCCATGGTAGATTGTTTTTACACAATAATACGTAAACGAGTGGCCTCTCTGACGCGCCGGCTCCGGGAGAGCTCCAACAAGCATTTGGACACCATCTTGGACGGCCTGGACTGTCCAATGGTCAAGCATTGGAACAGTGTGCATATGAATTCAAATGTTGATAGATTTAATAATAAATTTGAATTCAATTGATTATTGATTATTGTAATTTTTATAATTTTAATTCTATTTTATGTTTATTTTATTTTAACTATGACTTTCTATTATTTTTATTACTTGGATTTTATTTTGATTTTATTTTGATTGTATTTTAATTTTAATTTGATTAGTGTATTTATTAACATAGCATAAGTATTTACTAACATAAAATGGATTGTTTTTATCCGAAAATAAATGAATTATTAAATTACCCTGTGGCCTGCAAAGGAAAAATTTCTTATTCCTCACGCACACGTTCGTAGTATAGAAGCTTTACCTCGTTTTTGAGGCTCTGCAGTGATGTTAGAGCGGGATAGATGGATGTGCTAATTGGTTGGGAGAGCGAGAGAGATGTAGTATTGCACCGGTAGTGAGGAGTGAAAGAGATCAATAATGAGAGGCAAGAGGAGTTGAAAAGGGATTTCAGATTAAGGTCGTTGGCGGGTCACAGAGTAGGGACGCGGGAAAGTGCCAGAGGGGTCAGTGTGGCGGGTTGGGTTGGGCAGAGTGGTGTTTACTCTTTGAGGATAGACTCGAGTCAAATTAATTGAATATGGACTAAAAAATAACTGTTTAAATTGCAACACTTTCAATATTATTCTTTGTCCGTTTATTTATCTGGTTTTTTTACCCAACTGCGATGAAATCCAAATAATTGAAAAAGGCCTAAAAATATTAATTGCTTTTATTTTAAGTATCGCAATAAGGGCCGAAATGGCAATACAAAGGGTATGCTATTGTATTTTTCTTTGTGTGTTATTTTGACCCGACTGCGGCAAAGTTTAAAAGTGTTATGTTATGTTAAGGTATATTTCTTATTAAACATAACGCGATAAATTAAATCTATAGCCTTTATTAATATTAATTGTTTATGAATGAAAGGTACAGCTCATGAGGTAATAGGTTGACTGTAAACTTAATAAGTGATTTGTAAAATAATAAATAATAATTATTAATTTATTTACATCAACATTTCCCTAGTCAAGTAAAGTATTAGCCTGTAATGTCCCACTGTTGGGGAAAGGCCTCTCATCTCACTGAAGATATCAGTACAGTGCAGTAAGGTTATTTACCTAACATTATCATAAAATAATCTATTTAAAAATAGCTACATTATTCATAAAAAAAACGTTATTAAAAATCATGTACCTATACATCATTAAATATTACAGTAATCAAACAAAATATACATAAAACATAAAAGAAACCGCATCATACCGTATTGCCTATCAAACAACATCGTGTCTGCACGCGTACTTAATCTTTGCCAATCCGCTCTGTCAGGGCTAGCCAGCCCCAAACACCCTCAGTCGCTAACCAACCTTCGTACGTGTCGTATCATACAACCGTACGGAAAAACGGACGTTGAAACGAGTACGTTAATGTCGTATCCGAAATCAGTGATTTTTGAAAACAGTGGTGCCTAATTATTTGATTGTGAGTGTAATCTTGGTGGACTAAAAAGGATTTTTTTTTGTTTTCGGATTTTGTGAAGGTTAGTATTTGTTTAGTGTTTTTTGGTGTTTTTGGAAATGTAGGTCCTGAAAATTTTGTGTCTGATTTTTGGACTAGGTTAGGGCTTAGATACTGAAGGGTTAAACCTCATTTTTATAGTTAGATATTATAATAATATTTCTACGATCAGTATTAAAATAGATGCTCTACATAGATTCTTATCAGAATGAAGCTTCATTATCAAAAAATAAACAATCATTTTTAACCGACTGCATAATAGGACAATGTCTTCAAACAGGAAGTTTTTTATGTATAGGCATAACTTTATTATTAATAGTCGCATTTTCAAATTATTATTATTTTATTTGAAAGAGGTTTACCTATTCCGAATAGACCAAATATTATTATCGAAAATAGTTGAGCTTTTTTTAATGTGGTTGTTATATCTCTTAAAACATTATTTACTTAAGTTTAATGAGTGTCTTAAACGAGATTTACACCGACTTTTCAAACAAGCCGCTACTTTACCTGTACAAAATTGTCTATGTCTGATTAAAACCGAATTGGTCAAAATTTTGAAAATGTCGAAAAATGTTATTCACTATCGTTATAAAAGCTACATACAGAAAGCCTTATAGAGATCTGTAGGCACTGTCTTATCTGCACTTTGTCTATGCCTAAATAAAACTTGGCCAAAAAAATTATGATAAATTTTTTCACTATAACTTTCGAGAAATCTATAAAAATCTGTTTATTTTTCTTTAATAATATATGTATTTATTATCTACAATGTAAGACATAACTGTTATTAAAGTAACAAACTTAATTTTATTGCTAAACAGTCAATGCCAATCAATTTAAACATAAATAAAACAAGAATTTAATTATTTATTAAACAGAAGTGTGATAAATGATAATAATAAAATAATATGTAATTTTATAGTTGAGGTATCAGATTACAATCAGGTAAATATTTCTTTCAAGGATTTCGTGGTATTCGGAATATGTAAGAAAAATAAATAATTCGTTGAACTTTTGTTATAAATATAGCTAATTGGATTTTGATTAGACTTCGCGTGTGGTGATAGCATATTTAATATTGTTATGAACATTGAACAGAGAAATATATTATGCGTGGATATGTTATCTCATAAGCTCAATAATGATTTGAAAATTTAGTTAAATAAGTATAATTATATTTTCAAAAATGATATTCAAATTTAAAACTAAGGTATCCGGCTAATATTTTTTGGAAATGGTTACAAATTGAACCACTGCACGAGCATTGAAGTAGTGTGCTTAGAAAAGAAATAGATTCGTTACCTACTGAGATATGAAGGAACCAAAGTTACAGGACTTGTGACCCTCCCAGATTTTGACGTCGGGTAAAATTCATGAAAATTTATATTTCTTCAGTTTTTAAAGCGTAAGACACACATAGTGCGGTTGCGGGCCGCGTGCGGGCCGCGTGACGTTGTATTCCTTGTATTTGTATGTAGGCGTCACACTGGCCCGCTGCGGGCCTAAAGCATGTTAGGTAATTTAGGCATGAAAATAATGGTAACTCTTATTTCGGCAACTTAAATAATTATTACATATTAATTCTATTATGAATAATTTACGTTTTAGATTACTACAAAGTTGCTTTCCGCTGTCTGTCCCAATGTATGCTTAGATCTTTAAAACTACGCAACGGATTTTGACGCGGTTTTTTTAAATAGATAAAGTGATTCAAGAGGAAGGTTCATATGTATAAAAAATCCCGAAATTCCCACGGGAACGGGCATAATGAGGGTAAAAACGCGGGCCGCTGCTAGTTATAACTAAAATACTAAAAATTAAATTGGTACAAACAAACGGAATTAACTTTCGCATTTAATATTTCCAAGAGGATGGTAACATATGATTATTGTTTGATGAATAACACTTAGGAATGTTAATTTGAAAAGTAAAAGTTTTACCAAAAATGGTGTTTCTAATTGTGTGGGTGTTGAATGAGGTAACTTAAAATATGGGCTCATGGAAAACCTACTTTCTAGTCGATAACGATGGCTAGGGTGTGAGATCACCAACCCGTATGAGGCCAGCGTGCTGCTTACGCATAATCCTCCTCACTGTACTGATATCTTCAGTGAGATGAGAGGCCTTTTCCCTTCAATGGGACGTACAGGCTAATATTTACTAAAGCTGAGTACTCACAGCGAGCTGAACTGTAACTCTAGCCGTTGTATATATTGTAACAAAAAACATAACGTGCCACCCATCCTAGTATTGACCGAATTGTACGTTGCTTAACAATCGCGATGAGTTAACATTGCTTAGTTTGAACTGCGCCACGGCTTCAGTAGATAGGTTATCGAGAGCGTAGGTTTAGCGAATAAGCTAGAATACTAGCGTCACTCGCCAACTAGCCGCTCGCCGACTCGCTCAATCTAAGCGAAACTATATTAGGGCCGCTCAAATCTCTATAGTACCTAAACATGTTTAAGAAACAGAAGCCGTCCGTTCAAAATTGTATTTTATTATACACTAGCAGCGCCCCGCGGTTTTACCCACGTTGTGCCCGTTCCCGTGGGAATATCGGGAATTTTTATACATATAAACCTTCCTTTTAAATCACTCTATCTATTGAAAAAAGCCGCATCAAAATCCGTTGCGTAGTTTTAAAGATTTAAGCATACAGACAAACAGACAAACAAACAGACAAAAATAGCGACTTTGTTTTATACTATGTAGTGATACACCAAGAGCACAATTTAAAACGAACGTCTTTTGTCCTAAATCAAATTAAGAATGCTTGTGCAATCCGCCATTAATATTTCTTTTATAGAAAAATACCCGAAAAACAATATTATTCGTATATCATTATTTTTTGTTATTGTCATATTTTCCTACACATTATTAAACAGTTTTCCTCATATAACCCACTGGAACTGGGAACTGTCGGGTTGGTATAATGATATTTTATCCCGTGGAATAGAAAAAATAATAACAAGACTGTGAATTTATTACCTTACTAGCAGCGCTCCGCGTTGTGCCCGTTCCTGTGGGAATTTCGGGATTTTTTATACATATAAACCTTCCTCTTGAATTCAGATATACAGACGCGGCCGGGGACTTGTTTTATAATATGTAGTGATTCTTAAATGTTGGTCGGCGAGTTTACAAGCTCTTTGACATGAGCTTCGAAAGGCTCCAAAGCCTGAATGTTTGAAAAGTAGGGAACATGTTTTCACTCGACCCGGGAATTGAACCCAGGACCTCAGTCTTGGCAGGCGAGTGCACTACTAGACCACCGAGGCTAATCTACGCGTAATTAATAATTAGTTATATAGTTTGGTATCTGCAATAGCCATTAAATATAGGTTATTAAAACGCGCCGTAAACCATCATAAACTTTACTTTACCATACAGTTACTTCGCCACATAAAACAACTCCCATGATAGTAGAAATGAAACAATTACTCCAGTTACTCTAGTTACTCTGATTACTCTAGTTCAAATGTACGGTAAAGCTTATTATTACGACTACAATGGACCTAGTTACCTGACTCTCACAAATGAGGTATGTTACTTGTGTCAGTTTGATGAGTAATTTGAAGCAGTTGGATATTGACCATCTATTCATCTGTCTATCTATACTAATATTATAAAGCTGAAGAGTTTGTTTTGTTTGTTTGTTTGTTTGTTTGTTTGTTTGTTTGTTTGTTTAAACGCGCTAATCTCAGAAACTACTGAACCGATTTGAATAATTCTTTCACTGTTAGATAGTCTATTTATCGAGGAAGGCTATAGGCTACATTTTATCCCGAAATTCCCACGGGAACGGGCACAACGCGGGTAAAACCGCGGGGCGCTGCTAGTACTATATAATAAAGTTGAAGAGTTTGATCCTTTGTTTGTTTAAACGCGCTAATTACAGAAACTACCTTAAATGATATTTAATAAGTAATTGCTATCATGAAATTTAAAGGTACAGTCAAAAACATTTTAGTACAAAAGTTGATGGAACACATTCAATATTATAAATCATGCAGTTCCCATCTTGCCCCAGCTCTTGCAACCTATATGACTTGATGGCCTGTCGCCGCAACGCTATTGAGGTGGCTACATTTTGGACTCCCTAAATATAATAACATTTTTACTACAAAATAAAATTATATTATAAAACACCTCTATCCATCTATCATTAGAGAAAAACAAAAAAACAAACTCTTAAGGTTTATTATACTAGAATATTGATAAAATTAATTTCGCCTTGCCACTTACAAGCATTATGCAATTTTTAAGTGTTCAGAAATGTGTTCATCAACTTTCGCAGTTGACTGTACAATCATTTCCAAAATATAATATCAAGTAGTCGGTGAATCTTTCAACAGAAACTTCACGCAATCAAATAGTTTCAAGACACAATACTTGAAAAAAAGTTCAAAAAAAGTCCCGCCCATTTTACGCCGAATAAAAAACTATACTCTCTAAATAAATCACAAAATGTTGAAAAACGAAGATTGTCTTAAAATCAATTGTTTGCATGATTTCGACCGTATCTGGTTCTGGCTTAAGAAATGCTAATAAAAAATAATGAGCAAGTGAAATTGGGTAGACGGAATTTATTTCAAGACCAGTCTTTTTTTTCTATCATAGTTGATCTTGAAATTTTTTGGTGTCTATAATATTAATAGGTGGAGAAATGAACTGTACAGTTTTGACCCGAACTGGTTAGAGATGACATGAGAACTTTGCCCAGCAGTGGGATACGTTAGGTTAATATAAAAAATATTTACGAATCATTCATTTTATTCGTTTTTACTGGTGCTTATAAATAGCTAGTATACTTTTCGCAGTACAAACCAAAGTAAAGCCAGTAATGTGTATATGTAATACTAGCAGCGCCCCGCGGTTTTACCCGCGTTGTACCCGTTCCCGTAGGAATTTCGGGATGAAAAATAGCCTATAACCTTCCCGTTGAATGTGGCTATCTATTACAAAAAGAATTATTCAAATCGGTTCAGTAGTTTCTGAGATTAGCGCGTTTAAACAAACAAACAAACAAACAAAACAAACTCTTCAGCTTTATAATATTAGTATAGATTTCTTTTGCAATCCAGCCTTAATTTTGAAACAGACAGTATTCATACTTTTTAAGATTAGCAGGTATAGAGATCGCAAAGTATCACCTTGGTAAATAACACTTAGATTAGTTTAATCTACCAATCCTACATAGCCGTTTAATTATAATCTATCTAGTAAATAATTGTAGATCTATGTACTCTCCCACAAAGGAAACTGGAAACAAAGGGCATTTAATATCAAAAGCGGTATATAGATGATGGATAGAGTATAAGATAAATTTGTCAACCCAAATCTGAGAGGACTTAAGATGGCTTATGTCTCGGTTGAAGCTCAGATGTGGAAGAAACTTATTGTGTTGGTGTATGTTAATAAAGTGAGAAATGAGTGTAATTGATTTAGAATTTGTATGAAAAAATTGTAAATAAGTACCTACCTATATTGGACAAGGGAAAAATAAAATTAGAAGGTTTTTTGGTATATAACTAGCAGCGTCCCGTGGTTTTACCCGCTTTGTGGCCGTTCCCGTGGGAATTTCGGGAATTTTTATACATATAAACCTTCCTATTGAATCAGTCTATCTATTTTAAAAAACTACGTTAAAATCCGTGCAGCAGTATTTGAGTATCGCGAACAGACAGACAGACAGATAGACGCGGCCGGGGACTTTGTCTTATAAATGTAGTGATATGTTATGTTCACAATACTAGTACATATTTGAAGTTAATTAAAAGTTACTTTCTTAAACTAAACCTAGTTTTATCCTCTCACTTTACAGACTTTTAATACATTCAAAATTTATATCAGTTTATTATCTCTACCCTCTAAACTGACCTAATTAAACTACTAAAAACATACCAAACAAGAATACCAAAGATGTTCTCATTAACCTGTTCCGTCTATCCTTTTTTTAAACGAAAACCTGGATCGAAACACGTCGAGCGATCGAGCGTTAACTCTATTCGAATTACCGTGGTACCGTTCTTATTAAGCGTGGCTCTAGTGATGGGACGACGAATTAAAAATGTGGTAATAGTTGATAGATTAAAAATAATAAATATTGTGTATTTTATAATATTACTAGCAGCGCCCCGCGGTTTTACCCGCGTTGTGCCCGTTCCCGTGGGAATTTCGGGTTTTTTTTACATAAAAACCTTCCTCTTGAATCACTATTACAAAAAACCGCATCAAAATCCGTTGCGTAATATTAAAGATTTAAGCATACAGACAGACAAACAGACGCGACTTTGTTTTATACTATGTAATTAAGTGTGCAGAGCTTTAGCGAAGCCTGATTTACAAATCACAGCGCAATGGGATAAAAAGAAAAAGAATATTCGGAGCAAAAATTAACACATATACGAAAACAGTTGTGACGTTCTAACTGCGAAAGTTATATAAAATCTGTGTTGCAGAGAGAGCGCCCGCCTCAAACATTTACAAAAGTTAATTACAAGTGTTGACGCAAAAATATATTTTTATACTATACTAGCAGCGCCCCGCGGTTTTACCCGCGTTGTGCCCGTTCCCGTAAGAATTTCGGGATGAAAATAGCCTATAACCTTCCCGTTGAATGTGGCTATCTATTGCAAAAAGAATTATTGAAATCGGACTAGTATTTTCCGAGATTAGCTCGATCATACAAACAAACAAACTTACCTCTCTATAATATTAGTATACAATTATAGCAAGCTTTATATTATTTCTAAGGACGTATTTTCTATAGATAAACAATTTTTTTTTAAACAATTTTATACTAATTCAATTTTAGAATTTATAACTAAGACATTGTCAAAATCATTTCGTAATTAATTGTGATTGGTTCGTTGAGCTCACAGCCCGCTCAGCTACAATGGAAACTCATCCTTAGGATGCTTAGCATAAGGACTCTTATAATTATGTTTAAAAAACGTATAACGTTAAATAGTGTTCTCTTTTGCAGAAAATAAAATACTAGTCTCTAAAATTATTATTATTATAAAGTGTTTCTCCTTGGAGTCACGGGACAAGCCCGGTCTTTTTGAGAGGCATGCGAGGGGATACAGATCCAACTCGTAGAGGCCCTTTGGAGATGTTTAATGTAATGGAACAACTGCAGGGACACACTCCCGACCACATCAGTACAACATGTCCGGGAATGTGTACCTGCAGAAGTAGGGACTATTGTCATTAGAAATGAAAGAAAAAGACTGGGCTATGGAAATGAAGGTTGGATGGACTGGAGATGGGATATTACAAAGAGGTCGGCACCTGCCATAACAAGTTGTAAACAAGTTATCGGCGGCAGGCCGTGGCTCGCCGCCCGCTGGATGGGCCCCCCGAAACAGCCGACGTAGAGACGGCAAGGGGGCAACATCGGCGCGGGCGACTCGGGGGTGTAGAGAGGTGTGCTGCGCTTTCTCTTACGTTACTCGCGGCGTTATGCCCTTTAACACTTCCACCCCCGGATCACACAGCCGAAATCGACTGTGCCTCTAACGACCCCCCTCTGGCCGGCCGGTGAAGGCAAGCCAGAGCCGAGAGTCCTGCGGGCCCCCTTGGGGTCCACTCCGACCGGTGAAGGCTCGCCGGAGATGGAGGCCCTGACCAACTATCTGGGGCACTCGGGAATCGCCCGTGGTGTCGCTACTCACCAACAGCTCGCCACAAGCTGCCCTGCGGGCTTATTATTATTATTATTATTTTAGCCATTACTGTCCCACTGCTGGGCAAAGGCCTCTCCCCTATCCCTCCATGCATCCCTATCCTGGGCCACTTCCCTCCAGTTGCTAAGATATGTATCGAGTTCATCCCTCCATCTACGTCTCGGTCTGCCGCGCCGCCTGTTTGCCGGATCTGGCTGCCACTCTCTAAAATTACGTGTCGGATTTGAAAAAAAATGCCCTGATAGTCATTCTATGAAATACTACTTTAAATCATCTTGAAATTCTCACAGGAACTTGTATAAGTGAGTAAATCCGCGGGACACTACAATTGCTAAACCATTTCTGAAAAATATATTCAAGTTTAAAAATATGTATACCTAAACCTTTTGATCCCGACCCTAATTTACCCATTCAAACCATCCCCATACACAAAACAAAACAAAACTATTTTACCAAAACAACGGCTATAAAAAGTCGATCGACCCAAGCCGGTGATCGGTTAAGTCGATCGTTCCCAACACTACGACTTTTTGTTGAGGTCCCTTCGCCTTAATGGCTCAACAGGTGTCCCCAGTTTTGTTATTTATTTTTATACGAAGGCCCTTGCATGGGATGGAAACGGTTGCATTCGAGGGCGGAGGCCTATAAAGCTTCGCAGCCCTCCGAAGATATATGTCGAGGAAAATATGTTTTCTATGTTTTATTTGTTTCTGGTCTTTGTATTGAAATAGAATGTGTGTGAGAGTGAGAGAGAGAGAGAGAGAAAGAGAGAGAGAGAGAGAGAGAGAGAGAGAGAGAGCTTCAAACAAGGATTTTTTTAAGACTACTTTATTTAAATCGTTTAAAAAGGAACCGTTTTCTTTATATATATAAAAACTGGAACTGTAAAATGTGTCCCATATGTTCTTTGTTTTTTTTCTTATCGAGTGGATGGTCAATCTGACCAATCCTGGTGTCAGAGTTATTGAGCCGCCGAAGGCCTCTGACATGGCTCATGTCCCATATGTTATTCTGATGTATAACCTATATTACTGTAAAGTATCATAGATGCTTCAAACATGGATACATAAAATATTACTAGGCACATATTACTTTACGGTTCTTACAGACTTTTTGTCTCTCTCTAGTTGAAAATTTTGTAATTTTTTTTAATTTTACGCGACTTTAAATAATAATCCCGTAATCTCAACTTGCAAGCACTATTATAATCTGTAAAATTACAAGGTAATTATAATGAATTTAATTTGTATGATTACATAAAGACTCGAACATAATTACATGTTATCTGTAATTTAAACTTGAAATGCAAGATATAAATGATGTCTACTTATATTTTTGTAACTTGTTTTTCTGCCTTGGGAACGAAATGAGTTCAAAATCTTTTATTTTGCATTTAAAGGGGCTTTTTCTGTAATATTTTTCTGTAAATCTGATTTACTTCTCAAAAGATCGCCGCCTTATAATCTATACTATAATAATATTATAAAGCTGCAGATTTTTTGTTTGAACGCACAAATCTCAGGAACTACTAGTCCGATTTACAAGATTCTTTTTGTAATGGATAGCCACATTCAACGGGAAGGTATAGGATAATTTTCATCCTGAAATTCCCACGGGAACGGATACAACGCCGGTTAAACCGCGGGGCGCTGCTTGTTTTGTATACCTTTCGGTGCGTCTACAATGTAAGGTGTTGCATGATAGTTCACTTGCAGTAAACATAGTATTTTTTTTACAAAAAGCTCCATTCTCAGAGACCATTAAAAACCCATTCACTTTTGATAAGCGTTGGCACAGTGGTGTATGAGAGCGCTTACTGTGTCGGGGGTTGCGGGTTCGATTCAGCGGAGTCAACAATATGTGAAGACATAGTTGTTGGCGACGACGTCTGGGTGTCAATTATATATTCTTACAATGTATTTGTGTATGGATATTTAGTAGTATCAGTGAGTTATATTATATTACTAGCAGCGCCCCGCGGTTTTACCCGCGTTGTGCCCGTTCCCGTGCGAATTTCGGGAATTTTTTTACATAAAAACCTTCCTCTTGAATCACTCTACCTATTACAAAAAACCGTATCAAAATCCGTTGCGTAATTTTAAAGATTTAAGCATACAGACAGACAAACAGACAGACACGAAAAAGAGACGACTTTATTTTATACTATATAGTGATATTAAAAGCTTAGAGCTTAGTTTTTATTATTAGCTACATTCTGTCTACATGGCTCGGGTTTGAGATCACCAACCCGCAGTAGGTAAGCGTAGTGATAAAACGACATCCTCCTCACTGTACTGATATCTTCAGTGAGATGAGAGGCCTTTGCCCAGCAGTGGAACATTACAGGCTAATACATTTTTATTTAAATATCATATAATACCCTGACTGATTAAGTCTAATCTCTCGTTATCAATGACCCCACAATAAAACGATTTAACCCAGACAGTTATCTAAACCGCATTATTACCTCACACACCATAAATTATAGAAAATGGCAAATAAACTATTGTGTTAAACAGAGCAAACACAATCAAAGACGATAGAGCCTTTCTTATCAGCATTTCACTTCATGTAACTTGAGATTTGCAATCGGACACGTAACTATTTTATGGTTATTTTGAACTGTATTTCCTTGTTATAAAGGTCAAATCTTTTTCAATTTTAAAGTCTGCACGGAGTTGCTTCACATTTTAAATTTGTTTCTCACATGCTTTTTAGGGTTCCGTACCCAAAGGGTAAAAACGGGACCCTATTACTGAGACTTTGCTGTCCGTCCACCGTCCGTCCGTCCGTCCGTCTGTCACCAGGATGTATCTCAAGAACGGTGATAGCTAGACAGTTGAAATTTTCACAGATGATGTATTTCTATTGCCGCTATAACAAAAAATAAAATAAAACAAATAGGTATTCAAGAGGGGCTCCCATGCAGCAAACGTGATTTTTTGCCGTTATTTAAAGTAAGGAATCCTCCGTGCGCGAGTCCGACTCGCACTTGGCCGTTTTTAAAGACAGTCTTTTGATGAATTTGTTGATAAAACTGTGGGAATTGAAATTTTTTGTTGTTGTGAAACTCTGTTTTTGTTTTCACTTTTGTTGTTTGAACGTAGAAAAAGTGTTATTAAGTTAATGTATGGCATGTGTGTGAGTGTGGCATCGTTGATCTTTCTTAGAAATTATAACCGACTTCAAAAAAGAGGTTCTCACTTTGTGTCTGTTAATTTTGTTACTTCATATCTTCTAAGTTCCGTGCTTCGGAGGGCACGTTGTTGGCGACGACGTCTGGGTGTCAATTATATATTCTTATAAAGTATTTGTGTATGTATAAGTAGTATGTAGTATCAATGAATTAGATTCCATAACACAAGCTTAGAGCTTACTTTGGGTCTAATTAACCGTGAGTAAATTTGTCCGGGTATATTATATTATTATAATAGAGACATTATATGACAGCATAAAACATTAAATTTAGAATACAACCCTAACAAAACCCTTTCTAAAATAGTTAAATTCAAATATACTGCAACAAACTTTGATCCCAATATGTCATCGCTAAAATATTTATAAATAGTTATTCAGACCATCAAAATAGTCGAAGTAAAGTGTAAAATATTGTAACGAATTTAGTCCACGTCTCATGCAGTGTGGGCGAACTGGAAAAGGTAGCCTTAGACCTAATAATAACTTGAGGTAACGTGATGTCAAAGGTGATAAATGAAGCCGGTTTTGTGAGCAAGTGAACGCTGGGAGTTCGAGTTAGTGAGTCATCCTTGTGTCGGAGTTTTTAGACGCTGTGACGTAACACATCAGTGACGGCGTTTTTTAAAAAGTGTGCGCCATATTTGATGTCTTTATCTGGTTTTATGATTTAGATCTCGTCTGAGAGCATCTAGACCTAATTGCAATGGTATCTTATTTGCACTCTGTCACCAGGATTGGTCAGGTTGACCATCCACTCGATGAAGAAGAACAATGATATCTTACTTAACTTGAATTATAGTATGTATGGATTCATTTGATTTTGTTTGTGTTACTGTGTCTGTTCAGGGCAGTGTTTTTTATAAAAACAATGTATAGAAAATGTCCATGATAAAATTCTATTCCATTCTACAAGGTGTAATTTGGTATGTTTAACAGTACTTCTCGTAGTGCTTGGTCTTGATTTTTATATGGTCTGAGGACTTAGCTAACAAAATAACGGCCTCGGGACCGATTTGGTAAAATTATAATGATTGCCTAATACTCGTACTTTTGTTGTTTGCTGGGTTTTTACTGTGACTCAATATTGTTATAGTATTGGAAAGAAGGTTTTAATAGTAAAGTACTTGCCTGTAATGCCCAAATGCGGCTAATTTGATTCCCTTGCAGTAGGAAAAAGAATCTCTTTGGATGATTATTTTTTCTATACCTTTGGGAGGTGCCTAAACCTAGTAGGTACCTATTAAAGCAACTTGCTAGTTTTGCGCGTTCTCGTAGAAATTTCGTAATAAAAGAAACAGTAAGCTCGAATAGTTTAGTAGCCAACCCTGGTGTCAGAATTTTTAAACCCTAAAGACCTCAAAGGGATAAAATATATCCCGTTGAAATTGGCTATTGATTACAAAAAGAATTATACAAATCGGATTTGTACTTCCTGAAAATATTAGTACAGTGAGGACATCTTTATTCTTCTTCTTGTTAGGAGATATTACCAATATTAATCGCTACTTAACAGCACTTTATCTATCAAATAGTTTGTCCCCTAACGACATACGCTATTTTCCGAAGAGCAACAAAGACACAACACTTCATACCAGTGTTTTAAAGAGCGTTAAGGTGGTAAGTAAATGTATAAAGCTTTACTTAATCGAACATTACTCAACTCTAACTTAAGTAGAACTCTTTTGAAAGTGTCTTACTATGAATACACTTAATCGATCTTTCGATTTGTCAATTATTTTTTGTAGTACTTAAATGAGACCACGTCATTATCGACTTCGTATTACCATTGCAAAATACCTCTTATTTCTATGACAATAAGGTTTATAGAGATGACATTTTCTTAGCGATAGTCGGTGGTAGGAATATAGTTCTTCTGTTGTAGGTTAAAAGGTGATTTTAGATTCGAGAGTGATAAATTATGGATGTAATTATAGTGTAATAAGTCGGGTTTTGTATGTTAATCGATGTCGCATTAGATTTGGAATTATTTATAGCTGTGTTACCGTAGTAGTGGTAGGTACTTGGTTTTACTTGTTAATATTATCTTTTTTAAGAATTGACTGTTTTTTTGTTTTATGGTGTTTTAGGAGTGCCACGGAGCAGTATGTTTGTATGTATTTATGTTTGTTACTCTTTCACGAAAAAACTACTGGAGTGATTTGGATGAAACTTTACAGTAATATAGGTTTAACATCAGAATAACATATGGGATACATTTTATCCCGAAATTCCCACGGGATTAGTTACAACGCGGGTAAAATCGCGAGGCACTGCTAGTATTATATAAAACTCGTCACTTCGTAATTCACCAACACAAAACGCGCCAACTCGTTCAACCCATTACTAAAACCACTAAAATGTCAAAAGCGTTATAAAACCATAACTATCATAAAGATATCATAAACTGTGCAGCCAAAGAACTGTCAACGGACATATCTAATTTATACTATGTCCGTTTTGAAACAATATTTGGGGCATATAAACTTTTATGGGTGATCGTTCACTTTTCCAAATTGATACCACCCACGTTCGAAGCGTCACGATTTATTTTAATCGCCATAATTCAATTTGTAGTTGCTTTCTTGGTTTACTAGCGATTGCTCTGCGGTATTACCCGTGTTGTACACGTACCCACGGAACTACTAGCAGCGCTCCACGTTTTTACCCGCATTGTGCCCGTTCCCGTGGGAATTTTGGGAATTTATATAAATATAAACCTTCCTCTTGAATCACTCTATCTATTTTTTAAAAAACCGTATCAAAATCAGTGCAGTATTTGAGTTTATAGCGAACAGATATACAGACGCGGCCAGGGTCTTTGGTTTATCTCGTAATATAGTGATATAGCTTCATCCAAATCCGTCCAGTAGTGTTTTCGTGAAAGAGTAACAAACATACATCCATCCTCACAAACTTTCGCATTTATAATATTAGTAGGACTTCAAAAAAGTGCAAATTCATTACCTCATTAATTTCTAGACTAGGTCAACGAAACCCTTTTCTAACTAGGCTAGAATGAACTTTCATTTTACAATAGTGTAATTTAATACAAGTAACCGCATACAACGATCAATTTTATTCCACGAACGTGTAATAGTTATACATTGATTAAAGAAAATGAGGTGACTCTCCTTACAAGGTATGATTAATTTCGACGCTTGGGTTGTTTAGTAGCTGTGCCACTGTAATATTTTAGGTTCGGTGAGATTTTATTCTTTACTAGCAGGCCCCGCGGTTTTACCCGCGTTGTGTCTATTCCTGTGGGAATTTCGGGATGAAAATAGCCTTTGTTACTCGTGGATAATGTAGCTTTCGAATGGTGAAAGAATTTTTTAAAACGGTCCAGTAGGTTTTGAGCCTATTCATTACAAAGTTTTCCTCTTTATAATATTAGTGTTGACTAGCAGCGCCTTGCGACTTCACCCGCTGCGCGCCCGTTCCCGTACGAATTTCGGGATTTTTCTTACTTATTAACCTATTTATGATCAAGATAAGTTGAATAAAAAAGAATCCTTAAAATCGGTCCAGCCGTGCTTGAGATATTAATGGTGTAACTAACACTACTTTCTAGACTAATCAGCGCGCTATTTTGTGTATAATTACAATTTTACGGCTTAATATGGACAGATTATGAATCTACATAAAATGATTGAAATTGTCAACAGTTTACAATCTTACTAGTCGGATTATAAACCAACGGGCGTTTATAATTTTTCGGTGACAGCTAGGTATATTTTTTGGACGCACAAAATCGGTTGGTAATTGGGACAGGTCGTAAAGGCACTTTTCTTTTTGTGGGTCGAAAAAAGTTGGTCCAAAGGGTTCAATCAATCCTATTTATTTTTGCATTAACTTTCACATTAAAGTATTCCATGAACGTGGTACGTACTTTTATATTATAATAAAAAATGAGGTGACTCGGTTTACCTTACACAGTATGATTAATTTCAAGGCTTGTCTAGTCAGAAGCATAGTAAATTATTATCGATACTGACTATGACAGCTTTCAAATACCTTGGTGTAATATATCAGTAAATGTGGCGTTATTTGTCAGGCCCGCTGGCACAGTGGCAGTGAGAGCGCTTACTGTGTCGGGGGTTGCGGGTTCGATTCCCGCCCGGAGTTGACAATATGTGAAGATGTAGTTGTTGGCGACGACTTTAGGTGACAATTATATATTCCTATAAAGTATTCGTGTATGTATGTGTAGTATCAGTTAGTTAAATTCCATAATACAATCTTAGAGCTTACTTTGGGTCTAATTAACCACGAGTGAATTTGTCCGGGTAAATTTAGTTATTTTATTGGTTTGACTGATAGGTATTTAAATTATGTCACTAGATTGATAGAATTAACTTTAAAAGAAGAACACCAAAGTATGTTAAGTTTAGAAATTGGATCGAAAAGACACTTTTTTGTATAGCAAGTCGAAAAATGGGTCCAAAGGGTACAAACATTTTTTTATCCATATTTAATGCAATATATTTATACCACTCACCAAATCTATGTTACCTTTCAATATTTAAGGTGTTTTCTACGTTTTTTAGCCGTTGGATACACCGTATTTGATTAAACCATCGTAAACAAACCATCCAAGATAAATCAAATTGAAAATTAGGGTGTGTACAGAATAACGCATTTGCACGAAAAATAAAGAAGGTAATGGTGTCGCCTTGCCTCAAACGAGGCTTGGCTATCGATTCACTCAAATTTATTACAGATGACACAACAATAGAGAATTTTTATTTTATTTTTTTTGACACATTTTGCTGTTGGATGGCACTTAATCATGCTAAATGTAAATTATAGAAGCACTAGCTGCGCCTCTCAGTATTTCGGAATTTTCGGAATTTCGCGATAAAAAGTCATATTAGGCTACTTTTTATCGCGAATTAAAATTCCTTTCTCAGTTTCTGGACTAACTGTGTACCAAGTTTCATTCAAATCATTTCATTTATATTTTATCCCGAAATTCCCGCGGGAACGGGTACAACGTGCGTAACACCGCGGGGCGCAGCTAGTTCATATATCCTTTTCTTTAATTATTTCATTGAGTTATATAATTTACAAAAATCTTTTCTAAATCATGTCCAAAATAACTACGGTACAGTAAAAAAGGCCATTTTGTCAATAAAAGTAAAAAAATGACACGCGAACTTAAACGGACGGATAAAAAGATTTATTGAAGCCCACCATTTCACGGTTAATCCGCTCTTTTGAAATTTAACGATTTCTCCTACGTTAGATTTATTTGAATTGGTTTCGGGTTTACGAATGATTTACGAATATTTTCGTCCACAACTTCGTGTTAAAGTCAAGTTAGCAATCTGTCATTTAAATAAAATACAAATGACATTTGTGACATCTGTTGACACATGACTATGTCATTTGAATTGAAACTACGTTTATAGTATGGAGGGTAGAAAGATAAGGAGACCATCTCAGTGTATTAAAAGGTGTCCGTTGAAAGGGAGCAAATTAAGGTGGCGCTATAGTAGCAAGTGGAAGAATTTTAAATAGAGCGCCAGAAATTATTAGAGTAAGATACTAGGTTATTATTTACTAAATCACAGTTGACTACGTAAATAGTTGACATTTTAAATACTGCATATTTCTTAACTACAGAAGTAATTTCCACTTGCTACACTAGCGCTAATAATTTGTTGTTTACAAGTGGACACTTTTTCGACTAATCCCCCATACGAGACGGTCCTCCTTAACTTCTACCCTCCATAGTTTAAAGATACACTTCGTTTGTGACCTGTCTTCTGTGACCAAAGTTCCTGTAAAGGGGCCGAAACGTCAGATAAAAATGTAAAATAATACCGAAGTGTATCCGTAAACGTAATTTCAATTCAAAATGAGTAGTGTTCGCTTTAACTTAAGAAACCAATACATGACTATGTGTCAAAAAAGGAACCTAAGTTGTCAAAATAAGTACTTCATACTTGATTGACAGTTCAAATGCTTTTATTAGCTTTCCAATTATAACTTTCAGTTTCTAGACGATCTAAAGTACGTATGCTTGTATTAGGTCTCTCTCTATAACCTTAGCGCTCATGGCGTAATTTGACTAAGCGATGTCAGTACATTGCGACTGTTAAGCAACGTGCAGCTCGACCTCTACTTGGATGGGTGACCGATAGTGGCATTTCTATCTGTGCGCTACCGTCCTTTGGAGAGCACGTTAAATTGTCAGTCCCAGTTCATTGAATCGTTAAACCATGTCGGAGGCCTTTAGGCGGTCTAAAAGCACCCATACCAGGGTTGACCACTAACCTAATCGAACTTACTTTGTCTTCTTAGAAGGTCTAAAGTCCTCCGACAAACAAACAATTAAAACAACCAGGACCGACCATTTAACGTGCATTCAGTATCTGAATCAAACGCCATCTCCCATAGGTCAGTACGGATCTATTCAATCCATTTAAGATTTGGTATTTCCCTGGAGATCCATACCATTTACTGACTTGATCTGTTTTCGGAACCCTCTAGAGATTTTCAGAGGATTTGTATTTGATCAGCTGTTAAAATACTATTTCAATATACGGAATTGTTGTTCCTAGTTTGGGTACTGCACTGTCTGATGTGCGAGCGAAAGTAAACTCTATTTCTATATTGTTATAAAGATGACTTTTATGTAAACATAATTTATAGAAAATAAATTAGACAGGACATAATTATAATTGACCAATGACAGACGTTCAATCCTACTTCCTACTAATATTATAAACGCCAAAAGTGAGCATGGATGTATGTTTGTTACTCTTTCACGCAAAAACTACTGATCGGATTTTGATGAAACTTAACAGTAATATAGGTTATACATCAGATTAACACATAGTATACATTTTATCCCGAAATTCCCACGGGAACAGGTACAACGCGGGTAACACCGCGGGCGCGGCTAGTTAAGTATAAACAAACAAAAACAAGATCTTAAAATTTTTCTTACGTATTATATTAGTATAGATGCTGTTAAAAAATCACGTTAAAATTCTACACAACACTCTTAAAGTCCCTCCCACGCCCAAACATGACTAAACAACAAAAGAATCCGCCCAATTACTCACAAATTGCTGTCAAAAATATTCATAAAAAAGACTTCCGGCGATCATTTTACTATCATTTCGTCCCAAATCTAGAATTTAAAATGCTACGCAATTTCCAATTTTATTACCTCGTGTTACGGTGCAAGATAAAACCGCAAAAAACTATATCGTAAATGTTATAGTGTTTTTATGGTGTACTTACTGAAATGGCTAGGCGATGATAAGTCATGTATATGAGCTATAAGGGCCGACACTGCGTTAAGCGTGCGCCCGCCGCGGTTTCATACAAAAGTGAACCGTCGCGTGCGCCCGTCGCGTGCGGTGTCATACAAAAGCGAACCGCCGCGTGCGCACGCGACGGGCGCACGCTTGGTGGTGGGGCTTAGTGTTGGCCCTAAATGTCCAAGTATTGTTCAATATTTAGGAAATCGGTATTTTCGGATTAAATTCTAAACATGTTTTCACTTACCCGAGATTCAAACCCGGGACCTCAGTCTTGGCAGGCGAGTGCACATACCACTAGACCACCGAAGCGTCCCACCTTTTAGCGTCAAAAAAACACAACTTTCTTTATTCAAAAAACGGTTTTTTAACTTATACATAAAACCCGTAATAAAACAAGAATGTAATCAATAGCATGTATTAATTTTTTATGTAAAAATGTTTTGTGGTACTTAACTGCAGAATTGATTCGCCGGTACAAAAGTTTGTTTAAGGAAAAAAGCTTTTATTTGCATTTAGCGGATGGAGTAGTGATGTGCTAAAACTGTTTTATGGTCTTGAATAAAATCGAGGTTTTATGGACTTGAAAATTAAACTGCAGAAGAGTCTTATTTTTATGTTTGCTTGATGTTATTTCTTTAAAAATATAGGGGATGAATACGTTTCACTTGCACTGAATTCTGAATTCAAGTATAAATTTCGATAATAATGATATTTTTAATTCCGTTTGGGGAGTTAAGCCCGTTCAGATATTACATTCGTAAGTAATTTTATTACTATAGCGGGCACGTTAAGCGGCACGTATTTCTGATAGTGAAGGCACGTTAAATGGTCGGTATCGGTTGTTTCAATCGTTAGACCATGTCGGATGTCTTTAGACAGTCCAATAACTCCAACACCGGTCTTGGCCACAAGACTATTAAAAATGAATAAATTAAGTATGAGCCTGTAATGTCCCACTGTTGGGCAAAGGCCTCTCATCTCACTGAATGAATAAATGATTTACTTTATTTAATTCAAGATACGTTTTAATTGAGTTATCATACTATTAATAGCAGTTACAAAACCACATTAACGAATTACAGATGCATAAATTTGCTACACAAAAAATGACCCAACCAAACCACATTTTTGCATTAACTCATAAAAACAACTCACAATTCTTCATTACATCCATCTTATTATTACATATTAATAAAAAAACAAGTTCATAAAACGAGACTTGAGTCTTGAAATCTAGAAACTTGACGCCAAACTGTCAATTTCTGCAATTATAAAATAAAACTATGGATAACCACTAGTAACTGAATCGAGACTGGAGTCTCCGATTAAAATAGTCTCGGATATTTTAAACGGTGTTTAATTTGTAGGTTCTCATCACTTTTAACTGTCGTATCTCTTTATGCATGTTTATCGATAAAACTCGATGCATGGTTGTTGCTTTGGAATTAATCTGGTTTGAGATAGCATGCATTTCTACGTTTCGAAATGCCGCTCGGTTTATCCCGTGTTGTATCCGTTCCCGTGAGAATTTCGGGATAAAAATAGCTTATAAGCTTTCCGCTGAATGTAGCTATCTCTTGCAGAAAGAATTGTTTAAATCGGAGTGGTGATTTCTGAGATTAGCACGTTATCACTATCATCACTACATATTATAAAACAATATCCCCGGCTGCGTCTATCTATTTGTCTGTTCGCGGTAAACTCAAATACTACTGCACGGATTTTGACGCAGTTTTTTAAATAGATAGAGTGTTTCAAGAGGAAGGTTCATGTGTATAAAAATTCCCAAAATTCCCACGGGAACGGGCACAACGCGGGTTAAACCGCGGGGCGCTGCTAGTAAGAATAATAATAAATGAAACTAGTTCAACCACAAAACACGCCTGTGATACGTTTGATATTATTTCTGAACTAATATTTTATGATAAAAAAGTCTCGCCAATAAAAGGACTGTACATTTTTCCCATCCCTACAAAGTAAAGTGTACGTCGATAAACCGGTTTCCAAATAAAATTGGTATTTATTTGCGTTCCGCGTTGTGTTGTAAATTTTGATTATGTGCTTCGATCGGCGAGATGCAAAAATGTATTTTTACGCTTTTTTGGTCGGATTTTGTGGAGTTATTTTCCGAGGGAAACTTAATTAAAGTAGGAAGCTTATTGTTTGAAGTTTCACTGTGTGAAAACATTAAGATTGAGACATAATATCAGCACCCCAATCTATATCTATACTTCTATACTAATATTATAAAGAGGAATTTTTTTTAAGTTTGTTTCTTTTTTTTGTTTGTATGTTCGAGCTAATCTCGGGATTTACCTGTCCGATTTGAATAATTCTTTTTGTAATAGATTGCGACATTCAACGGGAAGGTCATAGGCTATTTTTTATCCCGAAAATTCCCATGAGCACGGGTACAACGTGGGTAAAGCCGCGGGGCGCTACTAGTAGTGTACTAGTACATATATAAAAATCGATCTTGGTTCGTTAGTCTTGCTAACACTCAAGAACGGCTGGATCGATTTATTTGATCCTGGTTTTGAAATAATTGTCGTAATCCAAGAAAGGTTTGAACGGTAAGCAGTGACGGAATAAATGCGGGTGAAACCGCGGGGCACAGCTAGTACTAACATTTACAAATACGAGATCATAGCATTAAAAAACGAAGCAACTTATAAGCAACAAGAAAATCGATATGCAACATTCCTTTGTCTCTCACAAAAGCAATTTTTTGCTTAAAGACACTATTCGCAATCAATAAGTAATTGACTAAATTGCTCGTAATTGCCTAGTAATTTAAGTTGCTCGTGTAAAAGTACCTTTCCGGCAACATAATATACATTAGCTGTCAGTATTTTCCGACGTCTCTGTAATAGGACATTTCCTTTATTAACGTACTAGCTGCGTCCTGCGGTTTTACCTGCGTTGTGCCCGTTCCTGTGGGAATTTCGGGATGAAAAATAGCTTATAACATTCTTGTTGAATGTGGCTATCAATTAAAAAAAGAATCATTCAAATCGGTACGGTAGTTTTTGAGATTAGCCCCCACTTACAAACCAACAAAATTTCAATTATATTAGTACAGATGTAAAAAAAGTCCTTGTCTTGCCTTTTTTATTGTTTTTTTCCAAAAAGCTTAATTTTTCTCGACTAAAGAGAACTTAACTAAGTGAAATAATAAAAAATTGCTTCAATTTAACCCTTTGATGTCTAAAATGCGAAACAAAGGTAATAAACTAGGATAGTACAAAGGAATATTTTGCGTCAAACAAAGGATTTTGGAAGCATACGGTTCATTTTTATTTGGCACACGTACCTTTACTGATTGAAAGATATATAATAAAGAAATAGTTTGATATTATTGACATGAATTTAATTCTAATAAATTATATATTAGGTGGTCTAAAATATCGGTGGTCTAAAATATCAGGCGGTCTAAAGATCAGGCGTTCTAAAATATCACGCGGTCTAAAATATCAGGCGGTCTAAAATATCAGGCGGTCTAAAATATCAGGTGGTCTAAAATATCAGGCGGTCTAAAATATCAGGTGGTCTAAAATATCAGGCGGTCTAAAATATCAGGTGGTCTAAAATATCAGACAATCTAAACTATTAGGCTGGCTTATAAATATAGCCTTCGAAGCACGGTAGCGCTCAAACAAATGACAATATACAATTTGGTCACTAACTTACACAAACTTATTTACCACACACACACATGCACACTGCAACACCCACACTACGTGAAATACTTTTCATTATTTTCGCTCGTAAAATTTTAAGACTTCTTCTGTATACTTATTACTTTTCACACACAAGCTGTCACGTACCGCAATACGCTTTATATTGGGTGTGAAACATAAGACATATAAAATATTATTGTAATACATACACCAATAATATTCTCAAACGCAAAGTGATACAGGGTGGAGTGTTTTTGTTTGAACCTTGGTCCCTTGTTACTTGTCTTTTCGATGTTTTGAAATAAAAAGATAGTATAATATAAAAAGATAGATAGAGGAGCCTATATTTTAGTTCACAAGAGGAAATACATATGTCTACACATGCTCAATTTTCTGATATTTTGAAATTAAAAGATGGATAGAGAAGCCTATATTTTATTTAAAAAGAAGAAATATGTTTTCACTGCTTCAAGAACTCAATAAGGTTAAATTCAAGACTCCAAAAAAATTTACAGTGTACCACCAAATTAGTTTATGTCTCGTGTCAAAAATGTGATTCGGAAATAAGTAGTCATCTTGGAATAAGTGACATGTTTTTTTATTTTTTAAATTGATAGCTATAGTTATGTTACAATATAAAGAGAATAAGTGAATAGATGTCTGTTTGCTCCTGGCTATTAAGGACTTTTTGCTCAATATTATAGCTAGCAGTGCCCTTCGGTTTGATCCGCTTATTGCCATTTCCCGTGGGAATTTCTATTCCTATCCATTACAAAAATATTTGTTCATATCGTACTAGTAATTCCCGAGGTTATCTCAAACATACTTATTTTTAAAAAATCGTGTAAATATTGTTGTTTCAGATTCCATAACCTAAATTTCCTGCATCGACCTATATTTCGAGCAATATACTAAAGATTGTCAATGCACTTCTATTCCACCCTGTATACACTAATAAAGCAAGCCAATATCTTCCATCCATATACTTAAAGTTAATATCTTAAACATAAGTCTAGTTTAAGCTCCAAGTACTTTCAACGAGAAACTGGTATCATAATGACGAACTCTGAGAACATTGCAAGTTATAAACTAAGATAAACGTTACTCAAATTTAACTCAAAACAACTGCGGAATAAGGCACAATTTCCAATAACACTAAATTCGGAGTTGAGCTGTTTTAGTCGTAAAGGTGCAGCTACGCCACGCGAGCAGAGCAACCCCAAAACATGTATTTTCGATTTTATACCTAAGATTATAAGTATCAGTTTGGGTTGACAGAAGATTGTAAGATATGACTTTTTATGTCAAACTTGACAGCCACGCGTAAAGTACTTGCAAGCAACTGGTTTTACTCCTTTTTCTTTGAAAAAAAGAGATATTTGTACGTTTTATGCATGTGTACTTGTTTTATGACAGAATTGTATGGAAGTTGGTAAAAGACATGATTTAAGAACCCCTTGTTCTATAAACAAGGGTGTATGTTTTTGGAAAATAATATAGTTGTATGTGGTTTGTGAGTTTCGTTTGTATGACTCTTCTGATTTTTGAATAGTCGGCTAAAAATAGTCCCATATTTTTAAACCAATTCAAAAAAGGGGTCCTTGATTTCTGTAAATTTTTGATCGGAAGAAATCGAAATCTATATTTTTTCTTACATAGGGCTGCAATACTCACCTTAATAATAAAAAATCTTTAACCTAATCTAAAACCACGTCAAAACTTAACTCTACAAAAACATATTAAGTAAGCAAATAATGTATTCGTTCGGGAAGGAAATTCGCCGTCCTCCTACTTCCTTTGATAAATTATACCATATAACTAGTCTCAATAGGATACTGCCTTTTAAAACTGACATCCTAGTTGAAGAGGTTGATCAATTTTTTTTTGCTAGTTTGAACTTATCTGACCAACAGCATCTCAAATTGTTCTTCACTTTTTCAACCCCCAACACAATAAAAGGGGTGTTATAATAAGTTTAAGGCCTTGGTGGTCTAATGGTATGTGCACTTGTCTGCCAAGACTGAGGACCCGGGTTCAATTTCCAGGTCGAGCAAAAACATGTATCCTACTTTTGAAACATGGCTTTAGTTTGAGATCACCAACCCGCATTACGTAATCCTCCTCATTGTACTGATATCTTCGGTGAGACTAGTGGCCTAAGCTTAATATTTTAAATAGTTATTTGTATGTTTGTTTTTTTGTTTGTTAGAGCTTGATTTGAACAATTCTTTTTGTAATAGATTCAACGGGAAGGTTATAGGCTATTTTTCATCCCGAAATTCCCACGGGAACGGGTACACTGCGGGTAAAACCACAGGGCACAGCTACTATTATATATAAAAGCACGTTCGTTCGGTCGTTGGTCCGGACAGGTGGTACAACGGATGTAGAACCGGTCGCTGTGAGACGAGTAACGTGAGAGTTTTTGAAAAAACACCTTTTATTTGTTTACTTTACGTTTCGGTAGGATGCTGGATGACTTAAGTAAGTAAGTTCGAAGGTGAGTGGCCAACCCTGGTGACGGAGTTTTTGGACCTTCGATATTGTCGAACGATTAAAACAACCGGAACCGACAGTTAAACGTGTCTGAAGCAGAAAGCTCTTAAGTAGAAATGCTACTATAGGTCACCCATTCAAGTAAGGTTGAGATGCACGTTGCTTAACAATAGCGATCTTCTTCTTCATCGAGGGGATGGTCAACCTGACCAATCCTGGTGTCAGAGTTATTGAGCCGCCAAAGGCCTCCGACATGGATCTTGTAACGACTACTATCCGTAGAAAGTAACCGGGACCGACGGCTTAACGTGCCCTCCCAAGCATGGAATCATGCCATTATCAGCGAATCGCGATGAATTAACAGCCACGGACACCCATCAAAGCCGAGATACTCGTTGCTTAACAATCGTGACAAGTTAGCATCGGTAAATCTTTTAATATAAAAATGAATCGCAAAATGTGTTGGTAAGCGCACAACTTCAGAATTTAACGACTGCACCAAATTGGATGATTCATTTTTTAGTGTGTTCCTTATTGTCAGGACAAGGTTTTTATACAAGAAAAATAAGGAATAAAAATCTCAAAATTCCCACGGGACCGGGGGCGCTGCGGGTGAAACCGCAGGGCACAGCTATCATTTATGAAAATACCTAATCTATACTAATATTATAAAGCTGAAGAGTTTGTTTTGTTTGTTTGTTTAAACGCGCTAATCTCAGAAACTACTGAACCGATTTGAATAATTCTTTCACTGTTAGATAGTCTATTTATCGAGAAAGGCTATAGGCTACATTTTATCCCGAAATTCCCACGGGAACGGGCACAACGCGGGTAAAACCGCGGGGCGCTGCTAGTTAATTTCATAAATCAACATCCCTCAGTAAAACTTTGCCACGAGCATTGTCAAATACACACTACAAACTATACTATAATACCCATAATAATTTCCTATCCTGCCCGAATCCCAATTAATTCCCTTCTAATGGGAATTGTTTCGAATCTTATCAAGAAATTAAAAGGAAATTGGTTATTGCTGTCTGTACGAGCCACCTCGTACATTGATGAGTAATCATTTATATAATTGTTTCATTGGCCTTTTACATGAAATATTAAATTTGTACAATTGCAATATTTCATCGTTAATCAATAAAATCAGTTCGTTTATAGTCATCAAGCGCGCTATACGTTCTCATCTTCATCAGTATTTAAGCTAATAGTTCATAGTTCAATATATCAGTTTATTATCAGTTATCAGTGACTTTCATTTAAATTCATATCAGTTTATCAGACAATCTGTTACGGGAAACCGTACATGGTCCTTCGAGCAACCCCTACGCGCGGAAATACTTGGGTTCGGGACCACGCGGTGCAGTGACCTAGTTGCATGGACACGTGTCGCCTGGACTTGCCGTGTGTCGGACTAAAAAACAACCAGTGACTATTTGAAATAAACTATCTCCGCGAAGTGCCTTGTGTCCGTGGGCGAGTGAAATTAATCAAGCACTCTCGCGGTTGGAGCAAGGTAGTATTGAAGCCTTCGTGAGTCGCAGCAGTATCAAGGTATTTTATCAGTTTATCAGTTAACAATATCAGCACATCCAACATGGAGGATCTAGTGGCTACACAAATCCAAATTATCAAGGAGTTGGAGAAAAGTAATATCAATTTTGGAAAGGATGGACCGGAGAGAAAGACTCAGCAGTATGCAAAAAAGAAGATGGAGGTATTTAAAGCCCTCTATACTGAATTTGAGCAGAATCATAACTTACTGTGTGAGTATGGCTCCGATAATGCTTACTTTAGGGAAAATTATCAGGAAGCTTTTAAAAGCATAGCTAGGGAGTACCAAGGGAAACTCCAAACGCTACTAGCATCAGAGGACAAGCCATTTTTGAAGCCCGCGAGCCCTGGGTTAGCTCGCTCCTTTGATTGGCCTACGTCTAACATAGCAGGGGGATCCGCGGCGGGGACACCGCCGGTAACACAGCGCAGCAATAACAACCATCACGATAATTCTGGATCGTCGGTGTCGCGCGGAACCAGCAGCGCTTTGGACGAAATGTTACGTAAGCAGGCAAGTAACTTTCGTGCCTTTCAGCGGACAGCCTCAGAGATTAAGGTAGATAACATTAATCGCAGGTGGGAGTTTCGTGACGTTTTAGACAGACTTCAGTCACGGTGGGCAGCCATTGATAATCTGCACTGGGAGATAGATAGTGTACTGAACGGTATGGAAAATAAGGAATACGAGCATACTTTTTCAAAGCAGGAAGCAATGTACATGGAGTTAAAAGCCAAAATTAATAACAAAATGGAATCCAATGTGCACAGGGAGCATTCCACGCCGCAGATAGAAATACCATATTTTAACGGTTCGTATAATCAATTCACATCATTTCGCGACCTGTTCTACGAATCTATCCACCACAACCCGGCACTATCGCCAGCGCAGAAAATGCAGTTCTTAAAGGGGAAGGTCAAGGGAGAAGCAGAGAGGCTTATCCAACATCTTAAGATAAGCACAGAGAACTATGAAACCTGCTGGGACATCCTTAACCACAGGTTCGATAACAAACGGCTAATATTTCTCTCCCTTACAAAGCTCATACATAGCTTACCTAACACTCTACCGAGATCGTATGTCCACATCAAGAGGATGCATGACACAACAGTAGAATGCATGCACTCCATCAAAAATCTAGGTGTCGACACAGTAAACTGGGGTCCGATAGTTGTGTCTATTTTATCAGAAAAATTAGACTCGGAAACCTATAACGACTATGTCGCATCATTGAAAGACCCTAGGGAGGTACCTAATTTAGATGAATTATTAGCATTTTTAGAAACCAAGTTTACACTATTTGAATCGTCCCGGAGAAAGCCGGACAATCATAATATTCAGCAAAATCAGAACAAGTATCAGAATCAGATCAGATCACAGGGTTCCTATTTTAAACCCTCATTATCAAATCATCAAACAAATACTTCGCGTAACAAAATTAGCGCCGTATCCGCAAAATACAATTGCGTATTGTGCAACAGTACAGAACATGGCATTTATTATTGCAAGCAGTTCCTAGAAATGTCGCCGAGTATTAGACTACAAACTACAAAAAACCTACATTTATGTCAAAATTGTTTATTCGACCATCATGGAAAGGAATGTATATCAGAAAAGGTTTGTGTTGAATGCAAAAAGAGTCATAATCGCTTGCTACATGATGCATTTACACAGTCATTGACCCGTAACCCGATGCAAGGCAATCGCAGCGGAGGGAGCGGAGGTGCGCGCAGGGGCAACGCTGTCGACGCGATTACTAACGTCATCAGCTCGGGTAAGCAAAACCAGACCAGCCCGCACGTGCCAGGTAAAGAAGATGTTTTTGAAGTTTTGTTACCAACCGCATTAATCAAGGTACAAGCAGCAGATGGCACCTATTACACATTGCGCGCTCTTTTAGACCAAGGGTCCCAGACATCTTTAATTTCCGAACACGCCGCACAACTTTTAAGAATACCGAGAAAGTGGTGTAAGGGAGTTGTGACCGGGATCGGGGATAAATCCAACAACAGTAAAGGAATTATTACTATCAAATGCTCATCAATACTAAATGACTACAATTTCGAAGTTGATACTTTAATAATGAAACAATTAATCAGAAATTTGCCGAGTCAAACGTTTGCGTGTCACAATTGGCCGCACATACACAATATCAACTTAGCAGATCCTGAGTTTTATTTATGTAAACCGGTAGATATACTACTAGGAGCGGATATCTACTCAATGATTATAATGAATGGAATATGTAGGGAAAACTCCACTCTGCCCGTCGCACAACAAACGCGACTTGGGTGGATACTGAGTGGTAACACTAAGATTTTCCATTGTAACGTCGTTTTAAATAACTTTGAGCAGATACACAAATTCTGGGAGATCGAGGATGTACCCGAAACAGCAGATACGAGTATATCAGCAGAAGATCAGCTATGCATAGAATATTATCAGTCAACAACAAAAAGGCGTGATGACGGACGTTATGAGGTTCGCATCCCCTTAAAAGCAGGTTTAGAAACAAAATTGGGCATCTCAAAATCAAAGGCCGTTGCTCAATTTTATAAGTTAGAACAAAAGCTAAACAAAAATGAATCAGTTTCAAATAATTATAAGGAATTTATGAATGAATATATTTCACTCGGACACATGACACCTGTATCGCATGACAACAACGCTAAAATTACGTGTTATTTACCGCACCATTGTGTGACACGTGAGGAGTCCACTACGACAAAATTGCGTGTTGTTTTTAATGCCTCAGATAAAACATCATCAGGTCTAAGCTTAAATGATATAATGTGCCGTGGACCAAATCTACAACAAAACCTTTTTGATCTTCTTATCAAGTGGAGACAGTACAGATATGCATATACTGCGGACGTGGAGAAGATGTTTAGATTCATATGGATAAACCCAGCAGATCAACACATGCAACGTGTCCTGTGGCGAGATAATCAAAAACAACCCTTAAAGGAGTACCAACTGACTACCATCACCTATGGGATGAAAGCGTCTCCTTTCTTAGCAATGATGACTTTAAGGCAACTAGCAAAAGATGAAAAGCCCAACTATCAAGACAGTTTGGCGCCTAGTGTCCTTGAGGAATCATTTTACATGGATGACTGTATTCATGGCTCTCATTCAATACAATTAGCAAAGAAAACACAATCAGAACTTATTAACCTATTAAAGGCGGGTGGGTTTAATTTACGAAAATGGAAAGCAAACTCACCACAGCTACTTATCAGTAATAAACAAGAACAAGACAGCTTTGACTTCAAACAGACGGAGTCGACAAAAACGTTAGGATTAAGTTGGAACCCCCAGCAAGATTGTTTCACATTCCAATCGAAACTACTTCCAATTTCAAATCCAAGCAAGCGTGAATTGCTGTCTGAAATATCAAAAATATACGACCCGCTCGGTTGGCTCTCGCCGCTAACAGTCAAACTCAAAATATTATTCCAAGATATATGGAGAGCTAACATTCAGTGGGACAACCCTATCCCGCAGGATATTAACAAGGAGTGGATCAGGATTCAGCAAGATATTCATGTCATAAGTGAGCTACGTGTTCCAAGATGGCTACACACTCGAGAAAACGATCAAATACAACTACACGGATTCTGCGACGCCAGCACTAAAGCTTACGGCTGCGTTATATACTGTAAGATAACTAACGGCGATCATAACCACATAACGCTCGTAGCTGCAAAAACAAAGTTAGTGCCCCTGGCCAAGATTTGCTCATTACCGCGTCTAGAACTATGTGGTGCAGTTTTATTATCAAAATTAATGCAACAAATCAAGACTTGCCTTGAAGGTCACAATATCTCTACATTTGGATGGGTAGACTCCATGGTTGTCCTAGGATGGCTCAACGGGGACGCAAACAAATGGAAACCCTTTGTCGCCAATCGAGTGAGACAAGTCACGTCGTCGATGGCGGCTAGCTGTTGGAGATATGTGGCTTCAAAGGAGAACCCAGCGGACTGTGCGAGTCGCGGGCTTAAAGCCTCTCAGCTCAAAGCACATGCTTTGTGGTGGGAAGGGCCTGAATGGCTACGTACCTGCCCCCCGCAAATGGAAAATCAAGAAAGGTTCTCTACAAATGTTGACCTAAAGAAAATTAAACAAGTAAATATTACATTAACAAGTGAAAATAATATTATCAAGAAGTTATTAGAACAGCAAAGCAGTCTGAGGAAAGTAATACGAATCCTAGCATGGATTACGAGATTTATATCAAAAACATACAAACAGGAATATTTATCAGTTCAAGAATTAAAAGAAGCAGAAACTAGAATAATTAGATATATTCAGCAAGAACACTTTTCAGACGAAATAGAATCGTTGAAAATGAGAAAAAGTGTTAGCAACAAGAGCAACATATACAATTTATATCCGATGCTGGATGAAAGGGGCATTTTAAGAGTCGGTGGCCGACTCAGACATGCCAACATGGACCCAGAAATGAAACATCCCGTCATCATTCCGAACAAAACAAGACTAGCAGATCTTATCATCGATAACGCACATGAGCTTTCACATCACGCAGGAGCTCGATTAACCACCGCATGCATCCGTCGCAAGTACTGGTTGGTTGGTGGAAACAATGCCACAAAAAATCGCCTCCGTCGTTGCGTAAGATGTAGAAAACAAAATCCACAGCTCCTAGAACAATTAATGGGTGATTTACCCGCCGCACGAACCAACGCATCACGCCCATTCTATCACTGTGGTGTTGACTACACCGGCCACGTTACTGTAAAAGCCAGCAAGGGCCGTGGCATTAAGACCACAAAGGGATACGTGGCTGTGTTTGTTTGTATGGCCACCAAGGCCGTACATTTGGAACTGGTCTCTGATTTAACATCTTCAGCGTTCCTTGCCGCACTGCGTAGAATGGCCGCCAGAAGGGGCGTGCCGGGGCATATATACAGTGATCAAGGCAAAAACTTTATAGGAGCTAACAAAATATTAACTCATGAGCTAGCAGAAATAACATCAACATTTGATAAGAAACTTATGACCGAAATAGCCGAGATGAACATTCAGTGGCACTTCAACGCACCCTCTTGGCCATCAGCAGGTGGTCTATGGGAGGCGTCGGTCAAAAGTTTAAAATTTCACCTGAAGAGAGTACTGGGAGAACAAAATCTAACGTTCGAAGAGTTCACAACCCTTCTCAGCCAACTAGAGGGATGTTTGAACTCGCGCCCACTTTGCCCGATGACCGAAGACCCAGACGATCTAAACTTTTTAACTCCGTCACACTTCCTTACTAGCGGCCCTTTGTTAACTTTATACGATACCGAAAGGGATCTCCGAACAAGGTGGCATCTAACGCAAAATATATTTAAAACCATATGGAAACGCTGGCGTGATGAATTTCTAACCCAGCTAACAGCAAGAAGCAAATGGAGAAAACCTCAACAGAATATAAAAATAGATGACGTTGTCATAATCAAGGATGACAACTTACCGCCGGGAAAATGGTCTCTCGGTCGCGTAAAACAGTTGCACCCCGGTAGCGATGGTTACGTTAGAGTCGTGACCTTAAAAACCAAGAATGGGGAAATGCAACGGCCCGTGGTAAAATTATCAATTTTACCAGTGTATCAAGATCAGGAAAAGGAAATAATTCAAGAAAATAATACTGAAAAAATAAGATCAAAGCAACCTCAATCTAACAGCAGCCTTAGCAGTAAAGCAAAATCATCTAAACCTAGCAGTTTTGTGGGACTATTGATGTTTATAATCATGATTTTATTATCGCCTGTTTATTGTTCCCACATTACAACAAGTATTACCACTAATCAAAGTATCTATTTTGACAAATTGTCTACGATTCGATTAATCCGAGATGAATGGAAACTTATAGTTTACTATGACATGGATCCCTATTGGCAAGGCATTACTTTATTGAATAAATACATCCATCAACTAGAAAATATGTGCCCGCCAACAGCTACACAAACACAGTGTGGCGCAGTACTACTACAGATACGCCACGAGTTCAATGAATTGGAGTACTACAACAGTATAATGTTACATAAACAAACAGGACTTCCCGACACTACTAAGAGTCGCCGACGACGTGGCCTTATCAATGGAATCGGATACCTGGCCAATAGTCTGTTCGGTGTACTAGACGAACATTTCGCACTACAATATGAGCAAGAAATAAACACAATCAAGGGAAATCAAAATCATCTATCATTATTATGGAAAAATCAAACATCAGTACTTGAAGCTGAATATAATGTCTTGAAAAGAGTTGAACAGTCAATGAATAACCATTACAAATTATTTAAACAGCAACTGCAAACAATACAGAAAAATGAGAACACTTTATCAAAAAGAATCGATGACGTAGCTAATAGTAACGGTTTCGTATTAGCTTCAATAATAGCTAATAACATACTCACGAACTTGAAACACATACAAGAAACATTATTGGATACCATAACAGACATACATTACGGAAAGTTCAACATACACCTTTTAACACCACAGCAACTTCGATACGAGCTCAGCATTATATCAGGCCAACTATCAAAGGACCTGACAATTCCTATTACTCATATTCAAACTGATCTATCAAGCATTTATCATTTATTAAATGTCAGAGCCAGACTGACTAAGCTATATTTAATATTTGAAATAAAAATCCCGCTGGTCGCCAGAGAAAACTACGACGCCTACAAACTCACATCTATCCCCCGTCAACAAGGAGAAAACATGATCCTGGTCAAACCCATTGCAAAATATGTGGCAATAAATCTACGAAAGGATTCCTATATTACCTTATCACAAAATGAAATGCAAAGTTGCCTACAATATGACTCATCGACACATCTATGTCCATTACGCAAAGCGATACGTCATATGTCGCCAGACGACCATTTTTGTGAACAGGATCAAATATCAAATCAGTGCAAGATGTATAAACAACGGTGTGAAGTTATCTGGTCAGAAATGCATCAATTCAACACTTATTTATATTCTTGCTGTAACGCACATTCTATCAGAATCATATGTGAGGATCAAGTTACCGTCGAGCGTATCAACAAGGCCGGTATAATGACCCTGGGAGACGGCTGTATTATCAAGGGAGAAGGCTATGAAATATTTGCGCACAAAACACAGATCAATGAATTAACGACTAAGCCAGATATTTCGCAAATATACATACCTCCAATTAACAATATAATCAACATATCAATGCCTATCAGTACCTCCTACTGGCATATTAATGTCAGCGATAACTATCAGAAAGATCTACATGACATTGGTAAACAAATAGCAGATATGAAAGCAGAAGATACCAGCACCATAGAGTCAAATCTATCAAGTCACGATTTGCATCAGTACGTAGTGCTGTATCTCGTGGTGGGAACAGGTGTGCTCGCTCTCGCAATATTCGCGTGTCAGCAGCGAGCGCGACACCGCTATGCAGCGTGCTGGGTGCCCGCGCGGGCCGCGCACCCGCCTGCCAACGCGCCCGCGCCCGCGCCTGCCCCCTCGCCTGCCCCGTCCTGCGTGCCCGTGGCGGCGCCCCGTCCGCGCTCCGTCCCGACCAACGTCAGCGTCCACTTCACGGCAGCGGGGGCTGCCTCGCAGCCTACCGCCGACCACATCATTAGCGCCGTAAACAATATTGACAATCAAGTTGTAAAAAGTGCGCGAGTGCTTACTAAAGAAAAGGGGTTCTCCCCTATTGTGTTTTCGCCGGAGTTCAAAATACCGGACGATTAATTTCAGATATCATACAGTGTCAATCAGTTATTATTTTCATTATTAATTAAGTACTTACTAATCATTGGGGGAACATTAGTTTAGAATTTTATTTGTTATCAGTATCACCCTGTCTCATCAACCACAAAGGCGCGTTCATCCACTAACCCCAACTTTCCCGCTCGGGAATATGTACGAGCCACCTCGTACATTGATGAGTAATCATTTATATAATTGTTTCATTGGCCTTTTACATGAAATATTAAATTTGTACAATTGCAATATTTCATCGTTAATCAATAAAATCAGTTCGTTTATAGTCATCAAGCGCGCTATACGTTCTCATCTTCATCAGTATTTAAGCTAATAGTTCATAGTTCAATATATCAGTTTATTATCAGTTATCAGTGACTTTCATTTAAATTCATATCAGTTTATCAGACAATCTGTTACGGGAAACCGTACACTGTCACATCCGTCGATATTATCGTTGCTACTATAACTGGTACGTTATTCTCGTATAAAATAGTTAATGGTACTTTAACTAATCTATTATTTATTTTTAAGGATTATTATACTAAACTAGCAGCGCCCCGCGGCTTTGCCCGCGTTTATTCCGTAGGAATTTTCGAAAATCCTTTCGTTGTGCACTTACGTAGTCAGTCAGTCAGTCAGTCAGTCAGTCAGGACTTTGAATTTTATATAATGAAACGGATCTATATCGCGTTAGAATATATAACGTACAGCGTCCCGCGGTTTTACCCGCCTTGTGCCTGTTCCCGTGGTAATTTCGGGATGAAATATAGCCTATAACCTTCCCGTTGAATGTGGCTATCTATCACAAAAAGTATTATTCAAATCGGACTGATAATTCCCGAGATTAGCTCGAACGTACAATCAAACAAAAAACTTAAAAATTTTACCTCTTAATAATATTAGTATAGATGAAACGGGTCCTCATGTATGTATACAGGGTGAGCAATCCAAATGGGTCAGTATGGAGGTTTTGGAAACCATAACAGATAGCGAAATCTTGGCTTAGGAACCATGACGTTGATTTTAGTAAAAAGAAAAACTGCATTCATATACTTACAAAAATACGTGTACTCGGCCCAGGAATCGAACCTGGACTTTTTAAAAAAAATAAATTTCGTTATTTTCCTTTGAATATCGGTTATGTAGCTCTTAAATAGTAAATGTTACTAAGAAACATGATATCTAAAACTAATAAAATGCATTGTTTTTAAACAACGAAGTTTTATTTTTCCCTGTATGTTTGTTACTCTTTCACGCAGAAACTACTGAACGGATTTGGAAGAAACTTTACAGTAATATAGTTTATACGACAGTATAACACATGGGATACATTATATCCCGAAATTTCCACGGGGATAGGTAGAACGCGGGTGAAATCGTGTGGTGCGGCTAGTATTATAAAAGGCTTCTAACTTTGTTCGCTTTTGAAGATTTTAGACACGTGATACTAAATCGGAACCATTTCGAATTTTTGTATCATAAATTTCAAGTAATGGATTGCTCCTGTACTAATAAATAAAATCAATATGGCACTAACTGTCACTGTCGCTGTTTGCACCGTGGCAACCTCGGCGGTCGACAGGTAAGGGTCGGTGCGCATTTGATGGAAAATGTTTCGGGATTAGTAAAGGTAGAACAAGTTAAGGTTTAACCGCATTGTTCCGGTACTACCGAGAATTCGGGATAACAAAATTGCCTAACGAGTTTCTTTAATGTAGCTGTCCAATGCAAAATATTGTTTTCAAATCGGCAGTTTCTGAGATTCACGCGTTCAAACAAACAAAAATCATTTTTTTCAGGTTTACATAATTAGGACAGAGTACTCGTAGCGCCCCGGGTTTTTACCCATGTTGTGCTTGTATCCGTGAGAATTTTGGAATGAAATACTCTTTCCAACCTTCACGTTGAATGTGGCTATACATTACAAAAAGAATTATTAAATCGGATTGGTAGTTCCTGTGATAAATGCGTTTAAAAAAAACAAAACACTAACATTTTCTCTATAACTAATAAGTACTCGTATTGGCAGAACAGATTTGTCTCTCCCAGCGTTACGTAACCGCATGTTCCTTCAAATACGCTTCGACCCTAACTGTATTGGAATATAATTTGATGAGTAATATGGTAGTCTTGTGATTTAAGTATCATATTAATTATATGTGAAAATATGTGGGACTTATGCGTGATTTATTTAAATAAGTTTATATGTTATGTTAAGTAAGTATAAGTTACTTTATAACAGTCATTATTAAGCAACTTTGGTGGTCTTAACAAATTACTTCGATTAAAGGTAATGCTCCCGTTAGCTCGTGTAGGTTAGTGGCCGACACTGGTGTTGAATTTTAGACCGCCCAAAGGCCTCAGACATGGGCTAACGATTGAAACTACCGGGATCGATAATTTAAAGTGGACGAAGCGCTTAGATTGAAATGCCAGTATCGGCCACCCATCTAAGTAGTGGCAGAGCTGCACGTTGCTTAACAATCACGATATCTTAGCATAACTTAGTCGTACTACTTGGAAAACTACTTTTTAGGTTTTATTTGGTTTTAAAATTGATTTGAAGATATTTTATCAGTACATTGAGGAGATACTCTCTGCACGGATATCTTTGGTGAGATGAGAAGCCCAGCAGTGGGACAGAACAGGCTAATACTTACTCATTTTATCTATATAAAGAGGTAAAATTTGTAAGTTTGTATGTTCGAGGTAATCTCAGGAATTACCTGTCCGATTTGAATATTTTTTTTGTGATAGATAGCTACATTCAATGGAAAGGTCATAGACTATTTTTCATCCCGAAATTCCCACGGGCACGGGCACAACGCGCGTAGAACCGCGGGGCGCTGCTAGTATATTAGCTAGACTAGGATATAGCTTAACCTATACGAGTATATCCCTAAGGAAATATAACCCTGAGCCAATTTTTATTTAATTTCCTTACAAATGAAGAATATCAGCTCTGAGTGACATTTTTAAATTTAGAAATTTCGTGTTTCGCTGTAAATTAATTTGTGTTGAAATTAGTGATGTTTTCGTTGTAAATAGCTTTTAAAGAACCATCCAGTTTGAGTTTCTTTGCGTAACCAAATGATTGTTCTTAATTTCGCATTAAAAGTTCAGTATATTTTTAGCTCTTTTCTGAAAGGAGGTTGAAAACGAAAACTTATAAAAACTTTTTTCTTTCCCAATTACTTTTGTATGTTTTGTTTATGTATTTAAAAAAAAAATGTTGATTCTTTTTATATAATGGTTAATTAGGCATAGGATAAAGTGTACTAAACAACAATTTATATTAAACTAGCACCGCCCCGCGGATTCCCCCCAGTGTCTGCCGTACCCGTGGGAATTTTAGGATGAAAATTAACCTATAACCTTGGCTATCAATTACAAAGAGAATTACAAGATACTGGAAGGTTATAGGCTATTTTTCATCCCGAAATTCCCACGGGAACGCTGGTAAAACCGCGAGGCACTACTACTATAATAAAGATATATTGATTTTTTATTTGTTTGAACGTCCTTATCTCAGGAACTGCTAGTCCGATTTGAATAATTATTTTTTCATATGATAGCCACTTTTACGAGAAAGGGCTACTGTTTATTCCAAAACTCCCACGGAAACGGGTACAAAGCGGGTAAACCCCGGGGCACTACTAGTTTTCTGTATCAACCGTGTGTGTATCATTTTGTTCTTTTTTCAATTTTTCTGAGAACGGATGTTACGTACCATCCACTTAAATAGTATCAATAATACCACCTGTTCTTCTGATATACCACAATACCTCTTATTTCTATCAATTTAGAGTCTATTTTCGTACTTCCTTTGTATGCACTTGAGTCTTTTTGTAATTTAGTACTTACTATGTTGGTTTGTATAAAGAAATATGTTCGTTATTTGTATTTGTATAAAGTTTATTTTTCTTTGGTATGTAATGTAAAATCGATAGCGCTATTTTATTTCAGTGGGTATCTGTCTTATTAAGTTACATACTCGTTCTTTTAACCGACACAAAAAAATAGAGTTGCTTATTTTTGGTATTGATTGATTACCGGGAAATTATTTTGATACTTTTGACATACATGTATAATTAAAAACTATAGGTACTTATAAGAGTAAACATTTTTAAGTTTGTTAGTAAGTTCGAGCTAATCTCAGTACTACCAGTCCGATTTGAATAATTCTTTTTGTAATAGATAGCCACATTCAACGGGAAGGTTATAGGCTACTTTTCATCCCGAAATTCCAACGGGAACGAATACAACGCAGGTAAAACCGCGGGGCGCTGCTAGTTAAAAATGAATATATATCACCTACTCGACACCATTCCAAAAAACACAAAACTTCCTATACAAAATACAAACAGCACTTACGAATGTAATAAAATACTTTAAATTAAAATAAATATTATAAATTCCTAAAGAAACATTTTGTCTGTTCATCTGTAATTAGCATATTGATTAAAACCGATACGTCTATCAAAATTGATAGTAACTATCGAATACTCTGTGACCATACATTTTTTAAGTTTATTATTTTATTTTAAACTAGCGACCCGCCCTCGCTTCGCTTCGGGTAATCAAGATTTCATGTAGGAAAATCGGGATAAAACATTGCGTGTCTCCCGCAGGAATATACACAATCAAAATATCAAGTGGGAAATTGGGGATAAAATATTACATGTCTCGCGCGAGTATACATGTATACACAATCAAGATTTCATGTGAGGAAGAATTCGGGATAATACCTACATAGCACGTCTTCGTCGTTCGTAGTTCGTAGGTAGGTATATCCCCGCGCGCTTTGACCGCACGAAACAGTAAGTAGCCATAAGAGACCCGCCATCGAGCATTACTATTTTGTAAGCAGCGCCCCGCGGTTTTACCCGCGTTGTGGCCGTTCCCGTGGGAATTTCGGGAATTTTTTTACATAAATAAAAAGACGTGTGGCACTCGGGGACTGCCGCGGTGAAGCTATTGCATAGCATTTTGTATCAACTTATGCAATTATATTTGATATATTTGATATCTCTTCTCTCTCACCCCACCCGCCTCCTCTCTCTCACCCCTCCCGACTCCTCTCTCTCTCTCACCCCTCCCGCCTCCTCTCTCTCTCCCCTCCCGCCTCCTCTCTCTCTCACCCCTCCCGACTCCTCTCTCTCACTCACCCCTCCCGACTCCTCTCTCTCTCACCCCTCCCGCCTCCTCTCTCTCTCCCCTCCCGCCTCTTCTATCCCCTCCCGCCTCCTCTCTCACCGCTCCCGCCTCTTCTTTCTCACCGCTCCCGCCTCTTCTCTCTCACCCCTCCCGCCTCCTCTCTCTCACTCAACCCTCCCGCCTCCTCTCTTTCTCTCACCCCTCCCGCCTCCTCTCTCTCTCACCCCTCCCGCCTCATCTCTCTCTCTCTCACCCCTCTCTCACCACTCACTCTCACCCCTCTCCCTCACCCCTCTCTCTCACCCCTCTCTCTCACCCCTCTCTCTCACCCATCTCTCTCACCCCTCTCTCTCACCCCTCTCTCTCACCCCTCTGTCACCCCTCTCTCTCACCCCTCTCTCTCACCCCTCTCTCTTACCCCTCTCTCTCACCCCCCTCTCTCGCCCCCGTCTCATCTCTCTCTCTCTCTCACCCCCAACGCACAATCGCACACAACGCCGTGTCGAAGACTGCCGAACTGAAACGACGTTAGACGATGCACGGCCTTCAAGCCACACCTCCTTGCCCGTCGGAGTGGGGAGCGTGAGGTTTTTTCGTTACGGAATTTTTGGATTCGGTCCCCGCGCTCAAGGCCCGATAGAAGCTATGCAATAGCTTAAAACCTTCCTCTTTAATCACTCTACCTATTACAAAAAAACCACATCAAAATCCGTTGCGTAATTTTAAAGATTTAAGCATACAGACAAACAGACACGAAACAGAGACGACTTTATTTTATACTATGTAGTGATATTTCTCATCATAACTCTGAAACTAACTGTCCGATTTTAATAATTTAAAGAGGTACACAAAGAAACATAATTAACCTTGATTGTAGAGCCATTTATTTTGATGTAGATTCATATCATCATATGAATATCATCAACTTAAAATTACACTCCTTTTTTAACTAATTAATTTTAACTTAAACGGTTATTGTGTCTTAACTATAATAGTTAGACATATGCCCTCGCGAACTTATTTGTTCGCAATGATATGTACTTTGATTGTGTAGAACATTGTTTTTGTGTATCATCAATAGATTTAGTAGCGCACGCCAATAACCAATTTTTTTAGGCATGTTTTTCATACCTTGGGTTACATATACCCGCGTTGTGCCCGTTCCCGTGGGAATTTCGGAAATAAATATAGCCTATGTCACTCAGGGATAGTGTAGCTTTCGAATGGTGAAAGATTTTTTTAATTCGGTGCAGTAGTTTCAGAGCCTATTCGAAACAAACAAACAAACAAAAAATCAAACCTTTCCTCTTTATAATATTATTATTATATTATTATTATTAATTATAGTGTTTCTCCTTGGAGTCACGGGACAAGCCCGGTCTTTTTGAGAGGCATGCGAGGGGATACAGATCCAACTCGTAGAGGCCCTTTGGAGATGTTTAATGTAATGGATTACAACTGCAGGGACACACTCCCGACCACATCAGTACAACATGTCCGGGAATGTGTACCTGCAGAAGTAGGGACTATTGCAAGTATGATAGAAATAAAAATGGGCTATGGGAATGAAGATTGGATGGACTAGAAACTGGGTTATTGCAAAGGAATCGGCACCTGCCATAACTAGCGAAAAACAAGTTATCGGCGGCAGGCCGTGGCTCGCCGCCCACTGGATGGGCCCCCCAAAACAGCCGACGTATAGACGGCAAGGGGGCAACATCGGTGTGGGCGACTCGGGGGTGTAGAGAGGTGTGCTGCGCTTTCTCTTAACGTTACTCGCGGCGTTATGCCCTTTAACACTTCCACCCCCGGATCACACAGCCGAACTCGACTGTGCCTCTAACGACCCCCCTCTGGCCGGCCGGTGAAGGCAAGCCAGAGCTGAGAGTCCTGCGGGCCCCCTTGGGGTCCACTCCGACCGGTGAAGGCTCGCCGGAGACGAGGGCCCTGACCGACTCTCTGGGGCACTCGGGAATCGCCCGTATTATTATATTATTATTATTATATATTATATATTATATATTATATATATATATATATATATATATATATTATTATTATTATTATAGTATAGATACTTATATCAGAGCCTTGTTTTAGTCACTGTTTTAACACGTTCCTATGAGAATTTTGGGATGAAAAATAGTACATAGCCTTCCTTTTGAATATGGCTATCATTTTCAAAAAGTTTTTTTCAAATTGGACTAGTATTTTTGAAAATAAGCGCGTTCAAAAAAAAAAAAAAACTATTCAACTTAATATATTGATTGAAAACTAATTAGCGTCCTTCCATATTTAAACTACAAACAAAAACAAATGAAAATCTAAATTCTAAATTCGAACTCCGAACCAGCCATATACATTCCATTTCCGACGAGACATTCGAAATGTAAATCAGCGCCATAAAACAGAATGAATAATTGATTGACACCTTAAGTCAAAGTGCGAAAGTGCATTTTCTAATAACACAGGATTTAAACGGAATTCAGGAAGGAAACATAAAGATACTAAGGCCGTAGACAAACGGGCAACTTTTTTAAACGATTTTTCTAGCAATTTTATTGCGCCAAATTGCTTTGCAAATTCGTTTAAAATTGTTATGTTAATTACAGTATATATTAAAATAATAAGCCTGTCTTACTTATTTCTAAAGATAAATGAGAAAAGTCATAATGTTGTGTTTTATTGGTTGTCTATACGACAAACAACACTGTAATTATAAAATAAATAAAATTGCTTTAAATAAGAGTACAAGCTTTACGAGATCAAATTAGATGTTAAAATGTTTATGACTTTAACGATGGTCATAATAATTATTAACTGAGTTTTTATTACGAAAGAAAAATATAGGTGCTGTAATTTCACACAATTGTAATTATCCACTCAAGATTGCAATATCTTATAGTTCACAAGTACGCTAAGGTTAACTTATTATAGCATTTAAGATTATTGCATTTTTTAAACAATTTGAAAAAATCATTAAAAATGCCTTCCATATTAAATATTCCAACACATACAAAAACATCCTTAACATTATTAACCTTTCAAAACAAACCTACAAAAGTTGCCTATCTTATTAAACTTCTTAACTTAAGCTACAAAAGTTGCCCGTATACCGATGCCTAGAGGCATCGAATTGTTTCAAATTCGACATTTAAATCTTCGAAGCATTTTAAACGCTAATGTTTCGATAGAATTTGTCCATTTGGAATTTTTCAAGCGTTCGAATTTCGAACACAGCTAATGGTGCTTTTAGGTTAGAATTAATGATTATTTGAATTTTTGTTTATAAATTCTGTAGTATTTGAGGATTAAAGCAATTCTTTTTTTGAACAATTGAATTGTTAATAATGGGGCTTACACATTTATTTTATTAACAGTTTTATTTATGACTAGCTGTGCCCGCGACTTCGTTCGCGTGGAATAGTGACTATGAGCAGCGTTTTTTTTTTTTAAATATGTATATACTTATTTTTATTTTGGATCATAATCACAGTCATTTTGGGTAGCTAAAAAACCTACTTTACTGTAATGCTTCTCTATATACAATATTAGACGTATGGCCATCGGGGGTGAAAGCATACAGGCTGCTGGGATTGCTAACACGGGACAGAGCCACATACAATTGACCGTGCGAAAAACAGCTGATACTTAGATCTACACCCACAACTTTTAGAGTCTGACCTTGAGCTTTATTAATTGTCATGGCGAAACATAGGCTCACTGGAAACTGAATTCGTTTAAAACTAAACGGAAAATTGTTTGGAATGAGAGGAATCCGAGGAATAAAAACACTATCACCTTTTCCGCACCCTGTTAAAATCTCTGCTTCTATCAGATTTCGTTGTAAATTTGTTACTTTTAATCTAGTACCGTTGCAAAGTTTTGGTGGGCTTAAATTTCTAAGGAGCATTATGGGTACGCCGATTTTTAATTTTATTTTGTGAGCTGGTAGTCCAGGAGCACTTAGAGATTCTAAAAATTCTAACAACACTTATGTTACTTTTTAAATAATATAAACGCGAAACTTTGTATAGACGCATATTTGTTAGTCTTTCTCGCAAAAACTACTGAACGGATATGGATGAAATTTGGCAAACAGTTAGTTTAGGCTTGGAAATAACAACACTTATGTTACTTTTTACCGCGGGATAACATCTCAGACCCACGGGAAACTGGAAGGAATCTGTTCGACATTATTCTTAAAATTCAACAGCTTACAAACTACCTTCAGCCGTAAAAGAACAATGTTTTTTCATTCCCATGGGAGTACTATGATTTCCCTCGGTAAATTATTCTTATAGTTTATGATATCAGCCTAAACTAACTTAAGTAGAAAGAATTTAGATGAGCCCTTTTAATTTTTTTCCCATGGTAATCCAGGCAATTCCAAGGTAATAAGTAGCTATAACATATTCTATTAATGATTGTAATTTACCTATCTAGTAACAATGATCGACGTCGTTCGTTGACCGGAACAGGCGTTAAAAAAACAATAAACTACCGATTCCCATTGGAAACGGATGTTTTCCCGCGGTAAAAAGTAGTCTTTATGTTGCGCCAGGCTCTAAAATATGTCGGTACAAAATTTCAACCAAATCCGTCAAATAGTTGCGGAGATTAATGGTGCCTATGTATAAGCATAGAATAGTGTTCGACGTGATTCTTTAATTTGACATAACTTTTTTATTTATGAACCGATTGACATGAAACAAACACTAAAGCATAACTGAAGCATACCACAATATATTCGTGAAAACCGCATCCAACTCGGATCAGCCGTTTCTGAGATTAGCGTGAACAGACAAACAGACAAACAGACAAACAGACAAAAAAAAAGTTGATTACATTTTTGGGTTCGACATCGACATAACAATAACCCCTGCTATTTTTTATTTTTTTATTTTCAATGTACAGACAGCACTTTTCTACAATTTTATTATATGTATAGATGTTACTGATACAAATAAAATGGCTATTTTAAACGGGTGTTTCCTACTTTTCGAATCCACTGCTGGGCAAAGACCTCTCATCTCACTGAAGATATCAGTACAGTGAGGAAACATTAGTTTTATGGATAAATAATTGATTTAATATCAATAAATTAATACTGAGTTCTTACTTCTACTTTAACAAATTAAATTATTTGAAATTATTATATTATAATGTACATTAATTCCGATTAAATTCATGTTTGCTTTTTAATAAATTAAATTACATATTCGGTCGTTAAGCGTATTAATAATTTCATTAAAGTGATGGAAGAAAATTATTCACTACTACATAAGCACGGACATAAGTGAGTTAGAATAAGTTAGTGGCTAACCCTGATGTCGGAATATTTAGACCACTACAAGGCCTCCAACATAGTCTGACGATTGATACAACCGGGACCGACAGTTTAACGTGTCCTCTGAAACACGGTAGCGCTCAGATAGAAATGCCACTATCGGCCACCCATCCAAGTGGGAGTCGAGCTGCACGTAACTTAACAATCGCAAGTCAAACTACGCTACGACCGCTTAATAGTAACTCGCCATACTATTTTTAAATTTGGAATCCTTCGACTAAATTCTTAAAAGGAAGTTCGTCTGTCAATCAGACATCGAAATGCATTCTAAATTTAAAACTGAAACGCTACAGTAATGACTCAGAGACTTACGAGGGGGTAAGTTAAAAATATCGTTCTAAATTCGAATTACCAAGTCAGTTCAAACTGGCCATCTAAGGAAAGAAGACGTTGGACTAACCTTTTAAAACCTTTAATAGACAAGAACCTTCTTTGAAAATTCCTCTTTTGTGGTTGGCTAGTTTTTCTGCATTGTGATTGGTGGAATTAATACAAATTGAAATTGGAACAGTTTTGTAAATAAAATCTATTCAAGTTCTTGATTTTGTGGTAAGTTTGAACAATTTGATTAAAACTGATTTTAATAGAAGTAATTTTATTTAAAAATATATTTAAAGTAATTTGTATTTAGGTAAGCTAGTTTAAAAGCTGTCAACGAGTTAAATAGAACGCAAACGCGAGCGAGTCAAAATTTTGACATGTATTACGCTTGGTAATGCTTTTTGCTAAACTGCTATTAGCTTGTAAACTAGCTTGATTTAAAAGTTGTAACAACGTAAATACTTAGGGCCTTTATTAACAGAATTTTAACTGTCAAACTTTTCTCCCTTTCCGACATACGCTATTTTCCAACGAGCAAAAGAGACAAAACACTTTATAACAGTGTGTTAGTTAAAGGCCGCCTGTTAATAAGGCGGTTAACCTTTTTTAAGCCAAAGCGAGGGCGGATAAGAAATAACTGATAAGAAATCAAAATCTTTTCCAAAAACTAGTTTAAAACCCAAAATAAATCCCAAAAAAGGTGAAAAAGTTAAGATAAAAATCATTTCTTAAATAACAATAAATCACAGATAACGTTTGATAACTTAATTGAATTAGATAAAAAGGAAATTTATAATTAGTAAAATTCAAATTGGAATTAAATGATAATATCACGTAGAAATTCTAATTACTAGTCGCTAGTGTAATTTGAATGCGAGACGCATTCTAATCGGGTCTTAAAGTAAGTTTGGGTTCATTTTAATAATTATTTTGGTTAGTAGCGTTATGTTTATTTAATTTGTTCACTAATTTGTTGTGTTGCGTTCATTTTGGGTTCCATTTCTGTTTATTTTGGAAAGTGTGTAACGCCCGTACTCAGAGACGTCAAATGCTTCCTTAGTAGTGATTAAATGAGTGACTCAAAGTCGCTCATTAAATCTTGAGTCACTTCATTAAATCTCATGTAAGGTAAGGACTAACATTTTTTTAAATGTAGAGGCCAACACCGCGTTAAGCGTGCGCACGTGTCGTTTCACTTTTGTATGAAACCGCACGCGACGGGCGCACGCGACGGTTCACTTTTGTATGAAACCGCGGCATGCGCACGCTTAACGCAGTATCGGCCCTAAGATTTTGTCAATTATTCATCAAAATAATGTCAGTAATTCCGAATTTAGGTTTATTTTGTTTAAAATAAAAGAATATTTTTTTATCATAAATTATTCTTTAACTGAAGCAATCGTCAAACCATTTTAAATAAACCAAAAAATCAAGTTCCATATTAAATTTACATAATTATCGAATGAACACAAAATATTGTACACAATAAAAATGTCTGACGATAATTCAAATCAAATCTTTACCAGAACATTATTCAAATCAGTTAGATACTTTATAGCTCATTACAAATTATATTTAAATAATTGGACTGACTAGCGATGTACCGCGGGCTTACTCGCTTTTTCCCGGAAGAGGATTAGTCATACAATTTCCTTCATTTGATACTTCCGATTCCAAATGACTTATATACAAAATTTCATCATTCATTCATTTCGAGTAGGTTAGTGACCAACCCTGGTGTTGGAGTTCTTAGACCGCCTAAAGGCCTCCGACATGGTCTGACGATTGAAACAACCGAGACAACTAAACGTGCCCTCCGAAACACGGCAGCGCTCAGATAGAAATGCCACTATCGACCATCTATCCAAGTAGGGTTAAGCTGCATGTTGCTTAACAATCGCAATGAACTAACATCGCTTAGTCAAACTACACCACGAGCGCTACAAATGTCAAATTTCATCGAAATCAATAGACTTATTTTTACGTCAATAACAAAATCTCTGATTAATCACTCACAAATTTAACCGTTTATAATATTAGTAGGATCACAAATTAAATTTAAATAATCACGCACTAATTAGAATTTACATTAAAATAATTTCACACTAATTACGATTTACATTCAAACTCGATTAGAACGAATTAGTCATTTGAAATTAGAATACCAATTTTGAATTTGGAACGAATTGAATTTAAAACAGATTTTATTGTGCGTTTTCTGAGTCATTTGAATTATCGATTCTTGATTCTAATTTTAAACGTTACCATTTTCAAATTTGGAATTCCTTTCCTTTTTTGGTGTGAGGAATCATAATTATTTAAATTAGTTGAATCCTATCCTACTAATATTATAAATGCGAAAGTTTGTGAGGATGTATGTTACTCTTTCACGAAAAAACTACTTCACGGACTTGGATGAAACTTTACAGTAATATAGGTTATACATCAGAATAACACATGAGATACATTTTATCCCGAAATTGCCGAGACAACGTGTATAACACCGCGGGGTGCGGCTAGTTATTTATACAGGGTGAAATAATGATTGAAATCGAACCCGGGAAGGAACAAGGGAGTCTAAATGTCACAAACGTATTAAAAAACATATTTTTTTCGAAAAATTCGAAACAAAAACTGTTTTTCTTGTCTTCTCTTCTTCTTATTCACCGAGTGGATGGTCAACCTGACCAATCCTGGTGTCAGTTATTGAGCCGCCAAAGGCCTCTGACATGGCTCATGTATCGATTACTATCCGTAGAAAGTAACCGGGACCGACGGCTTAACGTGCCCTCCGAAGCACGAAATCATCTTACTTTTCGGGCAATCAGGTGATACAGCCTGCAATGCCCTAACCAAACTGACAGTATCACAAAGAGGTTTCTGTGAGATATTGTCCCCACCGGGAATCGAACAAGGAACCTCCGGTTCGTGAGCGGAGCGCTCAAACCACAAGACCACGGAGGCTGTTTTTCTTGTAAATTCGGTTGAAACGTACATTAACTTAAAATGTTAAATCCGAACGAAACTTTATAATTTAACTTCAAACTTAACCGACAAGCTTTTAGACAAATTGAACTTTGGGCAAACTTGAACGTGAACTTGCCAATTCAATAGTTTTTGTGAAGCTTTCGGAATTTCGTTAAAGTATTCAGTTTTGTTGAGCAACGTACAGCTCGGCCCCTACTTGGATGGGTGGCCGATAGTGGCATTTCTATCTGAGCGCTACCGTGCTTCGGAGGGCACGTTAAGCAGTCGGTCCCGGTTGTTACATCGTTAGACCATGAAAAATTCCCGAAATTCCCACGGGAACGGACACAACGCGGCCATTAGATATAAAACATGACTAATCCACTACAATTCCTTATTCCATCCCCTACCACAAAAACTCACGATCGAATTCTTTTGTTTCAGATCACGTGTCGAAAACACTAAAAAGAGTCTTCAAATAAACTATGGCGATTAAATTCACAACCAATTCGAAAATAGAACTTCAAACGGAGGGAAGTTAGTTCGTTCGAACTTCCTAAACGAAATGTGAATAGAATTCAGGATATCCGTGTAATGAACTCGTGTTAAAAATAATGTTTAAAAATAGAATAGTTAGGACCAATAGTAGGGGAGTCAACCCACTGTTTCTATTGCTACGGACTCGGGGCGTGTGTGTTTGTGTGCTGTTTGTGTGTTTTAGTGTGTGTTGTGGTTATCAAGAGCAGAAGTTTGCTATGGAACCTCAGGATCAGGTGAGTGGAATAATAATTTTATAACGAATAACTTTATACTAGCTGTCCCGCACGGTGGTTTCACCCTTAACCCAATAGATGTCGCCGGTATGAATCTAAACTATCCAGGGTATCAACGAAATGTATACAAAAAAAATCATTCAAATCGGTCCAACCGTTTATGAGGAGTTCAGTGACATACGCGTATAGTAATTATATATATTATATAATATATGAAGAATTATATATAATGAAGATAAAGTATTTGTACGTGTATATGTATTAATTAGATTCCATAACACAAGCTCAATGCTTACTTTGGGTCTCATTAACCGTGTGCAAATTTGCCCTGTTCAATTTTTTAGCATCTCCACTCGACTGTACTTTTTCCCTAAACTGCATTTTTGACTGTATATTTTTCCCCCAGACTGCAGTAGTAGGGTCTCGCGTGACGCTCCCCTGCCGCGTCGAGAAGAAGGCTGGGCAGCTGCAGTGGACTAAAGACGACTTCGGGCTCGGGCTGCACCGCGACCTGAGCGGCTACGACCGCTACAAGATGATCGGAAGCGATGAGGAAGGTAGGTTGAGGAATTAAGACATTGAGGAGTTTAGGATTTGAAAGAGTATAAGGATATCCAAGTAGTAGTAGTAGTAGATAGTAGAAGGATATCCAGGTAGGTAAAATAGGTAATGGAGGATTATTTGAAAATGGAATATTGAATTGGATATTTGAAAAAAAGTTTTTGGCTCTTAAGCTATTATAATGTCGTGTTCTTTTTTCAAAAAACTGCTTATCACCGTTTGTCTGTCTCTGCGCCGTGGCAACCCAAAGAGCCTGTCCAGATGAAGCGTTTTACGCGCGAGTCCACTCGCGCGTATACACTCGCGCGTACTCGAGATACTAGAGCTACATACATTCCGTCCAGATGCTCTCGCGCGTTACCTCACACGCGCGTAAAACGCGTGCAATAACCGCGACTCTCGACTCGCGCGTCGTACGCGCGAGCGGCGCGCGAGTCGAGATACTCGGGCGCCATTGCTGCGTCCAGTATTACGCGCGAGTGCGTGGCGTATGGACGTATTTATTGCGATGATGGAGCGTGACAACTTCAATACCTCCCAGAGTAGAACGCGCGTAAAACGCGGTATCTGGACGCAGTGTAAAATTGATACGCGCGAGTCCACTCGCGCGTAAAACGCTTCATCTGGACAGGCTCAAAGCCTCAAAGTTTTTTCGGCCCCTTTACAAAAACCGTGGTCAAAGAAGACTCATCTCTGAAACGTCAGATAAAAATGTAAAATAAAAGCGAAGTGTATCCGTAAACGTAGTTTCAATACAAAACGAGTAGTGTTCGCTTAAACTTGAGGAACCAGTAACATGATCACATCTAGATCGAATTTACTTAGTATCAAAAGAGCTTTTCGCCTACAAAACTTGTCATATCTAGTAACACAAGTTGAACTGAAATTAATTCCCATCTCACATTTATATCGCTAAATGGCTGCGTCGTCGAAAAATCTTATTATTATAAAATGTTTTCGTTTAAACGGTCGTAAGTCATATTTTCGGAAAATTAAAAACTATAATAAATATACGCATTAACTTTTATTGCGTAAGGATTTTCGAGATAAAAATACTCGTCTAAATTCCGAGAGAGTACGGATAGCAAAAAAGACGGGATGAAAAAAGTGTTCGGGCAAATTTTTTTATTAAAAAAAACTTGTTTTTGTTCCTATTATCATATAGTATTTTCGCCAAATTGTAGATTAATTAATTTTACCTAGGTACATGTACGTTACGATAGCTTACTAACAAGTGAACGAAAAAAATCTTTGAAACAAAAATCCTACACAAAATAATAAAAAAGACCAAACAAAATATACCACCCTATATTAACTAAATAGATATAACTTAGTTACATAAATATTAATAAATTCTTTTCATTGCCTCTGAATAAGAAACCTAATATAAAAGCGAATATTTCATTCATCAGAACTAGATAATATGTCACGATACATTTATGAAAATGTAACATATTAATATTTTATTCGAAGTTATCATAAAAGTCTGACTGTACTAAATAACTAGACAAAATATATTGCTCTATTTCTCATTATTTTTCTTATACATCAAAAGAATTTCGTAGGAATTTCGACAGATGAGATCGTTTGTTGATAGAATATACATCTAAAATAGTTTTTTTGTATAATTAGAGTTCCACTTGAGGTAAAGTAAAGTAAAATAAAGTATTAGCCTATGATGTCCCAATGCTGGGCAAAGGCCTCTCATCTCACTGAAGATATCAGTACAGTGAGGAGGATAGCGAGCAGACAATACAAAAGTAAGCAAGTTCGTATAGGTTCTTTTTTTAATACTAAACAATATTTTTTTTTATCATTTATGACGTACGATTATTTTTATGTTGCATAAATTTATTTTTATTTGTCACTTAGATAAAGCTACAAGATGTCAATAACAAAAGTCAATTTGACAGGGCTCGCTCGCTCCTTTACATTACATTTAACTCGTATACAGCGTACAAACTCGCACAAAGTCAACAACTCGCAATCGAGATAAAACAAACTATTAAAAAAACAACTAAAAATATTAAATTGTATTGATAATAATTGTATTGTTCATATTTTAATTCTTGTATAGTACCTTTTAGCACAATTTCATTACGTTAATTCTAATACTATTATGTTAATTTTTATTTATTTTAATTATTCTAATATTCATGTTATTATGTAATCCTCTAATTCTATTGTTACTCATTTTGTCAATTAATCTTCATTCATTATTGTATTTAAGTTAAGCCTAATAATTGTTATAAATGTTGTGTATACCTGTAATTGGCGATCATGTAAGAACTGTTATTTTATAAGTTATCATTAATTATATTTACATGTATCGCTGTTGGTGTACCTTAATAAATAAATAAATAAATAAATAAACTCGCCACTTCACATCTTATAATAAACTCATTAACAAGCAATATCAAAATAACCAGTAAAAAAAACATGCTCAACAAAACCAAAAAAAAAACCTTTTGATGCTAACGCTACTTTCCTAATTAATGTGAATATTATCTGCAGAGGTCTTTTTGCCTCCATAGAAATATTACACGTCTTTTGGCGTTGGCAACTAATGAATCAGTCTTTTTTCATGACTTGAAGTATATCGTATGTTGTTATTTCGATAAATTATTTACTTGGGCTGTTTTCTTGGGATTTTCTCTCTCAATTGAAACGTACGTTAATGTCATTATTATACGGTGACCTCCTGAGGTCACCGTATGTGACCGAAACGTGTTGAGGAACTCTCAACAGTGGCCTCCGTCGTACGTAAGTTCCCGTTTAAATAAATAATAATTTTCTCTCTCGTTTGTATTGTATTAGCTGTTTCCCGCGGTATCGTCCGCGTTTTCGTTCCTTTGAATTAGAATGGAATTTTGGGATGAAAGTAGCATTTAGGCGATATGGCTCTTATATATAAAAAAACTAGCAGCGCCCCGCGGTTTTACCCGCGTTGTGCCCGTTCCCGTGGGAATTTCGGGAATTTTTTTACATAAAAACCTTCCTCTTGAATCACTCTACCTATTACAAAAAACCGCATCAAAATCCGTTGCGTAATTTTAAAGATTTAAGCATACAGATAAACAAACAGACAAAAATAGCGACTTTGTTTTATACTATGTAGTGATGCATAGTGGAGAATGGTTAAGGGGTGCTATAATGTAGACATGATGACGGCGACTTTTCACTCCACAAGAAAGCTCATTGCACATTTTTTTGTATTGATATCTTCATTGAGATGAGAGGCCTTTGTCCAATAGTGGGACATTACATGCTGATACATTTATTTAATTTTATTACCCATTGTCAGTTTTTATTAATGACCAATTTTGTATTCTATTAATAAAAAAATTGCTCGTTATTGTCGCTCGGAACCTTGGTATCCCTCTGTCAAAGATAAACTACAGCAAGGCGATACAACAAGCAAGACTTGAAAAAAAAAATCTAGTTCCTAATTTGCCTTTTCTTCCAACTGTACTTTTCAGGGGACTATCTTAACGCTAGTCTTTTGTTTCAGGGGACTATTCGTTGGACATCCGGGATGTGACTCTGGATGACGACGCCAAGTACCAGTGCCAAGTCAGCTCTGGAGCTAAAGGTATTTAGCCATAAGGGTGCGTTTCTTTGAAGCGGAGTGGAGCTGTGCGGAGCTCAACTGACCAATCACAACGCATTACGAAAAGATTTTGACGTTGTTTGACAATCACAATGCGCTGTGATTGGTGAATCGGGCGCCGCACCGCTTCAAAGGAAACTCATTCAAGGGTCAACACTGCGTTAAGCGGGCGCCCGCCGCGTGCGCCCGTCGGTTCACTTTTGTATGACACCGCACGCGACGGGCGCACGCGACGTTTCACTTTTGTATGAAGTCACACGCGGTGGTTCACTTGTGTATGGAACCGCTGCGTGCGCATGCTTAACGCAGTGTCGGCTCTAAGATATACATAGAGTACTTTTTGAAACCACAGATCAATATTTTGCCATTAATTCTACTTTTAACTACCCTAATGTATCTCTTTATTAATTTAAGTAAATATTATCATAATATATTACTAGCTGCGCCCCGCGGTATCCCCCGCGTTGTACTCGTTCCCGCGGGAATTTCGGGATGAAAAATAGATGTTGTCCGATTCTCAGATCTACCCGTTATGCACACAAAATTTCATGAGAATCGGTCAAGCCGTTTCGGAGGAGTATGGGAACGAACATTGTGACACGAGAATTTTATATATTAGATAGAAGAAAGATTATAAAGAGGTAAATTGTTTAAGTTTGTTTGTTTGTATGTTCAAGGTAATCTCAGGAATAATCAGTCCGATTTGAATAATTATTTTTGTAATAGATAACCACATTCAACGGGAAGGTTTATAGGCTATTTTTTATCCCGAAATTCCCATGGGAACAGGTTTAACGCGGGTAAAACCGCGAGGAGGAGCTATAATTAATAAACCAACATGTCGGTTCATAATATTACACTCGTCCCATACAACACGTTTTGTAAATTAAATTCTACTCCCAAATTGTGTTAAATTAACTTTAAATAAACTGTAATTTTGAACAAGGGTTTCTGTAAACGTTCTGTACTCAAAAAAGCTTTATTTAAACAACATTACTGTACCAATTTTGGTGCAAGATTATTGTTTATCTTAAAATTACACTGAATCGTTTGAGTAAATTACAGCTTCTGATAATAAGATTTTCATAAGTGCTTTGTGTAGTATGATTATCGAAAGGCTTTTGGCAGTCAAAGCTACAGATTGTTTCAATATAATGGTTTAACAGATACATACGTCTGTCTTCTTCTTATCGAGTGGATGGTCAACCTGACCAATCCTGGTGTCAGAGTTATTGAGCCGCCAAAGGCCTCTGACATGGCTCATGTAACGACTACTATCCGTAGAAAGTAACCGGGACCGACGGCTTAACGTGCCCTCCGAAGCACGGAATCATCTTACTTTTCGGGTAATCAGGTGATTCAGCCTGCAATGCCCTAACCAAACTGAGGAAGTCTCACAAAGCGATTTTTGTGAGATATCCCCACCGGGAATCGAACCCGGAACCTCCGGATCGTGAGCCGAGCGCTCAAACCACTAGACCACGGAGGCTGTTACGTCTGTAATCAGTGATTACAGAATCACAAACAGTTGTTCAGGATCACGGAACATTAAGTTCAGATTCATTTTCAATTGAAACTACGTTTACGGATTCGACGTCGACGTGGTCACAGAAGACTGTGTCTCTTAAAACGTCAAATAAAAATGTAAAATCTAAGCGAAGTATATCCGTAAACGTAGTTCCAATTCCAAATGAGTAGTGTTCGTTTAAATTAAGAAACCAGTTGGTTGGTACCACCAACTCTGGTGTCAGAGTTTTCGACCGCCTCTTCTCTCTTCATCGAGTGGATGGCCAGCCTGACCAATCCTGGTGTCAGAGTTATTGAGCCGCCAAAGGCCTCTGACATGGCTCATGTAACGACGACTATCCGTAGAAAGTAACCGGGACCGACGGCTTAACGTGCCCTCCGAAGCACGGAATCATCTTATTTTACTGCCTAAAGGCCTCCGATACGGTCTATCGATGAATCAACCGGAACGAATACTTTAACGAACCCTCCATAGTAACGCTTAGCTATTTACTGAATATATTAGCTTATTAGAAATACTCCAAAAAGTGGCAACACTCTCAAAGTCCCATACTTACATACCTTGGGTCTTGCGAACATTTCGCCATATTGCCCACTCGTCACTTATCTCACTCACCAAGACCAATGTGGTTTTTTGTCCAAAGACTCGTCACTTGAATAAAATCCGATCTGAGGTCATTAATCTTGTCACGAACAAATGCCTCTAGTGGCCTCTTTTCGATACAGTGTAAAGTGGGTCACTGTATTGGTGATAAATCCTTGTTTTGTTAAACCTTTGTAGTTTTTGATAAGATTTTTATAGTCTTCACTGTTTTATAAGTGTACGAACTTTATATAAATATATTTAGAGTTGTATCATTAGATTTCCACCATTTTTTTATTATTTTAGTATGCAATCTTAAAAATAAAAATGTATTTAGAGTATATCATTACATTTTCATAATTTTTTAAATATTTCAATGTTGCACTCATTAAATCTCTACTAAGGAAGCATTTGTCGTCTTTGAGTACGGCCGTAAGCTTGTATTATGAATCTAAGTGATACTAGCAGCGCCCCGCGGTTATATCCGCTTTGAGCCCGTTCCCGTGGGAATTTCGAGAATTTTTATAGTTATAAACCTTCTTCTTGAATCACTCTATCTATTTAAAACAAACCGCATCAAAATCCGTTGCGTAGTTTTAAAGATCTATGCTTAGATATTTAAAACTACGCAACCGATATTGATGCGGTTTTTTTAAATATAGGGACAGACAGACAGACAGCTGAAAGCGACTTTGTTTTATACTATGTAGTGATCCTACTCTAGTCCAATAATTTCATTCACAAAGATAACACTCTTTTCTTTTACGAGGTCTTAAAGTTTCTTTGAATTTCTTGGCATCAAAAAGATTCGCCAACAAAGGTCGGACGGAAATAAATTTGTTTTTAATTTTTATTCACCAACCCTTCATTCTGTTTCACTTTGCGATATTATTTTTTAATTTTAAAGACAAGGAGTATTTGCATATCTTAACCTCTTTGGACTTTTTAAATATTTTTTGCGTTTCCTAATTCAATTTGGAGATACTGTTGTTAATGAAAGGGCATTTTTGGGATCAATTTCGATATTATTGATTCTATTTTAAACAGGATAAGAAAAAAGTATATTTAAGTGGTTAACCCTGGTGTCGAAATTTTTAGCCCGCCTCAAGGCCACCGACGTGGTCTAACGATGAAACAACCAAAATCGACTATTTAACCTGCCCTGCGTAGCACGGTAGTGCTCAAATAGAAATGCCACTTTCGGCCACCCATCCAAGTAGGTGTCGAGCTGCACGTTGCTTAACAATCACAATTAGTTTACATCTTTATTAACTGATTTTAGTCTGTAATATTCCACTGCTGGAAAAAGACCTCTCATCTCACTGAAGATATCAGTACAGTGAGGAGGATGTCGTTTTTACCAAACACGTCTACTGCGGGATGATCTCAATCCGAGCCATCTTTCGCTCGACCCGGGAATCAACCCGAGGTCTTCAAGAACACTTTTGACCGCTAAGCAGAAACCTATCTACATTATTTTTACCGATAAAAAAACAAAATGTTCCCGAAAGTCTTCCGAAACTTTTGTCTCTCACGGACCAAAGTCCCCTTCATACATAACACTGATATTTACAATTTCCTCACAAAATGTGAACAAATAAATTTTAAAACTAATTATACTCCACGCTTTGTTCCAAAATCTTTTGATAAACTCCTACCTTTGAATCCGAAATCCTTAATCTCAACAGGGATCCGTCACCCATTCAGCGCTTTTCACCGCTTTGTCTCAACTTTGCGTTAGACGTTAGATCTTTAAAGCGTAAGGAATTAGCGTGTGTTTCTTGTACTTTTGCGCGTTCTATTGAAAGTACTGTACTCTTTATGAATGTGAATGTGGGTTTGTATTTGAATTTGATGTTTATTTACGTAGTTAATTCAAAGGATATTTAATAAAACAAAATGTCTAATATTTCTTAGAAAAATGTCGTTTGTACTGTGAATTTTATACAGCGAGTAGCTTGTAAACTCGCTCAATCTACGACGCATAGGGTGAGCGTATGCAAGGCACAGCTTAATTGACCTGACAAATCACAACGCAAGCAACAGGCAACTGTCTATCCAGTGAAACATCCCGTACCGACAATTTTAGGGCCGAAACACATAGGGCCGAAACACATAACCGCGTTGCGGCGCCGCGCCGCTAAAATCGGCGGTTTGCGTTGCGGCGTTGCGGCGCCGCGAAAAAGAGCATTTTATTGTCGTACGGTAGGGTAACCACTAACCAGTTCCTCGTGATTTCTCACGATTGTCCATGGCAGAGACACGTCTATCCACAATAAAAAATCACGAGGAACTGGTTAGTGGTTACCCTACCGTACGACAATAAAATGCTTTTTTTCGCGGCGCCGCAACGCCGCAACGCAAACCGCCGATTTTAGCGGCGCGGCGCGGCGCCGCAACGCGTTTATGTGTTTCGGCCCTTACGTGCCCTTCGAAGTACACATATATTATTACTAGCCGCGCCCTGCGGTTTTACTCGCATTGTGCCAGTTCCCGTAAGAATTTCGAGTTGAAAAACAACCCATAACCTTTCTGTTGAATGTGGCTATCTATTACAAAAAGAATTATCCGAATCGGATTGGTAGTTTCTGAGATTAGCGCGTTCAAACAAACTATTCAGCTTTATTATATTAGTAACTAGAAGCGCCCCGCGGTTTTACCCGCGTTGTGCCCGTTTCCGTGGGAATTTCGGGATTTTTTTTACATAAAAACCTTCCTCTTGAATCACTCTACCTATTACAAAAAACCGCATCAAAATCCGTTGAGTAATTTTAAAGATTTAAGCATACAGACAAACAGACAAACAAAAAGACAAAAATAGCGACTTTGTTTTATACTATGTAGTGAAGATTGAATGTGTTTACAGAAAGGTAAAGTCCACATAAAGGAGTGGCCGGTAACATTCTCGATACACCTCAGCTATTGTTCTAAAATGCTAATGCAAAGTTCACAGCAAAGGTTTATCAAATGTCTCAGTTTGTTAGTCTATGTGTAGGTTTTCTATTTGAGTATTGGAGAGATCGGGCTTTCTAGACTCGGGTTTTGGAGGACTAAAAGAGATGAAGAGAGTATAAAAATGTTGCTTTAAGAAATAATCCTACTAATCCTACTAATATTATAAATGCGAATGTTTGTGAGGATGGATGTATGTATGTATGAATGTATGAATGTATGTTTGTTGCTCTTTCACGCAAAAACTACTGAACGGATTTGGATGAAACTTTACAGTAATGTAGGTTATACATCAGAATAACATTGGAATACATTTTATCGGGTAAAACTGCGGGGTGCTTCTAGTAGTCTAAAAGTCTATAGTTTTTTGTCATAGACAAGAATCTTGCGGCATCATTGTACTTGCACTATTAAACTTCCAAACTTCGTCTATAACTCCGCATTCATTGTCTCTTATTTCTCCAAGTTTTGATCTCCGTTCAGGGTTGTCATCGGAATTATAAGTTAAACTAGCCGCGCCCCACGGTGTTACCCGCGTTGTACCCGTTCCGGCAAGAATTTCGGGATAAATATATTCCATATGTTATTCTGATATATAACCTACATTACTGTAAAATTTAATCCAAATCCGTTCAGTAGTTTTTGCGTGAAAGAGCAACAAACATACATCCATACATCCATTCTCACAAACTTTCGCATTTATAATAAGTAAGATAATTTATTGTTTGACTAGCGACCTTCCCTTGGTTTGCTTGAGTTGATTGCGAAACATAGATCAATAAGCTAAGTAGGTTAAGATAGATTTCCAACGATCGGAACAACTGGAACCGACAATTTAACGTACCTTTCGAAACACCCTTCGTATCACCCTTCATTAGGGTCCGTTTTCATTGAAGCGGAGTGGAGTGGTGCCGAGATCAATTCTTCTTCATCGCGTGGTTGGTCAACCCGACCAATCCTGGTGTCAGAGTTATTGAGCCGCCAAAGGCCTCTGACATGGCTCATGTAACGACTACTATCCGTAGAAAGTAGCCGGGACCGACGGCTTAACGTGCCCTCCGAAGCACGGAATCATCTTACTTTTTCGAGCAATCAGGTGATTCAGCCTGCAATGCCCTAACCAAACTGAAGAAAGTCTCACAAAGAGATTTTTGTGAGATATCCCCACCGGGAATCGAACTCGGAACCTCTGGATCGTGAGCCGGGTGCTCAAACCACAATACCGCGGAGGCTGTTAATGGTAATGCATGGTAATGCATTGTGATTGGTCGATTAAGCTCCACTCCAGTTCGATGGACAAGAAGATTAGTCTTCCAGCTCCGCATTGCTCCACTCCGCTTAAATATAAACGCACCCTAATTCAATAGCTTCAAACAGTAATACCAACTTCTGTTGCCACACTAGGAAGCAATTTACTAGTGACAAATGTGTCTAAGGAGTGGTGTGGGCAACTTTTTGTTGCGGCTTGTAGGGTTCGTGTAATATTACGAATGCGACAGCCTGGCAAGATGTATGTGTGTTTACTTCACGCTAAATATTAGTTTTGTTTGAATGATATTTGGTACAAGCTTATGATAATGTTGCAACCTTGTCATATTCAAAGTCCTTCTAATTATTAGTACAAGTATGACGATATGAATTGAAAAAATAATATGACAAAGTACTAAAGTGTTCATGCTAAATTGAAAGTAAAGTATTTTATAACACTAGATGTCTTCTGTGACCTCGGTTCCTGTAAAGGGACCAAACGTCGGATAAACATGTGAAATAAAAGCGAATTATACCTAAGAAACTAGTTAGGCTTTTTAATCTTCCTGGTGAAACTTTGATTTGAGATAACCATCTCGACTCGATAAGAAGAAGAATAACCAGACTAAACACAGTTTGTAGGTACTCTCAATTCTGCTAAACAAAGTACCTATTTACTACCCACTGTCTAGATTTCAGACTAAATAACTCTAAGAGTTCGAAGAATCGATCCTTATATTATATATTGGAGAAAGAATTCGTCCCTTAATTTCATTAAAGAGACATTTTTCCTATAACTTGGCATTGTAGGACGATATTGTATTATTTTTGAAGATTTCTTTCTTAATTACTTCATATCTATACCTTAGAAATGAACATCGTTACTCGTATTTGATAAAAAAGATAGAAAAAATACCTTAAAAATATTATTAGAAACGTTCTGTAATAAGAAGGTGTGCACACTATAAAGCTGGGTATCCATTTGAGGCAGCCTCGGGCCGAGCGGCTGCCTCGGCCCGAGGCAGATCTAGTGGAGACAGTGCCGCGAGTCGAGGCTTGCCGCGACTTGAACCAAACGAGGCGGCCGCGCAGCGAGCCAAATCGTGTCGGTAAATGGCCATGCTCAAAGACGCCTCAGTGTGAGGCGTACGTTAAGTGGAGACGGACGTACGTGTGCTCGGCACGCAGCAAATTGGATAATGAGAAATGTATCGCTGACGATATATTTCCTTAATCCACCACCGATGTTTCCGTTTCTTATATTGCTTCCTTTTGCAGTGACTAATTACTACTAATGCTGCAGCGACTTTACGTGCGTCAACCATGGTGGTTAATGATGAATTGAGAAAATCGTGGTTCGGGTTGAGGCTTGCCGCTCGATACGATATTATGTGTGCTCAAGTGGAGACGCATGTACTTTCCGAAGCCCGCGGCACGCTCAGAATGAGGCAGCTCGCCACGAGGCTGCGCAAATGGATACCCAGCTTAACAGAGACAAGACAAGTCTAAGGGTCAACACTGCGTTAAGCGTGCGCACACGGCGGGCCCACGCGGCGGGCGCACGCGGCGGGCGCACGCGGCGAGCGCACGCAGCGGACGCACGCGGCGAGCGCACGCGGCGGGCGCACGCTGCGGGTGCACGCGTCGTTACACTTTTGTATGACACCGCACGCGACGGTTCATTTTTGCATGGAACCGCGGCGGGCGCCCGCTTAACGCAGTGTTGACCCTTATAACTCGTCTAGACTAAATATTGATCCATGACTGTATTTTTCTGAACACAAACTAATATCAAAAATACTCTTCTCCAATCTAGTTTATAATTTTTTATTCATCCAGTCAAGCACTTGAAAATAAATTATAAATGACGCGGGTCATATTTTCACCGGTCATTTTGACCCTCGCCTAATCTTAAAGGACAATTCTGTCCTTGACAATATCAAATTTTCCATCCAATCACAACCCTGAAACCACGAAGTTAGTGAAACCGCAAAATGGCAAACTTTCTTGACTTATTGTGTTATAGCATATTAATTTTGTCAGATATAACTTAATTTTGAGTTGCCAAGTTTATGGCACTACTTGTGAAATCTGTTTTAAGCCTGTAATGGTATTAGCTATGATGAGTTTTGAGACGGCGCCTCTAAAAGTCTGGCCAGATTTTGAGAGATTTCGGAGATTCACTTAATTCCAATCTTGGCACAATATTGTTAAGACACAAAATGGTATTAAGTAAAAAGAATATAGAAAGTTTAAGACTGGTTTTTTAGTTTAAACAGACAATACTATTTTGAATTGAAACTAAGTTTACAGATACACTTCGCTTTTATTTTACACTAGCGGCGCCCCGCGGTTTTACCCGCGCTGTGCCCATTCCCGTGGGAATTTCGGGATAAAAAAATAGCCTATAACCTTCCCGTTAAATGTAGTTATCCATTACAAAAAGAATTTTTCAAATCGGTTCAGTAGTTTCTGAGATTAGCGCGTTTAAACAAACAAACAAACAAAACAAACTCTTCAGCTTTATAATATTAGTATAGATTTTTATCTGACGTTTGGGCTCCTTTATTGGAACTTTTGAGAACACGGTCTCTGTAAAGGGGCCGAAACGTCAGATAAAAATGTCAATTATATTTTAAGTACAGTTAGTTAGATTCTATATTACAAGCTTAGAGCTTAGTTTGGGTCTGACTAACCGTGTATGAATTCGTCCGGGTATATTTATTACGTTTGAATTTTACTCATAGATTTTTTTTTTGTACAGGTGAACCGGCCATCAGGTCACGGTATGCTCGCCTCACAGTGTTAGTTCCACCTGAACCGCCCAAAATACTGCAAGGGAATTTCTACTCTACGACCGAGGACAGAAATATCAGATTGGAATGCGTGTCTATTGGAGGCAAACCGCCGGCAGAGGTAAGTTTGCTTGTTGACATTTCTGCGGTTAGAGTTGCAATTTTTAGGTTTTTTTTTATTTGGTACTAGCAGCGCCCCGCGGTTTTACCCGCGTTGTGCCCGTTCCCGTGGGAATTTCGGGATAAAATGTAGCCTATAGCCTTCCTCGATAAATAGACTATCTAACAGTGAAAGAATTATTCAATCGGTTCAGTAGTTTCTGAAATTAGCGCTTTTAAACAAACAAACAAACAAACAAACAAACAAAACAAACTCTTCAGCTTTATAATATTATGTATAGATTTGAGTTTTGGCATCAGTGTTGACAGATAAATTAATCTCTTGATACTCTTTTGCTAGGATAAAGACAGGTTTATTGAAATAATAACATTTAATTTTGTGACGAATGTCAATGTGTCACGATTACGTGACTATCACTTGACACATATACATATACATGACAAAATATAATGTAATTACATTTTATATAAATAAATGAATTGAATTATATAAATAAATGAATTGAATTGAAATTGACACATCTATTAAGCACTACATAGTATAAAACAAAGTCGCTTTCCGCTGTCTGACTGTCCCTATGTATGCTTAGATCTTTAAAACTACGCAACGGATTTAGATACAGTTTTAAATAGATAGAGTGATTCAAGAGGAAGGTTTATATGTATAAAAATTCCCAAAATTCCCACGGGAACGGGTGAAACGACGGGGAACAGCTAGTTAAAAAAAATCAGAAACATTCTATCTCAACCCAAAAAAAATCCCTAAACCAACTTATTCATAAACGGTGTTATGCTAAACCGTTATAAAGTGTTTTGTCTCTTTTGCTCTTTCTGAATATAGCGTATAATGGAAAGGGACAAACCATTTGATAGCTAAAATGCTGTTAAAAAGCGTTTATGAAGAAGGTCTATAATCTTCTTCTTCATCGAGTGGATGGTCACCCTGACCAATCCTGGTGTCAGAGTTATTGAGCCGCCAAAGGCCTCTGACATGGCTCATGTAACGACTACTATCCGTAGAAAGTAACTGGGACTGACGGCCTAACGTGCCCTCCGAAGCACGGAATCATCTTACTTTTCGGGCAATCAGGTGATTCAGCCTGCAATGCCCTAACCAAACTGAGGACAGTCTCACAAAGTGATTTTTGTGAGATATCCCCACCGGGAATCGAACCCGGAACCTCCGGATCGTGAGCCGAGCGCTCAAACCACTAGACCACGGAGGCTGTTTGAAGGTCTATAATCAAAAGCAAATACAAAGATTACAAGCAAACATAAGAATACAAATCTAAAAATTCAAACATAAATATGTCAGAGCATCGTAAAAGAAACAGTCCATACCTTTATGCATTGAAGGAGTCGATTCAAAGGAAATTCGAGCTTAGTTGTCGTCACTGAATATGACAAGCACAGTTAGTTACCTTTGTGTAGTCTAGGCGAGCTCAGGTAGCCTAGACTTCAAGCCAAGTCTAAGAACTATAGTGTTAGACACGTTGTGTTGTTCTGTTTGTGTTGTTTGGAGATGTTTTTGGAAGCGAATGGGGTTGATTTTCAAGTTGTGAGTGATTGGGGTTGGTGAGCATTCTTTTTTGGAAATTTATGAAGAGTTTTAAGAGGTAGATATTGGTGTATTTAACAAGTTTCTTACTTTTCAAACATGGGTCGGGTTTGAGATAACCAATCCGCTTTTTGGCAAACGTAGTGTTTGTGACATCCTCCTCATGATGAGATAAGAGGTCTTTGCCCAGCAGTGGGACTGATATCTTCGTTGAGATGTTCAGTGGGACATTAGCTACTAATACCAAACGTTTTTTTGAAATTGGTTCTAAGAAGATGGAGAAATGATGAGATTACAAACAAAATCAAAAAAAATCTGCTCTGATTTTTTAAGTTGGTTAAAAAAGGACATACTGAAACTGATAAACTCATTACCATCGTAAGCGTCGCATCAGGTAAAAAAAATGGACGTCACGTCAAAAATACCTCGCAAAAAACCCAATTTAAGACAATTAGGGAAATGAAATGATTACCATACCTCCCACTAATTGAAGTGGAACATTAATACAATGTCATCTGTTTCTTTGAATTTTGACAAAGTCCATTAATCAACGTCCTGGCACCGTCTCCGGAACCTTGTCACACCAAAGACGTTGTTCGTCTATTTTTTCGCCATTTTTCGTCTGAATCACGTTTTTTTCTTTGTAAAATTTCTTTTGTGGAACGTTTTCTGCGATAATAAATTTTAATGCTCGGTTTTTGGATTCATTTGTTAAGTAGATGGATTAAAGTGTTTTTGATGTAAGTATTGTCGCATAATCTTTCACCTTGATGATAAATAGACACAAATAAGAAAAATGGAACTGATGATGGTAACTATCTTCCCACCAGCATGCAAAATTTTGGTAGTCATATGGAAAATGGTAAATTACTTACCACCAGAAAAACTAGATCCTACCTACTTCTATTTTTTAAATTTAAATATACACAATTAGTAATGCCTAATTATCAAAAAAATAATGCAACTTTAAAAAGAAAGAGCACAAAGGCTTGCGTTTGTTTGAGGGTGCTTTTAACCCTCGAGGCAAGCAAAAGGGGGAGGTATAAGTTTGACGTCGATATCTGTATGTGTACAATTTCTGTGGCACCGTAGCAATTAAACGGATGGACCGATTTCGATGATTTTTTTTTCATTTGAAAGTCAGTACCTATCCTTGTGGTTGTTCTTAGCTACGTTTGGTAAAAATCGGTCAATCCGTTTGAAAGGTACGGAAAGCCATGTCAGAGGCCTTTGGCGGCTCAATAACTCTGACACCAGGATTGGTCAGGGTGACCATCCTCTCGATGAAGAAGAAAAAGGTACGGTAACACTGACAGACAAGCACACACATCGACTTCAAACTTATATCACCCGGGGGTAAAAAAGTAAGCTTTGAAAGGTTTATTACGTCTGCCACGTCATATTAATTATTTATGAGGTCTACCTATTGTCATGAAAGCTTTAATAATTCATAGAATTCCAAACATAGATATAATTAGTCAAATGGCGTTATTTATTCAGAAATCCACGTTACATAACTAGATAGATGACAAGCCCGTCGGCACAGAGGCATGTGAGAGCGCTTACTGTGTCGGGGGTTGCAGGTTCGATTCAACGGAGTCAATAATATGTGCAGACATAGTTGTTGGCGACGACGTTTGGGTGTCAATTATATATTCTTAGTATTTGTGTATGTAGTTGTATCAGTTAGTTAGATTCCATAATACAAGCTTAGAGCTTAGTTAGAGTCTCATTAACCGTGTGTTAATTTGTCTGCGTAATATTTATTATTATTTTGTTTCTTCTCGGAGTCACGGGACAAGCCCGGTCTTTTTGAGGGGCATGCGAGGGATACAGATCCAACTCGTAGAGGCATCGGAGATGTTTAATGTAATGGAGTACAAACTGCAGGGACACACTCTGTTATTACAATTAGCCAAATGCATTATTTATTCAGAAATCCACGTTATTGTAATAATTATAGTACCGTAAATTAGGTCAGTGGTGTTGTGTTATGTTAGTCTTACGCGACCGCTTTAATAGAGGTATTGTAACTGACTAGCCGCGTCCGCGGTGTTACCCGCGTTGTACCCGTTACCGCGGGAATTTCGGAATATACCCTATATTACTGTAAAATTTCATCCAAATTCGTCCAGTAGTTTTTTCGTGAAAGAGTCACAAACATACATACATCCTCACAAACTCACGCATTTATAATACTAGCCGCGCCCCGCGGTGTTACCCGCGTTGTACCCGTTCCCGCAAGAATTTCGGGATAAAATGTATCCCATGTGTTATTCTGATGTATAAACTATATTACTGTAAAGTTTCATTTAAATCTGACCAGTAGTTTTTTCGTGAAAGAGTAACAAACATACATACATCCATCCTCACAAACTTTCGCATTTATAATATTAGTAAAACTTTACAAAACACGTAAGGCTATTTTAGTAAGTTCAAGGTTAGAGGCCAATTCTGGTGTTGGAGTTTCAAGACTGTCTTATCTCTGACATGGTCTAACAAGTGAAACAACCGGCATGCACCGATAATTTAACGTGCCCTTATTACAATCGACCACCCATCTAAGTCTTATCACGTTGCTGATCAATCGTAATGAGTTAACACCTCGTGTCGTAGTTTCACTACGATGTTAGTTAATTGCGATTGTTAAGCAACGTGCAGTTCGGCTCCTACTCGGATGGGTAGCCGATAGTATAACATACACAAATACTTAAAAATTGTGCTTATGATAATTTTCTCGACATATTTACAGAAAATTAACACCTCCCACTGCAATCAAAAGATTATTGCACGCTGTGGACACATTAATGCACACTGTGGCGCCTAAAAAAAGTGCATTAATATTTTAATTTTGTGTTACTAACATAATCAACTAACATAATCAAATACGAACTAACTATTACCTACTCTATGTACAGTACTTACTGTACTTATCAATACATATACAAAGCGAACTGGGCCAACAACCTATTTTTTCACGAATTCATTACTTAAAAAGCTTTTCAAAGGGGTTAAGACAAATTATCGCCCATTATCGAATTGACAGTGATTTGTTGCCAATCCAAAATAGTGCTTATTAAACGCACAACAAGATTTATAGTCGTTCGACAAACGTTTTAATTAATTTGGATACATTAGCTGACGGGTGTATTGTACAGTTGGGGACGAATTAATCGGAATTGTAGTTGGAAACAAGAAACCAAATTGTACAAAATATTTACAAGTGTTTTAACTTCAATCTATACTAATATTATAAAGAAGTAAAAATTTTGTTTGTTTGTATGTTCGAGCTAATCTCAAGAATTACAAATCCGATTTGAATAATACTTTTTGTAGTAGATAGTCACATTCAATGGGAAGGTTATAGGCTATTTTTTATCCCAAAATTCCCACGGAAACGTGCTCAATGCGGGTAAGACCACGGGATGCTGCTAGTCCTTTTATAATTCAATAATTGCATTGCTAAGATCATGGAGTTACTTTTCAAACGAATTCTTAAGCGATTAATTCGTGAAGAGGTTAGTAACTGTACCACAGAAAGACACACCCATACATACACTTACACACACAGTTATTGTCAAACTCACAACAACCTTTTTTGTATCAAGTGCCAAAAAAAATTTTCACTATTTCTTAACCGACTTCAAAAAGGAGAATTTTCTCAATTTGACCATCATATTATGCTTTTTTGTTCCTATTCTTAGTAAGTATTTAAAAGATTTTTACAAAGCCTAATTTTTATTTTTTCTTTGTAGTCTGCTTGTCAACATTCGTAATTTAATGGCTGCACCGATCTTGATAATTTGTAATGGTAGCTCAAAGGCTAAGGAAACGAATAATTTTAATGATTTCCTTCGGAATATATTTCATGCACCGCATTTTAACAACATTGTGAGCAATGTTGAGTACCAGTGAGAATTACCTACTCATATTTTTGCATAGGTAACGTTTGAGAATGAATGAACGAATGAAAGAATGAACTACCAGTGTGGTTTTATCCAAACAATTGCCTATATCCATTTTTTCAATTAATACAATCTAAAAATATTCTTTCAAATTATCGCCTCGGTGGTCTAGTGGTATGTCCACTCGCCTGCCAGGACTGAGGTCCCGGGTTCAATTCCCAGGTCGAGCGAAAACATGTTTCCTACTTTTCAAACATAGCTCGGGTTTGAGATCACCAACCCGCATTAGGCAAGCGTGGTGATTACGCCTGAAACCTCCTCACTGTACTGATATCTTCAGTGAGACGAGAGGCCTTTGCCCAGCAGTGGGACATTACAGGCTAATACTTTCAAATTAGCCCATTTCAATTTCTCGAAATTTCATTCATCCTGTTACGGTACAAAGTTTTGCCTAAAGAAACGATTAGTTAAAATACAAAGATATAAATACAAAGTTATGCCTAAAACAAAGCCATCAACAGATTTGTTTCACTGTCTACCCTAATTGTAGCATCTTCAAAACATCGCTTAACCAGCATCAATGCAAACAAATTGTCCATTATCATAATTATTGTTTTAATATTCAATAATTCTACAAAATCTCGGTATAATTATTAGGGCACTTTATGCTGCGGTTAAATAAGGCTTAAATTCCTTGTTTATGGATATTTTAGATAATTGAAGACGCTTAAAGCCGATCTGCCTAATAATTTTCCTCTCACTGTAATAGTATTATTATTTTACATAATATTCTTTGATGGTAGGATTGTGATAAAAATTGTTGTTTCAATGGAATTAAAATGCAAAAACTTAGTAAGGAACATGCCTATTTAAATACGATCAATAGTTTTTTTGAAGAATCGTGGACAAAGTTTACACATCCATAGTACAAACACACAACATCCTTTTTGAAAGTTGGTTAATACAGTGAAAACATTAAAAATAATGTTTTTGCAGTTGTTTAGCCTTTTCAAGACAAAACCATATCTACAAATTCCTTTTTGGTACTTTTTTGAAGAAAAAAATACTTATCTCAACAAAAAATCTAGACAACTTTTTTGCTGTCAGGCCCTTGTCATTAAGACAAAGCAATAATTTCTAAGTAAATCCATTTAGCTTTTCATACCTTTTTTATTTTATAAAATCTAGGTTATCTAGAAACTTTTCAAAGAAGATCTAGAAACTAAAGACATTTTAAAACATACTTAAGTTAGACTATTTTATAATACCGAGAAAAAAAAAGACGTGTGGCACTCGGGGACTGCCGCGGTAAAGCTATTGCATAGTTATTTTTTGTATCACTAGATGGCGTTAGTGGGGAGCGTGAGGTTTTTTCGTTACGGAATTTCTGGATTCGGTCCCCGCGCTCAAGGCCCGCGATAGAAGCTATGCAATAGCTTAAAAGTTTTTTCAGTTTCAAAGTCTACAAAAAAAAGCTAATATATAACTTACCCGCATTTATACGCTATTCTTTTGTTTCAGATCACGTGGGTAGATAGCAATGCTGGTGTCCTCACTCAAGGAGTCACATACTCCGTGGAACCACTCCCTGATGGACAGAGATTCACAGCCAGGTAAGCAAAAAAAAAAGCAAGTAAGCAGACCCTGGTGTCAGAATTGTTGTCAAGACATTTAAACTCTGAAAGGCCTCTGACGGCCAGGTAAGCAACTAGGTTAGAGGCCAACCCAGGTGTCACAGTTTTTGATAGTCCAAATGCAGCCTAAAAACCTCTGACTTGGCCCAAAGACTGCAACAACCAGGGCCAATCATGTCACTTGACCCTCAGAAGTACCTTTAAACCTCTGACGGGAACTAAAGCAACCAAGTCTGACATTACCTTACCGTCAAAAGTGTGGTAGTAACAACTAGTGAGGCGACAAGTAAGTCGCTCGTGAAACTTCTCGTTTATGATTCTCTTTTTTCGCTGCAAATCTACGGCTGGTGCTCTTCAAAATGGGACCATAACCAATTTTTTATATGCACCTACCGTCCCATAATCACTGGGCTAAAAATCGGCTTACACTGTTAATAGTATCGTTCTAGCAGTGACCCGCGATTTTACCAGCATTGTGCTCATTCCCGTAGAAATTCGGTTGAATGTGGCTATCCAATACAAAAAGAATTATTGAAATCGGATGAGTAGTTTCTGAGATAAGTCCTTATATACAAACAAAGTTCGAAACTTTACCTATTAATCATTACATAGTATAAAACAAAGTCGCGTCTGTTTGTCTGTCTATATGCTTAAATCTTTAAAATTACGCAACGGATTTTGATGCGATTTTTTGTAATAGGTAAAGTGATTCAAGAGGAAGGTTTTTATGTAAAAAAATACCCGAAATTCCCACGGGAACGGGCACAACGCGGGCAAAGCCGCGGGGTGCTGCTAGTATTAGTAAAGATGGTAAAGATAATATAAAGATGCCACTACTACCTAAAATAACACTACGTTTGTTTCAGATCCATCATCAACATGACACCGAAGGAGGAACATCACAACCAGACCTTCATTTGTCAAGCTCAGAACACAGCTGATAGAGCTTACAGGGCAGCTAGTATACAGATCGAGGTGAGTTTGAAAATATTGATTTACTAGCCGCGCCCCGCGGTGTTACCCGCCTTGTACTCGTGGGAATTTGGGGATAAAATAAATCCCATGTCGTATTCTGATGTATAACCTATATAACTGTAAAGTTTCATCTGAATCCGTTCAGTAGTTTTTTCGTAATAGAGTAACAAACATACATCCATCCTCAGAAACTTTCGCATTTATAATACGAGCTGCGCCCCGCGGTTTCACCTACGTTGGACCCGTTCCCGAGGGAATTTTGGGATAAAATGTATTCCAAGTGTTATTAAAATGTATAACCTATATTACTGTAAAGTTTCATCCAAATCCGTTCTGTAGTTTTTTCGTGAAAGAGCAACAAACATACATCCATACATCCATTCTCACTTTTCGCATTTATTATATTAGTAGGAAGTGATAGGTAGGCCTGTAATGTTCCACTGCTAAACATAGCCTCTCATCTAACTGAAGCCTTTAGGTGGTCTAAGAACTCTGACCCCAGAGTAGGCCACCGACCTCGATCTTTCTTACTTATTTCAAAAGACGTATCTTGATTCATCAAATCACAAATGGATCAATAGCTATTTTTGTAAAGTTCAAAGTTCGACTCAATCTATAGTTGACTTTAAAATATATTTAGAATTAATAACTAAGTAACCGTGGATGATAATAAAGGCATGACATTTGACTTGGTGACAAAAACGTCCTTCATAAGAATATTAAAGCAGTTATTATAAAATTCTTCAGAAAAGGGAAAAAGGTCGAGTTGAAACACTTAACCGTTTTTACTTGCGGACGTCTTGAGCACGCATATTATACACATAGTAAGTAAGTAGGTATTAGCTTGTAATGTCCTGCTGTTGGGTAAAGGCCTCTCATCTCACTGAAGATATCAGTACAGTGAAGAGGATTAGGCATAATCAACACGCTTACCAAATTTGGGTTAATCAAACCCGAGCCATGTTTGAAAGTAAGAAACATGTTTTTGCGCGACCCGAGATTTGAACCCAGGACTTCAGTCTTGCCAGGCGAGTGCACATACCACTAGACCACCGAGGCGTTATATTAGAAACGTACCCTGTTTCCAGCTATACCAAAACCAAGTTATAAAGCCTTAAAATAACCGACGCAACCACCCTAATCAATAACTTTACACTTCACCGGTTTATCGGCGAAAAGAGATATAAAGAGCAAAACGAAAAAACACCGAAAAAGAACCGAAAAAAGAAACGCATATTTTGTGAAATATCTACAGTATGAGGGTATGTACAACCCTCTAAACAAGTGGCCATCGTTCATTTTCGAACCCCCGACGTAAAGCGGGGTGTTAAAAATTTGACGTGTGGTATGTATGTTATGTGTTGGTGTGAGTTGTTTCGCAAACGGATGGACCGATTTTGATGCGGTTTTCTTCATTTGAAAGCCAGTTTCCTTGCGTATAGGTGAATGGGTATAGGCGCTAATCTCAGACCTACCAATCCAATTTGAATAGTTATTTTTGTAATGGATATCAACATTCAACGGGAAGGCTATTTTTCATCCTGAAATTCCCGCGGGAATAATTGTAATTGATCGAACGGTTTTTGAAATCGTTCCAAAATTAGACGCTAGGAACTGTTAAAAGTGTGTGATGTAGACTCGTGCTGCTGGTATGTTTGTAAATCGTCGGGATTCGAACATTGTGGAGTGTAGTTCAAACATAGAATGATACGGTAACATTTTATTCCGTTTTTGCAATAGCAGTTAGGTCCGTACTATCTTAATTCAGTACAAAGGTATAATTTATACTAGCAGCGCCCCGCGGTTTTACCCGCGTTGTGTCCATTCCTGTGGGAATTTCGGGATGAAAAATAGCCTATGTTACTGGTGGATAATGTATTGATAGTGTTAAAAACATTTTTCGGTAAGATTTTCTTGTGTTTCGGTCAGATTTATTTCATTATATTGATTGATTGATAATTTAGGTGAGTGGTGTTGTGTCTTGTTAGTACTAGCCGCGCCCCGCGGTTTCACCCGCGTCCCGCGGGAATTTCGCGATAAAAAGTAGCCTATGTCCTTTCTCAGGCTCTGGACTAACTAATTCGAATTAATTCTATAACGAGAAATCGAAATTTTAAAACAGTATAAAAGGGAGTAAACATAAATCCAGAACTAATTTAAATTAAGAACTTAATTTCTTAACGTCAACACAAAAATTGTACAAAGCATTTGAAACCTTATTACCAAGCTATTAAACTCCTGATTATTCTCAGAAAACTTCACCAATTCCACCTCTTATAAAGGTCCTTTCTCATAGTTTCTTTACTTTGTTTAAATAATTACGCCGCACAAAGGTCGACACGCAACGTCAATTTAACATCGCTTTGTGGCCGAAGCTTGCTGCTAACTTATTCTAGTCTCGTAAGTACATGCCTTTACCCATTGCTAAGCGAAGGTCATCATGTGAACGTACCTTTATTTTGGACTTGCCCCGCGGCGGACCTGTGTTGTGCCCACCCGTCTTTTGGATATGTTAGGTATAACATTAGTCTATATTCATCAATGTGCTTTTAATAGGAAAGTATACCAAAAATATTAATTGTCAAGTTAATTAAAATAAATCGAGTTTTTTTAAGTTTAATGTTACTTAAAGACAGATTTGATTGCGTCAAAATAGTCTAAAGATTATCTGGAATGTCTGTGATGGTCAAAAAAAATTATATAGTTGAAAAAAGTCAAAATTTTATTATCACTACATAGTATAACACAAAGTCGCGGTCTGTCCCTATGTATGCTTAGATCTTTAAAACTACGCAACGGATTTTGACGCGGTTTATTAAATAAATAGAGTGATTCAAGAAGAAGGTTTAATGTATAAAAATTCCCGAAATTCCCACGGGAACGGGCACAAAGCGAGTTAAACCGCGGAGCGTTGCTAGTAAAAAAATAAATATCGAAATTTTTCATGCTATATTTTATTATCTATACATTGACATACATTTTAATATCTTCTTCTTTACAAAGATATGAAAACTGCATCTAAAAAGCGCTTCGAGAAATTTCGAATATTTTGTTATAAAAAAGAAAATGGAAAATTTATGAATTGAAATGTTGAAAACATGTTGATCCGCCTTTGACTCTGTTACTGTAGCATATTTCAGGAGTTTTTCAGAACGTCAGTTACAAATACTCTCGCTTCTTTCGAAGAAAAATCGTTTCTCCGTGCGTTCTTTAACATCAGCATTCGTTAGTCTTTTGTTTCTTTGCTTTGGGTTCGATATGAATTGAGTTCACATGTTTTTTGAGTATCGTATTATAAGCGAAAAGAACTCGGTATCACTACATACTCGTAGTATAAAACAAAGTCGCTTTCCGCTGTCTGTCCCTATGTATGCTTAGATCTTTAGAACTACGCAACGGATTTTGATGCAGCATTTTTTAATAGATAGAATGATTCAAGAGGAAGGTTTATATGCATAAAAATTCCCGAAATTCCCACGGGAACGGGCACAACGCAGGTAAAACCGCGGGGTACTGCTAGTTGTTAATAAAGTAAAAAGGCCTAAAGGGAAAACTGTCCAACAGTCTTTTCAGGTTTTCAGTCTGTCAAATAATGACACTTAGAGGCTTGCTCAAGAACTCTGAAATCTATTTAGTACCTAAATATGTTTAAGAAACCAAAGTTGTTTGTTCAAATTTATATTCTACATCCCAGGAAATAGAACACTATTTAAAACGAACGTCATTTGTTTGTAAAATATTAGTAGAAGTAAAAGTATTAGCCTGTAATGTCCCACAGCTGGGCAAAGGCCTCTCATCTCACTGAAGTTATCAGTACAGTGAGGAGGATTAGGCATCATCACCACTCTTGCCAAATGCGGGTTGGTGATCTCAAACTCGAGCCATGTTCGAAAAGTAGGAAACATGTTTTCGCTCGACTCGGGAATTGAACCCGGGACCTCAGTCTTGGCAGGCGAGCGCACATACCACTAGACCACCGAGGCGTGTAAAATATTATTTAGGCGTTCAATAAATAATGCTTGTACAATCCGCCATAAGGCCTCTAATCTAAAACTAAAGTTGCTTGCGTTTCAAAGCAAGTAATTATGTCATGCTTTCATGAATAAGAATGGGTTTATAATGCGGATTATAGGATTAAATCTGAGTAAAGGTTCTAGCCCTTATGTACTGTATCTCTCCCGCGGATCATCACTACATAATATAAAACAAAGTCGCTTTCCGCTGTCTGTCCCTATGTATGTTTAGATCTTTATAACTACGCAACGGATTTTGATGCAGTTTTTTTATATAGATAGAGCGATTAAAAAGGAAGGTTCATAATTATGTATAAAAATTCCAAAATTTCCCACGGGAACGGGCACAACGCGGGTAAAACCGCGGGGCGCTGCTAGTAGGCATATACATAGATGTCATTCTATTAAGACAGTACTTATGTGATAATAAAATAAAAGTATCAGCCTGTATATGTCCCATTGCTGGGCAAAGGCCTCTCATCTCACTCAGTAGAATGAAGAGGATGTGGAGGATTTTCATCCTGAAATTTCTACAGGAACAGGCACAACGCGGGTATAACCGCGGGCGGTTATAAGCTTAAAACCGGGTAAACTATATCTATTCGTACTGTGCGAAGTTGCGGGTACAATTCTTGAAGACGCGTATAAGGGTTAACCGCAAGTATTTGTTTTGGGTCGATGCTAAGGGAAAGGGTCCCTAAGGCCCTTATGGGTCGTTCGGTTATTTAAGTATTATATACCTCATTAGGTTTAATACTAGTTTGGTATGTCTTTGCTTATTTGGTAGATAAATGGAGATATATCTGACTAGCATGTCCTCGCGGTTTTACCCGCGTATTGCCTGTCCCCGTAAGAATTTCGGGATGAAAAATAGCTTATAACCTGCCCGTTGAATGTGGCTATCCATTAAAAAAAGAATTATTCAAATCGGGCTGGTAATTTCAGAGATTACCTCGAAAAAACAAACAAACAAACTTACAAATTTTACCCCTTTATAATACGAGTAATAATATAGATAGTTAGTTAATCTATATCTGCTCTTGTTATATATCAACGAAGATGGTACGTTCATTTAAATTGCAATAAAGTAATTAAAATACGGTTCAAAATAACTAATGCAACATACCCTTGTACCACACAGTATCATAAAACCCTCCAAAAACTAAAGAATTATTCAATTCATGAAGTATGTCTCACTGGATGTGCCAAATAAAGAGACAAGCCGCGTCCGGCAGTTTTACCCGCGTTGTGCCCGTTCCCGTGGAAATTTCGGAAATTGTTATAATTATAAACCTTTCGCCTGAATCACTCTATATATTTAAAAAAACCGCATCAAAATCCGTTGCGTAGTTTTAAAGATCTAAGCATACATAGGGACTGATAGACAGACAGCGGAAACTGACTTTGTTTTATACTATGTGACAAAGTACTAACTGATTCAAACATGGCTCGGGTTTGAGATCACCAGCCCGCATTTGGCAAGCGTGGTGATTAGGTCTAATCATCCTCATTGTACTGATACCTTCAGTGAGAGGAGAGGCCTTTGTGCAGCAGTAGGACATTACAGGATAATATTTAACTTACTAAAAACGTGACTAAAACCGCAGGGCACTGCTAGAACTTTAATAAAATAACGGGAATTTGCCATTTTGAAATATTGATTACAATAGAGACCTTTCTGAGAACCAAGTCATTGAGGATGCTATAACTAACAATATTATATTGTATACCTATAATAAATATGATATCTATTTTTATATAATAGTTGGACACTAACAATAAATGACACTGAGTTTGATAGTTTGGTTTCATTCAAAACCATTTTCTTCATTACATTTTTTTTATCAAAATAAAACGATTTAATCATTAATAGAGTTACTAGCAGTGTCCTGCAGTTTTACCTGCTTTATACCAGTTCTTGTGTGATTTTGGCTAAAAAAGTAGTCACAAATCTTCCTCTTGAATCACTTTATTTGCTAGTGAAAACCACATGAAAATCTGTCGAATATTTTTTGAGAAAATCAATTACATACATACAGACAGCTTTTGGGGACTGTTTTATAATACGTTTTTTATAATGTACGTACACATTTATTATAATTTTCCTATAGTATTGTTGTCACATCCAGTCACCCTTTCATACATCTTTGTATCTATTTATGTACGTCCATGTCGGTTTATCATGCATTTCTCCTTGGATCGTAAAATAAAAACCCCTTTTACTGGCAACCCAATTACTTTTTATGGCGGCCGACAATATTCGTGGTTGGGTTGCCAGTCATACGACAATGGCTGCACCGTTTTTGGTGAATATATGAGATTGTTTATGGGTTTTTATTGACCTTTTTGATTTTAGTGTTTGTGGTTATTGTTGTTTTTTTGAATAAGATTTTTGGTTAGTTTTAAGTTATAATTTTGGTTGGAGTCATAATTTTGAGTTTTTAAAATACAATAGGTAGGTATATATATTTTGTACCATTTTTTTTGGTGTTTTTGTCCCACCAAAAGTCAAAATCCTTTTAACTCACTACACTTATGTGTCTGTCTGTACTGTATATTATGTCTTTTGAAAATTCATCTTCTTCTTCATCGAGATAATATGATGGTCAACCTCACCAGATTTTGAAAATAAATATCTCATTTTAAAAGTAAAAATAAACTGATGCCAATAACAGTTAAAAGAATTAAATATATATATTTATTTGAATAAACTTTCAACCATAAAAGTAAATCGAAAATCCGTCAGGAATTTCCAGATGAAAGAATGTTTTCACCAAAAATCGTTCAAATTTTTCAACCATTTCTGTAAAACTTGTACCTACTGACAGTTCGAATTACTTTCGCTTTCACAATATTAGTATGCAACTTTTAATCGCTTTAAAATCTACACTGCATCAAACGAAAGCGTTAAAAACATATTATTTAACTCATGCATATATAATGACGTAAAAATTACATAATTTATACATGAATAGCTGTGCCCTGCGGTTTCACCCGCAGCGTCCCCGTTCCCGTGGGAATTTCGAGATTTTTATTACTTATTTCCTGACAAGAAGGAACAGAAAAGAAGAAAAGAATCGTCCAATTTGGTGCAGTCATTCTGAAGTTATTCGCGTCGATACATTTCGGCGATTCATTTTTGTTTAAAGATAGATTTGCCGCGCCCCGCAGTGATACCCGCGTTGAGCCCGTTCCTGCAGGAATTTCGGGATAAAATGTATTCCATGATGATGTATTTCATTCTAATGTGTAACCTATATTATTGTAAAGTTTCATCCAAATCCGTCCAGTAGTTTTTGCGTGAAAGAGTAACAAACATACGAGTACATCCATCGTCACAAACTTTCGCATTTATAATATTTAGTAGGATTAAAGTCCATATTTTTCAATAAAGTGCGGAGTTTAATCAGTTTTGCTGTACAGAGTGTTGCGAGTACATTACACGTGATAAAATCGTTGCAGTAGCTATAAATACGAGCCAATTTCAAAATGGTCTATTGATATCGTTGTTTAAAGTGAAGTTTCGTTTCATAGTATATTTTTAGTTTTATAGTTACACTAGCAGCGCCCCGCGGTTTTACCCGCGTTGTACCCGTTCCCGTAGGAATTTCAGGATGAAAAATAGCCTATAACCTTCCCGTTGAATGTGGCTATCTATTACAAAAAGAATTATTCAAATCGGTTCAGTAGTTTCTGAGATTAGCGCGTTTAAACAAACAAACAAACAAACAAACAAACAAACAAAACAAACTCTTCAGCTTTATAATATTAGTATAGATTTCAGTGCCAAGCGGTTTTACCCGCGTTGTATCCGTTCCTTTAGGATTTTTCTGATGAAAACTTTCCGTTGTATGTGGCTATCCATAACAAAAATAATTGTCGAAATCGGATTGGTAAATTCTGAGATTAGTGCTTTATCTCAGGAACTATGAGTCGGAATGAAATATTTTTTAAAGGATTTTGGATTTCAAAATACCCTCGGGAACGGACACAATCCGAGTAAACCGTAACGTAACAGTAACGTAAACAGCTAGTGCTACGAAGACTACGGTGGCGTGGCTACGGCGTAGCAAAGGTTTAATTTTAGCTGGCTGAAAATAATAATTTGTATGTATATAATTTGTATGTATCTGTTTGTCTATCTATGGCATTAAGGCTCCTAAGCGGGTGATTTTTAACTTAATTAAGTTTGGAAGCACTTTCATTGAGACTTTTTACTTTTAACCGTTCGTAAAAAGGGAAATTTATTTAAGAGACTAATGCGATTTGGTCTCTAAAATAATTCAGAATAATACTTGAATCTATTACGTTAACCTCACTCATATAACGCAAACATGTTTCCAATTCCACGAACATTTGGTTCGTTCCTTCCCGTACTGGTTTGTTTACATAATCATGTTTTCGGCAATGAGACGTGACCTTAACATGCACTTCTTAACCACTACTACGAGTTGCTACAGTTTAGAAGTATAGAGAAGCTTTATTCAGGTTAAGAAACCACTACTACATTTTAGGGCTCGTTAAGCCGTCGGTCCCGGTTATTTTCTACCGATAGTAGTCGTTACATGAGCCATGTCAGAGGCCTTTGGCGGCTCAATAACTCTGACACCAGGATTGGTCAGGTGGACCTTCCACTCGATAAGAAGAAGATCTTGAGTATGAACTAAGTAGATTAACTAAACTCACTAGTACCATAGTAGGGGTAACTCGTAAATAATTCAAAAAAGTTAAAGGGTAGCTTGTTCCGCCACTTATTTATTCTTTTTTTGTGAACAAAAGTAATAAATCAGGTTTATTGCCACACTTTTTCCGGTAACAAGAGTTATAACCGTTGTGCTACTGATAAATGTTTAATGGTCATCTTGGTGTATGTTACGAGTGGTCGGGTATGTTTTTTCTATATATGTACATTATGTTACTATCAGTGACCCACGGTTTTACCTGCGTTGTACCCGTTCCTGTGTGAGTTTTGGAATGAAAAGTAGTCACAAATCTTCCTCTTGAATCACTCTGTATGTTGGTGAAAAATGCATGAAAATCCGTTCTAATTTTTTGGAGAAAATCTATACTAATATTATAAAGAGGTAAAATTTGTAAGTTTCTTTGTATGTTTGCGGTAATCTCAGGAATTATCAGTCCGATTTGAATAACTGTTTCGGGAAAGTTATAGGCCTTTTTCATCCCAAATTTCCCACGGGAACAGGCACAACGTGGGTAAAACCGCGGGGCGCTGCTAGTTTATTATATAGAGACAGACTGAATTAGGTCTGTAACATGTATCTAATAGACGTTAGGACTATTGCAGACAGTAGGTAGTGTGTATTGACACGAGACTGACTTTTTGATGAAGTCGGTCCTAATTTTTAATTCACTTCCAAAAGAAGGTTTTTAATTTGTTTGATTTTTTTGCTTGTAACTATTACAGACTAAGTCTTTAGACTGTCTTGTTAGACAGTCAAGTCTGTTTTAAGTCAGTCTACCATTACTTACAAATACAGAATTAAACTTTTCATCCACGAAAACCAATAAGTTCCATACAAAATTGAAATTGTGAATATATTTTTTATTGAGAGCAATAAAATGTTTTTATTTGCATACAATATTCATGGTATTCGCTGCTCTTTTATTTTGACGATCAAAATGGCGCTTAACTTGTGAGCTGAACGAAATAACAGTAAATACTTCGCTGTTCTGTTACTGAACCAGTAGCATAGACTATGCGAAAAACAACAGAATGAACTTTATATGTATCAACAGTATGACTTTTCTAATATATAAAATTCTCGTGTCACGGGGTGCGTAATTGAACTCCTCTGAAACGGCTCGACCGATTCTCATGAAATTTTGTGTACATATCGGGTAGGCCTGAGCATCGGACAACATCTATTTTTCATCCCGAAATTCCCGCGGGAACGGGTACAACGCGGGTGATACCGCGGGGCGCAGCTAGTATTAGTATAGATTTAGTTTAAGGAGTCTTATCAGCAAGATAATTTACTACAAATAATACAATATACACTCTCAATCTAATTACTGATACCCACGAATAGAAAATAAGATGTGTATGTATTTGGGCTTCGAAAATGTATGTACATTTTTAGTTTTACCGCGGGGCGCTGCTAGTAATTTTATAAAGTTGTCCAACGCCCGTACTCAGAAACATAACACGCTTTCTAAGAAGAGATTTAAAGAGTGACTTTGACATGTCAAGAGTCACACAATTTAAATAATTTTAGATAGCTATTTTAATTAGATAGGTTAACAGGACCGCACATAAAGAAACGTTTATTTCGTAATATTGTCCCACTGTTGGGCAAAAGTCTCTCCCAAACGCTTCGATTATTTTGTAAATCGACCCACTGCGGGGAAAAATAATTCATAATATTGTCCCACTGTCACACATTGTGTTAAAATCTCTCCCGAACGCTTCCATTATTTCATAATATCGACCCACTGCTGGGCAAAAGTCTTTCCCAAAAGCTTCCAACCCTCCTATATCAAATATCTTTTACTTTTTATCTAAATACTAGCTGTGCCCCGCGGTCTCACCCGCAGCGCCCCCGTTCCCGTGGGAATTTTGAGATTTTTATTCCAAGTTTTCATTGTTTTTAAAATGTATTCTGCTATTCAGGGCGGAGACAAATCCAACGAAACAAAAACCATGAAAATTGATCCAGCCGATCTCGAGTTATAAGTGTTGTAACAAACCCGTCTTTGTTTTATATATATAGATATAGATTAAAATTACATTATAAACTTATTATACCTTGCCTATTTTCAATATTATTTTAATTGTTCCAGGTAAAATACGCTCCCAAAGTGAAGATACAAATTAAATCGGGAGGAAACAGGAGGATACCCGAGGGGCAGGATGTCGTTATAGGTGAGTTGTTTTTATATATTACTAGCTGTGTCCCGCGCACCCGTTCCTGTGGGAATTTCGGGATATTTATTACTTATTTTTCATACCAGACTAAGATAAATTAAATAAAACAAAGATCATCAAAATCGGTCCAGCCGTTCTCGAGTAATACATGGTGTAATTAACACGACAGAAACAGACCTAAGCTACTTTTTATCCTAAATTTCCCACGGGAACAGGTATACAGGTATAGGGAACAGGTACACTACGAATGAAACCTTGAGAAACAACTAGTTCGAAATATAATTATTTATCCATTTATGTTAAATCGGTTTAATCTAACTTATTCAAACGTTCAAAGAAAGCCGACAGTTAGTTTCCCACATTAATAAAACCAAATACACCATTACTTAATTACCATAATTAATTAAAGATTAATCCACACTATAGCTTGATTACTCGAAGCTGGAGCATAGTTGGCAGTTCACTTTACTTATGTAGTTCATTCGCTATTCATGTGGTGAAATCGGAAATTAATATTCTTATGCAATGTATGAAAAATAGGTTTATCTATTTAATTTCTTATGACTACGTGGCGCGCTTATTTATTGACAGATAGTATAGTTTTAGTACTTTTTATAAGTTATTTTCACCTATTGAAACTGCTATACGTCAATTATATGCCTATATGGGCATCTAAAAATAATTAAAATCAGCCTTCAAAACCCAACTCAATAACACAAACTTATAGTAATAAAGTACTCAATACTTTATACAAAAACCACACTGCTCATTCACCTAAGTACAGTGAACTGTCAACTACGTACCAGCTTTTATCCCCTGATCTATACCAAAGTTACGTTAATTAATTAATTTAACGTATGTTACTAGCATGCAAGGCGGATGCCAACCCTTCGAACTTGACTTACAAATGGTATCTGAATGAAGAACTGATCAATGTAACTGCTACAGAACTGGTAAGTGGCACTCAATTAGATTTGGCTCTTTACTCATTAGTCAAGGCGATAGCAGATAAACTATTTTTAAAGGCAAAAGCAGTTATGCTATTATTTAGACAAAAGAAGTTATGCTATTTTTTTAAAGGCAAAAATATATGCTATTTTTAGGGCAAAAGTAGATATATGCTATTTTTAAGGCAAAAGTAGTTATGCTATATTTTAAAGCAAAAGTAGATGTGCAATTTTTTTAGGGCAAAAGTAGATGTGCTATTTTTGAGGCATTATACTATGTTTTTAAAGCAATTTCTAGCATCCAACGTCAACATTTTTGCGACTATATCGATACTGCATCGCTGTGTAGCATTTCTATCTGAGCGCTACCGTGCTTCGGAGGGCACGTTGTTCAATTATCGGTCACGGTTTTTTCATTCGTAAGACCATGTCGGAAGCCTTAAGGCGGTCTAAAAACTTCGACACCAGAGTTGGCCACTAACATACTCGAACTTAATTACTAAAGCGAGCTACTCGTACAAGTAACTGGCACGATAAGTCAAGCCCATTGAGGCACTTATCCGATCGGCAAAGTAAGGCGAAAGTAGTGTTTAACAATATCTACTAAAGCGAGCTACTCGTACAAGTAACTGGCACGATAAGTGAAGCCCAATAAGGCACTTATCCGATTGGCAAAGTAAAGTCGAACACTCTTGATTCAATTTATGCATTTTACGTTAAACAGTTCATTGGTTTATTGTAATGAAGAAATTTTGTACAAGAAAAGAATTTCGTTAAAGGAAATGTCTTGTTAGAGAAAAAGGTTACTTTCGAGAAGCTTTTTTTGTAATTCAAATTATGCTTTTGATGTTTCAGTTTTGTTATAACTTTTTCTTGAAGAATTTTGTGCTTAAGTACATATTTACTGTTTTAATAATGTAACATTGCTTAAGGATTTACGAATCACGTGATCCGTTTCATCTAACTCCTGTTAAAAGTGTAATCTAGTCATGTGATCAGATGCTACTGTCAATCTATCAATAACAGTTAGTACAAATGGCATTTTGTTAAACGGCCGTTATATTCTTTATTTAAAACTAAATGTGATTCTTATTTTAAAATATTTACAGAAATAAACTTAATTTTGGAGGTGTCAAAATTACATAATTGAATTCTGCCTAACTCCGACTGGTTTATGCCTAAGTAATAATCATTCCTAACGAGTCACGTGATTTGAATAAACTGTCAGAGCCTCTACTATTAACTCTTATTATTACTATTTGTAATTAAATGGTATTTGTTACAGAAACTGTCAAACGTATCTCGTAAATATCATGATGCGACGGTGAAGTGTGTAGTTTACAACGACGTCGGCAAGAGTGAAGAAACTGAAACTTTGGAGATTACTTGTAAGTTTTTATTTAAGCCATACTCATATGATATTATTAATATTCAATGAAATCAATATCGAAATAATAATGTACAGAACTGGGCAGTTCTGTATAATATTAGCTTACAGGTTTTGTCTGTCTCACATTAATTTAATTTTCATCAAAATCGGTACGCTTTGTTATAGACTAACGGTAGTTCCACTCGCTATCCTATAGATGGTGCTTTGAACTTTTTTTTGATTGCACTTACGTCATTTTCCCAGTTGAGCAGAGAAAAATCTTTCTTACTACAAAATGAGTTAAGATAGATCTAATTTTGGTATAAAAAGAATACCATAATTTACTGTGTCCATCTAGTCAGAAACAAAATCATGTGTAGTTTCACATAATACATTGTGTAGCAGTATTATATGAGGCAAAATTAACCCAACGACTAAAAGGTGTTAATTCAACTCATACGCTCATTAAGTAATCACTGATCAATAAATCTACGTCAATGGTTAATATCAGACTCGATTACGCTTATAACAAACTCACTTACACTCTAAAAACTGTTTATTTTTTAACGTTAGCATAATATGAGATTTTTCGGACAACATTTAAGATTAATATAAAAGGTCATTGCCATATTTTTCTTAGCGGAACAAATTGAGGTCCGGACAGCTCACAATGGAAACACACCCTAACCCCCAGCATTTTTCAGATGCCCCTTCATTCAGAAGTCTTCCAAGAGATGTGGAAGCTGAAATCGGCACCAGCGTGACTCTTAGCTGTGATGTTGATGGATACCCAACTCCTGAGATCAGGTGGCTTCATTATGAAGAAGATCAGAATATTGTAAGTACTGGTTTTATCTGATATGTCGCAAAATTATTATCACTAGTTTAATTCTATACTTATCTATGTACTTATTGGTGACTGGTCTTAAATGTTTTGAGACTGCAAGAGTTCTATTTAGACAGAAAAAGTCATTCGCAGACAGACCCTGAAGTTCCTAGATATAGTTCATAGAATTATTACGGAACTGACTAAAGTAAAGTAAAGTATGAGCCTGTAATGTCCCACTGTTGGGCAAAGACCTCTCATCTCACTGAAAATATCAGTACAGCGAGGAGGAATTGACTAATTCAAATAATTTATATTCCTACTTTTTTTAAAACCTATATTGTCCCACTGCTGGGCAAATGTCTCCCCCAAGCATCGCCAACCCTCCCTGTCCTGTGCGAGCACCCACCAATCGCTGTTAAAGGCGACGAGATCGTCCCGCCAACGCTTCCTCGGTGATATCTCTGCTTTTGGCGTAAAAAATTCCCAACGAATCACGTGATCCGACGCGACTCAAAAACTATTAAAGAAAAAATATTTTAATTCAAAGGTTTCGTCCGCTGAAGATTTAAATTATTAAAATCATCAATCAACTCGAAACCAAAGGTTGTCAACTATATTCAAATTCCGCCCAAAACTCGATAGAATCCACTCAATAATTCATGTCAATCAAAATACTGCTTTAAATATACGTGAATGAAGTTCAAAATAGGACTTCGGATTCTCCAATTACCTACTTTATATAAATAACTTATTTCGTATTGATTAGTGAGTTACAATGAAATGACCTTTTATACAAAGAAACACAATTAAGAAAGAGAAAGGTGATATGTACAATGCGATTAAAATAAGAGTAGGACCGGCCTAGCGCCATGTTGTGACGTCACAACGGGAACTTGGTATAGTGTGCAAAAAAAGTACGTGCTATTACAATATAAAACAAGCCAATATTTTTTAACATTGCTTTTTTTGCACACTATATCAAGTTCCCGTTGTGACGTCACAACATGGCGCTAGGCCGGTCCTGTTCTTATTTTAATCGCATTGTATTAGAAGGAGATACATACAGTTGCTAGGCCTCTATAAACTCGTCCGACACACACGCCCATAATAAGCAAGCATAAAAACATGCTTATCCCATTGCTGGGCAAAGGCCTCTCATGTCATCTCAGCTATCAGTACAGTGAGGAGGTTGTCGTAGTCACCACGCGCCCCTACTAACGGGGGTAGTGTCAAACCTCAGCTAATAGTACTGTGAGAAGGATGTCGTTGGTCAGCACACGCCTCTTCTAAGGGGGGTAATGTCAAACCCAAAATCTTAAATCAGAGACATATCTTAAAATCAATCGACCCTGGAATGGAATCCAAGATCTCTACCTTCAGGACTTTTATGAAAATACTAGCCGCGCCGCGCGGTGTTACCTGCGTTGTATCGGTTCCCGCGGGAATTTCGGGATAAAATATATCCCATGTTTTATTCTGATGTTTAACCTATATTACTGTAAAGTTTCATCCAAATCTGTTCAGTAGTTTTTGCGTGAAATAGCAACAAACATCCATCCATACATACATCCATCCTCACAAACTTTCGCATTTATAATATTAAGTATCAACTTAGTTACTTACCATAATAAACCCTCTGTAACTAAAACACTGTTATACTGTGTTTCGTCTCTTTTGCTCTTCGGAAAATTGCGTGTGTCAGAAAGTGACAAACTACTTGATAGCTACAATGTTCTTAATTCGAGTTTATTATTATGGCCCATAGAGTTTAATACATTCTTTTTTCTACAGAGGGTAGGAAGAACCCCAAATCTCACCCTGAACGTGGATACCCATACATCAGGAAGGTATCTATGTAAAGCCAGCGTTGACGGCTACCAGGAAATCGAGGCCGAGGCTTCAGTCTTCATCAAAGGTAAGACACACCAAACCCACCTCTATACGGTCGAAAATTATATGGTCGAAAATTCTATAAAACTTACTTGGTCACTTACTACGTTATGAAAGTGTAAAACTATTGTTTGCAATTGAAATTAAACTCTATTTTCGTTGTGTTTGAGTTGATTTTATTAATTTTGAGGGTAAAGGTGATTTTGGTTGTTTAAAATTTATGAAAGTTTCCAATATGTACTGAAGTATTAGATATTCTCATGGTACTGTAAAATGTTTTGGGCATGGATACATTACCATCGTTTTGCCGCTACCGTGGTAACCTATTCCGTTTGTCGGGAGTCGGACCCAATATTTTATCAGACATCCCAATGGCATTTTAAATGATATTTCTCACTTATTGAACAACAATGTAATGATTAACCAAACTATGAACCGACCGATGTCTTGTTTTTCCGAAGTTTCATTTGCCCGACGTTTGATCGAATGTACAAATGACCGAAATAACATTTTACAGATGTAACTTTTTTAAAGAATAAGGATTCAATTTATTTAAGTTAATTCAAATTTCTTATCAACAAATTATTCTGTTAGAAATATTAAAATATAAAAATACATCTCTCATACCGTTTTATGATCATTAAAAAGGAAATAAAGAATGACTCCTATTCCCTTTGTAAAACGGTTTCAGGAATTCCTTCAGCTGATGCACTTGACTTTTCAAACATCTTTGAAGTTTAATAATTACAGAATGTATAATTAAATAAGAATTGTAGATTTTGTACAAAGGAAATACTGCTTACCTAAAGATTAAGAATGAAAGATAGGAAAATTAAATAAATATACACTCGCACGGATAACTCCGCCATTTTTAAAATGGCTTCCAAAACAAAAGAGGTTATTAATTTGTCAGAAACTTTTGATGCCCCTAACCTACTCGACACGAACGAATGAATGACAAAATGGCGAATGTAGTTTCGTATAAATAAATAGAAGAGCATAACGGAAGTTAGAGTGAAACGGACAAAATAGTTTTGTTCGCAACAAACAAGACAGTCCACACACTGTTTTGACAAAAGTGGACACAAGTTTAAAAATAGAACAGTTAATAAATCTATCAAATTCGAAATTCGAAATGATTATTCACATAATAAGCTTTTAGTTTCCAAACTAATTTGTTATTATAATGAAAGGTTACAAACTAGGTTACCAAACGGTTACAAAGGGTTTCGAACGTTGAATTAACGAACCCTAGTTAATTACGTGGAAAATATGACGAGAGTTACTTTTGAATTATTATGTTTGATTTGATTAATCATTTTGAGTTTTTGGTTTGTTTTGTGTTGTAATGTGGTGGTCCAGTGGTATGTGCACTTGCCTGCCAAGACTGAGGTCCCGGGTTCAATTCCCAGGTCGAGCGAAAACATGTTTCCTACTTTTCAAACATGGCTCGGGTTTGAGATCACCAACCCACATTAGGCAAGCGTGGTGATTACGCCTGAAACCTCCTCACTGTACTGATATCTTCAGTGAGACGAGAGGCCTTTGCCCAACAGTGGGACATTACAGGCTAATACTTACTTTACTTTGTGTTGTCAGATTTAGAATCATCTAGGGGTTGGAAAGAAAATCTATTTTTAACTACCCTTGATCTGTTTTCTAGCGCTCGAGGCTTAGTTTGACTAAGCAATGTTAGTTTATTGCAATAGTTAAGCAAAATGCAGCTAGGTCCCTTCTTGGATGGGCATTTCTATCTGAGTGCTACCGTGCTAACGTACCCTACGTTAATTTGTCGGTCCTGGTTGTTTCAATCAACAGACTATGTTGGTTAATTTAATACTACTGACGTTACTCATTTTGAAAATTGGCACATTTTGGCGCGCCATTTTAGATACATATGCAACAAATAAAATGAGTTTTGATAAAAGTGCTCAGATAAAACGAATAGTAGTTTTGGCTCAATTAGTCAAAAGTATTTAATTGTGACTTCCAAAACCAGGTAGAGACTTTACCAGTCTACAGAGACTGTTTTTGGGTGTCAAAATTACTTTGACTAGTTAAGTTTTATTGCATTATCTGTGACACTGTTAAATAAAGCTCGTATTTTTTTCTTCTCACTCTCTCACCCAAACTCCATCATATTTTTCACCCCAAAAACAGCTATTTTAATCTCCCCTCTCTTTCAGGTCCTCCAAAAATCCTATCAAACCAAACTCAGTTCGGTTCCCAAGGGGACACAGTAAATATTGAATGTGCGGCATGTATAATTAAATAAGAATTGTAGATTTTGTACAAAGGAAATACTGCTTACCTAAAGATTAAGAATGAAAGATAGGAAAATTAAATAAATATACACTCGCACGGATAACTCCGCCATTTTTAAAATGGCTTCCAAAACAAAAGAGGTTATTAATTTGTCAGAAACTTTTGATGCCCCTAACCTACTCGACACGAACGAATGAATGACAAAATGGCGAATGTAGTTTCGTATAAATAAATAGAAGAGCATAACGGAAGTTAGAGTGAAACGGACAAAATAGTTTTGTTCGCAACAAACAAGACAGTCCACACACTGTTTTGACAAAAGTGGACACAAGTTTAAAAATAGAACAGTTAATAAATCTATCAAATTCGAAATTCGAAATGATTATTCACATATAAGCTTTTAGTTTCCAAACTAATTTGTTATTATAATGAAAGGTTACAAACTAGGTTACCAAACGGTTACAAAGGGTTTCGAACGTTGAATTAACGAACCCTAGTTAATTACGTGGAAAATATGACGAGAGTTACTTTTGAATTATTATGTTTGATTTGATTAATCATTTTGAGTTTTTGGTTTGTTTTGTGTTGTAATGTGGTGGTCTAGTGGTATGTGCACTTGCCTGCCAAGACTGAGGTCCCGGGTTCAATTCCCAGGTCGAGCGAAAACATGTTTCCTACTTTTCAAACATGGCTCGGGTTTGAGATCACCAACCCACATTAGGCAAGCGTGGTGATTACGCCTGAAACCTCCTCACTGTACTGATATCTTCAGTGAGACGAGAGGCCTTTGCCCAACAGTGGGACATTACAGGCTAATACTTACTTTACTTTGTGTTGTCAGATTTAGAATCATCTAGGGGTTGGAAAGAAAATCTATTTTTAACTACCCTTGATCTGTTTTCTAGCGCTCGAGGCTTAGTTTGACTAAGCAATGTTAGTTTATTGCAATAGTTAAGCAAAATGCAGCTAGGTCCCTTCTTGGATGGGCATTTCTATCTGAGTGCTACCGTGCTAACGTACCCTACGTTAATTTGTCGGTCCTGGTTGTTTCAATCAACAGACTATGTTGGTTAATTTAATACTACTGACGTTACTCATTTTGAAAATTGGCACATTTTGGCGCGCCATTTTAGATACATATGCAACAAATAAAATGAGTTTTGATAAAAGTGCTCAGATAAAACGAATAGTAGTTTTGGCTCAATTAGTCAAAAGTATTTAATTGTGACTTCCAAAACCAGGTAGAGACTTTACCAGTCTACAGAGACTGTTTTTGGGTGTCAAAATTACTTTGACTAGTTAAGTTTTATTGCATTATCTGTGACACTGTTAAATAAAGCTCGTATTTTTTTCTTCTCACTCTCTCACCCAAACTCCATCATATTTTTCACCCCAAAAACAGCTATTTTAATCTCCCCTCTCTTTCAGGTCCTCCAAAAATCCTATCAAACCAAACTCAGTTCGGTTCCCAAGGGGACACAGTAAATATTGAATGTGCGGCATTCTCCGTACCACGGATCGATAATATAGTTTGGACATTCGACGGGAAAGAAATTGATGCTATCCATGATCAGGTAATTGGTAAAAGAGATGATACACGCTCCAATAATTTATGACTTATGTAGTTATTAACATGGCCTGTGTTTGCCAAATCTGAAGTTTATTTTTACGAGCGAAGTATGGTTTAAATCACTTTTGAATGATATCCTATCATTTATTTGTAGCTTGCTACCGTGCTTCTGATGGCACGTTAAATTGTCGGTCCCGTTGTTTCAATCGTTAGACCATGTCAGCGGCCTTTGAGCGGTCTAAGAACTGCGACACCAGGGTTGGCAACTAACCTACTCCAACTCTTACTTAAAAAAATCATTTTCGATCCAGGACTTTGCGTTTCTCGAAGATCTTCAGCCAAGTGGAATAGTGAACTCCACTCTCATCATAAGGGACAGCCAGTCGAGACATTTCGGAGTCTACAAATGCAACGTCTCCAATGATTACGGCAGCGATGTCTTGGAAATTGTGGTGAAACCAACCAGTGAGTACTTAGTGTAGTATATTTTTAATTTTAAGTCATAGATAAACTATGATAGTAGATATTTGTTAGCCTACGTGTCACATCGTATTAGCCTGTATTGTACCACTTTTGGGTAAAGGCCTCTCATCTCACTAATGATCAGTAGAGGAAGGAAGGTTAGGCATAATCACCACACTTGCCAAATACGGGTTAGTGATGTCAAACTCGAGCCATGTTTGAAAATCGAAAAGTGATAAAATGTCAAACCTTATAAATGAAGTATCAAAGTTTCATTCATGTCCATAAAAATGTTATACTCAAAAATGATGAGAAAACCCATTATATTATTATTATATCCACGATCACCTATTATTAAGCATTTTACGACCCGGTTTTACGGTCGCATTTTCCTTTACGATCTTTTTTGAAAATACAAGGAAATTGAAACGACATACCGAGATAGAAAAACTGGTGTTTGAGCAAAATAATCACTTTAGAGATAGTGAAATTAACTCAAATCATTCCAACAAATGTTTTCAACGATTAAAACTGAAAATTCAATATTTTGGAATGCCTCATTTTCCTTAAATTATCACTAAGAATCTTCGGATAATTCTAAAAAAGGCTAACTTAAAAATATTTTATTTAAACCATTTTTTGAGTCTCATGCTTGAAGATGCATCTCCACTTTTTTCGTTAAGGAGTATCCGAGTGCAGCAGAGTTTGATCCATCATTTATTTGAAAGAGATTTCAAGCATGTCAATTTGGGCTCCGCTTACAGTTCCGCTTAAGTGAAAACGCACGATTACATCCATGATAGTTTAATTAAAAGAGCTCGTCTCTTGTCGGTGAAACCGATGCAGACTTCTCCATCTATTCCTATTCAGTGCAAGCTCCTTCACCTTCCTATACGACATGACAGACACTTTTTGTTTAATCTGACTCATGTAACTGATGCTAGGCCTTCCCTCGTTTTCTTTCGACTTTACCTTCCATGATATTATTGATGTATCTCTCATGTCGTATGAGATGTCCTATCATCGATAGTAGCAGCTGTATTTTTCACTGCCATTTTATATTATCCGTTTTTGCTATTTTTCAAAAAATCTAAATTTAAATCAGTTTTCTATACTTTATACTTATGAAAACACTCAGATTTTTCAGATAATTTTCGGCAACATGTTTCAGAATACTCTAAGCAATATTGCTTTTCCGTGAGACTTCTCGAAATTGTAATTTGATATTATGTTGAGTTACAAAATTATTAAACCTGTAGGTGGAATATTATGATTAAAAATTCTTAGAAAGGGGCCTGTACGCTAACTTATTAAAGGAATGTACCTAGGACATATTATTTTTGTGATGTAATTTCATATAGACAAATATGAAGAGAAAATTCGTGGCTTATTTTAATACCCTTTTAAAGGTCTTTGTTGTTAACAAAATAAATGTCAAATGTAATTCGGTCATTTATTTTTTTGCTTTAAAATTAAGTTACATTAAAAGTGTTGTGCTTGACATTCGTAATTTAATGCCTCAAATTTAAAATGTTTTTCATTACATTCATATCCATTTTCTTATTTTGACTTACATGGTCCCATGGTTGTGCAAAGGTTTCTGCTTAATGATTTTATACAGTTTTTTGTGATATTTTATCTACAACAAGAAAATTTTCATTCATTCAATCAATTCATCTCATTCATCATCAGTTTCATCAATTCAATCAAGTCATCTCATTCATCATTGTCTTCATCAATTCATTTAATTTCATTCAACAGCTACCAACGACTTTACATAAAAAACGAAATACCAACCTCATTTCCAAAAAGTTTTGCATCCTTATTATAATATAACTCCTAAATAACATTCCCAAAATCTAATATCCCGAAAACCTCGCAAAATAACTCATCAAAACCCATAAAGTGGGTGAAAGCCATAAAATCTCAGCTCCCATTTACAAAGTGAAAATATTTTTAAACTTGACAATATTAAGGATATCACCATCACCATTATATGAGGCACTGTCGAACCGTTATTACGCAAAGGATGACTGGTCATTACAGTAAATGTATACCCATTTTAACTTTATGGGCTACACATAAGCACGGACGATCCGTCTCACCTTTTAATAAATTCTATAACCCTCCTTAGGTCAACTTTTTCTATGTGTGGTGATGAATTTCAGGGTCATTTTTTGTCTTTTTTTTGTGTGTTTCGTAGTGATTGATGTTTGGTTGTGGAAGGTTAGAATTTTGTACTATTTTTTTATATTAAATAACCTGTTATTATACTAAAAGCATTTCATAAGTTAGGGACTTTCTATTGAATGTTAACCTGTTATTAACACTAGGAACGTTTTAGCTAAACACAATGACATATTTACTCGTCTAACTTATGTACTTTCCAGGCTAATGTCACGTGTAAGTGTCATTCTACCCACGTAGTGCTTTTGTCATTTAACTAACACCTATAATTAAAACTAGGTGTTCAGCGCGGTGGTTCTACCTGCAATCCAATAGATGGCGCTAGTGTGAAAATGTTGTTAATCGCGCTAACGTTATTTTCCCAGAATTAGTGGAGTCGGCCATACATTTTGTTTGATTTATAAAATAAGTAGGTATAGAAGTGTGTCAGAGTGTCCCATTATTTAAAAAAAATCTTTCATTTGGAAATTCCTTTAGAATACGCTTTTTCGCAAATACATCTAGATTTTAGTTTAGTTTCTAAGGTAAAATCTTCAAGACAAGTTCAATCAATCATAAAAAACACCTTTTAACTCTTATTTTCTTTACAGAAACCTTCCCGCTAATGCTGATTCTCTTCGGGGTGACATCAGGCACTATAATGGTGGCAGCACTGATAATGTTGGTGATCCTTTGTCAAAGGAAACAGAGGAAAAACAAACAAACTCAAGTGACTGAAAAACCGGACGTAACGGTAACTGCAGAAGAATTGTTCAAAGAAAATGACAGGAATTCGAATATCAGCGATTTGAAATTGGAATTGAGACAAGCTAATGGGACTTGTGAAGTTGTAAGTATAACTTATTCGTATATACTCTACTACCACGTCCCGCGGTTTCACCCGCATTGTGCCCGTTCCCGTAGGAATTTCGGGAATTTTTATACTTATAAACCTTCCTCTTGAATCACTCCATCTATTAAACAAAACGCGTCAAAATCCGTTGCGTAGTTTTAAAGATCTAAGCATACATAGGGACAGACAGCGGAAAGCGACTTTGTTTTATACTATGTACACCTTACAAAGAAAAGAGGTTTGTGGCCCACTCTGCAGTTGTAGTTTTTATACCGCTTTAATCCTTTGTCGATAGAGTTCATTTCATTTCTCTCTGTCCTCCACGATCCTCTTTAGCTGTTCTTTTACATAAACAATCTGAAGTAACCATTAAAAAGTAGATATCAGCTGCCATACCATGACCTCTTAGATAGCGTCTCAAGATCCAAGCAGATCAGTTTAGGTTTGCGTTTCAATTCGTACCGTGACATTATTTAAACAATATCGCACTTGAATCGCCATCACTTTGAATGAATGAACAAACCATTTTGCTGATTGGCTAATTGCGTCACTTCCTCTTAGAGACTTCCTCTCTCGTCACTTCCTCTCTCCTAGAGAAGTGATTAAGGAGCGTTCGAAAACCTCAATAATTAAAATGACGAAAAGTTACGGTTTTTAAGCGACCCTCTTAAAAATGATAAGTATTATTCAAAACAAACATTGGTTTGTATAGACACACGATAATTATTTTTATCTAATTTGTAATCATAAAATGTTGGAACTATAAAGTATTTGTTGCTCCAGAAACCAATATTATTTATAATTTTAAACAGACATCCAAAATAAAATTACGATTTAAGTGTTCGGAATGTCACTGGCAAAGATCATAAAATTCATAGAATATAAAATAGACATAGATTATAATTTATAATACAGACATAGATTAAATATATTATAATAGGTATATTTTTTGAGCATTTAAATTATTACCTTCAAGCTCGTTTGATTTACATTGCGATTGTTAAAGATTTATTTCTATTATGGATTTACCAGGAATATAAGTTAAGTCTCAGAATTCTAGAGCCTTGTGCCTTGTCGCTCTCGCTTCATTGGGGAAATTCGGGATAAAACAAAGCATATCCTACATATTTATATTGATAGTCATGTTTACCCTCATAAATACCTAGGTAGGTTGAGCGCCATGTATGTACGAGTTGGTACTCGTACATCCCTGCGCTCTACCCACACTATACAGTACTAAAACCCAGTATGATTAATTTAATTTTAAAAGTGTAAAATCGCTCATTTTAATCAATTCTTTCAGTTGAATATCATTAAGTTATTTGCAAAAATGCATTGTTTATAGTAAGGAACAATTAAACATTAATAATTAACTAAAGTACATACTTATTGTTGTTAAAAATATCAACAATGGTTCAATTTATGTTAGAAAAATGTATCTTTAATTGAATTGCTAATTTTGACAGCTGAGACGCTTTACCAAAGTCGCAATAGACGCTCATGGTACCAAATGAATGAACGAAAACATCTTTAGTATGACAAATAACGAATCAGTTTAGGTAATCTGCAAAGCAACTAGAATTCTGTCACGCATTGATGTCATGGTACGAAAACTGACAGCGAATCAGTTTAGGTCCGCATTTGTATCGCGCTTAGAGGTCATGGTATGGCTCCAGAGTTTGATTTTAGAAACACACGAACGAGTTTTATCTATATTAATATACCTAATAAAGCAGAAGATTTTATGTTTGTTTAAATGCAATAATCTCAGAGATAATTAATTTTGTAATAGATAGCCACATGCAACGGAAAGGCTATTTTTCATCCCGAATCATTCATTCTTTCGGGAAAGGGCACAACGCGGGTACAATCCCAGAGAGTTTCTAGTTACATTTTGTTTGTTTGTTTTTTCACTTAACTTAGCCAATAGTCTCATTTTTTCGTCTATTTTCACTTATATTCAATGACACTAATGTGTTTTCAGCTCCTATATTCTTGTTTCATTCATATACTCGTCATAAACACATCAAAAATACACAGAGTCGAGTGAATCTATTAGAATTCAGTATTCATTATTCAGCTGCCGACTGTAATATAATATTAGGACGTGTACTCACTTGCGAAGCTTTTGTAGCACGCATGTCTAGTGTACGTGATTCAACGTCATAGAGAATAGACGTGCTTAAAGGCTTTTGTTTATATGTCGTTTTTGTTTTTGAAAATAAAACATTATTTAATGTAAAAAATATAAGTTACCGAAAGGTTTCCAGTTCAGTATTGCTTTTATCAAAATTGGATTATTTACTGTATGATGATACAAAATATCTTGTAGAAGGCTTTTAGACGGTCTTAAGCCTTTATAACCATAAAAATAACTAAAAGCACTAAAAAAAATTGTAAATTTAGTCACTTAGTTTTTAGGCGTTTTGGCGATCTAAATACTTCGAAACTAAGATTGGCCACTAACCTACTCAAGTTTACTTTTTTATCACTTAGTTCTTTCAATAAAAGTATTGGTATTATATCTTAAACACATCATACTTCTAGTATAGTAGTCGTTACATGAGCCATGTCAGAGGCCTTTGGCGGCTCAATAACTCTGACACCAGGATTGGTCAGGGTGACCATCCACTCGATGAAGAAGATCATACTTCTACACATAAAATAAACATACTTGCTCCTCCAGTCAATACACATCCTTACAGCAAACATCCGTTGCTCATCAAACATGTATTTTTCCATTGACTATGTATTATTTCCTTTTAGGACTATTCGAATACAGGTTCCGACAGTACTTTATGCTCTAACGCCAAACTAGGGAGTGGAATCCCATTGGCCGGCACGGTGCCTATGTCGTCGATGAACCAAACCTACCAACCATATAGATATAGCAACGATTACACGGACCCTGCATATGCTGAGTGTTATAAGGTAATTAAATATATATTGTATAACTCAAACTACATCTTATAACCTAAATTATGTCTTCAGAATAGAAAATAGTTATTAATAAATCGTTAGAACATGTTAGATTTATGTAACTTATCGTGTATCGGCATTTGACGGAACATTTTAATTAGGTTCCTTGATGATAGGTATTTGTTTTGCTGAATTAATAATTTGTAATTTATTTTACGTTAGTTTGATTGTTATTGTGTTATATTAATATTAATTTTTGCTACCATGAAAATGTAATAATTATAATATCGAAATAACTTTTCATTCAAACAAATACGGGATTAGTTACATTATGAGATTTACGCTGTCGATACCATAAACACAAATATCGAGCTATTACAAATAACAGTATTTAATACCAATAAAGTTATTGATTTACATAATAATTTGAATTACTCTGATGTGCATTTATGTAATTTGAACAACGTAAATATGTTATGAAATTCATTTTGTAGTAGTAATTGGTTTAAACAATTTCAAAACGATTGTAGCCTGTGTTCAATCTGAAGGATCCTTGGCAAGTAAAGGCAAAATTGACAATGTCAATACGTTGTTTGACATTGTGATTGGTAGATTGAGCTCCACACAGCTCCGCTCTTTTCATTGGAGAAATCCTAAAAGTGTTCAAATTTTATATTAGGTAGCGTAACAAACATGTTACCATGGCTACTGACCAAGCTTTAGGAGGCGTAATGTAACATTGAAAGCGAGCAACGAGCAATTGTTTCACAGCAGAGCTGCTCATTGCTCGCTGCAAGCGCCATTTTTACTACCGAAAGAATGCATATTACATTACGTCTTGTAACGCCGGTCAGTACCCGCCTTTACGTATAAGTATTCTTTCAATATTGAACCTAACGTACAAGAATTTATTATTGTTCCAACGATAATAATATAATAACAGTATTTGTTATTCGGGGAACGTATAGCGTAACTACTTAAAGGTATTGTTAGACGAACAATTTTATTTTTATTCGTAGCATTTTTTGTGAAACTTAATACTTGGTATAAAATTTCTCTGAATTACCTTATAATTATCTGCAAGTTTTTTTTGTTGGAATCAATAGAATATTGCAAGCATTTCGTAAATTATTTATTATAAAATAAAGTATTAGCCTTTAATGTCCCACTGCAAAACGCTTGCCAAATGCAGGTTGGTGATTTCAAACCCGAGTCATGTTTGAAAAGTCGGATGAAAACTCATATTCTATAAAAACTATAAACCATTATGTTTCTCACCCACAGCCCTTGGTAAATATAAGTAGTTGATGCAGCCTACATTCCCGACCAGACATAATCGATACTACTAACTATGTATTATTACTTCATAGGTGAATGGTTTCGGTAATGGATATCAAACGTACATCCATTACGGACAGGACTATACGCCCGGCTCGCTCCGTGTTCAATCTCCAACGTTAGGAAGCGATAAACTGACGCCCAATAGGTGAGATTGCTTTTCTTTATGGTTTTATACCTATTTGATGTTTGTTTTAGCTAAAACAACCCTACTAATACTTTTTGCTAATATTATAAATGCGAAAGTTGTATGTATGTTTGTTACTCTTTCACGCAAAAACTACTGAAGCGATTTGAATGAAATTTTACAGTAATATAGGTTATACATTAGAATAACATATTGGATACATTTTATCCCGAAATTCCCGCTGGAAAGGGTTTCAACGCGGCGCGCGGCTTGTATGTAATAAGAAAGCTTTTGAAGTGAATGAATGTTTAATATTGTAGATGAAAAAGTGTATGAGAATGCATGAATTAATAATTGTTGATAGTTGCATTTGTCTTTGAGCTCTACCGTGCTTCGGAGGGCACGTTAAATTATCGGTACCGGTTGTTCAATCGGTAGACTAACGTGGGTAGACTAACATGGAGGCTTTTGAGCGGTCTAAAAACTCCAACACCAGGTTTGGCCACTAAACTGCTCGGAATTACTTTTCTATAATAATATAGTAACACTAGCAGCGCCCGCGGTTTTACCCGCGTTATACCCGTTCCCGTGGGAATTTCGGAATGAAAAGAATCCATTACAAAAAGAATTTTTCAAATCGGTTCAGTAGTTTCTGAGATTAGCGCGTTTAAACAAACAAACAAACAAACAAAACAAACTCTTCAGCTTTATAATATTAGTATAGATAACAAAACAATGATGGTATCGGACTCACATCAAATGCATAGCATACATATAGCGTGAAAAGTAATTATCTATGGTAAAAAAAATCCGCCATATTTGTTTTTCGTTCAACAGCTTACTAAATAAGTACCATAGACACATCATTATCTATAGGTTTCATAAACGGAACACAGCTAACCATAAACATATAAATTATCTCCAAAGACGTTCAAAGCAATTGAAACTCTTTTGGAAGCTATGATTATCTAAAACACTATGAAGTGTAATTTAACTTACAAATATGTCTCGGCGTAATGAAATATTATATCTGAGTGTTTTTCAATAGGACATATCGCTCATTTGGTGCAACATTGACGGATTTGAATGTTTAGCAATTATACAGGAGATGGATTTGAAGTAAATTTGAAATTTTGAAACTTATTTATGATTTGATTATTAGACACTGTCTGTCTATTTATATCTTAAAAGATGACTACAAGTTTATAGTTTTATGAGTTATCTATATTTGTAAGTTATTTAAATCAGTAACCCGATTTTTTTTGTTAATGAAATGTAGGTACCTGTAGTTACGTCATTGTTCCATTAAGATGCAGCATTTTGCCTATTGTGTTTCCCATTAAAAACGTATCCTTTTATGACAAAAAAAAAACAACTTTTTATATAATCAACATAAAGTATTTATTTGGTATTTTTCTGACCACTAATCAATAATCAAATATTTAGACAATCACATTTACCACTTAAAAGAAATATTGTAGTCACTATTACTTAAAATATAAAGAAACCGTCTAAATTTTTAAGGAACAGTATTCTAAGTAATAATTCTACGAAATGGCACACACAATCACAGATTTGTAAGTACCTAATGCCTATTTAAAAATACTTTCATAAAAGCTGGAATAAAATCTAGGTATTATATTTTTTTGCATTAATTCTTTTAAATCATTCTTTTTGTTTTGTGAAATTGCAATTTTAGAAGAGTAAGCTGCATTTAAATTTATCTCGTTGATGTCCCTATCCCGCCGTACAGATCTTACTCTCTTTGTTATTTCAGCTTCAATCCAGTCTTCCTCGTATTTAGTTTTGTAACTATAAAACCCAGCGTCTTTTCTGAATTAAATCATTTTTATATCTTTTACTTTTATTGCGTTTCCATGAATATCTTTTCCAGTATTTAGTCCGACTTCATCCGCAAATTTTTTAAGGTCATAAAAATCATCATAATTTAGCTCTTTCACATCGAATGGGTTTCCATTTTTCTTTGCTGATCTTATTATTTGGACGTATTGGTCGGGCACATAAATAGGACCTGACTTTTTCGATTTTTTAATGGCCTTTTCTATGATTGAATGCGCAGTATCTCCCTCATTCTGCGTATGCCCACGGATCAGAAATTTATGGATTATTGATTTAATCCGTAACGTTGTGACAGCGTATAGATACATTGAAAATATATATCTGGAAAAGTTGTAAAAATAAATTAATTTGTACTATAGAACACGAATGCGAATTTGCCGCACATCCAGTTAGACATGACCTTTAGCAAAATAAATACTCACTTGGAGTAAGAACGACGAAAATGCATACAATTAAGTCATTGTTCCACCAAAAAGAAGATAAAAATTGTCATAATTACCTTTACGTCGTTGTAGCACTCACACATAACCCCAGTCCACGGGGCGCCCCGCGCAACTGATCAAAATGCCGTTGTTCCTCCAGAAATAGCACGATTCGGTTCTCATGCGAAAACGACGTTAACGACATCTAGCGTTAAGTAAGACAAATACAATTCTGTCGATGTTTCCCCAATAGTAACCACTCCTTACAAGTGTTTTGACATACTTAACTAAAAATATGCAATTACGACAATTATGTCAATGTAGCACCAAATGAGCGATATTGATGGTTACAAATTGTAGTTATTATGACGAACAGTAAAGTTTATATATAGTTATCTGCTTGATTACTGATTACTGTTTAACAGATGTATACTTATCTATAAGATTAACTTTTTTGTCTGAAGAGACGAAGGTACTTAGCTAACATTGTTATTCAGTTCTTAATATATCTCACAAAAATGTATTTGTGAGACTGTCCTCAGTTTGGTTAGGGCATTGCAGACTGAATCACCTGATTGCCCGAAAAGTAAGATGATTCCGTGCTTCGGAGGGCACGTTAAGCCGTCAATCCCGGTTACTCTCTACGGATAGTCGTTACATGAGCCGTGTCAGAGTTCTTTGACGGCTCAATAACTCTGACACCAGGATTGGTCAGGTTGACCATCCACTCGATGAAGAAGAAGTTTTTAATCTGAAGTGGTATTTAAAGCGCAACACACAACGAATAGGCATACGCCCGCAACCGGCCCGCATCCGCACTACGTGTGTTTGTATAAATATAAAAACGCTTACACGGAAAGGTTGATATACTAAAATTAAGTAGAACTGATATCCGAATACTTCAACTGAACTCAAGCTATGAAGAAGTTTATTACATACAAATTTGACAACTATTCGACAAAATTATATGTAATAGAGACTGCTGAATTTCAGCTGCGTTGTTTGACAAGTAGTGAGTCTAAAATGTATGACAAGTTAGTTCCAATATGTGTAGTGTTTGAGTATTTAGAAGATAATCTACGTAATTATCTGTGAGATTAATTAATTAATTATTAATCTCACAGACGATTATTAATAATTTTGATTGATGACTATATAGTATGATTGTGATTAATCATTTATGATTATGGTATGATTATTTATATAGCATAGAGGCTACAGTTCCATCCTATAAAGTGAGTTTCCGTTGAAGTGGAGCGGGGCTGAGCGGAGTTCAATCGACCAATCACAACGCATTGAAATGTCAAAATCTTTTCGTAACGTAACGTGATTGGTCGACTGAGCTCCGCGGAGTTTCTCTCCGTTTCCATGGGAACGCACCCTTTACTTTATAAGAATAGTTTACTTTATAAGAATAACTAGCAGCGCCCCGCGGTTTTACCCGCGTTGTGCCTGTTCCCGTGGGAATTTCGGGAATTTTATAAACCTTCCTCTTGAACCACTCATGTATTAAAACTGAATCAAATCCGTTGCCTAGTTTCAAAGATCTAAGCATACATAGGCACAGACAGACAGCGGAAAGCGACTTTGTTTTATATTATGTAGTGATAGTTACGATAGTTCACTTTATAAGAATTATAGTACCTATTTAAAAAAGCTTTAAATACCATCTAAAATTGCAACCCAGAAATAATTTCCAATACCCATTACTAGGTCAATCAACGGAAGTCTTCCCCGAAGCGTGGATACTCCTTCTACAGTCCAATTCAATCCAAACGGAGGCTCCCAAAATAACTCGCTGCAACGCCAGGCGAAACGCCAAGACAGCAGCAACGCGCTGAATAATTTAGGACTACCCTCAGTCGAATGTAAGTGCCCCGATAGAACCTTGTAATATTAAACAGAATATATTAATTTGAAAGTCAAACTGTGAACACGAATTTGGTTTTAATGTGTTTTTTTTATGTTTGAGTTTTAATGGGTTGATGTTTATTTTTTGTATAAATTGTTTGGGTTGGGATGTATAGGAGTGTGATGATTAGTCCTAATGCTCTTCTGTACTGATGTCTTCAGTAAATGAGGAATTTACCATATTATCTTATCTTTGAGTAGAATGTAATTTGTAAAAAAAGACGCATTTATGGATTTTTATATCTAACTAGCTGTGCCCCGCGGTTTCACCCGCAGCGCCCCCGTCTCTGTGGGAATTTTGAGATTTTTATTCCTTATAAACCTCACGGAGCCCGAGACCTTTCCAACGAATGCAAAACCGTGGAAATCGGTTCGTGCGTTCTGGAGTTATAGCGTCAGGAAGGAAAACCCGACTTATTTTTATATAGTAGATCAAAAACAGCTTCTTTTGGGGCCAAAGTAAAAAAAAAGTATTAAGCCTATAATATCCCACTACCGGACAAAGGCATCACTGTTATGTCTCACTGCTGGGCAAAGACCTCTCTCATCTCACTGAAGATATCAATGCAGTAAGGCGGATAAGGCATAATCACATCCACACAAAAACATTTGTAATTAAGACATAAACAGCCTTATTCATAAACGCTCTCTATCTAAAGCACTGTTAGTGAGTGTTTTGTCTCTTTTGCTCTTTGGAAAATAGCGTATGTTAGAAAGGGACAAACCATTTGATAGCTAAAATGCTTTTAAAGACTTTATTTATCTGCAAACTTCCTATACTAAACATCACTATTTTCTGGATGCTTACCCCTCTTCCTCTTTCAGCAATAAACAGGATACCCAACGGCCTCATCCACGGGGTGGACGTGCGGTACGCCGCGACGTACGGCAACCCGCATCTGCGTGCGGGCGCGGGGCTCGGGTTTACGGTGAATACCGCCAAGCCGGCGTCGACGCCTGCTCCTCCGCCGTACTCTTCGGTTAGGAGTTCAGTGATATTACCTTCAGGTATGAAGTTTTCACGTGTTCAGAAACAAACAGTTTAAGATTTGCCTCAAGGTGTTCAGGTGAACCTTAATTTTTTTTTAATAAAATTACTAGCTGACCAGATAAATGTTGTTGCACCTAAAAAAAAATTTAGGGGTGGACAGGTGGACAGCCCTTATCTTTTAGGGGTATAAAAAATAGATAGTGTCCGACTCTCAGAACTACTGAATGCATATACAATTTCATGAAAATCGGCCAAGCCGTTTCGGCGGAGTATGGTGAATTGGTGACTAACATTTTGACATGAGAATTTTATTTACGAATATTTATACCTTTCCAAGAAATCAAATAGATTTTTGTTTTTCACGGTTTGTACCCACTTCTGTTTAGCTCTGTTTACTAATTATGGTCTATATATTTTATTAATATGACCACTCTCCCGTACTACCTAATCCTTATTATTTTCAAATGTATAATCTCATTAAATATTTTTCTTTTCTTGCAAAGCTCTCTAACTAACTCTTCTCACCAGGTAATTCCTCGCACTCTATAACATCGCCGACTAGCGTAGCATCGCCTCAGTGTGCGACCAGCCCTATCACTACGTCTACTATCTCTACTGACAGTACACAACCAGCCACAGTGAGTATCTTGTTACTTACTTCAATAAATGTACAGTCCCAAATCTGTTTTTATACTCTTCCTTCCCTCCTTAACTTTATTTCTTCCACTATTTTTCTTTCTTGGTGGTTTTATCCCCATCTTCTTTTTTTACCTATTTTTCCCTCCCGTGCTTTGGAGGGCACGTTAAGCTGTCGGTCCCGGTTACTTTCTACGGATAGTAGTCGTTACATGTGCCATGTCAGAGGCCTTTGGCGGCTCAATAACTCTGACACCAGGATTGGTCAGGTTGGCCATCCACTCGATGAAGAAGAAGAAGTTATCCCTCACCCTTTTCTTTGTTCTACCTTTCTCATACATTTTCTCTTTCTTTTTCTTTCAGTCCTTTTTTGTATCTAACATTGCACAAAGTTTATTCTGCCGATCGTATTTCAATACCTACTCAATATATTTACGTTATGCAATACAATATACATTTTTATAGAACCGACCTTATATCTATTATTATAAAGTCTAAATTACCATTTCTATACCAAGGTGGGTGTAGCTACATCGTCCGCTACGCCGCAGTCGCCGAGCGCGCACTATATTCTAGCGCCGTCGAACAGAACGATTAGTAATGCTACGGTTACTAAGAAAGGTAAGGTTATAACTATGGAGGTATTCTGTAACATTACAGAATATATTCCGAAATCGGGGTTGAGAGAGTGATTGATCTGTATCCTAAAATGGAGGTTCTGTATTTTTTGACCGTTTTTCTGAAAGTAATTGTGAAAATTTGAATCAAATACACTTTTGAAAGAAGAATTTAAACTTGAATTTTCTTTGTGTGAACGTTAACAAATAGTAACATTTAAAGAAAAAAAATAACACAATTTACAGAACGACAATAATTATAACAAAAGCAGTGATATAATAGCGAACACTAACAGAAATAGTTATCAATATTTACAGATATGGTAATATAAATTTACAGAAACAATAATACTTTTTACAGGTAACGGTCTACAGTCACCGATGGCGACACACGTATAACCAAAAAACTAAAACAAAGACTTTATTGTAAAAAGTTGTTAAACTTCAGCAGTTTGTGAAGTTATTTTCTAATTAAGGCCTATTTTTAACAGCGATTTTATTGGTCTATTTAAGAAATATTTGTCAATTTGTTTTTCAATGTTTGTCAATTTTAAGACTGTCTTGTTAATATTGTATAAAATTAATTATGGTAATTGTTTCTGATGCCCTTTGCTGCAAGAGGAACGCCAATAAACTGTCGCCTTAAATTCATAAAGTCTTTTTAGCTGCCGTCAAAAATCATCTTTAAAACAGCAAGGTGAAGATATTTTTTATCTTATTTATCAAGTAATCCAAAACCATATTTTAAAACACACAGTAGTTTGCAGTTTTGTCACTTTTAAGCGTTCCTCTGAATGTATTGGGTCTATCACTTGATTGTGCTGTATCATATTTTATGGGCATATTTCAGAAATGTGTTTACCTAGTGTTTTACTTGAAGCACTAATGTACAGTCTTTTATAAAATACATATAGAAAATAAAACTAATTTCCCTAGGAAACAATCCTTTATGTCAAATTGAATGCTAGTGGCTTGCTTGACTTATCAATTTGCTAAACTTCTTAGCCACATACATGTCAAATTAAGAATTGAACTTTGTCAATTTTGAAAAAAAAATGTTTTCATTTTTAGTCAATTGATTGGTGTTTCCGAGTCGAATTTTAATTTCAAATAAAAAGTCAATTTTTGTATTATATTTCTTAATGTAATGTAGGTGTAATACGGTGTTATATTTTATACATTTTGTAGCTAAATAGGGTTGTAAAACCTGAAATAGCGAATAGGTAAGTGCCGTTGATGAAAAAAACTAACTAATTAGTCATATCTTAGCCTGTACATATCACAAAATGAATTGAATTCCCAACGAGTTTCTTATTAAAACTAAAAATTGTATAGAATTAGAATGTTTTAGTAAAATTATAAAAATAAACGTGCCATTTCACATATCTCTTTTTACATATCTGTTTTGGTTAGTGCTGTAATAAAATATGATTGGTAAAATAAAATAAATGAATATCCTTAACAGTACAGAATCACTGCAGTATCCTCCTCACTGTACTGATATCTTCAGTGAGATGAGAGGCCCAGCGGTGGGACATTACATGCTAATACTTACTTACTCTTATCCTGAACAGTAAAAAACTGAAAAGCTTTGTCAGTACCTTCAGGCACTGCTTGAGTGATGGTAATATAGTTATGACCCGGGTTCACACTTCCGGTCAAAAAGTTAGCGGGGTATAATAAAACCTAATCCTCGCTGTACTAATAACTTTTGAAAGAGTAAGCTCAGCCACAGATTACTAAATAGTTACTTTGGCTCAGCTATGAGATTTTTATACACAGTTACTTTATCATGGTAAATTTAACATACCAATCGCATTTTTGAAGAAAGTCACATAAAAAAATCAATCTCAATTCATACATTAGCACAAAAATCAAATAATATTATCATTTCTGTTAAATATGAAATAAAATATACTTTAATCTATAAATTAATTCTATAGATAATAAATTTACACCTTACACTAATGCTCAACTATAGATGATTCATTTTTAATTAAATTTTTCGATCTAAGACTGATTAGATTAACCTACCTTTCACTTTATTTTCGTTTCTCTAGAAATATTTCTGTGGTGGTACATTTCTTAATGTCGTGGCTATTATCGATATAACAATAAACTTGACAAGTCAAATATTATGATATTTATTTATCATTCAAAATTAAGTGTTTCTGCACAGTTTGTTTCACTGAACAAATGATTCTCCAGTTGGTATTTTTACCCATTTAGCCATAAATTTTGAAATTACTAAAAAAATGTATGAGTCAAAGTTAAAATCGGTTCAGCTCGTTCTCTGGTTAAAAATGGTGTGACTAACACGACTTTCTTTTATACATATTTATATATATATATCTTCTTCTTCTTCTTCTAAACTTAAGAGCTGGGCTCTTGTCGATGGAGTTCTTTCCACTTTCCTCTGTCATCTGCCATTCTCTTCAGCTGTTCGTACGACACGACTTTTGCTCTTTCCTTCAGTTGGTCTACAAACATATATATAAATAATATAGATTATAATTGCCCTTTTTACATAATATATTGTTATTTTTTTATAAAGCCATGATATTAAGAAATCTACCCCGTTTTAACTATTAGAATCATTATGCATTTAAAATCTATTGAAACATTTCAAATATTTTTCAAAATCAGTTCTTCTTATTAATAAATCTACTGGCTTTTAGAATAATTTACACGAATAATATAAATATATAAAATAGCAGCTTAGGTCTCATCCGTCTTTAGACTACAATTAAAATAATTATTAACTTGTGTTTCCTTCGATCAACAATAGTACAACTAGATGTCGGGTCGGCGCAAAAAATACGTCTCGCCGAATAAGGCCTCATTTGAAAAGTGAGCTCTTATTTTATTCATAAGATTTGCTACTTTATTGCTAGGTGTCATGGTTGTAATTAGGTTGAACTTCGAACTGTTTTAAAACTTTTGTTTCAGTTCGGTAGTAAAGAAAATAAGCTGTCACACGTCATCCACGCGGACAGATATCTAGTTGTGTATTGTTAATCGAAGTGTGTTTCTATTATAATTACTATACAGAATAATATTTTTATTTACAGAATACTATATAGTTTTATTATGATTAAAACAATCATTAACGTATTTTAAGTATAATTTCTATTTATTCTATAGTTTAAAGTCTTAGTGTAAAATTTATTTTTTTCTGTAAATTTTATTTTTTTCTTTAAATTTTATTTTTTCATTAACGCGTGAATTTTATCATTACGGTGTAAACTACTATTATTGCTAGAAAGATAATTATTTTTTCTGTGATAAATAGAATAAAAAAATAAATTGTTATTATTATTTTTCTTTTGTGTGTGTAAATACATTTTCTATTACTGTAATTTCTAAGTGAATGTAATAATGTAATGCTTTTTAATGATGTAATTAGTAATATAGATTGTTGGAATGTTATATTTCGAGTGAGAAGTAGATAGGCGCGATTGATAAACTGGTATTTAGTGTATAAACATACTTTTCTAAATAAAATGAAACTTTGGCCTATGTACTTTTGAATTTTATTTACATACATCCATCCCATTCATACATACATCTATAATCTCTTTTTTTGGATTGGCACAAAATGTGGTTAAATGTCGTCATTTTCCAGCCGAAGACGATTGCTTCTGAAGAGGAAAAAGGTTTAGAGATGATGATGATGATGATGATGAAATAAAATCACTATACAATTTTCCTCTTCAGAAGCAATCGTCTTTGGCTTCGACATTTTATCCCGACATTCTCGCAGGAAAAGGTACCACGTGGGTGAAACCGCAGGTGCGACTAGTTACTTATATACTCGTGTTAACTTTTTATTGGGTAGGTTAAAAGTATGTCAAGCAATAACCAAAATCACGAAACTTAACTCATTTTCACAGAAATTTCACCCAACTCGTTACTCAACATTAATTTCTAGACACAGATATCAAAGAAAACAAATTAAGTACCTAGAAGTTAAGTTAGGTATTACTTAAATCTAGACCATATCTAGATTTAGTAAATTATATAACTTTGGTATAAATGTCGAGGTGACTTTGTCTAGGACATGTGATCGATATGTTAGTGATGTTGTAGACTAGCGTTCTACCCTTGCTTTACTTAGGTTGAAAAGGCCACCCTATGTTAGGGGTTGGATTTCGGCCGCTACTTGGATGGGAGGCCGGTAGAGGCTTTTCTATTTGAGAGCCGTGCTTGTTAAAGCACGTTAAGCAGTCGGTCCCGGTTATTTCAATCGGTAGACCATTTCACCAGTCTTTAGGCGGTCTTAAAACTTTGGCACCAGGGTTGGCCATGGGTGGCCTATAGTATTTTTTCTATCTGAGCGCTACCGTGCTTCGTAGGGCACGTAAAGCAGTCGGTCCCGGTTGTTTCAATCGGTAGCCAAGTCGGAGGCCTACAGGCGGTCTAAAAACTTTGACACCAAGGTTGGCCACTAACCTACTTGGAAAGAAGAAGAATCTATCTATCCAATGCATTGGCAATGCAATACAAACATAATTCGTATGTGACTGGCTCGTTCAAACGAACGAAAATTAAACTGTGCAGCTTTATTATATTAGTGCTAGCAGCGCCCCGCAGTGTTACCCGCGTTGTATCCGTGCCCGCGGGAATTTCGGGATAAAATATATCCCATGTGTTATTCTGATGTATATCCCATATAACTGTAAAGTTTCATCTAAATCCGTTCAGTAGTTTTTTCATGAAAGAGCAACAAACATACATCCATACTCACAAACTTTCGCATTTATAATATCAGTAGGAAGTAGGATTAGTAAGTATTTACTCATATATCTATACTGTACATAAATCTAAAGAATTTGTTTGTTTGAACGCACGTATCTCAGAAACCACCAATCCGATTCGAATAATTCTTTTTGTAATGGATAGCCACGTTCAACGGGAAGGTCACAATGCGGATAAAACCGCGGGTTACACCGTAAGTAAAGTGGTCCTTTTGTTTTCCTTTTCGAAACTGTAACTACACCTTACATACATGCTGAAAGAATCAACAAAATCGGTTCATCAACGATGGAGTTATCAGGTAACAAACATACAAAAAAAACCATAGACTCAAATTACTTTTTTGTTTTTACAAGTCAGTAAAATACAATAAACAACACATACCTGCTTAAATACACCCCTACCAACCTACCCTTAACTTAAATCTCAACTTGTATTCTAAAAGTCACCCCCATAAGCAAGCAAGTTCGTACAACTAAAATGAGGGTAGTCTGAACTAGTTGCGTCGTGTTCATAATCGCGTAGTTTCATTACTATGGACGTAACAAGTTTTACCGTTTAATCTTAATACTATGTAGCAGCGCCTGGTTTTACTCGCGTTTTGCCCGTAAGAATTTCGAAATGAAAGTAGCTAAACCTTCCCGTTGAATGTGGCTATCTATTGCAAAAAGAATTATTCAAATCGAACCAATGGTTTTTGTTAGCGCGTTCAAACAAACAAACTCTTCAGCTTTATTATATACTAGCAGCGCCCCGCGGTTTTACCCGCGTTGTGTCCATTTCTGTGGGAATTTCGGGATGAAAAATAGCCTATGTTATTCGTGGATAATGTAGCTTTCAAATGGTGATAGAATTTTTAAAAACGGTGCAGTTGTTTTTGATCCTATTCATTACAACCAAACAAATAGAGTTTTCCACTTTATAATATTAGTGTAGAAGTGTAGACTATGTATGTACGCGCATAACTTCAGAACGACTGCACCAAATTGGATGATGATTTTTTTTATGGGTTCCTTATTGTCAGGACAAGGTTTTTATATAAGAAAATCAGAAATAAAAATCTTGAAATTCCCGCGGGAACAAGTACAACGCAGATGAAACCGCGGGGTACGGCTAGTATCAAATAAAATGCATTGTCTCGTTCTAAAAAAAGGTTTAAACGATTTAAATGGAACCTTTTTTTAAATTTAAAAGGCATAAAAGACGTTTTATATAAAGAAGAAGTACCCAATAAAATGGCCGCATTCCATTTTTAAATGCGACAATACAATGAAACTCGGATTTCAAAGTGAAACAATAATGTACAAAGCACAGTGTGATAGACATATGGATGTGGTATTAGGAAAGCATAGTTGAGTATGAATACATAGTTCTTGGTTCAATTATTTTTGACTTTGGTTTTATTTGTACGGAATCTGATACTGTGGCGCTTATAGACTTTCCTTGGAGTTTTATGAATATTTAGACAAAACAAATTAAATTATTCAAGGTATGTCGATGAAACATCTCAGAATAAAATAATAATATCAAAAATATAGGCTCTGACGTTACTTTATTATCAAAAGGTGCAAATACAAATATGACAAATATTTTATATAATATATAAATTACAAAATCTAATGTAAGAAAAATATTTCATATATTCAATTATAATTTCTTACTTGTGATTTGACATTTTACAAGAAAATTAATTGTTCCCACTTACCGCATCAATTTCTCTAAGCCTTTTCTTGATCAATGTTTTAGCAAGACATTTACAAAGAAAGGCAATTCTTTGGATACAATCCTTTGGACTCGGTTAAGTTTGCTTCACACAAAAGTATTATTTTATACGATGAATTGTTTAATATTAAACTAATAATTTAATGTATGGTTTATAGGCTTCTGGCTTAGTTTGTTAATAAAGTGGCTTTAAATCGGTCAGAGTAGGGGCAAGTCTGAGACTTTTTTAGATACGAAGATTTTTTCTAAGAACCTTTGATTTTAGAGATAAGTACTGCATTCTGAATCTTCATAGTGTTGTCTTAAAAAAAATATATATTTTTCAAAGATATATTGACCCTTTGGACCCACTTTTTCAAGCTACTCCATAAAAAAAGCGGCCAAGTGCGAGTCGGACTCGCCCATGAAGGGTTCCGTAGCAGCGAGTAACATAATAAAGAAGTTCTTGAAATAAATGTTTTTTTATTTACATTTGAGTTATTGAATGAATAATCAGTATTTTTTTGCGGTTTACGATTTATGTCGTAAAAAAAATAGTAGTTTATGCAACTGTCATATAAAGAAGGGTATTAAAACACGAGTGTGAGTTTATGAAACGAGCGCAGCGAGTTTCATAATAGTAACGAGTGTTTTAATACCCGTGTTATATGCAGTTGCATACACTACTTTATCTTCACTAATGCAATTAATCAAACAAAATTTTAAAAACAAAACACATTGCGAAACATTTAATTCACGCGTACGTGTATTGTCAAAGTGAACTTGCCGCCATTAAAATCTAACCAATGAGAGCGCAGCTGCGCGCGCAGGGCCGCAGGGCGCGCGCCGCGCAGGCCGCGATGTTATAATGAGATTTTACGATATCGATGTGGATATTATAACATCATGTGCAATTGCTTAAATTGAGTGTTTTAGTTGTCTGCGCTATAACAGTAGTAATTATAAGTCAAGTATTGGAAACATAAGTAGAATGTTACAACATTAGTGTAGATAAAACTACTAACAAGACCTCGTTCAAACCAATTTTCGGTGTTAGATTACATTGTTATGTACATCATATATTTTTTTTAGTTTTATCATTCTCTTATTTTAGAAGTTACAGGGGGGGGACACACATTTTACCACTTTGGAAGAGTCTCTCGCGCAAACTATTCAGTTTAGAAAAAAATGATATTAGAAACCTCAATACCATTTTTGAAGACCTACCCATAGATACCCCACACGTATGGGTTTGATGAAAAAAAAAAATTTTTTTCATTTCTATGTATGGGAGACCCCCCTAAAATTTTATTTTTTTTCTATTTTAGTGTGAAAATATTAATGCGGTTCACAGAATACATCTACACACTAAGTTTCAACAACATAGCTCTTATAGTTTCGGAGAAAAAAGGCTGTGACATACGTTTAACTGTGACAGACAGACGGACAGACGGACGGACAGACAGACAGACATGACGAATCTATAAGGGTTCCGTTTTTGCCATTTGGCTACGGAACCCTAAAAAGTACCTCTTCGACCCGGTCACCAAATTCCTTACGACCCATTTTTCTACAAGTTATAATTTTTGCAAAAGGTTGAATCTCCTATTGTACAAAGTCGGTTAAAATGTGTGTTCTTGTTCTTTGCACCCGCATCTAAAATTCCACCATCAATCCCTGACATTATATCATAATGTTTATAAAAACCATTCTGACCGCTACCGGGTCATTACTTTAGTTATTACCTATTTGATGCGGTGTTTCTTTGTTTTTTATAGTCTTTCCGTCGGTATGGGTGGGACGAAAGTGACTGAAAGTCGTGTTGTTTGTATGATGTGGTATTTTGGTTTGGTTTTTTGTAGATATAAAAATTTGCCATTTTATAATAAACTAGCAAAAAGCCGAGCTTTAATATTGTAGCTTAATATTATTTCAAAGAAACAAAGTTGTTAATCTTCATTTTTTTTATGGTAATAAAATGTTTTTTTTTACTGATATGAATTTAAATTATTGTCTTTACAGTATAAATCATAGGCGTGATAGTTTTTCATATAATATATAATATGTAGTGTAGTATAATATGTTCTCAAAGATCAAAAAGGTATGAAATTCAACCCACCCTACGCGAAAGTTGAGATCAAAAAAGGCCCGAAAAAGTACATGTCAGAGAGCCAAAATGTATTTCCTTCTTTAAATAACTCAACACTTTCTTTCCACCTTACCTAGCTAGATGAACCACAACATAGAACAGAGTTATTACGAAGCGTTGCCACAATTGAATTAAGATAGAACCATTACCCGCGGTCCGACACAAACTCCGAATGTATCGAGACTTTGATCACATAGATGTATGGATTCGACACTACAGCATACAGAACCGTAGATCCGTAGGATAGTTTGACTTAACTCCAATTTTGCTGTTTTAACTAAACTCGATTAATTCAACTTAATCTAGTTCACGAGCTAAACAGAGATATAGAGAAACTATAAATTGATCAACTAAGAGTTCTGTTGACTGTGGTTCAGATAGAAACGTTCAACTTAGCGATGTTAGTTGCATTGTTAAGCAACGAGCAGCTTGGTTTTAATTGGATGGGAGGCCGATAGTGACCTTTCTATCTGACCCTGCTTCGAAAGGCGTTAAATTAGTAATTGACATCTTATGGATCGGAATCTTATCGCTCAATGCTATTGATTGTTAACCAGAATCTATTTAATTTATCTGCCCATTGTCCCTTATTGACAGAAGCTATACTGGCTACTCCATTCCAGCTCAATACTCAACGATATACAAATAATATGGAGAAGTGATCACATTGTGTAGTATTTGGCTTGCGTTAAAAATAATTACAAATTAATACTTATGAGTTGTCAATCAAATGTGGAATTATAGATATGTGTGTGGTCTTTTTGAGCAGATTCTTTGCGTTGAAAAATTATAGGGAACCCTAAAATTACTCTCAATAGATAATTTGAAAAATTGATAGATTTTCTCGCTGTAATCTCTCGCTGTATAAATCAATAAATATTGAAATATTTTGATTAAAGTCCCATATAACTTTTGCTGGTGATTTTCACACTTTGTGTTCCGAATCGCAGCTAAGTAGATTAGTGGCCATCTCTGGTGTTGAAGTTTTTAGTAGACCGCCTAAAGACCGCCGCTGTTTATTGAAAGAGTGGAGTAAAGCAACCATATTTATCGTAAGATCATGTCAGTGGCCTTTGGGCGGGCTAAAAACTTAAAAACTAGGGTTGGCCACTAACTTACTCGAGTTTACTTTACCTTTTTTAAATGCAAAATAACATCTTCATCCCCCAACTCAAAAAAGCAAAAACCATTTCCAAAAAAATAAACTTATCTTAAATCAAAATAGAAACATAATAGGGTACGCGGGTGGCGTGAAATAAACCATTACACACGAGTGAGGGTTCCGGAGTTTGAACAAAATCAATTATCCGACAGAAGCCGGGCTTATACCGAGACAAGAGAAGTTTTGAAAGGTTACACTGTCTGTACTAGACTAGTGTTAGTGAAGTTAAGAATTAGTGGAGTTGACGGAGAAGTATATTACTTTGTCTCTCATGTGGGTAAACAAGAGGAAATTAGAAAGAGATATGATAAAGGAAAATTTTGTGGAAATATTTTGAATTGTGGAAGTTTTCAAAAGTGCCCGGTGGTCCCACTTACAGTGGACGGTGGACCCACTTTGAGTGACCGGTGGACCCACTTAGTGAGTTATGGTTAGAATGACATGGTCGACATTATTGCCCACCCATCAAAGTACGGGTCGAACTGCACGTTGCTTAATTAACAATCACGAGTCAACATCGCTTTCAAACTCAGCTATCTATCAGCTAGGAAAGCGTTTTCACTTAAACGCTTTCCTAAGTTTATATCGGCACCAATAGCGTCTCGCGGTTTTACCTGCGTTGTGCCCGTTCCCGTGGGAATTTTGGGAATTTTAATACATAATAATAAACCTTTCTCTTAAATCGCAATATCTATTAAGAAAAACCGCGTCAAAATCCGTTGCGTAGTTTTAAAGATCTAAGCATACATAGGGAGAGACAGCGGAAAGCGACTTTGTTTTATACTAGGTATATATGTAGTGATTCTCTATACCAATGTGTACTCTCTCCACAGTACAGTGGCACAGAGTGACAGCTATAGTTATTAAGTGTCGGCGTGCGACCTGTAAGCCTTAATGTTCTTATTGCTATAAGATCTTTCGGGTTTGGCTCAAGTTAGATGCGATTGAAGTTGGTTGGACATGAGAAATTGTTTTTACCTGCATTGAAGACTAGCATCGCCCTGCGGTTTTACCCGCGTTGTGCCCGTTACATGGGAATTTTGGGATTGAAAATGGCCTATAACCTTTCCGTTGAATGTGGCTATCTATTACAAAAAGAATTATTCAAATCGGACTGATAATTCTTGAGATTATCTCGAACAAACAAAAGGTAAAATTTATAAGTTTGTTTGTTTGTTAGTTTGTGTGTTCGAGCTAGTCTCTAATAAGGAAACATTTGACGTCTGACTTTAGTTCAAAGGTACCATTATAGTTCAAACCAAGAAAATCATCTGTAACTTAACCCTTTGCCCACATACAAACCCCAGAAGCTATTGCAAGTCAACCCGCTAACTGCCCACGCGGGTACAAGAGACCCCATTTGAATTTTATCACACAATCGTCATAAAACGACTATAATGTAACACATTGTCTCGCTCTTACTACTTCGTGGTAACTACAAGCATTTAACAGTCGCAGAATGCTACTATCGTATATATATTATAAACTAGAAGTAGAAGCGCTCGTGGTTTTACCTGCGTTGTGCCCGTTCCCGTGGTAATTTAGGGAATTTTTATACACATAAACCTTCCTCTTGATTCACTCTATCTATTTCAAAAAACCGCGCCAAAATCCGTGCAGTAGTATTTGAGTTTATCGCGAACAGACAGACGTGGCCGGGGACTTTGTTTTAATATCTATACTAATATTATAAAGCTGAAGAGTTTGTTTTGTTTGTTTGTTTGTTTGTTTGTTTGTTTGTTTGTTTGTTTGTTTGTTTGTTTGTTTAAACGCGCTAATCTCAGAAACTACTGAACCGATTTGAATAATTATTGTTTTTGTAATTATTCTTTTTGTAATAGGTAGCCACATTCAACGGGAAGGTTATAGGCTATTTTTCATCCCGAAATTCCTACGGGAACGGGTACAACGCGGGTAAAACCGCGGGGCGCTGCTAGTGTGATAATAAAGCTGAAGAGTGTGTATGTTTGAACGCGCTAATCTTAGAAACAGCTGATCTGATTTTAACAATTCTTTTTGGAATGGATAGCCACATTTAATGGAAAGGTTATAAGCTATTGTAACCCAGTTTCTAAATAAATCTATTAATGATTCCTTAAGTCAATAAAACCAAATACAATCAGTCACATCTAATAAGAACAAAGTCTTCAATAGATATCCATTAAATCACACTCCATAACATACACCCTGAGATGCTGTAACTCATCTCCGAGAATCGAACTGTAGGTTGCGCTGTTGATATTGAAGCCGGTTATGCTATATATATTGTGAGGTGTAATTTGGTAATGAGAGCCATACATTTTTGGAATAGGTTTAAAATGTTTGCGTCAGGGCGTATGTAGCACTTGGATGGGTGGATTGGAGGTCATGACAAATTGTCCGTCCCCAATGTTTCAATTTTAAGACCATGTCGGAGGCCTTTAGGCGGTCTAAAACTCTGACATTAAGATTGACCACTAACCCACTCAATCTTTCTTATTTTTTGGGCTTTGTCTTGACAATTTATTTAGTCCAAGGTTTTGATATACAGCGATACGTATAAATCAATTTTATACTACGTGCTTCACGCCTCCCAAACTATAACTTATTTCATCTATTTAGCCACGCGAAAACCGCACTTATTTCCAACAAAATAGAGTTATTTTCCTATATCTATTCAGTTGACTGCGTATCCGTACGTTTAACTGGAAAGTTGTACAAAAATGGCACTTGTTTATTGTAGTATAGAGTTGATTATCGTGTTGTCTTTTTTGTGGTTTTTGCGCGAAACGATAAGGTTCTAATTTAAGTGATTCGGACAATGTCTCTCGAGGGACAGTTGATTAGATAACTATGAAATATGGGGCGGTTTAAAAGTTGTATTTATTTATGGGTTAAACTTACTTCGTATAGGTTACACAACGCGGGTAAAACCGCGGAGCACTACTAGTTTATCTTATATAATACGAATCTAATATTGACCGTTATCTTTTTTAATATATATGCCTATAGGAATGTTCTAAAATAGATCAAAAGTAAAAAACCTCCTCTGTCATTGAATAATTACACAGTTTCTCCCAAAGTGAATGTTGAACTAATTAACCGTACATTTTTATTTTAAACATTAATCCACAGAGTTCCAACTTTTCGGGATACTAGAAGCTTTAGCACATTCTCTCTTCAATTTCAATTATTAAGCATAATTTACTTAATTACAGCACTGGACTTTGTTCTGTGTGATTTCGGGAGCTTTTCAGCTTTCAGTTATGGCTGAAAAAGATACTTTTATGTTAATTACTTTTTTTATAGCTTTTTTCTTTGTGAAAGTACTTTGTTCAATTTACTTTGAAATCACTAGGTGTGTTTTTTGGAATAACTATAAAAGGCCTGTACAGATGTGAATTTAATAAGTTTTTCATGGTCTAAAAGTCAAACCACAAGAGAAATAATTTATTATGATCTATACTAATATTATAAAGCTGAAGAGTTTGTTTGTTTGTTTGTTTTGTTTGTTTGTTTGTTTGTTTGTTTGTTTGTTTGTTTGTTTGTTTGTTTAAACGCGCTAATCTCAGAAACTACTGAACCGATTTGAATAATTCTTTTTGTAATAGATAGCCACATTCAACGGGAAGGTTATAGGCTATTTTTCATCCCGAAATTCCTACGGGAACGGGTACAACGCGGGTAAAACCGCGGGGCGCTGCTAGTCTTCAATATTCGTATAGCTTAATCACCGGAGTTTGATACTAATTTTTTTAAATACTGAAGTACCCGTTCTCAATTCGTGTAAATGTATTTTTATATATTTTTTCCGATTTTCTTTCTGTTTCAGATAAAAGTTTCTAGTTTTTAGTTTACCTAAAGCCTCAGTGGTCATTGGTCATTTTAGGCTGAACCGATTTGGCCAAAAATTAATGGGGAGGTAGTTTAGAACCAGGAGACGGATATAGGACACTATTTATCCCGTATTTTCTACGGGAACGGGTGCGCTGTGGGTGAAACCGCGGGGCACAGCTAGTTACAGATATTTGCAAAACCAATCCACAATACATTCTCAAACCTTTTTAAAAGGACTACAACATATTGCCGTTGTCAAAGTTTCTGGAACTATTAAAACTTATTGTCAATACAATTCCGTTGAACAAATTGTCAGTTTCTATACACGAGTTTTGGCACCTTTTTCTTACAAATTCGCGGGCGTTGAGTGCAAAGTTTGGGAAACTCTGCGATCGGTATTAGGGACTTTCTTTGTCCCTCGTTTGTGTTCTACAAGTATTATTGGTGCTTTGAATACTGAGTGAGGTTTTATTTATAATAATCTATACTAATTCTTCTTCTTCATCAAGTGGATCAACCTGACCAATCCTGGTGTCAGAGTTATTGAGCCGCCAAAGGCCTCTGACATGGCTCAAGTAACGACTACTATCCGTAGAAAGTAACCGGGACCGACGGCTTAACGTGCCTTCCGAAGCACTAATAATAATATAATCTACGAGTATACTAATGCTAGCTGTGTCGGTTTCACCCGCAGCGCATCCCTTCCCGTGGGAATTTCGGGATCATTCTTACTTATTATCCTATTGCAGATAAGTAAAATAAGGTAGAATCATTAAAATCGATCGATTAACACGACTTTCTTCTATAGCAGATACAGCATTCAAAAATAAATCAAACACTACAGTATGTAATATTAAAAAACATTAAAAAAAGTTTTGTCTATCTGTCTGTATGTTTGTTCCGGCTAATCTTTGAAATGGCTGGACCGATTTTAATGGGACTTTCACTGGCAGATAACTGATGTAACAAGGACTAACTTAGGCTACTTTTATTTCCAAATACCCCTCGGGAACGGGTACAACGCGGGTAACACCGCGGGGCGCGGCTAGTTCTAAATAAATTAAATCATAATAACTCCAACCAAACGTTACAGAGGTCAAGAACATTTGATCTATATTACTATTCGATTGGTATGCGCGTACGCAGGTTGAATAAGCGAGAACGCCTGTGATTGGTCCGCGCGGACAGGTGCGGTATCGCCACCTAATGAATCTGTTTTATTGGTTCGTACAGGATGTTCGAATGTTCGAATTTTGAATTTAAAAGCTATTTTCTTCTGTGTTTTCTCATTCATGTAAATTATTTTTTTAATCTAAATTCTTATTGTTTGAACTGATTGACGCACTCAGAAACGTCCATTAAATCGCCACTTAACTAATTGTCGTAATTTTTCATACATTACATGTCAAAAGCACTCATTAAATCTCTACTACGGAAGCGTTTGACGTCTCTAAGTACGGGCGTTAAAAAAATAAAGGAATTGCATTTTTTAATTGAACTTTTACACAAAATTAAAACGATATTTGACAAATTCAGTACTATTTACACATTTATATACATAAATAGAAACGAAAATGGGGATTTTGAAAAGTATTATGTACAAAAGGATTTGTTAATTTCGCAAATTGACTATTATTATAACCAAACAACAATCAATTATTGTAAAGTTTATAACAACTCGGTCCTTTAAATAATAAAAGTATAAAAAGTATTAGCCTGTAATGTCCCACTGTTGGGCAAAGGCCTCTCGTCTCACTGAAGATATCAGTACAGTGAGGAGGTTTCAGGCGTAATCACCACGCTTGCCTAATGCGGGTTGGTGATCTCAAACCCGAGCTATGTTTGAAAAGTAGGAAACATGTTTTCGCTCGACCTGGGAATTGAACCCAGGACCTCAGTCTTGGCAGGCGAGTGCACATACAACTAGACCACCGAGGCGTTAAATAATAATAAATAAATAATAAATTTCTTTATTCTTGCCATAAGTTACATTACATGATATAGTAAGATAGTAAGTACAAGGTACCTTTGTAACCACGGTTCCTGTAAAGGAACCGAAACGTCAGATAAAAATGTCAAATAATACCGAAGTGTATCCGTAAACGTACTTTCAATTCAAAATGAGTAGTATTTAAATTAATAACATTACACTTTGTGAACATACTGTATATAAAATCACTGCTTGCAATCGAGTTTTGTATTAATACAAAATGTTTGTATGTGTCTTCAATAATAATATTATGATTCTGTACTTACTCGATATGAGATGCATTTACTAAGAAAATAGCAATGAACAAATATTATTATTCCTGAATATTGCGGTTTTAGAAGCTGATAGCTGGCAAGTTGTTTAAAATAAGCGAGGGTCACACTGTCTATTTGTCTCGCTGCGCTCGTTTGAGTTGCTGGCTAGTAGATGGTAAACTATCTCAATGTTGACGACGCTTTAGCGAGTTCATGGTATTGAATATTTGAGTTCTTATTAAAGTTATATCATCTCATTTAATCATAAGTTAATTCATATTGGTTGTCGGTCGCTGATGACCAAGTTGTTTAAGCGACCTTAAATAAAACGCCTATATGGGGCCAAAACTGAATAAAAATCTTTGACTTTGACTTTGGCCTGCTTCTTTAAAAACGTTTATACCTATCTAAATTACCTAGAACTATTTGATCTAGATCTAGAAATAGGTAACGCCAATAAAGGTATTTCTCTTCTAAACTTTCTAGGACTTCTACATTTCAAAACCAAAATTAATCTAAATCGCTTCAGCTATTTTCGAGTTAAAGCTAGACAAACGAATACCAATTAGTTTTTTGATAATATAAAGATAAGATTATTATAAAATACAATATTTATGGCGTATTATTATTCAAATAGTTATACATTGTATTATAAGACCTCACAAGAACCAAAATTGGAACCGAACTAACATTTTTACGTCCAAACCTGAACGAAATTTCAAATTTTGACATTTTTATTTAAAAGTAAATTGAAAATAATCAATTTGGAGTTAGGTAAAGACGGTTCATTTATTTTGGACCACCAACGTTAGTCTGTTTGTTAATATCCGGCCCTTTTTGATGACAGAAAATTTATTGTTTTTTGACTTTTATTCTTTAAACATTTTTAATGATCTAAGCTCATTGCAGTGCCCCGTTTGTACCTGCGTTGTACCCGTTACTATTTTATTTTCTGAAATAAAAGTAGCCTAAGTTACTCCTTTGTTACTCAGTTATCTGTCAGTGAAAATCCCGTCAAAGTCGGTCTAGCCAGACAAAACTTTAAAAAAATGTTGTTTTGCTATAAGTGTCGTGTGTATATGCACTTAGTTAAAAGCGGTTATTTTAATACTAGCTGTGCCCCGCGGTCTCACCCGCAGCGCCCCCGTTCCCGTGGGAATTTTGAGATTTTTATTCCAAGTTTTCATTGTTTTTAAAATGTATTCTGCTATTCAGGGCGGAGACAAATCCAACGAAACAAAAATCAAAAAGTGTTGTAACAAACCCGTCTTTAAATTATAATCTTTTATATTATAATATATTTATATTATATAGATTACAAACAGACACTTAAATTTTATTTATTTGTATAGATTTGAACCATTTTTAATGATCTAAGGTCATTACACATCATTACATCCCTTCTTCATCGAGTGGCTGGTCACCCTGATCAATCCTGATGTCAGAGTTATTGAGCCACCAAAGGCCTCTGACATGGCTCATGTAACAACTACTATCCGTAGAAGTAACCGGGACCGACGGCTTAACGTGCCCTCCGAAGCACGGAATCATCTTACTTTTCGGGCAATCAGTTGATTCAGCCTGCAATGCCCTAACCAAACTGAGGAAGATTACATCCCGATTTTTTACGGAAACGTGTACAAAGCGTGTAAAACCGCGGGGCACTGCTAGTATAAATGAACACGTTAAAGTATCCTAACTCTTTTGGCGATTGTTGCGCAACAATTGCTCGTGAAGAGTAATAAACAGTAACATAAACATAATTAACCGTATCGAATATCCAACTCACTTAAAATATTAAAGTACAGTACTTGACAGTTCTGTAGGCAGATATGTTGAAATTACAAAAAAGGAAATTAGCTACATACCTACAATGTGAAGGTTTTAATGCATATTTTTTTCATGATCGAAAGTGATGAGTATCTTAAAACAAAGGATCATATATCACTATCTATACTATAATAAAAAGAGATAAAGCTTTCAACTGTTTGTTTGTTTTTAAAGGTTAATCACATGAACTTCCAGTCCGATTAGAATAATTATTTTTGTGATATTCTCGCTCAATGGGAAGGTTATAGGCTATTTTTCATCAGGAAATTCCTACGGGAACGGCGCTGCTTTACAGCCTTTGAGGTCCCTGGTTCAATTCCTAGGTCGAGTGAGAACATGATTCCTACTTTTTAAACATGGCTTGGGGATTGAGATCACCAACCCGCATTAGGCAAGCGTGGTGATAACGCGTCCTCACTGTAGCTTTCATTTATAGAGCTCGTCTCGTAGTTTGACTACGCAATTATAGTTAATTGCAATTGTTAAGCAACGTGCAGCTTGACCCCTACTTAGATTGGTGGCCGACAGTGGCATTTCTATCTGAGCGCTACCGTGCTTCGGAGAGCACGTCTGTCGGTTCCGGTTGTTTTAATCGTCAGACCATGTCGGAGGCCTTAAGGCGGTCTAAAAACTCCGACACCAGTGTTGGTCACTAACCTACTCGAATTTACTTACAGTATCTTTTGAGGCCTACATCTGCCACCAAAATAGCCTCCAACTGTATAAGTAATTCAATACTAATGAATCAAAACAGATAAATTTTAATTAACTTATCTCTAGATGCATTTCAAAGTGTTGTGACGGCGCCGCTGTATATATTAATGGTATATTTAATTACAGTATTTCCTTCGATTCGAATTTTAAGAGAAAGTTTTAAAGTTCATGTATTTTTAATTCTTATCGCTCTTTAATCTATGGACATTGAGAGGAAGTGAGGTAGCTGATTATTATATAATTACTATTGGCGTTTGTCGGTTGCATCTACAGAGTACTATTGAATCGATATTGGATCTATTTGGTGTTAACACTGGTGCTTAAAAACAACACTAGTGCACGAACAAATAAGATTTTTTTAACTGACCACTGCAGTCAGATGGCCATTAATTCGACACTTAACTAATTGATGTATTTTTTAAACATTCAACAACGCTTCAAACATGACCTAATTTTAAAAACGAAATCTATTTAAAAAACCAAAAATTCCAAAAAAAAAAGCTCCAATCTTATTAACCATCTATTTTAGCCATTATCAAGATTACTTCACAAAATCGGTGGCAAACCGAGTGTCATTTTTCTTTCGAATCCCAAAGCGAACCATTTCACATCATTCACCGCCCATACCATCAGGATTTCATTCTCATTGCCTACATACTGCCTATTTAACCTACCTATCATGATAAGGCAGTGACTTGAATTCCCCTTCGAGCGAAGAGCGGAAAAAAGGAAAAATTTGCTGATTTCAACGTCAAATGAAGGCATCAAATTAGCTGAAACATTCAGAGTTTTATTAAAAGGAAGGTTTTGCTTCGATAAATGTAAAGACGGAAAGAAGTAGAGATAGGTATTTTTTATTGTAAGAGATTAAAAGTAATATGATAATTACAATGTCATAAAAACTATTGATATTCTACGCACTATCTATTTGTAGTGTGTATTACGAAAGAGCAACAAACCTCCTTGCAAACTTTTTTATAGATATTACTAGCTGCGCCCCGCGGTTTCACCCGCGTTGTACCCGTTCCCGCGGGAATTTCGGGATGAAAAATAGATGTTGGCCGATTCTCAGACCTACTCAGTATGCTCACAAAATTTCATGAGAATCGGTCGAGCCGTTTCGGAGGAGTACGCGAACGAACACTGTGACACGAGAATTTTATATATAAGATGTGTTAACCTCTCTACCAGAGTTCTATGGAACATATTTTGATATAAGTCATAAGGTATTTAGTAATTAAAATAAGTTCGTGTAAAGTGGCCAAATACTGGTGTCAGAGTTAGACCACCTAAAGGCCTCCGACATTCTGTAATAATTAGTTAGCTCAGACGATTTCTTTAAACAAAAACTTGAAAGCCTTAAACATGGCTTTCGTGGCCGTCCTCTTCAATTCGACACTTATTTTTGGACTATTGAACATACTGCCATGTCTATTGAGATCGAAGCGTAACCGCATTACCAATGTGAATTTACTTCAGTTACTTTTCAGGACATATCTTACACTAATTAAGAACTAGCAGCGCCTACGGCTTTACTCACGTTATGCCCGTTCCCGTGGGAATTTCGGGATGAAAAATAGCCTATTAGCTTCCTGTTGAATGTGGCTATCTACTACAATAAGAATTATTCAAATCGGATTGGTAGTTTCTGAGATTAGCGCGTCCAAACAAACAAACAAAAATCTTCTCCTTATAGATTTCAGTATTTATTTACTTTTCTTTTCTGTGTACAACTGTCCACAAAGTACACATCCTAACCTCTTTACCCATACATTGTTTTGTGTAAAGCTTTTGACAGTTTTTCTATACCCACTCAGGTTTTTTGCATAATGTTAAACCTTTAGGATTGTTTAGGCGTTCATATGGAGCCTTAAGGGCCATGAATTTATATGCGTAGAGACCAAACCTTTTCAGGGGCTCCATTTTACGAAAAAGAAGAAGCATCATCGCTTATGATGTTGTTTTGATGAGTATTGGCTTGCATAGTGGGCTTAGGGAGGTAAGTAAGTTGTGACAGTGAAAGCGTTTACTGTGTCGGGGGTTGTGGGTTCAATTCAACGGAGTCAACAATAAGTGAAGACATAGTTGTTGACGACGTCTGGATGTCAATTATATATTCTTACTAGCAGTGTCTCGCTGTTTTACCCGCGTTGAGGCCGTTCCCTTGGGAATTCTGGGATAAAAATCCTTTCTGTTGAATGTGAAATCCAATACAAAAAGATTATATCGAATCGGACTGTTAGTTTCTGAGATGACCGCGTTCAAACAAGAAAACCAAACTTTTCAGCTTTACATATTAGTATAGAGTACTAGCTGCGCCCCGCGGTTTCACCCACGTTGTACCCGCTCCCGCGGGAATTTCGGGATAAAATGTATCCCATGTGTTATTCTGATGTGTAACCTATATTCATGTAAAGTTTCATCCAAATCCATTCAGTAGTTTTTGCGTGAAAGAGCAACAAACATACATCCATCCATCCTCACAAACTTTCGCATTTATAATATTAGTAGGATGGATGAAACGCCTCGGTGGTCATGTGGTATATGCACTCGCCTGCCAAGACTGAGATACCGGATTCAATTTCCGGGACTAGCAAAAAAAAACATGTTTTCAACTTTTTAAACATAGCTTGAGTTTGAGATCACGGTACTGATATCTTCAGTGAGATGAGATGCCTTAGCCCAGCAGTGGGACATTACAGGCTAATACCATTAGTATAGAGTACAGATGACACTATTATAGTAGCATCAATTTTGCACTATTTACCCCCTTTTTCCCTCCACAATCGGTCTAAAGATAATCAACCACAACAGCGGTATACTTTTCCTCTTTTATCTCACTTGTGAGTGAACCGTAAACTTCCTTTATGTTCAAAATACGTATACCTATAAAAGAAATACGTGATATGTCTAGCAAACGCCCTCTGCAGTCACTTTTTAAATATAATATTCGCTAAAACCATATTTTTGTGGATATCATTCTTATTTGAGTGAATACAAAGTTATGGGTTGTGCTTATTGTGTTTTTGAAGTTGAGTTTTTTTTATTGTTGGTTATGGTGAGCGAGTTTGGAAGCTGCGAGTGGGAGTTCCATAAGTTACAAAATCCATTTCGCTTCAAAAGAAACACATTATTTTAAAGCGATGAATAGAATGGACTTGATAGTGGCGTTTCTTTCTATGCGCTACCGTGTTTTGGAACGTTAAGCAGTCGGTCCCGGTTGTTTCAATCGTTAGACCATGTCGGAGGCCTTTAAACGGTCTAAAAGCTTAAGATACGCATCTAACCTACTCGAAATGAATGAAACAATCTTCATTATATTCTGTTTTTATTTTTTAACTGTGATTTCTGATTTGATGTTTTTAATTTGCAAGTTTTTTAATTGATGTAATTGGGTTAATTGAAATAAATCTATAATATAGAAATGAATCGCTGAATCTGTTGCTAAGCGCAAAACTTCAGAACGACTGCACCAAATTGGATGATTCTTTTTTTAATGTGTTCCTTATTGTCAGGACAAGGTTTTTATATAAGAAAAATAAGGAATAAAAATCTCAAAATTCCTACGGGAACGGGGGCGCTGCGGGTGAAACCGCGGGGCACAGCTAGTACTTTAATAAAAGCAAGACCTTCGATGCCATTCCTTGAAAGAAACAAATTCCCTTTCGGAACAATTGAAAATCTCCTTAAAACGAAAACAATACATTCTACCTGTCAAGTAGTAAAACAAAAAGAGTTAGCACTCCATAAAAAAGTACTATTCTAGCCATGAAAGGGTCTACAAAACTTTTCTGTACACAAAATTTCCAAAACAAGTGAACCTTTTAATCACCTCTAGAGGAAAGTAATAAAAAAACCCTAGTATAATGAAACGTCTTTATCTTCACGATAAAACAGGACAGTATGAAGACAAAAACTTAATGAAAAGGGCTTTAGGAGGATCGAAAATGTCAGACGGAGCGTAAATTTTATGAAGGAAGCTATTTTTAGACGGAAAATTATTTTCGCCTTTATAAATAGAGGATTATGAAGATTGTCGAGATTTTGTTTTGAAAAAAATATGGCATCTTTTTATTACACTGTCTTACGCACAGATTAATTTGTTTCTTAGAAGAGTTAAAAGTAGCCCAATGCTGGGCAAATGCCTTTCTTCTCCCGAAGATCTGTACGGTGAGGAGGATGTAATCACCACGCTTGTCTAATGCGGGTTGGTGATCTCAAACCCGAGCTATGTTTGAAAAGTAGGAAACTTTTCGCTCGACCTGGAAATTGAAACCGGACGATCTTGGCAGGCGAATATCACTAGATCACCGAGGCGTTTTTCAGCTAGAATTATAATCTAATATATAAAATTCTCGTGTCACGGGGTGCGTAATTGAACTCCTCTGAAACGTCTCGACCGATTCTCATGAAATTTTGTGTGCATATCGAGTAGGTCTGAGAATCGGACAACATCTATTTTTCAACCCGAAATTCCCGCGGGAACGGGTACAACGTGAGTGAAACCGCGGGGCGCAGCTAGTTTATTAATATAGAACTTACAGCAAAAACTTACTGTAATGATATTTTCAGTGAGATGAGAGGTCCAGCAGGGAGACGTTATAGGCTTATACCTACTTAATCACCTATAATTGTAGACATAGTTGTTGCCGGCGACGTCTGGGTGTCAATTATATAATCATACAAAGTAATTGTGTAAAATATATGGAGTAGATCGCCCTTACGTTATTTTTCAAGATTCGTTAAGTTCCCGGTACATTTTACTGCCCATATATTTTTTAAACGGGAAAAAATATTCCTCTTTTAGAAAGTACTTTAATATTAATTTAATAGGTTACTTTAATTACTAAACAAACTATAGGAATATTTCTCATCAATTTTTTTAATGATTTGTCTGTTCATTGATCTTATTCTACGCAAGACCGACTAAGTTATTTGAATCCGTTGCTTTATAGACTTTGTCAGCTGGTCTTGCACTTTGTCAGTCAGTTTCCGACAACTTAGTCTCTTAATTTGAAAGAATATTAATATTATACGAATTAATTAGTTTAATTGAGAGGTTTGTTAGTTCAACTTAGTTACTTAGTGGGCTAAGCTTTAAACTTCACTAATGGAATGTAATCATAAAAAAGTAAAGTAAAGTGTTAGCCTGTTATGTCCCACAGCTGGGCAAAAGTCTCTCATCTCACTGAAGATATCAGTACAGTGAGGAGGATATATCTTTAAAATTATAAAGAGGTGAAGTTTCTCACTTTGTTCGTTTGTTTGTAAGAGCTTATCTGGGAAAATACTAATCCGATTTGAATAATTATTTTTGTAATGGATAGCCACATTCAACGGAAAGGTTATAGAACATTTTTTATCCCAAATTCCCAAGGGAAAGGGGCTAGATGCGGACATAACCGCGGGGCGCTGCTAATATAATACTCTTAGCTGAAGAGATTGAGATAAAAATTAATTTCAAACGTGTCTCATGAATGTGGCTATCCTATATAAAAAGAATTATTCAAATCGGACTAGTACTTCCTTCGATTAACGCGTTCAAACAAACAGAAAAACAAAAATCAAACTCATCGGCTTTTCATTAGTATAGACTATTGATAAATCCCAAAATGCCCTGCGTGAATTTTGGCACTAAAAAAACACTCGTTCAAGTGACTTCATAAATTTCAGAACAAGAAAATCGGGCATTTAGGGTGCTTTCAAATTATACGTTTCGTGTCGGACCGCTGCGGTGCCGAAGCCGTGCGTTTGTCGTTTTGTGAACGTACGATCGTGTGTTTCCATACAAATCGAGCAGTGCGGCAACAGTGCGGCGTCGGTACCGCGAAATAATTTTAGTACGCACTGTTGCCGCACTGCTCGTTTTGTATGAAAACACACGATCGTACGTTCACAATACGACAAACGCACCGCTTCGGCACCGCAGCGGTCCGACACGAAACGCATAATTTGAAAGCACTCTTATTCATGAACAAGCTGTGCCGAGTCTAATGGCACTTGTATTCCATCTTTATGCTCCAAAACAGAGTCAAGAATTTTCTTGAAAATTTCTCAACATTTTTTATGCTAATGCTCAGTATTATCGGCTTATATCTTCGCATTTTTTTATTTATCAAATCTCAGAACGACCCGTAATGTGTCAAGTGTTTACTTGTTACTTGAAATATGGAATTAGTGAATTTCAGCGTCGGAAAGTTGGGAGTTTTATTAAAATATTGTAATTAATTCTGAATTGATGATTAGGGGGTGTTTTACTGTGACACAGCTATGCTATTGACAGTTTTCTTGAATTTTTTAACCGACTTCAAAAAATAAAGAACTTCATGACCGTTTTTAAATTTAATCTCTGAAACAATCAAACCGATTTGAATAATTATTCTTGTAATAGAAAGCCACATTCAACGGAAAAGTAAACTAATTTTCATCCCGACATTGCCACGGGTAAAACCGCGGGGCGATGCTTGCTAGGAAATAACTGGCATTTAAAATAATATGTATTTTTTTAGGGTTCTATACCCAAAGGGTAAAAATGGGCCCCTATTACTGAGACTACCCTGTCCGTCCGTCCGTCACCAGGCTGTATCTCAAGAACGGTGATAGACAGTTGACATTTTATATTGCCGCTATAACATACTAAAAATAAAATAAAACAAAATATATTCAAGGGCTCCCATACAATAACCGTGATTTTTTTTACCGTTTTTTGCTCGATACTAATAACGGCGACAGGTAGACGCTTAAACTATTTCACAGAATATTTAGTTTTGTGTTTTCCTTAATTATAGTTAATTAATTAAAATAAAATAAATATTTAAGGGGCGCTCCCATACAACAAATGTTATTATTGCCGTTTTTTAAAGTACAAAACCCTCCGTGCGCAAGACTCGTACTTGGCCGGTTTTTCTACTATTAAATAATTATTTAAGAAATTGATTCGTTTCCGATTTAATTTGCATTTGTAATTCCTACTAACCAGAATTATAAATACTCGTAAACATCTAAGCTAAAAATATATAAACCCAATCCATTGCGAACAAAACGTATTCATCTCAGTAAATTCAATTTTCTCTTCCACGTATCTCCTTAAGATGCGTTAGAAATATTCTTGAAAATGTCAAATCGAATGGAAAAACGTAACCGGATAAGAAAGGGTCGAAAGATAAGGTTTTTACAGCGGTCACTTTTGAGGATAAATTTTAACAGGTTTTTAAGGGGTCCGTTGTGCTTCCTTTGTTGGATTCAATTTTAGGGGTTGTTTTTTGTTTGATTTATTTTGGAAACGTTGCTTGAGATGTTTCTTGATATAGGATATTTGTAGTCTAAGACTAGACCTGAAACTGCGTTAAGCGGACGCCCGGACGGGCAACCGTCGCGGGTTAACGCGCGTGGACACGCGCATCCGGCACCCGCGCGGTTTCATACACGTGCTACGTGCTACCCACGCGGGCGTCCGTCGCACGGAGGCGTGCCCCGTTAGGGGTCCGGACGTAGTACTTTTGTATGAAACCGCGCGGGTACCCGCTTAACGCAGTTTCAGGCCTAAGTAAGTGTAGGTTAGTGACCAACCCTGGTGTTGGAGTTTTAAGACCGCTTGAGGGCCTCCGACATGGTCTAACGATTGATAGGAGATATTCGATAATAAAAAGTATGCAGATTAAAAATACCGGAACGAACTTCAATCTGACTCATTCATTTCGAGTAGGTTAGTGGCCTGGTGTCGGAGTTTTTAGACCGCCTAAAGGCTACTAACATGTTCTAACGAAACAACCGGGATAGACTGCTTTACATGCCCTCCGAAGCACGGTAGCGCTCAGACAGAAATGCCACTATCGGCCACCCATCCAAGTAGGTGTCGAGCTGCACGTTGCTTAACAATCGCAATTAACTGACATCGCTCGGTTAATACGCCACAAGCGGTAAATTTGACTAATTAAGTTAAAAGCTTGGACCGAGCCGAGCTTTATCGAACAGAAATAAAGTTGGTAAATAAAGTTTGAATCGAGCTTTCATATGGTAGGTAAATGCAAGCTATCGATAACTTACAAGTTGAATTGGTTTACTTAACAATCACTTAGACTAACTTAAGTGACTTGGAATACTTGTATAATTGTCGGGTTCATTTTGAATCGACTGAAAATTACACTCGCTTGTTAAAGAAAAAGATTTGTTTTATATTTTTAACCGACTTCTCAAAAAAGAGGAGGTTGTTTGTTTTGTTTTCGATGAGATTTTGAACAAGATGAGATTGTTATAGTACTTACGAAATACGAAATTGCCACGGGAACGGGCACAACGCGGGTAAAACCGCGGGGCGGTGCTAGTTATATATAAGTAGAAAGTATACATGTTTTAAAAGGTGAATCTAAACCATCCATAGCGCCAACCAAACGCATACAAAAATCATTCAAATCGGTCCAGCCGTTTAGGAGACAGTGACATAGATACTCGTACAGTAGAATTGGGCTTTTGAAAAAAAAAATATTGATTTTTTTTAATGTATTTTAAAACTTTATTATTAATAATATTGATATTTAATGCAAAAAACTAAAAAAAAAATACTTTTTCAATTAATTATAAACATTTAAAAATTCAGTAAAAATCACGTGACTATAAACGCGCCATAATTGGTCACCGTAGTTGTGACGTGATAATGTTATAGCTATTTAACCATAAGTACGTACAGCGTTTACGGCTATTACACGTGTAACCGAATGAGGCTATCATTATGACGTCACACGCGCTCGGGTTTGTTCGGGAGTTGTCAGAGTGTCTTCGGTACTGGATTCAAAAATTAATTTTTATTTTGAAATAACTTTTGAATTATTGCGAAAAAAATTAAATAAAAATAGTTTTGTTATAAAAATAATATATAATCTTTCCATTTATCACAAAAAAAAAATTATGCCAGCACAAACTCTACCGTCACCTCAACTATAATTAAAATCAAGTAAAACCCAAAACTTCGCACCAAAAAACTCCCAATACAGGTGACGAGCAAAGCAGTTTTGTTCGAAAACCAACCAGTTTCAATAGACCTTTATTTTGTTTGTATTTCTGTAGGTTTCGGTTTAAATAGAGGATTTTGCGAGGTTCTAGTTGGAGTGGTCGATTTGAAAACCGATCGGATTCCCTCAAAGGTTATATACGTAGTTATTTGCAATCGATACTCTAAGTATTTCGAAACTTTAATTGTTTTGGTATTTACAGAGATTTCGGTTTTGTGTTATCATTTCGTATTGTGGGATAAGTCAGTGTTGCTAGTTAAATAATTTGCGCCCGCGGTTTTACCCGCGTTGTGTCCGTTCCCGTAGGAATTTCAGGAATTTTTAAACATATAAACGTTCCTCTTGAATCACTCTATCTATTAAAAAAAAGTGTCAAAACCCGTTGCGTAGTTTTAAAGATCTTAGCATATATTATAGGGACAGACAGCGGAAAGCGACTTTGTTTTACACTATGTAGTGATGAAACACAAGTAAAACTATAGCTATTAATCCTTTTAGTAAAGGTATTTATTCCCATTTAACACTACTTCGCTTTTTTAAACTAAAAAAATACATTACTTTACTTAAACAAAAACATTTACTGAAAAGCACCTGAATACCCTTTATCTATTAAGAAATCTTTGAACTGAAATTAAACAGGGGTTAGACCATCGGAGTCTGCTTGGACCGAATCCTACTAATAGGTTAATGACCAACCCTAGTGTCGGAGGTTTTAGACCGCCGATAGGCCTCGGTTATGGTCTAGAGATGAAACAACCGGGACCGACTGCTCAACGTAATTAGAATTATTTCAATCCAAGCATTAACTTCGCACGCTTGTTCCCAGCTTCATTATATTTCTAATCATTTGAAAGTGCGGACAATTGAAAGCTATTCCAAAATAGTAACCTCAAATTAAATAACTATTACTCTGATAAGCTAGAAAACTCATTTTGAAGAATTGGGGATTTAGTTTATCGCGATGTCTAGACGAGAGGTTATAACTTTTGCTTCGATAACTTTAAGAGTCAACTTTGATAAGATAAGAAAGTCTTTGAAAGTGAAATGAAAGCCTTTTAGGTCAATTTAAATCTATATTAATATTATAAAGAGGTATACACAAGGCTCTTACTGCGGAATAGGGAACCTCGGAGCCTCCTTCGCAACATGGCGTCTTTACTTCTTTAATGCTAAACAAATACTTGGCAGTCCGGCAAACGTTATTTTTCCATGTAAAACATTAGGGCTGGACTACCCTTAACATTTAGGGAGGATGAAAAATAGATGTCCGATAGATCTACCCGATATACAAAATTTCATGAGAATTAGTCAAGCCGTTTCGGAGGAGTTTAACTACTGCAGACACCGCAACACGAGAATTTTATATATTAGATAAAGGTCCGTAATCCGATTTGAATTATACTTTTGTAATGGATAGCAACATTCAACGGGAAGGATATAGGTTATTTTTCACCCCAAAATTCTTACAGGAACGGACACAACGCGGCTAAAACCGCGGGCGCAGCTAGTTTAATATAAGATGACGTTGCATAGCTTGTCTCTGCATAGCTTAGTAAGAAATACAACATCATCTTCTGCATTTTTATTTAAGACATTGTCATAGAGAAAAATATACTCTTAATCCCAAAGCAAGCAACTTTATTATGCATTTTCTAAGAAATAGCTTTTCTAAGCTATTTTCTGGACTGCAAGTTTGCTTAGAAATTCTCCTCTATGTTAAGTTATGTTTACTTCAAGCGATTTTGTTAGAAAACTTGTTTTATTAAATTCCAATAACTAGAAGATATTGTAAATGTGAAATATGAGGCAGAGTAAAATAACTATGTAGTCGGAGAGGCTAACGTGGTTTTGTGTAGTCAGTCGAGTCAGACTAAATATATGGGAGAAATCTTGGACTAGATACCGTCACTTCAATAACTTCAATAGCTTAAAAAACTATACAATCCTCATTTAACAAAAAACTAAAAATAAAAAAATCTAAATCAAAAAATGTATCTTCAAAATATTAAAAACAAAATTACGAAACATTCCCATAGGGCAGAGGTAAAGAACATTTGGCAACTTTACACAAAAACGATAGCGATAAAAAACTTAAGGGAAAAAAGTTTTTTACTGTTATTAAGAATTTAGGTTGAATCGTGGTCGATGCTGGCCCTTGCCTCCCTTGAGAAATCATGGCAAGGGATACCTTAGGGGTACAAATTGCACAAAAAATACATGCCTTCTTATAGTTAAGGGTTGTAAATTATTTATTTTCGTTGCCAACCGTTTCTTTACATCTACATCGTTTGATGTTAAATAATGGCTATATATGAGGAAAAACTGAATATATTTGGGATCCTGCAGAGCTTCGAGGTTTGATTCCAGTTCTAACCGGTTCGAGGTAAAATGAAGCTACGAGTACCGTATAAGACCCGTATTTTACCCGCGTACACATTTTTTTTGGGGATTTCAAGATGAAAGATACAGTTAACTACAAAAGTTGATGAACATTATTAATATTCAGCGGGTCAGTCCGACACCTTTCATACGAATACAAGGAATACAACGTCACGTCACCCGCAACTGGCTCGCACCCTCACTATGTGTGTCTTGCAGTTTACTATCTTACTGTAGACAATTTAATCAAAAATCTTGAAGCTATTTTTACAAAAAAGCAATCTACATCCATCCATCACTGACTTACGAAGCATTTTATTTTAATTTACAAAATGTCTTGATAAATAACACCTAGACTCCAAATCTAACGTTATCATGGCGCAAATGTCCATCAAAGTCTATCCCATTTCTATTTAAAACTTAAACAAAATAAATAACAGTACAAAAGCCGTAAATTCACCTTTGATTCGCAAGAAATAAACGCCAATCCTTGATGTCCTTACTATAAGTGTCGATCGCAATAGTATAGTTAACGATACGTGATGGCGTATTAGTTGGTGGCGACGACGTCTGGGTGTCAATTAAATCACTACATAGTATAAAACAAAGTCGCTTTCCGCTGTCTGTCCCTAGTATGCCTATATTTTTAAAACTACGCAACTGATTTTGATGGGGTTTTTTATATAGATAAAGTGATTCAAGAGGACGGTTTATATGTATAAATATTTCCAAAATTCTTACGGGAACGGGCACAACGCGGGTAAAACCGCGGGGCGCTGCTAGTATTTTATAAAGTATTTATGTGTATATGTAGTAGAATCAGTGATTTGGATTCCATAAGCTTACTTTGGGTCTAATTAACTATGTGTAAATTTGTCCGGGTATATTATATTATTATAATGTGAAACTCGATTACTTTCTCTTCAGTAACGTGGAGTAGTTTGATTAAGCGAAGGTAGCTCATTGCGATTGTTAAGTTAAATGCAGCTCAGCCCCTTCTCGGATGGGTGGCCGATAGTGGCATATCTATATGAGCGCTACCGTGCTTCAGAGGGGACACGTTAAATTGATGGACCTTGCTGGTGGCTTGAGGCGTTACCTACTCGAACTTACTTTCAATAATATTCCTTTTTTTCATAGAACAATTTTGATAAGCGAGATGCTAGCCCAGATTCCTCCTTGAAATTCATTCATGACAAATCATAATATATCCTGTATGACAAATATTATGGTAAATGCCTTGTAAAAGTAGTCGTTATCTAACCTACACCTTTACGACAGTAACCAATGGTAAGGCCCCAGTACTATAGTATAGCTATTTCAATTTTCTTCGGCGTAATACTTGACAGGTGAATAAATCAGTCAAGTGGAGCTGACTGGCTTCCAGCCAGGGGTAGTAAACTTTTAACATCACTTAATCTAACAGAACCGTTGGCTTGGATTCAAGTTGCGTGGGTTTTTTTACGGTTTTCGGCGCAATATAGGTATGCATACGAGTTAATTGCTTTGGCCTGTATTGGTGCATTCAGAACGATACTAATTAAAACACTACAAGCGTTCTAGATTCCGAAAGAGATACGGAATTCAATTCTTATTTTGAACTAGCTGAGCCCCACGGTTTCACTCGCGTTGTGCTCGTTTCCGTGAGAATTTCGGGAATTTTTATACATATAATCCTACCTCTTGAATCACTCTATCTATTTAAAATACCGCATCAAAATCCGTTGTGTAGTTTTAAAGATCTAAGCGTACATAGGGACAGACAGCGGAAAGCGACTTTGTTTTATACTATGTAGTGATAGTGATTTTCTATTGGGCTTTTTTGTATTGGAACGATTTGTGCCGAATGTTGTTCGGATCTGATCTTTTGACGGAAATAAAATTGCACGTGTTTATTTAAATGCTATACGCAGACTTTATATAAGAATGCTTTCAATGCATATTATTAGTATGTGATCTTCATGATTATTTTAGTCAGTAGCGTAGTTCGATTTTACTTAGCATCGTTAACTCATGCGATTGTTAAGTAACGTGCAACTTGGCCCTCTACTTGTATGGGTGGCCGAAAATGGCATTCTTTTTGACAGCTACCGTACTTTGGAGGCCAATTAAAATTGACATTTCCGATGGTTCCAAACTTAAGACCACGTCAGAGACCTTAAATTTTACGACCAACGGGAAATATTTTTCTTATAATTATTCATACATACTAAGGTGTTTTAAGACGGAGTTTTTAAAAAAAAATCCTATTTACTTCGTAAAGGAAACTTAGTTTTTGTTTTGGGGGTTTTTTAAATATTTTTTTTCTATCTACATCCATTTGAAATCACTACGAAAGAGCGAAGTATTTGCTTTCGTTAAAATCACCCCGTATATAGTCTGGAAAGGTCTTAAAATCTACCCACACGGTCTAACAATTCTGATAAAAGGGCCGACAATTCACCATGCCCATTAAACTGAAACTCATACAAAAGTTAATTCAAAAAGTTTTATGTCAAAACAATGGTGGTTGAACTCAAACATGTACTCTTGAATTTGTGCCCAAACATTGGGTGCTATTGGCCCAAACCAATTTGTATGTTAATGGCACTTTTATGCATAAAAATTGATGATCATTCCGCTTAAAGCGTACCGTTTATTGTTCAGTATCCGGTGATATTTTTTAACTGGGTTTTGGGCCTATAAAGGAGAAAATGGGGAATAAAACTTTTTAATACCTATTATAGAGCCTGTACTGATATCTTCAGTGAGACGAGAGGCCTTTGCCCAACAGTGGGACATTACAGGCTAATACTTTACTTTTTTACTTTTTATTATAGAGCCTACTATAGCTTATATAGAGAATAATGGAATAAAAGCATCATCACAAACTTGTTAATATATCACTTGCAGCGCCTCGTGGTTTATCCGCGTTGTGCCTGTTTCCAAGAAAATTTTGGGATGAAAAATAGCCTATTATAGCCTTCCCTTTGAATGTAGCTATCTATTACAAAAAGAATTATTCGAATCGGACTGGTCGTTACTAAGATTAGCTCGAACATAAAAACAAACAAATTTACTATTTTTACCTCAATCATATTAGTAAAACCTACTCAAGCTTACATTTGACGATGTTCTGCGAATGGAATATCCACCTTAAATACCCCGACAACTATGCTTCCTAGATTCTTCTAAAAAATTCCACATTGTTCTAAGAAAAAACAATATGCCAAAAGACACTATCTAAGATTGACAGAGGCAAACAATCGGCAACTCTGAGTATAATCTGGCTCATAAATTGTACTTTATCTCCCCTCTCAGAGGTCTGGGGAAGAATTTATTTTTATACGCGCAACACTGTATACCGATTAAGATGGGACCGTGTCGCTTTAATGAAATATGTCGGGCCGTGGTTTGCGGGTCGATTTTATTGGATTTTTCCTAAACGTACTGGATAGAGAGTGTTATAGACTGTCTTGTCTTATGAGACATACTAGCAGCGCCCCGCGGTTTTACCCGCGTTGTGACCGTTCCCGTGGGAATTTCGGGAATTTTTTTACATAAAAACCTTCCTCTTGAATCACTCTACCTATTACAAAAAACCGCATTAAAATCAATTGCGTAATTTTAAAGATTTAAGCATACAGACAAACAGACAATCAGACGCGACTTTGTTTTATACTATGTAGTGATAATGTACACTCTTTTTTGTTTTACAAGAGTTCAAATCCTACTATCCTTTCCTACTAATATTATAAATGCGAGAGTTTGTGAGGATGGATGTATGTATGGATGTATGGATGTATGTTTGTTGCTCTTTCACGCAAAAAACTACTGAACGGATTTGGATGAAACTTAACAGTAATATAGGGTACATACATCACAAGAACACATGGGATGTTACATCCCGAAATTCCCGCGGGAATGGGTACATTTATATTCAAGACCTTGTTTGAAACCTTAAGTTTGGTCATATACAGTTCCACATCCAGATTTTCCACTCAGGATACGAATTAACTTAATTACCTAAAGCCAAGTGAGGGCGGGCTAGTACGCATACACGCTGAGTCGACATTTCCTCTTTATGCAGATGAACTAAGATGCTGTGATAGTACTTGTGGTTAAGTTAGTGCAAGTTAGGAATAGTTCATTAGGCATTGGTTAGGATGGGAACGGGTGAAGAGAAAAGAGGTTTTAGAGGAGTTTCATAGAAATACTAGCTGCGCCCCGCGGTTTCACCCGCGTTGTACCCGTTCCCGCGGGAATTTCGGGATGAAAAATAGACGTTGGCCGATTCTCAGACCTACTCAATATGCTCACAAAATTTCATGAGAATCGGTCGAGCCGTTTCGGAGGAGTATGCGAACGAACACTGTGACACGAGAATTTTATATATAAGATTTAGCATTTTTGTTTTCGTAAGAAGTATTTTTGATAGGGAGATTACAAGCTTCTAGCACAAACTATACACAAATACATTATCTATACAAATATATAAAATTGAAGTGCCTGTTTCTAATGTTAAAATAACCGCTTTTTACTAAGTGCTTATAGATATACTCACGATACATTTTATACCAAAACATAATTTATTTAAAATTTTGTCTGACGTGGCTGTGTGTTTGTTCAGAATTACTTTTTAATAAAACTACAATCTATTCGTTTAGAAACTTATAGACAAACAGACACACACGCAAAGACACGACAAGCCTTTAAAATAAGATTTTAACAACAAATAAAGCGCTTTTTTAATCCATAACACATAACCCTTTTTCCCAACACCGGTTGAACAATCATTACATAGTATAAAACAAGTCGCGTCTGTTTGTCGTTTGTCTGTTTGTCTGTATGCTTAAATCTTTAAAATTACGCAACGGATTTTGATGCGGTTTTTTGTAATAGGTAGAGTGATTCAAGTGGAAGGTTTTTATGTAAAAAAATTCCCGAAATTCCCACGGGAACGGGCACAACGCGGGTAAAACCGCGGGGCGCTGCTAGTCTGCCTATAAAACACAAACGTCCTCCGTCACAGCGAAATAACATGAACAAAATTGATTATTATCATAATAATCGTAGATTAATTCACGCTTTATAAACATGGCTACCACACTAAAGCATTCAATTAGTGATGTGCCAGTAGCTTCGATTACCGACTGATAACGTTTTGGAAATATGTTTACCGTGTTAAGTAGGTAGGTACAATAAGAGAAGTTGATGGTTGAACAGTTTTGGGTGGAAATCGCTTAGCAACAAGCGCTGGCCGGAAGAGGTTTTTTATTTGAGTGCTACCGTGCTTTGGAGGGCACTATAAACTGTGGATCGAGGTTAATTCATTCGTCAAACCATGACAGAGTTTTATAGGTGGTCTAAAAACTTTGACACCAGGGTTGGTGATTAACTTAGGCGAACTTACCTTATGTTAAGTATTAGCCTGTCCCACTGCTGGGCAAAAGCCGGCCAACTTGTATGAGACCTTAATTAAGACAATCTCCAGACTGTCTTTTTATATTAGTATTAGTAATTTTATTTCATTCTTACTCTATCTCTAAACCTTTTTCCTCTTCAGAAGCAATCGTCTTCGGCTGGAAAATTGACGACATTTAACCACATTTTGCGCCAATCCAAAAAAAAATAAATTATACTACTCTTTTTCATCGCGTGAATGGTCAACCTGACCAACCCTGATGTCAGAGTTATTGAGCCGCCAAAGGCCTCTGACATGGCTCAAGTAACGACAACTATCCGTGAAAGTAACCAGGACCGACGGCTTAACGTGCCCTCCGAAGCACGGAATCATCTTACTTTTCGAGCAATCACGTGATTCAGCCTGCAATGCCCTAACCAAACTGAGGAAAGTCTCACAAAGAGATTTTTGTGAGATATCCCCACCGGGAATCGAACCCGGAACCTCCGGGTCGTGAGCCGGGCGCTCAAACTACAAGACCACGGAGGATGTTACTACAAATGCTACAAACACTACTGCTTGTACATCAATACCTAAAGTACTTACATCACAATATCCGCCCTCAACGTTATCCCCTTATCAATCAACTCTTGATTATAACTAATCGAGATGACGCGATATCAGTGCATGAATGAACGGATTATCCGCTGTAATGCTTTCCTGTTGTCTGTATTAATTAATATTTACTAGCCTTTGATTGGTTTACGGTTGACAGATAAGAAAAAATGTGTTGCCAGTCCAGACTATGTAATGAAACATGAAATTAAACAGAGTATACTCGTAATATAATGTTATTATGTTTTTCCTTGTCGCGTTATACAATGTGTCCGGGCCTGGTGGTGGAGCCTTAAGGGGGGTAAAATACGTTGATTTTATCGACAAATTACATTAAAAAAATCTCTATCCCCGTCCTAGTAAAATGGCAGCCATTCTGTTTTTCTTATCTTGAAGTTCAGGTGCCTGTACTGATATTCATAAATGCTCTTAACTAAACAACGTCAAAAAGTTTTTACAATATAGTTTGGTCTGGAAACAAATCAAAAACTTGGTGTTTTATATTTGACTAGTCGCGTCCCATGGTGTTACCCGCATTGTACCCGTTTCTACGGGAATTTCGGGATAAAATGTATCCCATGTGTTATTCTGATGTATAAACTATATTACTCTAAAGTTTCATCCAAATCCGTTCTGTAGTTTTTTTCGTGAAAGAGTATGGCCCATCGCAGACGACAGACTATCCGTGACGCACTTTTTAGTCTGTGAAAATAGAACCTATGTAATTATATGCAGTAACGCACACGACGCGCAAAAATTCTCGACCGAATTTTTGTGCGCCGCAGACTCGATCGCACAAAAAGTCTGTCGTCTGCGATGGGCCTAACAAACATATACACTTATATCCATCCTCACAAACTTTCGCATTTATAATATTAGTAGGATACGATTTGGAATCTTGACGACACCGCTAGTGAAATTCCTCTCATTTTACCAAAAATATAGGGACAGTGAGGAGGATGTCATAATCACCACGCTTGGTGATCTCAAACCCGCACCATGTTTGAAAAGTAGGAAACATGTTTTCGTTCTACCTACGATTGATATTGGAATAGCTTCACAAATATTATTCAGTGATCTAAAACAAACTTACCAATAACCAAATTAGTTTCAACAGATTACCATAGATAAACAAGCCATATCAAAATCGAACTAACACTAATAAATCACACAACATTTTGAAATTCCGACTAATTTCACATATTTTTGTGCCTTAGACCAAATAAAAGTACAGGTCAAGCGCTGCAAACAAATGAATATTACACCCAGTGCACATTGTCATACGGTCACATTCATTTCTTTAGAAATTACATCTCATTGGTAAACTTTTGTTAGGAGGCAATGTAGCATTGTTTAACAACGTTATTACATTAACACTTTTCTGAAGTTGTCAACTTCATACCGATATCTACCAATTACTATTTTAATTTATAAACTAGTCACAGCCCGTGGGTTTTCCCGTTTTCCGAGGGATTTCTATTTCTTTTATCATAGGGTATAAAATTTGCATTTTCTTTTGGGATCTTCCGGACTTTTAGCTTTTAAAATTCCACTTATGGGCACAGGCCTAATCTCATTTTAGTTAGATATCAGTCCAGTAAAATTAAGACTTCAACCATTTTTTTTTGCAAAAAATCATAATAAAAACATTAATTTACCCATACAAACTTACATATTCAAATATTCCTTCAGCCTTCGACTTAAATTTTTAGTCTTCACTATTGTCACTGTCTCAATTTCGTATGCTTCACTTTACTACTGACACTCTGTCCTAATTGTTTTTTAGGTCCGCGTCATTAACGTGCGTTATCGCATACAGTTAGCTCGGGTCATTAGTAACATCAAAACAATGGCTAGCATGAAACTCCTATAAATTGTCACAAATCAAATCGCAGCAATGCAAATTCCTTTGTTATCTATCGACGGGATTTTGGTCATGTTTTTACCCCATTTTTGTCCCATTTATGCTCCAATCCCTTTGTTACCCCTTCAAAGAATGATGATTTATTTAGTTTTCATATAATTTTTTTATTGGAACGAAGTTCCTTATCGCGCGTTGCGAAAGGGCCTAGACGGAAAATGGTAACGACATTTTTTAGGCCAGAGAGGGACAGACAGAGATACTTGCGCACGCCAGACAGAGACAGACAGAGAAACATGCGCGAGAGAGACAGACAGAGAACCTTGCGCACGCCAGAGAGAGACAGACAGAGAAACATGCGCGAGAGAGATAGACAGAGAAGCGTGCATGTTCCTGTCTGTCTCTCTCTCTCTCTTATAGAAAGCAAGCATAGATATTTTCGTTTCGTCTTTCTATTTCGCATTGAACAGTGTGGTGTCGCGACGATTATTTTTGTTGATAATAAATAAACTTCATTCCATCCGGGTGTCCCTTGACACCTCTCAAGTTTTTTTGAATAGACTGTTGTGGTACAGTGGTTTATGAGAGCGCTTACTGTCGGGGTTGCGGGTTCGATTCCCGCTTGGAGTTAAAAGCATAGTTGTTGCCGATCAGCCGATGAGATTTCACGAAAAACTAGGACGGATTTGGATGTAACTTTACAGTAATATAGGTTATACATCAGAATAACACATGGGATACATTTTATCTCGAAATTCCCGCGGGAACGGATACAACGCGGGTAGCACCGCGTGACGCGGCTAGTCTATATATATATAAATGAAACCAGTTTTCCTTGGTAACGGCATCACGCGTGAATGCCTAGACCGATTTCCACGGTTTTGCATTCGTTGGAAAAGTCTCGGGCTCCGTGAGGTTTATAGAGAATAAAAATCTCAAAATTCCCACGGGAACGGGGGCGCTACGGGTTAAACCGCGGGGCACAGCTAGTATGTTATAAAACAGGTATAATTTGCTCAGATAAAAAAAGGAATTAGCTCTCCCTTTTCTGCCAATGACGTTTTTAAAATGATTAAAAAATATGGAGGGTAATTTCAAAAAATGACATTTCTTGAAAAATGCGTCAGATCTTTTTAAGGAAAAAATCATTAAAATTCCTTTTGATCTCTTACTTAAAAGGAAATATGAAAGATACTTCAACTTGAATTAAATTAAGCGTGTCTGAAAAAAATAACTTTTGACGTAGGTAACAACGTTTAAAAACAACTTTCTTTTGATGTTTAAATTGTAATGTAAAGTGTTCCGAATTTTTTTATATACATAACGTCTCGGTGGTCTAGTGGTATGTGCGCTCGCCTGCCAAGACTGAGGACCCGGGTTCAATTCCCGGGTCGAGAAAAAAACATGTTTCCTTTTCAAACATGGCTCGAGTTTGAGATCACCAACCCGCATTTAGCAAGCGTGGTGATTATGCCTAATCCTCCTCACTGTACTGATAACTTCAGTGAGATGAGAGGCCTTTGCTTAGCAGTAGGACATAACTGGCTAATACTTACTTACTTACTTACTTACTTAACCTACTTCAAAAATAGAGGAAGTTACCTTAACAAGAAGTATTTTCAACGAGCTTGAACCCACTATAGTAACAACAGTATTTCGCATTAACGCAAATCCAGGCTGGTTGGGGGCAGTGAGACACAAAGTTGTCAGAATACATAATATTTTTAACTATCAACACAAAAGTGGTATGTTATATGTGAGTGTCTATCTATGTCACCGTAGCTCTCGAACGGATGAACCGATTTCGATACGGTTTTATTTATTTGAAAGCCAATTATCTTGAGGTTATTCTTAGTTATGTTTGGTGAAAATGAGTCTAGCCGTTTTTGCATAGTCTTTTAAATTCGACTTGTTAGGTATACTATACATACAGTGTTTATATCCTAGCACTAAGTTTTTACTACAAGTCTGAGCTTACTTTACGAATTCAAGAAGGAATAAGAAAACCTAACGGAAACCATTTTCGCATTAGCACCTAATCTTTTAGGGGAACATAGACTATGGAAAAAATATAGACGTTTTGAATTGAAACTACGTTTACGGATACACTTCACTTTTATTTTACACTAGCTCTGCCCCGCGGTTTCACCCGCAGCACTCCCGTTCCCGTGGGAATTTCGAGATTTTTATTACTTATTTTCTTATATAAAAACTTCGTCCTGACAATAACGAACACAAACAAAGAAGAATCAGCCAATTTGATGCAGTCGTTCTGAAGTTATGCGCTTAGCAACACATTCAGAAATTCATTTTTATATTATAGATTTTTTTAAGACGTTTCGGCCCCTTTACAGGAATCGTCGCATCAGAATTCAGTCTTAAGGGGCCGAAACGTCAGATAAAAATGAAAAATAAAAGCGAAGTGTATCCGCAAACGTAGTTTCAATTAAAAATAAGAAGAGTCTTAAGATATTTTTTATCGAACTGAAAATCTGATTGAGGTTATTTTTTGTTCACACTTACCTGTAAAAAAATTGAATTTTCAGTTTTCTATCAAAAGAAACCGTGACCCATTTAAAATGTCTGATAAAAAAACTCTTTTTTACACATAAAAACCTTTTTTCTCCGATCTCCGTATTCTGATGAAACGTCACTCATAAGACATCCTCCTGAAAACTTTTCCGTTGAAGTCGTACAAACTTTTTTGTAATATAATTTTCCTTGAAAACTCATTTTCCGATCAACGTGAGAATTTTCTATTACAGGTACTTATTAGTTAGAAGTAAGCGAATGTTCTTACGGCTTTCGTTGCCATGGCGTTAATAATTCTCATGTCTATGGCGGCACTTATTCATTAATTTTATTTCATGTTTTATTTTGTGGTATTCAATTTTTTCCTTGGCCTATCCTAATAAAAAAAATAAAAAATATACCCGGAAAAATTCACTCATAGTTAATTAGACCAAAACTAAGCTCTAAGCTTGTAATATGGAATCTAACTAACTGATACTATTACATAATTATACATACACAATTGACACCCAGACGTCGTCGCCAACAACTGTCTTCACATAAAATATTGTTGACTCCGGGCGGGAATCGAACCCGCAACCCCCGACACAGTAAGCGCTCTCACTGCCACTGTGCCAACGGGCTTGTCAAAATCTAATCTATCCTTCTTCCTACTAATCCTACTAATATTATAAATGCGAAAGTTTGTATGTATGGATGTATGGATATATGTTTGTTACGCTTTCACGCGAAAAGAACTAGATAGATTAAGATGAAACTTTACAATAATATAGGTCATACATCAGAATATCGCATGGGATAGATTGTATCCCGAAATTCCCGTGGGAACGGGTGCAAAGTAGGTCAAACCGCATGACGAGGCTAGTCAAATAAATGACAAATTTATGAGGTAACAAAATAAATAATAAGCAAAAAGTAATATGAAGTTGAATGTTTCATTAGCCTCTTTTTTAATATGATTAAAAAATGTCATTTTACCTCCAAACCAATGATCAAAAGTGCTTCTAACCATTTCCCCATACACTACCATCAGAAGTCATTCTTTCGTACAACGTCGGTACATAAATCACAACCTATTCGTTCATCTCATTGTGTTAAAATCCTCATTTTCTCTCACAATAATTAAGTAACTGAAGCTAAGTAATTATGCAAGGGACGAAACAATCTAGTAGGCGTTGACTAGGAAGTAAAACTAATGGAATTGGCAGTCTCAGGGAATATATCGACCGAAAGTAATGTGCAGAGCTTTTATTGTTAGTGTTGTACCTCAAGTAGAGTACTGCGTTCGCCAAACATTGTAATACGTTTGGCTATTAAAATATTTATCATTTATAAAAGGAACTTCGTGTAAACCACCATCCAAGATACTCATTGCTCAATAATGGCAATTGATATAACATTGCTTAGTAAAAAAGTTCGTGTAGATAAGTGGCCTACCTTGGTGTCGAAGTTTTCAGACCGCCTAAAGGCTTCCGATATGGTCTAACGACTAAGCGACTAAGCGAACGACTTACTGTAATCGCTACGCAACGTAAGAAGTCTTTTATTATAATTGTTACGGTTTGTGGTATAAAAATAAAGCTTTTTATTGAATATTTTTAGGCTTAAGATTGTGGCTTTTAGGTAGGATTAAAATTGTTAAACTGACTAGCAATGGATAACGAAAGCCTTTTAGGGTCAACACTGCATTAAGCACGTTCCGTGCGCACGCGGCGTGCGCGTCGGTTCACTTTTGTATGAAGACACTCGCGGCGTGCGCAGGCCGCGGGCGCCCGCGACGGTTCACTTTTGTATGGAACCGCGGCGTGCGCACGCTTACCGCAGTGTCAGCCCTTAGCGTATATTGCACAAGAACTCTAATTGAACAAAAACATAATTGAATTAACAGAACTATTTAATTAAATGCAAGACACACAGTGCGGACCCGTTTGTAACGAAATTCGTTTGCAACGAATTTTGTATATTCGGTGTTAATATTTGATAAATGAATACGTTATTATTCTGAGAAATATTTCAATTAATATTAATTCATTTCCGGTGAAAACCCGATGCTTGGTTTTAATTAAATTAAAACAGTAATTAATAATGATGATAACGTTGACACGAATTTATCATTTATAAAAATACTTATGGTTTGAAAAAAACATTTTTGCTTCTTGTTTTTGGCTGTAGCTAAGGGTCGGTTCCATTAACCGACGATCTAAGAAAGCAGATCATTACTGACATTGTGTCTAAATCGTCAAATTAAAATTGTTATGAATTTAAATATAGAATGAATGTCGCAACTCATATAATCATCGCAAAACATCTAGTCCGATCTGAAGTTGCACCATGGCGGCCCGCGACGGTACCAGTCAAGTGCAACAACATTATGTACGAATTATATTTTTTATAATTAATTATTTTGACTATTGGGATTAGGTACATATTGTTCTAGATTCCTATCGAATAGTGCTAAAGTAGGTTCTCTTGTTGATTGCTTTGAGGTCGATCTGTATCCCTTCTTCTGCTTCTTTTTTCATAAACTCACGGACATCGTAAATCATTTTTCTAGCCTGACGCCGTATTACTTTGTTGCTAGTTTTTGGCATTAGATACACACAGAATACAACAAGTAGTAACAAGAAACAATAACAAAATAAAAAATAACACGAAACGAAAAATCAACAAAACAAACTTAACAAACAGTTTATATAACAAAAATATCGCGCGCGACTGTACTCAGTGGGTGGAGCTAGCAAACGTGACTACGACACACAGAGAACGAAAGCACACTAATGAAAATACGCTTTACGCTGTGATTTGTCAAGGGCGGTCACGTGGCATGTTCCCCGCTAGGGGGGCCCCGCTGATACCCATTTTTCACTTCTGCGCAGGTTTACGCCTCGTGTTCAGATCGGACTAGATGTTTTGCGATTACTATAACATTATGAACGAACAATATGATCGGATATGTTTACTCATTAAATTGTTTTAATTCACCACAAGAACGAACGACAACTTGCTCTCTGATCTGAACGCTACCGTTCTTCGGAGGGTCACCAGAGAAAGCGACTTACCTATTCAAACTTACATTTACTTAATAATTGACGATTTAATTGACGCTAATACCTAAACCACCAAATTCAACATTTTACATCTATACTAATATTATAAAGCTGCAGAGTTTGTTTGTTTGAACGCGTTAAACTCAGGAACTACTGGTCCGATTTGAAAAATTGTTTTTGTAATGGATAGCCACATTCAACGGAACAGTTATAGGATACTTTTCATCCTGAAATTCCCACAGAAACGGAGGTAAAACCGCGGGGCGCTGTTAGTCTCTAATAATCCTATGGAACAGTCAACTTATATCAGTGAAAATAGCTCAATCAATTGAACCAGTGATCTGTCGTTTCTATTAACGTTAACTCTTTGACTTCGCTATTTTGTTAGTGACATCACAGGCTCGGGTTAATGCCATTAAAAGATTAACAAACCGCGAGAATGGCAGCGGGTTTGTTCACGGAAATGAGAAGAGCGAGTAGCGATTTTTAAATATAATCTTTCTAATATAATAAATGCGAAAGTTTGTGAGGATGTATGTATATTTGTTAGTCTTTCACGAAAAAACTAGGTACTCCACGGATTTGAATGAAACTTTACAGTAATATAGGTTATACATCAGAATAACACTTGGGATACATTTTATTCCGGAATTCCCAGGAACGGGTGCAAGGCGGGTAACAAGGCAGGACGCGGCTAGACATCTATAAGGCCTTTCTCAATTTAAAACATCTATTAAGCGGGCTACACACGATCTAGTTCACAGTCAAGTTTGCAGCGGACTTGATGCGGCGTCTTAAAGTTTTATGAAAGAAGAAGAGCTGAATTCATTTTTCAGATAAATAATATTCAATTATAGCCAGTAACTCCCCGTTTGAGTACTTTTCATATAATTAAACCATATCAGAGGCCTTTGGCGGCTCAATAACTCTGACACCAGGATTGGTCAGGTTTACCATCCACTCGATGAAGAAGAAGACATAATTAAACTAAATTAGAATATGTACGTCCATTTCTTTAGGAGCTTGAATGCCACAGACAGACACACATAGAGTCAAACATTTAACATCCATTTTTTTGTCCGCGGTAAAAAAAAATACCTAAAAAGATTCTGAATAACATTTCACACCATTCTCAAGAATATTGTCGTATTTTTTCCTGAAAAATATACGTGTTATTTCCATGAAAACTGTTTCATGTAATGAGTTTTAATATATATGGGGCTTGTGGTGCTAATATTTAATATGATCACGTAATTATATCACCTTTAGGAGAGGGTTCTGTAGTATAATATATAAATTTATTTAATATGTAATTTTTTTAAATATTGAATTTTTTGTGTTTTTACTTCAAAACGGTTTCATAATTTTGTACACAACTAATTAGTTTGATACGCTCACATTTAAGCGCAGAACACAGTGCGGGTGTGAACCGGATGCGGGTCGCGTAATGTTGTGTTCCTTGTATATGCCCGCAGCGGGGCCGCATCCGCACTATGTGTTTCTATTCATAAAATTGGTTTACTAGGTGTGCGAAAACCACACAAAGTGCGGGTGTCAACCGGATGCGGGTCGCGTGATGTTGTGTTCCTTGTAGATGCCCGCAGCGGGACCGCATTCGCACTATGTATGTCTATTCATAAAATTGGTTTACTATAAGCACAGAATCGGTTTTAAAGAAAGCGAAGCATATTTCCTGTTTAATTTTCAAAAATGTCTCGGGTTTGAGATCACCAACCAATTGGTAAGCTTGGTGATTATACTTAATCCTCCTCACTCTCATTGTACTGATATCTTCAGTAATATGAGAGACCTTTGAACACTTTGGTTTAAAATACGTCCCATAGATTATAATTATTATTAAGTTTATCAATTTATATCTATCAATTTTTTCATAAAACAGATAATATAAACATAGCATAGATATTGCAAAAACATAGATATTACACGGATGGAAGTAAAACCTCTATTAGGACCAGTAAAATGGTTCTTGTTGAATATGAACCTTTCAAAAACCAACAAATGGTTCCACGGACCCGACCGCGGAACCCTAAGCTTGTCGTATTAACACATCCCTTGCGAGGAGTTACGAAAAAATGGATATGCTATTTTCACCTATATTTATGTTAACTAGCATCACCCCGCGGTTTTACCCGCGTTGTGCCCGCTCCCGTGGGAAATTTTACACATATAAACCTTCCTCTTGAATCAATTTATCTATTAAAGACAGACAGACAGACAGATAGACAGACGCAGTCGGGGACTTTATTTTATAATATGTAGTGATGTAGGTGATAAGTGTAGGTCACCTATCTAGGGATATTTAACTTAATAACTAGGTATCAAAGACATTTTTTATCAGATATTAGTACATGTACCCGTAGGAATTTGCCCTACTATCTGCGCCCCGCGGTGTTACCCATGTTATGGCAATTCCCGCGGGAATTTCGGGATAAAATGTATACCATGTATTATTCTGATGTATTACTGTAAAGTTTCATCCAAATCCGTATAGTAATTTTTTCCTGAAAGAGTAACAAACATACATATTATATCCATCCTCACAAACTTTCGCATTTATACCTTAAGATTAAACCCGTTTTCCTACCGGAAAATAAAGTTATACTACTTTACTTATCCCAATCGTTGTTTATCTGCAGTGATTATTTGTATAAAGAGAAAACTTTGTACTACTTAGCTAACAGACTTAACTATCATTACCTAATCTCTATTAAATTGCAACGCGGATATCTTATTTCGGCACTGCATTGAGTTAAAACTAAGTTCCAAGTTGGACTGTAGTTTGCGGTACGTTTTCTCGCTTAGTTTCAAGTATAACTAGTGAATTAGGGATTGAGACAGTGCAACTAATTTGATTGGAAGAAACTTAGGCTCAAGACTCACATTGTTTGGTTGCGGGCCAGTGTGACAGTGGCCTTTCATGCAATGAACATAAAAACACATAATGACTTTTTCAATCGACTAAATTCTTTATTTAAATAACACTGACAGTTCTTCTTCACGAGTGGATGGTCACCCTGACCAATCCTGGTGTCAGAGTTATTGAGCCGCCAAAGGCCTCTGACATGGCTCATGTAACGACTACTATCCGTAGAAAGTAACCAGGACCAACGGCTTAACGTGCCCTCCAAAGCACGGAATCATCTTACTTTTCGAGCAATCAGGTGATTCAGCCTGCAATGCCCTAACCAAACTGAGGAAAGTCTCACAAAGAAATTTTTGTGAGATATCCCCACCGGGAATCGAACCCGGAACCTCCAGGTCGTGAGCTAAACTGACAGTTAGATTTATAGTCAAAAGAGTATGATATGGATAGCAGTACTATAATTAGAGGTATAGTTAAATAGTTTTGTTACCAATTTATTCACAAGGAATATAACGTCACGTGACATGCAACCGGCCCACACCCGCATTATGTGTGTCTTGTGGTTTAGGTCTTTAAAAAAATAAGTTAGTTATAAGTTACTTATCGCGCGTTGCGAAAGGGGGCTAGACGAAAAAAATGGTAACGACATTTTTTAGGCCTGAGAGGGACAGACAGACAAACTTGCGCACGCCAGAGAGAGACAGACAGAGAAACATGCGCGGCGCGCATGTTTCTCTCTCTCTCCTATAGAAAGCAAGCTAGATATTTTCGTTTCGTCTTTCTATTTCGCATTGAACAGTGTGGTGTCGCGACGATTATTTTTGTTGATAATAAATAAACTTCGGTCCATCCGGGTGTCTCTTGACACCTCTCAAGTTTTTTTGTGTGTGTTTTTCACTTTTTTAAAGAAGGATATTGGTCCGGGAAAATAAAAATACGATAATTATTACTCGAAAACAATGTAGGTTGTGCCGATTGACCTGGTTAAAGTGGGAAGTTCGATCAGGGTTGTCGTCAATATGTTTTATTCCAGTTGGTTCGGTTACCTTTTTCTGAACCCTGCGATACAGCTAGCTTAGTGCAGGGTTCACTGTTTCACTTTCATCCATAAATATGTACTTCATTTTATAGTCGAAACATTGTAATTGAAAATGTGAAATTCTTTTTGACTAATAAATCATTTATTATGTATTATTATTATTTCAACCTTATTCAATATTCATGTTTCATCTAATAGATTTTTTACATCCAAAAAACGTCATCTTAGTTAAGACTTTTGTAACTGACTATCCGATTTGACTATCCGATTTGACTATCCGATTTTTTTATGCAAGTTTTTTCGTGTTAAACGAGATACCACATCCAATTCATTTCTGACATCCACGTCATTATTTCCTGAAGGAAAATCAGATTGTAATGATGTTTCGATAATCTTATTAACATCCCATTGAAAGGTTGGCTTCGTATAAATGTGATTTTATTTAGGAACCTACCTACCTGGCTAATTTACTTATCATAATGGTATACTTTTTCCTACAAAAATCGGAGAGTTGAATAGGGTATTCATACTTTTGCAGAATCAAATATTAAGTATGTGGTTTTGTTAATAATGTGATAAGACTCGTGGCGATTAGTTTAGTTTTAGTTATGGTTCTTCTTCACCGATTGGATGGTAAACCCGACCAATCCTGGTGTCAGCGTTATTGAGCCGCCAAAGGCCTCTGACATGGCTCATGTAACGACTACTATCCGTAGAAAGTAACCAGGACCGACGGCTTAACGTGCCCTCCGAAGCACGGAATCATCTTACTTTTCGGGCAATCACGTGATTGAGCCTGCAATGCCCTAACCAAACTGAGGGCAGTCTCACAAAGAGATTTTTGTGAGCTATTGTCCCCACCGAGAATCGAACCCAGAACCTCCGGATCGTGAGCCGAGCGCTCAAACCACACGACCACGGAGGCTGTTAATGGAGAAGAAGATGAAGAAGATGCTAATGGTAATTCAATGTGAATGTTAAGCAACGAGCAGCTCAGATGATACTTAGATGGGTGGCCGGTAGTGACATTCCTATTTGAGCGTTTCCGTGCTGCTCTAGTTTGTGTTTTGGCGCCAAAAAAATTTTGATAGTAAATTTATATAATGATAAAAAATATTTTTAAATTATTAGTTAGCTATGCTACTTTCCATTTATCAACAAGGAAACTGGAAACGCATTGCTCGACCCGGGAATAAAACCCCGAACCCTTGACAAGAGAATACATATACCACTAGTCCTCTACAGCGGCACTTTCCTAACATTTCCAGAAAAACATAAAGTACAGGAGCTCAGAAAAATATTTATAATTTATGGCTATCCCTAAAGATATGCTATCTAGAGCCATACATATTTATTTCTCTAGGGAGCCATGACCTAACCTACCTATATACTTTTAGAAATATTACCTCTGATCTTAGTTGTGTGACAAACGGAACTATTGCGACTTGAGAGTTTACGATGGATGGATGGATGTTTGTTTGTTGTCAGATTTGGTCAGACACTACTAATATTTTGGTAGATATACGAGTACATCGTTAAAAATAGAAAACTATCAGTCCGATTTCAATTATTATTTTTGTAATGGATAGCTACATTCAACGGGTAGGTTAAAAGTTAGTTTTATCTTAAAATTCTCAGGGGAACGGGCACAACACGGGCTAAACCGCGGGGCACTGCTAGTGCCCAATATAACCGATTTTGTTGCGCGAGTATGAAAGATAACAGAAGTAAAATGTTTTTAAACCCTATAATCTCTAAAATTGCCCGTCTGATTTGCAAAACGCATTTTGTATATGATAGCGACATTCAAAAGGAAGGTTATAAGCTATTTTTCACCCCGAAATTCCCACTGCAACGGGTAAAATTTTGGTAAAAACGTAACCCACTGTTCGTGCCTAACACAAAGTTTGAATATTTTATAATTCCATCCTATTTTAATGGTAACCACATTGAATATTTTACATTGAAAATTAATATCGTAATAATGGCCCAAACCCGTCATTGTCATATTTTATAAATGTATATTTGAACAATAATAATATGTTTGGTCTGATGTGGTCCTTTCGATATTGAATATCACAATCTATACAAATAAATAAAATTGAAGTGTCTGTTTGTAATATTAAAATAACCGCTTTTTACAAAGTGCATATAGATATACACACACACGATACATAAAGCAAAACAATTTCTTTTTTATTTTTTTCTGTCTCTGTGTCTGTTTGTTCCGGCTAATCTTTAAAATGACTTGTGTGGGGTATTGCGAGGCTAGTGTTATAAAAAAGAAAGTCCTGTTAGTTACCCATTTATAATTCAATAACGGCTGAACCGATTAATTTAATTTTAATGATTGTTCTTTTATTTTACTTATCTTGATCAGGAATAGGATAATCTATAATATAAAAATTAATCGCTGAATCTGTTGCTAAGCGCATCACTTCAGAACGACTGCACCAAATTGGATGATTCTTTTTTTAATGTGTTCCTTATTGTCAGGACAAGGTTTTTATATAAGAAAAATAAGGAATAAAAATCTCAAAATTCCCACGGGAAGGGGGGCGCTGCGAGTGAAACCGCGGGGTACAGCTAGTAAGTAATAAAATCAGTTCGATTTGAATAATTTGTCATCTACTCGTATAGCCACATTCAAAGAGATGGTAACAAGCTGTTTTTTGATCCCAAAGTTCTCACAGAATCGGACACAATGCGGTTAAAATCGCGAGGCGCTTCTAGTGAAAAAGTATGTTAAATATTTTCATAATATAACAGTCACATTGCACTGAAACCTTTAAATGCAATAACGTTGAAAATTGAATACCGTTTCTCAGAATATACTACAATCATTAAATATTTATTCAGTCATCAGATATAGAATATTCAATCATTACGCAGTATAAAACAAAGTCGCTTTCCGCTGTCTGTCTGTCACTATGTATGCTTAGATCTTTAAAACTACGCAACGGATTTTGACGCGGTTTTATTAAATAGATAGAGTGATTCAAGAGGAAGGTTTGTATGTATAAAAAAATTTGAAATTTTCACGGGAACGGACGCAACGCGGGTGAAACCGTGGGGCGCGGCTAGTTCTATATAATATAAATTTGAATACTAAAATAGATGCCCTATATTGTTAACTCTTACATATTTTATAGAAATTATTGTACAATAATTATTCAGAATATTGTCAGCTATTCTAATCTAACGTGCCCTCCGAAGCACGGTAGCGCTCAACTAGGCCACTATCGGCCACTCATCTAAGTAGGGGTCGAGATGCACGTTTAGTATAGGTACAGTCAGCCAAAAATGTGGTCTACCACCCTACGGTTGAGATTCATTTGAACGTCATGAAACAACAAGGTCAATTTTCATTTAATAATAGAGGTCAAACTAAGTCACCCAATGATGTCAAATGTCAGGCATCTCAGATAACAGACAAAACGTCATAACACAATTGTGCATAGAAAAGTCAACCTTAGCGATCGTTACATCTCGCAGAAACTTTTGTCAAAAGTGGTAGACCACTTTCTTGGCTGACTGTACAATAAAAACTCCAAGGGAAAAGTTACACTGAATGCTACGGGTAAAACTTTAGGGTTATCGGTTTAAGCAGACGTTGGCGGTCAGTAATCCAGGAGTCAGCGGGTCTGGGCGTCCCACAGGTGGCAACTGAACTTTAAACCCCTATACGCGTTGGAAAGATCTTTTTTGGACATTCCTTTGTAGCAAACAAGGGTGTTAGCGTAATGGGATTTCTTCGGAAGAAATGTAATGGTCGTATATTTTTTTGATTTAAATAGTAGTAAGTAAGTAAGTAAGTTCGAGGTAAGTTAGCTCAGTGTGCTTAGTGCGAGTTTTCCAATTATTTTACTTTAACTTCACGTTTGCGTTTAAATGGGTTCCCAACCAGTGGTCCGTGAACCACTGGTGGTCCGTGAACCACTGATGGTCCGCGGAAGACAAAATGTGACAAAACTTCGATCGCGTTCCGCGCTCGCTCAAATGTTTGATTGAATGAAGTCGAAAATACATTTTCTTTGAGGTCCAAGATAAAAATAATTCATGCTCAAGTCGGACTCGCGCACGCTCCATGTGAAATACAAATAAATTAAACCGCTAATTAATGAAAAAAAATTCACTGGAGGTCCTTGATGACAACAATAATAATTAAAAAGTGGTCTCCGGTCTAAAAAAGGTTGGGAACCCATTCTAAACTCTGTACGTAGTGAGCATCGAATAACTGTGAGTGCGAGTTTCTTTGAGTATTCACATTTATTACGTATTTTCACCGTAAAGGTCGTAGCACACATATCAACTCGTAAACGGAACGTAAACGTATCAACTCGAGCCGTTCAGTATTCTTTGTATGAAACTCCCTACTGCAACGCACACTTATCGGAATCGTAACGTAATCGCCTCGCCTCGGGACAAGCTCACAAACCGCAGTACGGTGCGTGGTCGACTTGCCGTACCCGCGCTTACGTCTCTCCGTACGCTGTCTTACGACTCTCCGTACCCTAGCTTGCGTTTCTTCGTTCCCGCGAGGCACCCCGCCCAGCCGTCGTCAACCAGCGACCGGCGAGCCGTAAGCGCGGCGTCGCCTAGCCGTAGCCGAGTCGATTCGGAGCTGCTGATCGCACGGTGACGCGCTTACGATAGGTTGACGCCTGGTTGACGGCGAGGCGATACGGTGACGATCCCTTTCCGAGTTGATATGTGTGCTACGACCTTAAACCGTGAGTATTTTTATTTCTAAGTTGGTAGCTCTGTGGCGTCCAAACAATAAACCGGCAAAATTGAATATACCATATCGACTGTGTTTTCATAAGGTATAAAGTACATATAACATTTATGCGGGTTATTTTATTAGACATCAACCATGGAATAAGTATGTACTAGTTGTATGTAGTACATACTAATTCCATGGTCGATGTCTAAAAAAATAACCTTCTAGTTGTACGTAGTACATACTAATTCCATGACATCGACATCGCGCACTTGACTGACATTGTTAGTTGTTTGTAGGTTGCCATAGCTCCTTACATAAGACATTTTTAACCGACTTTAAAGAAGGAGGAGGTTTCTCAATTCAACCGTATATATGATTTTTTGGTAAAGCGATATCTTTTTAAAAATTCGTTTTCCGTCAATTCCGTCAGAGGATCACTAGAAACTCGAACAGTAGAACGAACACTGGACATTATAACAAAGATCATCTTGAGCTCTTGCGGTCGTAAACATCTTCCAGGCGAAAAAATAATATGCTGACCATGACATCGTTTGTTTATAACACTACTAGAAGCACCCGAGGTTTATTTACCCGCGTTGTGCCCGTTTCTGTGGAAATTTCGGGAATCATTACACATATAAACCTTCCTCTTAAATCACTCTATCTATTTAAAAAAACCGCGTCAAAATCCGTTGCGTTGTTTTAAAGATCTAAGCAAACATAGGGACAGACAGACAGACAGACAGACAGCGGAAAGCGACTTTGATTTATACTACGTATTGATAAATCACTATAGTTACAAACAAACAATTACATTTTACGTCCGTTCGCCCGTCTCTCACCAATAAATTCAAAGTGAGAACTTTACTTTACGCACAGTGAGCGTAACTGTCAAACTTGCAACTCACACTCGCGAAATGTACATTTACGCGCTTACTAAGTCGATGGCAGATTTTAGTTCGCATTGTGACCACTAGGGGCGCTTTTTAGCTACATATATTTCTGAGTTAGGCAGTGGTCCCACAGCCGGCGAGAAAACGAGTAACTCTCGGCGATTTTCTTTCTCAAGAAACGCACAATAAATGCATATTCCGTATAAACGAAAGAGGTGCAAATATTAAAAGTTTCTCGCTGACTGTTCACACTGCCGGCTTCGACTCGTTTTACTACTTAGTTTTGTCGCTGAGCGAGGAGCTTCAAAAATAAACTCGCTCAGCGATACTCGTTCAACGATGCTAGCTCAAATTATCATTTCTTTACAGTGCGACAATGAAAGTAGATAGAAGTAGGTTTGCACAGGATTGAGCAACTGCAGGCGAGTTGCGCGAGTAATCGCTCGTCGCACTTGCACACTCGCTTATAGCCCAGCTACAATACTATCGAAACTACACACTGACTTCCTGTTGATCGCCAACTCGTTTATACATAGTTTCTAGTTCTACTCGTTTCTCGTTCATCGTCGGCGTCGGCCTTAATGTTGACGCTGTGAACGCGTAAAAATAACCATGGCAACTTAAAAACAACAGACTCACAGAGTTATTTCGCTTACGCGACTGTAAAGTTATTTGGAAAACTCCCACTAAGCACACAGGTTAGTTAGGACCGACCGGGACCGAAAATTTAACGTGCCCTCCGAAGCACGGTAGCGCTCAGACAGAAATGCTACTATCGGCCACCCATCCAATTTGAGGTCGAGCTACACGTAAATAGTAGTATGTTTTCGTCTTTATTTTGGAGTTGATCCTGTGGGAAAATGAGGATAGCAAATAGTCTAAGGTATTATTAAGAATTAGTAAGTTTAGAAGCTGCTAATCACCGATTTAGATAAAACACGAGCAAGAGAGCAAGTTTATTGAAGGTGTCTTTCAAAATATTCTCTCTTTCTCTTCTCTTTCATTCTCTCTCTCTTTCATTTATAGTCGTCCAACTACGCGCCACAATAGCACGCAGTCATTCACGTGGATGTTCTTTTGTTTTCCATACAAAACGCAGTACTATCAAAAAGCTTCTAAATTCAGAATCAGAAAACACAATTCCAATTACTCAACAATAAAACCCCGATAAAAACATCCAAAACACATTGAAACAATAACATCTTCGAAAGCTTCGTACAATCAATTAAAAAACGAATGCCTAAAGAAACAAGTCCTACATTCAATATTGGGACCTCGGTAAATCTGTTAAATCAACAAGCCACGATATTGAGAGTCTCAGAAATTGGAAAATACGGGAAACATCAAAATTGTATACCGATGAGACGAAACCATTTCAATTTCCATAATAGCTGGCTTCCACTTCATTTGGTTGCGGTGTTACTTGTGAACTTAGAGCGAGTTTGTATTTAATAAAAAAATATGCCTTGGTCGTCTTGAGGTATGTGCACTCACCTGCTAAGGCTGAGGTCCCAGTTTCGATCCCCAGGTCAAGCGAATTCAAATGTTTCCTACTTTTCAAACATAGGTCTGGTCGTCTTGAGGTATGTGCACTCACCTGCTAAGGCTGAGGTCCCAGTTTCGATCCCCAGGTCAAGCGAATACAAATGTTTCCTACTTTTCAAACATAGGTCTGGTCGTCTTGAGGTATGGACACTCACCTGCTAAGGCTGAGGTCCCGGGCTCAATGCCCAAGTCAAGCGAATACATGTTTCCTACTTTTCAACATGACTCAGGTTTGAGATTTAGCCCACTCAAACTTACTTATCACTACATAGTATAAAATAAAGTCGTTTCTGTTTCGTGTCGGTTTGTCTGTATGCTTAAATCTTTAAAATCACGCAACGGATTTTGATGCGGTTTTTTGTAATAGGTAGAGTGATTCAAGAGGAAGGTTTTTATGTAAAAAAATTCCCGAAATTCCCACGGGAACAGGCACAACGCGGGTAAAACCGCGGGGCGCTGCTAGTCTAATATAATAAGTAAATTAAAAGTATAAGCCTGTAAAGATCTGCTGCTGGGCAAAAGCTCACTGGAGATATCAGTACAGTGAGGAGGATATCGTAATCACCACATCAGCCTCTTGCGGTTTGATCTCAAACCAGAACCATGTTTGAAAAGTAGGTAACCAGTTTCGCTCGACCCAGGAATTGAACCCGAAACCTCAGTCTTGGCAGGCGAGTGCACATACCACTAGACCACCGAGGCGTTGTTGAAATACGTAAGTAAGTTCGAGTAGTTTAGTAGCCAACCCTGGTGGTGGAGTTTTTAGACCACCCAAAGGCCTTCGACCTGGTCTAACGATTGCAGCCGAGACCGACAATTTAACGTGCCTTCCGAAGCACGGTAGCGCTCAAATAGAAATGTCACTAACGGCCACCCATCCAAGTAGAGATCGAGCTACACTTTGCTTAACAATCGTAATAACCGGAAAAAATAAGATACGTGTAAATTATACTATACTAGCAGCGCCCCGCGGTTTTACCCGCGTTGTGCCCGTTCCCGTGGGAATTTCGGGATTTTTTTCACATAAAAACCTTCCTCTTGAATCACTCTACCTATTACAAAAAACCGCATCAAAATCCGTTGCGTAATTTTAAAGATTTAAGCATACAGACAAACAGACAAACAGACGCGACTTTGTTTTATACTATGTAGTGATAATATTATAAACTTCATTTTCTTGTACCTTGGACAACAGCCGTCTCCCAAGAGCGGAGTATTCCGCGGTATCTCATAGGAAAACATCAAAAGACATCTCTGTGTGTGACATTAGATTTTTGAGTAATTGCTATTTGCATACCATAATACACTTCCTTTTACATTATGTATCAAGGTTTTTATATTTATTTACATACAGTCTCAAATATGAGGAAATTTAGACTTCCTCTGCAGTTACTTTATAACCGACTAGCCACGCCCCACGGTTTCACCCACGTTGTTCCTGCTCCCGCGGGAATTTAAGGATAAAATATATCCCATGTGTTATTCTGATGTATAACTTATGTTAAGCTAAGGTGGCATTTTTAAATCGGTCAAGATTTTTTCTTGAGATGTCATCGATTATATTGACTATTGTAAATGCATTCATTTATTTCAACGGCAAACGGCCGGGAATCGAACCGAGTGCTTCTTCTGAGAAATTCGTATTCCTTGTTTCAAACTTACCCATTCTGACCGATTTAAAAAACTAAAACGTGTGACAAACCTGTCTATTAAACTCGCTAACTAGCAGCCTGTAAACTCGCTCATAATCTCCAACTCTCAACAACACCCTACTACAAACCGTTTACCCAAAACTCGCACCTCCCGAATTCAATCACCGAAATCGGTCCCTAATATTCAACACGCATCTTAGCAAAGCCTTAATTGAGTGAAAACGTACCAGTAACGGTAATTACAATATAATCACGTGTAAACCGCTCCAAGAGCCCTCACGTAAACAAAATAACGTTTCAAATGGCACCGTGGGTGTCTTTGTGTGGCGTGGATTTAATTGTGTATTGTTTAGTTGAATGGAGTATGATTCGAGTTGAATTAAGATTTGGATGTATTAATAATTTGTAGGTTTAATAAAGTTAGCTTCAGGAGTTATAGGATAAGCAGTTGGTTTGAGAAGGTTATGTGGTTATTGTAAGATTGTGTGCTTCACGTTACAGTCGGTCCCGGTCTCATCTCACTGAAGATATCAGTACAGTGAGGAGGATTAGGGTGCTTTCAAATTATGCGTTTCGTGTCGGACCGCTACGGTGCCGAAGCGGTGCGTTTGTCGTGTTGTGAACGTACGATCGTGTGTTTTCATACAAAACGAGCCGTGCGGCAACAGTGCGGCGTCGGTACCGCGAAATAATTTTAGTACGCACTGTTGCCGCACGGCTCGTTTGGTATGAAAACACACGATCGTACGTTCACAACACGACAAACGCACCGCTTCGGCACCGCAGCGGTCCGACACGAAACGCATAATTTGAAAGCACCCTTAGGTATAAACTCGTACAATTTCTAAATTGCTTCATGTGACCTAACAGTCAGTTCAGGCGTTCAAAATAAAAATTCATATATCAAAAAATGGTCACAGCTAACCTAAGTCTTTTTCTTTTTGGGTTTGAGGCTTAGAACCATGTCAAAAAAGTGTCACTATTCACTCTTTGAACTGAAAATGTGTCGGCATTGTGTGATATCCTGAGTAATTGACACACAGCCATAAACAAAGCTCTGTTTGCTCTATTCTCTATTCCTTTTCCTAGCCTAGTTTTGATATTTCATATTGTAGTGAACACAAAAAGAAAAGAGAAAATAGGTATTTTTTGATTGGTTGACTAACATCAAATGTGGATTATGTTTTCAAGTTTTATGGCCCTGTAGTTCTTTGACGGGTAGACATATTTTGATTAAATTTTGGAGCCAAAATATTACAAAGATAGTTTTAAACAACTGATGAATTCAAAACTTCCTTCTTTTCTGAAAGTTGTTTAAAAATATGAATATTGGTCTCTTCAAATTAAAGTAGGGTAAACTATTAGCCTCCCATTGCTGGGCATAGGTCTCTCACCACTCACTGAAGAAGTCAGTACAGTGAGGAGAAGAGAACGAAATAGATAGGAGGTAAAGATTTTTAAAAGTAAAGTAAAGTATTACTCTGCCACTGCTGGTCAAAGATCTCTTATCTCACTGAAATAGATCAGTAGAAATATCAGTACTGTGAGGAGGAGAGATAGAAATAGACAAAAGACAAAGTTTTAAAAACAAATGCAGTCTACAACTGCAACTTGTAGACTGCGGTCAACATTTATTTTACTTGCACTTTAATCAAGCCAAATAGATACAAATATCCAAAATAGCAGCGCTCTAGTTTGGGCACAACGTGGAAAACCACGTTGTGCGCGTTCCTGTGTGAATTTCGGGATGAAAAGTAGCCTATAACCTTTCCGTTGACTGTGTCTATCCATTACAAAAAGATCTAGTCAAATCGGAATGGTAGTTTCTGAGATTAGCGCGTTCAAACAAACAAACAAAGACCGCAGCTTTATACATAACTAGCAGCGCCCCGCGGTATTACCCGCGTTGTTCCCGTTCCCGTGGGAATTTCGGAATGAAAAGTAGCCTATAACCTTCCCGTTGAATGTGGCTATCCATTACAAAAAGAATTTTTCAAATCGGTTCAGTAGTTTCTGAGATTAGCGCGTTTAAACAAACAAACAAACAAACAAACAAAACAAACTCTTCAGCTTTATAATATTAGTATAGACTAGCAGCGCCCCGCGGTATTACCCGCGTTGTTCCCGTTCCCGTGGGAATTTCGGAATGAAAAGTAGCCTATAACCTTCCCGTTGAATGTGGCTATCCATTACAAAAAGAATTTTTCAAATCGGTTCAGTAGTTTCTGAGATTAGCGCGTTTAAACAAACAAACAAACAAACAAAACAAACTCTTCAGCTTTATAATATTAGTATATATATTATCTAGTATAGATAAACAAGACCTCGAGATTTAACAAACGATTAACCATTCCAAATCTCAAACACAAATCACCCTTAATGAATCCAACCCCTAAAATCGTATAAAATGAACTCATTTTAATTAGAATAAAACAACAAAATGCCAAAACAGCGCTATTTCGAACGCGCCTCGTCAACATAACGTAAATCGTTTACTATACAAACAGGATAAGGGCTCCGTCATAATGCAGTTTGTTTTCTGTGCGACAGACAAGTCGAAATGGAATTTTAAATGAAGAAGGATTTTGGTTTAATGGGTGGTTGAGTGCTGATTAGGGTTGTCGAAATAACGAATGTTTTAATACATTGTAGTCAGTTTTTATAACTGGTATATTTTAATAATGGTATTTTGAATTAAACACGTACTATTTTTGTACCAGAAATCATCTTAGGAAGCTAAATCATGATTAAGCTGACTGAATCAGCAGTTTGACAGTAAACCAATTAGTACTATATTTTCTGTTTATTCCAAAACTGTTACTGTTACTGTTACTGTTAGCCCGTAATGTCCCACTGCTGGGCAAAGGCCTCCCCCCATTCCCGCCACTCTTCTCGATTTTGGGTTTTTTTCAAATTCCAAAACTATTTATTATAATACATATTTTTTTATTTATACAAACGTTCAGTATGTACTTTTTACTATTTTTAACACATTAAAATTTTATTTACACATCACATTCCGATACTGGCATTTCTATCTGAGAGCAACCGTACTTCACGTCACGTTAAATTGTCGTCCCGGCTGTCTCAATCGTTAGACCTTGTCAGATGTCAGACGGACTTAAAACTCGGACACCATAGCTGTCCAAGGACCTTCTCTAAATTACTTATTCACAGCCTATCCTCAAACAAGCTTGTCGCATTGTAACCCATTCCAATGTAAACGTAACCTTTAATACTATAATGAGCTTGATTCGTCTCGAATCACGAACCAATGTCACCGTGACATTCCTATAAACTCAGCTGTTGATTTATCACATCGAGACGAGGATATAAGGGGTTGATTTCTGTAATATGCTGATAATAAGCGTGTTTTAGATTTGGGTACGATTTGAGACGATTACTTAAGGATAATAGCTACATATTTGATATTAGAATCTTTATAAATATGAAATTATGTTTAAGCGAAGTTGGTTTTTTATGTTTTAGTGAACACTACTCATTTTGAATTGAAACTACGTTTACGGATACACTTCGCTTTTATTTTACATTTTATCTGACGTTTCGGCCCCTTTACAGTAACCGTGGTCGTAGAATACGTGACTTTGTTAGAAGGAGATATTTTAGAAAGGTTATTATTCAGCGAAGCTCATTTTACCCAACAAAATTCACCGAAATAGCAAACATGACTGTTGCTTTCTTTTGGCGTTTTTTCATCGACTTATCGACGCCGATAAGTCATGAATAGAGGCAGTGATATCCTTCAAAATTAGAACGCACATACCAGAGTTACGAACATCAGTAAGTAAGTAAGTATTAGCCAGTAATGTCCCACTGCTGGGCAAAGGCCTCTCATTCCACTGAAGTTATCAGTACAGTGAGGAGGATTAGGCATAATCACCACGCTTGCCAAATGCGGGTTGGTGATCTCAAACTCGAGCCATGTTTGAAAAGGAAACATGTTTTCGCTAGACCCAGGAATTGAACCCGGGACCTCAGTCTTGGCAGGCGAGCGCACATACCACTGAGGCGAGACGAACATCAAAGTCTTAAAAATGTATAATATAATATACGGTTGAATTGAGAAACCCCCTTTTTTGTTGTCTGTAAAAACACCAAAAGATAGATACAATAAAATAAAACAATATTGTACTTGATACAAATCAAACACAATGCGCAACCTTTTTACATCTTAAAAACATGATTTATATCACAAAAACAGTCCCAAACCGCGTTGTTTATCAGAACACAATCGCAAAAACAAGGCATACGAGAAATGATGAACGCGAAAGAAAAATAAATGATAAAGCAAGTCCCTTAGAACCTAGTCCACCATTAGTCTGCTAATTCCCTGAGCTATTTCATATCTCTACAAAGGGCCGTACACACGAGCGGGAAATTCGCGGCGGAATTACGTTTATAAATAAATATGAACAGGACCATTAATTCACGTATGGTTAATGAGTGAGTATGCTATCGGTTTAGTAGTCTTCACAAAAGAAAAATGTATACTGCCAACGTATTAAGGCTCGTATCGTAATCGCTGCATTTCCGCGACGAATTGACGTTATTCTACGTCATACTGATACGAATAGCATTGTTTTACAGCACGTTTGTCATAGACCAGTTAGTATCCAGTTTCGCACCAAGTTTCACGTGTTGCGATAATGCAGCGATACGTCGACGTTACGTTCACACTTGCTCTCTTGCTGTGTGGACACGATTGTAGAGACTGTATTATTATCAAGTATATAATGGAGTTTTGCGAAGGTCTTGACCCCTTAAGCATTCAATTATCAATTTTGTTTTGTTGGTTTGACCTCTATGATAAGGGGATAAGGCTTATCATTGACAAACACAACTGAACTACGACTGAATCGTCTAACCTCTTGACGAAGCTATAACTACCCACGAAATAGGGAAGTCACACAGTAAGTCCTTCGCAAAACAATGTTGTACAAAGAAAACACCACCGCGATTTTTCCGCTCGTGCCAACAGTCCCCAAGCAAGAGATATCCCGTTTGTCAATGTCACACTACAGTTATGATTTGAACATTCCTCAAATGAACAGCACAATATCTTAGGACAATCTGAGAGCTTTCAGTGGCACGTTAGTGGAAAATAGTGTCTCTTTTCTGTTTTGTTTGCCGTAGTTAATGGGGTACGTAGGTTTGCTTCGGCGGTTTGGGAGCTAGGTTAGTAAACAGTTGCTGAAATGATTTCAGAGGTTCTAAATTTGGTTGTTTTGAAAGCTTCTAATACGAATATTTTCTGCTATTATTTTGAATGGGTAATCATAATAGTGGGTTATAATCAAGGATAGCAAGAAGTGCTCTTTTTTTCCAAATATCACAAGCCCTAAAGTGCGTTTCTATTCGAAGCAGAGCGGAGCCATTGTTTAATAATTTCAATGCGCTGTGATTGGTATATCGGACGCACATCAATGGAAAAGCACCTTTATTTAAAGCTTTTTCAATTTAATACAAGCGCGATAGGACGAGCCTATTGCGAGACGCCTTGCATTCTATTGCAATCGCTAGCTAGCAGCTTATAAAGTCGCTCAATCTACGCTTTTCTAAACATAGCTTAACCTCCAAATCCCCTACTATGTGTCCGTCAACAAACTCGAAGATAACCGAACAGTTAAATGCACATTACACACAAATTAATTGGGTGTCGATTTATTATTATATGCTCAATAATATTATGTTAATGATCTCTGTTATTGACGCTGAGATTTGCTACAATTGTGTTTATGATCGAATTAGTATTTGGATACATTAATCTCTACCCCTACTACGAGTTGCTTTTGAAAATGTATAGTACTGAATAGCATCTTCATTTTTATTAAATTTGTTTGCCTCGGACAAGTGTGCGTATGGTTGTAAAAGATGAATAATTAAAATTATATAATGGATTTTATTTTATACTAGAAGCACCCTGTGGTTTAACCCGCGTTGTGCTCGTTCTCGTAGGAAATTCAGGATGAAAAATAGCCTATAACCTTCCCGTTGAATGTGGCTATCCATTATCAAAATAATTATTCAATTCGGATCGGTAATTTCTGAGATTAACACATTCAAACAAACAAACTCTTCAGCTGTATTATATTATATAATATAGATAAAAAAATACTTTATTAATATATTTATAACATAAACAAAACCTTTTAATCTAAAACATATTAATTTAAATACAAAAACTAGCAACAATTTACGATATTATCAACAAAAAGGGATTCCCGTATCCCGGGTTTGACGTGAAGGTTGATCCCTGGGGAATTGTGTTGTTTTTAGACGTACAACCCCGGGATTTCATGAGAAGAGAATAGTTTGCGATAAAATTACCGCCAAAAGCAGTGTTAAATTAAACTTTTTGTTTGATTAAACAGCGGTGGTTAGTGTTGGGAAATGTTGTGGGTCCAAAAACAGCATTTTTCAGGTCAAGTGTTGTAATATTTTTTTTATTTTGAGTTTTGAAAATATAACCTTTTTATTGTCTATACTAAGAGTTTGACTTTTTGTTTGTTTCAACGCTCATCTCTACTAATCCGATTTGAATAATTCTTTTTGAATTCGATAGCCACATTCAACCACCAAACTAAAAGCTATTTGTGACCCCAAAATCCCTACGACAGCAGGGTCAACGCGATTAAAACCGCGGGGCGCTGCTAGTATTCAATACGTACAAACCGATATCACTACATATTATAAAACCAAGTCCCCGCCCGCGTCTGTCTGTTCGCGATAAATTCAAATACTAATGCACGAATTTTGACGCGATTTTTTTAATAGATAGATTGATTCAAGAGGAAGGTTTATATGTATAAAAGTTCCCGAAATTCCCACGGAAACGGACATAACGCAGGTAAAACCGCGGCGCACTGCTAGTATTCAATACGTAGGTATATACCTTAAGCCTTAAACGGATTAAAACAAAGGACTGTGTACTTTCTCGTTGAAGTAGCTATCGATAGCTCCTTATATTTACACAGCACTCCACTGGATGTATAGCCGTCGTTCCGTTCAAAAGGCTCCAATGCAATCTATAGCTATCAAGAATGACCAGACTCCTACTATTGGTTTAGAAATGATTATACTAAGTCGATGGTTTCCGCAACAAAGGGCGTATCTCCATTTTGCATACTTTTGGCAATGAGCAAAAAACGAAAATAAAAAACTTTTTTTTTCGATATTTCTTTTGTCTTTATACTTATAAAAAAATGTAGAAGGGAATAAGTTCTTAGATTTTTGCGGTCTTTTGCCTCATTTAATTGCAGGCCTGTAGGAGCCTTATATAAGAAGTTAGCTTGGAGTTACGCCCCTGAAAATCTAATAAACATGTAGTTACACCTCACAAATTTACAGTCTAGCAAAAAATGTCTATACTAAAAGCCATATACACATACAACTACTTGTTGTAAAGGACATTTTTTTTAACAAATGTAAATGCGCCTAGTTATTGATACTATTGCAATGGCTCTACGAGTAAAATAATGAGCTACTAAGGGTATAGTCAAGACAATATACCTAAATATAGTTAAAAATAATAAACCCTTATAAGTTGCGTAATTACCTATTTATTAAAGACAACAAGCAAAAATATTGAAAAAGTCGACTTAGATCACGTTAGCATACCTAATCCATGTCGTCTTCTTGGATCATGGAGTAGGTATGCTATTACAGCACTAGTTAACAGTTAACATTAATATAACAGTACCTACTTATTAAAGTTAACGCTAGATTTTTCTTCAAATTTCACGTAGAAAGTAGTTTAACTTATTAATCTAGATTTCGGGGTAATAATAAATCAAAATAATTAGGCTACCCAACCAAATTCTTGTTATTGATAGGCAAAAGCAAATTATGCTGCCAACTAAACATCGGAAAAATCTTATCTTTAAAAACTTTCAAACCTAATTAATTATTTAGCTATCTGTCTGCTACTAAGGGTAACAATAACATTGTACTGAAACAATTTCTATAAAAAGTATCAAAATAATCTTAGTTGAACCATTTCTTGGTTAGAGACATAGATAGGCTACTTATTAACTTAATACTTAAATCAAATAATCAAATTAAGCTATGTGACATAACCAACTAAAACAGTAATTAACTTAATTGGAATTGAAACTTGAAAAGTAGTTCTGTACGTTTTTTTTATTTAGTTTAATTTTGACTTTAAACCTTAAAGTTAGCTCATGAATTAGACCCAATGGTGGGACAATTGCGTCGGCTAACTTTAAGGTTTAAAGTTAAGATATAAAAAATAAAAAACGTGCAAAACTATGTTTCATGTTTCAAATCAAATGTTCAAATTTCAAATTAAATCTAATCAGATGTGTCATCGTCAGTTTTCATTTCATCTTCTTCGTCGGTCTGAGGTAGAGTCTCAATCACCTCAGATTCAATAAGTTAAACTACTTTCTACATGAAATTTGAAGAAAAATCTAGCGTTAACTTTAATAAGTAGGTACTGTTATATTAATGTTAACTGTTAACTAGTGCTGTAATAGCATACCTACTCCATGATCCAAGAAGACGACATGGATTAGGTATGCTAACGTGATCTAAGTCGACTTTTTCAATATTTTTGCTTGTTGTCTTTAATAAATAGGTAATTACGCAACTTATAAGGGTTTATTATTTTTAACTATATTTAGGTATATTGTCTTGACTATACCCTTAGTAGCTCATTATTTTACTCGTAGAGCCATTGCAATAGTATCAATAACTAGGCGCATTTACATTTGTTAAAAAAAATGTCCTTTACAACAAGTAGTTGTATGTGTATATGGCTTTTAGTATAGACATTTTTTGCTAGACTGTAAATTTGTGAGGTGTAACTACATGTTTATTAGATTTTCAGGGGCGTAACTCCAAGCTAACTTCTTATATAAGGCTCCTACAGGCCTGCAATTAAATGAGGCAAAAGACCGCAAAAATCTAAGAACTTATTCCCTTCTACATTTTTTTATTTTCGTTTTTTTCTCATTGCCAAAAGTATGCAAAATGGAGATACGCCCTTTGTTGCGGAAACCATCGATATTAATTTTACAAAGTGGATTTACGCCCCTTGACGTTTAAAAATTTAAAAACGTAATGTAGATACATCAAATAGATTTTCATAATATTAATAATTGTGTTTAATGCCCTGATTTTGTAGTAAAATAAACTTTATCTCTTGAAAAATGTAGGTCGTAACAACATTTTTTTTTACCGTAGCGAAAAGTTAAAAATAGGGATCGATAGAGCTTCGAAAACTGAACAAAACTGCATTAAAAAGTCAATTTAGCCAAAATGGCATTTACGCCCTTTGTTGCGGAAACCATCGAAGTGTTATATAGATCTAGCAGCGCCCTGCGGTTTTAGGTACTCTTTGCCCGTTCCCGTGAGAATTTCAGGAATAGATATTAGATATTAGTTGGTCTATTATAAAAATAGAACGGCTGAACCGATTCTCATGATATTTCGGTTTTTGGATCTCAACGCCAACAGTAGAATTCTGCTCCAATTTCGGCGAGCAAACCCACGATGATTAGTTAATAAAATATTAAGCATATTTCCTTTGAAACAACGGATAATTCGGCCAAATTTCTGCGTCATCACATAGTTCTCCACATTGATATACGACACTGCAGTCTCACACTCATAACTCCGCCACAAAAACCAATAGTACGGGTAAAAGACTCTCAGTTTTATCTCTGAGTAGATTTTCCGGGCGATTTCAAGAGTGGAATGGATGCAATTTATCGGTTAATCTAGTTAACGTGGATCTATAATTTGGTTCCATTCATTCGTCCGATATGTGGTTTAGCACGTTTTGCTTAGATATCTTCGTTTGACTGTTTTTATGAGATTTTAGGTTTATTTGCTTGAATTAACGATACTTTTGCACTATCAGAAAGGTTGGAATAAACTGGTGGAATTAACAAATTCAAACGATCCTAAGAATGCTTTCCTATATAAGCGGAGTTGTGAGGCGCATTACAAATTGTCAAACAATGCATTGACATTGTCAAAATTTCTTCGTAATGCGTAAGCTCTGAGGGTACGTTTCCTTTGAAGCGGAGTGGATCTTTGTGGCGCTCAACTGACCAATCACAATGAATTACGAAGAGATTTTGAAAATGTCAATGCATTGTTTGACAATCCCACTTCACTGTTATCGGGAACATAATATAAACCTTCCTCTTGAATCACTGTATCTATTTTAAAAAACCGCATCAAAATCCGTTGCGTAGCTTTGAAGATCTAAGCATAGCATACATAGGGTCAGACAGACAGCGGAAAGCGACTTTGTTTCATACTATGTACCTAGTGATAGTGAAGACAGAAGCGGTATTGTTGACAAGAATGCCAACAACTTAATATTATGATAGTAATAACCATATTTTAATAAAGCCTGTATTATCCAACAAAACTCCCGGATCTATAAAATTGGAGTACAGAGTTTTTAAGCGAGTTTCACCACCGGATATCGTTTGTTAACAAGACAACTAGATAGTTAAATGATCAGATAATTCCATACACTTTAATATTAAACTTAAACTTTAACATGCAGATAAATGCAATATTCATAAATATTCAATGTTTTATACAGCATTGTGTTTAGTCATCAAGGGCCGATTTCACAAATACTTTAACTACCGTTTAACTAAACCTTGTGTAAATAAATATTTTTGTACGCGGTCTAATTTTGGTTTTTTTTAATAAATTCGAATTAAATAACAGATGAAGCGTGTTTTAAAGCACTGGTAGTGCATATAAATGACTATCAGTGATTTATCTAACTAGAGTTTAAGTTAAGTATATCTGTACAATCTGAACATATCACAATAGTTTTTTTATTGCTCGGGTGAATAGCAGCTAGTTTCTTTAAATATAAATAAATACATTTCCTTAAAAATTACAAATCACTTACACTGAACTATTTACCTGCACGGTTCTTATCGAAAACTAACCAGGATTTAAAACAGAACGGAAATTAAAAGAAACATTGCGCAATTAGCCCCAATAAAGTAGCTATTTTATTTAATATCACGAGTGCGCATATAAACTACGTTCTTTATTGTTTGCGGACACGAATAAGTTGATTTGAAATATTTAAATTCGAATTGTTTGTTGTGCAAAGAATTTGTTAAGTGGGCGGTTACTTACCTTACGTTAAATCTAATTATAAACTTTGTTGCGAGTCTGTATTTAATTAAAGTTATACATACTAACTTAGTTTCGCGGATTCACCCTTTTAAATATTTTTTTTTTTTTTTTTTTTAACCTGTATTGTCCCACTGCTGGGCAAAGGTCTCCCCCAAACGCTTCCAACCCTCCCTGTCTTTTGAGGTTTCCCACCACTCGCTGTCGAAGGAGACAAGGTCGTCCCGCCAGCGTTTCCTAGGCCGTCCGCGGCGCCGCGCTCCGCTAGGGACCCACTGGGTGGTGATGTGGGCCCATCTTTCGGGGGCCATCCGCGACACGTGCCCCGCCCACTCCCACTTCAGCCGGGCGGTTTTGGTACCGACATCGGTGATGCCGGTAAGTGAACGCAGCGTGGTGTTGCGCACTCGGTCGACTCGTTTGAGTCCGAGGATGCTGCGTTCCATCGCCCTCTGGCAGATCTTGAGCTTGGACTTCTGGAGCTCTGTTAAAGACCATGTCTGTGCACCGTAGGTCAGGACGGGCAGGATACACATGTCGACGAGTTTGCGCTTGACTGACATGGGAAGGTCGCCCTTCATGTGCTCTTTCATGGACCAGTAGCTCTTCCAGGCATTGTCGATCCGGCGATCGATCTCTCGATCTTGCCTGTTTTCGAAGCTTGCTAACTGGCCCAAATAGATGTAGTCGTCGACATATTGTATATCCTGCCCATCTACCGTGACCTTACGTCTCGTGCTGTTAGACATAATTTTAGTCTTCGTCCTATTCATTTGCAGTCCAACCTCAAGACATGCTGTGCTAAGCTCTTGAAGCATTTCCTGTAGTTCATGGGCAGTGGGGGCAAAGATGGCAATGTCGTCCGCAAACCGCAAATTTGTCAGGCGTTTGCCACCGAAGACGAATATTTTCTTAGGGAGATTTAATGTTCCCATTCTTCTTCTTCTTCTTTGTGTCGATGGCACAAAAATTAACTTTTTAAATGAGCCCGCTCCAGTGCTTCGCTTCCCCTACGCCCTTGTGATTGGCGCACATGAGGTCACTCAATGTTCAAAAGACCATTTACAATAGCAGTTTAAACCGAATTCCGGTTACCGGTTTACCGACTTATGTAAACCAGTATTTGGTTGACCGTATTTGGTTTCAACCGATAACCGAATATTTAACCGATTCTGTCATACTGGTTTCGGTCAGCCAATTAACTGTTACAGACGCAAGGCGGATAGTGCGGATGCGGGTCGGTTGCGGATGCGTTTCGCTGTATTTCTTGTATTTGTATTAATTAAATAAATATAAGCCGTAATGGCCCACTGCTGAGCAAAGGCAGTGAATAGTTTTATGAAATACTTCCCGACCCGCGACAGCACTTTGTGTGTCATGTACTTCAATAAAAGGTAGCTATCTAATACAAACAGAATTATTCGAATCAGCCTGATGGCGATTCCTGATACGAGTATTGGCGCTTGAAACAAATAAAAAAAAACAAAAATTAGTTAAATATCACTAATAATTCTTATAATAAAATCAACAATACAAATACCAACCTGTTAACGTTAAAATAATCGATCAAATTACTGTTAAGTTCGATAAAATCTGATTAATGTAGGATTTACTCGCGTATCGATTGACTCGCGTAATCGATTCGAGATAATTATCGAAACATAAGGATGTAATCGATATGTGTATGTTTTTACCATAATCTCGAAGGCTTATACTATGTCACACTAAATATGTTATGGAGACATGTCGTAGGAGTAGACAAAAGGAGTAGACGAAATAATTAACAACAAATATTTTATATTGTGGCGCTTGTGGCGTTGTTTGTGTAAACAATGTTAGTTCATTGCAATTGTTAAGCACCGTGCAGGTCGGTTGGGATATTTGGATGGGTGGCCGATAGTGGTATTTCTATCTGAGCGCTACCGGGCTTCGAAGGGCTTTTAAAATCGTGGCCTTTAGGCGGTCTAAACTCTCTAAACAAGGTTTTTCTAATTAATCAATCTCAATCAGTAGGGAATTTTAGATACCTGATAAAACGTTGATATTCATTCAATATTTATTCTATATGCCCATTCATATTCAAACTTCTGTAAAATATGTTTTACTTACATGTATCCTACTTTTCAAACATGGCTCCAGTTTGAGATCACCCACCCGCAGTAAGCAAGCGTGGAGATTACGCCTAATCCTCCTCACTGTACTGATATCTTCAGTAAGATGAGAGGCCTTTGCCCAGCAGTGGGGTATTACAGACTAATACTATTACTACTACTATATCTATATATATATAAATGAAACCCGTTTTTTGTTGTCGTTGCATCACGCGTGAATGGCTGGACCGATTTCACTAATTCTTTTTTTGGTTGTATTTGTTATTATTAGGAGAAGGTTCTTACGGAAAAAAATATTAAGAAAATCTCTCAGAAATATTGAAAATTATACATTTAATTTTGCATATTTAAAAAAACACGCGTAACGAATGTCAATGTCATTCACAGCCATAGACTATATTGAAAGAGCATTGTTTGTTCGGAAAGTATGATGCACTCATTGCTACGCTAAGGCGGTACGAAGTTCGCCGGGTCAGCTAGTTTAAAATAAATAAAAACAAATTTTATAATAGACTGATTATCAAAATATACTGTCCAGTGACGTTTCGTCTGTCCTATTTCCCACTCCTACGACACAAAGTAAAAGTTATTACAAGGGCCGTGTTAGTTAATATTATTTAAATTACTTCTGACGTATGGGTGTGAAAGTCACACGATATTATTTTAAAGATATTTTAAGTGTAAAAGTAATTAACTATGTTGCGTTATAAACTCTTGTTTACTAAAGTTACTACTACTAAGTTACCTTATGGTGCTTAGGCTTTTTAACCGACTACTTTAATAAAAGATGTTTCTTAATTCGGCCGTTTATTGGAGCTGAAGGAGGGCGACGTTGAGCGGATATATATTTATTTTTAAACAATATATTTTAAAATATATATAAATATTATATTTTTTAAGCTATTGCATAGCTTCTATCGCGGGCCTTGAGCGCGGGGACCGAATCCAGAAATTCCGTAACGAAAAAACCTCACGCTCCCCACTAACGCCATCTAGTGATATAAAAAATAATAATAAAAAAATAATGCAATTGCTTTACCGCGGCAGTCCCCGAGTGCCACACGTCTTTTTTTATATATAAATATATATGTTTATTTGATTGACTTCAATTTGACATCTGTGTCATTTAAAAATCATGAAACGAAAATGTTTTTTTTGGTAACCTATTTTTCTTTACATAGTATTAGTAAGTATGTTCGAATAGGTTAGTGACCAACCCTGGTGTCAGATTTTTAGACCGCCTAAAGGCCTCCGACATGGTCTAACGATTGAAACAACCGACACCGACAATTTAACGTGCCCTCCGAAGCACGCTTTTTACACAGTATAAACAAAGTCCTCCCACTATATGATTGCACTAAACTCGACAACTACTAAACTGATTTTCATACTAATTTTACAAAAAGACAAAGTGATTCAGGGAGACGATTTTATAAGTATATTTGTCCTTTAATTATTAGGGCGACCTTTCGCAATCTTGATTTAACTAAACAAAGTGTACGCAAGCAGTATCTAGCGATAGTAAACTTTATTCTCAAAGTTGCTAAACTTAAACATACAAAGTAATCAATAGATAGTGTTACAATAAACACTAAAAGCTTCCAGTGTTAGTGCCCAAACTTAGTGCTTTCATCAAACACTAGATACAATTCACGGTGAAAGCTAAAATATTCTTTCTTTGAACAGTCGGCATCCATTTTCTAGACTTCTTAAAGTCTAAATCTGCGCTTAAACTTTTTGAGTCTTCTTGACCTAGTTTTTGGTGGCTTAAAGGTATTAAACGGGACGTTTTTTTACCGTTTTTGCTTAAGGGTAGAAACGTTGGAATGTTGAGTCAGAAAATTGCTAGTTTTAGTGTTTTGGCTGGCGAATTTGTAAAGTAAAGTAGGGTAAACTGATCTGTAACTGGCCACGTTTGGTAATTGGCCTCTTGGTATGTTAGAGATGAAATTTAGGAAGTATTTTGATTTCGCTATCTATTAAATAATTACCTTGTTATTAAGGGTTCATATTGGTTTATTTGTACCCCATTAGGGCTTCACTAGGGTACCTAGTACAAAGTCGAAATATTTGTTATTATTTTACTTTGTAAAAAGTATTTTACTATATAAAAAAATATACGCAATTTCACGTATAAAATACACTATTTCGTGTCAAATGTACCCTATTATATATGTAAAATAGAACTTATCCCATAACTTATTCCAAACTCCAAATTACATAAAAGATTGTAAATTATATAAAAAGATGTGTTTTCAAATAAAAACACACCAACAAATTTTCCATTTAAAATATATTAATTTAATGTAAAGAAAGGAAAACACAAAAGGTAAAGAAAAAGCAATCTTGCGAAATCCTTAATAGGTGATATATTAAGCCATTACAACTTCGTATATAAAGTACCTGCGAACAAAATTAGCTTTCGGCCTCCTGTTACTATAGGTGACTTAATATTGTATCTGTATTTTCAGTAACAGATATTTTAAAAAATAACAGGCCATAATATACAATACTAATAATATCGTATCTGTTATTTTAAGTAACAGATATTATATTTTTAAAAATAACAGGTGATAATATACAATACTAGCCGCGCCCTGCGGTGTTACCCGCGTTGTACCCTTTCCTGCAAGAATTGTAAAATGTATCCCATATGTTATTCTGATGTATAACCTATATTACTGTAAAGTTTCATCCAAATCCGTTTGGTAGTTGTTTCGTGAAAGAGCAACAAACAGACATACAACCATCCTCACAAACTTTCGCATTTATAATACGAGGATTGACCCACGTTGTATCCGACCTGGCAGGAATTTCGGGATAAAATGTATCCCATGTATTATTCTAATGTATAACCTATATTACTGTAAATTTTCATTCAAATCAATTCAGAAAATTTTGCGTGACAGAGCAACAAACATACATCCATACATAAATCCATCCTCACTTTTCGCATGTATTAGTAAGATAGGCCTAGGATTGCCCATCCCTGGGTCAATATATAAAAAAATCCCTCCCAAAAAACCTGATTCAAAAACAAACAAATCCAAACCAAATAACCGAAGCAAATATTTAAGGAAGTGTAATACGAATACATTTTCATTTGAAAAGATAAAAGCACCGAAGTTTCGCGAACTCCGTTAACAGGCTAATCTATGAGAAACAAACGGTTTTGAAAACAACAACAAATTACCCCGCGTCCCCTTTGAGAGGGGAGAATGGCCTTTGTTGGATTTGTTGAATGTATGTATATTTTAAAAAATCTAGGTAGAAATATTATGTTTTTGTTTGAGTATCTATAAACAGATAGGTAAATATATGTAATAAAAAAGGTACCTATTTATTTATTCTATAATTGATAGTTCATTTTTTTGTAATTCAAAACTGGCGTGGCCAAAACAAAAAACCGGTCAAGTGCGAGTCGGACACGCGCGTGGAGTGTACCGTACTTTAAAAAACGGCAAAAAATCACGTCTTTTTAAGTTTATTTTTTAGTATTTGTTGTTATAGCGGCAATAGAAATACATCATCTGTGAAAAATTCAACCGTCTAGCTATCACCGTTCTTGACAGACGGACGGACGTACAGCGAAGTCTCAGTAATAGGGTCCCGTTTTTACCCTTTGGGTACGGAACCCTAAAAACCAACTCCCAAGCGACAAAATAACCACAAAACAATGTATTTTTATTACTTTTTAACAAAATTCAATATTCCATACATCATGTCACTCGACTATTATATACCACAAACAAAAAACGCGTGAAATACTTTAACTACGAACCTTTAGGCCATTCTGTCCGATACCTCTAAAATAAATAATGCATTATAGCCTTTATGCCCTTGTAATAATACCTATTTCATTCGCAAAACATTTTTGTAGATTCATATTTATAACTCTACATTGACAAAGTTCTATTTGCAGTTGTTTAGTTCGATTTTGGATCTTATTTTGTTAATGATAAAGGTGTGGTTGTTTTTTTGTGGTACTTTAGTAAATTTGTAGTATTTGTTTTTTATAGTATGTTAGGGTATTCAAGATCAGATTTATGCATGGAAGGTGATTTTATTTATATTTTTGTGTGCAATATTTTCTCGGGAATGTCCATTGAGTTTTAGATTCTAGTATATAATAATGTACTAACTCCGCCCCGCGGTTGCACCCACATTCTACCCGATCCCGCGGGAATTTCGGGATAAAATGTATCCCATGTGTTATTCTGATGTATAACCTGTAAACAAATACTTTATATATGAATATATAATTGACACCCAGACGTCACCAACAACTATGTCTTCACATATGGTTGACTCCGTTGAATCGAACCCGCAACCCCCGACACAGTAAGCGCTCTCACATGTCACGGAACTAACGAACTTGTCATCTAAAAATAACAAAGAGAGTAATCCTCCATTAATTAATTGACAGATGAACGTTTTTCAAAAGCTTCCAGAACTTAAAGCTTCGAAGAAAAACTGAAAGTTCCGTTAAATGACTCGAACTTACGAAAGCAATTGACGGCAATTAATTGTAGAAAAAGTTTTGCAGTAAAGCGTCGAACAGACTGGCGGAACAAAAAAGTCGGAGTGTAAAATCGCTTTGTGTTTCGTAAGTTTGGACTTAAAATGAATAAATAATGCTGTTGTTAAAGCTTGTACCGTCCCCACAGCTTTGTGAAGACCTCTCATCTCACTGAAGATATCAGTACAGTGAGGAGGATTAGATATACTCACCATACTTTCTTAATGCAGGTGGTGATCTGAAACTATAGTCATGTAAATTATAAAAATAAATAAATACAAGAATGTAATCCAAAAAAATAAAAAAAACTAATAGTCTTTACAGCTTAGCTTATGCAGCGCATAAGCTTCTTTTTAATCTGTAATTATTTAGGGACTATTTATCCAAGCACGGCGTGCCAAAAAAACAAAATTTAATAACTAACTTAAAATTATAAATAAACATTTGTACACATCAGTTACATTTTGAATTCTTTTTTTACTATTTTACCTATTACATATTAATAGGTAAAATAGTAAAAATTCGAATCATCGAAATCAATTCATCAGATTAAATCCATGTCTAAAACATACAGACGATGCAATGAAATATCATGAGAATCCACCAATCAATAACATCATTGAATGGGCTCACGTAACAAGTATATAAAAAGCTTGTCTTTTTACTTCAAAATATAAAACTAAACAATCAATTTCAAAGTCAACCTTGTACCCTAAGCCTTTTCAGAATGTTCAAACTTAGTTAGACTGAACAAAATAATAGTGACATACAGCAGCGGTTGTCCGAAGCTGTCTTTTACTACCACAAGACAGTTTTATAAATGATCACGAGAAGATAAGCACTAAAGTTGCGTTTTCACTGAAGCGGAGTGGAGCTGTGCGGAGCTCAACTGACCAATCACAAGGCATTACGAAAAGATATTGACAATGTCAATGCGCTGTGATTGGCAAATTCTGTATTCATCTGACAGAATTACGGGCGTGGTCAAGTTGGTAAGTAAATTCGAGTTAGTGGCCAACCCTGGTGTCGGAGTTTTTAGACCGCCTAAAGGCCTCCGACATAGTCTAACGGTTGAAACATTTAACGGGGATTTAACCGGGGCCGACAATTTAACGTGCCTTCCCAAGCATGGTTGCGAAAAAACCACCGCCTATAATAAATTATTTTATTCTAACTTAATGAAATATAGGTACCTACGTTATTTATCTTTAAAACACAAATCTTACATCCTATAAAACAAAGCCCTCAAATTCTGTCTGTCTGTATGTAATTGATTTTTTCAAAAACTACAGAACAGATTTTCGTGCAGTTTTCATCAAAATACAGATTGATTCAAGAGGAGGGTTTGTAACGATTTAATTAAAAATTATTACAAAAATGGATACAACTCAGGTGAAACCGCAAGGCATTTCTAGTTTAAATAAAAGTTAAGTTCCTACGTAAAATTTAAAATGTACACTACAATGTACATAGAAATTAAAAATGTATGGCATGTTAAACGTGGGAATAAAAATGTACATTATATAATATAAGTTACTCGTAAAGGGCGGTCCAATTTATTTATGAAAAAGGTTCGGGGTCGTTGTGATAAATTATTTATTTGCTCATTACAACCGTCCAGCTTTTGATGGCAAAATTAATTTGTTAAATGCTTACCTCTACTCTGAACATTTTCATGTGTAATTAAGTTTTTTTCTTAGAAAAATTTCGTACTTAATAAGGCAGGAAAATCACACTTTTTAACCGACTTAGAAATGGTTAAGTTCAATTGGGATATTTGTTTTTCTTTGATGTACCTATGTTCAGACATAACTCAATTATATGAAACTAGCAGCGCCCCGCGGTTTCACCCGCGTTGTACCCGTTCCCGCAAGAATTTCACGATAAAAAGTAGCTTATGTCCTTTGTCAGGCTCTGGACTAACTGTGTACCAAATTTCATTCAATTCGGTTCAGTAGTTTTGGCGTGAAAGCGTAACAGACAGACAGACATAGTTACTTTCGCATTTATGATATTAAGTTAGGTTTCAATAAGATATCCAAAACAAGTTTATTTCGAAATTTGTATTCAAATTCATTTATTATTCTTCATCCGGGTAATACCGCGGGGCGCGGCGAGTACTTCATAAGTATAAAATAGACAAGCTCTGGTAGAGAAACATTCACGTAGAAGAAAGAAACTCACAATCTCGAATTCTTCTTCATCGAGTGGATGGTCAACCTGACCAATCCTGGCGTCAGAGTTATTGAGCCGCCAAAGGCCTCTGACATGGCTCATATAACGACTACTATCCGTAGAAAGTAACCGGAACTGACGGCTTAACGCGCCCTCCGAAGCACGGACTCACAATTTCGACGACATTGTTAAGTACCACCAAAGTTTCCCGCCCAAGCGCCGCCCGCCCAATCCATAAATCACATCACTATCAATCCAAAAAACTTAACACATCAAACCAAACCTAGCTCGTTACAAATGACGTCACAGTACAACTCCAATATATGTTACATAAATCATTTTTCAACACTATCTGCCAACCCTCGTCATTTGGACAGACAAACATTTGTAGTTTCAGATTATATGGACAAATTGCGCTAGTATCAAGATCTGGCGATATTATCTACGGTTGTGAAAGTTTGTCGTAGTGTCGGTACGACAGTTGGGTTGTACGAGTCTTTGTTTTGGTTTATAGTAAGAATTATTTTTGAGGTTTTTTTGACTTATTGTGGAAATAAGGGTGGTGGTACTTTGGTCTAAATTGTATTTTAGTAGCACTTTTGAACAAATTGAAATGAAGTAAAAGAAATTTGGCCTGTAATGTCTCATTGATGGGCAAAGGCCTCTCTCATTGAACATATTTCACAGTGAGGAGGATTAAACAAAAAGTAATTCAAATATTAACTAATATTATAAATACGAAAGTAACTCTGTCTGTCTGTCTGTCACGCTTTCACGCCAAAACTACTGAACCGATTTGAATGAAATTTGGTACAGAGCTTGAGAAAGGACATAGGCTACTTTTTATCTCGAAAAAAGGGTTGAAAGAAGGGTTGAAAGGTTTTATGGAAATGTGGTTATTTTAAAAACTACTCAACATTTTTAAATCATTCCATCTAAAACCTATAACCTCTATGTCCATTATTCAAGTCAATTTTCAACTTTAAGAACCCAAGTTTTCTTGTAAGTCCAAACTATAATTTAAAACTTACAAGGTATAAATCGGTAAACATACTTTGGCACGAGCTACGTCTTATATAGTCATATTAAGGCAATAAGTTAAGGTTTATACCGAGAACAGTGAAAACATACGGTTTTATATAACGTCGAACAAGTTGTTAACAATTTTGTTCGGAACAAGGTTACAAGTAGCGTGTTTTTTCATATTAACTTTATTACTTGTTTACTGACATTAGTATTTTTATATCAATAAAACATTCTTATAATTCGCAGTCAATTTTCATTGGGTTTCCTTCACTACAATAATAGAATGAAAATATATATTTTTTTATTCCCGTATTCACCAACCCGTAGTATCCTAATCCTCGTCACTGTACTGATATCTTCAGTGAGATGAGAGGCCTTTGATGAACATTACAGACGAATACTTTGACTCTTTTTATATTCCCGGAAAAAAAATTCATCATAGAAAGATTATCTCTTCAAGTAAAACCATTTTTCATTTAAACTTAATTAAAATCAGTCTAGGTATATTTATTTAGGAACTACAATACGAAAGACACACCTATCAAACTTTAACCCCACTCTTTTCACACTTGCTCGCAGCAAAATGTTTCCGTATATACATTTAATCTCTGCTGACTCGAGACACTAAATAAAATCCACAATTCCTCGACGTAGGAATTATTTTACTAGCTCATTATATATTTAAGGATTCCCGCAATAATATAAGCTAAGTATTTTTTTATTAAGCCGCGCCCCGCGGTGTTACCCGTTCCCGCAGGAATTTCGGGATAAAATGTATCCCATATTTATTCTGATGTGTAACCTACATTACTGTAAAGTTTCATCCAAATCCGTTCAGTACTTTTTGCGTGAAAGAGCAACAAACATACATCCATACATAAATACATACATCCATCCTCACAAACTTTCGCATTTATAATATTAAGTAAGTAAGTATAGATTCTAAGTTATGTAAATTCAGGTGTCAAGTATAAGAATGATTTCTTGTATTGATTTCAAACGTTCTACTGCTGTGCAATAGCCTCTTATCTCAGTGATTATGATTATATTATATTATTTTAAATTATTATGAATTAAAGTTACTTATAAACTAAGCTTAATGTTATTGTACCTTTAAGTCCAATTACACTAACACATTCACCTAATACGTCCGCCAAATATCTCAAGTAATTGCACCAGAAAAGCTCGCTACACAAAGCAATGACATCAACTTAACATTAAGTTTTATAAATCGAACAGACACAAACTCATTTATATACGTTCTATTATGAAAAATGTTTCAAAGTTTTGTTACTAACAATTTGTCAAAGGAACTCAAGTTAAAGTTATTCAAGTTAGATGATAAGTAGTTAAGTACCGTCTTGAATGATTGATTGAAACCAATGTTTGTTGTTCATAAACTTGGAACGGACTGTTGGAAGTTGAATGTAGGTGGAACTTTGGTGCAGGATGGTGTTCAACTTATTAAGTGACAGAGTGCACTATGTTAGGTGACAGCTTTCACTTTTTTAGGTGACAGTTTTTATCTTGTTTGGTGTCACCTAATTAGGTGTAGCTGAAATGAATGAATGAATGAATGGAATAAATGCTGTTGTTGTAACTATTTTCTGTCTAGAGAATGAAAAAATACCAATACGGGTAATTTTACCAAAATAGTGCTTATCCAAAGTGTAGAGCATTATTTTTAATTTTCTCAAAAATATTTTTCTCATGATTCCTACCATAGTTTCTTTGTATATCTCTATAATAATCTCTGTATATAATGTTTTATTCTTGTTACCCCCAATAGACCATTTTAGTTTTTGTTTAAACAAAACGCTGAGGTTGAAACCAATTTTCTATGCTAATATTATAAAGAGGTAATTTCTATCTTTTTTTGTTTGTTAGAGCTAATCTCAGGAACTAGTCCGTTTTGAATAATTCATTTATAATGGATAGCCACATTCAACGGGAAGGCTATATGCTATTGTTCATTCCAAAACGTCCACGGGAACAGGTATAACGCGGGTAAAACCGCAGGGCACAGCTAGTGATCGTAAATAACAAGAATATCGAACATTATAAGGCCTTTTTATATATTTTAGGACAAACAGTTATTTCAACAACAAATAAAATATTATGCCTAAATATAAATATAGTACGTCAAATTGACCAAAAAATGTAAAGGCGAAATCATATTATGGATGCTTCCGTAACGACTAACAAGATGAAAATAGTATTGCTACGACATAATACAACTTTCTAATCGCCTTTAAAAGCGATTGGTGGGTGCTCGCAAAGGACAGGGAGGGTTGGCGATGCTTGGGGGAGACTTTTGCCCAGCAGTGGGAAAATATAGGTTAAATAAATATATATATATATATATGTATATACAACTTTCAACTGTATTTATGAAATCTTATTTGAACCTCTCAAATGTCGAACGTAATTTTGGCTACAATACATATTTAATTAACGGTGAAAATTTATAGTAACAATGATATAGAATACAAGCGGCCGACCTTGCTTCGCTTCTGGTGAAGATGCCAACCGAATTTTCGCAAAATTCTTTCTTAGTGTTCACTTACATCATGAAAGGAACCCCTGTACCAAATCTCAAGTTTCTAGGTACAGTAGTGTGGGCTGTGCGTTAATTTATAAGTCAGTGAGTCAGTCAGGTACGGAGCTGTGCGGAGGTCAATCACCACGCATAGAAATTGTCAAACAAACCATTGACATTCTCAAAATATTTTCTTAATACGTTGAGCTCCGTATAGCTCATGTCGGCAACAATGTAAAAGCACCCTAAGAAGTCTATTAAGTCTACAACAACTTTTCGCATAAAGGAACTATTGTCAGCTATATCTACTGTGTCGCGTCCGTCAGCCGCTGTCCCACAATATACTTCCAGCCTTATTTCCCTTCAACCCTCGTCATATCCTGTCCATTTTGACAAATGGATGTTCCTTCTATTGAAGAATGTCATTGACAGTAAGTATGCTGCGATGCGGTTATTTGACAACCGTGGACAGTTGGGAAAAGCTTTGTTTTTAAGAATACGCTTCTTTTGTTCGTAAAAAAATGTGGTTATTTGACATGTTAGTGAAGGATAGGTTAGGTTAGGTTTTATAGTCATTACTAATATTATTAAGAGGTATTTGTAAGTTTGTTTGTTTGATTGTATGTTCGAGCTAATCTCGGGAATAATTATTTTTGTAATAGACATTGAATATGTGCATTCAACGGGAAGGTCAAACTGTATTTCATCACGATATTCCCACAGGCACGTGCACAACGCGGGTAAAACCGCGGGGCGCAGCTAGTTTTATATACTTACGGTACTTTTTAAACTCACACCATTTGCACGCATTATATTAAGCAAAAGCGGCAGTATCGCGTTAGAATATGTAACATATTTAATAAAATAGGATGTTTCCCAGCTGTTTTCTTGGACCACGAGTGGTGTAATCCACTCAAAACGTCAGGTACGTATTTTAATAAATACGTTATTATATTCTAACGCAATACAGTCCCGTTTCACTTAATATAATGAGCATTTTATTGTTTATTAACTGCCGATGGTACTACCAGTAGTTCATTAATTGCCCGTGGTACTACCAGTAGTAATATCAATGGTACTACCAGTAGTTCCACGGGTAAAAAATGTTCCTGTTGTACTACCAAGCAGTCTAGTAGTTCCTATTACGGGAAAAACCTATCCATGATACTATACATACAGAGTGTGTTGCGGCAAGAGCTATGACACAAGACCTATGCTTCTAATAATAGCTAATGCAACGCAATTAATAACTCCATGCAATGCTAAACTTTTTTACATGTACTTAAGTCTGTTTATACTTTAAAAAATGCAAAGAACTTTCACCCCAAAATTCCTATAGCTCCATGAATATACCGACTCATACAAATCCATACAAGACTGGCAATCAATCTATTAATGAACATAACACGTCTAACAGAGATCCGAATACGTCGAGTAAACGTTAACGTTAGTATATCAAAGTGTTTCTATAATGTATGCGCATACATTTGTACCGAAACTACCTTCAAACATTCAACATCTAGTATCTACATGAGACGAACAGATTATGCTTGGTTCTCGCATAATCAGGGGATGTGTGGCTTTGATAAGTCTTAAGAGAAGGTGTCGTAATCTTGCTAATTATATCGTATTAATTTAATAATAATAATAATATGGACATGTTGTATTGATGTGGTCGGGAGTGTGTCCCTGCAGTTGTAATCCATCTCCAAAGGGCCTCTACGAGTTGGATCTGTATCCCCTCGCATGCCTCTCAAAAAGACCGGGCTTGTCCCGTGACTCCGAGGAGAAACACTATAATAATAATATAATCTTTCTGTATTCTGAGAATATAATATACCCGGACAAATTCACACACGGTTAATTATACCCAAAGTAAGCTCTATGCTTGTGTTATGGAATCTAACTCACTACTACATATTTATAAACAAATACTTTATCTAATACATAAAATTCTCGTGTCACGGGGTGCGTAATTGAACTCCTCTGAAACGGCTCGACCGATTCTCATGAAATTTTGTAGACCCGCGCGGGCGTCCGTCGCACGGAGGTGGGCCCCGTTGCGCAGACGAACGCCCGCGCGGGCACTTTTGTATAAAACCGCGCGGGTGTCCGCTTGGTGGTCTAATGATTGAAACAATTGGGGCCATCTAATTCAAAGGCCAATGCAACCCTGATCTCAAGGTCTCGACCTAGTTCATAAAATCCTATAAAAAAAAGACGTGTGGCACTCGGGGACTGCCGCGGTAAAGCTATTGCATAGTTATTTTTTGTATCACTAGATGGCGTTAGGGGGGAGCGTGAGGTTTTTTCGTTACGGAATTTCTGGATTCGGTCCCCGCGCTCAAGGCCCGCGATAGAATCTATGCAATAGCTTAACAATTAAAACAATCGATAATCTTGTACATAATTTATTACATTTTCTTTTTACAAAGTTAATAATATGTAGTAAACTATACTATTATATCAAAATTATTAAAAAATATCCAATAGCAGACAAACGTTGAAGTACAGACGAGCGCAGGGAGGACGATAGACTGAAAATAGAAAATAACGATCATTCTATCATTCTATCAACATATTAAGCTTATAGCCTCGGTAGTCCAGTGGTATGTGCAAAAACTCGCATGCCAATCTTTGGTGCTATTAATTACGTACACCGACTGTACGTAAACCGCTGATATGCATTTGCCGCCACGAGGCAAGGGGGCTGCATCAGCGTAATTCTAGAATAACATGTTTTTTCCATTTTATAATTGTATTAGTAATTTTATTCATTCTAATTCCTACTTCGAATTAAATCACTTGTAAATTAGTTATAGTCCTTTTTAATAAATTAAGTTAAAGTAATTTTGGTTTTTTTTAACTCCGCTATCTGCCGCTAACGTAATTGGCGCAGTCGGTAGGATACTCGCGGGATAGATCGCGTATCTGTCTATAATATCGACCTCGATATCGCGGCGCGAGCTACCCGGGTGGCTTCCTAGCACCAGCACCGAGTATCCAGAATCTACGGACCGGCGGTAGACCAGGAGGATCCAGCAATCGATCACGGAGGAAACCAGAATGAAGTACATGTGAGTACACTTGAATAGTTCTCGTGTTGCTCCTTCCTATCTTTAAGCCCCGAATCCTTCACGATTCATCCTAGAGCCTATAGGACACGGGAGCCTGAATTACCCCAGGCTCGCCGACATTCAGTTTTAGATATTAATAGAGATTTAAGTTTAGAAAGTACTTGTAACATTATCGAAATGGCACACGACCCAGATACTATCTTTAAGGCCCTTCGGCTCGTTCCCGAGTTCGACGGCAACCCTAATATATTAACTAGATTTATAAGAATTTGCGACCAGTTAGTTACTCAATACCTTAGTACAACTCAAGGTAGCGATTTCTCAAATTTGTGTCTTTTGAATGGGATCTTAAACAAGATCACTGGCACAGCGGCTAGTACGATCAACTCCAATGGCATTCCAGAGAGTTGGTTGGGCATTCGAACTGCCCTCATTAATAACTTCTCAGACCAGCGAGATGAGACCGCCCTTTACAGTGACCTCTCATTAGCTTCGCAAGGGAATAAGACCCCGCAAGAATTTTATGATCATTGCCAAACCTTATTTAGTACTATGATGACGTACGTTAGTTTACATGAGACTTTACCTTCGACTATTGAAGCTAAACGTGAACTTTATAAGAAAGTGACTATGCAAGCGTATGTCCGAGGTTTGAAAGAACCCTTAGGGTCCCGCATCCGTTGTATGCGCCCCGAAACTATTGAGAAAGCGCTCGAATATGTGCAGGAGGAACTTAATATAACATACTTACAACAACGAATAGGTACAGACACCCCTAAGGTCCAACAGACCCCTAAGGTCCACGTTACTACCCCGCAATTACCACCAATTGCATATGCCCCTCAACGGCCTAACGTTTTTACAGGACCAGTACCTAATTGGCCCGTCCCTGTGGGACAACATCCCTCTAGGACTCCCCCACAACCATTTAAGTTCCCTGGACCAAACCATCATCAAAATCGGTTCCCAAGTAACACCCAAAGGATGTTTGGAGCTTTACCACCTAACTATAACCCCCGTAGTGCAATATTCAAACTACCCCCACGTAATCAACCCCAAGGCTCTCAGCCTATGAGCGGTATTCAACGCTTTACCCCGAAACCTTTACCTCATTCTAAAATGATAACTGGACATGATTGGAATAAATTCGGTAATCCACCACCTAGTAACTATTTTAAAACCCGAGAAATGAATGTAAATGAATGCATGCAACCATATGATTCATATTACAATTATTACGACGAACCCGATTACACACACTATGACAATAGTACTTATGCAGACTATAATTGCGATTATGTCTATTCACCTGACTTTGCTTGTGAAAATTTAGACTATAATTATTGTTCACCCGATAATAATGATATGCAATCGCACCCGAATTCTACTGACAATGAGCAGGATTTTCAGGAGAGTTCTTTGGAACAAAAACCAAGATAGAATTGAACCTCCAGACTCAGAGACAGTTACCCTATATACAGATTTCTAACCCTCCATTAAAATTTCTCATAGACACCGGTGCAAATCAATCTTTTATTAGTCCCGAAGCCGTACAGAAATTCTATAGTAATATTCCACTTAATTATGATCCTTTTGAAGTGACAAACATACATGCGACCACTAGAAACCATTATTCATTAACAATACCGTGTTTTGCTGAGTTGAACGATTCCGACTTTATTAAGTTGTTCGTATATAAATTCCACAATTACTTTGACGGACTTATAGGTTTAGATTTATTAAATAACTGGGAAGCGCGAATTGATTTAAAACAAAGTCAGTTATTAACCCGATTTGCTTCCAACCCCATCAGGATGTATAATTCCCGTAATGTCAACTTATACGAGGATATTATCCCGGCAGGTACTTCTAAAATTATAAAGTCCCCGATTAACACGCCAAACGGTGACGTAGTAATTTACGAACAAGTCCTTTGTAACTGCATTATTCATGAATGTGTTACTTCCGTCAATAACAACCGTGGTTATCTTGAAGTCGAAAATCCAACTCCAAACGACATTATCTTTTCTCTCGACCAACCTGTACAAGCTGAGCTGTTTAACGAGTGCACGCGCACTAAACAAACATCGACGCGCTCGCGTGACGTAATATCTAGACTACGTACAGACCATCTTAATGCGGAAGAGAAAGCTAACCTTACAACCCTTTGTTCGCGGTACGCAGATGTCTTTTTCATAGAAGGTGAGCCTCTAACCTTCACCAACATGGTTAAGCACAGGATAAATACCACCGATGAGATACCAGTACATAGCAAGACTTACCGTTATCCTTACGTACATCGCGAAGAAGTTAGAAGTCAGATCACCAAGATGTTAGAGCAAGGTATTATTAGACCATCCGATTCCGCATGGTGTTCACCTATTTGGGTCGTACCAAAGAAAGTAGACGCCTCAGGTAAGCAGAAATGGCGTATAGTAGTTGACTTTCGTAAACTCAATGAGAAGACGATAGATGACAAATACCCTATTCCCCATATTAGTGATGCCTTTGATAAGTTAGGTAAAAGCCAGTACTTTAGTGTGTTAGATCTAGCAAGCGGCTTTTATCAGTTAGAAATGGACCCCCGCGATATAAGCAAAACTGCCTTCAATGTAGAGAATGGGCACTTCGAATTCCTTCGTATGCCCATGGGATTAAAAAATAGTCCTAGAACTTTCCAACGAGTAATTGAGAATGTGCTCAAAGGTCTCTTAAATAAGATATGTATCGCATATGTAGATGACGTCATAATATTCTCCACGTCACTACAAGAGCATATGGTTAATCTGGAGAAAGTTCTGCAAAGATTTCGAGAGTCTAATTTTAAGATCCAATTAGACAAGTCTGAGTTTCTTAAGTTAGAGACACCTTATTTAGGCCATATTATCAGTAGAGATGGCATTAAGCCAAATCCCGATAAGATATCCGCTATTACTAAATACCCCATCCCTAAGTCTGCAAAGGAGATTAAACAGTTTTTAGGTTTACTCGGTTACTACCGAAAATTCATCCCAGATTTTGCTCGCATTACTAAGCCTCTCACTCAATGTTTAAAGAAAGGTAAAAAGATAGTCCTTGATAATGAATATACTAATTGTTTTGAACAATGTAAATCTCTCTTAACTAATGACCCCATATTGCAATATCCCGATTTCAGTAAAGAATTTAACTTAACTACCGATGCTTCTAATGTAGCTATTGGAGCCATTCTATCTCAAGGCCCCATAGGTTCAGATAAACCAGTGTGTTACGCATCTCGAACTTTAAACGAGAGCGAGAAAAACTATAGCACCATCGAGAAAGAACTTCTAGCTATAGTATGGGCAACCAAGTATTTTAGACCCTACTTGTTCGGTCGTAAGTTTAAAATACTTACCGATCATAAACCCCTTCAGTGGATGATGAACTTAAAAGAACCCGGTTCACGTCTCACTAGATGGAGACTCAAACTTAGCGAGTATGACTTCACAGTTATCTATAAAAAAGGGAAAGCTAATACAAACGCAGACGCCCTTTCACGTGTTGAAATTCATACTAAGGAAGCCCTATCCCTTATTGAGGAGATTGACGAGCTTAATTCATTAATGGGTAACCCATCTGAAACTTTAACAGCTAAAGTAAACTCCACCACTGAAACCGTTCACACTAGTAACGAAAACCCCATTCTAGAAATACCAATTGTAGATGAACCCCTTAATAGATTTAATAGACAAATTTATTTAACGATAGTTAATGATGTTAAACGGAAACCCATAGTAACTAAGCCCTTTGAAACCCACACGCGTATTAGTGTTCAATTGTCAGAGTCCAATTTAGAATCAGATTTAATTAATGCAGTAAAAGAATTTGTTAGCCCTAAAGTAAAAACAGCCCTTCTTATCCATCCCCCATTAGACATGTATAGAATTATTCCCATATTACAAGATAAGTTTAGGAGTTCAGCAATGAACTTAGTTCTCACCAAAACCGAATTGGAAAATGTTAAGGATTATCTACGTCAACAAGAGATTATCCGACACTACCATGATGGTAAAACTAACCACCGCGGAATTAATGAATCTTATTTAGCCTTGTCACGAAAATATTACTGGCCTAAGATGAAGGACCAAATTACTAAATTCATAAATGAATGTACCATCTGTGGTCAGGCTAAGTACGATAGGAATCCAATTAGACCCCAATTTAACATTGTACCCCCAGCTACAAAGCCTTTTGAAATAGTTCACATCGATTTATTCACTATTCAGTCGGAAAAATACATTACATTTATGGATGTCTTTACTAAATACGGTCAAGCCTATCACCTCAGAGATGGAACAGCTGTTAGTATAGTACAAGCCCTTCTTCAGTATTGCACACACCATGGTGTTCCAATAACCATAGTTACTGATAATGGAACTGAGTTTACTAATCAGATATTCATGGAGTTCACTCGAACTCACAAAATTATTCACCATAGAGTTCTCCCTCACTCTCCCAATTCTAATGGTATTGTGGAACGTTTCCACTCAACCCTTTTAGAACATTTAAGAATATTAAAATTAACCCGTAAAAATGAAGCAATAGTTAACCTAATTCCTTATGCCCTAATTGCTTATAATAGTTCAATCCATAGTTTCACTAAGTGTAGACCCTTTGACCTACTGACAGGACATTTCGACCCGAGAGATTGCCTGGACATTGACTTTACACAAAAACTATTACAACAGTACACGCAAAACCACAAGGAACAAATGAAACAAGTTTATGACATGATTAATTCTGTATCTCTAGCCAATCGTACATCCCTTATTGAAAATAGGAACAAGACTCGCGAACCCGAGATTGAATACGAACCCCAGCAACAAGTGTTCATTAAGAACCCTCAGGCAAGCAGACAAAAGATAGCTTCTCGCTATACTCAAGACAAAGTTTTAGCAGACTTACCCATTCACATCTACACGTCTAAGAAACGTGGCCCAGTAGCCAAATCCAGACTAAAACGTACCCCTAAAATCCCCAATTTGTTACAGGACTCTACTTTTCATGGTCCTTCGGATGACCCGTCCTCAAGAGATAAGACTTGAAAGACTTACCACTAATTATCATACTTTCCTTCAATATGTTCAATTAGACGACATCAAAGATAAAGTACTATCCTTACAGACTCAAATACTAAATTATCAGAATCACATGACTAATGACACTTACGCACTTTACGAATTTCAGTTATCTCATCTTAGCACTAAACTTGGCAAAATCCTAAATCAGTTAAAATCATTTGAACCTAACAGAGTCAAAAGAGGTCTTGTAGACGGCTTAGGCTCAGTTATTAAAAGTATAAGTGGTAATTTAGACTATACAGACGCAATTAAATATAACGCAGCTATTAAACTCTTACAGAATAATCAGGATAAGGTAGTTACTGAATTAAATAATCAGGTTAGTTTAAATAAAGAATGGATGTCTAAGCATAACAGTGTTTTAGAACAATTAATAGTTAATCAAATGAAAATCAATTCAACCATAGAACTTATTTTGAATAATGACGCACATAGGGATACAACCCTTATTAAGTACGCTAAGTTGGCGCAACTTTTAGTAATAATTAGTGATAATGTTGAAGATTTAGAAGAAGAATTAGTTAGAATAGAGAATAATTTAGCGTTTAGTCGCTCTTCAAGCACACATCATTCTATGATCGACATAGACGTGTTGAATTCTATGATAGTTAAACTTAAGGGTAGTTACGGTAAAGATAGAATATTAGATATAGAACTAAGGGAATATTATGATGCCTTAAAATCAGGATCATATTTCATAGATAGTAAAGTAGTGTTCGTTTTTAAGATTCCCATAGTTTCAAAAGATATTTACGATTTATATAAATTGGCAATAGTTCCTAATAGAAAGTCACAGGCTCTGATTCCCCCCTCTCCTTTCATTGCAACCAACGAGATATCATTCGTGTACATAGAGACAGAATGTCCGAAGTTAAATAACTGGTTCCTCTGTGAGAAGGAGTTAAATCACCAGATTCGCAGCAAACCTGATTGTATCCAAGGACTCATCACCAAGCAGGTCCTTCAAGAATCCTGCCAATTCTCAGCTGTCAACCTGATGAAAGAAGCCATGGAAAAACTGGACGATCAACACTACGTTCTCTCGTTCCCGCATCCAACTAAAGTACAACTCATCTGCCTGCGACAAGACTACACTTCACTTCAAGGAAATTACCTCACTACTATTCCCGTGGGATGTCGCCTGAAAACTGAAGAATTTACAATCATTAATGAAAACGACAAGATAAAAGGTCAGCCTCTGAAACTCATGCAAATACCCTACGAGGACATCCGCCCAGTCACAGCAGCCGCACGCATTAACCTGAACTCCATTGATCTTCAAGGACTGCACAGCATCCAGGATAAAATCTCCATGCAAACGCCACTTCAGAGTGAGAAAACGCAATCTAACATGTTCTACCACACAACGGTACCCCTGTACTTACTCCTATCTGGTACGGGTGTACTCAGCATTATCTACGCATGTCGCCGCTACCTGCAAACACGTCACAGGACTCCCAAGGATGGACAACCCCCGTTAGACGACGCTGGAGAGATCCCGGCAACATTCTCGCTCAACGTGCTCAAATAGTTGCCTGTCTAAGGGTGGAGGAATTACGTACACCGACTGTACGTAAACCGCTGATATGCATTTGCCGCCACGAGGCAAGGGGGCTGCATCAGCGTAATTCTAGAATAACATGTTTTTTCCATTTTATAATTGTATTAGTAATTTTATTCATTCTAATTCCTACTTCGAATTAAATCACTTGTAAATTAGTTATAGTCCTTTTTAATAAATTAAGTTAAAGTAATTTTGGTTTTTTTTAACTCCGCTATCTGCCGCTAACGTAATTTATTCCCAGATCGGGCAAAAACATGTTTTCTACTTTTCAAACATGGCTCGGGTTTGAGATCACCAACCCGCATTAAGCGTGGTGATTACGCCTAATAATCCTCACTGTACTGATATCTTCAGTAAGATGAGAGGCCTTTGCCCAGCAGTGGGGTATTACAGGCTGATATCTTATTTTGTCTAGTTGAACGTGCCAATCTCAGAAACAGTCCAATTAGAATGTTTGTAATAGATAGCCACGTTTTTTGGAAACGTTATAGGCTATTTTTCATCCCGAAATTTCAATGGGAACGGACACAGAGCGAATAAAACTGAAGGGCGCTGCTAGTTCTCCTATTTATTTTATTTAATATTTATTTTATTAAAAGATACTTACTATAAAAGCATTAATAAATCTCGATTGTGGAGAAAGTATTAAGAGCCTTCTGACATCGCAGATCTATCCACTATCTTCAAATCGAGAGTACAGTGGGTCTAAAGATTAAAAATCAAGTTAATTATTTTGAAAATACAGATACAGAATACTCAATCTTGTTGAAATTCATAATATACCGGACAAATTCACACACGGTTAATTAGCCCCAAAGTAAGCTCTAAGCTTGTGTTATGGAATCTAACTCACTGAAACTACTACATATACATACACAAATACTTTATAAGAATACAAAATCGACACTCAGACGTCGTCGCCAACAACTACGAGATGTCTTGTTATATTGTTGACTCCGGGCGGGAATCGAACCCGTAACCCCCGACACAGTAAGCGGTCTCACTGCCACTGTGCCAACGGGCTTGTTTTCAAAGTTGTATGTACGACTAATGTTGATTCACGTAAAAGAGTAAGTAAGTTTGAGTAGTTAGTGGCCAGCCCTGGTTTCGGAGTTTTTAGACCGCCTAAAGGCCTCCGACATTGTCTAACGATTGAAACAACCGGGACCGACAATTTAACGTGCCCTCCGAAGTACGGTATTTCCCCCTCACCTAGGCTCGGACCATTAAATAAATGCAGCTCAAACACTGCGAATGCACAATGAAGCAGACTTACTCCTTCTTCATTTCATATTTCTTCAAATGCTTCAGACTACTCATATACTTCGGTGGTTTACTGAAAATAATTGTACTAGTTAGCATAGTTTCATAAAACGCTATGCTTCACAATAGTCATATTAATGTTATCTATCAAACTCATTTCTTACTCACTGACATTTAACTACATAGTATTAAACAAAGTCGCTTTCCGCTGTCTGTCCCTATGTATGCTTAGATCTTTAAAACTACGCAACAGATTTTGACGCGGTTTTTTTAAATAGATAGAGTGATTCAAAATGAAGGTTTATATGTATTTACAATCCCTAAATTCCTACGGGAACTGGTATAACATGTCGCTGCTAGTCTATGATAATATCATATTCAATAAACAAAATCATAATTACATCCGTAGTGTTTTAGGGCGAACTGGTACAAAGGGCGTCCGAATCGGCGTTTTTGGACTGTAACAAAATAAAAGAGGATTCAAAACTGTGTTACAGTATGGCGATTATCACACTGCGCTGCGCCGCACTTCGCAGCGTAATGCGTGAATACGTGTTGCAACGTTGCTTGTAAGTCTTCTTCTTCATCGATAGGATGGTCAACCTGACCAATCCTGGTGTCAGAGTTATTGAGCCGCCAAAGGCCTCTGACATGGCTCTTGTAACGACTATTATCCGTAGAAAGTAACCGGGACCGACGGCTTAACGTGCCCTCCGAAGCACGGAATCATCTTACTTTTCGGGCAATCAGGTGATTCAGCCAGCAATGCCCTAACTAAACTGAGGGCAGTCTCACAAAGAGATTTTTGTGACACATTCTCCCCATCAGGAATCGAACCCGAAACCTCCGGATCGTGAGCCGAGCGCTCATACCACTAGACCACGGAGGCTTGTAAGTACCTCCGTTTGTGCAGGAAACACGCACAGTCCACAGAAACTGCATCCACGCGCGTTCATGCAGATCACTCTGCATGTTGCGTGTCGACGCATTTACGCGCGTATTTGCATCATCGTGCGGGTTTTCTACGCACTCACGCGCGTCGTTGCATTTTGTGGTTCACGGATGGATCTCGAAGCCAGTCGAGATCCATTTTCAAATACACGTCAAATCCCTTCCTAAATCACGCACGGCACTGCGCGATCGGTGTGCCATTCCTTGCGTTTCGCCCGTACCTATGCGCGGGGATGCGTGTTCTTCGCATGTAGGCGCGTGAAGAAAATGCGCGTGGATTTCGACCCTTAGGGCCTATCATAATCCTAAACCATCACAACTTAGGCCATTGTCACACTGCCCCGCATCAGGCTGCATGTTGCGTGTCGACGCATACTACGCGCGTACTTGCGGACGTGCAGATCTGCATCACCGTGCGTGGCAGTGTGACAATCGCTTTAATCAAAAATCAATCTAGTGTTCTGCGTGTATCATATTTCGCCAATAGTATGTTTTCCAATTATTAAGAAGTGCGATTATTTTATCTAGTTTTTCCTTATTATCTGGAGGATACATAAAATTATCTGATGTATCAGTGAAGGCGGTGGCTAGTTATATAATATTAAACTCACCTTCACATAAACATTCCGAAAGGCATAAATTGATCTAAATCCTTCTCCTTAGACTTCTTCCACCGTCTCAGTTTTGACTTATACGGACATCTTTACAAAAATATACTTATATTTCACTTGGATTTCACCAAAAAAGAATTTGGACTAGCTTTCGCTCTATGATATGACACAAGTGGTGTTTCTAAAAAAGGTTATTTAAAATTGTGGAAAAGGTAACTAAATAGTTTACCTTGTCAGCCAGTAGTGCCTCTAAACTACGGGTATTCGGCATGTCCTAAAATGAGAAACAGATTTTGGATCCATATTTTTTTAATTGAGATCGGTTAGTTACTGTTTTTTTTTAAAGAGGTGATCAAGCATTCCATGGCTGACAAGGCATAACAAATAGTAATAAAATAAAAAATACTAACCGAATATTTTTCGGTTTGACTTTTGGTTTAATTTTTCTTTTCCTGCAAACAAAATCATATCATGAAATAAATAGATAATAGTGTAACTTTTTTAAAAACGAAACTTATTTTCCATAATGTGGGTATGCCTTTAGTTCATGCACCAACTGCGTTTCATGCGACTTCAAAATAATAATATGGCTATAATATCATAACATGACATTGCAGTCATGTTTCGCATATGCTTGCATGCTACGAAATCCATAACGTATTTCTAGCATGCTACGGTGCTACGCCAAATGCGCTACGAGCTACGATTTGCAGTTTTTTGGTAGCATGATAATATTATATCGTTGTTGATAAGTACCTTGGACCATTAAAACCCATCTTTTTCGAGTATGATTTAATAGCAATTCTCCTGAAAAATAAACAATTTTAAACATTTCCAATAAGAGGATATTTATTTCCTAATAAACTATTTTGTATAAAAAGAGTATCATAGTTAAAGGAAGTGTAAACAGGTACCCACTTTCTTTTGCGAAAAACACTAATTATCATAGTGATGGTACAGTCAGTAGACGCTAAATTACTTTGTCATGTTACAAGATTTTCAGATTTTCAATGACTTGTTCGTAGAAATTATAAAAAATATTATTGAGAAAAGGTTTTAAAATTCGTTTTGCAAAGTATGAACGTAATTTTTTCTCAACACTACTGTGGACGTGGAGTCTCAGAGGCTCCAAGAATAATATGTACAAACATTTTATTGGGGAATTTGATATAATTAACGCTTAAAAACTAATTGAATATTAAATTTATTAGATCAGGTAAAATAACATACTTATATAATCAACTAGCTATTACTACAAAAATCGTAGAAAGATCAAAAACCAATAATTATGGCACTTATCAGTCTGAATGTACTTAGGTTACATTTTAAGTCATTAAAAAGAGCTAAACTTAATCCGATAAAAAAATGAAAAAATTAGATTCTTTTAGGAAACCTTTCTGTCCACAGCTTTTGATTGGTGTATGTTATATAAAACTAGCTGTGCCCCGCGGTTTCACCCGCAGCGCCCCCGTTCCCTTGGGAAATTTGAGATTTTTATTCCCTATAAACCTCATGGAGCCCGAGACCTTTTCAACGAATGCAAAACCGTGGAAATCGGTTCGTGCGTTCTGGAGTTATAGCGTCAGGGAAGAAATCCCGACTTATTTTTATATAGTAGAAGATGTACGCACTCATGGCACTCAAGTCTAGGATAATTATGATATAACATTTCCTATATAAAATTATATCATTGGGCAACAATGGACGTGTAGCCTAGCAGGCTCGGCTCAATATTTTGATGTGATATTCATCGGAGGATGCAACCGCCTCTCTCGTTAGTAGTTAACTAAAACAAAAGCTACTGAGCTGCTCAATCGTGGGAGTGGAGTGGAGGACAAAGGGAGTGGAGAGAATTAGGTGACAAGAAGAGAATGAAAACGTCTAGTAAGCCTGTGAGACTACACGTCCATACTTGAAGGTTAACTCACTTTTTTGGATAATGCATTGTGACCCCGTTTGGCGTGACTTTCTGTTTGCATGGACCTTGATTGCCGCAAGGACAACACTTAGTTTTGTATGAAGCTTGATAAGCAGGTATTGGTACTATTCTGAAAAGATATTTCACTTTTAAAATAGGCATAGTTGTATTAAATCATCACACATCATGTATTAAACAATCACAGATCACAAAAACTAAAGGGAGATGTGAAAGGGGGGCGGGGTCGGTGTCGCCGCAATATGCGCAAAGACGGAACACATTGCGAGTTGAAATATTATGTGTAAATAGTTTACACACTTTGGACTCTACGGTCACAGAAAATAATGAGAAGTAATTAGTCTCTCGTCTTTAAAACCAATAAAATACAAATAAACTTACTCTCTCTTATGAAAAACTTTCCATTTAGGTTTATCAGTGATGAGGTAACGTAAGTTTGTTAAGCTGTAACAAGTAAGATATGTGAAAAACTATGAATACGAGTATGTCTTATGCATAAAACGTTCCCGAGTACGTGAGTGTTCTGTGACCACTGTTCCTGTATAGAGGCCGAAACGTCAGATAAAAATGTAAAATAAAAGCGAAGTGTATCCGTATTCTATTCAAAATTCCCGTGGTAATTTCGGGATGAAAGCAGATTTACATTTTCTATCAAATATAGTTAAGATATTTTTTTTTGGAAATCAGGTCCTGTGTTCTCACGTGCGTTCAAATAATAAAATAAAACAAACTCTTCAGGTTTGTTATATTAGTTTACTAGCAACGCCCCGCGATTTTACCCACATTGTGCCAAAATTAGCCCATAACCTTTTCGTTGAATGTGGCTATCTATTACAATATGATTTATTCAAATCGGATTACTGGTGTCTGAGATTAGTGGTCTCATATAAATTGAAATCAAAATCTTAAGCTTTATTACGTAAGATAGATTTGAAGCTACAAGTTTGTGACGAAATTTGTCATTTTCATTGAAAAAACGGTTGTACTAATCTGGATGAAATATAGCTCATAAATATTTCACTAAACACACCATACTTTTTATCTCTCAGTAACTACTAAATAAAGAGCAACAAAACCCGTAAGATATTGTCAGGTCTGATTATATTTTGGTACTGAAAATGATACCTTGAATTGCTCGTGCACTCATCTAATTGTTTCCGATTCTTACTGCCACTGAGACCCATATTTTCAAAAAACCTGCTAAATAATATTTATTATAATAAACTCCTGGATTTCAAATTTAGGTAGGCATTGCGAAATAATCGTTTACTTTATTCTTTGTAATTTTATTTGTGTTTTTTTTGAAATTTACATGAAAATACTTTTACTTTTGATCTGTCATTGCTGAAAGATGTCGTCTTTGGCAGAATAGAATTGTTAATATGCAAAGAGTTTTTACTGGAACATGAAAAGAGGAAAATTAATGATATGACAAGAGTCTGTAATCCTTGGATAATCTGTGTTCCGGTCTATAGCATGCATAGGTAGCATGGATTTTATTTTATTTAACAACAGACAACAACAACAACAGCCTCCGTGGTCTTGTGATCTGACCGCTCGGCTCACGATCCGGAGGTTCCAAGTTCGATTCCCGGTGGGGACAATATCTCATAAAAATCTCTATGTGCGACTGCCCTCAGTTTGGTTAGGGTTAGGGCATTGCAGGCTGAATCACCTGATTGCCCGAAAAGAAAGATGATTCCGTGCTTCGGAAGGCACGTTAAGCCGTCGGTCCCGGTTACTTTCTACGGATAGTAGTCGTCGCAAAAAATCATAATGCGTTGTGATTGGTTGGTTGAGCTCCGCATAGCTCCGCTCTGCTTCAATGGAAACGGTTGCTATACGTCCCACATTTTCAAAGAGAATCTATATTTAAAGTCCTGACTGACTGACTGACTGACTGACTCATAATCAACGCACAGCCTCAACCGCTACACCTAGAGACATGAAATTTGACAGGAAGTTTCTTCAAGTGACGTAAGTGCACACTAAGAAAGGATTTCCGAAAATTCCTACGGGAATGGGCTCAACGCGGGCAAAGCCGCGGGGCGCTGCTAGTATATTATATTTCATAAGCCATGCCTCGAGAAACCTGTCTCCAACGGAAGACCACAAAGTGCCTTCAAGTGTTCTCTGTGTTGTCTCGTTCATTCACTTCAAAAGATAAAACATTTTAAAGGTTACTTTTTCGAAATAGTCGACCTGTTTTAAAGTGTTACGTTGAACCGACTGACACTTCAAAAACTAGTAGGTTCTGAATGTATTTGTTTGTTACCTCACTAGCAGCGCTCTGTCGTTCTACCCGCGTTAAGCCTGTTCCCATTGGAATTTAGGGATAAAAAATAGCCTAGAACTTGACCGTTGAATGTAGTTATCTAATAGAAAAATAATTATTGGAAACGGACGGGTAATTCCCGAGATTAGCCCGAACATAAAAACAAATTTTATCTCTTTGTAATAAGTCTGTTTGTATAGATGTTATCGTTGTATGTGAATCGATAAGAAATTTTATTTAATATACCATTTTGTACTTTCAATAATTGTCATAATATTAATAACAAAATTACCTAAACATTAATTACTACATCATACGTATGGATCATTGCCCGATCCCACACTTACCACAACCACAACCACACCCACACCTCAACCAAACCACGTGGGCGGATAGCCACATTCAACGGGAAGGTTATAAGGTATTTTTCATCCTGACATTCCTACGGGAACAGGCACAACGTGGGTAAAAGCGTGGGGTGCTGCTAGTTCGAAATAAAAATGAATGATAAAGCTTTCCAACTACCTTTGAAGTAGCTGGTATATTTTCTTTAAATCTCTTTTAATAAAACTGTAAAGTCGGGACAATTTTTCAGTTTCTAAGAAAGCAGCCTTGAAGTACGACGGCAGAACTTTCAGGAAACATGTCGTAGTTATGTTACGTAACATTGTATACATCGAACTGAAAAACGTAGGTACGTTTATCCTTTTTGCAAATACTTATAGCTAATGTTTTTATTTCTGAAATAACTTTATAATAAACTAGCAGCGCCTTACGGTTTTACCTGTCTTGTGCCTGTTCCCGTGGGAATATCAGGATGAAAAATAGCATACAACCTTCCACTTAAATATGGCTTTTATAAACAACAAGCAGCGCCCCGCGGTTTTAGCCGCGTAGTGCCCGTTCCCGTGGGAATTTCGGGAATTTTTATACTTATAAACCTTCCTCTTGAATCACTTTATCTATTCAAAAAAACCACGTCTAAATCCGTTGCGTAGTTTTAAAGATCTAAGCATACATAAGGACAGACTGGAAGCAGAAAGCGACTTTGTTACTTTCGTATTTTTTTGTATACTATGTAGTGAAGATCATTATAAAAATCCTATTGGAATGTCTAGAAAGTACCACGTTCAAAAACAAACTAATCTTATATAATCATTATATAGATAGATATTTTAACCCGGTAACTGGAATACGATAAGGTTATATACGATTTTGCCTCCGACATTGACTTTTGAAATTATTTTATTCGTATAAAATGGACTCTCAAACTCGATCGTGTTTTATGTCCCGTACGTGACATCTATGGAGCCCAGTCAAGCAATACAAAGATACCTAAAGCCTTTGTACTTTAAAGTGCATTTAAAAGTGGTAGGTTAAGTGTATTGGCGTGTGCTTACAGGGTTGTGAGTATCATTCTTACAGGTAAAAGTTCCTTTTATAGATATCCGTTAGTAGAGATGCGAGAACAGCCTCCGTGGTCTTGTGGTTTGAGCGCCCGGCTCACGACCCGGAGGTTCCAGGTTCGATTCCCGTTGGGGATATCTCACAAAAATCTCTATGTGAGACTTTCCTCAGTTTGGTTAGGGCATTGCAGGCTGATTCACCTGATTGCTCGAAAAGTAAGACGATTCCGTGCTTCGGAGGGCACGTTAAGCCATCGGTCCCGGTTACTTTCTACGGATAGTAGTCGTTACTTGAGCCATGTCAGAGGCCTTTGGCGGCTCTATAACTCTGACACCAGGATTGGTCAGGTTGTCCATCCACTCGATGAAGAAGAGTAGAGATGCGTGGTTTAACCATACTGCCCGTGACCGTGGGAATTTCGTGATGAAAATTTCCTGTAAGCTTTCTGTTACATGTAGCTATACGATACTAACGGCCGGTTGCACCAAAACTTTCATGTTACGAATTCGTAAAAAGTAACGTATAAAGTAAACGTATAATGTAAAACATTGTTGCACCACGTTTTAGCTATACGTTTTACGCTTACAATATACTATTACTTTTTACGGAGGTCAAACCCTGCTCATAACGTAAAAGTATAAGATTTTGACAAGTTAAAAAGAGTATGTAATGAAACTGACGTTTGTTTGCTTTCTTAATTTGTTTTGGTTTGGAGGTTATCTATACTAATCTATACTAATATTATAAAGCTGAAGAGTTTGTTTTGTTTGTTTGTTTGTTTTTGTTTGTTTGTTTGTTTGTTTAAACGCGCTTGTTACATACGGCTATACGTAGAACGCCAACTCCGCCCGAAAACTAGAACAAGCCTTCCACGAGTAAGAACACCGACGCTGCACACGAATCTAGGACAAGTCTTCTACGTGGAAGAAGACTGACGCTGCACACGAGGCATCGTCAGACTACGCAACCGAAGGAGGGGCAATCTTGATCCAACCTCGATCACTATTACATCTCTTAGGCAATAATTAATTATAGTTTAATTGTAATTTTTCATTTTTTAAATAAATTAATTTAAATCAATTGGTTTTTTTTGAGCGCCTTCGCGTGTGAGATCATATTTGGCGCAGTCGGTAGGATTTCCTGGGTTGGATCGCGATACGCATATCGCCAAAATCGCGTCGCGTCGCGCTCCGATCGACCTTCAACGTCTCACCGGGAAAACTCTGGACCTCAACGGACTCCGCGCGTTACTATCCGAACATAGATACCGCTCAACGGGAACCAATGTGGAAAATACTGTAAGTACACTGAATTTTCTAGTGATCGCTTGCTTTCCTTAATCCTGTAATCATTAATTATCTAATTGTATTTCCCAACCCTTTCGTGGGTCAATTTTGGTGTCATTGTAAGTGTAATATTCCAAGATTTTTCAAAAAAGGAAATCTAGTTATTCTAAAATAAGTAATAGACAAATAGCTTTAGATAGTACACGTAGATTAGTGAGCGAACAAGACAAAATGAGTGAACTAGATAACATTTGTAAGGCCCTCCGCCTAGTCCCCGACTTTGACGGGAACTGTAATGTGTTACCACGATTTATTCGTTTATGTGACGAGTTAGTTTCACAATATGCACAAGAGGGAAACGACCTCGTTAACTTAGGGCTACTAAACGGGATTTTGAATAAGGTCACGGGACCCGCTGCTCGCCTTATCAATGCGAACGGCATCCCTAACGATTGGATAGGCATTCGTAATGCTCTTATTAATAACTTTGCCGACCAGAGAAACGAGACCGCTCTGTATAACGATCTGGCTCTACTCACCCAGGGCCCAGGCACGCCCCAAGAATTTTACGAGCGTTGTCAAAATTTATTCAGCACCATCATGACATACGTCGCACTACACGAAAGCTTACAGACCACCATAGACGCTAAGCGGGACCTTTATAAAAAACTAACACTCCAAGCTTATCTGCGCGGGCTAAAAGATCCCTTGGGATCACGTATTCGATGCATGCGCCCCGAGACTATCGAAAAGGCATTAGAGTTTGTTCATGAAGAAATGAATACTCTGTATCTGCAAGGACGCAACGACAATGTTAGACCTCAACTACCGGACCGACTTCCTCAAGGGTTTAAAATGCAGGTACCAGCCTTTAAGCCGTTTACTATGCCCAGCACGCCGGGCCCCGCCCGACAACAGGTACTGTATCGGCCGCCGCCGACACAATTTAGGCCACCACTAGCTTTCAACCACCCCCGCACGCCGTCACGCACCCAGCAGATGTTCTCTGCACCCCCGCCGGGTTACGCTCAACGCGATGGACCATTCCGGAAGCCACCCGGGGAACAACCAGCTCACCAAGGCCCAAAGCCTATGAGCGGGGTAAGTAACTTTGTTGCGAAACCATTAATGGGTACTAACACATGGAATTGGGCTAAACAAGGCAATCCTCCACCCTCGAACTACTTTAGGCAACGCGATGTTAACGTAAACGAGTGTGCGCCTTACGATTACTATTACCAACCTGACTTTACTTATGACTATGAGTATTACGACCCTTATCAGTGTCTAGAGTACATCAATGACTCTGTAGCTTACAATGAACCTGTAGGTTACTACGACTGTCCGGTCCCCGACGGAACGGACACCGAAATTATCCCAGATGTAAGGACCTCGACTGACAACGACCAAATGCCTTCCACCAGTCAGGATTTTCCCCCGGGATCGAAGTTAAACAGATCAAAATAGAAGTTAACCTTCAAACTCAACGCCAATTGCCGTACATTAGAATTTCAAATCCTCCTTTAAATTTACTTGTAGATACTGGCGCGAATCAGTCGTTTATTAGTCCGGAAGCAATAAGTAAATTCTTTCCCGACATACCCCTCAATTATGACCCCTTTGAGGTCACTAATGTCCACGCTACAAGCAGAAATGACTATTCGGTTAATTTACCCTGCTTTGAGGAGTTTAACGATCCAGAACATTTGAAACTTTTCGTATATAAATTTCATGATAGATTTGATGGTTTGATTGGCATGGACTTGCTTACTAGATGGGAGGCTAAATTAGACCTCAAGAATTTAAAACTTATAACTAAACATTCAATTAACGACATCCTTATGTACAACTCTAGAAACCTAAACTTTTACGAAGACGTCCTGCCTGCGAAAAGCTCTAAATTAATTAATATTCCAATTAACGCCCCGGATGGCGAGGTCATAGTAGAAGAACAAATCCTTTGCAATTGCTCTATTGTCGAATGTTTAACCACTGTCAGAAATGGTCGAGGTATAGTCGAAGTTGTTAACCCCTCTGAGAATGACGTAATATTTTCTTTAGATCAAACTACCCAAGCTATTATGTTTAACGCGGAATGCAGGCACGATGATTACTTGTCCCCGCGTACTGCAGATGTTATCTCCCGTTTACGCACAGACCATCTTAACGAAGAGGAAAAAGGTAACTTAGTTACACTTTGTTCTAAATATTCTGACGTTTTTTATATAGAGGGCGAACCATTAACTTTTACGAATAGAATAAAACACCGAATCAGAACAACCGATACCATACCAATTTACACCAAAAGTTATCGGTATCCTTTCATCCATCGGGAGGAAGTTAGTAGCCAAATTGATAAGATGTTGGAACAGGGTATAATCAGACCTTCGGAGTCTGCATGGAGCTCTCCTATTTGGGTCGTCCCAAAGAAGGTAGACGCATCCGGAAAGCAAAAATGGCGTCTAGTCGTTGACTTTAGGAAACTTAATGAAAAGACTATCAACGACAAATACCCCATACCTAACATAACAGACGTTCTCGACAAATTAGGCAAGTGTCAATACTTCACGACTTTAGACCTTGCATCTGGATTTTACCAGGTAGAGATGGACCCTGAAGACATCCCAAAAACAGCTTTTAATGTGGAACATGGACACTTTGAATTTTTGAGAATGCCGATGGGACTCAAAAACTCACCATCAACCTTTCAAAGAGTGATGGATAACGTGCTGAAAGGGCTCCAAAATGTCATCTGTCTTGTCTATTTGGATGATATTATCATATTCTCAACATCTCTACAAGAACATATGATTAATTTAGAGAAAGTGTTCCAAAGACTTCGCGAATCTAACTTCAAAATCCAGTTAGATAAGTCAGAGTTCCTCAAACTCGAGACAGCATACTTAGGTCACATTATCAGCACTGAAGGTATCAAACCTAATCCAGATAAAATAGTTGCCATACAAAAATACCCTTTACCAAAGACTCCAAAAGAGATAAAACAATTTTTAGGCCTTCTTGGCTATTACCGGAAATTCATACCCGATTTTGCTCGAATAACAAAGCCCTTGACACAATGCCTAAAGAAAGGAAAACGTATTAACTTTGACTCGACTTATATAGACTGCTTTGAAAAATGTAAGACTCTGTTAACTAATGACCCGATATTAAAATACCCAGACTTTACCAAGGAATTTGTCCTAACCACTGACGCATCCAACTTTGCAATAGGAGCAGTTCTTTCTCAGGGTATAATTGGTGCGGATAAACCTATAGCGTTCGCTTCTCGTACACTTAATGAGAGCGAGGTTAATTACAGCACTATCGAGAAAGAGCTACTGGCTATCGTATGGGCGACTAAGTACTTCCGCCCTTACCTTTTTGGAAGGAAATTCAAAATCGTAACTGACCATAAACCACTCCAATGGGTTATGAGTCTCAAAGAACCCAGTTCAAGGTTAACCAGATGGAGATTAAAACTCAGCGAGTATGATTTTGAAGTTCTTTATAAAAAAGGGAAAATTAATACAAACGCTGATGCCCTCTCCCGTATCGAGATCAACAATGAGGAAGCTGACTCTATGATTGTTAATTTAGACAGTGAAAAACCGGACACCCCTGACAATTCAGACACTCAGACTGCACATACTGCGACCGAACACCCAATACTTGAAATTCCTATAACAGATGACCCTCTCAACAAGTTCCACAGACAATTAGTTTTGACAGTAGTTGGTGAATTAAAGAAACGACCCACAGTCAGTAAACCGTTTGAAACTCACACTCGAACATCCATTCAGTTGTCAAGTACAGATTTAAAAAAGGAAGTAGTTAATGCTATAAAAGAATATGTGAACCCTAAAATTAAAACTGCTATTCTCATTCATCCACCCCTTGCTTTCTATAAGATCATTCCCATCATTCAAAATAAGTTTGTAAGTTCATCTATGAATCTGGTAATGTGTAAAAAGGAACTAGAGAATGTTAAAGAATACCTTAAACAACAGGACATTATCCGCCATTATCACGAGGGAAGAACCAACCATCGTGGTATTAACGAATGCCATCTGTCCTTATCTCAGAAGTACTATTGGCCTAAGATGAAGGAGCAGATCACAAAGTTCATCAATGAATGTACTATCTGCGGCCAAGCCAAATACGACAGACACCCTATACGGCCTAAATTCAACATTGTACCGCCTGCTACAAGACCCTTTGAGATAGTGCATATGGACAGCTTCACTGTCAACAGCGAGAAATATGTCACCATCATTGACGTTTTCTCAAAATACGGTCAAGCATATCTGCTACGAGATGGAACTGCCATAAGCATAGTACAATCATTATTAACTTTTAGTACACATCATGGGTTGCCCTTAACCATAATAACCGACCAGGGCACCGAATTTACTAATCAAATCTTTTTGGAATTTTGTAAAACTCATAAAATAATTCATCACCAAACACTAGCCCACTCACCCAATGCTAACGGTAATATAGAACGCTTTCACTCCACCATCTTGGAACATCTCCGTATTTTAAGACTAACCCAAAAAGGCGAACCTGTCTCTAACTTAATGCCTTATGCTATTATCGCATATAACAGTTCAGTCCATTCATTCACAAAGTGCAGACCTTACGACCTTATAATAGGACATACCGACCCACGCGATTCCACCGACATTGACCTTACGAAACATTTGTTACAACAATACGCAGATACACACAGAGATCGCATGAAAAGGGTATACGAACTTATCAATGAGACCTCGCTTGCTAATAGAACCTCTATAATTGAAAACCGCAATAAATCCCGCGAACCGGAAGTGGAATACCAACCCCAACAGCAGGTTTTTATTAAAAACCCTTGCGCTAGCAGATCTAAGCTCGCTCCCCGATACACACATGACACCGTTTTAGCTGACCTACCAATACATATCTACACTTCCAAAAAGAAAGGTCCTGTAGCTAAATCCAGACTTAAACGGACTCCCAAATTGTTACAGGGGAATATGGACTCTGACGATCAGCCTGGCACAAGCTCAAGAGATAAAACTTGAAGGACTACAAGATGGACCGGGACTTTTACCTTTTAAACTAGGACCTATGCGACTTACTACCCAATACCATTCCTTCCTACAATACATTGAACTAAAACCAATCAATGACAATATTAATTCCGTGAGAACTCAACTAACTGAGTTGGAGACTAGATTAGACAATAACACCTTTGCACTTTACGAATTACAGATTTATCAACTAAATAACCATCTAACCGAAGCTTCATCTATGTTAAGGAGTTTAGAGCCTAATCGTTTCAAAAGAGGTCTGGTTAACGGACTCGGATCTGTTATTAAAGGCATTACAGGTAACTTAGATTATAACGATGCACTTAGATATAATAAAGCCCTTAGTATATTAAAAACTAATCAAGAACAAATTATTTCAGAACAAAATCATCATATTAGCCTTAGTAAAGAGCTAAATAATGAGCATACAAAAATTATTGCACAAATAGTAGATAATCAAATAAAATTTAATAAAACTTTAAATATATTACTTAATGCAAATGCATACGCTGAAACAGCACTTTTGAAATATGCTAAATTCGCTCAGATATTAGCCATAATTAATAATAACGTAAATGACATATTAGGCGAATTAACCAGGTTAGAAAACGCAATAACATTTTGTAACGACATGCGCACCCATCACTCTATGATAGGTACTAAAGTATTAGCCAATATGTTAAATAAACTGACAACACTTTATGGTAAAGAACATATTATCGATTTAGAACTCAGAGAATATTATAATATTATAAAACCAGCGTCATACTTTAATGATAACCAGTTAGTATTTGTCTTTCGTTTTCCTGTGGTGTCCCCACTCACTTTCTCCTTGTATAGATTAACAGTAGTACCTAATAGGAATGACCAAACTATCCTACCCCCTTCACCCTTCCTAGCAATCACTGAGAATTTTCATTTGTACATTGCGGCTGAATGCCCGAAGTTTGACACGCGGTACATCTGTGAAGAAAGGTACAACAACCACCTGCGTGAACAAACAGACTGCATATGCGACATCATCGAAGGCAAGCCGGAGTCGACATCCTGCGAGAGAACCAGCATCCATCTGACGCGACCAGCCATGGAGAAACTAGATGACCGCCACTACGCCATCGTCCTGCCGAAGCCGACTCAAATAAGACTCACATGCGAACGAGATGAAGCCATTACTCTCACCGGTAGCTACCTCGTCACCATACCACATAACTGCAAATTAAAAACCAGCCAATTCACTATAATCAACGCGAACGACCGCATAGAGGGACAGCCTATGAAGATAACCAATATAACGGACACCATTATCCAGACTTCACCTACTCCGCATCTGCAGATAGATACTATAGACCTGCGGAAGCTGCACAACATCCAGGACAGGATTATACAACCCTCTATAAAGGATCACTCTACTATATACCATACCACCATCCCATTTTATAGTATATTAATCGGTGCACTCATACTTTGCAGCCTCATACTATGGCGCAAGTTCGTGCAATCCAGACAACCAGAGGAAGTAACCGAGGGTCAGCATGTCTACGCTGTGACCTCTGCACCACAAGAGGCTAAATCAAGAACTCCCCGAGATAACAAGAACCTGACAGCGACATTTTCTCACAATCTTCAAAAATAGTCGCTGATTTGATGGGGGAGGTGTTACATACGGCTATACGTAGAACGCCAACTCCGCCCGAAAACTAGAACAAGCCTTCCACGAGTAAGAACACCGACGCTGCACACGAATCTAGGACAAGTCTTCTACGTGGAAGAAGACTGACGCTGCACACGAGGCATCGTCAGACTACGCAACCGAAGGAGGGGCAATCTTGATCCAACCTCGATCACTATTACATCTCTTAGGCAATAATTAATTATAGTTTAATTGTAATTTTTCATTTTTTAAATAAATTAATTTAAATCAATTGGTTTTTTTTGAGCGCCTTCGCGTGTGAGATCATATTTCGCTAATCTCAGAAACTACTGAACCGATTTGAATAATTCTTTCACTGTTAGATAGTCTATTTATCGAGGAAGGCTATAGGCTACATTTTATCCCGAAATTACCACGGGAACGGGCACAACGCGGGTAAAACCGCGGGGCGCTGCTAGTAATAATATAAAGCTGAAGAGTTTGGTTTGTTTGTTTGTTTGTTTAAACGCGCTAATCTCAGAAACTACTGAACCGATTTGAATAATTCTTTCACTGTTAGATAGTCTATTTATCGAGGAAGGCTATAGGCTACATTTTATCCCGAAATTCTCAAAGGAACGGGTACAACGCGGGTAAAACCGCGGGGCGCTGCTATTTATTCAATATTTCACTCGACATCGTAGAAGAACAAATATAAGAGTAGACCAATTACTCATGGAAGACGGTGATTTTTTATGCCGTTATCGAATCAATTACTAATTGCATTGCGGTTTTATGCCACCTGCTCCATGCAGCAAGTTGTCGGTGACATCAACAGAATACATATAGCTAGTGTTTGTCGTGCAATACACAAAGTGTCTCGGGCTATAGCAGCATTAGCACCTTGATATATATATACATGCCTCGTGACATGGATGAAATTTCTGAGGTCTGTAATGACTTTTATAGAATTGCCCAATTTCCAAGGGTCATAGGTGTTATAGACTGTACACATATCCCCATACAGTCACCAGGTTAGTAAATTCTTATACACAGAAAAAATATGGAAGCAGTAATTAATGCATTTTAATGTGATTCATATATCAGGATTTCGTGATATTAAAAAGTATGATGAAATAAAACATAGTTTTATTTTAAACTCAAACATTTATTGCTTTGGCAGATAAGAAAATGCAATGGTTGAATGAAAAAGCAGAAAGCAACATCAGTTTTGTAATTTTTTGGTGTATATATATTTTGCTGGTCGTTGGAAGTTTTAGTGACAATCTCAAAATGTTCTTCGTATACTTTCATTATTCAAGACCGCTATATTCCCTGAGATGGTGTTATCACTATCAAACCTTGATGGTACATCTTCGACAGATTCGTGTCTGACTGTGTCTAGTAGAATGGCAGTTGTGTCATCCAATGGAGCAGGACCTTTGCCACCGCCAGTTTGCCTATGGGCTTTTTTATAGGCAGCTACATCCTTTTTGGCATTCCTTTTCATGTAATCCCATTTATTTTTAACTGAGTTACGCTCTTGCTAACTGAACATGCAGGATTGCTATTAAATTCAACATTTATGAGCTGCCAATGCTGCCATGCATCCTCTCTTTGTTTTGGAGTAACTTGACCTGTTTTTTTATTTAAACGTATGTGCTCATATTTTTTAATCAAGTCATTCAGCAAACTCAACTCATTGTTATTATATTAAATTGCCCATTACATTAGTGGTAAATAAGTAGCTAGGATGAATTGATTCGTTCAAGCTATGTAGGTATTGTTAGTGCGATTTTGGAGTAATACGAAAGTCCTTATATCACTCTATTAATAAACATGTTCAATCACTGTTAATTTATCAGTTATTTGCGGCAAATTATCACCAATATTTATCAAAACCCAAATACAACTTATAAAAAAATTAACAAAATACAAAAAACTAAAAACGTACATAGCTGTCACCCACTGACGCTGTTGACACTAGTTATCATGTCTTACCACATGTAAAATAAAATCTACCATGGTAGTTAAAAACTACTAAGGTAAAATAGTAGAATTAACGCTTTATTTGGGTAGCAAGTAAATATACGGATACTTTGACACATATTTTTTTGGTGCAAACGTAACGAATTCGTAATAATGACGGTATAGTATAACGTAAAACGTATAACTGAATTCGTATAAAAACTAAAATTTTGGTGCAACCGGCCATAAAAGATGTTTGTAATTGGATTGATAGTTTCTGATATTAGAGCGTTCAAACAAAAACAAATAATCAGGAACAAACACTTCAGTTTTATTATATTAGTATAGGTTTATTGCCAACGATGGTTTTGTAAAACAACGCCTCCAGTATGTCACAAAGTATTATTGGCTTATATCTATACTAATGTTATAAAGAGGTAAAATTTGTTTGTTTGTATGTTCGAGGTAATCTCAGGAATTATCAGTCCAATTTGAATAACTATTTTTGTAATAGATAGCCACATTCAACGGGAAGGTTATAGGCTATTTTTTATCCCGAAATTCCCACGGGAACGGGTACAACGCGGGTAAAACCGCGGAGTACGGCTAGTCATTAACAATATAATTTACCTGGACAAATTCACACTCAGTTAATTAGACCCAAACTAGGTTCTAAGCTTGTATTATGCAATCTAACTAACTGATACAACTACATATACATATAATACTTTATACTTTACATTACGCTGCGACTTCAAAAACCCACAAAACAAATCATTAAATAAATAAAAATGCACTTCAAAATCAAATAGTACTCACTGGAGTCAAATTAAAAGCCTTTTGAAGTCACATAGAAATAAAACCGTATTCCAGAAAAATTTCATCGCACAAATGACTACTGGCTAATGAATCCCGTGAGTGTCATACCTACAGTTGGTCACAGTGTAATGGTATATAGTTATACAACTTCGGATTTGGTTTGTAGAGCAATATCTCTGCCACACGCTATCTGTAGAAAGTTTGAGGACCTGACATAGCCATTCTTCTTTTTCATCGCGTGGATGGTCAACCTGACCAATCCTGGTGTCAGAGTTATTGAGCCGCCAAAGTCCTCTGACATGCATGGCTCATGTAACGACTACCTATCCGTAGAAAGTAACCGGGACCGACGGCTTAGCGTGCCCTCCGAAGCACGGAATCATCTTACTTTTCGGGCAATCTGGTGAACCAAACTGAGGACAGTCCCACAAAGAGAATTTTGTGAGATATCGTCCTCACCGGGAATCTTGATTGAGATTATAGGCCAAAGTTTACCAAGGTTATTCGCCTTGGATATGTGCAGCTCAGCCCCTAATTGGATGAGCACGATACTGGCATTTCTCTCTGAACGCTACCATACTTAGAAGGGAACGATAAATCGTCGGTCCCGGTTGTTTCAATCTATAAATCAAGTCGCAAGTCCATAGGCGGTGATAAAACATACGTTTTAGTACGGTAAAATCAGATAAGCTAAATTATAAAAGAACATCGTAACAGGTCGAAATAAATACGAGCTGACCTACTGCTCCACTCACACTACACCACAGATCAAACAACCACGTCATAAAGCGGCGTCCACCAATTTGTTAGTCCATACCGTTGTGACCTCGCTACAAAAATGGTAGACATTAAATTTTGCAACATTAATACGACAGGTGTTGCCCCTCGCTTATTAACGCTACTCTTTGACATTTTTGGAACAATTTTTAATAAAAGTTGTACGATAAAATGTTGTATAGAAACATAAATGTAATTAAAATTGGTGTTTTGTGGTTTTTTTGTGGGTGACGTATATGTTGGTAAAGGGATAGAGGAAAACTTTATTTATATAAATAAATATAATTACACACACGGTTAATTCGACCCAAACTATGCTCAAAGCTTGTAATATAGAATCTAACTCATTAATACTACTACATATACATACACAAATACTTAATAAGAATATGTAATTGACACCCAGACGTCGTTGCCAACAACTATGTCTTCTCGTATAGTGTGGACTCTGACTGGGAATCAAACCCGCAACCCCCGCTTTCAGTTTGATTTGACAAGTTGGCATAGTGGCATGTGAGAGCGCTTACTGTGTCGGGGGTTGCTGGTTCGATTCCCGCCCGGAGTCAACAATGTGTAGATGTAGTTATTGGCGACGACGCCTGGGTGTCAATTGTTATCTATTTATATAAAACTAGCAGCGCACCGCGGGTTTACCCGCTTTGTACCCGTTCCCGTGGGAATTTCGGGATGAAAAATAGCCTTTAACCTTCCCGTTGAATGTGGCTATCTATTACAAAAAGAATTATTCAAATCGGACTGATAATTCCTGAGATTACCTCGAACATACAAACTTACAAATTTTACCTCTTTATAATATTAGTATAGATAAAGTCGTGTTAGTTACACCATTTATAACTCGAGAACGGCTGGACCGATTTTAATGATTATTTTTATTTTATTTATCTTGGTCAGGAATAGGATAATAAGTAATAAAAATCCCGAAATTCCCACGGGAACGGGTGCGCTGCTAGTGTTACTGCGGGGCACAACTATTAGTTATGAAAAGAATTTGTATCAGTTAGTTAGATTCCATAATACAAGGTTAAGATTAGTTTGGGTCTCATTAATTGTGTGCATTTTGTCAGGATATATTTTATTAATAACTAGCTGTACCCCATGGTTTCACCCGCAGCGCCCCCATTCCCGTGGGAATTTTGAGAATTTTATTCCTTATTTTCCTTATATACAAACCTTGTCCTGACAATAAGGAACACATTAAAAAAAGAATCATCCAATTTGGTGCAGTCGTTCTGAAGTTATGCGGTTAGCAACACATTTTGCGATTTATTTTTATATTATAGATATTTTTAATAATTTGAAAATGAAATTTATGATATTATCTTGTTTCAACCTTTTCCTCTATTCCATTTCGCTTATCACATTGTCTCAGTAAAGTACTAAAATGTGTAATGTTGAAAACATGGCCATGTTGTTACACGAGATTGGAATTTCAGCTTTTTTGTCCAAAAAATTATGTTTTTCAGGTTTAATCCCAATTAACAAAAAGATTTTCAGACTGGTTTGAAGCTAATAAATGTTTCTATGACTATTTTCGGTTAAACTATTTCGAATTTAACTAAAATTTTGTATTCATTTATTTAGACTGGAATGAAGTGGCGAAAGATAGATCCAGGTGGAAATAATTGGGGGAGACCTTTGCCCAGCAGTGGGACACAACAGGTTTAATAAAAAATAATATTATTGGCATTGCTGTCAAGTTTGAAATTACAAGAGATGTGAAGTTTTTCTCTCAGGCTCGTTCGCAAGGCAAGTACCACACTTCCCTAGTGTGAAAATGCCTAAGTACGTTTTCTATTTATTTAATTCTAACCTTTATTCCTTTCAAATACACAATAATGTTCGCAAAACTTTACACAGCCATCCACTGTTTCGGAAATTCTTTCCAAAACTAAAAAGTGTATGATTTGGAAACACAATGTGTGTTCGTTCATCCGGAAGCAATTTTTTTTTCGACAGTTTCAATTTGGATCCGTGACGCGCATCGTAGACTGACCGTTGATCCAAAAAGCAATAGATCTGTTATTTATTTTTCATGTTAGCATGAAATCTTGCAACAAATACAAAGGTAAGCATTTCTTTTACTAGAACTAAGGGCTGAAACTGCGGGTACACGGACGGGCAACCGTCGCGTGTGCACGCGCGGTTTCATACAAAAGTGCTACGTCGTGGGGACCCGCGCGGGCGTCATTCCGCGCTCCGTGCGACGGACGCGCTCGCGTTGCACTTTTGCATGAAATCGTGCGGGCGCCCGTGTTCAGGAAAAATCTCACAAATGAATAGTCTTTCTGAAACTATCGGTTTAGTAAACAGGATTGAAGAACAAGATGAAAAAAAAATTACCTATTTACCCATACATGAATGGTTTCATCGTAATATACCATCATACTTAATCGTAGTTGTACAAGAATTTTCGTAGCGCGTAGCATTTGCTACGTCGGAGCTACTGAAAAAGTTTACATGTAATTTGTCGTAGCAAACTTTTGCAATCTGCAATCCTAAGTCAACAATATGTGAAGACATAGTTGTTGACTCCGGGCGGGAATCGAACCCGCAACGCCGACATAGTTAGCCCTCTCAATGCCTCTATGCCAACAGGCTCAAAATGTGCATTTCACGAAATAAAACACGGAATTGCGGTGAACTTTGTTAGAAAATGATATACTATTTTGAACAACGCAGGATCCCTTATATTTTCCCAGCTCGATGTTACCATACAATGGCTCGTCAGCTCAAACTGTCGGTGCGCGGTGCACTTTCAATAGCATTCCATTTAACACGGCTGAACCTGTTGACACCGCGTTTAAACATATTTTAATATTTTTAACTGGATCTCTGTGTTTTGGAATTGGAATATTTAAAAATCCACGGACGACTTCCTGTCGTATTCAGAGTTACTATTCATGTGTGGTATATCGAGTAGGACGGTGGCCAATTCTGTTGTTGGAGTTTTTAGACCGTTGTAAGGCCTTCGACATGGTTGAAGATTTAATTAACTGGGACTGACTATTTTACGAGTGATTTTGACATGACTGTGTAATGTAACGAACTACGACGCTTAAATAATGGTACGCTTATTTTCTTCTTCTTCATCGAGTGGATGGTCAACCTGACCAATCCTGGTGTCAGAGTTATTGAGCCGCCAAATGTTAAGCATCGATTTAATGAACATTTCTGAGTGTGGTAGTTAGTTAATCAGAAATAATGATTACTTGTCCATTATTTTAACAGATGTCTCATTCTTTGTGCGATGTCAAATCAAATTCTAGAATTCTAAGCAATAAATGTTAAATTGAGATGATAGTTATACTAATTTAGTTAAGTTTGCCTTCTTTTAACACCAAAAGAGCGTTAACATAATGTTATAATGTTAACGTCAATGTGTTTGTACATGTCTGAGACGTCGTAGCTCTTAAAATGATGGACCAATTTTGAAAAAAAAACATTTAAAAGCCAGTTTCCTCGCAGAGGTTCCTGGCGTTTTTTGTAGGGATTTTTAAATTTTACTAGTTTGAAATCAATCAAAATAAACCAACGGAATTCAAACTACTATCATTGGAAGGTACGGTAATAACCGCTCTTAATAACCTAACCGTACCGAAATATAAACAAAACAGTAGGAATTAACCGTTTCAAAGGCAGACAAGTGTGAAGCTTCGGGCTATTTGTCTTGTCCGTTTGTACATCACTGAATTTCTGTGCCGTTGTGTTGCAGTAATGTGATGAACTGGGCAAGTTTTAATTTGACTGTAGTCTGTACTAATATTATCAAGAGGTAATTTTTTTAAGTTTGTTTGTTTGTATGTTGGAGTTAATCTCGGTAATTACCAGTCCGATTTGAATAATTATTTTTGCACTAGTTAAACACATTCAACGGGAAGATTACTTAGATATAGTTTGAGTTATAATTAATGTAGAATTTATACTCATAGTATAAACTGTATAGAAAAGCAACTGATCGCTAATATTAAAATGATATTCTCCAAGGATTAAAATAATGTTTAGGTATTACTATTTTTTAATATTTTTCCTCCGCACTGTACTGATATCTTCAGTGAGATGAGAGGCCTTTGCCCAGCAGTGGAGCATTACAGGCTAATACTTACCTACTATTTTGAGATATATGTCCAAGCAGTGGGACAGCGAGGTTACGTAAAAAAAATGTATGTCTGTCTGCCTTGGTGTTGTCATGTCCGTGACAATGAAAGGGATATATGTTCAATATGTTCTGGCCAAAGAAAACATATTAAGGTTATAAACACAATCGAGTAACATCACAACAAATTCGTTCCTACAATAATTTACGTTACTCATTTTCTTTCTCAATACTATTTATTTTATTTCTACTATCCACTTCTAGTTATTTTACAAAGTAACCTATTCCCCACTTGAACTACAACATAAACACACGTCATGATGAATCATAGCTATCTTAACTTGTATATTAGTTTAAAAGTTTCCTCTGTTCGAAGAGCTCGAGTTATTTCACAGAATTTAATTTTAAATGGTTTTGTTTTAATTTAGTTTTAAATAATTACTGCTTTGGTTCTTAACCGACGTTTAAAAAATAATACGGTCCTTAAAGTATTAACTTGTAATGTCCCACTGCTGGGCAAAGGCCTCTCATCTCACTGAAGATATCAGTACAGTGAGGAGGATGTCGTAATCACCACTCCTGCCTAGAGTTCCGGTGTCCGTCTCCGAAAATCATCATCAGATCTGTATGAAATTTTAATGGGACCATTTCGGAATAAACCACTTTCGAATAAAAAATATATTTGCAAAACCTTCTATATTTGACGGAGTTATGCCCGAACATACATAAAAAAATACAAACATCCGTATTGAGAACTTCCTCCTTTTGTTGGAAATCGGTTAAAAATAAAATAGTCAAACACTCTTTTCTACCTACAAATACTTTATACTAGAACAAAAGAACTCATAAAACAATTGGGCATCTAGGACAAACGACAAGAAAAACAATTGAAAGTCTGTAGCCAACTTTTAAAAAAGAAAGTTGTGACACTTTACATCTCCGAGAAACTGAAGACAAATGTTTCAGGAAAATAGAATATGTTAATTTGTATTTGGCATCGACTCAAGAATACAAATAAAATTGTTACTAGCAACGCCTTGCGGTTTTGCCTATGTTAACTCACTGCGATTGTTAAGCAACATACAACTCGGTTACTCTAATCTATATCTGAGGATGGTGTATACGTTACCGCGGGATTTTCAGGATAAAATGTATCCCATATGTTATTCTAATGTATTACTGTAAAGTTTCATCAAAATTAGTTTAGTAGTTTTTACGTGAAAGAGCCAAAAACATACTTCGTCACAATTACATATAATATTAGTAGAATTCGCAGCATTAATTTTACTAAAAAAAAATTGTCCTTCTTTTTTCAAACATGTAGTCGCTAGCTGTCGTCGCTTGCCTGCACCGTGGCGACCCCAAGTTGTGCACTGTTACTCCAATACGAGCTTTTACGATCAAGTTAAGTCCAACCACTAATTCCAGTAGTTCTGTGTAGTCAAAAACTTGGGTATTCTCAGTACCATTGTTTAAGTTGCGCTCAAATGTATGTAAATAGTTAAGCACCAATTTTTATCGAGCAAAATCGGTTTCCAATTGTTTAAGTAGATTTTGCAGTGTAATCTGGTTTATTTTATTAACCGACTTCAAAAAAAGGAGGAGGTTCTCAATTCGGATGTTCGTATTTTTTTTTAATTTGTCTTGTAAAAACGTATCTACGAGTATACTAATATTATTAAGAGGTTATGTAACTTTGTTTGTATGTTCGAGGTAATCTCAGGAATTATCAGTCTAATTTTAATAATTATTTTTGTAATAGATAGCCACATTCAACGGGAAGGTTATAGGCTATTTTTCATCCCAAAATTCCCACGGGAACGGGTTCAACGCGGGTAAAACCGCAGGGCGCTGCTAGTCTATAATAATATTATGACTTTTTGTGACTTTGTTTATAAGTTCGGGCTCAACTCGTGAATTACCAGTCCGATTGGAACAATTCTTTTTGTAATTAATAGCAGGATTCAACGCGGAGATTATAGGCTATTTTTCATCCCGACAACCCGCACAACGCGGGTAAAACCACGAAGTGTGCTAGTAAGTATATAAAGTAAAGTAAAGTATTAGCCTGTAATGTCCCAATGTTGGGCAAAGGCCTCTCGTCTCACTGAAGATATCAGTACAGTGAGGAGGTTTCAGTTAAGTATATAAATATAGAACAATTTCCGAAACAGAAAGACAATTCCATTCTAAAATTGCTTCAATAAAGACATACAGAGCAGTAGGCCATTACAGCCGTTTTTACATTAGGCCCTGTCTGGCGTCATGCCAAGCGTCTAGCGTATATTACGTTTCTTTGTGAAGTTTAAAATAGTGCCTACTTAGTGTTGTCCTCAATGAGGCTTCGGATAATGGGTGAACCTTTGTCATAGACGGTTTAAGCTTTTTGTCTTTGGCGTGTTGTGCTTTTAAATGGTTTTTATATGGTCTTGAAGTGATAGTTTCTTAGAAGATTAGATAAGACTAGCTGCGCCCCGCGGTGTTACCCGCGTTGTGCCCGTTCCCGCAGGAATTACGGGATAAAATGCATCCCATATGTTATTCTGATGTATAACCTACATTACTGTAAAGTTTCATCCAAATCCGTTCAGTAGTTTTTGCGTGAAAGAGCAACAAACATACATCCATACTCACAAACTTTCGCATTTATAATATTAAGGAGGAAGTAGGATGGTGTACATTAGGCCGTGAGAGACATTAGACAGTGTACATTACAGCTGGTATACCGTTTGACATTTGCCATGCTATTTCACGTTTATCACTTGCCACTTGTCACTAGCCACTCGTCTCTCGCCACTAACCTCCCACCATTTGCCACTTGCCACTAGTCACTCGCCACTCGTAACTCGCCACTCGACACTCGTCGTTCGCCATTTGTCGTTTGCCTGCAGACTTACCACTACTGCAGGCTCCAGGCATGTCGATCTGACCCTGTTTCTATAGGCTACGGAAAAGCGAAGTACGCTTCTCTATTTCATGATCACAACTACCCGGGATAATATTCCCGCAGGTCAGTCTATACTTTACTGGTTGTAACTTTAGTTAGACCTATCCTACTAATATTATAAATGCGAAAGTTTTTGAGGATGTATGTACGAGTATGTATGTTTGTTACTCTTTCACGCAAAACTACTAAACGGATTTGGATGAAACTTTACAGAAATCAAAATAACACATGGGATACATTTTATACCGAAATTCTTGTGCTTTTACGTACACTGACTTGAATTGATTTGGTGCCCTGAAAGCTCTAAGTTGCTAAACTATTAAAGCTTTCGTTATAGGGTAAGTTAGAAAAGCGACGGTATTAAGTTTGCTTCTCGAAAATTTTGTGGTATTTTCGAAGAGTTGAGAAACTATAATACTTATGGTCTGCGAGTAATAGGGTAGGAGGGAATGATTCTAAGTTCAGGGCGGTTTATCGGAGTTTTGGTGGGAAAATATAGAATCACAGTTTTTACTGTTTAGGTAGATGAGATTTTCAAATCAGTTTTTTGATTAATTTGAGGATAACCACATTCAACGGGAAAAGAAAGATATTTTCCATCTTGAAATTCCCCCGGGAAGGGGACGACACGAGTAAAACCGGGGGGCTGCCAGTTCAATTATAATTTTTCAATAATTATGCTAAAATAAAATCTCTCATTATTTTTTATCCAACACTCATACAAATTAGTACATAACTTAATGGACAACTTATTAAAAACTTTAGACCGCCTAAAGACCTCTAAAAAGCAGGACCGACAGTTTACCGTTCCCTCCGAAGCACGGTCGCGCTCAGATAGAAATTAAACACCCACCCATCCAAGCGGTGGATTATTATCCAAGCAATTAATGGCCATGTATGACGTTGCTTCTCGATCAAACTATACCATGAGTTCTATTAACAAGGATTCGGTTCAATCGTCGCATATAATTAACCGCAATAATTATTAAAGCGGCTTGCAAATTATATCTCAATGCTGTGAACTGGAAAACTATGTTACAGCTCAATCTATCCATGCATTTTCATGTGCATTTGTCGCTTCTTCTTCTTCTTCTTCATCGAGTGGATGGTCAACCTGACCAATCCTGGTGTCAGAGTTATTGAGTTATTTGTCGCTTTAGCTGTTACATTCAAGTATATATTAAAATACTAGCAGCGCCCCGCGGTTTTACCCGCGTTGTGCCCGTTCCCGTGGGAATATCGGGAATTTTTATACATAAAAACCTTCCTCTTGAATCACTCTACCTATTACAAAAAACCGCATCAAAATCCGTTGCGTAATTTTAAAGATTTAAGCATACAGACAAACAAACAGACAAAAATAGCGACTTTGTTTTATACTATGTAGTGATTGATAGAAAGCCACATACCATGGCTAATAAAATAGAGACAACCAAAACGCAATCAAGTAATTAGTAAACTGAATTTTATGTCCGCCATTGTTGTCTGTCCCGTACATATCAAGCTGTACAGACACTGTGTCTGTTTATCATTGCCACCGCATTGTGTATGTACATAATGCATTAATACCGAACGTACGCTATTTGGATGCGGTAATTGTAATACATTGTTGATGAGATTAGGTTTGAGTTGTCGTTTTTGGAACGAAGTTCCTTATCGCGCGTTGCGAAAGGGGGCTAGACGGAAAAAATTAGGACGAAAAGTTGTAACGACAGTTTTTGCTTTTGAATGTTAAGCAACAAAAAGTGTTATAGTGTGAATGTAGATTTTAGGATTGTAGTTTCGGCACTAAGAAACCTAAGATTTAAACGTATCCAAAAACCACATCTATCGCTTACTAAATCCATGTTTTAATCCTTTAAACCCCGCTTTGATGGCAGAAATATTCCATAAATCGTGTCGCGACCACACACAATACATCAATGTTTATTGTTTTCATATAAATTCCTTTTATTTTCGTCTGCCAAAGGACTTGGCTTGGACACCTGATTCATACGTTTATACGTTGAATGATAAATGGTACCCGTTATGGTAAGTTGCGTAGGTTGAGCGGTAACGCTGCGTCATTTTAATAACGTGACTTACGTGGCACAGGGGCAGTGAGAGCGCTTAGGGGTTGCAGATTCGATTACCGGCTAGCCAACAATACGTGAAGACATAGTTGTTGGCGACGACGTCTCGGTGTCAATAATAGATTCTTATAAAGTATTTGTGTATGTACTCGTATATTATGTAGTAGTATCAGTGAGTTAGATTCCATAATACAAGCTTAATTTAAAAGAGCCGTAAATGGTTTTTTGAGGCTATATATACCTAAATGAATTGCTAACTCCAATTCGAATTAGCCATGAACCGAATTAGCTATGTTGCATCAGGGGTTAAACTTAAAACCCTTATTTTGCGTCATCGGTTAAAATACACATGTAGAGTCAAATGCTCTAATACAATGACCTAATGATGATAGCCTCTTATTTTTGGTTGGTTTCGTTATTAATCAAGAAAACTGATTAGCTTATTTAAAATATCTTTTGTGAGCATAACTCCGGCGTTCTGTGAAAAAATGGTTTGAGATTAGTTTAGGGTTCCGCAAAATGAAAAATACCCCTATGATTTCCGAGGTTATTTATTAACCAACTTCAAAACTGAAAGAAAATATAATATAATACACCCGGACAAATTCACACACGGATAATCAGACCCAACGTAAGCTCTAAGCTTGTGTTATGGAATCTAACTCACTGACACACACAAGAATATATAATCGACACCCAGACATCGTCGCCAACAACTATGTCTGCTCATATTGTTGACTCCGTTGAATCGAACACGCAACCCCCGACACAGTAAGCGCTCTCACTGCCATTGTGTTAACGGGCTATGAATAATAAAAAATGAATTTTATACAGAACCCTACCTGTTTTAATCGAAAAAATATATCACAAACAACAGGCTGGACCCGTCCTTATTACTAATGGGCCACGACTTTTGTCCTTTTGTCCATTTTATATTATTTTAAGTACGAACCTCATAAATCCTGTGACATTTATAATTGTACCTTAATGACTGTTATTTTTATTGTTCTTTGTAGCGTGCGTTCGGGAAAATACTGGATGAGGAAAATGGGACACATTTTTATTATAAAAACCTAATCTGGAAACTGCGGGCATTGGAGAGATGAGACTAGAAGTCGCGGCAGAAAGAAAGAGATGATCTGGAAGTCGAAACTTTTGCCCACCAGTGGGACACATGCTATTGGAAGTCAACGAAGGAACATTCCCCAGCAGTGGGACAATAAGTCTATGAGACTATTTTAAGTCAAATTGAGAGAAATCTTTGCCCAGCAGTGGGACACTTTAGGTTAACCAAAATAAATGAGAAAACAAATCAAATCTCAGGTAGTAGCTAACTCTAGTATGATGTAAATAAATTTCACTCAGATAAGTTTAGTGACAACCGGAATGCATTCCTTTCACTTTAAATAATATGGCATTAACATAATATAGTACTGTAATAGCTTCATATTCTGCCATACCAAATGTATGGTAAACTATCCGCGCCCTGAAGTTTCACCCGCGTTGTACCCGTTCCCGCAAAAACTTCGGGATCAAAAGTATCCCATGTGCTATTCTGATGTATAACCTATATTACTGTAAAGTTTCATTCAAATCCGTTCTGTAGTTTTTGCGTGAAAGAGTAACAAACAAACGTCAGTCCCGGTCGTGCCTATCGTTAGACCATGTCGAAGGTCTTAAGGCGGTCTAAGAACTCTGACACCAGGATTGGCTACTGACCTTCTCAAACATAGGTTGTCTAAATACGACACCAGTGTTGGCCACTAACGAGTAAGTTCGTAAAAAGTAAGTTCAAGTACGAACTTACTTTTTAGTATCAACTAGCAGCGCCCCGCGGTTTTACCCGCGTTGTGCCCGTCCCGTGGATTTCGGGATAAAATGTAGCCTATAGCCTTCCTCGATAAATAGACTATCTAACAGTGAAAGAATTATTCAAATCGGTTCAGTAGTTTCTGAGATTAGCGCGTTTAAACAAACAAACAAACAAACAAACAAACAAAACAAACTCTTCAGCTTTATAATATTAGTATAGATTCCAAGTCTCCCGTACAAGAGCCTTAATCCCAATCACAAGCAACGTAACAATACCCCTTTTCAAACATCTGAAAGAATTTCCGGTTCACCCATTTTGCATTTAAATTAAAGGTATTTGCTACATGAATATTTCTTTGAGGTAATTTCCGGCGTTTCTATTAAATTGTCCGTTCCATCAATACGAGGTCTTGTATTCGGAATCGGACTAATCCGGTGCCGGAAATTCAATTTGTGAACTATCTGCTACCTTTTTTAATGATGCTTTTTGAAACAGAAATAGGTAAAATGAAGGTAAAATGTATTTTTTTCAGTTTGTTTAAATATGGAAGCATTTTCTTTTCAAACTATTTTTTCTGTAGGAAAATAGATGTGAGGAAGGGAGTTCGAGTAGGTTAGAAGCCAACCCTGGTGTCGGAGTATTTAGCCCGCCTAAAGGCCTCCGACATGGTCTATCGATTGAAACAACCGGGACCGACGTTTACGGATACACTTCACTTTTATCACAGAATACTCTCTGTCTTCTGTGACCACGGTTCCTGTAAAGGAGTCTAAACGTCAGATAAAAATGTAAAATAATACCGAAGTGTATCCGTAAACGTAGTTTCAATTCAAAATGGGTAGTGTTCGCTTAAACTTAAGATACCAGTATTGTAAAACTATTTCATCTTTTAAAGTATTATTTTCACAGTCAAGAAAACAGTCTGAAAACTGTCTATACTAAGCTGCGTGCAGGTTCTCAAGGTGACTTGCTCCAAAATTTTCATCACCATATAACATACATACATTACGAATATTACTACCGATGACATATCATCAATAACGCTGACGTCACAACCCACAAAACAGAGCACTTTACCACGTAAGTGTACCTTACCTTTTATTGTTATTGGTCCAATAACAATTTGTTACACGACTGTTCAGTATTAACGTGTTTGCCAGTGAAGCTAATTTAGATACGAGTTTTTATGACGCGATAGCGAGTGCAAGCTAAGCTTTAAGGCTTTAAAAGGGAAGTTAAAGGGTACAGTTGAATTGGTAATTTTATTGGTTTGTAATAAATATTGGAGGCGTTTGGTGAGCTAAATTAAATGGTCTTTTAACAATTGAAGCTAAAAGAGGGGTGTAATTTTTGCGTTTATCCAGGATGTATATATTTGTAAGTCAATCGTGTGTAGTGGCATTGTAAATTTAAAAAAGCTATTTTAAGTTTTTTAATTAAAGAAAATTAACTTAATACCTATTTTAGGATATAAACATTACTGAAAAAGAGTCTATGAAGAAAAAAATTACTTACGTGATTTCATACTGGCGGAAAGTTTTTCAAGACATATTCCCAACACAATTAAAAATGTTGGCCATGTCAAAAAGTCATAATTACTAGATGATAGGTTAAAAACAGATTTTAATATTATTTTGTTTTCACTAACATCAATTCAAGATTTTTCAGGGGAGCATAAAACGTAAAACAATTTTGCTACGCCGAATGCAATGCGCCATTATTCTGCCTACTACGACGCAATAGGAAAATTGTCGTAGCGAGGCTACGAGGCGTAGCGTTGTGTCAATTCGTAGCCGTGCTACGGTAATTCAAAGGAAAAAGGAATTATCTAAAATTGGAAAACAAATCAATCGTACTTGAGCTTACATAGCAAATGTATATTGGTTCTTTCAGCCAATAAAACGATTTAAAATAATGTTTTACTGTTCTCTTTAACATGCATGTAACATTTGACGTCTCTGAGTACCATCGTTATCTCTTTTAAAGAAGCATTCGACGACTCTGAGTACGAGCATAATCATGGCGTTACCCGCCATCTATACTAATATTATAAAGAGGTAAATTTTTTAAGTTTGTTTGTTTGTTCGAGTTAATCTTAGGAATGACCAGCCCGGTTTGAATAGTTCTTTTTGCGATGGCCAAATTCAAAGAGAAGGTAAGGCTATTTTTCATTACAAAATTCTCATGAAAACGGGCAAAACGCGGGTCAATCGACCAATTGTACAAATAATTGAACGTCCTTTAAAAGCACGTACAGAAAACACAAGCTCAACTAAACCTTCCTACAGTTATATAAACATACAAATAGAAAGGATTCAGTACACTCAACTACGTCTGCGACAAACCACAGGACCGTCTACAATCGTTTCACAAAAAGTTGCGTTCAGCTTTCGTTTAAGCTTTTATTTACTTGGAAGATAAGTTGAACTTTTTTCTATTTTGTTACAAAAGGAAACATTCACAAAGCTCAGTTCCTTGGAAGTTACGTTTTAATAAAGATTTTCTTTGACTGTTTTGAGATTGTGAATGTTAAGCTACGGTAAGCTCGGTTTATTGGGATGGGTGAGCGTTGAAAAATGTCGGAGTTTTTAGACCGCCTAAAGGCCTCTGACTAGGTCTATCGATTGAAACAACCGGGACCGATGTCACCCTAGCCCATTGCCGGCCCGCACTATGTGTGTCTTCTAAAATTCTTATTTTAGTTGATATAAAACAAGTACAGCCTCCCGTTTTTCCACAATGTTGTCACCCTATATCTTTAGACCACTTAAAGGCCTCCGACACGGTCTAAAAACGGCAGTAACCAACAAATAGTCAACCGATACTAAAATTCTGTTATATAAAAAATACCCCAAAACCTAATGAAGTAAAAGAGTTATGATCATACAGTGTGGCCCAGTGTGCAGTCTATGTGACCGCACAGTGGGCAAAGTTTTTAATTTCCTGGCCCAAGTTCCAATATGCTTAGCTGCTGTGGTGTTCTTTATGTGCCGTGATACCGTATTGTGCATTGTCCGGCGAGTAGGGTGACCATGTTTGATAGGTTGGGGGGATTGTATCAAATACAGTCCTTTGTTTTAAGTGACAAAGTTTTTTTTTGCCGGAAATTTTGAAGCAAGTTCTATAGGATAAATTGAACAAAAATGGAATTTTTGACATTTGAAATCTATTGTTGAGTTATTTTCTAACATAAAATATCCCATTTGGGTCGAAGTGTCTCTGGGCCTCAAACATATTTCAATGAACCTTATACCATATCAGATTAAACGGCCATTTTATTTATCCTCGTATAGTAATATGAGCCAGCTTATGCTGCACAGAAGAGTACTTAGGGAGTTTAATCTAAAAGTATATTATATGACACTATTGTATTTCCAATTAAGTAATTATTAGCTTGTTGTGTCCCACAAATACTTTACTGTCACAAATAAAATATTCTCTTAATATAATTTACATAAATCTACTGGGTAATTTCTACCAATTGGCATGAAAATAATAGCTAAAAGTCCTAAGAAATAGAATGAAGAATATTCGTTGTGTCCCACAAAGACTTTACTTTCATAAATAAAAACTTCTCTTATAATTTACATAAATCTATCCTTACTGGGTAATTTCTACCCATTGGCATGAAAATAATAGCTAAAAGTCCTCAGAAATAGAATGAAAAATATTCCAGAAATCCGAAGCCATGGTCACCCCACCCCGTAGCCGGCCATCCCCATTGTTTTAGTTTCCAATTCGATAACAAATACGAAAAGTTTGTCTATACATTTTACTTCGTCGACGCTACTGAATTCAGAACACCCTGTATAAGGCCAATGAAAAGATCTATTGTTCTGGAGATATTGAAGTAATTAATTCGGGTTTGGAAGTTAAATCTACGTTTTTGTCGTTATTGTGGAGGTAGGGAATATTTTGTTTGATGTTTTCAGTGACAGAAAGTTTCAGTGTTAGATAATATTTTCTCAGATAATTACAGTGTTGGAATATTTTAATTCTTTTAGGGGGTCATATTGAGCAAATTTCAATATTCTATGAAAAAAAGCTCAAAAAAAAAATATTTAAAAAATCTTTTTAAATAATTATTCTATCATAGTCCGGTTTTGCCTGAAACAGGTTCCTACCTAGTTCAGGCTCATGTTTACTCCTAGCTGTAAATATTTATTTTAGACTTATTAATATGTAAAAGAAGTAAGTTTGTCAGATATTAAGATATTTTGTAAGATAGTAGGTGGTAGTATATTACGAGTATGTCAGATGTTTTCAGTGACAGATATTTTCAGTGATAGTGGATATTTTTTTCAGATATTTTTAATGTAAGGTAAACATATTTAGTCAGATATTATCAATGTTAGGGAGAAATATCTTGCCTAATATATTTAGTGGTAGAGATATTTTGTCAGGCAAAAACAGATGATATATTTGATTTTGATGCTTAGAAAATGTAACTGTAGTAGACTTAAAAATCTGGTTGTTGATTTGTTTGTTTGTTAGCTGCACCTCGTGGATTTCCCCGCTTTGTACCCGAGGGAATAACGGGATAAAAAAAACCTTGAGAGGTGTCAAGGGACACCCGGATGGAACGAAGTTCAATGCGAAATAGAAAGACGAAACGAAACTGGCTTGCTTTCTATAAGAGAGAGAGAGAGAGACAGACAGAGAAACACGCATGTTTCTCTGTCTGTCTCTCTCTAACGCAAAAAGTGTCGTTACAACTTTTCGTCTTAATTTTTTCCGTCTAGCCCCCTTTCGCAACGCGCGGTAAAGAACTTCGTTCCAAAAGCTTAGAAAGACGTATACTCGTAAGACACACTTCAATTTAAATAACACTCATTTTCAAACTATGAACTTCATGAACGAATTTCAATATGTTATCGCTAGGTTATTCACTTAACGTCATACATAAAATGGCCGTTATTTTAATTTAAAACTTACCTTAATCTTATCAGCTTAGTGAATTAACCCTTTGCACGCGACCTAGGATTTTGAATATGACCTAACCCTGTTATTAGCATATATTAGTGTCAGGGGTAACATATATCCTTTTAAAAGTTAAGGAGTATATTTAAGTGATAAAGGAACGTTTGTTTCTGAAAACGGATTGGGAAATAGTTTTTTGGAAAAGGCCTCTAAAAAGAGTCTTTTGCCCAGCAGTGGGACACTAACAGGCTAATACTTACTTACTTGAATGACCTGTCAAAGAGAATCATCACGTCCAATACCAGCTTCTGAATTTTGTAGTCATTCATTCGTTTCAAGTAAGTTAGTGGCCAACCCTAGTGTCAGAGTTGTTAGACCGCCTAAAGGCCTCCGACATGGTCTGACGGTTGAAACAACCGGGATCAACAGCTTAACGTACCCCTATCAGCCAAATCGAAAATGCCGCTATCGGCCAATCGCTATCCGAAGAGGGGCCAAGCTGAACGTCGCTTCTTCTTCATCGAGTTGATGGTCAACCTGACCAATCCTGGTGTCAGAGTTATTGAACCGCCAAAGGCCTTTGACATGGCTCATGTAACGACTACTATCGGTAGAAAGTAAACGGGACCGACGGCTTAACGTGCCCTCCGAAGCACGGAATCATCTTACTTTTCGGGAAATCAGGTGATTCAGCCTGTAATGCCCTAACCAAACTGAAGACAGTCACTCAAAGAGATTTTTTTGAGATATCCCCACCGGGAATCGAACCCGGAACCTCCGGATCACTCAAACCACAAGACCACGGAGGCTTTACCGCAAAGAATTCACACCGCTTAGTCATACTACGCCACGAGCGCTGCATTTGAAGTAATATCATCCTTGACAATGGCACAAGCAATATTTTATACTTAAAAGGACATAATAACGATTGATAAGTCTCATATGTCTCATTTGTAATTAATTTCCACTTGCTAATTGAGAGCCGGGGAACCTTGTGATCTCTCGCAACCTCAGGGAGGCTCATTATTTATTCTTATAATGCCTTTACCCAACATCGGGGGAGTTAATTTGAAAAGGTCCCAGTAAAAATTACGTGTCTCGAATTATAAATAGCTGATCATATTGTAATCAAAATGTTTTGGTGGGAATTTGATATTTTTTGTTTTTTTTTGTGGATTCTTAGGCCTTTTTGTTGGGTTTGGGTTTTTATTGAAGGTAATGTTTTAGAGGTTTTATTTTTAGAGTCTAGCGTGGCGTAGGTTAACTCATTGATATTGTTAAGCTACGTGCAGCTTTGCTTCTACTTGGATGGGTGGCCGATAGAAGCATTTCTATGAAAACCTTACCGTGTTTCGGAGGGTACGTTTAACTGTAGATCCTGGTTGTTCCAATCGTTAGACCATGTTGGAAGCCTTCAGGTAGTCTCAAAACTAACTACTCGAACTTAATTACTACTCCACATGCGCACTCACACACACACTCACACACACAAACCCTTCATCTTTAATTATTGATACACTTTAAACCGACCCACAGTCCCGTAATTCGTAGCCTCAACAGAAGCTGTAGTTAAGCTTAGGTCACACCATGAATTAACCAAGCTTAGACCCGCTAGTTACTGCGTCTTTTCATACATAAGTTTCCATTGTGAACTGTAGAGCTAACCCGGGCTTAGAGCTGGTAGCACACTAAGATACAAGGTCTAAACTAAGCTTAATAACTTGCAGTTTGTGTTGTACGTTCATATTGTTTTGCAGTATATGTTTTTATAGGTTATTTTGTAGGGGAAACAAGATATAAAGTAATTATGGTAATTGAGACATGTGTTTAAAGTTAGTTGAGACTGTTGTTAGATAGTTTTATGGTCTTTAAAAACTTATGATGGAGAAAATAATAGACTATCGACAACACTTTAAAGACTTTTTGTCTGCCACAGACTTTTGGTTTTTAGACTAACTCTCGTACTCAGAGACGGCAAATGCTTCCTTGGTAGGTGTAATGTATAAAAAGAGTCAGTTTAATGAAGGTCTCAGAGTGTGGCAGAAAATAACTTATACGTAACAAATTTTTTTATTGGAAGTCAAACGTGTCGTCTTTTATTGTTGGGGGCTTAGGGTTCGGAGCATTCATCCTTTGAAGCGGAGTGGAGTGGAATTCAATTGACCAATCACAACGCATTACAAAGAGATATTGGTAATGTCAATGCGTTGTTTGACAATGTCACACCTGGGCTCTACTTCAATGGAAACGCAACTAAGAACAGCATCCGTGGTCTAGTGGTTTGAGCGCTCGGCTCACGATCCGGAGGTTCCGGGTTCGATTCCCGGTGGGGATATCTCACAAAAATCACTTTGTGAGACTGCCCTCAGTTGGGTTAGGGCATTGCAGGCTGAATCACCTGATTGCCCGAAAAGAAAGATGATTCCGTGCTTTGGAGGGCACGTTAAGCCGTCGGTCCCGGTTACTTTCTACGGATAGTAGTCGTTACATGAGCCATGTCAGAGGCCTTTGGCGGTTCAATAACTCTGACACCAGAATTGGTCAGGTTGACCATCCACTCGATAAGAAGAAGAAACGCAACTAAGAAGGAGCTATTGGGTCGTTCGATTAAAATGTCGGACCCGACCGCCAACGAGTAAAAGCAAGCTATACTAGATGCCTAGACTTCTCTAAACATCTTCGTTCTTCAGAATCATGCAGTTCCGTCCAATAATTCCATAATCACCAACCTGAATTAGGCAAGCGTGGTGTTTACGCCTTATCCTCCTCACTGTACTGATATCTTCAGTGAGATGAGAGGCCTTTGCCCAGCAGTGAGACATTACAGGCTAATACTTTACTTTACAAAAATTCCATCAGCAATATTGGTTTCAATAATGTATCTTGTTAAATAGAAATTTGGCTTTATTTTAAAAGCAGCACTCTCGAGCCTCCAATAATTAATGAGCTGATATTGAAGTAACATGAAGCTGGGAAGGAATCAATGTGCTGTGTTGAAAGATTTTAGATCAATTTGTATTCTTATAAATTATTCTATAACCTGAATGATGTGGCGTGTAACCCCTTTTCCGAATTAAATCCTATCCTACTAATATTTTAAATGCGAAAGTTTTTAACGATGGATGTACGGATGTATGTTTGGTTTCACACAGAAACTACAGAACGGATGTAAATGTTATTTGAATAACTTTGAAAGAGTAACAAACATTATACTCTATTTTTTTGGATTGGCACAAAATGTGGTTAAATGTCGTCAATTCCAGACGATGACCATTGCTCCTGAAGAGGAAAAAGGTTTAGAGATAGGGTAAGAATGAAATAAAATTACTAAACCTTTTTCCTCTTCAGAAGCAATCGTCTTCGGCTGGAAAATTGACGACATTTAACCACATTTTGTGCCAATCCAAACAAATAGAGTATACATTCAAACATCGTTGCAAACTCTCGCATTTATAATATTAGTAGGACAATTTCTCTTTTTCAAAGTCGTTTAAAATCTACATCCACGTCCCAAACTTCGACGCATCATACCATCAGGACAGCGTTAATGGCCGCGATGCATTGCGCGATTTAACTTATTGATAGCCGCAATGTTTAGTCCAAGCTTTTAGTTAATAGTCGGGCCTTACTTTGAGTAATGTCCTTTATGTCAAACCGAACTTTGATTTAGGATATTAGCTCTTTTGGAGTTGCATCATCTATTACAGGGCAAAAGGAATGACTAAGAGACTAGACATACAGACAGTTTTAGACTGGTTTGTCTGAGTCAGACTCTGTCTAGTTTTTGATACTCCAGAAGATTGTCTTATTACACTGTCGTCAATTTTCCAGTCGAAGACAACTAATCCTGAAGAGGAAAAAGGTTTAAAGATTTACTTTTTTCCTCTTCAGGAGCAATCGTCTTCGGCTGTCAAATTGACGACATTGGTCCACGTTTTGGTACAAGTAAGAAAAATTAGAGTATATAAATATACATATACAAATTAAATTGTCAACATTCATACCAATAAATACTTAGGTATTTAATATTCAGGAATCTACAATATTAGTTAGATATTTCACTCCGTAAGATTAATATAAATTAATTGTTAATATGAAACGCTGAAATTCTAATTTTATCCCAAGTATAGCTATACCGAAGATAACGGTTTTATTAGCAAAGCTGTTTGGTTTATAACGAAAATTGTGTTGTAATATTCTGGAAACGTTAAGATTTCAGTGAATTCCAAGATGTTGGAACACCTGAGATTCGGTACCCTTTTCAAAAGGGACCGGTTGACTGTAAGATTAATTGGCACCCAGATAGTGGCACCCCGAAGGGTAAAATCCGACGAGCAATGTATTTGTAAAGGTTTTTGTGAATTGAAATTAAAAGGGTTGTGTCAATTTTAAGTTTAACTAGCAGTGCCTCACGGTTTTACCCGCATTGTGCCTGTTCCCGTGAGAATTTCGGGAATTTTTATACGTATAAGTAAATATTTCTCTTGAATCACTTTATCTATTAAAACCCGTGTCAAAATCCGTGCAGTATTTGACATACTTTTTAAACTCACACAATTTGCACACATTATACTTAATGAAATGTGTGTCTTGCGTTTTAGTGACAATTTTTTATTTATGGTGGTTACTAGCCGCGTTAGCTTACTAGTTTCACCCGCGTTGTACCCGTTCCCGCAGGAATTTCGGGATAAAATGTATCCCATGTGTTATTTTCATGTACAAACTATATTACTGTAAAGTTTCATCCAAATCCGTTTAGTAATTTTTGCTTGAAAGAGTAACAAAAATACCTACATACATCCACCCTCAGAAACTTTCGCATTTATAATATTCGTAGCAATGTTGGTATATTATGTTCCTAAGTAAACAACTATTTCTAACTAGATAATAATACGTACTAATAAATAAATATAACATTGTATAATTCCGTCACACAACGCCAACCCTTTCAATATAAATGAATATCAAAAACACGCGAAAAAATAGTCAAGTGCGAGTCGCTCTAGAGCATGGGTTCCGTACTACCTAAATGTAAAATGTAGCACTCATGACCTAGTTTGACTAAGCGATACCGTAGATTTAACAGCCTCCGTAGTCTTGTGGTTTGAGCGCTCGGCTCACGATCCGGAGGTTCCGGGTTCGATTCCCGGTGGGGGACAATATCTGCCCTCAGTTTGGTTAGGGCATTGCAGGCTGAATCACCTGATTGCCCGAAAAGTAAGATGATTCCGTGCTTCGGAGGGCACGTTAAGCCGTCGGTCCCGGTTACTTTCTACGGATAGTAGTCGTTACTTGAGCCATGTCAGAGGCCTTTGGCGGCTCAATAACTCTGACACCAGCTCCGTTTTGCTTCTATAGAAACGTATCCTTCGACAACGCAGTCAAGTCAGTCATTAATCAACAACAGTGGTGTGTACAACTTTTTAATCTAACGGTATCGTTTTCCTCCTACGGTACCCTAAACATGGAAAAACAATGCGATATTATTATGATATATCACAACCAGGGTGGGACTAAATAATTCATAGGGCATTCATGTTACAGGGGCGAACTCGCGGGAACAGCGGCGTGTAAAATTGTTATTGCTTTCAGGCTAGTTATGTTACCTGGAAATCTTTTTTGGTAATAATTTACCTTTTTATGTATTTTTCTTGCTTGTTTATAGATTTTATAGAGTTTTTTGTGATAGGATTTCATAGGAAATAAATTTGAATATTGGAACGACATAATATTTAATACTGTTGTTAATTATACCTGTCGGCGTGACTGTGGCAACAAGCGTCAGAAATAAGATTATAATAATCATTTTATTTAACATTAATGGTGATTTTAATGTTTAACAATAATTCATTTCATTATTTAATGTTTGAACAGTTATTCAATTGATTTCCATTTGATTTTAATGTTTTATAATTATTTGATTATCAATTTATGTTTAAAGTTAATTGGTTTAACTATTGTAACATCAAAAACCAATGTAAAATAATTCTGTACGAAAATGGTTGTTATTGAGTGTCTATAAATAAGACTGCTCGACGCTCCGCAAGTCATTCTGGCGCGGATCGTCGAACAGTCAAGAGCTCCTGAGAATTATGAAACAACAACGTGCAACGGTCAACCCCACCACTTCGAGCCTATAAAAGGCGTGTATAAAAGATTGAGTTGACAGCAGAGTTTCTTGCCCATTCTTCTCTGCTGATGCTCTTCCGAATGGGTGGTAAATTCAAACCTGAATAAAGATAGTTGACTTTGACTCAAGTGGTGTTTTCAATATAATGGCTGACGCCACTCCGTTATCAGAAGTGGGATCGGAACAAGCTTCGATCCAAACAACTCCCTCAGAACCATCTGATCCAAGTGGCATCAAGAGACTATGTACCACTGCAATTCTTCATGAAGATGATGGAGATGATGCAGCAAATGTCCGAACACTTGTCTTCACCACCGACGGAAGATAAAATAAAGATTAAGGACGTCTATCTACCGTCATATGATCCTGACACCAATGTTGGCATTCGAGAATGGTGTCATCATATTGACAAGGCTAAGATGACGTACCAACTCAACGATTTTGAAGTCCGTATGATAGCATAGCCTGCAGCTTGTGGAAGGGACAAGCGAGAATGTGGGCTGATGACTGGATGGTGACCACGTCTTCATGGGAAGAACTACGTCAAAACCTGATGACCACCTTTGAACCCGAAAATAGACACTCTCGGGATATACTCGGGTTCCGAGAGCATGTTTACGATTCGTCCAAGGATATCACAGGATTCTGGTCACGCGCTTGGGTCCTTTGGAAAAGGGTAACCAAGGACAGCCTGGACAATGAACATTCTGTAGAAGCCGTGATAGGATGTATCAATGATGAATGTCTTCGCATTGAACTCCTTAACGCACGAGCGGCTTTGGTACCAGAACTGATCTCTGTCGCTTCATCAATAAGGATGGTTCCAAGTAAACGTCCACGCTTTTCGGATAACCAGCCTCGAAGTTGTCAAATCTGCAAGAGAACCAATCATTCTACGAATGATTGCAAATTCAAGCCGTCTGAAGAAGGTTCTGGACTCAAGGTCTCGAGTGCAACAGTTTGCACTTGTTGCCAGAGGCCGCACCATTCATATGAAGTGTGCTTCGACAGAGTAAGTGCATTGACTTGGACGTCAGCCATGTGGCGGGGTCCAAGTGGGCGCCGGTCATGGTTTTGATTGGTGATCGGTCTATCCAAGCAGCGTTCGGCGGCGGCGCCGAGTGTTCCATCGTGCGGGAATCTTTTGCAGCTGCATTGCCGGGACATGGGGCTCAGCCGTCAGCTGCTTGAGGGGAGTCGGACGGTTCCCGGTACTGTCACTGATGAAATTGGTGACCATATGCGCCGTCGATACTGTCTGTGTTGGGCTCCAGTTTTTCGTGTTGCCTGATGAAGATATGGCGACAGATGTTTTGATTGGGATGAATTTGATTCATGGTGCCAACTTGAGGGTGATGGTTTCTCCACAGGGGACTCAACTGGTTCGCGTGCGACGCGTTCAACAAGTTGCCCTAAAAGACCCCATGTTCGACAGGTCGGACTCTGGCCTTGCGGATTCCGGAGAGGTCTCTCAGCTGCGTCACCTGTTGATGGGGTCCCAGCACATGTTCGTCCGGGGATGTCCGAGGACTCGAGTCAATTGTAAATCAGGCTTGGAAGTCCTGATAGATGCGTCGAATGTCATCCGTCGCCGTCTAGGTCCGGTCGAACGAGAAAGCGTTCGCAGTGTTGTCGGGGAGCTCCTTGATAACAATATTCAGTTTTCAAGTGAAGGAGAGGAGTGGCGATGGCCGACTCTGTGTGGATTTTCGAGAGCTCGATGCCGGTACCCTGCTTGATCGTTGTCCTCTACCGCTGGTATCTGACCGGATTGACCAGGTAGCGGATGGGCACTACTACACGAGTTTGACATGGCAGCGGGCTTTCGTCAAATTCCTATTGCTGAAGATTCCATCGAGAAGACCGCCTTCTTTACTCCCGATGGACTATACGAGCACCTCGCTATGCCCTTCGGGCTCTGTAACGCCTGCCCGGTATATCAACGAACCTTCAATAGAGTTCTAAGTAAGCTTCTTGGAAAAATTGCTCAGGTATACGTCAATGACGTAATGAATAGATGTAAGGTGTTTGCTGAAGGAGGTCCTCCCAAGAATTCGTCGATGGTGGGCTTTTCTCTAAAACTTTGACTTTGCAGTTGAGTACCAACACAGGCGAACGGCTCCAGCGTGCAGACTTCTTCAGTAGAAATCCAACGGAGCTCATGGTCAACGTTTTGACAAGAGATATGGACTAGATCAAGGTCGAGAAAAGGCGAGATGAAGAATTTCGCCCTATAATGGATAACTTGAGGGACAACCGCTCTATGGACGGCTACATATTGGAGGACCGTATGCTGCAGAAGTCCGTTCAAGATCCAGTTTTTGGGCCACAGACTTCTATAGTGGGTCCCAAGTAATTTCAATGGAGCATCGTCAATCATTTACATGCTGCATTGAAACATCCTGGATGGGAGGCGACACTAAAGAAAATCAAGGAAACATATTGGTTCGATAAGATGTGTTCCCAAGTACGAAGATTTGCGGGCAACTGTGTCATATGCAGAACATCGAAAGGAACCTTAGGATTTCTACAAGTTCAGCTAATCTATTCGGAACACCGGTCCAGATAATTGTGGATGGAAGAAGAGAATTCCTCTGAGAGTTCAAAAGTTACTGCGACAGTTTTGGGATCGATATTCACTCAATTGCGCCAGGAGTCAGCCGAGCAAATGGACAAGTTGAAAGAGCAACATTCAAGAATGCATTTATGATCAACAATTATGAAGTGGAACCATGGCATACTACGTTGGAACAACTCCATCTAGCGATGAACTGTACAGTACACCGCGTCACAGGTATGGCTCCACTCACACTTCTTAGCCAACGTCAACATTGCGTCCCACCAGAGCTTCACACTTTGGTGAATATAGAAGAAGCAACAGTCGACATTGAAGCACTCACACGATATGCGCATGGGAACATGACGCAGTCAGCGGAACAAGATCGGCAACGTTTTAATAAACGTAAAGCCAAATTCAACATTCAACATTTTCAGCGTGGTGATTAAGTGTTGATCAAAAACAACCCACGCAATCAAACCTCTTTAGACCTAAAATTTATGAAACCTTGTGAGATTTCCAGAATCCTAGAAAATGACCGCTACCTTGTGAAGGTGGTTGGCGGCGGCAGATCAAGAAAAGTCGCACATGACCAACTTCGCCGTGCGCCACAACCGAAGGTGCCGTGTCGGCGTGAAGATCCAGATACTCCTCAAAACAATAAAACTGCTGTCGATCCGGTAACTGGTCCGCCAGTCCAGATGGCTCCCGACAACGAGCACTCATCACCGGTGTGCTTAGTGGGAGTTTTCCAAATAACTTTACAGTCGCGTAAGCGAAAAAACTCTGTGAGTCTGTTGTTTTTAAGTTGCCATGGTTATTTTTACGCGTTCACAGCGTCAACATTAAGGCCGACGCCGACGATGAACGAGAAACGAGTAGAACTAGAAACTATGTATAAACGAGTTGGCGATCAACAGGAAGTCAGTGTGTAGTTTCGATAGTATTGTAGCTGAATTATATAAAAGAGAGTGCGCAAGTGCGACGAGGGATTACTCGCGCAACTCGTCCGCAGTTGCTCAATCCTGTGCAAACCTACTTCTATCTACTTTCATTGTCGCACTGTAAAGAAATGATAATTCGAGCTAGCATCGTTGAACGAGTATCGCTGAGCGAGTTTATTTTTGAAGCTCCTCGCTCAGCGACAAAACTAAGTAGTAAAACGAGTCGATGCCGGCAGTGTGAACAGTCAGCGAGAAACTTTTAATATCTGCACCTCTTTCGTTTATACGGAATATGCATTTATTGTGCGTTTCTTGAGAGAGAAAATCGCCGAGAGTTACTCGTTTTCTCGCCGGCTGTGGGACCACTGCCTAACTCAGAAATATATGTAGCTAAAAAGCGCCCCTAGTGGTCACAATGCGAACTAAAATCTGCCATCGACTTAGTAAGCGCGTAAATGTACATTTCGCGAGTGTGAGTTGCAAGTTGACAGTTACGCTCACTGTGCGTAAAGTAAAGTTCTCACTTTGAATTTATTGGTGAGAGACGGGCGAACGGACGTAAAATGTAATTGTTTGTTTGTAACTATAGTGATTTATCAATACGTAGTATAAATCAAAGTCGCTTTCCGCTGTCTGTCTGTCTGTCTGTCTGTCTCTATGTTTGCTTAGATCTTTAAAACAACGCAACGGATTTTGACGCTGTTTTTTTAAATAGATAGAGTGATTTAAGAGGAAGGTTTATATGTATAATGATTCCCGAAATTTCCACAGAAACGGGCACAACGCGGGTAAATAAACCTCGGGGTGCTTCTAGTAGTGTTATAAACAAACGATGTCATGGTCAGCATATTATTTTTTCGCTTGGAAGATGTTTACGACCGCAAGAGCTCAAGATGATCTTTGTTATAATGTCCAGTGTTCGTTCTACTGCTCGAGTTCCTAGTGAACCTCTGACGGAATTGACGGAAAACGATTTTTAAAAAAGATATCGCTTTACCAAAAATTCATAATATACGGTTGAATTGAGAAACCTCCTCCTTCTTTGAAGTCGGTTAAAAATGTCATAAGTAAGGAGCTATGGCAACCTACAAACAACTAACAATGTCAGTCAAGTGCGCGATGTCGATGTCATGGAATTAGTATGTACTACGTACAACTAGAAGGTAATTTTTTTAGACATCGACCATGGAATTAGTATGTACTACGTACAACTAGTACATACTAATTCCATGGTCGATGTCTAATAAAATAACCCGCATAAATGTTATATGTACTTTATACCTTATGAAAACACAGTCGATATGGTATATTCAATTTTGCCGGTTTATTCTTTGGACGCCACAGAGCTACCAACTTAGAAATAAAAATACTCACGGTTTACGGTGAAAAAACGTAATAAATGAGTATACTCGTACTCACAGTTATTCGATGCTCACTACGTACAGAGTTAAGAATGGGTTCCCAACCTTTTTTAGACCGGAGACCACTTTTTAATTATTGTTGTCATCAAGGACCTCCAGTCAATTTTTTTTCATTAATTAGCGATTTAATTTATTTGTATTTCACATTGAATGTGCGCGAGTCCGACTTGAGCATTAATTATTATTATCTTGGACCTCAAAGAAAATGTATTTTCGACTTCATTCAATCAAACATTTGAGCGAGCGCGGAACGCGATCGAAGTTTGTGCATGTTTTACTTGGCCCTTAAAGCCATTTTAAATCCGACTTTACCTTTTTATACTTACAGAATGATAATTGAGTGACCAAATAATATTTTTTTTCTTAGAAATAAGAATAGAAAAGTTTTCTATTCGATCGAATTTGTGAAATATTATTTCGTTCAGTATTTTATCAACGACTTTCCTTAAATTTTCATAAATTAATTTGATAATGTTCGCGAATTATATTTCGACTTTTGGTGCGTCTGTGGACCACATTTTGTCTTCCGCGGACCATCAGTGGTTCACGGACCACTGGTTGGGAACCCATTTAAACGCAAACGTGAAGTTAAAGTAAAATAATTGGAAAACTCGCACTAAGCACACGGATAAAGCTGAGTTAAAATTCATTTATTCTCTTCATTATTTTAAATCACATTTGCAACTACACCCCTAGTAGCTATAATAATAATCTACTAGTGTGGCCCTGCAGTTGTAATCCATTACATTAAACATCTCCAAAGGGCCTCTACGAGTTGGATCTGTATCCCCTCGCAAGCCTCTCAAAAAGACCGGGGTTGTCCCGTGACTCCGAGGAGATCTACTAGAATAAAATACTGGAGAGTGGTACCTTTGAGCTAGCCATGTGTTCCCTTGTGCTAACCACGGGTCCTTGATGCATCCACAAGTGAACCATGATAGACCGTAGGGACGCCTTGTGGGACCATGAGCAGACACGTACACACCACAGTTAGCTATAATAATAATCTACTAGATTAAAATGCTGGAGAGTGGTACCTCTGAGCTAGCCATGTGTTCCCTTGTGCCAACCACGGGTCCTTGATGCATCCACAAGTGAACCTTGAGATACCGTAGAGACGCCTTGTGGGACCGTGAGCAGACACGTACACACCACAGTTTCTAAACTGATAAGGTAGTACAATAGGGATCTATATGTGTACTGTCCTTACAACAATAATTCCTTCATAATAAGCAACACGAATTGCTTATAGATACAGTTTCTAAACTGATAAGGTAGTACAATAGGGATCTATATGTGTACTGTCCTTACAACGATAATTCCTTCAAAATAAGCAACACGAATTGCTTATAGATACACAGTTTCTAAACTCATAAGGTAGTACAATACGGATCTGTGTGTACTGTCCTTACGACGACTTACGATGTCCTTACAGATACCCGCTTCAAAGAAATGCATTTTCTTAATTTCAGAAATAAAACATCACAACGCAGGCAGGCGCAGAGCGCGCGCCGCCTGTCAGAATGGCCGTGTCGGCGTGACTGTGGCAACAAGCGTCAGAAATAAGATTATAATAATCATTTTATTTAACATTAATGGTGATTTTAATGTTTAACAATAATTCATTTCATTATTTAATGTTTGAACAGTTATTCAATTGATTTCCATTTGATTTTAATGTTTTATAATTATTTGATTATCAATTTATGTTTAAAGTTAATTGGTTTAACTATTGTAACATCAAAAACCAATGTAAAATAATTCTGTACGAAAATGGTTGTTATTGAGTGTCTATAAATAAGACTGCTCGACGCTCCGCAAGTCATTCTGGCGCGGATCGTCGAACAGTCAAGAGCTCCTGAGAATTATGAAACAACAACGTGCAACGGTCAACCCCACCACTTCGAGCCTATAAAAGGCGTGTATAAAAGATTGAGTTGACAGCAGAGTTTCTTGCCCATTCTTCTCTGCTGATGCTCTTCCGAATGGGTGGTAAATTCAAACCTGAATAAAGATAGTTGACTTTGACTCAAGTGGTGTTTTCAATATAATGGCTGACGCCACTCCGTTATACCAAATGAAACGGGTCTGTATCGCGTACCCGACGTTAGCGGGATAACCCGTTATCCCGTGACCGTGTAATTCGCTCGAAACGTCGGGTACGTATTTTAGTAAAATACGTTAAATTATCTAACGCGATACAGACCCGTTTCATCTATCTATATATATAAAAATGAAACCCGTTTTCCTTGGTCAAGGCATCACGCGTGAATGGCTGGACCGATTTCCACGGTTTTACATTCGTTGGAAAGGTCTCGGGCTCCGTGAGGTTTATAGGGAATACAAATCTCAAAATTCCCTCGGGGACGGGGGCGCTGCGGGTGAAACCACAGGGCGCTGCTAGTATCTTATATATCTTTAATCTCTGCTACACTTACCGTTTAACGTTATCCTGTATACTACAATGTTCACACGCATGTGTTAATTGTATACTTAAAATAACTCTGTTTAATTATCTTTGACCGTAAATCAAACAGGGTTAAGGTGGGTGAGCACTGATTTGAACTTGCTCTATAGACAAAAAGTTTGGAGCCTTGGATTAAGTAGCAAAGTTAATCCAAAGTGATTGCTGCGAAGCAATTGCCTTTAGGAGTGAACTTTTGCAAACAGGAGAAATTGTGTCATCTTGAGGCTCTTTGAAGTTTGATCCTAGTCTTACATTAAACATTTATTTAAAACACAATGAAGTTTTGCATAAAAAAAAAGAAAAAAAAAAAAAAAAGATAAAAGTTTGATAATCATTTTTTGCTATATCGTTGAAACTATATAAGTAAGTAAGTATTAGCCAGTAATGTCCCACAGCTGGGCAAAGGCCTCTCATCTCACTGAAGTTATCAGTACAGTGAGGAGGATTAGGCATAATCACCACGCTTGCCAAACTATAACTATATACTTAACAAAAACATTTCTTAACCATAAATATGCAAAAATATGCTAATACCCAAATGTTATAGACAGTTAAGTTTAGAAATGCTCGAAATAGTGATCACGGACCTTTAATACTCCATTACATATTTCAACTCGTCCAAACAAAATAATCGCTCTAAGTAATTAAGAGGGCGTTACTTTAAAAAAGGAAATTATTTCAATCATTAAACTTTAATTTGTATTTTAAATGATTGTTTAATGCAGAGATTAGACCATATTTATTTAATTTACTTTTAAAAAGTAGTTTGTGTAAGTCATGACTTTAAATTAAAGCCTCTTATAATTAAAACGTTATTAGTTATAGTGCTCGTGGCTAAGTTTGACTAAGCGATGTAAGTACATTGCGATTGTTAAGCAACGTGCAGCTCTGGGGGTAAAAGTGGCATTTCTACCTGAGCGCTACCGTGCTTCGTAGGGCAAAGGAGTCGGTTCGGGTTGTTTCTCTGCGGTACTGCGGCGCGTAGGCGGACGACGAAGTAACTTAGTCGTCTTCTTCATCGAGTGGATGGTTAACCTGACCAATCCTGGTGTCAGAGATATTGAGCCGCCTCTGACATGGCTCATGTAACGACTACTATCCGTAGAAAGTAACCGGGACCAACGGCTTAACGTGCCCTCCGAAGCACGGAATCATCTTACTTTTCGGGCAATCAGGTGATTCAGCCTGCAATGTCCTAACCAAACTGAGGGCAGTCTGACAAAGAGATTTTTGTGGGATATTGTCCCCACCGGGAATCCAACCCGGAACCTCCGGATCGTGAGCCGAGCGCTCAAACCACAAGATCACGGAGGCTGTTGTAACTTAGTGTGAGTAGGTTAGAGGCCAACCCTGGTGTCGGAGTTTTTAGACCGCCTAAAGGCCTTCGACATGGTCTGACGATTGACACAACCAGCTTTGTGTAATAATTAAAGAAATGCCATTGATTTCACTATAACAATCCAAAAACAAACCTATAGGCAATAGAACATTATCATAAATATCTAAAGTAGTACAGATAGCAACAAAAGCTGAACTTTTCTTATCATCTTATCATCATAAAGTTCTATTGTTCGATTGTAACGTTATTGTGAAAACTGTTATTGTGTTTATGTGTATTATCGCCAACGGTAAAGGTATGAGCTCATCTATGTACCTATATAAAATTCAAAGTCCTGACTGACTGACTGACTGACTGATGACTGATTGATTGACTGACTGACTGACTGACTGATTGACTGACTGACTGACTGACTGACTGACTGGCTGAATCCTAATTAACCGTGTGTGAATTTGTCCGGGTATATACATTATACATGTCTTTTATAAATTGAAATTGCACTTTTAGACGTTACATTATCGGCCCCGGTTGTTTCATCGTCACAACATGTTCGAGGCCTTAACGCGGTCTAAAAACTCCAACACCAGAGTTGACCACTAATCTACAGTGTACATGCTCAGAAAATATACCCATTCTAACCGATTTTTTTTAATAAAAAGGAGGTAGTTCTTAAAAACAAGTTTATGGACGGTTTTTCATTTAAAATAGTTATTTACCACAACAGTGTATTACTAAACAACCTATCTATGCAATACAAGCATGTTCTATCGCAGTAACAACAGTATAGTAACGCTATGTTACAGTATAATGAGCGTCTTCCTTAATTTATAGGCAAATGTTAGTTGTTAGAGTTTAACGGCTAACGACTGTTGTGTTTCTTTAGCGCATTTGATAGAACGGGGATTCCGGAATGTTACGATACATGTTGTTAAAGGAATTAACATAATGTAAGCGATGTTAACTCGTTGCGATTGGTAAGCTACGTGCAGCTCAACCCCTACTTGGATGGGTGGCCGATAGTGGCATTTCTATCTGAGCTGTGCGTAAAATTGAGAGTCCCGGTTGTTTCAATCGATAGGCTATGTAGGAGGTCTTCAGGCGGTCTAACAATTCCGATGTTAGGGGTGGCCACTAACCGACTTGACTTTAATTTTACATTAAAAGGTACATGGTAGGTGGTCTTCAGGCGGTCAAAAAATTCCTATGTCAGGGTTGACCACCGACCTATTCGATTTTACTTTTAAACAATAAAACTTAAAACTCGGTCAAACATCTAAAAAAATCTCGGACTCAAATAAAAAATGTAACAGCCTAACACAAATTTCAAACATTTTGGAGAACAATTTAAAAAACTTCCTCAGATTAAAACACCAAAAGTTTACTGAAATTTTATTACCCGCAACCTGATAGAGTGAGAAAGAGCTAGTCGTTATACCAACTTTAAAATTAATGTGACTTGTTTGTTTTTGGAGTTGTGCTTAGGGTGTATCCACATGTTGTACAACCACACCACATCGCAGCTTTATTTCATTCAATTCGAGTACGTTTGTTCCCAACACTGGTGTCGGAGTTCTTTAGACCGCCCAAAGGCCTCCGACATGGTCTAACGATTGATAAAGCCGGGACCGACAGCTTAACGTACCCTCCACAGCATAATAGCGCTCAAATAGAAATGCCATCGGCCACCCATCTTAGTAGGAAACGAGCTGTACGTTGCTTAACAATCGTAATCAACTAACTTCGCTTGGTCAAACGCCACGAGCAGTTGTGTTGTGATACCGACTGGTTGTTGATGTGGTTGTAATGTCGTTAGCCAAGATGAGTTTACGTACTACAGGCACAGAAGTTCGCAGTGTCGCTGGTGGTTGTATTGTCCTACAATGTGGTAAGTATCACTCATGTGGTAGATAGTTATGGCAAAGTGTAATACGTGTATACTGTACTATTAATTTTCAATACAAAATATGCGTCCGGCCATGTGGTGTGGTCGTGTACGTGTGGATACACCCTAACCAAGGTATAATGATTGCATCAAGCCGTTGTGGGAATTGGTTTATTTTGAGTTTTGTTCGTTCAGACCTCGAATAAAAAGTTTTTTTCGGCCCGAATAGGGTGACGTAAAATTTGATGCTTCAATTTTTTTAATTAATCGCAACATTTTTTTCCGTGTGAATTTTTTAAGCGGCTGTCGAATGGGTTTTTCGAATATTTTTCGTTTATTACTGGGCTAATTTTGTATTTAAAAGTATGGGAAGTTGCCTGTTAGAACTCAATGCAGGGCAAAGCTATTTCCGTGAAGATAGGAAGGATATTGGTTATCAAATTCTTGCAAAATTAAAGAAGAAGACTGAAGACTTACTGAAAATAAAAACTCTTGTGATTATTTATCAAAATTGTTCATCAAAGATCCCTTTATCAGTTATTAGAGACATGATGGACTTATCTACTTTAAGAGGTAAAATCTTCTTCTTTAGAGTCAATGGCGCAAAATAATAGCCACATTCATCGGAAAGGTATAGAGTAATATATTAGGTAAGTATTAAGCTATTTTTTATCCCGAAACACCAACGAAAGCAGGTACACCGTGGGTAAAACCGCGAGATATTCAACTTAATTCTGGAAACACTTATTATTGTCAATTGACTAAGTCGTATAAAATACCCATTTTTATCATTAGCCAAAAAAAATAAGCAACAAATACAAAGTTAAACCTACTATTGCACTAGAAAAACTCCTTTATATAATTCCGTTTGTGTTAAATGAAAGTATTTAAATTAATTTAAATAGAGTTAGCTTAAAAGAATTCACATTAGCACTTGCACAAAGCTTAATATAATAATAATAATGTGCACACAAAAAGCATGTGCTAACAGCTGAATCAGACTGGTTCAGACTGTAAGGGTGCCTGTTCATTGAAGCGGAGCGAGACTACTGAGCGGAGAAACGGAGAAATATTAACCAATAGGAATGCATGAAATCTCCGGTCAGATATTTTATGCAATCCTATTGGTTAATATTTGTCCGTTTCTCCGCTCCGCAGCCTCGCTCCGCTCCAAAGGACAGGCACCTTAAGAGCCATATTAATAAAAGCGTATTAAGAACATTATAGCTATCAAATGGTTTGTCACTTTCGGACATACGTAATTTTCCAAAGAGCAAAAGAGACAAAACATTTTATAACAGTGTTTTAGTTAGAGACCGTTTATTAAGGCGGTATGACATTTTTAATATAAACTACATTTATGAATACACTTACACTTTTTTATTTTGCATTTTATCTGACATTTCGGTTCCTTTACAGGAACCGTGCGCACAGAAAACTGAGTTGTTATGCGTCTATATGAAAAAGAAAATGTAAAATAAAAGAAAAGTGTATCTGTAAACGTAGTTTCAATTCAGAAATCGACTATTTTCGTATAAATGACTACCGACAGTTTGTTTGCGTCAATTCAATCGTGAGACTGCTGTGAGTACAGTGGGCTCGGGTTCTTAGCATTCCAATGCTTCACCGCACAACACTAGCCAGTCCAACCCAGCCCATTCTCCCCTGTGTTTTTACTTTTTATTGCCTCATTTTGTGCGAAGTTACCCTTTATTTCAGCAACACATAATTAGTTGTTTTAATTTTCAAAGTTTTCTGAAATTGTTGGGGAATTTGTTAGGTTTTGTAATAAGAATGTTTAACCTTCTACGCAAGGAATTTTTGATTTTATTTTGATATTCAATTTGATTATATATAGAAACTTGCAGCGCCCCGCGGTTTTACCCGCGTTGTGCCCGTTCCCGTGGGAATTTCGGCTATTTTTATACATACCTTTCTCTTGAATCATTCTATCTATTGAAAAAACTGCATCAACATCCGTTGTGTAGTTTTAAAAATCTAAGCACACATAGGGACAGACAGTGGAAAGCGACTTTATTTTATACTATGTAGTGATGATGAAGTAGATACTGAAGATACTGAAGTGCACGTTTTCTTTCAGAAAGTATAGATATTATTATAGTATTTATTACTTCTTACAGTTATTCTTCTTCTTCATCGAGTGGATGGCCAACCTGACCAATCCTGGTGTCAGAGTTATTGAGCCGCCAAAGGCCTCTGACATGGCTTAAAGTTATTATCTATAAATTCTATAATATAATATTGTAAAGCTGCAGAGTTTGTTTGTTTCTTTGAACGCGCTAATCTCAGGAAATACTGGCCCGATTTGAATAATTATTTTTACAATGGATAGCCACATTCAACGGCAAGGTTATAAGGCTACTTTTCATCCCGAAATTCTTACGGGTACGGGCACTACGCGGGTAAAACCGCGGGGCGCTGCTGGAGGAACTGAACTGGTCATTCGGGGAGTGTAAACGCGCTATGCCTTAGGGAGCCTTAGGGTGCGTTATTACAATGTAATATCCCATTCAGTGAGATGAGAGGCCTGTGCCCAGCAGTGGGACATCACAGTCAAATTTTCTTTTCTTTCTTTTTCTGCAAAAATCATATTCATATGAACTATGGTTTTATTAACTCGCACAGATTACTTAAATAACGTATTAAAAAAATCTTACACACAAACGCAGAACCTCTAGTTTTATGCAGTCGGTTATACACCATCTACGTAACATGAATGAAACCATCTGTTTTCCCTTAAACGAAAATTTCACGTAAAATAACAACACACGAACATAATTCTGTATTCAAGTAACGTAACAAAAGATGTATGTAGTAATACATAAGAGTGGAAATTATTCAGCGTCATTTATATGTAAATGAAGTTCTGTATTTATGTTGTACCTATATATCTGTGGAATATTGTATAATCTTTATTCGAATCCTCACTGTACTGATATCTTCAGTGAGATGAGAGGCCTTTGCCCAGTTGGACATTACAGGCTAATTTTCTTTTCTTTCTTTTACTATATTTTTGATTGATGGGCCAAAATTACCACTCAGTGGGTCCCACAAGACCGGAAACGACGTTGCGGCAGACCGAGGAGGCGATGGCGAGACGAGCTCAACACTTTCACGAAGGATTGGCCCAGTCTGGCACTCAATAGAGAAAGGTGGAAAGAGGGTAGGGAGGCCTTTGCCCTGCAGTGGGACAAGTCAGGCTGAAAATAAATAAATAATAACTATATTTTTATTCTGACACTAGGATTGATCAGGTTGACCATCCACTCGATGAAGAAGAAGACTATATTTTTGCTCAGCTGTGGGACATTACAGGCTAAAACAACTACTACTTCGTGACTGGACTCCTCATGGCTCCGTTCTGCTTAGAGGGTGCGGGCTATGTGGCCCTCAATAAGCCAATGACAACGGATTCAAATTGACAAGCAATACATTGAAATTGTCAAAATCTTTTCGTAATGCGCTGTGATTGGTCAGTTGAGCTCCGCTCCGGTTCGCAACACTCCGCTTCTTTAATTATGTCCATCACTTGATGTTACAATTCAATCCTACTAATATTTTAAATGCGAATGTTTGTGAGTGTGTTATGTATATGTATGTTTGTTACTCTTTCACGCAAAAACTTCTGAACGGATTTGGATGAAACTTTACAGTAATGTAGGTTATACATCAGTATTAAACACGGGATTCATTTTATCCTAAAATTCCTGCAGGAACGGGTACAACGCGGGTAACACCGCGGTGCACGGCTAGCCTATACTATATAGCTTGTTTGAAACCTTGAAGAGTTTGTTTGTTTGAACGCGTTAATTTCAGAAACTACTAATGAGCTTCAAATAATTATTTTTGTAATAGATAGCCACATTTAACGAGTAGGTTATTGGTTATTTTTCATCCCAAAATTCCCACGGGAACGGGCACAACGCGGGTAATACTGCGGGGCGCTGCTAGTCACTACATAGTATAAAATAAAGTCGCGTCTGTTTGTCTGTTTGTCTGTATGCTTAAATCTTTAAAATTACGCAACGGATTTTGATGCGGTTTTTTGTAATAGGTAGAGTGATTCAAGAGGAAGGTTTTTATGTAAAAAAATCCCCGAAATTCCCACGGGAACGGGCACAACGCGGGTAAAACCGCGGGGCGCTGCTAGTGAGGAATAAATGACTGTTTTCAATCAAAAAAAATTACAGCTACAATAAATCAAACCGTGAATGAAATTCTTTCGCATCATTTTAACTCCTTACCATCGTTTGTATCATACATTTCTATTCCACAAAGCCAAACAAATCAACTGAATGCTCGTAAATCATACGGTTTACAAACCTGCCACACCTGACAGATTAGAATAGCTTTATTTTCAATGAAAACCGGCCAAGTGCGAGTCGGACTCGCGCATGGAGGGTTCCGTACTTTAAAAAACGGCAAAAAATCACGTTTGTTGTATCGGAGTTATAGCGGCAATAGAAATACATCATCTGTAAACATTTCAACTGTCTAGCTATCACCGTTCTTGAGATACAGCCTCTTGACAGACGGACGGACGGACTGACGGACTGACGGACTGACGAACTGACGGACTGACGGACTGACGGACTGACGGACTGACGGACTGACGGACTGACGGACTGACGGACTGACGGACTGACGGACTGACGGACTGACGGACTGACGGACTGACGGGCGGACGGACGGACGGACAGCGAAGTTTCAGTAATAGGGTCCCGTTTTTACCCTTTGGGTACGGAACCCTAAAAAAGGTTATTATGCCGTGATAAATGGCAGTTTACAATTACCATATTGAATTTTATTGAATTATTTTTGACTTCATGGTGTTATTTTCGATTTTACGGTTGTTTTTATTAATTTTTGAGTCATGAGGTTCATGAAAGTATAGGATAGGGGCTTAGATTGAAATTTATAGCCTTTTTCATAATCACCTGCTAGCAGAATTTTAGCTATCAAATGGTTTGTCCCTTTCTGACATACGCTATTTTCCAAAGAGCAAAAGAGACAAAACACTCACTAACAGTGTTTTAGTCAGAGAGCGTTTTTATGAATTGGCAGTAAGGGCCTAAAGATAATCTGACAATTGAAATTAAGGTTAGGTCTTGTTCTAGAATAACAGTGCGGTGGTTTATCTATACTAATATTATAAAGCTGAAGAGTTTGTTTTGTTTGTTTGTTTGTTTGTTTGTTTAAACGCGCTAATCTCAGAAACTACTGAACCGATTTGAATAATTCTTTCACTGTTAGATAGTCTATTTATCGAGGAAGGCTATAGGCTACATTTTATCCCGAAATTCCCACGGGAACGGGCACAACGCGGGTAAAACCGCGGGGCGCTGCTAGTTTATTTTATAACTCGAGAACGGCTGAACCGATTTGGCTGAAAACTGGTGAGGAGGTAGCTTAGAACCAGGAGACGGATATAGGATCTCGTATTTCTTAAGGGAACGGGTGCGCTGTGGGTAAAACCGCGGGGCACAGCTAGTTAGTTATATCAGTGTTATGATAAGAGTATTATTATAATGTCAGAATTAACTGAGATACGGAAAAATACTGCCAAGAACATCTGGCCTGGGAAGAATAATAAATACATTAACAAAGATGAGAGGAATGTAACTATAGTGGGTTACTTTGTACACTCGATCCGACTTTGTTTTTGGTTAACGAATTCAAAACGTAACAAAACGATTCATTTATAAAGTAGGCACAATTTTGACAGTTAATCTATTTTTATATAAAATGCTCCGAAATGGCTGGACCGATTTTCATGAAATTTTGTGTGCATATAGGTCTAAGAATCGGTCATCATCTATGTATACCATACATACCCCTAAATTAAGGGTGGGATAAGGGTGGTCCACCCCTTAATTTTTGAATGGCAAAACAACGTTTCCCGGGTCAGCTAGTCCTAATAAAGCTGAGAGTTTGTTTTTTTGTACTAATATTATCAGAAACTATACCAATCCGACTGAATATTTTTAGCTTCTTTGCTTTCGCTTGTTTTTAAAATCAAAATCGAGTTAGCCATGGTATGGGCACGAATAAACTATTTAGTATGGAAGAAAGACCTAGGCTGTTCAAAAAAGGAAGCTGTTGTCTAGACTTTTATTCAATATCTAGATCTAGATTAGTATTCAAGTCTAGTACCAAAGTTTCTTGGCCGTCCTAAGAACTTGGTTAAACTGGATGTTTGAGAGGCGTGAGTCCAAGCGAGGGAATGTTAATAAGGTTTATAATTCAATTGATTTATTTTTTACAAGCAATACCCCGCGTTTTACCCGCGCTGTACCCGTTTCCGTGGTCTCTGTGGCCGTGGTTGAATGTGGCTGTCCACTGCAGAAATAATTATTATGTCAATAAAAATTTATATTAATGACTAGCCGCCCCGCGGTTTCACCCACGTTGTACCCGTTCCCGCGGGAATTTCGGGATAAAATGTATCCCATGTGTTATTCTGATGTATAACCTAGATTACTGTAAAGTTTTATCCAAATCCGTTCAGTAGTTTTTGAGTGAAAGAGCAACAAACATCCATACATCCATACACACATCCATCCTCACAAACTTTCGCATTTATAATATTAGCAGGAAGTAGGATAGGATGACCACTCAAGTTAGGTTTTTAGTGCTCAAAATCTAATTTAAGACCTTACATGATTAACCAACTGCATTGAAGTGAAGCGGAGCTGTGCGGAGCTCAATCGCCCAATCACAACACATTGTCATTGTCAAAATCTTTTCACAGTGCGTTCTTCTTCTTCTTCGTGTCGATGGCACAAAATCGCTGCCCCTACGCCCTTATCATTCGTCTACACTACTCATTTTGAATTGAAACTACGTTCAAGGATACACTTCACTACATAGTATAAAACAAAGTCGCTATTTTTGTCTGTTTGTCTGTATGCTTAAATCTTTAAAATTACGCAACGGATTTTGATGCGGTTTTTTGTAATAGGTAGAGTGATTCAAGAGGAAGGTTTTTATGTATAAAAATTCCCGATATTCCCACGGGAACGGGCAAAACGCGGGTAAAACCGCGGGGCGCTGCTAGTCGCTAATAATACACTTCGCAAATAAAAGCGAAGTGTATCCGTAAACGTAATTTCAATTCAAAATGAGTAGTGTTCACTTAAACTTAGGAAACCAGTATGTTGCATACCTTATTATAGTTATTCAAATCACGGTATAGACAAATGGTCCGAAATGTTTGTGAACAGTGGAGACTGGAGTTGTAGCGCAAGTCTCGTCAACTATTGACATAACAACGTAGTAGAATGCATCACGGTACTGTGGAGGACGATGGCGCTTGTACTGTACAGGGTTGATAATGTGAAGAGACAGTTCGCAACGCAGATTTTTTTATTTGTGAAATAAATTTAGCACAGTGCACTGCGTGTTTATGATTGAATATATAATTATACTAGCTGTGCCCCGCGGTTTCACCCGCAGCGCCCCCGTTCCCGTGGGAATTTTGAGATGTTTATTCCTTATTTTTCTTATATAAAAACCCCTGATAATAAGGAACACATTAAAAAAGAATCATCCAATTTGATGCAGTCGTTCTGAAGTTATGCGCTTAGCAACAGATTCAGCGATTCATTTTTATATTATAGATGAAACGGCTTGTACGAGTATACACAGACTTCTTTTTTGTGTAAAAAAATTACTCGCCAACGTATTTCCGTCAGGTAACGCTAAATTAAGTAAACTTAAGTTTAATCTATGCATGTAAATCTAATATAGCTGAATACATTGATTCTTTGTTTATTTGAACGTGCTAATAAAAAAATTAACAATTTGATTTGAATTATTATTTTTGTAATGGAGAACCACATTCAACGAAAATTTAATTCAAAAATTCATCCCGAAATTCTGACAGCACAAACGCTTTTTCTAATGAAACAACAACACACATTCAACGAAAATATTACAAACTATTTTTCATCCCGTTTCATCAAATTCCCACAAGAACGGGCAAAGCTCAAACCGCGGCACTGCTAGTAAAATGTATTCCCACATAGTGCTCTAACAGTACATCATGTACATAGTGTTTACTCTTCAAACGGTCTCCGGATTGAGTCTCACAATAGACTACACGAGACATACCAGACAGGCTCTTTCAGAACGGGGCCTTTGCAACCCATTCATACACACCCTGTATATTTTCTGAAAAATTATGATGGAAATAATTAAAAATGATTTTTTGTAAAAAATCTTTTCTAGATTTACATAGATGTGGACTTTGTGGTTAGAATATGGAACACAAATCCTATTCTACTAATATTATAAATGCGAAAGTTTTTGAGGATGTATGTATGTTTGTTATTCTTTCACGCAAAAACTACTGGATTAATTTGGATGAAACTTTACAGTAATATAGGATAGTCCCACTGTACGAGTACTATTATCTTCAGTGAGATGAAAAGCCTTTGCCCATAGCTACTATTTACTTTTGTATTTGTATTTAATTGAAATAGCAGCGTCCTGCGGTTTTACCCACATTGTGTCCGTTCCCGTGGGATTTCGAAATGCAAAATAGCCTATAACCTTCCCATTGAATGTGGCTATACATCACAAAAAGAATTATTTAAATCGGATTGGTAGCTTCTGAGATAGGCGCGTTCAAACAAACAAAAAAACAAACTCTTCAGCTTTATTATATTAACTAGCAGCGCCCCGCGGTTTTACCCGCGTTGTACCCGTTCCCGTAGGAATTTCGGGATGAAAAATAGCCTATAACCTTCCCGTTGAATGTGGCTATCTATTACAAAAAGAATTATTCAAATCGGTTCAGTAGTTTCTGAGATTAGCGCTTTTAAACAAACAAACAAACAAACAAACAAAACAAACTCTTCAGCTTTATAATATTAGTATAGATATAGATCCATAGACTCTCTGCCCTCTTGTGCCAAGTCTGAGGTCTCAGGTTCAATGCTACGGTCAAGTGAAGCATGTTCCCAATTTACTCGTCAAACATGGCTCGGGTTTGATATCGCCACCCAGCATTTGGCATACGTGATGATTAATCGTAATAGTTCTCGTCGGTATATTGTCAGGAGCCATTTAAATACGCACTTTTTGATAAACATTATCAAAGGGTTGAAATAAAATAATTTCACTGTCTAGTATGTGTTTGTGTGATCTGAAATTTTGTATTTTGAACCCTACCTTTTGGAAATAATGCATACAATAGCTTATTGTTAACTTAATTGATAGACCGTGTCGGAGGCCTTTAAACGGTCTAAAGATTAACCACTACACGAACTTATTAACTTTTTAGATACATATATCAATTTCCTCAGCAATCACCCAAAAAATGCAAAGCACTTTTTTTAATCCGTCACGCACTCACAAAACGGCTTAACTCTCATTCATTATCATATTTAACAACAACGTTTTTCCTACAGAACCTTCCAGAATTATTCATGTAATACATCATAGTACGGGCAACACTGACACACAAAAGCAAAATTGAATTTTCAAGTAGATTCTCTTGCATGCTCCGGGCGCCATTCGCTGAATAGGATCGTACTGTGTACAATAGTCCTCTTTGTGGTTCATTTGGATTAGAGTCTAGAATTTATGATTTAATAGTGCTTAGTGTTGTAACGTGTGGAGCTAAAGGCTAGATGAAAGTGTTTGAGCTTTTAGATAGACACTAAGGGCTTTATTAATAACGCTTAACAGCACTTTAGCCACTTCAGCCACTTTGGTAACTAACAGATTTGTAACCAGTTACGTAAAAACAATTTTCTTCACTGATTTGTAACCAGTTACGTAAAAAAAAACCCTAACCTACCGAATAGTAAGAAAAATTGTTTTTACGTAACTGGTTACAAATCAGTGAAGAAAATTGTTTTTACGTAACTGGTTACAAATCAGTGAAGAAAATTGGTTTTACGTAACTGGTTACAAATCAGGTAGTTACCAAAGTGGCTGAAGGTACTTTAGCTATCAAATAGTTTGCCCCTTTCCAACATACGCTATTTGATAAAGAGCGAAAGAGACAAAACACTTTTAAACACTGTTTAAATTAAATATCGTTTTTGAATAAGCGGAGCGGAGCTGTGCGGAGCTCAAGTGACCAATCACAACGAATTACCAAAAGATTATGACGATGGTAATGCGTTCTTTGATAATTTTAAATACGAAAATATTTAGACACTAATCGCGCCCCTCGGTTTCACCCGAGTTAGACCCTCTTCCGCTGGAATTTCGGAATAAAATGTATCCCATAATGTTATTCTGATTTATAACCAATGTTACTGTAAAGTTTTATCCAAATCTGTTAAGTAGTTTTTGCGTGAAAGACTAACAAACATACATCCATACATCTATTCTCACAAACTTTCGCATTTATAATATTAGTAGTAAGCAGTATTTAACGCATTGAAATTGTCAGAATATTTTTGTTTGAAAGTTAGTGAAGATGAATGTATGTATGAATATATGTTTGTTACTCTTTCACGAAAAAACTACTGGAAGGATTTAGATGAAACTTTACAGTAATATACATTATACATCAGAATAAAACATGGGATACATTTTATCCCGAAATTCACACGGGAACGGGTACAACGCGGGTAACACCGCGGGCCTAGTGTTTTTTATAGTCCACGTGACTTATTTTAACTACAAATACTAATTACTAGTGTATTTCAAATTAACCAACCCTATATTTCAAATTTCAAACTCCAAATACCCATTTCCAATCCTGACCCACTGTTATTAAATCTCTATTCCTTATCTACGGAAGCGCGCTACAAGCCACATCCAAATTCCTCATCCGAGTCGGAAGGAACACAGGGGTAGCATCCGTTGACATTTGTCATTTATACACCCCCTTAGATACAAGGGTTGTATTGGGGTATTAATTTGGAGTGGAAGATTTTTTTGTATAGGATTTTTTATGGGATTGCTTAGATTGAGCTGTTTGGTTGGCAGTGTGTAGGCGAGTTTAGAAGCAAGCGAGTAATTTCATATGATTTTTTAACTAGCCAACTCGCCGGTCGCTAGCTCGCTCAATTTATACAAGTACCATGTTTCTGATATCTAAGATGTATTTGGATTCAAGAAGTTATAAGGGACGAAACTGCGTTAAGCGAGTGTGCCCGCACGGTTTCATACAAAAGTGAACCGTGACGTGCGCCCGTCGCGTGCGCCCGTCGTATGCGCCCGCTTAACGCAGTTTCAGCCCTTAAACCATTATGCTGTTCTAAATTTGGAAATTTAAATGGATGTATTTTGTTATAGTTTATAGTTTATAGAAACGGGCATATCGCGGGTAAAACCGCGGGACACTGTATTTATGTTAAGTGTTCATAATGTAGCTCGTTTCAGATATAGCCACTAAAACAGACCACAACATACGACCACAATTCTGTAGCTAAATAAATGAAAACCCAAGCCTAGCTAGATAAAACCTTCGCATAAACAGACAAACCTTATTTCATTAAACGCATACGTTAAAACTAAGATAACTACAATGTATCTACGTAGGTAACACCCAAGTTTACTCACACTATGACATAGTTTTCGTAATACCAACATTATAGCGCCCCCTATCTCTTAATTGTGAAGTTAACCCAGCGAAGAGTGTAGGAACCAACCAGGGGGTTGTGAAGGATTTTCAGAGTCGACGTAAAACATATTTACACCCCATTTTATCATAGGGTTGACGGCGATGTAACATGATGAAAGAGTTACAGGTTTGCTAAGAAAAGTTATTTTGAATTTATTGACTCTTGGCGTACAAAGTTTGACAATATTGTCTTCTAAGTATACTTTGAGTAATATCATATTTTTATTTATTTGAAAACGCTAATTACAGAAACTACCAATACCATTTGAATAGGTAATTTGTTTTGTAATAGATTCGATTTGGTTGGATACTACAACTCCATAGAATTGTAGTGGCAAAATTGACATTTCAAAACTAACTGCTTTTAAATGCAAAGCAAACTCTCTCTACACCATGTCAATTGCATCACACACACACACACACATAAAACACCCTCAGCCCAATGCGTGAAAGTTCCCGAATCTTCTATTTTTAGAGTCCCAACTCAACTATTAGACCATAAAAAGGGACCAAGTCATTATACAGTCCCGTACATTATACAGTCCAGACATAAACTTGGAGACCATGTTAATCACAAGTCGAAACCACAATAAAAGTAAACACAGTCTGTACCTTTCACGTTACATAATATTTAGATTTGAACCTTTATTCTGTTGTAACAAGAGCTGGATTACATGTAGTCAGGATGTCCAAATTGTCGGTTTTATTTAAAAAATATTTTTTTTACGTTCACTCACAAAAATAGCTCAATAGTAGTGTCCGGGGGTTCCGGATTCGATTCCCGGTGGGGACAATATCTCACAAAATCTCTTTGTGCGACTGCCCTCAGTTTGGTTAGGGCATTGCAGGCTGAATCACCTGATCGCCCGAAAAGTAAGATGATTCCGTGCTTCGGAGGGCACGTTAAGCCGTCGGTCCCGGTTACTTTCTACGGATAGTCGTCGTTACTTGAGCCATGTCAGAGGCCTTTGGCGGCTCAATAACTCTGACACAAGGATTGGTCAGGTTGACCATCCACTCGATGAAGAAGAATAAGGCAGTAAAACTCGACACATCTATTCTACACGGCCGTACTCAGAAACTTCAAATATTTCCTTAGTAGAGATTTAGTGAGTGATTTTAATATGTAATTATTACGTCATATAATTAATAGTCCATTTATTTAACGTCTCTCAGTGTGGCAATAAGTCCGTGTGCTAAAACTATAATATCAACCTAATGTAAACCATCCCTTAAGTGTATATTCGGGTGTGGGCAAGTTATCTTGTGTCCGCCAATAATAGGAGAAATGAAATTATCACCATGTTGCTTGCCAATATGCATGAGAGCGCCTATCATTTGACAGCTGATAAGCCTTTGGCATATCTTTATGGCTATGCATATGTAATGCTTTGTACACAATGAGATGTCAGGGTTTTGCAAAGAAATTAATATAGAGAATTGTAATTGAAATACTGTGGATTAAAGTTAAATAAATGACTTTAATACTGAAGTGAACTATAAAGGTGTATGCATAAGCGGAGTTGTGCGAAGCTCAATCGACCAATCACAACGCGTTCTTCTTCTTCATCGAGTGGACGGTCAACCTGACGAATCCTGGTGTCAAGAGTTATTGAGCCGCCAAAGGCCTCTGACATGGCTCATATAACGACGACTATCCGTAGAAAGTAACCGGGACCGACGGCTTAACGTGCCCTCCGAAGCACGGAATCATCTTACTTTTCGGGCAATCAGGTGAATCAGCCTGCAATGCCTAACCAAACTGAGGAGAGTCTCACAAAGACATTTTTGTGAGATAACTCCACCGGGAATCGAACCCGGAACCTCCGGCTCGTGGGCCGGGCGGTCAAACTACAAGACCACGGAGGCTGTTAAACATTGTTTAAATCTTTTCGTAATGCGTTGTGATTGGTCAGTTGAGCTCCGCCCAGCTCCACTCCGCTTCAACTAAAACACACCCTTACACCAAGGTTGACCAGAAGCTACTTCACTAGTAGCTTGTAAACTCGCTTTATAAAGACTTCATACATCCAATTTGTAGTAGCCTTTAATGCAGTAGACTTTATCTCTAGAGAAGATCAGGGTATATAACTTCATGTCAAGTTATGAAGTACTGTTACAGTGGTTGTAACATAATGATGTAGCACTAACGGCTAAATGGAGCGATGGCAATCGTGAATGTTAAGCTACGGTCATGTCGGGCGCAATAATTTGTGTTCAATGTTAAGCAATGTGTATGTGTACCTACTTGGATGGGTGGCCGGTGGCATTTCTATTTGAGCGTTACCGTGCTTTGGAGAGCACGTTAAGCAGTCGGTCCCGGTTGTTTCAACCGTCAGACTATGTCAGAGGCCTTTAGGCGGTCTAAAAACTACGACACCAATGTTGGCCACTACTTGAAAAGAATGTCCATACAGTAAGTTAGGCGCTAGCTAGACTATACTCGCTTTTTTCCTTCACTAAAAAACTAAACACGAAACTAGCTAATACGAGCCAAATTGGTCCCTATAAAGGATATTTAAAAAAATCATATGTATGCATAACATTAGGGCAGTTACAGTGAAGCGATAGGGCCTCTACACACGACATCCCTGACAAATGTATGCGCATACATTACTGTGTACAGATAGGCTTAGGGGCGGTAAAATGGCGCTGGCTGGGATTTTATTTTGTTGGTGATTGCTTTTTGCTTAATGCGAAAGAAAGACGTGTTATATGTTTCAACACTTTGGGTCTTCGTTTTAGCTACTATATGCTAGGTTATGGAGAAATCTATATATTTGTATAATATACCCCTCGGACCAATCAGACGCGGTAATTAGACTATTTATTTATTTATTTCAATTAAAACGGGAACCCAATTACATCAATTGAAAAACATACAAACTAAAAGCATCAAATCACAATAATAAAAAAAATCATAATAATAAAAACAAAACTAGAGATTTTTTTAAAAAAGAAAATGCCACTACCGGCCTCCCATCTAAATAGGGACCGAGCTGCACGTTGCTTAAATCGCAATGAGCTAACATCGCTTACTCAAGCTACGCCACGAGCATTCACTATGGTCAAGCAAGTCCATGACTATACAGGGCGACACAGAAGACGTAGTACAAAATAATTAATTATGGTTAGGTTAGTGACAAAGAACGTTATTCACTACATCACTAATTAAAATTCATCTAAATAACTTTTGCTAATTTTCTAACAAAATAATTTAATAAATTCCTGTAAGTTTGGTCACCCTATGGACGTTTGGTGACGTCATGTGACGTCATGTTAGTTATACTTATTAGGTACTTGTCACATTATCATTTATTTTTAAATTATCAGTCATGATGATAAAGAAGGTGAGTATTTACAACAAAGTAGTTTCAACCTTTTTGTTTTCCACAAAGTAGTTAGGGTAACCATGATGGGGTCAAAAATAACGGAAATAATTAAAACAATGGTACAACGATTGCGATTATTTAAACAACACGAAACATAGTTCGGATTATTAGCACTAGGTAGGTAAGTTAGAAAAACATGTTTCGTATTACGTCTTATGTGTCACCCTGTATAGTAATACAAATTGTTTACTATGTGAATAAACTATTTGATTTGATTTGATTTGATATATAATATACCTATAAATATGACTATATAATATACCTTACGTTAAACCTTTACATCACAACAAACGAACACCTAAAATATTATTTCAAATACATCATAACTGATTACGCAAGCGTCATTTTAGCGCCGTTGCCGCGTCAATACGTTTCCGCAGCGAATACGTCCGAACACAGTCAGTGTGAACTCCGCCTAATGAAAACAAAAAATAGGGTACAACCCTTTTTATATACATTTAGTTTAGTTCCTTTGTAAAAACTAAAACAATGACTGCTGACAGCAAATTGGTTATAAATAGAATAGATTTTTTTTTATTATTCTAACAGTCACTCACTGTACTGATATCTTCAGTGAGACGAGAGGCCTTTGCCCAGCAGTGGGAAATAACAGGCTAATACTTTATTAAATTCTTATAGATATTCGAGATATAAATGTATCCCATGTGTTATTCTAATGTACAACCTATATTACTGTAAAGTTTCATCCATATCCGTCAAGTAGTTTTTGCGTGAAAGAGGAACAAATATTATACATAAAAGTTTTTAAAAAAAGTATTAGCCAGTAATGTCCCACTGCTGGGCAAAGGCCTCTCATCCCACTGAAGTTATCAGTACAGTGAGGAGGATTAGGCATATTCACCACGCTTGCCAAATGCGGGTTGGTGATCTCAAACTCGAGCCATGTTTGAAAAGGAATCATGTTTTCGCTCGACCCAGGAATTGAACCCGGGACCTCAGTCTTGGCAGGCGAGCGCACATGCCATTAGACCACCGAGGCGTTATATTATACATACTTACTTAATATACATTTAACCACTTCAAAAACTTGTCTAGTCAACAAACGAGTGCAAAAAATATTTGCAATCTTCAGTTATTTAGAGACCAAACATTTTTAATTTAAGTTTTTGTCATAAATCTTGAACACAATTAACCACCCCATTAAAACATTTTAACCCTTAACTAAGGGGATGAACCCAAGATAATAATACTTGAATACCCAACATCTTAGTAACTTTGTGTTTGGTTTGTCTTCTGCTTGTTTAGGATTGATATTAGTTAGGATTACGCATGTAAATCCATTATTTTAGGTTTATCAATGTTAGCATAATTAAGTTATGTTGCAAGACTAAGTGCTTTCCAGCGGAAGCGGAGTGAAGATCGATTCACCAATCACAGCGCATTGTGATTGTCAAACAACGCATTGACATTGTCGAAATCTTTTCGTAATGCGTTGTGATTGGTCAGTTGAGCTCCGCGCAGCTCCGCTCCGCTTCAGAGGAAATGCACCCTAAAGACACTATACATGCTGAATTACCATTGAATTCAGTTTTTGAATTAAAAACTGAATTCCTTGGAAAATCTGCGTTTTCGTTAAGTGTAGCGTTGGCCTAAAAGCTTATTATAATAAGTTTGTTCAGTGCATGCAGTGACCGCTGCAGTGTACAGGATACGGTAGTCGGCTGCGGTTACCGGACGGCTGCAGCTGACAAGAATTAGGTATTGCATAGTAAGGTGTTGGTGTAGGCAGTCGGCGGACAACCTAGTGTGAAGATGGCGTTTGTTGACAGAAGTAGAAGGAAGTAAGATCGGTGACCGCATTAGGCAAACGTAGTAGTATTATTTGTCGCACAATGTCGTGTCAAAGGTATTTAGATTTACAACCCAATTTGATCCCTTCATTGACCCTATTTGAATTTCGCCCCCTATCTGACCCCCTTTCAAAGAAAAGGGTTGATATTTAATTTGTGACCGTGGTAAGTTCTGTGTTCGGGGCTTATAAAGTTATTGATACTATATTTGGGTGAAGATTTTCGAAGGTTCAAACGGTATTTGACCCCAATTAGGGGATGAAGGATGAAAATTTGAAATAAACTTTATTATTAAGTTGTTTTAGAATGAGCTTGTTTACTAGCTGCGAGACAGCGAGTTCGATAGGACGTGAGCATGTGAGCGTAAATTGACATTTTGACCCGCGCGGTTTCATACATAAGTGAAAAGTCGCGAGACGCAGTTTCGGCCCTCACGTTTTATTATCCTCGCTTGCTTGCGGCTTGTAAACTAGCTGAATCGAAACTACGCCAAGTATAATCCTACTTATTAAAAATGCGAAAGTTTGATGTATGTATATGTTTATAAATCTTTCATGACAGAACTACTGAACGGTTATGCATTAAACTTTACAGTAATAATATAGGTTATACATCAGAATAACACATGGAATACATTTTATTCCGATATTCCCGCGGGAATACTGGTGGTGATGACTGGTTGAGTCATTTTAATCACCACGTTTTCTAATGCGATACAGACCCGTTTAATCTATATATATAAATCTATATATATAAAACTCAAAGTGGTTAGTGAGGGATCAACGCACAGCCCAAACTACTGGACGGATCGAGCTGAAATTTGGCATGCAGGTAGATGCTATGACGTAAGCATCCGCTAAGAAAGGATTTTTTGAAATTCCACCCCTAAGAGAGTAAATTAGGGGTTGAAAGTTTTACAATTTTTTAAAATTCTTTAATGGATTTGCTTCAAATTTTGCATGTAGGTTCTTTATTTAATGTAGATAAAGATTTCAAAAGGAATTTTGGAAATTCTACCCTTAAGAGCGTAAAATAGGGGATGATCGCTTATATGCAACTTTTTATTCCTTTGATGTATTGGCTTCAAATTTTGCATGTAGGTTATTTATACAAAGAAAATAACCACTAATTAAAAAAGTTTCGGAAAATCTACCCCTAATAAGGTAATTTAGGGGCTGAAAGTTTGTATGACTTTTTAAATTCCTTTAATGTATTTGCTTTAAATTTTACATGTAGGTTCTTTATTTAACGTAGTTAAAGATTACAAAAGGAATTTTGGAAATTCCACCCCGAAGAGGGTAAATTAGGGGTTGAAAGATTTATAATATTTGTTTAATTTTTTAAAGGATTTGCTTCAAATCTTGCATGTAGGTTCTTTATTTAACGTAGATAAGGATTGCAAAAGTAATTTTGGAAATTCCACCCCTAAGAGCGTAAATTAGGGGATGCTTACATGCAACTTTTTATTTCTTTGATGTATTTGCTTCAAATTTTGCATGTAGGTTCTCTATATAACAAAAGTAACTACCAGCGAAAAACATTTTGGAAAATCCACCCCTAAAACGTTATTTTATAACCTATATTAGTGTAAAGTTTCAGCCGAATCCGTTCAGTAGTTTTGTCGTGAAAGAGTAACAAACATAATATACATCCTCACAAATTTTCGCATCACTACATCACTATATATGTAGTATAAAACAAAGTCGCGTCTGTTTGTCTGTTTATATGTATGCTTAAATCTTTAAAATTACGCAACGGATTTTGATGCGGTTTTTTTGTAATAGGTAGAGTGATTCAAGAGGAAGGTTTTTATGTAAAAAAAATCCCGAAATTCCCACGGGAACGGGCACAACGCGGGTAAAACCGCGGGGCGCTGCTAGTTTAGTATATGATTGCAAATCGTGTGAGTTGAAAAGTAAGTGTATTGTAATTTACAATATCAAGTTCTATACACCTATGTTCACGTGTATCAAAGGCAGGTTCTGTTGATTTATTTAATTAAGATTGCAAAAATTAATTATTGTATTGACTAATTTCTCATTTGAAAAAGCAGTCGAGACGCCATCTTGTTGTTTACTTCGTTCTGCCTCTGACCGTTATTTCATTATTCCATTTCATACTGTGGTAGGAAACAGACGTATACCTTCCAAGTAATAACAATATAATTTTCGTTACTGTTTCTCTGCGTGTTTAATTTATCCTGCCCTGCCTACAATTTCAATAGGTTATGGGCCCAGTGTGCGCAAAATTAGTACTGTAAAATCTATTTTGAAATTAAACAATAACCGTTATTGTGACGTGATTAAAAATGGACTTAAAATCAAAACGAAATATAAAACCGTTCGACGGCGAAAAATACAGTATTTGGAAATTTAGAATACGAGCGTTGTTGAGCGAATTGAACGTGTTGAAAGTGATTGAGAGTGATCCAATTATGCGAGATAGCTCGTGGGACAAAAGTAACCGAATCGCAAAAAGTGTAATCGTTGAATATTTGTCCGATTCATACCTCAATTTCGCAAAAGAAGAAATTACGGCGAAAGATATTTTACACAATCTGGATGCTTTATACGAACGTAAAAGCATTGCTACCCAGTTGGCATTAAGGAAAAAGTTGTTGGGCCTGAAATTAAAAGGTGATATGACCTTGATTAAACATTTTGCTGTTTTTGATGATTTAATCACGGAATTACTCGCGGCTGGCGCTAAACTTGAAGAAACCGACAAAGTCGCCCATTTACTTTTAACACTACCCTCAACTTATGATGGTGTTATAACTGCAATCGAAACTTTGTCGGAAGATAATTTGACTTTGGGATTCGTAAAAACAAGACTCCTGGATCATGAAGTCAAATTGAAGAATGAATCTACCGATACGAGTGCTAAAGTGCTACAAGTTACTGCTGAAAACAAAGGCCAGTTTAGAAAACGGAAATTTGACAATCATACACCCCACAACTACAATCAAAGAAATCAGAAACCAAAGAAGTCATATTTTGTAAAGTGTCATCATTGTGGCCGGAAAGGACATATCAAAAATGACTGTTACTATTTCAAGCGAATGAATCAACAGAAAAGTACGGATAGACCGAGAACAGTGCAGGCAGTCGATATTAATCAGCCATCCACATCGTCAGCTGCCGCGTCTGGTTTTGCTTTTATGACCGGTGAATACAACTCGGATGCAACAGAGAGTAAGATTACATTCTTGTTGGACTCTGGAGCATCCGACCACATTATAAACAGCCAGCAAAAAAGGAACACTGCATGTTACCAGCAATATGGGTGTTCGAGGGACACTAGAGGACGTTCTTTTCTGCCCCGAGGCGCCCTACAACTTGCTGTCTGTTTCGAAGTTACAGCGGGCTGGAGCAACTGTCATATTTGATCACCGAGGTACCCAAATATGTAAACATGGTAAAACAATAATAAGGGGTAAGTCAGTTAATAATTTAATTGTATTAGATTTTGAAGTATCTGTGAATGTGAGCTGCTCTGTTACCCAGGTATATAATGTTACAGCTAATAATTACGATTTATGGCATCAACGCCTAGGGCACATGAGTAAAAATAAGTTCTTGGAATTAAAAAAGAATAAAATGATTTCTGACATTAATTTAATTGACAAAGTGATTCCAAATGATAATTTATGCGAATCTTGTCTGTATGGGAAGCAGAGTAGACTACCATTCAATCAGAGTAAAGATAAAAGTTATATTGAACGACCATTATATGTTGTGCATACCGATGTGTGCGGTCCTATCACTCCGTCAACGATTAATAACAAGAATTATTTTGTATTATTTGTTGACCAATATACTCACTACTGTGTCGTGTATCTATTAACACATAAATCAGACGTGTTCTCTGCTTTTAAAGATTTTGTGTCTAAAAGCGAGGCGAGGTTTAATTTAAAATTAGTTTATTTATATTGTGATAACGGTGGAGAATATTTATCTACCGACATGAAAATATATTGTGTAGAAAAGGGAATTACTTATCATTTAACTGTTCCAAGAACGCCACAATTGAATGGTGTTTCGGAACGAATGGTAAGAAGTATAACTGAGAAAGCTCGTTCTATGATAAATGGTGCAAATATTTCAAAATCATTTTGGGGTGAAGCTGTTTTAACTGCTGTGTACTTAATTAATTTAACTCCGACAAATGCTTTAAAAGTATCCAAGACACCTTTTGAAATGTGGCATAATAAAAAACCACAAATAAAATATTTAAAAGTTTTTGGTTCAACAGTTTATGTACATGATAAAACTTTTAAAACAAAATTCGATGTTAAGTCATGGAAAGGTATTCTTATGGGATACGAACCAAACGGATATAAAGTTTGGAATCCTGAATGCGAAAAATTTGTTACTGTCAGAGATGTCATTGTAGATGAGACAAATTTTCTTCAATCCAGGCCTGTGTTGGGACCTGAAGAGAATATGGGAAATTCTCGTGATAGTGTTAACATTGACAATATTAGTAATACAAAGTCAATGAAATCTCAAAATACTGGCAAATGTAAATCAGATATCAGTAAATCTGATGATTATGAGGGTCCTCATAAAATTCGCAAAACTAACCATGACATAATCGAATTTGAAACACCAAGTACATGTTCTGATGACCCATCGGTGGTCGTAGATACTGAAGATACAAACAGTAGTGTTGTACCTCGTAGGAGTGATAGGCTTAAAGGTCGTCCCCCTATTTCTTATAAAGAACTTGATGATTATCTTATGTGTGCTCAATCAATTTTGTGTAAAGTACCAAATTCATTTCAAGAAATCAAAACACTAGACGATAGAGCTCAGTGGGAAGATGCAATTAATGACGAATTAAATTCTTTATTTTTAAATAAAACATGGACTTTAGTACCACATCCAAATAACAAGAATATTGTAGATTGCAAATGGATTTTTAGCATCAAACATGATGAATTCGGAAAACCTTTACGATACAAAGCTAGACTTGTTGCTAGGGGTTTTAGTCAAGAATATCTCATAGACTACAATGAGACTTTTGCACCTGTTGCAAGAATAGCTAGTTTTAGGTTTATTATTGCTTTTGCTAATCAACATAATTTACTAGTACATCACATGGACGTAAAAACTGCATTTCTTAACGGGGAACTAAAAGAAGAAATATATATGAAAGTCCCAGAAGGTGTGTCTAGCAAAAATGGCTATGTGTGTAAATTAAATAAAGCTCTTTACGGTTTAAAGCAGGCCGCTAGATGCTGGTTTGAAATTTTTGAGCAGTCACTTAAAGATAAAGGTTTTCAGAACTCATCAGTAGATAGATGTATTTATGTACTAAATAAAGGAAATATACAGAAAAATATATATGTGGTACTTTATGTCGATGATTTGGTAATAGTAGGTGGTAATGAAATTTCAATAAATAATTTTAAAATATATTTAAAGAGTAAATTTAATATGACAGATTTGCATGAAATTAGATTGTTTCTTGGAATTAAAATTACTCGTAGCGATGATATGATTATGCTAGATCAAAGTTCTTATATTAAAACAGTTTTAAATAAATTTTGCATGCAGGATTGCAAACCTTTAAGTACTCCTTTAGACAGTAAACTTAATTATGAAGCACTAAATTCAGACGAAAGTTACAGTGCTCCATGTCGTAATGTAATAGGTTGTCTGATGTATATAATGTTATGTACTCGACCTGACCTAAGCACTAGTGTTAATATACTGAGTAGGTATACTAGTAAGACTAATAAAGAATTGTGGCAATGTCTTAAAAGAGTGCTTAGATATTTAAAGGGTACAACTGATTTAAAATTATGTTATAAAAGGTGTGAATATAATAACATCTTAACTGGTTATGTAGACTCCGATTGGGGAGGTAATGACGTAAATGACAGGAAGAGTACAACCGGGTATATATTTAAATTATTTGAGAATTGTTCAATAACCTGGAGTACTAAGAGACAACTGTCAGTCGCAGCCTCTTCCACTGAGGCTGAGTATATGGCCTTATATGAAGCCGTCAGAGAAGCTTTGTGGCTTAAATCTTTAGCAAAGAGTATTTATATTGACATTACTACTCCTATCGTTATATATGAAGACAATAATGGCTGTATAAGTATTGCAAATAATCCGATTAATCATAAACGGACAAAACATATCGATATAAAATATCATTTTTCGAGGGAACAGATAGAGAAAAATGTAATAAAATTAAATTACATTCCCACAGGTCAACAACTTGCAGATGCGTTGACGAAGCCGTTGCCAGCGGTTACGTTCCATGAAATGAGGCGAAATATGGGTTTACAATAATCTTTATAATTAATGTATTCGCTATTGTGATTTGTTATTAATTTAATTGTTCTGTTATAAAATTATGTGTATAATAATTTATTATGATGAAATGATCTGATAAGGTTTTTCTGGGTTTTCCCTTATCCGAGCAACAAATGTTGGATCATTATTTTGTATTTTCCCAGACCGACTTGGAAGTTATATAGTTCTGATTAGTTAACTTTATGTTTGTTCAAGAATTAATTTTTGAGGGGGCGTGTTGATTTATTTAATTAAGATTGCAAAAATTAATTATTGTATTGACTAATTTCTCATTTGAAAAAGCAGTCGAGACGCCATCTTGTTGTTTACTTCGTTCTGCCTCTGACCGTTATTTCATTATTCCATTTCATACTGTGGTAGGAAACAGACGTATACCTTCCAAGTAATAACAATATAATTTTCGTTACTGTTTCTCTGCGTGTTTAATTTATCCTGCCCTGCCTACAATTTCAATAGGTTCCGTGTAACAGCCGCCCATTGACTAGAATTAAATTATTCGACTCCTTGCGCTCGCCATCTGTGTACTCTTACCAAAAATCCCGATTGAAAGAGGAATTTTTAACCTGTTTTTATTGATTTATATCGAGCTGGTAATACGTAATACGTAGGGAATTATAATTTTTATTTTTTGCTCAAATTTTGAAATAATTAAAAATTGAAATTCATTTACCCAAAAACGGGATCTAACTATGTATATCAAATATAACTACAGCATCGACATCGGTTCATCTGTTTGAGCACCACGGGTCCAGCGAAAAATGTTCCAATTTTCAAACATGGTTTGAGATCACCAACTCTTATGTGAGTTATTGGTTGGCAAGCGTGGTGATAATACCGAATCCTCACTGTACTGATATCTTCAGTGAGATAAGAGGCCTTTGCCCAGCTGTGGAACATTACGGGCTAAGAATTTTTTTTTAAATAGCAGTATTAATTGGTTAATTATTACGATGGTATTATCATCTCTTACGCTATCCTTTTACGCCGATTGCGACCCAATGTAAAAGGTTGAACGTAACAAGATTTGCTGAAAAAAAAACATTATTTTCTCTTTTTAGATCTGCCCGATGGTCTGATGTCTTGTTTAAGGCTTTACAAGACTTGCATGTTTAAACATCGACCTACAAACAGAAGTTTGTTGGGGAAAATCCTTTTTTAATATTGAAATAACGTGTCCAAGGATTATTTGAACAATCTAATAAATAAAATTCTCGTGTCACGGGGTGCGTGGTTGAACTCCTCTAAAACAGCTCGACCGATTCTCATGAAATTTTGTGTGCTTATAGGGTAGGTCTGAGAATCGGACGACATCTATTTTTCATCCCGAAATTCCCGCGGGAACGGGTACAACGCGGGTGAAACCGCGGGGCGCAGCTAGTTTTGCTATAAGTATTATAACATGCAAAGAATACTCGAATGATTATCAGTGTACTGGACAATGTAGATTTAAAGCGAGTTTACAATCTGTCAATTAGCAAATTCCAGAACAAGAATTCTTAAGTCTAGAAAAAATTCTGTGTTGAAATAGTTCTTTCATAGTCATAATTCAGTACGTAGTAATAACTCTGACACCAGGATTGGTCAGGTTGGCCATCCATTCGATAAAGAAGCAAACTGTACTGATATCTTCAGTGCGATGAGAGGTCTTTGCCCTGTAATACGACATTACTGCTAAATACTATTTCCAGTTCTTTTATTTCCTCATACAAAGCAGTATAATATCTACTATACCAACATAATAAAAAGTATATGGAACATATTATAGTTAAGGGACTCCCTTAACATCTGAATCAATGTACCGTAAAACATCGTCTCTTAAAAAACTAGTCAATCGGAAAAAGGTTCACAATAAACATTTTTGTACATTTTCTGAATATTTCAGTCTTTTCAGTGAGACAAGCCGAGTGGGTGAGTTGTGTCACTCGTAGAGCAAAAAACCCTTGCACCTTAACAATAGCTATCTCAATGGGTATTGTGAAGGATATAAAAGATTATTTGGTATACTAGCTGTACTCCGGGGTTTCACCTGCAACGCCTCCTCCCGTGGGAATTTAGAGATATTTATTACTTATTTTTTTATATAAAAACTTTGTCCTGAACATAAAAAAAAATCATCCAATTTGGAGCAGTCGTTCTGAAGTTATGCGCTTAGCAACACATTTAGCGATTCATTTTTATATTATAGTTATAGAAGTATTTATCTATACTACTACCTTACTAATATTATAAAGATGTAAATGTAAGTTTGTTTGTTTGTATGTTCGAGATAATTTTGGGAATTACCTGCGCGATTTGAATAACTCTTTTTGTTATAGATAGTTACATTCAACGGGTAGATTATAGGCTACTTTTCATCCCAAAATTCCCACGGGAACGGGGACAATTCGGATACAACCGCAGGGCACTGCTAGTAGAAAACATTCTTATACCCTTAGACCTATTGTTTGTGGTAAGCGTTGCTGTATTGCCCATACCTTGCTTACTCACCAAGAGCACTACTTTAAAAACGTGTCAAAACTCTAACGAACAATTCACAGCTTCAGAAACGACCTAATTTATTTACTCTTCAATAAATAAGTCAGTACTTATTACCATTCCAAGTTCCATTTTGATGTCTTCCCTGTAACCTAATTTAAATATTTTATTATTCCCTTTAAACACAACCATGGAGCCAAATTCAAAACTGTGCATTTTTTATTAGGACAGATAAGTGTGCTTGTGTTCGGTGGCGCCACTGTCGCAATTACAACACGAAAAGCTTCAAAATATCTGCTTTGTTAGATGCTTTAAATTCTACCTTTAAATTCTATTTGGTATTCTAATTTCAAAATGTTGATGAATTTGTTTTGACCACATGACATCCCTAATCTATACTAATATAATGAAGCTGAAGATTTTATTTTTTTGTTTTTCGAACGCGCTAATCGCAGAATCTACCAATCTCATTTCACCGGGACATTCAACGGGAAGGTAATTGACTATTTTTAATCCCAAAATTCCCAAGGAAACGGGCGTTACGCAGGTAAAACCGCATGGCTCTGCTAGTTTCAACATAAACTTAAAAACATCTACTTTGTTAAGTCTTTCAAATTTTAGTTTCAAATCGTCTGGGAATGTATCTTGATCTCATGCCATTCCTAATATGTTTTAATTAGTAAAATAGTAATAAAAAGGTATACAATAATACTAATTCTTTAAATCTAAAAACATCTTTTTTGTTAATTTTGTTTAGTTCCAATTTCCACCACACGCAAACTTATCTGTAAACGTATGTGTCCGTAATTCAGACTAACCTCCATCAAACAGACATTTCAATTACATTGTGACATTTAGATAAATAAAGTGAATAAAAAGTACTTTTTACTATTGCAATATTCAGGGGAATCTATCTTCATTATGAAGTTTGATTTGAGATTGATATTGGTGATTTTTGGGGTTAGTTTAGACTAGGATAGGTTAAAGGCCGAAACTGCGTTAAGCGGGTGCCTGCGCGGTTTCATACACAAGTGAGCCGTCGCGTGCGCCCGTCGCGTACGCCCAACACGTGCACCCGTCGCGTGCGCCCGTCACGTGCGCCCGTCGCGTGCGCCCGTCGCGTGCGCCCGTCGCGTGCGCCCGTCGCGTACGCCCGTCGCGTGCGCCCGTCGCGTGCGCCCGTCGCGTGCGCCCGTCGCGTGCTCCCGTCGCAAGCGATGTGGAACCCGGTTCATCATCATCATCATTATGATCATCATGTCAGCCGGAGGACGTCCACTGCTGGACATAGGCCTCCCTCTGATTCACCATTCACCATTAACTCACTTAACTATTTCGTTGACTGACTTTACCCTGGCTTTTATAAAATACTAGCAGTGCCCCGCGGTTTTACCCGCGTTGTACCCGTTCCCGTGGGAAATTCGGGATGAAAAATAGCCTATAACCTTCCCGTTGAATGTGGCTATCTATCACAAAAATAATTATTCAAATCGGACTGATAATTCCTAAGATTACCCCGAACATACAAACAAACAAACAAATTTACATATTTTACCTCTTTATAATATTACTACGATATAAACTAGCAGTGCCTTGTGGTTTTATCCGTATTGTGCCCGTACAATACACAACTCGCCATTCCAAAATTAAGACAAGATTTTTTGATGACAAAACTAATCTTAAAACGCCTCAACTTCAAAAGAAAAACAAATTACCAAAAAATTAATTATTCTACAAAAAATAATAAATGTACCCTTTTTAACCCTTCACGGGTAAAAGAGGGTTAAAATAGGTGTTGATTACAATTTAGGTCCTTATTAACTGGCTGTATTAAGTCATGATATGGATCCACATGGGTTTGTGTGTTCAGTAGAATTAATATTTTTGTGTGTCGCAAGGTTTTACCCGCGTTGTGCCCGTTCCCGTGGGAATTTCGGGAATTTTTATACATATAAACCTTCCTCTTGAATCACTCTATTTGTTTAAAAAAACCGCATCAAAATCCGTTGCGTAGTTTTAAAGATACATAGATAAAGCATACATAGAGACAGACAGACAGACAGCGGAAAGCGACTTTGTTTTGTACTATGTAGTGATAGTGATGACATTATTTCGGTGTCCATTAATTGACCTTAATTCTATAAAATAATAAGAGTTATATTTGTAACTAGCTGCGCCCCGCGGTGTTACCTGCGTTGTACCCGTTCCCGCAGGGATTTCGGGATAAAATGTATCCCATATGTTATTCTGAAGTATAACCTATATTACTGTAAAGTTTCATCCAAATCCGTTCAGTAGTTTTTTCGTGAAAGAGCAACAAACATACATCCATACATCCATCCATACATATGTACGTCAAACTATACCACTAGCAACACTAACTAATCAACAAATTATTCATTATTACCATAATATCTAATTACTTCATTCATGTTACACGTTTGATGTTCCAAGCGCCATTCTCTGACATATTATTACCTACATCATCTCTTTTGAACATTGGCGTTTCATACTAATAATATAATTAATTACTCATTAAAATAATATACCGACCTGCCTTCTCTTCATTCCAGTAATGTAATTCCTACTGAAAAGACTATTATATAATACTAGCAGCGCCCCGCGGTTTTACCCGCGTTGTGCCCGTTCCCATGGGAAACTCTGGATGAAACATATCCTATAAACTTCCCGTCGAATGTGGATATCTATTACAAAAAGAATTATTCAAATCGGACTGATAATTCCCGAGATTAGCTCGAACATACAAACAAAAAAACTCTTTATATTAATTATTAGTATTGATAATATAATAAGTATAATATACCCGGACAAATTCACACACGGTTAATTAGACCCAAAGTAAGCTCTAAGCTTGTGTTATGGAATCTAACTCACTGATACTACTACATATATAGGTACATACACAAATATATACTTTATAAGAATATATAATTGACACCCAGATTTTCTATTGAATAATTCAATAGAAAATTTTATCGTCTTGAAGTCTAATCTGAATGAAATCATGGCATGGTGTGACTAAGCGATGTTAGGTCATTGCAATTCTACTAATATTATAAATGCGAAAGTTTGTGAGGATGTATTTATGTATGTTTGTTACTCTTTCACGGAAAAACTACTGGACGGATTTGGATAAAACTTTACACTTTTTGCACTTTAAATTCGATGCACAGCTACGCTATGCTTCATTAGACATGCTCCTATAGGCTTAAGCGAAAACTAGGTACTAATTTTGAATTGAATCTACGTTTACCAAAGTATCTATTATACCTATTATCTTCCTCCAAAACCGACGATCAACTCAACTCGCTATAAAATACCTATTACAAAAATTAAAAACCTATTCCAAACCTCAACACCGACACCATAAAGTAATTTCTACCCTCTTTATTAAGAAATAATGAGGGTAAAAATTACCCTTTTACCCTAAGAATGAAGTAAAGGTACAAGTGAAAAGAATATCAATTTCGTACGTACAATGACTGACAAACAAGCTTTGTGTATTAGTTTCATATTGCGAGCGATGTAAGAAAAATTACCCTCGATTCTTGGCATTTTTCACCTTTCGCAGGGGTTAAAGTGGACAGAGGATTATGGAAACTAGATTAGACAAGGTTGGGGAAAGAAAAAGTATAATGTATAAGGAAAAGTATAACGTCCCACGGCAGGTCAAAGGCCTCTCACTGAAGATATCAGTACAGCGAGGAAGATTAGGTGTAATCACCACGCTTGCCTAATGCGGGTTGGTGATCTCAAACCCGAGCCATGTTTGAAAAGTAGTGTGGTCTTACGATTGAAACAGCTAAGGATGACTATAAGGGTTTTCACGAAAATGACATTCTTGACAGATTTCTGGACATCACGTCTCAGTGCTACCGCCTAGTGGGTGTCAGAAAACTTTCATTAACCTGCCCTTTGAAGCACGGTAGAACTCTAACGACAGAAATGATGGCATAATAATAAAAATGAGACCATCCGCACTCAGAGACGTCAAATGCTTCCTTAGAAGAGATTTAATGAGTGATTATGACATGTAATGTATAAAAAATTATGCCAATTAGTTAAGTGTCGATTTAATGAACGTCTCTGAGTGCTGAAATTTTTCAGCTTCACAAAATAATTGTATTGAAAACTCCTGAAAGAAAAAACTTGACTGTGTCAAAAACAAATCAGTTTAAATTGCACTTACTGATAACAGATTGACTTAGTCTGTGGACGTCAAACAGGGCAGTCTAAATACTGTCTGTACTTATTTATCATGGTACCAGGATATAAAGATTCTAGATCTGTCTAATACCTTTCAAAATCCATTCCAACAACAGAATCGTCTTGAAAAGTTATCTGCATCAAAATGTATCAGAAATGCCTCCCCTGGTACTACTTTAACTCTTCGTCTTCCAATGATTTATGGATGACTTGAGCCCCGAACATTTCAATTAGAAGTTTGACAAGTCACTTGACACCTCCAGTTATTGTTGCCAACGATATTCGCTCTTATTTATGTTATTATATAAGGTTTTCTTTCTAATAACATAATTTTGGTTACGTCACAGTTCGACGTTAGTTGCCGATTGTCATTTGTCAATGTTGGCGGATTGTTTTTGTGAAGGAACGCCTATTTCTGTATGGGACTTGATCGTATCTGTTCCTTTGGTAATTTTGGGATAAAATGTAGACTAATATCTTTCTTAAGACTGGGGGCGCCACGGTGCTGCGTTCTCGATGGTAACTTACTATTATCATTACACTAGCAGCACCCCGCGGTTTTACCCGCGTTGTGCCCGTTCCCGTGAGAATATCTGGTACTTTAATACATATGAACCTTCCTCTTGAATCAATCTATCTATTTAAAAAAACCGCGTCAAAATCCGTTGCGTAGTTTTAAAGATCTAAGCATACATAGGGACAGACAGACAGCGGAAAGCGACTTTGTTTTATACTATGTAGTGATTGTGGTAATGTTTATTGTTTGATTAAGTTGGATTAAAAACCAACGGCGTTTACAAAAGGTACACTTGCAATAATTATAATATTGTATTGTATTTGTCCTTATAGTCACGAGGCAAGCGCGGTCATTTGAGAGGCATGCATTGCATACAGATCCAACTCGTAGAGGCCCTTTGGAGATGTTTAATGTAATGGATTACAACTGCAGGGACATTCCAAACGCATCGGTATAATCTATTTTTAGTGATTTTTTTTCATTCTTACCGTATCTCTAAATCTTTTTCTCCTTTTTCCTCTTCAGAAGCAGTCTTCGGCTGGAAAATTGACGACATTGGTCCACATTTTGTGCCAATCCAAAAAAAATAGAGTATTCAACGTGTCCAGGAATGTGTACTTGCAGAAGCAGGGACTATTACAGAAAATTAAAGGAAAGGAAAACTTTACCTCTTTATAATCACCATAGATAATATACAGGATGTTTTCCAGAAGTAATTGTCGGCGAGCAAACTTTAACAAAGTTATAATATGAAAAGTGTCTAAAACACACTTTTGAAAATAAAATCAGGAGGTAGGTAGGGTTGGCACGCGTGAGTATTAATTGGAACAGTACAGACAGACAATAATGCTTTATGGCACCAAAAACATCATTCGATTGCATAAAGCATCATCATCGCCTCCTATCGCATCATAGCCTCCGTGGTTTTGTAATTTGAGCGCTCGGCTCACGAGTCTGAGGTTCCAGGTACGATTCCCGGTGGGGACAATGTCTTTTAAAAATTTCTTTGTGAGACAGCCCTCTGTTTGATTAGGGCATTGCAGGCTGAATCACCTGATTGCCCGAAAAGTAAGATGATTCCGTGCTTCGGATGGTACGTTAAGCCGTCGGTTCCGGTTACTTTCTTCGGAGAGTAATCGTTACATGAGCCATGTCAGAGGCCTTTAGTGGCTCAATAACTCTGACACCAGGATTGGTCAAGTCATCTTCATCCACTCGATGAAGAAGAAGGAGATGAAGGATCATTCGTTTGTTTGTCTGTATTGTTATATTTTGACGTTTTAGACTACTAGCAGCGCCCCGCGGTTTTACCCGCGTTGTGCCCGTTCCCGTGGGAATATCGGGATTTTTTATACACATAAACCTTCCTCTTATAATATAAAATAAATAAATCAGTTTTTCTTCTGAATCCTCTTTAGGAGAGCCTCTTTAGGACCAAAACTGAATAAAAATATTTGACTTAGACCTAACTTTCGGGAAAAATCTACAGTTCTAAACATATTACGTATTATTTGGTACGTTAAACCGTCGGTCCCGGTTACTTTCTACGGATAGTAGTCGTTACTTGAGCCATGTCAGAGGCCTTTGGCGGCTCAATAACTCTGACACCAGGATTGGTCAGGTTGACCTTCCACTCGATGAAGAAGAAGTACGTATTATTCGAAAAGATCGTGTGACAGCCCTGATATAAACCAGGTTGTAGACTTAACTCAATTAAAACAAAGAGTAAAATCCGGTAGTAACTCGGTGAGTAGGTAATATTTAAGTTATGCATAAAATACTGTAGGTATTGCTCGTTTGATTAAAGAAAAGGTTCTAATATTTTTGTACTAACTGTGCTCTGCGGTTTCACCCGCAACGCATTATGTTCCCGTGGGAATTTTGGGATTTTTATTACTTACTGTCCTATTTAGCGCTATCTCTTTTACACTACTGATAACCTCTGGTCTGATGTCAGAGATTTTAGACCGCCTAAAGGCCTCTGACATGGTCTGATGATTGAAACAACCGGAACTGACTGCTTTCTTCTGGGTCTGTTTAATGTGTCACGTGTGACTATTCAGGCATATTATAACTTACATAATTAACAATTACAAACATCAAAGGCTTTTCACCCTAGCCAGGATTTGAACCTCTGTCCTCCTGTTTCAAAGCCGCTATTCAAAACCACTGGACCAATCCACTTTACACACTCAGGTCCAATTTAACAGGCACTAAAGTCGTATTAGTACTAATCCTCTAACCATTTAATATCACGATGTTAGACCACATTATATTACGATGGTGTATGGGGAAGGCGTCCAGGCGTAGGGTGCGCATGAGTTTGAAATAGATGGGACAAAATGGTTTGAAGCCTTGGTCGTAGTAGAATTATAGCTGAGACGACTGATATTTAGTTTCAATTGGTATTTTGAACTTAGGTATTTCTTATGTAGGTGTTATTTGCGTAGGTATTTTAAAACATTAGGAGCCAGATTAACGCGTATTAACAGCTTAGCTATCAAATGGTTTGTCACATTCTGATATACGCAATTTTCCGAAGAGTAAAAGAGACAAAACGCAGTGTAAGAGTATTACACACGTTTATAGGTGTTTTTTAACGCCTCGGTGGTCTAGTGGTATGTGCACTCGCCTGCCAAGACTGAGGTCCCGGGTTCAATTTCCAGGTCGAGCGAAAACATATTTCCTACTTTTCAAACATGGCTCGGGTTTGAGATCACGAACCCGCATTAGGCAAGCGTGGTGATTACGCCTGAAACCTCCTCACTGTACTGATACCTTCAGTGAGACGAGAGGCCTTTGCCCAACAGTGGGACATTACAGGCTATTACTTTACTTTACTTTACTTTATAGGTGTTTTGATTTTAGGTATTTTGAACGTAGGTAATAACATTAGTTTTAATATTTCTAGACATTTAAATACGTACCCTGAGATGACTCCTGTACCATTTTAAGAGTGCTTTTCCATTGTAGCGGAGGTGAGCGGTGCGGAGCCGATTCACCAATCACAGCGCATTAGGATTGTCAAACAACGCATTGACATTGTCAATATCTTTTCATAGCAATGCGATTGGTCAGTTCACCTCTGATTCGAATAACACCCGTTCATTATAACTTCAAGTATTCATTAAGTAAAAAATACTTTCTAATTCACTTAAAACTACTACCAAACCAATTAATACACACTCTTAAAAATAATATATAATTTGCACATTTTGATAAAGTACCCTATTTTATCGAAACTCTGTTGTCAATTGTATTTTAGTACGAGTATTTTGTCGTAATGACATAAAGTTATTTATATCTAAAATAAGTCTTTTCATGGTCAAAGGGCTTAACGTTTCCTTTGAAACAGATTATTTTATATACAGCACAAAAGTACCCATTACGCTCTGTAATATTTTCCTTATTTTATAACAATGTTCTAATTTTAGACAAGTCCGTAATCGGATTTATAAGGGTGAGGGACTCTTCTAAATTAGAAATAGTTAACAGTCATCTAGCTACGTGTGTTTTCAACAAACAAATGAAGATCCGTGCGCGTGGACGACTGCGTGCTACTGCGCGCTACGCGTGTAGCCGGTTGAATAAAAACGCTTAAATTAAAAGAGTGTCACTTCATTTTGAATTGAAACTACGTTTACGGATACACTTCGCTTTTATTTTACATTTTTATCTGACGTTTCGGCCTCTATATAGGAACCGTGGTCACAGAAGACAAAATCAACTCAAATTAAGTAGGGTTCGCTTAAACTTAAGAAACCAGAGTGTCACTGCAGTTGTAATCCATTACATTAAACATCTCCAAAGAGCCTCTACGAGTTGGATCTGTATCACATGCCTCTTAAAAAGACAGGGCTTGTCCTGTGACTATAAGGAGAAACAAAATAATAATAGCCTGTAATGTCCCACTGCGCAAAGCTTTCTCCCAAAAATGTCCCAAATCTTCCGAACCTGCCACCACCCTACGTCCACAGGTAATCCTAATTGCGTAGATTCGGAGCTGGCCGGGGTCCAAGCCGTCATCGTTCCACTGCGCTTGTAGATTAATTATCACAATTTATGCTCGCCCCAATATGGGAAATGTCTGAAAGACCCACTTTCAGAACTGTGGGTTTGAAACCGATATATGTAGGTAAAGTAAGTTAACGGCCAAAATTTGGCCTCGTGCCGATCAGTGAACAAACCTTAACAGGATCATAAAGTAATGTATAAAGTATTAGCCTGTAATGTCCCACTGCTGGGCAAAGGCCTCTCGTCTCACTGAAGATATCAGTACAGTGAGGAGGTTTTAGGCGTAATCACCACGCTTGCTTAGGCAATCGTGTCATTGAGATCACCAACCCGCATCAAACCCGAGCCATGTTTGAAAAGTAGGAAACATGTTTACGTTCGACCCGGGACCTCAGTCTTGGCAGGCGAGTGCACACACCACTAGACCACCGAGGCGTTCTAATCTAATATTATCTGTCTGTCTGCCTGTCTGTTACGCTTTCACGCCAAAACTTCGAAACCGATTTGAATGAAACTTGGTACACAGTTAGTCCAGAGCCTGAGATAGGACATAGGCTAATTTTTATCGCGAAATTCCCGCGGGAACAACGCAGGTGAAACCGAGGGGCGCGGCTAGTGTAAAATATATGGTTTTATTAAAAACTAGCTGTGCTCCACGGGTTCACCCGCAGTGTACCTGTTCAAGGGAATTTCGGGATTTTTATTATGTCTTACCCTATTCGTGAGCAAGATAAATAAAATAAAAAAAGAATATTTAAAATCGGTCCAGCCGTTCTCGAGTTATAAATGGTGTAACTAACACGAATTTCCTTTTTTATTTATTTTTGTATAAAAATAAGAATTAATCGAAAACACGAAATAACTGAAACATATAAATATGACAAAATAACACAAAATTTCGAAAACCAGCCACATCCAACAAAAAATCCATAAGAACCATATTCCCTCATAAAAAAGCAATAATTTTCCTTTTATTACTACGAGAGAAGTTTGATAGAGACAGACGAATTTCAACCTTATGACATGCCCACTCTAATACAGTAATGTGGATCGTAAAACCCAGTAAATTGTGCAAATATTTGTATACGTATTTTGTCGTCTTTAGGTTATAAATACATGGAATTACTTCTCTAGATGAGACATGTTTGAAACAAGCTTTGCTATATGATTTTACCTGCGTTATATCCGATGCGAAAATGTAGGAATTAACCGAAACACATCGTGCGAGTGCGAGTGCGAGTGCGAGTGCGATCGAGATGCGAGTCGCGTGACGTTATTTTCCTTGCGTTTGTTTCAAAGGTGTCATACAGGCTCGCACCCGGCACCCGCACTATGTGTGTTCAATAGTTGCTTATAACCTTTCACTCGAACTTTTCAAACCCAATTGGCACAAAGTATCAGAGGTAATCCCATTAAAAAAAACAAAAAATGTCATCCGTGTTTTAAACAAGCCCGTTGGCACGCTGGCAGTGAGAGCGTTTACTGTATCGAGGGTTGCGGGTTCGATTCCCGCCCGGAGCCTCCAATTTATGCAGACATAGTTGAGAGCTTAGTTTGGGTTGGACTAACCTTAACGTATTTACGTTTATTATCAACTAGCAGCGCCCCGCGGTTTCACCCGCGTTGTACCCGTTCCCGCAAGAATTTCGCAATAAAAAGTAGCTTATGTCCTTTCTCAAGTTCTGGACTAACTGTGTACAAAATTTCATTCAAATCGGTTCAGTAGTTTTGGCGTGAAAGCGTAACAGACAGACAGAGTTACTTTCGCATTTATAATATTAGTTTTTATTAGGTTTTATAATATTAGTTAGGATATCAACCAAGCGTCTTAGTTGCCAACAAACGTTGATTTTGTTGCCGCTTCCATTTAATCAAAATCTTTGGCGAAAGTCTCGAAAATAAAATAAAATTTAGGATTGCCCTTGTAAGCTGTTGAGCGTACGTTGCACTATTTGTATTTACGACTCGAGACAAGACTAGACATAAACGCAGGCTATTCGACAATAAAACTTAAAGATAGTGAAATCTAGAGAAAATGCTATAAAATTTTGGATGAGTATCTTATTACTAACAGCGTTCGACGGTTTTACCCGCATCGTTCCCGTTCCCTTGGGAATTTTGGGATGAAAATTGCTCATATCTTTTCCGTTGAACGTAGTTATCGTGGAAAAAACTACTGGTCGGATTTGGATGAAACTTTACAGTAATATAGGTTATACATCAAAATAACATATGGGATACATTTTATCCCGAAATTCCCTCGGTAACGGGTACAACGCGGGTAATAAATATAAAGCTAATAACGACTATTTACCATGTCCATAAAAAGAAATATCAATGAATTTCTTTCCCAAACCATTTCTCATAGTTTCTCCATTGTACAAGCAAATACTTTCAAACAAAGGTTAGTTAGAAAATGCGATTTTGATGGTCTCTAACGATCGGGTATGTAACTGGTTATTACATTAATGTGTTTATTGTGTACTGTTGTGTTGGTAAGTAGCTGTTTTCGGCAGTTATTAGTTACCATTGTTAGAGTAATTAGTAGTTTTATATTTTTGTTTGTTCAGTTTCCTTGTTTGAAAGTTTGGCGTTTTTTGGAAAATGGCAAAGTTACGTGGGTATTCGTTTTGTTATATGAATCTACTAGCAGTGCCCCGCGGTTTTAACCGCGTTGTGCCCGTTCCTGTGGGAATTTCGGGATTTTTTATATATTTTAAAACTTCCTCTTGAATCAAGAGTGATTATAGATAGAGATCTATTTAAAAAACCGCGTCAAAATCCGGTACGTAGTTTTTAAGATCTAAGCATAGATAGGGACAGACAGACAGCGGAAAGCGACTTTGTTTTATACTATGTAGTGATATATACTTAAATAAAAGTGAATCACAGAAATGTTTGAACGTGCATAATTTTCAAACTACTGCGATTATTTGGATATTTTTATTTTATTTGTTCATTAGTGTCAGGAGCTTTATTAAGTATATTTTTTAGTAATGGCAAATATGTCAATAGATATGGCGGTACCAAGTTCGCCGGGTCAGCTAGTTATAAGATAAAAATATGAAGATAGCTAAATCTGTAAAGTTAAAATGTCAATTTAAGACAATATACCTTCTATCTTTTATTTCATTTCTTCATGGTGAAATAGAAAGAGAGAAATATCTTTAGAGAAGAGAAAACCCTGTTGAGCAACTTACCTTGTAGATGACGGAGTATGTAGACCGTTAATTTTGTAAAAAGAATCATTTGACACGTCACGTGGGTCTATGTAATTTGTAACGACACGCCAGGCGTGTAGCTGTCTACGTGTCCCTTTTTCTGGTAGAAAAAAAAATTGGGAAAAATCAAATACAATGTATGAAAAACAGTTTTTTTATTTATTGAAATAATCGCATGCAAAGAACAAAAACACTGTATCATGCAATTAATTTTTTTATACATTTTTACTATTTTATAAGACAACTTAAACATTTTTACATAAAGTCTACTCCATGTTGACACTAAGAAAAATACATTGTTTAAAAAAAACTAAATACTTTGAATAAAATAATGGAATTCCATTTTTTATTTATTATTCAGTACTAATTTATTTTTTTATTTAATTTAATTATGTATCACAGAAAATGCGCGTTCCATTTCATAACGCATTTTTATTTAATATTCTAATTTTGGAAAATATTAAATTTTATAAATAAAATTATTAAAAATTTTGAATTACCTACTTTGAAAATCGCAAGTTTATTTTTGGGAAACAGGTGGCAGATTTCTTAAGCTGATTTTTTTCTCAAAATGATTTAATCGTTATAATATCAGTCTAATTAAAAAATCAAGAAAAAATAATTATTGAGCATGTTTACAGTCATAAATATTCATTTATTTACAGAAAAATAACTCACTTTTTAAATTTCATTATTAAAATGAAAAAAAAAGCTTTTTAAGGAGTTTACGAAAATCTTTTTTTTATTTTTACGAAAATCTGACGATTTTTTTGAAAATAAGTAATGACTACATTTTTAACGTAAAATGTCTCATTATTTTTTTAAGTCAGTTTACAAAAAGACAATTATCATTTTTATTATACAGCTATTTACATTTCAGTCATAGATTATTTTTTATTCTACTTAGGAACAATCTAATATACATTGTTGCCAACATTTTTTGTCTCTCTCACTCATATAAAAAGTGAAAAAGAAAAATTGTTAAGAAAGTTGTTTAAACTTTCAGAACTATTACTTTATGGCACATAAGCTTTGAATTTCGAATCCAAGATGGCAACTTGACATTTTACTACAATTTGATTGGTTGATTTTATTATACCAAAATACCTCCAAATATTAAGGCTAAGTCCAGATGACCGCGCGGTAGGAGCATTCATATGATGCGACGTGCGGACGTGCGGGCCACAGCGCGGTATTGCGCGGTTTACTAACCACACTAGCTGTTTACTGCGATTCAGTACCGCGCAGTCGAAAGTTCCACGCGGTTCCGCGCGGTCATATAAACTTAGCCTAAAAACTTTACTTCCTTACGGGTTACTTACTGACGTCATACACATTTGACAAATGTATTTTAGTCACTTTTTGACAAACACTTGTCAAAAACGTTATTAAGAAATTAAATACCACTTAAGTAGTGTTTAAGTATTCAGAGACTCACTTATTTACACTATCAACTTTTGATCATGGTTTTAAATTACACTGGCTTTATTCAGAGAAGTCTACAAATATATAACACTCAATTTAAGACTTTATGCACTTTGTAATAAAGTTCAGAAATCTACACAAGTCTTACTTTGTAAGACCTTCGCTATACGTGCGTCGCTGGGTTTGGTTGGTCGCTGTTATTACCTGTAAGAAAAAAATATGAATAAAATTAAACAGTTTTTAAAGGCCAATTTGCCAATCTCCAATTTCATCCCCGATTTCACCCCCTATATTTAATAAAAACCGCATCCAAATCGGTTCACCCGTTTATGAGCTACAGTGCCTTAGGGTGCGTTCCCATTGAAGCGGAGCGGGGCTAACCGGAGCTCAACTGACCAATCACAATACATTACCAAAATATATTGTCAATATCAATGCGTTGTTAGATAATTTCAATGCGTTGTGATTGGTCCATTGTGGTCCGCACAGCTCCGCTAATCTGTAATGGAACCGTACCTTTAAACACACAGGGGTTGAACATACAACACACCTCTTTTTGCGTCAAGGGTTCACAAAGGACAATCATCTTCAAGGTTCGTTGAAACGCCCTTACCAATACCCTTTTTGCATCTATCCCAATCACTACATAGTATAAAAGTCGCTTTCCGCTGTCTGTCTGTTAGTCTGTCTGTCCCTATGCATGCTTAGATCTTTAAAACTACGCAACGGATTTTGACGCGGTTTTTTAAATAGATAGAGGTATTCTAGAGGATGGTTTATATGTATAACAAATCCCGAAATTCCCACGGGAATGGGCACAACGCGGGTAAAACCGTGGAGTGCTATTGATATATACCTAAACATAAAAACAGCATACTCTTCTTCAAGATCGGGTAAAAGACAATAAGTACAATACCTATTAATAATGTCCAATAAATAATTTACGTTAATATTCATTCTCTTCTTTAACAATCGTTAAGATTTATGACTTTCAAAACTTTAATACCTCTAGCCTCTCTTGTAACTCGAATAAAATTGTATATTTTACTAGCAGCGCCCCGCGGTTTTACCCGCATTGTGGCTGTTCCCATGGGAATTTCTGGATGAAAATTAGCCTGTAACCTTTCCTTTGAATGTGGCTATCGAATACAAAAAGAATTATTGAAATCGGACAGGTAATTTCCAAGATTAGTGAACATACAAACAAACAAAAAAAATCAATCTTACCAAATTTTACCTTTTTATAATATTAGTATAGATTAAATGTAATTTTAACGGTTTTATTAGAATTGTAATTGTCAGAATTTTATTGTGATTAATTAATTACAATTAATATTTTTTAATTTATCAATCAGTGTACTGATATCTTCAGTGAGATGAGAGATCTTTGCCCAGCAGTGGGACATTACAGGCTAAATACTAACTTACTTGTTAATTTTAATTGCTAGTGTTTACCTTGAGGTCCTACAACTGAGTTTCGTATTGAAGAATATGGCGGTGGCGCGGGCGTCGCCGCCGGCTTAGCTGTGTGCACTTGGTTTCCATAGCCTTAACAAAAATAAACATTGTAACATATAATTATTATCATAAACTAGCCACATTTCCGTAACATATCGCAGGCCTTTAGGCGGTCTAAAAACTCCAACGCCGGGATAGGCCACTAACCTATTCAAAATGAATGAACTAATGAATGAATGAATGAATGAATGAATGAATGAATGATTGAATGAATGATTGAATGAATGATTGAATGAATGATTGAATAAATGATTGAATAAATGAATGAATGAATGAATGATTGAATGAATGAATGAATGAATGAATGAATGAATGAATGAATGCTATAAGTTAACTTCATCACAATGGACTCACCAAGCGAGCTGTTCCTCAAGTAAGGGTTGCCGTAGGTGGCTGCGTACCGCAGGTCCACGCCGGGCCGGGGTTGTGCGTACACCGGCGCAGGGGGCGCTGCGAAGGGGAAGAAAGGGTTAGGACAAATTCACAAAAGTTTAATTAGAACGAAGCTCTACGCTTGCATTATGGAATCTAACTCACTGATACTACAACATATACGCAAGTACTTTTACGAATATATAATTGACTTTATACTCGTATAAATAAAGTGAATGAAATCGCGAGTTGCAGTTGTTAATTTTAAATGTATTAATATCAATGACATGAATACTAAACGTTTATTGGGCGTTGGATGACAATTAATGTGGTATTCACATTTTGTCAACTAATGACATGTGTAGGTAGATCATAACTAGATATAGGATTAAGAGAAAAACAATAAATACCAACTGCCTCTCAGCGACGTCCATTTTTCGACACTTATATTTATATATCAAAATCACTGCCAAGGACTTTATATTCGAATTTCTAATAAGGAAGTATTTTATTTTAAGCTTAGAAACTACCAATACGATTTGAATAATTATTTTGGTAGTGGATAGACATATTCAGCCGTTTCAGGCTATTTTTCATCCTGAAATTCCCACGGGAAACCGCGGGCGCTGCTAGTTACATTATAACCATCATACATTTAAGAGCTAGGCTCTTCTTGGTGAGTCCGATGCAGACTTCTCCATCTATTCCTATTCATTGGAAGCTACTTCACATCTCTATACGACATGACAGACACTTTATAATACATAGCAGCGCCTCGCGGTTTTACCCGCGTTGTACCCGTTCCCGTGGGAATTTCGGGATGAAAAATAGGCTATAACCTTTCCGTTGAATGTGGCTATCTGTCACAAAAAGAATTATTCAAATCGGACTGATAATTCCGAACATACAAAAAAACAAACAAACAAACTTACAAATTTTACCTCTTTATAATATTAGTATAGACAACAAAAACTTACTATTATCTCCACCGATAGGCAGCCCAAGACTGTTAATAGCGTCAGTTTCATCGTTTTTCGTTCGTTGTAACGAGTTGCTTTGGGAGTTGTTGCCTGCTGAGAGAGGCAGTGTGGACGCCGTGTCGATACTCCTGGTGAGAGAGCCTTGTAGCGACCGGCTGCCTGGCGGGTCGGGGGACTGCACGCGCAGGTGAGGGGGCGGCGCGCAGCCCGTCGGGTAGTCGTAGATATAGGCAGCGGGGGGCGCCTGGGGGTGTGGACTTGGTGTTTTAGGGGAAGTTTGAAATATTTTAGGCATGAAGGGCCCGTCGGGTAGTCGTACATGTAGGCAGCGGGGGGCGCCTGGGAGTGGAGTTAGTTTTAGGGATGGCGTGAAGAATTGAAGGTATTTAGGGCCCGTCGGGTAGTTGCAGATGTAGGGGGGGGGGAGTTAATTCAAGTAAGCTCACCTTAAAATAGGCATCATGGTAGGCAGTATCTGAGTAGTCGTTACTGTATCTGAACTGCATCAGAGGATCGTCTCTGAGATGAGGCAGCGACACCGGCCCGGCCAGCGGCAGGCCGGCAGGCAGCTTGCTGTCTGAACGCTCTGAGCTGGTGTAGTCCTGGGGAGAATGGAAGCCGTGAATGATGGCAGAAGATTGAAGTAAAGAGAAAATTGACAACTTGAAATCAGGAGTTAAGGTATCTTAGACCATCAGTGCCCAGTATAGTCAAAGTTTGCTATAGCCTAGACTTATTGTTCGACACCTTTTAGTTGTTTTTTGATATATAATTTATCTACCAGGCAAAGATGAAGATAAGACAAAGACAAATACTGTTAGACGCCTTGTCTTTTAGCGTGAACTCATTCTTTTATATTGTAGACTGTCTAACTCACGAAATATCTTCCGTGGTCTAACTACAGTGGTCTTGTATAGAGTGCTATCAGGTTTTGGCTGTTGTTGTAGTAATCAACAAGGTCGTAATTGGTGGCTTGGGTCAATCATACTGCTTCAGTTCTAACTTCGTTCGGAATATTATGTCATTCCCGACGACCTCATGTTTTTTTGTGTTGTGGCATTATTTTTCCAATTATCTTACAGAATATATATTAAGACAAAGATAAGATAGCAGAAGCTATTGAAAAGATCAAAGATTATGTCACTGACAAAACTCACCAACTCATAGCTTCCATCACTTTGCGGCAACTGCAGTTTCATATCACTGATATTAGAACTCCTATCACTATCCTTATACATGTCACCAGTGACAGTGACATCTGGCTTCTCACTAATCTGCTTATTCCTTCTTCTTCTATGGCAGATGACCAGAAGAATGATGAAAGCGGAGAAGATGATGATCCCAGAAGTCACGCCGATTAGAATGATGAAAAGAGGGAGAGTTTCTGTGGAGGAATGGGGCTGTTAATGTCTTGAGTGGTTGAACTTGTGTAGTTTTATTCTACTAATATTATAAATGCGAAAGTTTGTGAGGATATAATTATGTATGAATGTTTGTTTCTCTTTCACGAAAAAACTACGGACGGATTTGGATGAAACGTTACAGTAATATAGTTTATACATCAGAATAACTTATGGGATACATTTTATCCCAAAATTTCCGCGATAAGGGGTACTACAGGGGTAACACCTTGGGGTGCGGCTAGTGGTATCTAGAGCGCAATACACAAATTATAGTGAGGGTACGGTACGGGATGTTTGTTTGTTTGAACGCACTAATCTCAGAAACTACCCATCCGATTTGAATAGTTCTTTTTGTAATGGATAGCCACATTCAACGAAAATGTTATAGGCTATTCTCTAAATATATTCATCCCGAAATCCCGAAGGGAACGGGCATAACTCAGGCAAAACCACGGTGCCCTGCTGTAATCTAAATATCTTCTCTGATCCTGGAATTCAATACCTAGAAACAATGATAGACTTACTCAGCGGCTTCAAAACGATGCCCACGTTAGCGTTGCCATATTCATTGGTAACACTGCAGTTGTACAGTCCGTAGTGACGTGACTGACTCGCCTTGATCACTAGACTGTATCTGAATATACCATCTAGCAGGCTCTCTGTTACTGTGGCGTATTCCTGGAAAATTATATGGTCTAAGATTTTGCTGTTGGAAAATGCTGTCGAAAGTTTTAAAACTGCCTAAAGGCCTTTGACATGATCTAATGGTAAAGGCTAACGGGACCAAAAAAAAACGTGCTTCTTAAAGCTCGGAAGAGCTCAGTTGAAAATGTCACTAAACGTTAAATACATTATTAATTTCGAGTAGGTTAGTGGTCAACCCTGGTGTCAGAGATTTTAGACCACATAAAAGCCTCTGACATGGTCAAATGATTGAAACAACCGAGACCGACAATTTAACGTGACCTCCGAAGCACGGTAGCGCTCAGATAGAAATGCCACTATCGGCCACCCATCCAAGTAGGGACCGAGCTGCACGTTGGTTTACAATCGCAATGAACTAACATCGCTTAGTCAAACTACGTCGTTGAAGTTTCACTACATAGTATAAAACAAAGTCGCTTTCCGCTGTCTGTCCCTATGTATGCTTAGATCTTTTAAACCACCCAACGAATTTAGATACAGTTTTTTGAAATAGATAAAGTGATTCAAGAGGAAGGTTTATGAGTATAAAAAATCCCGAAATTCTCACGGGAACGGGCACAACATGGGTAAAACCGCGGGGCGCTGCTAGATAATTATATACTTACAGGGTTATGAATGACACTGATCTCCTTCCCTTCAAAGAACCAGGTCACGTCAACTGGTTCCGGCACCGACTGTGATTCACATTCGATCCTCACGTTCTCTCCCTCAGTTCCTAGTTGTGTTCGGTTTGATAGGATTTTGGGAGGTCCTGGAAAGAAGGAGAGAATGAACGTCTGTTTCTTACGGGCATAATTGACCAATTGTACGAATCTTGCCAAAGATAAAAAGTAAGTTCCCGTTTTTGAGTACGGAACCCTAAAAAAGTAAGCCAGTTCAAGTAGCTTACCAACGCTGATATCAAAGTTTAAGGGCCACCTAAATAACTCTGACTTAGCCTAACGCTTGGAGCAACCATAACCAACAAAATCTACACAAAATCTCTTAGGCTCGGTTGCATCAAATCAGTTGTTAAAGTAAAGGTTACTGTCTAATTTGACAAATACAATAACGTTAACTTTAGCAGTGACGGGATGGTGCGTTGCATCAGCGTATTACGGCGCCTTGTTAAAGTTAACAGGGTTGCAAGTCAAATGAGATCTTATTATCCCGAGATTAGGGTTGTTTGACGGTTTGACAGATAATTACGCTAACAATAACACTAACTGCCGAACAGCGAGCGGTTAAGATTAACGGTTAAGTTATGACGTAATTTAACAAATGTTAAATGATGCAACTCATTTTTTGGCTAACCGGTACTTTAACAAATTTGTAATTGTTAAAGTATGTTGATGCAACCGAGCCTTACTTATCCAACTAACCTTTAATAAATATCGTCGCTTCGCTCTCGATCTCAGGGTATCCCTTCACCGTAGCCTTACAGATGTACCTCCCTGCTGTCTCTTTGTTCACATAGACCTTCAAGTTCGGAGTCTGTCCTTTGACCTGCTGATGAATATTCCACGATAACACAAGTATACCTGTACTTTGTACTTTATATAAGTAAGAACCTGAGTCTGATTCTGACTATCTACTTCAATCATCCATTTCGAGTAGGTTAGCGGAAAAACCTGGTGCCGGAGTTTTTAGACCAGCTAAATGCCTTAGAAATGATAAAACATACAAGGACCGTCTGCTTAACGTGCCCTCCGAAGCATGGTAGCTCAGATAGAAATGCCACTATTGGCCACCCATACAAGTAGGGGTCGAGCTGCACGTTGCTTAACAATCGCAATGAACTAACATCGCTTAGTCAAACTAAGCCACGAGCGCTGTCATCTATACTAATATTATAAAGAGGTAAAATTTGTAAGTTTGTTTGTTTGTTTGTATGTTCGAGGTAATCTCAGGAATTATATGTCGATTTGAATAATTATTTTTGTAATAGATAGCCACATTCAACGGGAAGGTTATAGGCTATTTTTGATCCCGAAATTCTTACAGGTACGGGCAATACGCGGGTAAAACCGCGAGCGTTGCTAATTGCTAATAAGCATGTCATTATGGTATTCACTTACCCCGATTCTGCCTGGCTCGTGGTAGAGCCACCTGATCTCCGGTTTAGGCTGTCCATCGACATCGCAGCTCAAGATTACAGACTTGCCAATTTCAGCCTCTACGTTACTTGGTCTCGTGCGAAATGTAGGAGGGTCTAAGGAAAAAAAGATAGCAAGTAAGTTCGAGTAGGTTAGTGGTCAACCTTTTAGACCACCTAAAGACCTCCGAGTTAGTCTTACGATTGAAACAACCGAGACCGACCGCCTCTCGAAAAGATTTCCAGTTAGAACTTCTTGGTCTTCTATAAATATAACAGGCTTGATAAATAGGCAAAATTGACAGGGGAAAATATCAATAGACCTTCATTTGAGCTGTGAGGGAAATGTATAAATAGATATAATATATTATTCAACCCAACGGAAACCTTTAAAAATAATGATGATTCTGTTCAAAGACGCCATGATGTAGCGAACAACATTATTCGTTTTAAAAGCATTCTTGCGGGTTGTAACAATAGTTATTTTTAGAATATTTGTAACGAAACTAAACCGTTTAAACGTATTCACCTAAAGTGAAGTAAAGTGTACGCCTGTACTGTCCCACTGCTGAGCAGAGGCCTCTCATCTCATATTTGAAAACTAGGAAACAACATATTGTAACGTAACGTAATGAAATAAAGTCTTAATAAAATGCTGTGAGCTCATTGGTACTTTGTAAAACCGTATTCTTGACCAAAAAAAAAAAGTATTTCCTATAACTATTATCTTATTGACGCACTCAGAGAAATCCATTAAATCGCCACTTAACTAAATGACGTAATTTCTCATACATTACATGTCAAAATCACTCATTAAATTTGTACTAAGGAACCATTTGACGTCTCACGTCTATGAGTACGACCGTTAGCAGAATTCAACTGAACTGAGCTCTGCAGTGCAGGTTTATAAATATAGATAGAACTATGAGAATGTGCTATGTACTTACATGTAACATTCAAAGTCGTTTTAGCCTCATTTTTGCCCACAGTATTGCTGACTTCACACTTAACTACAGCTTTATTGTGACTCCTCGTTGTGTTGAAAATTATCTAGAACAAAAGAAGAGAATCATCACTACATAGTATAAAACAAAGTCGCTTTCCGCTGTGTCTGTCCCTATGTATGCTTAGATCTTTAAAACTACGCAACGGATTTAGACGCGGTTTTTTTGTAATAGATAGTGTGATTCAAAAGAAAGGTTTATATGAATAAAAATTCCCGAAATTCCCATGGGAACGGGCACAACGCAGGTAAAACCGCGGGGCGCTGCTAGTTAATATTAAAGCAAAATAATAATAGTGGCGCTAGTGCTGTAGTTTGTCTAAGCGATGTTAGTTCATTGCGATTGTTAAGCAACGTGCAGCTCGACCCCTACTTGGATGAGCGGCCGATAGTGGTATTTCTGTCTGAGTGCTACCGTGCTTCGGGAGTTAAGTAGTCGATCCCGGTTGTTTCAATCGTCAGGCCATGTCGGAGGTCTTTAGGCGGTCTAAAATTTCTGACACCAGGGTTGGCCACTGTCCTACTCGAAATTAATGATTAAATGAAAATAAAATAATTAAAGGCATTTTACTTTTGTAAAAACATCAACCCTTGCAGACAAATGGAAATCTTTTGGCATTATATTAAGTTTACTATCAAAATACATAACATAAAAGACGTGTGGCACTCGGGGACTGCCGCGGTAAAGCTATTGCATAGTTATTTTTTGTGTCACTAGATGGCGTTAGTGGGGAGCGTGAGGTTTTTTCGTTACGGAATTTCTGGATTCGGTCCCCGCGCTCAAGGCCTGCGATAGAAGCTATGCAATAGCTTAAAATAAAATGTGAAACGATTGCCATTTGTCTACATGTACAGTGAGGCTCATAAAGCGTACAGCGAGGTGAAAAAATAATTAACAATTCAAATAGTAGATAATGAACTGAATTCATTTTAAAGAAACTTGAAAATAATAATCGTCAATTGAAAATTAAACTAGAAAAAGACTGCAGAGCGTATTAACCATTTAACAGATGCAACGCAAGCCAAACAGTTTCAACTGGTAAGCTACCGAGTTGTAAATGCAGTAGTTCTGTTTAATTTTTCACTATTGCGCATCGCAGTTAATGCATAAAGTATCATACACACAACGGTTTTATTCAACTGTTGTGAAGCAACTTCGTTTTTTATTTATTTCGAATTATGGCTTAATTTTTGCGTTTGCTGAAGTAGTCATGCAAAAAGAAATTGGAAAGAGTTGCATGTTGGCTGTGTAATTGTAATGGTTAGTGATACGTTGCAGAGAAGTCGGTGCTTTAGAATTTTGGGATTAAAGGAACCGTATTTGTGTACATAAGATCTAAGGACCGACACTGCGTTAAGCGTGCGCACGCCGCGGTTCCATAGAAAAGTGAACCGCCGCGGACGCACGCCGCGTGTGCCCGCTTAACCCAGTGTTATGCCAAAATACAAAATAGTCCATTACTTTTGTGGTCGTCAAAGCGTAACAGACAAACATATTTTATTTATACTCGTACTAGGTGCGCCCCGCGGTTTTACCCGCATTGTACCCGTTCTCAAGTGAATTTCGTGATAAAATGTATCCCATGTTTTATTTTGATGTATAACCTATAATACTGCAAAATTTCATTTAAATCCGTCCAGTAGTTTTTACGTATAACAGTACCTGTACCAGTACATACATATTATGTACATACATACACCCACACACTTTCGTATTTATAATATTTATGGCATTCTATTGAGATTGCCTATGTCTATTTCACGTCACAATTTTTACAGCAAAATACGAGTTTCAAATTATTAAAAAATGTGATATTTCTATGAAAAACTTATTGTTAACTAATTTGCATTTTTACTCGCTTTTAAAAGGCTATTTTTAACGATAAAAATATTACATACCATCTCCTCCGCGTAATCTCCTATCACTGGGTTGTTGTTGATGTACCATCTGTATATCTGGGGTAGCGGGTTCGAGTCCACGTCGCATCGGATCCTCAGTTCAGATCCTTCGGGGACCCGCCCGTCGGGATCTGACAGGACTGTGATGTTGATTTTTGGAACGTATTTCACCTGTTGGGACAAAAATGGCTGTAGTGCTAAGAAATGGAATATTATTATGAAGATATTAGCTGTGCCCCGCGGCTTCATCCACAGCGCACCCGTTCTCGTAGGAAATACGGGATAGTATCCTATATACATCTCCTGGTTCTAAGCTACCTCCCCACCAATTTTCAGCCAAATCGGTTCAGCCGTTCTCGAGTTATAAATAGTGTGCCTAAATAACACGACTTTCTTTTATATACCTATTATAGATGACAATTGGAAGAAAAAATATAATAGTATAAAAATAAATCTAGATAAACACAGATTATAATACATAATATGTATTATAATCTAATATTATTAGCACAGATATATCAATTTAATCCTATAACTATGCAAAAGTATGTAACCCCAACGCCCGCCTACCCACCTCAACATGCACAGTAGTCATCCTCGGAGCTCGATCTGCGGTGTTCTGTGCTTGACACGTTATCGTCTGATTGTGGTCAGCCATCGTAGGGGTTAACCGCAGCACTGATCTGTGGAACCGACCGGGTCAGTTAGCTCTGTGTGTGTAGGGTTAAGTGTGTCTTGATATTGATACGGTGTGGTGTTAGTGTGTTATGGTGATATTAAGATTTTGAGATGTGGAGTATTTGATTTGTGTACTGGGTCTGTTATACCATTGTGTTTGGAGGGTTAAGTTAAGAGAGCTGTCTTTGGAAGAATGTAAGAATGAAAACTGTAAGATGTAAGAAGGAAAAAGGTTACGTTGAATACTCCGTAAGAGTCAACACTGCGTTAAGCGTGCGCACGCGGCGGGCCCACGCGACGCGACGGTTCACTTTTGTATGAAGCCAGACGCCGCGGGCGCCCGCGACGGTTCACTTTTGTATAGAACCGCGGCGTGCGCACACTTAACGCAGTGTCGGGCCTTATAACATACCTAGTAATAAATCGATGATCATCTTGCATATTCTCGATGCTATTTTTCACATTATTCTTGATAACTGCCTGGTTTCCGTCCAACCACGTGATCTCAGCCGCTGGCTTGCCCCCAACAGAGACGCACTCAATATCTACAGGTTGATCTTCTGTTGCGTCGATGAAAGCCCCCTGTATAATGCGAGGTGGGTCGGGGGCGATTAGCACATTTAATTGGGCGTACCGAGAACGGATCGCAGGCTCGCCTGGTAACAAAAAAAAAATTGTTATAAAAGTTTCAGGATTTTTTTGGGTGGATTTTCCTTAATCAATACGAATATTATAAATGCGAAAGTTTGTAACGATGTATGTATGTATGTTTGGTACTGTATCACGTAAAAACTACTGACCGGATTTCAATTCAATTCAATTCATTCAATTCATTTATTTATATAAAATGTAATTACATTATATTTGATGGATTAGGATTTGGATGAAACTTTACATTAATATAGGTTATACATCAGAATAACACATGGGATACATTTTATCTCAAAATTTCCGCGGGAACGGGTGCAGCGCGGGTAAAACCGCAAGGCGCTGCTAGTAAAACATATTATGGTTATTTTGACAGTTTGAGGGGGTTTCTAGGTTATGGAATAGTGAATTGTCTAATGGCTAATGCGAAGACAACGTCAACATTTGCTAGTCAAATATATACACACACACACGATTAATTAGACCCAAAGTAAGCTCTAAGCTTGTGTTATGGAATCTAACTCACTGATACTACTACATATACATACACAAATACTTTATAAGAATATATAATTGACACCCAGATGTCGCGTTGTCGCCAACAACTATGTCTGCACATATTGTTGACTCCGTACAATTGAACCCGCAACCCCCGACACGTTAAGCGCTCTCACTGCCACTGTGCCAACGGGCTTGTCAAATAATTAAAGAACTGTCTGAATTTAAAGACACTTTTCCACTTACCATTAAGCCCCGAGCTGACTTGACACTGGTAGACCCCGTCGTCTTCCAGAGCCACGTCCCGGATGTCCAGGGAATAATCTCCTGGAACAAGGACGCTCTTAAATCTCTGAATAATAACTAAATATCTCAGATTCATTCATTTATTTCGAGTAGGTTAGTAACCAACCCTGGCGTTGAAGATTTTAGACCGCCTAAAGGCCTCCGACATGGTCTGACAATTGAAACAAACGGATCCGACTGCATAACGTGTCCTCTGAATCTCTGGATAGTAGAAAATACTCCATTAACTCGATACTTAACTAATTGAAGTATTTAATTTCGACTGAAATATTTTAGTCCTTACACTAGTAAACTTAAGGCAAAAATAATAAAACTCGTTATAATTAGTATATTAATAAAGGTAAGTAATAAAACTTAACTTCATCAGGATGTCCATTTAATCCACACTTAACTAACTGACGTATTTTTCCATACATTACATGTCAAAATCACTCTTTAAATCTCTTCTAAGGAATTTTGACATCTCTGTAAGGGTAGTAAGTACCTTTTTGTCAGTTAATCTATTGTTAAATATTTTGTTACACTGGTGTGTGTTAAATTTAAATATAGGCTGACTGTACAAGATATAAATTTATATATCCTCTTGAGCTTTGCCGCAGTCGGCTAAAAAGCGTATTTGAGTAAAAACAAAACCCTGCTAACATTAATTAATTAACAATACCCTTAAAAAGATTAAATATACAACGGAAATGATCCCAAGCTTTCCCTAAGGGGATGTTCTTTAAAACTGTTCTTCCTTACTGTTGGATAAACAGGAAACTTTTCTCCTTAGGGATATCCTTACTTTGAGATCAATTTGAGTAATTAGATTAATATTTCTTTTTATATACGCTTTTCAAATTATTACAAAAAAATATAATACTAAAACGGAACTTGCACTTGACAGATGAATTACTTTTGAAGATAATAATATAATTTAAATAAGGTTTATATAACAACTACCCGGCCCGCACACCGCCCGCATCCGGCCTGTTCGGCACCCAGCCCGCACCCGCTATACAGTACTGTAAGGATACGTTTCTATTCAAGCAGAGCCGAGCGGAGCGGAACTCAACTGACCAATCACAATGCGTCACGAAAAGATTTTGACAATGTCAATGCGCTGTGATTGGTGAATCGGTCTCCACTCCGCTCCGCTTGGAAACGCACCCTAATCCCGGCCCCTAAACGGCCCGGCCCTGTGCCTAAACGGAAGACCATTTCGGAGGCCTCTAGGCGGTCTAAAAACTCTGACAACAGGGTTGGCCACTAACCTACTTCTTCTTCTTCTTCATCGAGTGGATGGTCAACCTGACCAATCCTGGTGTCAGAGTTATTGAGCCGCCAAAGGCCTCTGACATGGCTCATGTTACAATTATCCATAGAAAGTAACCGGGACCGACGAGTTAACGTGCCCTCCGAAGCCCTAATGAATGACCCGTCTATACCAAGTATTGCAAAGAAACCTACTTAAGCATGCTAATTTCTAAATTACTATCCGCGAAACAATTTGTCCCCTACTATTTGTTCTCGTAATTCCGACTTTTGAACGAGGTAATTAGCGAGTACTATGAATATTATTAAAGCAATTGTTTTCTTAGAGTTAAGAGGAACAAGAATTATAAATAAGTGTTGCACGAAAGTTTTATTTCCATGTATTTGTGTTAAGTTTCTAATGAGTAATGACAGTGGTAATAGGAAAACATATTAAATTTATGTGTCATGTAGTATATAGGGTGTTAACTTTTAAATTGTGTTAAAACTAACCTAATATTTTCTACTAATAATATAAAAATTAATCGCTGAATGTGTTGCTAAGCGCATAATTACAATGTTATAGGAGTAGTCTGATATAGCATATCTTATATAGCACACATAGCGCGGTTAGTGACACCTGTCATACAAATATAAGGAATACAACGTCACTCGACCCGCAACCGGCCGGCACCCAGCCCGCACACGGCCCGCACCCGGCCCGCAACCGCACGATGCGTTTCTTGTACTTTATTAATGGCTGAAGTAAACGCATCATAGTATTTTCCTGCTAATTTTCGTTATAGACCTTGAATATAATTCACTGACAATCGCAGCCAAGCGGCGGCCATTGAACTGCAATGCCAACTAAATATAACACACGAGATCGCAAAGCAATAATTTCTAAATGAAATTTCAATGTTTTTACTTCCATAGTGGCGCCTAAAAAAAACAGCTGAGTTATTTTTGTAAGATGACTAGGATTTTAGATTTTTGGGGATTTTTTGTCTGAGAAATAGAAAAAGAAGTAGAAGTATATTATTTTTTATACAGAAAAAGTAGTAGAAATAGTTCCGCAACAGAGTTTTTCAACGATTATTTATTTACTAGCAGCGCCCCGTGGTTTCACTCGCGTTGAACCCGTTCCCGTCTGAATTATGGGATGGAAAATAGCCTTATCACCTTTGCGTTGAATGTGGCTATCCATTACAAAAATAATTATTCAAATCGAATGGGTAGGTTAAGCTGCGGATAGCCACAATCAACGAAAAGGAAATAGGCTAGTTTTTCATCCCGAAATTCCCACGGGAACGATCACAACACGGGTAAAACCGCGGGGTGCAGCTAATAAGAATATAATTTTGTTTAAGACGAAAAACCGACACTTGTTAACACCACTTGGGTAACCAACAAACTATGTAAAAACAGGTGGCTACACACTTAATGAGAATTATTTTTAATGAAAGTTAAGTTAAATTTAAATGAAGATTTAAATACGACTAGCAGCGCCCCGCGGTTTTACCCGCGTTGTGCCCGTTCCCGTGGGAATTTCGGGATAAAATGTAGCCTATAGCCTTCCTCGATAAATAGACTATCTAACAGTGAAAGAATTATTCAAATCGGTTTAGTAGTTTCTGAGATTAGCGCGTTTAAACAAACAAACAAACAAACAAAACAAACTCTTCAGCTTTTTAATATTAGTATAGAAAACTAAGAATGCCACGGTGTAGACAACGACTGCGGCTAGTTATTTCAAACGGTTTATAGTAACAAACGTTCGTTAAATATTCATGATTATTTGCGATGTAAAATACGATTTAATCGAGGATGAATAAGTAATCTAGATTTAGGCCTAGACTCATTGTAACGCTATTCAAATCAGACTTTAATTTTAGCTCAGTGCGTATATTCATAAAACACGCACTTTTTCAGTATTTAACGAAAAACTTTATCTAACCACAAAAAAATAAGCAACTTTACATCCTATTCCCGGCGGTATAAAGTTTATAACAGATTAAAATAGTAAATGTATATTTTATGCGTTGCGTTGATATATTGCACAAACATGCTTTGGTATTTTAGTCTTTATTTTTAGCATGGTTAGGCTTAAAATTCGGTGTTGATAGATGTAAAGTATGTTGTATGGTGATTCACATGTGGATTTGTGAATTTTGTTCACTGTAAGGTGTTCATGGTTTTGGAGATTAGAGGGACTTTTTGGAATTTAATACTTTAGTCCTAACACATAGCCAGGAAGAGAGAGAGAGAGAGAGAGAGAGTCCTTACACAAAAAAAAAACAGAGGTCAAAATATAATATGGAATAATTTTACATACATTATATTTCAAATAACCAACCCGCATTAGGCAAGCGTGGTGATTACGCCTGAAACCTCCTCACAGTACTGATATCTTCAGTGAGACGAGAGGCCTTTGCCCAACAGTGGGACATTACAGGCTAACACTTTTTTTTTTTTTTAATTTCAAAATCACTCATTAAATCTTTATTAATGAAGCATTACACGTCTCTGACGATCGTTTAAGGTATATTGTAGCAATAAAATTTAAAAACAAGATACGATACAGTTTAAACTCATACGCGCGGTATAACCAAAACACTGTTATAAAGTGTTTTGTCTCTTTTGCTCTTCGGTAAATTGCGTATGTCAGAAAGTGACAAACTATTTCATAGCTAAACTGTTTTACTGACAAGGCCCAAAGACGTTTTACATAAGTTGAAAACTTTTTTTTTTTACGTATGCTAAAAATAATATTCCAAAATTGTAAACTTTCCTGAAACACAACACCAGTTAAACATAATGTAAAAAATGTTTTTTTGAAATAAAAAATAATTCTCAATCACTGCCAGTGTTGTGTTAACAAAAAAAAAAACATTATTTTTACAAAAAATGGTAACCCTACTTCACGTGGGTTTTATTAAAAACAGCAAAATTTTCAAACAAACTTTGTTCTCTTTGATGGCCATTAAGTTTGTAATAATATTCATGAAAATTAATAAATGACAGCTACTTACTGTAATAGAGGTTAAACGATAACTTTACAATGTTAACCTTTTACGTAATATACAAAAATTAACCACTTTTTTTTTACTTGTACACGTACACTATCACTATCACTTCATATTATAAAACAAAGTCCCCGGCCGCGTCTGTCTGTCTGTTCGCGATAAACTCAAATACTACTGTACGGATTTTGACGCGTTTTTAAAAATAGATAAAGTGATTCAAGAGGCAGGTTTATGTGTATAAAAAATCCCGAAATTCCCACGGGAACGGGCACAACGCAGGTAAAACCGCGGGGCGCTGTTAGTCTTTTAAATAAAACTCTCTTGTCGCAGTGTTTGTAGCTAAACTCCTCTGAAATGGTTCGACGGATTTTGATGAAATTTTGTGGTCATATCCGGTAGGTCTGAGAATCGGTCAACATCTATTTTTACATACCCCTAAATGTTAAGGGTGGTATGTAAAACAACGTTTGCCGGGTCAGCTAGGCTAACTTATATTATCATATTAATGTTTTAAATTTTGATGTTTTCATAGTATTTTAACTTCACCTACAAATCCTAGGGCTAAAATAGAGTTTAGTTTTGAACTAGCTGTAAATAGCATTTTTCTTTTGTATATAAAAACCTTATTTTACAACATGCGATATAAAATCGCACTTGTGCAAAAGACTATGAAGTAGGTATAATAATACTTTAGTCGGTACGTTATATAATAGGTATAATTAATTGGTGATATAGTATTTACCTTCTTCGTCGCTCCCGATCATTGCGTATCGCTCGTAGCCGCTCAGATTCCTGTGGGTTCCCAGACCGAAGTCGTCTTTAGTCCACTGTACTGTTCCAGCCTTGTTCTCTACCCGGCACGGCAGTGTTACTCTTGAACCCACTATTGCACTCTGAGACAGAAAAAATATAGTTAGAAGGTGACAACTATTTAAATTACGACAAAAATGCGCGTAGCATGACACCTTGCAATAAAGTAGCAAATCTAACTAAATAAAATAAAAGCTCACGTTTCAAGTGCGCTGTTATTCACCGAGACGTATTTTTGTTCGAAGCATTATAATAATAAAATCCGACTATCTCCTCCTTTTTAAAAGTCGTTTATAAACAAACACATAACACCTTTTATTAACATACTCATTAAATTAACATACGCGTTATTATGCAAAGTATAAATACATACTTATTTGGACTAATTGATTATAAATTAATGCTTTTATCTGAACAGAATCACGTAATATTAATAAGAAGCCATTTATTAAGATAATATAAACCTTTAATAAGAAATAATTTAATTAATTTTTAAAAGATGCTGTAAGTGATGGGTTCCGTATGTGAGAACACAGGTTCAATTCCCGGGTCGAAGCATGTTAGTAATTTGTTAAAATGTTTTTGTAAAAAATGTTTTTTTTTAAATCTCCGGTTGCCGTACTCACTACATTTTCATTCAAATATTCATATGTACTATAAAGTTTGTATAAAAACATGAATTATGTATAAAAAGTATAAATATTCATTTAAGAGAATTTAAATTCTAATTTTGCCACATAATTATTGACTTAACAATCAACATTAAGTTATTATCTCAAATGGGGCATTTTCTATCGATGTTGTATAATGTTATACTAATTTTAAACTAGTATAATAAAATAAAGGTTTTGTATACAATATTACCTATACAATTCGAAGTATAAAATGATGTTGAAATTGATTTAAATTTAGTAAACGGTTCATTTCCGTTGCATTTGAAATTAATTTTGTATTTTTAACTGTATCGGATTACTATTTGCATATTTGTTTGTCTACCTGTAGCATTAGTTAGGGAAAAACTGTATTTTTTAATAATTTAATAAAAAACTAGCAAACACAGTAAACAAACACACAAAAAAAAAATTTTTTGTCTAAAAATACTTTTATGAAATAAATTTTTTGGCTAGTTACTTTTTAACTTCTATTTGAAAAATACCGGAAAAGATTTTTAGAAAGACGAATTTTTTATGGAAAAAAAACACTATTTATGATAAAAAATTAAAGTCAACTGAATAAAACTAGCTTAAATGTACAGACTCTTTTTATAAGATACGGTAACTATACCCACGCACTTTTTTGCAAAAAAAAATGTTGATGGACGTTTATTTAAGAAAAAAATGTTTATTTTATTTGCTCTAAATCTTCTTTGATAATTCAGAAGTTTCATGATTTAATTCCATTTACAACCTTTAAACAATTTTTTTTTATTCTGAAAAAACTTTTATGGTTGTGAAATCGCCTATTTGTACTTTTAGCATTCTACATTAGCTAAAAAACTTAAACACGTACCATAGGTTTACACTAAACATACACCATGCAGCTGTGCACCATAAACAAAACATTTTTTTTACAAACCTGATCTTGGGGTTCCATCGCAAACCGCTGTTCCTGGTAACATTGGCAACTGGTCATAGACAATACAAACACGAGGAACCACCCGACATCCGGTAACGGCCGCCATTTCCGCCGGCAATTAGTTCTATTTTCGAATTTTGAATCATCCCTCAGACGTTCTATATGTGTTCCATTTTTGAATTCCTCTTTGATATGTTCAGCCATTTTGTTTTCATATTGTTGACATTTATTTTCGCTTTTTGACATCTGTTCTGGTTTTATAAGCGTTTTGACATTTTTTTCCTGGAACAAAGAAAATTTTAATTAGTACAGGATAATTGGTGTAGTTTAATGCTGGACTCCTTTTGATGTATTTTGGTTTGTCATTAAAAGGGTTTTATTGTTATTGTTTTTTCAGAAGAGTATCATTAACTATGACATTTTGTAATCTTATAATGTGAAAGTAAAATTAATCTTGGAATGAACTTGCTCCGTTACGCGGATGCACTCACATAGGTCCGACTACCACAAATATTTTAACGAGTTAAGGACGCGTTTCCTTTGAAGCGGAGTTGAGCGGAGCGGAGCCCGATCCACCAATCACAGCGCATTGGGATTAACAAACAACGCTTGTCGGAATATTTTCGTACCTCATTGTGATTGGTCAGTTGAGCTCGGCGCCGCTTTAATGGAAGCACAACTTAACAAGTTGCAATGAAAAATATGCATATCGATATTTGTATTACGTTACTTGCGAGATTACTATTGAACAACCCGCAACCAGTGAATATATTAAATTCATCTAAATAACAGATATAACACATTCGAATGAATACTAGATATTAATAGAGTAGAATACAATATTATTCAAAAAATATTTATATTGTATTCGATTGCGAAAAAACCAGTATTCGAAAATCGAACGGAAATTCTAATCATAAAATGATTAATAAAAGACTCACTCAACGGTCACTCATAAAATTATGATTAATACTTGTATCATTTTATCATCATACTAGCAACGCCTCACGGTTTTACCCGCGTTGTGCCCGTTCCCGTGAGAATTGTGGGATGAAAAATAGCCTGTAACCTTTCTGTTGAATGTGGCTATGTATCACAAAAATAATTATTCAAATCGGACGGGTAAATACTGAGATTTGCCCTTACAAACAAACAAACAAAATTATTATTTTTACCGCTTTATAATATTAGTAAAGATTAATTTATGACACTAGTCATATATTAATAAAGATAATTATCATAAAATTATTTTTATAGGTTGCGTCCTGTTTTATTTTGCATTTTTGCATGATTTTTTAATCTTAATTATTACTTTAAAAAAGTGCGAAATTCTTTTAGCATATGATAGCTCATTCCATAAGGTTAAAGGCTACATTTTATTCTAGACTAGTTTGACTTGATGTAAGCTCATTGCGATTGTTAAGCAACGTGGAGCTCAGCCCCTGCTTAAATGGGTGGCCGACAGTGGCATTTCTATTTGAGCGCTACCGTGCTTCGGAGGGCATGTAAAATTGTCCCGGTTGTTTCAACAATCGTTGGACCATGTTGGAGGTCTTTAGGCGGTCTAAAAACTCCGACGCCAGTGGGTTGGCCTACATGAACTTACTTTGCACAAAATTATACTTTTACAAATACTAGCTGTCCCGCGCAGTGGTTCCACCCGCAACCCAATAGATGTCGCTAGTGCGAATCTAAACCATCCAGGGTGCCACCCAAACGCATACAAAATCCGTTGCGTAGTTTTAAAGATCTAAGCATACATAGAGACAGACAGCGGAAAGCGACTATGTAGTGATGATAGTGAAGATACAGCCAGTTGGTTACATAAAAACAAGTTATGTCAAATAGCCTAATCAACAGGTGATTTTATAAAAAAACATAAAAGATTCATACATTAAATTCGTTGTTACGAGGTTTATTATTTATGTATTATTGTAAATTAATTTAAGTTGTTTGACGCCGCTTTGAGGTCAAATGAGGTCAATTACAAATTAAATAAAATATCTAAATATTGAAACATGTGTAATTATTAATACATGCGAAAATAGATATTTTTTCAAGGTTATTTTTTTAATTGTTTTTAGATATTTATATAACTTTCGCAGTTAGAACGTCACGTAATTTTTGCTTCGATTTTTTTTTGTTTTGGACTGTTTATAAGCTCTCTTGTAAGCTATGATCCAAATGGTAAAAAAATTACAACATAATAGTAATTTTTATTTTTTTATGAATAAAAAAAAACTTTAGCCTAACCTAACAAAAAAAAACCGAAAGCGAAAATATGCACGCTCAGATAGAAATGCCACTTTCAATCTATCTTAGGAGATTTTTTAAAAGAAACTCAATATTATAGATTAACAGCGGTTCTTTATCGAAAAAAACCCGCCGATCGCTGTCCGTTTCGCCTGCACCATGGCTCCCTATTAAACTAAAACAGTACCAAGTCTTTCTCAATGAACGATATTAACATAAGTTGAATCAACTATTTTTATCTTAACTAAACTCTAATTAAATGTGATCACTTATAATGTGCGACACACATGGTCGGCCATATGGACTGTTATCTATAACACGGATATAAAGAGAATTGGTTTACTAGATGTGACAGTCATAATTTTTGAACAAATTCAGTGTACGTTTCTATTGAAGCCAAGCGGAGCGGTGCGGAGTCCAACTTGCCAATCACAGCGTAGCAGCTTCGATTCAATTGAAACTTTAAATGTGACCATTCAATAGAAGCGGAGAAAAGCGGTGCGGAGCTCAACTGACCAATCACAATGCATTACGAAGTAATTTTGACAATTTCAATGCATTTCGTTTCCTTGATCTCCCCGCGGTTCCACTCCGCTCGCACAAGCACCCTTCACTTTCAAAGACAAAATCTTGTTTATAAATCTGATCTACCTCAACCCTCAAACGCATCGCTAAAAATAACAACTGCACATGTCACTGGGGGTTAACTCTAAAGCTCCAAAAACGCACTCTGTAAAACAAACAAATCTCCCCACACTAGGTGTTTACTGGTTTGGCGTTTTGTTTCTCTGGTGTTTTGGTTAGCGAGGTTATGTATTCCTCATAGTAATATAAGTTGGTGGCGTAGTTTGACTAAGAGATGCACGTTGGTTAATAATCGCATTAAGCTAACATCATTGCAAATGTTAAGCAACGTGCAGCTCGGGCCCTACTTGGATGGGTGACGGATACTGGCATTTTTATCTGAGCACAACCATGCTTCGGAGGGCACGTCAAATTGTTTGTCCCGGTAGTTTCAATCAGACCATGTCGGAGGCCTTTAGGCGGTCTAAAAACTCCGATACCAGAGTTGGCCACTCACCTACTCTAAATTACTATTCCTTACTGGCGTCAACCTCATTTGGGACACACTTCAGGTATATAAAAAAAAAGACGTGTGGCACTCGGGGACTGCCGCGGTAAAGCTATTGCATAGTTATTTTTTATATCACTAGATGGCGTTAGTGTGCAGAATGTCTGCATCGCGCTAACGTTGTGTTCTGGGCATATAGGTAGCCAATGTTTGAGGAGCGTTAGGTTTTTGAGCGTGAGGTTTTTTCGTTACGGAATTTCTGGATTCGGTCCCCGCGCTCAAGGCCCGCGATAGAAGCTATGCAATAGCTTAAAAAACATTTAACCTAACAAAGTATCGAAATTCGTTGGACATATTATAGATTCTTAATCAGTAACACCAAGTATCTTGTGACAAGATACTTGGTGTTACTGATGACTGACAAGATTCTTGTCGCATCCATTGAAATACAATCATGCCACCATGTGGTCAAACCAAAATAAAAGTTTCCAAATTATTTGTTTTTATTAAAACCATGATGGTGGTAAATATGGTATTTAATGGGTTTTTGTTTTTATATTTAAAGTGCGGGAAAAAATCTTTGTCATGGGTTTTTTGAAGTTTTACCGCCTTTACATCAAAAAGGGTTAAATTATAAACATAACATAGACAACATGGGGTTACTAATTAGAAATTAAAGTATACTAGTGGTTAACCTAAAAATAAAACAAAACAAATATTCAAGGGGGCTCCCATACAACAAACGTGATTTTTTGCCGTTTTTAACACGCTTTTATTAGCTTGGCCTGTATGTATGTATGTATGTATGTATGTATGTATGTACGTATGTAATGAAATCTTTGAACATCATTTTCACCAACTTCCAGAAGTCTGATTAATTTGAAACTTTGCATACGTATCAAGGACCGATGACAATGCAATAATTTAATAACAGTTTCTCATTATTAACACGCTTTTATTAGCTTGGCCTGTATGTACGTACGTACTTACGAACGTATGTAATGGAATCTTTGAACATCATTTTCACCAACTTCCAGAAGTCTGATTAATTTGAAACTTTGCATACGTATCAAGGACCAATGACAATGTAATAATTTAATAACAGTTTCCCATTATCCTTAATGGATTTGCCAGATTTACTAAAAAAATATTACTTCATATAAAAGACATCAACGGGCACTCGCTGTGGGACGGAACGGGAGTTCTGTTTTATTTTACTAAATGGTACTAGACACTAACAGCGTCCCGTGATGGGCCCGTTCCCGTGGGAATTACGGGATGAAAAGTTGCATATAATGTTATATGGATTTGCCAGATTTACTAAAAAATAAAAAATAAAATTATAGTTTAAAAAAACTAAAAAACACGCTTTTATTGCAAATTGAACTAAAAACTAGAAAATAATTTTTCACCTCAAATCAAAATTATAATAAAATTTAAGTTATTAACACAATGATTCAATTCAGAGTAAAAAAGCGTGGGGTGCATTTTACTGTAGTTCATAACTATCCTCTCATAGATACCAATGATGATTGTAATATTAAAAAAAAATATTAAGCACCCCACGCTTTTTACTCTGAATTGAATCATTGTGTTAATAACTTAAATTTTATTATAATTTTGATTTGAGGTGAAAAATTATTTTCTAGTTTTTAGTTCAATTTGCAATAAAAGCGTGTTTTTTAGTTTTTTTAAACTATAATTTTTTATAGTACGAAACCCTCCGTGCGCGAATCCAACTCGCACTTGGCCAGTTTTTTAATGTGTTCCTCATGATTGTCAGGAGACCTCATGCACGACCTGTCTCCATGGCTGCAACACAGACACCGACCGACATTGCCACAACAACTGCAACTAAGTGTCGCGGCAGTGGACACACACAGACATTCGATGTATACATTGAGTGTCTAATGTCAAGTGTCGCCGTGTGTCCTCAGCATAAGACTGATTACCTTATATTGACTATTTAGTATTTTCACCTTAAAATTCCTTGACTTTGCTTTAAAATGGGACTGTTATCATTTATTTCTGGCTGATTGTATCATGAACTATGACGCACGTTACTGTTGAAATGTATGAACCAGATGGGAAACAAAACGTGGTGTTGGGTTGTGCAGAGTTAGGGTCTAGACAGACGGACTGCAATTCAACTGCAATCCGACTGCCAAATGGCAGTTCAGATGCAGTTTGAATGCAGTTGGCTCGACTGCAATCCAACTGCACGCCAACTGCCCGTCGACGTGCAGTTTGATTGCAGTCGAGCCAACTGCATTCAAACTGCATCTGAACTGCCATTTGGCAGTCGGATTGCAGTTGAATTGCAGTCCGTCTGTCTAGACCCTTACGCAAAATATTCAGAAACCAGCAGCGCCCCGCGGTTTTACCCGCGTTGTACCCGTTCCCGTGGGAATTTCGGGATTGTTGGGGTTATTACCGTAAGCAATACCCGCGGTTATGTTGTTATGTTCACACAAAGCAAACTACCGTTAAGTTTAGTTGTAAGTATTTATTGAGTCGCACTTATTGATAGATACAATTTGTTATTACACTCGTGACGTACGGTGTGTAGTGTTGTCAAGTTACGACTAATTAAAGTTAGGTACAATTATATCAAAGTGCTGTATGGGCAATAAAGTATTGGCTCGTACATGCTCCCGAGGGAGAGAAAAGTAAATTATAGAACTACAATACAACATGAAAAGCTTAAAATATACAAAATAAATGTCTTCTTTATTCACCGTCGGTCGATCACAGCCTGAACCCCGTGTGAGCTCGTGTCGGATCTGGAACTTCGTTGGAACCCCGGGCGATGTCCTGCAGTTCTATATCTTCAATTTTTGTAGGAGTCAGATTTGTGGTAGTGACCGCGCGTCGTTGTCGTCTCCATCGACATGTTATAACGGTGACTGCTGCGATTCCTCCTACCAACAGAAGTAGGCTTATTGTGTAATTGCCGATATCATGAACGGATAAGTCGCTCAGGAGGTGCTCTTCTCTCTTTTCCGTTGTTATCTGATCATCTACTGACATGTGTTCCTTTGCAAGGTTTAGTTTTGGTAGAATGATGTTTCTATGTTTATATGTATTCAACATATCGTTCGGTGAACCAATGGTTGGCACTTCCAAACTGATTCCTGTGTTTATTTTACTACTAAATACATTTTGTGAGTAAATAGTAGCATCTTTGTATTGAATGACACAGTCCTGACCTATAGTAAGGAGGCCCGTATTTGTTATCGTTGTTGATGAAATCTGATTCTCACATACTATACGAGTCCGGCACTCCTTGATGCAATTATATAGCCATGTGTTATGTTTTTGTAGTTTTATCCATTGGTCAGAGCATGGTTGTCGGATCCAATCACAGCTAACGTCTATGGTTTGACTCAGCATTTTAGCTTCGCAGGACGCTGTCGCTCCATGCAAGTTTCTTATGGGCGTGTAGGCGTGGCAAATGTAGTTCTCCATTGCCAGCAATGTACATTGTTGCAGTTCCGCTTCACTCATTTGTAAGTAAATATTCTTAGCAAAGTTTACTCCAATGTATTTTGTTGTAGTTGCGATAGCTTGACATTGGTCCCCCATGAGTCGTGTATGAATAGGTATGGTGTTATACAACGTATACTCGTCATCGCTCAATAACGGTATATGTAGTTCCAACAGCAAATATTGCTCGGTGAGTCGAGCTTTGACATTTATTTATTTATTTATTTATTTATTTATTCACCATAACTACCTCTATTATTACAGGATACCCCAATGCAATAGAGTAGTAATCAAATTTCTCATAAAATTTCAGATAAAAACAACAAATACCTTAAAGACATAGACATAAAATATTAGTATAGACATATACATAATATAAAACAAACTAAAACTAGGTTACGCGCGAGTCACGTTGTTGCAACGTGAGACGGTGCGCGGTGCGGGGTCGGCGGCGCCCGGCGGTCGGCGGCGCCCGCGGAACTTGCGGAACACAACTCCCGCAGGCCACAGCTCCTCCTTCAGGAACCTCTCCTGCTCGGCGGTTGCCACTCGCACAACAAAGGAGTTGAAGTTCACTTTGTTGCGCGACTCCAACTGCTCTACGTGCAGACGGCAGTTTGTCTTAGTCTCCAAGTACGCCACGACGTCAGCAGCCTTCGTGGTGTAGTGGAGCCGAGACACGTATATGTAGGTCGCTGGCACGGCGGGACGCAGGAGATGGCTGGGTCCGGTCGGTGCGCTGCCACCTTGGTTGCGGCAAGGAGGCTTCTTTTTCTTCCTCTCCACTTTAGTGAAGCCATCCTTGTCCGGCTGGGCCTTCATTGACACAGCGGGCAGCGCACTGCGAGGGGGTTCGGTGCGGATGTGCTCGCTATCCCTCTCAATCCTCAAGTTGTTCCGCGGGGTAGGTCGCTGGCGGGTCACAGCGGCGGAGTAGTCACGTTGAGGAGTAGACGTGACGACACGGGGGGACTCCTCCGCGGGGGGAGGAGCTGGGCGCGCGGCGCACGGACAGGCGCTGCGGGGGGCGGGGGCAGGGGCCGGTGACAAGCCTAGTTTCGCTGATTCGAAACTAGCTGACGACGCATTTTGTGCTCCACGACGTGTGTTGACGTAGGCTCCCAAAGGTGACCTACTTGCCATACATGTGTTGCGTAATGACGCAACTTCAGCACGTAGCTCACCGATGGTCTGTTGGGAAGCCTCCAACTTCAACACCACCTCCGCCAAACTTGTCTTCAGGGTCGTGACCTCCTTGACCAGATCGGTGACATCGACGCGGTCGATCGAGACGGGCGGCACCCTGATCAGGTCTAACGCCACGAACGTCGGCACGTCTGCAGCCTCCTTGAACATTGCGATTATGTCCTGAAGGCTCTTCTCACTACTTACATCGCTCTTGCTTGACTTCGATTCCCACATCATGCGGTCGAACTTGCCGGTCGATTCAAGCAGGAGGACTTTCGCCTCTCCGATCTCCTCCACGGTGAAACTGGACGTGCAGATATGCACGACGGTAACTTCATCCATGGTACCGATGGCTTGTTGAATAAATGCCAACACCTTGTTGACTACCACTTTGTCAGCCATTTGTAGCGAGCGGCGGCGAACGCCGCGCGAACCGTGAATTAAATAATTATAATTCAGTAGCGCAGTGGCGCACGTCTGTTGCCAAGCGCACGCAAAACTGCACTCCACATAGATCAACTTATAAATATCTTCAATATTTGATCTGTTATTCAGTTTCACAGGTAATGTCAATCGCTTCGATATGGTTCCGGCAATGTAGTTGAGTTGTTCCCATAATTGTTCAGGGGTAAACAGGTTCATATCTAGATGTCCTCTGTGTATGTCTGTCAGTGCGTTTAGGAGCATTTGTTGAGTTCTCCTGAGTACTGACAGTAGTAAACTGGTAGTTATGGCTCCAGCGTTAACGTCATTCATTGTCTTCATAATCTGGAATCTATTTTGCAGTAGCTCCATATCGTTATTGGTTTCGTTCATGTATCGCTGAATGATGTCCATTTGCTTACAAACAAAAGCTTCGTTCTTCTTAATAATATTATTCTCCGCCTCTACAATCAGTGTTTGATTTTTTATCAGCTGTAGTAGGTGTTGCTCGTTTATTTGAATTTTACCGATGTCTCGAGCATATTTTTCGGCAAATTCACTGTCGAGTACTCCGAACAGGGTGCGAGCCAGGTTTCCAACGCCATTGACGTAGCCACGGCGCTTTCGGCTTCGCTGTTGATGTTGTGACAGTAACAGTGTGTTGTATTCGTTCAGTTGATTCATATCGAACTTCAATTGCTGTAGCGTAGAGTGACATTGTTCATTTGGCATAGTAGCGCATATCTGGTTCAAATGATTGACAAAATCTTCAACCTTTCCAGTACTTTCCCAAAACGTTGTTATGTTATAGTATACCAGAAGTTTCCATTCATCGTGAATAACTTGTATATTGCCAATTGAGTCGAAATAGATAGGAAGATTCGTCGATAGGTTTGTTTGTTTGAAATGTGCAGTTGCAATTCCGTAGGAAAAGTTCATACAAAAAACTAATAAAACCATGAGTACGCTGTTAACGGCTTTTGTAGATTTTGGTTTCTTTCGTGTTACAGTTTCAGTACTCGGTGACTCCGTGCTCTCACATTCTGCGGTTACAGGTAGTGGAGCTAGTTTGGTAATTGGACGTTTTATTTCTCCATTTTGGGTCTTGAGCGTGACTACTCGAACTAAATTGTCCGTGCCCGGGTGCAGATCCAGTACCCGGCCCATCGCCCACTTGCCTGGAGGTAAGTTGTTCTCTTTCACTAGAACTAATTGCCCTTTCTGTATGTTGTCTTGAACGTGTTGCCATTTATCTCGATTTTGTAGAGTATGTAGGTATTCCTTCGACCAGCGATTCCAGTAGTGTCGGCGCATGAGTTCAATCAGTTTCCAGTGGTTTCTAGGGTCTATCAATTTCAAATCTTCGGGTTCGTTGAGTGGTAAGGACAGAGTCGGTCCTCCCGTCAAGAAATGGCCTGGTGTAAGGTAGTTTAAGTCCGCTACGTCTTCCGACAGTGGACTCAGTGGCCTACTATTCATACACGCTTCAATCTGAGTGAGGAGGGTTGAAAATTGTTCGTAGGTAAGCTTTTGATGTCCGATTACCCGTTTCAAGTGGAATTTCATTCCTCGTATGGCTGCTTCCCATATTCCACCTGCCGCAGGGTTCAGAGGGCAATTAAATCTCCACTCGATTTGTAGGTCATTTATCTCTTTGAAGAACTCCGATGAAAGTATCGTCTTATACTGGATGAACTCTTCTTTTAGGATCTTTGCGGCTCCGACAAAGTTAGTACCATTATCGGAGTACATATATTTTGGAGTACCTCTTCTAGCACACATGCGTTTTAAAGCTGCAATGAATGTTTGTGTCGACATATCTGACACCAGCTCGATATGCACCGCTTTCGTAGACATACATATAAAGACGGCTATAATATCCTTTGCAGGTTTTTATCCCGCGGCCTTTGTTAATTTTTACTTCAACGTGACCCGTAAAGTCGACGCCCGTGTGTAAAAATGGCCGTGATGGTGTTATTCTTATTTTCGGAAGATTTCCCATTAGTTGTTCAGTTCTAGCAGTAGAATATCGACGACAGCGAACACATTGGCGTAGTATTTTCTTGACTGTTCGATTCCCACTGACTATCCAGTATTTGTTTCGCGTGTGAGCTAGCGTTAATCTCGCTCCACCGTGTAAAGTTAGTTGATGGGACTTTTCAACTATTAGTTTCGTCACTCTTCCGTCAGATGGTATAAGGATCGGATGTTTAGTTTCCTCCGATAAACTTGAATGTTCTAACCGTCCTCCAACACGTAGAATTCCTTTTGGATCCAAAAATGGGTTCAGTTTTAGTATAGAACTACTCTTAGAAAGTTTTCCACAGTTAGTTAAGAACTTTATTTCATTTGCAAAATAAATGGATTGCAATGATTTAATAATGAGCATAAATGCGTTGTTTATTTCATTAAAGTGCAGTTCATTCAACTTGTCTGACCTCTTGTTATGTTTTAGCGCATCAGCAAAACGCATCACCCAAGCGAGTATTCGTAGAATACGATCGAGGTTGCTATGTCGCTCTAATAATGAATTAATTAAATCATTATGTATTAGAATGGGTTCCGTCAATTTAATTGCGTAGCAATTTGTTATCAACCCCTCTTCAATGTCTTCAATTTCAACAGATTCTTGTTGTATGAATGTTTCATCTTTAGGCCATTGTGGGTCCCACCATAAAGAAAATTTTACTAGTTTAGATGGCGAGAGTCCTCTTGTAGCACAATCGGCAGGGTTTTCGTTACTCTTCACGTAACCCCAATGAATAGCAGGTATGATATTTAATATGTAGGCAGTACGGTTTGTTACGTATTTTTCATACTTTGACTGATTGCCTTGTATCCAGGCTAATACAACTTTTGAATCAGTCCAACAGGATATATTTGGTTCGTAGTCAGCCAGGACTGATTTGACCTTTTCTAGAAGTCTCGTTAACAAAACAGCGGCACACAGTTCCAATCTGGGAATTGAAATTTTCTTGTTTATCGGGGCTACCTTTGTTTTAGCGGCTAGTAGAGTAGTATCGTATGCACCGGTCGGTGACATCACGCGGCTGTATATGACGCAGGCGTACGCGTGCTCGCTGGCGTCACAGAAGGCTTGCAATTCGATCCTCTTGTTATTTTCATATTTATTCCATCTTGGCAAACTGATTGTATTTAGTAAAGGCAATTCAGCTTTTATTTTATTCCACTCTTCAACTATATTTTCGGGTACGTTTTCGTCCCAGCCGATTTTTTGGTAATTTCCACTCCATAGTTTTTGAAATATAAGCTTCACTCGGATCGTCATTGGAGATAGCCATCCGAGTGGATCGTAGATTTTGCTGATCTCCGACAACAATCTACGTTTTGTGTATGTTTTAGTTATGTTGTCAGTTGAAACAGCATATACAAAATGGAATGAATCGCTGGCGTTATTCCATATTAACCCGAGAGTTTTACTAAATTCCTCTTGGGTGAATTGAAAACTAGTTGTATGGCTCTTTTGGTTTTCTTGGATGTTTTCGAGAATAGATGGTTCATTTGTAGACCATTTCCGTAGATGAAAACCACCTCTATTCAGCAACTCGTACAGCTCCTTTTGTAGTGCCATCGTTGTCTCAATAGTGTGGTGCCCGGAGGCAAGATCATCCATAAAAAAATCTTCTCGTAACGCCTTTTGAGCCAGTGGAAAATCTTGACCATCGTCATTAGCGAGTTGTAATAAAACGCGTATAGCGAGATAAGGGGCGACTTTCGTTCCGTAAGTCAATGTACAAAGCTGCATCTCTTTCAATGGTTCTGCTATATTATTCCTCCAAATAATGTTTTGTAAATTATGTTGATCCTGATGAATAAGGATCTGACGGTACATCTTCTCTATGTCCGCTTTTATGACATACTTATAAGTTCTCCATCGGATGATAAGAGTAAGTATGTCCTTTTGTAAGTTTGGGCCCTTTTCCATCAAGTCGTTTAGGCTGTATCCGGAGTCTGTTTTCATGGACGCGTTAAAAACTGTTCGCAGTTTACTCGTCGTGGAGCTTGGTTTTAATACGCCATGGTGAGGTAGGTATACTTGTACCATTTGTGGACTCTCGGACTTAACCGCTTGTTTCATGTGACCTAATTCCATATAGTCACATATAAACTGCTTATATAATGTAGCGAAATGTTCTTGTTTCGCCATTTTCTTCTCTAATTGGCGAAATTGAGCGATTGCTTGAGCTTTTGAATTGCCGATATATTTTTCAAAATTTGGATTCATAGGCATTTTCACTACGTATCTTCCGTTACGTAATCGCTCGGTTGTTTGGGTGAAATATTCTTCACAATATTGGTCTGATGTAGTTTTTTCGGGTTCCGAAGGAATTTCTTCAATATCCCAAAACTTTGACAGGTTGTCTAGCTCCGTAAGAGTGACAAAACAGTTGTACTGCTTGGTAGTGGCCCCGCTTAGTATCCAACCCAACTTTGTTTGTTGAGCTACTAGCGAGTTGTTGTTTTGTTTTCGTACTCCTTCTACGATGACTTCGGAGTAGATATCGGCGCCGAAGAGTAGATCAATCGGCCCCGACACGTTGAAGTGCGGATCAGCTAACTCGATCTTGTCCAGTAGTGTCCAATTCTTGGTTTCAATTGTGGAATTGGGTAAGTTGTTGACCAATTTCCGCATTATTAATGCTTCAGTCTTGAAAGTATAATCAGAGTGGATAGATTTACATTCAAGTCTAATCATTCCCTTACTGGTACCCATGCTAGTGCCTACACCAGTCACAGCAGCATTGATTTTGTTGCGAGGTAGGTTCAGCCGTTGGGTGGCGTTTTCAGTGATCAGTGATACTTGGGATCCCTGATCCAGTAACGCTCGAAGTGTAACGTAATTACCTTCTTTGTTTTTGATTTGTAGTTGAAGAGTAGTTAAAAGTATCTCTTGTTCACTGTTTACGTGATTAGATGATCTCTCACTATCAGTTGATATAAATTGCTTCGATTGACCTTTTCTCCAATTATCATCGTGAAGTAGGGAGTGATGTTTATAGTTGCATTTCCGACATCTTTGCTTGGAATTACATTTAATTTCACCATGGCTGAATAGGCAATTCTTACAAATGTTTAGTTCATTTGCAGTTTTATTTCGTGTCGCAATATCCATGTTTTGAAATAATGTACAATTCCGCAACGCGTGATCTTTTTTGCAAAGTGGGCAACTTTGCAGTGATGTATGGTAGGTTTTCGTAAACTTTTCTGCGTTTGTTTTATTCATCGGCTTGTAATAATTATAACCTTTAGATAACGTACTGTTATAATTGTTCGGTTTCGGAGGATGCTTCTTAGTGCGGGCAGTTTCTAATGCCATGAACTTCTCTTCAATGAACTGGATAAATTCGTACAGATCCGGCAATTCTCTTGAATTTTTCCCAGACCGTAGATAATCATTATATGTACTATCATCCAGCTTTGACCAGAGCAGATAAACTATGAGTGGTCCCCACACTGGGACGTCTATGTCAAGGCTTTCCAAGCCGTTCAAACACTCTTTTGTCGTATCATGTAGCCTTTTCAAGTTGTTAAGGTTCGGGATTTCAATTGTTGGTTGATTGAGAAGCGTATCTAAATACGACTTAAAAAGTAGCCTCCTGTTATCGTAGCGATGTTGAATAATATTCAAGCATGATTCATAGTTATCAGCGCTTACGGGAAGGTGCTTGATTAATTTCTCAGCCTCCCCTCTCAATTTTGACTTCAGAAACTTCATTTTCTGTGCATTATTAAGAGTCGGGTTTTCATGGACAGTTTCGTAGAATAAATCCCTGAATGTTACCCAGTTGTTATATTCTCCATTGAATTCCGGTATGTCGATACGGGGGGTTGTTTTTTCGTAATGAGCTGTGTCGAACATCTTCTTGTTTATGTTTTCTCTTAATCCATCGTAGACTTTCTCCCAATGGTCGAATGTTTGTTCGTACCTCTCATCACTCCCTTGTAATAAGTAAGCTAACTCCCAGTGTATCTTGTCAATAGAGTCCCATTTGGAGCGCAGAATGTTTAGTTGATCACGAAGTTGCCACTCGCCCTTCATCTCATCGAGCTTGATTTTGGAAACGGCTCGTTCTAGTGCACTGAAGTTACACATTTGAGTACGAAGTAGCGACGCGATATGCTCGTCCGCAGCATCCGGTGATAAATCAATTCCAGTGGTGTCGAACTGCATAGTTTTGGTGGGCACCGTGGTCCGTTGAGGACCCGCGGCCCCGGCGGCGGCGCGAGGCGAAGATGTGCCGGCCTCAGACTCGCGCAGTAGTTGCTCTCGAAGCTTACTCATTGATTGAATGGTTTCTTCATACATTTTGCTCGTAATGTTAAAAACTTTCTCCTGGAAGTATTCATGGCCTCCGTTGGACAGCTCGAATTTCTTCAGGATATCGTTATTTGTTCGAAACTCATCCCAGTGAGATTGCAAGGCATCGATGCGTTTGTTCAGATAGTCAATAGATTTTCTACTCACAGAATCCTTATTGTAGTTAGTTTTCACTGATTTGATTTGCTCGTAGCTACTCTGTTGTTTGTTAATCAGTTGTAGAAATTCTTCCGACATCGTGGGTCGCGGTGTTGGTTGCAAATGACTTCACAATGTTTCGCAGCAGTAGACGTAATCTCCGCTACAGTTAGGGATATTATTTGTTTGTAGTGATTCCGGGCTGTTAGTATAGCAATTTCTCCTTACGCTATGTGCACCTTCTCAACTCAATGGGGGATGCCGCTGGTGGCAAGCCACTAAGCCGAATTGCTAACGCAATCGAGATAACTACACTACACACTCTCCAGGAACGCTCACCAAAGGTTTCGCAGCAGTAGACGTAATCTACGCTGGTTCGTGCTGGCGCCTCGCGCAGCTTCCCTTGTCACGCTATGTGCAACTTCTCAACTCCAATGGGGGATGCCGCTGGTGGCAAGCCACTAAAGCCGATTTGCTAACGCAACAGAGAAAACTACTCAAAACGCCGCCAAATATCTCGAAGGACCAAAAAGATGTTGGGGTTATTACCGTAAGCAATACCCGCGGTTATGTTGTTATGTTCACACAAAGCAAACTACCGTTAAGTTTAGTTGTAAGTATTTATTGAGTCGCACTTATTGATAGATACAATTTGTTATTACACTCGTGACGTACGGTGTGTAGTGTTGTCAAGTTACGACTAATTAAAGTTAGGTACAATTATATCAAAGTGCTGTATGGGCAATAAAGTATTGGCTCGTACAGGGATGAAAAATAGCCTATAACCTTCCCGTTGAATGTGGCTATCTATTACAAAAAGAATTATTCAAATCGGACGGATAATTCCTCAAACTTACAAACAAACAAATTTTACCTCCTTATAATATTATAGTAAGTATAGATAATCAAAATATTTGCAAGTTTCGGGGTTTGAGTTCTGCTACTTTACCCTGACCTCTTAAAATATTAGCCTGTAATGTCTGACTTCAAAGCAATGGTTTATCTGTCTGTCAGTCTGTCACATGTTTATTTATTATTCCTTCAAAGCTAAGAACACTCCATGAAAGTAGCTTCCGAATACACTGAATTATGAAAATCGATCCATTAATTTAATATCTACAATGTCACAGATATTCAGATACACAGACACGTAAAATTTTAACACCCCTTTTTGCGTTGGGGGTAGTTTACTTTCACCAATAAGTCAGATCTTGAAATAAAATCCATTTTTTGAACCAAAAAAACTCACGATCCAAAATTTTAATTTATTAAAAAAACGGTCCAATTTTACATTCCAGTTATGGTCGAAAATTGTTTATTTTCATTACGTATGCATCGATTTCGATCTATTTGGACCACACACATTGTTAACACTAACTAATACTCGTCGAATAGATTGTTTAAGTTATTTTATCAGTTTGTTATTGACTGTTTATCATTTGTGGAGGCGTATTCGTGGCATCAATATGATTTGTGCATAGCTTTCGTGAAGCTCTGTCGTGTAATTTGGACACATTCCACATATCATCTATATATATAAAATTCAAAGTCCTGACTGACTGATAATCAACGCACAGCCTCAACGGATACACCTAGAAACATGAAATTTGACAGGAAGGTTCTTCAAGTGACGTAAGTGCACACTAAGAAAGGATTTTCGAAAATTCCTACGGAAACGGGCTCAACGCGGGCAAAGCCGCGGGGCGCTGCTAGTCATACATAATCTACATATACACAATCAGATTTTATATCCAACTTAATATTATAAATGCAAAAGTTTGTGAGGATGGATGTATGTTTGTTACTCTTTCACGCAAAACTTACTGAACGGATTTGGATGAAACTTTACAGTAATATAGTTAACACATCAGAATAACACATGGGATACATTTTATCCCGAAATTCTTGCAGGAACAGGTACAACGCGGATAAAACGTGGGACGTGAACAAAACGACAACATGGTCTCTTCTAAACAACTGGGACCCGAAGACGCCGAGCGTTGCTTAACAATAGCAATCAGTTAACACCACTCCGCTAAACTACGCCACCACGTTACACGTTGAAACGGTGAAAGTATCATTAATTTGACGTTAATCTGTCTGTTCCATTAAGCGTCGTATTCCTTACATTTCTAGTCACCCTCCCAGTTCGTTGTACTTACAAATATAGCTCAAGTATTCGAAATAAGAATAAAATACTCTTGTCTGAAGTCTGACTGACTGGGTTATAAATAATAAGGTATGCAAGTACTGAAGAGGATTGCTTAGGATTTGCGCAAGATGTTGAGTTAAAACTGTAAATTAAATGCAAGTCAAGACTGTAGTGAGACAGTCTTCTCTGGTCCAATAAAAGACGGAGTGCACGTTAGAGACAAAATGGCTTATAGACTTTTTGTCTGGCGAGGACTTTTTGTCTGGTAAAGACTTTTTGTCTGCCATACACTTTTTTGTCTGACAAAGACTTTATGTCTGCAGAAAACATGTTGGCTGTCACAGATTATTTTGTCTGCCACAGACTTTTTTGTCCGTCACATGGCTCCTATGTTGGTTTAATCTACAACGAAGTTATAGGGGGTCGAAAATGGCCCGAAGTGCTTCGAGAAAAGTATGGTACAGCCATGCCGCTTTCGCTCGACTTCGCTTTTGCTCGGCTCGACTCGCTCGGCACTGCCGTGCCCAATACCTGATTTTCCAAAATAAGTTATCACGGTTATAGTAAAATAATTTTAATTTATTTGATAATAATTTGCAATAAATATATTTTTATGACGTTCAATAATAATGGTACGTTTTAAAGTTATGTGTTTCAAAATTTAATGGGATATTAAACAGCTATTTTGCATAATGAAAATATAAACTTAACTTATTTATAACGTAGTATTTCATTTTATCATATATCAGGTATAAAAAGCAGGTATACACTGATTAATCAAAGCTAGCACTTTCGAAAAACTTGCACTGATCAAGTTCAATATATCACTAACTATATTGCTGACCCGGCAAACGTTGTTTTGCCTTATAAAGATCAGGGTCACCCATAACATTTAGTGGTATAAAAATTAGATTTTGACCGATTTTTAAACCTACCCAATATGCACATAAAATTTCATGAAAAACGGTCAAGTCGTTTCGGAAGTATGGTAACTAACATTGTGATACGAGAATTTTATATATGTATAAGACTAACGGCCTACGCTTCGCTTCGGGTGAAAGGGCCACCCCTGTTTAGGGGGTGAATTAAAAAGAAACATATTAGGGAGCATTATCATCTTAAAAGGAAACCCATGCAAAATTTTAAACTCCTAGCTCTTATAGGTAGTTTTTTAATATTTCGTGATGAATGTGTTGTTGGATGTGTTACTTTGACTGAAAGCATCTCGTCAATGGCAGAAACTCGACCAACAAAATAGATTCGGACGAGTCTAAACCAAAATTGAATGGTCGAGATTCAGTCGAGTTTTCCGATAGGAGAACACACACAATGGATACAAAGATTTGGTCGAGTTAAGGGTTAAGTAGTAACTCGGCCAAACAACTATCGGTCGAGATTTTTGCGGTCAAGATACTTATTAATGACTAGCAGCGCCCGCGGTTTTACCCGCGTTGTGCCCGTTCCCGTGGGAATTTCGGGAATTTTTTTACATAAAAACCTTCCTCTTAAATCACTCTACCTATTACAAAAAACCGCATCAAAATCCGTTGCGTAATTTTAAAGATTTAAGCATACAGACAAACAAACAGACAAAAATAGCGACTTTGTTTTATACTATGTAGTGATTTGATTAGCGAAACCAAATTGATGGCGCCAATTAATAATAAATTTTAAATTATAATATTTTATTAAGAAGTTTAATTATAAACAGGTTTTAGTAAATATTATATCGTTGTATTTGTTATGACTTTTGCCGTATATTATAGAAAATATTTCGAGTATCGAGACCGAAGTTTTTAGGTTAATGTTTATCTATTTAAAATGTTTATTGCGAAGTGCCCTATATTGTTGCTGTGTCTAATTTGAAAACGAAAAACACGTGTAGGTATTTGAAAAGCAAATCGTAGTACAATTTTTACAAAATGCTCTTCTGTTTCGACAATCTTGTCTATTTAAATCCAAACTTACCATTTTATTTGAAAATGGAACACTGATTAGATCATTTGCACTAAATTGGAACATTGACACTTTTGTACGTATAAGAAGTCTGAATTCAAATTTATTTTTATTTAAAAAAACACATCGAATTCAATAACACAATCAAGCACACTTTTTGCAGTCAATTAATTCGAACGTCGAACACGTTTAAAATTCGAATATTATTCTTTTACATTGCGAAAAGAGTTAACTTTCGAACGTTACTTTTTAAATAGCGAATAATAAATTTAAATATCGAACAATTATTTTTATATACCGAAAAATTATTTTTAAATGCCGAACAATGATATTTAAATATCGAAAAACAATAGAACAAATTCGATTCGAGCTGCGACGAGTAAACGCGAGGCGTGACTAAGCTAAGCCCAACGTTGGTTTGATTTGGGCTATATTTAGAGTACGCCCCCTTGGTTGGGCTTTAGCCCACATGTGGCACTTCCGCTGTGGGGTGATGAACTGGTGATGGATGACTAGCTTTCACACGTCTGATCTCTTTCCGTTTTTTCATTCTTATCTCTATCTCTTCAAACTATGCCACTAGCAAAAACTATCTTCTTTTCACACTATCAGTATTTTATATTTCGGTTGTGGCGATAAAAACTATGTTTTCAGCAAGACTAACGCCCGTAGGTACTCAGAGACGTCAAATGATTTCTTAGTAAAGATTTCTACACTAATATTATAAAGAGGAAAACTTTGTTTGGTTGTAATGAATAGGCTCAAAAACTACTGGACCGTTTTTAAAAATTCTTTCACCATTCGAAAGCTACATTATCCACGAGTAACATAGGCTATTTTTCATCCCGAAATTCTCACAGGAATGGACTTAACGCGGGTAAAACCGCGGGGCGTTGCTAGTAATGGATAATTTGATATGTAATGTCCTTTCGTAATACGTTTGTGATTAGCTAATTGAACTCCGCATAGCTCCGCTTCGCTTCAACGGAACCTCACCCTAAAGACTTTTAAAACGCATTTCCAAAAACTCTCTCATTAAGATAATCACAATTTATGACGTGAATCTATCAAAATAGGACCAGCATTAATAAAATATATCAATTTGTGTAACGAAATCTTTTTAATGCGTGTTCTTATCAAAATGTGTTTATCTAATTAATGACGTCATTAAATATTATATTTTGGAAAGATTGTCGTGTGGATTCTTTATTATAAGATCGGATTAGTTTAAGGTTTCATATCAGAGTAAACGTCTGTACTCAGATAGTTATTTTATTTCATTCTTACATCTCTAAACCTTTTTCCTCTTCAGGAGTAGTCGTCTTCGGTTGGAAAATTGATGACATTGGTCCATATTTTGGGATGAGTAAGAAAAAATTGAGAATAGTTATGTGAGTATGAATTCATACAAGTAAGTAGTGGTATGTTGAAAACGCCCAATAGGTATATTTGTTTGTTCGTCTAACCAGACACGATGAACTGCCATATGGGTAACATTCCCATGGCCATGACATGACTCATCTCATTAACAATCATTTCGTAAGTACTGTCGGGTTTATTTCATACTACCCGTGCCCAACAGTTTCACCCGCGTTGCACCCGAACCCGCGGGAATTTTGGGATAAAATGTATCCCATGTGTTATTTCGATGTACCTATATTATTGTACAGTTTCAGTAGTTTTTGCGTGAAAGAGTAACTAACAACCATAATATGTAATACATCCTCACAAACTTTTGCATCATCACTACATAATATAAAACAAAGTCGCTTTCCGCTCTGTTTGTCTGTCTGTCTGTCCCTATGTATGCTTCGATCTTCAAAACTACGCAGCGGATTTTGACGCAGTTTTTTAAATAGATGGAGTGATTCAAGAGGAAGGTTTATGTATAAAAAATCCCGAAATTCCCACGAGAACGGGCACAACGCGGGTAATACCACAGGGCGCCGCTAGTTTATAATATTAGTAGAATTTATAATTAGAAAGGGCAATGGACGGTAACGTGTTATGTTTTTATGATTATTCGCAATTGATATTGTTGTTGAATAAAACCTATATACTTAGAAAGCATAGACAATGTAATAAAAAGTTGATGTTCTGTTGTTTTATAAAAAAGAAGAATTGTGTTGTGTTATGTCATTATATATATTAATACGTGTAATATGTCTTGGTTAATAAAGTTAAGTAATATTACGTAACACTTTACTTTAAACATCCTTCAGGTTATGGGCCCAGTCCCGCAATCAGATTAATTACTTGTTCCTGGTTGGAACGAGGCAAGAAGAAGTAAAGGAAAGGAAATACAATGGATTCTGTATTACACGGACAGGGAGCAATAAAATTGGAAGGTTCCAGAAATTGGAATATATGGCGGTTCCAGACTACGGTTTTGCTGCGAGGTCAGGGCTTGTATGACATAGTAAACGGCACCAAGATAAAACCGGAAAATGATGCCGATCGTACTCGTTGGGAAACGTGCGATGCAAAAGCCCAGACATTGCTGGTAACAAGAATGTCAGAAGATGTCATGGTACATATTTTATCATGTGAAACCTCGGCTGAGATGTGGAGAAAGTTACTAAGTGTCTATGAACAAAAATCAGAGACGAGCATTCATATTGTTCAGCAAAGATTCTTTCAGTTTAAATACGAAGAAGGTGCAGAAATGTCTACTTTCTTATCAAAAATACAGGAAATACAGAATCAATTAAAACAGCTCGGTGAAACTATATCGGATAAGCTCGTAATAACGAAAGTTTTGATGTCGTTACCAGATCAATATAGACATTTTATATCCGCTTGGGAATCTGCATCTGACGATAAGCAGACCTATGATAATTTAGTAGCCAGGTTGCTGATAGAAGAGGAAAGGATAAAGGAGAGAAGTGGCGATGAAAGTGCGCAATCATCTTCTGCTGCATTTGTTGCTAAGAAAAACTTTAATAAAAAATTGGTGAAGTGCTACAAATGTAATAAACTAGGTCATTTTCAAAGTGAATGTAGAGTTAATCAGAGGGCGAGTTCGAACAGTTATCATAATAATAATGACAACAAAGAAGGTCGATTTGAGCGGAGGTGTTATTATTGTAATAAAGTTGGGCATGTCAAAAGTCAATGTCGTTTCAAGAAACAAAAAGAAAACAATGCATTCGTCGTAGAAAGTGCAATCGGCAATAATTTTCACAAAACCCAGTGGCTAGTAGACTCCGGTGCAAGTGAACATATGTGCTGTGACTATAAACTTTTTTCGTCGTATTCGAGTGTTACAAACAAGTTGGTGACTGTTGGTAATGGAACGCAAATTAGTGTGAAAGGATGCGGACAGGTGGCGCTTGAAGTATGGAACGGGAACGAATGGGTTCACACGACCATAGAAAACGTTCTCTATGTTCCTGAACTGAAAATGAACCTTTTATCTGTCAATCGTGTCACGAGTAAAGGTTATGTTTTGATAACAAACCGAAATGGTTGCAAATTTTATAAATCCAATGAAATTGTAGCAGTTGCACAGCGAAGCGGCAATATGTATGTGTTGGACTGTCGTTTTTATACGGATTGCTTAGTTAATGCTGCAAAAGTTATTCACGGAGACTTGCATTCATGGCATGAAAGGTTAGCCCATCAAAACATACAATATGTAAAGGATATATTGAAGAAAAACAATGTTAGTTTTCATGAGCTCGATTCGAAGAAATGTGAAAGTTGTTTGAAGGGTAAAATTCACCGTTTGCCCTTTTCTACGAGTGATAATATGAGTACGAGAATTTGTGAAGTAATTCACGCAGATACCTGCGGACAGATGGAAGTGGCGTCAGTAGGAGGTTCAAAATACTTTGTTGTATTTAAAGATGACTACTCAAAGTACAGGATGGTTTACTTTGTGAAAAATAAGGATGAAATTAAGAAATGTATAAGAAACTTTATTGCTCGGGTAGAAAATGAAACAGGAAATACTATCAAAATATTCAGAAGTGACAATGGAACAGAATTTGTTAACAAAGAGGTCCAGGAAATGTTCCAATTAAAGGGTATTATTCACCAAACATCAGTTCCCTATACCCCAGAGCAAAATGGAAGTGCAGAAAGGGAAAATAGAACATTGGTTGAAGCTGCTCGAACAATGCTGTGTTCTAAGAATTTACCAAAGAAACTATGGGCAGAAGCAATTAATACTGCAGCTTTTGTTATAAATAGAACAGGTAAAAGCAGTGTTCCATCGAAGACTCCCTATGAATTGTGGTTCAACAGAACATATGATATAAATAACTTAAAAATATTTGGTACTACTGTTATCGTCCACATACCAAAAGTACAGAGGAAGAAGTGGGATCCAAAAGGAGAAAAAGGTTTCCTGGTGGGATATGGAGAAACAACAAAGGGATATCGAATATATTTCCCTTGCAGTAATAGTGTTGAAATAAGAAGAGATGTTGTTTTCCTGGAAAATAATCAAAGTGATAACTTATATGATCTCCTACCTGTACAGTTATCAGCCAGTGAAACCAGTGAAACACAAGAGCTAAGTGAAGAAGCATGTTTAAACCCTCCAGAGGATCAAGAAACTAGTAGCAGTACAGAAAGTGAGGGAAGTTTGTATGAGCCAAGTGAGAACGGGGACTCGAGTGGACAAAGCAGTAATGAATTAACCACCAGACGGCAAGGCAATCGTGTGAGGAAGCAGACTATGTTTTATGAATGTCACAACGCTTTGGTGTCTGACAGTGAGCCTAAGACATTTGAAGAAGCCATGAGTAGCCCGGACTCTTGTAAGTGGAAAGAAGCGATACAAAAAGAACTACAAACTCTCAAGGAAAATAATACATGGAATGTTTGTAAGTTACCTGATAATACTAGAGCTATTAGTAGTAAATGGGTGTTTAGGATTAAAAGTAATAATAATACTTTGCAATATAAAGCTAGATTAGTAGCTCGGGGGTTCGAGCAAAATGATATAATAGATTTAAATGAGATTTATGCACCCGTGGCAAAGTTGTCAACATTTAGAGTATTTATAGCAGTAGCAACTAGACTTAACTTACCAGTCTCACAAATGGATGTGACAGGAGCATTTTTGTATGGTGATATAGAGGAAGATGTGTATTTAAAATTACCTAAAGGGGCATATAACAATGGGGAAAATATTGTTAAGTTAAATAGGTCTTTGTATGGCCTTAAGAAATCCCCAAAATACTGGAATTTAAAATTCAACTCTGTTATGATTAAAGAAGGATTTAAAAGGTCTCAGTGTGATCCTTGTTTGTATTCTAAATGTAATGGTACACAAAAATTGTATGTACTCATTTATGTTGACGATTTACTTATTTTTGGAACTCAGGCGAGTCAGGTATGTAATTTCAAGTTAATGTTAAGTGGGAAATTTAAGATGAAAGATTTGGGGTTGGTTTCAGATTTTCTAGGGATAAACGTTAAACAGAATTTAGATAATGGGGTAACAGATTTGTGCCAAAAAGTCTATCTAGAAAATGTCTTAAAGAAATTTAATATGTATGATTGTAAACCTATAAGTACCCCTATGGACCCTAACCTTAATACTAAAATATTCACTAATGAGACTAAACCTAAAGATAAAAATGTTGAGAAGTTATGTAGGCAAATTATAGGATGCCTGATGTATGCTGCGTTAGGTACTAGACCAGATTTGTGTTTTCCAATTTCTATGTTAAGCAGATATCAGACATGTGCTAATAATGAGTTACTAAGTGCATTAAAACGGGTTTTAAGGTATGTAAAGTATAGTTTAGATTATAAGTTGATTTATAAGTGTGAGGAGCTTACTCTTAAGGGTTATTGTGATGCTGACTGGGGAGCTGATCTCAAAGACAGAAAGTCAACCTCAGGTTATTTGTTTTTTGTTTCAAATTGTTTAGTTTTATGGTGTTCTAAGAAACAGGTTTCAGTCAGTCTATCATCCACAGAATCTGAGTATGTATCACTGAGCTTGGCTGCAAGTGATGCTTGTTGGTTGGTAAATTTATTAACTGATTTTGATTGTGAAAATATTTATCCAGTTAGAATATATTGTGATAATCAATCAGCTATTATAAATGCAAAAACAGATAGTATAAAGCGGTTGAAGCATGTAGATATACGATATCACTTTATTAAGGATTTGGTTAGAGAAAATAGGGTTTGTATTAATTATATAAGCACCAGCGAACAACCAGCTGATATTTTAACAAAAGCTTTGTCAAAAGAATTAATTATAAGACATTTAAATATGTGTGGTGTTAGATTTTGTTAGTTTTGTGTTGAGTTAATGGGTTTATATAATTTTTGCTAGGAAAACATATTTTGTTAGTTTTATGTTATGTTGTTAGATTATTATTACATTGAGGTAGGGTGTTGTTGAATAAAACCTATATACTTAGAAAGCATAGACAATGTAATAAAAAGTTGATGTTCTGTTGTTTTATAAAAAAGAAGAATTGTGTTGTGTTATGTCATTATATATATTAATACGTGTAATATGTCTTGGTTAATAAAGTTAAGTAATATTACGTAACACTTTACTTTAAACATCCTTCAGATATACTTTCTTGTCCTTCAATCATTCATTCATTCATTCATTCATTCATTCATTCATTCATTCATTCATTCATTCATTCATTCATTCATTCATTCATTCATTTTGAGTAGGTTAGTGGCCAACCCTGGTGTCGGAGTTCTTACGGTCAACTCAGCGTTAAACGTGCGCACGCGGCGGGCGCCCGCGGCGGTTCACTTTTGCATGACACCGCGTGCGCACGCTTAACGCAGTGTCGGCCCTTAGACCGCCTATAGTCCTCCAACATGGTCTGACGACTGAAACAACCGGACCGACTGCTTACCGTGCCCACGAAGCACGGTAGCGCTCAGATAGAAATGCCACTATCGGTTACCACCCAATTTAGCGTCGGGGATAAGGGTGTCTGTCCATTGATGCGGAGCGAGCTGGTGGAGCGGAGAAATGGACAAATATCAACCAATAGGATTGCATAAAATATCTGACCGGAGATTTTATGCAAGAGGCATTTATGAATAACTTTAAAGATAACTTTTTAAACTCTCCTTTTCAGTTCTAAAACACGGTTACTATAGCAACCAGAAACATTTTCATAATAACTAAACATTTTCAAACACATTACGAAGTAAAATACATAATTAGTAACACTCAAAATGAAACTAGGTGATCCAAAAAAACTAAAATAGTGTAACAGAGGAAAAACTTGTTCCATTTTCCATATTACATAACAGGTGTCAGTAAATTTTGAGTATATTTTTTTGGTATTTTTAGGGGCGGATTAAGGGGTAAAAAGGGGCTAAAAGGGGGTTTAAAAGAGGTAAATTATTCAAACAGCTTGTTTTTAGGGTTTGAACCAGCCAGTTTAGTAGATGGCATCTGTAGATGTTAATTTACTCGCTAACTCGCTCGCCTTTTATTGTACGAGTACGTACCAGCTCACAGCTTGTAAGTTCGCTAATAGTTCTCCCAGTTCCTTAAATATCTACAAAGGTTTTGTCTCTGTTTCTCTTCTCTAAAGACATCTCCCTCTATTTTAATATAAAAAGAAGAGTTCAAAGATACAATAGACCAATTACGTAGATATTATCTTTGGCGAGCATCTTAGGTATTCCTAAAAACGCTGTTACGTCGCTTTTCTTTGAAATAAATGGAACGTTACATTTTTTGTCTTTTCCAAAATAGATCAATGCCACAAACCAGACGAAACGAGACATGTCCAAACTTTAAAATGACCCTTCCCTAAATACGTACCTGACCTATACAGTTTAGACAAATATATCTTTCACCGTCCAGACAAGCGCCAAAAAGAGACAACAACAACAAAACACTTGAAATACAAACATTTCCAGTCTTCCATCTCTGTCACACACGTATGTACTGGCGCCGTAACCAACCTATTTCATTTTACTATTTTATATTTAGAACACGTCGCGTTCAATTGTTTTAGGCTAAAACTATTAGGAGCTTTTGCCAATGAATTTGGACTTTATTTTTACTGCGATAGAGCAGAAAATAGTTTGTTTCTAATTAATCTCTTGTTGATTACAATAAAAATCGTATCTAATTAAACGAATTATTCTTACTAAAACTTCTCATTCTCAGCACAGTGGGTCTAAAATCTAAAAGTGTAGGCCAAAAAAAACTGAAAGCGTAACATAATAAAATTTACAAAGGTGCCTTGCAAAAATACTTCACAGCGCAGCTATTTTAATTCCCGATGTACGTACAGGGAAATTTACCTTGAAAAGGGGTGCAAACGTCTGCTACGTCTTTTTTTTGCTTTCTCGTCTCGCTAAATTTGTCCGCACTGCAGACCGTCTCGTTTTTTTACCCTTCTTACTGTGTAAATGCACCACTGTGCAGTCCAAACTGAAAACTACCCTATAATTTACACGACACGATCTCATTTCCTGAAACGGACAAGTTTCAGTGGAAATTGTATTTTAATTATTCAGGTCTAGAGTTGATATTGGTGTGTTGGGCGAATATTTTAAGCAATATGCCTTTTTTATCTTTTTGAGCGCGATTTGGTTAGCGTTTAAATTCTGACTTAGTTAAAGTTATTTCTAATTGGTTAGTTTATTATTTTAGTTAGTGTAACTAACAGGTGAATAAACGTCAACTTTGAATTAACTATTTTTTATTTATTTAACTCTACTTTTGTTTTAGATGGTATACAATTTTTATTTATCTAAATCAATACTTAATATAATAAAGATGAAGAGTTTTATTTTTAACGTGCTTATCTCAGGAACTACGAATCCAATTTTAATAATTATTCTTGTAATGGATAGCCACATTTAATAGGAAGGTCATAGGCTATTTTTCATCCCAAAATTCTATCGGGAATGGACACAACGTTGGTGAAACCGCGGGGCGCTGCTTGTGCACTTATATTTTTACTTTTTTGTTAATAATTAATTATATAAAGGACATATCTGTATAAAGGCAAAGCTTTCACGACTAAACTATCCAACGAATTGTTATTAATTTTAAATAATATAAGTATGAAATTAGTACAATTTAAAATAAGTACAAATTGGTAAAACGGGCCTGAGTTAAAATGTTTATAAAGTATAAACCAAATCAAAAGACAAAGACAAACTGACATTATTCACCAAATTATTGAAAATCCATTTAGGAGTCGTTTAGATGAAGTTAAGAAGTTAGTATACAGATAAGTAACTTCTATTAAAACTTAAAATATAATAAACATTTTATTTATTTCCAATGTTCATTAAATTGTTATATTTACGATCAGTTACACATTTTTGCTCGGAAACTGTTTGAAGTTTAATGTACGACATCAATTTATAGTTATGGTTATGAATATTCAAAATGGTCGACTTTTTATTATTCTTAAACAAAATCATGTTTTGTTTTACATTTTAAGCATTCAACATTAACAAAAACCGTTGTTTTATGAACAAGAACAACATTAAAACATGTATTTTATCATAAAAATCTATCGTCGAATCACGAAAAATGTCCCAATTTTTTCGAGCGAACCTCTAAAACATATGTTCGAGGCCCGAGCAGAAGGGTCCGTAATTTGATACACCCCAGATTACAAGAGATAAGGCGACAACATTTTTTGAGTAATTAAAATTAATTGGCCACTCGACTGAGCTTAATTTTATGCGTCTTTTATGTCCGTAAGTTTGGCAAACTTGAACCACTGTGCGCTAATTCGTTAATAAGGCGTTTTTATTAAGATATAAAAGGATTAAAACCTGGTTTGAAGATGAAAGTTTGTGTGCATAAAATTTTAAGTCTTATCTATAAAGTATATTAGGCCATCAAAGGTTTAGCGATTTGCAATATCTTTTTGGGGTTTTATTATTTATAGCTGGCTTCATCTTCATCTGCAGCATAATTGACTCTTCCCGTAGGAATTTCGGGATAAGAAAGTACGTTCTACTAGGTTAGTGGCCAATCCTGGTGTCAGAGTTTTTAGACCGAAGTCCCCGGCTACGTCTGTCTGTATGTTCGCGATAAACTCAAATACTACGCACGGAATTTGACGCGGTTTTTTTAAACAGATAGAGTGATTCAAGAGGAAGGGTTATATGGCGTCGTAAACTTAATTCACCTGAGCTAATTCACCTAGGTGCATTAAATACACTTTTAGTAAAGTTTACGCACCTGGGTGCATTATAATTACTTTTGAGTTTACTTTATTCACCTTATTCACCTGGGTGCATTATAATTACTTTTGAGTTTACTTTATTCACCTTATTCACCTGGGTGCATTAAATTTGGCGTCGTAAACTTAATTCACCTGAGCTAATTCACCTAGCTGCGTTAAATACACTTTTAGTAGAGTTTAAGCACCTGTACCGCTGTTCATAAAACAAAAGACATATATTTAAAATAAAAAGTAAACTTTATTCACGCCAGTTAAAAATGGTTCTAACGGACCATTTCTAGAAAATGGCCTACAGTAATATGTCCATCTAACACGTTTAACTGGGCCTCACATACAAATTCATCATTTAATTGAATACTGGATCTGCGTTGTTTTGGTGTGCGCTTGTAGTCTGCGTCTTTTTTAAATGCCGCGATCAAATCAAGTAAACTTCTATTAAACTTTTTAATTCGTTTACTCAGAGTAGTATGGAAACTTTCCACATAATTATTGGTTCTGTGTCTTTCCTCAAAGATCGACCAAAGTTTGATGTTTTCAGGGCATAGCCAGTTTTTTTTAAAATATCGGAGAAAGGGTTGTAAATGCGTGTGCTTGTTGAACTGTTGCTCAATGTATTCCCAACCTGAGGTAATTTTGTCATGTGGCAATAAAGCTAGACTTCTACATAAAAAAACGCAACGACGGTTATTCTTGGCGTTAAATATTTTTAAAGATTTTGCTTTCCATATTAAACTTTGTTGAAAATGGTAATAGCAACCGTTTATGGTAATTTCTGTGAAAGTACTCCTGAGAGCTTTTATGGTACTTTTTTCAAAGTCACAAGTATATTTAACTGGCCTCCAGCCATTTACTTGGGACTTTAGCATATCAAATAAAATCCGATAGGCATCCGTATCTCTATGGGACATTAAAGCATATACAAGTGGTCTTATATTGGTTGTATTCAAGCTACTGCCACAATCTCCGTGAATGGTATATATCTGACTAAAAGGGGGTACACAGCACTTAAACGTACCATCCCCAAAATAATCATTAATGGTTTCCATCAATTCAATGCTCTTTTTTTTAGCAAATAGTACTATTCTCCTACTGTCTCCAGGGTTAAAATCGGCAAGTAGAAAGTCGTTGAACTTTCGGGGTATAACAATATTTGATATGTCGTCGCCGTTGTGAAAAGAAACCTTAGGTACACTAAGGACCTTATTGCGCATTTTGTATAATCCTACTTTTATTTGTTCAAAGGACGGCACTTCATGAACAATGTCATATCCAGTGTTTTCAAAGTTTTCCATGGCTTCTTCATATATTTTAGGAACCGGTTGATCTGTCGACATCACTTTTTGCTTACACGCTTCCATCTGTTCTGCCCATTCGTTCTTTGCTTCATCCATGACACAGCCCGCAATATGTGTAGTTTCTTTTAATATTTCATCTTCCTGATTAGAAAATAACATTAGAAATATAAAAATAACTACATATGTAATGAATAAATCACTTATACCTTTAAACCAAAAAAATAAGCACAATATATACTAAAAATTTTAATTAGATTCCAGATTTGACAATTTCAGTGTTGCAACATTATGACAAATACTAAATAGTGACGTTGCGAAATTATTCGATATGGAAATGGAATATTTCCGGATCGATTCTTCTCGTTTATAATTTTACTCTCGTAAACTAAGTATATCAGGAAATTAAATATTTCTGAACCGATAATTTAGTTTTGACGATTAATTAACGATCTGAGACTTTTCTTTTATAATTGTGTGTGAAATAAATAAAAAAAATTGATCTTGAAGGAACATGACAAATAAAACAGAAAAAAAACGTTGTTTGTTTTGGTTAATGTGCTAGACTGTTCATTCCAAGTAATTATATATTGGTGTCAAAAAATATCTAGTTTAATAATAAGTAAAAAACAATGAGAAAATACATCGGATACATCTCGGATACAAAATATCGATTCGCAATGAAATAAGATATTCGTATCACTACACTACACTAATAAATGTGGTATCATTATTTCACAAAATGACAGTAGCTAATGTCAAATCTGGAATCTAATAAAAATTCCGAGTATAGTTTAAACTTACATGTTTTATAGTTACAGAGCCAGTGCATTTAACCGTAGTTATACTATTACAACATCTCCACCAACGAGCACCATTTTTATAGGTTTTCTTTTTATAATATTGTCGTCCGTTATGCAAAAGTACCACACCTCTTCCTCTGTGTATATATTTCATTTTTCTTAATTTATTTATTAAATTATTTTTATATGATAGTTATTATAATTATTACCATTTGTTTGCAAGTCAATTATTTGTCAACTTGACAATCATTAATCATAAGCACTTCAAAATGTCATGTGTAAAGAGTTTCCCCTGATAAAATAGGTTTTCATAAAAGTGAATAAAGTAAACTCAAAAGTAAATTTAATGCACCCAGGTGAATAAGGTGAATAAAGTAAACTCAAAAGTAATTATAATGCACCCAGGTGCGTAAACTTTACTAAAAGTGTATTTAATGCACCTAGGTGAATTAGCTCAGGTGAATTAAGTTTACGACGCCGGTTATATGTATAAAAAATCCCGAAATTCCCACGGGAACGGGCACAATGCGGGTAAAGATGCGGGGCGCTGCTAGTATTAGTATATTAGGTAAATAATTATACACAATCTTATGAAATACAAAAGAATTCGCTCAATCCGTGTTGGTAATAGATTCCACTGCCGCGCTCCAGGTATATTCAATAAGTAGATTATGACAATGCCAAAGTTAATCGAAAGAATTTTTCATCCGTGAAGATAAAACAATCAAACAAACAAAGTTACTTTCGTATATATTATGAACTCAAACAAAAAAACCGAATTTAAAACTACCTACTGTTAAGATATTTCATGACAATTCAATTTACATAAAACAACACAAATTTCAATGATCTTTTGAACAAACTGCTATTGAACTCTGGTACTCAGAAAGAATATTAAATAAACATGTTTTAGGGTTCCGTACCCAAAGGGTAAAAACGGGACCCTATTACTGAGACTTCGCTGTCCTTTCGCCCGTCCGTCCGTTCGTCCGTCTGTCACCAGGCTGTATCTCAAGAATGGTGATAGCTAGACAGTTGAAATTATCACAGAACATGATGTATTTCTATTGCCACTGAAAAAGAATATAACAATTAACTAAAAATGAAATAAAAAAATATTCAAGGTGGGCTCCCATACAACAAACGTGATTTATTGCCGTTTTTTAAAGTACGGAACCCTCCGTGCGCGAGTCCGACTCGCACTTGGCCGATTTTTTATAAAACTATCACGATTTTTTTGTTACCGCTAAGTGAGTGAGTTACCACTGTGCATTGTTGACTATCACATTTGTGTTACTCTACTAACAAAAAGTTTTGAAGAATAAGTTTAAAGAGTGACAAACATTTTGAATTTGATATTATGTAGTATAGATAAAGTTTTTCGATATCGGAGATGCGGGTTCGATTCCTTTACAGGGTATTATACGGGAACATATGGGGATACTTTGGGGATAAAAATAACTGTAGTATCAACTGTGGTGTTCTTAGCTTGTAACGTATTTTGGAATGAGCTAATTTACAAGCTGCAAACTAGAGACTTCTATAAAATGCGAGCGAGAGAGCGAGCGAAAAATTTTACATTTGTGACCCTCGCGTACTTTCGCGTTCAACTCGCCAGCTCGACAGCTATTAGATTAGCAAAATCTCAACTAAAACACGAAACCTTTTTTCCAGTCAATTTGACAAAGCCAAAGTTATTTTAGTCAACTAGTCAAAAATAGCTACATAGACAATTTTTTATCAATGTGACTTATTCTAGCCACGCCCCGTGGTGTTACCCGCATTGTACCCGTTCCCGCGTGAATTTGGGGATAAAATGTATTCCATGTGTTATTCTGATGTATAACCTATATAACTGTAAAGTTTTATACAAATCCGTCAAGCAGTTTTTTCGTGAAAGAGTAACAAACATACATACATACATCCTCACAAACTTTCGCATTTATAATATTAGTAGAATATTGCACATTGGAGCGAACACAATGCAAGATGCATTTCATCATTCAGAATATATTGGAAGCAATGCGACTGAGCTCAGCAATGCGACTGAGCTCAGCAATGCTCAGTAAATATTGCCAGTCCAAAGGTAACACATTCTCAGTAAAAGCATTTGCCTAATTGTCGAGATTTGTCTCGGGTGCCACTCTGGTGGTTTACCGTTTGTATTAGAATAGTTAGTCGAGTGCTTAGTCGAGTAGTGTAAGTTAAGTTATTAGTAGGCAAGTAAGTAGTGTCTTAGATAAGTATGGCTGTAAGATAAGTATGGACGAATTAGGCTATTGACCATGTAGTGCTAAAAACCACGCCTAAGATAATAAATAGGTATCTTATATATATCTTCATTTTTTTTCTTCATCTATGCCAATATAATGAGGTAAAACTTGTAAGTTTGTTTGTATGTTCGAGCTCAACTCTGGAATTACCAAACCGATTTTAATAATTCTTTTTGTAATGGATAACCACATTCAACGGAGAGGTTATAGGATTTTTTTCATCTTAATTTTTTATCGGGACACGGGGTACTGCTGGTATAAAAATAAAGTGAGATCGCCTTTGTTTTTAATCCGGATTGACATATAATTCTATAATAATAACTATCGGTTTGTGACATGTTCATTAAAAAGAATAAAACGTGTTCTACGAAACACGGCAGCGCTCAGATAGAAATGCTACTATGTATCTAGAAATTTTTCGAAGTAATGGTCGAGCTATATTATATATGTTGCTCAACAAACACACCAATAATTTTTACTTAAAAATTATAGTAAATATTAGCACTATAAATGTTAATATTAAATTAGCCTGTATTGTCCTATTCCTAGGCAAAAGCATCTCATCCCACTGAGAGAATTTAGAAAATAAAAAATAGTAAGCAAAAATAATAATCAAAATAAAAGGCTTTTCCTGAAAAATGTTTTTAATACAGCCGCCATTTTTTATGAAATTTCAGTGACATTTTTATCAGTAATGTAAGTTATGGCAACACATAAAACATGCTGCAGATGTATAAATATGAGTTCGGATCCGAGTGTAAATAAAATTATTACTCTGCGGATAACAATAAAATGGGAACGTGAGTTTCTGTTACATTTAGTTGGAATAAGTTGACGGCTAAACTTGGTATCGGAGTTTTGAGACCGCCTAAAGGCCTTGGGAATGGTCTAACGTTTGCAACACCATAGACTTTCAGCCAGGCCCGTTTTCTATGACCACAGTTACTGTGAAGTGGCTGAAACGTCAGATAAAAATCTATACTTCTATATTAATACTAGCTGTGCCCCGCGGTTTCACCCGCAGTGCCCCCGTTTCCGTGGGAATTTTGAGATTTTTATCCCTTATTTTTCTTATATAAAAACCTTGTCCTGACAATAAGGAACACATTAAAAAAAGAATCATCCAATTTGGTGCAGTCGTTCTGAAGTTATGCGCTTAGCAACAGATTCATCGATTCATTTTTATATTATAGATTATAAAGATGTAAAATTTCTACTTTGTAACAGCTAATCTCAGAAACTACCAATCCGTGTCTGTCAGTCTGTTCGTGATAAACTCAAATACGCAACGGATTTTGACGCGGTCTTTTTAAATAGATAGAGTGATTCAAGAGGAAGGTTTATATGTATAAAAATTCCCGAAAATCCCACGGGAACGGGCACAACGCGGGTAAGACGGCAAGGCTCTACAATTGTAAAATAAAAGCGAAGTGTATACGTAAACGTAGTTTCAATTGAATATAGTTAGTCAAGTAACTAACCCGATTCGAACGCGGCACGTCTTGACACATCAAAATATATTCGGTTTCACAGCCAGTCTTCGCGGCAAGCAGTTAATGCTTCTATACCTACAGAGAATATTAACGAGCTCTAACACCGAATCTATCAGCACTTGGTCTTTGAATTTACCTTTGAACTAAGAAATAATTAGTTTTGGGCGTAACATATTTTGATAAGTTTTGAGTTTTGATAGACGAGGTAAATCTTCTCGAAACTTCTCTTTAGACGTCGCTCGGACCAGCTAATAGGCTGCTTTTTATCCCAAAATTCCTGCGGGAACGGGTGAGACCATTGGGAAAAGCTAGTAGATAGTAGCTAGTAGATCTATATGTATACTAGCTGCGCTCCGCGGTTTCTCCCGCTTTGTACCCGTTCCCGCAGGAATTTCGGGATGAAAAATAGATGTTGTCCGATTCTAAGGCCTACCCGTTAGCCGTTTCAGAGGAGTTTAATTACGCACCCCGTGACACGAGAATTTTATACGAGCATATTAGATACAGTGACCCGCGTCGGCCGTTACAAGTAATTTGCTTAAACAATATATTTATTAATTTCTGAAACTCCATATATCATGAACCCCCTAAAGACTACTGCTACAATGCTACTATTGTGCTAATAGCAGCAAATAAACCAACGCAACATTCACTAGATAACGACAAAATAGTTAACCTGTCATATGGAATGGCTGCATGCTATCTTGACATATAAAACGTTCCCCACAGCTGAGGGGCAAGTTGTAAGATTGGAGCGGTGTGTCAGATTTGCTTACGAAAGGTACTAATAGTGATCAATCGTTTTTTGAGGTGAAAACTTCTTTGTGCACTTTTTGAAGGGTAAAATTTTTTAAACTCGCCTCAGTACACGTGACCTAATCGAAATTTCGTAAGATGTTTTGACGTTGATAATTATTTAAGCTTTCACTACTGCCGGCACTCCTGGAGTGGAATCCATTGTTTTTCAGGCGTCAGACATAGAAACTATTATACTATTATTTATTATATCAAATTAATATTCAGTTCATTAACCTCTAGATTAGGATTGTTTTGTAAGTCCTTTTTTAGTTTAGATCAATCAGACATTTCTATAATCTGACGCAGCAACCACACAAATCTAAATACTTACATCATTTTTATTATTAGCATATTACGACGGGTTTTTAGCGTAACAAACGGTTGTTTTTGGAAAAAAATCGCGAAAATACATATTTTAGTAATAAATCTGAAAAACTAAAATCACCCAAAACGCTCTAAACACTTCACTTAGCCCACAAACCAATTAAAACGCTATAACCCCTATTCCTTTCGTGTTAAAGTTGGGAATCGATCATCTTTTTTATTTTATTTTGCACTATTTTTGACATTGGTTGTGACAACTCATTAAAAGCGTATCATAGTAATTGCCCACGGGTTTGCCTGTAACGCTTTGAACTGGAATAATAATTGTTATTTTACGTGTAGGTAGGTTGGAAATGTTTTGTTCGGGTAGGTTGGAATAATAATATCTTAGGGTTAAAGTTTAGATGGTGTTTGTGTTAGGTTTTGGGAAAGTCTGGACCTAAACCTTTGTATCAACAACATTATACTTAACAGCCTCCGTGGTCTTGTGGTTTGAGCGCTCGGCTCACGATACGGACGTTCTGGGTTCGATTCCCGGTGGGGACAATATCTCACAAAAATGTCTTTGTGAGAGTGCCCTCAGTTTGGTTAGGGCATTGCAGTCTGAATCACCTGATTGTCCGAAAAGTAAGATGATTCCGTGCTTCGGAGGGCACGTTAAGCCGTCGGTCCCGGTTACTCTACGGATAGTAGTCGTCACATGAGCCATGTCAGAGGCCTTTGGCGGCTCAATAACTCTGACACCAGGATTGGTCAGGGTGACCATCCACTCGATGAAGAAGAAGAATAAACCTTACCTCTTAATGACTACAATAATGGTCTATTTTTAATAATAAGTTCGGGATAGCTTTTAGACCGCCCAAAAACCTTACACATAGTCTAACGATTGAAACAACCGGGACCGATATTTTAACGTTTTCATCAAAGCACAAAAGCGCTCAGATATAAATACCACTAACGGCTACCCATCCAAGTATTGGTCGAACTGCACGTTGCTTAACACCGCTTACTCAAACTTATCGCTTATCCAACATAATGCATCATCCCATCACTACAAATCAAAAACAAATCCCAAACTATCTCTAACATGATCTAGTGATGTGACACTAAGCCGAGAACTTCGATAAACACATCACTATTGACAAATTGTACCAATACATCGATAAAAACTGCGAATGACAGATTGTTTTTAAATTGATTTGTTTTGCTGACGGTATCCGATTTTTATCTGTTGATTGTAGTTTGATGACGTATTTATTGGCGTCTATTTTTGTTGGGAAGATTAGAGAGAGAGCGAGCATGTTTAACAAGTTTCTAACGACTTTTGAAGTCTAGTACACAATAGGTAGAGTTATTACTCTAACCGCTGTACTCAGAGACGTCAAATGATTCCTTAGGAAAGGTTAATGAGTAATACTGACCGTGAATATGTGTTTAACTGCTTCACTCAGAGTTATAATGATTCCTTAAGAAAGGTTAATGACTTGTAATTTATGAAAATTCCGTTAATCAGTTATTTGTCATCTATACTAATATTATAAAGCTGAAGAGTTTGTTTTGTTTGTTTGTTTGTTTGTGTGTTTGTTTGTTTGTTTAAACGCGCTAATCTCAGAAACTACTGAACCGATTTGAATAATTCTTTTTGTAATAGAAAGCCACATTCAACGGGAAGGTTATAGGCTATTTTTATCCCGAAATTCCCACGGGAACGGGCACAACGCGGGTAAAACCGCGGGGCGCTGCTAGTACTAATATAATAAAGAAGAGTGTGTTTGTTAGAACGCGCTAATCTCAGAAACTAACAATCCGATTCAAATAATTCTTTTTGTAATAAAAAGCCGCATTCAACGGGAAGGTCGTAGGCTATTTTTCATCCCGAAATTTCCACTGGAATGGACACAACGTGGGTAAAGCCGCTGGGCGCTGCTAGTTTATAATATTAGTAAGATAGTGTGTGTTCCCACTACGCCGGACCGGCAGATCTGCCGGTCCGGTAAATCTGCCGGAAGGGCTAGTGGCTGTACAATTTATATGAAGCTAGCACAAACTCGTTCACATTATACCGGGTCCGGGATAATGTGAACGATTTCATATAAATTCATATAAATTGTACAGCCACTAGCCCTTCCGGCAGATTTACCGGTCCGGCAGATCTGCCGGACCGGCGTAGTGGGAACACACACATAGAGCTAGTCAATAAGCACCTTTATCCAATACTGCATAAACTATGTTTATTTTAATGGCGTTCTCAATATAATGAATACGTAGAAAAGAAAACTTGTTCAACATAACTCATAGTGTTTTACTTCTGTGTTTGTAATTATTGAAAGCGTCTGTTTAGCAATGAGATGAGATGAAATGTGTTCCGTGATCACGAGCTATACGTAAGTTTTACTGTTCTCTAAAGACTTTTTGCTTAATTTTTATGTGAAGACTAGCAGCGCTCCGCGGTTTTACCTGCGTTGTGTCCATTCCTGTGGGAATTTCGGGATGAAAAATAGCCTATGTTACTCGTGGATAATGTAGCTTTCGAATGGTGAAAGAATTTTTAAAAACGATCCATTAGTTTTTGAGCCTATTCATTACAACCAAACAAACAAAGTTTTCCTCTGTATAATATTAGTGTAAAAAGATAAACGATAGAAGAGATTATATCTTAGGTGTTGGAGTTTTTGGACCGCCTAAAGGCCTCTGACATGGTCAGATGATTGAAGCAACAGTCAGATTAAAGGTAGCAGTCAGAAAAATCTATACTAATATTATAAAGCTGAAGAGTTTGTTTTGTTTGTTTGTTTGTTTGTTTAAACGCGCTAATCTCAGAAACTACTGAACCGATTTGAATAATTCTTTCACTGTTAGATAGTCTATTTATCGAGGAAGGCTATAGGCTACATTTTATCCCTAAATTCCCACGGGAACGGGTACAACGCGGGTAAAACCGCGGGGCGCTGCTAGTAACTTATAAGTTACTAGCAGCGCCCCGCGGTTTTTCCCGTTGAATGTGGCTATCTATTACAAAAAGAATTATTCAAATCGGTTCAGTAGTTTCTGAGATTAGCAAGTTTAAACAAACAAACAAACAAACAAACAAAACAAACTCTTCAGCTTTATAATATTAGTATAGATAACCTTCCTGTTGAATGTGGCAATCCATAACAAAAAAAATACTCAAATCGGATGGGTAGTTTCTGAGATACGCGCGTTCAAGCAATTTGTTTTTAGGCCTTAAAGCCGCATATAATGAGACCTACCCTTCTAGGGAAAAGTCACGTAGAGCAAGATTGAGGCTGAAAAAGTATAAGTTTGTAAGCCACTACAGACCAAAGCCTCTACGCTCACTGAAAATATCAGTACAATGACCATTAAGCTTATCAGTGAAGTAATAATTTTACCACTTAATCAACGTATCATTATACTAGCCATGCCCCGCGGTTTTGCCTGCGTTGTGCCCGTCCCCGTAAGAATTTTGGGATATTTTTATAAATATAAACCTTCCTCTTGAATCACTCTATCTATTTAAAAAAACCGCATCAAAATCCGTTGCGTAGTTTTAAAGCTAAGCATACATAGGGACAGACAGCAGAAAGCGACTTTGCTTTATACTATGTAATGATTCACGTCAAAATTCTCCCTTTTTACTTGTAAAAAAATCACAGTATCGCGACATATCTTCAAAGAATAGTCTAATAAAATATTTCCTTTGGTTATCTCCGTCACGATACAAAATGATATTATAGAGTGGTTGAATGTCAACGTATTGTTTGTTTCATGGCTTCAGTTACACGTAGGTGTACCGAATAACGTGACGATATAATGACGTGACGGGTGGCGGACAAAATGTCTGACGTGTTTGGGGGACAAAATGTCTGACGTGTTTGGGGGACAAAATGTCCGACGTCTTTAGGGACAAAATGTCTGACGTCTTTGGGGACAAAATGTCTGACGTCTTACGTCGTTGACGTGCCCCTTTCTGTTGGAATTTCGGGATGAAAAATAGCCTGTAACCTTCCCGTTGAATATGGCTTTCCATTGCAAAAAGAATTATTCGAATCGGATTGGTAATTTCTGAGATTAGCGCGTTCAAACAAATTAATATGTACTCGTAAATATAGAGTACTCGCCGCGCCCCACGGTGTTACCCGCGTTGTACTCGTTCCCGGCAAGAATTTCGGGATAAAATGTATCCCATGTGTTATTCTGATGTACAACCTATATTACTGTAAAGTTTCATCCAAATCCGTTCAGTAGTTTTTTCGTGAAAGAGCTACAAACATACATCTATACATCCATCCTCACAAACTTTCGCATTTATAATATAAGTAGGATAGACCACACTGTTGAACCGTCTGTATGTGTAAACCCTGTACAACCATTCTTCAGTTGTCCGAACTATCCGGCGGTGTGTATCTCGCGTGTTTTTCTTTAAGCCCGCGTGGTGTAGCGTATCTATGCAAATTGCATTACAACCCCTGCTCGGTCCCGTTTCGTTTACAAAAACAAAAATAAAATAACTTTCGGTGTATACTAACAAGGCACAGGGGTAAAATATACAATTTTGTTCTGAGAAAAAAATTAGGTAACTACAAACGTTTTCGGCCGTCAAAAATGTGACTTCAACATATTTTTTTGATAACATTTTTGGCAAATACGCCTTTTATAAGGTTTAATTTGTTTCTGAAATAGAAAGGAAATTGTTTTAGGAAATTTTCCTTTGTTTTATAAAAGTTTAATATTTGAATATAAATGTTCTTTTAAAAAGTCATTTGGATTTTTTATGAATTTTCAAGTTGGTGAGTGAGATGAGAGGCCCAGAAGTCTCTCACCTCACTGAAGATATCAGTACAGTGAGGATCGAGGATATCGTAATCACCACGGTTACCTAAAGCGGATTGGTGATCTCAAACCTGACCCATATTTGAAAAGTAGGAAACATAATCTCGACCCTAGAATTGAACCCAGTCTTGGCAGGTGAACCCACATACCACTAGACCACTGGGACGTCAACATTGACAATAAATCATAAAATATCAATTCTCATTCAAAATACGCCACAAACAGTTACAGTTTAACACAAGTTGCGGTTTAAACTAACTTCATGTTAACTCGGCGTTCAACTCAAAAGTATTATTAATAAGAAACGTCTGCGGTATAATTACAATACCGGATTGACAGTTAACTACATCGGTTACTGGTTTATCTCGTTCACTCGTCTGTTACTTATAACACGAGAAATTCAATAGTTTTTATTCGAGTTCGTTACCGCAAATATTTCCAAGGCATTCGAATGAAATGATCTTGGTATGTGGTTAAGATATGTTTGAGTAAAGCTTTATTGATGTGGAGAGTGAATGACTTTATTTTTTAATTGGTGGAGTTTGGCCTTTTGATGGGACATTGTGTGATTTTATTTGTCCTTTTGTAAGGACGTGATTGTATTGTGGAGTGATTCTTTGGCTAATGGCAGTGCTTTAGTGTTGTCATTAATTGGCGATGGATTTTTAATAATCTTTATTGCTTCACACTTATTACGTATACATACATTTTATTATTAACTCGTGTTTTGATAACACATAAGAATGCTTATATGTTAGTTCATTTTTTTAATGTTGGTTATGTTATATTATTATAATATCAATCGTATATTTCCAAAATTATTTCAATCTATACTAATATAATAAAGCTGAAGAGTTTGTTTGTTTGAACGCGCTAATCTCAGAAACTACCAATCCGATTCGAATAATTATTTTTATAATGGATAGCCACGTTCAACGGGAAGGTTATAGGCTATTTTTCATCCCGAAATTCTTACGGGAAAGGGCACAACGCGGGTAAAACCGCGGGGCACTGCTTGTATAATACAAGGGTAAATATATACAGGAGCCATTATACATACCGATGTGTTTTAAAGTTTGTATTTTTATCTGTTTATCGGTGTTTGATGAACAAATTTAAAAAATGACAAAGTGATAATAGTCTGTGGTTATTCTTCATGTCTATGAACAAAATGACCTCTGAATTAAGTTGAAAGTAGAACAATCTCAACTTGTCTGGCTTCGTGTGTCTTGTAACAAGGTATTGTCTTTGACATTTTACAGTCTTCGCGACAAATGTAAGTTAATAGTCGTTAGTTGACTTGGAAGATTAACGAATAGAATGTATAGCAGTTTGTTTGGAGTAGTTTGGGTATGTAGTGACATAGAATATGTAGCAGTTTGTTTGGCGTAGTTTGGGTGTATATGTATAGTGACATAGAATATACAGCAGTTGTTGACTTCTTTTGTAGGTATATTTTAAGCAATGTGGAAATCTCACTATTGAAGCCAAGCCCGTTGGCACAGTGGCAGTGAGAGCGCTTACTGTGTCGAGGGTTGCGGGTTCGATTTCCGCCCGGAGTCAACAATATATGAAGATATAGTTGTTGGCGACGACGTCTGGGTGTCAATTATTCTTATATAGTATTTGTGTATGTAAAATATGTAGAAGCATCAGTTAGTTAGATTCCATATTACAAGCTTAAAGCTTAGTTTGGGTCTATTTAACCGTGAGTGAATTTTGTCCTGGTATATTAATTAATTAATTAAATTAATCTCTGACACTGCTAGTCTGCTTTTTGTATAGTATTACATTGAAAAGGCAGATTAATTAGGTTACTTTTACCCCTAAATTTCGGAAACGGGTTCAACGCTTGTAAATGAAATAATAGAGTTTGTAATCTATTTTATGACAGTGGTGATACTAGAATTGCATTGTATTGTAAAAACTTTTTAAACCAATAAAAATATAAATTGCACAGTTTCAAGAACACACTCCTTAAAGTTTAATGATCCGTGTAAAAATTCTATAAAACCATTCAATTAGAACACACAAAAAAAAGTTTTAATCGTTTCCAAAAGCGTAAAGCGTAATTGAAATAGCGTTAAATCGGCAAACAGAGCGTCACAACGCCAAACAACTCAATACAGTTAACTCCAGATAAGAATACTAGGCAACAGTGGCGCTACTGTGCTTATTTCATTACAAAAAGCTTCAATATGGTCGAAGATTTTTTAGTTCCAATTTTAGCCGCTGAGTGACTTGTTTGGTGCCCAGTTACCGTAAAAAAGTCATGGAGATAAATTGATTTTCCCGTGCCCGTGGGAATGTTTATTGTATATTTAATTTGACATTACAGACACGAAAGCTAACAATTATTCGCTATATGCCGATTTCAAAGATGTGTCTATGTGTTAAGCTTTGAATAGCATAAATAAGTTAGTTAACTGTCAATTTGTGACGCCATTTTGGAATGTTAACAGACATCTTTTAATGGTTTGTTCATTACTTTTTATGACTAAAATCACACTCCATATTGTTCATGATAGTTCACAAATACCTGCAAATCATGAAACCAGTCAGCTATGAGCAATTTCGCCGCCAAAATCATTAACATATCTGATTAAAAGTCAAAACAAATATTCCGCCATATTGGAATATATTTTAGTTCTATTTTTAAAAGTTTGATTGACAATCGAACGGACGTGGGTTTCGCATAGTATTGTGGTTGAAATCTGTTATCTAAGCTTCAGTACATTTTAGGTTTTCTATGTATGTCTTTTATAAAGTACGCGTATCATCTGTGTCTTATTAAAAGTATAGCGTAAAAGCTCAAGAGGATGGCAGGATATAGAGAAAATGGGAAGAACTCCATCGACAAAGATTAAGAACACGACGACCGAAGAATTTAAGAAGAAGCGTAAAAGAAGGTGATATATATAGTTAACAGTTTTGTCTATGACTGCGGCGACTACCCCTAAAGGTCATTTTATGATTTAAAACAGTTTGTTTCAGTAATTATAATTTTATGTCCATTAAACCTGACAATATATGTGTTGTATTTAATTTAAACCAAGGAAATTAAAATCTATGTCTATTGACGATTAAAGCGGAAGGAATAAAAACATCCGAAAACATTTGTCATATAAAAAGGACATCCAAGTTTCCTAGAACCATAAAATAAAATTAATATAAAGAGAAAGTTCGTGTGCAATTTGTATGACATTAAAACCAGTTACTATTGATGTCAATATCACGATTACTTGTCCGTTTTTAAGGTCACCACATCCTGTGAAAAGCTTGTTTAAAAATAATAATAGCACCTTCGAAAGCGAGGTAGTTTAAACAATCACCGAGTTTAATGAGAGGGCGCTTGTGCGCTGAGATTGCGACTTAACACGATTTCTTTGGTGAAATAATTAGTTCTTCTTCATCACTTGTTAATAAGTGAAAGTAATGTGTCATCTTAAACAATATACATATGAATTTCTTTGTCACTTACATAGTTGTTAAACTATATTAGTAAGTAGTATTAGCCTGTAATGTCCCACTGTTGGGCAAAGGCCTCTTGTCTCACTGAAGATATCAGTACAGTGAGGAGGTTTCAGGCGTTGCACCACGCTTGCCTAATGCGGGTTGGTGATCTCAAACCCGAGCTATGTTTGAAAAGTAGGAAACATGTTTTTCGCTCGACCTGGGAATTGAACCCGGGACCTCAGTCTTGGCAGGCGACTGCATTCCAAATATAAGGGTCCGTTTCCATTGAGTGGACCTGTGCAGAGCTCAACCGACCAATCACAACGCATTACGATAAGATTTTGACAATGTAAATGCTTTGTTTGAAAATTCCAATCTGTTGTGATTGGTCGATTGGCACAGCTCCGCTCGAATGAAAACGCACCATTGCTCCATCTAGACGAACGCCTAATCTAAAGTAATCGGTATTGGACAAAACGTGACAGTGGCTTTCAAACAAGTCTCGTGCTTTAAAATTACTATTACTACGCATTAGCCAAGCGTGGTGATAGCGCTAATCCTCACGATTCAATTTTAAACCACTACACATTGATGTTTGATTTGATTAATTTGGGGATGGGAAAAATTATAAAATAGCAAAATTGTCTTAAATGGTGGCTATCACACAAACTTTTCGCGATAGTAGCGTTTCTATCTCTTTCAAATATATCAACTCTTCAGCTTTATAATATCAGTACCAATGAATACCAACGACAAATTACTCAAAATTAAATGTTCATTTTACAGTACATTATAATTACTCGTAGTAATTGACGTGTACATTTTTTAAATGTCAAGATCCGGAGTGACATTAACGGACAAAGTTATTAAGCTACATCCTCAAATATTTTAATACACAGAATTTGTTGACTCACACTTTCATAACCATGTCTGAATTTTAATTGTCTGTACAATTTGAATTAATTATTTGTCCTTTTAAAATGACTTTTATTGGTTCGAGTGAATCTGTCAACGGTGTTAATTTTTAATGTGTCATTTTGAGATGAGAGGAACATTTTAAATATTTGAACAGGTTTTAGTACGAGGAGTGAGTAACTTCACTTTTATTTCTTTTTACATTTCGAAACTTTACATATTAGATGATAATGTAATAATATTGTATTTTCAAGCTGCTCTGACCGTGCCGTGGAAGATCAATTAGTAAATCTATCAATTTGAGCTAGCTAAATTTCTTTCCTTCCAAGATTTGCAATCTAGAGACTTAAGTCCGCTGAAGACAAAATGTCCTTGAGGCATGTGTTTTTGCTGTAAAGGGATCTTTAAGTTCTTAAGCTGTAAAAGGTTTCATATATTTTGATAAGCAGACAAGTTTTCGATAGTCTCACTCGGCCGTTTAAGCCTTAAAATCTCTTTAAATCACGTGTATTTTTTATACACGTGATTTAAAGAGATTTAAAGAGAATAAGTCGATCGTCCTATATCACTCAAGCAATTCAAATCACAATTCAAAAATAATCCAAAGGAGTGGCTTAATCTTACAAAAAGTATCACTCACAATTAAGATTGCATCACATAACACGTATTTTTCTAACAACCAACAATACTTCACCACAACTAGCTAAGAAAGACCTCCTTAACGTAATAAATCAAATACAAACAGTGTAACGGAAACAAATAGTAGGGGTCAAGTTGTACTGGTTATGTTATCTATGCTATTCAATAGATTTTGCGTAGGTGTACTTAGTCCGACTATTATTATAAATGCCAAAGTTTGTGAGGATGGATGGATGTTTTTATTATATGTTTTGATGGCTTTTAGGCGGTCTAAAAACTTTTACAAGGTTAACCACCTGAGCTAGCGAGTAATTTGAAATGTGTATCGCTTGTGGTTTATCAAACTCAGTCACTCGCAGCTCGCTTATTTGATATTGGTGATAATTACTTATTGTTATTTTCCTCGTCAAAATCGTGCGTCTCGCCACGCAAAATTCTTACTTTTTGTTAAATCGGGAACTTACTTAAGACGGAGATTACTGTTGTCCTTTAACATGTTTCGGACCGTTTTTACGTAACTTTTAACAAATAATGATGTCAGGTGTTGCAATTAATAATAAAACTGTTGTTTAAAAGTAATTATTACTTTAAGGATGCCTTTTCTACCTAATTATACAGAGACAGAGACAGTCACTATTATTTTGTACAAAAGTACATAATAACAGCAAATTTTCATCTTAAACTATTCATTAAAATAATAACGTGTCACAATCTGACATCTTCCGAAAAGTTCAGTCCTTATGTCCAGATAAAAGGACAAAAGTCTCTAACTCACTAGATATCCAATACCAATGTAAAGGATTAGGCGATTTAAATCATTCACATACAATAAAGCCGAGTTGACACGTCCCGAATCTGCTCGGTCTCGGATCGTGTCAACTTGGCTTAAACTGATGAAATATATGTGTACAGCAAAGTTAGAAGTCACTCACTAAAATATGGCGCCATTTAGTTAAGCGAGTTAACAAGCTTCTAGCCTAATAAGACGTGAGCTAGTGAGCGAGTAACTCATGTCAATTTTAATATCTTTAGAATTCACGAACTTGTAACTTATAAACGGCTTAGGATGCGTTTCTCTAACTCTATCTACCAATTATAACGCACTGGCAATGCCCCGTAGTTTTACCCGCTTTTTGCCTGTTCCCGTGGGAATTTCGGGATGAAAAATAGCCTATAACCTTCCCGCTAAATGTGGCTATCTATTACAAAAAGAATTATTCAAATCGGACTGATAATTCCTGAGATTACCTCGAACATACAAACAAACTTACAAATTTTACCTCTTTATAATATTAGTGTAGATTTAAATTGTCAAACAACGCATCAACATTTTGAAAATCTTTTCGTAACGCGTTGTGATTAGTGAATTAAGCTCCGGACAGCTACACTCCGCTTTGATGAAAACGCACCCTTATTCTAAGTAAACGACAAAACATATTTCATTACTACTGAAACCTCAAATGCTACGCTTAAATAAGTAGACTAATTAGCGGTTTCTGCTAGCATAAAATTATTATCTTCACAAACCACTTTGTAAAATTTAAATGTCGCTTTACAACTTTTAGCTCCGCTATGTGGTGTCACTGACATACATTTCTAACCAATTTTCAAAGTGAAAGAAAAACATATCGCAATGTCATTTTAAAAGTACATTTTTAATTAAAGCATGGCTCGTCAAAATTAAAACATGAATTGGAATCGTCAAACGAAATGAAATATTTTTTCCTCAGTAATTAAATTCAGGTGATCTGTTTCATATAAAAAACGTTGAAAAGCTCAAAAGCTTTCAACAATTGTTAATTTCATTAACTTCTGTTAGGGAACTTTTTATAGACGCGTAAAAATTGTAACACATAATATAAAGTACTGGACCTTTTAAAATATTTTGCCTTTTTGAAATATTTGTCCTTTTAAAAATATTTTGTCCTTTTAAAATAATTGTCCTTTCAAAATATCCGTCCTTTTAAAATATTTACTAGTCTTCCGGAAGTACTAACATAATATTCTACTACAGGCAAGTGCCTCCTACTTGATTAGAAGTAATAAACATAAAAACACAATTTTACTGGCACTACCTACTGGTTTGTTGGAAGTCGGTTAACAATAAAACAACCACGCTACTCCGTTATACTCGCAAAACCGAGGTATTGATTTAGCCAGTTCAGCGAGTAGGCGAGTCGGCGAGTTATTTAAGACACAAGCGAGACACATGTTAAATTACTCGCTCACTCACACTCTGTAAATTCGCAACTATTCATGTACTTGAAAATATTTATCTGAGTGCTACCATGCTTCCAATAGCACGTCTATATATCGGTACCGGTTGGTTCAATCGTCAGACCATATCATCACCTATATAAACAGCCTCCGTGGTCTTGTGGTTTGAGCACCCGGCGCACGATCCTTTGTGAGACTGTCCTCAGTTTGGTTAGGGCATTGCAAGCTGAATCTGATTGCCCGAAAAGTAAGATGATTCCGTGCTTCGGAGGGCACGTTAAGCCGTCGGTCCCGGTTACTTTCTACGGATAGTAGTCGTTACATGAGCCATGTCAGAGGCCTTTAGCGGCTCTATAACTCTGACACCAGGATTGGTCAGGTTGACCATCCACTCGATAAGAAGAAGATCACCTATAGGCGGTCTATCAACTCCAACACCAGTGTTGGCCACTGGACCTACTCGAACTTACTTTACATTGCTTTGCTAATAGTAGCTACCAAGTTATCAATAATAAGTAAATAAGTAAGTAAGTATTAGCCTGTAATGTCCCACTGTTGGGCAAAGGCCTCTCATCTCACTAAAGATATCAGTACAGTTAAGAGGATTATAATGCAGGTTGGTGTTCTCAAACTCGAACTATCAATAGTAGGAATGTCTTATCTAAACAGTTAATCTAAGTAATAACTACTGAACCGATTTGGAAAAATCTTAATGTGTAAGATAGGCCATTTATTGAGGAAGAAATAACTCGGCCATATAACTTGTTTGGAAAGGAGATTGAGATCCAAGCCGCGGGAAACAACGATCTGGAATCTTTTGAGAAATGTAGCTGGATTTTTTATGTTTATGTTTATGTATTTTAGGTGCCAAGGTGCTGGAAAGCGACGACGATTTGTGTTTTTTGGAAAACTTAAATAACTTGATACCAAAATTTTAATAATCTATATTATATAAAAGAAAGTCGTGTTTGTTACACTATTTATAACTCGAGAACGGCTGAACCGATTTGGCTGAAAACTGGTGGGGAGGTAGTTTAGAACCAGGAGACGGATATAGGATACTATTTATCCCGTATTTCCTACGGGAACGGGTGCGCTGTAGGTGAAACCGCGGGGCACAGCTAGTCTATATATAAAAAAGAAAGTCGTGTTAGTTACACTATTTATAACTCGAGAACGGCTGAACCGATTTGGCTGAAAACTGGTGGGGAGGTAGTTTAGAACCAGGAGACGGATATAGGATACTATTTATCCTGTATTTCCTACGGGAACGGGTGCGCTGTGGGTAAAACCGCGGGGCACAGCTAGTTTGTTCCAATTAAAAAAATATTATAAAAAGCTATGTGTAAAAAGCAATGACCCCTCTTTGAAAAAGTACGCGTTGCAGTCGCTGTCATTGCTTGCACTGTGGCATACCCGTAAAGCATTGTATAGTTTACAAGCTTACAAGCTGCGAGGCGGCGAATTCTAAAGCCAAAGTTTTCATTGGCTTTCAATTAAAAAATTTGTTCGAGTAGGTAGTTTAAGTGACCAACCCTGGTGTTAGACCACCTAAAGGCCTCCGACATGGTCTAACGATTGAAACAACCGGGACCGACTTTTTACCGAATAATACCTCACCGTACTGATATCTTCGGTGAGACGAAATGCTTTTGTCCAGCAGTGGGGCGTTACAGGCTAATACTTTACGTTTTTTACTCGCTAACTAACTCGCAGCGTGTAAACTCACTTAATCTAAACAGACTCTTCAAGGACGCTACTGCAGATAATACCTATTATTAAGAGTAATTTTTTCCATAGCACCCAAAATATATTTAGAACAGGTAGCTACTCTCAAAATAAGATCAAAATCTAATTCGATAAAAACAAAAAGGGCCCAATTGAACATCTGCCCTTAGATATCTAACAGGTTTCGAAAAAGTACAAACTTACTTCGAATTTAACACGAAAAAGACAACTTCTTAACTCAAAGGAGTAAAGTTCAAAATCGCTTATCATTTTCTGTTTAGACTGCAAACATTGAAAGGTCAATAATGATTACTTTTGTGTGTAACATTCGGATGTTACTTGACTTTCTTATTGTTAAGAGGATAAGGTTCAAAGTAGAGTTAAAATTTAGTTTTTAAGTGTGATAGTTAGATGCGATATTTTTTGAGCGCCGGTTTAGAGTGTTTTACGAAGAAGATACGGTACCTCGCGCAGAGTGTGTATCAACAGTCTTACAACTCGACTGTTTATGTTAAGCAAAACTAAAATTTTAGACTAAGTTGACGTGCGTTTATTTTAATATAGCAAAAACTTTATAGTAAAATTATTTGTATGTATATTAAACTTAATGAATGGATAGGTCTATTATCTCATCCTTAAGAGTGTATACTACCTCAAATCGCTTATTTTCAACTCGGCGGGATCTCCATATATTCCTCGTTACTCAATATTTAACTTTGAAACGTATGTATGGTAAAGTTCATGATATAATCTATCGATCATATGTTTCGAAAACACGACTCCATGAAATTTTCTCGATAGAAAAAAATCGCAAAGTTATCTCTAAATTTTTACTAAAATCTTAATATCTCAATAAATACAAAAGTTGTTGAATTAAAATAAAGTGTAGTAAATTGAATAGGGTTTACAGAACAATTCATATGTTGCGGTTTTTTCAAATGAGTACCATAATGTTTGTAGGGAGCAAATACCTACAATTCGCGGGCCGAAACACCAAGCGCTCAGGTGTTTCTGTCCCGCTTCGGCTCAGGGGAAAATCTGAATACGCGAACTGAGGTAGTGTACACTCTTAATGCTAAATCTGCTTTAAGATTTTATAATAACTGACCAAAGTCTTCATTCAATTAGTGTACACAAAGGCACTTAGTATGTCCATGGACTTACTTTCACCGGCACATTGAAGCTAACGCAACCAGATCCCCTTCTTTTTTACACCATCTCCGGCGCCGACAAGTTAAACTGTATTTTTTATTAAAAGCGTTCGTCTTTTAATTTTATTTCTATGTTTGGTTTACATATCGGGTTTTTGTGCAGTTATTACGAAACCGGTTCCGTTCTCTAATATAATTCACTAGCAGCGCCCCGTAGTTTTACCCGCGTTGTGCTCGTTCCCATGGGAATTTCGGGGTGAAAAATAGCCTATAACCTTCCCGTTGAATGTGGCTATCTATTACAAAAAGAATGATTCAAATCGGAGAGGTAATTCCTGAGATTAGCTCGAACATACAAACAAACAAACTAACTACAAATTTTACCTCTTTATAAGATTATGTTAGTAAAGATATTGTTTACTGTTCTGTTTCTATTAATTTAGTTTGTATTAAGATTTGCATAAAAAAATCAATAGATTAGTGAGTATTAGCCTGTAGTGTCCCACTGCTGGGCAAAGGCCTCTCATCTCACTGGAGATATTAAATATAGTATCACAAACCTTTATATAAAGTAACCATCTATATCCACTTGGTGATTATTGCGCCTAATCCTCATAAATTTTATTCATACATTATTTAAATCATCACCATAAATGTAAGAACTCGTCTCTTGTCGGTGAGTCCGATGCAGACTTCTCCATCTATTCCTATTCAGTGCAAGCTCCTTCACATCTCTATACGACATGACAGACACTTTTTCTTTAATCTGACTCATGTAACTGATTCTAGGCCTTCCCCTACCTGGTTTTTCTTCAACTTTACCTTCCATGATATTATTTTGTATAAATAACTAGCTGTGCCCTGCGGTTTCACCCGCAGCGCCCCCGTTCCCGTGGGAATTTTGAGATTTTTATTCCCTATAAACCTCACGGAGACCGAGACCTTTCCAACGAATGCAAAACCGTGGAAATCGGTCCAGCCGTCGCGTGATGCCTTGACCAATGAAAACGGGTTTCATTTTTATATATTGATGCTGAAAGAACTCAATCGAAAAGAGGCTAGTTCTTAAGTTGAGAAAAATAAGGATTCATACAAACATCGAAACTTTTAACTCTTTTCATCATGGCGTCAAAACGCGCCTCCCAACGCCATCTCTATAAATTTTCCGGAACTAAAAGTACGATTATAAATACAACACTACTTACCTTTGAGTGTAAATATTTAATTAACTACATGGGCTCTTTAACTTTGACGGGCGCTTCATTAATTAAAGTAACATTAAGAAATATTTTATTAAAACAGCAATATAAAAAACCTTTTAAGGACTCTTGGAGTACTCTTCAGATTTTAAAGGAAATTATAAAAAAATGCTTACCAGGAATTAAAATACACTCCAAAATATGGCCACAAAAAGTCACTTAAATTCCACAAAAGTTTCGCTCACACACAAAATGTCAACAAAAACAAAAACACTTCAGTCAAAAAAATAATCAAATAAAAACATCCATTTTTCAAAATAGAACTGTCACTAAACAAAACACAACTCCAATTAAGTGTCACAAAAACAAATTTGACACAGCATTCCGAAATTCGAACAATAAATTCATATTTTGACAACCGTAACAAATTCAAACCACTGGCGTTCGAAAAACAATTTGAAAAAGGAAACAAAAAAATAAAGTCCAATTCAATAACTTTCTTAATTCAATTGTTTACAATTCTTAATTCAAAAGTGACGTTTGTGTGACATTTGCGCGGTTGAAACGTCAAAGATCACGGGACGACCGCTACGCTAGCTTGTCAACACTATACTAACGAAACCGCACAGCTTAGGCAGTGATGCACTGGCGACTTTGTAAAGCCACTTTTCCGACTGGTTGTATTTTTAGACTGCACTTATTTGAGCGAATGTGTACATAGCTTTTGAATTTTTATGATTTTTCGCCGTTTGTCGGTTGTATATCATTTTTATTGCGGAGTCTTGTAGGTTTTAGTGGATGTGAGAATTCTATTTTGGACTATATTGTTAAGTTTCTAGCTTGTAAGTTTAGTGTTTGCTGTCGGCTTGCATCTTTAACGTTTAATCTACCGTTAAATGTATGTAAGATATTTAGTTTTTTACTTTGAGCAAATTTACATATTGTGACCTTTTTAGGGTTTTTATTTATTGACTAGCAGCGCCCCGCGGTTATACCCGTGCTGTGCCCGTTCCTGTGACAATTCTGGATTTTTTTACACATATAAACCTTCCTCTTGAATCGTCTATTTTAATAACCGCGTCAAAATCCATTGCGTAGTTTTAAAGGTCTAAGCATACATAGGAACAGACAGTGGAAAGAGACTTTGTTTTATACTATGTTGTGACAAAATCTTCATGTGCTATGTTAGTTCCTTACATAACCGATAGAGGTATTACTATCTGAGCGCTACCGTGCTTCGGAGGGCACGTTAAATAGTCGGTCCCGGTTGTTTCAATCGTGAGATGTCGGAGGCCTGTTTCCAATTATTACATACATCATTCACAAACATTCGCAATAATAATATTAGTATATCATGTGGAAACAAATTACTTTTTACTTACTCACTTTTACTTTACACATCAAAAACAAACATTAATTCTAAAACGAAGGGCATTATAAAGATCGTGCGTATCCTCGCATCATTGTAGCTCCCAAACAGGTGGTCCCATTTTGATTCGGTTCTTTTTTTCTATAGATGACTTGGACACCTGTTTTGAACCCGCGTTAAGCGGGTTTGCTACCTACTGTCCGGTGAATTCGTAATAATTATTGACTGGGTAATCGTAGGCGTAAATATTATTTTTATTTTATTTTCAGCCTGACTTGTCCCATTGCAGAGCAAAGGCCTCCGTAGGCGTAAATATAGGTTTTTAATTTAAAGTCATTTCTGTGACAATTGCAAAAAAAACATTTGTGATGTGTTTTTTTAACAATAGACCTCTAGACCTCAACTGTCAATCTGTAATCATGTGTGACAAATTCGTTTTATTTACATTTTTGTTTTGAGTTGCAAGTTCCTCAATCTACACTATTCTATATTAAAATAATAAAGCTGCAGAGTTTAATTTTTTATGTGTTTGAACGTGCATACCAGATACTACGAATCCGATATAGAGCCATATTCAACGGGAAGGTTATAGCCTATTTTCACCCCGAAATTCCCCCAGGAACGGGCACAACGCGTATAAAGTCGTGGGGTGCTGCTAGTTGTCTAATGTTATTCTAGATCTATGTATAGACAGTTTGCAATCAATATTTGAGCGAGTCATATATCGCCAATTCTTGTGACTTTTTGGATAAGCTTTTGTTAGTACTAACAAAAGCTTGACCAACTTGATAATTTCAAAAAGAACCTATCTATGTGTGTGTGTGAGTTATTGATTTCATTTCATCTCATTTTGATTACATCTCAAGTATCATAATGACACTGTAGTCTTTTGTTCTGCGACACTATCTTTCTTTGAAAATATGTCTCATACTAATTAACTTCTCTTTTCGTGAGACATAAGGCCTTTGTCCTGTATGACATTACAGGACATACTTATTCATATTTTACCTTTTCGTACTTTGACTCTCTTCATACAATTTTCATGACATAAAAACCTGTTTTCACATCAACTCATCAACAAACAAAACCCCTCCAAAAACAACACAGCAATACCATATTCGCCCTTCGCAAAAACATATTAACCGTAAACAAGATCTCCATTGAATCAGAAACAAAACAAAAATGGACGATTTACCTCAGAAATGCACTGGCCATCTGTCGTTTAGGCATTCACTACAAAAACAACGTAAAACCAACCCTATTCTCTCCACTTTAACAACTAATTTAGCTTAACAACTTGAGAAGAATCTCTTAGGCTAGTTTTTCCACCTGTCGCTAAGACTTGTTTTCAACGGATGCGAAGAACATTCACCTGATATGACAAGGATGGTGGTATAAGCGTGCCGTGCGAGAGGGATAGAGCTGTACAAGTTTGTTCTGGTTAGAGAGGGAGAGGGAATGTCGCGTGGCGTGCGACAGAGATAGATGATGGTCAAGTTTGTTTATAATAATCCTGTTATTATTATAAGAAGTTGTAAGGCTTCTGGTGAGGAGTTTGATATTGATGTGCTACTTATATTTTAGATGCAAATGGGTGCGGGTTTTAGTAGGTGCCACGGTGGAGTTGGTGACAGCGACTAGGGTTTTTGAAAAAAAACGTACAATGTTAATTATTATTATACTGCGAGAGCTTAGTATGAAAGCTATTTCTCTTGAAATTTACTAACCGCTGTCGCTTTCCCAGCACCGTGGCAACCCTGTAGTGAAGCAACACTTCAAAGAGGTTAATACTTACTTATACGTGATTACGATGTCATTCCTGAATTTACGATTTCGAAACGATCCTAATTCGATCGTACGATACCACAATCTTAAAACGATCCTCCTTTTTTGCTCATTAATGTCATTTTTATTTGTCAATATATGTAGGCTGTGAGCATGGATTTATTAATTAAATCCATGGCTGTGAGTCACATTTGACACTTAATCACGTTGACACTAAGTCACATTGACACTAAGACCTTAGACTATTTTTGACACTAAGACACTTTTGACACATTGGGATACATTGGTGAAAAAATCTTCCGTCTCTTTTCATCCCAAAATTCCTCAAAAACGGGTAAAAACCCCGCTTAAAGCCATACTCGTAAATGATACAACAGGCTGATATTCCTCAAACAACTTACAATATTAAACAGAACAAAGGTGGGCGACCACAACGCCCATAGCTACACAATATCTAGATATATTCGGGGAACTTTACTGAAAATATATTAAAGCTCCCGAAAGCTTCGGCTTAACTAAAATTATTGCCCGCCCTTGGGTACAGTGGGCGGGAAATATTAATTATAGTTTTTAGAAAGAGTTTTTAAAACTAAACCATTAGTTAATTCAAGTTATCTTTATGGTGGGTAGTTCGAAACAGTTGGCTATCCTACTAAATTATAAATGCGAAAGTTTGTGAGGATGTATGTATGTATGTTTGTTACTCATTCATGAAAAAACTACAGGACGGATTTGGATGAAACTTTACAGTAATATAGTTTATACTCGTACATCAGAATAACACATGGAATACATTTTATCCCGAAATTCCCGAGGGAACGGGTACAACGCGGGTAACACTGTGGAGCGCGGTTAGTATTATAAATGCGAAAGATTGTGAGGATTGTGTTTTTATGTTTGTTACTCTTTCACACATAAACTACTGAACGGATTTGGATGAAACTCTACAATAAGTTATATAAGTTATACATCAGGAAAATGGGATACATTTTATCCGGAAATTCCCATAAGAAAGGACACAATCTTCGTTCTTACGAAGATTGTTTCCTTTACTATAGGGAATCCTATCCGCAGGGCACTACAATATATTTCTTCTTCTTTTAAACTTAAGAGCTGTGCTCTTGTCGATGGATTTCTTAACAATATACATACAATATTACATATTATGATAATATTCATTTTCATACAATATTTTTACTATAACAAAATAATAATCAGACCTAAAGCTTGGTGTGTCGCTGCATGACCCGGTTCTGTAAGCTTATAACCGCTAAACGAACGGTCGGACCGCAGTCGTATGTAAATGTATGCTATTTGTGCGTTTTATCTATTTATTGTCGTAGTTTCGCTTTCGAAGTTAATGATAATGAGCGAGTTTACTAGTTGCGAGCTGAATTTTGAAGATAAAAAAGCAAATATACAGTCGAATTGAAAACCTCCTCCTTTTTAGAAATTGGTTAAAAATTATTTGACTTGTGACGTCTTTTAAAGAACTTGTAGCTAGTAAACTTGCTCCAAGTATGGTATAATTACGAGTAAAGTCATCTCATTCATATTTTTACACTAGCTGTGCCACGCGGTTTTAGCCACATTGTGCCCGTAACTGTAGGAATTTCGGGATGAAAAATAGCCTATAAACTTCCTGTTGAATGTGGCTATCCATTACAAAAGGAATTATTGAAATCGGACTTGTAGTTTCTAAGATTAGCGCGTTCAAATAAACAAACAAAAACAATTTCAGCTTGATCATATTTTAGTAACCAGCAGCGCCCCGCGGTTTTACCTGCATTATGCCCGTTCCCGTGGGAATTTCAGGAATTTTTATACATAGGTACTAAAAATGGCATAACACGAGCCCGTATGATAATCAATTGTGACGGCGCCCATTTAGCCGACATCATCTTCTCGACTTGACCAATACAATTCTAAAGGTTCAAATAAACATTATCAAAAAACAGAATCGAAGTTAATCTTTTAGAAAAAAAAGAGAGCCAAACAACATCGGATGACTTCTTTTGGCCCACCCTGTATAAATCTTCCACTTGAATCACTCTATCTACTTAAAGAAACTTCGTCAAAATCCGTGCAGTAGTATTTGAGTTAATCGCGAACAGAGAGACAGACAGACGCGGCCGGGGACTTTGTTATATAATATGTAGTGAAGTATTAATCTACGTTCTAAATAACATTACGTCTACAATAAACCCACTCTCACAATACATGAAAGTTGTTATTTGGTTTCCATTGCCATATTTATTTTGCTTATTAGAAGGCCTCTGTTTACGGACAATTTCTGTGAAGCTTTGCCCCTGAATCGTTAATGGTATCGCTTTAATATTATATTAGATCTGTCGTCCGGTTTCACTCTTCATCGAAGAAGAATTTTGAGTTAAATGTCTGACTACCGCACTCAAAGACGTAACATAATCAACACATGAGCGATACTTACTTACTACTTATTACTAACTACTTTTTACTAAATTTTATTTATTATATTGATTACTTACTACTAAAAAATAAATTAAAACAAATATTCAAGGGGGGCTCCTATACAACAAACGTGATTTTTCGCCGTTTTTTAAAGTACGGAGCCCTCCGTCCGACTCGCACTTGGCCGGTTTTTTTAAATGAATATCCAACACTATATATAAAACAATAATTATTAGATATAACCAGTACCTAAATGATTTCAATAACTTAACGCGGAGGTCCACAGGAAGATAGTAATTTAAATAATGACACTACGGTATATTTTGAAAGTTTTCCGACTGATACAGTTAAAATAAAACCTCCTATAATTATCAGGTCGGTTAAGAAAATATGGAAAAATAACTCTTATAGGTATTGAAATAAAGTGCATTGAATGTTTTTTATTTTGAATTTTGAAGTGAGTATAAAAATATGGATTTTCGTTATTTAAGTGTAAAATATGAATGGTAATTATTGTATGACAGTCAGGTATTTACATACATTTTTTTTGATATTCTTCTCGCAAATTAGTAGGTATGTTCTAGATAATTATACGTATTTCAATTGTTATGTGTAAAAAATAGAAAAACATACTTTATATTGTCATTTCAAAACAATTTATCCTGTCACATTCCGTAGCACTCGTGGCGTAGTTTGACTAAGCGATGTTAGATCATTGCGATTGTTAAGCAACGTGTAACTCGACCTTTACTTGGATGGGTGGCCGATGGTGGCCTTTCTATCTGAGCGCTACCGTGCTTCAGAGGGCACGTTAAGCAGTCGGTCCCGGTTGTTTCAATCATTAGACTATGTCAGAGGCCTTTAGGCGGTCTAAAAACTCCGACAACAGGATTGGCCACTAACCTTTTCAAAATAAATGAATGAATGAATGAATGAATCAATGAATGTAACAACTCCAACCACAGACCTTATTAATATTTAAGTTTATGCTTCCACAAACCACACATTTTACCTTTTCGAACCGAACGAAAGGATCCATAATACTATTGCTCAATCGGCCACTCCTGCGCATAAAGCAAAGGGCAACACTCCCTGTGAAAGATAAATGATGGCACGTTTCGAAATTATTTGCAAATACAGATCTAGCTCTAAATACCAAAACTAAGTGGAGCTCAACTGACCAATCACAATGCACAAAAAGATTTTGACAGCCTCCGTGGTCTTGTGGCTTGAGCGCCCGGCTCACGATCCGGAGGTTCCGGGTTCGATTCCCGGTGGGGATATCTCAGAAAAATAACTTTGTGAGACTGTCCTCAGCTTGGTTAGGGCATTGCTGGCTGAATCACCTGCCGGAAAAGTAAGATGATTCCGTGCTTCGGAGAGCACGTTAAGCCTCGGTCCCGGTTTCTTTCTACGGATAGTAGTCGTTACAAGAGCCATGTCAGAGGCCTTTGGTGGCTCAATAACTCTGACAACAGGATTGGTCAGGTGGACCATCCACTCGATAAGAAGAAGAACACCAGGATTGATCAGGTTGACCATCCACTCGATGAAGAAGAAGAAGACAATTTCAATGCGCTGTGATTGGTAAATTGGGCTCCGGAACCCTCCTTTTTTGTTTACAAAAATTATCTTAAATGGAGAAACCGATGACGTTACGAAAATATTAGGAAAAGATTTTGTCAATATCAATGCCTCGTAAATTTTTTAACGCGTTGTGATTAGTCGATTCAGCTCCACTCCGCTTTAAGCGGAACGTACTCTTTACATTCTAATTCCCATTTTAAAACCTGACCTAGTTTTAGTGAAGACTAGGTTCCTTTATATTTAAAGTAGCGATCGATATCGTGTTAATGCAAGTAAAGGTTGAAGCTGAACCACTGTACGCCCACCTAGTAAATCTTCGGTTTGCTAGTGATGGGACACGGGGTTAGCGATTTTAGTATCGAAATCGATAGTAGTGCAGTAGTGAGGCTAAGACACATTAATTTATTATTATCGTTTTAATTCGATTATTTTATTTTAAGGTCACTAACCCGCATTATGCAAGCGTGGTGATTACGCCTAATCCTCTTCACTGTACTGATATCTTCAGTGAGATGAGAGGCCTTTGACAGGAAGTGGGACATTACAATGCTTCCTTAGTAGAGATTTAATGACATGCAATGTATAAAAATTACATCAACTACTCTCTGAGTGCGTCTAGTCCATCGAAATGTTACATTTTTTAGGCCTAACCTTGCGTTTTTTAGAGGACGCAATTTTATTTTTTTGATGTGTAGGGGGGGTCAGTGTAAAGCTAAAAACAAGTTTGTGGGGTCGCCACCCTTGTCCCACGGCCGCCATCATGAAAATAAGGGTTGAAATGGTTTTTACGATATATCTCTTAAACTATTAATTTGATAAAAACATTTTTTTAACATTTTTGTTGCAAATTAAATTCTCTACAACTTTGGTCCAGTAACTTTTTGTCGTAGAACTATAAATAAAAAAGTTATAAGCGAAAATGTTCTTTTTTTTTTTTTTTTTTTTTTTTTTTCCTTAACCTATATCGTCCCACTGCTGGGCAAAGGTCTCCCCCAAACTCTTCCATCTTTCCCTGTCCTTCGCGGTCTCCCACCACTCGCTGTCGAAGGAGACAATGTCGTCCCTCCAGCGTTTCCTAGGCCGCCCGCGGCGCCGCCCTCCTCCCGGGACCCACTGGGTGGTGATGTGGGCCCATCTCTCGGGGTGCATCCGCGACACGTGCCCCGCCCACTCCCACTTGAGTCGGGCAGTTTTGGCACCGACGTCGGTGATGCCGGTGAGGGAACGTAGCGTGGAGTTTCGCACTCGATCGATTCGTTTGAATCCGAGGATGCTGCGTTCCATCGCCCTCTGGCAAATCTTGAGCTTAGACTTCTGCAGCTCTGTTAGGGACCATGTCTGGGCACCGTAGGTTAGGACGGGCAGGATACACATGTCGACGAGTTTGCGCTTGAGTGACAAAGGAAGGTCGCCCTTCATGTGCGCTTTCATGGACCAGTAGCTCTTCCAGGCGTTATCGATGCGGCGATCGATCTCCGTGTCTTGCCTGTTGCCGAAGCTTGCTAACTGGCCCAAATAGATGTAATCGTCGACGTATTGTATAACCTGCCCATCTACCTCGACCCTACGTTTCGTGCTGTTAGACATTATTTTGGTCTTTTCCCTATTCATTTGAAGTCCAACCTCGAGACTTGCCTCGCTCAGTTCTTGCAGCATCTCTTGAAGTTCTTCTGCTGTGCGGGCGAAAACGGCAATATCATCCGCAAAACGCAAGTGGGTTAGGCGTTTGCCACCGACTTTAATGCCTTTTGTCGCCCAATTAGCAGGGAGTTTCTTAAAAACTTCTTGAAGGACTGCCGTGAACAGTGCTGTGGAGAGTGGATCGCCCTGCTTGACTCCTTTTTCTATATTGAACAGTTCACCGGTGATATTCAGTTTGATGTTGGCTGTGCTATTGCGGTAGATTATTTTTAAAAGCTTAATATAAGTTGGGTCTACGTCTTGATCTTCTAGTGCTTGGAATATTGCTATGTGTTTGAGGTTGTCGAAAGCCTTTGTGAAGTCCACAAAACCTATATAGAGAGGTAAATTAAATTCTGTAGACTTTTCGATGATTTGGTTCAGGGTATGGAGATGGTCTGTTGTAGAGAAGCCGGGACGGAAGCCTGCCTGTTCAGGTGGTTGGTGACGGTCGAGTAAGCCTGCAATGCGATGTTGGATGCATTTAATAAATGCTTTGTACAGATGTGACACTAAGCTTATAGGCCTGTAGTTGCCGATATCCGACTTATCTCCCTTCTTGAAAAGGAGGACTATATCTGAGTGACACATTTGTTTTGGCATCTGTCCGGAGTCTAGGATTGAGTTAAATAAGTTTCTGATGTGTGGCAACAAGGTGGGTGATCCTATTTTGAGCGCTTCTGTTGTGATGCCGTCGTAACCTGGACTCCTGTCGTACTTCATCGTTTTGAGGGCATCATGCACTTCTTTTGTAGTAAAATGTGGTATGGAATCTGGGCGGGAGTACTCCTCTTCTTCGTTGGGTTTAGAACTATCAGAATAGAGTGATTTATAGAAGTTTGTACATATGTTCATTATTTTGTTTTGATTATTTTGTTTCTGACCATTCTCATCTCGCAAGCAGTTTATCCAGTGTTTGGATCTGCTGAAGCCCTGTTTTGCCGTTCTTAGGGATGTATGTTTTTCGATAGCAGCTTTTATTAGCTCTAGGTTGAATGATCTTATATCTGTCCGGATGCTACGTTTGACTTTTCTATCTGCAGTTCTATACTCTGTTGTACATATTTGTTTGGTATCCCTTTCTAGAATTAATTGGTTGGTGTTATCTGAGAGTTTGCCTTTACTTTTCTTTTCGCTTCTTATTTTTGAACTACTTGTATCTATTGCCTTTTTTATGGTTTTATATTGTTCTTCGACGTCTTCTATTTCGCTGATTTTGAGTATTTCGAATTGGTTGGACAGTGTTAAGTTGAAATTATCAGAGTTTTTTAGAAGAGTTAGATGTGAATGCCTTTTTGTTTTTCTAATGTGTTGTTTATATCTGTGAATTTTAAAATTAAAATGAATTTTTGCTCGTACTGGTCGGTGATCGGAACTAAATTTTATTTTATTAATGGCTGTGACATCTTTGATTATTTGTTGGTCGGATGAGAGGATAAAATCTATTTCGTTGCGTGTTGAACCGTTTGGTGTAATCCATGTCCAGCGTCTGTGGGTCTTTTTCTGGAAAAAACTGTTGGCGACAGACATGCGTTGCCCGAATGCGAATTGAATCAACCTGGTGCCTCGCTCGTTGCGTTCTCCTAAGCCAAATCGTCCAATTGTGGCACCGGTATCTGTCGCTTGTCTAACGCCCAACTTAGCATTAAAGTCACCGAGGACCATGTTCCATGTGCCTCGGTTTTCGTCACATGCTCTGTTCAGAAGGTCGTAAAATTCTTCTACATCGTCGTCGCAGTACGCCGATGTTGGTGCGTAAACTTGCACTACTGTCAAGGTGGTATTATGTGTGATACGAAATCTTAGAACGGCGATGCGTTCAGAGTAGCCCTTGAACTCTATAATATTATTCTTCCACTTCTTAGCCACCAGGAATCCCACTCCATGTTGGCCGCTGGTTTCTCCGAAGTGGAAGAATACATTATCGTTTCGTTCTTCGGTACTCTCTCCTTCCCTTCTCACTTCTCCTAGACCGATGATGTCCCATTTTATATGTTGAAGAGAGTTCTCCAATTCGATCAATCGTTCGTCTTTCATTAAGGTCCTGACGTTGTAAGTTAATACGTTGAGCGAATCGTAGTCCGTTATAGCTTGAGCCGAGGTCGTTTGACGGTGGGATCGTATCCGGGGATTCTTAGCACCCCTGACCCCAGGGCTGTGAAGACGCCCGTCAACGCCCGCGCAGCCGCTGGGGTCGCCGGAGACTTGGGGCGATGTCCCTTATGTCTTTTATTTTTACTTTTAAAATTTCTGAACATTTCCGCTTATAACTTTTTTATTTATAGTTCTACGACAAAAAGTTACTGGACCAAAGTTGTAGAGAATTTAATTTGCAACAAAAATGTTAAAAATTTTTTTTTATCAAATTAATAGTTTATGAGATATATCGTAAAAACCATTTCAACCCTTATTTTCATGATGGCGGCCGTGGGACAAGGGTGGCGACCCCACAAACTTGTTTTTAGCTTTACACTGACCCCCCCTACACATCAAAAAAATAAAATTGCGTCCTCTAAAAAACGCAACCCCAAATGTAACTTTTCGATGGACTAGTCAGTAAGTGTGATAATGATAAGATAGTCTACGCCTGGAAACCAAAAATACTATAAAAAAGAACCAAATACTTAATTAACCACATATGTACCTACAAACTAAAGAAGATGCACAAATCCATAAACAAAAGCACATCACTAGACCTGATAATTACGTTACCTCGTTCGATTTTCAATCCAACCACTTGGTACAGTAAGCCAACGCTAATGTATCCCGTGACCGCATCAATGTGGCACAACACTAATGTATCGATAGGTTAACTGTGGCCGTAGTGTAGGGATGTGCAGTTGATAACTGTCTTGAGTTTGAGACAAGTTGGCGAATTCTATAGACATTTAAAAGATTTTGAGACAAGTTGGCGAATTCTTAAGTTTTGTTTTAAAGATTTGCCGCACTCAGAGATGTTCATTAAGTAGATACTTAACTAATTGACGTATTTTTTCATACATTACATGTCAAAATCAGTCATCAAATCTCTACCAAAGAAGCATTTGACGTCTCTGAGTACGAGCAATGGAGTAGTAAAAAATGTCAAAATGTCGGTAGTACTACGCATGTTCTTACTATTGAGCTTTCAAATTATATGAGTGATGTCACTGTCGAGCAATCCAATTGGGCTCTACAGTTCCCATGTCTATTCTTCGGTGGCCGAAAACACCAAGGTGGCCGTGATTTCAATATACCTCCTTAGTTACCTTCGCTAGGTGGACTAGTGGTATATACACTCGCCTGCCAAGACTGAGGTCCCGGGTACAATTCCCAGGTCGAGTGAAAACATGTTTGCTTCTTTTTAAACACGGCTAGGGTTTGATATCACCAACTCGCACTAGGCAATCGTGGTGATTACGACATCCTCCTCACAGTATATCTTCGGCTTTTTGCGCGTCTTTGCCCAGCAGTGGATTACAGGGTAATACTTTTATTCTTTACTTTATTCCTTCGATTGAGGAAGTCGGTTTAAAAGGAATTATCCTTCTGTATATATTTAGTCCATGGCACGAATCCATAGTCTGTACTGCCGATGAGTTCTCCACTAAGTGATAGCGCCATGCTATGGTAATTAAGTCTTTCGCCATTACGCTGATAACATTGTTGCAGGAAGAATTTCCTTTACTTTCTACTATAAAGGCCTCATTTAGACTTATCTGCCATTATGGAAGGCAGTATTGCAATTGGTATAGTCCCGCTTTTTATTATAAAACTAGCAGCCCCCGCTGTTTTACCCGCGTTGAGCCCGTTCCCGGGGGAATTTTTGGATGGAAAATACCCTATAACCTTCCTGTTTAATGTGGCTATCCATTACAAAAATAATAATTCAAATTGGACTAGTAATTCCCGAGATTAGTCCGAACATACAAACAAACAAAATTATAAATATTACCTAATGAATAGGTTTTTGTAGTAGGTCAGTCAGTCATCTTTCATAGCCGATTTCGGATATAGCGACTGCGATCTAATCTATGGACTCGATGTAGATAGCAACGGGAAGGTTTTATGCTATTTTTCATCTCAAAATTCCCACGGGAATTGACACAATGCGCTTAAAACTGTGGGGCGCTGCTAGTTGTTTATATTCCCGTGGGAGCGCTTGCAGTGTCAGTGGTTGCGGGTTTGATTCCCGCCCGAAATCTATACTAATATTATAAAGCTGAAGAGTTTGTTTTGTTTGTTTGTTTGTTTGTTTGTTTAAACGCGCTAATCTCAGAAACTACTGAACCGATTTGAATAATTCTTTCACTGTTAGATAGTCTATTTATCGAGGAAGGCTATAGGCTACATTTTATCCCGAAATTCCCACGGGAACGGGCACAACGCGGGTAAAACCGCGGGGCGCTGCTAGTTAACAATATTTGTGATAAAGTCGTGACGGAGTCAATTTTATGTATATTATTGTAGTGATATCAGTTATTATTTATTTAAACGGGAACTTACGTACGATGGAGGCTACTGTTTAGAGTTCCGCAACACGTTACGGTCACATCCGGTGACCTTCATCAGGAGGTGGGTGAAGCGCTCGCAACAGTTTCTCTCCCCGCACTCTCTCCGTGATATCAGTTATTTAGATCCCATATAAGCTTAGAGCTTAGTTTAAATCTAATTAACCGTAAACATCGCTTCACAACGCTTAGAGAAAAAGCGCTTTAGGCAGACCAAAAAAATGCTCAGCAATATTAGCACTTATATGAAGACACACAATTCTCAAAATCGTTTAATAACTAAAATCCCTCAAGCGTAAAGATATACAGCGTGATGTCAACAAGAGAATAATGGCGCCGATGTCGCATGAAGAATCGGTTATTCAACATCCTCTATTGCATTCAGGAAATTATAGTGGCGTGATTCAGCGAGTTTGCACAACCCGCAATCCGGACTGCGCAGACGAGCGACAAAAACGGGTGTGAATACTGTAACTTGACAATATCCAACTAATATTATGAATGCGAAAATATATGAGGATGAATCAAATGTATGTATGTTTGTTACTCTTTCACGAAAATACTAGTGAAAGAATTTGGGTGGTACTTTACAGTAATATAGGTTATACATCAGAATAACGCATGGGATACATTTTATCCCTAAAATCCCGCGGAAACGGGTACCACGTGGCTGAAACCGCGGTGCGTTGCTAGTATTATATACTTTTTAAACTCACACGATTTGCACCCATCTTCTTCATCATCGAGTGGATGGTCAACCTGACCAATCCTGGTGTCAGAGTTATTGAGCCGCCAAAGGCCTCTGACATGGCTCATGTAACGAATATAATACTAAATGATCATCCAAATCCGTCCAGCAGTTTTTTCGTGAAAGAGTAACAAACATACATACATCCTCACAAACTTTTGCATTTAAAATATTAGTAGGCTATTCTTTTTGAATGTTACTTAGATCTGCATCATTCGATATTCAAATCCAAAAAAAGACCAAACAAAAACCAGGACCACACGCCAAAATTACACCTCAACCCGCCGGTGTACCGCGCACAAAGCAGGCGTTGTTAATGTTACAAGCAGTAGAGTTGGGGCTTGGGCGCAGTGTGTTTGCACTAGGTAATTACTCAAACTTAGACGCTTTGCCTTAATTCTACCAGAATTGCCATGCTTCGCTAGTACCCTGTCCTGTCGCGTGCATTTACTTTGGTAATCTATTTTAGAGTGTTCGGAAATTTGGGTGAAGTTATTGATGCGAAAGATTTATATATTCTTCGTTTGGTTGAGTATTGTGTGATATAGGAAGTCCTAGTCGCGTCATAGTTATTTTTTGGTGCTAAATTGTACTCTTTACTCCTAGGGCGTAAGGGCTGACTCTGCGGTAAGCGTTTGCACGCCGCGGTTTCATACAAAAGTGAACCGTCGCGGGCACCCGCCGCGTATAGCTTCATACACAAGTGAACCGTCGCGTGGTGATTATGCCTAATCCTCCTCACTGTACTGATATCTTTAGTGAGATGAAAGACAGTGGGACATTTCAGGTCAATACTTTACTTTTTAATTAAAAAAATTTAGCAGCTAAATAAAATCACGAATTATTGTGCAGTCCATAACTATCAAATAACATCTACAACTGGACTTAGCACGGTAGCGCTCAAACACAAACGTCACTTCCCCATATCCAACTTACTTGGGTGTAGTAAAACGATTTCGTGACGGAACAATAGCGAGTTTATAGTACAATGGGGCCTGATGAAGTTTGAATGCGATATTGTCTCAAACCTCTATTACTACAGAACTATCGTTCATATCATAATACGCTTGAAGACGCCATCTAGTGGGGGTAACAGCCTCCGTGGTCTTGTGGTTTGAGCGCTCGGCTCACGACCCGGAGGTACCGGGTTCGATTCCCGGTGGGGATATCTCACAAAAATCACTTTGTGAGACTGTCCTCAGTTTGGTTAGGGCATTGCAGGCTGAATCACCTGCCGGAAAAGTAAGATGATTCCGTGCTTCGCAGAGCACGTTAAGCCGTCGGTCCCGGTTACTTCCTACGGACAGTAGTCGTTACAATAGCCATGTCAGAGGCCTTTGGCGGCTCAATAACTCTGACACCAGGATTGGTCAGGGTGACCATCCACTCGATGAAGAAGAAGAAGAAGTTCGAGTAGGTTAGTGGTCAACCCTGGAGTCAGGGTTTTTGGAATTTTGGCTTCGGTCTCGGTCGGTCAACCGGGACCGACAATTTAACGTAGCCTTCAAAGCACGGTAGCGCTCAGATAGAGATGCCACACCACCCATCCAAGTAAGGACCGAGCTGCACGTCGCTTAACAATCGTAATGAGCTACTATACTATTATATCGACCAATACCCGTTCCCGTAGGATTTTAGTATCACTACATAGTATAAAATAAAGTCGTCTCTGTTTCGTGTATATTTGTCTGTTTGTCTGTATGCTTAAATCTTTAAAATTACGCAACGGATTTTGATGCGGTTTTTTGTAATAGGTAGAGTGAGTCGAGAGGAAGGTTTTTATGTAAAAAAAATCCCGAAATTCTTACGGGAACGGACACAACGCGGGTAAAACCGCGGGGTGCTGCTAGTAAAAAATAAGATAAAGTCTTTCTTTTGGATATGGATACTATTATACAAAAGTGTTTCAGAGATTGACAAACAAACAAAACGTTCTCCAGCTTAATAAAAGTGTATCCTTTAAAAACTATTTCTAGAAAGCAAATCTTCAAAAACTACAAAAATTTATCTCAAGAAAGATAAATATCTTTCTTTGAACACTCGAACCATATTTTAATTCAAAAAATATTCTTTTCCAAAAGTTTTTCGCATCAAAATTTTTAGTAGCAATCTGAAACAAAATGCCGACTGATAACAGATGGATAAATTTGATAAAAAATATACTATAAGGATTTTAAACTAAGATTATCTCTGAGCTGTAAGAGTAAAGGGCCTCTACTCTCCCCTAAAATTGAATTTATTCTTCATTCCCCATAAAATGCCTATACCAAATTTATTTTGTACCATTAGCATATTAAAATAGCTCTTACCTTGGTATGGATAGCAAAATAAGCTGTAGTTGAAAATAATATAAAAAACCTGAGAAGTTTGTTTGATTGAACACGCTTTTCTCCAGATAGATGTTTGAAAAAATATATTTGTTTATTTAAAAAGGACATATAATGGTATAATAAAAAATCCAATTCATCAAAGTATTCAAAAGGAAGATTTTGAGCTAACTTAACTACATAAGATATAAATACTTATAAGTTATCACCCGTACACAGGTACAACAAATGCTTCGTTAGTAGAGATTAATTAGTGATTTTGACTTAATAATGTATGAAAAACTATACTAATTAGTTAGATGTCGATTTAATGAGCGTCTCTGAGTGCGGCAGTATGAGTCATACTAATTAATCCTGGAAGAGTCCTACTGTATGACTCTTCCAGGATTACCTGTACATTTTCGAATAAACCAATACGGTGTTATTCCTGATTTGAATTTATAACTGTCAATAAAACGCCTGTAAAAATATGTTATTAATTATAATTTTAAAGTTAAATATTGTAATATTTTCATTACTCTTCTGCTATCGCTACATAAAACCCTAAAAATATAAGATCAATGTTTCGTAACACAATATACAAAATGTATAAAAGCTTCAAACCTATAACTTTGATCAGTACTTTTGCATTACGGCCCTTATATAAATGCAGCACCAAATTCAATACTATTGAGAGGTTTCTTAAATAACTGACAGCACCCCGACACTCGATCTAACACATGACGCGACACTCGTGACACTGAACCCGTCGCTCGTGACATACCTCCCGACATTCGTGACACTTGACAGTACATTCACGACACAACAGTCGCGACTCTCGACACAACGCGCGACACTTGACTCGATATCTGTGACACTCAACCGTGACAATACTCGTGACAGTCGTATTGTAAACTACTGAACGGATTTGGATGAAACTTTACAGTAATAAAGGTTATACATCAGAATAACTAATGGGATACATTTTATCCCGAAATTCCCGCGGGAGCGGGTACAACGCGGGTAACAACGCGGGGTGGGGCTAGTGTTAATATATTCTCAGTCCTAAAAACCTTTTTCATTCAGTGTTCGATACTAATAGCTTGTTTTGATGGCAAAACAAAAACGTTGTCGAAACTACTCCCCTCAGAACTGTGTCCAAATGTCTCTAACTTCAAGTGCCACAGTAGGTGCAAAGAGCAACTTCTTAACGCTTTTCAAGACAAAGAAGAATAGTATTGGAGATACCTAGGTACTTTTTTGTACATCATTTAGTAAGTAGTAGGTTAGTGGCCAACCCTAATGTTGGAGTTTTTAGACCGCCTAAAGGCCTCCGACATGGTCTAACGATTGATACAACCGGGACCGACAATTTAACGTGCCCACCGAAGCACAGTAGCGCTCAGATAGAAATGCCACTATCGGTCACCCATCCAATTAGGGACCGAGCTGCACGTTGCTTCACAATCGCAATGGACTAACATCGCTTAGTCAAGCTACGCCACGAGCGCTACTGCAAGAAATAGAAAAAATCCTATACTTCTAACGAACGTTATTTCTTAGATAAACATATTTAGGAGCTAAATTAAATTGTAGTTGAGTTGTACAAATTTTAATTCATCAGGACTATATGCTTTATATCATAATCTTTCAGTTGTACAATGTACATGTGTCCTTTCTACGTTACCTTATTTACTCTATTTTCGGAAACAATTCCTATTTCACACATTACCGTAGCCACGTTTGCTAACAAAGTCCTTTGAACAAGGAATTTTTAGAGCTTCCTATTCGTACCAGTTATTTTTAAAACTTGTTTTTGTAATTTGAAACTTGGAGGTTTTCATATTTTGAGAGTAAAACGAATTCGGAACGAACAAAACAAATGCTGCAGAGTTTAATATTTGTTTTTATAAAGTGTTACGAAACACAATATTGTTATATTTTGATATTATATTGTTGATGTATGAAGGTTTGTCACTTTCTGACACACGCAATATTCCGAAGAGCAAAAGAGACAAAACACATCATATCAGTGTTTTAGTTACAGAGCGTTTTATATATTTTATATTTTTGCTTTAATAAAGACAAAATATAACATGTTACATCAAATCACAACATTATAAAATTAATCAAATAACATTTTGTCTCGAAATTAGGCACATCGCTGGTGAAACTATGGAGGTGAAACTAGGGAGGTGATTATCAATTCAAAATTTTCGCAATCACTCAACTCGTATCACTTTTAGTATCTGCTAAAAGTTCATAAAAATTGTGTAATTTTCCCTTCAAAATCGATATTTCATTCGAATTCAAACACAATGGTATTTTCCGAGTAAAGGCGATTATCTGGATCAATTAGGGAACGCCACACGTACCATAACCACACCACAACCACAAGCAGAACACAACCACCACACCACGTAGGCGAATTGTAACTGTTAATACTAGTCATATAAATTTAAAAAAAGTACGTTTAAAAAACGACATCATCTTCCCACCGCGGGACATGTGATCCCGCCAGGCATTCACATCGTAGCACACTCCCACCTCCGCATCGTAGCACTCCCACCTCCGCATCATAGCACTCCCACCTCCGCATCGTAGTACACTCCCACCTCCGCATCGTAGCACTCCCACCTCCGCATCGTAGCACACTCCCACCTCCGCATCGTAGCACCCTTCACATCGTAGCACACCTCCGCATCGTAGCACTTCCACCTCGTAGCATTTTGTTACATACGGAGGTCCGTATCGTAGCACACTCCCGCCTCCGCATCGTATCACTCCCCCAAACAAATTACAAAAAGCTATTCACACGTGACCACATTTTGCTGCTCCAATGTGGTGCGGTTGTCGTAAGTGTGGACACACCATTACGGTAACGACATCAAATCAATAACTGAAGAATACTTGATTACAAATTAATAAATCAAGATATGGTTAGACAAGGTAGTTTTACTCAGCGATGTGAATTCATCGCGATTGTTAAGCAACGTGCAGATTGACTCGTTTATGGATGGGTGACCGATAGTGACATTTCTATCTGACTTCGGAGGACTCGTTAAAACGGTACCGAACAATAAGTATACATTGCCCTTCATTCCCATAAATTTACCTGCTTTCTAGATGGACGTTTTGTCTGCCACAGACTTTTTTTATCTGCCTTAGACTATTCGTCTGTACGATTAAATAATTTGCTCAGACAATTCAATCGTCAGACCATATCGGAGGTCTTTAGGCGGTCTAAAAACTCCTACAGCAGGGTTGGCCATTAACCTTCTCGAGATGAATGAATGAATGACTGTATTGGGCTCAAACTGAGTATGTACCAAAATACCTATTACGATAACACCCAAGTAACAGTAAGTGTAAAGATTTTCATTAAGATAAACATAACAGGAAGAGGAGAAATTCAAGAGGCTTTTAATTTTCAGTGATAAAAATCAGCTTCAGCTTTCAGTGAGTTTTCAGGAACGGTTTCATAAAGCGAAGATTAAATGCTGATTTGTACGAAATGATTTTATTAACGACCATAAGGGATTAGAACCCTTTTTAATATGTCCATTTTGAGTTTTTGAACAGTAATTCAGCTATTAACTTTTTGTATTTACGAGTATTTACTTAGGTATTAGTAACCTTTTTGTTTTAAATCTATACTAATATTATAAAGCTGAAGAGTTTGTTTTGTTTGTTTGTTTGTTTGTTTAAACGCGCTAATCTCAGAAACTACTGAACCGATTTGAATAATTCTTTTTGTAATGGATAGCCACATTCAACGGGAAGGTTATAGGCTACTTTTCATTCCGAAATTCCCACGGGAACGGGAACAACGCGGGTAATACCGCGGGGCGCTGCTATGACATTATATTACGAACTTAGAGCTTAGTTTGGGTCTAAATTTAACCGTGTGTGAATCTGTCCTGTAAATAATAATCATTTATTTGTTTAATTACCGGCAGCTGTGTGCTTAGTGGGAGTTTTCCAAATAACTTTACAGTCGCGTAAGCGAAAAAACTCTGTGAGTCTGTTGTTTTTAAGTTGCCATGGTTATTTTTACGCGTTCACAGCGTCAACATTAAGGCCGACGCCGACGATGAACGAGAAACGAGTAGAACTAGAAACTATGTATAAACGAGTTGGCGATCAACAGGAAGTCAGTGTGTAGTTTCGATAGTATTGTAGCTGAATTATATAAAAGAGAGTGCGCAAGTGCGACGAGGGATTACTCGCGCAACTCGTCCGCAGTTGCTCAATCCTGTGCAAACCTACTTCTATCTACTTTCATTGTCGCACTGTAAAGAAATGATAATTCGAGCTAGCATCGTTGAACGAGTATCGCTGAGCGAGTTTATTTTTGAAGCTCCTCGCTCAGCGACAAAACTAAGTAGTAAAACGAGTCGATGCCGGCAGTGTGAACAGTCAGCGAGAAACTTTTAATATCTGCACCTCTTTCGTTTATACGGAATATGCATTTATTGTGCGTTTCTTGAGAGAGAAAATCGCCGAGAGTTACTCGTTTTCTCGCCGGCTGTGGGACCACTGCCTAACTCAGAAATATATGTAGCTAAAAAGCGCCCCTAGTGGTCACAATGCGAACTAAAATCTGCCATCGACTTAGTAAGCGCGTAAATGTACATTTCGCGAGTGTGAGTTGCAAGTTGACAGTTACGCTCACTGTGCGTAAAGTAAAGTTCTCACTTTGAATTTATTGGTGAGAGACGGGCGAACGGACGTAAAATGTAATTGTTTGTTTGTAACTATAGTGATTTATCAATACGTAGTATAAATCAAAGTCCCTTTCCGCTGTCTGTCTGTCTGTCTGTCTGTCTCTATGTTTGCTTAGATCTTTAAAACAACGCAACGGATTTTGACGCTGTTTTTTTAAATAGATAGAGTGATTTAAGAGGAAGGTTTATATGTATAATGATTCCCGAAATTTCCACAGAAACGGGCACAACGCGGGTAAATAAACCTCGGGGTGCTTCTAGTAGTGTTATAAACAAACGATGTCATGGTCAGCATATTATTTTTTCGCTTGGAAGATGTTTACGACCGCAAGAGCTCAAGATGATCTTTGTTATAATGTCCAGTGTTCGTTCTACTGCTCGAGTTCCTAGTGAACCTCTGACGGAATTGACGGAAAACGATTTTTAAAAAAGATATCGCTTTACCAAAAATTCATAATATACGGTTGAATTGAGAAACCTCCTCCTTCTTTGAAGTCGGTTAAAAATGTCATAAGTAAGGAGCTATGGCAACCTACAAACAACAAACAATGTCAGTCAAGTGCGCGATGTCGATGTCATGGAATTAGTATGTACTACGTACAACTAGAAGGTAATTTTTTAGACATCGACCATGGAATTAGTATGTACTACGTACAACTAGTACATACTAATTCCATGGTCGATGTCTAATAAAATAACCCGCATAAATGTTATATGTACTTTATACCTTATGAAAACACAGTCGATATGGTATATTCAATTTTGCCGGTTTATTGTTTGGACGCCACAGAGCTACCAACTTAGAAATAAAAATACTCACGGTTTACGGTGAAAAAACGTAATAAATGAGTATACTCGTACTCACAGTTATTCGATGCTCACTACGTACAGAGTTAAGAATGGGTTCCCAACCTTTTTTAGACCGGAGACCACTTTTTAATTATTGTTGTCATCAAGGACCTCCAGTCATTTTTTTTTCATTAATTAGCGATTTAATTTATTTGTATTTCACATTGAATGTGCGCGAGTCCGACTTGAGCATTAATTATTATTATCTTGGACCTCAAAGAAAATGTATTTTCGACTTCATTCAATCAAACATTTGAGCGAGCGCGGAACGCGATCGAAGTTTGTGCATGTTTTACTTGGCCCTTAAAGCCATTTTAAATCCGACTTTACCTTTTTATACTTACAGAATGATAATTGAGTGACCAAATAATATTTTTTTTCTTGGAAATAAGAATAGAAAAGTTTTCTATTCGATCGAATTTGTGAAATATTATTTCGTTCAGTATTTTATCAACGACTTTCCTTAAATTTTCATAAATTAATTTGATAATGTTCGCGAATTATATTTCGACTTTTGGTGCGTCTGTGGACCACATTTTGTCTTCCGCGGACCATCAGTGGTTCACGGACCACCAGTGGTTCACGGACCACTGGTTGGGAACCCATTTAAACGCAAACGTGAAGTTAAAGTAAAATAATTGGAAAACTCGCACTAAGCACACTGTTATACCCGCGCTGTGCCCGTTCCCGTGGAATGATGCATATTTCTGCATGTGATCGTGTATACAAATATCTAAAAACAATCTGTGTCCATATTTTTGCCAAAAATGTATACATTATTGTGAGAAACTCGGGTGGTTATAATATGAATTGTTAAATGGCTATATGTTTTTGAAATTTTCAGAGTGGACATTATTTGCTAATCTGCCCGTGTATACATTTCATTGCACGTGACTGTACTCGTTCAAGCGAGAATTTCGGGATAAAATGTATCCCATGTGTTATTTTGGTATGTATGTATAACCTATATTACTGTTAAGTTTCATCCCAATCCGTCTAGTTTTTTTGTGAAAGAGTATCAAACATTACATACATCCATTCTCACAAACATTCGCATTTATAATATTAGTAGGATTAGTAGGATTAATAAAACACTATAATTATGTGGCTAAACTATGATGACTATGATGAGGTTTTTACATTCATCCTCACAAACTTTCGCATTTATAATATAACTACGATCTAAGAGCTAAATACAACGTAGAATGCTTGTGCAATCCACCCTTAGACTATCTAGTTAACTCTCTCCTATACGGAGGTAATAATTAGCATCCTGTAGCGTTAAGTTTCAGATTTATAGATCCCAGAAGGAGAAGGTGCTTTAACTACTAGCGTAGTGCTTGTGGTGTAGTTAGACTAAACTATGTTACTCGTAGTTCAATGCGATTGTAATGCTCGGCCCCTACTTGGATGGGCGGCCGATAGTGGCATTTCTATCTGAGCGCTACCGTGTAAGGCGTGTAAAATTGTCGGTCTGGGTTGTTCTAATCGTTAGACCATATCGAAGGTCTTTAGGCGGTCTAAAAACTCCGATACCATGGTTGGTCACTAACATAGTCGACACATTTATCTATCTATAGTACCTAATACGAGATAAAACTGAATAATTTTTTAAATGTTTAAGCTGTTTGAACGCACTTAACTCAGAAACTACCCATCGTATTTTAATAATTCTTTTTGTAATAGATAGCCACATTCAACAGAAAGGTTATAGGCTATTTTTCATCCCTCTTTTCCTGCAGGAATGGGCACAATACAGGTAAAACCGCGGAGCACTGCTACAGTATACGCCAAACATAATGATTAAATAAAGCACAGAGTAACATTTTCACATTGTTACTATGTGAATACACCGTTATAAAGCACATTTCACACTGCAGTCTGCACAATACAACACTTAGCCGTAGAAACTAATTAAAACTATAGCAGTTGTTATTTGACTGTGCGAGGGCGTATTCTGGAAAGGGTTTTGAATTGAAAATGTGTTTAGGAAGTGTCGAACCTACTTTTTAGTAAAAAGTTAATACAGAAGTTTGACTTTAGTGTTCATTTGACAAGCCCGTTGGCACAGTAGCAGTGAGAGCGCTTCCTGTGTCGGGGGTTGCGGGTTCGGTTCCCGCCCGGAGTCAACAATATGTAAAAACATAGTTGTTCCGACGATTTCTGGGTGTCAATTAGATATTCTTATAAAGTATTTGTGTATGTATATGTAGTAGTATCAGTTAGTTAGATTCCATAACACAAGCTTAGAGCGTAGTTTGGGTCTAATTAACCGTTAGTGAATTTGCCCGGGTATATTAAAGAAAAACTATTATAAGAATATATATGCCGTACTGAGGACGATCATTAAATCTACACTTAATTAATTTGACGTAATTTTTCATACATTACATGTCCAAATCAGTAACTAAGAAATCATTTGACGTCTCTGAGTACGGGCGTATATTCCTATTCTGAAAAAATGACAATCAACAGGAACTTAACAAATTGAGTTGTTATATGCGGGTATATTAAAGAAAAACTATTATAAGAATATATGTGCCGTACTGAGGACGATCATTATTTAAATCTACACTTAATTAATTTGACGTAATTTTTCATACATTACATGTCCAAATCAGTAACTAAGAAATCATTTGACGTCTCTGAGTACGGGCGTATATTCCTATTCTGAAAAAATGACAATCAACAGGAACTTAACAAATTGAGTTGTTAACTAGTTCAAACGACTTACAATCGAGTGTGTACAGAATAGCACCGCGCCAGTATGTTGCTAACTGCGTCTTTTCAAATTAATTTAACACATAATTATAAATGCAGTTAGTTTTGTTTGACCGACTTCCAAAATGTGAGGTTCTAGCTTTGAGTTGAAGTAATTGAAGTAATCCATGTTTTTATAAAACTAAGTCACCAAAAGCTGTCTATGCAGATAGACACATAGGTAGACAATAATTGATTTTCTACAATTTCAGTTCTTCTTCTTCTTCATCGAGTGGATGGTCAACCTGACCAGTCCTGGTGACAGAGTTATTGAGCTGCCAAAGGCCTCTGACATGGCTCATTTAACGACTACTGTCCGTAGAAAGTAACCGGGACCGACGGCTTAACGTGCCCTCCGAAGCACGGAATCATCTTGATTCTCTAATAATTGTTTTTTACAATTATCAGTGAGTTAGATTCCATAACACAAGCCTAGAGCTAAGTTTGGGTCTAATTAACTGTGAGTGAATTTATCCGGATTTATGATGTTTAACTGAAACAACATAGTACTTAAAATTATTAACAAACATTTTAATAGAGATTTATTACTAAATCCTACTTTCTACGGATGGTGGTCGTTGCATGAGCCATGTCGGAGGCCTTTGGCGTCTCAATAACTCTGACACCAGGATTGGTCAGGGTGACCATCCACTCGATGAAGAAGACTAAATCCTAGTCTCAGTGTCATATAATCTTTCGTATACAATAAAAACTCGTGTTCAAGTTCCAGAAATCGATAAGAAACCATAATAAATACCTACGTCTCCGAACAAAAATAGAAGCAGCAGAAAGAAAACTTTCAGAACTGAAACCCAACAAGTAAGACTGAAGTTATATAAAATGAAAAATACGAACTTCAGAACAGAACAATAGGAAGCCTTATTTATGTAGGTACCGCGTCGGTTGTCTAGTGGTATGCTCACTCGCCTGCCAAGGCTGAGGTCCTGGGTTCAATTCCCAGGAGCAAAAACACGTTTCTTACATTTCAAAGTTTTCAAACATGGCTCGGCTTTGAGATCACCAACCCGCATTTGGCAAGCGTGGTGATTACGCCTAATACTCCTCACTGTACTGATACTTTCAGTGAGATGAGAGGCTTTTGCCCACAGTGGGATATTACAGGCTTTAATACTTACTTCCTTACTTACAATGAGGAAACCCGAGTAGGCGTTACTTAGGGTTACCATTTACCACCTATATCATTCACGATTCATGTAAGTGCTCGTGGCGTAGTTTCACTCACAAAGTAGAGATTATGCACAAGGTACTTTGAGTAATTCTTTTAACAATGAATAGCCACATTGAACGGGTTACTTTTGATCTCGAAATTCCTACAGAAATGGGGAAAACGCGGGTAAAACCGCGGGCTGCTATTACACGTCTAAACTTGTTGAACATATACGTAAAACAAGAACTCAAGTGCTTCCCTAGTAGATATTTAATGTGTCATTTTGACATGTAATGTATGAAAAATAACACCAATTAGTTAAATGTCGATTTAATGAACGTCTCTGAGTGCGGCAGTAAGAATAATTAGGTTTTTTTCTTCAAACCATCCTCTAGTCGCCGTCACTCGCCTGTCCCATGGCACCTTATGCGTGTTGTAATATGAAGTTCTCAGCTTAGAACCACATTTCAGAACTAGAATTATAACGAAACTTTTAATATTATCGTTGCAGGAGCCATATAAAGTTGTTTTATGAAAATGACGCTTCAAAACTCAAATTATAGGTTTTTATGAGGTTATTTACACATACAGTTAATTTTATCCAACTTGATAGTTGGAAGGTCAATTATGACAAGTTTGACAAGTAGGACAGTGTCCGGCACAAACTATTATTTGTAGTCCATGGTGCAGACTTTTAATTTTTCGAAAAAGAAACACTGAACACATTGAATGATAATTTAAAGAAGTTATCTCATTAGAACTTAATGAGTGAACGTTACTTCTTATATTCTAATTTTTAACTACCGACCCAAGAAAGGGGTGTTCGAAGTTTGACGTCGATGTTTGTGTGTGTCTGACTATGGCATCGTAGCTCTTAAAGCTTAAACTGATGGACTGATTTCCGACTGGCCATGCCGGAGGCCTTTAGGCGGTCTAAAAACTCTAACACCAGGGTTGGCTACTAACCTACTCGAAAACAAGGAAATATAAATACTCATAAAGCGAAACCTCACTTAACATGATTTTTTTGGCATTGTCAAACATTACTATAGATTTTTAAAAATTAAAACATTGTTATGCAACCTCTATTCTTCAAGTCTCATTGTTTACATTCTAATTAAAAAGACAAGCAAGTAATATTTAAAGGCAAGACGTTGGAGTTTCTAATTGAAAATCTGTCAAATACCAATCAGTTCTTGAGCCGCGGTTTGCAAGATGGCGTCAATTCGGCGCCGGCGCAGGCACGCGGCCGGAACGACGGGAGTACGGTGGATATGACTTAGTGATAAATTAGTAGTGTATGTATTATACTTGTTTAATATTCCGTAAACGTAGTTTCAATTCAAAATTTAGTAGTGAATTAGCTGAATCAATGTACATTGTTGTATGTATGTATGTTTGTTACACTTTCACACAAAAACTACTAAACGGATTTAGATGAAAGTTTACAGTAATATAGGTTATACATTAGAATAACAAATGGAATATTTTATCCCGATATTCTTGCGGGAAATGTTAACACCGCGGGCGCGGCTAGTGTGTATAAGATGAAAGTTTATACGAGTTTGGCGTCTCAATAAATGCCAACGCAAATTGTGAAGAGTGCTTTATTAAATGAAGATTATTTTTCCCAAGAATTGGTACTTAAACTAATAAACTAAATTGATAAAGGCGAACATGTTGTTTTGCTGCATTATTATAGTTATAATTTTGTATTTAGATTTTTTATATTCATTGTAATTGTGGCCATAAATGATAATTTTATTTATACGTCTTATCCATACTAATTTGTCGCTATCAGCTCAAAAACCAGCTCGGATTCGCGTGGGTGTCACCTAATAAGGTCACACGATTGTGTAGTGTTATCTCGACTCTTTATATACAATTTAGAGACAAACTAGCTTTAATTATTTAAGAGTTTCATAAAAAAGCATTCATTATTTTATTGATTTATTTGATTTTAGAGAAGTGGTTTAGCGAGATTTTTTTTAGTAAAGAATTTTTAATTATTTTTTGCTAAAAATGATAAATTGTTTGAATTCTTAAAATGGCCATTAGTTACAACTTTTTTTACACACACAAAGTAATCAAAATAAAAACAATACTTCGCGTTGAGAGTGTCACGCACACATTGCATTCAGTGCGAGTATTCGTTTGCAACTAGGCTGCGAATAATGTACGTACAGCACTATTTCGAACCAAAACCAAGCGAAGAAACTTCTATTCATATCTCTTTACACGTGTTTTTACTTAAACAATATTTACAAAATTTACCTTAAGGAAAAGAAAACAATTTCTTGAAAATACCAATAATCGATTTTAAAACACTTTTTTATCTTTTTAACTATTAAAATATAGTTATTAAGAAAACAAAGGACATTTTTATAATAATTAAAATGTACCAAGATGTATATAAAAGCCATTTACAAAAACCAGTTTTCAGTTAAGTTGTAAATATGAATCGTTTGCAAATTATCCTGGTTTTGGCGTTGGTTTTAGTCCACGGTAAGATTTAAAGATTGTTACAATTATATCTTACAAAATCTTATAAAGCTCTACTCGGACGCCTTGGTGATTTTACTATTACATAATTGAAAAGTACGTTGATGTCATTATTATTTATTTAAACGGGAACTTACTCAGTGCTGGGAGAGACGCTGTCGCGAGCGCTTCACCCACCTCCTGATGAAGGTCACCGTATGTGACCGAAACCTGTCGAGGAACTCTCGACAGTAGTCTCCGTCGTACGTAAGTTCCCGTTTAAATAAATAATAACGCCTTGGTGATCTTAAAACTCCGACATCAGAGTTGGCCACTAACTTACTCAAATTAATGAATCTGACTGCTGAACAGTGTTCCCAGTCATCATCTCATCTCATCTTTTTTTCAATGCATGTACATATTTTATTCATAAATCTTTTTCCTTCAGATGTCTGCTCAAAGAAGACCCACAAAAAGTCTTCGGACCATAAAATCGTCGGTGGGTACGACTCGCAGATAAGGGATATACCGTATCAGGCTTATTTGTTGCTGCAGAAGGGCTCCGATTACTACCAGTGCGGAGGTTCTATCATAGGGAACAGGACTATATTGACAGCCGCGCATTGCATGTCGGGGTAAGATGGAATCTAGACTTAATCTATATAAATAAAAATTAATCACCAAAATGTTTGTACGCACATAACGTCCAAAGGACTGCACCAATTTGGATAAACCTTTATTTTATGTATCCGTTATTGTCAGGAGAAGGTTTGTATAAAAAAAATAGTAAAGTAGGTAACCTCTAACTCGAGTCATGTTTTTAAAGTAGGAAACATGGTTTCGCTCGACCTGGGAATTGAACCCGGGACCTCTGTCTTTTCAGGTGAATGCACATACCACTGGATCACCGAGTCACGGACCGAGTTGTCCGAATATCATAGATTATTTAAAAATAGATTATATATTCTTACAAATCTTATTCTACCTACAGAGTATCAAACGTCCAAGTCAGAATAGGTAGTACCCAAGCCCAGTCGGGTGGTACGACCTACAAGTCCGCAGACATCGTCTCCCATCCGCTGTACAACTCGAGGCCGTACGACTACGACGTAGCGTTGGTCCGCATGGTACGACCAATGAAGTTGGATGGAGTCTCCGCTAGGACAATAGCGCTGCCTAACAGAGGAGCCAGTGTGGCACCGGGTACTGAGATTGTTGTTAGCGGTTGGGGAGCCACTAGTGTAAGTATTTATTTTTGTATTTTTGCTAAACTAGAACGCTTTACAGTCGTACTCACATGGTAGGTTCACGCGGGAATTTGGGGATAAAATTTGTAACATGTGTTATTCTGATGTTGCCGTCAAGTTTTATACAAATCCGTTCATCAGTTTGTGCTAAAGTGTAACAAATATATATTGTATACATCCTCACAAACCATCGCATTTATAGTCTGCTAAACTTACGCGATAGTAATCTTACTCACATTGCATAGACTCTATCATGAACATGTTGTTAGTAAGATTTTCTTCCTACTTGTAGGAAGGCGGTGATGTTAGCAGCAACTTGATGGCCGTCAACGTCAGCTCGATATCGAATGAAGAGTGCAGCACCAAGCTGAACGGCATCACGGCGAGGATGTTCTGCGCAGGCGTGCCTGAAGGAGGGAAGGATTCCTGTCAGGTATTCATATGAGTAATTGAGGTGGGAGTAAATCTTTTTTATTCTTATTTAAAATTAAGGTTCAATTCCCGGGCGAGAAAACATATCTCCTACTTTTCAAACATGGCTTGGGTTTGAAATCACCAACCCGCATTAGGCAACCGTGGTGATTATGCCAAATCTTCCTCACTTTACTGATATCTTCAGTGAGATGAGAGGCCTTTGCTCAGCAGTGCGACGGAACAGGCTAATACTTACTTACTTATTATACAGGGTGATTCCGGAGGACCAGCTGTGACAGGAGACAAACAGCTCCAACTCGGCATTGTGTCATTTGGAGTGGGCTGCGCCAGGCCTGGTCTCCCAGGAGTCTATACCAGGATCTCCATCGTCAGAAACTGGATCAAAATGAATTCTGGAGTCTAAAGATCGAACTTGGAATTAGTGTCAAGGATGATATAGAACTGGAATAATTCGTAATAAGATTTTTTGCTGTTGATATCGATTGTTAAGCAACGTGTATGCCGACCATTACAAAGATAGGTCAATCATTCATTTGTTTGTTTGGAGTAGGTCAATGGCTAACCCTGATGTCAGGAGTTTTGGACAGCCTAAAGGCCTCCTGTTGTCTAACGATTGTAACAAACGGCACTGCTTATCATGCCTTCCTAAGCACGGTAGCGCTCAGATGGAAATGCCACTAGGTGGATAATGTATCCTCCGCTATTGAATTAATCTATACTAATATTATAAAGCTGAAGAGTTTGTTTTGTTTGTTTGTTTGTTTAAACGCGCTAATCTCAGAAACTACTGAACCGATTTGAATAATTCTTTCACTGTAAGATAGTCTATTTATCGAGGAAGGCTATAGGCTACATTTTATCCCGAAATTCCCACGGGAACGGGCACAACGCGGGTAAAACCGCGGGGCGCTGCTAGTTTTCTAATACGACCTAATGATGCTAAAGTAAAATATATAACTGGAAAGTAAGTTCAATTACTAAGCAACGTTCAACTTGGTCACTAATTCCATAGGTGGCCGATAATAGCATTTCTGAACGATACGTTAATTGGAATTTTGAGTACACATTGAATTTTCAGTTCTGATTGTTTCTGTCGTCAGATCACGGTAGAGGCCTTGTTTAAATGTCTCAATACTAGATTTGGCCACTAACCAACTGTAACTCTGAGACATATCTGACACTTTTTCTAAGTATCTGACACTTTTTCTAAGTATCTGACACTTTTTCTAAGTATCTGACACTTTTTCCAAGCCCGAGATCAAAATTGATTAAACAAAATATGGCAATGTCAAAGGATCCCGACAAATATTAGTTAAGGAACTAGGAACTGTTTATTGAATTAAATTGTTTAATGTTTATGATTATTTTATTTATCTTACCTTACTGTGTACACTATCAATATATAAAGACTAGCTGCGCCCCGCGGTTTTACCCGCGTCGTGCTCGTTCCCGTGAGAATTTAAGAACCGCTCGACCGATTTTGTGCAAACTTCACATAAACCATCTACTAAATAGTCCGAACAAATGAAATGAAATGAAATGAAATGAAATGAAATGAAATGAAATGAAATATTTATTTGCGCAAACATATGTAAATATAAAGGTGATTGATTACATTAAATAGGATCAATAATGTTCTACCTCTAAGGCATGCAAATTATTAAATTGTTGTGTACATTCTTAATTTATTATATTAAACTAGGGTAATCTTTAACATTGAAGAACATCAAAGCCTACACATCTGGTTTGGATAGGTGAGCCCGTTATTGAGTTATAAAATGACAATGAAAAGTGGCATTGATTTTTATATTATAGCCTATAGCCTTCGCGTAGACCAATCACAACCCATCGTGAAAAGATTTTGACAAAGTCAATGCTCTGTTTTATAATTTTAATGCGTTGTAATTGGTCTATTGGGTTACGTACAATGGAAACGCGCCCTTAGCCAACCATTCTGTCGATGTACAAGGCTCATTGCCAAGTACTGTACCTAATCGTAGAGATGTTTATAGAAAACATTTAGCTCTAAATGGCTTATTAGAATAATGTTACACAAGATAAGAATACCCTTCTAAATGTCACCGGAAGTAGAAAGATTATTGTGTACTTATTTATTATTAAAATAGTCCTTCTCATTATTTACTTTTTCATGTTTTTTTCCTGAAAAAAACGTACTTAAAGAAAATGTTTAGCAAAGGTTATGTATTTATAAATAGAGTCTTGGAATATGAGGGTGTATTTCTTAATATTTCTGTTTTCTTTGTTTTATATTAAAGGTAAGTAAAATGTTATTTCTTTACGGTAACTGGTTTGTTAAGTTTAAGCGGACACTTCTCTTTTTGAATTGAAACTACAAGAACTCTGTCTTTTGTGTCCACTGTCCCTGTAAAGGGTCCAAACGTCAGATAAAAAAGCGAGTGTATTCGTTAACGTAAATTCAATTCTTGACAATTTTTACACGCTTCAAAAAAAGGTAGATTTTTCGATCTGTATACATGTCATCTGTATCATCCCTCCAAGTGTCATATAAGTTAACAAAGTTTTTTTCCAAAAACGTCGAAAACTTTTTGCAAAAACCCAAAATCAGAATTTAGTCTAGCTTGCCTTTTGATCTTTGAAAACGTATGAAAAACCACATACTAGAGACAAAACGTGTAACTTACTTGTACTGAGTGACTAAATGCAGACTCGACAGACTGAAGACAGATTCGACAGACTAAAGACAGATTCGACAGACTAGAGAGAATGACTCGGCAGACTAAAGACAGATTCGAAAGGCTATAGACAGACTCAACAGATTAAAGACAAAATCAAAAGAATTGATTGCATCTGTCTTCAAAAAGAATGTCTGAATTTTTGTACAAGTATTTGATATTCCTTTCAGATGTGGAATCCAAAAAGCGAAGTCATTCAAAGTCATCGGACCATAAAATAGTGGGCGGGACCAACGCCACAATAGCCGCATATCCTTACCAAGCATACTTGTTGCTTCAGAGAGGGACTACTTACTACCAGTGTGGAGGATCCATCATCAGTAGTAGGGCAGTGCTGACGGCTGCGCATTGCATGGTTGGGTATGGACGTTAAATTACCTCCTCAAGTAGTCTAGTGGTATGTGCACTCGCCTGCTTGAGACTGAGATCCCTGGTTCAATTACGAGGTCGAGTGAAAACATGTTTGATTGTGCATTCGATACCATCCACCCATCCCACAAACCGCAAACCTCTCCGTAGCTTAACACTTTTAACACCTCTTCTTGATCTTTCAGGATCCTCCAAGTCTTCATCAGGGTCGGCAGTACCAACTCCTCAAGTGGAGGCGTGGAGTACTCCTCATCTTTATACCTGATCCATCCACTGTACAGCTCTAGGAGAAATGACTATGATGTAGCGGTTATTAAGGTTCTCCAGGGTATGAACCTTGATGGAGTGAATGCTAGACCAGTTCCATTACCTTCGAGAGGAGCGAGCATACCAGCTGGAACTAAGGTCGTGGTCACTGGATGGGGAGCTACCAACGTATGTAGATTATTTTATATGTCAGCTAGCTGTGCCCCGCGGTTTCACCCGCAGCGCCCCCGAATTTTTTTCTTTGCTATAAACCTCACGGAGCCCGAGATCTTTCCAACGAATGCAAAACCGTGGAAATCGGTTCGTGCATTCTGGAGTTACAGCGTCAGGAAGAAAAACCCGACTTATTTTTATATAAGTAGTAGATACACTACACTAGCTGTGCCCTGCGGTTTCATCCGCATTTATCCCGTCACTGCTTACCGTGTAAACCTCCCCTGGATTACGACAAACATTTCAAAACCAGAACCAACTAAATCGGACCAGCCGTTCTCGAGTTTTAGCGATCAAACTAAATTCTACAGGAAAGTGGAGACACCAGCACTACCCTGATGGCTGTGACAGTTCCAACCATAACAAACGAGGAGTGCAACCAGAGACTCAACGGTATCACAGCGAGGATGTTCTGCGCAGGAGAACCTGAAGGTGGAAAGGATTCCTGCCAGGTTTGTCTTCTTTCTTAGATGATGATGACTCTATCATGACTCAATTCTATTAATAACGTTTAAGTGGAATTGAAGCCATGTCAGAGGCCTTTGGCGGTTCAATAACTCTGACACCAGGATTGGTCAGGTTGACCATCCACTTCATGAAGTGTGGAATTAGGCCATCGGTGTCGGGTATTTAGACCGCCTAAAGGCCTCCAACATGGTCTAACAGTAGAAACAACCAGGACCGACTATTTAACGTTTCCTCAGAAGCATAGATAGAAATACCACTTATCAGCCACCCATCCAAGTAGAGGACGAGCTGCACGTTGCTTAACAATAACAATCAGTTAACATCACTTACTTAAACTACGAGCGGTACATCGGTGTCTTCGAACAATTCCATATCACTGTTCTTCTTTTTCAGGGAGATTCGGGAGGTCCAGCAGTTAACCAGGAGACAGGAGTTCAACTCGGTATAGTTTCTTTTGGAGTGGGCTGTGCCAGACCGGGCTACCCTGGAGTGTACACCAGGATAGCAGCCGTCAGGTCCTGGATACGTCTGAATGCTGGAGTCTAAGAATATATATTGCTGTCGGTTTTACCCGCGTTGTACCCGTTCCCGTGGGATTTTCGGGATGAAAAATAGCCTATAACCTTTCCGTTGAATGTGGCTATCTATTACAAAAATAATTATTTAAATCGGATTGATTATTCTTGAGATTACCTCGAACATACTAACAAACAAACAAACTTACAAATTTTACCTCTTTATAATATGTATTAGTATAGATTAAGACTTTTCAGTCTTACAGTACTTTATTAAACTCCTAGTTTCTAGTATTCTTTTAAAAAACACATTTTCTAGCAATTGCAATAAAGTACGTAGCAATTTCCCCCGGGATCGTGTTACGTTGCAATGTGAAATAAAAAGTGTTTTATTATTTATCGGGCTAAGTCTATAAGAGAATATTCTATTTACCTATTGGTACAAATGTGTACAAATGTGAGTTTACTCAATAAATTTTCAAAGGAAAATGTTGAATTCAACTGTGTTTTAATAGAAAAATATATAAACAAATGCTTGTATATTCTACTTTTTCTTCACTACACAGTATAAAACATAGTATAAAACAAAGTCACTTTTCGCTGACTGTCTGTCTGTCCCTATGTATGCTTAGGTTTTTAAAACTATGCAACGGATTTTGACGCGGATTTTTAAAATAGATAGAGTGATTCAATAGGAAGGTTTATATGTATAAAAATTCCCCAAGTTCTTACGGGAACGGGCTCAACGCGGTTAAACCGCGAGGCGCTGCTAGTACCAGAATTAAAATGATAAAATTTCGAACCATTATGACTGATTGTTCAACCAAAAACAAATTAATATATTGAGGTGAGGTAAATAGGTTAAGCATGGAATTAAATTAACCTTTTTCCTCTTTGAAAGGAATCGTCTTTGGCTGGAATCAACCACAAGAGTCCCACCTCTTAACTCTTGTAAGAAAAATTGAGTTTAAAAATAAATTGAGAATGTTATGACCCCATCAATGATTTAATGAAACATGACTATGTCAAAACTATCGATACAGTGTATATTAAAACTCATAGTAAGTGTACTAGCCTGTAATGTCCCACAGCTGGGCAAACCTCTCATCTCACTGAAGATCAGAAGATCAGATACAGTCAGGAATTTTACTCGACGAGAATAAAACTATCTTTTGCCTCTTTAGTTCCATATTATAATCATTCGTCTCTAACTTGACATAATTACGTCATAATAAATTTTATTGTCCAAAATAACTGAGCTAGCATTCCAAAGTCGAAATTGTTACGCAAAACTGCTTATTCGTAGAGTATTAATTTAGATAATTGTCGGTATAATTACGGATATTTATTGGTAATAACTTTTGATTGTAACGTAACTGTAATAACGTTTTTATTTCGTTATTTGAACTATTGGTCTTTGTGTGGTCCGGTGTATACTACGACTTGCAGTGCCCTGCGGTTTTGCCCGCGTTGTGCTTGTTCCCGTGGGAATTTTGGGATAAAAAATAGCCTGTATCTTCTCGTTGAATGTAGCTATGCATTACAAAAATAATTATTAAAATTTGACTTGGAGTTTCTGATTAGCGAGTTAAAACAAACAAAAATCATTGGTAAAGATAAAGGTTATATGAAAGATTGCTTAGCGTATCGTGATAGTGAGTAGATCGTAGGTAGGCACTCCTTTGCGTGAGTTTTCTAGCCGCGAGCGGGTGAGTTGTATAGAATTCATACGAGTGTCAGGCGAGTAGCTTGTCTAGTGTGACGAACGGTATTTATTCAACCAGAGAGCTTGTAAGCTCGCTCAATCTAAACGCTCTTAGAGTATAAAGGCTATTTTAATATTTAGAAGAAACCCATTACTGAGCTTGTATGTATGGTTACACAACTGTGCAAAGTTTACCTGACCTTTGCAGAAACTGTCCAGTTCAATATACGCATTTTTCTTGCAATAGAACTACAGTTCACAGTTCAGATAGGGTAGGTATACTTTGTGCAATAGAACTTATACAGTTCCGATGAGCAAAAATGCAATAGACCTGCATATTTCAACTTCACAAATTTTATCCAGGCGTCAATTCCATTTCGACTAAACTTCTAAAACCCAAATTTAATTACTGCAACGCATTTGTACATTATATTCAATGCCACACAACGCCCACAAAATTACAATACATTTGTGTTAAACAATTATAAATTAGTACAAATATACGATATTAATTTACGAGTAAATGCATAAAATACTCGGATTTGCATTTGGTAACAATAGCCCGTGTATTCAGAGTCTATTCATTATTCAGGTAGTCGCCGAATTTAACGGCATTTACCATCAATTGGGATTTAATGGTGCATCCACGCTGGCGGAAAAAATCGTACCGTGTAAATTTTTGAGGACACTGTGAAAGTTACTTTTCGATAAGGCTACGAACGCACAGGCAGGCGGCTTTCTTGGTGCCTAGAGCCTAGGGGCTTGCATTCTAGGTAGGCGCCAAGCGCGCAGTGCGGCCGGTCGCGAGCAATCGTGTTCGTTCGTTTTATCTAGATTACTAGCTAGGCTCTAGGCGCCAACAAAACTGCCTGCCTATGCGTTCATACCCTTAGTTATTATTTGTTTGGTGAATTCACCAAACACCTTAGGTTGCGAAATTTATTATGACACATCAACTGAACAATATAATGGTTTTCACTAATGGCCTTTGGCGGCTCAATTACTCTGACACCAGGATTGGTCAGGTTGACCATCCACTCGATGAAGCAGAAGACTATATTTAACGTTTAAATTCATTGTTTTTACGAAACCTTACTCGTGATAATGAAAGAATATCAATAAATGTATGTACAGTCGACACGGCTTCCATATATTTACTAGCAGCGTGAAAGCGCTTACGTGTTAGTAGCGGGTTCGATTCCCGACCGGAGTCAATAATGTGTGCAGGCATAGTTGTCGGCGACGACGTCTGGGTGTTAATTATATATTCATACTAGCAGCGCGCCGCGGTTTTACCTGCGTTGTGTCCATTCCTGTGGGAATTTCGGGATGAAAAATAGCCTATGTTACTCGTGGATAATGTAGCTTTCGAATGGTGAAGGAATTTTTAAAAACGGTCCAGTAGTTTCTGAGCCTATTGATTACAACCAAACAAACAAAGGTTTCCTCTCTATAATATTAGTGTAGATAAAGTATGTGTGTATGTTTATGTAGAAACATCAATTAGTTAAATTACATAATAAAACCTGAGAGCTTATTTTGAGTCTAATTAATCGCGTGTTCATTAATCTTGGTATATTTATTTATTTAACTATGTACTTGTGCTGCCTACATACTCCAGTTTCCATTTTTAATTTGTGTTCGAGTTGTCGTTAGCGTGGACTGCCCATTAGCTGGCATTCAATTAAAGCGAGTGATATTCAATTGAGGTAATTAATACGCTCTGTATAATAGGGATTTCATATTTTCTGCGCGAACGTGATTTCACCATTTATGATTTATTCCGATATAAGGAACTACTTTTAACTCGTTTTTGTTTGTATTTTGGGATTAAAATTAAAACATTATACCCGCTGTACTGATATCTTCAGTGAGATGAGAGGCCTTTGCCAAGCAGTGGGACATCACAGGCTAATACTTCGCTTATCCGCAGTAGGGGAGTGTGGTGATTACGCCTAATCTTTCTCACTGTACTGATGTTTTCAGTGAGATGAGAGGTATTTTTCTAGCAGTAGGATAAAGGCTAATATGTCACTTCATCGTCATTAAGTTGTTATCTTGCGAGAAATCTAAAGATTTGAGTATTTAAACTTTACATTAAATTGTCGGTCTCGGTGGTTTCAATCGTTAGACCATGTCGGAGGCCTTTAGGCGGTCTAAACACTACGACACCAGGGTTGGACAGTAGCCTACTCGAACTTACTTTACGAAAAGATTTTGACAGTGGCAATGCATTATCATTGGTCGTTTGAGCTCTGCACAGCTCCACGCTTCATTACAAACGCCCCTTTAGGGCAGAAACTGCGTTAAGCGGTTGCACGCGCGGTTTCATATAAAAGTTAACCGTCGCGTGCGCCCGTCGCGTGCGCCCGTCGCGTGCGCCCGTCGCGTGCGCCCGCGCGATTTTATACAAAAGTGAACCGTCGCGTGGTTTTATACAAAAGTGAACCGTCGCGTGCGCCCGTCGCGTGCGCCCTGGCGGTTTTATACAAAAGTGAACCGTCGCGTGCGCCCGACGCGTGCGCCCGCGCGGTTTTATACAAAAGTGAACCGTCGTGTCGCATGCGCCCGCTTAACGCAGTTTCAGCTCTTAGACTTTTTCTATACAAAAAAATTACTCGAGAACAAAACCCTGCAAGTAAAACCGCGAGGCACTGCTTAGTTTTCTATTTAGTCCAGATGGAGTACACACTCAACTTTCATCATAAGTTCCCATCAATTTGAGTTGATCTTAATTGTAGTAAAACAAACAATGTTTCCGACTATCAAATTAAATGCACTGTTACTTGAACGAAATGTAGAGTTCATAATGTTTGTAGAGGTAAAGGGTCGTCAAGAATTTTGGGCATTTTTTAACCCCTCCGTCCCCCTTGGTGACGTATGGAGAGGTTCCAGACTACCCCCTCCCTCCTCCCTCTACATCACGTGTATTTTTTCAAAATTAAAAAGAATATAAACAAATAAAAACACATGATATATTACTACACCCCCCCCCCCCTTGTGATATTTCGTATTTTTTCTGAACCCCCTCTCTCTTTCGACCATCACGTGACTAATGGACAGCCCCTAAGTGGACAGCAGTGGGACATTACAGGCTTAATACTTACTTTACTAGTTTATTTAAAATGCCATATCTAACTATAATTCACTCTACATAATTTCACATGAGACCTCCAATTTGGTTTGAAATAATATCTAACAACCGGACACACAGACAGACACGAAGCCTCTCGTTTTAAATGGACGAGTCACATTTTTTGCTACCTTACTGTTTTTCAAATAACTACTTATGTGATTTGAGTTTCGATGGCAGGAAACTGTGGAAATGGCGTTTGTTAGGAACTTAATTTATTGTAGTAAATAATAAATTTATTCAATACTAGCAGAGCCCCACGGTTTTACCCGCGTTGTGCCCGTTCCCGTGGGAATTTCGGGAATTTTTTTACATAAAAACCTTCCTCTTGAATCACTCTACCTATTACAAAAAACCGCATCAAAATCCGTTGCGTAATTTTAAAGATTTAAGCATACAGACAAACAGAAAACAAACAGACGCGGCTTTGTTTTATACTATGTAGTGATTTACTACTTGGTTTGTTCATATAAAGCTATTTACACGGTTTGACACTAACCTACTCGACTTAATTTTAAGAGAAAGACTAAGTATTTTTTACCCAAATTTCTAAAAAAGAGGCGAAAAGTTTAAATAAAAATATTTTGTTTTTTTTGGTAAATAAAGCCTCTTCCAAACTAACCTATCCTTTCTTAATCGTCAGTACGCGCGGAGATTCGGCTCCAACTTCCGGTGATTATCCCTCAGCAACGAAACGAGGTAGATCTCAAGGGCATCAATAGCAATCATATGTGATGCTGAGGTCATTCTTACCTGCGAAGTAATCAATAGGACGGTATACATCGCAACTACATAGTTGTGGGTGATGGATGATCTCAGAGATATAATTTTATCACTTTATCCGTGAGGACCTATAATTGGCTTTCTGTTAAGATATGCTGTACTTTTTTTGAATAAGTGGTCAAGCTGTTGGACCTCCTATAACTAAATAAATAAAAAAAAATATAGAGAGATGCCAACCTACGCGCTGAGTACGAAACCTAGTGTCCCATTAGACATTTACACACACAAAGTAATCAAAATAAAAACAATACTTCGCGTTGAGTGCGTGACACGCACACATTGCATTCAGTGCGAGTATTGGTTCGCAACTAGGCTGCGAATAATGTACGTACAGCACTACTACATACGCATTATAAGTATTTTGTTAGCTTAAATGTGATCATCATCCATTGCGGTATCAGAACTCAACGTTTCGAATAATCTTTAGCAAGCAATGTAAACTATTTACACATAATATTTCGACTCGCAATGTGAACTCGCAGAGTGCTGAGCGGAGCGGTGCGGAGTCTAACTGACCAATCACAGCGCATTGGCGAGTTAGCCAGTTGAGCTCCGCCCGGCTCCGCTTCGCGTTAAATGAAACGCACCCTTAATTATGGCATTTTTATACAAGACTAGCTGCGCCCCGCGGTTTCACCCGCTTTGTACCCGTTCCCGCGGGAATTTCGGAATGAAAAATAGATGTTGTCCAATTCTCAGACCTACCCAATATGTACACAAATTTCATGAGAATCGGTCGAGCCGTTTCAGAGGAGTTCAATTACGCTCCCCGTGACACGAGAATTTTATATATTAGGTAGATAGTATACATCATTGTGTATAACAATCAAGGAAGCCTTTATATAAAAAAAAACTAAACAAAAATAATAGGATTATTTATTAAATAAAATGTTAGCAAGAAAACAATACAAACAGACGTACCACGGCCTTGGAGATACAAATCAAAATAATTCACTTCGGATACCAAACGGCACGGATTATCCTGATAAATCTTATAATACGGACAACCAGGGTAACGCGAAATGGATAGAAGGATCAAATTTTGATAAAGAATTTTAGTTTTGGAACCGTCAGTAATGTAAATACATATAATCTATTTCTTTTGGATTGGCACAAAATGTGGTTAAATGTCGTCAATTTTCCAGCCGAAGACGATTGCTTCTGAAGAGGAAAAAGGTTTAGAGATAGGGTAAGAATGAAATAAAATTGCTAAACGACGACTATGGCAACGTCGACGAAAGAGCGAAGTGGAGGAGAAAAATAAGGAAGGCTGACCCCACCACCATGTGGGACACATAGCCAGGAAGAGAGAGAGAGAGAGATTTTGTAATAACGTTAACTGGTGCATTTACGGCGTAAACTGAAGCTTACAAAATTATTGACACAATATGTAAAATTCAACGCCTCGGTGGTCTAGTGGTATGTGCACTCGCTTGCCAAGACTGAGGTCCCGGGTTCAATTCCCAGGTCGAGCGAAAACATGTTTCCTACTTTTCAAACATGGCTCGGGTTTGAGATCACCAACCCGCATTAGGCAAGCGTGGTGATTACGCCTGAAACCTCCTCACTGTACTGATACCTTCAGTGAGACGAGAGGCCTTTGCCCAACAAGTGGGACATTACAGGCTAATACTTTTACTTTTTTTTTACATGTAAAATTGTTCCGTCTACACTTTTCCATCTCCTCCAAAGTCAAACCGATATCTTTTTTCCCGTCTAAAATAATTCCTATCACGCACCACGCATTTTTCCGGGCACAACCCTAGTCATTATCGATAACCCTGTTCTATCGGAATTTTTATCGATATATCGATACACTACTGAAAGGAAATAGATAAATAGTGTAACTGTTGAGCTGAAAAATAAGGGATGGGGTTGGAATAAATTCTGATAAGAGAAGGCTTAATCTATCTTTGGGAATATATTTATTATGCCATCGGCCTCAATAACTTACATCTACTGGCAATCTCAGATTTTATCTAAGATAGCAGCGCCCCGAAACACTTTAAATCACTATTTAAGATATCGTTTATGACTAACTAGCAGCGCCCCGCGGTTATACCCGCGTTGTGCCCGTTCCCGTGGGAATTTCGGGAATTTTTTTACATAAAAACCTTCCTCTTGAATCACTCTACCTATTACAAAAAACCGCATCAAAATCTATTGCGTAATTTTAAAGATTTAAGCATACAGACAAACAGACAAACAAACAGACAAAAATAGCGACTTTGTTTTATACTATGTAGTGAAGCAGTTAGTGTTTTGCAAGTATATCATTCACATTCCCACTATCCCATTTTTATTCTATTGTTTATTCAAACACAGGTTTACCTTTATTAAATCGGCTAGAGAACAATAGCTTCACTCAAAATCCCGGGATTTTTCCTTGAATTTCAAATGTTCATACAAAATTGTATCGTTACACAAAAGGGTTTGACGCTACACTCGAATTCTGCTAGGGCTGTCAGGTGAAGGTTTTAAATATTTCTGGAAGGTTCTAGTTATGTTGTCCAAGTCTTCTTCATCGAGTGGATGGCCAACCTGACCACTCCTGGCGTCAGAGTAATTGAGCCGCCAAAGGCCTCTAACATGGCTCATGTAACGACTACTATCCGTGGAAAGTAACCGTAGAAGTAACCGTAGAAGTTGTCCAAGTAGTGTTTCCCGGTTTTGCCCGTGTTGAGCCCAGTTCCCGTGGGAATTTCGTAAAAAAAATACCTTCATCTTGAATGGGGCTTAAAAATAAGATATTACTTTTAATTTCCATTATTTTATATAAAAACTAGCTGCTCCCCGCGGTTTCACCCCCGTTGTACCCGTTCCCGCGGGAATTTCGGGATGAAAAATAGATGTTGGCCGATTCTCAGACCTACTCAATATGCTCTCAAAATTTCATGAGAATCGGTCAAGCCGTTTCGGAGGAGTACGCGAACGAACACTGTGACACGAGAATTTTATATAAGATGCACACATACAGATCAATTGTCACATGGATAACTCATTATTGTACCCGACTACGTGAGTCAAGGAGAGTACTGTGTTTATTGTTCTTTCTATTTTTTAATTGAAACTACGTTTACGGATACACTTCGCTGTTATTTTACACTAGCAGCGCCCCGCGGTTTTACCCGCGTTGTACCCGTTCCCGTAGGAATTTCGGGATGAAAAATAGCCTATAACCTTCCCGTTGAATGTGGCTATCTATTACAAAAAGAATTATTCAAATCGGTTCAGTAGTTTCTGAGATTAGCGCGTTTAAACAAACAAAACAAACTCTTCAGCTTTATAATATTAGTATAGATTTTTGTATGACGTTTCGGCCCCTTTACAGGATTCGTGGTCTCAGAAAACTGATAAAAATTAAAAATAAAAGCGAAGTGTATCAATTCAAGTAGTTTCAATTCAAAATTAGTAGTGTTCACTTAAACTTATGAAACCAGTATGTTATTTTTCTGTTAAATATTGACTAGCAGCCCTACCCGGGCTCGCTTATCTTGCGCATGATTAAACTCTCGGCAGCTTCTTACTGAATACAGGGAAGCATCCACTATTCTTACTTGCACCAGTTTTTATTCCATATTACTAAGTACGGACAGACAGACAGCACAATATTTTAAGAATATCCTACTAATATTATACATGCGAAAGTTTGTGAGGATGGATGTATGGATGTATACATAAATATATATTTATAAGTACATAAATACATACACACACACATACATACACACACAGACACATACACACACACACATACACACACACACACACACACACACACACACACACACACACACACACACACATATATTCATACACACACACACACACACACACACACACACACACACACACACACACACACACACACACACACACACACACACACACACACACATATATATATTCATACACACAACTTTCGAATGTATAATATTAGTAGTATATTTCTGACCTTCTCTGCTGCCACTACACACTAGATAGCCAAGTCTAGCTGCTGCCTAGGCAGCCTATTACAATAGACGCTTCAAAACACCACCTGAGAACACAATACATACTTACACAGATTTCAGCTTACCACAGTTTTGTTATTCTGTTGCAAATACTGGTTTCAGGCTGAAAAATCACTTTACTGATATCTTCAGTGAGACGAGAGGTTTTAGCCTGTAGTAGGATTACAGGCTAATACTTTTTCACGTATATTTACTAGTTTTAGCCTGAAAAATCTCTGCACTGATATTTTCAGTGAGTTGAGAGGCGTTTGCGCTGAAGTACGATTACAGGCTAGTAATTTTGATCTAAATATACTTGTTTGACATGAATAATCCCTGTACTGATATGTTCAGTGAGATGAGAAGTGCTATATTAATGGTATTTTAAAAAGAAAAAAAAGTAGTAGCCTGTAATGTCTCACAGCTGGGCAAAGGCCTCTCATCTCACTGAAGATATCAGTACAGTGAGGAGGATTAGTCGTAATCACCACCCTTACCTAATGCGGATTGGTGATCTCAAACCCGAGCCATGTTTGAAAAGTTGGATACATGTTTACGCTCGACCCAGGAATTGAACCCGGGACCTCAGTCTTGGCAAGCGAGTGCACATATCACTACATAACCAAGGCATTTGAAAGCCGTATAAAATCTAGATCAAAGTATAGTTAGTGGGTTATAAAAAGTTATACTTAACAAAGCTTGAAACCATAAGCAAAGACGATCGTTTATCTTTCTTAGATGTGTGTATCTTCATAGCACAAACAAAGGGCCGTGGAGGACTCTATTCAATAGGTAAATAACGGAATTAGATGTTTTCGAGGCGACAGTGCCAAAACCACTGAGATATAAAAAAACTGGATGACCAAATGTTATGCGGACCATATTTTGACAAGCCCGTTGACACAGTGGCAGTGGAGCGCTTACTGTGTCGGGGGTTGCGGGTTCGATTCAACGGAGTCAACAATATGTGAGGCATTGTTGTTGGCGACGACGTCTGGGTGTCAATTATAAATTCTTATAAATTATTTGTGTATGTATGTATAAATAGTAGTATCAGTGAGTTAGATTTCATAACACTTGGAGCTTACTTTAGGTCTAATTTACTGTGTGAATTTGTCCGGGTATATTATATACAGGAGTATTATTAGTTTGATAGTGTATAACCCGCATACATTTTAATACACCCGGGCAAATTCACAAATGGTTAATTAGACCCAAACTGAAAATAGCAAACTAAGCTTGCTATTTTCATCCCGAAATTCCCGCGGGAACGGCTACAACGTGGGTGAAACCAAAAGACGCTACCACTTACTAGTAACCTATATTACTGTAAAGTGACATTAAAATAAAGAGTAACAAACATACATACATCCATACTCACAAACATTCACATAATTATATTATAGCCACATCCAGCGGCGAAAGATCTAAGATTAAAAATCTCTATAGGGGAGGATCCGCCCCTAACCCTTATCACAGTGATCCGACTAACGTGAATCAAAAGCAGATTATTTTATAACACACATTGTTTTATTACTAAGATATAATTGTGTCCATCCCTCACCAAGACGAGCGAATGGCGACAGCGATATAGTACTTCCGCCTGCGGTTTTACTCCTATTGCCTCCGTTCGGAATTCCGGGATAAAAATAGGCCTTTTAAAATGGTACAAATATTAGATAGTTCCGAAGATTTTTGAAGTCGGTTAAAAATCATACTCTTAAGCTTAAAATTAATACTAGTAACGCTCCGCGGTTTTACCCGCTTTATGCCCTGTACCATAAGACTTTCGGGATGAAAAATAGCCTATAACCTTCCCGTTGAATGTGGCTATCCAATACAAAAAGAATAATCGAAATCAGGTTGGTAGTTTCTGAGATAAGCGCTTTCAAACATACTCTTCAGCTTTATTATAATTAGTACTAGCCCCACCCCGCAGTGTTACCCGCGTTTTATCGGTTCCCGCGGGAATTTCGGGATAAAATGAATCCCATGTGTTATTCTGATGTGTAACCTATATAACTGTAAAGTTTCATCCAAATCCGTTCAGTAGTTTTTGCGTGAAAGAGCAACAAACATACATCCATACATCCATCCATACGTACATCCATCCTCACAAACTTTCGCATTTATAATATTAAGTAGGAAGTAGGATAGGATAGATAGATTTAGACTCAATTTCCTAGCCAGTCTGTTAGTATACCCAAGTCCCGTACAATCACTATTAATTAGTATAATCAACCATTACTGGGTTGCATCGTATCGAATTCTGGCTAATTAATAGGCAAGTTGTAGGAGCGAGATGTAACCGACATTATGACGTGCAAACGCAGCGGTATATTGACAACTCGGTGGTAATCTCGACAAATTGACTACGCCTAGGCGGGTTTACAGTGCTGGCCGGATTAATTAGTGTATTGTTTTTAGTTCAGTTAAGTTATACTGTCACAAAATGGCCTAAAAATATGTCGAAATCAATATTATAAAGAGGCCAAGTTTCTAACTTTATTTGTAAGGGGTAATCTTAAGAACTACTGGTCCGATTTAAATATTTATTTTTGTAATGGATAGTTCCGTTCAACGGGAAGGTTATAGGCTATTTTTTACCCCGAAATTCCCAAGGGAACGCACACAACGTGGGTAAGACCGCGGGGCGCTGCTAGTACGTAATATATTATACGGTAAGTGATCTCACTCGATAATTTCTTAATTATAAAAAGTATCGATAAACTGATTGCTGTACCTGACAATGCACTAGCTATCAAATGGAATCACTACATAGTATAAAACAAAGTCGCTTTCCGTTGTCTGTCCCTATGTATGCTTAGATCTTTAAAACTACGCAACGGATTTTGATGCGGTTTTTTTAAATAGATAGAGTAATTCAAGAGGAAGGTTTATATGTATAAAAATTCTCCAAATTCACACGGGAATTGGCACAACGTGGGTATAACCGCAGGGCACTGCTAGTGTAATGATAAAATAGATTATTAAATAAATAGGTTCCGTAAAAAACGATATTTAATACTTCGTGATATGCATTTGCATTTCTCGAAATACAATTTACAACTTAATGACATTTGGTTACAATTTTGAATATTATGAGGTTTCATTTTCAACCTTGTAACCTTGGTTAGAAGCACTATAAAAATCTACCTTAAATAGAAACTAGATTTAAAGATACACTTCGCTTTTAACCGTCTTCTGTGACCACAGCTCTTGTAAAGGGGCCGAAACGTCAGATGAAAACGGAAAATAAAAGTGTATCCGTAAACGTAGTTTCAATTCAAAAATCTACCACTTATTTAGCCTCGCACTGTAAACATAGAGAACAATGGCATTCAGCGCGGCCCTGTGTATCAGTTGATACATTAGCAACGCTCTGTACGTCAATCACTATTAGATCGATAGCATACCTAGGCACTAATGAGAGCACTAGGCTATTTATGAACTCTTAATTATCCTTTCTCTTTCTTCTATCTATGTAGGTACTAGTATAATAAAACTTCGAGTTTTATTTCTTGTTACTCTTAGGCTGTTTGATTTTCAGGAAATAGTAGTCCGATTCTCTCAATTATTCTTTTTGTATTTTACAGATCAGATACAGTTATTTGATTACTAGCAGTTTCCCGCGGTTTTACCCACATTGTGCCCGTTTCCGTGGGAATTTCGGGAATTTTTATGCATATTAACCTTCGTCTTGAATCACTCTATCTGTTAAAAAAGCCGCATCAAAATCCGTTGCGTAGTTTTAAATATCTAAACGTACATAGGGACAGACAGCGGAGAGCGACTCTGTTTTGTACTATGTAGTGATTTGATATAATATCTCTAATAAAATGTAATAATCTATGCTAATATAATATTATAAAGAGGTAACATTCGTAATCTCGGGAATTACCAGTCCGATTTGAATAATTATTTTTGTAATATATAGCCAAATTCAACGGGAAGGTTATAAGCTATTTTTCATCCCGGAATTCCAACAGGAACAGGCACAACGCGGGTAAAACCGCGGGGCGCTGCTAGTGTACAATAAAAGCGAAGTGTATCCGTAAACGTAGGTTCAATTCATGACTTCTTTTTGAATTTTTCTTTTAAGTATTTGCTAACCTGTCAAGATTCCGAGCCATAGCTCGGAATTCGGTCAATCTTAGGCGACGATTACACGTAAAGTATTTACTGTGATCCATCTGTAAATAATGACGTATCGTGGTATTTACTGAACGTGTAACCTAATGTATTGATGGATGACAGTATTTATTGATGGATTTCTAGATTTCTTGATTCTGTAATGATGATCCGTCGGATTATGATAAATACTGATCGTAGTATGTGTGTGTATGCAAAATTAGACGTGTAAACAGCAGGAGACCGGACACAATACTGTCGTAATAAATACTGTACGTGTAGGCTGGTGTATTAATCCATCAGTAAATACTGAAATCCATCAATAAATACTGTATTGACGGATCACAGTAAATACGTTACGTGTAATCGTCGCCTTAACGATACCTAATCAATAGTAGACTACCGCCTCTACTCAGAGACGTCAAATACTTCCATAATAGAGATTTAATGAGTGATTTTAACATGTCATGTATGAAAAATAACGTCAATTAGTTAAGTGTCGATTTAATGAACGTCTTTGCGTTAGTACTTAAGTATAAACATATAAACTTTACGTGATGACCAATTCTCATTTCCTCGAAAAATCATATTTTCATTCAACATTTTTCCACTTCAGATGGTCTAATAATAGGTTGTCAAAATTTTGAGAAATTTCATTATTTAGGCGTCATGACGTGAAAAATGATATCTTCATACTCAAGTTATGAAATGAATTACTTATTATATGAAGGTACAGTTAGGTAGGGGGAATATTACTCGTCGACTTTAAGAGGGAGATAGAATTCAATTGTTTTGATTTCGTATAGCGTTATCTCTGTCACACATAATATACATATACTAATATAGTATAGCTGAAGAAATTGATTTTTTGTTTGTTTGAACATAGAAACTATCAATCCGATTTGAATAATTCTTTTTGTAATTGATAGCCACATAGGGTTCCGTACCTAAAGGGTAAAAACCGGCCAAGTGCGAGCAATAAAAAAAATATTCAAGCGGGGTTCCGATACAACAAACGTGATTTTTTGCCTTTTTTTAAAGTACGGAACCCTCCGTGCGCGAGTCCGACTCGCACTTGGCCGGTTTCTTAAAGTATGGAACCCTCCGTGCGCGGTTTCGACTCGCAATTGGCCGGTTTCTTAAAGTACGGAACCCTCCATGCGCGACTCCGACACGCACTTGGCCGGTTTTTAAACTACGGAACTCTCCATGCGCCAGTCCGACTCGCACTTGGCCGGTTTTTTAAAGTATGGAACCCTCCGTGCGCGGTTCCGACTCGCAATTGGCCGGTTTCTTAAAGTATGGAACCCTCCATGCACCAGTCCGACTCGCACTTGACCGGTTTTTAAACTACGGAACTCTCCATGCGCCAGTCCGACTCGCACTTGGCCGGTTTCTTAAAGTACGACACCCTCTATGCGCTAGTCCGACTCGCACTTGGCCGGTTTTTTAAAGTACAGAACCCTCCATGCGCCAGTCCCACTCGCACTAGGCCGGTTTTTAAAAGAACGGAACCCTTTTTCTTCATTTCGTTCCTAAACTTGAGTAATAATTCGAGTTTGTACCACGAGTCACTAGCAGTAACAATGAAACTATTTTATATTTACACAATACAATTAAATAATAATAAATATATGAATATAACAATAACAACGTGCAGACAAACAAACATGCGAATGCTTTAAATTGAACTCTCGCTTGATAGTGTTATCAGTGCTATAAACGGACTCGTGCGTGATACTAGAGTTAATATTAAATCTGTTTTAAATATTATTTGTTTAATTGAGGTTAATATTTGCTGTTAAAAACGAGTATACTTAATTATATATAAATAGGAGTAGTTTTTTGTTGTTGTTTGATGAATTGTGTATATGAAATACAATTTTAAAGGTAAGGATTTCATCGCAGTTTATCGTTGTGACAGTTTTTAAGCCCGGTTTCCACTGCGAGCGGAACGGACCCATTAATGACTCCGTTTGGCAGCCATTGCGTGTTTTGTTAAGACTTTTTGTTTTTGCGTGTTATGCGTCTATACAAGTAACGCAATGGTAATTAAACGGAGTCATTAATGAGCCCGCTCCGCTTGCAGTGGAAACCCTGCTTTAGACTAGCGTAGACAGTCTTTAGACAATTCTGTGTTTAGTCAGTCTTTTAATAGTCAATACTTTTAGATTAACGTTTGTTTACAGTCAAATCTATACTATCCTACTAATATTATAAATTTATGCGAAAGTTTGTGAGGATGGATGTACGAGTATGTATGGATGTATGGATGTTTGTTGCTCTTTCACGTAAAAACTACTGGACGGATTTGGATGAAACTTTAAAGTAATATGGGTTATACATCAGAATAACACATGGGATACATTTTATCCCGAAATTCCCGCGGGAACCGATACAACGCGGGTAACACCGCGGGGTGGGGCTAGTAATATTATAAAGCTGCAGAGTTTGTTTGTTTGTTTAAACGCGCTAATCTCAGGAACTACTGGTCTGTTTTGAAAAATTCTTTTTGTATTCGATAGCCGTATTCAACAGGAAGGTTATAAGCTACTTTTCATCGTGAAATTCCCATGGTAACGGATACAACATGGGTAAAACCGCGGAGTGCTGCTAGTTTCTTCTATGCTTTGCTTATCAGTACGCGACCTATAGGTACTACGTGTATAACAACTGTCATTTTAAAATCTGCGAAAATAATTAACAGTGGCCTAGATTTTTAATTATACGTGACAAGCCGTTCCCGCGGGAAATCGGGATAAAATGTATCCCATGTGTAATTTCTTGTTAATTTGTTATTTTATGTGTTTTTTTTATTGGAACAAACAAAATAAACAATTTCCACAATTTATGAATCTCTATTTAAAACATCACATTAAAAAAATAAAAATTTAAAGTATTCCTTGAAAAAACGTAGAGGGCTATTTTGTTTTCATTAGTTTATAAATATTTTGTTTTCTGTAGTTTATAACCTATTTTACTGTAAAGTTTCATCCAAATCTGTCCAGTAGTTTTTTCGTGAAAGAGTAACAAACATTCATAGATTCATGGTGGAAAATGGATTATAAACAACTAGCCGCGCCCCGCGGTTTCACCCGCATTGTACCCGTTCCCGCGGGAATTTCGGGATAAAAAGTAGCCTATGTCCTTTCTCAGGCTCTGGACTAACTGTGTACCAAATTTCATTCAAATCGGGTCAATAGTTTTGGCATGAAAGCGTAACAGACAGACACAGTTACTTTCGCATTTAGGATTAGGAAGATAGGATTAATCTCTGTTTTTAGTATTTGCCAACCTGTCAAGATTCTAAACCTTAGCTCAGAAACTCATTCAATCTTAACGATACCTAATCAGTAGACTAACGCCCACACTCAGAGACGTCAATATACTTCCTTAGTACAGATTTAATGAGTGATTTTGACATGTTATGTATGAAAAACTAGTAACGTCTCGCGCGGTTTCACCCGCGTTGTACCCGTTCCCGTGGGAATTTCGGGATGAAAAATAGCCTATAATCTTCCCGTTGAATGTGGCTATCTATTACAAAAAGAATAATTCAAATCGGACTGATAATTCCTGAGATTATCTCGAAAACACAAACCAACAAACTGACAATGTTTACTTCTTTATAATATTAGTATAGATTACATTGGTGTTAAAGGGTCGCTATAATTGACGTTTCTGAGCGCAATTAGTTTTAAATATATCATGTAGCTTCATTCGAAAATAAATAAATGAATTGAATTGAATTGAATGAATGGGAATCTTCAAAACAAAAATTCTAAGCATCTTCTAAAATAAAATCTTATTGTCTTTCAGATGAAAACCATCCTCCTCACATTCTTTCTAATAACAATAACAAAATCAACGCCAATCGTAACGAAACAGGAGGCAATGCAGCACTTGATAGCGCAGCAGGAAGTGTGCAACAAATCAATTCATTTCAACAACTATTACTACGAACGAGAAACATTTCTAAACCTAAGCGGCATTCCCGCAGACATAAGCATACATTGGAAAACAGAAAACGTCTTCTTTACGCTTATAAGCGATAACATGAAAATGAGCATAGTTGTTGCCCACAATTCAGGAGAAGTCGAACAGATTAAAGTTGCCGGTCTAGGCCAATCTACAACAGTAGACAATTTAAACGATATCGTCTACTTGGCCACAGACAACGGTGTTTATAGATACAAAGACGACGGCTCTATCGAATTGTATACTGCTTTAGGAGAAGATATTATGTACATGGCGGTTACTGCCGACGGTGGTACCATGTATGTAGCAACATGGCCTCAAAACCGAGTATTTAAAATCACAAACGATGGAAAAAAAATGGAAATGTACCCAGCTATACCTAACGGTCATGGTTTAACTGTAGATGTTAAGAATTATATATATTTCGTTGATACTAAAACGTCGTACATTTTGAAAAATGACCAAAGTGTTCCGATCAAAATTACGGGTCTGCCTAAGGACAAGATGACTGGAATCTATGTCAGCAGATCTGACGAGGTATATGCTATGGATGAATTGAGTAACTTGTATTTGGTCGACTCTGAGAATGCTAGCGCGAAGCATCTTGGTAATTTTAATATAATGGGAGTAAACTCCTTTGCCATCGATGCTCATGATAACGTGCTCATTGGAACTAAAGGATCCATCATTAAGTTTGCAGCCAAACCTAACGATCCCTGTAAGAACATGTAAGATGTAATTTTTTTTTATAAGTATTGCTAATAAATGTTTGTAGATTAACTACTAACCTTTGTTTTTAATATTTTTTATGATACAAATTGTATTATGTTGTAGACTCTAGCTCTGACAAGTCATCCAAGTAATAAAAAATTATGCCTGAATTTCTATCACTACATAGCATAAAACAAAGTTGCTTTCCGCTGTCTGTCTGTCCCTATGTATGCTTAGATCTTTAAAACTACGCAACGGATTTTGATGTGGTTTTTTAAATAGATAGTGATTCAGGCGGAAGGTTTATATGTATAACTATTATATGCGTAACAATTTCCGAAATACCCACGGGAACGAGCACAACGCGGGTAAAACCGCAGGGAACTTCTAGTATATACATAAAACTGTATTCTTGTAAAATGCTCCTATTCTCAATTGATCAAAAAAATCTCATTTACAACCAATTTCTTAAAGGATTTTTACTTTTGAAGTATTTTTGAAATGTTCGATTAAAATCGTATTTTCATTTAATAAAGTCATTTAAGTCTTTTAGTGTACTTTACTACCAAATTCAATAATATTTAGTAAGTACAAAGGAATTTAGAAGTACTTAAAGCTTAACTAATGTTGCCCTCAGTCAAGCATAACTTACCTGGCACTCAAATTAATAAAAACATTAGTTAATTATACATTTGAACCTCTAAAGCCCTGTCCATACTTAATACTTACCCTTTTGAGGACAAGCCATCCTAACTTGTAAATTGGCAAGATTCGTGTCGGACAAGCCCGTTGGCACAGTGGCATGTGAGAGCGCTTATTGTGTCGGAGGTTGCGGGTTCGATTCCCGCCCGGAGTCTATAAGTGTAGGCACAGTTGTAAGCGACGACGCCTGGATGTCAATTATATTTTAGTACAAAGTATTTGTGTTTGTATAAGTATAAGACAGTTAGTAAGGTATGTTTTATAGATTTCATACTCGTAATACAAGCTTAAAGGTAAGTTTTGGTCTGATTAGTCGTACCTCCACCGAAGCTGTTCAATGCAAGCAAGTACAGACGAAAAATTATTCTTCTGAAACACTCTCTAATGCCCGGGCCACACTTATGTACGAGAAATATGCCATAAATTATCTAGATAATGGACGTATACCGTAGGTGTAGCCACGACTATACGTGATAATTTGACAATGGCATTAACAATGCCGTAGTCAACGGCGTAGGCGATAGCTCGAGTGGCGGTACATCAAAGAGATTATTTGAGAATTAATGCGATGAAGCGGCCACACTACTATTGTATTGTATTGTCAGTGTGCGTCGAGAGCGCAACGGGTTCGGACGTATTTGTTTTTTACGACGGATTTGCCTCAAAATCGCACGTACTATGGCGACAGAGTGGAGTAACGAGAAAGTAATAACATTTCTTGAGATTCTGCAAACAGAATTCAAATTCGATAATGATTCAATAAAGTCAAATAATATAAATTTACACTCATGAAATATAGAGCTCTGTCGACGTCCATCTTGCCTGAATTGAAGTAAATTCAATGCCGTTTTATTGCCAATAAATGAGCATTGACATTGACAGTTTAAGTGTAGCCACCCACTTTAAGCGTTAAAATTAGGTTTAATAACAATTGTCTTTTGCAGTACACCTAAAAGGGTTGTGAAGGGCCAAAGGCATCATAAAAAGGGTAGGAAGAAGCCACCAAAGACTACAACCACAGAAACACCAGAAGAAGAAGAATATGAGGACGAAAGCGAATAAAATTAATCACTTTTGATTAAGAAGGAATGAAATTATGATTATTTTAATCAGCGCCATCTTGTTACTATATAATAAACTAAATGTATTTCATGGTAAGGACCAACTTCTTCCACTGTCTATTTCCTACAGTGTATGATAGATGGCGTTGTATAATATATGGCCTGACTTTGAAAAGCGCCATCTAGTATCTGTACAAAAAACTAAATTATTAAATACTTCATGACCAACTGGTTTTTTTAAATGTATACTTGTCACATTGTAGCATAGATGGCGTTGAATTCGTAGAAGTTGGAATATTTATAAATACGTCTTGTTATAGGTTCATGAAGTTACTATTTTATTTACAATATAATATTGACTTGTTATGTTTTTTATTGAAACCATACTTTTATTTAGTTTTAAAATTATTTTTTTGTCTTAAAATACCAAATCTTATTTTTATTGCGTGTAATGAAACGTAAAAATAATGTTGCAATGTCTTATTTTAATCTACCACTGCGGGAATAAACATTTAAAAATATCAGAATTAGTGTGTTTTATTTGTTATAATTATTTATTATATGTTATTTCTGATAAACCTACAAAAAAAGGTAAGTAAGGCAGTAGGATTATTGAATTAGGATTTTGAATTCTAGAATATCAATATTAAATTTTACATAGCGATCTTATTAATGATTTTATCATCAATAATCCAAGTCGAGCCAACATATTACCAAATACACTCTTTAATTGAATAAATTTTACTAGATCATCAACAGGATCATGAAGCATGGATCATGCTGTCTTTTTCTAGTCATTTAGACTGTATCACGATCACATACAAGTGAATACGGCGAATTCCCTTCACTGTATTTCAAATTAGGAGATTGAATCCAAGCTTTTGTAGAGCTCGTTAAGCTCTTCATTATTATCATTAGCTAATTACCTTAGAAACATGCAAATTACGAAAAATATTTTTATTTACTAGCAACTTTAAATCATTGCCGCCGTGGTTATCTGTCAAACGGTCGGTGTTTTATTTCATTCATTCAATTTGTCCAAATTGTCATACGCGTCGTCAATGTGTCAGTGAGCGATCGTTGCAGTGTGCGATTATTTTATTATCGTAAATGTTGTGGAAATGTGAAATTATGAGAAAACACATAATCGATTACTTAATTATAAAGTGATGAGAGTGTATTGAGTTAAGTTTAGTGTCGTAAAACGTTGTTTTCGTTTGTATGTCAGCTTTACAACATGGCGGCAACACCCAGACAAAAATCACAACAGAAAAACATTTCGTCAATATTTTCCAAATTGCACGGCGCTTTTTCTGATGCCGTGTGTCCTACGAAGCTGGCGACAGACAAGCGGACCCTGGACAAGACTTGGAAACTAATGGACAAAGTTGTGAAACTATGTCAACATCACCGAATGAATCTGAAGAATAGCCCGCCGTTTATACTCGATATTCTGCCGGATACATATCAGAGACTCCGTGTTATTTATTCTAAATACGAGGATAATATGCAGGCGTTGAATAGCAACGAACATTTCAATATATTTATTCTAAATTTGATTAAAAAGTGTAAACAAGCTATCAAGCTTTTCAAAGAAGGCAAGGAAAAAATGTTTGATGAAAGTTCTCACTATCGAAGAAACTTGACCAAACTGAGTTTAGTGTTCAGTCACATGTTGAGCGAGCTGAAGGCGATGTTCCCTAACGGCACATTTGCCGGTGACCAGTTCAGAATCACCAAAAGTGATGCAGCCGAGTTTTGGAGAACCAACTTTGGCAACAGGTAAGAATTATTTAAATTTTGTTCTATTCGTATATGAAGGGAGAGACTCTTTAGAGCATAGTTAAAGGAAAATAATTCCAACCATTTTCTTGGCAGTTGTGTTTCTATCTAGCCCATCCTTAGCATAGACAAATATCCTTAAATACTGCAACGAATACATACAATGTAAGGTAGGTTTGTGCGTAGATTTTTCAACATAATTTTTAAGTTGACCCAATTTATAAAACTTTAGCAAGTTAATATATAGAAAACTTAAAAAGTTAATCTGTTTGAAAAAAATAATAAACTCTTCTCTGCACATTAAATAATAGACTACTGTCCAATCTTATATATAAAATTCTCGTGTCACAGTGTTCGTTCCCGTACTCCTCCGAAACGGCTTGACCGATTCTCATGAAATTTTGTGAGCATATTGAGTAGGTCTGAGAATCGGCCAACATCTATTTTTCATCCCGAAATTCCCGCGGGAACGGGTACAACGCGGGTGAAACCGCGGGGCGCAGCTAGTAGTCTATAAAAATTTGCACTACTCTGCTGAGTAACATTTCTAAAATCTATAGTATTATTATAAAGAGGTAAAGTTTGTAACATTGTTTGTTTGTAAGGGCTAATCTCAGAAACTACCAATCCGATTTGAATCATTATTTTTGTAATGGATAGCCACATTCAACACAAAGGTTATAGGCTATTTTTCATCCCGAAATTGCCACGGGAACAGGCATACATAGGAAAAACCACAGGGTGCTGCTAGTTAACTTATAAACTAACTAACCGGTAAGTAGGTAACTGTGTTAAGGAAACCATTAAAAAGTATAATAAAATGTAACTTAACCAGTACTCTATGAGCACCCTTACTAATGGACACACTTCACTTCGAACACACAATACTAATTACTCAGAGCATTTACCTAGTAGGCTAGTACTTTATGGAGTATGGACACAGTAATGTGTGCGTTAGCACATAGTTAAGTAATTGGTTGGCTGGTTTGTTTAGCTTATTAACAGGTAAGATCAAGATGTTGAGCCTATTGATAAAGTAACTAAATGGAATGTACATACACTCCATTTTTACTTAGGAGTCTTAAAATATGGACTAATGTCGTCAGTTCTCCAGCTGAGGATGATTGCTCCTGAGGAGGAAAAAGGTTTAGAGATAGGGTAAGAGTTAAATAAAATCCTTTAACCTTTTTCCTCTTCAGAAGTGGTCATATTCGTCTGGAAAATTTACGACATTGGTCCACGTTTAATGACTCGTAAGAAAAAATAGAGTTATTGGATGTCTCTCTATTCAAATTATGTATCCACTATGCAGGAGAAGACCTCAATTGACCAATAGCAGAGCTTAAAATTGCTTTCCAATGCATTGTGATTGGTCCATTTGCAGCTCAGCTACAACTGAGTGGAAACTAACTAACCCATCATTGCAATACTCAGTCATTCTGCCCTGTAGGGCTAAGTAAGATGCACACCAAACATAACTAGGTACTTAACAATTTTTTATTTTTCTTTCAATACAAATTTTTTTTATCTTTTATCTCTTCTTTTTACATGTACTGAAAAGGAAGGTAGAACTATAGACAAATCCTTTCTCTTGTACTACTCTACAGCTACTAATTTCCATTCATTTAAAGCGATCCAGCTGTGACCAATTATGAATGAACTGATATCTTTGGTTTAATTATCTTTCTTACATAATATTGAAGTACGTACCTACTTAAGAATTGTCAGTCAATGAATATTATAATTATGTAAAATACTTAATTAGTATTAAATATTCAATGCCTACTCTTTACATTGAAATATAAACTGTATTGTGTTAGCATTAAGGTTTCTTAATAACTACCAACAAAATCACCCACGGAGTATTTTGATAAAGCGATGTATTACATATCGCGATTGTTCAGCAACGTGCCTCCTCCACCACTTGGATGGGTTGCCGAAAATATCAAATATTTGTGAGGGTTACCGTGCTTCTGAGGACATGTTACATTGTCGTGTTTGATGTTTCAACCGTCTTCCCTTGAGGTTGGAGGTCGTTAGACGGTCTTAAAACTCCGACACCAGGATTGGCCACTAACCTACTCGAATAAATGATTGTAAATAACAGCCTCCGTGGTCTAGTGGTTTGAGCGCTCGGCTCACGATCCGGAGGTTTCGGGTTTGATACCCGGTGGGGATATCTCACAAAAATCTCTTTGTGAGTTTGGTTAGGGCATTGCAGGCTGAATCACATGATTGCCCGAAAAGTAAGATGATTCCGTGCTTCGGAGGGCACGTTAAGCCGTCGGTCCCGGTTACTTTCTACGGATAGTAGTCGTTACATGAGTCATGTCAGGGGCCTTTGGCGGCTTAATAACTCTGACACCAGGATTGGTCAGGTTGATCATCCACTCGATAAGAAGAAGATTGTCAAAAAAATCCGCGACAAAAAGCAGCCCACAACCACAGCATTAAATACCTACACCTTATTCAACCAATAATCTCCTTTCAATATACAAACAGTTTTTTGAAATCCTCCAGGTAGGTATTTTGAGATTAGCCCCTACATACAAAGTTACGAACAAAGTTTTTCTCATATATAACTGTTGTAAGGGTATTCACACTCGCCCTTTATAATACCAGTTGTTGTATACTTGTGTCAACGTGCTGATCCCTTTATCATTAGGCGCCCGGCTGCCGGATTTAGCCGGTTGTCAAAGGAAATACGGTTTCCTATGGTTTTCCAAAAGTTCTGACAACTTTATTGAACGGAACCTGTTCTGTGAATGAGTTTATAACCTCCAGATTTAAAAGGGGGTGTTATATGTTTGGCACTGTAGCTCGTAAACGGATGGACCGATTTGGATGCGGTTTTTTTAATTTGAAAGCCAGTTTCCTTGCGGTGGTTCTAAGCTATGTTTTTTTGAAATAGATAGAGTTATTTAAGGGGAAGGTTTAAATGTATGTATACAAATTCACGCCCACTTTAAATATTAGTAGCGTTCTATCCATTACATATCAATGAACTTTGATCAGATAATTACTAAATACGACCAAAGGTATAATTTACTACGTTAATCTATTTTTTCCTCATTGTGTCAATATTATCACTTTCTACGTAAATATGATTCAGGCACAAAAGACATCGCCACAAAGATTTCTACGAATAAATCCACCTGTCCGCTTATCGATGTCTTATCAAAACATGAATGGCTTTTATATCATGAATGGACCATTGATAACGTTATCTGTATTAGTATAACAAAGCTGAGGAGTTTGTTTGTTTGTTCGCGCTAATCTTTGGAATTACCAGGCGGATTTGGAAAATTATTTTTATAAATGACTAGCTTTTACCCGCGACTTCGTCCGCATTAGATTGTTACTTTGGACAGTAGTTTTATTTTTAACCTTTAGGATCTTACCAAAGTATGACTCAAGCTGCACACTCACCGGGACGGAACGTCTCGGGATTTATCATTTTTGCTTGTGAAAATTCGAACGTAGCTTCATAGAAATACAGCATAAATGGCTATGCATTCAAATGACGCCGCGGGATTGACAAATCCTTTTCGACATAATAAACTTATATTATCAGTGATTAAATTGTTCGCCTAAATCGAATTACAAACATTGCCTACGTATAAGCCCAGAACACAACGTTAGCGCGATGCAGACATTCAGCACACTAACGCCATCTAGTGATAAACATTCATTCTTAAACATACCGCCCACTAAGGACAATCAATAAATACACAAAATAGCTATCAACAATAAAAATTTCAGCAAAATCGGTTTAGTAGTTTTGGCGTGAAAGCGTAACAGTATCTTATCCGGAGGGAAATTCGGGATAAAAAGTATCCTATGTCCTTTCTCAAGGTCATATCTATGTCTATACCAAATTTCAGCAAAATCGGTTCAGTAGTTTTGGCGTGAAAGCGTAACAGTATCTTATCCGGAGGGAAATTCGGGATAAAAAGTATCCTATGTCCTTTCTCAAGGTCATATCTATGTCTATACCAAATTTCAGCAAAATCGGTTCAGTAGTTTTGGCGTGAAAGCGTAACAGTATCTTATCCGGAGGGAAATTCGGGATAAAAAGTATCCTATGTCCTTTCTCAAGGTCATATCTATGTCTATACCAAATTTCAGCAAAATCGGTTCAGTAGTTATGGCGTGAAAGCGTAACAGACAGACAGACAGACAGAGTTACTTTCGCATTTATAATATTAGTATGGATAAGCAAAGCCGCGTAGTTTTCGCCCGCGTTGTGCTCGTTCCCGTGGGAATTTTGTGATAAAAAATAGCTTATATCCTTCCCATTGAATGTGGCTATCTATTAGAAAAATAATTATTCAATTCGGATGGGTAGTTTCTGAGATTAGCTCGTTCAAAACAAACAAACTCTTCAGCTTTATTAGTATAGATAATCACATTCAATAGGAAGGTCCTAGACTACATTACATCCTAAAATTCTCACTGGATCGGGTAAAATTCGGGTAAATCCGCGGGGCACTGCTAGTCATTGATAACAAGTTATCACTAACGTGCTTCATTCAGATTGATATCCGACACCGGATGCGGTTTATCTTATCAAAAGAATATTACGATGCAAATAAATTAATCATATTGCACTGTCCATGGAACCGATCAGTGATCGAGACATCCTTCACACTAACGACGCTTTCCAATTGACCATCAATCGCCCTTCTACGTGTGCTTTGTGTGACAAACAAAAGAACACCCGTGCGCACGGATGACTGAAAAAGATTTGGTTGGAAGTTGCCTCAAATTAAGTATGAATGAAACCCGGTTGACTGTTCTGTTGCTGCTATGAAAAATATAATTAGGTACAGTCGACAAATCATAATGTAATTTTTAAAATTATCATTGATATGAAAATTTACCTATTTAATCAAATCTCACTGCTGGGCTCAAAGCGTCATAAGTCTATCATCCCACTGAAGATATAAGTACAGTGAGGAGGATTCGACTTAATCACTACGGAGAAGTCGGCGTGGAAAAGCTCATTCAGTCGAAAGTTACTGTGGAACGGCTGGCTGATACCCATGGTTATTCCACCCGTGACCTGAGTACCCTTGAATGTTTTGCTAAAATACAAAATGTTGAGCTTTCCACAATAATAAAGTAACATATTTGAACAATAGCAATTCTGTAACCACCCCGGGGATCTGGCCGGTTGTATTTGATCAATCAAACCTCGATTCGGCTGTGACCCGAAATGCAGAAAGGTTTGCGGCAAATTGCTTGTTCGGAAACAAACGGCGGGCGAATTGAAACAAATAAGCAATTTTTATGATAAACAGAACAGGGATGGTGTACGAGAAAATATTTCACTTTTTGAGTTTGGTATTTGGACTTTTCTTTGTACTTATATTACGTAGGTTAACTGACTTCGGAGTCCTTGAGGCGGTCTAAAAAATCCGACACCATGATTGGCCACTCGAACTTACTTAAGTAGATCGAAGAGATAATCTTCGTCATTTCTTCAGACAGAGGAAAGCTTCACAACACTTCCGTCAACCAGTCCATGCTCGGCAATTTTTAACCCACCTCCTTTGAAAATTTTCCGGGCCATAGTTTTTAATTTCTGCAATTTGCCAACGTAACCAATACCTACCTAATACCACTCGCAGATCATAACCACGATAGCACAGACCAAGCGAGAACGTAAAACAATTGTCTGTACAGTTAACCAAGCGTACGTAACCATCTGTATTTCCGATGACACAACAGCGTAACAGAAGTAACTAATGTAATGTTATGTTGGTTACAGTTGTGTTGCATGAATGACAACCAATGGGCGAAACGGGGATTGTAGAATATTTCTGAGTAAAAAAGAAAAGTTTGAGCCTGTTCTCCTGGGCAAAAGTCTCTAATCTGTCTGAAGATTACAGTATAGTTTTGGAGTAAATAATCTAAAAAATAGTTATATTGATGACGGCGTTTTTAGTTTTGCCAAAATGTCTCGAAGGAGACATTTTGATTAGTCGACTATAGTTTCGATCTTGTATAGCTATATCTAATATGCGTTAATCGCTGTTGACTTTTATTTAGTTGATTAATTTGAAATAATTCCTTTGAAGATATATGGTAGCCACGAAGATATTAAAGACATTTGTGATTAAGTATAATAAGATTACATTTGAATTCCAAAATTCGTGGCCAACCCTGGTGTGAGTGGTGTGAGTTTTTAGACCGCCTAAATGCCTCAGACATAATCTAACGATTGAAACAACCGTGCCGGGACCGACAATTTAACGTGCCCTTCGAAGCACGGTAGCGCTCAGACAGAAAATGCCACTATCAGCCACCCATCTAAGTAGGGGCCGAGCTGCGCGTTGCTTAAACATCGCAATGAGCTAACATCACTTAGTCGAACTACGCCATGAGCGCTAGAAATCATAAACAGTCAATAACTACGTTGTACAAGGTGTATTAACAGTTAAGTGCCTATATTTAAAGGTTGTTTTAGTAATTGAGACCACGTTAATTCTCATTGCGCGCGTTTGATGGAACCTAATGGCGTCTCAAATGTTGTGATGAGATTCTAATACCTGCGTGGGTGTTGTTTAGTAAATCTTCAGATAATAAGATTGTTTTTTTCACGAAACGGTCATTGTTCCTTAGGAATATTTTATGAGTACACTTGGTTTGGAGAAAAAACAATAGGAATTGATGGTTGGAGTTTAATTTGGAGCGTCGAATATAGCTTAGAGCGTAGGAGGTATAGCGTATAAGCTTTGATGATGAAGTAAATTGCAAAATTCTTCTATTAATAACTAAGAAGGAAGATAGGTACTTAAAAGAAACATTTGTGAAGATTAACCATTGCCCAAATCGGACCCATCAGAAGAAATTTATTCTGAAGTAATATAGTAGGATTTGTGTTTACTTTCACCCTGATATTCCCACGTTTCTACGCTAGCGAAATCATAATACTTGCTTTTAAACCTCAATTTATTTATATATTTCATTCATATTTATTGAAAACTCTATCTCGACTCATAAAAAGTGAGGTATACGAAGACAGGTCCAAACAAAAAACAATGGTCAGTAGAAAAACGGTGCTGGCCCTTCGGTCATCAACGTTCAAGCCCAACAACCTTATGTTTATGTATTCCATTTGCTGTTAAACGAATGGCGAAACTAGGTACCGCAGTGTTTTTATCATGGAAAGCTTTTAGAACAATTCCGCGACCGTTTGCTTAAGCATTTTTAATATAATTGCCTTGGAAATTGTTGGCAGTAAAACGGCAGGTGGCTGTACACCTTTGTTCCGTTAAAAGAAATGTGCATGGACGAGAAAGTGGCAAAAAATTAACAGGTGACGTGATGTCGGTTAATTGAAAGTTACTTGACTGTTGGTTAGCTCCTTTGTATGTTCTTGAAACATGTTTCACTGTAACAAAATCATATTTTCTACACTTCAACTAAAAATTTCGTGCAGTGATCAGCTGATATCTCTTTATGTCCAACTCAAAGCTACGGTTGACCAATGAATAGTGTTTATTTCTTTAAAACAACGTTTCGTCCCTGCAAAAATATTTTTATGAAATAAATTTTACGCGTATTGAATTTCTCTCAAAAATGCTACGCAAGAAACTCAAAATCACGGCACGCAACTTTGAGTTAATGGTAATTGGCAACATCGCCTTTCCTACAATCCAACTTTTTGTCGTCAATGTAACTTAACTGACAATTACAGTTGGAACAAGAAATAAACCTTTCATCGAGAGTTTGTGATCTAATAAAGTGTCAGGAAATGTATTGAATGAGAAATCTATAACGCCATTTTCCCATTTGTCTTCGCAACAATAAAGTTTCTCATACTCTGTTTCTTTCTCATAGAGGTTGTTAATCCTAGCATTACATATCTGTAATACATAACATAATAGGCAGTTAGTTACCTGTCTAGTTATTACATAGGCAATACTAAGAATTTATAACTTAGAATGGTGGAAAAAACTGGACGATTTCGCCAAAGAACGGAAAGAAATGACATCCTCGAAGGATAGGAGAAGGGAGGAAGATGACTTCCTAGCAATGGGTCAAAGTATATAAAATATAATAAGACAGGTTACATAAAATAAAACACCCAACTATCAGTCATATAAACATGAGAACGTAAACGAACAGGTTTTTATGAGCATTACTAGCTGTGCCCCGCGGTTTCACCCGCAGCGCCCCCGTTCCCGTGGGAATTTTGAGATTTTTATTCCCTATAAACCTCACGGAGCCCGAGACCTTTCCAACGAATGCAAAACCGTGGAAATCGGTCCAACCATTCACGCGTGATGCGACGACAACAAAAAACGGGTTTCATTTTTATATATATAGATAAACTGCGACACCAGGGTTGACAGGGTTGGACTGATAGTTCCAATTAAATATCACTTTCAACCATTTGTTAGCTTAGCTACGGATCAAAAAACCGTTCCTATCAAAGTCCATATAACTACTCACACCAGGCTAGAATTCACCGATTCTCATACAATAACCATACATTTGCTTCAAACGCCACGTCGCGCGTCGACCGTTGTCAACGTGCGAATGGCATAATTAAAGCCGTATTTACACTGGGCAGTAAATAAACTGTCAGACGCTTGTGTAACGCGAAAAATGTAAATTACACCGTATGAGGTCCTCTGCCTTTGAGAGGGATGAAAATAATGTTGTACGGTGTATATTGGGCTTTATCCGTTTTAGAATTAATGGAGTTTAAAAATAAATGCTGTGTGAATTCTACCATGACAACTGTTATATCTTTCCAATATGATGATTCTGTCCAATCATCAGTGTAGTGATATTTTCAGTGAATTTATCTACATTGCATTTTCTTGCCTTTTCGAAAAAGACTTACCTAACCAAGAAAATCTTAAACCTATTTTAAGACACTGTATATATATAACATAGAATAAACATTAACAAATACCTAGATAATATCAACTTGATATCAGAAGACTGATACAATCGCCAATAAATATAAAAACGTTAACGAGACAGGATATCAAAACCAGTCCAGCTATACTTTTTGTCAAATGGAATGTAAATCTCGTTATTATGGCGAAAATATCTTTTATAATACGCTACATATGAACTCGTAAAAGGTTCGTGCAGGGTAGTAAAAAGAGTCTAAGGGTACTTGTCTATCCAATATGGTATGGTTATGAATGTGCTTATTCAATTTGTTTTTACGTTTTTACGAAATGGAAAATATTTTATTTTGTACCTGCCAACATGACTGGGCTTTGAGATCAACAACCTGTAAGCAAACGTGGTGATAACGCCTAATATTTCTCATTGTACTGATATCTTCTGTGAGCTGAGAGATCATTAGCTGAGCAGTTGATTATTACAAGATAAGTACTCAATTTTTTAGCTTGTCAGGACAGGTTGGGCGAAATATGCTTCATTACGATTAAAGATCATTTAGAGTCTCAGATTCCTACAGAAACGGGAGCATGTAATACCGCGGGACTGCTAGTTTGTATGTTTACTTTGATTTAAACGGCCTTCTAGGGTTTGAGGGCATAGGTGCTGAGCTGAGTAATCAAATAGCATTTTACTGCACCTTGTCGGAGGCCTTTAGGCGGTCTAAAAACTCCGACACAAGGGTTGGCTACTAATCTACTCGACTTACTTACCTTACGTTTCAAAATAATACCATTAAATATCAAAGTAACTATAGCATAAACTCAAAAATAATATCATTAGATATCAGAGTAATGTGATCATAACACAGAACAATAAAGGCAATAATAGTACGGAAACAACGTGAGAATTTACTTTGGAAACCTGTAATTTTATACTAAAACAAATTCAAGATAATGCCGAACGCAATTCCGTAGCCTAACGATGCTCAAGCGGAAATGAAGAACTAAATGTAATATCGTGGCTTACGAACGACCAAAACATTAACTAGTCTATGTACAGTAAGGCTGTCTTTATCTTCGACTATAGATGAGGTAGATAAGAAAACGTAGGCAGGTTTTATACCTTTATGCCATGTTCGTCAAATATGTCCTTATTAGAGACTAGCAGCGCCCCGCGGTTTTACCCGCGTTGTGCCCGTTCCCGTGGGAATTTCGGGATAAAATGTAGCCTATAGCCTTCCTCGATAAATAGACTATCTAACAGTGAAAGAATTATTCAAATCGGTTCAGTAGTTTCTGAGATTAGCGCGTTTAAACAAACAAACAAACAAACAAACAAAACAAACTCTTCAGCTTTATAATATTAGTATAGATTTAATGATGGTGATATGTAATGTATGAAAAACTGTCCTGTCTTAAACTCCGATACAAAGGTTGGCCAGTAACCTAAGTTACTGACAAACTAGTGATATGCTAGTGCCCTAAACTGTAGGTACATTGGTAGCGTACCATTCCCCAAAAGCTTTCCTATCTAGAGAGCTATTCAAAAGGGTTCAATTTCACGATCACATTAATTTTAAATGAATAATATTGCGTTTTCTAAGTTAAGTCATTGTAAGTAGATCACATATTTGCTTCTGTGCAAAAAAAAATTAAAGTGCCAACTTTTTTATCCTAAAAAACGTATCATTACTTAACAGCTATGGTGGATCGACATCTGTAGAGTCAAAACTCCAAAAACTGAAACTATCTCCCGAGAGGTAGTCGTTAGGACCGTGTAACATTTAGAAACCAAAACATTGCTCTATGCTACATTAAAATTTAACTGATTTTCCTTTCAATCTACCCTCATTTTGTTCCTTCGTTTTCGAAAATGCTTTCAGCTTTGTTCGCTCTTTACGGTTAATTACACGTGTTTTTGTGTTGTTCCATTAAATTGACGTTGTTTCTTGAAGTAAAAAGATTTTGACGTTACATTAATTTTCGGAACGTGTAAGTTCAAATGGTTTTGAGATTTGTATCGGTGGAATTGCGTGAAATATTAAGCTTTGTTACACCTGTTTGCGCCGTTTAATAGTGCTTTTATTACTTACTAGCAGCGCTCCGTGGTTTTACCCGCGTTGCGCCCTATCCCGTTGGAATTCCGGGATCTTCTTCTTCTTCTTATCGAGTGGATGGTCAACCTGACCAATCCTGGTGTCAGAGTTATTGAGCCGCCAAAGAATTCCGGGATGAAAAATAGCCTATAACCTTCCCGTTGAATGTGGCTATCCATTATAAAAAGAATTTTTCAAATCGTACCAGTAGTTCCTGAGCTTAGCGCATTCAAACAAACAAACCCTGGAGCTTTATAATATTAGTATAGATTACGTGCAAGATTGGAGAGGGTTCTGTTACATTAAAATGGTTAATTTATAAAGATTAATATTGGTAACTCATTGTTTGGACTTGTAGAAATCTAATTCAAAGTTTGAAGTATGGTAAACATGGGAAGCGTGGTTAATACGCCTAATCCTCTTCACTGTACTGATAATGCCTAATGCGGTTTGGTGATCTTAAACTCGAGCCACGTTTAAAAAGTAGGAAACATGTTTAGGTAATAGTATGAAGCAGAAATAACTATGAAATAGATATCGCCTCCTATCCATCGAGTCAGAAAATTAAGACCGAAATCGTGACCAGTCAAATGTCGAATACTTGGTCTGACATTTGAGATTGAGACAGTGCAGTAATACTGGAAATGTTATTTCTCACGAATATTCTATATTAATAACATCCTTGGTTGAATTATCAATTTTGTGTTGAGAATTAACGAGAGTTATCAATTGTGTTAGTTATTTTGAGTGGGGTACTTAATTGTGAAATGATTGTTCTTTGTAAGTACAGGAAAAGGTTTTATTTATTTTCACCTGTCCCGGTGTCTTGGGTTTCTTTTGTGGTTTTACTTGTTTGTAATAACAATGTAATGTTTTTTTTTATTGTTAACAGATTATTTTCATTTCAAAACAAGTAAAATAAAGTACCCTTCAATATTCTATCAATATGTATGCAAGAGTTTTTCCTGCCCAACAAAATGTATGGGCGTGACCCACTAATTCTGGGATATTAACGTTCAACAACATTATCTCCCTAATGCCATCTATTGGATTGCGGATAGAACCACCTCGCAGAACAGCTAGTTTAAGATAATTTCCGTCTATATATTGCATAGCCATAGGCTTGATGCTATAACTCTGCCCTATAAATCCTTTACTCCAAGCGATCAATACTGTGTATTCAATGCAGTTATAATTACAGTTAAGTTTCACAGTTAAGTCCTCATAACCCAGCGAATAAATCTCAGGTAACTAGACGGCAGTTCCAATAACCCTTTTCATAAATAGCTTTGCAAAGAAAACGTTATTCGTAGTATCTTTAGCAAATCTCTGTTGAAAAAGCACCTTTAAGATGCATTAAAATATCGGTATCCTAATAATGTGCCTTTCAAGAAATATTGTACGTTTTATATGATTAGCAACACCTGCGGAAATACATCCACAGCTTTCCAATTCCCGTGGGAATTTTGAATTGAAACTACGTTTACAGATACACTTCGCTTTCTTCGTTTCTTAAAGTAAGTATGTAAAGGGGCCGAATCGTCAGATAAAAATGTAAAATAAAAGTGTAAGCGAAGTGTATTCCAAATGAGTAGTGTTTAAAACTTAAGAAATCCCGAGAAAATTTTGGGGTATAACCTTTATGCAATATTCTTTGTGTTATTCCAAACTCTAATCTGTCTTTATGCCAATTTTCATTGAGATATGATCTGAAGCTTTTGCGTGACATAGGAATATAAATCCAAACTTTTTACATAATAATTTCTGGAGTGGTAAGTAAGTACAAAGGCAGCCTGTTCCACATTAAAATACAGAAGATCCTATGAAAAATTTATTTATATACGACAGTAAGTAAACAAGAAAAATATTTGAATTACAAATCTTTAATGACGGAGATGCTTGAATAGGAAATCTCGAACTTATGACGGCCATTACTTTGCTTTTAAAAGAAAATGTTTTTCCTGCCATTAAAATTATGTTTATTGACATGAAATGTTTGTGTCAATCTGAACCTGACAAATCTCCTGTACATTTTTCGTGGGTCATTTACAAAGTCTAGATTTTATTTTGATAGGTAGGTAGTTATTTTGGTTATTAATCGTGGGGTGTTTTATGTGCCTCTGTGTATGTCTTTGTCTTTGGGGATGTATCTTTAGAACGATCGAACCTATTTTAATTAGTTTTTTCCTCCTCACTGTATCTACTATCTTCAGTGAGAAGCCTTTGTCCAGGAGATATTTAGGGTTCGTTTCTACTGAAGCGGAGAGCGAAGCTGTGAGCTCAACTGACCTATCATAATGAATTGCGATGACTTTGACAAAGTCATTGCGTCGTTTGACAATCTCAATGCGCAGTGATTGTTAAATCGGGGGGCTTCAATAGAAACGCACCCGTAGGCTGATCCTTTGCCCGAACTGAATTTATAGGGAATGTTCTTACCTACCTCTGATAGAATAAAAAATCGTCCTGAAGTTCCAGATTTTTCCTTATTTCTTACGTGTTTTTAATAAACTAGTAACGGAGATGGATTGTTCGCCTTTCTTAATCCTTTGAGCAGATTCACAGTAAAGAAATATCAAACATAATATATTTCACCATTTACAATATTAGTATCTTTACAAGCTTACATAACCATTTATTACCGTCTCAGACATTACTTACTCGAGTGACTCGAGCGTACACTTTCGTCTCGCCCAAAATCGCTTCGATTTGCTCAAGTCTAAAATCACGGCTGAAGAGAATTCCAATATTGATACAATCCAAGGGCCAATCGGCATCTCTGTTGACCTTCTCTTCCTATTGATGTGTTTCAAGTAGTTGTGCTTGAAGTTACCCAAGTATTTCTGAGACAACGGTACTTAATAGTTGATTATGAGGTGAATTTCAGTTTGCCTTGCCATTTGGTGCGTACTATGGTACAACGACGTATCTGATATTGATTGTACGAGTTTAATATTTTTCAACCAACTAACGGTCTAGTAACTAGAAAAAATATGCCTCGGAGAGCACGTTAAATTGTCGGTCCTGTTGTTACAATCGTCAGACTTGTTGGAGGGCTTGAGGCGGGTTATAAACTCCCGACACCAGGGATGGCCACTACACGAACTAACTACACGTACTTGTTTTGTTGTGTATCAGTAAGGATCATGTTTTACCAATTTTCAAAATAACGAAGTCACAGTTTCGTAACTCAAAATTGCTTCTATCTCGTCCTAAAATTATTAATCCCATTTCGTCAAATCCAAACTACGATTCCGTATTGAAAATAACATTACTTTTTGACAACCGCCAACCAATAAACCAATTGATGTCTTCGCGAACTTGACCCCTTGTAAAAATACGACACGAATCGTTTTAACTCTGCAAAATCGACTTTATTCTAATCTCCTTACGTTCTTATATGGCTTGGAAATAAATTGAAGATTGTGGCGTTCTCAAGTTGGGTGAACTTCGGTCATGGTTGTTGTGTTCCATTGAGGTATGGACAACTGGTATCGCCCCGCAGTTTTTCCCGTGTTATATTTTTTCATCTGGTATTTCGGTATAAAGAGTATGCTAGGTGTTTTCAGACTCGAACCTCTCTCTAACATTTTTCATCCAGATTCATCCAAAGAAATTCTGCCATCCATCATCACAAACTTTCACATATATAAAACATCTCAAAAATATTGCTGCCTCAGTCTGTTTATCTACGCCTGGGGGAGAACGACGCATATTTTGCTCCCTCCAGTTGTACATTTACCTCCATGTTATGTCGTTGCTAACTTCGTTCCCGAATGCCGTTTCATCCCCACCACTCGTATCTCTCAATGGATTTATTTCTGCTCGCATTGTGGTAACTTTCACATACCCTGGAACTTTGCCAAATATTAACAAATTTGGGATGTACTGACTTTCTTTTTCATTAAATCACTGACGAAAATAATTTATATTTTAAGTGAATCTTTAGGTATATGAGCAATCGGTGATATTTTACTTGATGTTTTCCGCATCCCTTGATGTAACTTAGGCGCTATTGAATACATTTTTGAGGCTTTTAACCAGGAGCAAGTTATCAAATTATATTTTAAACATTTGTTGAAAAAATATGGGGGAGATCTTTGCCACACTATGTTGAGAGAAAATTGGGGGAAGACATTTGCCACCCTGATTAAATTAAAACTAAAATTGTTACCTCATGTCTTCGTCATTTATGAACTGGTTCCAAAAAATATTTCAGTACCCATTTGATTGCAACATAAAACAGCACATCTATTTGTTATGAAAATCAGGTTATTAGATTAAGATTTTCAGATATTTTAGTCATAAGTTGATTATTTTTAGGTATAATGATTCGGCTCAGCCCAATTTAATAGTTATTACAAGTTAAAATGCGTCGGAATCATCTCTTAATCTTATTTTATAGCCAATAATCTTTTTATTAGGGTTATTTCAGCTCCTTAATCCATTTATTTAGACTCGGTATAGTTAACAGCTACTTTCAATAGCTTTAGAAAGATGTTTGATTCTTCCTAAAGCTATTGACTATTTCATTCCTGGATTAGTGGTGATTTTTGGACGATTTTGAGTTGGTTTCATGTATTTCAATGTATTTGAGACGCACTCAATTCATATTGACCTTTATGGAGTTATTCAGGCGAGTCTAATCTAATATCTATTTTATTTAAGTGTTGTATATCATAGTAACCCCAACGAGAGTAGGTGAAATTCGTTCTATATATATACATTTATAGACTATAAAATTTGGTATCTGTTTCAATATTTTCATTGAAACATTCACTACGTTTTTTGTTGGATCATATTGCCAAAATTGCCGACTATACCAAAACCGTAATCAATTTATTTATAAATTCAATACTAAGATATTATCACTATCAATATAATCCCATATAGATGCAATACCGTTTAAAACGTACGAAGCTCGAGTTATAAATACATTGAGTGAGGAAACAACTCGTGTCTATCGTAACGCCCTTGGGCGACATTCGCCGTTCATTGCTCGTGGGCTATGCATGAATGGAATCGGTTTCATTGATACATAGCAATGGGCGTGACTTACAGACAAACATCCTATAAAGCGATAAACTTTGATAACATTATTAGCCTTATATTTGCACTGATTTGTTCGAGATTTATGCGTCTGTGAACGTTTTATGGGGCAATTTCGGTTGGTGAAGGTCGTTTTTCCTTAGCCTTTTACGATTGGTTGGGATATGATTGCGCACTTGCCCCGTGGTTTTACTCGCTTTTTACCCGTAAAATTTCAAGCTGAAAAGAAACCTAATACTTTCCTCTGTAACGTGTATACAAAAATCTTTCTGATCTGTGGTAGCAGAGATTAGCACGTCCAAACAAACGCTTCAGCTTTATTATAGATGCTCCTTCTATGATTTTTCTTTTTTATTTTGCCCGGATTAATGTGTGTTCGGACGATGGATTGTGTCCAAGTTTCTAAATAATGTTATCCAATTTGTTACGTTTTTTGCTTTTTCTTCGTCCCTTTGTTCGAGATTTCTTTATTGGGAAATTTATTTACTTTTCTTTGGGATACTTTTTATCGTTAATTGATAGCTTTCAATGTTTTTGAAATCTAATTTAAGATACTTAATTACAGCAGTATAGTAGTTTCTTGTATCTTTTTGTTTTAAATTTTAGCTGTAAATATTTCGTTCATATTAACTAAACATTATCTTCGTGTTTGTTTACTTGAATTCTCTACCATTCTATATATATTTTCCCCATTTCCGTTTTGATTGTTGTTACTATCTTATCGGTAACATTGTATTGATGTTTCGACTCAAGTTGTTTACGATTACCACGCTCTATAGGAATTCCATTATGTTTGTTATTCCAATGGAGTCTGAAGGAAGAATCAATTTCTAGGAAGGGTGTTGTTTTTGCCATTTCAGGCGTAAACAGTCTCGTAAACAAGATATTTTTCAATGTTATCTGTGAATGAGATTTTGGCACTGAGCTTAGTGTAGACTTCAGCCTTGGTTTTAGTGGTCAAGTGTTGTTTATAGGAATAATAAACAGGGAGTCTGGATTTAATAATATACGTATTGCTGTAATACTTTATTAGAGATTAAGATTTTATTGCATAAGAATATAAAAGAAATTGATTGCCAAAAAAGAAATTACATAGGTACATAAACAGTAAAGAGTCAAGTACCTGGTATTATTTACCAGGTACTTGACAAAAGTTTGCAATTCAGCTAATTCAGCTGTGGCTGTAGAAGGAGTCCGCAAAGCGCTGGTTTTCAGTTACATAGTTGTAGATTGATTTAGTTCTACTTTTGGGATTTACTGATTATCATTGTATACCATAAACATAAATATGCTCATATTCATCAATTAAAATTTGTTTTTATTAATATTTCCAAGAACTGCGTGTTTTATACCTCTATTCTTTCTCACATATATTTTTGCACACTATGTTTCTTACTTGTGGCCAACATTTACACATTATCCATTTACCACAAACAACCAAATCATTCATGAATCAAACATATGAATGAACATTATCTTCCTCTAAATAAAAACTTCCCGTGGAAACTGCAGTATCATTTCCTCTTGAAACCTATCCAAGAATCGGTTATTTTTAGTTCATTACATGTAATATCGTATAGACTGGTTTGATTGACCTCTCCGACGGGATGTAGTCGGAACCAGTCAAGGTCACATCTACATCTGTTCGGTGGGGGATGGAGTAAGTCATTGGCTTAGTATTGGGATGGGATTGGATAAGAGAGTTTTGCAATTTACAAATCCTACTTGCTAATATTTCATAAAATAAATGCGAAATATTGTGAGGCTGGATGTTTGATATTCAGGATAACTACTGATCCGATATGAATGAAAATTTAAAAAATCTCAGCATTGGAACATTACAGACTTGCTACTGTCGTATTACTGTCAAAGACTTTGGTTTGATATCTTTGTGGCTAAATATATATTTTTTCTTTTACACCCTACACTAGATTTTAGGAATAGAAGCCAAATGGAAGTATCAATCTTGACTATCAAAAAAACAACTCAATCTTAACGCCAATGTCGCCCATTAATCTATACAAACGCTAAGGCATTCTGCCAATCCGAACCACGTTCCCCTAACCAAAATATTATTTCAGTCAGTTTCACGTAACAAATACCATTTTCACTATAAACATAGGATGTCATGAATCATCGTACACATTATTATGAAAGTGCCCAGGATATGGCCATTGATAAAACAAGCTAACGTGGGAGACTGGTTGATTATTTACGTCCTTATTCGACGCCATTTTTATTTCCACGAATGAATGAACACGCTGATGTAAACGTACGATTCATTCAATTTGGTGAACGCTTTTGTTCTCTTTTTGAATTTGACGTTTTGCAGTTCCCATGAGCTTTGTTTTGTTTTTGTGTGAGTCAAGTGGTTTTGAATAAAGAAGCGAGTGTCATTTTGAATGTTTAAAGATGATTTGTGTGAGAGGATACATCAAGCAAATTTGTTAGTGGCCAATCTTTTTTTAGGGGAGATAATCAATGAAGATTACAGGTCTGATCTTTAGATCAAAGGATCTTTTAAACAAAACATAGATACAAATTGTACAGATAATGTTATCTGGTATCCCATTGTCCTTGACATTACCCTTGTAAATGTACCAGATTTTCATATTCAATGCTTATAAGCTATTCTACTTTGAAGGACTGCCTGACCTTTCGGCGAGGATTTAAATGACATTTGAAACTTTAATTCTGTAACATTGTTTGAATCTACATTGTTGTTTAATGGTGTAGTAGTTTACTGTTGTGGCATTTGGGTGATGTTATATTTAAACCTGAACTTTACTTTATAGTTATTACAGTAAATGCAAATATTGTATGTTAATTAAATTTCAATTCGTAAGTGAACATTGGTGACGGAGATTTTAGACCGCCTAAAGGCCTCGGAAATAGTATAGTCTGACGATTAAAATAATCGGGACTGACTATTTAACGTGTGACCTCCGAAGCACGTTGCTTAACAATCGCTAGGAGTTAATAAGTAAAATTACCTACGCCAGCAGAAAAAGAGTTTTTAAATTTTGTATTACAGTTAAAGCTCATTAATCAAAAACCATTATGGTTGAATTTCCAACACAATTTTTCCATTGAGGAATAATGATGATCAGGGTAAGAATAGAATGAAATCACTAAACCTTTTTCGTCTTCAGAAGGATTATCTTCGAATGGACAATCGACCAAATTAGTCCTCACTAGCAGCGCCCCGGTTTTACCCGCGTTGTACCCGTTAAAGTGGGAATTTCAGGATGAAAAGTAGCCTATAACCTTCCCGTTGAATGTTGCTATCCATTAGAAAAAGATTTTTCAAATCGGACTAGTAGTTCCTGAAATTAGCGCGTTCAAACAAACAAATTCTGCAGCTTTATAATATTAGTACAGATTTTAACGCTCGTAATTAAAAAACACAAAGCCTCGATGAGAGAGAGAAAGATAGATAGAGAAGATAAACCAGAGTGTAGTGAAACTACACAAACAAGATAAGCAGTATGAATGGCCGCTTGCGTTGTGTACGACTGGCAACCTTGCCAATCGGATGTTACTATTTTAGTTTAGTGGGTCATTAAACGAAACTGTCTGATACATAATCACTGTACCGCGTTCGATGGTGATGTTGTGACGTTTGTCATTCATTCATTCGTTCGTTCATTCGTTTCTTCATTCAATTGGTGATTAGTTGTTTTATAAGGTGTTATTCCAAATTGTGCAGACGTAACAAAGAATAAGTCTGTGATCACCCAATGTAGGACATAAGCCTCTGATCACACTGAAGATCAGTACAGTAAGGAGTAAATAAGTGCAGAACTGCACAAGTATAATGATCTTGCTGGTCTTGGTACATTGAAGAGATACCTGATAAACTGGACTAGAATTACTGAACTATTTATAACAATTAGCATCAATAGAAGATTAGTAATACTTTCTATTTTCATGAATTTTGTTTATGAGTAGTAAATAGATACCTATCTGCCAAATACCAACCTACGCGAAAACTCAAGCTTATCATGAACCATCAAATTCCTGTACAATAGAATGCCGTAACAGCAAAAGAGATTAACATTAAGTTTTAAGCTGCAATATTTTCACCAGCTTAAAAACCGCTTTCGGTAACCACAAGGCCATCACATCTCGTTATTTTAAGGTTAACACATCATAAATTATGGCGGATTTTAACAAATTCATTCCGACATCAAACGGGAGGAAATGGGCACCGATCCGTCGACAAATGCTTAACGTGTCCAGGAAACGTTTGGGTTTCACTTTCGGGGAATATTCTAATTGACAGATGATGGGAGATGATGAATGGTTTTGAAATTGTAGTTTGGACGTTAAAAAGTATTTCGTTTTCTGTCAGACGTAGGAGAAACTTCGTGCTAATTAATATCTTCAGTGATATGTCTTTTCTTAGTCATTGAATTAATAACTTCACGATATGTATTTTTTAACCATGGAATTTTACACTGTACAATTATAATTTAAAAAGTAATTCCATTTGAGCTATATCTAATCAATCATGCTATGATTGACATGATTGTTTCAATCGAAGCAGAGCCACGCGATGCGGAGCTCAATTGGCCAATTATAATTACGAACAGATTTTGAAAATTTTAATGCGTTGCGATTGCTGCTCAATTGACTTCCGCTTTGCTCTTTCTGCTTCGATCTTCTTCTTTATCAAGTGGATGGTCATACGGACCAATCTCTGCTTCGATTTAAACGCACATTCAGAGTGTTTTTCCACAATGCTAAAAACATTTTGACAATTTAAATGCGTTGTGTTCGATCAACTTTGGTCCGCTCTTATAGAAGTGAACTCTTACAATCTCTAACACATTTCAAATCTACATAACATATCACAAGACGTTTTACGATACGGCATATCCGGACGCGTAAATATCCCGTCAAAAGAGCAAAAAATCGTCAGACCGGTAATGAGTGTTGGCCAGTTGTATACGGGATGTGCTCATTACATCCGCTGTGCCCATATGCTTATGACCTTTTGGTGCTCGTTCTGAGCTTTTAGTGTTTGCTAAAGTTTGCAAAGAAAGTGAGAGTATTGAAAATAGTCGATTGGGTCATCGTTTTAAATGTGTTTTTTGAAACGTTTTTGGACATGTCAGATCCAGATGCCTACATAACGTTATAAATATAATTAAAAAGGTTCTGGGACCGTTGGGAGTCGATTTAAGAAATAATCTATTACATTGCAGTATCAATTGGTAAAAACTTCAAAATTGAAAATGTTTTCCATCAAAAACTAGGAATAAGTTTTCAAAATTAAAAACCTTGATTCTTAATTTTTTGGATAACTAAATGCAAATATATTTTTGCAAAATGTGTTTGGATCTTCGTACGCAATACGCAACCACGCAAACAATGATACAATCTTTACAACTGGCTTCTTGCACTGTTTCATTGTAAAGCGGTTTCATAACTGTCCATTATTCTCTCTTTAATATGCCTATTTAATGCTTGCGATCCGCTTTCGCAAGTGAGGAAATTCAGGATGAAACATAGTTGCACTGCATTACTGCATTTCTTTCAACTGTCATATTATTATACTCATTATCTGCTAAAGCTTAGCTTTGCGGAACTCAATGGGCCAATCACAACGCTGTACGAAAAGTTTATGACAATGTCAATGCGTTGATTGGTCAATTGAGACTATTTGAGACCCGCTACGTTTCAATATAAATACACTCTTAAAATGGACAAAAAATCATTGATGTTTTGAAGTTTAATGCTAACTAAAGTGACTATATTGCTAAACTGCATAAACTTCTACATTGATGAAAAGTTTAATCAATATCATTCGCTTCGCTACAACCAAAATAAAGACAGTTCATACGCTATTCACATGATCATGACACATTCACACATTTATATTAGAAGCAAAGCGAAACGTACGCTACTTTTCTATAGCAACAGTTTGAACAGAAAAATCCCTATAAACATCGTAAAAGCCAATATTTATGAAGACCAAACATCCATCCACGCATCCTCCCACATTGAATTAACAATACGTACGATATCGCGTGATCCCTCGATCGAGTAGGCTCTCGAAATTGTTTTGTTTCTCGTCTCTTATTGGTTGTTCTAATTAGTTTCGTCCCGTGTGTTGCATGATTGTTGAATGGATTGAATTTGATGTGTAATTTTCTTTGATTGTTATATAATTGTTTTGTTACCTACCTATTGTGAGGTTTACCTTTATAGGTAGTCTACAAGGCGGTTACTTAAGTAGTTGGATGCAAGATATTTGGTCCTTTGGTAACTTTATTTCATGATTTGGGACAGCTTGTTTGAGAGCTAGTTTTATTTAGAGCTTCGGCTGTAATTTCTTTGTAATATTTGTTTGTTATTATTAATACCTGATTAATATTTATTTATTCTATATTTATGTTATATTATTTTGATAAATCTGATTTTGTACAAACGTTTTCTTTTTATTATTACTGTTGTTCTAATTAAATATTATCGTATGATTTCAGGTAAGAAAAGTGACGTTGCAACAACGAGAGTATGAGTAAGAAATGCCACTTACGTAACTATTAAAAACATACCGTAAGGTGACCCATAAGCCGGTTATATGGGTACACACACACTCATGAACTATGACAAACCAAATTAGTTCTTAAGGTGACGACCCTTTTTTTACCATGACTGTACGAAATAGTTTCATCAACAGACATAAGTCATATTATATGATACTATAACCTACCCTTATATGAAGTTATCTTACTCAAATTGGTTATATTCCATAATTTTGAAGAGAAAAATGATTGTACCAATATACAGTAAGCAAGTCTTTGTCACGTGATATCTTATTAGGCTTATTACCAACAGGAATAGAATAAATATACGGTTCACTCACCAATCTCCTTGCACAGTCAGCTCACGAAAATGCTGATCATTTTAGTACCTTGTCTCATTGAAAATTTTAAAATTCTCATTGACTCATTATTGAAGGATCATAGAATGTTGGAAGGACAAGGTTCTAAGACTGAACACACATTCAGTTGCATCAACGCAACAATGAACAATTTTGCGTAATTCATCGCTCGCTTAGGTTTTAACAAGGTATTGGCTAATGTTTTAGTTACTTGTGCATTGTTCTTCGATATGTTGGGCAAAATTAGTCTCGGATTTCGTGTTTATGGTAAGATATTACCCATTCTTTGCGGTTAGTTACCTGGTTAAAAAAATAAGGCAACACAACCGGCACCGACAATCCTAACTAATATTATAAATGCAAAAGTAACTCTTGTCTGTCTGTCTGTATATCTGTCTATCTGTCTGTTACGCTTTCACGCCAAAACTACTGAAACGATTTGAATGAATTTTGGTACACAGTTAGTCCAGAGCCTGAGAAAGGACATATACTCTTTTTGTCCCGAAATTCCCGCGGGAACGGGTACAACGCGGGTGAAACCGCGGGGCGCGGTTATAGTTTTTTATAATTATTAATATGAACTCCGACACCAGTTGGCCATTAAGTCGTCGAACTTACAGAAATAAACAATTTAACAAATTCATCAGCTTCATTCATAAGTGTAGGTGTATAGACGAAACCAAACATTTTTCAACCTTTCAATTCATTATGATCACTATCGCAAATAAACTCCATTTGATTAAAAACAGCATTAATACACACAGAAGAAAATTTAATTACGTTTTGCAAATTATCTTTTCCAGCTATAAGTATTTTATTGAATAATCCATTTTGTAATCTTTGTTTAAAACGCTCGAGATCTGTTCAAACAGAATAATTTCGTAAGACGTTAAATCTGAGAGAGTCTGTAATTAAAAAGGCTCCAGAGGAAATTGTAAGCTTCCCTTTAAAAGGGAATGTACGAATTTGAACTTTGTATCGTGGAAAAAAGCATTGTTTTTCTATGACAATATCTTCGCAATCACTTGCAAAATAATTGGTGCTTGTTTTATTTTAAAGCTTTTCTTGTATTGGTTGGATTTTATTTCGTACTCGTTACCCCGCGGTTTTACCCGCGTTGTGCCCGTTCCCGTGAGAACTTCAGGATGAAAAATAGCCTATGACCTTCCCGTTGAATGAGGCCATCTATTACAAAAAGAATTTTCCAAATCGGACTGGTAGTTCCTGAGATTAGCGCTTTCAAACAAACAAACTGCAGCTTTATAATATAAGTATAGATTTGGAAATTAGACAATAAATTCTTGACATTATTTGTGAGTTTTTTCCTGTTTGTGTTCCATTTTCTATATTTTAATTAAGTATTGTCCAAGCCTTGTCATTCCCAGTTAATTATACAGCACTTAATATCTTAAAATAACACGAAATCTCTAGAATTGTTTGATGTTAGACCAGCGTTTGATGCCAATCACCCTGACATCGCCTAAACTGATGTTGAAAAGGTTACGCCGGTACTTTGAAATGAACTTCGCCAAATATTTAACAAACTATGACAAGTCTTTAAAGCCGTGATGTGTTTGGGATTGTATCCTCTATGTAGAGAAGTGGTTATAAATTCTCATAACAAAATACTTATAATTAAGTAGGTTTCACCCGCAGTGAACCCATTCCTGTGGGATTTCGGAATTTTTATTAGTAATTATCCTATTCGTGACCAAGTTAAATAACATAAAAAAGAAACAATAAAATCGGAGCCATTCTCGTGTTATAAATGGTGTAACCTAACACGAGTTCCTTTTATAATATAGATTAGCTTATCACATCACATTGCTTCTATCGGTGGCTGTGTTCGTTTTTTATCAGATTTAATGCTGAACTGTTATTTCTGTGGAAAAGGGTCAAACTCTCAATTGAATTGGAATTATACACAGTAAATTGTAACCTATTATAATAGGCATAAGATACTTTTGATTTAAAAATATCTTAGGGTACAAATGATTAAACTGCGATGTCCTGCTACTTCTACTCTTCATTGTCTTAATTTTACTCCGTACTTTGTTTCGGAGGGCACGTTAAATCGTCGGTCCCGGTTGTATCAATCGTCAGACCATGTCGGAGGCCTTCAGGCGGTCTAAAACCTTCAAAACCAGGGTTGGCCACTAACCTACTTGATCTTACTTACTACGTATTCTTCTTCATCGTGTTTTCAATATTGTTCAAAATCATTAGGAGATAATCCTTTACAGCATTATTACTACTTCCTACCTATATTACTACTCTGTCATCTTAAAACGTCAAAGGAAACTCCCAATATTATTACGGTTCAAATTTTTATAAATATACTTTTATATATAATTCAAATATTATATAAGCACTTCGTTTGAACCTCGCTCCGTCTCATTTTGTCCTCAAAAACATGGCTCATTATGTCCTTAACGTCAAAACATAAAACTTTTCGTTTACCACTTCTCAGACAGATGACGTATCTAAGTATACTAGCTTTGCCCTGCTGTTTTCTTTCTTATTTATACTTTAGGAAAGCGTCGAATAATATATAGAAAGTCTAGATATTTATATTCAGAGTACTTTCACCAAAAATATGTCACTTGTTTTGACCGAAGCTTTTACAAAGCCCTTCCCATAATTTTTTTTTTAAGAAGGTTTTTTTCCTGGATAATTAAATGTATAGCCGTATGTATAAAATGTACTTTGGAGAATAATATTAGCACAACTGCAATTTTTTCACACAAGCGTCATCTGTTGGATAGCGGATAGAGCCACTGCGCGGAGCAACTAGTATTTTATATCATTCAAGTGATTATTAGTAAAAAGAACTAAGGATCTACGGTCTCAAAGGAATTTTGTGTTAAAAACTGTAGGGTATATAGGTAAAGTGCCTTATTCGGCGTTTTGTCACAGAAACAACCATCCATCCTCACAAATTTTCTTGTTTATTATATTGGTACGATGGCGTATGTAGTATGATTAAACAAACTTTTCCACCGAAATTGAACCTTAGAACAAAGACCTTTGAGCAATGTTGTGTTATTAATTTTTGTGGACCTTCGGGGAATCTGTCTTGTTTTCTTATTAGCTGTTGTTAGTGCTTTTGTGGGATTTGAAGGTTTTTGTGTCGGCTCAGGGTTCAATGTAAAGAAATTTCCCGATATTTGGTAATTATTGTTCATAGAAAAGTAGGTAAGAATCGCTTCATTGGGTATTTTGAATTTATGTTTACTGTAGCCACTTCTTGGTAAAAGTAAAATTTCCGGGCAAAATCAATGCATATATTTTGCCCAATTTAGCGTCACGCAAAGGTTAAAACGGATAGCTTGCCGTTTAAATAGAACCATCCCAATTAACCCCAAAAAGTTGATCCTATATAATACTCTGAAGCCAGATCTCAAAAGTCGTAATTTGGGCAACCTTCGAGAAATGTCGATGTTGAATCTTAACTCGATTTAAAGGAGTCTGTAATTTGCAAGTTTTCAACGGTAATCGCAGCTTTCTCCGACATTTGGGGTGCGCCGATGATACGTTTACGGAATTAGCTGAAATTACGCTGATTAGGTAATTGGGCTTCGGTTTTGTATCGTTTTTTAAACGTTTTTTTCTTTTTTGGTAATCGTTCGTCTGAACGATACATTATTCTGTTTAAAACCTCAATTATGATACTAACTAGGTACAGGATTACTCAAATATGGAACTTTATGAGTCCAGAAATTACTAGTATATACTTCTCGAAAGCCTTTTAGGAACTTGATAAAAATATTAGTCTTTGACTATTCGCTTTTTATTCAGATTTCTTATCGAGCTAGTTTCAATACTCTGAGTTAATCGGATGTTATATCAGAGATATGATCTATCTAAGAACATACCAGATTTACTCACCACCTTGCTGGGTTTGTTTCGAACTTAGGACGATGATTAGCATATTTCTCATGTAAATCTCATTGTTTTTGATAACTTTCATCTCACACAAAAACGAATTCAAATGGTTAAGAAAACCGCACTACTTATAAGTTTTGTTTATATTTCGCATGATTATTCTTAGCTTTAGTCACCTCTAAAACAATAATGTTATTGAAAATGTATCGGTAATGAGACTTAATAAGCCGTTGTTGAAAGTATTCATGGAAAAAATTATAACAATTGATATGTATATCAAGTTCCTAACTCACATAATTTATCATCTTTCTGTTAATCATATGTTATGTAAATTGGGATAAAACACCGCTTTTGACCCTTGCAGGTATTATAGGATCAGTAAGTAAGTTCTAGTAGGCTAGTGACCAACTCTGGGAGAATAGAACCTAGTTTCATGAATTTTAAAGTTGATTTTGATAAGACCTTGGAGACATACATAGGCGATATCAATTTCGAAATCCCTACGGGAACGGGTGTGATGGGTACTAGCTACCAACACATTTATCAGTTACATTTTATTCATAACTTGTATATTTACAAGATTCTCTTCCGACAACATAAATTCATGTTAAATTTTCATCCACTTGTTCAAATATTCCTGTCTAATTGAACAGACTTTCCAAGTCCGTTTAAACATTTACGCAGCCGTTTATAGTTTGTTTGTTAATGCCTCGTTTGACATCAGTAATGTTCACGGTATTCACAAGTTTTGCGAGCGGCGGTTGGCCACATTTCGTGGGTACATAAGATTTGCTACCTGTCTTGGGGTTAAGTTATATTATTTACAGGTTGGGTTGAATCGCGTGGGGAAAACTCAGCGCGGTTTTACCCGCGTTTTGCCCTGAAAATAGCCTATAACCTTCACGTTGTTTGTAATTATATGAATTACCCGAAGCGAACAAGAATTAGTCTCTGATTATGTATCGACTTTATAATATTATAGTCATGTCACTTCACACGCCCTTTTACACAATTCAGAGAGCATCTCGCAAGATATCTTCAAAAAGTAACAGCTATATTCATCCTAATGTTACATACAATACGGATGACTAAAATACTCGACACGTTACATCATTCATCCCTTATATTATTCGAAATGTAGTAAAGGAATGTTAGATATGGTAGGCTCTTTATTGGCTGTGCCAAAAGTGAGTCTACAGACACACTGTAGACACTGTAGACTGACTAGTGTAGACTATGTGAAACCTAGTGACATTTGTGTTGTTGAAGACCCTTTCTTGTCTCATATCATAGTGGCAACACCAGCTTTTACGAACATCTACATACCAACAGTTGTATAGTAAAAGTTAAATATTTGTATTCAGTTTTGACCCCAAAATAGTTATTTTTAATTTATCATGTAGGTACTTGACTTTTAGTTAATTTATTGCTGGTTATTATTTTTAAGCTATTGCATATCGCGGGCCTTGAGCGCGGGGACCAAATCCAAAAATACCGTAACGAAAAAAAACCTCACGCTTACCCGATCCGACGGGAAGGAGGTGTGGCTTGAAGGCCGTGCATCGTCTAACGTCGTTTCAGTTCAGCAGTCTTCGAGAGAGGGGGGCGAGAGAGGGGGGCGAGAGAGGGGGCGAGAGAGAGGGCGAGAGAGAGGGCGAGAGAGGGGGGCGAGAGGGGGGCGAGAGAGGGGGGCGAGAGAGGTGAGAGAGAGGGGGGCGAGAGATGGGGGCGAGAGAGGGAGCGAGAGAAGGGGGCGAGAGAGGGGGGCGAGAGAGGGGGGCGAGAGAGGGGGGCGAGAGAGGGGGGCGAGAGAGGGGGGCGAGAGAGGGGGGCGAGAGAGGGGGGCGAGAGAGGGGGGCGAGAGAGGGGGGCGAGAGAGGGGTCGAGAGAGGGGTCGAGAGAGGGGTCGAGAGAGGGGGGCGAGAGAGGGGGCGAGAGAGGGGCGAGAGAGGGGGGCGATAGAGGGGGGCGAGAGAGGGGGGCGAGAGTGGGGGGCGAGAGAGGGGGGCGAGAGAGAGGGCGAGAGAGCGGGGTGAGAGAGGGGGGCGAGAGAGGGGGGCGAGAGAGGGGGGCGAGAGAGGGGGCGAGAGAGGGGGGCGAGAGAGGGGGGCGAGAGAGGGGGCGAGAGAGGGGGCGAGAGAGGGGGGTGAGGGAGGGGGGCGAGGGAGGGGGGAGAGAGGTGCGAGAGATGGGGGCGAGAGAGGGGGGCGAGAGAGGGGGGCGAGAGAGGGGGGCGAGAGAGGGGGCGAGAGAGGGGGCGAGAGAGGGGGGCGAGAGAGGGGTGCGAGAGAGGGGTGCGAGAGAGGGGTGCGAGAGAGTGGTGAGAGAGGGGGGTGAGAGAGAGAGGAGGCGGAGGGGTGAGAGAGAGAGAGGAGTCGGGAGGGGTGAGTGAGAGAGAGAGGAGTCGGGAGGGGTGAGAGAGAGAGGAGGCGGGAGGGGTGAGAGAGAGGAGGCGGGAGGGGTGAGAGAGAGGAGGCGGGTAGGGTGAGAGAGGAGATATCAAATATATCAAATATAATTGCATAAGTTGATACAAAATGCTATGCAATAGCTTCACCGCGGCAGTCCTCGAGTGCCACACGTCTTTTTTTTATTACGTGGATGTATATGTCGAGAAAGTAAAAGATTGTTGCAGAACAGTTGCTGTAGCTAAGACAGACCAACGAAATGTACTGCCTATTTGTTAAATCAAACTATTCTCTTCTATCTTCGTATACCATATCTTCGGCCCAAAATCTTTATGTTTGACTCCAACTCAATGGTTCGATATCGTATTGGCATTTCTCCCTGTGGAATCTATGATATTTCTCAAGAGGCGCTACCGTTTCTTCGTCTGAACAATTTTTCATTACGCTTTGTCGCTTCGCTTTCAAAGATTTGATTCGGAATTCGGATTGTCTTGGCTGCTTTATTGTTGATTTGATTGGTCTGTTTTTGATATATTTTTTTATTCAAGTCATTAGCATAGGAATGTATATTATCGTGTGGTTTCGAGGTATTTTATTAATTATGTTCAGGTGTTGTTAACCCATCCCTGTATTTGCAATTAATAGTACCTTTACGATATCTTCCTTATTAATTAGTAGCAACGCCCCGCGGTTTCACTCGCATTGTGCCTGTTCCCATGGGAATTTCGGGATGAAAAAGGATTAAATAAATAGAATTATTGTAATCGAATTGGTAGTTTCTGATATTAAGGCGTTCAAACAAATGAACTCTTCAGCTTTATTATATTAAGTAGTATAGATTCAATTTAATTTGTGGAGCCTCTGTCCCATGAGGATCAACAACGCCAAGAGACTCATCCATCATATTATACATACGAAAGTATTTATACCAGTCTAATCCATTTTGTTTCTTCAACAGCTGATCACATTTTGATTAATTTTGGCATAGAGTTACATAAATCTAGATTATGAACATAAGATATTTATTATCCCGGAACCATCGAGAAAAATCAAAAACTTAAAAACCGTAACGCTACGTAAGTGACCAGTAATGTGCCACTGCTGGGCAAAGGCCTCTCAAGTCACTGAAGATATCAGTACAGTAAGGAGGCACCTTTCAAATTAAGCATCAGTCGTACTGCTACGTGCACAGACTGCACATCCTGCGGTGTGTAGCCGGACGACTAAAACTGCTTAAATTTAAAGATCCGTAAGTCTCCTTATAATACTGCCCCTAGTAAGTACCGTGGGGGAAAGAAGCCGATATAAAAGATACTAAATCTTCATTTGAGATATAATTAAGTTATTGCTCTACGGGGGTGGTTGTAATACTGTCGTTCTGTCGGAATTACTATTCGACTCCTGGTTAGATGTCAAGTCTGTCAAGTCGAGGCAACGAATAGTACGCCATTGGCGTAGTATTAGGTATATGTGAGTTTAATACTTACGGCGGGTCAAGTTAAGGTAGTGAATAATTTAATATTGGCGTAACATTTCTGGAGATATAATGGATAGCATGTCACTACTTACTATTTATTGGAATGTTACTTAAATTGTTGTACCGGCATACAAAGCATCGTTTCTATTAACTGCTAGAAATTGCATAATCTATACTAATATTATAAAGAGGAAAGGTTTGATTTTTTGTTTGTTTGTTTGTTTGTTTGTTTGTTTGTATCGAATAGGCTCTGAAACTACTGCACCGAATTAAAAAATTCTTTCACCATTCGAAAGCTACACTATCCCTGAGTGACATAGGCTATATTTATTCCCGAAATTCCCACGGGAACGGGCACAACGCGGGTATATGTAACCCAAGGTGTGAAAAACATGCCTAAAAAAATTGGTTATTGGCGTGCGCTACTAAATCTATTGATGATACACAAAAACAATGTTCTACACAATCAAAGTACATATCATTGCGAACAAATAAGTTCGCGAGGGCATATGTCTAACTATTATAGTTAAGACACAATAACCGTTTTAAGTTAAAATTAATTAGTTAAAAAAGGAGTGTAATTTTAAGTTGATGATATTCATATGATGATATGAATCTACATCAAAATAAATGGCTCTACAATCAAGGTTAATTATGTTGCTTTGTGTACCTCTTTAAATTATTAAAATCGGACAGTTAGTTTCAGAGTTATGATGAGAAATATCACTACATAGTATAAAATAAAGTCGTCTCTGTTTCGTGTCTGTTTGTCTGTTTGTCTGTATGCTTAAATCTTTAAAATTACGCAACGGATTTTGATGCGGTTTTTTTGTAATAGGTAGAGTGATTCAAGAGGAAGGTTTTTATGTAAAAAAATTCCCGAAATTCCCACGGGAACGGCCACAACGCGGGTAAAACCGCGGGGCGCTGCTTACAAAATAGTAATGCTCGATGGCGGGTCTCTTATGGCTACTTACTGTTTCGTGCGGTCAAAGCGCGCGGGGATATAGGTACCTACCTACGAACTACGAACGACGAAGACGTGCTATGTAGGTATTATCCCGAATTCTTCCTCAAATGAAATCTTGATTGTGTATACATATATACTCGCGCGAGACATGTAATATTTTATCCCCAATTTCCCACTTGAAATTTTGATTGTGTATATTCCTGCGGGAGACACGCAATGTTTTATCCCGATTTTCCTACATGAAATCTTGATTACCCGAAGCGAAGCGAGGGCGGGTCGCTAGTCTCAGAATAAAAGGCAGTGCGATAACTGCTATCTATACTCGTATACTAGATTATGAAGAGGATTTTTTTATGTTTGTATGTTCGGGCTCATCTCAGAAACTACCAATCCGATTAGAGTAATTCTTTTTGTAATGGAAAGCCACATCAACGGGAAAGTTATTGGTAATTTCTCATCGCGAAATTCCCACAGAAAAGGGCACAACTCATGTCAAACCGCGGAGCGCTGCTAGTTAGGTGTATCTACGATGCTAGAGTCCAATCATTATTCTAATGTATTTTCATTTTATTGTCCAACGACGCCGCTTGCCTTTGAAACAGTTACTGAGGACAATAAAAATACTTTAGCCTTGTTTAATTATTCCAACTCCAGTATCATTAAGTATGAAGATAAAACGTCGATCTACAAAATGCAGTGTTGATTGTGAAGAGTTTTGAAATGAGAACAAGATTAAATATGAGACATGTCGTCGAAATATGGCAGAATTATGGTTCATTAGCAGCTTATTAAGAAGAAGAGTCAACTCTAAACCTTTTGCCCAGCCTAGTAGTAGAAAGTAACCGGGACCGACGGCTTAACGTGCCCTCCGAAGCACCGAATCATCTTACTTTTCGGGTAATCGGATGATTCAGCATGTAATGCCCTAAACAAACTGAGGACAGTCTCACAAAGAGATTTTTGTGAGATGTCCCCACCGGGAATCGAACCCGGTACCTCCGGATCATGAGCCGGGCGCTCAAACCACAAGACCACGGAGGCTGTAACGAGAATTACATTTTCCGTACAACATATTTGTTTATTTAGTTCGTGCATGGTTTCTGAAATAGTTTTCTGATTGGCCTGCTCCGATAATATAGTATTATTGTGTTCATACAATGGAAAATAATATGACTATAGTTATTACGTTTTTCTTGTGATTGGTTGCGATTGTGTATTGGGAAGTAATGTTTTGACCTAGTTTTGAATAAATGGGTTTAGTTTTTCTATATTGTCGATTTTAAAAATAAATCTATCTCTGTATATAAAAATCAATGCCAATTTTCGTTGTAATTTTAGAAATCAAGAACGGGCCCTCCTATCCAAACCAAATATTTAGGCTTTGGTCGGACTATTTAGTAGATGGTTTATGTGAAGTTTGAAAAAAATCGGTCGAGCGTTTCTTGAATTCCCACGGGTACGGGCACAACGCGGGTAAAACCGCGGGGCGCAGATAGTACTAATATATATAAAGTTGAACAGTTAGGTTTTTTGTTGTGTTTGTTTGAATCTCAGAAACTAACAATACGCTATGAATAATTTTCTTTTAATGAATAGCCACATTCAAGGGAAAGGCTAATAAATTATATATTATACTAGCAGCGCCCCGCGGTTTTACCCGCGTTGTGCCCGTTCCCGTGGGAATTTCGGGAACTTTTTTACATAAAAACCTTCCTCTTGAATCACTCTACCTATTACAAAAAACCGCAAATCAAAATCCGTTGCGTAATTTTAAAGATTTAAGCATAAAGACAAACAAACAGACAAAAATAGCGACTTTGTTTTATACTATGTAGTGATGTCACACCAAACTACGTAAAAAAATATCACCATCTATTAGAAAAAAACACGTCGCAACAGGTATAGGAATAGTAAGTTGAGCGTCCTTCATCTGGTCACATGGATCGATGCCATCATATCGACGGCTATACCAACTTGCTATACCAGTTTATCAAGCAATCTAACTGTCTTTACACTCGACCATATTAAAAAGACGAGCTCAGTGCTGCGAGTGAAGTGTAGATTCCGAACATTATAAAGCGAAATTACGCCTTGAGAATGTGAATGTATGTGTGTGTTTAACCACGTGGTTTATTTACAGATAAATTATATTAATTGATTTATTAATATTAACCTACTTCAAACTTTTGTTTTTTTATATGTTCCGGCATAACTTTGTCATTCAATTCATTTTTGTTTTTGATATGTTTATTTCTAAATGACCCATATTTTAATTGAAATTGGTTTTTATTTTCTTTTCAATGCGTTTGTTTGTTGGTTTCATAAATTCAATGGAGCATGGTGCACAAACATTTTTAAACCGGCTTCACTATTGTCCCTCACTTCACTTATCAGTTTTTATTGGATCTGAGGACTAGAAACCAATAATTTATTAAAAACAACTTCAGTACCGACCTCTTTAAGGTCTCTTTTCTTACTATCTCCTATTACAATTCGCAAAATGTACTAAAATAAACACTATTACCTACATCATAAGGTACATTCTCGATTCGTCCGATACGGTTGTAAAACCGTTTACGAGTATTTGCAATTTTGTCGTTAGGAAATTTTATTTTACTTCAATGTAGTTAAGTTTATGTTTCGGATGTTAAAATTACGTGTGTTTTTATATTTGTACTTAATATGCCATTTTTTATTGGGCTTGTTTTAATGTGTTTATAAGACTTCTTCTGGTAATGTGTTATTTAAGGCTACATTCAGAAAGAAAGCAAGTATTTTACGCTGGTGTACTAATACTTATCGGAACTGATCAGAGCTATTGTTAAGCAACGTGCAGCCGGTCACTACTTGGATGGGTGGCCGATGGAGGCTGATAGAGTTTCCATCTGTGCGCTTTCATGCTTCAAAGGGATAATTGTAGTCGGTCCCGGTTCTTTAAATCGTTAGACTATGTCGGAGGCCGTAAAGCAAAAACCCCTTAACCAGGGTTGGACTCCAACGTACTCAAAATTACCGTCATACTCAGGTACATCAAATTATTCCCTAGGAGAGTGAGTGTTTGACCACGCTAAAAAAATGTTGATTTAATTGACTTAATTTAATTTCTAAGCTTAGAGTTTGGGTCTAATTAAACGTCCTGTAAATATTTAATTAATATAATTAATATTGCAGTAGCCATCAAGAAAAAAATTAATTGAATCAATTATTATTAAATAAGTAAGTCTTGTACATGGATTTGCGAATTTTCTTTTCACCCCATAATCCAAACACCCACACAAAAACTACAAGGAAAGTGTGTCAAAGCGTGTCGTAACCCAATTTTTATGAAACCATTAAATGTAACATGTTGTCATAGATATATTTACTCGTATTTTGATTCCTGCGATACCTACACAAGGCCTACGCAAAACCTACGCTTTTAGTACGGAGTGTGGGGCGAATGAATGTGATTGCGTTGTGGCGCCACTGTCGCAGATTTAACCGACTTTGGAGGAAGTTCTTAAATATAGGAGAATTCGGTTTTCTTTGTATTTCTTTATTTTTTGGCGTAACTCCGTCAGTAACAAATTAGAACACCTATCTATTCTAATATAATGAATCGTAATGAGTTTTCATTTTGGACGGACTAATCTCAGAAACTACCAATCCGATAAGAGCAATTATTTTTTTATTGTATAACCACGTTCAACAGGAAGGTCATAGCTTTATTTTCATCCCAAAATTCCCACGGGAAAGTGCACAACGCGGGCTAAACCGCGGAGCGCTGACAGATACTACATCCATTCTTATAAGTATTTAGCGCACATTATTTTGGTTTGCGTGATAAATTCACAATGCACGATATAAGCAATTAATAAACGTTTGATTCTTTATGAGTTAACAAAAAATTGCCTTCATTTGCTCTCAATTAGTTCCGATTTTGGCCGCACGCAGACATAATTGGCGATCCACCTACGTTTGTCGTGTTCCATGCAAATAAAATAATTTAATTACTGTTTGAGTAATTTCTTAATTGATAACTGTAGTAATTGATAACTGTAGTGCCCCCAGTTTTAAAAAAATGGGATCTGTTGGTTTTTAAGATAGAGTAGCAGTGCCCCGCGGTTTCACCGGCATTGTGTCCGTTCCCGTTGGAATTTCAGGATTAAAACAGTCCATAACCTTCCCATTGAATGTGGCTGTCCATTACAAAAATAATTATTAAAATCGGAGTGGTATCTAGATAATTAATGAAATGAACGCAGAAAAAATATAAAATGAGAAAAACATTTGAGATTAGCGATCCAAAAAAATATATGAAAAGAAAAATTCTTCAGCTTTCTTATATTAATATAGATAACCTTAGTAGTGTTGGTTGGTTGTTGGTAAAAATATATTTCAGCGCAAAAAAGAACATTTAAAAAGACTAAATGAAAATAGAACCATCAAAGGCAAAATTAATAATTAAACATCTTAATAAGTTGAAAGTAAAAATATTACTTCGGAACACGTTAACGAAGGCTACTTTGTAATTAATGCGAGGATGCTTTCCAGCTGTTTGTGTTGGAAAGTTTTCTTAGTTTAGGAGCCCTAATACCAAATGCAGACACAAAGACACGTAACAATTATAATATAATACTCTTATTTTACTGCTAGTAAAATTAGAGTAGCCTAGGCCTCTGAAATGAGCCATGACAGAGGCCTTTGGCGGCTCAATAAGGTCAGGTCAGGTCGACCATCCACTCGACGAAAAAGAAGAAGACTGCTAGTTAACAATTGTAATTCTGCTGTATAAGTAGTACAGATCTTGAAAGGATACCCTTTCTATCATACAATATTTAATTCAAATAATTCTGCTTAACCCAATTTCGATTTGATTTTAATTCGATCGCGATCGCGTCAGGTAGTAGGAACTCGGTTCTTTGAGAGTAATGGAAAATTAAAAGTTCCTTATTTTCCCATAGGATGTGCTTTTACGTTATTAACCCCTAGAGATACCAATGAAAGGAAAATACAAAGAAGGCTCATGAAGTAAACAGAAATGTTCATACAAATTGAGAACCTTTTCGAAGTTAAAAATCGGCCAAGTGCGAGTCGGACTCATTCCGTACTTTAAAAAACGGCATAAGATACGTTTGTTGTATGGGAGCCCCCCTTGAATATTTGTTTTATTTGTTGTTATAGCGGCAATAGAAATACATCATCTGTGAAAATTTCAACAGTCTAGCTATCACCGTTCTTGAGATACAGCCTGGTGACAGACGGACGGACGGACGGACAGCGAAGTCTCAGTAATAGGGTCCCATTTTTACCCTTTGGGTACGGAACTCTAAAAAATGAGTAAGATTTTATTCAGTCTCAGTTATTCCCATGACAATAAAATAACATTTCCCACATTAAAAGAATATGGAAAAGTAAAAATATACTTTGCATTTGTTCGGATTCGACATAAAAGAATACCTTTATGTTACGATTTTGGGATGTTATGTAAGAAATCCTTCGGGATTTTCGTAGGGTTTTTTTCATGCGGTAAAAATCGGATTGGCTTCGCCTGGGTTATTGTATCAAAAGAATATTTTTTCGACAATATAAAATGGTAAGTATACAGATTTATGTATGTACCTAATGGAAAAGGGTATTTGTAGATATTATCTAAGACGCTCATTATGGCGGATGTCACTAAAATTAGTATAGTCTTAGCTGTCATTTTCAATTTTTTTCGTTGATGTAGTGTAGCGCTAAAAAGCTACTTTTAGTTTCTACTAATGACTGTTATCTTAAAATACTTAACAAATCGACTGTTTTTTTATAACAAAACTAGCAGCGCCCCGCGGTTTCACCCGCGAGAATTTCGGGATAAAATGTATTCTATGAGTTATTGTATTGTTCTCACTATCGTTCATTCGGACCCAATGTCCAATTAGAAGCCACAAGGAACTTGAGTGACTCATATTAATAGAGCAAGCAATTAAATGCTATACATATAAGGATGCCTTACACTCCACAATAATTGGCAACAAAGTGTGACGTGCAAATTGACCGCCATTGCAATATTTACATGCGACTAAGGTTTGCCTTTGGTTGTGCTTGCGTTACCAAGTGTTTACTGCCGACGCGAAAACAAAAACGCGTGCCTAAATATTTACGTGTTTCTGTCTTACAGTGGGTGTGTGGCCTTTGGCTTAGTATAATCTATTTTTCCTTACTTGTCCCAAAACGTGGACCAATGTCGTTAATGTTACCAGCTAAAGATTACGCAATTAAGTAAAGCAAGTTCGAGTAATGTTGTCGCCAGCCCTGGTGTCGGTGTTTTTAGACAGCCTGAAGGACTCTGTCGTGATCTAACGATTGGAACAACCAGGACCGACAATTTAACGCATGGTAGTGTACAGATAGAAAAGCCACTATCGACCACCAAGTTGGGGCCGAGCTGCACGTTGTTAACAATCGCAATAAGCTAACATCACTTAGTCAAACTACAGCACTAATTAGTAACTGTATGTTTCATCTGTAGATGCTTTCGCAAGTCCCATAAAACATTGCCTTCTTCTACCCGCATCGTGTTTAGACTTTTCATTGGAAAAGCAATTAATTAGTCTCGGTTTCCTTTTATTTAGTTGTTTACTTCATAATAAAAGGGCTATGAGTTATGAACGCAGTTAATTACTTATTTATTTATTTATAATCAACACGTGCCTCTTAAACAATATAGTAGGTTATTACAGCCAGAACTGGGGTATAGGTAGTTTTATAGGTTACCTACATCACGAGGAAACTCGCTTTTTACTTCATACCTATTGACTATGTAAAGGAAATAAATGTACTTGGGTTTAGTAGGTAGTATAGGCACTGGACAGTCCGTTGACACAGTGGTTTGTGAGAGGACTTACTTTATTCTTATTCTAATATTGACATTTCTCTTAAAAAATATCTAAGGCCTGAAACTGCTTTAACCGGACGCCCGCGCAACAGGGTCTGCCTCCGTACGACGGACGCCCGCGCGGGTCCCCGACGTAGCACTTTTGTATGAAACCGCGCGGGTGCTCACTCGTGACGGGGCCTGCGCGTGTCCACGCGACGGTTGCCCGTTCGAGTGCCGTGTTTCATGCCTAAGATCGTGTCTCATTTATCCGTAGTATAACTATACCAAAGACAGTAATTTAATTAGTAACTAGCAGCGCACCCGCGGTTTTACCCGCGTTGTGCCCGTTCCCATGGGAATTTCGGGATGAAAAATAGCCTATAACCTTCCCGTTAAATGTGGCTATCTAATACAAAAAGAATTATTCAAATCGGACGGATGATTCCTGAGATTACATCGAACATACAAACAAACAAACTTACAAATTTTACCTCTTTATAATATTAGTATAGACTATTTCACTTCGTCGCTTACATACACTTATAATATACAGACACAGTATACAGATGTCTAGTAACAGTTATAATAATCCATCACACAGTCTAGCACCGAACAATAGCACTAAATTCATTGTACTGTAATGATACTAAACTAAGTAACGTTCCAAGAATGATTATCTCAACCGGTATTAACCTAGAAACAGACAATAGGTAGAGGTGGTAGGTAATTGATACACTGTTATGCTTACACTGTGTCGTGTAAACGGTTTTGTGTGAGATGTGACGTCATTGGAGATATTGGTATAGATTTAGGATCTCATTCATAAACGCTTTATTAACAGGACTTTGGTTATCACATGGTTTGTCTGTCTCTTTCCGACATACGCTATTTTCAAAAGAGCAAAAGAGACAAAACACTTTATAACAGTTTTTTAGCTAAAAAGCGTTTATGCATAACACTATAAAATACACTATAATAACTTAATATCCTCTGTATCTTAAGTTTACGCTAGTTTACTTAAATCAAGTTCTAATAACACGATGGTCTAACGATTGAAACAACCGGGACCGACTGCTTAACGTCCACTCCGAAGCACGTAATTTAGAGCTTACGTAAATATCGGCCCGCGGTTTTATTTCGGCTGTTTGAACGTGCTACTCTCAGAAACTACTTGTCCGATTTGGATAATTCTCTTTGTAATAGATAGCTACATTCAATGTGACAGTTTATACGTTATTTTTATCCCAAAATTCCCTCGGGAACGTACACAATACGGGCAAAACCATTGTGCGCTGCTAGTAATATTATTAATACAGATTCCCAACTATACTCGCATTATCCTGATTACCTAAGCATCTAGGGCATCTAAATACAACACCAACAATATCTATTATCAAGCACTTAGTACTTAGACAATGCTATGCCGTTTGTTCTGCACCGCCATCTAGATTAACCTAGGCAATAAGACTAGATCTATCTGTAGGAGTACAGATTTGAAGTTATGTCAAGTGCCTTCTAGTGCATAAGACAGATTGTTCCAAGTTTACCTTAAAGGGCTTAAGGAAAATGTTATGATAGAAGGATTACTTGTTGTTTGTTACGAATTGTGACAAACAGGAATTTATTAATCCTAACTAATATTATAAATGCGAAAGTAACTCTGTCTGTCTGTTACGCTTTCACGTCAAAACTACTGAACCGATTTGAATGAAATTTGGTACGCAGTTAGTCCAGAGCCTGAGAAAGGATATAGGCTACTTTTTATCCCGAAATTCCTGCGGGTAGCCACTTAATGGGTATCACATTCAACGGGAAAGTTAAAGGCAATTATCATCCCGAAATTCCCACGGAAATGGACACAAAGCGGGTTAAACCGAAGAGCGCTACTAGTATATTATACACTAGAATATACAAATCCGAACGATTTATTTTTGAACCTTAACATGGTTTGAATAACAATTGGCTCAGCAGTTTTGAAAGTTTGAAATAATTCCGGGCTCGTACTTCCGAAACATTTGGGACGCGAATTGACTTCTTTTTCGGCGTGAAAATTTCAGCCGTTTTGCGATGTGAATGAATTTGACGGAACAGTGAATTTGTTTTGTTGTTTTTGGACGTGATGTCCGTACTGAAATGTTATTATTTTGTTATTTACTTCACTACTTTTATGGTGAAGCCATTTTTTCATTATTTATAACCAAACATAATGTTTTTATTAAGCTATTGCATAGCTTCTATCGCGGGCCTTGAGCGCGGGGACCGAATCCAGAAATTCCGTAACGAAAAAACCTCACGCTCCCCACTAACGCCATCTAGTGATAGAAAAAATAACTATGCAATAGCTTTACCGCGGCAGTCCCCGAGTGCCACACGTCTTTTTTTTTTTGTTCTATTCTGCCGGTGATTACGATTAATCCAACTCACGGTACTGATATCTTCGGTGAGATGAGAGGCCTTGGGCCAGCTGTGGGACATTAGAGACTAATAAAATACATCCTACTAATATTATAAATGCGAAAGTTGGTTCTATGTATGTATGTTTGACAACTCTTTAACGAAAAAACTACTTTACAGATTTGGATGAAACTTTACAGTAATATAGGTTATATATATCAGAATAACACATGGGATACATGTTCTCCCGAAATTGCCGCGGAACGGGTACAACGCGGGTAACACCGCGGGGCGCGGCTAGTACTCTTTATTCCTACACTATGTCCAACTGTCAACAACAGTTGTCAGAATATTTGTGTCAAAAACTCCCGACGAAACTCCTAATTCTGTTCTGTTCTGGCTCTTTAAGTCTGGTACCATTGATCGTCTCACAAACTCCCATACATAAACATGAGTTCTGGTACACTCAGATCTTTATCGCGTCACTTGATTGGCGCCCAGCTTAATGTCTAATTAAGTTGGCCGTGTTTGGACCATTAGGTGCGTTTCCACTGTTTCAACGTTAAACTAATATTGCAAAGAGGTAACAGGTTGTAAGTATGTTTGTTTGCTTGTTTGTATGTTCGAGCTAATCTCGGGAAGTACCAGTCCGATATGAATAATTATTTTTGTGATAGATAGCCACATTCAATGGATAGGTTATAATTTATATTTTATCCCGAAGTTCCGAAAACGATTACTTCTGAAGATGAAATAGGTTTAGAGATAGGGTAAGAATGAAATAAAATCACTAAATCTTTTTCCTCTTCAGGCATTTGTCTTCGACTGGATAATTGACGACATTGGTCCACAAATAGAGTATACACAGTTTCTAGGTACCTTCTTTAGCTTATACTATAGCGTACAATGAAAACGCACTCTCGCCAAGACTTACCAATACTACCATATTGAGAAGCGGTGTTTCTGCACTACTACTTTATCATAACAAGTCCTTTGGCGTTCCGTTTGGTTACAAAGTGTCCTATTTGTCTCGTAAACGCTAGATTATGCGTGTTCTTGTAATATTGAGACTGCGCTGCGTTCCATATAAATTGCGTTTTAAGGTAATTCGTAATACGCTTTATGGTTTTTGCCTGTATTCATATAGAGGTAATTAGTAAGAGCTCTAGGTTTATTTTATGTAGGCTTTCCTGGATTCTAACAGTACGCCGCGGTTTTACCCGCGTTGTGTCTGTTATAACTAACTTCGGTTGTTGATGCAATAAGTACATTGCATAATTACTGAACTTTGTTGTGATGTGAGGTATTGAGAATCATTGAATGGAGAGTACTAAAGACACGTAAACACAAAACAGTCCGTAATCCACACTTATATTTTTCGACGTAATTTCCACCTCCTCCGTCATTCACGCCTTCCTATCAGTTATATCACCGGAAATTGTTATTTAAATGTTTTGTATCAGGTTCAATGTCTCGTTTCACTTGTTTATCAATAGCCGTACACGTGTTGTTACGTTATCTACGCCCAATTCTTGTTCATTCATTCGTTCATTCATTAAGAGGGAATGGAAAACTAATCGGCTTATAGAGGGAGGGAGGAGGCTTTTTTGGGATAGGTATGTAATCATTTAATAATCTGTGACGTAAGTTCGAAAACGTTTGTAGCCAATCCTAGTGTCGGGAGTTCAGTAGGCAAGCATAGTAATTATGCTTACTTAATCCTCCTCACTGTATCTCACCCCACTTTATCATCTTCAGTGAGATGAGAGGCCTTTGCCCAATAGTGGGATATTACTGCTAATACCTACTTACTTTTTACGGGTTACTAGCAGCGCTTCTCGGATTTACTCGCATTGTGCCCGTTCTCGTGGAAATTTCGGGATGAAAATTAGCTTTTAACTTTCCCGTTCAATGTGGCTATTCATTACTAAAATGATTATTGAAATCGATATCATAGTTTCTGCGAGAAGCGCGTTAAATCAAACAAAAACAAACTCTTCAGCTTTATTATATTAGTAAGACTAGCAGCGCCCCGCGGTTTTACCCGCGTTGTGTCCATTCCTGTGGGAATTTCGGGATGAAAAATAGCCTATGTTACTCGTGGATAATATAGCTTTCGAATGGTGAAAGAATTTTTAAAAACGGTCCAGTAGTTTTTGAGCCTATTCATTACAAGTACAACCAAATAAACAAAGTTTTCCTCTTTATAATATTAGTGTAGATAATCTCCTTGCTAAGTGCTTGCTTACTGATGTGTGATAATACCTATACCCGTACCAGCTGACACATGTAAACCTGTTTTCAGTTTGTAAACAAACTCGTATCACTTTCCTCCTCATAAAATGTTAACGAAGGTTGACTTCAATTTATTTGCTTGGTCGACAAAAGAAATAGGGTAGGAAACTGATACTCAACGGTGTAAAGTACACCCCTCGTCTTAATAGGCTTGCCTTACGCTAGGGGTGGAATTGGTGTTGATATCGATAGATTCTTATCGATACCTACTGGTTTCTTTACTCGCCTCAGTGGTCTAGTGGTATGTGCACTCGCCTGATAAGACTGAGGTCCCTGGTTCACTTCCCAGGTCAAGCGAATACATGTTTCTTACTTTTCAAACTTGACTCGAGTTTGTTATCACCAACCCGCATTTGGCAAGCGTGGTGATAACGCCTCATCCTCCTCACTGTACTGATATCTTCAGTGAGATGTGAGGCCTTTGCCCAGCGGTGGGACATACAGGGTTTCTTAAGTTTAACCGAACTATACTCAGATTAAGTCTTCTGTGACCACGGGTAAAGGAGAAACGACGATCGTTTTTAATAATTACTAGCTGTGCCCTGCGGTTTCACCCGCAGCGCCCCCGTTCCCATGGGAATTCTGAGATTTTATTCCCTATAAACCTCACGGAGCCCGAGACCTTTCTAACGAATGTAAAACCGTGGAAATCGGTCCAGCCATTCACGCGTGATGCCTTGACCAAGGAAAACGGGTTTCATTTTTATATATATAGATGTACTACATATTTCGTGCAATACAATACGATCGAACAGCTTTTGCTTCTTAAACATAGTTAAACATAGTCTTAAACATTTAAAAGTACTTGTCCAGACCGCCCTGAAGGTACTAAAACAAGCTAACTTAACAAAAATATCGATAAAATTCCTTAACCCTCCCACCTCCCTACGCGGGTGTAATAAGCCCGCGGTGTTATAGATTAGTCCTCTCGACCCAGATTCCCCGTTAGTTAGAATGCCCCGCTGACACCGGCCGTCAGTTTGCAGTGTCGCCATATTATATCAAGTGTTGACTCGTTAGTGAGGCCTTTCATTACTGACGAATATCTATTTAATTAGATTACAACAGCTTGATTGAATCAATAAATAATCTTCATTTAAGTACTATATATGTGAAGAGGTATACTTTCTGTTTGTTTGTTGGTTTGGGCTCATCTAACTCTCACGAGTAAAACCGCAAGGCGCGTCTTGTCTACACTAATATTATAAAGAGGAAAACTTTGTTTGTTTGGTTGTAATGAATAGACTCAAAAACTACTGGACCGTTTTTAAAAATTCTTACAAACTTAAAAGCTTCTTAAAAGCTACATTATCCACGAGTAACATAGGCTATTTTTTATCCCGAAATTACCACAGGAATGGACACAAGGCGGGTAAAACCGCTGCTCGTTATAAATATATCACTCACGGCATAAATCACATAAGGGTTTATATCAACACACCCACGGTTAATTCATTTGTAAATATTGAGCTTAGTTACAATAGGTTTAAGAAATACATAATGCGAAAATGCATTCCCATTCCCCACCCACAAAAAGAAAAGGATTAAGAAAAGATTTTTAATCTTTAAGAACAACACAAGATTTCTTTTAAGAGGACGTTATAGGATATTTGTTTATCCTGAAAAACGGACACAACACGGGTAAAAGCAAGACGTAGACTAGATATACATAGTACCTAGATGAAATGTTAAATTTAAAACGAACACGAAACTTGATGAGAAAATTTACCTAGGAAATTCAAGTTTCCTACGAATTCAGTTCTAAACTGGGTCGCTCGTTGTTTCATCTTATATAAACCGAAGTTAGGAGCTAAGATCTGTTTGAATGAAGTTAAAAATTGCAGGTGTCTTGTTCTGTTCGGTGAGGTGCAGTTTTTAACCGTGTATGCAGAAAAGGGGGTAGTAAGTTTGACGTGTGAAGTATGTGAAATATGGCGTCGTTGTTCTCAAATGGATAAACTAATAATTATCTAGATTTTGTTCATTAAGCTTACTTATTACATGAGGATTTCTTCATGTAAAATCAAAGTTTTGTTTTTATTTGGCTTTCGCTCTAAAAAGTTAAGAATTAGCAAACCTGTCGCTTGTTTCAGATTATATTTCGCTTATGACCGCATTAATAGTCTCATTCTATAAATAAATAAATAAATAAATTGTAAGCCTTGGCAAAATAATTTTGAAGTAAAGCTGAAGAGTAAGATTTTTGTTTGTTTGCAAGCGTTAATATCAGAAACTACCAAACCGATATACATTATTCTTTTTGTAATAGATAGCCACTTTCAACAGGAAGGCTTTAGGCTATTTTTCATCCCGAAATTCCCACGGGAACGGGCACAATTTGGATAAAACTGTCGGGCGTTACAACCTAAACCTTAATAACTTTGGTAAAGTTACATAGATAAGTTCTGTAATGTACTACCTACAAGGTACGACGATGAAGTTTGAATTAACAAAGTTTTACTCATTATTACGTACAAAATCTTGCTTCCAGCCGTGATAACCCTTAAGAATTTTAATAACATGCCCACGTCATGTAGACTACGTCTAAAGTTTGGGCAAATAATTTGGTTTTACATAAAGCTGTGGTATAATTAAATTCACCTTACAACGTTAATTTATAAAATTAAAGTCCTTAACATTATTGCTGTACTCAAATTGAAAAACGGTCTTGTCTTTAAGTGAAAGAAACGCAAACGGTTAAATTGAGATTTATTTATTTACTAGCCGCGTCCCGCGGTGTAACCTGTGCCCGTTCCTATGGGAATTTTGAGGTGAAAAAACAACCAATTACCTTCCCGTTGAAAGTGTCTTTCCATTACAAAAAGAATTATTGAAATCGGATTTGTAGTTTCAGAGATTAGCGTCTTCAAACAAACTCTTCAGTTTTTAGAGATACATTAATTCTACCGCCGATCTTTAATGTAACGCAGACTTAATTCTCCCAGTACATACTTTATTTATAAGTCCTCAGCGTGCTTAAGTTCGTACCTTTATCTTCAGCCGATGGTTAACATTCAGCTAATTAAGCATCCATTAAATAAGCCGACACTCCACTCTGAGTCACCAACTATGCATACCAAATCGGAAAAGGCAATGTTTTCATTACGCATTCACAATAGATTCGGCACGTTACCATATTAACCCACTAGCAGGGCCGGCTCAGGGCATGTCGGGGCCCTTAGATACGAATTTGGGGACCTATTGGATAATAATAAATAAATAAAATAAAATGTATTGCCACAAAAAATAGGAATTATTACTATTTATCAACTCTTTGGCGGCTCAATAACGCTGACACCAGGATTGGTCTTAATTATTTTTTTCGCCCATTCAGGGCCTCGATAGGCCCCGAGCCCTAGCAAATTCGTATCTGCCTACTAGGTCGGGATTAGTATTGTGCAAGTATTGCGTTGACAATGCAGTGGGTTCGAATCTACATTTGAAATTGTAGGCGAAATTGTCCTCAAGTATTCATTATTCATATACGTGTATGTTATGATACGACATATTGGGACGTTATGACTGTATCGTCGATACAATTCGAGGAAGTTGTGTCTTGACGTCTGTGTTATTACTTATTGTGTCCAATGCGTGTTATAAACTGTACTGTCTTCGATGGAAGTCGTTTGTAATGATAGCTATGTTTTTGATACGTTTAAAATGTCGTTAAGGTTGATGTTATGATAGGTATTATTTAAGAAACTATTGAGTGTTGATCATTGATTTAGTGGCCATCTCTGGAGTTTTTAGACCGCCTGAAGACCTCCGAAATAGTCTATCGACCGTGACCGACTGCCTAACGTTCCTCCGAAGCACGGCAGCGCTCAGATAGAAATGCTACTGTCGGCCACCTTTTCAAATATCCAAGTTTTGATGAGAAATGCCAAAACACTCAAATAATGCATCCATTTCATACAATTTTATCTAATAACTAGCAGCGCCCCGCGGTTCTACCCGCGTTGTGCCCGTTCCCGTGGGAATTTCGGGATAAAATGTAGCCTATAGCCTTCCTCGATAAATAGACTATCTAACAGTGAAAGAATTATTCAAATCGGTTCAGTAGTTTCTGAGATTAGCGCGTTTAAACAAACAAACAAACAAACAAACAAACAAACAAAACAAACTCTTCAGCTTTATAATATTAGTATAGATTATGAAAAATGTATGAAAGGACCTCCTAATTTGAGTGGAGTTTGAATATTCGGGGGATTATTTGTTGTTACATAAGAACTCAATTCAAACAGAAGTCTAAAAATAAAACGTTTCCCAAACACACGAGCTCTAAATCAGCACGACTTAGTTAGGGGTCAATGCGCAACGCTCACGTTTGGGGTAAATATTTAAATTTTCCATTTCGCCTCGCGCGTTCGGTACCCGCTTACGTTGTGTACTCTATACCTTCTTTGGTATGTGTATTACTTTAGTATATTATATACTAGCGCCCCGCGGTTTTACCCGCGTTGTGCCCGTTCCCGTGGGAATTTCGAGAATTTTTATATGTACAAATCTTCCGGAAGAATCATTCTATCGATTGGTGAAAACCGCGTGAAAATCCGTGCAGCAGTATTTGAGATTATTGCGGACAGACGGACAGACGCGGCCGGGGACTTTGTTTTATACTATGTAGTGATAGTGATAGTGATGATAGTAATTTTAATATATATATATATATATATATATAGTGTAGATAGGTAACATAGGGTTCTCGAATATTTACCCGCATTGTATGTAACCTATTCCTTTGGGAATTTCGGGATGAAAATTAGGCAATAACATTACTATTGAATTTGACTGTGATCTGAGTTAGAAAAGATTTATTTGGACCTTGGTCACACATAGTCACAGATTTGCTACGAAAAACGTGTAACCACATGTTTATGTGTGCGTCAGAGCGTAGCACATTATCATTCTAGTTGTATTTATGTACCGTCTACATATTGCTACGATTCCGACATGCCCGTGTGTAGTTACGTTTTCACACTTGCCATTCATTGAAACGTGGGCGTGTGTGGGTATCGTTGGGTGACTGCTATAACTGGAATTGTGGGGTATTCATGGATTGTATTGTATGTATTTTAATAATAGAATGATGTGATTATTATATGAATAAATCTATACTAATATTATAAAGCTGAAGAGTTTGTTTTGTTTGTTTGTTTGTTTGTTTGTTTGTTTGTTTGTTTGTTTGTTTGTTTAAACGCGCTAATCTCAGGAACTACTGGTCCGATTTGAAAAATTCTTTTTGTAATGTATAGCCACATTCAACGGGAAGGTTATAGGCTATTTTTCATCCTGGAATTCCTACGGGAACGGGCACAACGCGGGTAAAACCGCGGGGCGCCGCTAGTAACATTATAAAAGAGTCGAGGAGTCTTTATTAGATCAAATGAGTGGTAGTCATATTAATATATTTTAAAAGCGTTTATAATAAGTCTATTCTCCAAGCATAACGAAGTATTTTTTCAGCTGTATTATCTTTATAAATATAATTCTACTGTACGGGTATATTTTACTCAACTCCTCCTAAATGGCTGGGTCGATTTGAATGATTTTTTTAAGTATGCGTTTGGGTGGCACCCTGGATAGTTAAAATTCACATTAGCGACATCTATTGGTTCACGGGTGGAACCACCGTGCGGGACAGCTAGTATTAGTATAATAGTTTGACTATATATTATTAAAATCTAGGAAATAAGTCCCGTCAAATGTTAGTCACCGTACGTCCCATCTCATCGCCTTGCCATCCAGTTGAATCGATATTGAAGTGAACTGCACACTGCAGACACACAAACCTACATAGACTTCCCTTGTCCGGGTGTATTTATTATTTATTTTTTTAAAGCAATTACCCTTCTTCTTCTACTCGCCTGCGAAGGCTGAGACTGTATGTAGGTTTGTTACTCTTTCACGAAAAAACTACTTGACGGATTTGGATGAAACTTTACAGTAATAAACTTTAGGTTATACATCAGAATAACACATGGATTTTATCCCGAAATTCCCACGGTAACGGGTACCACGAGGGTAAAATCGTGAGGTGCGGCTAGCACTAGATATATACAAAGATAGTACCAACACCACTCAATTTTCACGCCAATATATTGCAAAATGAAGTGTCGATAATTGCTTTCCCCGAGTGTTACCAACCCAATTAACATTTTATATCCTCCCCGCCATATTGATTTACCAATTTCGCATATGGGTTCGATTATTTTGGACTTTATTAAACGGTAATCGAATTGTAAAGGAGTATAGGAGATTGGCAATTTGAGTGGACCCTTGGGGTAGAGTGTAGACTGTAAACTTATTCATAATACATCTCCCAATACATTATGTACTAGCTGCGCCCTCGGTGTTGCCCGCGTTGTACCCGTACCCGCATGAATTTCGGGATTAAATGTATCCCATGCGTTATTCTTATATATAACCTATATTACTGTAAGGTTTCATCCAAATCACTCCAGCAGTTTTTTCGTGAATGAGTAACAAACATCCATACATCCATTTCATAAACTTTCGCATTTATAATATAAGTAGGATTTCATTGAATGAGTGGTAGCTATCGTTGCGTAGCGTTGACGTAACAGTGTTCATTCATTGCGATTGTTAAGCAACGTGCACCTCGGTCCCTACTTGGATGGGTGGCCGATAGTGGCATTTCTATCTGAGCGGTACCGTGCTTTGGAGGGCACGTTAAATTATCGGTACCGGTTGTGTCAATCGTCAGACTATGTGGTCCTTTAGGCGGTCTAAAAACTCCGACACCAGGGTTGGCCACTAACCTACTCGAACTTACTTTATTGTATGAACTAGCAGCGCCCCGCGGTTTTACCCGCGTTGTGCCCGTTCCCGTGGGAATTTCGGGATAAAATGTAGCCTATAGCCTTCCTCGATAAATAGACTATCTAACAGTGAAAGAATTATTCAAATCGGTTCAGTAGTTTCTGAGATTAGCGCGTTTAAACAAACAAACAAACAAACAAAACAAACTCTTCAGCTTTATAATATTAGTATAGATAAATGACTGATCTTCTTTTCGTTTTGTCCTCAGCACCCTGGTGCCATGGAAGCTGTTCCGCGAGGAGCTCAACAACGTGCACCCCATATCCACGGGGCTGGAGACCATGGCGCTGAAGACCACCATAGACCTCACCTGCAACGACTTTATATCCAATTTTGAGTTTGATGTGTTTACGAGGTACGTACGACTTCCGTTTTATAGATTTGATATTAATACATCGACTATTTAATTTGTTTGTGATTGTGATATGAATAACTAGTATGCATCCATCGGAAGGCGCAGCGTAGGACGTCCACCAACAAGGTGGTCTGATGATCTGGTGAAGGCTGCAGGATCGCGGTGGATGCAGGTCGCTTCCAACCGAATTACTTGGAGATCAATGATTAAGGCCTATGTTCAGCAGTGAACGTCCTACGGCTGACACGATGATGCATCCCATTTGTAATTCTGATGTATAACCTACAGTACTGTAAATTTTCATTACAATCCGTCCAGTAGATTTTTCGTGAAAGAGTAACAAACATACATACATCCTTCGCATTTATAATATTAGTAGGATAGGATTAAACAATTATTGTTCTTATAATTCCAGGTTATTTCAGCCGTGGAGCACTTTACTCCGTAACTGGCAGTTGCTTGCAGTGACGCACCCAGGTTATGTCGCGTTTCTGACGTACGATGAAGTTAAGGCGCGGTTACAGAAATACATCCATAAAGCTGGAAGTTACGTGTTCAGGTGAGGTGCCATGTTTATACTTTACTAGCAGCGTGCCACGGTTTTACCCGCATTGTGCCGGTCTCCATGGGAGATTTGGGATGAAAATTAACCTTTAAACTTATTGTTGAATGTAGCTATCCATTACAAAAATTTTATCCAAATCGGACCGAAAAAAATCAAAAGAACCTACTAGGACCTACTTACTTTTAAACCTATAATCGGCGATTATGAAGGAGCCATAAAATATTCTCTTAGCTTTATTTTATTTTTACAGTTTTTGGAAAACTTACAGCTAACATAAACATACAAAAAAATAGTCCAATTAAAAGTTGCTACACCATAGAGTTTTATAATTTTTGAAGTGAAAAGTTTACTTGACACGTTACCTGATCGAAAATTCGTAACACATTTTGGCGCTAATATTCAAGTTTTCACTGCTGCAGGCACGCCGGGAGTGCAACCCATTGACTTTTTATTTCTTCATATTTCCTTCACTAACCCACATTTTTCCAAAATTCCAGATTATCTTGCACACGATTAGGACAATGGGCAATAGGCTATGTCACGGTCGACGGTGAGATACTACAAACCATACCGCAGAACAAGAGCTTGGTGCAAGCGTTACTCGACGGCTATAGAGAGGGGTTGTGAGTTTTACACACTTTTCTCATTCATAAAATTCAAATATTTTTTTATTCTTATCAATTAGCGCTCGTGGCGTAGCTTGGCTCAGCGATGTTCATTGCTATTTTTACGCAACGTGCACACAGCATGCCCCCCCCCCCCCCCACCCTACTTGGATGGGTAGCCGATAGTGGCATTTCTATCTGAACGCTATCTTGCTTCGTAGAGCACGTTAAATTGTCGGTCCCGGTTTTATCAATCGTCAGACCATGTCGGAGGCCTTTAGGCGGTCTAAAAATACCGATACCAGGGTTGGCTACTAACCTACTCGACCTTACTAACTCGATTTAGCTTAGACGTTGAACATGAATGTTTTCAGCTACCTGTATCCGGACGGTCGTGATAAAAACCCGGATCTGAGCAGTGCAATCATATCGCCGGCGGAAGATCACATCACAGTCACACAGGAGCAGTATGAGCTTTATTGTGAAATGGGTAAGGTTCAGTTTTCATTGCAAACGTTGGGATATATTTTGAATTTCAACTTTAGTTGGTCATATTACCTGTAAGGCTAAGGTACGCGATAAAGACATGTTTTATCTCTTTTATTTATATAGAAAAAGAGAGTAATCTCTATAGATAGAGAAAAGAAAAGATGACAAGTCTCAAACTGATCGCAAATGTCAAGCAACGCGCATCTCGACCCCTATTTGGATGAGTTACTGATCGTTTCACTGTCTGAGCTCGTCGTAGGACATGTTTAATTGTCGATCCTGGTTGTTTCAATAGGAAGGCCATGTTAAAAGTGTTTATAACAAGCCCGTTGGCACAGTGGCAGTGAGAGCGCTTACTGTGTCGAGGGTTGCGGGTTTAATTCCCGCCCGGAGTCGACAAGATTTGAAAACATAGTTGTTGACGACGTCTGGGTGTCAATTATATTATATTCTTATAAAGTATTTGTGTATGTCAATGTAGTAGTCTCAGTGAGTAAGATCCCATAACAAGCTTTGAGCTTACTTTGGGTCTTATTAACGGTGTATAAATTTATCCGGATATATTATTTTTAACATAATGTTCATAACATTTCAGGAAGCACTTTCCAGCTGTGTAAGATATGCGCTGAAAATGATAAAGACATCCGGATAGAGCCGTGCGGGCATCTGTTGTGTACGCCCTGCCTTACTGCGTGGCAGATTGTAAGTACTTAGCCTTATTTTGAACAAGTATCAATAGTCAGTTTTGATCTAGTTTCGTGAATAAAGAGTGATGTCTTATAGTTTGCATTTAAGACTTTTCTGTGAGATTTTTGGGATGCAAAGCGAAATATAGTCTACGACAGATCTACTAGCCAGTTGGCACAGTGGCACAGAGTGTTTGCTGTGTCGGTTGCGGGTTCGATTTCCGGCCGGAGTCAGCAATATGTGCAGACATAGTTGTTACCAACCAACGTCTGGATGTCAATTATATATTCTAATAAAGTATTTGTGAATGTATATGTAGTAGCATCAGTGAGTTAGATTCCATAATACAAGCTTAGAGCTTACTTTGGGTCTAATTAACCGTGTGTGAATTTAGTCGGGTATATTATATTTATAATTAAATCTTGTATTTTTTTCAGGATTCTGAGGGGCAAGGCTGTCCTTTCTGCCGCGCTGAAATCAAAGGCACGGAACAAGTGGTGGTCGACGCGTTTGTGCCGCCCCGACCGCCTAACACTGAATCTAGGTAAGTTTATGACAATCAGACTATCTAGAGTTAAAACATGCTGTCATTCAAATCAAATCATTTCTATACTAATATTATAAAGCTGAAGAGTTTGTTTTGTTTGTTTGTTTGTTTGTTTGTTTGTTTAAACGCGCTAATCTCAGAAACTACAGAACCGATTTGAAAAATTCTTTTTGTAATGGATAGCCACATTCAACGGGAAGGTTATAGGCTACTTTTCATTCCGAAATTCCCACGGGAACGGGTACACCGCGGGTAATACCGCGGGGCGCTGCTAGTCATTCATAAATCAAATCATTCTCGAGTCGAGCGAAAAGATGTTTCCTACTTCTCAAACTTGGCTCGGGTTTGAGATCACCAACCTGCTTTAGGTAATCGACATCCTCCTTACTGTACTGATATCTTCGGTGAGATCGATGCCTTTCATCAGTGGGACTAATTCTTTTACTTTTTTCTGTATTAGTGCAATACAAATATATTTTTTTCTAACATATCTCATTGTTGGGAAAAGGTCCCTTTCGCCTTCTCCCACCAATCTATCGAAGACGTAGATTTATTTTAAATATGTTATTTGAATGTCTGTTTCTAGAAGCAGTAACGCAAAGACTGCAGTGAAGCCTGTGTCATCGAATTCCTCTGGATCATCGGGGTCCTCAGGGTGCAACGGATCGAGTAAGTTTTAAATAACAGCAAAGTCAGCGGAATTAGCCAATCACAGTGCTTTAAATTAATAAAATACTTCTTTTATTTCAAATCAATGTTTATTTACATCTGTCATTCACACTGTTCCAGGTATAGACGTCACAATAAACAACTCCAACGGTTGGTCTTCAAGAAATACTGCCTTCAACGGACTGACAGACGACATCGATGATGCTGAGGTAAATAGAACCTTATTTATAACCTGATTAGACTCATTTTACTTTACTATATACTGATCAGTTAAGTTCTTTGGGTCTCATGTAGCATGTCATTGTTTGTTTAAAAGTAGAACTGTTAAAAAAATATGGAAATTATGATTTTTAAAATATGTTTAAATTATACCAAAAGTGTCATTTGAGTAGTGACAAAGTGCAGATGAAACTTTTTAATAGTGTATTCTCATAGGAATGATATATATCGAAGTATGGATGAGGTTCATTGATATTATTAGTTATTTGAACGGGAACTTACGTACGACGGAGACGTATGTGGCCGAAACGTGTCGAGGAACTCTCGACAGTAGTCGAGAGTTCCTCGACACTCTCTCCGTCGTACGTAAGTTCCCGTTCAAATAACTAATGAGGTTCATTGACTCAGAATAGAATAGTCATTCATTTTTATCATGCCAATTGTGTTCAATTTGATTGCAACAGATTTTTTTTCGATGTGTCAAACTATTGAATCGAGATACAATTGAGACACACATACGCATTTTTTCAGAAATTAGTGAAAAATAATATGATGATTTATTTGCAAAAATCCCTTAAAATGCATAATGCACTATTAGCTTTTATGCTGCATTTTTAATCATAATTATGACATTCGTTCTGAAGTTTCTTCCATTCTTTTTCCCTACTCATATAACAGCACGTAATTCCAGGTTCTATTTTTAAACAAACTATAGCATGTTTTGTTCTGCTTCGATCAACAATACACAACTAGATAAAGGGTCACGTAAAAAATCAAAGCTAAATACTGTCCGCGTGGATGACGTGTGACAGCTTATTTTGTTTACCACTGAACTGAAACAAAAGTTTTAAAACAATTCGAAGTTCAACCTGATTACAACCTTGACACCTAGCAATAAAATAGCAAATCTTATGAATAAAATACCGAGACGTATTTTTTGCGCCGCCGCGCCCCGACATCTAGTTGTGTATTGTTGATAGAAGTTGTTATGCATTAGCTTTGGTTGTCATTATGTATGTGTTTCGTTTTGAAGTGGCTTTGATGTGTTTGTTTGTTTTGCGTGTCCTGTGTCTGTGTCTATCTTGTTCTGTCTAGTTCATGGGGTTCGATAACAGATGGTGTTAGTAGGATATTTTGGGTAAACGAACTCTTATCATAATTTAATATGAGTATTGTAATCGATCTAAAAAATAATGGGTTAAGTAAATATCTTGACATTTGTGTTAGTCACAATAAATTACTTACATTAATTTGTCATTAAGACATATTGAAAATTATTAGTAAATTGTCCAAAAATATGACGAAAATCAAAATGAGCACCGTAATCCGACACAATCACTATCCCCGACACAATCACCCGTGCCGGGGATAGTGATTGTGTCCCACATACTCCGGCTTTAAAAAACTTATAAAAGACAGACATGTCACAACATTTTAACAAACATGTCACAACAAGATAAAACATAGAACATTGTTTTTATGGGCCCATTTATTTTTACTACACTACTACTTACTTAAAATTTCATAATTTTTTTGGCAAAAAATGTAAACGAAATTCTAACTTTTGAGCATTTGGAAACACAAACTCGGGCCAAATTCATTCTAGAGTCAATTTTGCCAATTTTGAGTTAATTTTGAATAGTTTTGGGATACTACTTGGGATACTTATACTATACATACATAGAGTTTGCCTTTTCTCATTCTCACACAATATAGTCATTCATTAATTTTATCTTTGCAGAGGCATCGAAGGAAATCACCGCATGCATAGATTGTTTGCACTGGATTATGTGCCGTGTGTCATGTTATATAGAGCTCTGTTTTGATTGTGCATTTTGTGCGTTGTTGTGCGGTTTTTATAATAATAGTCTAAAAAGTCATTTCAATATTTTATCTCGTGTTATTAAATTTAAAACATAATCAACTTGCTCAAATACTCTGTTCTATTTGCTTTTTGAAACACAACTTTGGTTTTTAGGAAATATTATTATTTAGGTACCTATATAATTTTCTAGAATAATATTTCGTATAGAACCATTTGAAATTTGAAATTAGTTAAACACAAAGTATTTTTTTCATACTGTTATTATTAAAACCGTTCACAATACTTTTTTGTTGAATGTTCTCTTAAATGTAGTTCATTTTATCGTCATCTTTCTATTGGTCAATTCCTGTTAACTAACTGCTCTGTATTAGCAGCCATCTTGGAATTATTTTTTTTGATCCTTATATATATTAAAGTACGAATATACATGCCTAGAGTGAGTACTGTGCATGCTAGTTTATGGCAAGTGTAAGCATGCCAAGTACAGACATGCCAGTTCACATATACTATGCATATGTATATTATGCTATAGTACAATGTATTTCTACATACGACTCTATGGTCGAGTTTCCAATCAAAGACAATTTTTAATGGAGAGAAAAAAGGTTATGATTGGATGTCGTTCTTACTCCATTACTAAACCATGTTCCCTATAGGAAACATACCTACGTCTTTTGTTTGCAAAATCGGTCAAATTCGGTTACGTTTTTTCGTTTTCGTCGGTTTTTTCATTTTTTCATTTTCGTTTAAAGTGTTTATAAGTTTTAAAAAATTGTCTCAACTGACCAATGGAAAGATGAGTTTCATTACGGGTGGACATAGATTCATAGACTATGCAAATACATATCCAATCCATAAACAAATACAAACATAGATCATTTTGCATTATTTGCTTTATTTCAGCTATGGTTATTTCAGTGGCTTTTATACGGTTGTGAATTTTAAAGTGTTTTTAAAAGATACAGTTTTTTTAACCCTGACAAGAAAATGGGTGTTTACGTTTGACATCTCTTTTGTCTGTGGCATCGCAGCTCCTTAACGGATGTACCGATTTTGATCTAGTTTTTGTTGTAATACATTAGGATTTTTGTAACTATGATTGATAAAAAATAAGGGGGATTAAACGTTTTCTTATACTAAATGAAACGGGTCTGTATCGCGTTAGATAATCACGGGATAACACCACCCGTGACCACGAGCGGTGTAATCCGCTCGAAAGGTCGGGTACGTATTTTTTAGTAAAATACGTTAAATTATCTAACGCGATACAGACCCGTTTCTTTTAGTATAATGAGTGCAAATCGTGTGAGTTTAAAAAGTATAAAAGTTTTGTTTTATTTGATCTACGGTTAGCTCTTATTATTTATTTATTTTGGATATTAATCACACTTTAAAATTCAAATTCGATATCTTAAAAAGTGATTGTGTAGTTAGTTGTCATATTTATTTGTATGTTTTTGTATCTATGTGCACCCATTAACACAAAAGAAATGAAATTAATAATAATAATATACTTACATAAATTATTACAATAGAATTTGATGAGATGGGATTTTCAATCAAATAATAATATGATTTAACCTAAAATATTATTCTGTACCGTTTTTTTTATTACTACGAATATATCTTCTTTTAAATTGAATTAATTTGAAATATCCAATATGGCGCCAGCGGCCATTTTTATTTATTAATGACGTAAGAATATAAATACTTAATTTTGTAAATATTATTTTAAATAATTATAAGAAAATTCTCATTTTTTTTTGTTTCTTATGGACTGAGGGAGCGAAATGGATTATAATGGTAGAAAGAGACAAAAGATATGTCTGTATTTATAGATTTTTTTAATACATTCCATTTTATTTTGGGGATTTTCGTAAAAAATAACTTGATTAAGTAATTTTATTTCCTTTTTTGCAATTTAATATTTGGATCTACTTTAAAAAAAAATTAATAACTTTGTTTATGTTTTAGTAAGAAATTAAATAGGTGTTGTTTGTTCAATTATCGATTTGACACTAAAAAAGTCACAACGACAATATATGTACTGGACAAACTTCGTCAAATGAAAATTCAATATTGAAATAGATTTTTTGAATTATTAATCTACTTGTCGATTAAAACTAAAATATTATGAAAAAACATGTAATAAATTAATATGTAAGCAATTAATTAGGTACTAATTTATTTTTATAACCTTCTTCGTTTTGATTAGTTAATTTCAATTGCTTTTGCGTAAGGCATGCTGTTCATTGGTTAATATTTGGACCAATCACAAGAGTGTTATTTGTGTGGTGTGAAATGTGTTTACTTCAGAATACCTAGGCACGTTTTACCAAGTTTAGATAGACAAGTTGCTTGCTATCATAAAGTGAGTTTATTAGCAACTAGGCGGTGAATTCACTATCTGCTAATAGACACAAAAATGCTATACTAGTTTTACCTCACGAGCGCCAGGTATATACTGGATATTACTTCAATTGGCGAGCTCATTTATAGCTTCTACTTGGGTTTAATAGCTATTATCAATTTGGTAAGGTTTAAAGTACTTAAGTTATTCTCTTTTTTAAACATTTTGAAACAAAGAAGGTTATGCTATAATAGTCTTTAGTTAGTAAATTATAATTTTAGACATTTTTTGTTGATATCAATGCAATTAAGATTTATTTTTTGAATTAGCCAGTGAATGTGTCCGTGGTTTCTCAAAAGTATTTTTGACATTACAAAGTATTTTTACTACTTTTTTATATTTGGCTAATTTTTTTGGTTTATATTCACAAATAATGAATTATCCATATGAAGGATTTTACATATTCTACACTTAACAAAATATACAATTTAATGTGTAAGTATACATGGTGTTAATAACAGGGTATAATAGATTCCACACAACTTTAGAACATCCTGTATATAAAAATCGCGGACATAACGTTAAGTTACGCTTCAATTATTGTGGAGTCTGTTAGGGCTGGGAAGATTCGAAGGACCTAAGTATGTAAAATTTAAGCCTGTACATAAACGATATACCCACTAGAATTTGGAAAAGATCTTTGCTCACAAAAGTAGATAAATCAAGTCCACCACCAACCTTATTGCTTCCACACGTCGTCTGTAAAGATGGATCGGCACAGAGGTTTCTGGATGGCGTGGAGATGATGGAGCAGCGTTGTAAAGTCCAAAAACCAGCTAGGTATCGAAAATGGCACAGCACTGTTTGCGAGAACGTCTCACACACACAATATTGTCTGCACGGCAGGAATATGTATGAAATTCGTAATCCTGGCTATCACGGATAGCAGCTCAAGGATGAGATCACGACCGAATCAGGGCGGTCGTCCAAGGACACTGGTGATGCGCGCCCGCGCAGGCAAGGATGATGCGAGGGCGGGGGGGGGTGCCTCAACCACCGATTTCAAACGACGGCAGTCGCAGAAAAAGCGGATGGCAAACACAATTTATCTACCCTTTAGTTAAAAATGAGCAAAGATCGAACATTCCCCCCACCGAAATTATCATGATAATTTCCAGTAGATAAATGTACATGAAATAAGAAAGAAATTTCTACGGCAATGGAAATGTTGCTAATAGGCAGAATAGTGTACCTAAATATATATTTTTTTTATAAGTAATTACTAATTATACATAAGTAAATATAATAAGATGCTACATAAGTAAATATGATAAGATGAATAAGATTTATTTAGTATAGTTTATGAACTTATCAATTCGAATAAGGAAAAGGACAGATTTTATTTACCGGTCTCTTTAATAGTCCCTTTTGCGTCCTCAAAGTTAAAACACGAACTACCCCATCAGGACCATTATGAACACGTTCTACCTTGGCCCGAACCCAATTGAGTGGGCGAGTTAGATCAGATCTAATGAGAACTAAATCGCCAACCATGAGATTTGGAGAATGTGTGTGCCACTTTGCTCTTTGTTGCAATGTATGTAGGTAGTCATCGGACCATTTTTTCCAAAACGTTTGGGAAATCCTTTGAACGTATTGCCAACGTGACAGCCGGTTCACACTCACGTCTTCAACATTGTACTCGGGTACGGCGAGTAAGCTTTGACCTATTAAAAAATGACCCGGTGTTAATGTTTCAAACTCATCGGGACTGTTAGACAATGGACACAGAGGACGTGAATTTAACACTGCTTCGATTTTACAAAAGACAGTAGTGAGCTCCTCGTATGTGAGCACCTTATTTCCTACTGCCTGAAGAAGATGACGCTTGGCTGACTTAATCCCGGCTTCCCACAGTCCGCCCATCGACGCAGCTGTAGGTGGAATATTTTTCCAATCAATAGACCGAGAAGCACAGCCTTCAGCAATCGGGTCATTATATTTATTAAAAAAGATTACCACATTCTTCAAATGTTTTGCAGCGGCGACAAAATTTGTACCGTTATCTGAATGTAGGCACGAGCATAGGCCGCGTCGCGCTACAAACCTATCAAGTGTAGCTAGAAAACAATCAGCTGATAAATCGCTTAAGACTTCAATATGCACGGCCTTTGTGGAAAAGCACACAAAAAGGCACATGTAGCATTTTAGAACCTTTGTGTTGCGTTTATTACTCGATTTAATGAGGAACGGACCACCTAAGTCACAACCGACATGATCAAAAACCTTGTTAGGTATCAATCTTTCGGCGGGTAAAGTACCCATATGGGGTTGAATCGATGTAGGGTTGCATTTAAAGCATACGATGCATTTCGACAACACACTACGGATTACATTGCGCGCGGAAATTATCAAATAACGTTTACACAATATACCTTGTAATGAGCGAGGTCCTACATGTAGGTACATGACGTGAAGATAATTGATTATTAGAAAAGTTACGTGACATTTTTTAGGCAATAGCAGAGGATGTTTGCTATTGTAAGGTAGTTTAGCTTGGGATAACCTACCCCCCACCCTGAGGAAATCACGGGAATCGACGAAGGGTGCTAACTTCCGTAACGACGGAACATATTTGTTATTTTTAAGTTTATCTATTTCGTCACGAAAATAGGTATTTTGTGTTGTTTTAATTATAAGATCGTGCGACACATTCAACTCGCCAATTGATAAGGGTCCAAACAAACGTTCATTTTTTATAAGTCTGCAGTTTTTTACAAATCGTAAACACCATGCAAGAACACGTTGAAGTTTCGTGAATGAGGAATACCTTTCAAAAAACGTTTTTGAAAAATCGTCAGTTAAGGTTTGAGATAGACAGGAGAAAGTATCATTATTTGATTTTAACTCTAATATTTCCGAGTCATCTTTTATGTAAAACGGACTGATTGGCCACTGATGAACGTCATCAGCCAACCAATCTGGTCCGTGAAGCCATTGCTCGTAATCAGCTACGAGCTGAGTCGGCATGGCGCCACGCGAACAAATGTCAGCGGCATTGTTTTCGCTTCTCACGTGATACCAGCTATTCGACGGAACTACCTCCACTACTTGAGTGACACGATTAGACACAAAGGTTTGAAGTTTGTAAGGAGGTGTTTGTAACCAAGCGAGTGCAACACTGGAATCGGTCAAAGCCGTTACTTGAAAGTTTATATTATTTATATTTTTTTGAATGAATAAAATTAATTTAGATAACAAAACAGCTGACATAAGTTCGAGTCGTGGAATCGTAAGAGGTTTGATCGGTGCGACTTTACCTTTACTGATAAGTAGTCTGGTTTTCACCTTATTATTTGGGTCGACACTTCGAGCGTAAACACATGCCGCATAACCACGGGTTGATGCGTCACAAAATGCAATTAAATGTACCTCACAGAATTTCGGCATAAGCAAGTGCCGTTCGATTTTTATAGACGAGAGACTCGATAATGATGTTATATACATTGACCATTTTTCCCGCAATTGAGTTGGGAGGGACTCGTCCCAACCAAGACTAAGTTTCCACAAGTCTTGCATTATACATTTAGCGAGAAATGTGCAGGGAGATAGAAATCCAACAGGATCGAAAATACTTGCAAGAAGTTTTAGCACCGATCGTTTAGTGTAGGTATCGTCCGTCATGTTGTAGTCGAATGAAAAACAATCATCAGAGGGCAGCCATTTCAGTCCTAGTACCTTTAGTGAAGAACACACGGTGTTGTCACCAAAGTTTATAGCGACGGATTGCTCAGCGTCAATTCTTGCGAGTAACTCAGGGGAGTTACTCGCCCATTTGCGCAGGTCAAAGCGGCCGAGTTTCAATAGAGCCACGAGCTCATCCTGTAACGTACAGGCCTCGGCGAGGTCCTGTGTAGACCACAACAGGTCGTCGACAAAAAAACCTTCCATTAAAACCTTAGCAGCGTGAGGGTAATTTTTACCTTCATCTTGAGCTAACTGCTGCAAAGAGCGCACAGCTACGTAACCAGATGAGCGCAAACCGTAGGTATTCGTGAGAAGTTCGTACGTTTTGATTTCTTCAGAGGGAGATTCCCTCCAAAGAATGTGTTGATAACAGCGGTCCTCGGGAATTATAGATATCATTCTATAAAATTTAGCTATATCAGCTGTTAGGCAAATATCATACAGGCGGAAATTGAAAATAATTTTTAAAATATCGTGATGAAGCTTCCTACCTGTGAGCAATGTGTCATTTAATGACACGCCATTCGAAGTGACCGCTGAACCATCGAATACCACTCGCACGGGCGTAGTAGTACTTGAGCTTTTTACCACACAGTGGTGTGGAATTGTGTACTTACTCGGCTCTGTGCCGGTGTATGGTCGCATATGTCCGAGGTTTTCATACTCGCGCATGAACTCAACATAAGGAGTACGCAACTCAGGGGCTCGAGCGAAACGTCGCTCCAAATGGTGTAGCCTTCGCACGGCTTGGCTACGTGATTCACCGAGGGCAGCACGGTTCGGGTCGAGCAGAATAGGTGATACGTACCTACCATCCTCGTCCCTATAGTGCTGCTTAGAAAAAATCTCCTCGGCTAATTCATCGTGTGGGCTGAGCTTAGGGTTGTCGCACGGCGACTCCTCTAATTCCCAAAAAGATTTTAATGATGCATTGATGGTGTCACTGTCATTGGTGTACGACACTAAATTGCAAGATAATGTTGCAATGTTAGTGACATCATCGGAAGTACACGGTACTTCCATCCTTCCACACAATACGAACCCGAAAACACTACCTAGTGCTACGGGTAGTGTGGGGCTCACTATTATTTTATTCCCGTCGTAGATATCAGGGAATATGTCACCTGCGAGAATTATATCAACAGGGGATTTTTTATAAAAGGAGGGATCCGCCAGCAAAAGGTTTTTATAATGGTTGGAAACTTCTTCGGAGATTTCCACCGAAGGTAAGTCGGAAGTAATTTTTTGCAATATAATAGCATCGATTGTAAACGTCGGATTTTCGGAGTGTCTCGGTTTAATGGTACATGAGGTCATGCCAAAATTCTTCACGCTGTTACCGGCTAAGCCGAAAATATTATACGGACATTTTTGTCGTGACAATCCTAATCGTTCTAAACATTCCATTGTAATAAAGTTCGATTGAGCGCCTGAATCGATAAGAACACGGCAAGCTTGCGAATTACCAAACGAGTCAATAACATTAACTATAGCAGTACCAAGTAGAACCATATAGTTCTTTATATTGTTTACGTTCGAGAATGATAGCTTCGTATGCGCGTGCGCACTATGTGTATCTATAGATCGTGCATCGATAGTATTAATTACGGTATCTAGATGCAATAACGCATGATGGCGCTGATTACAAGCAAAGCATTTGAACTGACTACGACAATCGGCAGACGAATGATTTTGTTTGAGGCAGTTGTGGCACAATTTTAAATGATCAGCACGGCTGAGTCGTTTCGCGGGTGTCAATTCACGGAATTGTTCACAGCGAAAAATCATATGATTTTGGCCACAGTGTAAACAAACCGGTTTGTTATTTACAGATTGCGTCTGTGAAGAAAAGGTTTTTCTTATGTAATTCTCACTCGTTCTTTTGTTTGAATTAGCGTTAGGTGTAGAATTCCTATTTTGCGAAACAGTAGAACTAGGTTGCGAATGTTCCAAGATTTTAATATGGTTATGTACGTGAGACATCAGCTGTTCGTAAGTAGGTATAGTTTTTTGATCAATGCTTTGTTCGAACGTCTTTCGGGTATTAGGGTCTAGCCCTTTCAATGCTATATGACAAAGTACATAGCTAGATAAATTATCGATGTTGAGAGCATTTATTGCGCGATATGAATGATCAAAAGTCTCAATAAAATTATTTAAATTGGAAGGTGACTCAGTTTTTAACGCGGGAAAATTCAACATTTTATCTAGATATTTACCTACTAGCATTCTATTGTCCTGATATTTATCAAGCAATGACTGCCATACCACTTCGTAATTACTCGATGTTATAGGCACACTTTTGACGATGCTGAGTGCGGAACCTTTTGTACACGACAGCAAATAATGAAATTTGTCTATATTGGAGATACCTCTTTGATTGTGCACCAAAGAGCAAAATGTTTCATAAAATGTTGTGAAACTTTCAATATTCCCATCAAACGTGAACAATTCTAATTTGGGTAAACGCGGCCGTACTTCGGCGTTAGAATTATCTTTAGCGCATGGAGGAACGTCCGCCATTTTGGAAGCGTGCTTTGATTTACACAGCTTTATGCGAAAGTACAGGTCATCGAAGGCCTTTAGATCGCTGTCATTGAATTGCGCATCGGGATCTAAAGTCAATTTCAAATCATAAATTTCCATGCACGTGCTTTCAAATGAATCGCGTAATGAATCAATCTCTGAGGCACGCAAGAGGAACATAATTTTAACATCCGATTGGGTATCAATTTTATTTGATAAATCAAATATTTGCTGAAGTTGAGAATAAATACGTTGCCTTTTAGCAATGGCTTTATTAATGTAGCGAGCAATTTCTAACTCCTTTTTGGAGGGAGCTTTGTCAGAGGCTTTTTCATCAGAATTAGGCATTTTGAAAACCTAAACAGTTGTGAAACTAAGACAAATGTAAATATTTAATTAAGAAACAAGCACGGCTTGTATGCACAAATTGAATAAATTGGTTACACGGCAACGTGGTTCATTCAAAATGGCGTCCCAACTAACCAACGTGGATAGAAGAACTTGAGTATGAAATTAAGTATGAGATTTACTAAGGTTAAATTATCCGGCTCGAAGGACCAAAATGTGGAGTCTGTTAGGGCTGGGAAGATTCGAAGGACCTAAGTATGTAAAATTTAAGCCTGTACATAAACGATATACCCACTAGAATTTGGAAAAGATCTTTGCTCACAAAAGTAGATAAATCAAGTCCACCACCAACCTTATTGCTTCCACACGTCGTCTGTAAAGATGGATCGGCACAGAGGTTTCTGGATGGCGTGGAGATGATGGAGCAGCGTTGTAAAGTCCAAAAACCAGCTAGGTATCGAAAATGGCACAGCACTGTTTGCGAGAACGTCTCACACACACAATATTGTCTGCACGGCAGGAATATGTATGAAATTCGTAATCCTGGCTATCACGGATAGCAGCTCAAGGATGAGATCACGACCGAATCAGGGCGGTCGTCCAAGGACACTGGTGATGCGCGCCCGCGCAGGCAAGGATGATGCGAGGGCGGGGGGGGGTGCCTCAACCACCGATTTCAAACGACGGCAGTCGCAGAAAAAGCGGATGGCAAACACAATTTATCTACCCTTTAGTTAAAAATGAGCAAAGATCGAACAATTATTATTAAATAAGGATTAAAGTTTATTTATTTTGTAAGCTATATGTTTTGAACGTTGACAATATACGCTTGATGGAAATATAGCTTGTTTGAATTACTGTCAGATCAAATTTAATGTCAAACAGCGCTGCAACTGAGAATACTATGAAGCACCAACACCGTCCCGCGGTTTTTCCCGCGTTGTGCCCGTCCCCGTAGGAATTTCGGGATGAAAAATACCCTTTAACCTTCCCGTTGAATGTGGCTATCTTTTACAAAAAGAATTATTCGAATCGGATTAGTAGTTTCTGAGATTAGCGCGTTCAAATAAACAAACTTCAGCTTTATTATATTAGTACAGATGATGAAACTACAGCATAATTATGAACATAGGGTGTAATTTCATGTAATACATAAATTGTAATGCTTAGTTCACGGTCACATATAGAAGATACACCGCTATGATTAGCTTGAGTGAGGTTGTCATTGACGCCCAGTGCTTCTATTACAAACCTGCTTCACTGTATTGTTGACAGCGCTCCGTTTTGATTTTTATTTGGTCTGAGGTATCACCGCTTTTGTGTTTGTGCGTTGCATGTGAGTATTATTTGGTTTTATATTTACTATTTATTTTATTTTACCCAATCCCTCTCACTGTTCTGAAATGTCTTTAGTGAGAGTGAATAAATAAGGGTCAACAAATTCCTAAATCATTATTTGAAAAAATCCTATGTTCATACCCAAATGATCACTTCCTTTGTGTAACCTAGTCTATAAATCAATCTATCCTTTTCAGGACTGGGCCGAATTCAATGCCGCCACTTCAACTATAGACGGTCTCCGCCCTTCCATCCGCTCCCCCCTCCCCTCCCCTCGCCAATCCCCCCGTCTCAGACGTCGTCCTAAAGCCCCCGCTGAGAATGCGTACGGGGAGCTTCGTGCCCCCCCTTTGCCCCCTAGAAAGAGTTTGAGTCCAGCTGAACCCACTATAATGGGGGCTTCGAGCGTTCAGGATATTGTAGCGGCTACTAATCAAGGTAAGGCTGTCTTGTTTACTCTTTATTTGGTTAATATGAGTGTGAAAGAGATAGTTATACATATACATAGTCCGAAGATTATTAGATCGAAGCCACAGGCAGGTGTCTCGCTTGCTCCGTTAGGTTAGTTAGTGTGGGTGTGAAAGAGATGCTTATATTTCGAAGTGAATAAGATCGAAGCTACAGTCACCTGTCTCGCTTGCTCTGGTTTTAGGTTGTATTAGTGAATATGTCAACATCGCGTTCTTATCACTCACCCGAATGGCTAACTAAACTTAAATTTTAAATTGTACTTCAGAAATGATTTCAATTATTAAGTTTGCAACATTTGAAGAGTAAAAGAGATAGGTAGCTTTGTCCTAATATATGAATGAGACAAACATATATTTGCAGAGCCCCGTCGCAGATCTTCGTTGGAGCCCGAGCCAGATTCCCGTCATCGGCTCACTTCCATCATCACAGGGTCTACTGAAACCATTACCGGCATTATTGATACTAGGCATGAGGTACATAACTGCAATCTTCTTCATAAACACTTCTTCTTCTTCTTCTTCTTCTTATCGAGTGGATGGTCAACTTAAACACTAAAGACGTTAGTCATAAACGCTTATTAGTAACATTTTAGCTATCAAATGGTTTGTCCCTTTCTGACATACGCTATTTTCCAAAGAGCAAAAGAGACAAAACACTTACTGACAGTGTTTTAGTTAGAGAGCGTTTATGGAATAAAGCAGTAAAAATCTTCATAATACGGGAGACTAGCAGTTTTAGCTCCGCGTTTTACCCGCATTGTTCCCGTTCCCGTGGGAATTTCGGGATGCAAAATAGCCTATAACCTTCCCGTTGAATGTGGCTATCCAATACAAAAATAATTATTCAAATCGGATTGGTAGTTTCTAAGATTAGTCCTTACAAACAAACAAAGTTAGTAACTTTACGTCTTCATAATCACTACATATTATAAAACAAAGTACCTGGCCGCGTCTGTCTGTATGTCTATTCGCTATAAACTCAAATTCAAATACTACTGCACGGACTTTGACGCGGTTTTTTTAAATATTTTTGTAAAACTGAACAAAAGTAGTGCTAAATAGATTCGGTTGCTACCCCTTGAGATGTTATGCTATCTATTCACGACACATAACGGACTACTATCACTAATTACTTTAAGTATGAATAATAAAACTACATTACCTACTAAACTTATCTCACATTTTCAGGTACCGCCCGATCCAAGAGCTTTCGAAAAGCCCCGCCGAGCTAACACCCCCCAATCAAACAGCAGACCATTACCCGCCCCACCACCCGAAAAACTAGAACAAGACAGATCTGATAGACACGACAGACCGTTACAACCGGACAGACAAGACAGACAACACCAACCGGACCGACAAGACAGGCAATTACAATCAGACCGACAAGAGAGACAGACGCAACCGGATAGACAAGAACGCCCGTTACAACCCGAAAGACAGATTCAACCTGACAGAATAGACAGATTAGACAGACCACTGCAACCAGAAAGAATAGATCGGTTAGACAGATTAGACAAGCCGCTACAACCAGAAAGATTAGACAATAGACATCATGATAATAGACAAGACAGACATAATAACGAAGTAAGACAAGATAGGCATTTTGAGAAGCAAGAAAGACCTATTCCTGTTGATTCTCGACAAGATAGGCCTAATCATAATCATTCGGAGTTGAGACAAGATCGAAATAATCACGCTGATCATAGGTCTAATCATTCCGATGTAAGGCATGATAGAAGTCATATAGACATGAGACAAGATAGATCTAACCATGTAGACATAAGACAGGATCGATCTAACCACACAGACGCAAGACAGGAAAGATCTAACCATATAGACATGAGGAATCATTCAGATATGCGGCAAGATCGTTCAAACCACCAAGATTCTAGACAAGACAGGCATTATTTAGTCGAAAAAGATAGACTGCCAGACCGAGGCCACAGTTCTCAAGACAGGCCCGAGAGAGAAAGGCCTCCCGAACGGCCTGAAAAGCCTGATTTGAAAGTACAGGACAGGTGTAGCTTTGAAAGCAAGGTTGAAAGTCGCGCACCTCCAAGGCAAAGATCTTTGCCAAGTACAACGAGCGGGAGTATTGATCAGCCTACGAAATCTACGACTATGCCAAAATTCCCTTCTGAAGATACGAAAGACCCGCCGTATGAGAATGTTGGCGTGGAGAAAAATGAGTTGGCTGTTGGTCGTAAGTACTTATTCTATCAGTGGTCCTAAAGTATATTCTTTTTGATAAAGAAATATCGACATTGGTTTCCTTCGGTCCCAAACTGTGATCGGTTTCATTCGGTTAATTCATCAATCAATCCCATTTTGGATCTTTTGACAACAAGCTAAATAGGGTATTTCACCGATTTTTTGTTATTCTTTCTATTAACTCATCTATTTATCACGTGTTACGAGACAAGAACCTTTTTTTTTTATCGCTATTATTTCCAGAGTTACAGGCGGTTAAAGTTGCTGATTAGACAGAGACAACACTACTAGCTCTGTGACGTCACAAAGCTAGTAGCCCCGTAAAAATCGTTTTGCAAGAAAGGGACAGGAGATAATCTTTCAGAGCTTATAATTTATTTATTTTTGATTTTGTTTTCAGTTTTGATCATGATTTTAGTTATTTAACTAAATTCATCTCTCAAATTGTACACTTTTAATATAAGTGGAATACCCTATTTTAACACCCCTTTTGACATCGACATTTTAATGTAACTTAAAGAAACGTTTACCTATTTTTTTTAGCAAAAACTAAGCTAGCCTCAAAAATCTTTACAGCAAAGAAAATCAACCCACTAACTCATGACAAACATGGTCGCAAGTATGGAGACAACGTGTCCTACGAAAACATTAACTTGGATTACATCGCCCGGTTAGTTGGCGAAGGGTACCCCAAAGATATAGTGGTTCGCGCGCTCGGCATCACAAGGAATGACCTAGAGATGGCTTGCGATATACTCCACGAGTTTGGCTCTAAAGTACCTAATAAATGTTAGCGGGTAAGATCACTTGCGCCAATGTTTGCACCAATGTTCGCCGAATATGTTGATGGGGTTCAATTCTTAACAGAACATGTCTAAAGTCGGTGTTTTTTGACAGTTGTTAAAAGTGTCATTGTTATCAATTATTTGTCTTAATATTATTGACAGACGTCAAAATATGAAAATAATTGGCATATTTACAAAATATGACATGTCAACAACTTTGTGACAATTGTCAAAAAATAATTAGGGTCATTATCTTGCCTGAAGGTTATGCTTATATGCTAATTTACAGCGTATATATAATAATATTTCAAATATAAAGGTCTGCTTTCATTGGTGTATCTAAAAATGTTGGTGCAATATTTATATGTTCTATTTACACTGCTGAGATTTTGTATATATTTTATAATCTAAATTCCACACACAAAGCAATAGTGATTGTTCCTATACCTTTGTAATACGATGTGCCTGACTGATTTATCTGACATTTGACATAAAGAAAACGTCAGAATTAAAATACAATGCTATTCCAATAAGCTACAATATTTAATATATAACTTTCTTGTAAAATAAAAAATAATCTTATGACTTATTGTGTATCAAATTATGTATATAGATTTATTGTTATTAAATGCATTTTAAGCATATATTATGATCCGTAATTTTTCGATTTTAGATGCGTTTAGGATGAAATTTTAATATTTGACATTTAGATATTTGAATTATAATGAATGCTACCTATGACTATTTAATACTTAGACCTAGTGCTCAATAAGTTTGCGTGTTAATAGAAACGAATGTATCGCAGATTTTTAAAACGAAAATCTCTAAAATCTGACCTTTTTGCGTATTTTTTTCTATCTGGCAACACGCATTCTCATTTGACACCTATTTTACACTATAATATTACATTATAAATGACATACATCTAACTAGAGACTTTCATACAGTCCGACTTTGACATCTGTCAAACCTGACTGTCAAAGTTGTCAAAGTCGACATGTAATGGCAGTTTATTGAAGTGATAGTATTAAATTAGTTGTAATAATCATTTTTTGAATTTAATTTATTTCCATTGCAGTTAATTTTTTACATATATTCCAGTGTTTCGATCAGTATTCATAGAACAAAACGCTTTGTAAATATGAAATATTACATATATTTTCATATAATAATATTCGCTTTACCTTGAGTAACGGCGATTGATATATTTTTCATATATAATGATGCATTACGATAACTTTAAGGATTCACTTGACTTATGACATTTGCAATATTTAATATTTAGCTCTAACTGTACTTGTTGATGTAAATAATTAATTATTATAATAAATATCTTTATTTTTCTTTATAATTATTGTGTGTTGCGATTTTCAAAATATAGTGAGTAAGTTGTGACACATAATATTTCCTTTTTATAAATTTGAAGAGCTTCGAAGCACCGATTTGTTACAAAATAATTAGTATGTTTGTAGAAAATGTGGTAATTTTCAAAAAAAATGATGGGAATTATATGAAAAATAGAGAAGTGCAATTTTTATAATTGTTTCTTCAGCTTATATGTTGAAGTTATTTGGCAAATTTAATTTTCGTAAAAATATGAGTTTTGTAATAAAATTGAGTTTGTGTAAAAAATATGAGTAAATAATATTGAGTTTGTGTAAAAATATGATTTTAATTATAAATATTTTGCTTTACGAATGACTGATTTATAGATAGTAATATGTCTAGTCTTAACCTTTCACAAATCTCTTAAATTTATAAATTTTCTGCGTTCTTTAGAAAAAATATGCACCAGATAATACTAGTCATAGCAATTGACTTCACCTAATAATGATAACCTATAAACTACGGTATTGTCAATATGACTAAACTAAATTTGATAATTCTTGCAACTTGATAAAAAACTTTTTCGGTAATTATGTTTTTTTTTGATCGAGATGATTTAAACAAAAATGGTATGCGCTTTTGTCTAGAATACGAAATGCCATATCTATATTGAAAAAACCCTATAATTAAAGCTAGTTTTTATAATTTAATAATTACAATAACGTATGTAATTAATTTAACATTTATTTTCTCTGAATTATTAATGTAATTTACATTTAATTTTACTAAATCATAAATGTAATATTTTACATTCATTTTTGCTAAATTATAACTATTATTGCTTAAAGTTAGCTAATATTGTAATAAGCCTTATTTATAATAATTAGTGAAATTATATGCTCCATAGCGTTTTATTGTTTATGAATAAAGAGGATAATTTTTAGTTTGTCTATTCTATGTTTAATCTATGGTAGTTTCTAACAAGTTTCGAAATATTTACAAAAAGATATGTAAAATAATATGTAATGTGTTTTATGTCGAAATAATTACTTAAATTGCTTCCTAAACAAAAACATATATTTATTAAAATAGACAAACATAGAATTATCCACATTTTTAGTCAAATAGCGACATATTTTGATTATAATATTTTGTGGCTTTTTGCCGTTTTGATGTTGAGTTATGTTATTATAAGATATAAACGAGCACTTCCTTAATAAACATAATTTGAACAAATTAAATAGACTCATTATACTAAATGAAACGGGTCTGTATCGCGTTAGATAATTTAGCGTATTTTACTAAAATACGTACCCGACGTTTTCGAAAGGATTACACCGCTCGTGGTCACGGGAAACGTCGGGTACGTATTTTAGTAAAATACGCTAAATTATCTAACGCGATACAGACCCGTTTCATTTAGTATAATGAGTGCAAATCGTGTGAGTTTAAAAAGTAAATTGAATAGACGTTTGAAAAGATCAACAATAATATTTTCAAAAGGTTACATTTGTAATTTTGTTTATTTGTATGTTCGGGTTTATCTCGGGAATTACCAGTTCGATTGGAGTAATTATTTTTGTTATGGATAGCCACAGTCAACGGGAAGGTTATAGACTATTTTTCATCCCGAAATTCCCACGGGAACGGGCACAACGCGGGTACAACCGCGGAGTGCTGCTAGTTAATTACTGGGCAAAACTTATATATTATGTGAGTAAATTAAATTTGATCATGCTATTAGTATTTGATAGTTATTAAATCTCGACAGTTTCAAAATTGTGTCAAACAATTGAAAATTGGCATTAAAAAATACGTTTCAAAATTGTATCAGTACAAATCGTTCGTGAATATTTTGTTCACATATTGTAATCTAAAAATAGTATTCATATCAAGTGACAATATTGCGTTCAATTATACTAATGTTTATTGTTACATTTTGGGAGAGATGCTAAAGGTTTGCAATTGGATGTCAAATGAAATAAAATGTCAATAAAAAATTCATGTTGTCAAATAAGTTGTCATTTTTTTTTTGATAAATCTCAAGTATGTCATTTTGTTTTCCCAGGAGTTTGTTTCATTTGTTATGTTTCCGAGGATTTTGAAAAATGTTTTATGAAGTGAAACCTTGTTTAGGGGCGTTGTGCACTTGTGATGGTGACACGTGACCTGATTGAAAATTAGTAAGACGTTTTGACGTTAGTATTCAAGTTTTCACTTCTGAGGCACTCCCGGAGGGCAATCAGTTGTTTTTTATTAAATTTTTGTTCATGTCTGTATCTTTTTGGCTTAATTTGATGGCATGTAACCGAGAGACGCTGTCTTGTTTAACGCTTTAGAAAACAATATGTTGCTAATATATATAAGTAAAACATTTATTAATTGTTTCATTTTAAATCCCCTAATTTGAAAAGTTATATATAATTAAATGTCAATCAAGGCGTTAAGACTCCCATTTAAAATAAATAAACTCACACTCGATGATTTAGAGCCAAACTAAGCTGTAAACTTGGGGTCTAACTTACTGATACAACTACATATACAAACACACATACACAAATCTATATATAAATAAAAATAAATTGATGTTCGTTAGTCTGCTTAAAACTCGAGAACGGCTGGGTCGATTCAGCTGATTTTGGTTTTGAAATGTTGTAGTCCAGGGAAGGTTTAAACGGTAAGCAGTCACTGAATAAATGCGGATGAAACCGCAGGGCACAGCTAGTACTTTATATAATCGACACCCAGACGTCGTCGCCAACAACTATGTCTGCACATATTGTTGACTCCGTAGAATTGAACCCGCAACGCCCGACACAGTAAGCGCTCTCACTGCCACTTTGCCAACGGGTTTGTCATTTGACATGTATCAATTTTTGTCATAATGTCGATTTTTTATGAAATTAAGATTTCGATTTTAATAAAATTTATTTTGAACAATTTCTTTCATTATATCGACTTAAATTATTAAATAAAATGAAAACTACAGGTACAACAGAGTCAGGTAATAACTTCGGCTCTCAAATGAAAATTAAATTATTAATCTTATTATTACATTTAATGTTCTGTTACGAACATGATTTCAGTTTGTTTTACCATTTCCATTTTATATTTTAAAATATGTCTGGTAAGATTGCTATTGTTGTTTTTGAAAAATGATTTATATTTACAAAAAAAAACCGGCCAAGTGCGAGTCGGACTCGCGTACGGAGGGTTCCGTACATTAATAAACGGTAAAAAATCACGTTTGATGTATGGGAGCCCCCTTGAAAATTTGCTTTATTTTATTTGTTGTTATAGCGGCAATAATAATACATCATCTGTGAAAATTTCAACTGTCTAGCTATCACCGTTCTTGAGATACAGCCTGGTGACAGACGGACGGACGGACGGACAGCGAAGTCTCATTAATAGGGTCCCGTTTTTACCCTTTGGGTACGGAACCCTAAAAACTAAGTACAGTGGCAGTGATGTGGAAGACAGACTCAGTTTTGTTACACTATGGGGTTGTTTCACCCCACGGCACTGGTTTTCAGTCTGTCCCTTTTTCAATTAGTCCGGTTCCAGGTCCTAACAAAAATCAATTTTACGGTACATTCGTGAAGAAAGCATGAAACTTGGCATGAATGTAGCTCTCATGTACCTATGTGCTTCAATCTCGATATAGGAAGCACGTCAGCAAATGAATGCTTCCCCCCTTTCCCCCCCATTTTATCTCCCTCATTCTGGTTTTTCGAATTTTCTACAAAAACTATACGAATGAGGAGTTTACTCTTCAGAGACCAAATCATCGTCGATAAATTGCCTACAAAACGATACTACATTTATAGTGGTAAGATTAATATATTTTTTAACCGACTTCAAAAACCGAAGGAGGAGGTTATCAATTCGGTGGGTATATATTTTTTTTTTGTTTTATGTATGTACACCGATTACTCTGGGGTTTCACATCCGATTTACGTGATTCTTTTTTTGTTCTATGCTGTACAAATTCCCATTGGTCCCGTTGATAGTTTTATCCTAAAATTCCTTCGGGAACCTGACTTAAATTGAAGTAATGTAACGCAGGGTATAGAAAAAACCTTCATCGACGTGCTTCTATGGCGTGCGCTGCGAAAACTATAGATGATACATAAAAACAATGTTCTACACATTTAAAGTACTCATTATTTTGCACATTTAAACCCGCGACGGCATATGCCTATCTATTATAGTTTACGTACAATTACCACTTCTAGTTAAATTTTTTCAATTTTAAAACAACTTCAATAGTTAGCTTGTGATATTCGCGTGATGATATCAATATATATCAACATAAACACATCTACAATCAAGTTCAGGAAAGTGACTTTCAATACCTTTTTAAATTATTAAAATTGGACCGTCCGTTTATATTTAACGACGAATTAAAAAAAGTACGAAATATGCAGCGGGCGGGTTAAACAAACCGCTGCACGCGCTGTTCGAATCAATTGGAAAAAAAAAATAAGTAATTCACTGTTAAAGTAAACTCCTCAGTCGTATAGTTTTTGTAGAAAATTCGAAAAACCAGAATGAGGGAGATAAAATGGGGGGGAAAGGGGGGAAGCATTCATTTGCTGACGTGGTTCCCATATCGAGATTGAAGCACATACATGAGAGCTACATTCATGCCAAGTTTCATGCTTTCTTCACGAATGTACCGTATTTTCGGATTTGGACCCGTACTAAATAAGGTTTTAAACAAATAATTGAGGGTCTATCTCAACTGACTATTTTTATAGTAACAGAGTGAATAGATTCAAAATTGTTGGATAGATTAGTCCATACTATTCGAGATACATCGATACGATAGAAACTATCGATCGACGGCAATCACTTCATTTCACTATCAATCGATGCTGTTGATCTATGTTTGATAGATTTAGAAACATCCTAACTAAAGTATTAGTGTAGTCAGACATTACATGCTAATTCTTCATCTATGTTTGATTTCCAGGCCCAATTACCAGAAATATTTCCACCCCACGTAGACCTCAAACAAGTAGGAGACTACGAGGTCAACAATGTTACATACAAAGTCCTGAAACCAGCTGTCCATGAAATCATTGACCATTTCCAAGAACAAATGCTGCGAACTGAATCAAGACCGGGACGGGTATTTTTGGACAACAACGGTTTCAGACACATTTGGGAAGAAATCGGTCAGAATTTTCGGAAAAATGACGACACTGGTAAAGAAAAAAATAAAAATATAAAGGACAATGTTAAAAATGGGATAAACAATGAAGCTGGAACTAAAAAACTAAACATCCCAAAAGAATCGGCCACAGAAAAAATGTACAATAAAACCGATAAAGTAACTACAGAACTAGATGAAGATTTAAGTATGGAGTCAAAATTATTAAAAAGACATCAGTTGAAGATAAGGATGCTCAGAGCTGCTAAAGCAACGACGAAAGCACCGACGAAAGCAACGACCAAAGCAGCGGCGAAGAAGGATAAAGCAGATGCTGCTAAAGGTGATGCCAAAGGTGCTGCCAAAGGTGATGCGAAAGGTGATTCCAAGGGTGACGGCAAAGGGGGAGGAAGAACCGCAGTCAAAACTGTTTTTTTCTGCCCATTTATGGGTATTATCACAATGAATGCTTTTGCTGATTAAAATATAAATATTGATTAAGAAATATAGATGAAGATGTTAATTTACACGAGCTCTCTTCTTCTAATTTCCCTTTCCACTATTCGAAAACCAAGGAAGGTTCTCGATTCGTACCAATGTTGTTTTGTTTTTTGTATGATTGTTACTGGGTCATTTAAGAACCGATTTCGAAAATTCTATCTGTTTATGAAAGGGTAAGATTGGTCCTTTTTTAACCAATTAATAAAAATAAGGACAGTACAAGTAAAAACCTGGATTTAAGGCAGTATTTCGCTTGCAAAAGCTATTGAAATAATTTTATCTCATTTGTGTATTGGGATCATTTTACAAAGTGTGGAGGGACATATCATTTTGAACTCCAAACATGCTTGTTTGCTTTGCTTCTTTTGGTGCAGGGCTTCTAAGCTATCTGTAGCCTCTCGAAAACGGAATAGGTTACTGGAGCTTTTCTACCATATCAATGTTGTGGTATCTTGATATGCTACATGATATATGGTGGATATCACTATTGATCTTACGCAGAAAGGGCTCAGCTCTTCCGTGGGTCCATTTCATTTCTATGCTAGGTTCTCGATTGGTTACCAAACGTACCATTACAATATAGATCTGGTGTAAAAGAATACTGTGATTATGCAAAATAAAAAGTTACTTCGTTAGGTTTTAACATCTTTATTCTCCTTAGAATTACCCATAAATCTTCTATAAAATCTCCCAGTCATGTACGGATCATCCTCTCCGTCCTGTCTATAATTATTAAACGTGCCCATGAAACTGTTCACAGCCAGCTTGATAGCTCTTCTATAACTATTAACAGGCATTTTCTGTTTTAACAAAACTACTGGCTCGAAAGGTATTATCAAACCTGCAGCGGATGCTATTAAAGGTATTAAAGGGGCTGGAAAATAATACGTTATAAGTTCCATAGCCCCATTTACAATGCAAGTACCAACACTTTTTATTACAAAGTTGACTTTAGGCACTTTCAACAGTCTTTCTAAAGGAATGCTGAAAGCCGAGTAAAATTTGCTAATTAAAGTTTCTTTTGTTACCAAGTCTTGAGTTACATTGGTCGTTATGTTGAACGTGCTAGGAGCTATATCGTCGAAGCTTATTTCGTCGTTAATTTGGTCGTTTCTTCGGTCTACAGGTAGAGTGCCGTTGGTTTTTATGTCGTCAATAGATGTATCGGCTGTTTGTTTTTTGTCTTCGTCTTTAATTGCTTCTGCTTCAGCATGGTGTGACTCCTCGAATTGGTTGGTTATTTCTGCCGTTTGAGGCTAGAAATAAATTTTAATATAGGGCCTTTCGTTATTCATATTCATAAACACTTTATCGTACAGCATTTTAGCTATCAAATGGTTAGTCTACGACATACGCTATTTTAGGAAGAGCAATAAATTAGAAACACATTTGAACAAGAATTATTGAAATCAGATTGGTTCTAAATAGCTTTCAAACAAAGAAAAAAATAAACTCATCTGCAATTATATTGGCAAAGCTCGATAATTAGTAATGTCAGAGACCGTATAGTTCAATAACTATGATTCTATATAGTAGCCTATAACAAAGATCTTTCTTTTGAAGTACCTACAGATGTTCTGCAGATCAATAAATTCCTAGATTTTTTGAAAGCTTACTTCCTTTATTCTTATTAGTAGTAAAAAAAACAGAAATGTATTAGTAATGACAATTTTTACTTACAGCTGAAAATGTTTTACAAAAAATCGAAACAAACACAGCAATTTTGATAAATTCTTTCATTTTTACTGCTCAACATTTCGATATTAATATTTTATTCATATTTCTTGGTGTAATAAAAAGATATTGCTTTTATTACTTACCATATAGAATATACATTCTTGGCGAAACATATACTTTACTTTCATAAAGCCTTAACCTTGTGTTTGAACTTTATATAACCATTTTTAAGGTCCAAGTTTTCCGTAGGCACACACACACCCAAGACATATTCGAATTACGCCACATAAAAGCGAAGGTACTACACAAGGACAGAAGATCTTCAAATTATCGTTAAAATAGAAAAGTAATAAAACTCAATCCAATCAAAAAGTATGAAATCGTGAGCCTATAATACCGGTGGAGTAACAAGCATATCGGAGTTAATATTTTGATGTTATTGCAAACGTAACGTCCTCGAAATGTATGTTTGGGGATTATGGTTCGCGTTATTTGTAATGATCGTGGACTGTCTGGCGCAGGTAAATTGAATTTTGAGTTTTGGAAGCACTTACTAGACTAGGATATCTATACTAATATGATAAAGCTGAAGAGTTTGATTTTTTATTTGTTTGAACGCGTTAATCTCAGAAAACTTATCCGATTTGTATAATTATTTTTGCAATAGATAGCCACATTCAACAGTAATATTCTAAGCTATTTTCATTCCAAAATTCCCACGGGAACGGGCACAACGCGGGTAAAACCGCGGAGCGCTGTACGTGTTTATATCGTCCCCGTAGAGCGAAAAGTCATTAAGTCGAAAAATCGTGTTTTGAGATAATGAGAGTTAAAGTTTTTTTAAATTAAAATCGTTATAACTTTGGCTTGCCTTTACATTTCTTTATGTTTTTTCACTTTAATTGGAAGAAAATAAAATAAAGTTTATATTATATGAGATAAAACACGTGAAAAACCTCCTATAATTGAGAAAAGTTAAAAACATCAAACTAATTAATTGTTCTCTATGAAATCTCTGACCTAATTGTGAATTAGTTAATTGTCGAACGTAGTTAGTGATTTTTCTCTCGGTTCTAAATAATTTTGAACAAAAACAACTAGACTTAAGTAAAGTGGAACTAACTGTTAGATGTACAAAATGTGTATTGTAAATACTACATAACTGAATATTTGAAAGTGGTGTGGTGAGTTTTGTTTCAAATAAGACATGAATAAGAAATAAAACTATTGTAATAAATTCAGTCAAGTTCTATTGAAGGAATTGTTCGAAAAAATCAACAAAATACTATTAGTTTTAAGCAAAAACAAAAAAAGTGCAACAATCTCATGCACACAAACTGAAAAATTATAAAGGGCATAGAACATTGCTATTAAAAAAAACGATTCAGTCCACTACCTCTTCTTCTTCTTCCTCTGTGACGTCTGGCTCCAAATTTCTGTCTACTACGTCTTTACTTGTTGGTAAAGACTGGTACCACAAGTGCAGCTCTTGTGGGATTATCCCCTTTGCACATACATTATTGAGGTCCTTCTTTTTTGCTTCTGATATATACCATACAGTGGCGAGGAGTAAGCTACTGGTATTTTATAATTTTTCAATTCTTGCATCAGTTCTTCTGTCCCTTGTCCATCCGTTAGTTCTTCTTGTTTCCTCCTGTTTCTAGTAATAAGTGTAGTTTTTGTCGTACATTCTAAAATATTAAATTCTAGGTAGGGACCATCGTGTTCATATCTAAACTTAATGAGACCCGGGCATTTTCTCTCGAAACGAAGACACTTAATTCTTAGCCATTTAATTTTAATGCCTTCTTTATCTCTGCTTGTATGTTTTGCTATTTTTTCATTAAGAGCTCTTACATCAACCATTTCCGTGTATTTTAATTCCATAACAATATAAGGCGGTGCTGAATCTCTGTTTCTTTTAGAGCGAGCACGTTCCATGATCGACTTCCAATCAATCATGGAATAAACTGGCGTATGTCTTTGCTGTCTTTCTATAGCACTATGCATGGAGTCCACTTCCATATGAGTATGACCACTCTCTAAGTACTTTTGCTCAATAACTTCCAGCTGGACATCTGATCTTTGAATTAAATGAGCCAAAAATGCCATGATAAATTGGTTTCTATTTTGCCCAGCGCATGTGTCGCTATACATGGTGACTTCTTTAATATTGGTTGGTATGTATCTGACTAATCCACCAGTTCATTGCACTGGCAATTTCCACACTGCCCCTTTTACCATTAATCTCATTCCAAGTTATACAAAATGCTTCGTGAGGTGGTTTAGACGTGTGAATCGTATAATTTTGAACGTTTAATTTTCAGGTGTAATATAAAATACCAACACCACTGACCGGTATATGCAAGGTAGACTGCATGTCTGCCGTTACGACTAGGTAATTGTCATAAATAATAGACCGCTGCTTGTCCGATTCTTTCGCTTGCTGTGCTGCATTTTTTCTTGCAATATGCGAATCATATTCTTCCTTCAAATGTTTTGGACGTCTGGCATTATCATATCGAGTGCATGTTATGATGCAGACATGCAGTCTACCTTGCATATACCGGTCAGTGGTGTTGGTATTTTATATTACACCTGAAAATTAAACGTTCAAAATTATACGATTCACACGTCTAAACCACCTCACGAAGCATTTTGTATAGCTTGGAATGAGATTAATGGTAAAAGGGGCAGTGTGGAAATTGCCAGTGCAATGAACTGGTGGATTAGTCAGATACATACCAACCAATATTAAAGAAGTCACCATGTATAGCGACACATGCGCTGGGCAAAATAGAAACCAATTTATCATGGCATTTTTGGCTCATTTAATTCAAAGATCAGATGTCCAGCTGGAAGTTATTGAGCAAAAGTACTTAGAGAGTGGTCATACTCATATGGAAGTTGACTCCATGCATAGTGCTATAGAAAGACAGCAAAGACATACGCCAGTTTATTCCATGATTGATTGGAAGTCGATCATGGAACGTGCTCGCTCTAAAAGAAACAGAGATTCAGCACCGCCTTATATCGTTATGGAATTAAAATACACGGAAATGGTTGATGTAAGAGCTCTTAATGAAAAAATAGCAAAACATACAAGCAGAGATAAAGAAGGCAATAAAATTAAATGGCTAAGAATTAAGTGTCTTCGTTTCGAGAGAAAATGCCCGGGTCTCATTAAGTTTAGATATGAACACGATGGTCCCTACCTAGAATTTAATATTTTAGAATGTACGACAAAAACTACACTTATTACTAGAAAGAGGAGGAAACAAGAAAAACTAACGGATGGACAAAGGACAGAAGAACTGATGCAAGAATTGAAAAATTATAAAATACCAGTAGCTTACTCTTCGCCACTGCCTATATCAGAAGCAAAAAAGAAGGACCTCAATAATTTATGTGCAAAGGGGATAATCCCACAAGAGCTGCACTTGTGGTACCAGTCTTTACCAACAAGTAAAGACGTAGTAGACAGAAATTTGGAGCCAGACGTCACAGAGGAAGAAGAAGAAGAGGTAGTGGACTGAATCGTTTTTAGCAATTTTAGCAATGTTTTTGCCTTTTATAATTTTTCAGTTTGTGTGCATGAGTTTGTTGCACTTTTTTTGTTTTTGCTTAGAACTAATAGGATTTTGTCGATTTTTTCGAACAATGCCTTCAATAAAACTTGACTGAATTTATTACTATAGTTTAATTTCTTATTCATGTAATGTCTGTGTCGGTCGACTTCAACTCCGCGAATGAGTCAGTAGTCACCACGCGCCGCGCTCGTCACTATAACCGCGACAAAATCACTAACTCGCGGGCGAAATGTACCTTAATTGTAACAATGTACGTCGAAGTTGTATAAATAATAATTAAAGGACTTTAGTAATTATTTGCAATAGATCATATGTTCCACCTTTAAAATAAAAAAAAACATTAAAATGGGTTGAAGATTTTTCGTTTTTGTAGTATTGTACAAATTATTTAAAAATAAATAGGGAGTAGTCACTAAGTCGAGTTAGTTAATTTTCGCTTTTTTTTGATTTAGCAAACTTCTGACTTTAAAAACTCACTAAATCATTTTAGTGATTTTTAAACTACCTAAAGGCGCATATATGCATTTGTTCGATACTTATCGAACACCTTAGCAACAGCACAAATCTGCTTAACTAGGCCTAAGCAATTTGGCTCAAGTAGGTCGCACAAGTCGGCGCTCCACGCAGACCGAGCGATTGACACGAGTCAGTGCAGTATTAGCCAGCAGATCCATCGCACTCATTAAAACTCATCTTAGCCCTTAAATAACTGAAATAATCTATTATCAATAAATTCCTATATCTATATACGCGTCTATCATTCAGCACAGCTTAGCATTTGTACGTACCCGTACATATTGGTCCTTCGAGCCATCCGGGAAGAGCGGGACATATTCGCGAGTGACATACTTTAACTGCAACGCGAACATACGTGCCAGTGTAACGTGTCATTCGTGTTACGCGTTCTGAGTTCCGGAGAATTGGTGTATGGTAATACATTGCCAAAGACTTTGAGAGAAGTTTCGAAGCACAAAGTGGACAAGAAGATCGCCCGTCGAGCAGCAGCAGCACCTAAGCAGGCGAGAGGCTGTCCCTAATCTAATTGTAGCAGGCGAGTGACTCGCCAGGTTCCAGCAGCGTCAGCAACCCCCAACTACATAGCAGCCGTAGGATAAGCGGCTTTCAAGTAAGAGCGTTCCTTTTATTAACGAATTACTTACTTCTTAAATATGGAAACTCTTTATTTCCAACAAACCGAGTTAGCAGAGAACATTCGGAAGATCGTTATTAATTTTAAAAAGGACAGTAAAGAGCGTAAAACTACTGACTATTGTAAGAAAAAGTTAGAGGTTTTAGAGTTGTATTGGAGAGAGTATCAGCATAATGATGAAAAACTTTTACCTTACGAAAGTAGGGGACATAAGTACTTTGTCGATTGTGAGTTTGAGAGAATTAAACAAACGTATCAGTCAGCTAAAGATTTAATAGTTAGGTGTCACGATGAGTTAAAACAAGACGACCAATCGGGAATTTCTGAGCGTAAAGAAAGTCCCACCACCCTAGCAGCGACAGGCCCGTCGGCTAGTGGAGAGCAAAAGAAACCAGCATCAGCAGCAACCGCGCCCGTCGCCAGCTCGCGGCACGAGACGGCGAGGGGCACGTACAGTAAGTTAGATGAAATTCTGCGAAAACAACGCATCAATTTCAAAGCATTTACGAGAGCGGTAGATAGCATCGATGTAGAAACCCTACGGGACAAGTGGGAGTTCGAAGATGCACTGCGCGTCCTACAAACTCGCTGGACAGTAGTGGATAACTGTCACTGGGATATAATGTTAGAATTAGAAGAAGATGAAGCGTACGAATATAACTACAACAAGCATGAGTCTACGTACAACTGTCTGAGAAAAACTATCAATTCCAAAATGTGGTCAACATCGTATAGAGAAAAATCTACCCCGCAAATGGACGTCCCGGTATTCACAGGAAGCTTTCACCAGTGGACATCGTTTAAAGATTTGTTCAATGAAGCTATTCATAATAACACTTCACTTTCAAATGCGCAGAAGATGCAATTCTTGAAGAGCAAAGTGAAAGGTGAAGCCGAACGCTTGATTCAACATCTTCCTATCAGCTCCGACAATTACGACACGTGTTGGGAAATATTAACTAATAGATTCAATAACAAGAGGCAAATTTTTAACACACACATAAGTTCCTTTTATAACCTTCCCAACATTCAACAACAATCGTTCGGAGCGATCAAGCGACTACATGACGTCACGTTAGAGAGTATTCACGCTGTAAAGAACCTAGGTATTGATATTTCAACCTGGGACCCACTCATCGTGTACATACTATCGCAAAAACTGGATAGCGAGTCGTACTCCGAATATATTGAAACATTGTCAAACTCGCGAGAACTATCAACATTGAAGGATTTCCTGGAATACCTAGAGAAAAGGTTTACTACGCTGGAGTCATCCCGTCGGCGTCACGACGTAAACCCAAAGCCATCTCAGTATCAGCAACATCGAAACTCAAACTTTCCAGTTCATAAATATAATATCAAACCGAATAAAGAATGGAAATCTCACAATAATTACGAAATTGTGAAATCAATGCACGTAGCAACAACCAAGTGCCCTCATTGCAATAGTGAACACAATTTGGTAAGTTGCAGCAAGTTCTTAGAACTTAGCAACGATCGCAAAATTAAATTATTGAAACAATTTAATTATTGCTTAAATTGCATTTATGACCATAATGGAGCAAATTGTTTTTCTACAAAACGATGTCATAAGTGCAATGAGCGGCATCATACGACCTTACATGATTACTTTTCAACTCAGCAAAGACCGCATTACTCAGCAGATGTTTCGAGAGTGAAAACGGAGTATGCTTACAAACAAAAGGAACAATTTAAGAATAGCAACGGAGTACAGGCATCCCCAAAAAGCGAGTCCTCGGAGATATTGTTAGCTACAGCTTTAGTAAAAGTAACAGCGGCAGACAATATTCAACATATGATGCGAGCACTGATTGACCAGGGCTCGCAAGTATCAATTATAAGCGAAAAAGCAGCTCAGCAGCTTGGTTTAAAGCGGAAAAAATGTAATGGAGTTATTTTTGGAGTTGGAGAGCGGGAAAATAACTGCAAAGGGAGGGTTACTATCACTTGTCAATCAAACTATTCAGATTTCAAGTTTAACACGGACGTTTTTATAATGAACAATTTAATAAAAAACCTACCGAACCAGTCCTTTGACAAACCTTCTTGGAAACACCTAGGTCATATTGCACTAGCCGATCCTGAGTACAACGTGAGTCGCCCGGTTGACATTCTACTCGGAGCAGAGGTATACTCTCAAATAATGTTAGAAGGCTTAATTCGCGGCGAGAGTCAATCGGAGCCAATAGCACAGCATACCGAGTTGGGGTGGTTATTATGCGGTAGTGTGAAAACATCATTCCAATGCAACGTCATCTTAAATAATATTGAGGATATTCAGCAATTTTGGAAAATTGAAGACATTTCCGAGCAAAATGAAATGTCAGTGGAAGATGAAGAGTGCCTCAATTACTACAACACTACAACAAAACGCTTAGAGAGCGGGAGTTATGAAGTTAGACTCCCTATGAAGACGGAATGGCGAGAAAAATTGGGAGCATCAAAAGGAATAGCAATAGCACAGTTCAGAAATTTGGAACGTAAATTAATGAAACAGGAAAGTTTAGCAACACAATACAAGCAGTTTATCAAAGAATACGAACAGCTCAACCATATGAAAAACGCGAGAGGACAGACAACTAATTTAGAATGCTTCCTACCTCATCATGCCGTACAAAGATTAGAATCAAGCACAACGAAACTACGCGTAGTGTTCAACGCTTCAGCTAAAACATCCTCAGGCTTTAGCCTTAATGATCTCATGTACAAGGGTCCGAATCTGCAGCAGGACCTCCTTGAGCTCATTCTGAAGTGGAGACAGTATCAATACGCTTACACAGCGGACATAGAAAAATGTTTCAGAATGATTCGGGTTCATGAAAATGATCAAAACCTTCAACAAATAGTCTGGAGAGAACATCCAAGTCAAAATATTCAAACTTATAAATTATCTACAATAACGTACGGAACTAAATCGGCACCATTCCTTACAATGATGACACTTCGTAAATTGGCGTCCGATGAGCAGCACAAATTCCCTAAAGCAGCAAGGTGCATCCAGGAGGAGCTATATATGGATGACTGGATCTCAGGCAGTCACAGCATCCCTGAAGGAAAAGCGAGCATAACGGAGATGAACGCATGTCTCAATAGTGCCGGATTTTCACTTAGAAAATGGTCCTCCAACGACAAACAGATTTTAATCGATGTCGAACAAGCTATAAACAAGGAGCCGACAATGTTTACTTTCAAAACAGAAAGTTCATCAAAAACTTTAGGCTTAAGATGGAACTCAGGGGAGGATTCATTCACTTTTCAAAGCACTTTAAGCAGCACACAGGAAGACAAGTTAACTAAAAGAATGCTTTTATCTGAAATTTCTACCATTTTTGATCCTTTAGGCTGGTTGTCTCCATTAATTACAACAATGAAACTATTGTTCCAACAAGTGTGGCAAAATGCGGAAATACCATGGGGCGATGAAGTTCCTACAAACATCAAAGAACAATGGTATCGGCTGAAAAAGGATATACATCTTATAAACCAGTTCAAAATTCCACGGTGGATACAAAGCAAACAAGGTGACGTCATCGAGCTACACGGATTCTGTGACGCCTCGATCAAAGCATTCGCTGGTGTAGTGTACGCAAGAATCGTAAAGGATAATACCATATCAATAGTGCTAGTCGCAGCGAAAACCCGGCTAGTGCCTAGCAAAAAGGCCGTCTCATTACCGAGACTGGAACTATGTGCCGCCGAACTACTTTCAAAACTTATAACAAAGATTATTAACAGTTTTAACAACTTTAGCATCAAAAGGTACGGGTGGAGCGATTCAAAAGTTGCCCTCGGTTGGATTAAAGGGTCTCCAGAGCGATGGAAGCCTTTTGTAGCTAATAGAGTAAAGAAAACTACCAACGTAATGCCCCCTGAAACGTGGTACTACGTAAACACTAAAGAGAATCCAGCTGACGCGGCTAGTAGAGGACTTATGCCATCACAGCTGAGCGAACATGAACTATGGTGGAAAGGACCCGCCTTTCTATCTTCATCAAACTTTCAGCCGAAGGAATTTGACATGAAATACACAACAAGCGAAGAAGCCAAGAAACAAGTTAGCGTAGTTCAAAACACGAATCTAAAAGAAAATACAATCGACGAGATTTTAAATAGATACAGTTCTATTTCTAAAATTACTCGCATTGTATGTTGGATACGGCGAGCATTGACGCCTAATGTTTGTAAACAAAAACATAGGTACCTAACCATACATGAGCTTAGATCAGCAAGAAATATTATAATAAAACATGTTCAAGGCAGTGAATTTTATGAAGATATTGAATATCTATTACATAACAACAAATTAAAATCCGATAGCAAGCTAAAGAATTTAAACTCGTATTTAGACTCCTATGGTATTTTAAGGGCTAAGGGCAGACTGAGAAATGCGAACATAAGCGATCAAATGAAATATCCTATAATCATACCATATAACAGTCGATTAACGGAACTCCTTATCTCGCAAGCCCACAAGCTCACACATCACGGCGGAACCCGTCTCACCACGTCATTCTTACGACAAGCCTACTGGGTTATTAAAGGAACCCGAGCAGTCAAAAAACAGCTTTTGCGATGCGTAACTTGTAGGAAACAACAACCACTTAAATTACAGCAGCTAATGGGAGATCTACCCGATTATAGAATCAACCCAGCCCCAGCCTTCTATCACACCGGAGTAGATTTTACGGGGCTCATTCCAGTGAAAGCGAATAAAGGACGTGGAGTCAAGACATCCAAAGGGTACGTGGCACTGTTCATATGTATGGTAACAAAGGCTGTACATATCGAGTTAGTGTCCGACCTCAGTAGCGCCTCGTTCATGGCAGCTCTGAAACGAATGGCGGCACGACGAGGAACACCAAAGCATATGTACTCGGACAATGGAACCAACTTTGTAGGAGCAAACAAGCTCATACAGGAAGAGTATAAGCAGTTGGAACAAGTCCTTAGCGATTCGCTTCAAACAGAAGTAGCGGAGATGAACATAGAATGGCACTGGAATTGTCCTTCATGGCCGAGCGCCGGTGGCATCTGGGAGCGATCAATCAGAAGTCTAAAGCAGCATCTGAAAAGAGTTGTAGGTGAACAAGCTTTAACCTTCGAAGAATACAGCACGGTGTTAGCACAAATAGAGGCGACTCTCAACTCAAGACCTCTGTGCCCATTATCCGAAGACATCGATGACCTGAACTTCCTGACACCGGGTCATTTCCTAACCGGGCGAGGAGGGTTAACAGTCATTGAAACAGCAACAGACGCCAGGGCTAGATGGAACTTAATAAATAAAGTTTTCCAAGATTTATGGAAGCGATGGAAAACGGAATACCTGAGCCAGCTATCCATTCGTAGTAAATGGCTTAACAAAAAGGACAACATAAAAATCGGCGACATGGTAACCATACATGAAGACAATTTCATAGCGGGAAGGTTCCCAGTCGGCCGAGTAGTTGAAGTACATCCGGGAAATGACGGTTTGGCTAGGGTAGTAACCCTTAAGACAAAAAACGGGCTCATTAAGCGTCCCGTAATTAAACTATCGATTCTGCCTATCAATCCGTCAAGCGATCCATATCCGGATACCAAGCAAACCCTATCATGTACCAAACGGCGAGTAAGAGAAAAATCATGTCCGACAATTATTAGCTTGGCGCTATCTTTGTTATTATTTATGAATATGTTGTTGCCAGGCGATGCTCACACTAGCAATATAACCCAACTCACCAGAAATCAATCTCTTTTTTACGATACAATCGGAAAGATGAATATAATAAGAGATAAATGGACAATCGTCTCGTACTACGATATGCAACCTTATTGGCAAGGAGATAAAGCTGCTAACACTTTCATTCAGTATTTAGAAAAAACATGCAACAAAATCAAAGAATCGTCACAGTGTAATATAATATTAACACAAATATTACACGACTATAGCGAACTACGGCATTATAATCAGCTGTTGCTAAATCAGCATTTCGGAACGCAATCGAGGACTCGCCGCGGCTTGATAAACGCTGTGGGCTCAGTAGCAAATACATTGTTTGGTGTACTGGACCAAAGCTTCGCAGATCAATATCAACGCGACATAGAACTTGTGAACAGTAACCAAAAACATCTTCTACAGCTTTGGAAAAATCAAACATCAGTCGTAGAAACAGAGTACAATATACTAAAAAGAACAGAGAAAATGATTGATATACAACACAAACTTATAAATAAACACCTAAATAATATAGAGCAAACAGCGAGGCGATTTCATAGAGAACAAGAGATAACAGCTATAATACAAGAGTTTACACTCACAGCTTTAGCGTCCACTAATCTGATTCAGAACTTAAAACGTATACAGGATTCATTGATTGACACAATGACGGATATCTATCATGGTAAAGTAAATTTCCATCTCTTAACTCCAAGCCAGCTCAGCAACGAACTACAAATTGCATCAAGTCAAATATCCAAAGAATTGACGTTACCCATCGACAGCTTACATTCCAACTTTTATGCAATATACGATTTACTAAAAGTCAAGGCGAGAATGAATACTGAGTACTTTATATTTGAAATCACGGTGCCATTAATCAGCAGAGATAGCTTCCAGATATATCGACTATTCCCCGTACCTCTTCAAGTCAAAAAGGAAATGATCTCTATAATTCCCATCACTGAGTATGTGGCAACCAATCTCATTAGAGACTCCTACGTAACAGCCAGTAGAGAGGACATTGAAGGGTGCCAACGCCAAGGCGAAACTTACCTCTGTCAACTGGAAGTTCCAATCAAGCATTTAGACCAGGAAGAAGTATTTTGCAAAGTAGGAAATACGAATAGATGCGAAACAAAGAAAGAACCCTGTCATAACAAATGGGTCCAATTGCACGATTTATCATCATACCTATACTTCATATGTGACACCTACTCTATGACAATAATATGCAGCGATGAAACACGAAACCGCCAACTCAGCAAGGCCGGGCTCATTCACTTGGATAAACAATGCACAGCTAAAGGTCGTGACGTAACGCTTTACTCTTATCAGCAACATAATACAATATCAATTAAACCCGACTTAGCGCTAGTTAACATAGCTCCAATACAACATCACAGTATAACCAATATAACATCATCTTCCGAGTTAAAAGACTATAAAGATGACTTAAACGATACCCTTCAGCATCTCGGTGATCAAATCTCAACCATGAAGGAAGCAGCTCAGCAAGACGTGATCCTTACCCCTCATGACGTACACCACTACGTTGTATCGTACGGGTTACTAGCCGTAGTCGCAATCCTAGCAGCACTCCTAGGGTTGCTATGGAGGAGAAGCAGGCGAGCAGGTCGGGCCGAGGCGGCCCCACGCGCCATTGTGGAGTTTGTGCGCGACCCCGCGCCCGCGCCCTCCCCCGCGGCGCAGGCGCGCCACACCAGTGAGAACATCAGTGTCAGTGCTTGTGCGCGAAATCTAACTGTGCCTGAGACTGCGTATACGCGTAGTGCGTGTGAGACCAAGCGTTGGTCTAGCTTACGTATCAAAAAGGATAGACCTACCTCCCCCCTAAATAAAAGACAATCTATTTTCACCATAGATAAGGATTAACGTATTATATTAGTAAAATCAAGTAAGAGTACGAGCTCATATATTGTTCTAACCCTCACTAAACTTAAGAAAAACATTGGCTCATCGATGTAATAACTAACCTCATATAAGTATTGTTACACCTCATTTCACCGCATCTCCCAGCTCTCCCTCGGGAGTATGTTCGATACTTATCGAACACCTTAGCAACAGCACAAATCTGCTTAACTAGGCCTAAGCAATTTGGCTCAAGTAGGTCGCACAAGTCGGCGCTCCACGCAGACCGAGCGATTGACACGAGTCAGTGCAGTATTAGCCAGCAGATCCATCGCACTCATTAAAACTCATCTTAGCCCTTAAATAACTGAAATAATCTATTATCAATAAATTCCTATATCTATATACGCGTCTATCATTCAGCACAGCTTAGCATTTGTACGTACCCGTACATATTGGTAAGGTGTTCGATAAGTATCGAACAGCATTGATAATTCAAGAGAAAAAGTAATTAAGTCGTTTTAATTTCGGGTGATGTAAATTTTTGATAAATGTATATTAATTAACTAAATTAGTTATTTCTCCCATTACGCTGTGGGGTGCAAAGGGTAGACTTACTTACTTTTCACATTTCGTAAAACAAAAGCCTGGGCAGCTACAAAAATGACGGTTAGACAGATATTTAGAGAAGAAAATATTGTTTTTAATGACATTGATAAGTCATTTTGGCCATTTTTCGACTTAGTGACTTTTCGCTCTACAGGGACGATATGGATACTTAACAAGACCCTAATTAATTCCACAGGTACCCTACGATTACATCCCAATAGGCCGCGGCGTACGTCGTCAGTCGGACTCCAACCCCAGTCCTGCAGATTTACAACACGTGTACGAAAACCTTTATCCGTCTAGAAGGAAATGGGCCGAGAGCAAGCCAGAGGCAAGGTTTAAAAAGAATTCCAAGAACCGGCGATATAGAGGATAATATTTTCTTTATTATTTCGTATTTGTTTTGGACTCTACACACTCAGAGTGCTTTCTTTACAAGCGGAGCGGTGTGGAGCTCAATTGACCAATCAGAACGCATTGACTTGCTTGTGTAGCGCTTGTTATTGGTTAATTTAACATCGCACAGCTCCACTCCGCTTCAGTGGAAATGAACCTAAATGGGTGTTCCGGCAATGGTGGAGGATTAACAATTGTTTGAAAAAGAACATAAAATAGTGTAGAGCTGAATTTTAATCTTCTTTTTCAACAAAACGGTGATTAGTTAATCTGCGATATGTTGAAAATCTATAAGGACACACAATTTAATATTTAATGTTCTTTTTTCAACATATACCTTAGTTACCGCCGTCGCTGCACCGTGGCGTGTAGACCGCCATTTAGACGGCATATCGTCGAACGAGCCTTCCACAAAAGTAAAAAGCTGCTAGCTCAGCTTGCTTGTGTAGAGTCTTTAGCAATTGAGTGTACAATTAAATTGGATTTTTGTTAATAAATTATTGAGTGAAGAAACATGATTTTCTATAGTATTTTGTACCTATATAGTCCACTGATTTTTTACTTTTTTTAGTCTACTATTTAAAAGTAAGTCGGGTTTTCCTTCCTGACGCTTTAACTCCAGAACGCACGAACCGATTTCCACGGTCTTGCATTCGTTGGAAAGGTCTCTGGCTCCGTGAGGTTTATAGCAAAGAAAATTAAGGATTTTTTTTTAAAATCTCGGAATTCCAACGGGAACGGGGGCACTGCGGGTGAAACCGCGGGGCGCAGCTAGTAATGTATAAAAAAATCCCGAAATTCTCACGGGAACGGGCACAACGCGGGTAAATCCACGGGGCGCTGTTAGTACTTAATAGGTACCTTAATATAAAAACCATTATTAAAAAATTACGAACAAATTAATTGTTTCATACTAATTAATGACCGTTGCGCCAATGTTCCACAAATCCGATTACAATGTTGTTACTGCATCAATTAAGTAAAAATCAATAATCCTGTTGGGTTATAACAATCGGGTCAGTTAAAACTTAACTGAGGGAAATTATTATTCAAATATTAAAACAGCTATGTATATTATACAACTTTTTACGTAGATATTCGCTATAGGTTAATCGTTAGTATGTTTGGTTTACTAACTGTGAAGTAATGTTAAGCAACGTTCATTTCAGATAATGTTTGGATGGGTGGCCGATAGTGGAATTTCTAACTGACCTTTAGCATAATAGAGTTGAGAAAGTACAACGAATATTTACAAAATATCTTGCTTATAAAGATACAAAGTGTCCTTATCGTGCTGATTACCCTAACCGACTCAGGCATTTCCACATGCATACACTAGAAAAAAGGCGTCAAATGTTTGATGCTGTATCTTTACATAAAATTGTAAATTCTATATTTGATGTTCCCCAGTTACTAGACGAGATCAGCATCGCTGTACCTCGCAACATACCTCGCCACCCTATAACAGCAACATTTTCAAGACACACATTTAGGACAAATACTGGCAAATTCTCACCGTTTAATCGTTTTTATAAAGTTTATAGTGACATAGTCGAAAAAGATCATGATGTGGACATCTTCTCTTTTTCGTCTTCGCGGATTAAGGCTTTAGTTTTTAAATAAGAGTTTTTATTATTATTTTAGATTGTATTACTTAGATTTCTATTTTGTGATCTCATAATTACAAAGATAATTTTGTTACTAATTTTTAAGTCTTTAGAATTTTATTAGTTTTAGTTTTTTACTACTTTTTGATATGATTATAATACATTACAATAATGTTGTACACTCCTGTAAAAGGCCTCTCACATTGTAATATGCCTATATATTTTATTTAGTTACTGTATGTTTTGTGAAGAAGCTGTTGGTGTGTCTTAAATAAATAAATAAATAAAAATAAATAAACGTGATAGTATCAAGATAATCTACAATGATATATGATCTAGAATAATCACTACATAGTATTATCAATGTCACTTTCCGCTGTCTGTCCCTATGTATCTATGCTTAGATCTTTACCTAAAACTACGCAACGGATTTTGACGCGGTTTTTTAAAATACTTACATAGAATGATTCAAGAGCAGTTTTATGAAATTAAAAAAAATCCAAAATTCCCACGGGAACGGGCAGAAAACGGGTAAAACCGCGGGGTGCTGTTAGTAAATAAATATTGTACAAACTTAGAGCTTAGTTTGGGTCTAATTAACTGCGTGGATTTGCTCGGGATAGACCAGAAGAGTTCTTCTTCTTCTTCATCGAGTGGATGGTCAATCTGACCAATCCTGGTGTCAGAGTTTTTAAGCCGCCAAAGGTCTCTGACATGGCTCATGTAACGATTACTATCCGTAGAAAGTAACCGGGACCGACGGCTTAACGTGCCCTCCGAAGACCAGAAGACTGTCATATTACAACCATGACTATAACGAGTACAGTCTCTTAGCGGTGACCGCACTCACTAAATCCTTCGCTATTCAACTAGAAATCAATACGCTATGATTGGGCTATTAATAACTTTGTAAACGGAAGCCGGCGGGGGATTCCGTCATTGTATATTGTGTAAGTTTTGGACCCTTTCAAATTATGTATTTTGGGGTTTGAGGTCTCTGCGCAGTGTGATATAATAGGTACAATATTGAGGACGAAAGGACTTGCGTATGATGTAGGTAATTTTCAATATTAAATGTGTGGCAAAACATACTTTTTGATCGATATAAATTATTATGTGATGTACTGAATCTGTGTCCAAGAATTATAGTTCAAGTTTTTCATAACACACTTATAGACGTCGAAATAATGCTCCTCTTTTTTTGCGTCGGGTATCAAATAAAACACAAACGGACAGAACGACTTAAACACTATAATAATTAAAAACAATATAACATTATAAATGCAATTTAGAACTAACTACATATCTAATTAAAATCTCTTGTGACTTACACATGAAATAAAAACAAATACAAAAAAATATGTCAAAATGCCGATTGCCGGGCATATTGTATTAATGCCGACTGTACGGCACTTTGAAAAAAAATGCCGATCGTTAGCACTTAGAAGAGACAATGCCAATTAAATACAGTTAAAATGCCGATGACAAAGCATTAAAAAAAATGCCTCTTCATAAAAAAATGCCGGGCATTCGGTAAAAACAGCCAATCGGAACATTTAGTGGGATTTTTTACATAATACATAGATATACAATGCCGTGATTTTCAAGTTGCCATGTTTAATAAGCTGCCGTTATGGGGTCCTCATCGGGGATCGCTATTCTGGAGACGAGGTCCTGTTCGTCTACATTGGAAGGCACCGGAGAAGCCAGCTCGGCGTAGCGACTCGTGTAGTCCGCTTCCTCGGAATTACCCTGGGGAAAGAAGATAGTAGGTTATTGGCCAACCCTGGTGTCGGAGTTATTAAACCTAAAGGCCTCCGACATGGTCTAACGGTTGAAATAACCGGAACTGACAATTTAACGTGCCAACGCGTCCATATATGGTCGAGTTGCACGTTGCTTAACAATCGCAATGAACTAACATCGCTTAGTCAAACTACAGCACTACCGCTACTATTATTATAAATGCGAAAGTTTGTGAGGATGGATGTACGAGTATGTATGTATGTTTGTTACATTTGTAGACATTATGGTTAGGGCATTGCAGGCTGAATCACCTGATTGCCCGAAAAGTAAGATGATTCCGTGCTCCGGAGGGCACGTTAAGCCGTCGGCCCCGGTTACTTTCTACGGATAGTAGTCGTTACATGAGCCATGTCAGAGGCCTTTGGCGGCTCAATAACTCTGACACCAGGATTGGTCAGGTTGACCATCCACTCGATGATGAAGAAGAAGAAGAAGCAGACAGCTAGTTACGGTTTTCTGTATATTTCTGTCTCTTGAAAACTATTAAACAACGTGCAGCTCGGCCCCTACCAGGATGGGTGGCTGATAGTGGCATTTCTATCCGAGCACTAGCATGCTTCGGAGGGCTCGTTAAATTGTTGCTTCGAAGAGCCCGTTACGACTATCTCGGAGGTCACTACACTACTCACTTTACCTAATCAATCTACCTCTCCTAACTCTTCTCCATTCCTACAACAGTACCAAACTTCTCCAATACAATATGTACGACTATCAAAGTCTATTTTCGTAGTTTGAAGGTCGGTACCGATCTATAATGAACATTAGACATCGTTATACATACGCGGCCTTTGAATGTAAGTTTGATATCGAAGGTATAGATGGAATCTATTGTTATTAACTTGGTGTATAGGTCATCTATACTAATATAACTTCGTCAATAGGTTAACTATCTATCCAATACTAATTTAATAAAGTTGTATAGTTTGTTTTTATGTTTGTTTGAAAGCGAGTATCTCAATTATTAATCTGAATCTCGAATAATTATTTTTGTAATATACAGCCACATTCAACGGAAAAGTAACAGACTATTGTTCAACCGCGGGGCGTTCCTATAGGAATATAATAAAACTTTGTTTTTTTTGTAATGGATAGCCACATTCAACAAGAATGTTACAGGCCATTTTTATTCCAAAATTCCCACAAGAAAGGGTATAAAATCTATACTAATATTATAAAGCTGAAGAATTTGTTTTGTTTGTTTGTTTGTTTGTTTGTTTGTTTGTTTGTTTGTTTGTTTGTTTGTTTAAACGCGCTAATCTCAGAAACTACTGAACCGATTTTAATAATTCTTTCACTGTTAGATAGTCTATTTATCGAGGAAGGCTATAGGCTACATTTTATCTCGAAATTCCCACGGGAACGGGCACAACGCGGGTAAAACCGCGGGGCGCTGCTAGTCTATACTAATATTATAAAGCTGAAGAGTTTGTTTTGTTTGTTTGTTTGTTTGTTTGTTTGTTTGTTTAAACGCGCTAATCTCAGAAACTACTGAACCGATTTGAATAATTCTTTCACTGTTAGATAGTCTATTTATCGAGGAAGGCTATAGGCTACATTTTATCCCGAAATTCCCACGGGAACGGGTACAACGCGGGTAAAACCGCGGGGCGCTGCTAGTCTAATATATTAAAGAAAGTCGTGTTAGATACACTATGTATAACTCGAGAACGGCTCAACCGATTTGTCTGAAAATTGGTGGGAAGGTAGTTTAGAACCAGGAGACGGATATAGGATACTATTTATCCCGTATTTCCTACGGGAACGGGTGCGCTGTAGGTGAAACCGCGGGGCACAATTACAAAAACAAGTAAGTAAGTATTAGCCTGTAAAGTCCAACTTCAAGGCAAAGGCCTCTCATCACACTGAAGATATCAGTACAGTCAAGAGGATTAGGCATAAAAGAAGCAAATATTAATTAAAAAACTCACCAATATAGGGCATATAACTGCAAACAGTACTAACAATAAAGCAAACCACTTCATTGTTCAAGACACCACAAAGTGTGACTGTACACTCTCCTACCCGCTTATATACTACACGTTAACCAGCCGTGCAATTTAATTTACTCCTAAACTATATACTTACTTGATACCCGTAACCAAGTCAAATGGTAAATTACTTATTAAAACTAGGTTATGACTGTAATCAGCTTATAAAAAGTGTTGAGCTAGCTTAAAACTTTATCAGATTAAACTTGTAGAATATTTCTTAGCATTCCAATGAGAATTTTCAAATTATGTACTGTGACAAGGTGCTAAAGTGTAAGTCGGTGATATATCAAGATATATAACAGTCTTATATTCAAAGTTTTAGCTTATACTCAATTTTTTCTTAAGGCTGCGGCTCCATTGAGGCGGAGACGAGCAGAGCTGAGAGGAGCAGAGCTGTGAAAAGAGGTATGTGATTCCACTGAGGCGGAGACGAGCGGAGCTGAGATGTGGATTTCACGTAATATATGATTGTTCGATCCCCACACGTCTCCTCTCAGTTCCGCTCGTCTCCGCTTGACTGTTTCCATTGAAGCGGAGCGGAGACGAGATGTGGATTTCATGTAATACGATTGGTCGATCCCCACACGTCTCCTCTCAGCTCCGCTCGTCTCCGCTTGACTGTTTCCATTGAAGCGGAGCGGAGACGAGATGTGGATTTCATGTAATACGATTGGTCGATCCCCACACGTCTCCTCTCAGCTCCGCTCGTCTCCGCCTCAATGGAGCCGCAGCCTAAGGGTCTTAAAATGTGATCTAATGTCAAGTGAATTTTGAAGGAAAAGGCAAAAAGGAAAGGTTTAGTGATTTTCCATTCTTACGCTATGTTAAACCTTTTTCCTCTTTAAGATTAATCGTCTTCGGCTGGAAAATTTATGACATAAGTCCACATTAAGACTCGTAAGAAAAAATTGAGTATACTTACAAACATGTCAATGAGAATTTCACAAATCGTTTCCGTGGTTCGTGACCGATTATTTCCCAAATTATTCATGTGTGATATTTTACTAATTACTAGCAGAGCCCTGCGGTTTTCCCGCATCGTATCCGATCTCGCGGGAATTTCGGGATAAAATGTATCCCATGTGTTGTTCTGATGTATAACCTATATTACTGTAAAGTTTCATCCAAATCCGTTCAGTAGTTTTTGCGTGAAAGAGCAAACACCTTTATTTACCACTATCTTTACTTTTCACACTATCTTTCCTATTTTTTACTGACTTCAAAAAAGGAGGAGGTTTTTTATATCGGCCATTTATGTTTTTTTAAAATAAATAAATGAAAGAGTATACAAAAACAAAAGGAAATCATACAAACAAACAAAAAACACACTCCATATATTCCTTTACACCGTATAATACATTTCCAAAAAGTAGATGACAATCTCTCCTATAGCCGACAGCGTGAGCACGACACTAGCCACAATTCTTGTCACAAACTTTATTTTGTCACATGTGGTGTATACGGGAGGAGCCAGGTCTGTGTTCCTGCGGTTCCTGTCAATTGAAATCTCTGCTTTCCACGGGACATCCTGAAAAATAATGTCAAAATTAGTTAGCAAAATGTGACGCTTTCATTCTATGGGATTTACTGGCTCACGTCTTGTCAAATCGCTAAAGTTCGAGTAGATTAGTGATCAAACCTGGTATAGGAGTTTTTAGACCGCCTAAAGGCCTCCGACATGGTCTGACTATTACAGCAACCGAGGACGACAATTTTAACACCCATTCCATAATTAAAAGAACGTTGTTCAGGGAAATTAAAGTTTAATACTCGGTTTTAACTTTTTTGTAATTACCAATCCTACTATCATACTCGTATTATAGATGCGAAAGTTTCCGAACTCTTAGGCGTTGTCCTAATAGAACGCGAATGCGCGATGCGAGCGATGCGACCATCGCGTGTTTCAAACATTTGAGACCGCGTCGTGCGATTGTCAGTTAGGACCACAGAACACATAAACAGTGTTGATCGCGCGTTCGTACGAGTAAAATTCGCGCAAACTTACGATGATCGCGCATTCGCGTTCTAGGACAACGCCTTACTCGCTGACATAAGTAATACTAAGTTGATCTGAGTTATATTTGGTTTAAATTCGATTGTGCCCGATAGTACCTAACCCTGATGGTGTCAGAGTTTTGAGATCGGCCATCTAAGCAGAAACCGAGCCGCAAGTTGCTTAACATTCACAGTGAGTTACTGCCACGTACCTTTCCTCCAATAAACGCAGGGTTCAGTTCTTGAGGCATCAGTTCTGATTGCATGTCTCCATCCACCTGCACATCCTGGAAATAAGATGATCAAAGAAAATGATCTATCTATTACTACATATTATAAAACAAAGTCCCCGGCCGCGTCTGTCTGTGTGTTCGCGATATATGCAAATATGACTGCACGGATTTTGACGCGGTTTTATTAATAGAGTGATTCAAGAGGAAGGTTTAATGTATAAAAAATCCCGATATTCCCACAGGAACGAGCACAACGCGAGTACAACAGTAAAGCAGAAGAGTTTGATTTTGTTTTTGTCTAAACGCGCTAATCTGAGGAACTACCAATCTGATTTGAATAATTCTTTTTGTAATGGATAGCCACATTCACAGGAAAAGTTATAGATTATTTTTCATCCCAAAATTCTTACGGGAACGGACGCAACACGGGTAAAACCGCGGGGCATTGCTAGTATTATAAAATGAGGCTAAATACAAACCTGTGCTTCTTATTTCCAAGGTTAATATACAAATACAAATTGCAGACCCAAAAAGATAACGAAATTAAGTATGGCGAGTAAGTCTAAGTTAAGTCTCGGCAAGATAAACTACTTAAAGTTTAAAACAGTATCTTAATTGAAGTCCGACTTGAAGTATCCAATCTGAAGTCAAGTAATATTTTATGAAGTCCGAGATTATTTTACAAACACACCTTATTCTGGATGAGAACACTCTAATCAAGAGTGTAGATTCGCATTCGCATTTAGGCTTCAGAGTAAAAACGAGAGTGTTAGACGTTGTATCGAGATATAGATAAATTTTTCTACAAAGTAGAGGTAAAAATAGGCTAGCTAAAACTGGTGTATAAAACACTAGAAGCGCCCCGCGGTTTTATCCGTATTGTGGTTGTTCTTGTGGGAATTTCGGGATAAAAAATAACTTATAATCTTCTAGTTGAATTTGGCTATCTGTTACAAAAAGAATTATGCAAATCGCATCGATAGTTCCTGAGATTAGCGCTCTCAAATAAACAAACAAAAAACTCTTCAGCTTTATTATATTCGTATCTATACTAATATTATAAAGCTGAAGAGTTTGTTTTGTTTGTTTGTTTGTTTGTTTGTTTGTTTGTTTAAACGCGCTAATCTCAGAAACTACTGAACCGATTTGAATAATTCTTTCACTGTTAGATAGTCTATTTATCGAGGAAGGCTATAGGCTACATTTTATCCCGAAATTCCCAAAGGAACGGGTACAACGCGGGTAAAACCGCGGGGCGCTGCTAGTAGATAGATAAAAAGTAACCTGTAATGTCTCTTTGCTGGGCAAAGGATTTTGATCTCAGCGAAGACATCAGTACAGTGAGGAGGATTAGGCGTAACTTTACGGTTTCCTATGTACTGATTATGCACTGACAATATATATATTAATATGCGCTAGATTGTAAATAGTTTGTACAGTGCACAATCAACCGACAGTTCATACAATAATCTTCTATGCATTTTCTTTGCAATATAATCTAACAAGTACTTTACAATATTCCAGCCTTTAAGTTACCACGTAAAGGTGTTATTATTGAAGACACGTATTGCAAAACAAATGTTACATTCCCACGGGCGTCACACAAATCGATAATTTGATAATACTAGGTGACCTGGCATAACTTGACTTCGATTGATCATGATTATGAAATATTTTCAAAAGAATATTCTGACATAAAAAGTATACAAGAACTTTCCTGTTGAAGCATTCTGTATGCTGATGAAAATCTAATGAAAATCCATTCAGTAGTTTTATAGTTTAGCACGGACACACAGACATGGCGTGGATGTTGTTTTATACTATGTTTTAAGTAATGAAAAAGGGTTGTTTTCTTTAGGAAGATTACCTTTGTATGTGTCTATCCATCAGACCTATATAACCACCAATCATATCAAAAGTAGCCTAGCAACGTAGCATAGCGAAGGAGTTATTCATCGCATATCAAACATAGCTTACAATAGTTCTTGTGGAAAGGTACCTTAAGTATAACTGAACGAAATCGTTACCAATCATAACAAGCATAGCATATCCACACAGTATAGCGAAGCTCTAGTAAAAAGGCACCCTTAAGCCCGGTTTCCACTGCAAGCGGAGCGGGCTCATTAATGACTCCGTTTGGCACCCATTACGTGTTTTTGTGTTGCGTCTATACAATGCGTCTATACAAGTAACGCAATGGTAATTAAACGGAGTCATTAATGGGTCCGTTCCGCTCGCAGTGGAAACCGGGCTTTAGCGTAGCTGAGGTCAACGGGGCTCTATTGACCAATCACAAAGTACTGGAACGGTTGAAATCTCTTTGCAATGCATTCAGTTGGTCAATTAGGCTTGTTCACATACGCTCTTTGTGAGAACAGTTGATTTTTCTGTATTTAAGGCATGCATGCACTATAGTGCAAAAAAACATCCAGTGATCGATATTACACTGAAAACCCTATCTTTTTACATTATTTTGTAGTTTTTGGCGATCTAAAAATGTGTGTAACATAGGCCTTATAATTTAACATTTATTCATTTCGAATACATTAGTGACTCACCCTGGTGTCGAAGTTTTGAACCGCCTCAACTCCTCCGATATAGTCTGACGATTGAAACCACCGGGACCGACTGCTTAACGTGCCATGTGCCATGTCAGAAGCTTTTAGGCGGTTTAAAAACTCCCGACACCAGAATAGACCACTGACCTACTCGAAATGATGTTCCTTCATATGACAAGACATATGACCTATTTATAGACAACTAGCAGCGCCCCGCGGTTTTACCCGCGTTGTGCCCGTTCCCGTGGGAATATCGGGAATTTTTATACATAAAAACCTTCCTCTTGAATCACTCTACCTATTACAAAAAACCGCATCAAAATCCGTTGCGTAATTTTAAAGATTTAAGCATACAGACAAACAGACAAACAAACAGACAAAAATAGCGATTTTGTTTTATACTATGTAGTGATACTGTCTACCTACAGTCTTGCCTACAGTGTGCTATGACTCTAACTTAACTAAACTCCAACATAAACTGAATAACCGACGAATTATTAGTACGATACTGGAGTTATGATCCATCTATTAGAACTGCCAATAACAGGTTTACACGAAATCAATGGCGTAGTATCAGTTACGGAGCGACCCTACGTATTAGCATATATCTACCCGTCTCTCTGTATTTTAAATAGATTTACTTGTAGCCTACTAACAGCGCCCCGCGGTTTTACCCGCGTTGAGCCCGTTCCCGTGCGAATTTTGGGAATTTTTATTCTTATAAACCTTCCTCTTGAATCACTCTAACCGTGAGTGAATTTATCCGGGTATATTTATTTATTTAACTGTTTTCCCATAATCAAATGATAATTTTACAAATTGAAATATATGGATAATATTCTACTTACACTCGCCCCTGTATGACCATGGACAACACAGAAACATAATAAACACAATAAAACAAACATTTTCCCTCAAAACTGTTTACTGATTCAACGGAAAAAATCATATATTTCCTGGCATAATAAATAGTGGTTATAAAAATCCAAATATTTTATAGCTATTTCTCGAATGAATAGTGTTAAACATGTTTTACGTTATTGTTATCGTTTTCAGTTCAGTGCTAGCTTTTTATAATGCAAATGTAAGTAGAATTTGAAGGGAAACTATAATACATTTAATTCATGTATATTTTTTTAGATACTTCCCTCTTCTTCTTCTTCATCGAGTGGACCTGACCAATCCTGGTGTCAGAGTTATTGAGCCGCCAAAGGCCTCTGACATGACTCAGATACTTACCCATTACAGTCCGTTACTGGCCAACTTGAACGGAATTTCAATTAGACGCCCCAGTGGAAGATTGTATACTATCTACTTCTTTACGTGTCATTGGCACTAAATTGAACCAGCCCAGAACTTGGCCAGGGTGACTGCATCATCTGTAGCCCTGTTGAGGTCGGATGTAGTACATCTAACAGGGCATACAGAGTAGGTCAGCAAATGCGCCATCGTTTGGGATGATTTTCCACATCCACAGCGCTGTTCCGAGTCCTCGGCTTCGGTACAGCATCAGCTGAGACGTCTACTATTGCTGCATTTGTTTTAGTCGTAATTTTGTATTTTGACTAGCAGCGCCCCGCGGCTTTGCCCGCGTGGAGCCCGTTCCCGTAGGAATTTTCGAAAATCCTTTCTTAGTATGCACTTATGTCACTTGAAGAACCTTCCTGCCAAATTTCATGTTTCTAGGTGTAGTGGTTGAGGCTGTGCGTTGATTATCAGTCAGTCAGGACTTTGAATTTTATATATATAGATTGTTTATATCTCCTGTAATTGTGGCAATAAATGGTTAAAGGCACGTTAAGCCGTCGGTCCCGGTTACTTTCTACGGATAGTAGTCGTTACTTGAGCCATGTCAGAGGCCTTTGACGGCTCAATAACTCTGACACCAGGATTGGTCAGGTTGACCATCCACTCGATGAAGAAGAAGAAGAAGAATGGTTGCTTTATTTTGATTTGATTTTAGAGTCATCCAGCTAATAAAGAAAAGCGGGAAATCGGAGGATCTCTCCATATCCAGACCAACCATGCATCTCCCATACATGCTGATGTGAAACCTGAAAAAGGATTAGTAGAGGCTACTGAAAAGGTAAAACACCTATTAAAGTATCCTCTATTTTTTCTTGATCGTCCTAAAATGTGGACCAATGTCGTTAATTGTCCAGCTGAAGACGACTACTACTGAAGAGAAAAAAGGTTTAGTGATTTTATTTCATTCATCCTATCACTAAACCTTTTTTCTCTTCAGGAACAATCGTCTTCGGCTGGAAAACTGACGACATGGTCCACTTTTTGGGACACGTAAGAAGAAATAGAGTATAAGCTAAATGTGCTTGTCTTTGACCGGAGTTCAGCTTGCATTCGACGGTTATCGCTTACGCTTACAAAACGCAGATCGGATGCCAAAGTGCGTATTGTAAGCGTTATCTCTGACAAAACTCTAAGCACATTCAGAGCATTGGTACGTTCAAAAGAGCCTTGGGGCCAAAACTGAATAAAAATATTTGACATTTTGACTTTTTTTTTTTGATTGCTTACGGTGCTTGCTGTTAAAGTCGGACGCCCGGACTCAGAAACGTCAAATGCTTTGTTAGTAAACACTAACTGCCTTATTCATAAACGCTCTCTAAAACACTGTTAGTGAGTGTTTTGTCTCTTTTGCTCTTAGGAAAATAGCGTATGTCAGAAAGGGACAAACCATTTGACAGCTAAAATGCTGCTAGTAAACGTATATCTAAGGCCTTTATTGATTTTGACATGTAATGTACGAACAATTACGTCAATTAGTTAAAAGTCGATTTAATGGACGTCTTTAAGTGTGGTAGTTAGTGCACTTAAAATAATGTGCTGAGAGCAGTGTGTTGATAAGCGAGCGTAAGCCAATAATTAGGGTGCTTTCAAATTATGCGTTTCGTGTCGGACCGCTGCGGTGCCGAAGCGGTGCGTTTGTCGTGTTGTGAACGTACGATCGTGTGTTTTCATACAAAACGAGCCGTGCGGCAACAGTGCGGCGTCGGTACCGCGAAATAATTTTAGTACGCACTGTTGCCGCACGGCTCGTTTTGTATGAAAACACACGATCGTACGTTCACAACACGACAAACGCACCGCTTCGGCACCGCAGCGGTCCGACACGAAACGCATAATTTGAAAGCACCCTTAGAGTGACATTGTCTGATATTTCCAGCCATGTCCCCCATCAAACAACATACCGGCTCATATTGAAAATGGTGTAGGGTTTCAGGTAAAATCGCAATGAAAAGTATTTTACCAATCTAAGCGCCAAATAAACTAATTCGTTTTGCGGTGTTGTTTTGCAGTTCATTGGTGGAGTACTACACTCGTACTAGGAGATGTCAAATGTCTTTGAGTGCGGTAGTTACAATTGTTCCCCGTTGAAACGGCGCTCCGCTTAAAGGAGCAATGTAATTCACTGCCGTACTTGTACATTTCAAACCCATATTTTTTTGCCATTAAACTACATTCTCCTGACAACTGTTGATAGTCTGATTGACAGACTTAATTGCGTCTTAGAGTTATTACGCACTGTCGATTAGTCGCCGGCGACTCAGTCGACTAGCCGACCGACAGCTGTATTCTAAGTACATTCGTGCAGAAGTTGGAATGTTGCTCGGCTAGTCTCCTGGGCCAAGTTTAGTCTCCTGGGCCAAGTTGCCCATGTTTTAGTTGCCCGAGCGACCAAGTCGCCGGCGAATAGTCGACAGTGCGTAATAATAGCTCTTAGGAGAAGTTCCATTTAAGCGGAGTGGAACTGTGCGGCGTTCAATCGACAATGTATTGAAATTGTCAAACAAGGCATCAACGTTATCAAATCAACAGCTCGGATGGTTGGTCGATAGTGTCATTTCTATCTGAACGCTACCGTACTTCAGAGGGCACGGCTGTCGGTCCCGGTTATTAAAATCGTCAGACCATATCGGAGACCTTTACGCGGTCTAAATACTCTGTCTCCAGGGTTGGACACTGGTCTACTTGAAATAAATGGTCAATTAAGCTTTAGAAACGTACTTTTAATTGTCTGGGAACTTATTTTGAATTGTAACTACGTTTACGTATACACTTAGCTTTTATTTTACACTAGCTGCGCCCCGCGGTGTTACCCGCGTAGTACCCGTTCCCGCAGGAATTTTCGGAATAAAATGTATTCCATATGTTAGTCTGATGTATAACCTACATTACTGTAAAGTTTCATTCAAATCCGTTTAGTAGTTTTTGCGTGAAGGAGCAACAAACATACATCCATATATCCATACTTACATCCATCCTCACAAACTTTCGCATTTATAATGTCAGTTAGATATGATTTAGGTATATCTGACGTTCCGGGCCCTTTACAGGAACCCTGTCTTCTGTGACCACGGTTCCTGTATCCCATATATAAACTTAAAAAACCAGTGCGGGTACTTTATATTTTGTTTTACAGGTAACCCCGCCTCAAAATGCTGTGTACGAGCCGAAGTCGCTGCGGAAGTCCCTGTACCCGTCCAATCGCTACGACCTGGTCCGGAGTATCAACCGAGTGGTCACGATGGCTGTGCTTCTCGTCGCCGTGGTCATTGAGTTCTATCCTTTGCTGAAGCATCTGCATCACTTCCTCTATACCTTCATTCAATAAAAACTTTTTAGTATGATTTTGTTCTTTTTTTGAGTGTAGGCAAGAATTTTTAAATGATAAATTATTTATTATTTTTATTTTCAGCCTGTCTTGACCCACTGCAGGGCAAAGGCCTCCCTACCCTCTTTCCACTTTTCTCTATTGAGTGCTAGATAAATGAATGATAAATGCTCGGGCAAATTCACGCACAGTTATTTAGACCCAAACTAACCTCTAAGTAAAGTAAAGTAAAAGTATTTACCTGAAATGTCCCGCTGGGCAAAGGCCTCTCATCTCACTGAAGATATCAGTGCAATGAGGAGGATTAGCGTAATCACCACGCTTGCCTAATGCGGGTTGGTGAGTAAGCGCTCTCACATTCCACTGTGCCAAAGGGCCCATAATCTGCTTGCATATAATCTAATATATTAAATTCTCGTGTCACGTTGTGCGTAATTGAACTCCTCTGAAACGGCTCGACCGATTCTCATGAAATTTTGTGTACATATCGGGTAGGCCTGAGAATTGAACAACATCTATTTTTCAACCCGAAATTCCCGCGGGAACGGGTACAACGCGAATGAAACCGCGGGGCGCAGCTAGTAATCTATACTAATATTATAAAGCTGAAGAGTTTGTTTTGTTTGTTTGTTTGTTTGTTTGTTTGTTTGTTTGTTTGTTTGTTTGTTTGTTTGTTTGTTTGTTTGTTTAAACGCGCTAATCTCAGAAACTACTGAACCGATTTGAATAATTCTTTCACTGTTAGATAGTCTATTTATCGAGGAAGGCTATAGGCTACATTTTATCCCGAAATTCCCACGGGAACGGGCACAACGCGGGTAAAACCGCGGGGCGCTGCTAGTCTATACTAATATTATAAAGCTGAAGAGTTTGAACGCGCTAATCTCAGGAACTACAGGTCCGATTAGAAAAAATCCTTTTGTAATGGATAGCCACATTCAACGCGAAGGTTATAGGATACTTTTCATCCTGAAATTCCCACCGGAACGGGTACAAGGCGAGAAAAACCGCGGGGCGCTGCTATAACTAATTCTGACATGTGATCACGCCTTGCTATTTCACGGAGTAACGATTTAAAATCACAAAACAAACGTTTCCTAAGACAAATCAATTTAAAACGAAGCTAATTTTCATAAAACATGTCGCTGTTATTTTATATTGTTTTAAGAAATGTAGTGCAGTGGGAGAAATGATCGAAATGTGCGGGAAATATGTTATATTAATATTATTAATTGTGTTCGTCGAAGATATTTTTACTAGGGAGGTGAGTTAGAAGTTAAAGTAGCTTATACTATACTCTTCACTGGTATTTTACTTATAGCATTTAGGTCCGACACTGTGTTAAGCGTGAGCACGCCGCGGTTTCATACAAAAGTGAACCGCAATTAGCCGCGCCCGTATGTTGCGTATGTTTGTGAGGATGGACGTATGTGTTTGTTCCTCTTTCACAATAAAACTACTGGACGAATTTGGATAACTTTACAGTAATATGGGATATACATCAGAATAACACATAGGATACATTTTATACCGAAATTCCCGCGGGAACGGGTACAACGCGGGTAAAACCGCAGGGCACTACCTATAGTATTTGTTTAGACTCAAGTTATCTTACCTTCCTTGCTGCTATTGTCCTTTATTTATGACCTCGATTCCGTGCGTAGTGGTTACAATAAACACATGCAGTGTTGCGGTGAGCTGATTGAATTTAAATATTTAAATAGTTTTCAATTTACTGCATCATGTGGCTAAAACGGTTGAACAAATACGCCGTGGTTGTGATATCTGTATGGAACTAAATGGGAAATATTTATCACTAGCGCCCCGCAGTCAGTTATACCCGCATTGTGCCCGTTCCCGTGGCAATTTCGGGATGAAAAATAGCCCTTAACCTTCTTTTTGAATGTGGCTATCGATTACAAAAAGAATTACTGAAATCGGATTGGTAGTTCCTGAGATTAGCGCGTTCAAACAAAAAGTCTAATTCATCAACTTTATATTAAGTATATTTATAGCTATTTTTTTTTTTTTTTTATAGCAGCGTCCCGCGGTTTACCCACATTGTACCCGTTCCCACGGGAATTCCGGATAAAAAATATCCCATAACTTTTCCATTGGATTTTTTTAAATCGAATTGATATTTTCTGAGATTGGCGTCGACCTCGAAAGGTCAGACTAAAATCTATACTAATATTATAAAGCTGCAGAGTTTGTTTGAACGCGCTAATCTCAAGAACTACTTAGTCCAATTTGAAAAATTATTTTACTAATGGATAGCCACATTCAACGGGAAGGTTATAAGCTACTTTTCATCCTGAAATTCCCCTGGAAACGGATACAACGCGGGTAAAACCGCGGGGCGCTGCTAGTGTAAAATAAAAGCGAAGTGTATCCGTAAATGTAGTTTCAAGTCAAAATTACATGAGTTTGTTTTTCCTCAGATATTAATCACAAATAGGAATCGAAGCCCCGACTTGCTGTCAAGGCCGTGGGGTTACCGCCCAATCACAAAGGTCAATCAAACTTTATTTATTACTAGCAGCGCCCCGCGGTTTTACCCGCGTTGTGCCCGTTCCCGTGGGAATTTCGGGATAAAATGTAGCCTATAGCCTTCCTCGATAAATAGACTATCTAACAGTGAAAGAATTATTCAAATCGGTTCAGTAGTTTCTGAGATTAGCGCGTTTAAACAAACAAACAAACAAACAAAACAAACTCTTCAGCTTTATAATATTAGTATAGATTCACTGATTGTAATCATTCGCTGACTTTGGTTGTAATTAAGGCTTTTGTAGACGAGAGACTAAGGCGCAAGGGACCTTAGACTGTGTTTAGTCAGGATAGTCAGTCTGCGTAGAAAAGTCTTTGTAAAAAAAAAAAATTTTGAGGGGATACTTGGGGGTTTAACTCAGATTACTCTCAGGTTTATTAAAGGTTCCCCTTACTCGCTTATGTTAGATAGGTATTTTATTTTCACATTTATTACATTAATGAAGGGGATAAGAATTAATGAATATCTCCATAAAATATATGTAATCGTTTATATTCGACACCACTAAACTTGAGAAATAACGTAAGCAAAACTATCTCACTAGCGCCATCTATTGGGTCTCAGGTTAAACAGCCAAACGAAATACCTATTTAATAATGTTACCAATTTGATTTTTTACTACAAATTTTTTATCAAGAATCTGTTGCTAAGCGCATATCTTCAGAGAGACTGCACCAAATTGGATGATTCTTTTTTTAATGTGTTCCTTATTGTCAGGACAAGGTTTTTATATAAGAAAAATAAGGAATAAAAATATCAAAATTCCCACGGGAACTGGGGCGCTGTGGGTGAAACCGCGGGGCACAGCTAGTTTATCATAAACTTAGGTAATCAAACAATTTAAATTCACCAATCATTTAAACTGTCACAAAAATAAATAAATTTATTTCAGATATGGAACGACACACATGGCAACATCATCATAGACACTAGATCTAAAAGATCTACCGAAGAACTAGAGCCTAATTCACTCGATCTAGCTTCATCACCCAAAGATATAGTAAAAAGAAATGATGTTCATAAAGGTATTAGAACACCTAAAGTCCCTGTAAAGGTATACAAACCTAATATAACACCTAAAGTCCCTTTAAAGGAATACAAACCTAATATAGTAGGTAATAAAGCTTTTATTACTAAATCACCTAACATGCTACCCAAAATGATTCCTTTTAAACTAAATGATAAACTTACCTATCAAACCTTTCGAAAACTTGTAAGTTTTCCTAACAGAAATAATGATAAGGGTAAAAATATAGCAAATGATGATAACGAAGATAAAGCAAAGACAATAAACTTTGATGAAGAAAATGGAAATCATAATGATAATGATAAACAAAATAATAATGATCGTAAAAATAATGATATTCTACACTCAACTGAAACAGCAACTGACAAGACTATTTCAAACCCAAATTGTGATGATAAGTCTATAGATAAAGAGTCAAACACAATTGAAAAAATACTTAATGTAAAACCGCTAGAAAATGTAAAATCGCTTATTTTAGAAGAAAAATGTATTGAAGATAAACTCGATGACATACTAAAGAGAGTAGTATCCAACATTGATAATCTGAATATTCAAAAATATATTCCTAACGCTATCCAGAATGCTACTATAACAAATAAAGCAGACGATGATAAAAATTTGAATAACAAAGATAAATCTGAAACTTCTAATTTGGTCAACAAAGAAAATGTTAATTCAAATGAAGAAGAAGATTTTGACTTAAATGATCTAACTTTAGACGCAGGAGACCCAGGTTCATTCGACAGCGATGAATTAGAAAACTCCGAAGAAAAACCTATTCAAAGAGAAGAAGAATCAAACGACAAACTATCAGAAGAAAAAGATAATAAAGAAGTAAAAGAAACATCTAGAACAGAGGAAAAAGAAGGTAAATCGACTGGACAAACGCGTAGACAAGAAGACAGCGAAGAATCAACATCACCGAATGATACAGAAGACAACGGTAAGTCTATAGATTAATTTAGGTTTGCTTCATTACATTAGTTTGTTTCTTTGAAGTAAAGCGATATGTGCGGACCTCAACCAACCAATCAACGAAAATATTTTGACAATGTCAATGCCTCATTGGACAATTATATGCGTTGTGATTGGTCGATTAAACTCCGCTCAAATCCGCTTCAATGGAAACACACCGTAATAAACAGATATAAGTGAGACACACTAGGAGAATCACAAGCCTAAAGGCATAGTAAAGGGTCTTTCAAAATGGACGGGTCGATGTTAAAATTGAATAAAACAAGATGTGTGCAAGATATTAACGAAATTTATGTTTTATTTGAAAGGCCCATTTATGCCATTTCGGATGGAATATGACATCGTTCAAATATCCGCCGCGGCTTCGTATGGTGGCACGAATCCGAGAGGTCCAATTTTTAATGACTCTGCTGCATAGATCCGGCTGAATCTGAGCGATAGCCTGCGTTATGTTGGTTTTCAGGGCAACGGTCGATTGTGGCTTATTGGCATAGACCTGCGACTTCAGAAAACCCCACAAGAAAAAGTCTAGCGGAGTCAAATCACACGATCTTGGGGCCAATTCACGTCACCTCTGCGAGAGATAACCCTACCCTCAAACCGTTCATGCAGAATCTCCATTGTGTCGTTCGTTGTGTGGCAAGTAGCGCCATCTTGCTGGAACCACATATCGTTCACGTCCATATTGTTCAATTCAAGCCAAAAGATATTGTTTATCATTGATCTGTAGCGCTCGCCGTGGACGGTGATAGCCTCGCCAACGTCGTTTTCGAAGAAGTACGGACCAATGACGCCGCCAGACCAAAATCCGCACCAAACAGTAACTTTTTGTGGATGCATTGCCACCTGGTGAACCTCATGTGGTTTGTGGTCATCCCATATACGGTAATTTAGCTTATTAACAAAACCATTCATCATTCAGCATAACGCAGGCCATCGCTCAGATTCAGCCGGATCTATGCAGCAGAGTCATTAAAAATTGGACCTCTCGGGTTCGTGCCACCATACGAAGCCGCGGCGGATATTTGAACGATGTCATATTCCATCCAAAATGGCATAAATGGGCCTTTCAAATAAAACATAAATTTCGTTAATATCTTGCACACATCTTGTTTTATTCAATTTTAACATCGACCCGTCCATTTTGAAAGACCCTTTATAAAGAGAGGGGAAGTAGGTTTTCTTCATACAAACGCACCGCGCGCAGCTTTTATGTGTGCGTCAAAGTATATATACGTCGCCGCACGCACACTTAAACAAAATCCCGACTAGCGCACTGAGAAACGGGTCGAGATTTTGTTTAAGTGTGCGTGGGGCGACGCATAAATACTTTGGCGCACACATAAAAGCCGCGCGCGGTGCGTTTGTATGAAGATAACCTACTTTCCCTCTCTTTATACTATGCTAAAGGCCTCCGACATGGTCTTACTTACTCATTAAATAAGTGATATAAGTTTTTACACTTAATTGCTTTATTTTACAGATAAAAATGAAGACATAATTGTCATTAAAAATAAAAAATATGAAGAATTCTATGGCGATTTAGATTTAAACACACAAACTCTTGGTACTACAATTTTGAAAACAGAATTACATACACCAGAAAACGGACTAACATCACTTGAAGACGTCAATCCAGGTGACAATTCAAGAATGTTAGAAATAAAGAATGATATTGATGAACTAACGTCTAAGATTAACTTAGCAACCAAACCAGAAAAAACAGGTACAGAACATTTTGATAATGCAACGCATAACTCAGAATATACAAATATTTCTTCGGGACAAAACGATTCAAATATAACAAACCAAATTACGAATCTAATTGAAACACTGAGGAATGTTATTATTGCAATGAAAGAACGCGAAAAGAACAGAAAAATTAAAATGATTAATCCTAATATTGGAAGTCAAAAAGCAAAAAATAATTTTGGAAAGGGCAACGTTGAAATTCCTCTTAAAAATACTGGTAATCCTCATGGATATAACCCTAATAATATAAATTATCCATTCACACCCTATTTTTACAACAGCTATTACGGTACACCAAATTATTATCCACAATTTTCCCAATACCAAACACATCAAAATCAAAATTTGATACCAGAAAATTTACTTTACAGTTACCAAAATATTGCGTTACCAAATTATTATATTAACCCCACCAACCCTTACCAAACCTATAGCACAAACACTGATTTAATAAACATAAGTATACCAAACACAATTAATACAGAAAAAATACTACCTATAGCCCAAAATAACGTTTATACTCCTAACTCAAGTTCTCAAAAAAACTACCAATTATACCAAAACGCTTTACCAGAAGCAAACCAATATTCTAATATACCATCTACAGATTATGGTTTAACTAATGGGCTTATCAATCTACCCGTAACAGATTACGGGAAAATTGACTCTAGAATAAATTCTGATATACCAATGAATACAAAATTAAATTTAGATCAAAATACTGCACCATACTATCCTACTGCGGCTAATGTTATTACAGAATGGTATAATAGTTACAATAACCCAAATATAGATTCTTTACCTAATTTGAAGTTAAAAGATATTCTGACAAATCGAAGGAACGGTCCGTCACTTCGAACACAAAATATGAATTTGAATAGAATAACAAAAACAAATGACGTCATAAAAAAATTAAATGGCTACCCACAAGTAAATAGTTATGTAAAGGCTAATTTACAAAATGGTGATGCGAATAAGTTTAATGAAAAACTGAGAAAGTGTTGGACGAACACTGAAATTCATATAAAACCTGGACACGTGAGAGGTCAAAGTAGTAGTAAAAATAATAGAGGTTAAAATTTGTCTCAAACATTTAAACAGCGTTTTATAAAAAGAGAGAATGTTTGAAACAGTTAGGGCGGATTGCACAAGCGTTCTTAATTTTATTAAGCGCCTTTATATAAAGAAAACAAATGACCTTCGTTTTAAATAGTGTTCTATTCTAATATAAAATAAATTGTTGAAAGAACAGCTTTTGTTTCTAAACACATTTAGGGGATAAATAGATTTAAGAATTCCTGTGCAAGCCAACTTTAAGTGTAGAAACACTATATTCATATTATAAAGAGGAAAACTTTGTTTGTTTGTAATGAATAGGCTCAAAAACTACTGGACCGTATTTAAAAATTCTTTCACCATTCGAAAGCTACATTATCCACGAGTAACATAGGTTATCTTTCATCACGAAATTCCCACAGGAATGGACACAACGCGGGTAAAACCGCGGGGCGCTGCTAGTCGGCTATAAAAATGTAACGACAGTCATATACATAGTTGTCAAAACATTCCCGTAAATTTTGTTACTAAAATACCAAAGGAATGCGAATCGATTGTCACTTGTCTCGTGTTTACTAAATCTATAGTATGAAGTTTCTTTGCTAAACTAATGCATGTTAATTTTACTTTTGTACAATAATTATCTTAAGCCTTAGCCCTGTACTGAAGAGGACGTTCCTTTATTTAAAATTTTATTTCACTTGAGCCAAGCTTAGAATCATCCAACTGGGACTAATTCTGCTAAATATTATGTGTCAATTGAATATTAATTGGATCTTGATATTGACATATTTGATACGCTGCTTGAATCATTAATTTGTTAAGCTATTCTGTCGGAATCCAATCAAGACTCCGATGTCACGTGTTTGGCATAGGTACTGATAAAATTCTCAAGAATAATGACAAATTTGTCATTTGTTATGTGTAAAATATAATGACAAATTTGTCATTTGTTATGTGTAGAATATAATGACAAATTTTGTTATTTGTTCTTCTGTAGAATATAATAAAATTTTTGTTAGTCCGCGAAATATACAATTAAGATTCAAATGACACTTAATCGTTAGCAAAATTGAGCCCCGATTTTATAGTAAACTAAAACTGCTATATTCATAAATGCTATTTTCCTAAACCACTGTCTTCAAGTGTTTTGTCTCTTTTACTCTTTGGAAAACAGCGTTAATAAGCATTAACGAGGCTTAAGCCTACAAGGCTCTGGCCTTGAGTAGTATATTTCAGACCATTATTTAACTGCAATAAAATCGATACTTGACGCAATATTGTTTTATTTCAATCGAGATTTGCCTCGAGTGTGTTACGCGTTTTAAGATAAGCCACTGTGTTTAATTGGAATTCCATAATGGCGGGTGTCACGCTCACTCGTGATGTCAAAATTAAACAATTATTATGTAAGTTTGAATAAGGTTTGAAACTTTTTTCAACTAAGTATTTGGACATGATCAAAGTACATTATGCACTGATATCTTCCGTGAGATGAGAGGCTTTTGCCCAACTGCTCAAAACACATTATATCTGACTTGAAACACCGAAGGCGGAGGTTTTCAATTCGGCCGGTATATATATATTTTTGTATATTTTTTAACATTCTTGATCAAGTTTCAACACTGTTTGGTTGTACATAAGTGTATTTGTATGTTCTACTCGTTCCTTTACCCATAATTTATTTACAAGATATTTTGCTTTAATAAAAAAAATTACATCTGTCCTTTTTGTCAGACATTTATTTACAAACAAACAAAATGAAGTGTTAACGAATTGAGTAGAACGCGAGCATCACTGATGTTCGACAAACTTTGTATGTACAACTAGCCAACTCGCCGCTTGTCAACTCGCTGAATATCAACAACGTTTCAGCCACATTATTGAGCAATTTTGTAGAGCAACAAAATAGACAAACTTAAGTCGAACATCGTGGTGTATTTGTTTTTTCCCAAGGTGAAATCAAACACAACATTATAGGCGAATATTTTATTTATTTAATGTTAAACATATAACAAAATTGTTCCATTGAAATATGAAATTAATCCAGAGTGAATACAATATTGTGAATCAAAGTTAAAGGTTTATTTTATATCATAATTGGATTTTAAACGCAAATAAAATCATAAATATACTACTTCCGCTAACATACTTATAACACTAAATTCCTAAAAATAAATACCTTAAAATTATTAACATATCATTTTGAAAGATAAATTGGAATGCTATATTATATATGATAAAGAAATTCTAACACGAAGGTGACCATCAAAAGTTTAAAATAGGGATAAAAGTACTATTTAATAATAAAAAATAATAATAGAAATTGTCCAACTCTTGGGTAGTAACGAGTTAAAATATTAACAATAGTGTTTTTTTTTTATAATAAAAATTGACATTATTATTATCAGATAATTGACTTTTAATAATAATTTAATAACTTATTGCATGCATCAAAATTGATATGTGAAATTATTAAAAATTTGAATTTATTAAATAATAATGTCAAAGTGTCAAAGTACTTAAACTTACATTCAATTTAAATGAATTTCTTAAACTTAGTAAATAACTTTGATTAGAGGTTTTTCAAAAGTGCTCAATTAGTGAAGTGGGATCAAAGATGATAGAAAAAGGTATAGCAATTTGAAGATCTCTATCACTAATCGTTAAGAGTGTATACTACCTCAAATCGCTTATTTTCAACTCGGCGGGATCTCCATATATTCCTCGTTACTCAATATTTAACTTTGAAACGTATGTATGGTAAAGTTCATGATATAATCTATCGATCATATGTTTCGAAAACACGACTCCATGAAATTTTCTCGATAGAAAAAAATCGCAAAGTTATCTCTAAATTTTTACTAAAATCTTAATATCTCAATAAATACAAAAGTTGTTGAATTAAAATAAAGTGTAGTAAATTGAATAGGGTTTACAGAACAATTCATATGTTGCGGTTTTTTCAAATGAGTACCATAATGTTTGTAGGGAGCAAATACCTACAATTCGCGGGCCGAAACACCAAGCGCTCAGGTGTTTCTGTCCCGCTTCGGCTCAGGGGAAAATCTGAATACGCGAACTGAGGTAGTGTACACTCTTAACATATTTAAACATTTACCCACTATCAATTATTTAAAGCTAATTTTAAGCAAAAATTTAAATCGAACCTTCATTTTTTTACGTTTTTCTGGTTGTAATATTAATACTCTCATTATTCATCAAGAGATATACTCAATCTGTTGTGACATATAACTTACTTATCATCGTAAGTCGAACGAATTGTTCATCCAAAAAAAACAAGTAACAAAGCAGGAAAAATACCTAATAATATCGGTTACAATATTTCATATTCTTGCTCTTAACGAAGCGGATTCAATTATCTTAATAATAATGTCAGGGTCACTACTGTCTGTCCCGATAATAGTAGATCGTGTGGTCACCTTAGTTCGGGACGTCTTTGCGAACTTTGTGACCTCGGAAAGAAGCTTGGATCTTCGTTGCTGCCTTATTGAGGTCGGGGTCAGACAAATCAATCTTGTCTATGTCTTCCTGTGGGAGAAATATACCTAAATTAGAATGATTTAGGGTGTCAATAGTAATTTGGGAACTTAAAAATTGGGTCAAAAATTGGGTCGATAAAGTATAAGGGTCTTCATACACAATAACCACAACGAAAATGAGTTGTCGAGGGTATTTTTTACCCGACTGCGGTGAACCATAAATAGAGGGTTATGTGTTTTATTATATTGAACTGAATGTAATCTTTAACGATCAAAAATATCAGTTATTCTCATCAAATTCTATTTCATTCGCGTTACATACTTAAGTATCTAGACTAAAACGTCTAGCTATAGAATCCTTTAAGGCCGGATTACACTAAGCCATTCGCCATGCAACACGTGTTGTCAGCGTTACAGGCCACGTCATAAATGTAACAACCCACGAACCAAACTTAAAAGGATTAGTTCTAAATTTTACAGGTCGTGTCACGTCTCTAACTTTACAGGATTAGTTCTAAATTGTACAGGCCGCGTGTTAAATTTCACAGGCTAAATCCAACGTACCTGGTCCTGTTTTTCCTTTTCCTTCTGGATCAGCGTCTCTTTGCGGGCCTGGTGGCCTCGGAAGGAGGCCTGGATCTTGGTGGCGGCGTGGCATAGGTCTGGAGACAAGAGAGAAATGAGTGTTTAATAAAATTATAATGGTGGGTTAATAGTAATACTTAAAAAGTAATAAAAAACCTTTGAGGTGTCAAGGGACACCCGGATGGAACGGAGTTTATTTATTATCATCAAAAATAATCTTCGCGACACCACACTGTTCAATGCGAAATAGAAAGACGAAACGAAAATATCTAGCCGCGCATGTTTCTCTGTCTGTCTCTCTCTGGCGGGCGCGCATGTTTCTCTGTCTGTCTCTCTCGCGCATGTTTCTCTGTCTATCTCTCTCTGGCGTGCGCAAGTTTCTCTGTCTGTCCCTCTCTGGCCTAAAAAATGTCGTTACCATTTTTTCCGTCTAGCCCCCTTTCGCAACGCGCGATAAGGAACTTCGTTCCAATAAAGGGTAATCTCAGAAACAACAAATCCGATTTGAATAATTATTTTTTTAATGGATAGCCACATTCAACGGGAAGGTTATAGGCTATTTTTTATTCTGAAATTACTTCGGGAACGGGCACAACGCGGGTAAAACCGTGGGGTGCGTGAGTTTGGGAATTTTTATACACATAAACCTTCCTCTTGATTCACTCTATCTATTAACTATTTAAATCACTTCAGAATCCGTGCATTAGTATTGAGTTTTACAGAACAGACAGACGCGGCCGGGGACTTTGTTTTAATATGTAGTGATACGTTCGTTGAAACATTTACGATTTTAGACGCCTGTTACATGTCTGTTGCTGTTTAGTAGAGTAGATGTTTGCCATAAACCTCTTAACAAAAGAAAGATATTCGTATATTAACATACAAGCCATGGTAACTTCACATAGAATCATAAACAGTGATACGAACAACATACAAAAATGTATATATTATATAATGTATTTATTATACAGCGTTGACCTAGTTTTATTAACAAGATAACCACTGATTTCATGTTTTACTTTTCCATTTTATGCCGCGTGGAAGCGAGTAGCTTATACTTTGCTCTGGTTTATAAATGTGGAAATTTTGGGATGAAAAGTCGCGTGCTTTATACGTCAATGTTTTGTCTCCTTCAATGCGTAGAATTATCAAAATCGGTTAGTGGTTAGGGCAATCAAACTGCTCAAATCATGGTCACATGTTTGATACTCAAACTGGATGTTAATTAGATTTTTTTGGTATCAAAAGTAGTCCCAAACCTTCCTCTTGAAATACCCTGTATATTGCTGAAAACCACATGAAAGCCAGTCCTGTAATTATTGAGAAAATCGATTACATACAGTCGGAGTTTTAAGGCCTCCGACATGGTCTGCCGAAACAACCGGGATCGACAATTTAACGTGCACGGTAGCGCTCACAAAGAAGTGCACTATCGGCCACCCATCCAAGTAGGGACCGCAGTGCACGTTGCTTAACAATCGGGATGAGGTAACACCGCTTAGTCAAATTACGCCACAAGTGCGTCCGCGTCTTTTTGCTATTTTTGCATCTAAATAAAAACCATAAAGTTTTTAAGGGCAAAACTCGCACTTAAACTGCAAATAAACATAGTTTTTGGGTGTGTACAATATACATTAAACGTCTACACACCCTTTATGTTAACAACGGGTAAATTCAGTCCCGTTGTAACTACATAGTAACATGAACGCGAAACTAAACTAGGACAAATGTAGAAATAACTTTACATACATTTTGACGCAACGAGAGAAGAGTAACTATTTTATCATCTTACCAGAAGAATACAAACTTACTACTGTATAGGTTACTTTCTACGGATAGTAGTCGTTACATGAGCCACGTCAGAGGCCTTTGTCGGCTCAATAACTCTGACACCGGGATTGGTCAGGTTGACCATCCACTCGATGAAGAAGTTATGAAGAATTCCGACAAATCGACATCTTCTTTTTGGATGTCTGTTTAAAAAAATTGTAAAGACACGCGTGATTTTATATCGTGCAGAAAGTCGTTGGAATAGAACAGTGTTAACCTAATATGATTGTACGTTGTATTTGAATGAATAGAAAACCAAATATTTTTTAATTGACTAGCTGCATTTCTACACTAATATTATAAAGAGGAAAACTTTATTTGTTTGGTTGTTATGAATAGGCTCAAAAACTACTGGGCCGTTTTTAAAAATTCTTTCACCATTCGAAAGCTACATTATCCACGAGTAACATAGGCTATTTTTCATCCCGAAATTCTCACAGGAATGGATACAACGCGGGTAAAACCTACTACTTACTACTAAAACTTACTACTAAAAACAATGTTATTTCTTAACTCTCTAATACTACATTCAGCCGTATTGCGTCAATCTACGGTTTTCTTTTCGTCCGAAGTACAGTATGTCCTCAATTTACTTTTTCCTGTTATCTTCTCATTGAAAGGAAATATCACAAATTGTCTTTTTTATCTACAAATCTCTCCGACTAATAATAGAAATAATGAACTATGGTAAACAGGAAAATTAGACATTTACCTAAGAAAATACTCTCTAAGAATACATAAATAAAATATTTATAAGAATGTAAATAAAAAAAATATTAAAAATGATTCTTTAGGGCTCCGCACCGCTCCGTTTGGCTACAGAAACCCACCCTAAGGGTGCCTGTCCATTGACGCGGAGCGAGCTGGAGGAGCGGAGAAACGGACAAATATAAACTAATAGGATTGCATGAAATTTGCGGTCAGATATTTTACGCAATCCTATTGGTTAATATTAATCTATATAAATAAAAATTAATTGCTGTTCGTTAGTCTGCTTAAAACTCGAGAACGGCTGAACCGATTTGGCTAATTTTAGTCTTGAAATATTCATGAAAGTCCAGGGAAGGTTTAAACGGTAAGCAGTGAGGAAACAAATGCAGGTGAAACCGCAGGGCACAGCTAACACAGGACGAGTTTATCAGCTAACTAGTACATACTAGCCGCACCTCGGGGTCTTACCCGTGTTGTTCCTATTCCCGTAGAAAATTCAAGATAAAATGTATCATGTGTAAAGTCGCAACCAAATCCGTTCACTAGTTCTTCGTGAAAGTAATAAACATACATTTTCACAAACTTTCGCACATATGATATCAGTAGAATTTATTTTAGGCAAGTCCTTGAAAGAAGTTTTGTCCCTGATAAGATAACAAGACTCTAGCTTGTCAACCTTGCGTTGAAATATAGTTACTTCTGTCCTGGTTTAGTTTCGTCCTCATGTTACTATGTAGTTCGAATGGATCTCTGAATTTATTTCCATTGTTAGTACACACACAAAGCGCTTTTAATCACACCAACAATTTATAACGCTCTTTTGAGCGCTTCACTATAGTATAAAACAAAGTCGCGTCTGTTTGTCTGTATGCTTAAATCTTTAAAATTACGTAACGGATTTTGATGCGGTTTTTTGTAATAGGTAGAGTGATTCAAGAGGAAGGTTTTTATGTAAAAAAATTCCCGAAATTCCCACTGGAACGGGCACAACGCGGGTAAAACCGCGGGGCGCTGCTAGTTTTATCATACGTGACAATAACAAAGACAAGCCCGTTAGCACAGTGGCTTAGAGAGCGCTTAGTGCGTCGGGGGTTGCGGGTTCGATTCAACGGATTCAACAATATGAGCAGACATAGCTGTTGGTATATGAGCAGACATAAGTTCGAGAAGGTCAGTGGCCAACTCTTGTGTCGGTGTTTTTAGACCGCCTAAAGGCCTCCGACATGGTCTAACGATTGAAACAACCGGAGAGACTATGACAAAACTTGATCTGCTATCTGAGATGTTCTATGAAAATTGTAATTTATCTTCAAGACAATTTGAATTTTATTTCCTACCACTCAAAAACTATATTCGTTTGAAATGCTCACATTTCAAAAATATTTTGTAGCCTTTATTTTTCTTCAAAGGAATTACGCTTTTACAGCTCTTAGTTTAAAGATGAAATTCGTTTGTCTCTGCACACTTCCATCGATTTAAAGCGATGACACAAAGTGTCAATTGGGTGTATATTAGCATAGCAATAGTTTGTGCGAAAATGAGCTTTATTGGTACCTAATAAGGTTTTATTTGGCAGGAACTGTAATGTTTTTCAGGCCTTGTTTCAGTAGTGTTTGAGAGTTGTTTGAACAAAAAGAAAGGCGGAAGTTTTATGTAGATGTTTTATGTCTTGATACTTAGGGTCGCTTGCACAAAGGACTGTCTGAGCAATACAAATAAAACTGTAAATTTTCTTAAACTCATTAACTTATGTCATCTCATTTAATCATACGTTAGTACTCAATGCATTCAATTATGTTGGTTGTCGGTCGCTGATGACCAAGTTGTTTAAGCGACCTTAAATAAATAAATTAAAAATATTAAAAAAAACCTTAAATCTATAGTACCTACCTTTATTAAGAAACAAAAGCAGTTCGTTCAAAATTGTGTTTCATTTTGCACCACATAGAACACAATTTTAAACGAACGAAATTTCATTATTTGTTTTGTTATACATTAAATGTCAAAATCACTCATTTAATCCATATACTAAGGAAGCATTTGACGTCTCTGAGTACGGGCGTTAGGATGCGTTGCGATCGAAGCGGACCGGAGCTCAAACAACCAATCACGACACATTGTAATTGTCAAACAAGGCACCGACATTGTCAAAATATTTTCGTAATGCGTTCTTCTTCTTCTTTCGAGTCAATGGCGCAAAATCATTTTTAGTATTTATATTTTCCTGGACACAAGAGAGAGGGCAGCGTCTGATACGTTCAGTAAGTCCTCTTTAATGCAGGTGGTAGGGCACAGAGGACAGGACCAGAGGTGAACCATGTCCTGGTCTGTGGCATCGCAGTCACACTCCGACTTAGTGGAGTAGCCCCATTCGTAATGCGTTGTGATTGGTCGATTGAGCTCCGCACAGCTCCGGTCCGCTTTAATGGAAACGCACCTTTATTCTATAAAAAATCCATAGTTCTTCTTCATCGAGTGGATGGTCAGCCTGACCAATCCTGGTGTCAGAGTTATTGAGCCGCCAAAGGCCTCTGTCGTGGCTCAAGTAACGACTACTATCTTAATCCATACTAATATTATAAAGAGGTAAATTTTTTAAGTTTGTTTGTTTGTATGTTCGAGGGAACTACCAGCCCGATTTGAATAATTATTTTTGCAATGGATAGCCACATTCAACGGGAAGATTATAGGCTATTCTTATCCCGAAATTCCCACGGGAACAGGTTCAACGCGGGTAAAACCGCGGGGCGCTGCTAGTATTAAAATAAAAGCGAGAAAAATAAAAAGGTATTAAAGAAATAATTGAATAGCGACTATAAGTCGGGTGTAGTTTCTTAAGAGGCTTTGAGAAAGATGGAAGGAACTTTAAGCTTTCTTTTGTGAGCTTAAAAGGTTCATCCTGAAGGGTTGCGTTGAATAAATGATCCAACTTTCTGAAGTCACACGCTCATGGTAAGTTTAACCGACTTGTTAATAAGAGGTTCAGTGTGTATTAGATTCTTTTTTTGCCTGATATCTTTAAGATGATAAGTCTTTGCCCAGCCGTGGGACATTACATGCTAGTACTTACTTACTTGCGAGTTTTAACGAGATTAAGGAACCGGTGATTTTCTATTTTTATAAATATACTAGCTGTGCCCTGCGGCTTCACCCGCATTTATTCAGTCAATGTTTACCGTTTAAACCTTCCCTAGACTACGACAAACATTTCAAAACCAAAATTAGCCAAATCGGTTCACCCGTTCTCAAGTTTTAAGCAGACTAACGAACAGCAATTCATTTTTATTTATATATATAGATAGATATAGGAGATTATTATAACTATACCTCGAAAACATGTCCACTAGTAAACCTATAAAGCCAAGGTATTTCTAGCGAATAGTTCTATAATCTATGACGACAAGAGATGGATTGCAGACCGCAGTGTGCTGGCATCCAGCCCATTGGATAGCTCGAGGACATTACCGAATACTGGAGCGGCGAGGAATGCGGAGAAACATCTTTTAATGTCCACTGAAGAACTGATATTGACCATCAACGACTTAGATGAGTAATCTACATAGTTATGTAGAACAAAAATTAGGTTAGAATAACTGACATAACCTAGAACAAGAATTGGATTGGAATATAGGATAAGTTGACCTAATGATGGAACGAGTTTCTAAGCGAAGTATCGGCGATTTGTAAAAAAATATTTGTCTACACTAATATTATAAAGAGGAAAACTTTGTTTGTTTGGTTGTAATGAATAGGCTCAAAAACTACTGGACCGTTTTTAAAAATTCTTTCACTATTCTAAAGCTACTTTATCCACGAGTAACATAGGCTATTTTTCATCCCGAAATTCCCACAGGAATGGACACAACGCCGGTAAAACCGCGGGGCGCTGCTAGTAATATTAGTATAGATACCGTGTTCTGATCAAAAACTGTATAGACAGGTATTCACTACACCTCATATTGTTTATTCACGGAAACATCTCTCCATTCACTCGCAGCCAATTCGAACAATCGAGAACTTGTTAGCAAACGACAATATGATTCGATTAGATTGCTTCCCGACTCGATAGATCGATATCGAATACAATCGAATGGATTCGAATAAGATCGCTCGCTTGGTTAACTCGCTGGCTGTGATTGGATATTAGAATTGATTGGTTACATATCGCTATTGGTTTTGATGCTGATTCCATTTTCAGAGTTGAATTTGATAGTAGACTGTGCTATGTGTATACATCACTAAGTGTTCTAGGCAGAAACGGTAGCAGCCTGTACTTAGAGAGGTCAAATATTTCCTTAGTAGAGATTTAATGAGTGATTTTGATATGTAATATAATATACTAGCAGGGCCCGCGGTTTTACCCGCGTTGTGCCCGTTCCCGTGGGATTTCGGGATTTTTTTTACATAAAAACCTTCCTCTTGAATCATTCTACCTATTACAAAAAACCGCATCAAATCCGTTGCGTAATTTTAAAGATTTAAGCATACAGACAAACAGACAAACAGACGCGACTTTGTTTTATACTATGTAGTGATTATGACATTACGTCAGTTAAGTGTAGAATTAAATGACGGCTCTGAGTGCAACAGTATGTCGATAATTAACTGATTAACGTAATTTTATATGTATACATTACATATCAAAAACACTGAATAGGGCATGTTTGAAAATATTGACTTAATCGTATACGATCGTATAGCTCGTTCAGAACGCTTACCAAATGCACACTTTTTTGCACAAAATTGCATTTTATTTTGCATTAAATAGAACACAATTTAAAACGAATATGTTTTAAGACGCTCAATAGATTTAAGAGATCTTCTACAGCTCGCCGCTTATAGCCCATGCTTACACGATCAAGTTCACCGTCAAGTTTGCAGTGAACTTGATGCGGTGTCCAGTAAACTTGACGGTGTAAAACTATGGGTGTGCGTGACAAGACTACTTACACCGCCATATACCGTCAAGTTTACTGGTCGTGGCATCAAGTCCGCTACAAACTCGACAGTGAACTTGATCGTGTATGGCCCGCACTAAAAGGACAGACCATGCTATATCAAAGATCGGTTATTTTAATCACTACATAGTATAAAACAAAGTCGCTATTTTGTCTGTTTGTTTGTCTGTATGCTTAAATCTTTAAAATTACGCAACGGATTTTGATGCGGTTTTTTGTAATAGGTAGAGTAATTCAAGAGGAAGGTTTTAATGTTAAATAATTCCCAAAATTCCCACGGGAACGGGCACAACGCGGGTAAAACCACGGGGCGCTGCTAGTTAGAGATAAATGATACTCAATATTCTCTTGTCCTATAAAAGTTAGAACAAATCGTTTAAAAGCTCACTTAAACAGAAATAGATCCGGCATACATTTTTAATTTAATTTCGCAAATTGATTTTTTATCGTTTCGTTTCATCTCGGCCGGGTCAAAGGGTCTCTACCCTGAAATATTAAAAGTATTACAAATTGATTGAACAGTAATTCGAAGATGGAACGATAGAACAGATGAAGGTTTTGTTCAAAAAGTTTTTGCTTCGAAATTGAGTAACATGTAATTAAGTTCGAGTGGGTAAGTGATCACTCTTGGTGTCGGAGTTTTTAGAGCGCCTAAGGGCGCTTTCAAATTATGCGTTTCGTGTCGGACCGCTGCGGTGCGTTTGTCGTATTGTGAACGTACGTTCGTGTGTTTTCATACAAATCGAGCAGCTCGGCATCAGTGCGTACTAAAATTATTTCGCGGTACCGACGCCGCACTGTTGCCGTGCTGCTCGATTTGTATGAAAACACTCGGTCGTACGTTCACAATACGACAAACGCACCGCTTCGGCACCGCAGCGGTCCGACACGAAACGCATAATTTGAAAGCACCCTTAAGCGCTCTCTACCATGGTATAAAGTGGTACTGACGACATAGTCTAACGAGTGAAGTAACAAGGATTCATATATACCAGTTTCTTAGGTATAAGCGAACATTTTGAATTGAAACTACGTTTACGGATACACTTCGGTTTCGTTTTACATTTTTATCTGACGTTTCGGCTCACAGATGATAAAAGTCTTCTGTGACCTCATTTCCTATAATCTACAGTCGGTACAGTATAATCTATAATCGGTCTACAGTCACGGACAGTCAATGTGTTAAGACGATTTTCGGTGACCGAATGAGATTGAACTAAGTTCACCATAGTTCACCAATTTAACCTATATTATTTTTTTATTTAAAGATTATAACTTCAAAATTGATTCACTAAAACCGAATTCAGTTGATCCTAGTTAGGGATAGAATCAGCGAATTTGGTCCAAAGTAATTACATCACCAGTAATAGCGTTTATTTCAAGATAAACCACTCAATTAAATCAATGTTAATTTAAAACGGCCCACTTAAACTTAACTCTCTTGAACGTAAAAGTAATAAATTGGAGGCCTTCCTTAGTTCCTCAAGTTAATAAAGAGTTGGTAAAAAGGGCTGAGGATCTACGGAGTCCATCTATCAATGTTAGGGATATATTAAGCTCAAACGCCTCGACTTGACAGCTCGGCCATTGGGGCGGATTTCAGATCTTTACATTCAAAGAGGCTTCAATGGAATTCATTTCATTCCCTATAACCTATTATAGTAGTTCACAGACACAAACAGCCTCCGTGGTCTAGTGGTTTGAGCGCTCGGCTCACGATCCGGAGGTTCCGGGTTCGATTCCCGGTGGGGATATCTCACAAAAAATCACTTTGTGAGAATGTCCTCAGTTTAGTTAGGGCATTGCAGGCTGAATCACCTGATTGCCCGAAAAGTAAGATGATTCCGTGCTTCGGAGGGCACGTTAAGCCGTCGGTCCCGGTTACTTTCTACGGATAGTAGTCGTTACATGAGCCATGTCAGAGGCCTTTGGCGGCTCAATAACTCTGACACCAGGATTGGTCAGGTTGACCATCCACTCGATAAGAAGAATAGTAGTTCACAAAAACTAGGCGTTGAAACTACTATCGATAGTGGTATATGCAGTTTAACTTGTTTAATAGTGTTTGTGTTTATTAAATACTAGCAGCGCCCCGCGGTTTTACCCGCGTTGTGTCCATTCCTGTGGGAATTTCGGGATGAAAAATAGCCTATGTTACTCGTGGATAATATAGCTTTCGAATGGTGAAAGAATTTTTAAAAACGGTCCATTAGTTTTTGACCCTATTCATTACAAACAAACAAACAAAGTTTTCCTCTTTATAATATTAGTGTAGACTAACGGCACCCGCGTTGTACCCGTTCCCGTAGGAATTTCGGAATGAAAAAAGGGCCTTTAAAATAGCCTTCCCATTGTATGTATCACTAGCAGCGCCCCGCGGTTTTACCCGCGTTGTACCCGTTCCCGTAGGAATTTCGGGATGAAAAATAGCCTATAACCTTCCCGTTGAATGTGGCTATCTATTACAAAAAGAATTATTCAAATCGGTTCAGTAGTTTCTGAGATTAGCGCGTTTAAACAAACAAACAAACAAACAAACAAACAAACAAACAAACAAAACAAACTCTTCAGCTTTATAATATTAGTATAGATTAAAAAATATATATATTCAAATCGGATAGGTAGTTTCTCAAATTAGCGCGTTCAAACATACAAAAATCTGGTAAGCAAGGGAATAAGCGACACGCCAAGCGGCCACAAGCGAATAAGCGGAAACGTTCGCTTCACCTGGATGACTAGCTAGGCTCTTAGCGCCTGCAAGTCGCCTACTGCTGCTTTCGTACAGTTTCAGGGACGTCAGATGCTTCCTCAGAAGAGATTTAATGAGTGATTTTGACGTGTTATGTATGAAAAATTACGTCAATTAGTTAACTGATTAATTGACGTCTAAGTGAGGCAGTTAAAGTTTATCTTTATAATTCGCCGACTCATACGATAATACCAACTATTAAAGAAACAATGAGCAGCAGTCGGTGCCGGTTGTTGCAATCGTTAGACCACATCGGAGGCCTTTAGGCGGTCTAGAAACTCCAAGGTTGACCACTTATCTACGAAATGAATGAAAGAAACAATTATTCAAATAATATCTAATAATAAATCGAATCTGAACAAACGTACTAAATAAAACTGAATTTAATATTCCCAAAATTGAAAAATAACTTCTAAAATTAATATCTTTCCATCATTGAAACATTCCTCATTGTTGCTTCGTACCGGATTCCGCGGTATTCTCTCTGTTTTTCTCAAAGGAAACTTTTTCAATTACCCGACGAAGTTTGAAGAGGTTCGACTAACGACTACCGACCACGCGACGATATGAATATAAAACCATGTTACTTAATACAAGCTTTTTATTTGTTTATTTTTATTGTGTAACTTTTTTATTTGTAATGTTGCCATGCTGGTCTTAAGGACGGTTCGTTTGAATACAGTATTTGTATTTGGTAGGTTTTATCATGATTGTTGCATAAGTATTTTATATAATACGAGTACTAGCAGCGCCCCACGGTTTTACCCGCGTTGTGCTCGCTCCCGTGGAAATTTCGGGAATTTTTTTACATAAAAACCTTCCTCTTGAATCACTCTACCTATTACAAAAAACCGCATCAAAATCCGTTGCGTAATTTTAAAGATTTAAGCATACAGACAAACAGACAAACAAACAAACAGACAAATAGCGACTTTGTTTTATACTATGTAGTGATAACATACTGTTAAAGTTATTCGGTTGGCCGGTTCGGTAAGAAAGTCACGGTTTTTCATTATTCTCAAGTCTGTTAAGACTGATGTCTGTCTTAACGGTTACTAAAGCGTGAACGTAATTTGAAACAACTCACCCTTAGTACCACAAGTTGCTTTACACATTACCATATCCAATCTTCGCCTTTAATTAGTTACGGGGCGATTGCTTACAATCCAATATCTGTATCGATCTCAATATTGTAAGCAACATGTGCGAATAATTAATACTCCCGTCCAAATGCTTGATAGTTGGTAACTAATGTGTGTGATTAGGTGCTATAAGTTAGTTCAGTAATAGTGAGTAAACTTGCTTTACATCATAATAGTAGTTGGGCAATTCAAATCGCGCATTCGAAACAGTTTTTTTTATATTTTTGATAATTATAAAGTTCTACCAGCAACCGCGGTTTTACTCGCATTGTGTCCGTTCCCATGGGAATTTTGGGATGAAAAATAGCCTATAGCCTTCCAGTTGAATGTGGCTATCCGTTACCAAAATAATTATTTAAATAGGATTGATAGTTAGCGCGTTCCAACAATCAAAAAAGCAAACATACAACTTGCTATCTCGCTTGTAAACTCGCTGAATCAAGACGACTTCAAACACTTGTACTCAGAGACGTCAAATGCTTCCTTATATACAGAATTATGGTCGTAGCACACATATCAACTCGGAAAGGGATCGTCACCGTATCGCCTCGCCGTCAACCAGGCGTCAACCAGGCGTCAACCTATCGTAAGCGCGTCACCGTGCGATCAGCAGCTCCGAATCGACTCGGCTACGGCTAGGCGACGCCGCGCTTACGGCTCGCCGGTCGCTGGTTGACGACGGCTGGGCGGGGTGCCTCGCGGGAACGAAGAAACGCAAGCTAGGGTACGGAGAGTCGTAAGACAGCGTACGGAGAGACGTAAGCGCGGGTACGGCAAGTCGACCACGCACCGTACTGCGGTTTGTGAGCTTGTCCCGAGGCGAGGCGATTACGTTACGATTCCGATAAGTGTGCGTTGCAGTAGGGAGTTTCATACAAAGAATACTGAACGGCTCGAGTTGATACGTTTACGTTCCGTTTACGAGTTGATATGTGTGCTACGACCATTAATCTTCTTCTTATCGAGTGGATGGTCAACCTGGCCAATCCTGGTGTCAGAGTTATTAAGCCGCCAAAGGCCTCTGACACGGCTCATGTAACGACTACTATCCGTAGAAAGTAACCGGGACCGACTGCTTGACTTGCTCTGCGAAGCACGGTATCATCTTACTTTTCGGGCAACCAGGTGATTCAGCCTGCAATGCCCTAACTAAACTGAGGACAGTCTCACAAAGAGATTTTTGTGAGAATCGAAACCTCCGGATCGTGAGCCGAGCGCTCAAACCACAAGACCACGGATGCTGTGATGCTGACAGAATTAATGAGTGTTTGACATATGTAATGTATGTAAATTTTAACGTTAAAATTTAAACGTTTCTGAGTAAGTCAGATATCTTTAAATTAGAATGAAATGCCTTTACACCGCCTTCTACGGCTTTAGCGGCTAATTCTCGAGGTCACGGCATTGGCCCGTCACGCTAGTCACGGCACGTGACTAATGATCACAATACATTCGATTTAATTACGAATATTTATTAGAGTTGCCATTTGATTGATCGGCGCGTCGCGTTTGTGTGTGGAGTGGTTATAGTTTACCTATATTCTACTTATATTATAAATGCGAGTTTGTGAGGATGGTATGTATGGATGTATGTTGGTACTCTTTTAAGAAAAAACTACTGGATGGATTTCGATGAAACTTTAATGTAATATAGGTTATACATCAGAGTAACACATGGGATACATTATATCCCGAAATTGGAATGGCTATAACGCGTGTAGCACTTCGGGGCGTGGCTGGTCTATATAAATAATCGATCTGAACTAACCTACTCACACTTTCAGCGCTACTTAGTGCGGGTGCGGGCCGGATGCGGGTCCCGTGACGTTGTATTCCTTGTCTTTGTATGAAAGGTGTCACACTAGCCCGTTACGATCCTGCACTATGTGTGTCTCTTTAATAAAGTTGGGTTGTGTCAAACGGTCGGCTATCGCAACATTCGTTCGTAATAAGTTTCTGAACTAAGACCTGAACGTTTCGTTCGTTTCATTTTGTTTTGTTATTATGCTGCGGAGAGCTCGTTAAACCTTCTTCTTGAACGTTGCTATTTATTATAAAAGGAATTATTCAAACCCATATTATTTTCAAAGAATACAGTGTTCAAAGAAACAAAAATCAAACTCTTTAACTTTATTAAATTAGTAAAAATGTATTGTAATTGCTAGTAACTAGCAGAGCCCCACGGTTTTACCCGCGTTGTGACCGTTCCCGTGAGAAATTCGGTAATTTTTATTCATATAAACCTTCGTCTTGAATTATCTATTAAAAAAACCGCGTCAAAATCCGTGCAGTAGTATTTGAGTTTATCGCAAACAGACAGACGCGGCCGGGGACTTTGTTTTATACATATATATAATGTACTAGCAGCGCCCCGCGGTTTTACCCGCGTTGTGCCCGTTCCCGTGGGAATTTCGGGATAAAATGTAGCCTATAGCCTTCCTCGATAAATAGACTATCTAACAGTGAAAGAATTATTCAAATCGGTTCAGTAGTTTCTGAGATTAGCGCGTTTAAACAAACAAACAAAAAAACAAACAAACAAACAAAACAAACTCTTCAGCTTTATAATATTAGTATAGATGTAGGGATTTTTGTACGTATGTGTCTGTCTACAGACGTAGCACATGCGTAGCACCGTTCGTAGCGCAACCGTAGTGAAACGTAGCATTATACGGGTGAACCTATTTTCACTTGGTATTCTTATAGTATCAAACTATTCAGTCGAGATCCTATTGAAATTCAGTTGGCACACAATTTATTTAACAAATTTGACTTGACCGGCACAACGAATGTCACAGAAGACGGCAAGACATGATGTAATAAATAGTGTGTCGATTTTTTAATTGAAACTACGTTTACGGATACACTCGCTTTTATTTTACATTTTTATCTGACGTTTCGGCCCCTTTACTATATTTGAGTTTATCGCGAACAGACAGACAGACAGACATACGCGGCCGGGGACTTTGTTTTATAACACGTAGTAATGAGTGTATGACTTTTGAAGAGTTCAAAATAGTCGTATTTCTCTCAAAAATCTGGTCAGAATTTCAAAAAGTTACCAAATAAGTACAAAAGGAGTCAAACGTACAGAAATACTTCCTACCCTTAAATTTTGCAATATTTAAAGCCAAACAGGGTACAGCGCGTTTTAAAAGATTAATTAGGGTACCTTGTCTGTCCTTGGAGCAATTTTTCATCGGTATTTAGGGACCCTGACCTTCAGCCAAAAAGGCCAAAGGTTTATAAGGATACTTTAATTTGACACCTGCTAAGTCGGTGTCAAATCTCATCTTTGTTGTATAAAAGAAGGTAATATATAACCGACTTCAAAAAAGAGGAGGTTTTTAACTTTGTTAGTTATTTTTTATTATATTGGATAGTCAAAAACAAAACGGATAGATTTAAAATCTTATAGATTTTAATCTTAAACACCAGGATTGGTCAGGTTGACCGTCCACTCGATGAAGAGAAGAAGACGTGAGTTGTTGATTGTGAAAATTACTTTTAAGATATTTAATGAGTGATTTTAACATGTAATGTATGAACAATTACGTCAATTAGTTAAGAGTCGATTTAATAGATGTTTCTGAGTGCGACAGTAAGATATTTCACGCATGAGTTTCAAAAGACATAACGAAATAACTAACAAGGAATCCACACAACACCGGAACACCCTGTATACGTACAAATGATCGCAATAACTGTGACAAATGGGAGCATCATGTATAATTCCGTTGGCCTCGCTAATTCATAAGCCTGCAGGCTTATATACCATTTGTTGGTGTTGCTATTTCACTCACTCTTACGTAAATGGTGAAAGAAAGACAGAGGTAGATGGATGCTGAAATGAAAGGTCTGATTCTGTAACAGTTTTAATAATAGATAGGTATAGGTGCCTGGTTTGATCGGGGGCGACGGTTTCTGATTATGTTGGGAATCACTTAAGCTGTATTATTTACTCGCAATGCCCCGCAGGTTTACCCGCGTTGTGCCCGTTGCTGTGGGTATTTTGGGATCTATACTAATATTATAAAGCTGAAGAGTTTGTTTTGTTTGTTTGTTTGTTTGTTTGTTTGTTTGTTTAAACGCGCTAATCTTAGAAACTACTGAACCGATTTGAATAATTCTTTCACTGTTAGATAGTCTTTTTATCGAGGAAGGCTATAGGCTACATTTTATCCCGGATTTCCTACGGGAACGGGGCTCAACGCGGGTAAAACCGCGGGGCGCTGCTAGTAAAATATATTTCGCGTATTATTCTAAAGTATAACCTTTATTACTGCAAAGTTTTATCCAAATCCGTTAAGTACTTTTATACTGAAAGCGAAATAAACATACATACATCTTTACGAAATATTAGTAGCGTAGGATTATATATATTTACTTAAACACGCAAAGCATATAATACACATATAAGGCACGTTTAAGATTAATATCACTACATAGTATAAAACAAAGTCGCTTTCCGTTGTCTGTCTGTCCCTATGTATGCTTAGATCTTTAAAACTACGCAACGGATTTTGATGCGGTTTTTTTAAACAGATAGAGTGATTCAAGAGAATGGTTTATGTGTATACAAATTCCCATAATTCTAACGGGATGGCCACAACGCGGGTAAAATCGTAGAGCGCTGCTAGTACATAATATAAGCTACATTTAAGTGACAGATTTTAACGGTAAGTGACAGACGGGTAAAACAGCAGGACGCTGCAAGTAAATTATAACACTCCGTTATCTAAATATATAAAATTCAAAGTCCTGACTGACTGACTGACTACCTGACTTACTGACTTACTGACTGACTGACTGACTGACAGACTGACAGACTGACTGATAATCAACGCACAGCCTCAACCGCTACACCTAGAAACATGAAATTTGGCAGGAAGGTTCTTGTGGAAGTGACGTAAGTGCACACTAAGAAAGGATTTTCGAAAATTCCTACGGGAACGGGCTCAACGCGGGCAAAGCCGCGGGGCGCTGCTAGTCTTCATATAAAAGTTAGTAGGTTCGAGTCGGTTAGTGGGCAACCCTAACAAAATAAGGTTCAGTTTGCTTTATTATATTTCGAACCAAAACCTAACTAAGTTATCTAACACAGATTACATAATAGTTCCTAAGTTAGTGCAAAGCACCGACCACCAAAACTAAATTACATTCATGGCTCTTATACCCAAATCAATACCCTACGTAAGATCATACTACGTAATACCCCAATAGAGAATACCCATTACAAATCCGACAATACCCCAATAAATCACATCAAATAGATAAAAATCACTACAAATATTAAACCTAATAAATATGAGTACCACAAAATAAAGGGAAACGGTAAAACTGGTACGAAAGCGGTATTCTGAGAATATGACAAGTACCTTTAAACCGTAGGTAATATGATTGTGTAATGCGGTATCCATCATATCTTTTTATGTCATTCGAGTCACAATGGGTCGATACTTTACCTACTTATAGTCTAAGAGCCAACGTTTCTTGTGTCACTGTTTCTTAATTTATTTCTGCGAGTTTATATATTTATAATAACTAGCGGCCACCCTCGCTTCTTTTCGGGTGGAAGGGCCACCCCTGTTAAGGGTTGAATTTCGCAAAATCCTTTCTTAGTGCTCACTTACATCATGAACAATCTTTGTACCAAAGGTCAAGTTTCTAGGTATAGTAGTTTCGGCTGTGCGTATAAATATAACCACTGAAACGACAGCTGTGACAACTGTCAACACCTTTGAACGCCCACGAGCGCGATCGTGTTGAACCGCGTCGAGCGCCCCATGCCATTACCGATTCAAAGTATTTTTTCTAGCAAACTATTGCAGCTATGGCAAAGTAAAAAATACCAGTTTATAGCTGAATAATTAAGGAATCGAAATATGTACTAATTATAGTACAATAATTAATCTGAAATGGTCGCCCGAACGTTTGAGTGGCTATGTCAGTTGGTCAGTCAACCAGTCAGGTTTGCCTTTTTGTATAATATGTAAATGAACTGCTGCACTCAGAGACATTTAGTAAATCGACAATAATAAAAGATTTAATGAGTGATTTTGACATGTAATGTGTGAAACATTAGGTTAATCACTTTAATGACGAGTTAATGGACGTCTGAGTGCAGCAGTTAATCACATTTACCAGAAACTAAAGTAGGAAACTGTAGGCTACTTAAATCCTGAAATTCCCACGGGAACCTGAACAATAATTAAGGTTATAACCACTGTTACTTCATCTATACTCAGAAACATACCGTAATAATTATATTTAGGAAACTATTGCACCATTTATTTTATGGAACTACAGAATATAATTAAAAGTAATATCCGCTAACTAAAACCACAATACTGTTATGGGCAAAAACCGCGAATAGGCTCTCGTACTATTAATAATACCGGTTTTGTAGTACCGGCGATAAAATAGGGTATCGTTAGGATAATCATATTTGGTATATTTAGTAGAAAGTGCCTCGTTTTAGTGGGACCGAACGTAAAATATTTATGACATCCACTTCTGAAATACATAAAAATAGGGTATTATTTGAAGTAAAATAGTGACTGGATTTAGCGGTGGAATTAAACATTAAGGTGCATAAAATGGAACGAAAACATGTTTTTTTACTTTTCAAACATGGCTAAGGGTTGAGATCATCACTCTTTAAAAGAGGCGCGTGGTGATTACGAGATCCTCCTCACTGCCCGACATCTTGGCTTTTTGCATTATTGGAGACAATAATTTACTTAGCTTACATGAAGGTTTAAAGCTAACTGTCTAATCAATTAAGGTGAAGCTTCTAACGACCTCATAAACTATCTATATCGATTGGCTACCTCATCGTCCTAAACACACAACCACGTTTGTCTAATGCGGTCGCTGATCTTGTTTCAATCTACTACTGACACCAAACATCATCTCCATAGTCTATTGTCCGCCGACTGTCATCACCTAATTATTTGACAGCTGCAGTCATTTGCCGACTGCAGCCAACTGCAGCCAACTGCCGTATTCTTTACAGTGTAGCTGTTACTGCATGTAGTATACATATATAAGACTAGCAGCGCCCCGCGGTTTTACCCGCGTTGTGCCCGTTCCCGTGGGAATTTCGGGATAAAATGTAGCCTATAGCCTTCCTCGATAAATAGACTATCTAACAGTGAAAGAATTATTCAAATCGGTTCAGTAGTTTCTGAGATTAGCGCGTTTAAACAAACAAACACACAAACAAACAAACAAAACAAACTCTTCAGCTTTATAATATTAGTATAGATTATTTTCACTATCATCCTGACTTTGTATCCTTTATTACGTTGACTCGCTAGCGTATGAGTTCGCTCGCGTGCGTACTCACTGAACGAGTAAGCGAGTGAGCAAGTGAGAGAGTGGCGGGTCGGCTAGTGACGCGTCGCTACACCTTTATGCAACTCTGTTTTGAAACACAATATTTTGGGTTTGTCTCCTGTACTATATGCCCTTAAATTAAACACAAGAACAATTTTGAAGAATTTATAACTAGCAACTGCTTAACAATATCAAACGATCTAATATAATGATCTTACATTTTGCCCACTTAAGATCGATAAGCTTTTTCTCAAAGAAACGGACGCCTTGATTGAATTTCACTTCAATTTGTTTGAGATAAATTAATTTTCATTAAAATGTTTTTAGTAAAAGGGCTCAATTTTTGAAGTATGAAATTGTGTTTTATGAAAATTGTTTTCTTAAGCCGAGTTCGCAGTACGCTGATATTTCAGTCGAGTAGCTATTTTAGTAGCTGGAATACTTACTAACTTACTCGCCTTTTAAGTGTTCACATTGGTTTAGCTACTAAATTACTCGCTACTAGATTTAAATACTTAAATCACTAGCGCGCTTCTGAGGCCAGTTCTAAAAAACACGAAAATACTTGCGTAGTACGATAAAGTAGGCTTTAAAGCGCTGAACAGGCGAGTTTGTAAGCGGCTGAAGTATAACTTTAGTATCAACAATGTTAAATTATCAAATAAACTATTAAGGATAACCACTGTGAAGGCAAGCGACAGCGTCTGGAGATTTTATGAAAAAATAATCATTACTTTTTCCTTCGAAATCGTTCTCGACACCATCATTGTCACTGCAATATGGCCACTAATGCTTTTATAATTAGCCAACTAGTAACTTGTAAGCTAGTTGAATGTAAACGAGAAACCTCTTCAGCAAAGAAAAGGTTATTCTGCTGATTTTATGAATAATTTGTTTTCCAAAATCGGCCCAACTTTTCCAATAACCTACAAACAAACAAAGACTCAGAATGATTTAACTTTCCCTTTAAACTGTTTTTTGTTATTGGAGGACGAACTTGTGTCGTAATTTTATGATAATGTTTGTTATTCGTATTTTTTGGGGTACCCTTGACCCGTTACTAATGTTACAAGGAAACCTTCGCAAGGAAATATCTTTTTGGAAAGCCCTTACAAAATACTAACAGCGCCCCGCGGTTTTACCCGAGTTGTGCCCGTTACCGTGGGAATTTCGGGACTAAAATATCCTATAACTTTCCCGCTGAATGAGATTATTCATTACAAAAGGAATTTCTCAAATCGGATTGTAGTTTCTGAGATTAACGCGTTGAAACAAACAAAAAATCAAACTTTTCCTACCTAATAGTGCAGTTAAACACACGTTATACTACTTAAGTACAAGACACATATAGTGTGGGTGCGGGCCGAATGCAGACCGGGCGCGGGCCGGGTGCGGGCCGGGTGCGGGCCGGGTGCGGGTCATGTGATTTAATATTCCTTGTATGAAAGGTCACAGTGGCCCGCTGCGGGCCAGTGTGACACGGCGTCTCGCAACCGGCCCGCAACCGCACTATGTCTTGCGCTTTAAAAAGCTTCATACTAAAGCTTTTCTCAACAGCCATAATCAATTTGTAGAAAAGTTTGAATTAGATACGTGACGTTTGACGTGACCCGCAGTTTGTAACCTCACTCAATGTCAACTACAGATCGAAATCATGGTTTAATTTGACACGGTTTTATATAGATAGAGTGATTCAAAAGGAAGGTTTATATATATGTATAAAAAATCCTGAAATTCCTACGGGAACAAGCACAACGCGGGTAAAACCGCGGGCGCTGCTAGTATCGGCTAAAATATCACCACACTTACACCATATCAACGTAACAAGACCAAACAGCCTCCGTGGTCTTGTGATTTGAGCGCCCGGGTCACGAGTTCACGACCCGGAGGTTCCGGGTTCGATTCCCGGTGGGGGTATCACACAAAAATCTCTTTGTGAGACTTTCCTCAGTTTGGTAAGGGCATTGCAGGCTGAATCACCTGATTGCTCGAAAAGTAAGATGATTCCGTGCTTCGGAGGGCACGTTAAGCCGTCGGTCCCGGTTACTTTCTTCGGATAGTAGTCGTTACTTGAGCCATGTCAGAGGCCTTTGGCGGCTCAATAACTCTGACACCAGGATTGGTCAGTTTGACCATCTTCTCGATGAAGAAGAAGAAGACCAATAAAACTCCAAAATAATTTGGTATTAACAACCTATCTAGATAGCAGATATAACCATATTCTGAACTCAATATCCAGCGAATGATCTCAGAGTTAGTTCGAATAGGCAGTGAACGATATCTACCGAACTAATCTTGGTCGCTTAAACTTTGTTCGGAGTTTTGATTCTGTTTCTCGGAGTTGTTTACCTTGGATTGAGTTGGATATGTATGTATATACATATCCACGGTATCGTTACCAAGGTCGTATCTATTTACTATATATACATACATATATCTATCTATAGACTGTCCTCAGTTTGGTTAGGGCATTGCAGACTGAATCACCTGATGATTCCGTGCTTCGGAGGGCACGTTAAGCCGTCGGTCCCGGTTACTTTCTACGGATAGTAGTCGTTACATGAGCCATGTCAGAGGCCTTTGGCGGCTCAATAACTCTGACACCAGGATTGGTCAGGTTGCCTATCCACTCGATGAAGAAGAGAAGACTGCAAAAGGGCATCTTCTCACTGAAGATATCAGTACCAGATAAAGATATTTATGTGAGATATCCCCACCGGGAATCGAACCCGGAACCTCTGGATCGTGAGCCGGGCGCTCATACCATAAGACCACGGAGGCCTTTTCCAGTATTGGAACAATAAACTTTACTTTACTTTTACACTATTGGAGCTATGTCAAAGAAAAATAAGTTAAAAACAGTGGCTTTAATAGCTTGGTAATTTTATCTAAACACAAAGCTCTTGTAGGTTAGTAATCACCCTGGCGCCGGACTTTTAAGCCACCTAAAGCGCTCGACACGGTGCGATAGTAAACAACCAAGGACAATCGAACGCTGACAGTTACAAGGCCACATTTGCAGAGCGCTTTTTTGTTAACTTCTTTAGCGCATTTTAACGCTTATTTAAATGATGATAGAAGTTTAATTATGTATTGCTAAAGGTATTTAAATACTACGTTAAAGGTGAGCCTTTTAAAAATGGCAACGTGGAAACACATTACTATATAAATAAATACACCCCGGACAAATTTATACACTGCTAATTAGGCAACCTAAGTTCTAAGTCTCTATTATAGAATTTAAATGACTGATACGACTACATCGACACAACATTTTTTTAACAGCTAAATTCCAAATATCTTGAATATCATGAACTTTCGGCCATATATTGGGGCCGTTACATTTGTTGCATATATGCCCCCCTACCTGATCCTGACGGGAATACGTCGAGTTACCAATAGCCCTGTACAGATGATCTTGTATGATACCCAGATTTAGATGAAACTTTACAGTAATATAGGTTAAACATTAGAATAACACACGGGATACATTTTATCCCGAAATTCCCGCGGAAAAGGGTACAACGCGGGCTAGTAAGACATACTGTAAATATGTCACGAGTTTTAATTCCACATCAAACAGAAACTATCACCAACTAATTGAGAGCAAACATACTTGAAACTATATCCTTACTATGACATACTCCGCTAGACAAAATGTCGCCAACCGTACAATATATACTGACATACATATGTATATATACACTGCTGGCAAAGGTTCAACGTTCATTCCAGTAGATTTATATACAAACGAGCTGAATACATCGCATGTCGGCAGAGAACTTGAAAATAATATAAATTTGAGACAAAGTTTTTATGTATGAAGGCTTTGTATGAAGCTTTAATGAAAAAGTATTTATTTTAAACCTCTTACGCCAAATATCTGGACCGATTTTTACCATACATAACTAAAAAAAACAAAAGAAAACTAGTTTAAGAGTTACGGTGCCACAGACAGACAGACAGACACACAACACGGACATCGACTTATAACATACTCTTTTGCGTTGGAGGTTAAAAGACAAAGAAAGAGTTGAGAAGAGAGAAATGTAAAGTTTTAAATGAACTATATAAATAAAGGAAAAGGAAGAAAAATTAATGGAATTTAACCACTAAAAATTAAGTTAGAGAGAAAGGCAGGACATAGATACCTAATACATCATAATCAATATGTTATTTGAAAGTCCAACGGACTTTTTCTGCAGAATTACCCATCTGAATCAGTAAGTATTATTATAGCATAAGTAAATGACTGTAATGTCCTACTTCTGGGCAAAAGCCTCTCATCTCACTGAAGATATCAGTACAGGATTAGTCGTAATCACTAATTGCCTGATGCGGGTTGGTGATCTCAAACCCGAGCCATGTGTTAAAGCATTAGTATAAGTGCTAATAGCAAACGTCTACTCATGTTTTCTTTATGCAGATTGACCCCACTTCTGAAAACAAAACGTTTGTCTAACAAAAGGGAATAAACCCACATAAACATCGTTTAAATAGTGAAATTACAGTTGTGTCAAATAAAATAGAATTTGTAGACGTTTTAGATCGTTCTGCGGAGTATTAGGTAACATTTCTAAGCTCTGGAATTATGTTTCGACAATTTCGTGGTTCAAATAGTTTATTGCAGACGTTTCGAATCGTAGTTTGCGAGGCATTTAGTGGTGAGTGTATTAACTATTGCATGGGTAATTCTATTGAAGACATATTTGCTTGCACACACAAGAAGTGTTTTTCTTCTTTTACATCGAGTGGATGGTCAACTTGACTAATCCTGGTGTCAGAGTTATTGAGCCGCCAAAGGCCTCTGACATGGCTCATGTAACGACTACTATCCGTAGGAATTAACCGGGACCGACGGCTTAACGTGGCCTTCGAAGCACGGATTCATCTTACATTTCAGGCGATCAGGTGATTCAGCCTGCAATGCCCTAACCAAACTGAGGGCAGTCGCACAAAGAGATTTTTGTGAGATTTTTTCCCCATCGGAATCGAACCCGGAACCTCCGAATCGTGAGCCGAGCGCTCAAACCACAAGACCACGGAGGCTGCTCAGAAGAAGTGTGAATTTAGATACTAATACCGTTTAAGTGTACTGCAACCTCAATTATTTGCTACGCTAAGTTAAATCCACCAAGTTAAAATTAAAAACATCGGCAAGCTATTCACCGGTACTGTGCTTTACTCGGTTCATTAGGCTGGCGCGGGGCCACGGGTTCACGGTTAGTTTAACACTGACAAACTGCCTTCAGGTCCGTATTCTATGTAGAGAACTTTACAATGGAAGCTTCATATCTCTGTTGCTTGAGATATATGGTAGTTCGAGAATTGAGATATATTGAAGCTTTTTACGGTATAAGGGTTGTTTTGTTTCTATAGTAATAGTGAAAAGTATTAGAACCTTAGTCATAATCGCTTAGTAACAGCATTTTAGATATCAATGGTTCGTCCCTTTCCGATATACGCGGTTTTCTAAAGAGCAAAAGAGACAAAACATTTTTTAACAGTGTTTTAATTAGTCTGTAATGAAATGACCTACTGTGAAGGTAAAGCAGTGCTATGTATGTATACAGAGTGACTATTTTAGTATCAGTTTGGGAAGGTCTAAAACTAATAATAAATACGAAGTTTTTTCTTAGAAGCCATGTTTTCGGCTTTCAGAGACATCCCTTAAATCAACAGTTAACTAATTGACGTAATTTTTCATACACGTCAAAATTCCTCATTAAATCTCTTCTAAAGAAGCATTTAACATCTCTGAGTATAGCGGTAATATGTTTGTAGGAGCTGCGCCCCGCGATGTTACCCGCGTTGTGCCCGTTCAAGCGGGAATTTTTGGATAAAATGTATTCCATGAATTATTCTGATGTATAACCTATATCAGTGTTAAGTTTCATTCAAATCCGTCCAGTAATTTTTGCGTGAAAGAGTAACTAACATACATCCATCCTCACGAACTTTCGCATTTATAATATTAGGAGGATTAACTTTATGTTCTTACCATATAAATATATAATTAATGATAAAACTTTCGGTAATATAATAAATAATTAAGAGGTAATAGACATCTGATGCCAACTTTTTATACTCTCGAGATTCCTTTATTATGAAACAGAAAGTTTTTGAAGAAATAATTAATATTTTCGTGGAAACTTCCCTGTACTTGAGGGATGTTTTGTTAATAACATTTTGTAGGAGGAGTGAAAATATTATTCACTTTCAAGTGTCACAAGTGTCAAGTGGCACGTTCAAAAGAGCCTCTATGGGGCCAAAACTGAATAAAAATATTTGATTTTGACTTTGACAAGTGGGTTTGACCGATTTCATAAGCAAAGGGATGCAATTTGGGTTTTTTAAATGTTTATTATTTTTTGTTTCGGTTGTTAATAAGCGGATTTAATCATATAGGTATAATTTAGGGTATCGAAACTGTATTTTTATTTTTATTTTTTCAAAAAAATTAGCACTTAGGGCCGACACTGCCGCGGTTCCATACAAAAGTGAACCGTCGCGGGCGCCCGCGGCGTGCGCACGTAACGCAGTGTTGACCCTTACTATTATAGTCTTTTTTGATATAATAACCTTCCAAAATAATGTCAATTATATATGATTTTTTTAAGCTATTGCATAGCTTCTATCGCGGGCCTTGAGCGCGCGGACCGAATCCAGAAATTCCGTAAAGAAAAAACCTCACGCTCCCCACTAACGCCATCTAGTGATAGAAAAAATAACTATGCAATAGCTTTACCGCGGCAGTCCCCGAGTGCCACACGTCTTTTTTTCAAAATTGGCAGTATATCTCAGAAATCATCATAAATCAGACGTGATACGATCTAATAGATACAGTTTTGGCTTTAAAATCTACTGAAGATTTGATTGGGTTTTAAGAAAGAAATCTATAAGATCTTCATCTTATAAAAGAAAAGTAACGATCTAAAGGAAACCATACAAAGTGTCATTATTTTCAGAAACAAGATTAAGAACAAATTATCGTAAATTAATGTATTTTCGTTGTAACGGCAAAAGTTACACAGTAACGGAACGATATTTAACGATTCGGTATCGTTACGGTCTCTGAAATGTATTTTTAAGACGTTGTTTTTATCTTCAGATGTGGGGCTGTGATTTATTTTCATTTCGATGTTTTCGAGATAAATAACCATTTGCTTTGAAACGGGATGGTGGTGGAAATTTATTACAAAACAATGTACTTGTAATAGAAATCCTAACTTAATATTATAAACTCTGTCTGTCTGTCTGTTACGTTTTCACGGCAAAACTACTGAACCGATCATGCCCGTTCATACAAACAAACAAACTTCTTTATAATATAACAATATATTCATAAGCAAATGTATCAAACATGTGTGTCGTTCGGGTTCTATCGAATTCGCCAGTTTCCAATTGGCCAAATTATTCAATTCGCCAAATTACTCAATGTCCACTCTATAAACTTATTCGCCACAACTTGAATTTCTCATTACAGAGTGAAACGGCAATAAAAATAAACAACGTAAATAAATAACAAGATCTTTTCTCTCGGATGCGAGGTTACCATCTGCATTTTAATATTGAAACAGCTCCGTTACCTTGAAGCTGGAACTACGGTCGTTATGTGCTAACTTATATACCTCTTTTATGTGCAAACTATACTACATTTAATGTAGCACTCGTGGCCTACCTTGACTAAGCTATTTTAGCTCATTGTGATTGTTAAGCAACGTACAGCTCGACCCCTACTTGGATGGGTGGCCGATAGTGGCATTTATATCTGAACATTACTGTGCATGTTAAGTTGTCCATCTTGGTTGTTTCAATCGTTAGACTATATCGGAGGCCTTTAGGCGGTCTAAAAACTCCGACACCAGTGTTGGCCACTAACTTACTCAAATCAAAAAGTTCTCTCATCTTAAAAAAAAATCAATACTTATATTTTTTTGTATTCGTCATTTCAAGATTGCCCATAAAGAAAAATTCGTCAAAAAAGAAGAAGAATCACACCAAAAATGTTTTCATCAAAATTCTAATTTTTTCTAATAAAATTCCCGACGTGTTCTCAATAGAGACGGGAATTCTCAATGTTTTCCTTCCAGATAAATGAGAGCATAAATCATCAGCTTTGCGTATCCACTTTATTATAATGTTATTCTTCAGCAAGGAACCGTTCCGAACGTGATACCAATATTTTATGTTTCAGTTTTAAAACGGTTCTTTAAATGTGGAGAAGTTTTATTTTGAGACAATTGTTTTCAAAATAAAAAATACAACAAGTTAAGTGCTTCAAATATTTTTACTACTACATGTGAGGTTTCGTTTCCAGTATGGTTTTATTTAATTTGAAGATTTTTTTTCATAAAAAAATTAGTCTTATAGATTGAACGAGTGTACAAATAAGTTGTGAAGTGTAGTGTTTCAGTTTACACCACAAATCTTAGTATTTTGTTTGTTTGTTTGAACGGGCTTATTTGAAGATCTACCAGTCTGATTTGAACAGTTCCATTTGTAATAAGCCGCGTACCCACCTAGCGCACGGGCTCGCAAGCCATGGCTCGCGAGCCAGCCATCATAAGTAGCCGCGTACCCACCTAGCGCACAGGCTCGCGAGCCATGGCTCGCGAGCCAGCCTCAGTAGTTTTGTTCAATTTACACGAGGCCGCCTCGCGAGGCAGGCTGAGCCATCATAAGTCGTGTATATTCAGCTGCAGCTATTTTCCTAGCTTCGCGCGCGAGCCAAAACATAACCGTACCCACCTAGCGCACAGGCTCGCGAGCCATTGCTCGCGAGCCAAATGCTCGGCTGGTGTGGACGTGCCTCGGGCTGCCTCGGGCGCGCGTTTGCTCGGCTGAGCACGGCTCGGCCCCGAGCCGTCTGTTGTCGGTAAACTTGATGCGCTCAAAGGTGCCTCGGTGAGCGCTGTGTTTTAGGTGGGTACGGTTATGTTTTGGCTCGCGCGCGAAGCTAGGAAAATAGCTGCAGCTGAATATACACGACTTATGATGGCTGGCTCGCGAGCCATGGCTCGCGAGCCTGTGCGCTAGGTGGGTACGCGGCTATAGGTAGCTTGTTTCAAGAGGAAGACATATGTATTTTTTAAACCGAAATTTCCACGGCAACGGTCTAATCTTAACAGTGTTTCTATAAATGTAGATCCAGTTTCACTTAACACCACTTACGTTACTAAGCATAATGTGTCTCAAGTTCTAGTAGACAACGCTAATAGGAACATTAATTTGGCAAAAATCCAGACACAATTTAATGATAACACAATACTTTATCTTTCCCTTGTAAAAAGTTAATTTAACTTTAGGGTACTGGCAAAACTTTTTGGTAAATTCTGAATAATAAATCTAAAAAGACATTTAACATAATGTAATTTTAAATTGGCCGAAAGAATTCAGGGTAAATTATTTTCGCCTCGATAATTTATTAATTTTTGGGTCACAACCTACGCCGGCGGAGTTTCAAGGAGTTTACGTTACTTTAAAGTAAAGATGGCGATTTTGAGGAATATAATGGTTGCCAAAATATTTGAATAATGGAAGTACTTATACTTAGGTATTTACGAAGAGTCGGGACTTTTAGCGTTAAGTAGAAAACAATATTAGTCAGTAATCTCCCACTGCAGAGCAAAGGACTCTCATCTCATTGATGTTATTATTTGAAAAATAGGAATACTAACTGCCTTATTCATAAACGCTCTGCAATTAAAACACTGTTAGTGAGTAGCCGCGTACCCACCTAGCGCACAGGCTCGCGAGCCGTGGCTCGCGAGCCATGGCTCGCGAGCCAGCCTCAGTAGTTTTGTTCAATTTTCACGAGGCCGCCTCGCGAGGCAGGCTGAGCCATCATAAGTCGTGTATATTCAGCTGCAGCTATTTTCCTAGCTTCGCACGCGAGCCAAAACATAACCGTACCCACCTAGCGCACAGGCTCGGTTGGTGTGGACGTGCTTCGGGCTGCCTCGGGCGCGCGTTTGCTCGGCTGAGCACGGCTCGGCCCCGAGCCATCTGTTGTCGCTCGGGGCCGAGCCGTTGTCAGCCGAGCAAACGCGCCGAGCATTTGGGCGTGCGCTAGGTGGGTACGGAGCTGAACAAAACTACTGAGGCTGGCTCGCGAGCCATGGCTCGCGAGCCTGTGCGCTAGGTGGGTACGCGGCTATTGATTGTCTCTTTTGCTCTTTAGACAATAGCGTATGTCAGAAAGGGACAAACCATTTGATAGCTAAAATACTGCTAGTAAACGTTTATGGATAAGGCCTTAAGTGTCTACCTACTTAAAGTCCAAAAGAATACTTAAGTTGGCGAAAAACAATATTGGCAAAGCTGAAGTACCCTAAACAAACACTCTGTAGGTCAAAAAGTTGTAACCCCAAACATCTTTGCCACAAAAAATCTATTGACACAACTAGAGTAGGTAATCCAACAAAGAGGTAAGTTTGTTTGTATGTTTGAGCTAATGTCGGGAATTACTATAATTTGAACAGTTCTTTCTGTAATGGACAGCAGCTAAATTCACCGGAAATGTTATAGGCTATTTTTCATTGCGAAATTCCTATCGGTACGGGCAAAATTCGGGTCAACCCGCGAGGTTCTGCACTGCTTTCAGTTTGACTCTAAAACCGTACGTTTATATAAAAACTCGTACCTTTATCATCAGCCCGGAACTCGGCCTCCAGCTCGGCCTTGGAAGGCTCCGGCTCCGGGGCCTGCGCCTGAGGAGCCTTCTGACTCTGGCTGACGGCCTTCATGCTCATGGACTTCCTGGTCTGATGTCCTCGAAACGCTGCCTGGATCTTCGTAGCAGCCAACTCCTCCGAAGGCTGCGTAGAGTCTTTCTGTTTTTCTTCTGTAAAGAAGATTATGGTTATTTTTAATCTACATATATAAATAAAAATGAATTGCTGTTAGTCTGCTTAAAACTCAAGAACGGCTGAACCGATTTCGCTAATTTCGGTCTTGAAATATTCATGAAAGTCCAGGAAAGGTTTAAACGGTAAGCAGTGAGGTAAAAAATGCAGGTGAAACCGCAGGGCACAGCTAGTTTAATATATTTTATAAAAGTCTGAGAGAAAGTAAGCAATACTCGTACTTCGTAGAATAAATGAATATGAAAAAGCATGTCATATTCTTTGTATACCCCACTTTGTTCCACAGAACAATTAAACCGATTCTATTGAAGTTCAGAAAGAAGAAATCTGAAACACAAAGCTTTGTGCTGCGTTGAAAATATGTTAAGCGCTTGTTTCTGCTTGAAATAATTGAAGCTTGAAATACACAAAGATTTAACAGCCAGCTGAAGACAAAAGCGGGAAGTATTATCTGTTTGATTTTATGTCAAACAGTATCACAATCTATACTAATTATAAAGCTGCAGAGTTTGTTTGTTTGAACGCGCTACTCTCAGGAACTACTGGTCCGATTTGAGAAAATATTTTTGTAATGGATAGCCACATTCATGCGGGTAACGCGAGGCGCGGCTAAACCTATCCTACTAATATTATAAATGCGAAAGTTTGTGAAGATGGATGTATGTATGGATGGATGTATGTTTGTTGCTCTTTCACGCAAAAACTACTGAACTGATTTGGATGAAACTTTACAGTAATGTAGGTTATACATCAGAATAACATACGGGATACATTTTATCCCGAAATTCCTGCGGGAACAGGTACAATGCGGGTTACACCGCAGGGCGCGGCTAGTATTTCATATATTGGTATATTATTGGGTTTAGTCAAATAAAGAGAGTTTGTATTATAACTGAGTTTTATATTAATAAAAGAAAAAGAATTATAAAATGTGACGCGTACAGTTTTGCAGTAAAAATGGCAGAGAGAGCGAAACAGCAGCGCCACGAGATAGGTGGACAAATATTGAACTAGTTAAGTTGCGTTCCATTTCTATCATCCACCCCGGAACGCAATCCCATCATCAACACACAATATAAATGCTTATGTACAGTTGTTCCCTTAGTTAAAATATCAGAAACATTTTCTTTACCCTTAACATAACAAAATTTAAGCCTTAAATTATTTACATGTTCCTTTAAAAAATGATATCTTATGTCTATATGTTTGGACCTCGGTAGATAACAATCATTAGCGGTGAGTTTGATAGCACTTTGGTTGTCGCTGTAGACGACAAGAGTGCCCTTGTGCTGTCCGCTAAGCTCTCTCTCCAATTGCTGCAGCCACAGTGCCTCCTGCGCCGCCGCCGCCATGGCCATGTACTCAGCCTCTGCTGTGGAGAGGGCCACGGTCTGTTGTTTGCGAGAGCCCCATGAAATTGCACCACCCTGCAAAATAAAAATATATCCCGTGCATGATTTACGGTCACGGGTGTCACTCGCCCAATCTGCATCACAGTAACCTGTGATTTCTTTATCTTTGTCTTGACCTTTCTTGGTATAAGTAAGTTTATAATGTTTAGTGCCCTGTAGGTATCTCATTACTCTTTTCACGGCAGACCAATGCTCAGATTTTGGTTCCTTATTATATCTACTGAGTGCATTGACAGCATATGAGATGTCCGGCCTTGTTCCTTGAGCTACATATAGTAAGCAGCCTATGGCATGCTGATAAGGGCAATCATATGGAACTTCCTCGCTGTCATCAAATTTCAAACCAACTTCTATAGGTGTTCTTGCCGGTTTACAATTCGTCATGTTGAATCTTGACAGTATTTCATTGATATACTTCTCTTGGTCCAAAGTAATTGTATCTTTTCCTCTATTTATATTCAAGCCCACACATTGTTTTGCTTCACCAAGCTCTTTCATATTTAATTTTTCACATAGATTTTTCTTTAATTCTTCAGTGACTGTTGCTTTGGAGCTGAATATTATTATGTCATCAACCCAAACTGCAATATAAATTCCTCTATCAATATCATAATAAATACAGGGGTCAGTCTTTGATTGCTCTATTCCCATTTCCTTCAAGACTTTGCTCAACTTCATATTCCACAATCTGCTTGCTTGCTTGAGCCCATAGAGAGATTTGAGTAAGTGGCAAACCTGGTCTCCTTCATTATACATCTCTGGTTGTAGCATGTATATGTCAGTATCTATTTTTCCTTGCAAAAAGGCTGACACAGCATCCATTTGTTCTATGTGTAGATTGTACTGTGCTGCCATAGCAAATAGATAGCGTATGGAAGTATACCTTACCACCGGAGAAAATACTTCTTGGTAATCTATACCTCTCCTTTGAGCATATCCTTTTACAACAAGTCTTGCTTTGAACCGAATAATGTTTCCCTGTTGGTCGGTTTTTGTTTTAAATACCCATTTGCTTGGTAGTGCCTTTTTGTTACTTGGTAGGTCAACAAGCTGCCAAGTCTTATTCTCCATTAAGGAGTTATACTCCTCATTCATCGCTTTTTTCCACTCGCTGGCATGTGAGGATGACAGGGCTTCCTCCACGCTTTGTGGATCTGAAATATTTGTGTACAGACAAAATAATCCCATTTTGTCTTCATGAATTCGATTACGTGGCCTTAGTTTGACATTACTAATTATCTCCTGTTTTTTTCGTAGTAAATATCTCGGAGGATGGTATGTATCATCCTGGTTGTCCTGGTCAGTTTCATGCTCTGTGGAGTTTTCATCTTCGGATCCATTCAGATTAGACTCATTAACTGATCCACTTGACTGGGGATTGATGACTGACTCTTTCGGTTGCTGACTTTGTTCTGAGCAAGCATGATCTAATCCGACTGACGCATTTTCAACAGGGTTTTGTGTACTTGAACATTCATTAGTCTGACTCATATTTTCAAAGAATATTACATCTCTGCTCTTTGTGACCTGATGAGTTAATGGGTTCATTATACGATATCCTTTCGTATTATCACAATATCCTACGAATATCATCTCTGTTGATTTCCTGTCCCACTTTAGCCGCTTTTCCTTTGGGACATGAACCATCACCTTTGAACCAAATATTCTAACATGATTCAATCTGGGTTCCTTTCCGGTCCACATTTTATAGGGTGTAGTGTCTCCTAGTGCTTTGGTTGGTGATCTATTAACAATGTATGCAGCTGTGGCTACTGCTTCAGCCCAAATAGGTTTTTCTAAGTTTGCATAAAACATCATGCACCGAGCCTTTTCAACTAGAGTGCGGTTCATGCGCTCTGCAAGGCCATTTTGCTGAGGGGTATACGGAGTGGAGGTCTGGTGTGTAATCCCACAACTTGCCAGATATTTGTCAAAATTGGAGTTGCAATACTCTGTACCATTATCAGTTCTTATTACTTTGATTGTATGATCTAATTGGTTCTCAACTTTCTTCTTATAGTCCTTGAAAACTTCCAATATGTTTTGTTTATCCCGTAGGAAATAGATATGAACCATTCTGGTGTGATCATCAATAAAAGAAACAAAATATTTCATACCTCCATATGAAACACATTCCATCGGCCCGCATAAGTCGGAGTGTATAATTTCCAAAGGCTTTGTCGCTCTAGATCCTGTATTCTTAAAAGGCAACCTCGCTTGTTTTCCCTCACAACAAGCGGAACATTGTAGATCTATCTGTGAGCTCGCTGACAGCATAATCCCCTCAGCACAATCGGGCAGTTTCTTTAGAGCTGAAACATTTAAATGGGCCATCCGAAGATGCCACAGGTTAATATCACTCGGATCAACTTTATTAGACACCAAGTGGGCACTTTCATTTGTATATTTGTCTAACACATATAATTTATTTGACAAAGTGCCCGAGCACAGTAAGTCTCCATTAGCACTTTTAATGTTACAACCTCTCTCATTGAATGACACTTTATACCCATTCTTTGTTATTGTACTCACTGACAATAGATTTGCTGCTAAACCAGGTACATAAAGAACATTACATACTTGAATTTGTTTATGTTGTGAAATTTGAATACTGATATCTCCAACACATTCCACAGACAATGGCTCCCTGTTGGCCACTGTAATAGTTCTTACTGATGGTTCTCTGATATTGTACATCAAATCTTTGTTACTGACCATATGTGCTGAACATCCGCTGTCAATATACCAATTTTCATTATTTTGGCCTGGAAAAGCTGAAAAAGCTGAAAAAGCTGCAACAAAACTTTCTTGCTTATTTTCTCCAGTCTGTATTTTCTTTGGATGTTTGCAAAACTTAGCAATGTGTCCATAACCATTGCAGTTAAAACACCTGGGGCCCTTATTTTTATCCGATGGCTTTGGCTTGTGTTGATTATTCTGGTGCTTATTTTTTCTTGAGTTTGAATAGAATGCTTTGCTCGGATCCTCAGTTTTCACTTCTTGTAGCAATTTAGTTTTTATAAAATCTGCACTGATTGTTGCTCCGCAGCTTTCTAAACCCATTATCATCGGTTTGTATTCGTCGGGTAAGCCTGCCAACATTAGTGTGCCAAGCCACTCATCATTCACTTCAAAGCCAATATTTCTCAGCTTGTGAGCGGTGCTCATAATCCTGCTCACAAAGTCTTCCACCCCAGCACTGGATTGAAGTGAAACATTGATTAACTCCTTCAGCAAACCAACTCTTCTTGCTAGCCCGTTGTCCTCAAAGGCTTTATGTAAACTGGTCCAAACTTGCTTTGCTGATTTGCAATCTTGAATATGAACATAGTTATGCGTACTGATCAGCAGAATAAGCTTAGATTTAGCTCTTACATCCTTCGCAGCGTCGACTGGTTTTCCTGGAGTTGTTTCTATGCAGTCCCATAGATCCTCGTGCTCCAGATATGTTTGCATACAGAATTTCCACGTTGCGAAATTGTCTCTTCCATTCAATTTCTCTATACTGAACATATTTGAGCCCATCTTATTTTCCACGTGTACACGCCACCCGGTATTATAACCTTACTTTTTCGGTCAATGCTATCGGTAAAACTTTTCTTCGGAATTACTTCGGATCTCTTTATTTTAACAACCACGCTCTGCTACCATATTGGGTTTAGTCAAATAAAGAGAGTTTGTATTATAACTGAGTTTTATATTAATAAAAGAAAAAGAATTATAAAATGTGACGCGTACAGTTTTGCAGTAAAAATGGCAGAGAGAGCGAAACAGCAGCGCCACGAGATAGGTGGACAAATATTGAACTAGTTAAGTTGCGTTCCATTTCTATCATATATCAAGTGGTACGCCAGTTAAATAATTTGTCCAAAATGTTTGAAAATAAAAGAAATTCTACTTCCATAATACGTACTTAGGTCTTCCGTGTCTCCAACAGATTTTTTAAACTAAAATTATGACAAAGTTAGCAAGTAGTGCCAACAAAAATTTGCGAAATAAATTTAAAAACTGCAGTGAGATATGTCGCGAAGTTAGGGTGATAATTTGAGTAAGCACTTAAGAAAAAAATTGAATAATTTAGTAGTGTTAAGTTAGTGAATTACTTCAAGTAAATACCGTCACTATACTTTTTACTAATTGACTTATAACTTAACGCAGACTTATCCGTATGGAATTAAATTAGGGTGTTCTAAGTAGGATATATGTGTCCGTGGCATCGTAGCTTTCTAATGGAAAAATAAATAACATTAATTCATCAATTTTTTGAGTAGATTATTGGCAAACTCTGGTGTCGTTTTTAGACCGCCTAAAGGCCTCCAAAATGGTCTAACGATTGAAACAAATTGGACGTGCACAATTGTTTAACATGCACTCCGAAGCACGGTAGCGCTCAGATAGAAATATCACCATCGGCCACCCATCCAAGTAGGCGCTGCACGTTGCTTAACAATCGCAATGACAATAGGCCGCTCGCCGCATGTAACATGCGGTGACTTCAACAGTGGTAAGAATATGATAGTCAGCTGCATTCGACGAATGACTGCAATACCTATTCGTTTAGTATCTAGACAGTCTACTGTGAAGACGAAGTTAGTTAACCGATGTAGTTTCTCCATATTGAACGAACGCAGTAGTATAATTGGGTCATTATTGTTAGAATATTTGTTGTTCTCAGAGACGCAGAAATTGATTATTATTAATTAAACGCGAGGAAAATATTTGTAATCGTTTTACTGTTTTTGGAAAATCACTTATTCAATCAATTTCACAGTTGATAAACTTAAAAAGATGTGACCTTGAGCTATCAGACGCCCTGTCTAAAGAAAGACCTATACCTACATCAATTCTTCAATTCACGTCATTTACCCCAAGAATTTGTAATTCGAAATCAATCTACGAAATCAATTTGGAACTCAATCCAAGTCGAATGTTCTGGAAACGAGCCTCTGAGCCTCGAAGGAGGTTCCAATCGATTGACAAGAGTAAAAAGTTTGTAAACCAATCAGTTGCCTTCCGTAAAGGTGGTAACACATTGTGTAAGAAACTGATAAAGGAAGCGAAAAGTTTTGCGAAATAAGTCTGAGATGCCAGTGTCACCTGGCACGTGAAAATTGCCTAAAAATAGTGATTGTTATAACATTGGTTATCGGCGTCTCACCTGGTTTTCGGAGCAACTGTTAACCTATGTCACCTATATAATCTGTTGTCAATGTTAACTATTCATCAGTGATGCTAGGAAGCTCCGTAACCGTAATGCCCGGGCCACACATACGAGAAATACCATAAATTATATAGATAATGGACGTATACCGTAGGTGTAGCCACGACTATACGTGATAATTTGACAATGGCATTAACAATGCCGTATGGCGTAGGCGATAGCTCGAGTGGCGGTACATCAAAGAGAGAAAGAGACAGTTTAAGTGTAGCCACCCACTTTAATGCATTAAATTATTGCATTAATTATTGAGATAATGGGCATTGACATTAAGCGTAAGTGTGGCCCCAGCATAACCGAATCCGAAATAAAAGCTTCGGATAATATCGGATAGGGGCGGAGCCTAATTGAGATATGTTATGACATGTTGTTTTGATCGGCCGCGCGCAGCCGACACGCAAGCCGCACGCATTGTTTGTTTTCTTCTGTTAAATTCTTTTAAAATCTAACATCCGTAACGAATCCGGTATAATATTCATTCCTATATCCATATCCGAAATATCATATCCACAACATCCCTACTATTCATCTATACTAATATTATAAAGCTGAAGAGTTTGTTTGTTTTGTTTGTTTGTTTGTTTGTTTGTTTGTTTGTTTGTTTGTTTGTTTGTTTGTTTGTTTAAACGCGCTAATCTCAGAAACTACTGAACCGATTTGAATAATTCTTTTTGTAATAGATAGCCACATTCAACGGGAAGGTTATAGGCTATTTTTCATCCCGAAATTCCTACGGGAACGGGTACAACGCGGGTAAAACCGCGGGGCGCTGCTAGTCTGTGATATATATCATCTTCCAACTATACTCAGCGTGGTAACCAACTAAGTATGCAAAATCCGGTTTTGTATAACGAAAACCGGATCAAACCGTAGTTTGTCCGAGCGATGTTAGCTCATTGCGATTGTTAAGCAACGTGCAACTCGACCCCTACTTGGATGGTTGGCCTATAGTGGCATTTCGACCTACCGTGCTTCGGAGGGCACGTAAAGCAGTCGGTCCCGGTTGTTTTAATCGTTAGAACATGTCGGAGGCCTTTGGGCGGTCTAAACCTCCGACACCAGGGTTGGCCACTAACATGAATGAATATTACATTACAAATATCTTCTCTCCACTACTGTCAAATCTGCTCTTGAGACAAGCTCCTTGTGTTATTACGGTTGTATCTAAGATCTGCGGTTCCGATCGATCGGTTAAGCGCCTCTCGGAGAATCGCTTTGTAAGCTGAGCTCAGGTGAACTTAAGTACTGGACCAAGGACTTAGGAAGATGCGGTGCTGACGACATTTTGCTGTAGTGAATACCTAAGCTTGTTTCGCTTCGTTTTGAAAATAATTTCTAAGTCATCTTTATTTTTAAGCTAGTTTATATACGATCTCAGAATACAGAAGTACTTTCTGTATTCTGAGTATACGATGTAATTTTTAAAAGCAATGGAAATTGTGATGATTTACAAGTTCCAAGATGGTGATTTCTGAACACACTGCAATGTTTATTTAACATTGTGTCATAAGCGGTGTTTCCTAATAAACAGTAACCACCTTATTAATAAACGCTGTGTAAGTAAAAGACTGTTATAGTGAGCTTTGTCTCTTTTGCTCTTCGGAAAATTGCGTATGTCAGAAAGTGACAAATCATTTGATGGCGAAAATGTTCTTAGTACGCGTTTACTTATATGGCTCTGTCAGTAAGGCGTTCGTTTTAATGGACGTCTCTGCAGTCAGACTGAGAAGTAAGTAGTGCAAAACATTTGTGTCCAATTTGATCCTACTTTTGCCATCAACCACAACCAAACAAACTACAAATTAAACCTTATTAATAAATAACTAACGTTGAAATTGGCTTCCGCGAACCGATTCGCACATTAAGCCCCAAATATCAAACAAAGCCCTTCGGAGTACCACAAAAAGGGTCTCCTTGATCCGATATAACGCTTGAGATTGAAGGGAAATATTCACAGCTGCGACACTCAAATTCACTGAGTCGCTTATAAATAGATGTGATTTCCACTCGTTAGGGGTCTGTTGTTTTTGATATTTTGTACCTAGGTTCGGCCTTTACATGGCTGGGAGCCCGATGGAATTTCTATCTGAGCGCTACCGTGTTTTGAAGGGCACGTTAAACAGTCGGTCCCGGCTGTTTCAATCGTTAGACTATCTCGGTGGCCTTTAGGCGGTCTAAGAACTCCGACACCAGTGTTAACTACTAACATACTTAAACTTACTTTATTAGGTACTAAGGGTCCTATTCACAAACGCTGAAACATAATTTCAGCTTCCAAATGGTTTGTCCTTTTCCGACATTCGTGTTTTTCTAAAGAGCAAAAGAGACAAACCACTTTGCAGTATTTAGATACAGAGCGTAGTACTTAATGCTTCCGAAAGGTTGTAATTTTAATACAATATTTATTATAATTATTTTAATACTGTGGTCTTATCGTTTGCGGTAGAAAATGGTTTCATTCTTATCTTTCAATATGAATGAGTTCATAACAGTCTGTTTATTAAGGGCTATCTCCATTCGTTCATAATTTTACCCCATTAGATTCAATTACATGCTTATTATTGTTAAGTATTAATTTAATTTGATCTGTCAGGTGCTTCTTTGTCCATCCCTATTACTAAAAACGCTCTGAATAAAATCAAAATAGTATTATTATTAAAGTTAATCTTTTGTGACACTTTCCAGCTATGCAAACTTTGTTATGCATTTTTCTGTTTTTTTAGCCAGGCTACTGCCACATTCGTCGCTTGGTGACACCTGATACCTCATTGGTGCAGTAGTATGTGCACTGGCCTGCCAAGAGTCAGGTCCCGGGTTCAATGCCCGGGTTGAGCGAAAACGTGTTTCCTAACCTTTTCAAACATGGCTTGAATTTGAGATCACCAACCCGCATTTGGCTAACGTGGTGATTATGTTAATCCTCCTCACTGTACTGATATGTTCAGTGAGATGAGAGGCCTTTGCCCAGTGGGACATCACGGCTAATACTACCGCCGCGTTCGCACCCTAATATAACACAAGCAAGATTTCGCTTACGCGACTCTTTATAATGTGTTAAATTAAATATGAGAACGCTCTCAATGAGTGGGAACATTTTGGACACAAAATAGCTTAAAAAACCACAAGGACACATTACGTCACATAAAAATTCAACTCCTCTATCTAGGGGACACATAAAACGTTACAAAATAACATTATCCCTTCATTTACATATTTTTCCGATTCATATGAAATTTATTATTGTCTAACATAATATATGCGACTGTTAGATTTGTTGATAGTAACGCGGATAAATAAATATTTGGATAAAACTTGTTAGACGAGGGCAAAAGTCTGCAAGAGACATTTTGTCTGCGAGACTAAAGTCCTTGTAAAGAAGACTATATTTTTGATTGTTTCGAATAATGCGCTTGAAGGCCTAGTAGCCTTATGCGTATAAAATACTTTTTGGTTCACGGACTTTTGTCTTTTAGGTAAAATAAATAGACTCTGATGAACTATTCATTCATTCATTTCGAATAGGTTAGTGGCCACTCCGGAGCTTTTAGACCGCCTAAAGGCCTCCAACATGGTCTGATGATTTAAACAACCGGGACCGACTGCTTAACGTGCTTTACGAAGGACGGTAGCGCTAAGATATAAATGCCACTATCGGCCACCGATCCAAGTAGACGCCGAGCTCCACGTTGCTTTACAATCGCAATGAACTAACATCACTTAGTCAGTCACAGTGCTACAAGTTATAAATTATGTATATTACAGTAATTGGGTTACCTTGTTAACTGAAATAAATAAATAAAAACGTATTTTCAATATTTTGTGTCATAATACACTTTATACTCTCAATCTGAATTATTTTTTTATTTAACCTGTTGTGTCCCACTGCTGGGCAAAAGTCTCCCCCAATTCTAAATAAACATTATTGGCTGTAAAATGTTTACATATAATTAACGCGTATTAAAAATATTTTAGCTATCAAATGATTTGTCACTTTCTGACGTACGCAATTTTCCGAAGAGCAAAAAAGACAAAACACATTACGAGTATATCAGTGTTTTGTTACACCGCGTTTATTAATAAGGCGATAGTTTTAACGCATGTTGCATGCTGCGAACGAGTTACTATACCCGTACCTTAATGTTTAGTTAAAAAAGTTTTATGTTCCCGTGATTTATATCTGAATTACAATGTTCATTACGGGAATGTGTTTGCGTAACTTCAGACTTTTAATATCATGAATGCCAGTTAAGATAAATTGGTGTTTGTTGTTCACGTAAAGCTAAAACTAATTTAGATCAACCTTCAACACCTTTATTTACTAGCAGCGCCCCGCGGATTTACCCGCGTTGTTCCCGTTCCTGTGAGAATTTCGGACTTTTTCTTGAATCGCCCTATCTATTTAAGAAAAACTGCATCAAAATCTGTTGCGTAGTTTTAAAGATCTAAGCATACATAGGGACAGACAGACAGACAGAGGAAAGCGACTTTGTTTTATACTATGTAGTGACTAGCAGCGCCCCGCGGATTTACCCGCGTTGTGTGCGTTCCCGCGGGAAAAATTATAGGCTATTTTCCCTTTGAATGCTGAATAAACACCTCTCCGTTGAATGTGGCTATCGATTAGAAAAATAATTATTCAAAACGGATTGGTACTTTCAAAGCCTAACGCATTCAAACAAAGAAAAAATCAAACTATTCAGCTTTATTGAAGTGTACATAGGTACAATGGGTCCAAATTATACATAGGTCCAAATTAATACTTAAAAGTATAGTAAAGTATTAGCCTGTAATGTCTTACTGATGAGCAAAGGCCTCTTATGAACTGAAGATATCATTACAGTGAGGAAGATAATACTTGCTTTTGAATAAATATTATTTACATCTGTAAATCTTCATAGCCTACTTTCAGGTATTTTCACGGCATCATGCTGCCTGTAACATCGTTTAACACGTTCACTATCTACATTATAGTACAGTGAACGTGTCAATGTGACCACCGGAACACAGATAACGTTGGGTGACCACGTCGGGTTTGGGACAGGCCATAGATAACGTATATCGCCGACCTGTATTATGTAAAGAACGGATAATTTCGACACAAAAGATTTTGTTTATAGAGGTTTTCCTATTTGCCCCGTTTTGCGTTGGGACAATTTATTATTTGGGCCGGTTTTGTATTTGGGACAGTTTTCAATTTGGAACAGTTTTTTATACGGAACAGTTACTGATATGGGACAAAAATAAACTTAGCTCTAATTTCACCGACAGCTGAACTCGATCAATCAACTTAATCCTAGTTTACGAGCTCAACTGAATATTTTCTCTAGAACCGACCTCAGTTGATTGCGGTACGAAATAGAAACTGTGAAAATTAGGGCAGCGAATGTTGTTTTCACACTATAGATTCTGTTCTAGGCACCGTGGTGATAACACCTAGTCCTCCTCACTGTACTGATATCTACAATGAGTTGAGATGCCTGCTTTGCCTAGCAGACATTACAGGTTAATACTTTTTACTTTTTTATAGGCAATATGTCTTGCTTACCTAACTAGTGTCATAATATACTCTGTTGAAAGAACTCCACAAAATCGTACCGTGTAACGTTTTACAATTTTAGCATTTATATCAGTTATGTATAGATCATATTTTCGCATACACAGCTCAGCGAGGACAATGGAACCCACACACCGCATCACGCTGATCCGCTAATGGGATTACGTTGTACGCTACAAGTTTCACGTGTATTTACTAATTACATTTGCTGTACTGTTCATTCATTATTTTTACATTAAAAGTTGATTTTATGGCTTTATGGGTAATTGGTTTAGAGGTTGCGTTGTTAGAATAGTTTCAGCTGGTGTAAAGAGGTAGGTTGTGTGTTTTGTATTTATTTTTGTAGCCACGTAAGCAAGAATAACAGTTTTAATTCTATCAGTATTAGACAGTGTAGCCCTCGTGTCGTAGTTGGAATAAGCGATGTTAGACGCGATTGTTAAGCAACGTGCTGCTCGGACCTTACTTGGATGTACGGTGGTGGCCTATCTACCATGTTTCGCAGGGCACGTTAAGCAGTCGGTCTCGTATTTCAATCGTTAGACCATGTCGGTGGCCTTTAGGCGGTCTAATAATACCGAGTTGGCCACTAACCTTCTCGAAATGAATGAAGTGTAATGAATTCAGTAACCGCATTCGGCAGGTGACAGCAGCAGTCTTTTATTTGGTGTACGCTCCACTGCAGGGCAAAAGTGTCCTCATTTCACTGAAGCTATCAGTACAGTGATGAAGTTTAGGCATAATCACCACGCTTGCCAAAAGCGGGTTGTTAAAATAAATATATAAAACACATAAGTAAAGCTATAAATATTATCTAAGTATATACCAGTATTAACACGTCAAAATTCAAAGTAACTGTCCACAGAATACACGAAAACATAAGACGAAGCTTTTATCGTCAAAAGAACATTATTACGCGACAAAAGCCGTAATATCACTTTGTAAAAGCCTTTGTCTAACTTTATGCGAGGACGTAAGCGTTTGTCTTCTATTTTTGTCTTGTGCTACATCATAAGACGGTAAAAAATATGTAGGTTAACTTCTGACACTAAAACAGATGGTAAAGACAGATTACAAGCAGTGAGTCGACTTTTACAATAGAAAACAAATGCCACAAAAGTCAATAGTAGTAACTCGTGCAAAACTTGTGTCAAAACTACAAGTGTGACACATGTTGAAAGTAGTTTTAAATAAAGTTGTGTCAAAACTGTTAAATGTTAGTTTTGACACTAATACTACACGACACTAGTACAATTTCGAATAGTTGTTTTTTTGACGTTTTTTAAAGTTTGTGGGCCCGTCTGATCGAATGAGAATCGTATTCAATATGTAAATCAGGAACAGGACCGAATCGTGTATAGATAGTAACCACAGTGATCACAATTCTAGTTTGTAACTGTAAATCTTTGACAACTCAATGCCTAAGTATACGTTTTCTTTAGGAGTTCGTTACGAAGTCGCCAACACTCGAGACCGCTCTCAGCGACTCCGAGAGCGCTCTAGAGTGCTCTAGCTTTGTCAGCGAACCGTGACACTCGTACACTGCGCCACTTGACACTAGTAATGGGATATGTTTGAACTTTCAATCATTTATCTCCAATACTAATACACTAGGTAATTTCGAGTAGGTATTTCAGTAAAAAAGTTATTTTATTCCAGTAGGTTAGTACCCAACCCTGGTCTAGGAGTTTTATACTACTTATAGGCTACCAAGACCTCTACTTGCCTTTGCCTGTTATATTTTAATGCACAGCTCCATTCCGTTTCAATGTAAACGCACTCTTAACTGTGTCAAGGGTTGCGAATTTGCTCCACTGAGCCACCGGGCTATAGCTGGCACATTCATTCATTTAATTGTTCTATATTGTCCAAACCACAAGCCATACATTATCCCTAGTTAACACAGCCACAGCCTAATAAATACGAAACTTGTTAACTATTTCAATTCAATCAGGTTACCTATACTGCATCAGTTTAAATGTAACCGCATGGACCAATAGTTGTTCTGGTCCTAATTTGTGGCGGTTTCAACGTAATTTGACTGAGCAATGTCTCATTTTGAATGTAACGTGCAGTTCGAAATATACCTGGATGAGTGGCCGATATAATTTTTATTTAGTAGGGAGAAATATTGAAATTTAAGAAAAAAACATACACAAAAATTTAGAAACTCGTATTTTTTATTATGTTGGTTAAAGTGCAAGACACATAATATAGTGCGGGTGCGGCTCACGTGACGTTGTATTCCTTATTCAAGGTGTAACACTGTCCCGTTGCGGGTCTGCTTCGGGTCTTTCATAAAAATACAAAAAAAGGCACGTTCAAAAGAACCTCTTTTGAGCCAAAAGTGAATAAAAATATTTGACTTTGACTTTAACAAGGAATCAGTCATCCCGTGACCTCGAGTGTAATCCGCTCGAAACGTCGGGTACGAAGTTTAATAAATACGTTATACATTCTAACGCGATACAGAGTTTCACAGTATAATGATTACTAATCATGCGAGTTTAAAAAGTATTAAATACAAGGAACATAACGTCACGAGACCCGCACTCGCCCGCACCCAGCTCGCACTCGCACTATGAGTGTTTTGCGCTTTAACCGGCGGCTTAATAAAATAAGAGTCGATGTTCAATGCTCGACGAGATTCGGGTATAAAGACAATATCGTGTCTCGTATTATGCTTTTTGCTTTGTACTCATACCATGCTTTTTTGTTTTTTGTATGCTTTTTATCTACGTGTGTCTTGTGCTTTAGACAGATTTAAAGTATGTATGTAGCACGAAATTACCGTGTAGAATCGCATTTCGCACATATTTGTGGTCGCTCTCATTTCCCTGGCAACATTATGTGGTTACAACAAACAGAGGAAGAATTTAAATCGTTTTTAATTTAAACTCTTGTAAGTGGTTTTAAAGGATTTTTGGGAGCGTATTTTATTTTTTAATGTACAAGTTACTGGAGGTTTTTTAAAAGGAAAGCTATACTAGATTATGTATAAAACTAGCAGCGGTTTATACCCGTGTTTTACCTGTTCCCGTGGGAATTACGGGATAATAAATAGTTTATAACCTTTCCGTTGAATGTGGCTATCTATTACAAAAAGAATTATTCAAATCGGACTGACAATTCTTGAGATTAGCTCGAACATACAAACAAACAAACTTACAAATACCTCTTTATAATATTAGTATAGATCACTCAATAAATCTTTACTAAGGAAGCATTTGGCGTCTCTGAGTACGAACGTCAGTCAAACTACACCACGAGCGCTGCCCCAATTAAAATCCACACCGATCTAATCAAAATTCATTTGCTTCCATTTCAATTAGGGGAGACTGAAAAAATTCAAATTGACCTGAATAAAGTTGTGCCTAGAATACCAAAGCAGACATTCAGCGAGGTATGCTTTCCATGTCGACGACCCTTGGTTGACGGTATTGATGCAGAGGATCGATAAGCTTGTTTTAACCGACATAAAAAAGGATTATTATTTTATGTAGAGGTATCTTTCTATCTATACTATTATTATAAAGAGGTAAAAGTAAGATTGTTTATTTGTTTGTATGTTCGAGCTAATTTCCGGAATGACCAGTCCAATTTGAATAATTATTTTTGTAATGTATAGCCACATTCAACGGGAAGTTTATATGCTTATTCATCCCAAAATTCCCATGAAAACGGATACAACGCGGGTAAAACCGCGGGGCGCTGCTAATATATAATAAAGTGATAAGTATATTGTTTAATTCATTTGAATCGTGTTGTGTTCGTGTATTCGTGCTGTGATTAATTTATTTGATTAATAGTCTATGTCTGACGATGATTGACAATTTAACGTGCCCTCCGAACTATGAGTAGGTATGTTATTCATGCTCAAGGCGATTAGGTTAGGTTAGCTTCAAAGTAAATCCTATTTACCATGTGAATGATGGTAAAAGTTCTAACCTAACCTAACTGAATTCGAATGGTAAAAGCACGAACAAATTGTCTATTTTTCATAAATAGTTACATTTACCAATTCATGTCGGTAAGTCTTAAGACTTACTCTTAAATCTTAGGATTTACCGTACTTCGAGCTTTCACAGTAACATATATATATATATACTCGTATACATATATATAGCTAACAAAACACTAACACATAACATTATACTTAAGTAATTGTATCTGACCTAAATTATGGGTCGAGACCGGAAACACTCTCTATTGACCGGATGGGACTGCCCTATCCGCTTTTTGGTCATTAATGGCGAGAAGGGTGTTTTTCTTTCCAATTTAAAACAAGCTTAGCTCTTATATGTAAGGTTGAGCAACTTTTGGAAAGTATATATGAAAAAAAGATATGATAGCGCAAATATGTATTTTTTAAAATAACTAGCAGTGCCTCTTGGTTTTGCCCGCGTCGTGGCTATTGCCGTGGGCATTTCGGAATGATAATTAGTCCTTTACATGACAAAATTAATTATTCAAATCGGATAAGTAGTTTCTGAGACAATCGTGTAGAAACCAACAAAAATAAATTACAAGGCTAAAAGTCCTTCTAATTTTCTTTTATAAAAAAATCTAATAATTAAAACAATTAGAGCTTTTTTTAACGACTTCAAAACCGAACAGTAGTCTTTTTGTATGTTTGATAACTCTCAACAACTAATTTCAAAATTCTACAAAAGTTACTAAATCTAAGTACTGGTTTTTACAGTTACAGTTTGCTGGACATGACGGTAACTGACTTCAAAAAGTGAAAAAAGTATTCTCAATTCAACTACAATTATGTTTTTTTACATCTGCCACCCAATATCTCTATTGTGAACTTCCTAGCTCCACCCCGCAGTTTCACCCACGTTGTACTCGTTCCTCCGTGGATTTCGGGATAAAATGTATCCCATGTGTTATTCTGATGTATAACCTATAATACTGTAAAGTTTCATACAAATCCGTACTGTAGTTATTGCGTGAAAGAGCAACAAACATACATCCATACATACATCCATCCTCACAAATTTTCGCATTTATAATATTAGTAGGATAGGATAGGATAATAGGGTAGGATAGGATGAACTGATTTCAAGAACTATTATTGAATCGTAGTAAATATACCAAAGGTAACAAACATGCTTAGAAAGATTCCTACTGTATTTCGGTATCAGGAAATTGCCAATGCCACATAAACCGGTGTAACCTGTACACTCCAAAGATCTCTTGTTTCACCGCAGCGGAATCTCTCGAGAGAGTTCGCAGAATTCTCGCTTCAGTCGCCTTTCGATTTCCTCTCATAGAAATCGGATCGTATTCTCAGAGGAGGCACTTTACAGGCTTTTACGTGTAACTTAAAATCGATGGCTATTTGATGATTGCTTTTGTGTAAAATGTACTATAAACGTGGCTTTATAATAGGCTAGATTTTTTATTTAACGTTCGTTAAAAATCCTCACTGTACTGATGTTTTCAGTGAGAGAATGTCCTAGCAGTGGAACAATACATTATAATACAAACTTAAAAATTTTACCTCTTTATAATTCTCTCTTTAAGCCGCGCCCCGCGGTGTTACCCGCATTGTATCGGTTCCCGCGGGAATTTCGAGATAAAATGTATCCCATGTATTATTCTGATGTATAACCTAAATTACTGTAAAGTTTCATCCAAATCCGTCTAATAGTTTTTACGTGAAAGAGCAACAAATATACATACCATCCTCACAAACTTTCGCATGTATAATATTAGTAGGAAGTATTTTATTACTTTTCTTACTGGTTTGTTAACATTGAGTGACTATACAAGCTCTGACAAATTCAAAGGACTAATTTTGAAGCAGTAACGCTTTATAACCGACTTCAAAAAGGGAGAAGGTTCTCTATTCAACAAAATCTCTGTAAGCCCTGATTACTCAAAGACGAATAGAGCGATTGACATGATTTATTCGGTGTTGGTTCGGGTTTATTCTCACTGTCTCATTTAAATATTTTGATATTCTTTTCAGGTTATCTTAGTAAACCTCTCGTTTAAAAGTAAGTAAGTAACTAAGTTCGTGTAGGTTAGTGGCCAATGTAAAAGTGAAATATGGTTTACTTCTTCTTCTTAGGTATCGAGTGGATGGTCAACTTGACCAATCCTGGTGTCAGAGTTATAGAGCCGCCAAAGGCCTCTGACATGGCTCATGTAACGACTACTATCCGTAGAAAGTATGGTTTACTGATAATTTTATTGAAACCAAATTAAATTACGAAAAAGTCTAGATTTTATCAATAGAAATACTTTAGTTCAACTAGGTTAGTAGCTAATCTTGATATCGGAGTTTTTAGACTGCCTAAAGACCACCGATATGGTCTAACGAGAAAAGACAGACCAACCGAGTTTGACGTCCCGTCCTAAGCACAGTAGCACTCAAATTATCGGGCACCCATTCAAGTAGACTCCGAGCTAACATTACTTAACAATCGCGATTGGTTTACATGGCTTAGTCAAACAATAGCGATTTAATGGACAATATATAATGAGACTTTATTATTTATTAAAATAATCTAAGGCAGTAATCCATTGGGAAACCATCTTGCCACGAAAGCCTAGAAGGTAAATCGTGAAGGAATTGAGCTAGAATTATTAATGCAAACTAGTTACCGACTGCTTGCATTATAGATTATGTTTACTCGACTTGACATTTAAAAAAGGTAATTTTGTTTGGTATTTGGAAAAGATTGATTGGTTGTTGTATGTATGTATCTATTTATCTAACTTTAAACATATATGTGACAGTAACTTTATCGTCTATCTGATCAATCGAAAAATAATAATAAGTTTACTATTTTATACTGTATACTGTGTCTATAATGTGTACTATCCGCGCCCCACGGTTTTACTTGCGTTGTGCCTATTTCCCGGGGAATTTTAGGATGAAACACAGCTACTAATTATAGGACTGGTAATTCTCGAGTTGCTGAACATTATAAACGAACAAAATTACAAGTGCTTCTTAATAATATCAATATAAGTATACGAGAAGATATATAAAGATAGGTATATAAAAGGTACATATTTTAAAGGTACGCCTAAATCACAGAATCCAAACAACGGAATATTGACAAAGAAAGATAGATAGATATAGATTAAACCACCTTAGGTACGGACATCTAAGCTACCACCATTAAAATCAAACGTAGCATAAAACCGTAGCAAGCCAGCGTAGCAAGCGGAGCGTAGCAAACTTGGTAGCAACGTAGCGTAGCAAGAAAGTCTCGCTAACACCTCTCTTTAGAGTTTGCTATTCCTCACTATACTTATATCTTTAGTTAGATGAGAGGTTTTTGCCCAGCAGTGGGGCATTACAGGCTTATACTTAATTTACTTTAGTGATTAATTTACAAAGTATCAATATCGCATTACCTACAATATGTCATACAAAGCCGTTTTCGACTAATTTGGTCGCTGGATTCGATTTAATTCGACACAAAAGACTTTTGTTGGTAAACGCGGCATTTTAATATCCGTTCTGGCCGCCACTAGAGGAAATTACTATTCGCTCATCATTCCGGTTAATATAGGAGTTTTACTGATGGTAGCCGTTACCTTTGGGTGATATGAGAAAAATGAAGTGGGATAGAGAATAATAAAGATTAAAGTATTCGTAGAATACAAAATGTCTCGTTTCATTTCAAATATGCTTTATTTTCTGAGTGGATGGTCAACCTGACCAATCCTGGTGTCAGAGTTATTGAGTGGCCAAAGGCCTCTGACATGGCTCATGTAACGACTACTATCCGTAGAAAGTAACCGGGACCGATGGCTTATCGTGCAATCCGAAGCACGGAATCATCTTACTTTTCGGGCAATCAGGTGATTCAGCCTGCAATGCCCTAACCAAACTGAGGGCAGTCTCACAAATAAATTTTTGTGAGACATTGTCCTCACCGAGAATCGAACCCGGAACCTCCGGATCGTGAGCCGAGCGCTCACACCACTAGACCACGGAGGCTGTTCCAGCCAATAAAAATAATTCTCATTCACACAGTATTTCTGCCACAGTAATATAAAATATTTTTATGTGCTACGTAAAAATTCACTCCTTTATTAGGGTACCGCGTCGCTTGCGTAAACCCCACAGTTTTTTACTGCACGTAAATTCTAATTATTATTAAACAGTGCTATGCAGAAAATACGTTATTTCGTATTATATGTTTGGGCTGTAGTGTTGTTTTTATTTGTAAGTATGATTTGTGTTTTGTGTTTGTGGATTCTATTATATTAGTCATAACTTTTAACAAGATTAGACGTTTAGTCGTAAAAAACAAAGGGTTGTACTACGGGACTGCCGGCAGAAGTGAAAACGTGAATATTATCGTCAAAACGTCTTACGAATTTTCGATCAGGTCACGTGTCACTTGACGCGAGCTTAACATTGCTTACCCATCAGAAAGCAACCAATGCAAATACATTCTCTTGTTACTGACACTTTTGAAATTATCAGGCATCATCTAAACTAATATGTATTATAAAGCTGCAGAGTTTGTTTGTTTGAACGCGCAAATCTCAAGAACTTCTGGTCCGATTTGCAAAATTATTTTTGTAATGGATAGCCACATTCAACGGAATGGTTATAGGCTACTTTTTATCCTGAAAATCTTACGGGGACGGGTATAACGCGGGTAAAACCGCGGGGTGTTGCTAGTTACTTATACAACAAAATATTTTAAACTCTGTTAAAGACATGTGCGGAATTTCGAGCTTGACCAGTCAAGGTAGCCGAGCTTCACCTTATCTTAAGTATAAGTATTAGCCAGTAATGTCCCACTGCTGGGCAAAGGCCTCTCATCCCACTGAAGTTATCAGTACAGTGAGGAGGATTAGGCATAATCACCACGCTTGCCAAATGCGGGTTGGTGATCTCAAACTCGAGCCATGTTTGAAAAGGAAACATGTTTTCGCTCGACCTAGGAATTGAACCCGGGACCTCAGTCTTGGCAGGCGAGTGTACATACCACTAGACCACCGAGGCGACCACCTTATCTTACGATCAAATAAAATTCAATATCCAAACTGTCGACCTCATTCATTCCCTATTCATTTAAATATACATACATAACGATACGGGACATTCAAATAAACTTGTACTACACTATCCTTTAGGGAATTCCAGGAAACCTCCCGAATTCCCGGATCCCACATCGTTAAGAACCCTTTTTGGAATTCATTCCCGAAATCTAACTTAGCGGTTAGATGTGGAAGTTATATCGATGTGATTTTGAATATGTGATGCGATGGTAAAGGGTTTTGGGTTAACTCAATATTTTTCTCGGTTTCACCGTAGGCACGTTAAATTGTCGTTGTTCAATCGTAAGAACACTCTGAGGCATGTAGACGGTCTGAAAAGTCCAACACTACGGTTGCCTCACTGTCCAATCAAACTCACCACCAATCAAAGTCAAAATCAAAGTCAAAGTCAAATATTTTAATTCAGTTTTGGCCCCAAAGAGCCCTACCTTTCATCTTAAAACTTTGACGCTAGGGTTCGTCACTAGAAGGCTAGTGAGTTAATTTACTAACTAAAGCAAGTTTTCAGGAGCGTCCAGCATTGACCTACACAAACTTTATTTCATACGGCTTCACTTCATAATATACCTGCATTCCATTCCTGTATGAATCTTGGGATATAGAGTAGCTTATAACAACGCTCTCGAATTCCGCATTCCGTGACCACAAGCGAAATATTTCGGTCGAAACGTTGATTACGGATTTTACTGTTACAATATTTAATTATTGAAAGTTATAATAAGTCCAGGACGTCTTATATTATTAAAACAAGCAGTGCCCCGCGGCTTTGCCCGCGTTGAGCCCGTTCCCGTAGGAATTTTCGAAAATCCTTTCTTAGTGTGCACTTACGTCACTTGAAGAACCTTCCGGCCAAATTTCATGTTTCTAGGTGTAGCGGTTGAGGCTGTGCGTTGATTATCAGTCAGTCAGGACTTTGAATTTTATATATATAATTATATAGATTAAATAGATTAATTAATATAGATAACAAAGTAAGTATTAGCCTGTTATGTCCCACTGCTGGGCAAAGGCCTCTCATCTCACTGAAGATATCAGTACAGTGAGGAGGATGTCGTAATCACCACGCTTGCCTCATGCGGGTTGGTGATCTACCCGCCATATTTGAAAAGAAGGAAACGTGTTGTACGGTCATTATGTAAAGTCAATATTTGGACGAGTGCATGATCATAACTTAACCTATCTACAGATGAAAATACTTCTCAAACATTTTCAAGTTGTAAAATAAACACTACAATTTGTACACAAGAACGTTCTTCTTGAAAAGTGTCGTAAATAATATTTTATTATTTATACGGAACACTGGAGGCCGGAGTTCGCTCCCACTTGTCGACTTTATACACTTTTATATTTCAACTTAAAATAGCCATAAGCATTCATGAAGACACCGACTTTTTATAGGCAGGTTAAGCGTTTAGTTTAACCTACTTTAAAAACGTGAACCTATTTCATGGTACTGCTAGTTCCCGGTATATAGAACGCTAACGACATCGTAAAAAATATTTTGTGTAAGTCATATCATACTTTTTAAACTTACATGATTTATACTCATTATACTAAATGAAACGGGTCTTATACGGGGTCTTAACGGAGGAATATTGCGTTAGAATATATAACGTACTAGCCGCGACCCGCGGTTTCACCCGCGTTATACCCGTTCCCGCAGGAATTTTGCGATAAAAAGTATGCCTATGTCCTTTCTCAGGCTCTGGACTCACTGTGTACCAAATTTCATTCAAATCGGTTCAGTAGTTTTGGCGTGAAAGCGTAACAGACAGATAGAGTTACTTTCGCATTTATAATATTAGTTAGGATTTATAAAAATACTTACCCGACGCTACGTTTTTTAGTAACAGAGCATTTATTAATAACGCGGTTAGCGTTTAAACTCGATATCAACAAACTTTTGTCTAAAAAATGCTCTTCTGTTTCTCAAAAAGAAATCCTCTGTTTATTAAAACAATCTTCTTCTGAAATGATAATTATTTTCCGCGGAAACATTTTTAATCCTTCTCAAAGGTTTGGATTAAATCGTACTGTGATGTCAGGTCATGGAGTAAGTAATGAAGTTGTTGACTTTGAACAACTTTACAATGTACAGCTGTTCCGCGAAGTCGTCCCATCTGCGGTCCAACAGATGGCGTTAGTGTGAAAATGAAGCAATGCACAGCTTACGAGACAACAGTTTGAAATTGTCAAAATTTCTTTGAAGTGCATTTTCCCTAAAGATTTTACCATCGCTTGCTATCATACTAAACCATTTAAAACCAACACAAAATATGGAACAAGATAATTTGTCGCATTACTATATAATTATACATATAATTTGCCTGCAGTTTGACTACTGTATTTCCCTTAACTGTTAGACTAACTAAAGATAGATTTTAGACTATTTTACTGTTAATTGAAACGTACGTTAATGTCATTATTATTTATTTAAACGGGAACTTACGTACGACATTTCGTTTTTAGACTGTCTGAACAAAAATAGTCTGACATTAAATCACCCGGGAAGGGGTAGAACAAGGTTTTGCGTCGGGTAAAAAAATCATATGTATTTTTTTGGCAAACGTGGTGATTATACCTAATCCTCCTCACTGTACACTGATATCTTGAGATGAGGCCTTTTCCCAACAGTGGGACATTATAAGCTAATACTATACTATACCACAGACTATATCTGCTTGTCTGCATTTGGCTACTGTATTTCCTTATACTGTGGTAGGTCTGTGCTTCTTTCTGCCCTTTCATTCGTCGGTCCACAATTTGTATCAAATATTCTGAATTATTCAGCCCGGCACGGAGAGAAGTGAATATTCATATAATCAATCCTTTTGTCTGTTACGATGTATGAATTTATTAATAAATAAAAAGTTTTGGAGCTTCGTTGCGTATATCGATTTCGGATTTGTGTGGGTTTTATTTTGATTTTTGTTCTTACTGGTATCTTTGGTGGGATGAGGGGCCTTTGCCCAGCAGTGGGTCATTATAGGTTAATACTTTTTTACAGTTTATTTTTAATTTCGCGAATTGGACATAAATATACTAAGTAAGTATTTTACTTGCTTTATAATCTGTTTCAGCCGCGAAAAAACTCGTGCTAGTACATTTTTCCTACAACATTTTCAAATCTATTTATGAGTAACACAGTAAGACTATCGTAAACTAATTAGTTACATTCTTTAGACTGACTTCTTCGACGCAGTCAAGCAGCCAGTTTTCAGTCAGTCAACAGATGTCAGACAAGAAAGAAAGAACAGACAGACAAAGCTTCAACTTCTTGTACGCCATAAGCATTCATAGAATAGAAGTCAGTCTCAAGCCATCGTTTATTTCGAGTTTAATGACATCCTAATTAATTCCACACTCGCCGTCTCTTTCCCGCACGTTTCGTCCCTCTCTCTCATACAGCCCGTCAGTGGGTAGTGACATTGACGCGTATGAAATTCTTATCCTAATTTATTGGATTATTTTCTGCCCAAAAACGGTGCGACCCAATTTTATTATTAACAATGTTACTGATGCTTACTTTCGTTATTGTTTGTAAAGTAATTAACTTTATATTGGGTAATGGTTTCTGTTAATTACTGCATTTTGATCTGTACGATATGATAAAACTGGAGTTTTTTTTTAGATTGATTTAAACCCGTTTAACTTTAGAACTAAGCCCCAATTTTACCTTTACAGCTGAACTCGATCAGTTCAATTTAATCCTAGTTCACAAGCTAAACTGAGATCACAAATTCAAAATTGATTCACTAAAACCGAATTCAGTTGAACCATGGCTCGAGATAGAAACGGTAAATTTGGACCTAATAGTCGCATTTAAATACTTATTTTCTATTGGATAGCCACATTCAAAAAAGGTTATAAGCTAATATATACTGAAAATTCCGACGGAAATGGGTCTTCTTCTTCTCGAGTCGAGGTAGTATATTTAGACTAGAATTAGGCCAGGTCTATTGCACTGTCATTTGCCTTACATAGATCCTTCACAGTGCAGGACATGGGGCAGATAGGACTATAAATGAAACGGGTATATCGCGGTCAAATCTGCGGGGCGCTGCTAGTTTTTGTATACCAAGAAAACTCAGTATACTAGAATAGTTATAAAATAATACACCCCCGTTCCTGGGGGTTTGTTATTCGAAGATACAAACACTGTTATTCAGCCCTTATGTTATGAAAATTAACGCGAGACCAACAGAGAACCTCCACTAAATACACAAAGTTATTTCTTAGTAAGGCGTTAAGACTATACGATTTTGTAGTACGATTTATGTCCGAAATAAACAACGTTACCATTTAGATACCGTATGCCTTTAAGACCATAGGCTTATAGAGGTCTAAAAACTCCAAAATCACGGTTGACCTCTAACCCAATCGATTTAACCTGCTTACTACTGGAATTGTCAATCACAATTTATTGTTCTTCGTTGTTCTGCGTCTTAACTGTAGATTTTCTGCCGACAACGAACACCTAATGAGGTCGCTCGCCGAATGCAGTCGACTACCGTATTCTTACATTGTTGCAGCCATCGCCTGTTGCATGCAGCGAATGACTACACTGGTCATTCATTCATTTCGAGTAGGTCAGTGGTCAACCCTAATGTTAAAGTTTTTAGACTGCCGAAAGGCCTCCAACGATTGAAACAACAACAGTTAACCACACTGGTTATAAATCTAAACTAAAACTAATTCCTGGTAAAGCTAATGTAGGGTACTCACGACATTTTATAATCGTATGGGGTCAAAAAATCGTACAGTATAAATATCTTATACAAGACTGTTTTCACGAACAAAGTTTTCCCACGTAATTACAATACGCTGACTGTAATGGTGAGTAAACAACTAGAAGTTTCTCACAATCTAATAAATAGCGGGCGAGAGACTTAGTCCACGGAGACAAAAGTCCGAGAGACAAAAATAATCTGTAAACGAAAAATTATCTACATGTCATATTGGAATTTAGTTCATTCGGTACATTTGGTTAGGACATTTTTAAGGGACAATAAAAATCTTACTGCAACTGTGCGGTCAACAAAAGGTCAAAAAGGAAGCCTTTAATGTCCCACCGCTGGGCAAAGACCACTCATCCGACTCAGTATATCAGTTCAGTGACGAGGAATAGACATAATCACCACGCTTGCCTAATGCGGGTAGTAGGAAAATTAATTATATGTTTTAGTAAGTTCTCCCATCATTTTCAGTCTTCCATAATATTTATAGAAATGTTTCATAAATTCAGAGCCATTTCAACCGAATTTTCTTATAGATTTTGTTAACTGAAGCGAAGCGAGGGCTCTTCGCAGCAATGTAATATGATGTATGTTCGCTTTATGACGGCAAAATGGCGGTACGGATTTATATGAAAGGTTCTGTTGCTTTTTATGATTAACGCAGATATTTTTACCTCAAAATTCCAGCAACAAGTTTACTGGGGTAACCTGCAGTGAACTGTTATAATAGGGAAAGACTTATATTTTGAGTGAATTCTTGTGTAAAGCAATCAGTTATAGCCAAAGCTGTATCACAATCATGAAGTCAATGGTCTAACGATTGAAACAATTGGGACCAACAATGTTGCCCTCTGAAACACGATAGCGCTTAGATGGGAAATGACACTATCGGCTACTTATCTAAGAAAAGGTAGAACTTTACGTTTCTTAACAATTGCTATGAACTAACATCGCTTACTCAAACTATAGAAACAGAGGTAGATAGGACTACTAAACTCTGAGCCCCAATTTCATCGTTACTGAACTCGATCAATTCAACCCCCTAGTTGTCAATTGTTGTAACCTAGTTGTAAATTAATCCTAGTCCACGACCTAAACTGAGATAAAAAAGCTTCATAATGGATCTAAGAAGTCTTGAAATATGTGCAGCAGAGAGTCTGTTTTTGGACAAAGGAATCTATACGGCTCAACCTGCGGCGCCTGGAGTCAACGAGGGATACGACATTCAAGTCGTATGTGCTTCAAGTGCCTGTGAAGCACAAGACAATGTTCTTCTCTCCCGACTTTTGGCCCGCAGGAGTGGTATATCGTCGCTTCAGGGAAGCATTTACGAAAAAAATCCCTGACTAATATATTAGGCATAATTATAAGTATAAATGTATATATGTTAGTTTGTAAGGTATGTATGTAAAGTAGAATGTAAGCTATATTTTATTGTTGCTCGGTTTGAGAGGTATCACCTTTCCGTGACACAGTTTACACTAGTATGGGAGGTGATGTCTCGATAACTGAGCGAAATATAATGTAATTACATTTGAAATGAATAAATGAATTTGAATTTGAATTTGAATTTGAATTTGATCTACTAAAATCGAGTTCAATTAACCGTAGTTCGAGAGTTTGAACAGTGAATTTGAACCTAAGAAACCCGGTGTTTTTAAAGTAAATAGAGAGCTGTGAAATATACTCTGTATAGCTGTGAAATATTTATCTTTCTCGTAACTACGCTATTTCCACTGTAAGGTACAAAGCGATATTGACCGTTTCATCTCAAAGACCCGTAGTCGGTGTCACAGTCCCTCCACGTTACACGGGCTTACTGTCGACAGAGCGCTTATCGTTTGACCCGCTCGTATGACGTGCGGGTACTTAACGGGTCATTTAATACAAGGCTAAGTAACTGTTGGAAATACTGTGTAATTATAAAAACAAATGAATGAGGATATGAGGGTACTTTAAATGTCATTTTTAGGGTAACGGTTGGGTAATATAAAGTTTTGTAATTATTAAAAATAATACGATGGAGAGATAACAGCCTCCGTGGTCTTGTGGTTTGAGCGCTCTGCTCACGATCCGGAGATTCCGGGTTTGATTCCCGGTGGGGACAATATCCCACGAAAATCTCTTTGTGCGATTGTCCTTAGTTTGGTTAGGGCATTGCAGGCTGAATCGCCTGATTGCCCGAAAAGTAAGATGATTCCGTGCTTCGGAGGGCACGTTAAGCCGTCGGTCCCGGTTACTTTCTACGGATAGTAGTCGTTACATGAGCCATGTCAGAGGCCTTTGGCGGCTCAATAACTATGACCCCAAGATTTGTCAGAATGACAAATAATAAATCCTCCACGCAGGACACTTAAACATCAGTGATTTCGACATCACTACATAGTATAAAACAAAGTCGCGTCTGTTTGTCTGTTTGTCTATATGCTTAAATCTTTAAAATTACGAAACGGATTTTGATGCGGTTTTTTGTAATAGGTAGAGTGATTTAAGAGGAAGGTTTTTATGTAAAAAAGTTCCCTAAATTCCCACGGGAACGGGCACAACGCGGGTAAAACCGCGGGGCGCTGCTAGTGTAATATATGAAAAATTTCGTCAATTTAATAGATGTCTCTGAGTGCGGCAAACAATGATGTGATGACAAACAATTGAAACGAATAGAAAACCAACTCATTTTCAAAGCGAAATTAAAACTAACAGAAAAGCCAGTTTAAATACAAAACCACATGGCCTAAACAATTCACAGCATGACACAAATGTGACAGTGCTAAGTCGATTGTAGTCCGAGTGCCTCAACTAAGCACACATTCACAATTTACATGCATAATAACGTAATGTATTCTACTGCAGCGGTGTTCTGTTACTAACCAGATATATTGTGATAACTAGGACGAAGTTTGAGGAAAGAGGTCAAGTATTTTGAGGGAATATGGTTTCGGAATGTCTTTATAATTTACATTGATTAAAAATGTTTGTTTGTTTAAAAATTAGTTTAAAAATTTCGATGTATCTTTTTACTAGCAACGCCCCGCGGTTTTACCCGCGTTGTGCCCGTTACCTATCTCGTGGAATGAGGCTATCTATTACAAAAATAATTTTTCAACTCGGTTTGGTAGTTCCTGAGATTAAAGTAAAGTAAAGTATTAGCCAGTAATGTCCCACTGCTGGGCAAAGGCCTCTCATCTCACTGAAGTTATCAGTACAGTGAGGAGGATTAGGCATAATCACCACGCTTGCCAAATGCGGGTTGGTGATCTCAAACGCGAGCCATGTTTGAAAAGGAAACATGTTTTCGCTCGACCCAGGGATTGAACCCGGGACCTCAGTCTTGGCAGGCGAGCGCACATACCACTACACCACCGAGGCGTTCCTGAGATTAGCACTTACAAAACTCCGATGCCAGGATTGGCCACAAACTTACTCGAACTTACTGTTTACTATTTATTACTAGCTGTGCCCTGCGGTTTCACCCGCATTTTTGTCTCACTGCTTACCGTTTAAACCTTCCCTGGATTACGACAAACATTTCAAGACCAAAAGTAGCCAAATCGGTTCAGCCGTTCTCGAGTTTTAAGCAGAGTAACGAACAGCAATTCATTTTTATTTATACAGAAGATAAGAAGACGTTTTTGTTTGTTAGACTAGAATTGGTACAGATAACTGTTGTTAGACTATCTTTAGACAGTTTAGTTTGCGTCTAACTAGTCAGTCTAAATACTGCTGTGACTTTAGTAAGCTCAGGATTTAAGAGTCATACTTAGGCATTGCTAAATTTAGCCTCTACTTTACCTCTACCTCAGGATTTAAGAGTCATACTTAGGCATTGCTAAATTTAGCACTCTAATTCTGCTTAGTACTTATACGGGCTTTTATTGTAACAGGTCAAAATCTTCATAAACCCATTAACCTTTGACTAAACAACACAATTTCAACAAAGCGTTAATCCATTGTTCAACAATCTCTTTCAACGGAGCCTAAAAATAAACAATACATTTTGAATCAGTGACCCACAGAGTACAACAAGGCAAAATACAATGTTACAGTTAATGGGGAATATGGGTTAAATTGTACGTTCCATGTACTTTTTATATCTTGGGCACTTTAAGCAGTCTGTCGCGGTTGTTTCAACCGTTAGACTATGTCGGAGGCCTTTAGGCGGTCTAAAAACTCCGACACCAGTGTTGGCCACTAACCTACTCAAAATGAATAAATGTTGTTGACATTCAGCGAGTTTATAAGCTACTAACAGTGCACCACGGTTTTACCCGCGTTGTGCCCGTTCCTATAGGAATTTCGGGATGAAAAATAGCCTATAACCTTCCCGTTGAACGTGGCTTTCCATTACAGAAAGAATTATTCGAATCCGATTGGTAGTTTCTGAGATTAGCGCGCTCAAACAAACAAACTAACTCTGCAGCTTTATAATATTAGTATAGATAGTTGTTTTATTTCACAAGTGCTACTGACCCATACTTGTACTTGCAATGTGACATGAGTGTTGCACTTAAATGTGAATAGAAATTTGATATCAGCTACCTGACTGTACAATACCGTTATAGGCAAAATACGACTTAAAATATATGACACTCACTTACAACATTCATCTTAATGCAAATCCTTCACAACAACAATATTCAAAACTTTACAAGGGGTTTTGACCTCACAAAGCCTTTGTTTCGTAGCAACTCGTAGCAACGTAGTAGAACCGTAGCAAAACCGTAGCCCGGTCAAACCTGCTACATACAATATTCGCATTTTCACTGTAACACGTATATATATACTATATATCTATACTGTACAGTGGTTACTTTATCCGTGAGCTAGTGACGTCATGGGCCACCTGTACACCCCCTCCCCTACTACCCACCCCTCACGCCTACCTTTCCGTTCCAAACTCAATTCCTTGAATATGAATGTTTATTTCAAGGAAAATGTTTTAGATAGTTTAATGAACTGTGCTGATGTAAAATCAACATTTGATTCGATTAATTAAAATATATGGTGTTGTGTTTGTTAGTGCTTCTTGTGTGAGTTCGTTGCCGTTACATTTAATTTAATTCTGAAACCCCGATGCGGGATAAGGGTGTGTGTACACTGGAGATAAATAAGTAAATAGAGCTATGATAGGCTATGCTACGTTCAGGCGCGGTTACAGTAAGTAGATTGGAACAAGATCGATATCCGCATTAGCCGAACGTAGTATCTCCCAATCATAAAGTAATGCCCCAAGTGCATTAGATATGATTGGTAGATAAAACCATACCTATGATTTTGTACTATGTTATCTTCACTACATAGTATAAAACAAAGTCGCTATTTTTGTCTGTTTGTCTGTATGCTTAAATCTTTAAAATTACGCAACGGATTTTGATTCGGTTTTTTGTAATAGGTAGAGTGATTCAAGAGGAAGGTTTTTATTTATAAAAATTCCCGATATTCCCACGGGAACGGGCACAACGCGGGTAAAACCGCGGGGCGCTGCTAGTTATCAATATAATGAAGCTGAAATTTGTTTTTTTGTTTGTTTGAATGCGCTTATCTCAGAAACTCCGATTCATCCGATTTGAATAATTATTTTTGTAATCGATAGCGACATTCAACGGGGAGATTATACGCTATTTTACATCCCGAAATTCCCACGGGAACGGACACAACGCCGGTAAAACCACGGGCACTGCTATTTAAATTCGTTTGCTATAAAGATCGATAGCGAAGTTCTCAACTCTTAAAATAAAACCCAATAGTTCCCAGAAGCAGTTATTTTATCAACATCAAGTGTTTTACTAGCTATTTAATGGAGACAACTTTATGCCTTATACTGATATTATATTAAGGTTCTTTATTGCATGTAATCAAATACTTTGATGTGATTGGTTGACGATAAACATTTAATCCGTATGGACGTTGAGTGAGTATTTTTAGCGCGTGCCAAGAGAGCGGTTATAAGTGGAGGTAATTTTAAGAAGTCGTATGAAATATTAATACTAAAAAAGTCAGCTCGTGTTCGGTTAGTGACCAACCCTGGTGTCGGTTTTTTTAGACCGCCTAAAGTCCGTTGATATAGTCTATCGATTAAAACAACCTAGACTGACGTGTTTGACAATTTAACGTGCCCTCCGAAGCACGGTAGCGCTCAGATAGAAATGCCACTATCGGCCACCCATCCAAGTAAAGGATGACCTGCGCGTTGCTCAACAATGAGATAATATCGCTGTATCATACTACGCCACGAGCTTTACTAATTTGATAACGAAAATTTATAATATGTCCTGCTAATATTATAAATGCGAAAGTTTTTGAGCATGTATGTATGTTTGTTACTCTTTCACGCAAAAACTACTGTACGGATTTTTATGAAACTTTACAGTAGTATAGGTCATACATCAGAATAACACATGGGATACATTTTATCCCCAAATTCCTACGAAAGCGGGTACTACGCGGGCAACACCGCGGGGCGGGTAGTATAATATATAGTTCGTGAAGTCGATTACAAAGGTAACAAAAGAAGTAAATTAGAATGCATTGCACAGTGTGTTACCAACCTTGGGCCGAACATTACACTCGGTCGATATCATCGATTTTCAATTACGCCGTATCATTGGAAACATCGACTAAATTAAAGACACTCTTTTGTTTTTAATCCATTTGTGTTGTTTTTTAGCTTACGTGGCGACATATAAAATTTAACGGTTTTTTACCCGACTGCGGTGAAGCCTAAAAAGAGGGATATTAATTTAAAGATCTTGGGAGTATAGAGTAATAGCCGCACCCTGCAGTTTTACTCGTGTTGCAATCGTTCCTGAGAGAATTTCGGGATAAAATGTATCCCATGTATTATTCCGATGTATAACCTATATTACTGTAAAGTTTCATCCAAATCCGTTCAGTAGTTTTTGCGTGAAAGAGAACAAACATACATCCATCCTTACAAACTTTCGTATTTATAATATTAGTAGGACTAGCTGCTGTCCCACGCAGTAGTACCGTCCGATGTCCAATAGATGGCCCTAGTGTGAAAATTTTGTAGATAGCGCTTAGGTACGTTTTATTTTCTTAAGGAATCATTAGCAACTCTGAGTGTCTCTGAGTCCGGCAGTTAGTCTTCTTTTATAATACTGATACAATGTAGGTAAAACCATGACGCTACTGGTACTCATATACTCGTAATAAACAAATGATGCGGTCAACCGCCACTCTCGCTAATTGTACCTTCAGCTAATTTAAACAACAAACCGCTACACTAAATAACTCAAAACCAGCAATATGAACAAGAAACTTTGCAACAATGCCCCTTAAATTCAAAGCTATAAAGGTCAAAATTCCTTACACAATTTTGGTTATTATAAAGCAAACTATGGCGTTTCCTTTTGACAATGGAATTTGTGAAACTTTATCCTAAATTGGCCTTTAGTAGTGAAGAAATAAGATTGATATTGGTATAAAACTGTGATTATGTAGTATGTAGGTACAGTCAGGGAAGTAAGCGTTAACTATTTTTTGTCATTTTGTTAGTACTACGACAGTGTTCTTTTAAAAACCCATTCCCACTTAATTCCACATGGATGTCCCCGTAGCAGAACATATTTTGTAAAATGCATTTGTTTGATTCAGATTTCGTGTACATGCATTAATTAATAAAAACACCCGGGCAAATTCACACACGGTTAATAAGACCCATACTAAGCTCTTAGCTGTATTATGGGATCTAATTAACTGATACTACTACATATACATACACAAATACTTTATATGAATATATAAGTAATTGACACTCGGACTTCGTCGCCAATAAATATGTCCGCACATATTCTTGACTCCGTTGAATCGAATCCTCAACCACCGACACAGCAAGCGCTCTCACATGCCACTGTGCCAACAGGCCTGTCAAGCATTCCCGTTTTCCCTTTGTGTTCTGAGTTAACACACACACACTCGTGCGGCATATGAAAACATTGGCGCGAGCAAACGTTCGTTAAGTTTCGAGAGTGAGGATTGTCCATTTTGTATGATATACTAGCAGCGCCCCGCGGTTTTACCCGCGTTGTGCCCGTTCCCGTGGGAATTTTGGGAATTTTTTTACATAAAAACCTTCCTCTTGAATAACTCTACCTATTACAAAAAACCGCATCAAAATCCGTTGCTTAATTTTAAAGATTTAAGCATACAGACAGACAAACAGAAGACAAACAGACACGACTTTGTTTTATACTATGTATGTAATGAAGGTGTATTAATGTTTACATATAAGGGTGCGTTTTTGTTGAAGCGGAGTGGAGCGGCGCGGAGCTCAACTGACCAATCACAACGCATTACGAAAACATTTTGACAATGTCAATGCGTTGTTTGACAATCACAATGCGCTGTGATTGGTGAATCGGGCTCCGCACCGTTCCGCTCCGCTTAAACATCCCCTAAACCCTTAACAGTGAAAATAAGCAGAGAACAACACTTAACAAGAAATTGTATAAAACATCAAAACAACTCCTTTCACTCCATAATTACCCTTCAATTAACTGTAAAGAAAAAACATCGTTCAAAATCCATAAACCAGAGGTCTATAAAACGGAAAGCTCGACCGAGCTTTGACAACAAAGCTTCCATTTTCACGTGATTAATTGAACAGTTTTCAATACACGGCCTTTAGCGCTCGGAAAATTAACAAGATTCATGTTAATCTCTTTGTTAAACTATACAGTCAAGTGTGAATTTGGTGGCCGAAGCTTTTCTATAAAAAAAATGTACTTATAAAAAGTGGGACAATTTTACTATTTAAAATCTGGTAACAAAGAAATCATAATAATATTAAACGGCAATGTAAGTAAGTAAGTTCGAGTTAGTGGCCAATCCTGTTGTCGGAGTTTTTAGACCGCCTAAAGGCCTCCGACATGGTCTAACGATTGAAACAACCGGGACCGATAATTTAACGTGACCTCCGAAGCACGGTTGCGCTCAGATAGAAATGCCACCATCGGCCACCCATCCAAGTAGGGGTCGAGCTGCACGTTGCTTAACAAACGCAATGAACTAACATCGCTTAGTCAAACTACGTCGCGAGCGCTCCAAATGACAATGTGTATTCAGTATATTATATCTTGTCTTTTTCATGACTATACCATAGACTATACTAATTTATCTTAAGTCAGTTTTTACACAGCAGTGGGACATTTTTTCTATTTATACTCAACATCTAACTTTTCCTCTAGTAATCAGTAAAGAATGTATTTTTAGTCCTAATTTCCCCCACGTTCAAACTTATCTATCACCAACTCCGGCCGCCATATTTAAAACGATTAACGACGCCATTTTGTCACGTCACGTGTCAATGTTGCCAGGTGTGAAAAGTAATTTAGTAAATTGGTAGTTTTTATGGAATAGTGATTTATATTTCATGGTGTGTTACCATTATCGGTTGTTTGTTTAGAACGCGATGGGTAGTTATTAACTTCGTTACCTTTAATGATGTTTACGTATATCTACTTATATGTATGTATCCCTGCTACTTCATAAGATACATAAATAAGTGAGACTGAAATATATACGCTGAGGCTTTAGTTTTTGAAATTAGGTCCGCAGTTTTGCTTTGAAAGCGTACGGATTTTTATTATATATCTACTCAATACCTATATTAATGGTTAATTGATTACACGTTTTTACAGTTGGTTAACACAAATCCTATCTAAATAATTGTACAATCCACTGTCAGATGTTATAATACAGTGTGAAAACTACGATTGATTGATTTCCTGTCAATGAAAACCAAAAGGGGCTTGAATTACACGATTTCAACGCCGTTAACGACTAACCACGAACCTCAAAATGAATGAGTGAATGATAAACTATATTATTGACAACTATTCATCACTCATTTGTCAAAATTGTGTATAATTAAATGCTCTTCGTTTAAGTGGCGTTTTCATTCGAAAAGTAGTCTATAGACAATTTGTCTCCGTAAATAAGCTTATATTAAGCCAAACAAATCGTCAGCTTACAGTTAAAAGTGTTCATCAGACCAAAGTAAAATGGATCAAGATTTCACCACATTTTAATACATTATCAAATAAAACTAAACTGTACTTAAGATATTTATACAAAACCACACATCGCAGAGTCTAACCGTAAAAGCTTTTCCCAAAATTAGAGTAATACTTTTTACAATCTAGCAACACAGGGATAATTTACAAAATGGCGGGTGACAGGCAACTTTCGTAAATGCTCGGTTGATTTATTTGAAGGTATTTTCCCCGGAGTCTATTGAAAGGCATTTTTTTGTCTTGAGAAACAGCGTTGTACGTCGAATGGGAAAAACGTTTCATCTTATAGGTGTATGTTGCTTTGTTAACTTCGCAGAAATAAGGTTGTTATTTTGAAGTAATGTATACGTCTCTACCATTAGTTAATAGTCGTATGTGTACCTCAAAGCATGTATATATTTGTAAGTAAATAGGGCTGTGTGAGAGTAGATTCGTATGAATTGGGACGAGGGTAAAATATTTCTTTGAAAAAATCTGAAACCCTTATGAAAATAAACCTTTTTGTTTCGGAAAACGAATCCGTTAGTATAGTTTCAATTCAAAATTGGTTATTGAAACCGAAAAATAAAAACAACAGAACGGATTTGTATGAAACTTTACAGAAGTTTACAGAAATTCCCGCGGGCTAGTATTAATGTAAGTATAAAAAAGCAAGTAAGTATTAGCCAGTAATGTCCCACTGCTGGGCAAAGGCCTCTCATCTCACTGAAGTTATCAGTACAGTGAGAAGGATTAGGCATAATCACCACGCTTGCCAAATGCAGGTTGGTGATCTCAAACTCGAGTCATGTTTGAAAAGGAAACATGTTTCCGCTCGACCCGGGAATTGAACCCGGGACCTCAGTCTTGGCAGACGAGCGCACATACCACTATACCACCGAGGTAGTATAGATTATTTTAATACTAGAACTGAATACTTGTCTAAGATATAGTACACACGAGTAGTTTGTCTATCTCTCTAGTGTTATTGATGACTTCTAGTACAGTTTTTCACTGAACTACATATTTTGTTACAATTCCCTAACGGGTACTGTAAGAAAAGATTAATGGAGCTAGAGAGTCGAAGAATGTTTTCTATATCAACAAAAATAAGAGGCCGAGCAGACTGTACTCTAGAATGTGGTTAGACAGTCTTCTGGTCTGTAAAAACATATTATGAAAGAGCGCTCACGCCATGATGACATGACGCCTAACACAGACTGCTTGTAGTTTGATAGATTAAAGATTTTTTTACTGAATGCAGCCTGTCTTTTTTTTATAAATAAAACTGTCGCTTTCACATCACCGTGGCATCCCCTTATAAAGCGAGAATTTAATTAAAATAAAAACTCAATTCGCGAAACTGAACAATATATTACCAAAATATGATGAGCGAAAATCCGAATTCAAACCAGATTTTCATTACCTTATTCAAAATCAGTAAAAAAATAGATTTTTCACCTCTCAACATACAGATAAGAGTTTTAAGAATGTTAATCGACGACCGAGAAATATTTCAAACCATACAAGCCATACAACCATACAAGCCGCATAAAAACCTCCACCTATTTTTGAAGTCGGATAAAACGTGATTAAACAAAGACCTTGACAAAAACAGGGCCAAAGCTATTAAAAGTTAACACAAATACCCCGAAGAAAGGCTCGTATAAATAAATAAAGCAATTGAATAGACCAACTAGATTTATCGCCGACCTTAATACCAGGGGGTAAAGTTCAAATTGGTGTTGGTAACCTGGGCGGTATAAAAAGAGCATGACATTAGAACACATCCAATTTCACTGATAGTGAAGTTTTTATAACGTACCGGTATCAAAATGTCAATTATGTTTGGAACGAAAATGGGACGGCATATAAATAAGTAAACATCTCGCCAGAGGCAATATTTAACCATTGTATAGTATAGTACTTTTATCTCACGAGCCTCCGTGGTCTTGTGGTTTGAGCGCCCGGCTCACGACCCGGAGGTTCCGGGTTCGATTCCCGGTGGGGATATCTCACAAAAATTTCTTTGTGAGACTTTCCTCAGTTTGGTTGGGGCATTGCAGGCGGAATCACCTGATTGCTCGAAAAGTAAGATGATTCCGTGCTTCGGAGGGCACGTTAAGCCGTCGGTCCCGGTTACTTTCTACGGATAATAGTCGTTACTTGAGCCATGTCAGAGGCCTTTGGCGGCTCTCAATAACTCTGACACCAGGATGGGCCAGATTGGCCATCCACTCGATGAAAAAAGAAATCTCACGAGCCCCCAGGAGAAACTTGTGTAAGTAAATATACATACGCATTATCTTAGCGTGCATCTACTGACATGTCATATGTTATTATTCCCAACTGTTCGTAATTACAAAGTCCCGTATTGCATAAATCAGTTCAAACCTTGTTTCGTCTATTAGGGTGCCTGTCCGCCGCTCCGCGTCAATGGACAGGCACCCTTAGTATTGATTCAAAATCATAACTACAGCTGGTTATACACAGACCGATTCAAATGAGCTAGTTCATTAGCACGTAACCCGTTTGAATTGTTAACATTGTTATTTTTATAATTACGCTAATAACTCATAATAGTCCTTAAGTTATGATTGTGAAATGACTTTAAATGTATGCCATTATTTGTTTTTATACCTAATTCAACCCAATAATAAATTGCCCTTCACTACATAGTATAAAACAAAGTCGCATTCCGCTGTCTGTCCCTATGTATGCTTAGATCTTTAAAACTACACAACGGATTTTGATACGGGTTTTTTTTAAATAGATAGAAAGATAGATGATTCAAGAGAAAGGTTTATGTATATAAAAAAAATCTCACGAGAATGGGCAAAATGTGGACCAAACTTATTTTAGTGAAAAACCAAAACTACTTATTGATACATTATTGATTGTACTTATTTTCATATTGACCTTGTATCCGTATGGCAAGTGGTAGAAAAAGAACGATAGGAACGTTTTGGGGCCACGTTTGCCCAGCAGTGGTACGATGTAGATGGAGAGAAAAAACTTCCTGTGGCTATCCAAATACTATATGTTTGTCGTTGTATAGATATTTACCAATCCAGAGCCTAGAACATTTATAAAAAGAACAGACGAACCCATTAACAGCAATGTTCAAAAGATCCCAAAAAAAACCGATCCAATAAAATTCGAACCAAATACGAAAACAACAGCCAAAAAACTTTGTCGTCTCGCCATTACTTTAGCGAAAAAACATGTCGAAATTCAAATAAAAATAAAGGGAATTCCGTCGCCAAATCTTCTTGTAACTGGCGACAATTCTTTATGCTTAAGTTGAATGAGAACATTTACATTATACGATAATAATCCTGATTGTCTAAGCTGATGATGACGTGTTATATAAATTCATATTTTTATTATACTTACTGTAAAATAAAGTGGGCGAAATAAATTATTATTAATATTGACTTTCTTTGGCGAGTGGTAGGAAAAGAAGGATAGGAACATTAGGGAACATTATTTTACATTATGATCAACAGTGGGACGATGTAGATTGAAAAAAATTTACTTTCTATTATTTATTTAAACGGGAACTTACGTACGACGGAGACTACTGTCGCGACAGAGTCTCTCCCCGCACTGTGCGGGGAGAGACTCTGTCGCGAGCGCTTCACCCACCTCCTGATGATGGTCACCGTATGTGACCGAAACGTGTCGAGGAACTCTCGACAGTAGTCTCCGTCGTACGTAAGTTCCCGTTTAAATAAATAATAATGACATCAACGTACGTTTCAATTAATAGTAAAAAAATACTTTCTGTTTCTATGCAAATACTCCATGTTTTACCTTCTTTTTAAATAAGAGATATCTATGCAGTTTGATATGATTGGTGTCTAAACAAACGTAATATATCAAGCTCGCATAGACAAGAATTGGAAGAAAACTACACTTTCAAGTACCGAATAGTTTTTTTTCAAATCGGTTCATAAACGAACGAAGATAAGTGATATTACTCACACGAATTGCGAACCTTGTTAAAAAGTCTAATATTATCAATGCAAAAGTTTGTAAGGATTTATGTTTGTATCGTATGTTTGTTACTCTTTCACAAAAAAAAACTACTGAACGGATTTGGGTGACAATTTACAATAATACATCAGAATAAAACATTGCATACATTTTATCCCGAAATTCGAAAACAGGAACAACGCGTCTTATATAGATGAAAGAGACTTCAAATATCGTAACGCAATCGTCAATCAATCGTGTCGTACACAGTAAAGCCGATGATTGATACCCTTTGTTGAAACGTTACTAGTTCGGATCGATGCCGACCTACAGTTTGATTGATTGATTCATCTCGAGGCGTTGGAGTAATTCGGGAGTGTTGGACCAGCCAATTAGATATCGTAAAGTGTAATTAGTGAGTGTCATTTGTAACTGCCTGTAAATTGGTGGGTGGAACGTAAGGGATCTAATACTTAAGTTCAACGTATAAGTGAATTCGTAGGTCAGTGTTCTGATGTCTGAGTTTTTAGACCGCCTAAAGGCCTCCGATATATACTAAGACAACACAAGCACAGGTAAGCAGCTTGAATTAGTTCGTTTTTCAAAATGCTCGTCGTCGCCGCTGGCGCCCCCTACACATTCGGACTTTAAGACAAATAACCTCAAACACATTTCCGAGGTGTGAATAATTCTATATTTCCTATCCCACACACCGAGCCCCGGGCGAAGGTGATCATTTATAATTCACTGAAACCGCTGAAAAATTAATGCGAAACGGTGTCCCAGGGAAGATAAACAAAAACACTGAAATGTAGAACGAAAATGCACCAATCAGGGTCGGATTTAACACCTCTTTGTCTGACTATCCCAACTTTAGAAAAAGATGATTTCTTAATTTAAGAGGTATATAATAATATGTTATAAGTACGTTCACGCAAAACTCCGTCATATAAAGGTTTAAGTACACTATAGTTAATTATACAGTTTTCTGATCTATAAAAGATATAAAGGGTCGCACATTGAAGACGTCTAACGACTTTTTTGTCTGTTACAGACTTTTTATATAAGTCATACTTTAGAACTGTCGTTAGACTTATTCCACGATTCCACGAACAAAACTGTTTTTAAAATACCTTTTCATAAATAAATCTAGGTTATTTTGACTATAGCAAGATAACGCTTTAAATAAAGACCTATTTCGTTTTCCTTGACGTCATTTCAAGCATCCCTAGACTTTATTGACCGTTACTTTACTTTACAACCTCAATATCTGTAAAGTTCAACCGAAATCCATTCAACAATGCGTAAAATCAACCAACGCTCGACCAAAGAATAACCATCAGTAACATTGTTAATAATAAAATTGGGTCGCACCGTTTGGGCAGAAAATAATCCAATAAATTAGGATAAGGATTTCGTACACGTCAATGTCACTATCCACTGACAGCCTGTATGAGAGAGAGGGACGAAACGTGCGGGAAAGAGATGGCGAGTGTGGAACAAAGGGGATGAAACATCGGACCATAATAAAACATCAAGGTTGAGGTATGAATAATACAGTGAAGGATGATAAATTACACCCTGTGTGCTTGTGTATACCGTGCAACGTGTGGTCGTTTTTATCACTAAAAATTACTACGAGTACTCATTTGTTTATCATCTTAATTACAGTGATTGTATTGGCTTTTGTTGGTGGAAATGATACAAGCTTTTCCATTAAAGTACTCCTGTCTTATCTCTCACATTTCTATACAACATGACTGATAACTTGATTTTCTTTAATTTGGTTCTTATATCTGGTTCTAAGTTCCTTCGTTTTTACCTTTTGATGTCCAACGCCAGTACTCAGACACATCAAATGATTCTTCAGTGAGTTATATTAACATGTGATGTATGAAAAATTATGTTTCGATTTAATGGACGTGAAGCGTGGTGATTATGACTAATCCTCGTCATTGTACTGATATCTTCAGTGAGAGGCCTTTGCCCAGCAGTGGGACATTACAGGCTAATACTTTGCTTCTACTTTAATGGACGTCTCGAAGTAAGTGAAGTTAGTATAATATGTATTTATTTTAACTAATGTAGTCTTCACTGGACTTGTCAAAAACCGGCTTCATTACTATTTTGGCGCTCTGTCCAGTTTTTATTGGGTCTGAGGCGTGGAACGTATTCAAATGGAGGTAGTATAATACATATTTATGGAAGCGAGTATTGCGTGTTAACTGTTTCGTTGTTCTTTTTACGTCCCCTTCGAGATCGCGGGATTATTTCAGCGAAACAGGAAGTGATATCAATATTTCTGAATGCCCTAATGACTGCGTTGAAAGTCTTTTGTAGTGTTAGAGGGTTGTTACACTTAACTTAGTACAATGAAAATGTTTTAATAGTAGTGTGTGTATGTGTATGTTTCTTTTTCAGTTTTACTACGCCTCGTAGTTTTAATAGATGCCGTGCTTCAGAAGGTACGTTTAATTGTCGGTCCCGGTTGTTGCAATCGTCGGACCATGTCAACAGCCTTTAGGCAGTCTAAAGACGGTTTAGATGTCTATGTTTTATCATTTGACTTGATACAAGGCGCAGTTGATACAAAAATAATTTATTTAATATATTTGACCAATAACATTCAGTGAAAAATAGCCCAAAAATAATTGAATCTGTGTCGTCAGATTAGAGGTAAATGAGCTTACGTAAGCTTTGGTAAGCGAGAGCACGAGATAATAACAGGCGAATGATTCTGTTGACGTGTGGATAATTCGTACTAATATTAGACAGGGCAATAATTGCTTATGGTTTCATCTATTTTGATCGTTTAATCCTCCTCACTGTACTGATATCTTCAGTGAGATGAAAGGCCTTTGCCCAGCAGTGGAACATTACAGACTAATACTTTTTGTACTATACATACTATTAAACAAAGTCCTCAAAAGCTGTCTGTCTGTATGTAATTGATTTTCTCAAAAAATACTCAATTGAACGTCATGGGGTTTTCACTTACATACAGAGTGATTAAAGTGGACGATGACTACTATTTATGCTAAAATTTGGGCACAGGTACAATGCGAGTAAAGCGAGGCACTATAATACTGTCTAACAGTCTCGTTGTGTGCTCAAAGTAGACTGGATTACGGAGTCACAGGTAGATAAACTGACAATGGGACTAAAACTAAATAAAAGCTTGTAAAAGTGAACACTTTTTCGAGTGCATATTATCTTTGTGTGTGTGTTAGTGTTAAATATTTGCTTGCAGTTATAGGGGCACCTTTACTTAACAGAGTTTTAGTGGCATTTCTGTTTGAGGTCTGCAGTCCTTTTGTATTTGCAAGCCACTAATGTTTTAACATGAGTCGGTTAGTAGTTTGAATCGTTAACTTAACTTTATACGTCTAACGATGTGTTTAACTGGGAACGACAAATTAACGTACCCTACGAAGCTTGGTACAACTTGAACAGAGATCTTCTATTGGAACGAAGTTCCTTATCGCGCGTTGCGAAAGGGGGTTAGACGGAAAAAATGGTAACGACATTTTTTAGGCCTGAGAGGGACAGACAGAGAAACTTGCGCACGCCAGAGAGAGACAGACAGAGAAACATGCGCAAGAGAGACAGACAGAGAAACATGTGCAGGTTTTTTCTTATTTAAATCCTATTTAAATTAAGATCTGCCCGTTGCGTAACAGTCGTGAAAAGATAACATCGTTTTAAACCAAAAGAGAAAGCTTCCAAAGTAGCTTCTCTGTCGTTTATGAACTGATTTTGATTTCTTAGTATTTAATGAAAGGCAATGCTTACATAATGTTACATTTTTAAACCAATATCAAAATAATGTGATAGTCTTAACAAAACCTAGTTCGAAGTAGGTATTTGCTTAAAATCAAACTAAACCGCGAGCGCTGTAAAACAGCCCCAGTATTACCCGCGTTGTGCCCGTTCCCTTGGGAATTTCGGGAATGTTTATACTTAAAAACCTTCCTCTTGAATCACTATCTATAAATATTTAAAAATACCGCGTTAAAATCCGTTGCGTAGTCTTAAAGATCTAAGCATACATAGGGATTAGGGACAGACAGACAGCAGAAAGCGACTTTGTTTTATACTTTGTAGTGATAAATAATCTCAACCAAGCACCGGGTGAACTCTAGTCAACCAAGGTTATACAGCAAATTATTAAAAGCATAAGAAAAACAAAAGAAACAGCAACTTTCAGCAGAAAATAATCTTAGTACTCAGACTATATAAAAAGCTCAGACAAAGTGCTGCTCACAGTCAAGTGACGCCGGGTTCGTAAATACGACGTTTTCGAAATTGGTATACGTCTTAGATCAAATTGAGTTGTCTTTTATGGTGCAAAAAGTTGTAAAATAAACAGATACGGCAGAATAAGATGATTAGAGGTGATACTGTGAGTGTGAAATGTTGTGTGTGTGTCTGTGTGGGTGTGTGTGAATGGAAACTTGTTACACTTGTTGTAGCGAAAGTTATTCACTGTCACAAACAATTATTAGCCTGTAATGTCCCACGACAGGGCAAAGCGCTTTCTGTTAGTTAAATTTAACAGCACAGTCAGGAGGTGTAATCATCACTTATACTGCGAGTATTGAGAAGTATATGGGTAATTTATCATGCTTCACTGTATAATTCGCAGCTTCTGAACTTTTTATTTGGTCTGCGGGGAAATAATATCCCTCGAGAGAAAAGAATAAGAAAATATGTTGATTACGTTCGCTTCGGCTAATTAACAGTTTATCCGATAAGATTTCGTAAATAATCCCTCGTATATTTATTACATACTTATTTATTTTGGTACATTATTTTCTTCGAGCTTACGTTATTATTTAATCTTATTACTAATCAACAACAAAAAAACATAATGTAACTAGCTGCGCCCCGCGGTTTCACCCGCGTTGTACCCGTTCCCGCAGGAATTTTGGGATGAAAAATAGATGTTGGCCGATTTTCAGACCTACTCAATATGCTCACAAAATTTCATGAGAATCGGTCAAGCCGTTTCGGAGGAGTACGCGAACGAACACTGTGACACGAGAATTTTATATATAAGATGAAGTACCAACGTGAAAGCAGATTAAACTGGTCTATAGGTTAAACAGTCTTAAGTCTGATTAGTCAAGTCTGTTCTTAGTCAGTCTAACAACAGTTATCAGACAAGTCTGTTAGACATCTTGTCTCTAGTGTGTGCTCCTTCAAAGGTTTTCATAGACTGTCTAACTAAATACTATTTTTGAGTGTTTTGTCTCTTTTGCTCTTTGAAAAATGGCGTATGTCAGAAAGGGACAAACCATTTGATAGCTAAAATGCTGCTGGTAAGCGATTATGCAGTATTTATTGTAAAATCAGTACAAAAGTTCATATCAATAAAAAGCTATTGCATAGTTATTTTTTCTATCACTAGATGGCGTTAGTGGGGAGCGTTAGGTTTTTTTTCTATCACTAGATGGCGTTAGTGGGGAGCGTGAGGTTTTTTCGTTACGGAATTTCTGGATTCGGTCCCCGCGCTCAAGGCCCGCGATAGAAGCTATGCAATAGCTTAAAAAACAATATAAAACAAAGATCGTTCTGTTGATAAGTCTGTCCGTCACGGTGGGACTGTTAACAGTAATTAACCAAGTTTAACGCGGCGGTATTCAGCGTTTATCGATCGTTTAATGATGATTAATGACCGATTGTAATCTCTCTTTTATAGATATACTAGCAGCGTCCCGCGGTTTTACCTGCATTGTCACGTTTACGTGAGAATTTCGGCATGTAAAAAAGATTATAATATACCCGTTGAATGTAACTATCCATAAAAAGATAATTATTCAAATCGGATTGCTAGTTTCTGGGATTGAGGGCTGCTAGCACATAATATAATTGACTAGCAGCGCCCCGCGGTATCACCCGCGTTGTTCCCGTTCCCGTGGGAATTTCGGAATGAAAAGTAGCCTATAACCTTCCCTTTAAATGTGGCTATCCATTACAAAAAGAATTTTTCAAATCGGTTCAGTAGTTTCTGAGATTAGCGCGTTTAAACAAACAAACAAACAAACAAACAAAACAAACTCTTCAGCTTTATAATATTAGTATAGATAACCAGAGTTCGCCAACAACTACGTCTACACATATTGTTGACTTCGGGCGGAAACCGAACCCGCAACCCTGACACAGTAAGCGCTCTCTCAAACTACTATACTCATTATTTTTAATGTTGCTCATTAGCTAGCAGAAGAGCTTAGCTCTGACAAAATGAACTCAATTTGAATTCCTGAAAGTGCAACAAGTAGATCCTAATTAAGTCTGCCATTTAATTAAAATAAGGCTATATTTAGCACTTATAGTTAGACTTCAATATAATTAGAAAGTTCTTAAAAGGCGATAAGGGTGCGTTCTCATTTCAGCTGTGTGGAGTTGTGAAGAGCTCAATCGACCGTTCGTTGGTCAAAATCTTTCCGTAATGCGTTGCGATTGGTCGATTGAGGTCCGCCTAGCTCCGCTCCGTTTTAACGGAAGCGCACACTAAGGCTTAAGCATCCTCACTGTCTTATTATTTCCGAAAAATAATATATTTCGATATCTACACTAATAGTATAAAGAGGTAACATTTGTAAGTTTATTTGTTTGTTTGTATGTGAGCGGGAATTATCAATCCGATTTGAATAATTATTTTTGTAATGCATAGCTACATATAAGGCTATTTTTCACCCCGAAATCCCTATGGGAACGGGCACAAACCGCGGGGCGCTGCTAGTAGTCATACAAGGAAGGGATATGCTATTCCATTCCATTCAAATTTTCCTACAAAATATTATGATTGCCAAATCTTGCTACTAGGCAGATAAATTCGAATATACGGATTTAATCTATATAAAACCGAGAGAATTCATAATTTTAAAACGTATATGGTACGTTTATACGTTATACGGGATCAGTGTTACGCCAGGGTATGTTTCAGGGGTGAAATTGTCAAAATTAATGGGGTGAAACGCCGAGCGAGGAGTTTCACACAAATGGTTCATATGTATTTGTAGCTAAGAGGGCGAGCACACTAGAGACACAACTGTCTGAAGACTGACTTGTTTGAAGCGAACAAAACTGTATTTAGTCTGTGTTACAAGTCTTTTTAGTTCATTGTAATTGTTAAGAATCGTGCAGCAGCGCTACTTGGATGAGTGGCCGATAGTGGAATATCTATCTGAGCGCTACCTTGCTTCGGAGGGCACGTAAAATTGTCGGTTCTAGCTTCAATATCGATAGACTAGGTCTAAGAACTCCGACACCAGTGTTGGCCACTAATCTACAAAAATCTACTAAACAAGTCAGACTTAGATGTCTTGTCTCTCCTCCAGTATGTACTCCTCATATTCCATCCAATTAGTATTATAAATGAGAAAGTTTGTGAGGATGTATGTAACTTTTGCACCCGTTACTGCCAAAAGTTCTGAACGGATTTGGATGATAATTTAAAGTACAGGATAACACATAGGATATTTATTTTATTACAAAATTAACAACAACATGTGTAAGAAGGCGAGCGCTACTAGTCATTTTATAGTCAAGAAGACTGTCTAACTACAGTCTTGACTATAGTGTGCCGGGCCTCTAATGTGTAGGTTAAACTTAAAACTAATTTCGTTTGGTTTAAATGTCTCAGTCGGCCATTTTCTAAGTTAGTTATTTAAAAGTATAATTTTGCGTTTAGCCTTGAGGACAACCTTTCATTTACATATAAAATAAGTTTTGGGGTGAAAAAAATCGTGAATTACAAAACTAGAAATTAAGTTAAGAAACTCGAACTGATTTTCATATATTAGCATTTACTTTAAGTACTGCTCTAATAGGGCTTGTCCATTTATATAAGAACTATTAGCACACTGCGGTTTTACCTGCTTTGTACTTGTTTCTCAGTTAATTTCGGGATGAAAAATAACCTACATTTTCGTTGAATGTGGCTATCCATTACAAAAATTTTTGTTCAAATCAGATTGGGATTTTCTGAGATTAGCGCGTTCAAACAAACAAAAAATCAAACTCTTCGGCTTTATTATATGTATTACGAGTAGTAACAGTCAGATTTGAATACCTAATTAGTCTAGTACTAGTCTTTTTAAACTTACACGATTTGAACACATAGTTTAAACGTACTCACACGGGTTTTTTCGCGTTAGAAAGTTAATAAAGCAAGTAATAACTTACGTTTTATTTCCTAACGTTTCGAGGGGATTGCACCTCTCGTGGTCGCGGGTGAACTGAAGACATTGGAGTTACCGCTGTGATGGGAGGGTAGGCGTTCCAAGTGTTGGAAGTACCGTCACATGGTCAATGATAGAGTTTAACGGTGCGTTTAACGCACTTGCTTTACTTGCTTTATTAACTTTCTAACGCGAAAAAACCCGCGTGAGTACGTTTAAACTATGGATAGGTACTTTTAAGCGGAACGTCATAGACTGCTATTTTACCCCCAAATTCCCGTGAAACAGGGTACAACATATCTTAAAAGGAAGAACATCTGGAACCCCTAACGTATTATTTTACATTGAGTATACTATACATTTATATAATGTTGCCACCTTTTAAGCTGTCACGTCAGCTCAATAAAAAGTTATTATGATTAAATGTCAACATCGAATGACATTACTTTGATGGAGTGTTGGCGCGAAATTGTCAAAGAAATAAATAGTAATTGACTGCAAAATGACAACAAAATAATGTTGTTTTTGTCCTCGTAAACAGTTTTAGTTGGAGTTATAAACAGTTTAGGACTGTTACTGACTAGAAGTCTAGACTAGATAGTTTTTCGATATCTTCTGGTCTATGAAAGGCTATGAAGTAGGTCACACTAGTGACAAGACGACTATCGGACTTTACTGTCTATTAGGCCGGGACTATACAATGATACATGCCGAATTTCAATGTAAATTCAGTTTCTGAATTAAGAAAAATTGTCTGTCCTGTGTGTTTGTTCTGGCTAATCTTTGAAATGGATCGGTGACGGGACTTTCACTGGCAGATGACTGCTGGTACAAGGAGTAATAAGTGGAATTTATTTATTTCAAAAAAAGTCACTAATTAAAAAGTTTCCTCCATAAAATAATAACATATCTCTTATCATGTTTATGAGTAACTAGCTGTGCCCCGCGGTTTCACCCGCAGCGCCCCCGTTCCCGTGGGATTTTTTTTTCTTTGCTATAAACCTCACGGAGCCCGAGACCTTTCCAACGAATGCAAAACCGTGGAAATCGGTTCGTGCGTTCTGGAGTTATAGCGTCAGGGAGGAAAACCCGACTTATTTTTATATAGTAGAAGATAACAAACTCTGACGTGAACAGATCATTAATAATACATTACTTTACAATATAAATACAAACTTTTTTATTTGAACTTACTATCTGTTGTTGGAATTAACTTTGGCTCTATGTTCTTTCTTTGGTCTCTCGGGCATAGACAAAAGAGTTAGGGCAGTTTCAGACTGGAGTTTTGTAACAACAGAAAAGCTCAGTTTAACCGAATTTATAATAAACCGAAGTAGGGTTCTTATTTCGTGTGAATATTATTTTTATGTAATAAAGATAACGTGTCACGTTGTTTGTCCGCGATGGACTCCTAAACCACTGAACCGATTTTTAAGTTGATTTCCACATCGTGCACATTTTGATCCAGCTTGAAAGATAAGGTAGCTCCTCAATTTATTAGGGTGCTCAATCCCTTAATTTTGTATGGCAAAACAACGGTTGTCGGGTCAGCTAGTACTTTTGTAACTTCGTTATCGATTGAAACAACCGGGGCCGATAATTCAACGTGCCCTCCAAAGCACGGTAGCGCTCAGATAGAAATGCCACCATCGGCCACCCATCCGACCTGCATGCAGCTTAACAATCGCAATGAGTTAACATCGCTTAGTCAAACTCCGCCACGAGCGAAGAATATCTGTAACCGCCCTTAGGTCTCATATGTAGATACAAATGTATTGGAAAATTAAATAAATATTGTATTTCGCAGAACATACTAAACTAAAGCAAATAAGTGTGATTAATATTTGTTGTGTTTTTGGCCTAACGCCTCGGTGGTCTAGTGGTATGTGCGTTCGCCTGCCAAGAAGGGCCAGGGTTCAATTCCCGGGTCGAGCGAAAACATGTTTCCTACTTTTCATATATGGCTCGAGTTTGAGATCACCAACCCGCATTTGGCAAGCGTGGAGATTATGCCTAATCCTCCTCACTGTACTGATAACTTCAGTGAGATGAGAGGCCTTTGCCCAGCAGTGGGACATTACAGGCTAATACTTTTTTTTTTGGCCTAAAGTGAGTTTACAAGCGGCGCGATAACCAACGTACTCAGAGACGTCAAATACTTCCTTAGTACAGTTTAATAAGTGATTATGACATACTAGCCGGGACCCGTTACCCGCGTTGTACCCGTTCCCAAGGGAATTTCGGGATAAAATGTATCCTTTGTGTTATTCTAATGTGTGACCTAAATTACTGTAAAGTTTCATCAAAATCCATCCAGTAGTTTTTTCGTGAAAGAGTAACAAACATACATACATATTACATGCTCACAAACATCGCATTTATACTATTAGTACGATAGTTTATGAAAAAAATACATCATTTAGTTAATTATCGATTTAATGGACGACTCTGAGTGCGGTAATGTTATTAAGAACTGTAAGAACTCTATGGAGTGAAAAATCAAAAAAATTCAGTCACTTTTTCACTCAAAAACTTATTCATAGCATGCTTTATTCCTGTATTATATAACGTTACATCCCTTTAAATATCTCGTATTAATACCCTTCCTCTCACGTTATATAAATACATAACAACCCCTATAACTAATTACTTCTAACCTAATTAGCCATCCCTTCTTTGCTCGACCTTTTGTGCGGCTATCGTTACACGATATAGCACTTTATTACTTACTCCGTTGAGTCTAAATTGTCATGATTATGTATTGTTTCTGAAGCGTCTTTGTGTGTATGTGTACATAGGATTGATAAAGACGTATGTGTTTACTTTGGTCTTTGGACTGCGGGTTTCGTGTGGATTTTATATGGTTTGAATTAATCATTAAATAGTATAAAACAAAGTCGCGTCTGTTTGTCTGTTTGTCTGTATGCTTAAATCTTTAAAATTACGCAACGGATTTTGATGCGGTTTTTGTAATAGGTAGAGTGATTCAAGAGGAAGGTTTTTATGTATTAAAATTCCCTAAATTCACACGGGAACGGGCAAAACGCGGGTAAAACCGCGGGGCGCTGCTAGTCTACATATATACCAATAATGTTTCACCATCAGAGCTATGATATAATAAGTTTTATGCTACGTTTGATATCCCACCAATCACCATTCTTATGTGTGTAGGTAACTGTATATACACATCATCTTAGTGTGCATCATGGTCCGCATCTAAATTCTGTCTGAATTGTCTTTGAAGTAGCGACAGCATGGTTTGACTAGACGGAGAAAAATCATTCTATAATTATTCACAGTGAGGTATGCCAAATGAATATTAACAAAGATCCTGATTTTTTTACCGAGTACTGATAGTTACGCACACAAAGACGCGTGTCTATACTCATTACAACTACAAGTATGGCTCGTTAGATAAACAATTATTTCCACCAATCAACAGTCGTTAAACCCTACTTTAGTTTTTGTGAAGTCGCTTGTCAGTTGAAAAAAAAACAGATCTGATTTCATAAAAGTTCTCTCGGTAACTGAAAACACACCCCCACGCGTCTACCCTTTTCCCAAAATAAATAAATAAATGTTCTGTTACTATATTATCTAGAAACGGAAATACAATTATATTGAAGATCAGATTTCCGTGAGCGGTTGCTACCGGAAATCGAACCCGGAACAGGAACATCCGAAGTACAGAGCTGTGAAGTATTTATACAGCAGAAAGAGGATTTCTATTTTTAATGAGGGACTCTATATCGTTAGATATCCAAGCTGAAAGTAAGAACCTAGGTAAAGCTGAAGACTTATAAATATGTTTGTTTGAACGCGCTAATCTCAGAAACTACCAATCCGATTTAAATAATTATTTTTGTAATGGATAGCCACATTCAACGGGAAGGTTTTAGCCTAATTTTAATCTCGAAATTCTACGGGACAGGGAATAACATAGGAAAAACCGCGGAGTACTGGTAGTATTGTATATTATACAAATGTCTTTCTGCCTATCTTTAACAGTTCAACCACTGAACTGATTCTAATTGATAATAATCTAGTTATAGACATAGTAAAAGATCCGAGTAAACATATTCTATTTTCAGTAACTATCATGCTCTAAAAAAACATTTTCATCTGGCGCTTTGAATGCTTTCAATTTTCATTTTTTATGTTTTGTTTTTCATTTGCAAAAGCCTTTGATCTACCGTCGAATATTTCAGTGTGTTATGCCCGTGTCGCTTGAAGGTATGAGTGAGTTTAATTAAACGTGATCCTGTAATGTTCATTACTTTGGGACATTATGTACATTGTTATTTTTATTGTAATTAAACCGTGTAGCCTCTTTCCATTTAACCGTTTCTATAACTGATGCCTAACCTATAGCCGGATGACTATATTATAGTCATCCGGCTACGCGTTGCAGTAGTGCGCAGTCCACGCGCGCGGATGTTCTTTTGTTTTTCATACAAAACGCACGTCGTAGGACGTTTGAAAACGGCTTATTTGAAAGAGCCGTTAGATCAATAGCGAGGAGCGTGTTGGCTAGTTTAATAGAACGATAGCGTTATTCAATTACTCGCTAGCTTACTTGCCTTCATACGGTCGCTCTTGCGTTCTACCTTGCTCAAAATATATGTCGCCCCAAAGTACTTTTAAAGATTGTTAATTTCAGAAACTACCAATCCGGTTGGCATATTTTTGTAATGGATAGCCAAATTCGAGAGAAAGGTTATAAGCCATTTTTAATCCCGAAATTCCAACGAGAACCGGCATAATACGGGTAAAATAGAGCGCTGTTAGTCTACACTAATATTATAAAGAGGAAAACTTTGTTTGGTTGTAATGAATAGGCTCAAAAACTACTGGACCGTTTTTAAAAATTCTTTCACCATTCGAAAGCTACATTATCCACGAGTAACATAGGCTATTTTTCATCCCATAATTCCCACAGGAATGAACACAACGCTGCTAGTAAAAGATAAAATGATTATTCTCATAGGAATTAATATTAAATGATTGAAACTGTAATTATTGTTGTGTGTTCCATTAATATTTGATACCTATTCAAATATTAATTCTGCGGTTTTGTTTCGGGGCATTAAAATTATTCTTTACATAACTCATAAAGTGGTTAAGTGTCTGTTATACTTTCACGCTTTCATTACTGAAGTGTTTTTTGTTGATTTAGGATCAGATTACCCTAAAGGGCTACTGGCTATCATCCCAAGTCCTATGAAAACGGGTGCAATGCGGGGTACGGTCGGCCAAGAAAGTGGTCTACCACTTTTGACAAAAGTTTCTGCGAGATGTAACGATCGCTAAGGTTGACTTTTCTATGCACAATTATGTTATGATGTTTTGTCTGATATCTGAGATGCCTGACATTTGACATCATTGGGTGACTTAGTTGGACCTCTATTATTAAATGAAAATTGACCTTGTTGTTTCATGACGTTCAAATGAATCTCAACCGTAGGGTGGTAGACCACATTTTTGGCTGACTGTACCTGCGGGGTACAGCTACTCCTACCCTAATATTGTGAAAGTAAAATATTGGCCTGTAATGTCCCACTGCTGGGCAAAGGCCTCTCATCTCACTGAAGTTATCAGTACAGTGAGGAGGATTAGGTTTAATCACCTCGCTTTCTTTATAATATTACTAGCAGTGCCCCGCGGTTTTACTCGTATTGTGCCCGTTCCCGTGGATATTTTGAAATGAAAAATAAGCTGTAACCTCCGCGTTGAATATAGCTACTGATTATAAAAAGAATTATTCAAATTGAATTGGTAGTTTCTGACATTAGCGCGTTCAAACAAGCAAACAATCTCTTTAGCTTTATTATATTAATACTAGCAGCCATTCCTGTGGGAATTTCGGGATGAAAAACCGCCTATGTTACTCGTGGATAATGTAGCTTTCGAATGGTGAAAGAATTTTTAAAAACGGTCCAGTAGATTTTGAGCCTATTCATCACAACCAGACAAACAAAGTTTTCCTCTTTATAATATTAGTGTAGATAAATTAAAATAATTTTGTAATTGATTTTAATAGTGGTCAAAATACCTATGTGTTCGATACCTATCCTTGACCCGCAGTTTTACCCGTACTGTACCTGTTTTCTTTACAATTTTGACATATAAAAAACTTTAAATCTTTCTCTTGACTGTAGCTATCATAAGTACAAAACATTTTCGAAATCCGACGGGTAGTTTTAAATGTAACCGCGTTCAGACAAACAAAAACTTCTAGCTTTATTATTTTAGTATATTATTATGTAGATTAGTTTAGACGAGTAAAGTTTAATATCCAATGAATAATAACATAGATTATTCAAAACCTCTCTCTTGTTAATCAATTTTGAACCACAATTGATGACCTAGTTTTCGATAGCTGTGTTATTAAGCAGCACAAAGGTTTGTAATTATTTTGACATTAAACACTTTATACATACAATATCATTAAATATTTTTCGATTAAAAATACTTCATTTTTTTTATTCTTCATTGAACTTCAAACAAAATAAAAATATCCATATAAGTACAACGAAAAGACGTACAAAAGTAGTTACAATCGATTTCAAATTTGGTATACTCAATGTCTTATTGTTAAAGCTCAATCTGACTCACCTGCGAGAAGTCAGGTGTGCAGCTAGTGTTGTGTTGTATCGATATTATCGACGGAACAAGACGCGTGCTGTCTTGGCGAGAGTACGCGGGACTGTGGGCTCGCGAACGCGCGCAATAGAGAAGGGACACGATAATTAAATTGTCGATAAAATACCTGGTTTATCGTTTCTTTATGTATGTTGTCTAGTCTTGTATAATAGTTGTGGGTTGCAATGGCCGTGACTTTTCGATCTAAACCAATATAGGACTTTTATCATAACAATCTAGACTCTTGAAGTGAAAAATTAATACGATAAGCAGTAACTCGGAAAACAATTGTCTGCAATACATTTGTAGTTATAATATTTAGGCGTCTGTTTAAGTTTAGTGCATTAGCGAACTTAATAAAAGGAAGAATACTGATAAATATTTTAATTAACCATGGGTCTATTATCGTACATTCAAGTGAGAATAAAGTTATAGACTTTAGTAACCAATACATTAAGCGGAGGCTTTTCACGGAAATGACACTTTTGACAGATCTCTGGACCTCACGTCTCAGTGCTGCCGCCTAGTGGGTGTCATTTCAAAAAACACTCATTCAATAAAATTCGCACACGAATTAATATCTAAATAAATATCCCTCAATTTCTATAAAAACGGATATAGCGAAAATAAATTACGGTGCTAGTGACTAAATGAAAAATTAAAAATTACCCTTTTACAAACATTTTCCTAATAATAATAAAATATTCCTAATAAATGCGAAAGTTTGTGAGGATATATATATGTTTGTTACCCTTTCCCGAAAAAACTACTGAACGGATTTGGATGAAATTTTACAGTAATATTATGTAGGTTAATATCAGAATTGGCATGGGATACAATTTATCCCAAAATTCCCGCAGAAACGGGTACAACGCGGGTAAAACCACGCGGCTAGTAAAGAATAAAAATGAAACAATACTCTGAATAAAAAATAAACAAACACCTACTTAATTAACTCAAGCCCCAAAAAGGGCCTATCTAATACCCAAAAACCCCTAACATTCAATCGACAACACCTAAACCCCCATCACTACGAACCGCACATCTAACAACTAACAACTCGCGTCACATCGATACAGCCACCAGATCGCATCGCACCGACTAATTATAAATCAGAGTTGTCGACAAATATCGATATCGATGGATCGCGACTTTTCGCATCACTAGCCGAGTACCGTTCGCAAAGATAGCTTTTGTTTTGATTTATTTTTTTGCTTTGATATTCTTTTCTATTAAAAATATATGTGTATTGATTTACACGAAACTGTGAATGTTTATTCACAAGCTGTTGACTTGTAGAAGCGTATTAGTTTTGAAATGAAGTAGTAACTAACATTTTATTTTGAGACTTGAAGTCAACGTTAATCTCTTATCAGCTTATACCTTTTAGTTAGTAAGTCGTGTTATAACTGGAGAACGGCTGAACCGATTTTAATGATTCTTTTTTATTTATCTTGATTAGGAATGGGGTCCAACGGGAACGAGTGCAACTGTGGAGCACAGCTAGTTTTTTTATACATTTTTCCTTTCATACAAACTAATATTACAAATGCGAAAGTTTGTGAATATGTATGTATGTTTGTTACTCTTTCACTCAAAAACTACTTAACGCACAAAGATGAAACTTTACAATAATATATGTTATACATCACAATAACACATGAGATACATATTATCCCTAAATTCCCACGGGAACGGGTACAACGCGGGGCGCTACTAGCACGTTATATAAACGTATGTATATTGACACCTATACCTCGTAGATTCTCTTCAAAGGTAAAGGACGGTTCACATTGTGTATGCTTCTGCTACAGATCAAAGGTTTCTTGCTCGCTGAGTAACAAGATGAAGATCAAATGTCTCCTTAATAGAAAACAGAGTCTCCACTGTTTCTTTAAAAGGTTGAAATATTAATTCCTTCATTTCGAGGGTAGTGCCAACCCTGGTGTCGGAGATTTTAGACTTGGCTTCCGACCTGGTCTCCGAAGCACGGTAGCTCTCACGTAGAAATGTCACTATCGGCTACATATATCCAAGTAGGGAGCGAGCTGCACGTGGAACATGAAAATAAATGTGCAAGAGGTAAGTGCAGGTATCAAAAGCTTATTGCAGAATTTAAATAGAAAATCGTTTAAAAAACAATATTTAACTTAAAGTTATGTGTTTGGGCCAATATTCCAACATTTATTACTAATTTATGTATGAGCATTTTAATAAAAATATATTTAAATATTTTCTAAATATCTCATGAAAAAACAGCGAAATGAAAATGTGCATAGATTAGCAAACTTTGCTACGTGCTACGACCGTAGCAGCGCTACGAATTCTCGTAGCATCGTAGCGAGCTACGATACTCGTAGCTAATTGATTTCAAACTTGGAAAATAGTTTGAATATTTTTTGTTTCATTAGCATTTTGTTCCGTTTAAGTTAAGAATTAAATCGATTCTATGAAATTAAAAAGTTACTGCTACGTTACTTATTACTAGCCTTCGTAGCGCTCGTGGCGTACTGACTAAGTGATGATAACTGATCGCGATTGTTAAGCAACGTGCAGCTCCACCAATACTTTAATGGGTGACTGATAGGGGCATTTCTATCTGAGTGCAACCGTACTCCAAACGTCCCGCCCTGTTGCTCCAAACGTCAGACGATGTCTGAGACCTATAGGCGGTCTAACAACTCCGACACCAACGTTGGCTTAACCTACTCGAATTTAGTTACTAACTTAGTTACTTATTCTTGGCTATGTTTTACTCTACTTAAGATCGAAGATATATTTTGTAAAAGCGTTCGTTTAATTTAAAGGTTTTCTTTTATAAAGCGATATATAATGGAAAATGCTAGGTAAACTATATACCGTGACATTAATCGTGATATGTACTTGAAGATTTATTTAGGAAAAGTCGTTATCGTAAGCCAAACAGCAGAAATAGAAAGATTTATCTAACACCGCTCGATCATAGGAAAGGACATAAATCTACTTTTGTTTTCAGTATACGCCCTTAAATAAATTGTCTATATATATATATTTATATATGTCTAGATAGTATAGAATATTAGTGCTTTTATGTTTACCTAAAACACTACCAAGTTATCTCCTCCCTTCTTCTTAGGCATTGCTTTTGAGAGAGAAAGTATCTTTCACATCTTTTTTATCTATTACTAGCAGTGCCTCGTAGTTTTACCCGCGTTGTGCCCGTTCCCGTTAAAATTTCGTGATGAAAAATAGCCTATAACCTCCCCATTTAATATGGCTATTTATCACAAAAAGAATTATTCAAATCGGACTGATACATAGATTTCAGCTGTTTCTATCAAATTAACTACTACTCTCCCAACTCTAAAATGAAAATTAAACGAAGTTGTTTTTAATTTATTCAACAAAATTAATTTCATCTGAAAGTTAGTGCTGCGGCTTTTATTAAGAGTCAAAGCTTTGCCGAACTTATGAATGAAGAACTTTATGTTGGAATAGGGAAAGTTCCTTTATGAAATGTAAAGTGATTTTTTTGTTACTTGTTTTGTACCGAAGTGCACAAAGAGAGCTTCACAAAGACAGAAATACTATACAAATACTCATTTGATATCAATGTTGTTGTAATTTACGATATTAATTTATATATGTGTTATATTTAATCAATATGTATTCACTTTAAATACAAACTAATAGAAAATCCTAAAAGTACAATACTATTTGCGCATCATGTTTGTGCTGCCACCTATCGCAAACAGAGGTAACTATTTCAAAGTTACCTCTTTTCGAAGTTCAATTTTCCGCCAACCATTTTCCTATGATTTAGTTCAAACGTTTGCTCACAGATGGCGTTGTGTCAAAGAAAATTCTGAGGTAACTTGTTAGTGGTTGCATTGACCAACATGAGCTTTATGCACCAGCATTCTTAATTTTATTTAGCGCTTAAACATGTTCAAAAGAAATGGAATTCGTTTCGTTAATTCGAATGTTCTATTTAGTGCAATATAAAACACAATTTTGAACGAACAGCAGTTTTTGTTTCTTTAACATACTAGCTGTGCCCCGCGATTTCACCTGCAGCGACCCCGTTCCCGTGGGAATTTTGAGATTTTTATTCCCTATAAACCTCACGGAGCCCGAGACCTTTCCAACGAATGCAAAACCGTGGAAATCGGTCCAGCCACTCACGCGTGATGCCGTGACCAAGGAAAACGGGTTTCATTTTTATATACTTACTAGCTGTGCCCTGCGGTTTCACCCGCAGCGCCCCCGTTCCCGTGGGAATTTTGAGATTTTTATTCCCTATAAACCTCACGGAGCCCGAGACCTTTCCAACGAATGCAAAACCGTGGAAATCGGTCCAGCCATTCACGCGTGATGCGACGACAACAAAAAACGGGTTTCATTTTTATATATATAGATATAGATTTAGGTTCTAGATTTAGGTGATTTATTTTGGATGCCTACAAGTGGTACTGGCAATTGGTGGCCCAAAATCGAGAAGAGTGGCGGGAATGGGAGGGAGGTCTTTGCCCAGCAGTGGGACAATACGGGCTTACAGTTACAGTAACAGTTAGTAGATTTAACAGTTCCTGTGCAAGCCACCCTTAATATCGTTTTATACTAATTTTCCTGAGGGAAAAATATAGTTAAATACTCACCCGACGCAGCGTTGGCATTATTTTCTTTCGTATCTTTTCCATCCTTCGCAGGTTTTGCTTCTGAGCTAGTGTTGCACCCCATTTTGTACTCCCGACCAAAAACTATCAAAATTCAATACTTTTATCAAAAACACTACAGTATCTAGAGTCTTTGAACTAAATCATAGTTTCACTTCAATTTAATTTGGCAGCAAATTGGGTATCTGAAACAAAGAAAATTATTTTAATTTTAACAGTTCTTGAAAATTAGGACATGTTATAGTAACTCGATACTTAAATGAAGAAAAAGTACTTAGGGTCTAGACAGACGGACTGCAATTCAACTGCAATCCGACTGCCAAATGGCAGTTCAGATGCAGTTTGAATGCAGTTGGCTCGACTGCAATCAAACTGCACGTCGACGGGCAGTTGGCGTGCAGTTGGATTGCAGTCTGAGTGCAGTTACAACGACTAACTGCACTCAGACTGCAATCCAACTGCACGCCAACTGCCTGTCGACGTGCAGTTTGATTGCAGTCGAGCCAACTGCATTCAAACTGCATCTGAACTGCCATTTGGCAGTCGGATTGCAGTTGAATTGCAGTCCGTCTGTCTAGACCCTTAGTGAGCTGTAAATAAAATGCAGGAAGTTACAAAAAAGAAGCAAATCTTTTACTTTGACGGTTAACAAGAGAAAAAACTGCAATATCCTTTTAATCCACGAAAGGTTAAAGGTTATATTGATGTGTACTCGTATGTACCATAGCAAACTAGCAGTGTCCTACAGTTTCGCCCTCATTGTATTGATTCCCGTGAAAATTTCAGGGTGAAAAATAACCCATAAACTTCCTTTTAAATGTTTCCATACTAAAATAAATATTCGCTACATACTTATAGTTACAGAACATTCAAACAGAAACACTCTTCAGATATACATATGTATATACACTAGCAGCACCCCTCGGTATTACTCGCGTTGTGCCCGTTTCCGTATATAGGAATTTCGTGAATTTTTATAATTATAAACCTTCCTCTTGAATCACTTTGTCTATTAAAAAAAACTGCATAAAAATCCGTTGCGCAGTTTTAAAAATCTAAGCATACGTAGGGACAGACAGACAGCGGAAAGCGTCTTAGTTTTATACTATGTAGCGATGTTACTATACGGAATACACACACACACACATTTTATTAGCCCACATATTTCACGCACAAGCCCTAGGTCAGGCTGATAAGCCGCCCTTTCAAGCAAAGCAAAAATAAACAACATTCCGAAATAGGACTGTATTTCTGTAGCGTGAGGTCATTGATCTTTCTGTCAGTTATCCGAGTACCGTCTAGGACTCAAAGTTATCGATCTAATAATGTCTAGTGTTTACTTATTTTGTTTTTGTCTAGATTTTGAATGAAGCAAATGAGATTGACATTGTGAGAGTTTAAGATGACTTTGAAAGATTTTTACTATTTAGAGAATTTCATCTTAATTTCTTTAAGGACAAGTTGTTCTTGTAAGAAGGTACCTACAGTAATGACAAGGTGGTATGAGTTTTGTTTAATATTAATTTTGAACTTCACTGTTAGCACTAACTGGTAAAGGGCCTAGGTAAACGTCAGATAAAAATGTAAAATAAAAGCGAAGTGTATCCGTAAACGTGGTTTCAATTCAAAATGTTGACACTAAGTGTGCGGCCACAGTGAATGCGCGGTGGCTTACGCGGTGACTTACGCGGTGGCTTACGCGGCGGCGGCGGCGGAGGTGGCCACACTGAGGCGCGAGCTCTAGTAGCGATCAGACGTATATCAGGGGTTGCAAACAATTTTCGATCAACAATACACAACTAGATATCGGGTCACGTACAAAATCAAAGCTAAAAAATGTCCTCGTGAATTACGTGTGACAGCTTATTTTGTTTACTACCGAACTGACCAAAAAGTTTTAAAACAGTTCGAAGTTCAACCTAATTACAACCATGACACCTAGCAAATCTTCAAATATTATTATTTATTTCAACGGGAACTTACGTACGCGGAGGTTACTGTTGAGTTGTCCCTCAACAGCAGACAGGGCGCTGATGTACCTGCCTTATATAAAGGGTGTTACGGACAAAATCGGGCATATGATGCGCCGCAAATATGATATCAAGACCATCTTTCGTCCGGCTACACAACTAAGGCAGTTACTTCGATCACCGAAGGATAGGGAACCGTTGGGGGTCCCCGGGGTGTACAAGATACCCTGCGAGTGTGGGAAGTTTTATATCGGCGAGACGAAGAGGAATGTGTCTACCAGGCTCACCGAACACATTCGGGCGCTGAAGAAGGTGGATATCAACCGGTCAGCGGTGGCGGAACACGCTATAGTTTCGGACACGACTCATTTTATTAGGTTTGACCAGACGCGAATCGTAGCCCGGGAGAAACGCTACGTGACCCGGAAAATTCGCGAGGCCATAGAAATAAGTCGTTGTCCGAACTTTAACAGAGATAGTGGATGGATGCTGCCTGCGGCCTGGAAACCATGCCTTCAGCTACCTTCAGAGAGGGTCACAAACGGGATTAGTGTAGACACCGTGAGTTCGTTTTGCGTTCGGCCTCAGCATATAACGGACTCCGGGAGCACGGACAATTCACGTGAAGGCTCTCTCTCGCCGATACAACGCGAGCCCACGCGTGCACAAACCCCACCTCAACAGCCACAACAACAGCTCTCTGCGCGCGCGCTCCGCGCGGCGGCGCGCGAGGCGCGAGCCGCGGCGGCCGGCAGTGCGGGGAGAGACGCTGTCGCGAGCGCTTCACCCACCTCCTGATGATGGTCACCGTACGTGACCGAAACGTGTTGAGGGACAACTCAACAGTAACCTCCGCGTACGTAAGTTCCCGTTGAAATAAATAATAATGTCATTAACGTACGTTTCAATTAATAGTAAAAATCTTCAAATATTTAAAATTACTACTGTCACTTAGAAACGAAAAGACAACATTTAGTGTGAAATCAACCTTAACGACCTACAAATAAAGTATTTTATTCCCGTGTTTACCTTCCTTTCGTTTCGTTTCTTTTAGAAGAACTACAGATGGAATGGAGTCGTGTTGAACACTTAAATAATTTGTAATATGCACGTAAAAGTTTACTTAAAATTATGTATGTTTTGGGCTATCTAGGTTTGATAGTATACATACTTGTTTTCATTACGATTTTTTTGATAAACTTGATAGTATAACTCTGCAAATATAGATCCTAGCGTATATATTAAATAATAATGATCAAACTTACTGTCATTTTTGCTCTAAAGTTGAAAATTAACGAGTTATTTCAGAAAAACTAAAAAAAAATGAACTTAAAACAAGATGGCGGCGAATACTCTACCGGGATTAGTTACAAAATCGAAATTTATAAGTCCAACCACCGCCCCACGACATAAAAAAAAATCGCCCCCCGGATAAATAAATTATTACTACAAAACAAATCTACTCCATGTTTCTGCTGTTCTGTTTCACAAAATTTGCGCCAACGTTGGCCAAACATTTGTAGCAGTGACTTCAAATCAGTATTTTTTTTCAAAATTTGATATTATTTAGTTAAAAGCTTAAAATATAACTTATTCTACATGTACTCACAGAAAGTAAGACACTCCGGCCGTTAAATTGTTTTTCCGTCCATTATTTTTGCAACTTTTTTGGCTGTGGTTCGAGGGAACTAAATAAAAGAGTGGCTCACTTTTCAAATGAGACCCTAAGCACCCAGACGTATTATTTGCGCTGACCCGAAATCTAGTGTGTATTGTTGATCGAAGCCATTTTACGTCAAAACGCCGAGCGGTAAGACCACTGGTTTGATACACCTGCCACCCGCTTGTTAAGTCGCTCGCCGCCTAGGCCCGTACTGTGGCCACAACGCGCGGATCGGTGCGTTTGAAATCACCGCGCGCGGAGTCGCTCGGTCTTGTCGCGCTAGGCTTCCGCCTAGTCACTTCAGTATGGACACTTACACGCGTTTCATACGTTTGATATTTCGCGCCCGCCGTCGCCACCGCGCTAGGCCCGCAGTATGGACGCACACTAAGTGCTTGCCCACGTTGAAAGCGCGGGCGCGGGCGCGGTGGAGAGCGCGGGAAACGGTGCGAGCTCGTGTTCACGTTAACCGCCAGGCGTTCGCGCGAATGTGACGTATTGTCAGAGGTCGTAAACATGGACCACGATCTTTTATTTTTATTATTATCTTATCATAAAGAAATAAAATGTTTAAAATACCTCCAAATTTAACATATTTCCAGCATAATAATATGTATTTCATTTACTCACCCTCCATATCAGGAAACAATCCAGCAATTTCCTTCCATAGCTTATTAAGAACATTTCTATTCATATGATGACTGTGTTTACTTTGCCAAATAGGAGTTCTAGCCTGAACAGCACTAATAAACTCTTCTGTATTGAACGATAAAATGATAAAAACGCGCTTCGTTTCTAGCGACAAGTTTAAACTGGTTGAACTTACCTGACGTCGCGAGTAAATCGCGCGCGCCGCCGCTAGTTAGACGTGAACACACACAAACGTCTTCATGCGTTTGAAATTGCCGCGAGCTCGCCGCACGCGCTAGTCGCTAGCTAGCTCGCTACTTACACCGCACTCGCGTTTTGAACGTGAACACTTGGATATCACGTCATATGTTTGATATTTCGCACTCAGTGCTTGCCCACGTTGACTCGCGGGCGCGGTGGCGGGCGCGGTCACGAAATATCAAACATATGACGTGATATCCAAGTGTTCACGTTCAAAACGCGAGTGCGGTGTAAGTAGCGAGCTAACTAGCGACTAACGCGTGCGGCGAGCTCGCGGCAATTTCAAACGCATGAAGATGTTTGTGTGTGTTCACGTCAAACTAGCGGCGGCGCGCGCGATTTACTCGCGACGTCAGGTAAGTTCAACCAGTTTGAACTTGTCGCTAGAAACGAAGCGCGTTTTTATCATTTTATCGTTCAATACAGAAGAGTTTATTAGTGCTGTTCAGGCTAGAACTCCTATTTGGCAAAGTAAACACAGTCATCATATGAATAGAAATGTTCTTAATAAGCTATGGAAGGAAATTGCTGGATTGTTTCCTGATATGGAGGGTGAGTAAATGAAATACATATTATTATGCTGGGAATATGTTAAATTTGGAGGTATTTTAAACATTTTATTTCTTTATGATAAGATAATAATAAAAATAAAAGATCGTGGTCCATGTTTACGACCTCTGACAATACGTCACATTCGCGCGAACGCCTGGCGGTTAACGTGAACACGAGCTCGCAACGTTTCCCGCGCCCTCCACCGCGCCCGCGCCCGCGCTTTCAACGTGGGCAAGCACTAAGTTAATACGACTTCAATTTGGATTAAATCCGATCTTGTGTAATATAACCTAGCTGATTATAAACAACATTTTATGATTTTTAGCATCACATGCAACAAATTATTTACACTTTTCCTTTTAAAATCCGTCGCAAAATGAGGGGTTATAAATGTAACCGCTATCTATGTAAGTAATAAAATAAAAATAGTCAGGGGCCATAACAACCTTACTTTTGTCATACACTAACATAAATGTACAACATACAATATCTCAATTTGACTCTGTAACTTCCCAAACTGATTCCTTAGCAACAGAACCAATCTAATTAAATGCAAATTAGTGTGATTGTCTTGGTACATTACTATTCTATAAATAGGTAGTTTATCAATTAGATTGTGAGCATCGCGTGCGGAGTCGCGGTTTGGGCGAGGCTCGTGGGCGCGAGTTAAAGACCGCGCTACACTTCATTATGGGGATATGTCTTTATGTCACGTGGGGTAGGTATCGTTACATATAGATGTATTTCACGAAAGCTCCTGAGCCATATACTTGTATTTGTAATGACACATGTCTCTATAGTTTACTCCCACCTGTTCTGTTGAGTAGTTCTGTTGACAGAACTACTGGGACTTTTTTTACCATTACTTTTGTCCACAAAACAATTGGGAATACAATTCTCACTTGTTCTGTTGACAGTTCGGTAGGTTAGGGTTTTTTTTTTTTACTTGTTAAATGTCAGGTGTAAAGCATAGTCTTTTAAGTCACAAAACTAATGGTAAAAAAGTCCCAATAGTTCTGTTAACAGAACTACTCAACAGAACAGGTGGGAGTAAACGGTCTCTATGTGATCATCAGATATTATACTTGTTCTATTTCATGGGCACTCCTGAATCATACTTGTATTTGTAATGAGTAGACACACGTCTTTGTGTGCGTAACTATCAGTACAGTCGGCAAGATCATTGTGTATATGCATTTGACATACCTGCGAATAAAGAATGATTTTTTCAAACGGAGATTAGGTTTAGTGTTGTTGCTACTTCAAAGACAATTTTGATAGAATTTGGTCGGCCATGATGTACACTAAGACAATGTGTGTGTACAGTTACACAAGCATGGCTCAAGGGTCAATGTGTTTACATACATAGTGTGCATTACAAGCGTAGCTCAAGGGCGATTGTAGGATAAAATATCTACACCAAAATTTGACCTGATTCAAGTGGGATGAATTCATGTCACATAGGAATTAAAATTTAACTAAACTCAGTCCCTCCAGGGTGAACGAACGTGACTTAGACGACCCGGTATAATATGATAAATTATGTGGGTTTATTAGTGGCATGTTTCAATTAAATTGTATTTATCATACTGTTGCGTGTTGCCTCAAAAGTTCTTCATCTCATCTAGCGAAACAGACGTAACCTAGACATGATGTAACAAGAGTAAATACTGTGTGTTAATTTGTAAACATTGGTGAAAACCTCGAATTTTATTTATTCCAGCAATTATTTTGAATATTTTTTCAGACGTATTTTATTTTGTTATTGCTTACAGCTTTTACGATTTTTGTTCAATTTTCCCAAATCAAAGATAGCATTGCAGTATAAAATGTGTAGCATAGCATTACTTGTCTCACTACTACAAGTTCCTAAGAATGACCATGACAAACGCATTCGTTATGAGAACTTTTGTTTTTACCTAAATTAGATTTATTAAGTTCGTGGCTAAAACGTATTAACTAGAATACATCATGCTAATTGTATCTTATGGAGGTGCCATGACGAAAGCACCGGCGACGGTGAGTAATAAAATGTTATTAGTTAATGAATTGTTAAGCAACGTGCAGTTTGGTCATTCATTATGGACCAAGAGCCCGTGAACCCCAGACCTTCGTTATTTTATAAAAGCTGAAAATTTGTCAGCGCATGCTCCCAACACAGGTAAGAACGATGGACTATTATGAAGTTTGGGTTATCGTGGCTTTGGCAGGTATACGGTACTAAAGGTCAATGGTCGAAAACACCAAGTTGGCCATCGATTTCGATATCACCGTCAAAGGGTGACTTGTACAACTCCTCAAGAGCTTTCAAATGACATAGGTCATGTCACTGATGAGCATTAGGATCAGCGTCCATGGCATAGGCCAACTCCAATCTTCGGTGGTCGAAAACACCAAGTTGGCCGTCGATTTGATGTCACCGTCAAAGGGTGACTTGTACAACTTGGCTTTCAAATGACATAGGTCATGTCACTTAGGATCAGCGTCCATAGCATAGGTCAACTCCAATCTTCAATGGTCGAAAACACCAAATTGGCCGTCGATTTCGATATCACCGTCAAAGGGTGACTTGTACAACTTGTCAAGAGCTTTCAAATGATATAGGTCATGTCACTGTTGAGCATTAGGATCAGCGTCTATAGCATAGGTCAACTCCAATCTTCAATGGTCGAAAACACCAAGTTGGCCGTCGATTTCGATATCACCGTCAAAGGGTGACTTGTACAACTCTTCAAGAGCTTTCAAATGACATATGTCATGTCACAAATCACACTTTATTATTTGATGAATTTAGATCGGTATTTTACACACCTTTAGTACCGTTTACCTGCCAAAGCCACTGTAACCCAAACTTCATAATTGTCCATCGTTCTTACCTGTGTTGGGAGCATGCGCTGACAAACTGTCAGCTTTTATAAAATAACGAAGGTCTGGGGTTCACGGGCTCTACTATTAGATGGGTAGCCGTTAGTGGTATTTCTATCTGAGCTCTACCTTGCTTGTCAGTTGTCAAATTGTCAGTCTCGATTGTTTCAATAGTTACATCATATCAAAGGCCTTTAGACAGTCAAAAATTCTGACACCAGGGTTGTTAACTAAGCTACTCGAACTTACTTCAGTGGTATGTCTGCCATAAGGGTGAACAGATGTTTTATATTTTAACCTTTTTAATAACAAGTAACATTAAATATTTAATAAATCCCCTGCGAAATAACGACTGAACCGATTTTTACCAAACATAGCTAATGCTAACGCAATGAAACTGGCTTTTAAAGGAAAAAAACTGAATTGAAATCTGTCTATCAGTTTAAGAGCTACGGTGCCACAAGCACACACAGACATCGATTTCAAACTTATAACACTCCTTTTTTGCGTCGGAGGTTAAAAATTAAGTAAAGTATTAGTCTGTAATGTCCTCCTGCTAGGCAAAGGCCTCTCATGTCACTGAAGATATCAGTACAGTGAGGAGATTAGGTGTAATCACCGCGCTTGCCTGCTGCGGGTTGGTGGTCGCAAACCCGAGCCATGTTTGAAAAGTAGGAAACATGTTTTCGGTCGACCTGAGAATTAAGTACATACAGTTAAAGTTACCTATCCTAAAAACTTTCCTGTTTTTTTTCTTTCCTTTCTTCACAAATAACCTACCCGACTTTACTTTCACGAAGGTCGATAGGTAATAGTTATTTCATTTGCCTGCACGGAAACACTACGGGTGTGACTAAGTCACGACGTAAAACTACTTTATTGCATTATTGCATCCAGCAAGCGCTAAATCCTTGATGGAATTAACCGTAATATCATGATTAGTTGTCACGCCACTAAACCTTCGTCGTCACAAGGTATTATGGGCATGGCCTTCTATACTTTATCCAAAGAGTTTTATTTTCTTTTTCTGCCACCAGTTGGCACTTTATAGCTGTCAGGTTGACAGCTGACAGATAGAACCTAACAGAGAAGATCGAAGTAGGTACTTCTTTCTATTTAGTGGTAACGAACAAAAAAATATTAGCCTGTAATGTCACACTGCTGGGCAAAGGCCTCTCATTTCACTGAAGATATCAGTACAGTGAGGAGGATTAGGCGTAATCATCAGGCTTGCCTAATGCGGGTTTGTGATCTCAAACCCGAGCCATGTTTGAAAAGTAGTAAAAATGTTTTCGCTCGACCCGCGAATTGAAGCAAGGACCTCCTCAGCTTTGACAGGCGAGTGCACATACCACTAGACCACCGATGCGTTTATTTATTGAAATTATATTGCTATTGGAAGTGCCTTCCTAAACACGGTAGCGCTTAGATACAAAAGCCATAGAAACTCAAAGCTTTGATCATTAGTCCCCAATTTCACCTCACTATCACCTATTACAAGTAAATTACTGTTTTTTTAAACATCTCTGAGTAGAAAACTAGATTACAAATAAAAACCGCATCCAAATCAGTCCATCTATTTATGAGCTACGATTACAAACACACATAGTATAACACCCCTTTTTACATCACTGGTTAAAATAAACAAAATAAAACAACAGCTTCAACTGCCCTCTACATTGAAATAGCCTTGCAGCTTTCAAATCAAATACTTACTTTATTTTCTATTCAAATTCCACAATACAGCGCGGAGAACCTCGAGCCTGTAATAACGACATTGTACTCTCAATAGAATAAACTTGCTGGGGGAATGCTATTGTGTGGACGGACCATAAGCTCTAACTCTAATAATGCGTTTGCATTGAAGCGGAGTTGTGCGGAGTGGAGAAAAATGTCAAGAGAGTCCCTTTAGGCGGAGCGGGGCGGTGCGTAGCCCGAGTAACCAATCACAGCGCATTGTGATTGTCTAACAACTCATTGACATTGTCAAAATCTTATCTATACTAATATTATAGAGGTAAAGAGTCTAACTTTGTTTGTAAGGTCTAATCTCAGAAACTGCTAATCCGATTTTAATTATTATTTTTGTAATAGATAGCCATATTTTACGGGATGGTTATAGGATATTTTTCACCCTGAAATTCCTACAGGAACGGGCACCACGTTGGTAAAATTGCGGGGCTAGTAATATATAATTCTGGTTAAAGAGAGCTTTCAAAAAACTCAGTTTTTATCAAATTATGATTAAAAAACTACGTATAAATTTTATACGTGAATGAGATAAAGTTTATTGGCATAAAGCTACACACAAATCTATACTAATGTTATAAAGGTGAAGAGTTAGATTTTTTATATGTTTTTGTAAATCTGGTTTTAATTATTCTTTTTGTAATGGATTACCACATTCCTCAGGAAGGTTATAGGTTATTTTTCATCCCTAAATTCCCCCGGGAATGGACAACACCGGTAATACCCTCAGGCGCATACGTAATATACGCATACGCGTAAACGTAAATTATATTTTAAATAACATTACGAGTATACCACATTTTAAACGTTGGCTAAAACCTTTTCAATTACATCTCATTTTAACTATTCAACAGATTTCAACCAAACGTGGTGTTTAACCACAATTTGAACCTTATAACCTTATAATAAAGTCGAAAGCTTTACTTTGTAATTAAGCTCTGATGGCTATAGCAAAATAAGCTTTATTTATAGTAGTGTTGGGATCAGAGTTGCCTACTTTGACAGCTTGACCACAGAGGTTGTGGCTGGCGGTTTTTCTTTTGTTTTAAAATGTTGGATCTTTGTGAGGTAATGTTTAATTAAAACTAGTTAGACTTGGTTTATTATGAATACTAGCACTGCCCAGCTATTTTACTCATGATGATATATCGAGATATAATATTTTTTCAAATAAGACTAGTTTTGCAGAAATTCAAACAGAAAACTGGTATTTTTGTAAGTATTAACAAAAAATTGATATCATACTAGCCGCGCCCCGCGGTGTTGCCCGCGTTAAGCCCGTTCCCGTGAGAATTCCGGGATAAAATGTATCTATACTAATATTATAAAGCTGAAGAGTTTGTTTTGTTTGTTTGTTTGTTTGTTTGTTTGTTTGTTTAAACGCGCTAATCTCAGAAACTACTGAACCGATTTGAATAATTCTTTCACTGTTAGATAGTCTATTCATCGAGGAAGGCTATAGGCTACATTTTATCCCGAAATTCCCACGGGAACGGGCACAACGCGGGTAAAACCGCGGGGCGCTGCTAGTCTTATATATTATTCTAATGTATTATAACCTATATTACTGTAAAGTTTCATCCAAATCCGTCTAGTAATTTTTTCGTGAAGGAGTAACAATCATACATACATACTTTCATACACAAACTTCCACGTGTATATTAGGAGGGTAAAATTTGAATACTTTAAGGGTAAGTGACATTACCAGCAGCTATCTATCCAAGTATCAGACGTTGTTTGGAAGCCACAATGCATTGCTATCGCTCAAACAACACCATGAAGGGTACACACCCCCATAACCCATGACTCACCTCTCAATTGCCTTTCATTTGAATATTTTCCTTAACATGCAACAAGTTACAAGACAAAGTCATTCACCTATTCATTTCGAGTAGGTTAGTGGCCAACTCTGGTATCCATTTTAGACCGCCTAAAGGCCTCCGACATGGTGTTGCTATTATTAGTGTGCCCACCGAAGCACGGTAGCGCTCAGATAGAAATGCCACTATCGGCCATACCATACCGAAGATAGTAAGTATCATTATTTGAGCCATGTCAGAGGCCTTTGGCGGCTCAATAACTCTGACACCAGGATTGGTCAGGTTGGCCATCCACTCGATGAAGAAGAAGAAGATCATTATTTGATTCCTTACACGCTCACTACATGATACTTCAACTTGAGCGCTATTGTTTAAAATAATGCGAGTGTCAATCAAAATATATTTTTGTAAGCCCATTTTGTACCTCAAATCTATCTCCACAATATTATAGAGATATACTTAGAGATGTCAACTAAATCGACAATCAACTAATTGACGTAATGTTACACACATTACTAGTCAAAAATCACTCATTAACTTCTAAGTAATCATTAGTAACCCAGAGCCGTCGCCATCATCAAAATTTTGCCGCGAAAATATCATACTATGCATTTACATTAGTAAGGATAAACCGGGTCAAACTAGTTAAAACCAGTTACCGTGGGTTTATCGAACCAACAGCATTGAGGGCCTTCAACAGATCAGATAAAATTGTATGCTAATTATAATCGACTAGCAGCGCCCCGCGGTATTACCCGCGTTGTTCCCGTTCCCGTGGGAATTTCGGAATGAAAAGTAGCCTATAACCTTCCCGTTGAATGTGGCTATCCATTACAAAAAGAATTTTTCAAATCGGTTCAGTAGTTTCTGAGATTAGCGCGTTTAAACAAACAAACAAACAAACAAACAAACAAACAAACAAAACAAACTCTTCAGCTTTATAATATTAGTATAGATTCGGTAATCTTTTGTTGACGTTGTTATAGATTTTGGACGGTTATCTATTGAAAGTGGAAACAAACAAAGCTTGTAGTTAGCTTAGTCTAACTTAGTCTATTAAATAACAGCCTCTGTGGTCTTGTGGTTTGAGCGCTCGGCTCACGATCTGGAGGTTCCGGGTTCGATTCCTGGTCGGGACAATATGTCACAAAAATCTAAGTCAAAAAAATCTAAAAAGTAAGACTGCCCTCAGTTTGGTTAGGGCATTGCAGGCTGAATCACCTGATTGCTCGAAAAGAAAGATGATTCCGTGCTTCGGAGGGCACGTTAAGCCGTCGGTCCCGGTTACTTTCTACGGATAGTAGTCGTTACATGAGCCATGTCAGAGGCCTTTGGCGGCTCAATAACTCTGACACCAGGATTGGTCAGGTTGATCATCCACTCGATGAAGAAGAAGAAGTATATTCAAACACAATAATATGACGTCTCCGAGTGCGGTATTTATTTTCACGACAGCAGACTTTGCCCACGGTCTCATTTTCAAGAAAAGGCTGTTTATGTTAAGGTATCCAATAACAACAATTTTACGGCTCATAAAAACTTTCCACACAAAACAACACACAATAATCTTAAACAAACAAAGTCCTATATAGCCTTTAACTCACTATGATATACAACCTTGTAAAACAAAGCCTATCATGTTGCAACTACGTTCTCGAACAGATAACTGTGACAAGGTTCTAAGTTATACGCAATTAGGGATTCAGATAGAACTTTGTATCATTAGACCTTCGCAAACCCTTATAATTAGAAGAAAGTACATCGCTGTAAACATACAGGTAATTTGTATTCAGTTCACGTGAGTATTTGTTCTTTATACCTGCTAAGAGGCGGTATTCTGTACGAGGTTTCAATTGTTCTGAGTAAGGTTTTTTGTTGGAAAGATCCTTTTTATTATTGTACTCCTCACTGTACTGATATTTTCAGTGAGGTCGTTGCCCAGCAGTGGGACGTTAGAGGATAATATTTTACTTTATTAAATACATATCCCGATTTTTGGTCCGAGCTTTCGGTCAACGCACGTCGGGCAATGAAATCATCGGCGAAACAAGGAATAAGTCCTGCATGTCGCGAGTAAAACCGCAGGGCACTGCTAATCTATATGTATTTTTATAAAAACCGTTGACCCATAAAAAAAACCTTTCCACCCATACTCCATCATATTGAAGCTTCCAGAATACCACCCCAAGAACAACATGTTACAATGTAATGTCTGTTTGTTATACAAAAGTTTAACACACTTTTTGTTTGAACCTTCGACCGACTGCGCAGGTTGTAACGATGTTCGCATAGTAACGTTATTGAAACACATAACCGAGTAACTAAAAGGATGCCACGGTGCAGGCGAGTGACAGTGACTAGCGATGTTTTTGAAACAAAGAATACTAAGTAACGGGCTACGGTGCGAGCTACGGATCCGTGCTACGAATAAGTGCTACGATTGCATCCTACGAAAGAGTGCTATAATTGCATGCTACGAATGTGGGCTATGGAAGCGTGCTACAACATTACATAGCTATGAAGCGTAGCTCTGGTTTAAAGAAACCCATGTATTATATATAGTATGTAGTTATTTAACACTTCCCCTTTCTCTAAAGGACCCTACCCACTGTCCAGTGACAAATGTCACAATGACATCAAATGACAAAGACCAGTGACGCCATTTAACAAGAGCAAAGGGTGTATGGAAAATGTCAGTGTATTGTAATTTGAATAGATAAGGACCCTTATTTTGTGTAAGGGTAGTGATAGTGTCGTGTAAATCATTGTGGATTTAAAATCTAATGTGCATTAAATTATGTGGCATTTTAATTTAGTTGAAATATAGGCGAGGCTCATTAAATAAAGGTGACATTTTAATAACGATCTGACTAGTTTAAAATGCAGTTAAAGGAAAAAAGCAACAATTTATGCATGAACTTGACTTATAATTTAATGTTAGCAAATAATGTAATAATTGCATATGGACTTGTTCCAAGTGAGCCTTAATGTGGAAATAAACCATTTTAAAACCAGCCGACTGCCTCTCTAAAGAAGCAGATGAGCAATACTTTTCGTCTATGCCGTGTTAGATGCAAGTGATCTGAAATCCAATTAAATACAGTCATATTTTTACTTGCTTAACTTAAATGTATATTTGACCCCAATAAATGTGTGAAAATAACGTTAACACGATCTACAACATTTTCGCATTAACGCCATCTGATGGATCGTGGGTGGAACCATCGCACGGGACAACTAGTTGTTAACATTGTTATCTGACGTTTCGATATCTTTACGGGGACCGAGGGCACAGACGACTCATTCAAAATGAGCCTAAGGAACCAAAGAAACCAAACTTAGGGCCAACACTGCGTTAACACGTTCCCAGCGGCACAGATTGATCTGTACTTTCCATTACTGCGTTACGAGGCGTTTAAAACCTTGTCTTAAACCAGACATTGTGGCGGCACGAGGCTTATTAAACCCCACCGCCCTTAGGAGACCAAAATCCTTTTTTTGGTGCCAAATATGACAAATTGTACAGCTTTTATCGCGATTATTATTAACAATGAGTTCATTAACCTATATCTGCCGCCGCCTATGGTTAGATTATTTAGTTTAGATTCTATAGGTAAAATAAAATGTGGGGTCTGATGTACCTCGTACCGCACTGAAAAATAGCAGATTTTCATATTATTTAGTGATGGGAAAATAAATATCGATTTTATTTAATTGTATATATTTATCAAAGTTATGGATGTTTTTCATTAAAACACGTCAAGCAATAATATTTTTTGCAACTAGTGCATTCTGTGAGAATTTTCTTCACTTTTTTGTCAGCCTCACGACTTGTCAAGAAGGCGCGGAGTTTATCGTAACATCCTACACATCTCCTCTTCTTTGATCCCTTTTCGAGATGATGTGCATTGTTTGCAGTGGCTTCTGAAAATAAAAAAATGTGCTGAAATTTATTTATTAAATACATAATTTTTTCATCTAAGTATATTATTATTATTTATTCGGAGTAGGTATATTTATAAATATTAATTAGTGACTGACCTGTTTTTGAAATATCATCAGCGATTTTGACTCAGATTCACCACCCGGTTTTTCTTCATCATCCTCTTTAATTAACTTTCTTCGGCAACGTTTCGACATAATCGACAGCAGTTCTTCGTCTTGTGCGCAGCCTGGCATGCGTTGCACAACACTAACCGCGTGAAGCTAGCGTAGAGTGCGGTACGAGGTGCGCGGGGGTACGAGGTTTTCGGAACCTCTTACCGCACTGTGTTAGAATTTTATTTGTTCAGTGCGGCACGAGGTCTAAGAAACCCGGTATTAAAATAAGTATACCATAGAACTAGGAATCAATAGCACATCTCAGATATATAGTTATCTCTTTCCTATACTGAACCAGATGGAAGTTATGCCTCGCGCACGACAGAGAAGTTTAAGTTTTTCCTTACCGCTATAAAGACAAGACACGTACAGGGCGTTTCAAGCCCTGTTTCGCACTTAACGTGTTAAGCGTGCGCTAGTCGCGTGCGCACGCGGCGGTTTTCTTTTGTATGGAACCACACGCGACGGGCGCACGGTTATCGCAGAGTCGGCCCTAAGAAACAAGTAACGAAAATACTAATAAATACTTAAATAAACTAAATCTACTACAAATCAACCGACATATAAATTCCCCACACGACTCCTCGTGGACAAAAGTAATAAAATTTTATAAACACAAAAACAAGACGATAACGATAACATTAATAAAAACTTTGCTCATTCCAAACGTTCGAAAAACAGATGTCGTATTATAAAAGTTATTCGTAACTTCATTTAATCAAAACTTACGTTGAACAAGATTTTGATAAAAACGATCACTTTTTTTAAATCGGTGTTTTGATGAGATTATTCTGGTAGCATGCATTTTCTATACTCTTACTGAAAAAATAAGAATCGGAAAAATCTGAATGTGTGTTAAATTTCTTGCAATTATGGGCGTCTGAATCTGGTTTCAGATCAAAATTCAGCATGTCTGAAGACATCCTTAAAACAACCTGGACCGACAATTTAACGTGCCCTTTAAACATTATTAAAAACAAACAAACATACGAATTAGGGTTCCTCTCTTTTTGAAGTCAATTGAGAACGATTCAAATTGTTAAGGTGGTTACACATGGCCGTAACCGGATACGTCACTCGTACACGCTCCTTTATACCGCAGCCTATTGTCTTTTGTAATGGCTTGTCAAAACAGAAAAGCGCGCGAGAAGATGACGTTTCAAAGTGACAGCTTGTTTTTAAATAGATATGGGCTTCATTGAGACGTCTTGGTATAGAGAGATTGATTTTTCTTAAATAGTGAGTTTTAGGTTAATACTAGCAGCGCCCCGCGGTTTTACCCGCGTTGTGCCCGTTCCCGTGGGAATTTCGGGAATTTTTTTACATAAAAACCTTCCTCTTTAATCACTTTACCTATTACAAAAAACCGCATCAAAATCCGTTGCGTAATTTTAAAGATTTAAGCATACAGACAAACAAACAGACAAAAATAGCGATTTTGTTTTATACTATGTAGTGATGATTTAAACCATACCAAGTCGTAAATCGTTATACATTATTATATCATTATCACACATATTATAAAACAAAAGTCCCTGGCTGCGTCATTTTCTTGTTCTACGAATCTAACAACGAACATGGACCAACATAAATTACGTTAGCCTCTGCTATTTAGTAAATAACCGTTACTAACCAGCTTTATCAACTACGAAACCAGTTAATATATTAGTTTTACTACGACATTTGCTACGCAACATTTTGCTACGATACGATCTACACATAATTTTGCTACAAAATGTGCTACGCATAATTTCGCTACGAAAATCGCTACGCACCATTTTACTATCAAATTGGCTACGAGTCTTTAGCCACACGTCTATCACAGATTTTCTGATTCACTATGCATCTTTTTGGTGTAAGTAAATCGTAAAGAAAGTAAAAAACGTACTGATTCATTTTTGTCGTCGTAAAATAGTCGTAAAACATGAATCAGCTGCGAATAAGGTATCATCCGTGTTTGCTCGTAAAAATAAATCTGATATGCTGAGAAACGTAAAAAGCAGGTGTTTTTATCAATGGATACTGTTTGGGTAACAACTATGTATAGAAGTAACATATAGTATAAGTATATATTTTGATATCTTGTGATGTTTTTGTTTTTAGATCTTCCTTGGATCTACTTTAGTTGTACAAGTCTTTGTTAACTGATAAGCAAATGGATTCAAAGGTTCTCTTTTGGATCTAGTTTTTGCTTCAAGTTTAGATTAATACTCGTAGGGTCTTATTCTCATCATCAAGCGGTTCGCTCTTTCCGTAAAATGCTATTTTCTGAAGAGCAAAAGAGTCAAAATACTTTACAACAGTGTTATAGCTTAAAAAGCATTTGTGAATAAGCAAAGCAGTTAAGTTACTGCGTTAAAGTGCAAAACATTCTTGCAATTAAACCGCATAATACCACAAATAATAATAATAGAAATTTCTGCCATCATCATCAAAATATTTCCAAGAATTTTCCTGAATATTTTTTCGCATCTTCAATATTTTTTTAGGAAAACCAAATTATATTTCCGTCTCAAAAACGCCACTCGTCGATAATCAATTTTTCATCACGCTAAATCTAATAACAAGTTGAGAGCGAGCGAAATCATATTTTCTAGCCTCGACGGTGTACAATAGAGATCAAATGCGAGATTTTATCGAATTAAATAATCGATACGGATATACCGGAGGGAAGGACGTCCAATACACCCTTTCCCGTGACACTCGTATTCTACTAATATTATAAGTGCGAAAGTTTGTGAGGGTGTATGTATGTTTGTTACTCTTTCACGCAAAGACTACTCCACAGATTTGGATGAAACTTTACATGAATGTAGGTTATACATCAGAATAACACATGGGATACATTTTATCCCGAAATTCCCACGGTAACGGGTACATCACGGGTAAGAACGGGGCTAAGTTATAAGTCAAGGTAGAGCCTGTTGGTCTAAAATTGGTAGTTTAAGTCCCAAATACTCGTACGTAGTTTAACTCACAAACATGTCTGCTTTTTTGACACCCTTCATATGAATACACGGAATACGTCACACGACCCGCAAACGGCCACTTAAACGGTGCGGAGCTATGCGGAGCTCAACCGACCAATCACAAAGCACGACGAACAGGTTTAGACATTGTCAATACGTTTTTTAACTATTTTAATGCGTTGTAATTGGTTGATTGAGCTCCATACAGCTCCGCTCGGCCTTAATTATTTGGAGCAGAGATACGAGTATTAATGTTTGCTATGACAGGACTGAGACTGAGGTCCTAGGTTCAATTCCCGGGTCGAGCGGAAACATGTTTCCTACTTTTCAAACATAGCTCGGGTTTGAGATCACCAACCCGCATTTGGCAAGCGTGGTTACACCTAATCCGTCTGACTGTACTGATATCTTCAGTAAGATGAGAGGCCTATGCCCAGCAGTGGCACATTACAGGCTAATACTTTACTTTTTTTTATGACAGATGTTATTTGAATACTATCTTCTTCACCGAAATCAAATAACTCTAAACACCGATTTCTCCGAAAATATAAGGACCGCACCGAATTTTGCTGACTGTACAATTTAACAACTTGTAAAGCGTATACGAAACCAAAACATCCCCATCTATAAATAAAAAAAAATTACCCTTAAACCCCAAGATAAATTCAGTCAACCCCAAATATTTTTGGCAAATACAAGAAATTAGGGGTCCGCAGAGTTTAAAGTAACCCCACCCTCCGGTAACTCACTGCGAATTGTCGACGAAAATTATCCCCAATAGTATCTTGGAATTAGATATTCATCGAATTTCTTACCTTTGAGTATTAGGACGAGAGGGCGCCTGTTACACCGAAACATTTAGGTTTAATCTATACTTATAAAATAAAGCTTATTTTCTTAATAGAGATTATTTTTTTGTTACTTTGAACGCGCTTATCTCCGTAACTACCAATCCGATTTGAATAATTATTTTTGTAATAGATAGCCACATTCAACTAAATATAGGTTATACGTGATTTTTCATCCCAAATTCCCACGGGAGCGGGCTCAACGCGGGCGCTGCCAGTACTGAGATATTAATAATCAAAGCATCAACAAGCCCGGTGATATGCGGTGAGTGAGTGTATAGCACTTTAGTGGGCAACCTTGGTATCGGAGTATAAGACCGCATAAAGGCCCTCCGTAGCACGGTAGCGCTCAAGTATAAAACAAAATAAAAATCCTAACTAATATTATAAATGCGAAAGAAACTCTGTCTGTCTGTCTGTTACGCTTTCACGCCAAAACTACTGAACCAATTTAAATGAAATTTGGTACACAGTTAGTCCAGAACATAGGCTACTTTTTATCGCAAAATTCCTAAGGGTACGGGTACAACGCGAGTGAAACCGCGGGGCGCTGCTAGTAGATAGATATAGATAGATAGATAGATATACACTTTATTGCTTGAAAAGACACACAAACATAATGGTAGGTACATACATTTAAAACCAACATACACACTAGCACAATAAAATGAAAATGATTAAAATAAAAAGTGAGCAGTGTGCCTAAACAAGACAAAAGGGTTCGGCTCAGTGAAGCATCTGTTCAAAGAACAGAACACTGATATTCTGCCTCGCCCACAAATGTGACTTCAAGGACGGGACGCGCGAGAGAAGTTCATTAAATTAATAAAGCATTGAGTATATAATTTAGAATTAAATTGAAATAGGTAAACAATAAGGTTGGTACGTATACAAAGTAGGCAAATCAAAACAAGCATACACTTAAATATTTTTTTTTTAAAAAAATGTGAAAATGTAAGTTAGAATAATATAAATAAGAATAATTTGACTACCAGGGACGAATGTAAAGTTCTGGAATACCAACTTTTTGCTCTTCCAGTATATATGCATGGAAGCGCTTCCTGAAAGTATGAATTGAAGGCAGATTGCGTATGGGTGGAGGAATATTATTCCAGCACTTAGTCGCCTGGTAGCGGAAGCTTCCTCTGAAGGCAATAAGCTTGTGAGAGTGATACCGTAATTGGGTTCGAACAGCACGATCGTTAAGAGAACCACTAAATTTCAGTTTGCCAAAGAGATATTCTGGCTTACGGTCTTTAATCACACCAAACAACAGGCAAGCAAAATGATAATTTCTACGCGATACCATATTCAACAAATTCGAGTTATTAATATACGGGGTCACATGAGTACGAGGCGGAATATTAAAACAGAATCGACAGCACGCATTCTGGACTCTTTGTATCAATCGCTTGGATTTTACAAGCAGACGGGGTCCAAATACGAGGTCACCATAATTCAATCTAGACAATATCAGCGATTCACAGAGTGCCAACCGCACATCAACTTTGAGCAAATGTCTAATCTTATAAAGGACTTTAAGTCTGCTAAAACAACCACGAGTAATGTTCAACACATGCGTCTCAAATCTTAATTTGCTATCGAATACCACTCCCAAGTTGCGCGCCTCATCAACGCGCTCAAGCACAACTCCATCAATTGATATTATGGGTTTAGCAGCCAAAATTTTAGATATTTGAGAGTCCGTACCAATAACCATAAACTTTGACTTATTGGGATTAAGCAGTAAAGAATTATTCTTTGACCACACCGAAATTCTACGCAAATCATCATTAATCCTCACAGTAGCATCAAACACATCAGTCCTATTCGGATTACTAGCAATATAAAGCTGGCCATCATCAGCATAAAAATGATAATTGCTGTTCTCTATAGCATTAACCAGATCAGCCAAATATAAAATAAATAACAATGGACCCAGTATTGAGCCCTGTGGCACTCCATGGCTGATTGTTCGTGGCACAGAAAATTCATACGAGCCGTCAAGTTTCAGCTTCTTTACTATTTGGGAACGTCCTCGGAGATAGCTGTCAAACCATTTTAACGCACCGGTGCTCGCACCGTAAAAACTCAACTTTGACAGAAGCAGATCAATATTAATGCTGTCAAAGGCACGGGAGAAGTCCAATAATACCAAAATACTCCCAAAGCCCCTATCCATGTCCGCTAAAATATTATCGACAACATCAAGAAGTGCCGTAGTTGTGCCAACACCCTTGCGAAACCCTGACTGAAGAGACGGAAGAAGCTTATTATTTTCCAAATATCTATAAAGCTGAACATAGACAGCCCTTTCAAGCAACTTGGACAAGAAGGGAAGAATACTAATAGGTCTAAGATCCTTAAGCGTAGACGGATTATCAACTTTAGGAAGAGGAGTTACGAATGCCTCCTTCCACAGCAAGGGCACAGTAGAGGTTGAGATGGAAGTGTTTATTATGTCTACAAGAATTTTTGAGGTCCTAGGCAGTGTCAGTAGAATCATATCTTTGCTTATGCCATCTCTGCCAACTGAATTTGACTTAATCGATTTAATAAACGCTAGAAGATCCCTTTCATTGATTGGTTGTATATCAAAATTTAAATTATCATGGCGATGGAATTCATAATATGTTAACTGGGACAAAGGAACCTGAACATGCGGAACGTTCAAAAAATGGTCATTGATGCCATTGACATCTCCTAAACCATCAGGCAGACAATGATCCTTACTTGGGTCCACTAAAATTTTATCTTTTAAATTCTTCCAAAACGTCTTAGGATTCTTAATTTGGTTATTTATAAGATTATTAAAAAATGCCTTCTTTTCATTGGAAACTCCCAAGTCAGTGACAAACTTCAAGTTCTTATAATAAGTTTTATGGGTGTCAAGGCCTGTCAGTTTATATCTGTCACGAGCCTCATCACGCAATTGCATCATTAATCTGCAAGTGTCGGTTACCCAAGGTAATTTGTTATGATGATTCGTCTTAGCAGTAGTAGAAGGTGCATGTTTATCAAACAAAGACAACACCAACAAACTAAATCTATTAACCATCTCATCAACATTGGACATATCAGATATAGACTCCCAATCAATGGCGTTTAAATCATCATTGAAGTCATCAATATTAATTTTATTAATTGGCCTATATGTAAATGTTTTCTTTAAAGGTTTTGATTTCCTAAGGTTTAGTTCAGCTATTACCATAGAGTGTCCATATTTCCCCGAATTAATTTTGTCAACAGATAATTGACGAACCCTAGCATCTGTGCAGAATAAGTCTATTAAGGTTTCACCATCAAGTGAGGAGTGCGTAGGCTTATCAACGAACTGTTGTAGATTTATCAATTGAAAGAAATGTCTTAATTTATCTATGTTACAAGTGTCCCTCCCTAGCAAATTCACGTTAAAATCACCCATTAAAACTATATAATCATGATTTGACAGAGAAGCAATTGTTTCAGTCAGTGAATCAATAAAGTGATCAACTCCCACCCACTGCGGCCTATATGCTGTACCTATAGCAACCCTAAACCCATTAAGGCGGAGCGTAAGCCAAAGTTGCTCCACACAATCCGCAGCGGGATGTTGTCGCAAAATGCGAGTATTAATGCTACGGCTAGTGTAGAAGGCAACCCCGCCACCCCTCCCCCCACGCACATGTTGAGGCCTCGGGCAGAGGTGCAACCTGTACCCGGGAGGCGCAGGCGCACACGACTCTTCACCTTTCCTCAACCACGACTCGTTTATCGCAAGTATATCAGGACGGTGCTTATCTACAGCTTCTAATAGAACATCATGACCGGTGTTTAAAGAGCCCGCATTATATAAAGCCAACTTTAAAAACTTACGCCCATTCATGAGTATTGAATAAAGTATAAGAAAAATTTAAAAGCACAAAATAAATAAGCCAGAAATAATTAATACATGTTAATACAACCAATATAATCGACCTAATCTTCAAATATAAATATAATCTATAAACATGGTAAAAAAATGATAAAATTTCAATAAATAGGTATATGGTAAAATATGTGTTAGGGACACTGCTCACTTTGAAATAGAAATTTAACTTGAAATAGCAGTAAGTAACATACTTACGAAAATAAATACTTATCATAACATTACTAATATTGATTATCACATAACACAAACATGTAATAACATTATATAAACATCCAGTTATCGTCATAACATTTACTATCGTTAAAAATATACTCATATTGTACTTATGAATAGAATAAATGCGTTCATATAGGCAATTTAAGAGCAAGAAGTTATTTACTATTATATTACACAAGACATTTGTATTGGATATTCGTATAATGATTATGCTGAGAACTAGAATATATAGAAAATATGTAATAACATTATATAAACAAACAGCTATCGTTATCACATGTACTATCGTTAAAAATATACTCGTATTGTACTTATGAATAGAATAAATGCGTTCATATAGGCAAATTAAGTGCAAGAAGTTATTTACTATTATATTACACAAGACATTTGTATTCGATATACGTATAATGATTATGCTGAGAACTAAAATATAAAGAAAAATAACTAAAATAAATGAAAGAAAAACATGAATTGGTTTTACGAGTACATTTAAATGTATGGTCAAACAGTCCCTACACCAAAAATTAAATTTAAATCATTGATTGACCGAATACGATGCGTAGGTGAAACCTGATCCCTCCTAACTAAAACACGGCAATCCCTCGTCCAGCAGTATTTCCATTGCTTATTCCGGCACGCCTCCCTTGCCTTGGCGAATAGCTGTCTGTTTATCCTGGTCAGACGCTCATTGAGATATATACGTACAGGTGGGCCTGGGAACTCAAGGTCTGTTGTGGTAATGACACGACGAACACGCACCGCCCGTAGGAACATGTCCCGCGTCGCTCTACGGGCAAAGCGCACCACCAGCCTTCGTGGTAACCAGGCAACGCCAGGCGGCGTAGCCTCCTTAGGACTAACCTCATGTTCACTACGCCGCGATGTCGGAGCCACACCAACTCTCTCCACAGACACAATGTCACGCTCCTCAAGGGGTACCCCTATTTTAATAGCAAGGAGAGACACGATGTTTATAGGGTTTTCGCCAGGATTTTCAGGAAGGCCAGTGATTTCCACATCATTCAGAAGCCCAAACTGATCGCGGTCATTCAACTCCATGGCAAGCGTTTGCACTGTAAAATGTTGATGATAGTAACAAAATACAAAACAAAATAAATAAATATTCACAGGACTAAGAACGGGAATCGAGCCCGCAATCCCCGACATAGTAAGCGCTCTCACATGCCACTGTGCCAACGGGCTTGTCAACAATGAAAAACGTTAGTTGGTAATAATTAACCTTCTAATATAATACAACTGAAACTAATTGCAAAGCCATTTAATTACCACGTTGACATACTGCCAGACATACACTCACTAAAATTAGCTATTAATCAATTTATGCCTATGAGTATATCGCAGTTCCTGTAGCTATGTAATATAATCAAAATGGTTCGTATAATCTTATCTTATTAATATTATAAATGCCAAAGTTTGTGAGGATGGATGTATGTACGAATGTTTGTTACTCTTTGAAGAAAAAGCTAATGAACGGAGTTGGATGATACTTTACAGTAATATAGGTTATACATCAGAATAACACATGGGATACTAAGCGCTCTCACTACCACTGTGCCAACGGGCTTGTCTTAATAAATGAATGAATGCATTTTGAAACTGCACGATCAAACTAGAGCTATGTTTTTTACATTGAAAAAAAAGGTCAAAGGTTTCACTTTTGATCCCAAAATTCCCATGGGAAAAGGAACAACGCACATAAAAAACGGGGATTGCAGCTTTTTATATAATAGCAACGCCTCGCAGTTTTAACCCGTGTTGTGCCCGTTCCCATGGGAATTCCGGGATGAAAAATAGCCTATAACCTTCCCGTTAAATGTAGCTATCTATTACAAAAAGAATTATGCAAATTGGGCTGATAACTCCCGAGATTATCTCGAACATATAAACAAACAAAAATATTAGTATAGATTTAAATCATACCAAGTCGTAAATCGTTATACATTATTATGAACTAGTTAATATCTGACAAAGTCGGTCATCCGCTAATTGCACTGTCTTTACTCAACTATCTATATTTCACTCCATAGTCTGTATGACTATCCGTAGCGTGACACAACGCCTTGTTTTGTGTCATGATAATTAATTAATTTCATTTACACTGTGGGACTGTCGCTAACTCATTTATTATACGGAATTTACAGTTAATATGCCATTTCGTTTTGTTTTAAGCCTCGATGTAATATGGGAGTGTTTCAAGGTATAGTAGGCTGTAGGTAGTTTGAGGGTATTGTAGGTCAAAAATGAGGGTACCAATTAAATGTCAAAGCCATTTTTTTTATTCAGTTTTGGCCCCTAAGAGGCTCTTTTGAACTTACCAATACTTACCAATTTATATTCTAGATGCGTTATAAAAAGTAACTGATGGTATAACCTCGTGAGTTTTTTGTTTGTTTCAAGGCACTAATCTTTGGAAGTACGAGACTCTCCGGAAGCCCATTGCCTTTATTTTGTTCAAAGAAATTTGTTTTATCATAACTTAGTGAATAGTCTGTTTTAGTTATTCAGGCAGCCAGTTTAAGGGTGCTTTCAAATTACGCGTTTCGTGTCGGACCGCTGCGGTGCCGAAGCGGTGCGTTTGTCGTGTTGTGAACGTACGAACGAAACGCGTAATTTGAAAGCACCCTAAAGCTACGATTTTTTATGTTCTTACTTCTATTGAGACTGACATTTTTATGGTAACGTTTACTGGGGCCTTAGTTGAAACAACCCTTAAAGCTTCTACAATACAGTATTCGGTGTGACAGACAGCCTCTATCAAACCCCGAGAACTGTTTCTGTCGCCTGAATTATCTTGATAACGTTTGAACAAGTTTCGGCCAACTCGGCGTCTGCTTTTGATACAATAGACTTTACTTTAGAGGCTCTTCGTTTGTTGGAATTGTACCTGAAGGGGATCTCAAGTGTGCTTTAATAAATGATTTGGTTACATCGGTAGGAGGATTTTTATTTAACGCCCTTTTATTTATTTATTTTTATTTTTTATTTAACGCCCAACAGCCTCCGTGGTCATGTGGTTTGAGCGCTCGGCTCACGATCCGGAGGTTCCGGGTTCGATTTCTAGTGGGGACATAATATCTCACAAAAATCTCTTTGTGAGACTACCCTCAGTTTGGTTAGGGCATTGCAGGCTGAATCACCTGGTTGCCCGAAAAGTAAGATGATTCCGTGCTTCGTGCGTGAATTCCTACCAAATTACCATGCCTATTAGATAGCTAAGCCAAACATTTTTTTTAAAGAGAATTTGATAGTATAGATAAAATCGTTTTTTTTAGAACAAATTGGGTTGAATAATTAAAGAGCATCGGAAGGGCCGATACCTCTTTTAATTATGATCAGAATTAACCCGTTAACCTTTTGTATCATAAAATAAAGGATAAACATAGCTTGGGTAAGAATAGGCCGTTGTTTTATTAATTTACTTTACGGCAGCGCCAGGGTTGAATTTTGATATCCTCATTTCGCAACGGATACGGTAAAATCTTATTGAATGGGTTTGTATATCATAAACTTATATTAAAAGTAGCAGCGGCCCGCGGATTTACCCGTGCTATACCCGCTCCCATGGGAATTTCGGGAAGAAAAATAGCCTACAACCTTCTCGAATGTTGTTATCTATTGCAAAAAGAATTATTTAAATCTGACTGATAGTTCCCGAATTTATCTCGAACATACAAACTTACAAATTTTACCTCTATAATATTAGTATGGATACTAATACAATCATAGCAGACGTCAGATTTACTGTTAATTAGTTGCGCCTAAGGGCTTCCTAACTAAGTCAGGCGTACATCAAAGGGATACGGACCAAATTGCTTTCTACTCTCATATAGATACATAGATGATGTATAAAGTGTGTTATGTCTGTCTGTTGCTGGATGGTTCAGTTCTCTATACATCTATACATACAAAAAGCTGGCCAAGTGTGAGTCGGACTCACGCACGGAGGGTTCCGTACATTAAAAAAACACGTTTGTTGTATGGGAGCCCCCTTGAAGATTTGTTATTGGTCCCATTTTTACCCTTTGGGTACGGAACCCTAATAAAATTGGAGTGTATTTGTTTTTTCCAAAAATATTCGATTATTGCTAGCAGTCATGGTTTCACCCTAAACTTATTAAGATGACGATCTTATAAACATGAACGTGTCAAAAAAGCTTACATTTAGTCTTGACTTGAGAGTAAAAACGAGTTTTTGAAATAGCATGTAGATGTAGAGAAATTTGTCTACAAAGTAGAGATAAAGTAATAGTTATAGTGTTAGCCTGTAATGTCCCACAGCTGGGCTAAGGCCTCTCATCTCACTGAAGATATCAGTACAGCGTCCTACTGCTGGGCAAAGGCTGTACTGATATCTTCAGTGAGATGAGACTCCTTCACTGAAGATATCAGTACAGAGATAAAACGAAAAGAAAACCTTTCTTTTCTTGTATGCTTGCCTCATTATTCAGTGAACTTACATACCTACTTACATGAACCACTAGAAAGTCATGCTACCATTGATCCCATTTGCCATATAGTGTGTCCTATAGCTAAGCGAGGCGAGGGCAGGTCGCTAGTTAACGAACTTGTTCCTACAGGATAGACAAAGTTTTCCAATCGGAAACCCGAGGCAGAGCTTTGAAATTACATTAGTGTCGATTCATATCACAAGGGGCGCGTTTTATTTTTAAAACTTCATTTTTATAGAGAAGATGAAAGTTGATAATATAACAGAGAGCTTTTTATTACTATGACTAACAGGGCTGCGCGGTGTTAACCGTGTCGTATGCGTTCCCGTGGGAATTTCGGGATGAAAAATAGCTTATAACCTTTCCGTTGAATTTGGTTATTCAATATAAAAATAATTTTTCTACCAACCAACATACAATTTCCAATAAATAAAGAATTTCCAATTACAGATTACTAATAGTCTTTTTTAAACTTACACGATTTGAACACATAATTTTAACGTACTCACACGGGTTTTTCGCGTTAGAAAGTTCAGATTACTAGGTAAAAAAAATAGTTTTACAAAGGAAATATTATGTATATTGATATAAAGAGATACATTGAGTTCGATACGTTAGTCAATGCAGATGATGACTCGATGATGAGGACTGCAGAAATAAAACATAAAAAACACAAACACACGAATTGATGTTTTCATGTCAGTTAAACGCATGCATAGAGAACCTCCCGTTTTACAAGTCGGTTAACAAAACCAATATCATTAGGTACAGACAGGACATCACATTTGCAGCCACCAGTCGGAGCATCCCCTACGAGACGAGGGTCAACGACCTTTCAACTAATGGACCCTTACTATTAAACATTGACTAGCACTGTACCACTGTTTTACTCATTTTATTCCCGTTTCTGTGAGAATTTCGGGATAAAAATAGACTATGGACTTGCTTTTGAATGTAGCTATCATATTTGAAAAGATTTTATGAAATCTGACTGGTAGTAGTTCTCTGGTACTAACTTCGATCACTGGTACGACCCATCCCTGGAATTACCTATGATTGACGTTAAGCCGTCGGTCCCGGTTACTTTCTACGGATAGTAGTCGTTACATGAGCCATGTCAGAGGCCTTTGGCTCGACTCGACACCAGGATTGGTCAGGTTGGCCATCCACTCGATGAAGAAGAAGACCTATGTGATCTCTGGAACTGCTTATGACCTCTAGAAAGACCTATAATCTCTGGACCGACCTCTGATCTCTACAACTACCTATAATCTCTGGATCAACATGGTTTATTTATATTGTAAAGATTGTGTTTCGCTGTATAGCCTAGACATGCAAGCATATTTACACCTAATCCTCCTGTACTGTACGCTGTACTTTCTGTTTTTGGTGAAAAGGGAAGCCTTTGCGCAACAGTGGAATATTGTAAAGGGATACTTTTTAAACATATTTATTGTTTATTGTCCCAAAATTCCCACGGGAACAGGCGCAACACGGATAAAACCGCAGAGCGCTGCTAGTACATAATATAATAACGTGAAACTCATAACAGTTTCTGTCTGTAGTTCATTTTATACATATCGGGCTCATTTCAAATTAAACAGTCCTTTAGTGCACAATAAACTTTCGCAGCGTTTATATATGAAGCTCTTCCACTTCTTTTGAGAGTATTTCATTCATTATTTAGACACTGGCGATAAAAAGGTGTACTATTTGTTCTCGATTGGTCTAGCAGAAAATAACGCGAGATTCTCACTTCACTGATATTCTTAGCTAGCGCATTAAAGCGTAAAGGACCTTGGCCTGTAAATTAATCTTGCAGCTATAAGTAAGTTCGAGTAGCTTACATTGCTTAGTCAAACTACGCCACGAGCGCTATAGAAACTGCTTTTATGGAGTTTTTTCTGCATACTTCATATATTGGTGTAATAACAACAACAAACGAATTATCTATAACAACTGCTTAATGTTCAACCATTAATAACAACGTAAACAAAACTGCATGCGATCGAGTTGCGTGCGAGTACTGAAACAAATGGTAGTGGCGCAATATAAAGTACTGTTGCCAAAATTTAAGACGTTTTGGCATCCACGGTCCTTGGATAAAATATTACACAAAGCTATGCCTTAGCAATTATTTGTCGGCAAAAATATGGGGTTTATATTCTCGGTGAATGAACTATACGTGACCTCTTGGGTATAACGCTACTAATATTATAAATGCGAAAATTTGTGAGATGGATGGATGAATGGATGTATGTTTGTTACTCGTTCACAAAAACTACTGAACAGATTTGGATGAAACTTTACAGTAATATAGGTTATACATCAGGATTACACATGGGATTTTGTGGATTTTATGGACATTTTATCCCGAAATTCCTGCAGAACGGGTACAAAGCAGGTAAATCCGCGGGGCGGTGCTAGTTATATCATTGCAATGCAATTTCCTTGGCCAATCAAAAATAATGTTACCATCATTTCCTTGGCATCATTAGTAGCGTTCGTGGCATAGTTTGAATAAGCGATGATAGCTCATTACGTTTGATAATCAACGTGCAGCTCAGACCACTTAGATGGGTGGCCGATAGTGGCATTTCTATCTAAGCGCTAACTTGCTTCAGGGAGCACGTAAAATTGAAGATCCCGGTTGTTACAATTGATAGACTATGTGTCGGTCTGAAAACTCAGACACCACGATTGGCCACTAACCTAGGTACTCGAACTGTAGTGGCTATCATTTTATTTCGTAGACGATACATAAGTCATTTTCACCAACAGTTTTTATAAATACATACATCCACCCAGCCAGAGTTGAGAGGCTGGTAATCTGTCATACAGGTCTCCTAGTACAGATACCAGGCTCCGACATAGAACAATGTAACCAATAGAATGTAATTTATAACCTTAATTGTAAACTTATTTGTTCTATGTAAGAGAGAAATATAAAACATGTCCCAAACGTAGCTAAAACTACGAAATATAGATTACATTGATTACTTGCTCTTCCTTGGGTAGCAAGAGATAACACAGCAACTACTTCTCTTTCGTAACAACGTTTGACATTTGATGACTCAACAGAAATAAGTTCCTTTCCCCGTTGTGACTCAAAATGGCAGTCCTTGCATATTCACAGCACGGGAGTGAAATGCGTTTACCGCAAACGTGACGTGTTTTATATGTGATGCTCATTTCGAAGGGCCCAGACGTCATAGAGTAGAGAGAGAATAAATGAAGACAGACTTTATGCCATAAATTATAGAGCGAAAAATGCTAAAATTTAAGAGAGAATACTATTTCAAAAATGTTGATATGTTTAATGTCATAAAGTATAGAGAAAAAATGTTGAAATAGTGTTGAAAATAAAAGTAATAGTAGATTATTAGCCTGTAATGTCCCACTGCTGGGCAAAGACCTCTCATCTCACTGAAGATATCAGTACAGTAAGGAGGACGTTGTAATAACCACGCTTACCTACTGCGGGTTGGTGATCTCGCCGAGCCATATTTCAATGTGGAAATACTTTTAAAAAAATGCTGCGGGGCATGATGCCATAAATTATAGAGGGGAGAAAATGCTTAGACAGATAAATTAGTAGCCATAGAGTAATATAGAACAAGAAAATGCATACCTAGCAAGTTGTTTCGCTTTCAAGGCTTCTTTATAAAAAAATAATGAAGGTAGACTTAAATGTTTAATTAACTGGTATAGCAAGGCCTGTGGTATAATTATAAGGCACATAAAGAAAACGTGTACGTGTATATCATTTTAATACATATTTATTTTTAGACATGGAGACCGGATATATTTAGTTTTAAAAAAAGCCTATCTGCTTAGAGATAAAAACCTGTAATATAAGATAATATGGTTATAGGTACATTTAAAGAAAAAAATAATTTATAAATTGAACAAAACCTCGAATATGCATTGAGCAAGTCAAGTAACCTTAAAGCTATCTCCTTAAAGCTATCTAAAAATAGATTAGTTTCATTTTTTTTGCGTCGAACGACATTATTTTATAAATCCTTAACCTTCTATATTTAAAAACCAATCAATTAATAAAAACAACACAAAGAAAAAACAAAAGACAAAGACTAGGCAACGTTTAAAAAAAGAACTTACATTCGTTTTTAGAACTGTCAATCCGTTACACTGCACACACACAACTGTGTTTTTTAAAATATATTTTTCTGTTAATTTTTGTGATTATTTTTAGGTTTTTTGTTTTATTTTTACGATTTAGTGTCTGTGGGTGGTTGCGTGCGTCTGTGGCGCGGGTGTGGGCAGACTGGCTGGGTTTGCCGGGACGCAGTCTTTGATAGATCATTTTAATGTATGTACCTACGTACGAAGGATGACACGACAGGATTTGAATGCGTTAATTAAGGTTGTTTTCAGGTATTTTTCAGGCCCTCAAATATTTTCACATAAATATTTTGATACTTAAGTGTTTAAAATAGGTAAAAAAATATGATATCTCAATTAGGTTCTTAAAATTATATTGTAAACATTTCTGAAATTACATTTATGAAAATATTGCATTGTTAGTTTTATTAGTTAATTAAATTAATAACCGTAAACCATATATTATTATATACTAGCTGTGCCCCGCGGTTTCACCCACAGCGCACCCGTTCCCGTAGGAAATACGGAATAAATAGTATCCTATATCCGTCTCCTGGTTCTAAACTACCTCCCCACCAATTTTCAGCCAAATCGGTTCTGCCTTTCTCGAGTTATAATAGTGTAACTAACACGACTTTCTTTTATATAATATAGATTATATAAGATATATTGCCGCACTTAGAGACGTTGATAAACTTAGCTAATTGACGTAATTGTTCATACATTACATGTCAAAATCACTCATTAAATATCTACTAAGGAAATATTTGACGTCTCTGATTAACCTATCAATACAGAACTATACAGGGTGTTACTTGGTAGTACTGGGTTATCTGTAGGACATTCTGCATTTATGTTTGACTGCATACATACCCTATGTAGAAAAACTAAAATAAAATAGAACACAGTGGTGAAAGAGTAAATATAGCAATCAATCGTAAGTCAGCTAAAAGCGAAACGTGGCAATCTCTGCGTGGGGCTAAAAGCTTTTCATTGGAACTTTGTTCAAATGTTATAAATAAATCTATACTAATATTATAAAGCTGAAGAGTTTTTTGTTTGTACGTGCTCTGAATCTACCCGTCAGATTTGAGTTCTTTTTGTGTATATGATAGCCACATTCAAGACGAAGGTAATGGGAAATTTTTATCCCAAAATTCCCGCGGTAACGGGCACAACGCAGGTAAAACCGCGAGGCACTACAAGTACTTTATATCATGCACTAAATTGCATTTTTAAAGTAGTACCATAAAGTGCTGCGATTTATTTTTCGTAGCGTATTACTGCTACGAAAATGAAGGTCGTAGCAAATTGCTACGCAAATTGTGCTACGAATGCTGCCTCATAAAATTGTTGATAAGGATGATGACAGAAAATTACTTTTTAACCGACTTCAAAAGGGCGGAGGTAATTTTTGTCAGATATTAAATTTTAAACCCACGTTGATACATGATTTATATGTGATAATTAATTGTCAACTGTCAAAATGTAAATTAACAATGTCCCGCGATTTGACATGTCCATCATCAAGGCAAAAAGATGAAAAGTAGCCTACAATGTGACCATCAAATACAAAAATATGTTATCACCCGTGAGATGAACGCGTTAAACAAACAAACAAACTCTTCAGCTTTATTATATTGGTATAGAAAATCACACAGAAACATTACGACATAACACTACGTAGGTATGTATGTGCGACAAATAAAATTACCGACCCGTCTGGCCCCTACCACAGAATTCTCGATCGAGACACAGTCGATAGTATATTCTATTCTTTAAACAATCTATTTACTTTGTTAAGGGCACTTTAGACATTCTTTTCCGGTTGTTTCAATCGTCAGACCATATCGGAGGACTTTAGGCGGTCTAAAAACTTCCGACACCAGGGTTGGCCATTCAAATGAATGAATCTTCTTCTTCACGAGTCGAGATGGTTGTATGTATATTGTATATACTTTTATATATATGTTGTTAATGGGTTATCGCTTAAATCTGCTTGGACCAGAATTCAGCCAGTTCTGTTGCGTTGTCACTAGTCTTCTACAAATTCTCTATGGTGTAGGATACAGGGGGGTTAGAGCATTGCAGTAGGTGGTCCATAGATTGAATAAGGCCACATTTACAATAACCGTTTTCGAAGCAACCGCACCTAACTTGGTTTTCTTGGCATCTTCCTACAACTGATCGGAGTCTGTTTTAAAGACTTCCATACTGCCCAGGTAAGATTATTACCCTCAGAAAGTTTCTCGGTAGGTGGAATGGGAAGTGAAGATGGAGGGAGCCTATTTTCCTTTGCTCCAACCTAGATTTAAGAGCAAGCCTCGGACTCAAACAAGGCTGTCTGAGGTAGCTGTTACGGCTCTTGAGTCGCGACGGTGGTGGAGACAGAATGAGAAACAGCGTTGAGATATATTGCGGGATAGCAGGTGGGTGCCTCCTATCCCGCATCTGTTTATGTTTCTCCCCAGAGCAGCGAATTTCTCGTCGAACACCAGATGGAATTATGATGGAGCCATGCCAGATGGAGCCATGCTATCTGAGCCGGCCAGAGCATATATATAAGACATAGGGGTGGGTTTTAGTATACTGTGATTATACCTAAGAATAAATGAATGAGTAATATTAATATTTTGCTCGCTTGCGATATTCCATGGTAGGAGGTTCGTCCGGCGACGTGGCGTCTGCCAAACGCTATGAGTGCTACTGTACTGTTTAACAACAGGATTTTTAATCGATACTCTACTGGCGGGGCTCGAATACGGCTTTTTGTATCGATATGTGTTAGATGAGCGATATTATTAGGCGTAACTATCTATGGATCTATACTAATACAATAAAGCTGAAGAGTTTCATTCTTTGTTCATTTAAACGCGCTAATCTCTGAAACTATTAATCCGATTTGATAAATTATTTTTGCAATGGATACCCACATTTAACGGGAAAACTATAGGCTATTTTTCATCCCGAAAATCGCTGTAGCATATCCTGTATAGAAAGTATAGACGTCAATAGAAAAAAGAAAGTATTATCCTGAAATTTAACACTACTGAGCAAAGGCCTCTCATTTCACTGAAGATATCAGTACAGTGAGAAGAAGGATCTAGACCTCAATAACAAGATATATGTATATGATAACACAATTTAAAAAAACACATAAACCATTTTAAAGCAAAAAAAAATTGATTTTAAAGCTGCATTTGCACAAAGTATAACATGAATGTCACTGAAATTTATTTAAATCCTCAATGGCACTAGACGCACACAAACGCGCATGTATAATGTATGAAATGCAACATCACGACCAACTAGATCAATCATAATAAGGCATTCGATCTGAGCGTCGCCTAGCAACGGTTGCTAGGCGACGCTCCCCACGCCATTGCGTTCTCAGTTTGAATTTGGTCATAGATTAAAAGTTTGTAGAGGGGTTGTTTTTAGTGCCTATTTTGAATTATTTAGAATAGGTAAAGTTGTTAATGTTTGAGGATGTTTTTAGCTCATTGAAGGGGTTGGTATTGTTATTTTAAGTTTGAATTAGAAAAATATACAATAAGGATAATATCAAAATGTATTAAATTGATATCTTATAGTGTAAAACCCAAAAAAACATTTAGTTTCATAATGATAATTCCTTTTTAATTAATAAAAAATAATAAAAGTCAGCATTGCTGTTAGATCCACGACAACCCAATCTCGATAAACTTTTGAAAAATAAAACGAAGCCTTTTTGAAACCCGACGCAATTAAAAATGTCTATGTCGGTGCAAAACAATTTTATGAAAAATTATATTCCAACCAATCGTGATCAAAAGCGCCTTTGATCAAAAACAAAAAAAAAATAGAATTCCGAATTTAAATGTTATAATTTTCCGCCCTCGAGACTACAAATTATAAATTGGACATTTCGGATTCCGAATGGACGTTCCATAATTAAAAGTGACGTACATTGTCAGTTCAACGTTTAATCTCGGGATTTAAAAATGGCGGATCATTTTCATGTGCGTTGTAAAATGTTTTTATAACAAACACGTTTATTTGTAACAGACTTCAAAAGAAGATATTTTTGTTTCGGCTATAATTTGTAATATTTTCAGGAATCTTTTTGTTGAATTTACTATGGACGACTAATAGCGGTCATACCTGCGGGCACAGTCTTACCCGTGCTGTACCTGTTCCCGAAGGAATTTCGGGTTAGAATGCTTCCATGTCTTACTCTAATGTATAAACGTATATTGTTTTAAAGTTTCATACAAATCTGTTCATTAGTTTTTACGTGAAAGAGAAACAAACATACATACATTAATTCTCACAAACTTTCGCATTTGATGGATTAATTATAATGTATTCCAATTTAAATATGATTTGTTTTAATAAATTGTTTATTTTTATATTATACTAGCTGCGCCCCGCGGTTTCACCCGCGTTGTGCCCGTTCCCGCGGGAATTTCGGGATGAAAAATAGACGTTGGCCGATTCTCAGACCTACTCAATATGCTCACAAAATTTCATGAGAATCGGACGAGCCGTTTCGGAGGAGTACGCGAACGAACACTGACACGAGAATTTTATATATATGATAAGATTATTTATCTGACACATTCATAATATTGACAAGCGGCGCTCCAAGGTTTTACCCACCTTGTGCTTGTTCCTGAGCAAACGGGATGAAAAATAGCCTATAACCTTCCCGATGATGAATTTAAAATAAAAGCGAAGTGTATGAAGTGAGCGCTTAAACTTAAGAAACTAGCAAGAATAATGTAGCTTATAATTACAACACTGTTTCATTAATAATTTTTTAATTGATTATGATAAACTTAATTCGGTTCTTAGTATTGAGTAACAAACTAATTAAAACGACAATAAAATGAATCAATTGCAATGCTAGTGTAACGCCTCGACTTTGCATGTATTTAATACATACATATATTTTTGCCCGTTCCCTTGGTAATTTCGGTATAAAAATAGCCTATAACCTTCCAGTTGATTGTGGCTATCCATTACAAAAAGAATTTCTCGAATCGGACTGGTAATTCCCGAGATTAGCCCGCACATATAAAATTACAAATACCTCCTTATATTAGTACAGATGGATCACAGCTTAGGTTGTATCCACATATCACAGCATAGGTTGGCGGGATGAGTAGCTGATTACATCTAATCCCCGGATTGGTGGATAAATAACCTATTTTTAAACCAAAACTTGTTAAATAAACATACTAGCACGGCCTTTATGTCGCTTAAGTGGAGCGAGTTATCAAGCTGCGAACCAACGAATGCATACAATGCATAGAATCCTTAGGGTGCGGTTCTTATTCACCAATCACAGCGTGTTGACATTGTCAAAATCTTTTAGTAAAATTTTGTGATTGGCCAATTGAGCTCCGCACTGCTCCACATCCTAACCCAACTCATCTCCTCGAGCCTGTAAACACGCCAAGTCGTAACATTATCATGTTCATAATTTCCTGACAAATATACAACATATAGAAATGTCCGAAAAATACATGTAACTAGTTAATAAGCATGTTTTGCAGTTTATGTTTTACTTTCGGACACGCCAATAGGTACAATTATCATACAAAACAATTTGGTCACTTACTTTGTCCAAAAGTACTTTGTCACATTAACATTGGACAATTTTCATTGACATGTTAACCAATATTACAGAAGTTTAAATGTTACAAGGTTCTAAGTACGTTCAATATTTCTTGAGCCGATTGTATAAAATCAGTACTTGAAAACATTGGAAATAATCTGATAAAAATCATTTAACAATCATGTTAAGAATTAGTGAATTTCACAGTCAATTTGTGTGACACAACGGTTAATTGGCAGCCATTTGATACGGTTTACGGTGAAATGATAAAAGGGGATACAATTTATTGCCAGCGCCATTTTGTGAAACAAAAATGAAGGTTCTGTTCTTGTTTGGAACCTTATTCGTGGTCGTATTGGCTAATGCACAGGTTAGTGGTGGATAACAATAATATTATACTTGCAGTCCGTTGCTAAGTAACTACCGGGCCCGGATTTAAATCGAACGTCGTACTTTTGCGTAGTACAGAACGTATTGTAGTGAAGTATTTACACTTGTCGGCTTCCGATTTTGTGGAGTCCGTAATGCTTCCGGTACGAAACTAGTCTAAATTTACCTCATAATAAAATAGGTTGTCATTTAATATTGATGGTCATAGGAACATATATTCATCATAGCCTAATGTCTGATAACCTGAGTCCCAAACAAAACCCTAAAAGTTTAAATCAAAGTGCTCTTATTAACCACTTTTACACGTAATGTCAAATGGGATGAAACTCAAACAAACTACTAAACTTTAAAATACTGCCAAAATACATCATAATCATTTTACGTACTTCAATCATAGAATAATAGAATCAAATGTAGTCTGTCATAGTGTAGGTTAGGTTAGTTTTTTCTTTAATTATAGATTTTTTTATTTAATAGTCAATTCATACGGTATTTTTAGTATAAAAAACTAACCTTACCTACTGTGACAGCGTCAGTTTTCATGAACGAGGTAGGTATTTAAGTATATGTTGGTCATAACTAACGAGTTATGACTTATGACCAACATATACTTAAATACCTACCATTGAGCTTCAACCTTCGTGACATTTATTAACCTTCCTATACCCGCGTCAATTTTTGTAACACCTATACCCGCGCGCGGTCTCACAGTCCGAATGTTTAAAAGCTTTATTTATATGTTTTTACTTAGAAAACCCATAAAGGTATTGTTATTTATTTCAAGGAAAGGATTTAATAAAATAGATTTAAGTAGGAAAAGACTTTATTTTTAATTATTTTACTGACTATCAGTCTCTCAAATAGCAGTCTACAAAATCGAGTATTCTCTCTTAGGTTAAATAAAAATAAAAAAAAATAACATTTTTCTTCTAGAAAACAAAACTAAACTTTTAGAAACTAAAAAAAGACTTAATGTAGCATAACAAAATCACAAATTTACTTAGTTGCTAGCCTCACCATAACAATCAGAACATACCATAACAGCATGTTCTAAACAAAAATATTTTTTGCAGTTGTATCGTGTTTTCCGATTTTTTTTCGAGGAGCAGTAACCACAACGACCTATTTTATTATTATTAGATGTTGCAGAAGACTCAGGACCATCTAGTTGATATACTTCGACCAGCCTCAGCCTCAAGGTTCTGGGCAAAGTAGTGATAAGAGCTCGTCGTCCATGCTAGCAGATTGAAATCTAAAATTAATGAAAATCATCAAAATCATTCATAACCAAACACAAAACAACACGTAATAAACACATAAGTAGTACAATACATACATTCAATACAATAAAAATTACTTTATAGCGCAAAAAAACACTTATAAAAATTATTTAATACTTACATAAAAGTTGCAAATATACCCGCGTCGGTCTCGCAGACCGATGGGGGCCAAAAACAACAACACGTGTTTATCGCACAAACGCGCGATGTGTACTAATATGAAGTTAGCAACAAATCCGGCAGCTAGCGAAAGACTCGAGTTGTAAGAGTTGCCAATAAAAAAAATAAACGAATAAATGTGTTTTGTCGGTCTCACAGACCAACGCGCGGGTATAGGAAGGTTAAGTGATCTTGATATGAGTACATAAAAAGTTAAATGAATTGAATTAAGTACATAATAAAGATAGGGTCGTTTTCGTTTTAAGGTATTTTGGGGCTCAAGTAAATGGCTATTTTGAATTTATGTTCATTTGAGTTGTAAATTAGTATTAGACTGCATTTTATACTAAGGTATTTTGACTCCCGACGAGCGGCTCCCGATTCACCAATCACAGTTCATTGTCATTGTCAAACAACGCATTGACATTGTCAAAATCTATTCGTTATATTATGCATTGTGATTGTTTACGTAAAGCGATGGGGTTAAAGGGTTCAAATGTCCCTAAAACCCTTAACCTAACCTATCCAGATCAGGAACAAATCCCCTACGACTCAAATTCCTACCCAAACTAGGCTGAAACTCTTCAAACTGAAATCCTGGATCCACCACTGCCTCATAGCAGACTTATTTCTGATCCACTAAATTGCATTTCCGCTAAAGCCTTATTTTGGAAAGGAATTCTATTTCATGATAAATAACCCGTCTAACCCTTGAGTTATGTCATCACAGAGTGCCTTAAAAGTGGTTTAACTACATGATTATACTTATAACTTGGTGATGGTGAAATTAAACCTTCTCATTGTCAGTGTGAAGCGTTGTACCTAATTTTATTTTGGAATTTAACAGCCTCCTTCTTCAAGGGACCAAGATGAGGTAACCTTAGTTTTAATACTAATTTATAAATAAACATTTACTTGTATCTGTGGTCGATAGTGGCATTTCTACTTGAACGCTACCGTGCTCCGGGGGGCATGGACAATTGTCGATGGCAGTTGCATTAATCGTTAGACCATATCGGAGGTCTTTAAGCGGTCAGAAACTCTGATGACTTAACTTTTACATAACCATAGCCAGGGATATACCCTTAGGCAAAAGGGTGCCCTGGGGTCCCTAAGGATCTAAATCCAGACCATACCATATCACAGAATAGACAATACGAATAGTATGATGGAGCAAGTATACAAGCGTGCCAAAAAACGCGAGTGAGCGAATATTTTGACATGTGATGTTCGTCTTCTATTGAATTCTTATGAGACCTACGGAGTGTTATTTATCAGTAACCAACATCTCATCAAATAACAAAAAAAACTTTGTCATTTCATAATTGAAGATAATTAATTACTTGTAAAGGTAATAATAAGAATAAGAATGGAATAAAACAACTGCCTGTTTTGAATAATTCTAACACTACAACCACTTTTCAAAGATTCGAAAATGTTCACATTGCAGTGTCTTAATTTGACAATCTTTGTTCACAAAGCCTATCTTGAATTGTGAAATAGATCATAAGTAGCTAAATTATGTGTGAAATATATCTTACGTCTTGTTTCGGCGTCAGATAGTAACTGATTTATCTATCGAGTATCGTTTTATATGTGAAAGAAAATATGTCATTATAATGAGAAGGAAAAATTGGAAGGTTTCTTTAGGTATGTATTGGATAGATTGAACTATAAATATAAAGTTCTATAATCTGTGGTCTTTTGTTATGATTCTTATAATGTAAACAAATATGGCCGAATGCTTACCAAAGACATTCAATTCTATAGAAGAAAAAATGTTAGTGATCGGTCATAGTTACTTACCTTGGGTTAAATATTTTCTTTTGCCTTTATTACAAAATATAGCAAAACCGTCGCAGACTACAGAGTTTAGTTAACGTTCATGTAAGTAATAAATAATAAGAGCATGAAATAAAAGACAATATTTGTATTTTTACTTTATGCTTATGAATAAAAACATGTTTTCTATGATTTGTACAGGTTTATGAAGACCAAGATACCAATGAGAGGGTAATATTTTCATAAACTATTCAGCATAGTCTAGAAAAAATAATACCTACACTAAGTATTTGAAGTAAGGTCCATTTTCCTTTAAATAGTTAGAACCCTCATAAATGGAGAAATTGGTAATAAACCTTTATAAAAAACTAGCTGCGCCCCGCGGTTTCACCCGCGTTGTACCCGTTCCCGCGGGAATTTCGGGATGAAAAATAGACGTTGGCCGATTCTCAGACCTACTCAGTATGCTCACAAAATTTCATGAGAATCGGTCGAGCCGTTTCGGAGGAGTACGCGAACGAACACTGTGACACGAGAATTTTATATATAAGAAGAAGAAGAAGATTATAAACGGTTACTGTTACTGTAGCAGTAACGATTAATTATTAAAAATTCTAATTTTAAAAAATCCTTAAAGCATGTTTAATATTTTATTTTTCAACTAACTTCAACAACTTAAAGAGGTTCTATTCGGCTGACTGTTTTTTTTGTATATTTATTACCTCGGTCGTTTTTAAACCAATTGCGGAAATTCTTCCGGTATTTGAAAGGAACTTACAGATTAGTCCTCTGTTTTCACCGAATCATTTTAAAAGATAGATTTGTGTTTGAATTATTTTAAGTCATTATTTCGAGGAGACTTCGTTTGTTTAATTTTTCTGTCGATAATTTCTACAGGTCATTGGTGAACAGGATAACAATAAAAGGGTAATCATTAGACTAATAATATTTCTAAGTACACTAAAGGTCGATTGCTTTAGCTTACGCTCACGCCCCAGTAATCATTAACACAAAATGTCAGTCTCAACGGTCGTAAGAAAACGAAAAAACGTAGCCTTCTACTGGCCGTCTGAATAGCGTTAACGCAATCAATTTATGTGTGATACTATATTTTCTAATCTATACTAATATTATAAAGCTGAAGAGTTTGTTTGTTTGTTTGTTTGTTTGTTTGTTTGTTTGTTTAAACGCGCTAATCTCAGAAACTACTGAACCGATTTGAATAATTCTTTTTGTAATAGATAGCCACATTCAACGGGAAGGTTATAGGCTATTTTTCATCCCAAAATTCCTACGGGAACGGGTACAACGCGGGTAAAACCGCGGGGCGCTGCTAGTATGCTAATAAAGTGGCGAATTAACAGCTTTACAAAGCTGCGTGTCCACTGCATTGTGTCTTCCGATATTTACAGGTTCTATCAAACGCCGCCATTTTGCAAACAAATCAAAATGGCAGCGAATGTTTAAAGCGCAAGACACAGTGCACGTACCGCAACGGGTTTATGACGTGCTTTCATTCGAATACAAGGAATACAGTCACACAACCCGCACCCGGCCCGCACCCGCACTATGTGTCTCGCGCTTAAGCAAGTATTTCTCTTTGTAACGATCTGTTTATCTATGATCAGGGTATTGACGGAAGCACCGCTAGTGACGTGTATCCAGATCTGCTGAGAGTAAGTATTTTACAAGCTTTTTTTTAAGCAACAGCACCTACCCCCCTCTCTCTCAGGCGGCGTGCTTGGAACACTTAGCACGCCGCCTGAAGGTTCACCTGCTCCGGTCTATCTGTTATCAAATCTTAGGGTCTAGACAGACGGACTGCAATTCAACTGCAATCCGACTGCCAAATGGCAGTTCAGATGCAGTTGGCTCGACTGCAATCAAACTGCACGTCGACGGGCAGTTGGCGTGCAGTTGGATTGCAGTCTGAGTGCAGTTAGTCGTTGTAACTGCACTCAGACTGCAATCCAACTGCACGCCAACTGCCCGTCGACGTGCAGTTTGATTGCAGTCGAGCCAACTGCATTCAAACTGCATCTGAACTGCCATTTGGCAGTCGGATTGCAGTTGAATTGCAGTCCGTCTGTCTAGACCCTTACAACGGCATTGTGCAATTCGGTTACTACTTGAATGGAGGACGATTTATATTTGAGCGCTACCGTGCAATAGATAAAAATCTCTTACAACAGAGTTGGTCACTAACTATTTTATATTTCTACATGTCTATGTAAATGTGTCCACTCGGCTCCAGTTTAGTGGAAACGCACCACTTCTTATTGTTATTTGACGTTTTTTACAGAGTGCTCACCTAGATGTCCTTGCACAACAGATGGATGTGCTAGCTTCTGTAAGTATGTTATACAGTCCAAGTTCTTTTTAAGCTATTGCATATGCATGCATAGCTAGCTTCTATCGCGGGCCTTGAGCGCGGGGACCGAATCCAAAAATTCCGTAACGAAAAAACCTCACGCTTCAAAACCTCACGCTCCTCAAACATTGCCTACGTATAAGCCCAGAACACAACGTTAGCGCGATGCAGACATTCAGCACACTAACGCCATCTAGTGATACATAAAATAACTATGCAATAGCTTTACCGCGGCAGTCCCCGAGTGCCACACGTCTTTTATTTATTTATTATTTATTATTATAACTATTTTAATGTATTTCTTTTATTTTATTTTCAGTATTACGGTGGACAAGGGGTATGTGTTTTTTGCATAAGTAATATACAAAATATTTTTTATAGATGACAGTTAATATGATATTAATCATTTCTTTTTTCTTCACAGAGAGTAAGAGTATCCTATGTAAGTATTCAAAGTTAAATGGCTAATAGACCTAGTTAAAAATCTATACATCTACATAAATAATTGGAGTGTCTTTTTGTAATGTTCAAATAACCGCTTACTACATGCACACGGTAATTTTTTATGTAATACTAAAATAACATTTTCTTTGAATTTTTGTCTTTCTGTCTGTCTGTCTGTTGTTCAGAGATTACTCTGAAATGGCTGACCCTATTTTCATGGAACTTCTACTGGCAGGTAGCTGATGTAATAAGGAGTAACTTAGGTTACTTTTATTTGTTAAATTCCACGCGGACGAAGTCGTGGGTAGAGCTAGTAATAAATAAGAATTATTAACAAATAATATATTTACAGGTACCACCTTCTGGACGGGCTTATGTAAGTATCCTTTAAAACTAATTCATTCATATAAACCTTATTTCCTACTATCCTATTTCTATAATAATATTATAAAGAGGTAAGATTTGTAAGTTTACTGTTTGTATGTTCGAGCTAATCTCGAGAATTACCAAACCGATTTGAATAATTCTTTTTCCAATGGATAGCCACATTCAAACACAAATTCACACCTGCTTAATTAGACTACATACGTAATTTGTACAAAATGGAGACTTTCACCTGTCCTCGGAGGACTTTATGCCCCGCAAACAAGGGTTTGAGAACAAAAATATGTTAAAACGTATTTTATATTTCAGAATGGTATTCTTCATGACCTTGGGGTAAGTTTCTTATTTTTGTCAATAGAAATATATACGTTAAATGTTTATTTCATGGTAATAGTTTGTCGATTAGTTGTTGGATCCAATATTTCTTTTGTTTTTGTTCTATTTATAATAATAGGTATTAACTTTTCGTCATTGTTTTTACAGTCACTGAACTTCAAATATGTAAGTATTTTTAATAATAATTTATAAAAATATTCAATGCCTCGGTGATCTAGTGGTATGTGCACTTGTCTGTCAAGACAGAGGTCCCAGGTTCAATTCCCGGGTCGAGCGAAATCATGTTTCTTACTTTTAAAACATGGCTCGAGTTTGAGATCACCAACCCGCATTTGGCAAGCGTGGTGATTATGCCTAATCCTCCTCACTGTACTGATATCCTCAGTGAGAAAAGAGACTTTTGCCCAACAGTGGGACATTAAAGACTAACACTCTACTTTACTTACAAATATAATACATTTTTCAACCGACTTCAAACACAAACTTCAATATGAAGGAGGTCCTGCACATTTTTTTAAAGAGTTTTTTGTCAATATCAATAATTTGAATATCTTTTTCAGATCCCGCCTAAGCAAACGGTAATTATTTTTTTATACCGTTAAGATAAAGTAGGTACACTTAGAATTACTAAATCTGTATGTGTATATAAAAGGCACAACTGATTGTCTCACTGATTTATATACAGCCGAAACTACTGTAGCCAGAAACTTTAAAATTTGGTACAGGGGTTCTTTTCTTAATATAAGTGAGCACTAAGAAAGGATTTTACGAAATTCAACCCCTAACAGGGAGTGAATCTTGCATCCGAAGCGAAGCGAGGGCGGGCGCTAAAATTATATAAACATTAGTTAATGTCTAGGTACGTATCTACTGAGACGAGCTGAGTGAAGCAGAGCTCAATTGGCCAATAATGCATTGCAATGAGACTTTAAGTATTGCAATGCAATGTTATTCAAACGCCGCTTTGCTTTGTCTCAGTCGATACTGGAGACGCACCCTTAATTTTTTACGCTCAACTTAAGTTTTTAATTTTAAATTTATACTTAACCCCAATTTCACCCTTTCTATCGAACAAGTGAACTAAGTTTTAGTAAATCCATTATAATAAACGCCATAATAATAAAGGCATATTAAAAACAGTTTAGCTATCAAATGGTTTGTCACTTTCTGACATACGCATTTTTCCGAAGAGCAAAAGAGACGAAACACAGTATAACAGTGTTTTAATTACGCTACGTTTATTAATAAGGCCATTGAAGTTTTGATCTGAGATTAGCTCTTGATCTAGGATTAAGTTAGTCTAGAAACTGGGGCTTAGACCTTGTATCCTGTCTCGCTTTTTTCCAATGTACTTTGTTGCATAGCACATTTTAATACTGCATTTTTCTTACAGTCACACTCCAGTGGACTTGAACAGAACTATTACAAACAACAATACGTAAGTTATCTTTACTGTGGAGTATCGAAGATGCCACGTTCCAGCAACAGGAACGACGACTAGTGGATTTAAGCACAAGACACACAGTGCGGGTGCGACCCGGTTGCGGTTCGCGTGACGTGGTATACCTTGTACAAGGACTTTATATTCTTCTTCTTCATCAAGTGGATGGTCAACCTAACCAATTCTGGTGTCAGAATTATTGAGCCGCCAAAGGCCTCTGACATCTCTCTGACGACTACTTAGTAGTCGTTACATGAGCCATGTCAGAGGCCTTTGGCGGCTTTATATTCAAATTGAACTGCGGACTTGTCGACAAGGAAGTCTAAAAGAAAGCATTCATCTTTTTCTGAGTAGTCACCAAATACTTTTAGGGACAGTACTTCATCGTGCATAGCTTTTAAGGAATAATAAACAATAAAAATAAATATCGTTTATTGGGGAACAAACACCATAATTACAGTTTTCGGTTCGAAGGTCTTTTTAAAATGTCTTCATATGACAGATTCTTTACTCATTATCTGATCACTGCCGCTTGCCGCTTGCCGCTTGGAAATCTGTAATAAAACAATTAAGTATATTAAAATTGTAACTGGGCCATATTTATAACATACACCCTACTAATATTATAAATCCGAAAGTTTGTGAAGATGTATGTATGTTTGTAACTCTTTCACAAAAAACTACTGGCCGGATTTGGATGAAACTTTACAGTAATACACGTTATACATCTGGCAATTATAATTTTGCATTATATACCATACATAAAATTCACACTCTCCATATTTATACAATATTCCACACTCAAATTGTCTATTTCAGCCCTCAGAGTATGAATCAGGCTACGGAGCCGACACCTACCAAGCTCCTGTAAGTTTATTGAATACTAGCTTTTAGCCGCAACTTTGTCTGCATTGAATTTTTTACAGTATTTTTAAGGGTCTGTGCGAAAAAAATATCGGTACTATAAGATAGTAACACTAACTTTTTATTTGACTAGCGAACGGCTGGTGGTCTTATCGGACTTTTTTTGTTTTTTAATGAATGCCTGAGCCAAGGCAACGCCAGTTGGAGGCAAGGGAGAGTTACTCCCACAAGTCTCTTAGACCTCCATCTGGTTGTCGTCGCCCCACAAATCGCTAACATCCAGTTTGAGACGGCTATCTCCGATGAACCGTTTTCATTCGTCCTGCTACGTGCGTTTTGTATGAAAAACAAAAGAACATCCGTGCGCGCATCCAGCTCCGCACTACTGACCGGCTGATGAAAAAGGCTTTAACGTTGCCTACTGTTCGTACTTTTTATTGTTGTCAATAGGATGTCTTCTTGTGTATCTATGCGAAACAATTACTTCCTTATTTCGGGAGCTGGAGGGATTATTTTTAAACGACTCTATTTTACCCACAGAGCCATTTATCAGATCTAGGTAACAATAAGGTAAGTGATATTTGGTTGACGTAATATATAAACAGTACTTTATAACGTCGCAATAAAAAAATCAATATACATATGTACATATGTATAGGTTTATGGGAGTACCTTCCACTGACTATAAGGGTGCATTTCCACTGAAACAGAGCGCACCGCTTCAATCGAAATGCACCCTGAGGCGATCGAAAAAGGATTCCCCTTTGTTACACTATATTTCATTCAAACAAACAACATCGATTTAAATGTCAATGTTGGTCTCAATTTGATGGTGTTAGTTCGCAACCTTGCAGGTTTAGTTGTGTGAAAAATGAGTCTAGATTGACAGATATACGTTATTTGTTGACGATATAGAGCAAAATTTAAGTCCCAATTCATTTAATTTGCTACTCGTGAAAATTCGCTATGGTGGCTCCACCGTCCATAAGAAACGTCACCAGCGGGCTCCTATGCTACTTGGAATCTTGTCTGTACAAACAGACAGCTTAAAATGTATGATGTCATCAACGGATCTTAAGCTACTATTAAATTTCGCGATAAAAAAAATTATGTCGTATAATTAGTATTTTTTTCATATTTCCGTAATTTCGTGACTCACAAGTTAATTTGTCTAAAGGTACGCAATCCCTTTAATAAAAAAACGGGAAGGTGTTGCAGAGGTTAATATTCGGAAATGTAAGTTGATGTCTATTTATTTTATATAAATCTAAGGTAAAAGTGCTTATTGCCTTTTGAGCTCTTTTTCTCTCATTACCAAAAAAAATATTTTTAACACTATTACGCTGCCGCTGCGTTTATATGTATTAATATATGTACTTAATTGATTAATCTCCACTATTTTTAAATTGGTAACATAATTAAATATTTGATTTTCTTCAAAAATTCACCATGTTGAATTTTTACAGAAATCTTTACAGAACGACGTAAGTACAATTTTAAAACATTTTTTTTTTTCAATTTCTTTAAATTTCTTTAAATAAGTCCCAAAAATGACCCGAGTAGCTGACACACCTGTCAAAGTCATACAAGCGAATGTGACTAAGTTTTTTTTTCATTAATTTTACTTTCCAGCTCGCAGCTTGTAAACTCTCTAATGTTCAAAACAATTACTAAGAAGATTTTAATTTTTTCAGGACCAATGGCGAATACACTGATAAGTACCGAAATAAAATAGAATAAATTGAATTGTAAGGAAATAACTTGGCCACGTTTAATGGATTTTGATTTTTTTTGTTAAATATTAATAAAAGCATGCACTGCAGTAATATGTCATGTTTTATTTTATATTTTAGTCCCACATTATATGCATTTCTCTTGAATTGAATTACTCTTAGATACCGATATCTTTAATATTTCATATCAAAATGGCGTCAGTCTAACTAAACGGTTTTTGGAAAATGTCATTGAATACTATTTTAATAAAATTATTTTTGTCATTAGATCATAATTGTCATTTTCGATTTCTATCTTTGAAGATATTGTAAATATGTTGGTTTGAATTACGATGTCACAATCATTATTATTCACACATTAATTTTTCACACATTAATAGTAGTGTGTACCTGTCCTTTATGTCCCTCGGTGGTGTAGTCGTAACTATGTACACTCGCCTGCCAAGACAAGAGGTCCCGGGTTCAATTCCCGGGTCGAGCGAAAACATGTCTAATACCTTTCAGACATGGCTCGGGTTTGAGATCACCAACCCGCATTTGGCAAGCGTGGTTATTATGCCTAATCCTCCTCACTGATCAAATATCTACTAAGCAAGCATTTGATGTCTCTGAGTACGGGCGTTAAAGATTGACAGAGAGTTGACAATCATAATAGAGTAAATGGAATGAAACCAGTCGAATTGAATGAATGAATCCGGTATTGCTACGCCGAATTATTAGGCAATATATTAGCGATAACATCCATCCAGGTTTCTCTACCAAATCTCTCGGAAAGAGTAGAGTCTTCGTTTATATGTTTGCTCCGCAGGATTTTTGATATTGTATTTTTTTTATTAGAGATACTTAGTTGACGTTTTTCCATTTCACACACTATTATTTCGTTCACACACGCAAAATATGTTACACCCAAATTACGCTTAAACCATTGTATTTTATTCATAGTAGCACGCATGTCGTAGTTAGACAACGTGATGTTAACTCATCGCGATTGTTAAGCAACGTGCAGCCCGACGACTACTTAAATAGGTCACCGTAGTGGCAATTCACACCAAGTGCTACCATGCCCTTAGATTGTCCAGTCCCGATTGTTTTAATCGCCAGACCTTGTCGGAGTCCTTTTTACAGTCATATGAAGAAGCGTTTCCTTAGAAGCGCAGCGCACCCGTGCGGAGCTCAATCACCAATCACAACGCATTGAACTTGTCAAAATATTTTCGTAATGTACTGTGATTGATCAGTTAAGCTCCGCACCAATTTGCTCCAGATCTATGGAAATGAGATATCAAGAGATTTTAACAACTGCTTCACAATTTCTATGTGTTGGATTGGAATAATTAAATTCAGCTCTGCACCTCTCAGCTTTTATGAAATTCACCCTAACCTTACTCAGACACATTGGCTCTCGAACTTACTTACTTATTTCCTTTACAGTATTATGTAAGAAAGTTGAAGGGTAGTGATGTGAAAATTCATGATTCCCTCAATTCTCAGACCCGCCAGGTTAGCCTCAACTATTCTACTAATATCATAAATGCGAAAGTTTGCGAGCATGGATTTGAATGAAACTTTACAATAATGTAAATTATACGTGAGAATAAGAGATAGGACACATTTTACCCTGAAAGTCCAGAGGAGCGGATACAACGCGGGCGAGGTTTTAATAAACTTACTTCAGAGCCCAGCGCTTTTACCCGCCCTGTAACTGTTCCAGTAAGAATGCCGGGTCACAGATAGTAAACTTTTTCTTAAATGTCCAATACAACAATAATTATTCGAAAAGGACTTCTAGTTTGAAGGTGATATGGGTATTAGAAGTTTAAGATATCTTGTTCAAGTCTTCATCATTAACTAATTTTTTGTTCAAAAGTCAATTTGACTGTATGTTTGTTACTTGATATCTCCGTCCTTTATGAACTGATTTTGTAAATTTATTCCGCATATGAGTAACCTGTTCCGGGTCGGTTATTAGTTTGAAAGAGTTATTATATCTCTGTTCCACCTTTGACAGTTAGTGATGAGTGTTCGTATTAATTGTAATTTAATTATTTACAGGGTCTTCATAGAAACTATGGACGATCTGTAAGTTTATTGTTTTAGTTAAAACTAAGTACTTAGGGCGGCTTACATAACAACATTTTGTTAAGGAATAAAAGTTGTCCGTTTAGAATCTAACTTTGACGTGCGCCAAAGAGAAAACGATTTATAACAAACGTCATTTGTTTTTGGAACATATTTCAGTTTTTTATATACTAAGGGTTCTTATGCAAACCACCCTAATGTTACTTTACGTGAATAAAATAATGTCAGAGCTAGAGACAACCCAATCTGACGAATTCCTCTTCATTGTGTGTGATAGTCTATCGTCGACACACGCATACACGCGATCTTGCGAATTCCTGCGATGCGTGCCAATGATGAACTTGGCAATCCTTAAGATCACACAAACGATTATCGACGATGATAAACGATCGGCGATCATAGTGATCCAGCCTTCTACACGATCCGTGCTTGCGTGTAATCGTCTATATGGGCGATTGTGAATAGGAGAATTGCTATCACGATAGAATTTGAGATTAGAATACTTCGATAACAATACTCAATTGTTGATCGAAGTTAGAATAGCAGGAAGTTCAAATATTCCACCTTCTGTATAATTGCTGAGCCAGCCGGACTGGTAGAGTGACATAGGCAAAACCAAGGATCAAAACTTAATGATGAACTTTGTACCTCGTATTTAGTAATACATTTTTTAAAACTCTGCAATTACAGCCAATATTTGTATAAGTAAAATGAATAGTTTTAATTTCTTTCGCAGCAAATGGAAAGTCCACGTGAAGTATATCACGTAAGAAGTAATCTAGACTTTTTCAGAGGATAAAACAAATATTATACTTTTTTCATCTAGAGAAGGTATTTGGTCTTTGGTTAACAAATCATATCAGATTTCATTCAAAAACTGTACTTCCAATTTTCATCAAACGATGTTGGAAAATGACATGGACTCAGAGTTTCCCAAAATATGAAATTAACACATGTTAAAAACAATTACATTATAAATTTTTTTATTATCTTTTGCAGCATAGTGCATCTCACCGTGCCTCAACAGGATAAATCCATGAAAAGTTCGTCCCGAAACACACAACTACGTTTGCCTAATGCGGTCATTGGTCTTATTTCTTTCTACTTCTGTCAACAAACGTCATCTTCACAAGATCAATCATCATCACATTGTCTGATGACTGCCGACACCAACCTTACTATGCAACACCTAATTCTTTGTCAGCTTTTCCGCCGACTACCGTATTCTTGACACTCAGCGTACGGCTTATTGTAATCGCGTTTGAAATAAATAAATAAATGGTTTTTCCCATGTCAATTTTTCTTATACGTACCAACCCATTAGATATTAAAGAAATCGGTGTATTAGAAGACATACATATATCAAAGTACACACATTCATTTCATTACAGATGTATTTATTAATGTGAAGATTAGGCCTATCCCAGTAGAAAAGTAGCAATCCCTTCACATACTCCCAAAATTAGCCTTAATACTCGTATACCTAATTACATCAAGAATTTTAGAAAATTATAATGAAAATATAGCTCAAATTGAAATGCTCTGTCCGCGCTCGATGCCATTTTAGATGTGACATGTTCGTAGTGCGTACTGCGCTCGTGCCACATGGAAATGGTATGAAAGAAACGCACAGAAATCAATTTCCCTATAGATAGTCTTCTTCATCGAGTGGATGGTCAACCTGACCAATCCTGGCGGCAGATTTATTCAGCCGCCAAAGGCCTCTGACATGGCTCATGTAACGACTACTATCCGTAGAAAGTAACCGGGACCGACGGCTTAACGTGCCCTCCAAAGCACGGAATCATCTTACTTTTCGGGCAATCAGGTGCGTCAGCCTGTAATGCCCTAACCAAACTGAGGACAGTCTCACAAAGCGATTTTTGTGAGATATCCCCACCGGGAATCGAACCCGGAACCTCCGGATCGTAAGCTGGGCGCTCAAACCACAAGACCACGGAGATAGTATAGATGGTTTAATTTGCGCTTATATAAATCATCATTTTCGCCGCCTTTTGATAAGATTATAGTCTAATTAATTTAATCTAATACAACTACATCAGAATTTAGGTAGTAACTGTGTCAGCATCGGAGGAAAAGGTAAGTCTTAATAATATTTTTTACTGGACTAATAAATAAAACAATAAATGTATAAATTGCGGTCATATTTGAACAGTATATCTCAAAAATAGTCGCCTACATTAGTAATTAATATAAAGCACCTTGACTGTCAAATATTTTGAAAAAGGCTCGATCAGGAGCTATATTCAAATGCTAGATTGACATTGAGTTGTAAAACCTGGTTCACAGAGCGAGAAACTTCTCAAAAGACCTAGCGGCTACTTGAGCAACTTTAACTTGAACAGAAATCCTCCACTACTGACGTTCAGCCATGAGGTACGTCGGCCGATCGTACAAATATACGGACTCGTAGCGTTCTTAGTACCAAATAACCATCAACAGCGGTTTGTAGTACCGCGTTACGAATGCTCTAATAAAGTAGGTTTAATGCAAGCTAATTATTGAATGTTTGAAACGTGACTGATCGATCAATCCGCCGTTAAAATCAATGGACATACTCGTTAATATTGTTTTAATTTTGGAGGCTTTTAAAAACTCTTGACTATAGAGCGGGCCACAAACCTTCCCGAACTTACGTATCGTTCGCGTTATCATATCGCCTTCTGTGACATCTGTTGTACTAACAGATCTGAATAGCTAAATTATCGTCCAAGACAGTGTTCGTCTTATGCTGGGGCTCCATTTGCGGGCGAAGATTCGTGTCGCGTTGTCGCGACAAAAATCGTGCCGGATTGTGTTGTTCAATTCCCAACTGTGCGGCGAAGACGTAGGTCGTAATTTGATAATGACACGATGACACGATGTACGCGGCCCCATTATCGTGTTAACACGAATATTCGCCGTAGCCCGCTAATGGAGCCCCAGCATTAAGCATCTACAACATCTTTTATCTCTTTTTTACGCATATATCTTTGGAGAGGATGAAAGAAATGGCTTCAAAATTATAACTTACTTTTCATTTCAATATAAGTAAATAAATAAACATTTATTTTAGTTAATGTCAAACCTTTTTCAAAATGTTTTTACAGTGATTATGTATCAAACACCGGCCCTACCCCGATTTTCGATCAATGTGGCCACTCTCTGAAGCCCAACGGAGGTGCCACGGTGCAGAGAGCGATACTATTTGCGTTTTTATAAAAAGATCATTAAACGTTAGCTCTTCAACTAAAATGCTTGGTGCGTCGTTGCCGTTCGTTATTGCACCCTGGCACCCCCAGATAACAACTGATAAGGCCGATTGAACGTCGTCGTTTCTACTGAGCGAGGTAACAACTGCGAGCCAGCGAGTTCCACAGAACGTGGTAAAAATAAAAAAAAGTGAATAAATTAATAGGCATGTTTTGAATTTACTTTCGGACACGTTAAAAGTACAATTATCATACCAATCAATTGGTGTTCAATAGCACTTTGTCACATTATAAGATTGGACATTTATCATTGACATGTCAAACAATATTATAAAAGTTTGAATGTTACAAGGTTCTAAATACGTTCAATCTTTCATGGGCTGATTGTAAAAAACCCGTACTTAAAAACATTGGAAAACTGATAAATATCACACTCAACAATCATGTTTTTTCAAAGTCAATTTATGTAACATACATCGGTTAGTTGGCAACCATTTGATTCGGTTTACGGACAAACTATAAAAGGGGATATCTGCATTGCCTGCGCCATCACAAAACAAAAGTAAGAAACATGAAGGTTCTGTTCTTGTTCGGCATCTTATTCGTGTTGGCTGTTTCACAGGTTAGTGGTTAATAATACCTAATAATATTAAAGTCAATCAAAAAGACCGGGCTTGTCCCGTGACTCAGAGGAGAAACACTATATAAATGTTGCACTCCGTTCCTATTTAACTACCGGGCCCGGATTTAAATCGAACGTCGCACATTGTCCGTAGAACAGATAACATTGTAGTGACACTATTCACACTTGTCGGCTTCCGATTTTGAGGAGTCCGTAACAATTAACAGAGACTTCGTCTTTCGATTTAAATCCTAACCAACCTAATTATAGGGATGGAGTCAGAGAGGGTTTTTTTTGGTGCTCTACGTTCCCCAAATATTTATTTTTCCGGGGCCGAGAGGGGCTGACGGGTGAAGAGCTCAAATTCCCCCAAACTTATATAGGCCCTGCCATAAAACCAAGTCGATATTATTTCCCATATAATTACCTACACTCGTATTCTCTCTATTTCAGCTCGCAGACGCGTATCCAAACTACGCAGTAAGTTTATATTAATACTAGCTTTTACTTGCGACTTTGTCTCCTTTGAAAAACCGAGGAGCATTTTAGGGTTCAACAAAATCGGTACCATTATAGACACAATAACTTGTTTTTGACTAGTGAACGTCCAGTGGTTCGGTATATCTGACGTTTTAAGATTTTTTTATAAATGCCTAAGCTAAGGCAACGCCAGGGGGAGTCAAGGGAGAGCTGCTCCCACAAGTCTTTATCTAGTTGCTAGCGATTTGCGGAGCGGCGGCGAGTTGGATTCCAGAAGCAAACGCAGAAATCTACTGAGCATCAAACGCGGCGATTGAGTAGCTAAGCAGTGAATTTCCGATGCTGCAATCGAACGCAAAGTCGATAAAACGTGATACAGCATCGATGCATAAATTTGCAAATTTGTGCTACTCTCTGCGATAGCCCTTAATGCTATTATACGACTGATGGTTGTCACAAGCATTGAATTTGTCAAACTATATTGAAGTTTCGTAATGCAACTCCAACGCTGCGCTGCGCTTTTATAGATACGCACCCTAACCCAGATACCAGGGTTGGCCACCAACCGAACTTGAACATACTTAATTTCTTTTACAGATATATGGTGTTACTGATGCACCTATTCATAGTATGAATGGTGACGGCCCTATTCACAGTTACCATGCTATGGCCCGCCATGTAAGTTTCAACTATTATTTTAATACTTATTATAAATAACAAAGTGTGTGTGTTTGTATGTTTATTTGTAACTCTTTCACACAAAAACTACAAGACGATTTTGGATGGAATTTTACAGCAATAGAGGTTATAACATCAGAATAGGAGATGGGGTACATTTATCCTGATATTTCTACGGGAACAGGCACAACGCGGTTATGACCGCCCGGTGCGGCCAGTTTATAATAAACTTTCAGAGCCCGGCGGTTTTACCCGCGTTCTACCCCTTCCCGTAGGAACTTTACAATCCAAATTACGTCAATTCGACTATATGTTTTTGTGTGTTTGTTTATCTTCATCGATTATGAACCGATTTCGAAAAATCCTTCCCCATGTGATATGATGTGCATACAATAAAAAAAAATTTACAATAAAATAAAATTCCTAAACTCATCAAACAAGAAGTCAACATAAACAAATTTAAACAAAAATTGAAAAGTTATTAAATAGGCAAAGCCTATTACAATCTTAATGACTACTTTGATGAAAAGAGTGTATAAGTGTATTTTGTTATCTAATATGTATGCTATATTATTATTTTGTTCCTGTATTTTTATTTTATTATTTTATTAGATGCAACATTTTATATTAAGTACTATTCATTCTTAAGTTAGTTTTTTAAGTTAATTTTAAATATTTTTAAGTTTGCAGTGCCCTAACAGGGTGTGATGTATTAAGGTACATTATGGCAAATAAATAAATTTGAATTTGAATTTCAATTTGAATTTGAAATTACACATTGGTCCCGTTTTTAACCGATTTAAATCTAGTCGCTAGTAGTTGGAATAGAGTTATTTTCTCTCAACTCCATTTCGATCGTTTCATAGTTATGTGTTATAAGATTGAAATAATTGTAATTTTCTTATTTACAGGGTTCTCATCGCTATGCCCGATCAGTAAGTTTATTGTGCCCTAAGTGCACACATCTACACCAATAAAACATCTATACCAATATAATAAAAAAGTAAAGTTTCTAACTTTGTGTGTTTGTATGGACTAATCTCTGGAAGTACCGGTCCGATTTAGATAATTCTTTTTGTGATGGATAGCCACATTTCCACACAAAATTCCCACAGCAACGGGTATAACGCGTCCCTAGTTCCTTAGTCGAAAATATTTGTTTTACAAATCGACCATAATTATCAGATTAAATTTCAAAAAACATGAAAATACCTCCAACGTTCATGAAACGATGTTGGAAAATGACATTGATCAGAGTTTCCCAAAAAATAAAATGAAAATGGGTTTAGCACATTTTTTAAAATTTGATATTTCTTATTTTAAATTCGTATTTTTTTTTTCAGAATGATATACCTCGAAATTTACAAGGACAAAGAGATCTTCTGTGTGTTTTCTTAGGATGTTAGGATAATGAGCTCGTCCCTAAACACACAACAACGTTTGCCTAATGCGGTCACCGATCTTACTTCCTTCTACTTCTGTCAACAAACGCCATCTTCACACTAGGTTGTCCGCCGACTGCCAACACCAGCACCTTACTATGCAACACCTTATTCTTTGTCAGCTGCAGTCGTTCGCCAACTACCTTATTTCTGACACTGTTTCTGTCACCGCATGTTGCATGCGACGCACGACTTATTGTAATTGCGTTTGAAATAATAAAATAAATGTTCTTTTCTCGTGTCCATTTTTCTTGTATGTATTTACCAACCAACCAACACTAGACCATCAACAACAGATATCATACCAATCGGTGAAGAAGAAACTATAAATCGGAGTACACAAATCCATTTCACTATACATCAACAAGTGGGTAGTTATACAAATTGGACTACGGTCCTTGTAGAAATGTCGCAATCCCTCCACATGCTATGAAAAGGACATATTTTTGTGACCAAATTCTTTTTGGGACAGCACAAATTTCACCATATATGTCATTGAGTTATATGTACTAACGTAGTACATATAAATTGACGATATAGGTATTGTTAGGGTTCCGTAGCCAAATGGCAAAAACGGAACCCTTATAGATTCGTCATGTCTGTCTGTCTGTCTGTCCGTCCGTCTGTCCGTCTGTCCGTCTGTCCGTCTGTCTGTCCGTATGTCACAGCCTTTTTTCTCCGAAACTATAAGAGCTATGTTGTTGAAACTTAGTGTGTAGATGTATTCTGTGAACCGCATTAATATTTTCACACTAAAATAGAAAAAAAATAAAATTTTAGGGGGGTCTCCCATACATAGAAATGAAAAAAATATTTTTTTTTTCATCAAACCCATACGTGTGGGGTATCTATGGGTAGGTCTTCAAAAATGGTATTGAGGTTTCTAATATCATTTTTTTCTAAACTGAATAGTTTGCGCGAGAGACTCTTCCAAAGTGGTAAAATGTGTGTCCCCCCCCCTGTAACTTCTAAAATAAGAGAATGATAAAACTAAAAAAAATATATGATGTACATAACAATGTAATCTAACACCGAAAATTGGTTTGAACGAGGTCTAGTTAGTAGTTTTTTTTTTACGACATAAATCGTAAACCGCAAAAAAATACTGATTATTCATTCAATAACTCAAATGTAAATAAAAAAACATTTATTTCAAGAACTTCTTTATTATGTTACTCGCTGCTACGGAACCCTTCATGGGCGAGTCCGACTCGCACTTGGCCGCTTTTTTTTTTTTAAATAAGGAATAACACGTACATATGTACGAGTTTGGCTAAAGAGTTCATGGCACCTACTCCAATTGATTCAACTTTTAAATTTGTCAGGAAGTCAACTAAATAGATTATTTATATCTTTTTAGTTACTTGATTTTTGAGGCGGTTAATTTTTTTTTTAGGTTTTTTATTACACGATTTTTACAAAAAAAAATTTGCAGCATAGTGCATCTCGCCGTGCCTCAACAGGATAAACCCATAATGAGTTCGTCCCTAAACACACAACTACGTTTGCCTAATGCGGTCACCGATATTATTTCCTTCTACTTCTGTCAACAAACGTCATCTTCACAAGATCAATCATCATCACTAGCAGCGGGAGGCAGCTTCGAGAGTATTATTAACACACTAGCGGCGCCCCGCGGTTTTACCCGCGCTGTGCCCGTTCCCGTGGGAATTTCGGGATAAAAAAAATAGCCTATAACCTTCCCGTTGAATGTAGTTATCCATTACAAAAAGAATTATTCAAATCGGTTCAGTAGTTTCTGAGATTAGCGCGTTTAAACAAACAAACAAACAAACAAAACAAACTCTTCAGCTTTATAATATTAGTATAGATTAGTGATCCTATCTCTATCTCTTTCTTTTGTTTGAAAATCTAAGAAGGACAACATGATTCAGGGGCAACGGCATGTGTGAGTGAAACATGCAAAAGTACTCACACAGACGACTGAGTTTATTATTGTATAATAATACTAGCAGCGCCCCGCGGTTTTACCCGCGTTGTGCCCGTTCCCGTGGGAATTTCGGGATAAAATGTAGCCTATAGCCTTCCTCGATAAATAGACTATCTAACAGTGAAAGAATTATTCAAATCGGTTCAGTAGTTTCTGAGATTAGCGCGTTTAAACAAACAAACAAACAAACAAACAAAACAAACTCTTCAGCTTTATAATATTATATATAATAATATAAAGCGTCACATCAAGTCATCCATCTTTAATTTTTCAGTTTCACTTCTGTTTTGCCGGTCTTTTTGCTAGTCGGTTTTTTTCCGTATGCAAAATCTGCAAATCCGTCGTAAACATTTTATTGTGTTTAAATAAGTGTTACAAAATGGTTTGCTACTGTTTTGTCCCTGGGTGCTACAGCAGGGGCTCCTAGTTCAAGTTTTTTTGTGTTCCATACTCGAAGCCGATTATGGTAAAATGGTTGAAGGTATGTCCGAAATTAAGAGATTATTCTTATGCACAGTATAAGAATTTGCGTATATGTCATTTACATTTTATTCCAAACCATATTAACATTGCTAACTCCTCATTTCAACGGTTGACTGTAGACGCTGTCCCCATGTTAAATTTACCACCTGTACCTGTAACAACTACACAACACAGTCAGGTACACAGTAATATGCTGTTAGAAATTAGGTAATTTTTGGAGAATTGGTATTGTATAAATAATATTTAATATTGTACTTGTAGTAGTTGAATAAATAAAAAATGATTATGTACCAATATAATAATAAACATAATTTAACGTGCCATGATTCTTTTTATTACCTAAAAATCGGTAAGTACTATTACCGATTTATCTGAAATTCAGCATCGTTAGTTTTTATGCTACCACCACCACAGTGAGCCAAGGCCTAAGCATGTGTGAGTGAGATTTGTTTGCGTGTGTGGGTGAAGTGAGACGGGTGACAGTCATCTCCCTCGGCTGCCCCCAAATCAATGGCCGCCTATCGTGTCACTCAGATTGTATGGAGTTATCGGTCTATTCTTTAGTTTCTTGGTCTGTGATCACTAGATTGCCTGATGACTGCCGACCCCAACCTTACTATGCCACACCTAATTCTTTGTCAGCTCGTCCGTCGACCACCGTATTTCTGACACTGTTTCTGTCACCGCATGTTGCATGCGACGCACGACTTATTGTAATCGCGTTTGAAATAAATAAATAAATGGTTTTTCCCATGTCAATTTTTCTTATAAGTGCCAACCCATTAGATATTAAAGAAATCGGTGTAGTAGAAGACATAGATCAAAGTACACACTTTCATTTCATTACAGATGTATTTATTAATGTGTTGACACCGTCAAGTAGGTAGTAAGAAAGATTGGGCCTATCCCAGTAGAAAAGTAGCAATCCCTTCACATACTCCCAAAATTTGCCTTAATATACCTAATTACATCAAGAATTTTAGAAAATTGTAATGAAAATATAGCTCAATTTGGAATGCTCTGTCCGCGCCCGATACTATTTATATGTGACATGGGCGTAGTGCGTACTGCGCTCGTGCCACATGGAAATGGTATGGAAGAAACGCACAGAAATCAATTTCCCTTTAGATAGTTTAATTTGCGCAGTGATATCATCAAGTATATAAATGTTGTTACTTATATAAATCATCATTTTCGCCGCCTTTTGATAAGATTATAGTCTAATTAATTTAATCTAATACAACTACATCAGAATTTAGGTAGTAACTGCGTCAGCATCGGAGGAAAAGGTAAGTCTTATTAATATTTTTACTGGACTAATAAATAAAACAATAAATGTATAAATTGAACATATTTGAACAGTATATTTCAAAAATAGTCGCCTACATTAGTAATTATTATAAAGCACCTTGACTGTCAAATATTTTGAAAAAGGCTCGATTAGGAGCTATATTCAAATGCTAGATTGACATTCAGTTGTAAAAACCTGTTTCACAGAGTGAGCGGTCTCACCCGCAGCGCCCCCGTTCCCGTGGGAATTTTGAGATTTTTATTCCAAGTTTTCATTGTTTTCTGCTATTCAGGGCGGAGACAAATCCAACGAAACAAAAACCATGAAAATTGATCCAGCCGATCTCGATATATATCTTACATATAAAATTCTCGTGTCACAGTGTTCGTTCGCGTACTCCTCCGAAACGGCTTGACCGATTCTCATGAAATTTTGTAAGCATATTGAGTAGGTCTGAGAATCGGCCAACATCTATTTTTCATCCCGAAATTCCCGCGGGAATGGGTACCGTGATTGAACTCCTCTGAAACGGCTCGACCGATTCTCATGAAATTTTGTGTGCATATCGGGTAGGTCTGAGAATCTGACAACATCTATTTTTCATCCTGAAATTCCCGCGGGAACGGGTTAAAAGCGGGTGAAACCGCTGGGCGCAGCTAGTATATACAGGGTGAGCAATCCAAATGGGTCAGTATGGAGGTCTTGGAAACCATAACAGATAGCGAAATCTTGGCTTAGGAACCATGATATTGATTTTAGTAAAAAGAAAAACTGCATTCATATACTTACAAAAATACGTGTACTCGGCCCAGGAATCGAACCTGGACTTTTTGAAAAATTAAATTTCGTTATTTTCCTTTGAATATCGGTTATGTAGCTCTTAAATAGTAAATGTTACTAAGAAACATGATATCTAAAACTAATAAAATGCATTGTTTTTAAACAATGAAGTTTTATTTTTCAATACTTCAGTACCGCCGCCGGCCCTTTGACTTTGTATGGGGAAGTTTTAATATTGTTTAAGTAATTGAACAAAAACACAACAAAAAGATAATTATTTTATTTCAGTAAATGTTCAAAATGGTAACCATTTTCCTGGATGCAAAGATTAATTCTATTGTTGTGTTTTTGTTCAATTACTTAAACAATATTAAAACTTCCCCATACAAAGTCAAAGGGCCGGCGGCGGCACTGAAGTATTGAAAAATAAAACTTCGTTGTTTAAAAACAATGCATTTTATTAGTTTTAGATATCATGTTTCTTAGTAACATTTACTATTTAAGAGCTACATAACCGATATTCAAAGGAAAATAACGAAATTTAATTTTTCAAAAAGTCCAGGTTCGATTCCTGGGCCGAGTACACGTATTTTTGTAAGTATATGAATGCAGTTTTTCTTTTTACTAAAATCAATGTCATGGTTCCTAAGCCAAGATTTCGCTATCTGTTATGGTTTCCAAAACCTCCATACTGACCCATTTGGATTGCTCACCCTGTATATACCTAGTTTTGCCATAAATATTGTAATAAAGGAAAACAATATTTTTTTAAGTGCAAATAACATTTATTACTTATACAGTGTGTTAGTTTAATACATAAATATAAAACAATTAAAATTATAAAAAGCTTATTCGAAATGGTCTCCATTGGCTGCAATACAGTCCTTTAAACGCTGAGGCCAGTTATCAATAGAAGCACGCACTCTTTCCATGGGAAAATTCTTCACTGCCAATCGTATAGATTGTTTGAGGGACTCCAAATTATCATGGCGTTTAGAGCAAGCTGTACTCTCTAAAACTGACCATAAATCATAATCCAGCGGATTAAGATCGGGACTAGACGACGGCCAGTCTTCAGCTCTGATGAAGTCCGAAACGTTCGCTTCCAACCAAGACTGCGTGGACCGAGCTTTATGACCCGGCGCCGAGTCTTGCTGGAAGGACCAAACTTGGTTATTGAACATGGTGATGTTCTCAAGAATGGTATCTTGATACACTTGTGCCGATGTTTTGATACCTTTTTCACAAAAATATGGCTCAGTCACTCCTTCATAGCTAACACCCCACCAAACCATCACTGAAGTCGGATAATGTCCACGTTGCACTCTGTCGACTAATTGGGAAGCTTCCTTAGAGCTTTGAGCATAAATACGGTCATTTTGTTTGTTAAAATGTTGCTCAATTGTAAAAATTTTCTCATCCGTAAACAAAATTTTTCTGTGACCTCCCTTTGCGTACCGCTTCAGTAGTTGTTTCGATTTTACCACCCTATTCTTCTTTAAATTATCAGTTAAGAAATGGCCAGTGCGTCTCTTATAGGCTGCAAGTCCTAAGTCATCTTTTAAAATACGAGACATGGTTCTAGGTGCTATCTTCATTTCCCGAGATAAAATCTTTTGCTTTCGGACAGGATTTCTTCGAATTCTTTCCCTTACTGCTTTGACCACCTTTTTCGTACGAACTCTACGTGGACGGCCAGATCTTTTTCTGTCACAAACAGAGGAAGTCTCATTGTACCTACTAATAGCCCGGTACACAAACATTTTACTAATACCAAGTGTATGGAGGGTTTTAAAAATTGCATTTGGCTCCATACCTACTTTGTGTAATGCAATCACAGCGATTCTGTTCTCTTTATCACCCCACTCCATTTTAATACCGCAAAATATTGTACAATGTGTTGGCGCCAAAATGAGAAAACACAATGAACAATCGTATAAAAATGACAGATTCGAAATTCAAATGTAATATTTTTTTATTTTTAAGTGTAACAGTATTTATGGCCAGACTAAGTAGGTATAGATAAGTAAATAAATAAAAATTTTATTTTAGTTACTGATAAACCTTTTTTTTTTTTAATAACCGTGATTATGGATCAAGAACCGGCCCTACCCCGATTTTCGGTCAGCGTGGCCACTCTATAAAGCCCAACGGAGATGCCACGGTGCAGAGACCGATACTATTTGCGTTTTTATAAAAAGATTATTAACATTAGGTCTTCAACTACAATGCTTGGTGCGTCGTTGCTGTTCGTTATTGCGCCCTGGCACCCCCAGATAACCACTGATAAGTTCGATTGAACGTCGTTGTTTCGACTGAGCGAGGTAACAACTGCGAGCCCGCGAGTTTCACAGTAGGTACGTGGTGAACGCATCATCGCGAGTCTTGTAAACTCGCCCAATCAGAACGTTGACAACGTTCAATAACAAATCTATACTAATATTATAAAGCTGAAGAGTTTGTTTTGTTTGTTTGTTTGTTTGTTTGTTTGTTTGTTTAAACGCGCTAATCTCAGAAACTACTGAACCGATTTGAATAATTCTTTCACTGTTAGATAGTCTATTTATCGAGGAAGGCTATAGGCTACATTTTATCCCGAAATTCCCACGGGAACGGGCACAACGCGGGTAAAACCGCGGGGCGCTGCTAGTAGACAATAAAACTCGACACAAAAATAGTGAATAAATTAATAGGCATGTTTTGAATTTACTTTCGGACACGTTAAAAGTACAATTATCATACCAATCAATTGGTAACATTCTGAGTTCGATAGCACTTATCACATTATAAGATTGGACATTTATCATTGACAAGTCAAACAATATTATAAAAGTTTGAATGTTACAAGGTTCTAAGTACATTCAATCTTTCTTGAGCCGATTGTATAAAAACAGTACTTAAAAAAATTGGAAAACTGATAAATATCACTCAACAATCATGTTTTTTCAAAGTCAATTTAAGTGACATACATCGGTTATTTGGCAACCATTTGATTCGGTTTACGGACAAAATATAAAAGGGGATATTTGCATCACCTGCGCCATTACAAAACAAAAGTAAGAAACATGAAGGTTCTGTTCTTGTTTGGCATCTTATTCGTGTTTGCTGTTTCACAGGTTAGTGGTTAATAATAATAATATTAATGTTACAGTCGGTTCCTATTTAATTAACTACCGGGCCCGGATTTAAATCGAACGTTGACATTGTCCATAGAACAGAAAACATTGCAGTGAAACTATTCACACTTGTTGGCTTCCGATTTTGAAGAGTCCATAACAAATAACATAGACGTCGTCTTTCGATTTAAATCCTAACCAACCTAGTTATAGGGATGGTTTCAGAGCGGGTTTTTTTGGTGCTCTACGTTCCCCAAAAATATTTATTTTTCCGGGGCAGAGAGGGGCTGACGGCTGAAGGGCTCAAATTCCCCCAAACTTATATAAGCGCTGCCATAAAATCAAGTCTATATAATTTCCCATATAATTATCTACACTCATATTCAACTCTCTATTTCAGCTCGCAGACGCATATCCAAACTACGCAGTAAGTATCTTTTACCAGCGACTTTGTCTGCTTTGAAAAACCGAGGAGCATTTTTAGGGTTCAACAAAATCGGTACCCTTATAGACACTATAACTTGTTTTTGACTAGCGAACTTTTATGCTTGCCGCGCTGCGGTCAATTGTATGCCAATTGAGTCTCAATTGAATCTCGATTGAATTGTATTAGCTAAGAACAAAGGTTTCCAAACAAATCAATCAAGTTGGATTCGAGAAGCAAACGCAGTGAGCTACTCAGCATCAAACGCGGCGATTGAGTCGCTAAGCAGTGAATTTCCGATACTGCAATCGAACGCAAAGTCAATAAAACGTGATACAGGTGCTACTCTCTGCGATAGCCCTTAATGCTATTATACGACTGATGGTTGTCACAAGCATTGAATTTGTCAATCAGCGTGTTGAAGTTGTTAAAATCTTTTCGTCATGTATTATGTATGAATGATCAATTGAGCTCTGCAACGCTGGGCTGCGCTTCGATGGATACGCACCCTTACTCAGATACCAGGGTTGGCCACCAACCGAACTTGAACTTACTTAATTTCCTTTACAGATGAATGGTGACGACCCTATTCACAGTTATCACCATGCCATGGCCCGCCATGTAAGTTTCAACTATTATTTTAATACTTATTATAAATGACAAAGTTTGTGAGCATGTCTGTGTGTATGTAAGTATGTTTATTTTACTCTTTCACACAAAAACTACAAGACGATTTTGGATGGAATTTTACAGCAATAGAAGTTATAACATCAGAATAGGAGATGGGGTACATTTATCCTGATATTTCTACGGGAACAGGTACAACGCGGTTATGACCGCCCGGTGCGGCCAGTTTATAATAAACTTTCAGAGCCCGGCGGTTTTACCTTGTTCTACCCCTTCCCGTAGGAACTTTACAATCCAAATTACGTCAATTCGACTATATGTTTTTGTGTGTTTGTTTATCTTCATCGATTATGAACCGATTTCGAAAAATCCTTCCGCTTGTGATATGATGTGCTTACACATTGGTCCCGTTATTAACCGATTTTGAAACGGTTCCGGTTATGAAGTCGCTAGTCGGTTATTAGTTGGAAAGAGTTATTTTCTCTCAACTCCATCTTCGATGGATAGTTATGTATTATACTATAAGTTTGAAATAATTGTAATTTAATTATTTACAGGGTTCTCAACACATTGCCCGATCTGTAAGTTTATTGTTTTAGTTTATAACAAAATTTCCCAAAAAATAAAATGAAAATGGGATAAGCACATTTTTTTAAATTTGACATTTCTTATTTCAAAATTTGTATTTTTTTTTCAGCATGATCAAAATTTACATGGACAAAGAGAGCTTCTGTGTGTTTTCTTAGGATGTTCAGGATAATGAGCTCGTCCCTAAACACACAACAACGTTTGCCTATTATGGTCACCGATCTTACTTCCTTCTACTTCTGTCAACAAACGCCATCTTCACACTAGGTTGTCCGCCGACTGCCAACACCAGCACCTTAGTATGCAACACCTAATTCTTTGTCAGCTGCAGTCGTCCGCCAACTACCTTATTTCTGACACTGTTTCTGTCACCGCATGTTGCATGCGACGCACGACTTATTGTAATCGCGTTTGAAATAATAAAATAAATGTTCTTTTTTCGTGTCAATTTTTCTTGTATGTATTTACCAACCAACCAACACTAGACCATCAACAACAGATATCATACCAATCGGTGAAGAAGAAACTATAAATCGGAGTACACAAATCCATTTCACTATACATCAACAAGTGGGTAGTTATACAAATTGGACTACAGTCCTTGTAGAAATGTGGCAATCCCCTCCACATGCTATGAAAAGGACATATTTTTGTTACCAAATTATTTTTGGGACAGCACAAATTTCACCATATAGGTATAAATAAATAAATATATATAAATATACTCCGGACAAATTCACACACATGGTTAATTAGACCAAAAGTAAGCTCTAAGCTTGTTTTATGGAATCTAATACTACTACATATACGAGTACATACACAAATACTTTTATAAGAATATATAATATGTATATTTTTTAAATAAGGAATAACAAGTATACATATGTGAGTTTGGCTAAGGAGTTCATGGCACCTACTCCAATTGATTCAACTTTAAAATTTGCCAGGAAGTCGACTTAATAGATTATTTTTATCATTTTAGTTATTAGATTTTTAAGGCGGTTTTTTTAAATAAATGTTTATTTCACGGTTTTTAGTGATATCCCTGTTCTTCATCATCAAAACCCTAATGATAGACTAATCTAGTTGTAAAGTTCTCATGACTACAAATTAATCAAGCCCAAACAAGGTATCTGCAGTAAAACGTTGAGGAGTTCCCTTACTATCCGTCGTCTTCATCATCAGATCGACTCTAGACCTTCACTAAATTGTAGTGCTATAGAATATTTAATGGAACAATAACAGACGCATTAGTTGCCCCTACAATATTTGCGAATTCCTCTCGACTTCCCTGGGATCTCATCATCAGACCTTGGTTTCCTTACCATGGGACCATCCTCGGAATATCGTCTTTCCAACAAAAAAGGAATCATCAAAATCGGTTAGAATTTCTGCCACAGATCGCATCCTTACCGTAAGCCGTTGAGGAGTTGCATTGATCATCATATTCGGCTACAACAGTTACTTGACCACTTGACCTTAACGACGCGACGTTACGGTAGGTAAATATCCGGATGGCCTATAAAAGATTCAGCCGAGCATCATTAATATGATCCTAAGAATTGCACAGTTCCGTTACTTTGTCATGGATCCCATACTCAGAACCTAACCAAGTTTTCACCAAACTACCCTTGAAGTACATTCTTTCAACTATAAAACAATAATAATCGGAATTGGTCGGCGTGATATTGAGTTATTCATCATTTGTTGCGCAAGTACATAATGCAAGACTTATATGGTTTTCTCATGGATACCATTATCAGAATTGGACTCAATTGAAATGGGACCACACGGGAAGCGTCAGTTTTCTAATAAAAAAATAATCATCACAATCGATTCACCCAGTCAAAATGATATGAGGTCTTAATTTTTTTCAAGTCTGTTAATAACGTATCTTCCGATATTGACAGGTTTTATCAAACGCCGCCATTTTGCAAACAAATCAAAATGGCAGCGATTGTTCAAAGCGCAAGACACAGTGCACGTACCGCAACGGGTTTATGACGTGCTTTCACTCGAATACAAGGAATACAAGGTCACACAACCCGCACCCGGCCCGAACCCGCACTATGTGTCTCGCGCTTAGCCCTCGTACGCACTAAGCGGCTGCCCGCAATGCGGCTGGCCGTCCGGCTGACCGGTAGCTCAAATTTGTATGTAACCGTATCATCTATACGCATTTAATTGCGGCTGCCGTCTAACCGCTCCGGTCGCTCGCAGCGCTGCGGCCCCTCGTGCGGGCAGCCGGACGGTCGCTGTACGCATTATGCGTTTTCACTGCGGTGCGGTTGTGGTTGCCAGTTTGCCGCCGATCGGCATCGAAAGCGCACGTGTCCACGCTCGTAGTGCTCGTAGTCAACGATGAATTTCGATACGGAGCGGTTTATTATCGAGGTGCAGGGCAAACCATCAATATGGAATACGAAGTCTGCTGAGTATTCCGATAGAAATGTACGTCGGAGAGTCGAGAGAGTCGACCGCTCGTCGAGAGAGTCTAGCGCGGTCGCTGTACGCACTAAGCGGCTGGCCGCAATGCGGCTGGCCGTCCGACTACCCGCAAGTGCAACCGCAACCCGCGGTCAGCCGGACGGCCAGCCGCATTGCGGGCAGCCGCTAAGTGCGTACTAGCTGTTAAGCAAGTACATATTTCTCTTTGTAACGACCTGTTTATCTATGATCAGGGAATTGACCGAAACACCGTCGGTCAATGTGGTCACCCTCTGAAGCCCAACGGTGGTGCCACGGTGCAGAGACCGGAACTATTTGCGTTTTTATAAAAATATCATTAAACGCGTCATTGCCGTTCGTTATTGCACCCTGGCACCCCCAGATAACCAATGATAAGGTCGATTGAACGTCGTCGTTTCTATTGAGCGAGGTAACAACTGCGAGCCAGCGAGTTTCTCAGAACGTGGTGAACTCATCATCGCGAGTCTTGTAAACTCGCCCAGTCGGAACGTTGACATGTTCATTATAATCTTACAAATACACAATAAAACTCGACAGAAAAAAATTGTGTATAAATTAATAGGCATGTTTTGAATTTACTTTGGGACACGTCAAAAGTACAATTATCATACAAATATATTGGTAACCTTCTGTTTCAATAACACTTTGTCACATTATAAGATTGGACATTTATCATTGACATGTCAGACAATATTATAAAAGTTTGAATGTTACAAGGTTCTAAGTACGTTCAATCTTTCTTGGGTCGATTGTATAAAACCAGTACTTAAAAACATTAGAAAACTGATTAAATAATTTAACAATCATGTTTTTTCAAAGTCAATTTAAGTGACATACATCGGTTATTTGGCAACCATTTGATTCGGTTTACGGACAAAATAAAAAAGGGGATATTTGCATCACCTGCGCCATAACAAAAGAAAAGTAAGAAACATGAAGGTTCTGTTCTTGTTTGGCATCTTATTCGTGTTGGCTGTTTCACAGGTAAGTGGTTAATAATAATAATATTAATGTTACAGTCCGTTGCTACTTAACTACCGGACGCGGATTTAAATCGGACGTCGCCCATTGTCCGCAGAACACATTACACATGGACCAAGAGCCCGTGGACCCCAGACCTTCGTCATTTTATAAAAGCTGAAAGTTTGTCAGCGCATGCTCCCAACACAGGTAAGAACGATGGACCATTATGAAGTTTGGGTTATCGTGGCTTTGGCAGGTAAACGGTACTAAAGGTCAATGGTCGAAAACACCAAGTTGGCCATGGATTTCGATGTCACCGTCAAAAGGTGACTTGTACAACTCCTCAAGAGCTTTCAAATGACATAGGTCATGTCACTGTTGAGCAGTAGGATCAGCGTCCATGGCATAGGCCAACTTCAATCTTCGGTGGTCGAAAACACCAAGTTGGCCGTCGATTTCGATGTCACCGTCAAAGGGTGACTTGTACAACTTGTCAAGAGCTTTCAAATGACATAGGTCATGCCACTTAGGATCAGCGTCCATAGCATAGGTCAACTCCAATCTTCAATGGTCGAAAACACCAAGTTGGCCGTCAATTTCGATATCACCGTCAAAGGGTGACTTGTACAACTTGTCAAGAGCTTTCAAATGACATAGGTCATGTCACTGTTGAGCATTAGGATCAGCGTCCATAGCATAGGTCAACTCCAATCTTCAATGGTCGAAAACACCAAGTTGGCCGTCGATTTCGATATCACCGTCAAAGCGTGACTTGTACAACTCTTCAAGAGCTTTCAAATGGCATATGTCATGTCACACAAATCACACTTTTTATTTCATGAATTTAGATCGGTATTTTACACACCTTTAGTACCGTTTACCTGCCAAAGCCACGATAACCCAAACTTCATAATTGTCCATCGTTCTTACCTGTGTTGGGAGCATGCGCTGACAAACTTTCAGCTTTTATAAAATAACGAAGGTCTGGGGTTCACGGGCTCTAGGTCTAACACGTAGAAAACATTGTAGTGAAACTATTCACACTTGTCGGCTTCCGATTTTGAGAAGACCATAACAAGTAACAGGGACGCTCTTTCGATTTAAATCTTAACTAACCAAATTATAGGGATGGATTCAGAGCGGGTCTTTTTGGTGCTCTACGTTCCCCGAATATCTTTTCCGGGGCAGAGAGGGGCTGACGGCTGAAGGACTCAAATTCTCCCAAAGTTATTTTCCTATATAATTACCTACACTCATATTCTCTCTATTTCAGCTCGCCGACGCGAATGAAAGCCACTCAGTAAGTTTATATTAATACTAGCTTTTACTTGCGACTTTGTCTGCTTTGAAAAAGCGAGGAGCGAACGAGGAGGAGGAGGCTTCAACAAAATCGGTACCCTTATGAGACACAATAACTTGTTTTTGACTAGCGAACGTCCAGTGGTTCGGTATGGCGAGGCAAGGCAGAGCTGCTCCCACAAATCACTTAGACCTCCATCTGGTTGCCAGCGATCTGCAGAGCGGCGGTGAGTGGCGCGACCACGCATAGATTCTGCATGGCTCACCGCGCCCCTCAGTTGCCGTGACCCCGCAGATCGATTGAATAGTATTAGCTAAGTACAACGGTTGTCATACTAACCGACGTTTGATTCGAGAAGCAAACGCAGCGACCAAGTCACAGAATAATAAGTACTAAGTACAAGTAGTAACCAAGTTTTCTACTCCGCACACCTTAAAGCGTCCAACGCGGCGATTGAATCGCTAAACAGCGTATTTCCGATACTGTAATCAAACGCAGAGTGGATAAAACGTGACACAGCAGTCGCGACATCAACATACAATGCAGTCGCGACATCGACGTGTAAAGTTGCTTGCTTAATGCCGTTTTACGACTGATAGTTAACACAAAGCATTGAATTTGACAAACAATGCTTGAAGTTATCATCTTTTCGTAATGTATTGATTGATCAATTGAGCTCTGCACGGTTGGCCACTAACCGAACTCAATTTACTTTCCTTTACAGCATCGTCAAAATATGAATGGGGACGGCCATGTTCTTCACAATTATCACCAAGCCATGGCCCGCCAGGTAAGCCTCAGCTATTCTTCTTAAACTTACTTATTATAAATGCTAAAATTTGTGAGCATGCATCTGTCATAATAAAGTATGTTTGTATATAATACAGTAAATTTGTTACATGTTAACGAAAAAATTAAAGGATTTTGGATGGAATTTTACAGTAATTGAGGAGGAAGTTTTTACAGTAATGGGGTACATTTTGTCCTGAAATTTCAACGGGAACGGCTACAACGTGGTTTAGACCGTGAGAGGCGGCTACTTTATAATATTTTTTTAGAGCTCACCGATTGCGGGGTGGCGGTGTCGGAGCTTGCTTGTAATCGTCGTAAAATGAATCATTAGCATTATAATAACTCACTTATCAAATTAATGAATCAGGGTCAATTTCACGGAAAATACCGCCTGCATACTATGAAACGTCATCTGAAAAGATTGAACCGCCATGCCGGTGTTTCTTAAAGACACTCAGTCAAGGATACTCGGGCAGTCAAAGCGGGACATGTAACACATAGCCCGTAACCCACTCTGCAAAGGCCTCTGAACTCATTGAAGATGTCACTACAAAGAAGCGGATTGGGACACATTTTACTTAGCACATTTTTACTTTCTTAGCTATGAGTGTTCGTAATAATTGTAATTTAATTATTTACAGGGTCTTCATAGAAACCATGGACGATCTGTAAGTTTATTGTTTTAGTTAAAACTTAAGTACTTAGGGCGGCTTACATAACAACATTTTATTTAGTAGCTGAATAAAAGTTGTCCGTTTAGAATCGAATTTTGACGTGTGCTAAACAGAAAACGATTTATAACAAACGTCATTTGTTTTGGAACATATTTCAGTTTTTTTATGTGTTAAGGGTTCTTATGCGAACCGCCCTAGTGTTACTTTATGTGAATAAAATAATGTCCGTGTCACGACTCACGAGTCCCTCTGACAGTGTAGAGACAAGCCGCGAGTCCCTCGTCGACACACGCACACACACGATGACGCGAATTCCTCTCGATGCGTGCAAATGACGAACTTGGCAATCCTTAAGATCACACAAACGATTATCGACGATGATAAACGATCATAGTGATCCGGCCTTCTACACGATCAGTGCTTGCATGTAATCGTCTATATGGGCGATTGTGAATAGGAGAATTGCTATCATTTGAATGGCTGATTTGAAATGAATATTTTTATGATTCCATATAAGGTTAGATTGTTTGTTTTACTTTGTAACTACAATACGACGGCTGTAAACTATTTGTTAACTATTTGAATGACCAAAGACAATCTCTTTTGTGGGAGAAAAAGGTTTTAGTGATTTTGTTAGGTTCTTCCCCCATCACTAGACCTGTTTTGTCTAAAGAAGGTATTTGGTCTTTGGTTTACAAATCGGTCATATAAAATATGAAATTAAAAATAACACATGTTTAAAACAATTACATTCTTAAATTATTTTTTTTATTATCTTTTGCAGCATAGTGCATCTCACCGTGCCTCAACAGGATAAACCCATAATGAGTTCGTCCCTAAACACACAACTACATTTGCCTAATGCGGTCACCGATATTATTTCCTTCTACTTCTGTCAACAAACGTCATCTTCACACTAGGTTGTCCGCCGACTGCCAACACCAGCACCTTACTATGCAACACCTAACTCCTTGTCAGCTGCAGCCGCCCGCCAACTCCAATTTGAAATTCTTTTTTGAAATTAATTAATAAATGTTTTTTTCCCATGTAAATTTTTCTTATATATGTATACCAACCCAACAAATATCAAAGAAATCGGTGTGGTAGAAGATATACATAGATCAAAGTACACACATACGTTTCTTTACATATGGATTAATTAGTGTGTTGACACCGTCAAGTAGGTAGTAAGAAAGATTAGGCCTATCCCAATAGATAAGTCACAATCCCTTCACATACTCCCAGAATTACCCTAAATATAATTAGGTACATAAAGAATTTTAGAAAAGGTTGTAAGTAAATATTTTAAAAATTGACATAATAAAATTCTAATTCTATATTTCATATTGCATTATATCGAAGACCATGTAGAAACAGTACAGTGTTGATTTTCCTTTGATGAATTCTTCCCTTCTTTCCAAAATAAATACACCCCTTATGTCCTAAATGCACTAACCAATACGATCGCCTAATGCCGTCCGATCTTGTTTCAATCAACAACTGACACCTTATTATTTGACAGCTGCAGTCATTCGCAGACTGCGGCTGTATTCTTTACACTATAGTTTTGTACGCGAAACTTATATTACTGCAATCGCGTCTGAAATGAATCAATAAATACTTAGATTTTTCTAGCGTAATATGAATTAACCAACGCAATAGAAGTAAAATATGTAGATCAACGTACACGTCTTGTTTCAATGTATTTCTGTCATCTTCAAACAAGTTTAGCATTTACTTACGAACACAAAATGTTGTCTTCCACAAAATAAATTTAGATAACTCAAGGGCGCAGGCCTTATATAAATGGACGAGGGCTTCCTATTGAATTCAAATTTCATACAAACGGCATGGAATTATAGCTCAATTTATAATTTTATAAAAAGATCATTAAACGTTAGCTCTTCAACTACGATGCTTGGTGCGTCGTTGCTGTTCGTTATTGCACCCTGGCACCCCCAGATAACCACTGATAAGGCCAATTGAACGTCGTCGTTTTTACTGAGCGAGGTAACAATTGCGAGCCAGCGAGTTTCTCAGAACGTGGTGAACTCATCATCGCGAGTCTTGTAAACTCGCCCAGTCGGAACGTTGACATGTTCATTATAATCTAACAAATACACAATAAAACTCGACAGAAAAATAACCGAAGTGCGAGTCAAACTCGCGCACGGAGGGTTCCGTACTTTAAAAAACCGGCCAAGTTTGAGTTGGACTGTCAGACGAAGGGTTCCGTACCATTATCTATTAAAAACTATTAGTATCGAGCAAGAAACGGTAAATAAATCACGTTTGTTGTATATTTGTTTTATTTTAATTTTAGTATTTGTTTTTATAGCGCAAAAGAAATACATCATCTGTGAAAATGTCAACTGATTAGCTATCACCGTTCTTGAGACACAGCCTGGTGACAGACGGACGTCTCAGAAATCGGGTCCCGTTTTTACCCTATGGGTATGGAACCCTAAAAATTGTGTATAAATTAATAGGCATGTTATTTACTTTCGGACACGTCAAAAGTACGATTATCATACAAATATATTGGTAACATTCTGTGTTCAATAGCACTTTGTCACATTATAAGATTGGACATTTATCATTGACATGTCAGACAATATTATAAAAGTTCGAATGTTACAAGGTTCTAAGTACGTTCAATCTTTCTTGGGTCGATTGTATAAAACCAGTACTTAAAAACATTAGAAAACTGATAAAAATCATTTAATAATCATGTTTTTTCAAAGTCAATTTAAGTGACATACATCGGTTAGTTGGCAACCATTTGATTCGGTTTACGGACAAAATATAAAAGGGGATATTTGCATCACCTGCGCCATCACAAAAGAAAAGTAAGAAACATGAAGGTTCTGTTCTTGTTTGGCATCTTATTCGTGTTTGCTGTTTCACAGGTTAGTGGTTGATAATAATAATAAGTATTAATGTTACAGTCCGTTCCTACTTCCGGGCCCGGATTTAAATCGAACGTCGCACATTGGTCGTAGAACATAAATAATTATAGTGAAACTATTCACACTTATCGGCTTCGGATTTTGAGGAGTCTATAACAAATAACAGAGACGCCGTCTTTCGATTTAAATCCTAACCAACCTAATTATAGGGATGCATTCAGAGCGGGTTTTTTGGTGATCTACGTTCCCCAAATATTTATTTTTCCGGGGCAGGGAGGGGGCTGACGGCTGAAGGGCTCAAAGTCCCTCAAAATTATATAAGCCCTGCCATAAAACCAAGTCGATATTATTTTCCCATATAATTACTTACACTCATGTTCTCTCTATTTCAGCTCGCAGACGCGCATCGAAGCAACTCAGTAAGTGTATTTAATAGTAACTAGTATATAACTAGCTTTTATCTGAAATCATATCAACTTTACTTTGAAAAACCGAGGAGCATTTTTAGGTTACAACAAAATCGGTACCCTTATAGACACAATAACTTGTTTTTGACTAGCGAACATCCAGTGGTTCGGTATATCCGACGTTTTAAGCTTTTTTTATATATGCCTAAGCCAAGGCAACGCCAGGGGGAGGCAAGGGAGAGCTGCTCCCACAAGTTTCTTAGACCTCCATCTGGTTGCCAGCGATCTGCGGAGCGGCGGCGAGTGGCGCGACCACGCATAGATTCTTACTGAAGTTAACTGGATGGCTCGCCGCGCTCCCCAGTTGCAGTTGTATTATCTAAGAACAGCGTATTTCCGATACTGCAATCAAACGCAGAGTGGATAAAACGTGATACAGAAATAATCAATGCAGTCGCGACATCGACGTGTAAAGTTGCTACTTTGTGCTACTGATTGCGATACCTTTAATGCCAGTATACGACTGATGGTTAACACAAAGCATTGAATTTGACAATCAATGCTTAAAGTTGTCAAAATCTTTTCGTAACGTAATGATTGATCAATTGAGCTCTGCACGGTTGGCCACTAACCGAACTCAGTTTACTTAATTTCCTTTACAGCATCATCAAAGTATGAATGGTGACGACCCTATTCTTCACAATTATTACATGTCTATGGCCCGCCAGGTAAGCCACAGCTATTCTTCTAATACTTACTTATTAAAGTGCTAAAATTTGTGAGCACGTATGTGTGTTTGCAAGTACCTATGTATATTTGTTACTCTTTCACGAAAATGTACAGGACGATTTTGGATGGGATTTTACAGTAATGGAGGTTATAATAGACTAATAGAGTTAAAACCCGCCTGCATACTATGACACGCCATCTGAAAGATTGAGCCGCCATGCTGATGTTTCTAAAAGACACTCAGCTAAGGATACTCGGGCAGTCAATGCGGGATATGTAACACATGGCCCGTAACCCACTCTGTAAAGGCTTCTCAAGTCATTGATGGTGTCAGTACAGAGCGGCGGATTGGGTTTAGCAGTGGTAATCAAACGTAATCACGCTTAATACTCCTTACTATTGCACAGACATAGAATTTATAACACACTAGCAGCGCCCCGCGGTTTTACCCGCGTTGTGCCCGTTCCCGTGGGAATTTCGGGATAAAATGTAGCCTATAGCCTTCCGCGATAAATAGACTATCTAACAGTGAAAGAATTATTCAAATCGGTTCAGTAGTTTCTGAGATTAGCGCGTTTAAACAAACAAACAAACAAACAAACAAACAAACAAACAAACAAACAAAACAAACAAACAAACAAACAAACAAACAAACAAAACAAACTCTTCAGCTTTATAATATTAGTATAGATTAAGACAGACGTCAAGTTGATATACTCGTACGTTCACATTACTTCACACGTGTATTCCAATAAAACTTGACACTAACAAATTTGACATTGCGCGCTCCAAAAGAAGCTTACATACGCTCACGACAAATATGAGCCAGCCAGCGACGGGCCGGGTCGGCAAGTGTGGCATTTTTCAGTTATAACAGGGGTCCTTAGTTTTGAGCCGAAAATATTTGAGTAATTTAACCCTCTATATTAGTTAAAACTGTGCGTTGTTTGATTCATTATTCATTATTTACATTTGAATTAAGTATCATAGTTATATCCGCCGTATATCAAGTTGATATCTTATTAAAAATTTAGTATTTTTTAGGATAGATTATTTGTACTTTCCTTTTAACTACAATCTTTACCAATAGACCAAAAATGGCGACAAATTATTTCAGTCTATTCTCTTCATATGAGAGCTAACATTTTAACAAACTTGGTCGATTTTGCTACCAGAGACAATCCCTTTTGTAGAAGGACAAGGTGTAAGTGATTTCATTAGTATCCCCCATGACTAAACATTTTTCGTCAATAGAAATCAGCTATATTGAATTACATTTCAACAATCATGAAAATAGACTGTACCTCCAACGTTCATGAAACGATGTTGGAAAATGACCAGTTTCCCAAAATATGAACCACTTAAGGCTTTCAAAAAGGTTTTTAGTACATTTTAAAAAAATATGACATTTCAAAATTCGTTGTATCATCTTTTGCAGGGTAATGCGCCTATACATTTAGAAGAGCCGGAAAGACATCTAAGACACTTCATAGATCCATGAGTTCGTCCTCCATACGCGACTACATTTGCCTAATGCGGTCACCGATCTTATTTCCTTCTACTTCTGTCAACAAACGCCATCTTCACACAAGGTTGTCCGCCGACTGCCAACACCAACATCTAACCATGCTACATCTAAGTCTGTCAGCTGCAGTCGGCGCCAACTACCGTATTCCTGACACTGTTGCTGTTACTGCATGTTGCATGCGGCGTACAACTTATTGTGATCACGTTTGAAATTAATTAATAAATGGTTTTTCTTGTGTCAATTTTTCATTATATTGTGTATTTACCAACTAACCAACACTAGACAATCAACAACAAACTGGTGTAGTAGTAACTATAACTAACTAGTACTAGGTAATACTAAACTATAAATCGGAGTACACAAATCCATTTCACTATACATCAACAAGTGGGTAGTTAGGACAAATTGGGCCTCGGTCCTTGTAGAAATGTAGCAATAGGGTATTTCACTGATATTAAAAGTGTACAATTTGAGAGATGAATTTAGTATAATAACTAAAATGATGATCAAAACTTAAATCAGAATCAAACATGATTAAAAAATTAAGAAATATGAAAACGACATACTCCCCGAATCACCCTAAATGTTTAGACCTAAAGGATTTCAAAAATGGTTGTACCTAGTACTTTTCTCAAATTCATCATTTATTACCGCTATTGTAAGAAACGGATGGCGCGATGGCGTGGCGGCGGGCAAATCTTTAATCACGTCTAAATGGAGTCAAACTGGTTTTTCTCTTGTTAATGTTTCTTATATTGTTTAAGTGACATAATATTATGGATTTACCGACCCAAATACAGTCGGCCAAGAAAGTGGTCTACCACTTTTGACAAAAGTTTCTGCGAGATGTAACGATCGCTAAGGTTGACTTTTCTATGCACAATTATGTTATGACGTTTTGTCTGTTATCTGAGATGCCTGACATTTGACATCATTGGGTGACTTAGTTGGACCTCTATTATTAAATGAAAATTGACCTTGTTGTTTCATGACGTTCAAATGAATCTCAACTGTAGGGTGGTAGACCACATTTTTGTCTGACTGTACCTAGTCGCTATCATCGACATTATTAAGTAGGTATTGACATGCCTTGCGCATACAAACAGCTCATAAAAAATGAGTCAAGACACAACTACATACATATAAACACACGCGTACAGCTACAGTCTTTCTAATCATGTGTCACAACACCTCATGTCACACGATTAAGGACAGAGATAGCGAGGCGTACCTCGCACTGTAGTGCGAACGTGATATCAAACGTCAGTGACGATCAGCGCGCTTCCTGCACGGAATCTCCCCAATGTGTCCGAACTCTTAGAGAGCTACTATACCATGGCCGTCAAAAATCAATTCAACTTTTTTGACGATTTTATTAGAATTTAATACAAAATACGATTACCTATTTACGAATGAAAGGTAATGCCTGATGTTTTACTAGTGTTCCTTGTATTGTTGACACACTTTAAAAACGCACAAGACGGCATCTTGATGATAAATACTGAGCTTCAATAGCCGCAACGTACTCGTTAGGCGGCGCAAAGACCGATTGAGCATGCTGACTCACCGGAACTCTCCTTGCGCGGAATTGATCGAAGGTCGGTACTACACACCAATCGTCCGATGTTAATCGACGTCTTCGATCGATGACCGAGTAGATGTCGAAGAAATTGATATGGTGGAAACGTGTAGAAATCGATTTCCCAACAGCAGCCATACCATACCATACCTAGATGGCGTCTCAAGATCCAAGCAGTTTAAGTTTGCGATTCAATTCTTGCCATGACATCATTTAAACAATATCGCACTTGAATCGCTATCGCTTTGAATGAATGAACAAACCTTTTGCTGAGTGGTTAAATGCGTCACTTCCTCTAAGATAAGTACCTAATTCAGGTGCTTTCGAAAACCTAAATAATTAAAATGACAGAAAGTTACGGTTTTTAAGAGAACCTATTAAAAATGATAAGTATTAGGTATTTAAAACAAACATTGGTTTGTTTATACACACAATAATTATATTTACCTAATTTGTAATCATAAAATGTTTGAACTATAAAGTATGTATTTTCTCCAGAAACCAATGGTATTTATTAATTAAAAAGATAGGTATCCAAAATAAAATTATGATTTTAATGTTAGGAACGTCACTTGACTGGAAGTGGCATTTCATATTTGACAAAGATCAAAGAATTCATAGATTACAAACAGATAGATTACAAACAACAACAAATTATATTATATTTTTTTAACATTTAAATTATTACCTTCAAACTCGTTTGAGATAAATTGCGATTGATAAAGATTTATTTTGAACTATAGATTAAAGTTAAGTCTCAGAATTCCAGAGCCTTGCGCCTTATTCCTTTCGCTTCGTTTAGGTTACTCAAGATTTCATTGGGGATATTCGAGATAAAATAAAGAATAGCCTACATTTATATTGATAGTCATGTTGATCCTCGTAATTACCTACTCGTACATCCTCAGCGCTCGACCACTCGACACTATACAGTACTACGAGTACAACCCATCCGTGCCCGTATTTTATTTTGTGTATGTACCTACGTCTCATCATAACTCAGAAAATAAATGTCCAATATGTAAAGATAGGTTTGTTGATATTATTGGGGTCTTAAGCAGTGGTCTCAGTTCGTCTCATAGGTTTTATTTGACATCGCCTCAAACGTCGATTAACTTTTTGTTCGTCAACCTCCAAAAGCTCGAGAATTGTTAAATTAATTCGTTCAGTTAAAATTCGTTCAGTTGAATATCATTAATATCATAAGTTATTTGCACGAATGCATTGTTTATAGTAAGGAATAATTAACATTAATATCAACAATGGTTAATTTTTTTTTTTTTACATTTTCCTAGGATAAGACTTTGACATTTTCAACTATTTGTTACCATGACTACGAGTATGCATCAAAAACCAGCTCTAGATCGTTTTTCTGTCAATGTTGCCACACTGTGAAGCCCAAAGGTGGTGCCACGGTAAAGAGACTGCAACAATTTGCGTTTTTATAAACAAGATCTTACCACCCTCGATAAGACCACAAATAGGTTAGGCCGATTTAACGTCGTCGTTTGAGCGAAGTACAGAGCTGACTGAGCGAGGTAACAAGCCAGCGAGTTCTACAGAACGTGGTGAACTCATCATCATTAGTCTTGTAAACTCGCCCAGTCGGAACGTTGACATGTTCATTATATCCTGACAAATAATCTTATATATAAAATTCTCGTGTCACAGTGTTCGTTCGCGTACTCCTCCGAAACGGCTTGACCGATTCTCATGAAATTTTGTCAGCATATTGAGTAGGTCTGAGAATCGGCCAACATCTATTTTTCATCCCGAAATTCCCGCGGGAACGGGTACAACGCGGGTGAAACCGCGGGGCGCAGCTAGTACACTATAAACATCGACACAAAAAAAATATGTGAATAAATTAATAGGCATGTTTTACATTTACTTTCAGGCATGCCAGAAGTAAAATTATCATACAAAAAAATTGGTAACTTACTTTTTGTCACATTACAAAAAATAGTTTGAATGTTACAGGGTTCGAAGTACGTTCAATATTTCTTGGGCTGATTATCTAAAATCAGTATACATAAAAAACATAGAAAAAGTGATAAAAACAATTTAACAATCATGTTGATATAAACTGAATTATAAAGTCAATTTATGTAACATACATCGGTTAGTTGGCAACCATTTGATTCGGTTTACGGACAAACTATAAAAGGGGATATTTGGATTGCCTGCGCCATTACAAAAGAAAAGTAAGAAACATGAAGGTTCTGTTCTTGTTCGGCATCTTATCCGTGTTGGCTGTTTCACAGGTTGGTGGTTGATAATCATAATATTAATGTTACAGTCCGTTCCTACTTAACTACCGGGCCCGGATTTAAATTGAACATTGCACATGTTCCATAGTATAGAACATATTGTAGTGAAACTATTCACACTTGTGGGCTTTCGATTAGTCCACAAAAAATAACACAGACGCCGTCTTTCTATTTAAATCTGTATCCGACATCGAAACTTAGCACCTGTACCTACCTAGTAACAGGTACGTATTCAGAGAGGTTTGTTCTGTGTTCAATTTTCCAGATATTTATTTATTCCGGGGCAGAGGGCTTAATGGCTAAAATTCTCCCACAATTGTCTAAGTCCTCCCATAAAATCAAGTCGATATTATTTCCCATATATTTACCTACACTCATATTCAACTCTCTATTTCAGCTCGCAGACGCGTATCCAAACTACGCAGTAAGTTTATATTAATACTCGCTTTTACCTCCGACTTTGTCTGCTTTGAAAAATTTTAACAGCATTTTTAGGGATTTATACCTACCTCAAAAAAATCAGTACCCGTATGATAATTCAATATTATCCGACTTTTCTGTTTATTTTTATGAATGCTTAGGCCAGGGCAACGCCATTTTGTACTCAATGGGTGTCCGAGCGAAGAGTTTAATGTAAGAAACTGCAATAGCTCAATTAAATAATGTTTATATACTAAGTAAGTAAGAACGCCTCGGTGGTCTAGTGGTATGTGCACTGGCCTGCCAAGACTGAGGCCCCGGGTTCAATTGCCGGGTCGACCGAAAACATGTTTCCTACTTTTCAAACATGGCTCGGCTTTAGGATCACCAACCCGCATTAGGCAAGCGTGGTGATTATGCCTAAAACCTCCTCACTGTACAGATATCTTCAGTGAGACGAGAGGCCTTTGCCCAGCAGTGGGACATTACAGGCTATTACTTTACTTTACTATACTTAACTAAGTAGGTAAGTAGACACATAACATTTGAAAAAAAAATATTACGTTACACATTTTTATTGAGTATAACTATAACATGCATAAGGTTAGTCGGTTTTATTGCTACAGAAAATCTATTAAATTGCAGCATTCAATTAATACGGAAGAGTTACCAGACGCGCCATCCGCCAGAAGACGTTATATTAATTTAGAGGGATCCGATTCAACAATTCCGGTGAGTTAACAAGCTTTACAAAGCTCCAAAAGTCCACTGCATTGTTCGATGTAATGTTAGCCCTTAATGGTAAGTATATTGTACGAGTGATGGTCGACACATAGCATTCAATTTGTCAAACAACGCATTGATGTTATTAAAATATTTTCTTTGTAGTCTATTCTTCTTCTTCATCGAGTGGATGGTCAGCCTGACCAATCCTGGTGTCAGAGTTATTGAGCCGCCTAAGGCCTCTGACATGGCTCATGTAACGACTACTATCCGTAGAAAGTAACCAGGACCGACGGCTTAACGTGCCCTCCGAAGCACGGAATCATCTTACTTTTCGGGCAATCAGGTGATTCAGCCTACAATGTCCTAACCAAACTGAGGGCTGTCTCACAAAGTGATTTTGGTGAGACATTGTCCTCACCGGGAATCGAACCCGGAACCTCCGGATCGTGAGCCGAGCGCTCAAACCACTAGACCACGGAAGCTGTTAATGTAGTCTATTTAATCAATTATTCTCAGTATGGATACCCTTACCAGATACCATGGTTGGCCACTAACTGGCCTCGAACTTACTTACCTAATTTCCTTTACAGAATAATCTAAGAATGAATGATGACAGCGCTATTATTCACGCTTACCGTTCTATGGCCCGCCAAGTAAGTCTCAACTATTATTTTGATACTACCCGCAAAACCACAGGACAATTTCGATGGAATTTTACAGAAATGTTGGTTATAACATCAGAATAAGAGATGGTACATTTTATTCTGAAATTTCCACGGGAACAGGTACAACGCGGTTATGACCGCCAGGTGCGGCCAATTTATAATAAATGGCGGTTTAACCCGCGTTCCACCCGTTTCCGTAGGAACTTGAACCAAATGACGTCAATTCGACCATATGTTTTTGTTTGTTTATCTCCGTCGATTATGAACCGATTTTGAAAAGCCCTTCGGAATATGAAATGATGTGCTTCCAGATTGGTCCCGTTTTTAACCGATTTAAAAACCGTTCCAGGTATGAAGTCGGTTATTATTTGGAAAGAGTTATTTTCTCTCAATTCCATCTTCGATAGATAAGTGTTATAAGTTTGAAATAATTGTAATTTAATTATTTACAGGGTTCTCAATATCCTATCCACTATGGCCGATCTATCGATGTAAGTTTATTGTTTTAATTATTATTATTTTAGCCATTACTGTCCCACTGCTGGGCAAAGGCCTCTCCCCTATCCCTCCATGCCTCTCTATCCTGGGCCACTTCCCTCCAATTAATTAATTGTTTAATTTATTGTTTTAATTACTTAGTTAAAAATAAGTCCTTGGTGCTTGCATAACAAAAAAATATTTTGTACGTCAATATAGCTTATATTTTTATGCAAGCCTAGTGTACGTGGATAGTTCATATAAAGGTTGTGTTGTCATGAGCTGTGTATGGAGAATGCCAGAGCTGGAGACAACCCAATCTAACGAGTTCCTCTTCATTGTCCGTGTTCCTCTGTCGTCGACACACGCACACACACGACCATTTAATTCATCTGTGCGTTAAAAGATCAGTCATTCACGTTTTCTTTTGAATTTCGGATCTATACTAATATTATAAAGCTGAAGAGTTTGTTTTGTTTGTTTGTTTGTTTGTTTAAACGCGCTAATCTCAGAAACTACTGAACCGATTTGAATAATTCTTTCACTGTTAGATAGTCTATTTATCGAGGAAGGCTATAGGCTACATTTTATCCCGAAATTCCCACGGGAACGGGCACAACGCGGGTAAAACCGCGGGGCGCTGCTAGTTATAATATAAACATTTCTGATAAAATACTTTAACGAGCGAAGTTCACTATCGTTAACATCTAGAGGGAGACAGTCAGTGAGTTTCGGTTTTGTACAGCATTATCTCTGTCACACACTTCTGATGTGAAGTTTGACGTACGTACGTACACTAGAGTATAATCTTGATCTAATCTCACACTAGTCAAGGTCAAAGTCAAAGTCAAATATTATTATTCAGTTATGGCCCCATAGAGGCTCTTTTGAACGTACTACCACTAGACCTGTAGAGTGACCAACTCAAAACTTAGTTAATTACCTATGTATACTTCCATGGTATGAACAAAACACCATTTATTAAACTCGGCAAGACTTCTTTTAAAATTTGACTTTTCTATAATCTAAATTTGTATTATCTTTTGCAGCAATATGGACCTTTACCTGCAAATGACCAAACAAGACAACTTGATCTGTTTTTCATAGGATAAATCCATGAAGAGTTCATCCCTAAACACACAACTAAGTTTGCCTAATATGGTCACCGATCTTATTTCCTTCTACTTCTGTCAACAAACGCCATCTTCACACTAGGTTGTCCGCCGACTGCCTACACCAGCACCTTACTATGCAATACCTAATTCTTTGTCAGCTGCAGTCGTCCGTTGACTACCGTATTCCTGACACCGCATGTGGCATGCGACGCACGACTTATTGTAATCGCGTTTGAAATTAGTTAATAAATGATTATTTCTCGTGTCAATTTTTCTTATATCTATTTGCCAACCAACCAACACTAGACAATCAAAAATAGGTATCATACAAACCGGTGTGGTAGAAACCATAAATCGGAGTACACAAATCAATTTCACTATACATCAACAAGTGGATACACCGACAAGTGGGAAGTTAGACAAATTGGGCCTCGGTCCTTGTAGAAATGTGGCAATCCCTCCACATGCTATTAAGACGTACTCCCCGAATCACCCTATATGTACCTAAAGGATTTCTAAAATGGTTGTAATATTTTTTTTTTAAATTTAACATTTCTCTCTTGCAGCATATATATGTAAGAAACAATATTGACTTTTACTTTTTAACTTCTTTCCTAAATAAATACCCACCAAAAGCCCTATACACTAACCAATGCGATCCCCTAATGCGGTCGCCGATTTTGTTTCTATATTTTGACACACTTTTCTGGTACTAAATATAATATATATATACACGCCGGCAAAATTAGGGGAATACTTGTGAATTCATCTGTTAAGTATTTTATTTTTGTAGGTACTCTTAAAAATGAGTAACCACTTGAGAAGTGATATTTATGCAAATAAAGCCAAACGGTTCTGCTGTTAATTATACCCTCATACGCGTTGGTTGACACATTTATTGATTTTTGGCTCGTAAATGTTTTGCTTATTTAATTTGTTTTAAAAGGTCTATGCTTACTTTGTTTTAAAAGGTCTATGCTTAAATGTCTACATATCGATTTTCGGCGCAATAAATAAAATAGCTCATTAAGTTTCAACTTTAGAGCAAAAATGGCACCCTCAGATAATCACTGATAAGGACGATAGAACGTCGTCGTTTAAGCGAGGAGGTACTGAGCTGACTGAACGAGGTACCAACTGCGAGCCAGCGAGTTTCACAGAACGTAAGTAGGTAAACTCATCATCGCGAGTCTTGTAAACTCGCCCAGTCAGAACGTTGACATGTTCATTATATCCGGACAAATACACAATAAACCTCGACACAAAACAAAATTGTGAATAAATTAATAGGCATGTTTTGCATTTACTTTCGGACACGCCAAAAGTACAATTATCATACAAAAAATTGGTAATTAACTTTATTCAATAGTACTTTGTCACATTATAAGATTGGACAATTCCTATTGACATGTTAGGCAATATTACAAAAATTGGAATGTTACAAGGTTCTCAGTACGTTCAATATTTCTTGGGTCGATTGTATAAAATCAGTACTTAAAAACATTGGAAAAATCTGATGAAAATAATTTATCAATCATGTTGATATTAACTAACTCTCAAAGTCAATTTATGTGACATTCATCTGTTTATTAGCAAATATTTGATACGGTTTACGGACTAATGATAAAAGGGGATATTTGCATTGCCTGCGCCATTGTAGCAAAGAAACATGAAGGTTCAGTTCTTGTTTGGCATCTTAATCGTGGTCGTGTTGGCTGTTTCACAGGTTAGTGGTTGATAATAATATTAATGTTACAGTCCGTTCCTACTTAACTACCGGACCCGGATTTAAATCGAACGTCGTAAATTTTCCTTAAAATAGAAAATCCTAGTGAAACTATTCACACTTGTCGGCTTCCAATTTTGAGGAGTCCATAACAAATAACAGAGACGTCTCTTTTCCATTTAAATCTGGATCCGACATCGAAATAGCGCCTGTAACTACCTAATGATAGGAACGGATTCAAAAAGATTTTTTTGTGCTTTGTGCACCACAGAATTTATTTTTCCGGAGCAGAGACGACTTTAATTCTCCCAAAATTTCCATCCATTTATAAACCCTACCCAAATCAGGGACAAGCCCCCACCGACTGGACTTCTTAAACTCAAACTCGATTGAAGCTCCTCAAACTAAAATCCTGGATGCTCTTAATTGCATTGCCCTGGGCATAAAATATTCCAAACAATTTTTTTCAAAATATAACCGTCGGCCTTAATCTTCGAGTTCTGTCATCACATCATAGATCGCTTTATAAATACTAGTTTAACTTTTACCATTATACTAATAAAGGAACTATTGCAAACAACAATAGGTACGTAAGTTATCTTTACGAAGATATATATAGTATCGAAGATGCCACGTTCCAGCAATAGGAACGACGACTAGTGGATTTAAGCACAATACACACAGTGCGGGTGCGACCCGTTTGCGGGTCGCGTGACGCGCCTACCTAATACTTGACCTTAACCATACCTTGTTTTAATGAAAGGTGCCACATTGTCCCGGGCACGCAACCGCACTTGCATGTCTTGCGCTTAAACAAATAGAAAGTAACAGTTTGACAGCTACATTTTCATATTATTTTCCCATACAATAACCTTCTCGTCGTCTCTTCTTAATTGTTTTCGTACACAAACAATATTTCACACTCATATTCTTTATTTCAGCCCGCAGACGCGCATCACAGCCACCAAGTAAGTTTATATTAATACTAACTTTTACCTGCCACTTTGTTTGTGTCGAAACCCGAGGAGCATTTTTAGGAATAAAATCGGTACCCTTGTAGACACAATTTTGACTAGCGAACGTCCAGTGGTCCGGTATACCCGACATTTTAAGGGGAGGTAAGGGAGAGCTGGACGACGGTCAAATTAAAATTTCGAAGCATTTTGTATGACATTTCAAGGAAATAGGTAGACATCGTCCGTTTAAATCCCGCTTGAATAGTATTAACTACGAATAAAGTCAAACTAATCGACCGAATTTGATTCGAGAAGCAAACGCAGCGACCTACTCAGCATCAAACGCGGCGATTGAGAAGCCAAGCAGTGAATTTCCGACGCTGCAATCAAACCTAAAGTACATAAAACGAGATATCGAGCATCGATGCAGTTGCGAAATCGATGTGTAAAGTTGCTTCTTTGAGCTACTCTCTGCGATAGCCCTTAATGCTATTATACGACCGATTGTTGACACAAAGCATTGAATTTGTGAAACAACGCATTGAAGTTGTCAAAATCTTTTCGTACCTAATGTATTATGATCATGTTATGATCATTTATATTATTGATCAATTGAGGTCTCTGCACCGCTACGCTTCTATTGATACGCACCCACAAATACTCAGATATCAGGGTCCGCCACTAACCGAACTTGAACATACTTGCATTCTTCTGCGACCACGGTTCCTGTAAAGGGGCCGAAACGTCAGATAAAATTGTAAAATAAAAGCGAAGTGTATACGTAAACGTAATTTCAATTCAAAATTGAACTTACTTACTTAATTTCCTTTACAGCATCATCAGAGTATGAATGATGACGGCTCTATTCAAAGTTATTACCCGCAAGTTCATTCCCACCTGGTAAGTTTCAACTATTATTTTAATACTTATTATAAATGCCAAAGTCTGTGAGCATGTGTGTGTGTATGTAAGTAACTATGTTTATTTGTTACTCTTTCGAGCAAAAACTGCATGATGATTTTGGATGGAATTTTACAGCAATGGAAGTTATAACATCAGAATTCCCTATACCGATCATTATAATCTCTAATTGATCAATTGAGCTCTGCACCGCTGCGCTTTTATGGATACACGACCTTACTAAGACAGATACAAGGGTTGGCCACCAACCGAACTCGAACTTACTTAATCTTCTTTACAGCGTCCTCCTCTAAGAATGAATGATGACGGCCCTGTTCAAAGTTATTACCCGCAAGTTCATTCCCACCTGGTAAGTTTCAACTATTATTTTTAATATGTACTTATTATAAATGCAAGTCTGTGAGCATGTGTGTGTGTATGTAAGTTACCTAACTATGTTTATTTGTTACTCTTTCGAGCAAAAAGTACATGACGATTTTGGGTGGAATTTTACAGCAATGGAGGTTATAATATCGGAATTCCCTATACAGATCACTATAATGTATAATTGATCAATTGAGCTCTGCACCGCTGCGCTTTTATGGATATGCACCCTTACTCAGATACAAGGGTTGGCCACCAACCGAACTCGACCTTACTTAATTTCCTTTACAGCGTCCTCCTCTAAGAATGAATGGTGACGGCCCTGTTCAAAGTTATTACCCGCAAGTTCATTCCCACCTGGTAAGTTTCAACTATTATTTTTAATATGTACTTATTATAAATGCCAAAGTCTGTGAGCATGTGTGTGTGTATGTAAGTTACCTAACTATGTTTATTTGTTACTCTTTCGAGCAAAAAGTACATGACGATTTTGGGTGGAATTTTACAGCAATGGAGGTTATAATATCGGAATTCCCTATACAGATCACTATAATGTATAATTGATCAATTGAGCTCTGCACCGCTGCGCTTTTATGGATATGCACCCTTACTCAGATACAAGGGTTGGCCACCAACCGAACTCGACCTTACTTAATTTCCTTTACAGCGTCCTCCTCTAAGAATGAATGGTGACGGCCCTGTTCAAAGTTATTACCCGCAAGTTCATTCCCACCTGGTAAGTTTCAACTATTATTTTTAATATGTACTTATTATAAATGCCAAAGTCTGTGAGCATGTGTGTGTGTATGTAAGTAACTATGTTTATTTGTTACTCTTTCGAGCAAAAGCTACATGACGATTTTGGGTGGAATTTTACAGCAATGGAGGTAACATCGGAATTCCCTGTACCGATGATTATAATGTATGATTGATCAATTGAGCTCTGCACCGCTGCGCTTTTATGGATATGCACCCTTACTCAGATACAAGGGTTGGCACCAACCGAACTCGACCTTACTTAATTTCCTTTACAGCGTCCTCCTCTAAGAATGAATGGTGACGGCCCTGTTCAAAGTTATTACCCGCAAGTTCATTCCCACCTGGTAAGTTTCAACTATTATTTTTAATATGTACTTATTATAAATGCCAAAGTCTGTGAGCATGTGTGTGTGTATAATGTAAGTACCTATGTTTATTTGTTTTTCTTTTGAGCAAAAACTACATGACGATTTTGGGTGGAATTTTCCAGCAATGGAGGTTATAACATCGGAATTCCCTATACAGATCACTATAATGTATAATTGATCAATTGAGCTCTGCACCGCTGCGCTTTTATGGATACGCACCCTTACTCAGATACAAGGGTTGGCACCAACCGAACTCGACCTTACTTAATTTCCTTTACAGCGTCCTCCTCTAAGAATGAATGGTGACGGCCCTGTTCAGAGTATGAATGGTGACGGCCCTGTTCAGAGTATGAATGGTGACGGCCCTGTTCAAAGTTAATACCCGCAAGTTATTGCCCGCCATGTAAGTTTCAACTATTATTTTAATACTTACATATTTTAAATTCCTAAGTTTGTCAGCTTGTGTGTTTATGTATGTTTATATGTTCCTCGTTCACGCAAAAACAAAGACGATTTTGGATGAAAGCAATGCAGGTTATAACATCAGAATAGGATATGGGGTACATTTATCCTGATATTTCTACGGGAACAGTTACAACGCGGTTATGACCGCCCGGTGCGGCCAGTTTATAATGAACTTTCAGAGCCCGGCGGTTTTACCCGCGTTCTACCCCTTCCCGTGGGAACTTTAAAATCCAAATTACATTAATTCGACTAAATGTTTTTGTGTGTTTGCTTATCTTCTTCGATTATGAACCGATTTCTAAAAATCCTTCCGCACGTGATATGATGTGCTTACGGATTGGTCCCGTTTTTAACCGATCTAGAAACTGTTCCGGTTATGAAGTCGGTTATTAGTTGGAAAGAGTTATTTTCTTCGATAGATAGTTATAAGTGTTATAAATTTGAAATAATTGTAATTTAATTATTAAATAATAATGACATCAACGTACGTTTCATTTAATAGTAATATTTAATATTTACAGGTTTATCATCACTATGGCCGATCTGTAAGTTTATTGTTTTAGTTAAAAATAAGTCTTAGGTGCTTGTATAACAAAACATTATTTAAATACAAAATATTACATAATACAAATTAATATTCATATTATTATTATAACTTACCTATACTTATATATTGTTTGCTAAACTATGGACCTGTTCTGAAATAAAGATTCATTTATTTATTTATATACTTTAAACTCACGATTTGCACTCATTATACTAAATGAAACGGCTGTATCGCTTTAGATAATATAATTGCGCGAATTAATATTTATAATCGCGTATTTTTGTAAAATACCGTACCCGACGTTTCGAACGAATTACACCGCTCGTGGTCACGGGTTAACTGGCTGGAGCGGCGAATGTTCACTGCGTACAGAATATTGTTTTTCACGTTATAATTATTATCTAACCCGATACAGACCATTCAGTATAAAAATATTATTTAGTAGGTAAATATGCTTATACATATTCTCATGCAATCCGCCCTAGAGGTAACCCATCTTGATAGTTCATAAAAAGGTTACGATGAGCTGATGTTCTTCCCCCACCACTAGACCTTTTTCGTCTCTCATATTATATTTCATTATCAGATTATATTTTAAAAATCGTGAACATAGACTGTACCTGCAACGTTCGTGAAATAATGTTGGAAAATGACATGCACTCACAGTTTCCCAAAATATGAAACCCTTAAGGATTTGAAAAAAAGAGGTTTTGTATACATTAAAAAAAAATACATTTCTAAATACAAAATTTGTATCTTTTGCAGCAAAATGGACCTTTATCTGCAGATGGCCATCAACATAGGAATCTTGATCTTTTCCTTGGATAAACCCATAATGAGTTCATTCCTAAACACACAACTACGTTCGCCTAATGCGGTCACCGATCTTATTTCCTTCTACTTCTGTCAACAAACGCCATCTTCACACTAGGTTGTCCGCCGACTGCCAACACCAGCACCTTACTATGCCACACCTAATTCTTGGTCAGCTGCAGTCGTCCGCCGACTACCGTATTCCTGACACTGTTTCTGTCACCACATGTTGCATGCGACGAACGACTTATTGTAATCGCGTTTGAAATTAATTAATAAATGGTTTTTTCTCGTGTAAATTTTTCTCATATTTATTTGCCAACCAACCAACACTAGACAATCAAAATAGATATCATACAAACCGGTGTGGTAGAAACCATAAATCGGAGTACACAAATCCATTTCACTACACATCAACAAGTGGGTACACCGACAAGTGGGTAGATTGACAAATTGGGCCTCGGTCCCTGTAGAAATGTGGCAATCCTTCCAAATGCTATTAAGACGTACTCCCCGAACCACCCTAAATGTTTATACCTAAAGGATTTCTAAAATGGTTGTAATTTTTTTTTTTTCAAATTTAAAATTTTTAACCTCTTGCAGCATATGTAAAGCGGGATTTACATTACGAAACTAGTGTCATGCATGATGAAACTAGTTTCGTGAAACTAATTTCAGCACATGTGAAACTACTTTCGTTTATATTATAGATTCGTGAAATTATCAGTATCGCGGAGATAATGGCCCTGTCAATATCAAAGCTATTGCTGCTGCTGTCTCTGAAATTTTGTAGCGACATTACTTTGGCGTCGCATTTACATGATGAAACTAGTTGCATGTCACTAATTTCACCTAAAAATCGCGCAGGGCACGATGCTCATTTGCATTCATGAAATTAATGCATGCATTACGAAAATATTAAATTACAAGTGTAACTATTGTTAAAACTAATATCACGAAATTAATTTCATTCCACTAATTTCGTAATGTAATTCCGGCTTAAGAAACAATATTGACTTTTTCTTTTTAACTTCTTTCCTAAATAAATACCCACCAAAAGCCCTATACACTAACCAATACGATCCCCTAATGCGGGCGCCTATATTGTTTCACTCTACTACTAACATCAAACATCATATCCACGCTCGATTGTCTGCCGACTACCATCAGTACTTTTATGACCAAGTTCAGGGACAGTAATAATTTCACCATGTAGGTAGGTATGTATTTTAAGTAAGGAATAACAAGTAATTACAATAAATCATAGAGTATCACACTGCATATTTAACCATGCAGATCTATATATCTCAGTATATATATAAAATTCAAAGTCCTGACTGACTCGACTGACTGACAGATAATCAACGCACAGCCTCAACCGCTACACCTAGAAACATGAAATTTGGCAGGAAGGTTCTTCAAGTGTCGTAAGTGCACACTTAGAAAGGATTTTGATAAATTCTACCCCCAAGGGGATAAAATAGGGGATGGAACTTTGTCAATTTTAAAGCGATCGGGCTGAGACTTTGCATGCATATAGCTACTATGACGTAGGCATCCCCTAAGAAAGGATTTTTATAAATTCTACCCCCAAGGGGATAAATAGGGGATGAAAGTTTGTATGAAACTTTTTCAATTTTACATCGATCGGGCTGAGACTTTGCATGCATATAGCTACTATGACGTAGACATCCCCTAAGAAAGGATTTTTATAAATTCTACCCCCAAGGGGATAAAATAGGGGATGAAAGTTTGTATGAAACTTTGTCAATTTTAAACCGATCGGGCTGAGACTTTTCATGCATATAGCTACTATGACGTAGGCATCCCCTATGAAAATATTTTTGGAACGAAGTTCCTTATCGCGCGCTGCGAAACGACACTTTTTAGGCCAGAGAGAGACAGACGGAGAATCTTGCGCACGCCAGAGAGAGACAGACAGAGAAACATGCGCGAGAGAGACAGACTGAGGAACTTGCGCACGCCAGAGAGAGACAGACAGAGAAACATGCGCGAGAGAGACAGACGGAGAAACATGTGTACGCCAGAGAGAGACAGACAGAGAAACGTAAATTTTAATATCGTAAATTTTACAAATATCTCCATATCTAGGTGCCTAGAACATTGTTTTGCCTTTTATGTTGTAATTATGTTTTATTTTTATTTTTACTTTAATTTATTTTGTAATAGGTATACTTTTATTGCTTGCAATTTTTCGCACTTGTACTTAGTTTATAACTTTTACCTTTTCCATATTTTTATAGCTCTCTCATGAGTGTATTTTTTATGTACATGTAGTGTGAACACGTTTTAGGATTACAATCCAGAAAATTAACTTTAATTGTAATTAGTATGTAAGGCTTTGATTGTAATCTGTTGTGTCACCAAATAAATAAATAAATAAAAGAAACATGCGCGCTCTCTCTCTCTCTCTCTCTTATAGAAAGCAAGCTAGATATTTTCGTTTCGTCTTTCTATTTCGCATTGAACAGTGTGGTGTCGTGACGATTATTTTTGTTGATAATAAATAAACTTCGTTCCATCCGGGTGTCCCTTGACACCAGCTCTCTAGTTTTTTTCACTCATTTTTTATTTATTTATATTTTTTTATAATTTTCTTTTTAGCTTTGAAATTTTCTTTAACTTAACGTGAATACATTTTTAAAGTAAAACTACTACTATACTATTACACAATTACAGCTTTAAAGAATATACTACTTCGTTCTTTACTTTATTTTTTTTTATTTTATTTTATTAATTTTAGGGAAACTTACAGCTAGGTAACAATGAGTATATAAAAAATAAATAAACATGCAATACATGTTAAAGAAGGCCAATTACAAGTTTCCACTGATAGAAATAGATTTAAACAAAGACGACGACAAACATTGATTACAAAAAGAGATATATATAGAGGATATATATATACACGGTGAGCCTTAATAACCCGAAAGATTTAAACCAACGATTTTAGAGCCTAATTAGAGTATATAAAGTTATATACGTATAGTCCAAAAACCCATATTTTAAGAGATATTAATTATTTCAAGTAAACCACAAGTAAGAAAATCTCAATTGTAACACACCCTAAAGGCGTGACGTAGCCACCTACTACTTTTACACGCAGACGCACTAACCGCATGGTTGATGCATCGTATGATATCGGAGTGATTCGTTAAGTGTCATGCTCGCTCCTTATTTCTCAACTGAGATTAATCAAAACTCGCTCACTCTCTGAAGTAAGGTTTGTTTACAAGCGATCTATTAATATGATTTAATTTGTACTGAAATAGTAGTTTAATTAAGACACATAATTGGACCCATGTTGATATAGCATTATTTACTCGTACTGTCGTCACAAATACGTCGTTTAAATCTTTCGGGTTATTAAGGCTCACCGTGTATATATAGATATAAGAAAATTATCAATCAACAATCCAAGCTTTCATTTATAATGGCATCTGTGCGAGCGGAACACGGGCCTTTCTAATGAGCCTCTCATGCGAGACGTTTTCTCCCTTTGTTTAAATTATGTAAAAAGACTTATCACTATGTCATTATATTTTAATATTCTTTAAATTTCCATGTCTTACGAATATTCCAACAAACAACATCTTCCGTCAAATAAGTGCAGAAGACTGAACACCGAAAGTTTTAAACGAATTATCGGTTTTTATCAGTTTCATTTATTTAAGCGCATTATACACATTGCACATGACGTTGAAATCCTTTAGTCCAGTCGGGACAGACATTAGATATAGAAATGATTGGGAATAGCGATTTTTTTAAACGACGCCACGAGGGGGAGAGGTTCTTGGATGTCTACATATCGATTTTCGGCGCAATAAATAAATTTGCTCATAAAGTTTAAACTTAAGAGCAAAAATGGAAATAGGTATACCAAGTAGTTGGAAATTTTATGTCGAATACCTGCGGAATAAATACATAAGTATATTTGATCATGACTGGTTTTCATCTGCAGTTAAGCGAACAAATGGCTTAAACATGATAACTAAGATTTCATATTAATGTAAATAAATAATACAACATAAATAATGTTAACCTATTTTTTCCATTATTTGTTTGTTACCTCGACTATGTATCAAAACCACAACAATTTGCGTTTTTATAAAAAATATCTTTTGACATAAGCTCTTCAACTACAATACTTGGTGCGTCGTTGCCGTTCGTTATGGCACCTTGGCACCCTTAGATAACCACTGATAAGGCCGATAGAACGTCGTCGTTTAAGCGAGGAAGTACTGAGCTGACTGAACGAGGTACCAACCGCGAGCCAGCGAGTTCCACAGAACGTACGTAGGTAAACTCATCATCGCGAGTCTTGTAAACTCGCCCAGTCAGAACGTTGACATGTTCAATATATCCAGACAAATACACAATAAACCTCGACACAAAACAAAATTGTGAATAAATTAATAGGCATGTTTTGCATTTACTTTCGGACACGCCAAAAGTACAACTATCATACAAAAAATTGGTAATTAACTTTATTCAATAGTACTTTGTCACATTATAAGATTGGACAATTCCTATTGACATGTTAGGCAATATTACAAAAATTTGAATGTTACAAGGTTCTCAGTACGTTCAATATTTCTTGGGTCGATTGTATAAAATCAGTACTTAAAAACATTGGAAAAATCTGATGAAAATAATTTATCAGTCATGTTGATATTAACTAACTCTCAAAGTCAATTTATGTGACATACATCTGTTTATTAGCAAATATTTGATACGGTTTACGGACTAATGATAAAAGGGGATATTTGCATTGCCTGCGCCATTGTAGCAAAGAAACATGAAGGTTCAGTTCTTGTTTGGCATCTTAATCGTGGTCGTGTTGGCTGTTTCACAGGTGAGTGGTCTATCTATAGTAATAAAGCCCGCAGGGCAGCTTGTGGCGAGCTGTTGGTGAGTAGCGACACCACGGGCGATTCTCGAGTGCCCCAGAGAGTCGGTCAGGGCCCTCGTCTCCGGCGAGCCTTCCCCGGTCGGAGTGGACCCCAATGGGGCCCGCAGGACTCTCGGCTCTGGCTTGCCTTCACCGGCCGGCCAGAGGGAGGTCGTTACAGGCACAGTCGATTTCGGCTGTGTGATCCGGGGGTGGAAGTGTTAAAGGGCATAACGCCGCGAGTAACGTTTAGAGAAAGCGCAGCACACCTCTCTACACCCCCGAGTCGCCCACGCCGATGTTGCCCCCTTGCCGTCTCTATGTCGGCTGTTTCGGGGGGCCCATCCAGTGGGCGGCGAGCCACGGCCTGCCGCCGATAACTTGTTTTCCACTAGTTATGGCAAGTGCCGATTCCTTTTGCAATAACCCAGTTCTAGTCTATCCAATCTTCATTCCCATAGCCATTTTTATTTCTATCATATCTTGCAATAGTCCCTACTTCTGCAGGTACACATTCCCGGACATGTATAGAAAATCGTAGTAAAACTATTCACACTTGTCGGCTTCCGGTTTTTAGGAGTCCATAACAAATAACAGGGACGTCTCTTTTCCATTTAAATCTGGATCCGACATCGAAACAGCGCCTGTACCTACCTAATAATAGGAACGGATTCAAAAAGGTTTTATTTGTGCTCTATGTACCACAGAACTTATTTTTCCGGAGCAGGGACGACTTTAATTCTCCCATAATGTTCTGTCCTTCCACTTTTGTGGACATGGTTTTCCAGGTTCCATTTATAAACCCTACCCAAATCAGGGACAAGCCCCCACCGACTAAACTCAAACTCGATTAAAGCTCCTCAAACAAAAATCCTGGATGCTCTAAATTGCATTTCCCTGGGCATAAAATATTTCAAACAATTTTTTTCAAAATATAACCGTCGGCCTTAACCTTCGAGTTCTGTCATCACATCATAGATTGCTTTATAAATACTAGTCTAACTTTTAACATTATACTAATAAAGGAACTATTACAAACAACAATACGTAAGTTATCTTTACTGTGGAGTAACGAAGATGCCACGTTCCAGCAACAGGAACGACGACTAGTGGATTTAAGCACAATACACACAGTGCGGGTGCGACCCGGTTGCGGGTCGCGTGACGCGCCTACCTAATACTTGACCTTAACCATACCTTGTTTTAATGAAAGGTGCCACATTGTCCCGGGCACGCAACCGCACTTGCATGTCTTGCGCTTAAATAAATAGAAAGTAACAGTTTGACAGCTAAATTTTCATATTATTTTCCCATACAATAACCTTCTCGTCATCTCTACTTAATTGTTTTCGTACACAAACAATATTTCACACTCATATTCTTTATTTCAGCCCACAGACGCGCATCACAGCCACCACGTAAGTTTATATTAATACTAACTTTTACCTGCCACTTTGTTTGTGTTAAAAAACCGAGGAGCATTATTAGACACAAAATCGGTACCCTTGTGGACACAATATTGACTAGCGACCGTCCAGTGGTCCGATATACCCGACATTTTAAGGGGAGGCAAGGGAGAGCTGGACGACGGTCAAATTAAAATTTCGAAACATTTTGTATGACATATCAAGGAAATAAATAGCCATCGTCCATTTACGTGAGGCCTGCGCCTTTGACTTAGCGCAATATCTCCTTTGTTTGACGCTGCTAGCATAGATATAGAGGTCTAAATGGTAGAGATAAAACGAAAAGAGAACCTTTGTCTTCACTTTTATGCTTGCCCCGCTGCGGTAAATTCTGCAAATTCAATTGTGTGCTGATTGAGTCTTTATTGAATCTCGATTGAATAGTATTAGCCAAGAATAAAGTCAAACCAATCGACCGAATTTGATTCGAGAAGCAAACGCACCGACCTATTCAGCATCAAAGGCAGCGATTGAGTAGCCAAGCAGTGAATTTCCGATGCTGCAATCAAACCTAAAGTCGATAAAACGAGATATCGAGCATCGATGCAGTTGCGAAATCGACGTGTAAAGTTGCTTGTTTGAGCTACTCTCTGCGATAGCCCTTAATGCTATTATACGACCGATTGTTGACACAAAGCATTGAATTTGTGAAACAACGCATTGAAGTTGTCAAAATCTTTTCGTAATGTATTATGATCATTTATATTATTGATCAATTGAGGTATCTGCACCGCTACGCTTCTATTGATACGCACCCACAAATACTCAGATATCAGGGTCCGCCACTAACCGAACTTGAACATACTTGCAGTCTTCTGCGACCACGGTTCCTGTAAAGGGGCCGAAACATCAGATAAAATTGTAAAATAAAAGCGAAGTGTATCCGAAAACGTAATTTCAATTGAAAATTGAACTTACTTAATTTCCTTTACAGCATCATCAGAGTATGAATGATGACGGCTCTATTCAAAGTTATTACCCGCAAGTTCATTCCCACCTGGTAAGTTTCAACTATTACTTTAATAGTTATTATAAATGCCAAAGTCTGTGAGCATGTGTGTGTGTATGTAAGTAACTATGTTTATTTGTTACTCTTTCGAGCAAAAACTACATGACGATTTTGGATGGAATTTTACAGCAACGGAGGTTATAACATCGGAATTCCCTATACCGATGATTATAATGTATGATTGATCAATTGAGCTCTGCACCGCTGCGCTTCTATGGATACGCACCCTTACTCAGATACAAGGGTTGGCACCAACCGAACTCGAACTTACTTAATTTCCTTTACAGCGTCCTCCTCTAAGAATGAATGGTGACGGCCCTATTCAAAGTTATTACCCGCAAGTTAATACCCACCTGGTAAGTTTCAACTATTATTTTAATACTTATTATAAATGCCAGTCTGTGAGCATGTGTGTGTGTGTATGTATGTACCTATGTTTATTTGTTACTCTTTCGAGCAAAAACAACATGACGATTTTGGATGGAATTTTACAGCAATGGAGGTTATAACATCGGGATTCTCTGTACCGATGATTATAATGTCTATGATTGATCTACTGAGCTCTGCACCGCTGCCTTTTTATGGATACGCAGCCTTACTCAGATACAAGGGTTGGCCACCACCCGAACTCGAACTTACTTACTTAATTTCCTTTACAGCGTCCTCCTCTAAGAATGAATGGTGACGGCCCTGTTCAAAGTTATTACCCGCAACTTGATGCCAGCCTGGTAAGTTTCAACTATTATTTTAATACTTTTTATAAATGCCAAAGTCTGTGAGCATGTGTGTGTGTATGTATGTACCTATGTTTATTTGTTACTCTTTCGAGCAAAAACTACATGACGATTTGGGATGGACTTTTACAGCAATGGAGGTTATAACATCGGAATTCCCTATACCGATGATTATAATGTATGATTGATCAGTTGAGCTCTGCACCGATGCGCTTCTATGGATACGCACCCTTACTCAGATACAAGGGTTGGCCACCAACCGAACTCGAACTTACTTACTTAAGCTACTGTCAGAGGGTTAACTGGCTGGAGCGGCGAATGTTCACTGCGTACAGAATATTGTTTTTCACGTTATAATTATTATCTAACGCGATACAGACCATACAGTATAAAAATATTATTTAGTAGGTAAATATGCTTATACATATTCTCATGCAATCCGCCCTAGAGGTAACGCATCTTGATAGTTCATAAAAAGGTTACGATGAGCTGATTGTTCTTCCCCCACCACTAGACCGTTTTCGTCTATAGAAGGTACTAGCTTTTGCCCGCGGCTTCGCTCGCATGGAATTTAGTCTGCCACATTAAGTTTCGTGATATGTATATGGTTTAAAACATTTTTTTATTAAACTGAAGCAAAAAGAGGCGCCTTTTGCTTTCAAATGACATGGGTCATTGTCACTGTTGAGCAACACGGTTATGGTCCATAACATAGCCCAACTCTATTCTTCGGTAACCATAACACCGAGTTGGCCGTCGATTTCGATATGACCGTCAAAGAGTGACTTGTAAATAAGTCATGTCACTGTTGGGCATTGGGCCAGGCTCCATAGTATCCCAAGTTCCTTTAATTTACTATTTTATTTTAGTTACTACTTGCGGGCCCGCAGACACGTCACTTGCGGCCCGCAGTCCAATCCAAAATTGTAAAACTTCTATATAAAAATATCTTAAAGAAGTAAACACAGTAGGTAGAACCACCATTAGCAACAAACTATCGTTTGGTCAACGACATTATGTGTCTAATATTCTTCACACTTCCGCCTCCACATCGTAGCGCACTCCTACCTCCGCATCGTAGCGCACTCCCACCTCGAGATCGTAGCCACCTCCACATCGTAGCCACCTCCGTATCGTTGCCACCTCCGCATCGTAGCACACTCCCACCTCCGCATCGTAGCACACTCCCACCTACGCATCGTAGCCACCTCCGCATCGTTGCTACCTCCGCATCGTTACACACTCCCACCTCCGCATCGTAGCCACCTCCGCATCGTTGCTACCTCCGCATTGTTACACACTCCCACCTCCGCATCGTAGCACTCTGCCACCTCCGCATCGTAGCCACCTCCGCATCGTTGCTACCTCCGCATCGTTACACACTCCCACCTCCGCATCGTAGCCACCTCCGCATCGTGGCCACCTCCGCATCGTAGCCACCTCCGCATCGTTGCCACTTCCGCATCGTTACACACTCCCACCTCCGCATCGTAGCACACTGCCACCTCCGCATCGTAGCACACTCCCACCTCCAGATCGTAGCACCCTCCCACCTCCGCATCGTAACACACTCCTACCTCCGCATCATAGCAATCAAAAGATTGCCGACCACTGACTTAATGCGAAAGACAAAGTTTATCTATACATTAAATACTTAAAGCGACAAACGTATTGATTTTGATATGAGTTTGATAAATACTAAAATGTGTATTGTAAAATAGTATCCAATGTAATTAAATTTATGTTTCCTAGTTTTGGCCTCGCCATGGTTAGAACACGTCCACATTTAGAACTATTCAAGACAAACAATCCTACGGTAAGTACATCATCTTTGTGTAACTCCAATAGTTTAGGCAGCGCACGCCAAGATAGCTCTTAGAGGGCAGATTTTTTTCCATCCATACATCCATCCTCACAAACATTCGCATTTAAAATATTAGTAGGAAGTAGGATTAGTAGGTTAGTAGGATAAAGTTTTATAAGACGGTTTATTTCCAAAAGTAGTCAATAAAGATAAAGAAGAATAGATAAAGTGGTAAATTAATTAAACGAGAAATTCCTAGGTGTTTCGATTTTGTTACATTATTTTATACAGCATATTTTTTAAGATATTTTTCTAAGATATTAAGGTACTTTACACAACCTCAAATGAAAAAGAGTTTTGATAAAGTGAGAAAATAAAAATCAATCATAATGTTCGGATTCGAACCCGCGGCCTTCGAGATAAGCAAAATGATTCTTCCTATTAGGTTTCATCCACTCATTGCAATGTGATGTATCGTAACGACACGACACACATTGAAATTAACGACTACAATATAATCTACTATACTACAATATCTGTCAGCGTCCGCGGACGTATCTGTAGACGTGTAGAGCAGGCTTAAGACATACGTATATCGGAACTACTCGGCGATGCTTCGTGCTCGTTCGGAGGCCGGCGCATGGCGGCTGTGTCACATGTGTCAAACCAGTACGGTAGTGATTTTTCTCCGACTTGCTTCACAAATACTTATTTATTGCGACCAAAATTACACAAAATCATTATAAATTGTAGCTTATATGTTATTCTGATGTATAACCTACATTACTGCACAGTTTCATCCAAATCTGTTCAGTAGTTTTTGCGTGAAGGAGCAACAAACATACATACATCCATCCTCACAAACTTTCGCATTTATAATATTAGTAGGATTTGAAGGTTTTAAAATCGGCCATAACAGATTATATTTCAAAAATCGTGAACATAGACTGACTGTATTTACCTGCAACGTTCGTGAAATAATGTTGGAAAATGACATGCACTCACAATTTCCCAAAATGTGAAACCCTTAAGGATTTAAAAAAAGATATTTAGGACACATTTAAAAAAAATGCATTTCTAAATACAAAATTTGTATTATCTTTTGCAGCAAAATGGACTTTCATCTGCAGACGGCCATCAACATCTTGATCTTTTCATTCACCCATAATGAGCTCATCCCTAAACACACACCTACGTTTGCCTAATGCGGTCACCGATCTTATTTCCTTCTACATACTTCTGTCAACAAACGCCATCTTCACACTAGGTTGTCCGCCGACTGCCAACACCAGCACCTTACTATGCCACACCTAATTCTTTGTCAGCTGCAGTCGTCCGCCGACTACTGTATCCCTGACACTGTTTCTGTCACCACATGTTGCATGCGACGAACGACTTATTGTAATCGCGTTTGAAATTAATCAATAAATGGTTTTTTCTCGTGTCAATTTTTCTTGTATGTATTTGCCAACCAACCAACAATAGATAATCAAAAATAAATATCATACAAACCGGTGTGGTAGAAACCATAAATCGGAGTACACAAATCCATTTCACTATACACCGACAAATGGCCGCGGTCCTTGTAGACATGTCGCAATCCCTCCAAATGCTATGAAAAGGACATACTTTTGTGACCAAGTTATTTCAAGTACAGTTCTAATTTCACCATAAAGATATGAATTTAAAGTAAGGAATAACAAGTAATAACAATAAAAAATGTTTATTACACAAATAACATTAATACAGATCAAAGGTATTTTTTTTTTGATAAGTCTCACTAATGGCTAATTTTCGAAAGAATAACAATTTCACTTGAGGTAAAATAGAATATTGAAATCATATACCCAATGTACTGTAACTAAAAAGTCTCAAATGATTTTACTTAAAACATAATGATTTTACTTAAAACATAATGATTTTACTTAAAACATAATGATTTTACTTAAAACACTAGCGACCCGCCCTCGCTTCGCTTCGGGTAATCAAGATTTCATGTAGGAAAATCGGGATAAAACATTGCGTGTCTCCCGCAGGAATATACACAATCAAAATTTCAAGTGGGAAATTGGGGATAAAATATTACATGTCTCGCGCGAGTATATATGTATACACAATCAAGATTTCATGTGAGGAAGAATTCGGGATAATACCTACATAGCACGTCTTCGTCGTTCGTAGTTCGTAGGTAGGTACCTATATCCCCGCGCGCTTTGACCGCACGAAACAGTAAGTAGCCATAAGAGACCCGCCATCGAGCATTACTATTTTGTAAGCAGCGCCCCGCGGTTTTACCCGCATTGTGGCCGTTCCCGTGGGAATTTCGGGATTTTTTTTTACATAAAAACCTTCCTCTTGAATCACTCTACCTATTACAAAAAAACCGCATCAAAATCCGTTGCGTAATTTTAAAGATTTAAGCATAGGAAGAATTCGGGATAATACCTACATAGCACGTCTTCGTCGTTCGTAGTTCGTAGGTAGGTACCTATATCCCCGCGCGCTTTGACCGCACGAAACAGTAAGTAGCCATAAGAGACCCGCCATCGAGCATTACTATTTTGTAAGCAGCGCCCCGCGGTTTTACCCGCGTTGTGGCCGTTCCCGTGGGAATTTCGGGAATTTTTTTACATAAAAACCTTCCTCTTGAATCACTACCTATTACAAAAAAACCGCATCAAAATCCGTTGCGTAATTTTAAAGATTTAAGCATACAGACAAACAGACACGAAACAGAGACGACTTTATTTTATACTATGTAGTGATATTTCTCATCATAACTCTGAAACTAACTGTCCGATTTTAATAATTTAAAGAGGTACACAAAGAAATATAATTAACCTTGATTGTAGAGCCATTTATTTTGATGTAGATTCATATCATCATATGAATATCATCAACTTAAAATTACACTCCTTTTTTAACTAATTAATTTTAACTTAAAACGGTTATTGTGTCTTAACTATAATAGTTAGACATATGCCCTCGCGAACTTATTTGTTCGCAATGATATGTACTTTGATTGTGTAGAACATTGTTTTTGTGTATCATCAATAGATTTAGTAGCGCACGCCAATAACCAATTTTTTTAGGCATGTTTTTCACACCTTGGGTTACATATACCCGCGTTGTGCCCGTTCCCGTGGGAATTTCGGGAATAAATATAGCCTATGTCACTCAGGGATAGTGTAGCTTTCGAATGGTGAAAGAATTTTTTAATTCGGTGCAGTAGTTTCAGAGCCTATTCGATACAAACAAACAAACAAACAAACAAACAAAAAATCAAACCTTTCCTCTTTATAATATTAGTATAGAAGTATAGATAATGAGTTTACTTAAAACATAACAAAGTCTTACCTGTGAAAGGTTATTTCATAGTTTGCAATTGCATAGCTTTCGCTTCTGCAACCTTTTTCGTGAGATATTTTTACCATGATTCATTCCATGATTGCAATATTTTAGCTAAATTCAATTTGAATAATATTTAGACACGAATTCCAATGAGAAAAATAAGTCAATAAAGAAAATTATACACCGGATTTTTAAACGAATTATTGGTTTTCATCATGTTTTTATCCACGGTGCGGTACACACAGTGCGGGTGCGGGTCACGTGACGTTGTATTTGTTTGAAAGCTATCAGCGGACCATAATACTTTTTCATAATAATCCGACTTCAAAAACCAAATTGTTTCGAGGTTCTCAATTCGACTGTATGTTTTTTTATGTCCTTTACTCGATTTGTGCTTAGTTTATGATCCGATGTCAAAACTTCTTTCAATTCGGTAGCTACGCCGGTTGTAAGCATATCCTTTCATATACCGGGTAGTCTGTAAGCATACCGTTGCATTATATAGATTGTTCTCATTTTAACCGATTAGAAATAGGTGGTAGTTCTCTTTAAAACTGGTTTGACATCGGTTTTTCTCTGTGAAGTTATTTAATTGTTGTATTAACTAGAGTTAACCTATGCAGCACGGGCCACATATAGAGGGCGTTGTATTCGAAGGCAACGTCCAAGGAGGCCATAAACAGTTCAATAATTTTGTACGGAGAAGATCGGACACAATGAAGATGAAGGTGTGTGTCTTCACTTTAAACGAATGTCTGGACTACTTTAGTCAAGTCAATCTAAAAACAGTAATTATGTTTAGTTAACACTCAAAAAATATGTAACGGACGAAAACTTCTGTTATAAATTTCTTGATCTAATGACATGATAGTCTAGTCATAAGAGTGTATGTCTGGGCTAAGATCTGAATAGGGTCTCGTGCACCGCATACAACATACAGTGACTGCAACAGAGTACTTAATACGGCAGTCGGTCGCATTCGCGACGATTTCGAACTCTATTAAATAAAGCAAATAAATCTTCCCCCGAACGTAAAAAGTAGGTAGTTCACGTTTGATTTTGATTTTGATTTACTTATTTTTAAACGTGACTAATCTATCAACGCACAATTAAAATCAATGAACACATGATCTATAAAAAATGAATTGCTGAATGTTTTGCTGATGATTCTTTGTTTATGTAGTCCTCAATGTCAGGACAAGGTTTTTTTATATAAGAAAATAAGTAACAAAAATTTCAAAATTCCCACGGGAACGGGGGCGCTGCGTTTTAATTTTGGAGACTTTCAAAAACTCCGTCACCAGTGGGCATCCCATGGCCACTAACCTTCTCGAACTAACGTATCGTTCGCGTTGTAGTCATACCCATAGACATAGAAAACTCAATTCAATTCAATTCAATTTTTGTAATTGGCTTCTGCTGACATTTTATCGCAATCCGCCCCAGTGTCAGTGTTCCCGATAGAAAAATTCGCTTGTACTAGTACAAGGAATGTCACAGAAGACGACGAGACATGGTATGAAAATTACTGTGAGTTGATTGGTGAAATATTTAAAACTAGCTGTGCCCCGCGGTCTCACCCGCAGCGCCCCCGTTCCCGTGGGAATTTTGAGATTTTTATTCCAAGTTTTCATTGTTTTTAAAATGTATTCTGCTATTCAGGGCGGAGACAAATCCAACGAAACAAAAACCATGAAAATTGATCCAGCCGATCTCGAGTTATAAGTGTTGTAACAAACGTCTTTGTTTTATATATACGTACATTCGAGTTTTTCGTCAAAATGTCACCAATAAACACACAGTTATTTATCATATCGCCTACTGTGACATTCGTTGTGCTAACAGATCTGCAAGGCTGAGATACCGTCGAAGACAAAATGTTCGTCTTAAGTATATTCCATCTTTTATCTGTTTTCTGTGTTTTCTACACATAAAAATAGAGTATATATATATTGTTTGAGGAAGAAAAAATCTTCCTCTCCTAAAAATCCTTTGACTTGGCGGGTATGTTGAATACGGTTTGAAACGACGGGAAAAATACTTAAGTATATTTGATCATGACTGGTTTAGCAGTTACATACGCAGTTAAGCGAACAAATGACCACATGATAACTAAGTTTTCATATTGCACCCTGGCACCCTCAGACAACTGATAAGGCCGATTTCACTTCGTCGTTTCTACTGAGCAAGGTAACAACTGCGAGCCCGCGAGTTCCAAGTTCCACAGAACGTGGTGAACTTATCATCGCGAGTCTTGTAAACTCGCCCAGTCGGAACGTTGACATGTTCATTATTTTCTACAAATACACAATAAAACTCGACAGAAAAAAAATGTGAATAAATTAATAAGCATGTTTTGCATTTACTTTCGGACACGCCAAAAGTACAATTATCATACAAAAAATTGGTAATTAACTTTATTCAACAGTACTTTGTCACATTATAAGATTTGACAATTCCTATTGACATGTTAGGCAATATTATAAAAGTTTGAATGTTACAAGATTCTAAGTTCGTTCAATATTGTGCCGAGTGTATAAAATCAGTACTTAAAACATTGGAAAAAAAAAATGAGAAAAATCATGTAACAATCATGTTGATATTAACTGAATTTCACAGTCAATTTATGTGACATACATCACGTAATTAGAAACCATTTGATACGGTTCACGGACTAATCATACAAGGGGATATTTGCATTACCTGTGCTATTGTAAGAAAGAAACATGAAAGTTCTGTTCTTGTATGGCATCTTAGTCGTGTTGGCTGTTTCACAGGTTAGTGGTTGATAATAATAATATTATTTTTCATTGCCATAGCCCATTCTTATTTCTTCCAATAGTTCCTACTTCTGCAAGTACACATTCCCGGACCCGTTGTACCGATGTGTTCGGGAGTGCGTCCCTGCAGTTGTACTCCATTACATTAAACATCTCCAAAGGGCCTCTAGTAGTTGATTTGTATCGCATGCCTCTCAAACCGACCGGGCTTGTCCCGTGATTCCAAGGAGGAACACTAAAATAACATTAATGTTACAGTCCGTTCCTACTTAACTACCAGGCCCGGATTTAAATAGAACATTGTACATTTTCTATACTACAGAACATATTGTAGTGAAACTATTCATAGACCATAACAAATAACAGAGACGCCTCTTTTCCATTTAAATCTGGATCCGATTATCGAAACTAAGCACCTTTACCTACCTAATGACAGGGACGGACTCAAATAGGGTTATTTTGTGCTCTATGTTCCACAGATGTTTATTTTCCGGGGCAGAGACGGGGCTAAAGGACTCTAATTCAATTGATAAACCCTACCCAAATCAGGAACAAGCCTCTTACTACTCAAATTTCTACTGAAGCTAGAATTGCCCCGGGCACGGAACCGTTCTATGTATGTCTTGCGCTTTAATAAATAGAAAGTTACAGTTTGAGAGCTAGCGTTTAGTATTATTTTCCCATGCAATTACCTACTCGTCGTCCTTTCTTGATTATTTTCGTACACAAACAATATTACACATTCATATTCTCTATTTCAGCCCGCAGACGCGTATACCGGCTACCGAGTAAGTTTATATTAATACTAGCGGACCCGACAGGCGTTGTCCTAACTTTGCAGCGCCATCTGATTTGTGAATCTAAACCATCCAGGGTGACACTAAAACGCATACAAAAAAAACATTCCAATTGGTCCAGCCGTTTACAAGGAGTTCAGTGATATCCACAGGTGCAAACATACACACGTATGGCTTCAAACTATGTAGATGTTAGTTTTCAATTAAGTTTTTCAAATAAGCGTTTTCAGCCGTCGTGGTACGTCGCAGCCTTAAAGCATCAAACGCGGTGATTGAATCGCTAAACAGCGTACCTATTTCCGATACTGCAATCAAACGCAAAATCTATAAAACGCGATTAGTCCAATTAAAGAACAACTCAAAGGAGGGTGTAGAGTGCGTGAGAGGGTACCTAAGCGATTTCTTCAGAAACGTATTCAGAGTGATCAGGATAAAAACATACCAAAAGTCCTGACGTTTAGGAGGTGCGCCGGAGGGAGGGGGGGGTGACAAAGGTGTCAATTTTAGGTTATTCGCGAATATCTCAAAAACGGTGCAATGTAGCAAAAAAAAGTGTATGATGAAATGATAGCATATAAAATTCTCTATAACTTTAATTTTATCCACTTTTTCCATATTCCCAACCGTTATTGAACTACCCGCTCCAAAAATGTAAAAATTAAGGACCTCGGGCAGGTAACTATGGAGCCTGCCCCAATGCTCAACAGTGACATGACCTATGTCATTTGAAAGGTCTTGAAGAGTAGTACAAGTTACTCCTAGACAGTTATATCGAATTCGACGGCCAACTCGGTGTTTTCGACCACCGAAGAATTACCACTGGAGGTGCTGTGGAGCCTGGACGGAATGCTCAACAGTGACATGACTTACGCATTTGAAAGCTCTTACAAGTCACTTTTTGATAGTTATATCGAAATCGACGCCAAACTCAGTGTTTTCGACCACCGAAGTAAAAACACTAGGTGTATGTGCAGTTGACCCTGATCGTATTGCTCAACAGTGACATGACTAATGTCATTTGAAAGCTCTTACAAGTCACTCCTTGACAGTTATATCGAAATCGACGGCCAACTCGGTGTTTTCGACCACCGAAGTATCGACACTGATCGTATTGCTCTACAGTGACATGACACATATCATTTGGAAGCTCATAAAGAGTTTTATAAGTCACTCTTCGATAGTTATATTGAAATCGCCGTCCAACTTACAGTTTTCGACCAACGAAGAATGCAGTTGGGCTATGCTATACCGAAGTATCGACCCTGATCCTACTGCTCTACAGTGACACGACCTATGTCATTTGAAAGCTCTTGAAGAGTTGTACAAGTGACTCTTTGACAGTTATATCGAAATCGACCGCCAACACGGTGTTTTCGACCACCGAAGAATCGGCACTGGGTGTATGTGCAGTTGACCCTGATGGTATTGCTCAACAGTGACATAACTTATGTCATATGAAAGCTCTTGAAGAGTTGTCCAAGTCACTTCTTGACAGTTATATCAAAATCGACGGCTAACTCGGTGTTTTTGACCAATTAAAAAAAATATATATACACATTAGTTCAATTAATCAAGTAGTTATAGAGTATTTGAAGGCCAACATAAGCGATCACTCACTGTCACTGCACATGTTTCGGTAAACTCAAATATGTCATGGTTGCTAATACGACACCCTTTCAGGCCGGGAACACAACTTTCGCGCGTTTTAGATTTTTTAAATCGTAATGCCACCTATTGAATGCCTTTGCGCACTACTTTTATACTATTCTGATGCAAGGGCGGGCTTAAACACGCTGAATAAAGGACCTTGAGAAAATTCCATTTTTCGGTGGTCGAAAACACCGAGTTGGCCGTCGATTTCGATATAACTGTCAAGAAGTGACTTGGACAACTCTTCAAGAGCTTTCAAATGACATAAGTTATATAACTGTTGATCAATACCATCAGGGTCAACTGCACATACACCCAGTGCCGATTCTTCGGTGGTCGAAAACACCGCGTTGGCGGTCGATTTCGATATAACTGTCAAAGAGTGACTTGTACAACTCTTCAAGAGCTTTCAAATGACATAGGTCATGTCACTGTAGAGCATTAGGATCAGGGTCGATACTTCGGTATAGCATAGCCCAACTCCATTCTTCGGTGGTCGAAAACAGTAAGTTGGACGGCGATTTCGATATAATTATCGAAGAGTGACTTATAAAACTTTTTATGAGCTTCCAAATGATATGTGTCATGTCACTGTAGAGCAATACGATCAGTGTCGATACTTCGGTGGTCGAAAACACCGAGTTGGCCGTCGATTTCGATATAACTGTCAAGGAGTGACTTGTAAGAGCTTTCAAATGACATTAGTCATGTCACTGTTGAGCAATACGATCAGGGTCAACTGCACATACACCTAGTGTTTTTTCTTCGGTGGTCGAAAACACTGAGTTTGGCGTCGATTTCGATATAACTATCAAAAAGTGACTTGTAAGAGCTTTCAAATGCGTAAGTCATGTCACTGTTGAGCATTCCGTCCAGGCTCCACAGCACCTCCAGTGGTAATTCTTCGGTGGTCGAAAACACCGAGTTGGCCGTCGAATTCGATATAACTGTCTAGGAGTAACTTGTACTACTCTTCAAGACCTTTCAAATGACATAGGTCATGTCACTGTTGAGCATTGGGGCAGGCTCCATAGTTACCTGCCCGAGGTCCTTAATTTTTACATTTCTGGAGCGTGTAGTTCAATAACGGTTGGGAATATGGAAAAAGTGGATAGAATTAAAGTTATAGAGAATTTTATAAGCTATCATTTCATCATACACTTTTTTTTGCTACATTGCACCGTTTTTGAGATATTCGCGAATAACCTAAAATTGAGACCTTTGTCACCCCCCCCTCCCTCCGGCGCACCTCCTAAACGTCAGGACTTTTAGTATGTTTTTACCCTGAGCACCCTGAATACGTTTCTGAAGAAATCGCTTAGGTACCCTCTCACGCACTCTACAACTACTTTATTAATTGGCCTAGATACAGCATCTATGCAGTCGCGACATTGACGTTACAGTTGCTACTGCCTGCGGTAGCCCTTATTACTGTTATCCGATGATGGTTAACCATGGAATTAGTAAGTACTACCGTGGTTAACACATAGTATTCAATTTGTCAAACAACGCATTGAAGTTGTCAAAATAGGTATTTTATTTGTGTATTGATCAGTAATCGAGATCTGTACCACTGCGCTTCTATGGATGCGCACCCTGACTGAGATACCAGGATTGGCCCATAACCGAACTCGAACTTACTTACTTATTTACTTAATTTCATTTACAGAGTGATCTAAGAATGAATGGTGGCGGCCCTATTAACAGTTATTACAAGACTCGCCAGGTAGGCCTCAACTATTCCTGTAATACTTGTTATAAATAAGTAAGTTTGTGAGCATGTCACATACCATGTACTCGTATGTAAGTATGTATATTTGTTGCTCATTCACGCAAAAACAACAGGAAGATTTTGGATGGCTTTCAACAGTAATAGTTATATTATCATAAAAAGAGCGGGGTATCCAAAAAATCCCGCGCGGGCGGGTACAACGCGTTTAATTCCGTGAGATGCGGCTAGTTTATAATAAACTATCAGAGTCCCGCGGTTTTACACGCAGTGTACCCGTTCCCGTGGGAATTTTGGGTTGCAAATTATCTATTTCAAAAATAATTATTGGAATCTGGTTTGAAATTGACAAGGGGATTAATATGATATCTTGTTCAGAAGATGTTCAGAAGTAATCATTAACCGACTTTAAAACCTGTAGGTATGTTTTTTGTATGTTTGTTTATCTCCGTCGTTTATGAACCAATTTGGAAAATTCCTTCCGCATATTAAACGAAAAAAATGGAAATGGTATGCGTACATATTGGTCCCTTTTTTAATGGATATTAGTTTGAAAGAGTTATTTTCTAAACTCCATCTTTGATATTTAGTTATGAGTGTTTGTAATAAATTAATTGTAATTAAATTATTTACAGGGTCCTCAACACTATAGTCTAACTGTAAGTGTATGTTTTAGTTATAAAATAAGTATATAAAATAACTTAGGGCTTGCATAAGAGCTTGCATTTCTTATGCAAGCTGGCCTAGAGTTAATATACGTGGATAGTTCATAAAAAGGTTACGATAAGCTGTGTATAGAAGAATGCCAGTGATGGAGACAACCCAATCTAAAGAGTTTCTCTTCATTGTGTGTGATAGTCTATCGTCAACACACGCACACACACGATCACGCGGATTCCTCTCGATGAGTGCCAAAGACGAACTTCGCAATCGTTAAGATCACACAAACTATTATAGACGACGATATACGATTCGGCTATCAAAGTGATCCAGCCTTCTACACGATCCGTGTAGTCATCTATAATGGGCCTTTGTGAATTAAAGCAATGCTATTTAACGAACACAAAACTTATGCCCAACCTGACCATCTATTGAATTCAGCTGTGCATTAAAAAGTTCAGTCATTCACGTTTTCTTATCAATAAAACTTAAGCTATAAGTTGACGCTTGACGCTTGAGCTTGCGCTTGCGTGCGCTCACAACACAACACATAGAGCCAGCCAGCGACGGGCCGGGTCGGCAAGTGTGGTTTTGCTCAGTGAAAACCGGGATAATTAGTTTGTTAGCCGAAAATATTTGTGTAACATAACCTTTTATTGGTTTAATTAAACTGTGCCTTGATAGATTCATTATTTAAGTTTTAACTAAGTATATCCGTCGATTATCAACGTTGATAGTTAATTTAAACTTCAATCTATACCTACCAAGAGTCCTAAAATAGCCATAAACTATTTCAGTCTATTTTCTTCTTACGAGAGCTAACATTTTAACTAATTTGTCGATTTGGCTACCAAAGACTAGACCTTTTTCGTCTATAGAAGGTGTTTGGTCTTCGGTAAAAAAATCCGACATATCAGATAACATTTCAAAAATCGTGAAAATAGACTGTACCTGCAACGTTCATGAAACGAAATTGTAAAATGACATGCACCAAGTTTCCCAAAATACGACACACGGATTAAGGATTTCAAAAAAAATTTAGTACATTTAAATAAGGAACTTCGTTCCAAAAAAAAGTCTAAATTCAAAATTTGTATTATCTTTTGCAGCATGAAGAATCAACATTTATATGACCAAGAACGAAGATATCTTATATTTTTCATAGGATAACACCATATTGAGTTCGTTCCTAAACACACAACAACGTTTGCCTAATGCGGTAGCCGATCTCATTTCCTTCTACTTCTGTCAACAAACGTCACCTTCACACTAGGTTGTCCACCGACTGCCAATACCAACACCCATGGCCAACACCTAACTATGCAATAACTGTCACCGCATGTTGCATGCGGCGTAATTAATAAATGGTTCGTCCTCGTGTTATTTTTTCTTATATGTATATACCAACAAACCAACACTAGACCATCAACAATAGATATCATACAAACCGGTGTGGTAGAAACTATAAATCGGAGTACTCAAATCCATTTCACTACACATCAACAAGTGGGTACACCGACGAGTGGGTAGTTAGACAAATTGGGCCTCGGTCCTTGTAGAAATGTGGCAATCCCTCCACATTATATGAAAAGGACATACTCCCCGAATCACCCTAAATACATATAAAGGATCTCAAAAAGGGTTGTAGTATTTTTTTTCTAATATCACATAATATCAACATTCAACCTTCGATCAACAATACACAACTAGATGTCGGGTCACGTACAAAATCAAAGCTAAAAACTGTCCGGTTTGACAGCTTATTTTGTTTACTACCAACCTGACAAAAAAGTTTTAAAACAGTTCGTTCTTTTTGAAGAACTACAGATGGAATGGAGTCGTGTTGAACACTTAAATAATTTGTAATATGCACATAAAAGTTTACTTAAAATTATTTATGTTTTGGGCTATCTATGTTTGATAGTATACATACTTGTTTTTTTGCTAGTGTTCTGTTGTGTTTGTGTATGTTTTGGCCAAGGTGTCTATCGCTGGATGTCAAAAATAAAAATATACTTAAATTCCTCATCTTTATATTAAACTTTATATCTTTATAACAAATAAATTATTACTACAATATATATAATTCTATAATAAATTAATTATATATAATAAATTATTACTACAAATCTACTCCATGGATTTGCTGTTCTGTTTCACAAAATTTTGCGCCAACGTTGGCCAAACATTTGTATCGGTGACTTCAAAACAGTATTTTTTTTCAAAATTTGATATTATTTATTAGTTAGCTTAAAATATAACTTATTCTACATGTACTTACCAAAAGTAAGACACTCCGGCCGTTGAATTGTTTTTCCGGCCATTATTTTTGCAACTTTTAAATAAACATTGCGGCATTGTGTTGTGTTGTGACACGTGTTTACATTGGCTGTGGTTCGAGGGCACTAAATATAAGATCGGCTCACTTTTCAAATGAGCCGATAAGCACCTGGCCGTATGATTTGCGCCGACCCGACATCTAGTTGTCTATTGTTGATCGAAGCATTCAACAATTATATTAACTTTTTCAGCATATCGAAGACCGTGATGTAAGAAACAATATTGATTATTATTTTTAACTTCTTTCCTAAATAAATATTGCCGATCTTGTATCACTTTACTACTATCATCATTTACACCATCTCAACACTCGATTGTCCGCCGATTACCATCACCTAATTATTTGACAGCTGCAGTCATTCGCCTACTGCGGCCTATTGTATGTGGCGGGCAACATACTGCGTTTGAATGGAGTCAATAAACAGTTTTTTCTCATGTTGATGTTTCTTATATTGTATACTAGCCGCGCCCTGCGTTGTAGTCGTTCCCGCGGGAATTTCGGGATAAATGTATGCCATGTATAACCTATGGAATATAGATAGTGAGATAAACAGGGCACCAGGGCTCAGCCCGAGAAGAAAAGTTGCCATCTCTTCGCGTTCTATTTAGTAGTCTACTATCAATATATATAGAAATACTACGTGATAGTAAAGTAAAGTAAAGTATTAGCCAGTAATGTCCCACTGCTGGGCAAAGGCCTCTCATCCCACTGAAGTTATCAGTACAGTGAGGTGGATTAGGCATAATCACCACGCTTGCCAAATGCGGGTTGGTGATCTCAAACTCGATCGAGATCACGTGATAGTATCGCATTTTATAATCTCGGATATTACTTTGATTAAGTTTAGTTATATAATTCATTATTTTCGCCGCCAAAAGCCTTTTGGTAAAGTATAAATATTTAATATAGCCATATTATTTAGGTAGTAACTGTGCCAGCATCGCAGGAAAAGGTTAGTCTTATTGATATTATTGATTTGTCTAATAAATAAAACAAAAATATAAAATAAATTGTGGCCACATTTAAACTGTATATTTTAAAAATAAATTTAGATAATTACAATAAAGCATCTTGGTTGTCAAATATTTTGAAAAAGCGAGGGTTATCATCAAATGCTTAATTGTCATTAAGGGTGGGTTGTTTCAAACGGTTTGCTATCTGATTCTACAATCGTTAAGAAGTTCAATTTTTTTTACGCTGTTTAACCTTTGTTAAATACAAAGCGTTGTTTCATAATTTATATGATAGTCTGTTAAAGTATTCATGCTGCTAATAGAAAGACACGATTGGAAATAAAAAAAAACGTCTGCGGAGACTTTTTGGTGTTAACGTTTACTGGTGCGTGAGCGTAAAAGTTGAAGCAACCCGCCTTCAGTTGTAAAACTTCCGTCTGTTTACGCATCGCACTTGTTCTTGTATTTTGTCGTTGTATTCGAACGGAAAGTCCAAGGAGGCCATAAACAGTTCAATTACGTTTCATGAAGAAGATCGGACACTATGAATATAAAGGTGTGTGTCTACATAAACTGTCTTAACTAACGCAGACTTTGACGCAGTCAAGTTTGTCTTCGGTCAGGTCGATCTACCAGTAGGTAATCAATGTAACTGTTATGATTTTTTAGTCTAACACCGAGCCGGACGAAGAAGTCTGTTAGACGCCTTAATCTAGTGTCATGACAGTCTAGTCTAAAGAGTGTATGTCTGGCTGGGCTAAGATCTGAATAGGGTCTCGTGCGCCGAATGCAACATGCAGTGACCGCAATATGTAATGAATATGGCAGTCGGTCGCATTCGGCGACAATTTCGAACACTGTTGACTAACGTATGATATATGTATGAAATGAAAAAGAAAATAGCTCATTAAACGTGACTGATCTATCAACGCACAGTTAAAACCAATGGACGCATTATTAAGCCTAAATATAGTTAGTACGCTTTAAAACGATGTTGGTGAAAAATTACATTTGACCATGACTTGTTTTTATTTTCTCGTTACAAAGGTATGTTTTCGGTAGCGACCGCAGCATCAGGCAGTAATTGCCGATCGCAAGCAGCACTGCTGATCTCTATGAATCTCTATTCGAGCACGGCAGCACTGCTGCTCGCAGTCGGCAGTTGCTCTATCAAAAACAGACACTAATATAAATTAACAATTATATTTTTTAAGCTACGACTTGATGAAGAAGAAGATCCTCCAAAAAAAGAAACTAATGTAAGTGATTCATTTTAAAATTTTAATCACTTACATATTTTGTTACTACACCACACTAATCATTCAACTGCAAAGAGTGATCACAAAATCGTTTGGGTCGGTTGTTTGATACGCAGAAATGCCTTGAAAATTACACTAAGAACTCATATTAAATTAAATAAATAAAAAAATATTTAATTTCGTTGCTGTTCATTGTATGTATCAAAAACAAGCCCAGTTGATTTTATTGTCGATTTGACACCAATTAAAAATAAGTACTGAACATTAACTCTTAAACTACAATTTTGGGTTCGTCTTTGCCATCACTGCATCCTGACAGACACTTTTAAAAAACCACGAATAAAGCAGATTATTAAAAGGTTAAAAGGGTTATTGTTAAAAGGTTTAGTGCATTATTATTAAGTAAATATAGATTTTAAATCTTTTATAAATAAAATCCTAACCTGCAGTAGGTAAGCGTGGTGATTACACCTAATCCTCCTCACTGTACTGACATCTTCAGTGAGATGAGAGGCCTTTGCCCAGCTGTGGGAAATTTCAGGCCAATATTTTCTTAGAGATATGCTTCCTTGTGTGAGAGGCGTTTGCCCCGAAGTAGAATTTAAAAAAAATATTATACCTACACTATTTAAAATATCGCGATATGAACTCATTATAAGTAAACAGTAATCTTGAGTAACCCTCGTGAACACGACCGAATCGTTGAGTTATAATCAAATGTTTACCTACTTCTTGGCTAGAGTATACTTCTCTTATTAATAATAATTAATTTCTTAATATTTATTCCAAAACAGCACAGCCCAGATCCGCACTCTAGACGTCACCAAAAAAAAGCCTATGACGCTAGCTTTATTCTTCACGAAAACGTAAGGATTTAACATAATAATGGTTCTACTTAAAGCTTACTTAAGTGGGCTCAGCCACTACATAGAGAACAGTCTTTAGACTAACGACGGGATACATGCTGAATCTCGATCTGAAAATAATCTGAATTCGGTACCTTTGCCAATCAATTTGCCTCGTCATTCATTCTTACAGGTTGTTCTGAATAAATGAGAATCTGAAAAATAAACTGAAAGCTGTCAACTACAGTGTTGACTCTTGCTGTAGTGCGCTCAGGCTCTATCTTCTTTACATAATATTATAAAACAAAGACCCCAAAAGCCGTCTGTACGTAATCGATTTTCTAAGACATCCTGTCTATTTCTATACAAAGAAAAGAGATAAAACAAGCTTCTTATCCATAGGTAACTACAAATCAGGCCAAACGCCTCTCACAATTGGGAGATGAATGGAATTTAGTTTGAAAATGTATTTCTTTGAAATGTTTACTAGTTTACTTTTCTCAGGTAGGTACCGCTGCCACTTTACTTTAGCACTGACTACATGGACTTTAGATGAAGATGGACGTGTAATGTTATATTCAGTATTAAAATAATTATAAATTGTACCTATAACTGTAAAAAATCTGTTATTTTATTTACTTACCTGTTTTATAATGTAATAACTTAGAAATAAATGTAATTTATGAAGAACGAGACCCTATTTTCTTTGAAATATGATATAAAATTTCCTTCAATGCATAATTAAGCTATACATAGCTTAAACCCTTACTGCACTTCAGTAAGTCAAGAAAACTGAAAGGATCCTGAAGGAATTTGGGAATAAAAACCAACAAACACATATCTGTTATAACCTGGCATTAAGCCGCTTCATGGATCAGCTGAAATATTACTGTTTTGAACAAATAGGTATTAAACAGTAAGTATATATTATTTATTAACGGATTGTTGCGGGTTTTTTGCGGCACAGAAGGTTGTTTTAGTAAGTAAAAACACTTACTTTGATTTTCCCAACGTTTTGATGGAAAGTATATTATTTGATAAATATAAAAATATGTACAGGACTTATTAATACAAGTTAAAAATAAAATTCAATTGAATAATCTGCAACCTTTTTGAACAACTTTGACAAAATATACCAAGTTGTTTTTACATACTTCATTCATATTACTTGTATGTTTGTATGTTGTAACCAACTCCTTGGGGTGCGATTTTGACCGATTTCAATCAAACTTTGTTGATTTATCGAGGACCAATGACCATACACTAATTTGATAAGATTAAAGCGTGTATTATAGATTTTTTAATTTTTAATTTTTTACTATAAAATAACACCTCAAAACTTTATCTTAAAAAAATACAAAAAGGACAGGAAGTGCTTCTTACTAACATTTTCCTGGCATGAATGAATGAATTAAGTATAAATATTTCGAATTTTTGTAAATTATTCGATTCTCTCAAGCTCTCCATGCCAGCCTGCTTATCAGACTGATATTTTATGAATATAGCTATTGAGTAGATTTATGAATATTCAGTATTCGATCTGTTACATTGTATACCTACAGTAATAGTCTTTCGTTCCGTACTAACTTAAAACAACTTAAACAACGCGGCTATTTAATCGGAAGAGATGAAAAAGCACGCTCTTAATCCGTCGAAGATGAAGTACTTATATAAAACTAAAATCACCTAGGTAAGAAGAGGCGCGGCGTAGCAAAATTCTCGTCCGGTTAGTTAGATTCGAGTATCGACAGTCAACTGTTTTTTCACCGTTTTTGAAAATATCAACTTTAAAAACTTATACAATAACACTTACTTGAAAAATTACGCTGGGGCACTCGCTGGATGCACATAGTCAATCATAGTCAATTCACTTTAATATAATTCACTATTTTAATAATGGAAAAAAATATTAACATCTATTTAATTTAATTTGGAGAGAAACATTTTGGCGGCAATAACGGCACGGCGGCAATTCACAACCACAGACTACCAACAACGATATGACGTTCGAAAAGAAGCATGCACGTAGTGTAGTTAATGAACCAAGGAGGTAAGAAATCTTGCTGAAAAGAGGTCAATTCCACACGGCAAATATAATATACACTAGCGACCCGCCCTCGCTTCGCTTCGGGTAATCAAGATTTCATGTAGGAAAATCGGGATAAAACATTGCGGGTCTCCCGCAGGAATATACACAATCAAAATTTCAAGTGGGAAATTGGGGATAAAATATTACATGTCTCCCGCGAGTATATATGTATACACAATCAAGGTTTCATGTGAGGAAGAATTCGGGATAATACCTACATAGCACGTCTTCGTCGTTCGTAGTTCGTAGGTAGGTACCTATATCCCCGCGCGCTTTGACCGTACGAAACAGTAAGTAGCCATAAGAGACCCGCCATCGAGCATTACTATTTTGTAAGCAGCGCCCCGCGGTTTTACCCGCGTTGTGGCCGTTCCCGTGGGAATTTCGGGAATTTTTTTACATAAAAACCTTCCTCTTGAATCACTCTACCTATTACAAAAAAACCGCATCAGAATCCGTTGCGTAATTTTAAAGATTTAAGCATACAGACAAACAGACACGAAACAGAGACGACTTTATTTTATACTATGTAGTGATATTTCTCATCATAACTCTGAAACTAACTGTCCGATTTTAATAATTTAAAGAGGTACACAAAGAAACATGAAATCGGGATAAAACATTGCGTGTCTCCCGCAGGAATATACACAATCAAAATTTCAAGTGGGAAATTGGGGATAAAATATTACATGTCTCGCGCGAGTATATATGTATACACAATCAAGGTTTCATGTGAGGAAGAATTCGGGATAATACCTACATAGCACGTCTTCGTCGTTCGTAGTTCGTAGGTAGGTACCTATATCCCCGCGCGCTTTGACCGCACGAAACAGTAAGTAGCCATAAGAGACCCGCCATCGAGCATTACTATTTTGTAAGCAGCGCCCCGCGGTTTTACCCGCGTTGTGGCCGTTCCCGTGGGAATTTTGGGAATTTTTTTACATAAAAACCTTCCTCTTGAATCACTCTACCTATTACAAACAAACTGCATCAAAATCCGTTGCGTAATTTTAAAGATTTAAGCATACAGACAAACAGACACGAAACAGAGACGACTTTATTTTATACTATGTAGTGATATTTCTCATCATAACTCTGAAACTAACTGTCCGATTTTAATAATTTAAAGAGGTACACAAAGAAACATAATTAACCTTGATTGTAGAGCCATTTATTTTGATGTAGATTCATATCATCATATGAATATCATCAACTTAAAATTACACTCCTTTTTTAACTAATTAATTTTAACTTAAAACGGTTATTGTGTCTTAACTATAATAGTTAGACATATGCCCTCGCGAACTTATTTGTTCGCAATGATATGTACTTTGATTGTGTAGAACATTGTTTTTGTGTATCATCAATAGATTTAGTAGCGCACGCCAATAACCAATTTTTTTAGGCATGTTTTTCATACCTTGGGTTACATATACCCGCGTTGTGCCCGTTCCCGTGGGAATTTCGGGAATAAATATAGCCTATGTCACTCAGGGATAGTGTAGCTTTCGAATGGTGAAAGATTTTTTTAATTCGGTGCAGTAGTTTCAGAGCCTATTCGAAACAAACAAACAAACAAAAAATCAAACCTTTCCTCTTTATAATATTAGTATAGAAGTATAGAAGTATAGAAGTATAGAAGTATAGATAAAGTGCCGAGCCGCACACATTGGCTGCACATTAGTTTTTATTCTGTTGCGGAATAAATTCTGTACCTACGTAGGGTTTGAATGTAGGCTAGTGCGTTCGCCACCATACTGTTAACACCTAATAACGTCATGCAGAATGCAGCACTTCAATACATTATTTTGCTAAGTACCTACATACCTCGCCAAACGTTCGGTTTCCGCTCGGAAAATATAACAAAGCGAAGTCCCCACTGAACGTAAACTGTGAACAACTCCTACCACCTTTGATTATATAGGTAGTTAACTTCCAACGTGAAAAATATTGGGAAAATACAAAAAATCTATGAGTATAAAGTTTTTTATTCGCGGGCGCCGGGTACCTACAAATCAGAAAAAAAACGCCTCACGAATGCCGCACAACAAAGCTGTCCCCCCTTAGTTTTTCCCCTTTAGGTGATTTTTATTTGAAAGTGCCTTTTATTCGTATTATATACTTTTCATTTTCCTTAGTTTGTAAGGTTCTTGAAGGAATTTGGAATAATGAAAAACAAACAACTTCGTAGTAAAACTTGGCTTGGGCACGGCTTGTGCTTAATTTCCTTTGAATTGGTCAATTAAAGTGTCAATGTCAAGTTAGTTTGCTGTCAAATTTGCATTTACTTCCGACCCGCCTGTGCCCATTCATTCTGTCGCCCCCTCCCTCCCCCTGGCCTGGAATCAATCAATCAAAACTGTGAGTGATCAAATCAATGCTTGTTGCATTGTTTCGTTAAAAGTTTTTTATTTTCGTTTTAGTAATTAGTAAACTAAGGTGGAATGTCTTCTTCAATTGATAAGAAAACCTACCTACAAAAGTATCTCGGCGGTCCGTCGAAGGAGAAAAAGAAAAAGAAGAAGAAAGCCGTCAAAGGGAAGGGGTATGTATAATACGTGTCTTTCTTTCTATTTTCTTAGGGTTTTTATGGAACTAAATGAGGGAAATGGTATTAGGATACATATCTATACATCCAAGATGAGATCCGTACAGTAATACTTTTGAAAAACAATTAAATTTTGCGTCCAAAGTTTCCCTCCAATAGTTTAGTACTGCTGAACCACTAATAGGTATTGTTTTATTATAATTTATACCCTTTTTAAACGAATATATCAAATATATCCAGATTAGTTACTTAGTACGAAAGTCCGTTTCTAAATCACAAACATTTTAGTACCAAATTTTTGTGGTCTTAATAAAACTAAAATTGAGGTTAATTTTTACTCTATCCTAATAGTTACTTTCTGTATTATAATAATGAGCAAAATATAGTTATTATTCTGCATATAATAAATAGGTAGAGCAATAAAATAGAACAGAACCAACTGTTCTGGTACCTAGGTGTTAGAGATCAACAAAATGCTTTGAGTCAAAGTTCAATGAGATGACAGAATAATGATTAAGAAATACATTAGCCCACAGTGATGTGTTGAATTATAACTTATAATAACCATAGACTTGAATACTATCAAGTCTCCAAAAAAAAGTGTTGATATCAGTAGCTGATAGCTATATTTGGTAAAAATCAGTCCAGCTAGCCATGCATAGGCGTCTTTTTAAAAATATAACATGTTTCAGTTTCAAAATAATTGACGATGACTTAGACCTCACGAAACTCCGTCCTCTCGATGGTGATGAACTGGATGTCTTCGACGAAGGTGAGGATGCTCCACAGATAGCCGGCATCATTGACGAGAGGCCGGAGGATGTGAGGAAGGCAGAGCAGTTCCAGAGCAGCTCCAAGTGGAAAGTTGTGAATCAGGTTAGTATTTCATGATAGTTTAAACATTGGTTGTTTCGCACTCCTGTACTTTAACTAAGCGCTGTTAGATCAATGAGATCGTTAAGGACTGTGGAGCTTGTTTCTGTTCCCAGTGATTTTACCTAATTTGTGCTGGTTTCTGTGGGAATTTTGGCATAAAAAAACCTGGTTGAGCTGTTTTTCTATGAATAAGATTAACAAAATTAAAGGTAACTTCCATTGAGGAAAATGGCTCAGTGATAGGCATTCCTAACTAACCTAACCCTATCACACATTCCATTGAATAAAGTCACTAAACCTTTATCCTCTTTAGAAGGAAACATATTCAGCTCAAAAGTCCACCACATTAGTCTGCATTTTAACTCTTGTTTGAAGAATAGAGGGTGCTAACATTGTTTCTAACTGAACTAAAGCATTAGAAACAGTTTTTTGTCATAAAAATCTATTTTCGTTTTCAGGATGATGGTTTCAACAGTAAACTTCAAATACAGGAAATAAAAAGAGACATCAAAGAGAAGGAGAAAGAAAATGAATTGATATTCGGTAAAATGTACAGCGACTCTGAGGATGAACAGAAGAATGACTCCGATCTATCACCTCCAAGGAAAAGCGATTCAAAAAACAAAGACCCCAGTCCACCAAGGAGAGAGAGAAACAAATCACCAAATCATGAGAGAAGGAAAGAGACAAAATATGACTCTGATGCTTCACCACCTAGAAAAAGAGAAAAGTCTCCTAAAAGAAGAGAAAGATCACCGATTAATCAAAGAGGTAATGAATCCGATCAATCACCTCCTAGGAAGAGAGGTAAATCACCGATAGAGAGGAGGAAAGAGAGTAAACATTATTCCAATCCATCGCCTCCCAGAAAACGGGAGCAATCTCCAAGAAATGAAGTGAAACGAGTAAGAAAATCTCGATGGGGTAATGATGAGTCACAATCTGAACAAAGAGCAAGCAATGGTATAACATCATCAAGAAATAATATATCTAATTCTCCTAAACTGTATCAGCGTAACAGATCATCCGATTCTGATCTATCTCCTCCTAGAAAAAAAGATAGGAATAGAATATCACCAGATAGGAATAAAAGGAAGCATAGTGATTCAGACCCATCACCACCAAGAAGAGATAGGGAAAAATCTAGAAGTAATGTTACAGATAAATCCAAAAATACAGAGAGACATAACAAACAGAGAAGATATAGTTCAGACCTATCTCCTCCTAGAAGAAAAAGAGATAATTCAGCAGAAAATTCTAGAAATAGAGTTAGAAATATGTCTCCTAAACGAGATAGAAACAACAGGCAAAGTGACTCCGACCAATCACCGCCTAGAAGGAACACAGAGCGAGATAGAGATACTCAAAACAGAACAAACGAAAGAGACAAATACAATGACAGTCCGCCGCCGTCAAATAAAAAAATGGCGCGAACGCTCGAAGGCAAAATGGCGGGCTTACAAAACGCGAGGCAGTTGAGAGAAGAAAACGATCAATTTAGGCAAAAAGAAGATGAAGTGTTTAAGAAACTGGCTGATGATGTATCAGGAAGGAACGCTAAAGCAGTTTCGAGGAAGGGAAAGAGGGAAACGTCAGAGGAGAGAAATAAAAAGAAGGAGAAATCGGAGAGACAGAAGGAGTTGGATGAAAAGTATAAAAAGTGGAGTCGAGGGTAGGTATTTCAGTTCATTAAATTATTTTTTACTTGTATTCTTTTCTGCTTTGGTTAAACAACATTTTCTAGGCTACTAAAGGGCTATACATCCTTTATATCCAAATCCTTGAGTATTTTTCGAGTTTTACCAGTCAACTAGACGATGAAAGTGCCTCAGTTTTATGACTATGTAATGAGTAATAATTCAAAACTGTAAAGTTTAATCCAAATCCTTTCAGTAGTTTTTCATGAAAGAGTAACAAAACAAAAATATATACATCCTCATTAACTTTCGCATTTGTAGTATTAATTATTAATTTTATCTACAGTGTAAAACAAGTGGAAGCTCAAGAGTCGAGAATGCAAGACTATCTGCACGAAGCGAGCAAGCCGCTAGCAAGACTTAGAGACGACAAAGACTTGGAGTCTTCACTCAAACAGATTGATAGAGAAGGTGACCCCATGCTGAAGTATATTAAGGACAAGAAGAGGGAGAGAGGAGAATTGGGTCCCGGTGAGTAACCTAGACCAATAAGAACATTAATATCTCAAATCAAATCAAATCAAAATCATTTATTGCTTAAAATAGGTAAGAAAGATGTTATACAATAATTTGGAAGTCACTTCTATTTTACTGAGATAACTCGGCATGCAACATGTACTTATATGTGATATTAATTACTTATTTATAAATTCATTTATACTATAAAACCATGACACTGTCAACCAGTGCTTCAGTTTGCGACACATAAGTTTAAAAGAGCCATCTTTAAATTGTTGTGGTATATTGTTATACACTGTTATATCTGTACGTACCAGTAGCGCATCGTGATCTTAAACGCTTTGTCGGTTACAACAGGAATTTCGGGATAAAATGTATCCCTGGTGCTAGTCCGATGTAAGTTACACCCGTAAAGTAGTAACATACTATCGATTAACCAAGTCGGAGGCCTTTCTGTGGTCTAAAATTTCTGACTCCAGGGTTGGTCACTAATCTACACGAACTTTACTTACTTTTTACTTTAAAGTTTCAACGAAATCTTTTTAATAGTTTTGCGTGAAAGAGTAACAAACATATAAACATTACCAGCTTTCGCATTTAGTAGCAGCAGTTGTACTCATTCCTGTGGGAATGTCGCGATTAAAAGTAGCCTGTGTTCCTGTGTCGTTTAGATTCTAATCTAGTTTGTGATGTATTTTCAGTTCATAGACTTATAACTGCATTAGGAACGAAAAAATATACCATTCACACACTCTTTAATTATATCACAAAAATGGCCTGTAATATCCCACTAAGATCCCTTTGCCCACCAAAGGACTCTTACTAAATATATTAGTACTAAAAGTGATCACCACACTTGCCAAATGCGTGTACTTGAAAAATTTGGTGATCTCAAAACTGAGCCACATTAATTTTATATTTTTTTGCAGAGAAACCCTCTTACAAGGGTAGTTTCCCCCCTAACCGGTTCAACATAAGACCGGGGTACCGTTGGGACGGAGTGGACCGGTCCAACGGCTATGAGAAGAAGTTCTTTGAACAACAGAGCAAGAGGAAAGCACAGGAAGAAGAGGCTTATAAATGGAGTACCGAGGACTTGTAGGAGCAAGGATGACATAACAATGGATTGTACTGTAAAACAAAGTGGACAGGATGAAAACAGCCTGAAAAATGTAGTTGTTGAAGACTTTCAGTGTTGTTAATGGTAAAAAAGGACTGTAAATGGTTTATTGCAAAATAAAGTAGTGGTAAAAATGACGAAATCGCCTTGTAAATGTATCTACAGGCAGAATAAAGTACAGATATATTCCACTATTGAACAAAGATATATAATGTCTAAGAATGTCTGGTCTAAGACAATATAAAAATAAATTGTCTGTAAAACGGAGAATGCCTGAAAAGATATGAGGATGTTCTGTTTTGGCCTGATGTAAGATGTAAGTACACATATAAGGATGAGACATAATTGAAGAGACAGGAGCATATCCTCAAACTATACACAAACTAGAATCAAGTCCTGTACGATACTGAAGAATAGAACAAAAGCCTGTATATTCAACTATAGGACAAAGAGCTCATCTCACTACTGATGAGTTCTGTGATGTAAATTCGTGTCGACAAAAAAATGCTAGGCCTGCAAAAACATTGCAGGGCAAAGGCCTTGCATGAGGTCATGGCAAAGATTAGGCATAGCCTAATGTATGGGTATTCGTAAATATAGATTAAAATAATATATGTTTTGATGTACAGTCATGTGTTTTTATTCTTATTACTAGCAGCCTCCCCGCGGTTTTCTTTCTATATATACTAAACTTCATCAAAATCTGTACAATAGTTTCAGCGTGAAAACGGACAGATAGTTACTTTTATACTATTTTATACTATTTGTTCACATTTATACTATTTGTTAGTGAAAAGTGGAGTTTTAGACAATAGCAGCCAACATAAACGCTTATTTACAGCATTTAAGCTAACAAAATGGTCTCTTTCCGACATACGCTATTTTCTAAAGAATAAAAGAGACAAAAGAGTTTAAAACTGCTTTAGTTATTTAGTTGAATGAGGCAACTAGTTCGGAAGCAGTTCTGAAGTTAAAGGTAAATAAATAAAACAACTTCAAACTGTTGAATATCTGTAATATAATTACTATTACCAGCACAATATGGATGCAATAAATATATTATTATTAATGTATTTAGATAAGGCAATGTCTGTTATTGCTTATTTAGAGCAGCGAGGTACTTGGTGTATCGAAACAAAAAATCAAAAGTGGAGCCAGGTAAGTCTATGCGGCGAGAAATGTTACTAATTGAATAGAGAGTAAATTGAGATCGTAACCTCCTTTGCGAAGGGGAAGTGATAGATAAACTATGAGTTATAGTTATAAACTAATGCAGGCCATACAAGATCAAGTTCACCGTCAAGCTTGCAGACCACTTGATGCGGCGTCCAGTAAACTTGACGGTGTATGGCAGTGCATGACAAGTCTACTACAAGAAGACTCGAGTCCGCTGCAAACTTAACGGTGAACTTGATCGTGTATGGCCCGTATTTAGTGCTCTGAGCGAATATAACGCATGTTCAGAGCCGATGTTCGCTCTATTTGAAAAAGTTATTGTTCCCGGTCACTCCCGATCACTAAACGAACATCCGTTCGCGGTAGTGTTTTATTTACCGCATGAATTTAAATACAAACAGTGCACTTCCGAAAGAAAAACATTTTCAAACGATTTAAATTTGTGATTGTCGATTACCCTCTCCAACATAGACTTACCAAACACCACGACACAAACAAATAGGTACTTACCTTGTAAAACGACACACAATGAAAACAAAAACACAATTAATTCCTATTCATTGTAAACTAAACGTTTATATAATTGATATTAGCTAGCTATATACTAGTTTCATATTGTACTAGGAAAGTCACTCAGTTTTAACTTGTTCGAATTTCCCACGGGAACCCGAAAAAACTGAGTGATAGTACTAGTACATTAAAATAACACATTTCACATAACAATTGTATAAAATGTTATTTGCTATGGGCAGCGGTTTTATTAATTAAATATAATTATAAATAATATTTCCCAACACAAGTCGAAAGAATTTGTTAAAAACAACAATTCATAATTCCTTATTTATACTAAACTTTTATTAATTCATATACAAAAATGAAAGTCTCATTACAACTGGAAATCGGCTGATCCGATTTGGCTATTTTGGTATCAAAATTTAAAAATCAAATATAAATTTTACCGTAAACTTAAAATGGTCAACATTTTAGATAAATATACAATCATCTTTCGACATTGTGTGATCTTAAGGGCCATTTCTGACGAATTACGAATTAAGAGTCCACCCTTCAACATTAGGTGGCGAATTTATTCTTAATTGGATCCTGAAATAGTTCGACACTTTTGGTATTCTGTTAGGATACTATTAATTAACTAGCAGCGCCCCGCGGCTTTGCCCGTTGAGCCCGTTCCCGTAGGAATTTTCGAAAATCCTTTCTTAGTGTGCACTTACGTCACTTAAAGAACCTTCCTGCCAAATTTCATGTTTCTAGGTGTAGTCAGTCATTCAGGACTTTGAATTTTTTGAAATTCCCGATTTTGTTACATGCAGAGTTCTGAACTAGCCTCTCGAATTTCGATATAGTCTTAACGCACCTTAGGGTGAATTGCACACATTCTTAATCTTACTTAACGCCTAAATATGTTGACAACAAAGTACCTTCGTTTTAAATGGTATTCTATTTGGTTCAAAATAAAATACAATTTTGAATGAACAGCTGTTCTTTCGCGCATTTAGATACTAAATAGATTTAAGTTCCTATGTAATCCACTTTAGATGTATAATTTTAGTGATATAACCCTTATGTCGCCGCGTGTTCGTAACCCGTCAGAACTTAACCCTTAACCCCCGCATCGTATCAGCGTCGTCCCCGATACCCGCCGCGTCCCCGCTCGGTCCTTCTGTCGTCGTGTTCGTTTTGGTAACCTCTCCCCTGCTGGTTGTAACCACCGGATTGGTAACCCTGTTGGTAACCGCCTTTGTAACCTGGAACATGTTGTAAGTTGATTGGTTTAGGTTTAGTAATTTTGTTTAGAGTGTGTGTGGAGAAACTGGGCTGAACATTTTTGTTAGTAAATTAACGACTTTTAAAGTTTTCTTAGAATTTGGTGCATTTGGTGCAAATTCAAATTCAAAATGGCTTTATTATAATCGTCAGCTTAAGATTAAGTTTACGTTAGTTCGCATCGCGCCACCTACTTAGGAGAACTAACAAGAAACTCAGTGGGGCTGTCATTTTTTTTTGGTGCGTTGTTCAAAATCTTTGAATCATATTTCATTAGATGAGATAAATATTTTGGCGATGCTTGATTACTGTCATCATGCCCATTCAAGTGTATAATCAACGTAATAATATTTACTCACCCTGATTGTTATAACCCTGGTTGTACCCCCCCGTACTGTCATACCCCTGCTGGCTATAACCTCTATTATCGTTTCTGTTGTCGTAACCACCGCGGTTGTCGTAACCGCCGCGGTTTTCGTAACCATGGTTACTGTTGTTTTGGTAACCGCCCGGCGGCACTTCGTACGTTTGGTAGTTTCGCTGGTTTGGAGCTGGCGTTGAGTGTGGCCTAAAAATTGATAAAGAAATAATTTGATTTAGAGACAGTTTGTGACATGGATGGAAGTTTAATACATTTTTTACACAAACTACTATAGTGGGTAACTATAAATAAAGTAATGAATATAAATAATGATGGCTATACATACCGCTGTTGATCCTGTCCCGTGTTATACCCGCCCTGTACCCGCCCCCCGCGGCCGCCCCGCTCGCCGCCCCGCCCGCCGCCGCGCGCTCCGCCCCCGCCCCCGCCTCGGCCTCCGCCCCCGCGACCGCCACCGCCGCCGCCGCCTCCCTGAAAAATATAGCACACAATTTAAAAAAATAACAGTTTTCGGTTAAGAAATACATTTGCCTATTGTCGTTGTAAGAAGTTAAAAAATGTTACAGGCGATAAAAATAAAAATGGTGACAATTAAAATGTCCAGTGTGTGGCGCCCGGAGACAGCGAGGCGACGTCGCGGCGCGGGCGTGGCGGCGAGCTGGCGCCTGCGAGAGGGACGGCGACTGGCGGCCGGCAGCGAGCGGAGCGGCGGAGTGGGGGAGGCCTTCGCCCAGCAGTGGGGCAATACGGGCTAACAGTAACAGTAATTAAAATTCATCTATTCCTTTTAAATGATATTTAAACAAAGTTCAAATGATAATTATAAGAAAATAACTCAGATTCAGACGAATTGTATCAACACAATGCAAGACAAATAAAGTAACACAGGACTTATTTGGTTTAAACGACTATATTTGTTTATATTTAAGTAATCTTTAAATTAATTACTATCTGACCCAGCAAACGTTGTGTTGCCATATAACACATTAAGGGGTGGACCACCCTAAACGTTGTGTTGCCATATAACACATTAAGGAGTGGACCACCCTAATCACTATAAATTGAGATGTAAGCTATCCTATCTTTCAAAGTTGGATCAAATTGCACACGCTATGAAAATCAAATTTAAAATCTTATCAGTTTAGGATTCCATCGCGGACAAACAAAAATACGTATTTTTTATATAATATAAAGAAAAGATGACTCGCCTGCGGCGCGTTGCTCCGCTGCGTCCACGACGGCATTTCAGGCGGCGGCGGTTGCTGCTCATTGGGACGGCCGCCGCGGTCCGGCACCTGGAAACATTCAGAAATAGTCTGTAAGGATTTTGTATGGAGATGGATTAAGAATGTAGGTCACATTTGGGGTACTTTTAAATATATATGTTTTCTTGAACTTTTTCCTGATTGCCTTTTTGGATGTTTTGTTGTTTTTTTTCATGTTTTTTTTTATTTAGAACTGTTCCAGCTGTTCAATTTGACTTTAGAATTTATTCTTGATTTAACTTGAATTAACCTCAATTTAGGAATTTGAAATTTATTTCAATTTTTCTATCTAAAATTGTCAATTCTTTTTTTGTTTTTGTGCTCCTCCTCCTCGACCCACCTGTCCAATAATAACTTTGTTGACAGCCGTCTGCGTGTTCTTCCTGACGCCGACGCCGGACGTCTTCTCGAGCAGCAGCAGCGCGCTGCGCGCCGCCAGCGCGTGCGCCGCGCGCACCCCCGGCTTCGGGCTCAGCGCGTCGCGCAGCGGCCGGTACGCCGACTGGATGGCGTCCTTCTTGTTCTTCAGGCGGTCCGACCACTGCAGCAGAGGGTATGTTGATAGACAAGCAGTAACAATAAGTTAAACAAGTCGGAAAATATTTGTACCAATAAAGAAAAAGACACAAACCAAAAAAAAGGTTTTTTTGTCATTATCATGTTCCATTATACAAATCAAACGAGTTTTCAAGCCCGTTGGCATAGTGGCAGTGAGAGCGCTTACTGTGTGGGCGGTTGAGTGTTCGATTCCCGTCCAGAGTCAACAATATGTGAATACATAGATCTTGACGACATCTGGGTGTCAATTATAATATTCAGTAGTATCAGTTATTTATATATTCCATATTACAAGCTTACTTTTGGTCTAATTGACCATGTCTCACACACACACATAACAGACCTAAAGATTTTGCAGACACTTAATAAAAAAATAATGGATTTATGTAGTTCTTACTACAATATTCCTTTGTACACCGAGTGTACCAACGTACCTCAAAGCTCTGTATAGTACAGTCGAGTCGCGTGATGAGCGTCTCCCGCCGCAGTCTGTATTCCTCATACATTTCATTGTACGTTGTCTCCAGTTGCTTCCATTCCTTTTCGGATATCGTCTTATTGTACAGAGGCTTGCCTACTAGCTTTTCACCTGGGAACAAAATATTCATTAATTTCTGAACTAGCATGGCCGTGTTGTGCCCGTTCCCGTGGGAATTTCTGGATGAAAAATAGCCTATAACCTTCCCATTGAATTATGCTATCTATGACAAAAATTATCATCCAAATTGGATTGTATATTAGTATAGAATTATAGATAAATATATATTTACCTTCTTTCTGTATAGTATCTTTGAGTTTGGCTTCTAGTTTCGTGAACAACATTTCCGCGGTGATGTTCGGCGGTGGCTTGTTGAACTTCAGGGCTATTAGAATGTTCTTCAGGTCCTTGGCCGTTGCTGATTCTTGCTGTAACAATTAAAATACGAACGTTCGAATAGGTTAGTAGACAAGAATGGTGTTGGAGATTTTAGACAGACTAAAACAGTCCTAAAGGTCAAACATGGTCAAAACATAGAAATAATTAGCACCGGTAATTTAGAGTTAAACTGAACATACTCGGGATTGAATAGGCATGTTATACAGCTCAGATCAATAACGCTAAGTGCTAGGCTAAAAGAGAAGATATCATACTAACAAAAGCATGTCCTACATATTTTTCACCCTAGCGCCATCTACGACGAAATCGCGTTGACAAAAAGAGTTAACAGATAGATAATTTTATGTGACTATGTAAAGCAACAAAGATCAATAATAAACGTACCAAAACGTGTTTTTTTATAAAATTGAACTCAGAATATAAAAAGTAAGTAGTTTACTTGCTTTTTGAACTTTCTAGCATGAAAAAACCTATGTGAGTACGTTTAATACGAAAGACGAAGGTGTTTACGGATACACTTCTGTGACCACAGTTCCTGTAAAGGAGCCGAAACGTCAGATAAAAAAATATAAGCAAAGTGTATCCGTAAATGTAATTTCGATTCAAAATGAGTAGTGTTCGCTTAAAGTTAAGAAACCAGTGTGTTTAATACGTATTTAAATCGCTAAAAAGACTAAAGATGAATAGACCGCACCATAACGATCTCCATATTAGTCTGCTTCTCATTAGGACAGTCCACCCGCACCATGCGAGCTGCCATCAGCTCGGAGACCAGGTAGTCGACCAGCAGGAGGCGATCGTCGCGGTTCTGCAGGCGCGAGGACATGTGGCCTGTAGGAAATGGACTGGTAAAGCATGAAGTGAGGACCATATTTTAAATTATGGCAAAAATTTTGCTTTTTGATTTCAAAAATTGTGCTGCCACCAAAAAGTTTAAGAACCTGCTTTAGATAACTAACATTACACCACAAGCAAAGGGCACATGTTTCACAATTAAAGAGAAGACAAACAGTAAACAGTAAATGGCTTCTATGTAAGGAACAGCCTGTTCGGCAAAATATCTTCAAACCCGTTGATTTCCATCTCAATATCTCACCCCAGCACTTACCAGTAACCAAACACTTATACGGACACTTCATTTCCTTTAAAAAGGAACTTAATTCGAGTAAGAAAGAGCTACTATCATCGGGATCATTGATTATGTTGACTGTCTCCTCAAGTTGGCAGAGGAATTTGATCTCTTCGGCTATGATGTGGATCAATTTAATGAATTCAAGGGATTTGGGGCCTCCGTCGAGGGCCTTGCTGAAGGCCACTTCATCGTTGAGAGGGCCGTCATATCTGGAAAATAAATGGTTGATTGTGACAATCAAATTGTGGGTTTAGATAGATTATAGTTTTTAAGTATAATTAATTACTATCAACATTCCTATAGCGTTAAGAATAATATGACCTTCCTCTGAAATGTGGCTATCGAATACAAAAATAGTTATTCAAATGCAGCTGGTAGTTTCAGAGACAATTATACAAACAATCTGCTACATATATTATATTGGTACCTTTATGAAATTATTAATATATTTCTTAGTATTGATGGATACATATTTATATTTTTTTTAAAACAATAACATATTCTTGGAGAATCTTGCTTACCAATAGTTTACTACGTTTACGAAGCGCATTGTACATGATTGCACAATGTAAATATCTATACCTACATTAATAGGTCATCTATAAAACCTAACCTCATCTCATTACCCAGGCATCATATTGTGATGACGAAAACAATAATTAAGTCCCTATTTTGATTTAGACCAAGAAATGAAAGCTGGCTTGAAACATTATAAATGTTTAAAAAGTATCTTATTAAATATATCTTATAAAAGGTAAGGTATTTTATTGAAAATATAAAAGTATAGTTTTATTTGATCTTTTTATTTTTTTGGGTGAACTGAATAAGAAAGAGACTAGGAAGAATAGCATAAAGTTCATACTTTGCCACATGTTACTTATTGATTATTTACAATGTTTACTTTCATGGAAATATGCGGCTTTTTTGCTACTTACCCCAAATCATTAAGTGACTCCAAGACATCGTTTTCCATCGCTTATACACTACACACAGGTCGGTTGCTTAATTATTAGATAGATTGACGAAATATTAACGTAATACAGTAGAATTTAACTCGATATTCTTTTAAAATCTATAAATTTTATTGAATTTCTGAAAGCAGGCAAAGAAAAGAAACACGGCGACGCGAATGGCTGACTGAAAACTGGTTTGAATTTGAAAGTTGGCTTAAGTGACAGTTGACGTTGACATTGACAAATACCACGATAAAATGTGACATTATTATTTAGTTAAATTATATCGTACTAGATGGCGCTAAATGCAATTTATTTTACCTTCGTATAAAAAATGATGATTCAGAGATAGATAAATTTCACTTTTGTTTTATGCCAGTAGTTCATTTCCGCTGGTTTCCACGTGTTAACTGTTACTAAAGAATGAGTTTCTGTCTGTGACAAGCTGTATCTAATTAGTATACCTAGTTATCTAATTAATCCTTCTTATTTCGAAGTCGATACTCTAATAATATTAGTGTATAAAATGGCAGGTACACTAAATAATTATTCACGTGTCAAGGTAGCCTAAGATCCTGGCGATGCTATTGCATCTCCATTTTTACATGCCATCATAATCAAATCATCATTAGTGTAAAAATATTCACTTCAAAGTAGTTACTTCAAATAAGTGAACGCTAAGCCGTTGAATATTAAGCACCATTATAATGTAGACATTTTATTATTATTCATTATGTAAAGGCTGTAGGTATCACGAGGCTCTGTCACAGACAGTCGGACGCACACACATCGGTGTACAAACACGTTCCGAACACGATCTTTGGCCCACAATCACAACCTTTTCACAACCAAACCGGCTGAATACGTGACAGCGCCTTTGCCCACTCGTCCAAGAGAACTATACAACCATAGATACTCCCGCGCGCTCGGACGCGGCGCACGTCATTACACACAACATAAAAAAAACAAACATTCCAAATTCGATTCGACTGGAATGTGAACCTGGAATTAAAAAAAGTTACAAGTGCCATATAACAGTGATGTTAAATTGTGAAAATATAAAATAAAATGTGTGTTTTATTATTGTTTTTTGTGACTGTTCTTGTGCCGTGTGTGTTTGGGCAAGATGTTGGTGATTGTTACGGCGCTGGCAGCGTTGCAGGAGCTGCTATTGGGGCGTTTATTGCTGCACTCCTTTTGGTTGCGGCCGCTTATTATCTAAGGAGGTTATATTGGAGATCGCGCAAGGGTATGTAAACTTTTTTGTTACGCAGTGTTGGTACTACTGTACTACCTGTCTCCTACGCATTTTGAATTTGAACTTGAATTTGAGTATCAATGACCTTTTCGGATTATGTGTAGTTTATCGTTTTTAATAAATCCGACACGTAATGGTGTAGCCGAGTGTTATAAAAGATTTCACTCATTTATTTTACTTGGAATTTTAAGTTCATTATTGGGTGCTGTGTTGAATTATTCATGAGTTGCTTACTTGGTATTTACGATTGTTAGATAAAATAGTCAGTTACTTGGAAAATATTATATTGCTATCAGATATTAGATAGTTATTACCATCATTTTATACTTTATGAGTCCTTTCATATTCTTAAATGAGGCTGTATAATTCAATACCTTACCCGTACCAACATGACAAATAAAAATAAAACTACCCACAGAAAATAAACATTTCAAGCTCAAAGTAGTACATTGTTAGCACCTTTAAAATTACAAACAAATAAATACACGGCTTTTATAGTATTAGATTCTTTAGATAAATCGTCCCACACAACCGCTAATAGTAAACTGTACAGGTCTGTCTCTGCGCTGAGGTAACCGGTTATGAAGCTATATTAGTAACAATATTTTTCCATTTGCATTAATCATTATTAATTTATATGTTAAATTCTATGTATTCGTTTAATAAATGATAAAATATGTCGAATATTTATGAGGGATGGATCTTTGTGGTTCGTAGTATTAATATACATATAAATAGTTAAATAGGTATGTTATTCTAATTTCTTTAATATTTTTTATGTTGGTTAAGCTTGGGACCAATCTTTGAGGTATAAGTATACTAGCATTTTATTATTAGCAAATAGGATAATAATAATATGAAATCAGTTGACGATAAAAATATGACCTAACTATACTACGAATTGAAAACCTCCTTGCTTAAGAAATCGGTTTAAAAAGTTTCTACAGTTGGTACCTATTTGCTAACATGTAATCAAAGACTGGCCATTAATAAAAATAAAAGTGTCAAAACACTGGCCGCTAAGAAAGAATGTCAAAACTAAATTATAGTCTATGACCGCATAAAAAAACAAAAGTGGTCCAATTTCGATAATTTCATAAACAAGAGACCGAATTTCGCAAAGTTGAATAAATATTATGCGTTTGCAAACGAATCGATTAAAAAGTTTGAGTATGTGAGAATGTTAACATTTCAATTACATTGAAGGATGTTTTGGTAACATTTATAATTGTATCCGTCTCTAAAATAGAAATCGGGTTTTTGTTATTGTTTTTACAACTGATGCACGCGTCAATATTGTGTTGTATTGACATAAAACTTGTTAAAACTCTTCTATGTTTAACCACAGTAATGTTCTGTGGTATAACTTTACAACTTAGGATTGGCACAAAATGTGGACCAATGTCGTCAATTTTCCAGACGAAGCTTTGCTCCTAAAAAGAAGGCAACTCCGAAAAAGGGTTTAGTGATTTTATTTCATTCTTACCCTATCTCTAAACCTTTTTCCTCTTCAGAAGCAATCGTCTTCGGCTGGAAAATTGACGATATTAAACCACATTTTGTGCCAATCCAAAAGAAATAGATTTTACTTATATTTTGACACTAGCAGCCCGCCCTCGCTTCGCTTCGGGTGAAACAAACACAAAACTCTTCAGCTTTATTATATTAGTACTAACCGCGCCCCGCGGTGTTACCCGCGTTGTACCCGGTCCCGTGGGAATTTCGGGATAAAACGTATACCATGTGTTATTCTGATGTAGAACTTATATTACTGTAAAGTTTCATCCAAATCCGTCCAGCAGTTTTTTCGTAAAAGAGTATCATGCATACTAACATCCATACATCCATGCATTGTATACCATCTATCCTCACAAACTTTCGCATTTATAATATTAGTAGGACAGATTACACCGTATAGATTTCTTGGCAGACAAGTATAGATAGTGACATACTTTGAAAATAGGCACATAGGAAGGTCTTATTCATAAACTAGCTTTTTAACAGCATTTTAACAAACATATAGTTTGTCCCATTCCAACATACGCTATTTTCCGTAGAGCAAAAGAGACGAAAATCTTTATAACGGTGTTTTAGTTAAAGAGCGTTTATGAATAAGCCGGTTAATGTGAAAATGTAATCATATGTTTTGACACCTACCCGTAATCCTTTAATCCTTTTATTGTTCTACCTACTTTGATAAGAATTATCTAGAACTGGGTAGATTTGTCGATGAGGCAATGTGTCCCATTAATGACGTCATTGAATTATAAACATTGAGGTAAAGAAAACTTATCTGAAACTAGCCGTGGGCTTCGGTTTTACCTGCGTTGTGCCAGTTTCTGCGAGAATTTTGAGATATATAAAATTCAAAGTCCTGACTGACTGATAATCAACGCACAGCCTCAACCGCTACACCTAGAAACATGAAATTTGGCAGGAAGGTTCTTCAAGTGACGTAAGTGCACACTAAGAAAGGATTTTCGAAAATTCCTACGGGAACGGGCTCAACGCGGGCAAAGCCGCGGGGCGCTGCTAGTTTTGAGATAAAAAAAATTGCCTTGAATGTATTTTATTAACACAAAAATAATATTTCGAATCGTAGCGATAGTTTCTGAGAATAGTTTAACAAAAAATAATAAACTATGCAGCTTATATATTAGCATAGACACAAAATATGGTGCTCTATATTTTGTGGTACAGATATAACAAACTGCAAACTAACGAAAGTAAGAAGCTCACCGGCTAATGTCAATGTCAAAAAAGTTGTCCATCTATAATTGACCTGGGATCTTGAACTATAATCTTTTCAAAATCAATCGTTTTTATCAAAATGTGTTTTATCATAATTTTAACGTAGCATACAGACAGATAGACTTCGGTCTTGTAATAAGAAAAATATGGTTCTCACCTCACCATATTTCTGTTGGACGATTTTCAATGAAATTTGACATAAATTGTTAGTTTCGGAAACTGGGTTGGTAATGTTATCTAAAGAATGTTAATATCCTAATGTTTATTTAACTGATAAGAACTCGACGAAGATATTATCTTTATTTACTTTTTAAAACACTAAAGACTATCGGAAATATGCAAAGTTTAAAATGTAAACTCTAAATTTTAATACTTATTAGGTTGGTAACACTGTCCTTGAAGCATAGAAGTCAGTGATAGAAGTAGAATGAAGAGGTTTCTATGTCTATGATGTTCAAACACCGAAGGAGGTTCTTATTTTTTTATGTAGTGCCATGGAGTTAGTACATATAGTAAACAAATTATACTATTGCACTTTGTCGTGAGTCAATTTATAAAATTCTAAATTTCAAATTGAGTAGAGCAAAAATGCCCATTATTTAATTGAGGTATATTAATTAAAATAGACTTTCCTCGTAGCATTAATTAAAGTAAATACGTGTATTTTCTTAATTACTACTACTTACCGCCTTATTTCCATCTATAATGGACATTTACTTAATAATTTAACTTAATTTGAAGTCTACGGCGGTTTAACATTCAAAAACAATTATAACCGAAAGAAAGTATTCTAATTACTCGCGTGGTTTATGTAATTCATTGAGATTTACTTTCTCGTCATTTCGGAGAGATGTGCATAACTTTGTTGTGTAACATGATAACTATAGCTTGGATCAAGTAAGTGCATTCATCCTACTAATATTATTATAAATGAGAAAGTTTTTGACGATGTATCTACGTATGCTTGTTACTCTTCCACGAAAAAACTGTTGGATGGATTTCGATGAAACTTTAAAGTAGGTAATATAGATTATACATCAGAATAACTCATGGAATACATTTTATCCTGAAATTCCCGCGGGAACGGGTATAACGCGGGGCGCGGTTAGTAACTTAATATTTTTTAATAAAAATATTGCCTTAATAAGCCCTTTGGCCCAGTGGCATGTGAGAGCGCTTACTGTGTTACGGGTTCTGCTACCAACATAACAATAAAAAGATTTCCTCCCATAGATTATACCTAGATCATTTACCCGATAACTTTAATACGCTTAAAAACAATTTTTAAGCTTACCTCCATAATCCTAGACTTCAATCTATCCTTTTTAAAAGTATTATAAGAATGGGGACAGTTATGGCGTTCACACAAAGGCTTCACGTTAATGGATTTATTTAATACGCAGTGAAATTGTGTAACTACAATCAATTTTAATCGCATTAACTATCCTCTATCATACTCTTGGATAGATGTTCTATCTTATTCTACTATTAAGGTTTGTTGACATTAGGATGCGTTTCTATCAAAGAGAAGCGAAGCGGGATTGTCAAACAACGCATTGACATTGTCAGAGGAGAGGAGAGGGGCGGAGCTCAATCGACCAATCGCAGCGCATTGTGATTGTCAAACAACGCATTGACATTGTCAAAATCTTTTCGTAATGCATTTTAACCCACTCGTAGCTAGAAAACTAGTTATGCTAGCTATGAGCGGGTCTTTAACTAAACTCCATAACTTCGAAGTGACATATGCCATAATTCTTTCCATAGTACATATTAAGTAAGTAGATGAAACATCTTCATTCTTCTATCTAATATATAAAATTCTCGTGTCACGGGGTGCGTGGTTGAACTCCTCTGAAACGGCTCGACCGATTCCCATGAAATTTTGTGTGCATATCGGGTAGGTCTGAGAATCGGACAACATCTATTTTCATCCCGAAATTCCCGCGGGAACAGGTACAACGCGGGTGAAACCGCGAGGCGCAGCTAGTATAAGTATAGATTTCATTATATTACACCGTCTCTAATATTTTTTCTCTACAGATAGAAAGAATATCTGGTGGAAAAAATTATCATAAATCTATGCTAATCTATACTAATATTATAAAGCTGAAGAGTTTGTTTTGTTTGTTTGTTTGTTTGTTTAAACGCGCTAATCTCAGAAACTACTGAACCGATTTGAATAATTCTTTCACTGTTAGATAGTCTATTTATCGAGGAAGGCTATAGGCTACATTTTATCCCGAAATTCCCACGGGAACGGGCACAACGCGGGTAAAACCGCGGGGCGCTGCTAGTTAGTACATAATTATGTAAACTTTAAGAATCATTAGTCGATTCTTATTTCAAAATCGATAGACAAAACAAATTATTTCTTAAAACAAATTCAACCGGTTGAGCATTGACTAATAAGGTTTTATCGCTTAAGTTTTTAATCGAAAAAGTAAATTCTTTTTTGGAACACAGTTTAAAAATTCCGTGTCACCGGCCAGTGTTTAAATAAGGAGTGAAGTTCTATTGGATATGGCAAGCCAGTCCATTCAGTTTACAGTTACCAAGTTATTTCTCAATGTTGGTACGCTTGCGAAATTTTTTAAGGATGTTGGCGATTTCAAATCGGTTTATCTTTGGGCGTTAATTATAAAATAACTGTAAGGGAAATATACTAGTGGCTTATTCAACATATCCTACCAATATTATAAATACGAAAGTTTGTAAGGATGGGTCTATAGATGTACTAGCCGCGCCCCGCAGTTTCACCCGCGTTGCACCCGTCCCCGCAGGAATTTCAAGATAAAATTTATCCCATGTGTTATTCTGATATGTAACCTATATTACTGTAAAGTTTTATGCAAATCCGTTCAGTAGTTTTTGCGTGAGAGTAACAAACATACATACATATTGGTTATACATCGGAATAACAGATGGGATACATTTTATCCCGAAATTCCCGCGGGAACGGGTAAAACGCTGGTAACACCGCGGGCACGGCTACTTTTACATATTATATTAAAATTGTAGGTACAACTGACAATTTACTAAAAAAAATAACATATTTAGGTACCTACATTTCGTACACGTCACTTTGTAGACTTGTCGACAAGAGCTTCGTTCATTTGTTTTAATCTTCTTGATAGATTCTTTTTCCTTTTCCCTATCCCATATCATCCTCTTTAGCTATAGCGACACGACATTAGCCAACATTTGGGGCCCAATTTGATGACAATCTTATAGAGTTGAACTTTTTTAAAGTACCTAAGGTATTAATAATAATAACCCATCTTAGGTTAATCGTTCCGGTTAAACGGAATGCTATGGCTTAACTTAAACTAATAAAACTATCGCATTCTTGAATATTAAAACGTTAGATAATATTTTATCCAATCGATAAGACTGATAACAAACAATAAATTTGTTTATCAAATAGGTAAACGTTATCGTAAGAATTGTTTAGTATTTCTTTGTCTCCCGTTGAATTTGCATTGATTTCGATAAAAGTTTGTTTTAATGTGATGTCGAAAGAGGTTAGTTCTGATTTTGACGACATTTTGGGGTCCCGCGGGTTTCAAGCGAAGATTGAGTCGATATTTAAAAGGAACAAAGGTAAAATTATTATTTTTTTGTTTTTGAACTTCAAATGATAATGAATCTGCAATCTTTATTTTCTTTACATGTAAACGCCTGCACTAGACGTCAAATGCTTGCTTAGTAGAGATGTCACTTTGTACTCATTTCGTTGAAGATAGTATAGATACGCACTTCATTTTTCTACGTTCTGCTTTACATACTGTTTGTGATTAGATTAACTCAGATTAAGGTTAAATAGGAGTTGCAATGGTTTCTTGGCACAGAATACATTCAGTTCCATTTAATTTTATTAAAATTGTATTGCATTGAATGAAATGTCATTTCCATATGATATTTAAAATCTACGTATTTTTTTCTTTTTTCTTAGTTTTTTATTATTCCAAAGTGTCAAAAATTACAAAACAATTAGAAATTCCAACGTAATGGGAGAACCTGTTTAAAAATGTAAGCTTCCATTTTTAAACCCGTAAAAGTCAAACAGGTTGTAAACAATAATTATTTAAATCACAGTGTTCCTTTTTTAAGGTGCTGTTCCTTTAAACCCTTGAAGTAAAAAGAGGGAGTGGTCTAAAAAAATCGTAGTTAAAAGTCAAACGTTTTATAGGTGTCAATTATATGATCTATCTGTGACATTGAAGGTTCCAGCGGGTATTTAATTTAATATAAGCATATTTATATAAAAAAACAACGTTATTAATGAAACGAGATTGCTTAAAATGTTTCGTAATAAAGGGACTAAATCTGGTCAAGGGTATTTCTCTCTCTGTGTAATTTTTCTATCTTTGTCATAACTCGCCAAATAAATAAAAAATATAAAATCAAAATAACACTATCCGAGCCCAAATCCGCCAAACACAACTCGTCCTTAAGCTTTTATTTTTAAATTCCTTCAAAATCACTCCTCAGCTACGTTACCAACATAAAAAAACAAACGACGGCCCGTCGACAATGTAACCAACATAAAAACAAAAACTTCCCTAATTGTTTCGGGAATGGAATAATAATTTTAAAAAAATCCTTTGGCCTTTGGCATTCGAAGGTCGATGACGTCATAAGACACTACGCAGGTACCTTTGATGTATAGCGAGAGGCTAATGGATTGGCCTCTTTACCCGCTTACAAAAACGGGAGGGTTCGATTACATAATTGGATTGACAATAATTTGACTGTTTATTTTAATAATTAACCTAATATCTTTTTTACAGTATTTTATGCAAAAAGCAAAACTTGTATTTTTTTGACAATCTGTATTCAGCAAAGTGATATTTTAGCAGTTACTTATTAACGAAAATTACCCCTCTGCCAAATGTTAATTAAGCGCTTAACTGAGCACACACTAAATAAGTAAAATCCTGCCGTCATATCTTAAACACGGTAAAACAACTAAGTAATACTTAACTCAGAATAAAGCGAGCCATTAAAATGAGCAAAGTAAATTATCTACGTAACGTGAACAATCGCGCTTAGTGAAGGTCGCAGTCGAGACGTAGTTATAAGCGAATGAAACTATTTACATGATAAGTGTGTGCATTGCTGTAAACAGGCGTGATTCATTTGTTATTTTAAACCGATTGCAACTTAAAAGGTAGGTATATGTAGTTTGTTGTTGCACTAAAAATATTTAAATTAAGAATTTCATTGTTGTAGAGTCCCGTGGTTCTACGTAGTATAAACTAGTGACGTGGGAATTTTGGCATAAAATATAGCCTAATAAGATTTATAATCTTCTTCTTGAATGGTGTATGTAATAGATTTTTTGAAATAGCTATGGTAATAGGTACCAAAATATTATGAAGTACATAAAGGTATACAGATAGAAATATTCAATTTACATACAAATCCCTACACTCAACAAATACCAGTCACCAAACAAGGTTCTAAAGCTACATTTAAATTGGCTAGTCCAACACTCAAAATGCAGTAAAATTATATTGGCCAACTCAGTTTGTTCAGGCCAATACGGGCCAATACTCTCGGACGACTCTATACCGATGTGGGTCAACGGTGGAATGCCACCCGGCCGGCCGCTCCTACCTGCTAGGTTGTATAGTATAGATATACAACCTGCATGCTTGTATTGAGTATACAACCTCCTTGGTATGTTTATAGTGAGGATATTCGTACTGCATGGTAATTTGAACCTGCATGGTGTATTGAGTATGTAAACTTCTTAGTATTAGTAAGGATATTCGTACTCCATGGCGATTTGAACCTGCATGGTTGTATTGAGTATACAAACTTCTTGGTGTTCGTAGTGAAGATATTCGTACTCCATGGTGATTTGCGTAAGGCCTGCATGGTTGTAGTATACAACCTCCTGCTTATATGGAAATTCATATTGCTTGGAAATGTTGTATCACTACATAGTATAAAACAAAGTCGCGTCTGTTTGTCTTCTGTTTGTCTGTATGCTTTAATCTTTAAAATTACGCAACGGATTTTGATGCGGTTTTTTGTAATAGGTAGAGTGATTCAAGAGGAAGGTTTTTATGTAAAAAAATCCCGAAATTCCCACGGGACCGGGCACAACGCGGGTAAAACCGCGGGGCGCTGCTAGTGTTGTATATTCTATAATATCTTGCATAGTGTCCGATTAATTTAGAACTACTTATAAAATCCAAAAAAACCAACAGCGAAAGACGTCTTTAATTTAAACATTTTTTCCTCAATAAAAGTGAAGTCTTTCCAAGGAAAATCCGTTTTAAAATACATTAATAGGACTCGTAAGAAGTAAAATATAAGATAGGTAGTTATTATACCTGCTTCACAAAATTCATTGTGCCTGTATGGTCGTTTGGTCGTATGCGTGACGTGAGGGGAATAAAACCTTTTTATTCACTGACTTGACAGTGACACATCCGGTCCTGGAATAATGTTTTTGAGTGAAGTTTTTAAGTTCAAAATGGAGAATTACTGGACGGATTTAGATGAAACTTTACAGTAATATAGGTTATACATCAAAGTAATACTTGGAATACATTTTATCCCGTATTTCCCGCGAGAAGGGATACAACGCGGGTGAAACCGCAGGGCGCGGCTAATCGGCCATATTCATACAAATTTTTGGTTTTTATGTAGCACACGAAAAATACTTTTTAGGAGTCTTTAGGTTAACTGAGGGGACGCTAACGTTTGCCTCTGTTATCTTTCGCTGTTATCAGATAACAGTACGATTAGAGGCCGAGATTTACGTTAGACGCGAACAAGTAATCACTACATAGTATAAAACAAAGTCACTATTTTTGTCTGTTTGTTTGTCTGTATGCTTAAATCTTTAAAATTACGCAACGGATTTTGATGCGGTTTTTTGTAATAGGTAGAGTGATTCAAGAGGAAGGTTTTAATGTAAAAAAATCCCGAAATTCCTACGGGAACGGGCACAACGCGGGTAAAACCGCGGGGCGCTGCTAGTATATAATATAGTATCAAGTAATACCTACTTATTACCATGATGTAGTATAAATTGACAAAACAGGAGTGAAACCTTAATATAAAACCATCGAGTACAATCATGACGATTAAATAGCCGCGCCCCGCGGTGTTACCCGCGTTGTACCCGTTCCCGCGGGAATTTCGGGATAAAATGTCCCATATGATATTCTGATGTATAACCTATATTTCTGTAAAGTTTTATCCAAATCCGTCCGCTAGTTTTTTCGTGAAAGAGTATCAAACACACATACATCCATCCTCACAAACTTTCGCATTTATAATATTAGATCTAAGTATATATCTACTACGTTATGTAATAGATTCATATGTAATTCAAGACATAATAAGCACTTTACCTGAATAAATAAGTACTTTATAATCGTGAATGACATGCAAAGTGATAAATTTCGAATTAAATGATAAAATGTGTTCACAAAGAATTCGTTTCACCATATTCGCGACTTTACAAAATTAAGGAATGTATTATGAGTTACACAATGACCCATAGGTACTTACGTATACCTACTCTATTTTGTTTATTGTTCCAAAATGAAGACCAATGTCGTCAATTTTCCAGCCGAAGACGACTTCTCCTGAAGAGGCAAAAGGTTTAGTGATTTTATTTCATTCTCACCCTATCTCTAAACCTTTTCCCTCTTCAGTAGTCGTCTTCGACTGGAAAATTGACGACATTCGTCCACATTTTGGAACAATAAACAAAATAGATATTAGTAACTATTTATTGATGGACGCATAGTATACCTATTTTATAATGTCTACGATAGAAACTCTATAATTGTTTATGATTGGTAAAAGTATAACATACATTTATTGAAAAGTGTCTATTTTCAGTGAAATGAGAGGCCTTTGCCCAACAGTGGAACATTATAGACTTACTTACTTATTCAGTATATTTAAAAGAATGTTGTCCAAGTCTAGAATTTTTATGAGTACTAGAAATTCTGCAAGCGTCCGTGATTGGCCAACGGTTGGCGTTGCGTTGCTAAACACGTATTGACTGTGATTTAATCTGTGGCCGGGTCAAGGCGCCAATACCCACTTGATAAGTCGTTTGCCGACTGCGAAAAGGTGGTATGTAGTTTCAACTGACTTAACAGGTGGTATGTACAAACTACTAACTTTGTGAAGAGGTATTAGAGAGGCTTTTCTTTCTCGAATACTTACCTAAATAATAATCTATAATTTTATACTTAATATTATAAAGAGTAAAGTCTCTAACTTTGTTTGTATGTATGTTTGTTAGTAAGGGAAAATCTCAGAAACTGCCAATCCAAATAGAATAATTATTTTTGTAATGGAGCCATATTCAACGGTAAGGCTATTTTATATCCCGAAATTCCCACGGACACGGGCACAAAGCGGGTAAAACCGTGGCTATCCGTTGCAAAAGAATTATTCAAAATGGACTGGTTATTCCCGAGGTTAGCTCAAACATACAAATTTACAAATTTAACCTCTTTATAATGTTAGTATAGATATACTTATTTTAGTTTTATCCGACTGCGAAACAGTGGTATTGTGTTTTGATGAAGATGGTTCAGAGTTTTCACACTCTGGTGATAATTTACGATAAGTGTCGTGGGCGATATGTAAATATTGTGGAGGACTTTCAAGTGAAGAAATTCTTTATTTCAAATCTAAGCTCGAATGAAATGTCACTCGAGTGAATTCCCTCGAATCTAACTAATATTATAAAGCTGAAGAGTTTGTTTTGTTTGTTTATTTGTTTGTTTGTTTAAACGCGCTAATCTCAGAAACTACTGAACCGATTTGAATAATTCTTTCACTGTTAGATAGTCTATTTATCGAGGAAGGCTATAGGCTACATTTTATCCCGAAATTCCCACGGGAACGGGCACAACGCGGGTAAAACCGCGGGGCGCTGCTAGTGCTTCATATTTCTTTATTTCCATAGTCACACTATGTAGCTAAAGTAGGTAAGTTCAAGTAGGTTAGGGGCCAGCCCTGGTGTCGGCGTTTTAAGACCGCCTAAAGGCCTCCGACGGCTTAACTGGAATGAAGTTTAAGTTAATATTCATTCATTCGTTCATTCATCATTCAATATGGTGTAGAGTTTTCGTTTTCGTTTCTTCAGAGTGGAAATGAATGATGTCGAACGAAAATGTCCTACATCGTTGGATCGGTACATCAATTCGTTCATTCAGTACTTTTGTTTCACTTTGCTGTCAGTTATGACATTTTGAGTGAATGATAATGACCGGACGATGAACCGCCTGGTTCCACCTTAACAAGCTTGCTATTGGACTCTTCTACCCTTGCAAATTCGCTCAAATGTCAACGACAATAAAACTACTTTTTTTATTAAAAAAACTGACTTCATAGTAAACCACTGTTCTACAAATTGGTCCACTCCATTATTACGTAATCGTTAAAATAATAGTCACGCATGAAAAAAAATTAACGAGCAAAGAAAATAACGAATATTATCAAAATGTGGTGAAATCACACGCGACGGAACGGCCGGAGAAAGTAACGTAACGGCGAAGTATTTCATTCAAAAACGTTTTTATATTTTGACATATTTTGACATTATTATGTATTATGAGCGATTTGCACAAAAACTCTAAAATCTATCAAGTCCTTAAATATGTTTGAAAAACAAAAGATATCTACTATAGAGGATTTTGGAAGCAGGATCGCACACTATAGACAACACGTCTAACTTATTTTCCTAGATTTTGTGGATTTGAGTCTTAAGTCCTAACATTTAGCAGAAAAAACTCTTCCCCTTTTTAAAACTAGTACATAGATAAGTATACTCTATTTTTTTGGATTGGTACAAAATGTGGTTAAATGTCGTCAATTTTCCAGCCGAAGACGATTGCTTCTGAAGAGGAAAAAGGTTTAGAGATAGGGTAAGAATGAAATAAAATCACTAAACCTTTTTCTTCTTCAGGAGCAATCGTTTTCGGCTGGAAAATTGACGACATTGGTCCACATTTTGTGCCAATCCAAAAAAATTGAGTATAGAGATCAAGCTTGCCCCAATAAAATGGGCGAATATTTTAGTTAATTAAACTCAAGATGCCATTACTGTCAAATAAAACTCGGTTATTTTACTAAAGACGTTTACGATTTCCGAGCAACAAATGATCGAATAAACTTCCGTAATGTTAACGTTGATTGAATGAAACGTAAAAAAATAACCTTGTCGTTTGCAATTGAATAGTTTTTATTTTGGAAAAGATGGCGCGTCTACCTACATATAAATAAACACTATTGTTGTTAGTTGTATTCAGTTTAAAGCCTCTTTTACATTAACTTGCAAGATTTCAGTTTGTTAGATACTAGCAGCGCCCCGCGGTTTTATCCGCTTTGTGCCCGTTCCCGTAGGAATTCCGGGATGAAAAATATCCTATACCTAACTTTCCTGTTGAATGTGGCTGTAGTTTTTGACCACCTTAAGGCCTTTGACATGGTCTAACGATTGAAACAACCGGGACGAACAATTTAACGTGCCCTCCGAAGCAAGGTGGCTCTCAGATAAAAATACAACTATCGGCTGCTGCAGTTAAAAATCAATACACTATCAACGACGCAAGCTCACGTCCTCCTCACTCCACACAGCTAACGTCAACAAATCTACATAATAATCATAATTAACATCATAAAAATCAACGTTTAAAGACTAGAGTGTTATTATTGGAACAGCTGCCATACCATGACCTCTTAGCGCGATACAAATGCGGACCTAAACTGATTCGCTGTCAGTTTTCGTACCATGACATCAATAATGCTGGGGCCACACCTATGCCATATGCCATAGAATATGACATTAACCGTAGGTGTAGCCACGACTATGCGTCATAATTTGACAATAGCATTGACAATGCCATTTGGCGTATGCGATAGCTCGAGTGGCGGTACATCAAAGAGATTAATGCGAGAGTTAAATGCATGAAGCGGCCACACTACGTATTGTCAGTGTGCGACGAGAGCGCAACGAGTTCAGACGTATTTGTTTATTACGACGGATTTGCCTCAAAATCGCACGTTTTTGTCAATACGTACTATGGCGACAGAGTGGAGTAACAACAAAATTATTACTTTTCTTGAGATTCTGCAAACATGGTCTCTTTATTCGATAGTGATTTAATAAAGTCAAATAATATAAATTTACACTCATGAAATATAGAGCTCTGTCGACGTCCATCTTGCCTGAATTGAAGTAAATTCAATGCCGTTGTCAATGTCAAATTTTTCCAATAAATGAACATTGACATTGACAGTTTAAGTGTAGCCACCCACTATATTGCATTGAAAATTATTGCATTCAATGGGCATTGACATTGAGCGTAAGTGTGGCCCCAGCATAAGTGACAAATTGTAGTTGCTTTGCAGATTACCTAAACTGATTCGCTATTTGTCATACTAAATATGTTTTCGTTCATTCATTTGGTACCATGAGCGTCTATTGCGGCTTTGGTAAAGCGTCTCAGCTGTCAAAATTAGCAATTCAATAAAAGATACATTTTTCTAACATAAATTGAACCATTGTTGATATTTTTAACAACAATAAGTATGTACTTTAGTTAATTATTAATGTTTAATTGTTCCTTACTATAAACAATGCATTTTTGCAAATAACTTAACGATATTCTACTGAAAGAATTGATTAAAATGTGCGATTTTACACTTTATAAATTAAATTATTTTTTATAAAATACGAGCGCGGGTTGTAGTACTGTATAGTGTGGGTTGAGCGCAGGGATGTACGAGTAGAGTACCAACTCGTACATCCCTGCGCTCAACCTACCTAGGTATTTACGAGGGTAAACATGACTATCAATATAAATATGTAGGATATGCTTTGTTTTATCCCGAATTTCCCCAATGAAGCGAGAGCGACAAGGCTCTAGAATTCTGAGACTTAACTTATAAATCCTGGTAAATTCCTGGTAAATCCATAATAGAAATAAATCTTTAACAATCGCAATGTATATCAAACGAGCTTGAAGGTAATAATTTAAATGCTCAAAAAATATACCTATTATAATATATTTAATCTATGTCTGTATTATAAATTATAATCTATGTCTATTTTTTAATCTATGTCTATTTTTATATTCTATGAATTTTATGATCTTTGCCAGTGACATTCCGAACACTTAAATCGTAATTTTATTTTGGATATCTGTTTAAAATTATAAATAATATTGGTTTCTGGAGCAACAAATACTTTATAGTTCCAACATTTTATGATTACAAATTAGATAACAATAATTATCGTGTTTATAAACAAACCAATGTTCGTTTTGAATAATACTTATGATTTTTAAGAGGTTCTCTTAAAAACCGTAACTTTCCGTCATTTTAATTATTAAGGTTTTCGAACGCACCTTAATAACTTCTCTTATAGGAAGTGACGCAATTAGCCGATCAGCAAAATGGTTTGTTCATTCATTCAAAGAGATGGCGATTCAAGTGCGATATTGTTTAAATAAGGTCACGGTACGAATTGAAACGCTAACCTAAACTGATCTGCTTGGATCTTGAGACGCTATCTAAGAGGTCATGGTATGGCTACAGGTTTTATCTGGGTATATCACGACGGAACCGCTTGAACACCAAACAGGTCGACTGTCGTAAAAACATCATTTGAATACAATCAGTGTTCGCGCCTCGGACGCGCGTGCGACTATAAACATCCAATTATTTATAAAGTTAATACTTTCGTTCGAGTGTACTGGTGTCGGAGTTTTTAGACCGCCTAAAGGCCTCCGACATGGTCTAACAATGTTGACGTTTCTATCTGAGGGCTCCCGTGCTTCGGAGGGCACGTTAAATTGTCGCTCCCGGTTGTTTTAATCGGCAGACTATGACAGAGGCCCTAAGGCGGTCTTATAATACTCCGACACCAGTGTTGGCCACTAGCCTACTCGAACTTACTACACCTGCTTTGTAGTACTTTATATCTTCTTTTCTAGACACCTTTACATTACTATTAGTACAGATGTGTCATTCCTATCCATACAAAGTTTTTACAAAAGCTTTCGACAGTATTGATCACTGACATCTGTCGATAAAGTATTTATTGGACACCTGTTACTAATAATAAATCAATTATTGAAATAACCACAAATAATTTATTATAAGTAGTATAAGAGAATCAATTTTGTGATTTTGATCCCAGTTTATCTCTAAACTAGGTTTAAGTTGAACTGATCGAGTTCAGTTGTAACGGTGTTAGGACTGAAAGTATGTGCAACCATATAAGATCGGTGGCATAGTTTCGTGGTCGATTTTGTTGCCTACACTCAAAAATACCAACCCGCATTAATCAAGCCTGGTGATAACAATTAGTCTTCGTCACCGTACTGACTAGGGCGTGCAAACCCGGTTTCCGGTTTTGCTGAAAACCGGAAAACCGGACACAAATTTAACATTTTTCAAAACCGGCTTTGAGAGTCAAAACCGGAGTTAACTCCGGTTTTCCCGTTAATTAATTAAATTTTTATTTAAATCCACTTTTTTCGAACGCACTCAAGAAATATGTAATTCTGAGTCATCGGATATATCCAAATGCAACCTATACCACAGAATAAATATGTTACTTCGTAACAGATACCTTACTCACTCGTTTTCATTCGTCACCATCTGACGTTGAAGTTATTGCTGAGGAGGAGCTAACTCTTCAAGAGCAGCTTGATAAGGCATTAAATAAATGCAGGAAAACCCGCAAGAATCGGTCTGATTTCGACCTTGCAGGGTTTGTAAAGGTAGAGCAAGCCATGTATGAAAGCGGAGGGCAGCGCGGTGTGCATCTCACAGAAGCCTACAATTATTTGATGTGTGTACTACCAACAAGTGTTGAGAGTGAGAGGGCCTTTTCGAGTGCTGGGTACTTTTGTAACAAAATAAGAAGTACCCTGTCTGATAAAATGTTAGATGCACTACTGTTCTTAAGAACTCATTATCAAGAACAAAGATCTCTCGGAAAAAAATGATTATTTTTATTTAAATATGTGTCGGGGAAACAGCGATATTTATCCCATATCGGGGACATGTCACATCAGGATAAGCACGAGCATTATACCGCCAATACAACATCAGATATCTTAGGATTCCTAGGTCTTGATCTTGAAATAATAACTCACAGGACTTCATTACATTGACATTGCTTGTATTTTACACACGATCATCATGGATTACAGATTACAGTTAGGATACGTCTAGATTCAATTAATTGATGGAACCTAAACGACCTCCCTTCACCCCATTAGTCGTCCTGTCCACGCCATAGAATATCTTTTCCCTATTCTATACTCGATTCGCAATACGATCGTGATGTCGTCAACACCTCATCCTTCCAATCTACGTTTCCCATCTAATCACAATCCAACCGTCTCCATTTCCCTCCAAAACTCTAATGTCCCATCTTTTCATATCATCGACTCACTCCCTCACTCACTGCCACAGACTACCAAACCAGCTCACATCCCTCTATCGAACAACTGTCATCTGTCATAGTGCGTAACACCACAGACTTAACTTAGTCTATTCTCATACCACAGACTACACCACGAAGATAGAACTCACGTCACGGAATAACAACACTACCGATTCCATCAGTCAACTGAATTTACAAACTACTCTTAAACTTCTAGACTAAAAATAATGTAGTGCCGTAATAAACCGCTATCTGGTGTGGCGCCACTGATGCCACGCTTCGTTCAGCTACCGTACTAATGACCGTCTCCGACACGGCCATCCTGCGCTACACACGTCCACGTGTGTTATTCTGTAACAGAAAAAAACATAGCACAGTACATACCGTTCGGCTACTCCTGACACCCAACTTTAGTACTAACTCAACCTTGAGAAAGTAAATTGAAATAAACTTCTCGGCAAAACTATTGTTTTACTTTGACTTGAAAGACTTACACTTGAAAGAAGTTACACTAACCGAAAAAATGCTAGAGCAGCAAAGTACCACTTTCATCCACTATTTACAATCATTAAAGCAACCCAGTGATCCTTGAGCACACAGCAGGAATCTTATTCGTGGCCTGTGGCTTTTCACTAAGCCCCTCCATCGAACCTCATGTTCGTTTCCTTGCATTCCACGAATGCCGATTCCCTCGGAATCTATGGTCTCTACCAGACCCGACCTCCCCCAGAGCCACCCGCGCACCGCGTATCCACGGACTACTCAAAGCAGATACCGACTTCTAACGGACTACGGCTACGAAATGGCTACTGGTACTGTCTGACCAGCCGAACTAAGATTCCCCACCATCCTCCCCAGATTCAGTCTATTCTACCTCAAGTGGTACTTCGCCCTCAGGCATCAGTCTTAACCTATCATGCGCGTACTTGTAAGTACGTTTAGAGTTCAAAGCTTTTCAACGTGTAACGATCACCATCGTTCGCTCACTCCTGACCTAAATAACTCTACTTCAACAAAATACTTTCACATTGCTTATCTCAACATAATACTAGAACATCGTCAGGCACAAGTACCCATTAAAAATCAAATTAATCTCAAATCAAAGTAAAGGTCAAGTGTGTGTGTCTCTATTGTCCGGCTATCCCCGTAGCCCTAATACGCAGTCATCCCTGTGACTAGCTGTGATCATCCCAGTGATCACCCATAAACCTGATCATCCCTGTGATCAGTCACTCCCGTGATCATCCCAGTGATCACCCATAACCCTGATCATCCCTGTGATCAGTCACTCCCGTGATCATCCCAGACTCAAGAGGACACGCACAACTATACCACACAGTCAAAAGTGACTACAGTTCATCATCACAAGGCTCAGAATTACTAACAATGGGTACTTGCCCTTCAGGCATTTTCCTATACCAGTCAATGACACTATATTGTGTACTCGTTCTCCTCTAAACCTCGCGGCCACAGTAATTTGCACTCGCTCGGTCAACCTGACTATTCTTCCTTAAATTCGGATATTTCCCAACAAACCAATCAATACCGCAATACATCACCAATTTAACATCCAATGTGAATTTGTCGTGATAGATTCTTGAATAATTTGGAATACCGCAATCCCTCATATTCCTCAGGTAACAGGACCGAGAAGAGAACCACGTTCTTCCCTGGACGAGGTTCATCAATGCTCGCAATAATTACCAGCATTGAACCAACATGAAAATAAGAAAACATATTAGAACTTATCACATTACGTACAAGATTAAACTTGACTCTTTCGGAAGCTCATAATTACCTTCTTAACTCCACAATAGAGTAGAAAACTAACTAACTATACTCACAGAACATTCCAAGTTTTATAACCAATTGCAAAATAAACATTACGTAAAGCACCATAGTCGTTGGGATGATGATTCAGACATATCTCTGAATACCACGAGCTTCATAATCCAGTGGAAGGTACATGAATTTCAATCTCGTCGTCGTCATCGTCGCCGTCGTCATCGCCGTCGTCGTCGATAATATGCACTAAAGAACTCAGCTCTCAATATTCTTTCATCTTATCATAAACCTAGCTCCGCGGTTGAAATGGTTTATGCTCGTCCACCCGTGGGAATATAGCATCCTTATCATTCTCTGTTGGAGGCTCAGTGGCCAATAGCGATCCTTATCCCTCTGCTGGAGGCTCAGTGGGCAATAGCGATCCTGATCCTTCTCTGTTGGACGCTCGGTGGGCAATAGCGATCTTTATCCCTCTGCTGGAGGCTCAGTGGGCAATAGCGATCCTGATCCCACTTCTGATGTCGGGGAAACAGCGATATTTATCCCATATCGGGGACATGTCACATCAGGATAAGCACGAGCATTATACCGCCAATACAACATCAGATATCTTAGGATTCCTAGGTCTTGATCTTGAAATAATAACTCACAGGACTTCATTACATTGACATTGCTTGTATTTTACACACGATCATCATGGATTACAGATTACAGTTAGGATACGTCTAGATTCAATTAATTGATGGAACCTAAACGACCTCCCTTCACCCCATTAGTCGTCCTGTCCACGCCATAGAATATCTTTTCCCTATTCTATACTCGATTCGCAATACGATCGTGATGTCGTCAACACCTCATCCTTCCAATCTACGTTTCCCATCTAATCACAATCCAACCGTCTCCATTTCCCTCCAAAACTCTAATGTCCCATCTTTTCATATCATCGACTCACTCCCTCACTCACTGCCACAGACTACCAAACCAGCTCACATCCCTCTATCGAACAACTGTCATCTGTCATAGTGCGTAACACCACAGACTTAACTTAGTCTATTCTCATACCACAGACTACACCACGAAGATAGAACTCACGTCACGGAATAACAACACTACCGATTCCATCAGTCAACTGAATTTACAAACTACTCTTAAACTTCTAGACTAAAAATAATGTAGTGCCGTAATAAACCGCTATCTGGTGTGGCGCCACTGATGCCACGCTTCGTTCAGCTACCGTACTAATGACCGTCTCCGACATATGTATACTGTATACAGTTGATTTGATCTCGTTTTATAGCCAAATATGAATACTCTAATAATGTTGTTAATACGTTCGTAATTATTATTTATTAAATCAAGATTCAAGAAATCTTATTAAGATGATGACTGTATTTTGTGTGTTTAAAATTTGTGGTTGTGTTTAGTATTTAAAGATTATAACTATATTTGTTTGTATGTTTAAAAAATATTATTCTTGATTCTTACTTGTTGTTGATTTGATCTCAGTTAGTTAAATTAAAGTTTATATTATTTTAAGTTGATGTTAACTAAACAATTCATGTGGTCTACTTACTAAGTAGGCATAAATGGTTGATTAAAAACAGGTATATCATAAAATTTGTTTTATTTGTAGGTTTTGTAAGTATCTAAGAATATTGTTTTCTTTTTCAAAATCTACTATGTAAAAAAATATAAAAATGTTGCCAAAACCGGGGCTAACACCGGTTTCCGGTTTTGGGCCCTCAAAACCGAAATTCAAAACCGGTTTTAAAAACCTTCCGGTTTTGCACGCCCTAGTACTGACTTCAACAAGATGAAAGGCATTTGCCTGCAGTGGGACATCACAGGCTAATACTTTATTTAATCTCTCGTGATCGCGACAGGATCGCGACATTTTATTGTTTTGGCAAAGTCTTACTGCAAAGTTTTTGTTCCTTAGACAGAATTCAATAATTCTTAAAATAAAAAAAGCTAAAAAAATACCAAACAAGGTAATTTCCGGACTCAACCTCAGTTCGGCGAAAAGATTGATTATAGTATTTTTTTATTTCGAATGGTTGATTATTTTTGATAAAAATCTCTATATACGCATTTCGGATTTCCCCATAACAAGTTAACTCTTTATAAGTTTTTCCGAAGATGCCGCGAGTTGCGTGATGATACCACCACAATACCAGTATAATATGCCCCATTGAGTGCCAGATGGAACCTTGGTATTCTACCGAGTCTAGTTTTTGCGACGTTCTCGCCCGGTGTACCGCAAGGTCGTGTGTTCGGACCGCTACTTTTTATCGTTTATATCAATGCATTTTATACCTAGATATTTTATACTGGGTTTGTAAGTAAATATTAATTGACTATTGTTATAAGGTTTAAACTCGCTCAATGATTGGTCAGTAGAGCTCCGCACAGCTCCGCTTCGCTTCAATGAAAACAGACTCAACAGATTCAAGCTCTTGTATCTGATATTACTAAACATTTAGATCAACTTAACAAATGCATAGCAATTTTTATTGATTTAAAAAAAGCCTTTGACACCGTCTCTCATTCCATTCTTGTGAAAAGGCTAGAAAAAATTGGTATCAGAGGATTACCACTTAGACTACTGACTGACTACCTTAAAAACAGGATGCAAAGGGTTAAAATCGGAGCTTACTTTAGCAAAGACGCTAAAATCAACTACGGGGTACCCCAGGGTAGCGTCCTAGGACCTACCTTATTCCTAATTTATATTAATGGACTTACTAATCTCAACTTAAACCATGGTCATATCTATTCGTACGCAGACGACACTGCGATTGTCTTTAATGATAAAACCTGGGCTTCTGTTTTTGAAAGAGCAAATGTAGGTTTACGTACTGTATCACACTGGCTTAAATCTAATTACCTAACTCTTAACACTAAGAAAACACAGTATGCTTGTTTTAGTATTAATAAAAAGTCGCTACCGAACTGTGAATTTAATTTAATGATACATGACACTAACTGTGATAGTAACTCAAACTGTAACTGTGATGTAATTGAAAGAGTTACTTGTATCAAATATCTCGGTGTTTTCATTGATCAACACTTAACGTGGCATACACAAATAGAATTTATCAATAATAGAATAAGGAAATTAATATGGATCTTTAAGAACTTGAGATATGTAACAAATAAGCATTTAATTATTCAAATTTATACCACACTTGCACAATCTATAATGATGTATTGTATTTCAATCTGGGGCGGTTCTACAAAAATAAAGTTCTTAGAAGCTGAAAGAGCACAGAGATTATTGCTAAAGGTAATGCACTTTAAAAAACTTAGGTTTTCGTCTGAAGAGCTCTATATAATAAGTGACGTCTTGTCTATGAGAAAGCTTTATGTATTAAATATTATTATTTTAAGATGTCACAAAACTCTAAAATTTGATCAGTCACTAATTGAGCGCCGGAGAAAAGGCACAGTTGTTACTCCGACAACCACTAGGACAAGCTTTGCTCAAAGACAAGTTACGTATAGACTAGCTTATATATATAATAAAAGTAACACAATACTGAACATTTATCAATGTACTTATCGAGAATGTAAGAATATAGTTATTGAATGGTTGAAAACACTACACTATAAAGATATTGAAGTATTACTTAAAACTCGCTTTTGATCTACAACTATGTATAATTTAATTATTTTACTTAAAAACTAACAAATACCCTATATGTATTTGCAAACGATACTATTTTGTTAATTTTTATTTTTATTTCTTTAATTTAAGAAGAGCGGGATATCCCGACACAGGCCATTTAAGCCTACTGGGATTATCCTAGCCTATTTCGTGTATATGAATGTGTGTTTGTGAAATAAATAATATTTTATTTATTTATTTATTTTAATGAAAACAGACTGTAAAGATCCTTCGCAGATCTAAGTAAAGTGGTCTGAGCATCATAAAAACGTATAGTAATATAAACACAGGTACAAAATAATACAACTACGATGAGATTCACTTGAGTAAACATGACGAATGCGATAAGAATTCAGTGTAGTGTTATTTATTAAGTAAATGTTATATTTTTGTTTCAAATTCAATGTCAGAGCCAGTTATTATTCAAATTGTTACGAGTAGGATATTAATTAAAGTAAATCGATATTTATTTTTAACTGACTTATAAATCGTTTCGTAAATTCGTTTGATTGAGTTGTTATTTTGTATATTTGTTCCTTTTTTTACAATGAGGGTTTTCTGAAATGTCACCCACTAGGCGGCAGCACTGAGACGTGAGGTCCAGAAATCTGTCAAGTGTCATTTTCGTGAAAACACTAATTGTTACATATCTTCTTAGTTTGTTAACCTATTTCGAAAATTCTTTCGGTATATGAAAGGTTAGGTTAACAAAACGGTTTTCCTTTTTACCGAATTAAAAATACCGAAAAAAACGGTTATAATTTTCGTTCGTTCGATTCGAAAACTTATTTGATTGCATATGATATCCAAATTCAAGAGGAAGGCTAAATTGGCTAAATTTTATAACGAAAATCCCACGGGAACGGATACAACGCGGGTAAATTGCGAGACAAAAGTATATATTCTTCATATATGTTCAAGAACAATTCCTTTAACCGGAAACATAAGAATGGCGTCCAATAATTAAAGTTGACACTGACAAACTGTCTGTTGTTAAATTAATTAATTGTTATAAGTCGCTGCCATCTTGTGCCGCCTTACCCACGGTCAAAGAAAACGATTATGTTTTAATTTTGTTCATAAGACCATGTATTGATTTTAAATGAAAATATTTAATTGAAGATGATATAAGTATTGTGCGAGCTGGGAAAGTTTAATGTAACGCGAGTGTTACATATGTCAAATTAAAAACAATATTGGTTTCTGGAGTCTTCTGTGACCACGGTAAAGGGGCAAAACGTCGGATAACATCTTATATATAAAATTCTCGTGTCACAGTGTTCGTTCGCGTACTCCTCCGAAACGGCTTGACCGATTCTCATGAAATTTTGTGAGCATATTGAGTAACGACCAACATCTATTTTTCATCCCGAAATTCCCGCGGGAACGGGTACAACGCGGGTGAAACCGCGGGGCGCAGCTAGTAAAATATAAAATAAAAGCGAAGTGTATCCGTAAACGTAGTTTCATTTCAAAAATATTTGACTTAAAGTTGTCATGAAAACATAACAAAACTAAGAAACTTTAAGAATTGTCATGACTAATTTCCGTTCTATTTTGTCACGACCACTGACGAAACTAAAGCAGCCTAAAACGCACATGATTAGACCTCCTCTAAAAAAGTTTTTGTAAAAACCAAGTTTTGTTAGATGATGCTTCATAAGTTGGCCTTCTTGTCAATTAGATCGTTCCAAGTTCGGTTATCTTTGATTTTCCAATCACCAAACTAAAACTTCACAAGTTTCGATTGCAATGAAGTAGTGAACATAGAGTTGCGATTACAGTAAGCCGTTCACTGCATCCAACATGCGTTGATGCGCAGTTTCAGATTTAACGGTCTTACCAATCCTAGTAATATTATAAATGCGAAAGTCTGTGATGTATGTATGTTTGTTCGTTACTATTTCACGACAAAACTACAGAACGGATTTGGATGAAACTTTACACTAATATAGGTTATACATCAGAATAACACAATGGATATATTTTATCCCGAAATTCCCGCGGGAATGGGTATAACGCGGGTGTAGCCGCTCGGATTCGAGTAGAAAATCAATTATACATTCCGCTACATTCAAATATGTAAAAGCTGTTAAAGTTTTAATAGTAGCAACGTATATTAAAATATATATGTATTATTATTATTTTTTACGCATTTTGCGTGCTGCGAATGACTTATTGTAATCGTACCTTAATACTACAAACAAATAAGTTAATACCATGCAAATTAAGCAACCATTAACTACAAGATAACAACTAATTATTTTTTTAATTGACCGAAGTCTGCCTTAGACTAAACCAAGGTTATGAAAACTCAAACACTGTCGTTGGTATCAAATGACAAGTGTTCAATTGTTTTGAAAATAAGTGTCTTTCAATATTAAACAGAATAAATTAGAGACATTGTAACACCTAGATAAGGTACTTAAATTATTAAATCGACACTTAATTATTTGACGTAATTTTTCATAAATTTAATGTCAAAATCGTTCATTAAATCTATACTAATATTATAAAGCTGAAGAGTTTGTTTTGTTTGTTTGTTTGTTTAAACGCGCTAATCTCAGAAACTACAGAACCGATTTGAATAATTATTTTTGTAATAGATAGCCACATTCAACGGGAAGGTTATAGGCTATTTTTCATCCCGAAATTCCTACGGGAACGGGTACAACGCGGGTAAAACCGCGGGGCGCTGCTAGTCTATACTAATATTATAAAGCTTTGTTTGTTTGAACGCGCTAATCTCAGAAACTATTGGTCCGATTTGAGAAATTATTTTTGTAATGTATAGCCACATTCAACGGAAAGGTTATAGGCTATTTTTCATTTCGAAATTACCACCGAATCGGACATAATAAGTACAACCGCGGGGCGCTGCAAGTTACATTATGATTTAATTATCATTTCTGAAAACGACAGTTATGACGTAACTATTGAACCTTAACTATAAAACTAAAACCTAGTTTAAAACACTATTACCTCAACCTAAACGTAATGCTGTTAACATTACGACTAGACTGACTGAATCTAATTTCTTACTCAACCATAGATAATTCGTTCCCGCCATTACTGATTAGCTGTCAACGACACGACAAGATGGCGAATTTACTTAATAGTAGGTAGTGGCATTGAGAATGGAAGTTAGTACCAATGAGTATGCATGAGGGAAAATAGACAAATAATTAAAAGAAATGCTTAGGAATAAAATGTAACATCCCTTTTAAACGCAATATACAAACAGGCAACATAGGTACTTCACAACTTTAAGACATGAAGGGAAAATACCATGAATATTGAAGACTAGCAGAGCTCCGCGGTTTTACCCGCTTAGTTCGCAGTCCTATGGGAATTTTAGGATAAAAAATAGCCTATAACCTCCCATTAAATATGGCTATCCATTATGCTGGGGCCACACTTACGCTCAATGTCAATGCCCATTTAATGCAATAATTTTCAATGCAATATAGTGGATGGCTACACTTAAACTGTCAATGTCAATGTTCATTTATTGGAAAAATTTGACATTGACAACGGCATTGAATTTACTTCAATTCAGGCAAGATGGACGTCGACAGAGCTCTATATTTCATGAGTGTAAATTTATATTATTTGACTTTATTAAATCACTATCGAATAAAGAGACCGTGTTTGCAGAATCTCAAGAAAAGTAATAATTTTGTTGTTACTCCACTCTGTCGCCATAGTACGTATTGACAAAAACGTGCGATTTTGAGGCAAATCCGTCGTAATAAACAAATACGTCCGAACCCGTTGCGCTCTCGACGCACACTGACAATACGTAGTGTGGCCGCTTCATGGCATTAACTCTCGCATTAATCTCTTTGATGTACCGCCACTCGAGCTATCGCATACGCCAAATGGCATTGTTAATGCTATTGTCAAATTATGACGTATAGTCGTGGCTACACCTACGGTTAATGTCATATTTAATGGCATATGGCATAGGTGTGGCCCCAGCATTACAAATAAATACTCGAGCTACTTAGATATATATAACTCTTCCATCAATACAAATTACAAGCAGAAAGCACCTACTTAATATTCCCATAATAATTACCTATCTAATGAATTAAACAATTCGTTGTCATTCAGACATCTCGGTATAAACAAACCGGTTGGTTAGTACCAGATAGATACGCAACAGGGGATGGCGCCACTGTAGAAACAATGAATATAAATTGATGTTTAGTTTTTGCAGAATATTAATCTTTTATTTTTTATGTATATTATTATTATGCAGCTAAAGACTTTGTTTATTTGAGCGGTTTAATCTCAGTGTGGGGGTGATAGTGTAAGTGTGAATGCATTTGTAAGCATATTGGTATGTGAGGATGACTTTTGTATGGAACTACCAATTCGATTTGAATAATTCTTTTTTGTAATATATAAGCCACACTAGCCACGCTCCGCGGTGTTACCCGCGTTGTATCGGTTCCCGCGGGAATTCCGGGATAAAATGTATCCCATGTGTTATTCTGATGTATAAACCTATATCACTGTAAAGTCTCATCCAAATCCGTCCAGTAGTTTTTGCGTGAAAGAGCAACAAACATACATTCATACATCCATACATAAATCCATCCTCACAAACTTTGGCATTTATAATATTAGGAGGAAGTAGGATTCAAGGGGAAGGTTATATACTATTTTTCATCCCAAAATGTCAAATGAGCCATGTCAGAGGCCTTTGGCGGCTCGATAACTCTGACACCAGGATTGGTCAGGGTGACCATCCTCTCGATGAAGAAGAAGATCCCAAAATTTACACTGGAACGGGCACAACGCGAGTAGAGACACGAGGTAGTCTTCTTCTTCTTCATCGAGCGGATGGACACCCTGACCAATCCTGGTGCCAGAGTTATTTAGCCGCCAAAGGCCTCTGACATGACGAGGTAGTACAAGTCGTATATATAATCGAGGTACATATAATAGGTATTTACATAAGTACGTATTACTGCCTCTTGTTTCTAAGTAGTACTTAACATTTGAAATGCACATTCCTAACTTAAAATAACGTTACTGACAGTTGCTTTCGACAGTTAGACTAGTGTTGGCCTTTCACCGAACGACGTTTCATCGACGACTATTTCTTTGACGTAATTTTTATGTCACAACACTTGTAGTGACTATTGACATTTGGTTATTGAGTGTAAATAAACATATTATGTCATACTAATGTTATACATTAGTTCATTAGAAGTGTATTAGTTTTTCTTCTTCATAATCATAATCTTCAGAGCTGGTCTCTTGTCGATGGAGTTATTTCCATTTTTTTTCTATCTTCTGCCATCCTCTTCAGCTGTTCGTACGACACGACCTTTACTCTTTCTTTCAGTTGGTTGTACCACTGCTGGGCAAAGGCCTCTCATCTCACTGAAGTTATCAGTACAGGGAGGAGGATTAGGCATAATCACCACGCTTGCCAAATGCGAGTTGTGATCTCAAACCCGAGACTTGTTTGAAAAGTAGGAAACATGTTTTCGGTCGACCCGGGAAATGAAACCAGGACCTCAGTCTTGGCAGGCGAGTGCACATACCACTAGACCACCGAGGCGTTAAAATAATTATAAGTTATATTTCTCACAATAATGTCAAAATGAATAGACAATCTAAAGACTTTGTAGACTATGGTCTATGCAAGGTCTAACATAACCATAAACTAAATAATTAAATCAAAACATGGTGGTATTTGACACCTATAAGCTTATAGCTTATAGCGGTTGTGACGTCCAAACAATGGCAGAGACAATGCCTCGTTTATATAAACGATTGTGGTTTATGGTCTACTTATATACACTACCGCAGTTTCTATCATATTAAGTGCATTTGTTATAGGAAAGTAATCTTTATTGTTGTTAGTGAAGAGGTGATTTTGGCGTGCAGTTTTGATGGCACTTAAGTAAAGGATTACGGTGAAACCTTAAGTTAGTTGACTAATCTAGTGTCTACATTTTAACTTAATACAAAACTAGTAGCGCTCAGCGGTTTTACCGGCGCTGTGCCCGTTCCCGTGGGAATTTCGGGAATGTTAATACATAATAAACCTTTCTCTAGAATCACTCTATCTATTTAAAAAAATTACATCAAAATCCGTTGCGTAGTTAGGCTATTTTTAACACGCTTTTATTAGCTTGGCCTGTATGTATGTATGTATGTACGTATGTAATGAAATCTTTGAACATCATTTTCACCAACTTCCAGAAGTCTGATTAATTTGAAACTTTGCATACGTATCAAGGACCGATGACAATGCAATAATTTAATAACAGTTTCCCATTATTAACACGCTTTTATTAGCTTGGCCTGTATGTACGTACGTACTTACGAACGTATGTAATGGAATCTTTGAACATCATTTTCACCAACTTCCAGAAGCCTGATTAATTTGAAACTTTGCATACGTATCAAGGACCGATGACAATGCAATAATTTAATAACAGTTTCCCATTATCCTTAATGGATTTGCCAGATTTACTAAAAAAATATTACTTCATATAAAAGACATCAACGGGCGCTCGCTGTGGGACGGAACGGGAGTTCTGTTTTATTTTACTAAATGGTACTAGACACTAACAGCGTCCCGTGATGGGCCCGTTCCCGTGGGAATTACGGGATGAAAAGTTGCATATAATGTTATATGGATTTGCCAGATTTACTAAAAAATTAAAAATAAAATTATAGTTTAAAAAAACTAAAAAACACGCTTTTATTGCAAATTGAACTAAAAACTAGAAAATAATTTTACACCTCAAATCAAAATTATAATAAAATTTAAGTTATTAACACAATGATTCAATTCAGAGTAAAAAAGCGTGGGGTGCATTTTACTGTAGTTCATAACTATCCTCTCATAGATACCAATGATGATTGTAATATTAAAAAAAAATATTAAGCACCCCACGCTTTTTACTCTGAATTGAATCATTGTGTTAATAACTTAAATTTTATTATAATTTTGATTTGAGGTGTAAAATTATTTTCTAGTTTTTAGTTCAATTTGCAATAAAAGCGTGTTTTTTAGTTTTTTTAAACTATAATTCACCCCGAAATTACGATGAGAACAGGTACAACGCGGGTAAAATCGCGGGGCGCTGCTTGTAATGAATGATCTACCACACGTTCTTTGTGGTTCATGTCATTGTATTTTATTTATTTGACCATTAAATATGACAAATAACAGTGCCCACTGTTTCTTTACACGTCAAAGTCACGGCCAACAGTTAAGTCAATCAGTAATCACACACTTAATTATACATAATTATTCGTTGAAACCAGCGACATGCACTATTTATTAAACGGATACTACATAACGAGAATGGGAAATATGTTTGTGCGTGTTTCTTACTTCTAACAACATACCTTTATTATTATTTGTTGAAACGGGAACTTACGTACGCGAAGGTTACTGTTGAGTTGTCCCTCAACACGTTTCGGCCACATACGGTGGCCTTCATCAGGAGGTGGGTGAAGCGCTCGCGACAGCGTCTCTCCCCGCACTGCCGGCCGCCGCGGCTCGCGCCTCGCGCGCCGCCGCGCGGAGCGCGCGCGCAGAGAGCACGGACAATTCCCGTGAAGGCTCTCTCTCGCCGATACAACGCGAGCCCACGCGTGCGCAACCCCCCCAACCACCTCAACAGCCACAACAACAGCTCTCTGCGCGCGCGCTCCGCGCGGCGGCGCGCGAGGCGCGAGCCGCGGCGGCCGGCGGCAGTGCGGGGAGAGACGCTGTCGCGAGCGCTTCACCCACCTCCTGATGAAGGCCACCGTATGTGGCCGAAACGTGTTGAGGGACAACTCAACAGTAACCTTCGCGTACGTAAGTTCCCGTTTCAACAAATAATAATGACATCAACGTACGTTTCAATTAATAGTAAAATAACATACCTTTAATTGTAATTAGATAAAAGATAGTGGCTTTAATTGTTAGATTGATATCTACGTTGATTATAAGGTTAAGCGAATGTTCTTGCTTGCATCAGTTTTTTATAACATCCTTATTATAGACTAGAAGCGCCCCGCGGTTTTACCCGCGTTGTGTCCATTCCTGTGGGAATTTCGGTATGAAAAATAGCCTATGTTACTCGTGGATAATGTAGCTTTCGAATGGTGAAAGAATTTTTAAAAACGGTCCAGTAGTTTTTGAGCCTAGTCATTACAACCAAACAAACAAAGTTTTCCTCTTTGTAATATTAGTGTAGATAGATGCAAAAGGTTAAATTTAGAATCGTTAAATGCATGATGTACAAGCTTACATTACTTAATAGCCAATGAAAAATGAACTTTAAAGCCGGCCCGTTTCCGTCGAAGTCGAGCGGAGCTGCGCGGAGCTCAACTGACCAATCACGATGCATTACGAAGGATTTTGACAACGTCATTGCGCTGTGGTGAATTGGGTTATGCACCGCTCCGCTTCGCTTATATAGAAACGCACCCAGTTGGCCAGATGGACTTGCCTTAGGTAATGGCTAGATGCTATAATTACTACAAAACAACTACAGATAACATCCAACGGAGCATAATGTCCAAATCGTTACTTTAATTACGTAATAATAGTTAAAACGATTTAAATATATACCGACTAATCCTAATTAGCCGTATTTCGATATCTTTTAAATAATAATAAATCTGTTTATGTAAATTAAATTGGTAATAAAAATTCTTCTACAGACTCAACATACGAATCAATAAATAAACAATGCTTATCTGATTATTGTAAGGAAATATTTATCGCTACATAGTATAAAACAAAGTCGCTTTCCGTTGTCTGTCTGTCCCTATGTATGCTTAGATCTTTAAAACTGCGCAACGGATTTTGACGCGGTTTTTTAAATAGATAGAGTAGTTCAAGGCGAAGGTTTATATGTATAAAAGATCCCGAAATTCCCACGGGAATGGGCAAAATGCGGGTAAAACCGGGCACTGCTAGTTGGTATTGAAAGTATTTGTGAGGTTAGATAAGTTCAGTATACTTTTTGGTGGAAATCGTTGACATAGAATAGTTTCTCTATCTATGTCAATGAATGTCAAATGTCAAACCTGTTGTGTCAAATGTCAAAGGGGGTCACTTCAAAATGTGTTCTTTTCCAAATTTTCTTTTTTCAAATAATTCTATAAAATGTGAATTTGATTTTTTTTATGAAATTTTATATTTATTTACATACAAAATGACATAAAAATATCAAAATTGGCTAATCGAACTAACTGTATGTCGATATAAAGCCTAAAAGTTTTACACAGTGTACCGGCTTAGTAAGATTTCAATAGAAATTATTATTCCTGGAAAATTATTCATACTTGGTTATTGTTTTACAGAAATTACTCTTTAGGCATATTAATTGACTATGAAAGTCATACTTTATGGGTTGTGAATATTCAGTGTACAGTCGCGGACAGCTCGCAGTGATATATGTTATTCTATTCTTAATATTATAAAGAGGTAAAGTTTATAACTTTGTTTATTTGTTTGAAAGGGCTTATCTCAGAAACTACCTATCCGTTACGAATCATTCTTTTTGTAATAAATAGCCACATTCAACGGGAAGGTTATAAGTTATATTTCATCCCGAAATTCCCACGGGAACGGGCACAAGGCGGGTAAAACTGCATGACGCTATTAGTAGTGAAATATAATGACAACACATAAATTAAATTTTGCACAAAAAGTTTGACGTATTGGTGTTTCTTTCTGTTAAACTTTGTTTTACAAAATATTATTTGTTATAAATAAAAACCAAAATTGAGGAGTGATTTTTGACTATAACACTTCACGGCTAAACCAAAATTAATGAAAGCGTAACAGAAAGATAATAAAAAAATCTTTCACATACAAAAAGTAGGGAAGTAAGGATAGTGCAAATGAGCTATTACTGTATCTGACAGTACACTACAATTCAAACTAATTTGCACACAACGAAACAGCATTGTGCGACATATTTCAACGAACGTATACTTTGCTCGCTGAATGTTTAGTAGGCGGCATTCATTCACTGTGTTTCATAAACGATTTATGAATTTGTATTGCTAATTATAATTTGTGTCAGATGACATTCACTTCACTGTTTTTTGACACTTAAACGCCCAGACGTCAAATGCTTCCTTAGTAGAGATTTAATGACTGATTTTGACATGCAGTGTCAAATTATGTCAATTAGTTAAGTGTCGATTTAATGGAGGATTGTAAGTGTGGCAGTAAGCGCTTTTTTTGTTAGATTGTCGGAGCGAGACCCCAGTTGTTTCAATCGTTGGACCATGACGGAGGCCTTTAGGCGGTCTAAAAACTCCAACACCAGGGTTGACCACTAACCTATTCAAACTTACTTAACTTTAGCATGTTTAAAGCATATATTTATAAGACTTATCATGTTCTATTAGAAATGGAAAATTATTAATGGCTTGAAAAAACCACTGTTTAAAACGCTAACGTGCGACCATTTACTCGCTAATGCGTTTGTTCTATTTCAACACTTTTTTAACGCTTGTACAATACCACAAACGGAAGTTTTTTTTAATAATAAAATAGTTCATTCGAATTCCGATCAATTAATAAACTTTGTACGATGCGTCGGTCAAATGGCTTTCGATGAAAATTATTTGCCAAAAAACAAGTTTTTAATCTTAGTTATAATTCCATTTTTTGTTATTTCTTCTAATTCCGCAATAAACTGGTAACATCTAAAACCAAAACGCCATTTAAAAATGCAAAAAAGTCACGTTTTTTTCAAAATTATTTAAGAAAACTATGGTCGCAAATCCATACAGCCACGGCAATTCGCACCAAAACTTACGTCACTTTGACGTTTGACAGGTGTCACAATGTCAGTGACCTATAAATAATTTGGGGTGTGGACAGAACGGCGTAATCGATACTATTCGTGCATAAACTACAATCGTTTTTTTCTCTATTGTCAATGCAAGCCTTTTTATACTAAGTTATTGTTCAGTTGACTAGCTCCGATGGGGTTACAATACAATGATTGTATAGATAGTTAATCATGTTAGGTTTTGTGCATGTCAAATATAGGTTTATTTATCCAATATTTTAGGTTTAATGTGTATTTAATAATACAGGTATTAGTACTTAGATAGAAAATCCAGTGCCGGCACCCATCCAAGTAGAGACAGAACTGCACGTTGCTTAACAATCGCAATGAACTAACATCGCTTAGTCAAGCCAAGCAAAGCTATTATAGCTCAGGATCCCACGGCTCGCGCTGCACGCTAATGAGCGATGCACTCCGACATTGACCTCCTTAGGTCGCACTTTCACTATTGTTATGTCTTATTTTCTAGTGCTTTCTCGTTAATAACGATTACTGGTGTTACTTGGGAAATTCAATCACATGTGACATGCAATATGGTGTGTCTATGGTGGCGGGAGACAGTTGAATTGTTGTCTTTGGGTTAACTTAATTTATCTTTTGAACGATTGAAAAAGGACGTTCTGTTTACGACCCGTATAGTTATTATTTTTGTTTGATTATGATTTATTCTATTCTTTCTGATTTGAAGTTGTATCTAAATACCAGCGCCTTAGATTCTACCTGCTTTGTGTCCGTAACTCTTAACCCCTCCTATGCCGGAACGCGGATCCAAGCTAGACACTATTGATTTTCTATTGTTTCTGGTATCCCGGCAAAGAAAAGGTTAAAATATCTGGATGAAAAGTAACTTTTAACCTTCTTCAGGAATGTGGCTATCAAGTACAAAAATATTTCAAATCCAACTATTTTAACTATGAGAGACTTGTACGTCCAAAGCAAACAAATAAACTACCTAGTCTACATACGACAATAAGGTCTACTTAACTAAAACAGAAAACTAAACTAATCTTTCTCACTAAAACAAACGCAACACAAAACATTTAAAGATTTAATTTGTTTTCAAAGCTCTTATTCTCACGAGAAACTATTTAAGAACGAAGCCAAAACAATGATAAATAGTTTTAAATTACATAACAATGGCTTGCTGCTTCCTCGTTCAATTCACATTGATAAACTAACTGGAACGCTTATATCTTAATGCTTACGTGAACATTGACAATTAAACGTGTTTCCCATCACTAAAATTGAATTTGACGTTACAAATTTATGGTGTGACAGTGACAGTTGTCTTTTGTATAGACAATTCTCATTAAGACTTTGGAATTAACGAGAATTATCTAGGTAGACCAAAGACAAGTGTCAACATTATTATGTTTTTTAGTAGTTTATAAATCCCTTAGAATATATACGGCTATAGAAGTAGTGAATCTTACGTCATAATTGCTAGAACGGTCAAGAGATATTTAACTTCGCCCAGGAAAGAATGAGACAGAACTACTAATCGTGCATCCCTTTCGCGTAACCCATTATTTACTGTCACAAGTTAAAAGTTGTGACATAGAGTACATTCTGTTGTTGTGCCAGTGTTATAATTTAAATAAAACATAAAAAAATAAAACAACCACAATGTAATTAAGTATTAGTATCAAATATTAATTAATTAAAAAACAATGAGGTAGAAATATGTACCTTATTCTAGATACGTACAGGTAAAATCACGAGCAATAACATTTACATAATCTGAAATAATCTGTTTACCTATTTAGTAAAGATCCGACCAGATAAAGCAGAAGCGGATTCGTCGGATGATTTCTTTATTAAATGAATTTTCCTCTACTAATGTATTAAACTAAATATCATCATCCGACGAATCCGCTTCTGCTTGCTCTGGTAAGGTGTATATTTCCTTACTCCCGATTTTATTAATAACAGAATTTGGTAATTCGTATGTATTACAACACTGGCCTGCAACGTTTAGGCCAGCCCGAATCGTAAGTATTGAAGAGAGAAGTTCGAATTTCATGCCGTTTCTTGTCTTCGTCTTTACGACGTTCATTGTACTAAACAACCGCTCCACATCTGCATTGGAGTTTTTATTTATTTTATAAACTACCACATTTTATTAATAGCGTTAGTGGTTAAATTCGGAACTTACCACTAACGGGAACAATCGAATCCACTAAAGAAATCCACTAGCCACTAAAACGAATATTTACCCACTAAAGCACATGTCTAAACCACCAGAATTAGTGGAAAATCCACTGAGTTGGCAACACTGGAACATAAATCTCCGGAAATATTGCTATCTGAAAGGGGCACGCGAACGCTACTTCTATAGCCGTATATATTCTAAGATAAATCCCTATTATAAGAAAATTCATTTAAAATTTAGTAACCGTGGTCCCAGTAACTTTTATTTCAAACGATCCATTTTGTAGCTATGACATTATTTCGATGTTCAAAAATGACAACAGTTGTCAAAATCCTTGTAAAACAGGAATTTGACATTTATGTTCATAAAAGTCTAGCCACCCGTAGACAGTCAGACACGGAACTCAGAGACGAGAAATTAGGTTAGGAGAGGTGACTGAATGATTTTTCACAAGTAATTTATCTATTTATTAAGCGGCATTAAGAAGTTAAAATTCAGTGAAGCTTGAGATTAACGGCCTGCAGTATATATTACAAGATTCATCTTACACCGCACTCAGAAAAGTCCATTAAATGGATACTTAAGTAATTGACGTTTTCATACATTAAGTACATGTCAAAATCATCCATTCAATCTCAACGAAGGAAGTATTTGATGGCTCCGATTACAAGTGTAATTACATATCGGTATCAGTATCATTTTAAGTATCAGTGAGCAACCTTTGTCCAGTATCTTATCGCTCCCTACTTTTCATATGAAATCAAACATACATAGTACCTTAGAAAGTAGCACATCCGCAGATATCTATCGAAAGCAAAAGTCAGTAATTATGTGTGAATTAGCAACTCGCTGTACTCGCAGCGATGTGCGTCTGTCTGTCGTGATGTCATTTGAAGAGAAAATGCCTTTCTGTGCCATTACTGGACCGGTTTTGATGCAATATCGATAGATAGAGCGGCGTCATTAGACAATGTGCTTGATAGTTATCTACGTACGAGCTGAGTACATGGAGAAGAGAAAAAAGTTAAGTGTGTAACTATGAGTAAGCAACGTATAGCATAAACTCTATTTTTTTGGATTGGCACTAAATGTGGTTAAATGTCGTCAATTTTCCAGCCGAAGACGATTGCTTCTGAAGAGGAAAAAGGTTTAGAGATAGGGTAAGAATGAAATAAAATTACTAAACCTTTTTCTTCTTCAGGAGCAATCGTCTTCGGCTGGAAAATTGACGACATTGGTCCACATTTTGTGCCAATCGAAAAAAAATAGAGTGTAGACAGTGGCAGTGCTAGTCAAATTGGAGACTAATAATATATACTTATAAAGTCTTTTTCATGAAGTGCAGTCAAACTCATTATATAATTTAACTAGCGGCCGCCCTCGCTTCCCTTCTGGTAAAGGTCATCCCCTGTTAAGGGTTGAATTTCGCAAAATCCTTTCTTAGTGCTCACTTACATCATGAAAGGAACCCCTGTACCAAATTACAAGATACAGCAGTTTCGGCTGTGCGTTGATTTATAAGTCAGCTAGGCAGTCAGTCAGACAGATTTGGTTTTCAATACATAGATTGTAGATTATAATAATTGTTACCTACCTACATATCATAGACTTTTCATCTCGAAATTCCCACGGCAACGCGGGTAAAACCGCGAGACGCTGCTAGTAATTATTTATAACAAGTTAACCTTCTTATACTTACGTGTTCTCAACATACATGCACATTTAAACATGATCTCAAGCTCCGAACAGACATACACACTCATACCTCCATGTTGTATGTAATAATTGTTGATAATACTTCTTAGATTACGTGCGTGTGAACTCGGTCTAATTATTGTATATATCTTTTAATCTGGGTCTTGTTTCTTCTGCGTATTGTATGTGAAACGTGAAGTTATTTTGACGTCTTGAAAATATAACGCGCACTAGATAATTAGGTTTAACTAGCTTACTTGGTTAACTATGGGTATACTTAGTGAAAGCGTTCGTTTTTCGACGCGTCTATCGCGATTAGTAGCGCCCCGCGGTTTTACCCGCGTTGTGCCCGTTCCCGTGGGAATTTTGGGATGAAAAAAAGCTTATAACCTTCCTCTTGAATGTAGCTATTCATTAATTGTCGAATCATTGGAATCGAGCTAGTAGTTCCTGAGATTGACGCGTTCAAACAAACAACAAAACGTTTCTGCTTTACGTGTTAGTATAGATATTATGAGTAAGCAACAAGTTATTTATTAATTAATTTACCTTCCATTTTGTAGATTGCTGCAATTAAGATTATTGCTGAGCATTTAATGATGATATTGCATCATCTTTTAACAAGTGTCGTAATTCAAGACACGATTATATCGTGTCTTGTTTATCCTGTCTTTTAAATTTGATCCTGTCTAGCACTATATTGTTATACTAATATTTAGAGACAGGATAAAATGATGTCTAATATGTTAGCCACCTTTATTTCTAAGAATGTAAATGTTAAAAGCCTTACTTTATAATCTACTTCTTCTCTATGTATACATTTTATAAAGAGGTATTTGTAATGTTGTTTGTATGTTCAGGCTAATATCCGTAATTACCAGTCCGATTTCAATAATTCTTCCGTTATTGGATAGGTTTACTCGAGAGGAAGGTTATAAGCTTTGTTTTATCCCGACATTCCCACGCGAACGGGCTCAACGCAGGTAAAACCGCAGGGTGCGTCTAGTTCTATTTACAGCGAATAGGTACCTCAGTTTTAAAAACTGTGAAACTAATGTTAACTTTGTCTTGATCATAAAAAGTGCTAACAATATTTTCCTTCCAAATCAATCTAACCCGTTCCTTTGTCAACAGGAAAGCACCTCGTATTCTCCACGGACCCCGAATCAGTGAAGGATGAGTTCGCGTTCGACAACCCCGGGTTCCGGCAGGAGGAGCGCCACGCGTGGCAGCACGACGCCCCCACCCTGCCCCTGGGGGGGAAGCCGCCGGCCATACAGGCAGAGTTCACGAAGCCCGAGCTCAGTAAAGATGACTCGTTTTTACAGGTAGGCTCCTGGACTATTTTCTGCGTAGTTAGAGCATGGAAGAGCGAAGTACTGCTTACTTACTGCTTCGCTATTTCATGTTTAAGACGACGTGTGAACACGCTCATCGCGTTTGTGAGGGGTGAGGTATCTTCCCCCCGCGCTTTATGTTCGCGGACCTGTCACTTTTATAAATTTATGTCACTGGAAATCTATTATGGGTCCCCGTACACTTGATCGGCTATCGGTATTGTCTTTTACAGATACCAATTTATTTTTCATCAGTATGAATGAGTTGACGTGTTATCGGTAATATCGGTATTGTTATCTTAGCGCAGTCGGGGCAGACATTTAAATAAAAAAAAAACCAGGGAGCGATTTATTTTTGAAACGTCAGGGGGGGGTGTGGTTGGGAGTATAAATCTCGATTTTCGAACTAATCCCGGTAGAGGGTTCGCCGCCATCTTGTTTTAAAGTTAAATTTTTTCGTAAAATTTAATAATTTTTTTACGCTAGGATAAACTTGGTAGTATAACACTGCAAATATTGATCCTAGCGTAAAAATGATAATGGCCAAACTTGTGGAAAATTAAATTTCCAACAACTTTCGATAGGACCATTTTTGCTCTAAAGTTGAAAATTAACGAGTTATTTCAGAAAAACTAAAAAAATTAACTTTTAAACAAGATGGCGGCGAACCCTCTGGTTCGTCTTCTTGTTCATCTTGTTTTAAAGTTAAATTTGTTGATAATTCATTGAATTTGTTGAGAAGGCATTGTATTTGTTGAGAATTCTGCATTACTATACCATGTTTCAAAATCCCAGATCAATTATGTGAACAAAGTTAGGTATGTCAAGATTTGACACTGTCAATGTAGGAGGTCAGATGTGTCGAACCTTCGGGTAATTTCATTTAAAAATATTGTTGCCCAGCAGTGGGACAAACCTGTTTTCCTTGGTCACGGTATCACGCGTGAATGGCTGGACCGATTTCATTAATTCTTTTTTTGTTGTATTTGTTATTATTAGAAGGTTCTTACGGAAAAAAATATTAAGAAAATCTCTCAGAAATATTGAAAAATATACCTACATTTAATTTTGCATATTTAAAAAAACACGCATAACGAATGTCAATGTCATTCACTAAGGCGGTACGAAGTTCGCCGGGTCAGCTACACGGATTTTATGTGCGCCGGACTTTTTGCGCGTTGTGTGCGTTACTGCATATAATTACATAGGTTCTATTTTCACAGACTAAAAAGTGCGTCACGGATAGTCTGTCGTCTGCGCTGCACCTAAGATATTATTTGCGATGTTCGTACAGAGCGAGCGTGCGCGACGAAGCAGTACGTGTCTACTCCCAACAAGGCCCCGCGGCCGACTGAGTGACTAGAGCACCGTCAACGCGAGCGCTATAATTATGTTTTATTTCATTGAATAAACTAACTTCCATTTAGAGAAAAACCATCTGTACTACCATATGGGATTTGATGTAAGGTTTATGAAAATATAAATTTTGTACTTGTTTTTTCTTTACAATCGCCGTGAAACTGTAAAATTTCAATAAAATGTCGATTTTTTACGATTTTCACGATTTTTTTCTATCGAGGCAAATCACTCTAATCGTGTTTCGAAGTGTATAACAATACAAAGCATATTTTTACCTTTACGACAGTAGGAATATCATTCCATAAATTTTAGCGGTTGATATCCAAAAACTGTTTCTAACACAACTCTTTCGCGATGTTTTACGCTTCTGGTCTTACCACTTCGTCTTAACGCCCGCACTCAGAGACGTCAATACTTCTGTAGTAGAGATTTCATGAGTGATTTTTATTTTATTTTTTACTATCAGCGCCCCGCGGTTTAACCCGCGTTGTGCCCGTTCCCGTGGGAATTTCGGGATTTTTTTTACATGAAAACCTTCCTTTTGAATCACTCTACCTATTACAAAAACCGCATCAAAATCTGTTGCGTAATTTTAAAGATTAAGCATACAGACAAACAGACAAACAAACAGACAAAAATAGCGACTTTGTTTTATCCTATGTAGTGATTTATTTTAATTGTTTAATGTTTATTTAGATATATCTTGTTAGTTTGATTTATAACGCATAAAATATTGTACGTTTCTGTAAAGATATGTCACTTAGAACATAAAATAGGTATAAAAAAATCCGCTATTCCCATGGGAACCGGTAAAATGCAGGTAAAACAGCAGGGCGCTGCTTGTTCAATACCATAAGCTCTCAGCTTAGAACATTGCATCAAATGAATGATTCAACGTGAATAGAAAGCAGCAATCAATTACATAGCAAGTCGCAAAAGGCTTAACATACATTTGAATTTGACAATTCACTTATTACATAGGTAAGTACTATCTATACTATTTATTTAAACGGGAACTTACGTACGACGGAGCCTACTGTCGAGAGTTCCTCGACACGTTTCGGTCACATACGGTGACCATCATCAGGAGGTGGGTGAAGCGCTCGCGACAGAGTCTCTCCCCGCACTGTTTATATAAATAATAATCTTCTTCTTCACCGAGTGGATGGTCCACCTGACCAATCCTGGTGTCAGAGTTATTGAGCCGACAAAGGCCTCTGACATGGCTCATGTAACGACTACTATCCGTAGAAAGTAACCGGGACCGACGGGTTAACATACCCTCCGAAGCACGGAATCATCTTCTTTCTGGTGGCAATTTCTGGGAATTTCGGGATGAAAAATGGCCTAAAACCTCCCCGTTAGATGTGACTATTCAGTACAAAATGAATTATAATCAGTTTGGAAGTTTTGCGATCGAACAAACAAAAAATCTAACAACTACAACTTTATTTTATGTATTGGTATCGATAGTATTAGTATGTAGGTGTATCGCCCATTGAGTCTCAAAACCTATCAGTTTAAACCTAAAGATACCTAAAGATATCTAGACCTAAGTGTAGGTAATTAAATGTCGATTACCAGTAAGAGTTAATGTATAAGTTTAGTCTATACCTTTTAAAGACAATGATAAAACCATTGTAAAAATAGCAGTATCAAAATCAATAGAGAAGCAAACACGTGATTAGTTCTGTCTTTCTCATTACAAACTTAACTTTTTAATAAGCGCACCTCTAGAAAAAACCATAAACAAACTTCAATTTCCCAACATTCTCGCGGAGCGCGCCACACATTCTTGTCTATGGACAGGTATCGCTGCAACATGCGCAGGCGCAATCTGCATTCCGACGCGGCTCGAACAAATCGATCCGCTCTGGAATGTTCTACGGAATTACTTGGAAAATGGCGTTTTAGTATATAATCTAGGTATAGTTAGTTTAATGTTAAATATTTGTTTCTGTTCGGATACTTCTCTCTAAATATAAAATTCTCGTGTCACGTTGTGTGTAATTGAACTTCTCTGAAACGGCTCGACCGATTCTCATGAAATTTTGTGTACATATCGGCTAGGTCTGAGAATCGGACAACATCTATTTTTCATCCCGAAATTCCTGCGGGAACGGGTTCCGTGGTTGAACTCCTCTGAAACGGCTCGACCGATTCTCATGAAATTTTGTGTACATATCGGGTAGGCCTGAGAATCGGACAACATCTATTTTTCATCCCGAAATTCCCGCGGAAACGGGTACAACGCGGGTAAACCCGCGGGCGCTGCTAGTTAATGATAAAACACTTTTTCCTTTCAAATAAACACTTTTTAATTACTTACCTAAAAAATAAGTTTGAACAATAAATATAACGTGTAATATTACGTGGTCGCGTTTACGATTCACTTTCACAATAACATAATAATATCTTAAGTTATTCTGTAATGAGCTCGTTAAAATTATTTTTAATCATCCATTTTCTTTTGTCTTTAGAAAGCATAAAAGATTTTCGCATAGAATTTGAATTGTCTATGTATTTGTAGGGTTATTTTCACATAATAGTTACGTTCGTTTGAATACCTGGTAAATTAGAGATATGCGATTACAATTAATCTTTCGCCGAATGTCAACGACGCTCGTGGCGTAGTTAAACTAAGCGATGATAGCTCATTGCGATTGTTAAGCAACGTGCAGCTCGACCACTACTTGGATGGGTGGCCGATAGTGGCATTTCTATCTGAGTGCTATCGTGCTTCGGAGGGCACGTTAAATTGTCGGTCCTGGTTGTTTCAATCGTTAGACCATGTCGGAGGCCTTTAAGCGGTCTAAACACTCAGACATCAAGGTTGGCCACTAACCTACACGAATTTAGTTAGTACTTAATTTACTCAAATTGAAAACCTCCTTCGGTTTTCGAAGTCAATTAAAAATTCAAAACAAAGAAACAGGTATCTAATACCAACATAAAACCTCAATGCTCAATGTATTTACAAAATTAAAAGCAAAACAAAGTTCCAATTACAAAAAATACGATTCCTAACCAGTTACTCCCATAAAAAATACGACCAAAGAGTATTTTATCATTCTTCCATCGATGATTTCATATATTCTACCTCCTTGGTACCTATGACATCACCTGTCATTCTGAGGTTTGCATGAGGCTATATCCGTGTGAAGTAAAGCCTAGTGACCTTGCGGGCTAACCTTGAATGACCCGACGTTATTCTCAATGTTTACCTGTTGATTTTCATTTAAATTCATGAATGGACAAATATTTTGTAAATGGTATTGTCTTTGATTTGTAACACTTGGTGTCGATAACCAATTGTGACAACTTAACGAAAAGAAAACTCTGGTGCGTCTCGGTTGAAACGGAGCGAAGCTATATTAATAACTAGCAGCGCCCCGCGGTTTTACCCGCGTTGTACCCGTTCCCGTGGGAATTTCGGGATGAAAAATAGCCTATAACCTTTCCGTTGAATGTGGCTATCTAATACAAAAAGAATCATTCAAATCGGACTGATAATTCCTGAGATTACCTCGAACATACAAACAAACAAACAAACAACTCACTGCACACTGACCACTGACCAATGACAAAGCATTACGTCATGATTTTGATGTTATTGCCCAGCAGTGGGACACAGGCTATACTTACTCACTTACTCTTATATTACAGAAAGGTCGAGTACGTCACGTGAAGCTGTGGGCGCGCGACTTCACGGGCCTAGGGCTCCGTTGCGGGGGTGGAGCCCGCGGCGGGGTGCACGTGCACTCGGTGCTGCGCTCCGGCCCGGCCGCGGCCGCCAACTTGCAGCCAGGTAGGGCTCCACAGTTCTCTTAATCCGTTTAGGAGTTTTTGCGTGAAAGGATGTAGGTATCTCTTGTGTTATTCTGATACCTATATAACTGTAAAGTTTCATCCAAATCCGTTCAGTAGTTTTTGCGTGTAATAGTAACAAAACTACATACATAAATACATCCTCACAAACTTTCGCATTTATAATAGTAGGATAGGAGTCGGACTTTTTTCTGACGTTTCGGCTCCTTTACAGGAATCGTGGTCACAGAAGACTACAAACAGAAGTAGAAAGTAGTTTCAATTCAAAATGAGTAGTGTTCGGTTAAACCTAAGCAAACAACAGTTTATTTTTTCGTCTTAAACTTGTACCGATGTCTACAGCCAAACGCCAATGGGGTCGGTTGTGACTTGCACTTATCAATTGTACATTTATTTTCATTTGCCTTTCAACGCAAGTTTCAATCCTATTCATCTCTCCCACCAAACTAAGAAAGTCAAATCTTTTGACTAAACTGCTGAGTTTCTTGTTAGTTCTTTTCTGTACGTTATGGACTAACGTAGGTAAAGTAAACTGTGTTTTTGTAAAGTGATTTTAACGCGGGGGTCGTAATAAGTAAAGGTTCTTAAGGTATAGAGACGTAACTTTATACACGTGTTTTTGCCAATAGTGGTGGTGCCACGGTGCGGACGAAGGCGTCTTCCTAACGAACATAGACATACAAAGAAGTATGTTAGAATGAGTTGTGTAATGTAAGAAGCTCAACTGACCAATTACAACGCACTACGAAAAGATATTGACAATGTCAATGCGTTCTTTGACAATCACAATGCGCTGTGATTGGTGCATCGGGCTCCGCATAGCTCCGCACCGCTTCAACGGAAACAAACCTATTCATCATGCATATCACAACCTCTTTGATTCCAGGTGACAAGATCAAAAGCATAAAGATTGAGTTCTCGGGCACGCCTCTAGAAGACGCGGTCGCCATCTTGTCTCTGGCGTCGCCTTACCCCGTGGAGCTGGAGGTGGAGGAGGGGGGCGCGGGAGGCGGGGGGCGCGGGGTGGGCGTGTGCCACCCCCTGCTGAAGAGGGCTGGCTCCACCGGAGACGTGGCTACGGTGAGTCTTACACAGATGAAGTTTTGAAGATAATGTTTTAACATCTACGAGTAACTTCCGCACTGGGAGACTTTCATTAAGCCCCAGTTATACCGTTCCAACTGAACTCGATCATTCTACTGAATCCTATTTCTGTAATCCTATAAACTGACATTACAATTATTGATCTACTAAGACCGAGTTCAGTTGAACGAGGTCTGTGATGATTTTGTGAAACAATGTAAGTATTTGGAAATTCTTAATGTTTCACACATTACAACGTCAAAATCACTCATTAAATCTCTATGGAACATTTTTCTACAAGTTTGACATCTCTGAGTACGGGCGTAAAGCCCGGTTTCCACTGCAAGCGGAGCGGGCTCATTAATGACTCCGTTTAATTACCATTGCGTTACTTCTATAGACGCATAACACCTCAGTTTTAACAAAAACACGTAATGGCTGCCAAACGGAGTCATTAATGGGTCCGTTCCGCTCGCAGTGGAAACCGGGCTTTAGGGTACGTTTCCATCGAAGCGGAGCTGTGCTGCGCAAAACTAACCAATCACAACGCATTACAAAATGATTTCGACAATGTCAATGCGTTGTTTGACAATCCCAATGCGCTGTGATTGGTGAATCCGGCTCCGCTCCGACATTAGCGAGTAGTCGTAAATCCGTAGAGATTGTTTGCTCAATGGAAAGTGCTAACTCGCAGCTTTCATTCATTTGTGCGACAAGTAGGTACTAATATTATAAACGAGAAAGTGTGTACGGGTGGATGGCTCGCTAATTAGATTGTCATGTGTCTAACGAGTTTTAAATTCTATGAATTTTATAAATTGATACATATATTACATTTATATAAATGACATTTTAAAAGAAAAATAGACTTTGAAATAGTATTGTTATAGTGGTAGCATTTTTAAAAGGTTAAATTGGAATTATTTTGCACTAGCAGCGCCCCGCGGTTTTACCCGCGTTGTACCCGTTCCCGTGGGAATTTCGGGATAAAATGTAGCCTATAGCCTTCCTCGATAAATAGACTATCTAACAGTGAAAGAATTATTCAAATAGGTTCAGTAGTTTCTGAGATTAGCGCGTTTAAACAAACAAACAAAAAACAAACAAAACAAACTCTTCAGCTTTATAATATTAGTATAGATAAATAAATTGTTTTTTCTCGTTCCGACATACGCCATTTTCTTACAAGACAGAATTCTTTATAACAGTGTTTGAGCTAATTGTTTTAGCGTTCATGTTATAAGTATTGAAGTTGAACATCGCTTAACAATAACGAATTAACCAATGTACCGTCCACTCGATCATTCATTAATTTCGAGAAGCTTAGTGGCCAGCCCTAGTGTCGGAGTTTTTAGACCGCCTAAAGACCACCGACATGGTCTAACGATTGAAACAACCGGGACCGACTGCTTAACGAGCCCTCCGAAGCACGATAGCACTCAGATAGAAATGCCACTATCGGCCACCCATCCAAGTAGGGGTCGAGCTGCACGTTGCTTAACAATCGCATTGCACTAACGTCGCTTAGTCAAACTACGCCACGAGCGAACTCAATCAAATTCCATCAACACCATGTCTTAACTTAAAACGACAAGGTTCCAAGCCATCTTAATGAATTCATACATTTCTCATAACCCACCAATACAATACCTAACAAACCAAAACTTTTAGACCCCTAAACAAATGTAAAGCCTACATAATAAGGGGTCTTAACACATTGGTCTTTAGTAAAAAAAATTTTTGCATAAAAGTCATAAGTGCTATTTTGTAGTAAAAGATTTTGCGTCTTATGTAGTTGGGATACAGGCGGTTTTTGTCTGATTCAAAATATTGACTTAGTACTTTTTCTATGTTATATTGAAATTATTTTCATACAATGTGCTTACGCATTGGCATGTCAAATTGTATATATCTAAGTAAGTATATGCATTCATTGTCTGGTGCAATATGAATGGTGTTATGTACAAGTTCATACAATATGATAGCTATTGTTTTGATATCCTGTTATTTTTGACGAACTTACAATTTCAGATTGATATTTTGTTGAATGATATTCTAGAATTCAAGCGTGGTGATTACGCCTTTTCCTCCTCACTGCACTGATATCTTCAGTGAGATGAGAGGCCCTTGCCCAGCATATAACAGGCTAATACTTTACTACTTTAGAATTCCTACATACAAAAATTATACTTGAAAAGTCGTTATATCGCTTTCGATGTTAACGGATTTTTAACTAACAGGTTAACGGATTTTTCACTAGCTTTGAAGGGTGTAGACGTTAAATTTGTCGGTACTGGTTATGTCACTCGTTCGATCATATCGATGGCCAATATATGAAAAATTTGACATTTAATTCAATTTTCGATTTACGTAACCTCTCTGATTACAGCACAGTTACACAATTATCTATCTCCCAAATTTCCTAATTTCTACGACATAATTAATAACCTCCACATTTCTCTTTACAGCTCGAAAAGGAGGCGAAATTACTGCACCCGCCAAAATCACCAAACACGTCCCATTCAAACAACTCAACGCTTGAAACAAAACAGAAATCTGGGATCAAAAAGATAACAGATAAGATCGCATCGACGACCTTAGAGAGAATGAAGAAGGAAAAGAAAGAGACGACAACACTAGAAAGAGAGAACGAGAAGAACTACAAGATGAATAAGAACAGGTATTCGGATGTGCCTCTCCCTATGAACAAACCAGAGAGAAACAAAAACAGGAACTCTACAGGCAGCGATGTCCAAATCATTCTACCAGAAAATGGAATTTCACATATCGAACACGCAGAAGTACAGAAGAAAGATTACGACCCTAAACGGGGCATGAAGTTTGGCATCAGAGTACTGCCGCCAAACGTACCAGACGATGGCGTACTAAAACAAAAGAACGTCGAAAATGGTATCGTTGTAGCTGAAAAATCAGTAGATGTTATCGATAAACCAGAACCACCACGACCGGCGCCGACTACAGTCAAACATGAGATCGAGACAGAAAATAAGAAACCTGTAGTTGCTAAAAGGAGAGAGAAGATGGCTCCTCCAGTACCTAACGCTAGAGTGAAAACAAACGAAGTCGATACGTCTATCAAATCGGATTTGAATACTTCTAAAACATCTGAAATTTCTCTTACTTCCTTCGCTAGAAGTGATTTAAACTCCAGTGGGATAAAGCGGGATGAGAATGGAATACCTCAAGAATTACCTCAACACATGATTGATGCAGCAAAAGCAGTTAAAACCAATAGAAGGAGTGCTGCAGACTTGATTCAAGATAAACCTGAACATAAGAAAGAGGAAGCGCCAAAGCCTAAGAAGAGCAAAGGCAAAGCTCCGTCACCTCCAGAAATTGAGAAGAATAAAACTGATGACAGTATTCTGGAACAACTGAAGAACGTGAATGATTTTTTGAAGAATGAGAAGCAATATTCCAGTCTGTTATTCGACACTACAACATCAACGACCTCCTCTTACATCAACACATCAACGCCAAAAGTTAACAAAACCAAATCTTCGAACGTGTCCCGAGTAGATGACTCTATTAATTTCACTCAAGACGATATTGATGATATCGTTTCTAAACCTTTTAGACGTGAAAGTGATTCGCTCAATAACTTCTTTGAAGATTCCAAATCTAATCTTTCATCTAACCACGATGGGCATTCGGTTGTATCTTTGAACCAGAGCGATAGGAGCGATAAAGGTTCTACTACTATTGAGCTAAATAATAGTGATATAACTATACATAGTTCTCCTTTGAATGACACAGTACATTCTGGCAACGATGATGCGTCTCTGCTTGATGAAAATGAAAGGAAAGCTGCCTCGCTTGGAGACTTATCAAGATTCGAACTAAGAGCCAAAATGGCTAAGCCATCTACTGGTACTTTAGAAAGAGCGCAAAGTCTAGATATTTCCGGTGATGACGTAGAAATAGCCGAAAGCGCTATTTCGCCTAAGAAACGTAAAGCTATGTCTGTAGTTGAAAGCAATTTCTACGAAGCTAGTGGTGAAGACATTTTGCCTGATATGATCGATTCGGATAAAGGTATTGTGATCAAACATAAGGAACCGAGACTTAGTTTGAACATCGCTAAGACATCAGCTATGGAAGGTCTTAACACGTTCCAAAGAAACCGCTTGAAGAAAGGCTCCGAATTTGGAAACCTTGAAGATGCTATCGTTAAAGGATCAAACAGTTCCGTAGAATCTGAGAAGTCGGACGAAAATGAGACTCAAAGACGTCATAAAGAGTTCAGCACGTTCAAAGAAGAACACGAGTCATCAGACCACTTGGCTAGAAGAATAATGGATGAAAACTTGAAAGTGCACTTGAAATTGGTCTCCGAATTTGCCAAATCTACATCAGATGGAAGCAACATGTCTTCTCTTGACAGCTCGCACGAAACCCCTTCTACGGCTAAAGTAGAACCTCCGCCAAAATACGAGGAGAAAGTAACTATGACTTATGACACAAATATACCAGACGATATGAAAGTATCACGCAATACGTACGTTAACAGCTTAGAACGCCCAAAATCTGACATGATGAAGAAGTTACTGGCGAAAAATCCGATTCTAAACGTTCACATTGATCAAAAAACTGAAGTTAATGCACAGAAAAGCGAAGCCAGTACAAGTAAAGACGCTACGCCTATGACAGACACTTTTAAGTCCATGCACCAGCCAGACATTGTTAACTTTGATCTGAAACCAGCTGACAACGTTAAAGATTACGATGATTTCGTCAGTAATATAAGAGTGGGGTCTAACACTAACAGTTTGAAGTACGAAAAGAAGCCAGTATTGACCACCTTCACCTCAGACTGGGGCAAACCCGATGAAGTACATAATACTAACGTAGTAACTATCAATGCGGAGAAATCTAAACCTACAGAAGAACATAAAGTCAAGTCCTATACTAAGTCCATTGAAATCGGTGAGCCTATGCGAATGCCACCTGACGTTCTAGAAGGGATTAGAAAAAGACGCGATGATAAAGAAAGAACACTATACATGGAACCAGCTAACATGTCCATAACAATGACCCAAGAACCAGTACAAAAAAGCGTAACAGTCAACGTAGCTGAAGACGAGTTTGGCAACAAAGTTATCACCCAAAACGTTGAGAAGATTTCCACTAAATATATCACAACTAAAGCCGAAGCACCATTACAAGTGGAACAATTCAGTTTCGGTATCGCTAGGAATGCAGGAGAGATTGACGAGATGCAGCTAGAAGAAGGAGACTTGAAAGATATCGATAAAAGAGTCTTAGACGAAATAAAGAGACAGAATCCTAACATGCACTTCATAACTGACGAACCAGCGTACACTAAAACCGAGACAATAATACTGAACACTACAGACATGGACGAAGAACAAGCTAAAGCACTAATGGCGAAACTGCAAAACGATCCAACCTTCATGGCAGACAAGTCACCGGAAGAACTATCGAAATTAGGCATCAGAATCATACAGGACTTAGATGACGTACAAACAACAAGCAAAGACGCAGTGGAATTGACTAAAACTAGATATTCTATCAATCCTTCTCTAATTTCTGAGACACAATGCGCACAAATCGAAGGTAAGGAACCGCAGTCGCTTGAACATATCACAGAGATACAAGTGGTAACACCTCGCACTGAGAAATTGAAACAACAAGAGAAAGATAAGATTTCCAGCCGACAAAGAGCGCCTTACGAAGAACCGCCACTGTCTTACGAACTAGACGTGGATTTGCTTAACGATTTCATATCAAACGAACGCCATCACACAGCGAAACAGATCGAGAAACGAACGAAATCCGAACCAAAGAAAAGACATTCCGACTTCGATTTACCGAGAAACACTACCATCAAATTCCGTACAGCAACATACGAATCTCCCAAAGGCACTATAGTTACGAGCACGGATTTGGAAAATAGGAGACTGTCTGAGCTTGATCAAATTCAACGCGCGGCCGAGCCTCAAAAGCCTGGCATTTCCGCCAAGCCAAGCAGTATACCTGTCAAGTCCGGTGAGAAGCCCAAACAGATTATTGTGTCTTCCAAAATTCCAGTATTTGCGACCCAAAAGTCTTTAAGCCAGGAAAATTTGACAGACGCCAAGTTTTCTCTGCCAAAGTCCCCGCCACCGCAGTATAGCAGTTCTGGCAACATTTCTGTAACTTCTATTAAAAGTAGCTCTAGAAGTCCCAGCGGTGGGAAAATATTGTAAAAAAACAAAAATAATGTGATACCTGCTTGGTACTTATTTTTACAATTGTTATATTTTACAAAAGTGGTTAGATACTTAAAACTTTTTAATGCTTCCAAGTTACGCTTTGTAACTTTTAAATTGTTAGTTCTACAGAAATTACGCTAGGGGCGTTAGTGTTGAAAAAGTCTCTAGTGTTACTATTGTTAAAGTTACTAGTTCAAAAAAAAGAATAACTTGTATCACTTTTAGTAAGTACTTAAGTAGTTTTAAGAGAGAAGTTGTAATTAATTTTAAAAGATTTTTATCAAATACCTTAGTGCCAGACGAAAAGTTTAAAATTATCATAAACTAAAAGTGCCTTCGTAAAAATGTATTTTTAAAATAATTTTACATTTATTTCGACAATCGGTTGTGAAATGTCTTTTATACTTATTAGTCATATATTATACACACGTACCTTCATTAATATTTTGTCACAATACATTTTGTATAAATTTTATACAATTGAGATTAATATTTATTGTATATTTTTGTATAATATTGCATTCCATAAAGTAAATCCGTCCCAAAAGTATTACCAACTCGTTATAGTATAAGTTTTACGTTATTCTAGTAATTATTATTCTAAAGTTTAGTATAATTTTGATATTTCTTCCCTGGGTTTAGGTAATTATGGAACAAAACTTAAGCCATCTACAAAGTAAGGTATACTTAGAATTAGTGACATAATTTTCAAATTATATTTATTAACAATTCACTTACTCTGAAGTATAATTTGTATAATCTTCATCTTATTAATAACAAAGCATTAGATATTAAAAGTTATATATTGTAATGTATTAAAAAATAAATATGAATAAATGTTTCTGTTTTTTTCATTTCGCAAATTAAGATCTGGAATACCAATTAGTAGTATAGCTATATTAATAACTAGCAGCGCCCCGCGGTTTTACCCGCGTTGTGTCCATTCCTGTGGGAATTTCGGGATGAAAAATAGCCTATGTTACTCGTGGATAATGTAGCTTTTGAATGGTGAAAGAATTTTTAAAAACGGTCCTGTAGTTTTTGAGCCTATTCATTACAACCAAACAAACAAAGTTTTCCTCTTTATAATATTAGTGTAGACTACGTTACTGCTACGTCTGATGTGATCTATACTAATATTAGAAAGCTGAAGAGTTTGTTTTGTTTGTTTGTTTAAACGCGCTAATCTCAGAAACTACTGAACCGATTTGAATAATTCTTTCACTGTTAGATAGTCTATTTATCGAGGAAGGCTATAGGCTACATTTTATCCCGAAATTCCCACGGGAACGGGCACAACGCGGGTAAAACCGCGGGGCGCTGCTAGTTAGTGATAAAAATGTAGTAATTTCGAGTAGGTTAGTGGTCTACCATGGGATCGTAGTGTTTAGACCGCCTGAAGGCCTCCAAAATGGGACTAACGATTGAAATAAACAAGACCGACAATTTTACGAGCCTTCTGTGAGACGAGAGGCCTTTGCCCAACAGTGGGACAGGCTAATACTTAACTCTGACGCACGATAGCGCTCTGATGTGCCACTATCAGCCACCCATCCAAGTAGGGACCGAGGTGGACGTTGCTTAACAATTACAATGAGTTAAAAATAGTTCGTCGTAGATATGCTAACTCTTTAGGCATTGCAGAAGCTTTTTGAATTACATTAAATTTATGAAGTAGATATAATTTTATTGTTCGGCATAATTTACTCTGAATCTGATGAAGAAGACTTATCATTGAATTCTTTACTACAGGCTCTATCGCATGCCTTTTTCATACTTTTCTTCATGCTACTACTGCATTTGTAGTCTGAGCATACAGACTTATACGCTTTCTTGCAAGCTTTATAACAATACTTAGCTACCCCTTTGGTACAACCCTTCCATTTTCTCAAATAGAAATGAGCATTGTGTCTGAAAGATTTTTTTTTAGTTCCATTCTTTTTATGTTCTTGTTTCACGGCTGCTGGCAACGCGGCAGGATTCTGCGGCAACGCTTGTTCGCTTCGTGGCAACGTTATTCCATTTTGCGGTAACGATAATTCGTTTTGTGGTAATTGATTTTGTGGGAACGGAACTGTATTTATTCGTGGTAACGTTGGATTTTTCATGTTTGTGCTGTAATCGTCGTTGGGTTTATCTTCTAGAAAATTGTTGTTTAGTTTTTGGTCGTTCAGAAATGGGGGTATATTCATACTGTTTCCGGAGAAGGGTCTGGTTCCCTTGGGGTTGCTCTTGTTCGGCGTTCTATTTAGTTTGATATCAAACTGTAGGTTCCGGTTTTTGTTTGATATTGGCATAATGCTTTGTTGCACGTGGTTTGTCAAAACATTTTCTTTTTCCTGCCCGTTATCCTCGTTCGCAGCCTCTTCATCACTAACTCTTCTGTGATAATTTTCATTTTGTTTCTGAAATTATATGATCGTTTATCTATTTTGAAAAATAAAAAATCTACACAATTAAAATTAATCAGCGAAATGTTTGTACGCGTATTACTTCTAAACGGCTGCACCAAATTGGATAAATCTTTCTTTTGTTTTTTCATTATTGTCAGGAGGTACCTTTTGTATGAAATAAAATATTAAAATAGATACCGATACGAAGTTTGCTCAGTAGGCTTTAAAAATAAATAAAATAATAATCGTTATCTACACTAATATTATAAAGAGGAAAACTTTGTTTGTTTGGTTGTAATGAATAGGCTCAAAAACTACTGGACCCTTTTTAAAAATTCTTTCATCATTCGAAAGCTACATTATCCATGAGTAACATAGGCTATTTTTCATCCCGAAATTCCCACCGGAATGGACACAACGCGGGTAAAACCGCGGGGCGCTGCTAGTCATTAATATAGTAAGTTATAGGGACTGGCCGCATATAAACTTACAATAACATAAACAGCAACCACAGGTCCTGAATCCTGATTGGCGTCCTGAGGAGCATACTTCACCTTGGACTTCTTCTTATTACTCCTATATATTTGTTCAGGTTTGGGGTAATCAGAATAAGCCAAATTACTACTCCTTATATTGCTTTTAAGAAGTGTTTGTGTGTCAATTGATAGACCTTGGATATTATTTTGTGCATTCAACAAGTTTAGAGAATTATTATTTGCAACAGGACTATTGATATAATTGCCAATCTGTGTCCTTTCTCTGGACAATTCATTTTTAATTAGAGGATACCTATTTTCATTGTTGCCAGTTTTTATATTTTTTGGTATTGGCATCATTCGGCGGTCGTCTTGAAAATCTCTCAAACCTTCTTGGTATGCCGACGGCCATTGGTGATCAGCAGCATACATACTGCTAGTTTTGGGTTTGGATGCTCTTGGGTCATTTTGCAAACCATTATAGTAAATATCTGGTAGTAAGTCTTCGAAATCCTCTGATCTTCTCAATACTGTAGGTGGTAATGGCTTCTCCTGTAACTGGATGTAGTCTTTTATGCTTTCTAACCTAACCCTGTTGACTGACAGTATGTTTGACAGTAACGAGTCGAAATCTGTCTTTAAGTTATTTGTAAACTTTCTTCTAGCGCTGTATGGGTTTAACGAACGCTGAAATTTTAGAAAAATAAACTATTAAGTACCAAGTCGTCGCTGCAGATCTAACCTGGGGTAGTGGGGCATGATAGATCCGTGTCAGACCCAGAGCGACTGCGAGGCGCCCGAACAGACCATGCAGCACGTTCTGACCGCCCCCCGAACCCTGAAAGCTGCACATTGAGTGACCTCATGTGGGCCAATGACAAGGGCGTAGGGACAGCGAAGCACTGGAGCGGGCTCATTTAAAAAGTTAATTTTTGTGCCATCGACACGAAGAAGAAGATTAAGTACCTACACATTTTATTTTATCTTTTCTTTGAATTCTATCTATATGTTTCCGCACTTCAGGGTGTGTTTTTAATAAGCGGAGCTGATCTGTGCCCAGCTCAATCAACCAATCACAGCGCATTGGGTTTGTCAAACAACGCATTGACATTGTCAATATCTTTTCGTAATGCGTTGTGATTGGTCAGTTGAGCTCCGCACAGCTCCGCTCCGCTTCAATGGAAACGCACAATAAGTTAAAAATAAAAAGCACTTTAAGCGCAGACTTACACTTAATACTGTGCCGTAACAAAATATAACAACACATTGAATAATAATCATTTCGACCAGTCTACATTGACTCTCTATCAAAACTTATCTATCCATTATGGAAATATCCAATTTCTCTTGTTACAGTTCATTTACTTTAACTATTGATTTTAATTTGAATGCAATCAAGTTTCGGTTTATTATTTTATTCGTAGTATGTTAGCAGCCTTACGGGTGCCACGGTGCGTCGACTAGCGATTTAAAAAAATCATTTACCATTAACCCTTTAACTTTGATAATTAATACCTTAATTAAATAAAAAAATATTAAAAGGAGCACCCCAAGGCACTATTCTCGGTCCTTATTTATACCTCCTATACATTAATGCTTCCTATCCATATTACAACTAAGAACAGCAATTCTAACACAACGAAAAGAATGCAGATGTAATACTATGCCTTCATTGGTAGAAAACACTCATGCTTAATATTGTTTCTAAATAAGCGTATAAAATGAAACAAACCCAATCACATAAAAATATTTTATTCTAAAGAAGATGACTCATCCCATCCCTCAGCATTGAATCCCAATAAACAATTCTTTTTACATTCTTTCTTAAATGTTCTTACAGCTCTCTTGCTGCAACTAAAGGACTCGCAACCATTTCTATAGGTAGTTCTACAAGATTGTTCACAAATTTTAGCAGCCGCTTTATCACAGGCATGGTGCCAGTTCTTGTAATCTTTTACGTATTTCTCTGGGCTGCCAGTGCGTCGTGTCTTTTCATTTTCGACTCTATTCCTTTTGACATTAGAGTCATCGCTCTTGAGAACGGGTGCGATTAGGTTGAGTATGTTTTTTGGTGCTGAGTTATTTATTTCTCGCCTGTTCCTTGGATAGTCTTGCTGGAACAAATAAGTTAGTAATAAAAACTCGCTTCGAGTCTAAAAACGCACAGTGAAAATTGAGTTTCCTATGTTTGTTTTTAGACCGCCTATAGGCCTCTGACATGGTCTAACGATTGAAACAAACAGACGACTGCCTAACGTGCCCTCCGAAGCACGGTAGCGCTCAGATAGAATGCTAATATCGGCCACCCATCTAATAGTGGTCGAGTTTCACGCACGTTGCTTATAACGTTGAACTAACATCCCTTAAACTACACTACGAACGCTAAATAAAATAAATGATATCACTCGATCAACGAACTAACTTACCTCAAAATTATAGCCCGATAAAACGCCCTCCTCGTCCATAATATCCCCAATAAAATCTTCTCCAAACACATTAGTGTTGCCATACTCTATAAACCTATTTCTTGTTAGGGTAGCATCGTCTAGTTTGGCAAGCTTTTTGACGTTATTCAAACGTTTTTCGTTTAACGATACTATGTTTTTGAGGAGGGTAGAGAAAGATTTCTGAACTTGACCCTCTGTGCTGACATCCGTTTCGGAGGAGACCTGCGATCAATTGATTAAATAGTGAGATTAAATCACACACAGTTAGTTGAACTTTTGAAGTGAAACCTTTTTTAGCGGCGTTGTGCACTTTTTTCATGGTTAAAAATATTAAACTCGCGTCAGGACACGTGACTTGATCGAAAATTAGTAAGACGTTTTGACGTTAATATTCAAGTTTTCACTTTTGCCGGCACTACCGGGAGTGCAACCCTTTTTTTAGACGTTGAGTGAAAACGAACTTATAATTTATGATACGTTCTATACAGTGCATCTTTTTCCTCTTCAGGAGTAATCGTCTTCAGCTGGAAAATTGACGACATTGGTCCACATTTTTGGACAAGTAAGAAAAAATTGAGTATAAGTATACATAGTTTAAAATGTATGTTCTACTAGCAGCGCCCCGCGGTTTCACCCACGTTGTACCCGTTCCCGCAGGAATTTCGCGATAAAAAGTAGCCTATGTCCTTTCTCAGGCTCTGGGCTAACTGTGTACCAAATTTCATTCAAATCGGTTCAGTAGTTTTGGCGTGAAAGCGTAACAGACAGACAGACAGACAGAGTTACTTTCGCATTTATAATATTAGTTAGGATTAGGATTGACAATGACGCTGTAAGCACGTTCTTACTAATACGCATGCGCTTCTAATTAGGCGTTACTATGAAATAAAACATTAGTCAGTAGGTAAGTACTAAAGTAATCAGAAACTACATCGGAGTTAGTACACGCACATGAAAAGATTTTATTGCTTTAAGTACTTGAGAAACATAAAATAATAAAATGGTTGGTACCTTACATAAGGTACTAGGTATGTGCTTAAAATATTTCCTCCTAGATGACTACTTGCGACTTGTTATTAAAATGATGAAAGTAAATATAATTATTAGGTACTCAGGAAAAAGTATTATTAATCTGCTGTCCCACTGCTGGGCAAAGACCTCATCTCTCTGAAGATATCAGTACAGTGTGGAGGATTAGGCACTTAGGCATGAGCACCACGCTTGCCAAATGCGGGTTGGTGATCTCGAACCCAAGCCATGTTTGAAAAGTAGGAAACATGTTATCTTTCTACCCGGGTATTGAACCCGGGACCTTAGGACCACAGTGTTCCCTTTGTTAGTATGACAAAGAAATTGTTTCAACAATATCAATGCGTTGTTTCACTATCCCTATGCGCTGTGTAAGGGCGTGTGTAGAGGAGAGAGACGCCGATCGAAACGTCCTGACTGATAATCAACGCACAGCCTCAACCGTTGCACCTAGGAACATGAAATTTGACAGGAAGGTTCTTCAAGTGACGTAAGTGCACACTAAGAAAGGATTTTCGAAAATTCCTACTGGAACGGGCTCAACGCGGGCAAAGCCGCGGGGCGCTGCTAGTTATAAATAAAAAAGCATTCACAACGCATTGAATTGAAATTGCCAAAATCTTTGCATGTGATGTGATTGGTCATTCTCACTCTCCGCTCCGCTCCACTCTGCTTAAGTGATAATGCACCCAAAATTTTTTTTTTTACCGTGGTATGTTTTTGGGGTAGTTTTTTTCAAGGGAGTTGTGTATTTAGAAAGACCCAGTTGTTATAAGGGTTGGATCCCATCTATGGACCCTATCTTCTTTAAAGCACACACACATCACTAGACACTTTTTCAAAAATAAAATTAACAAAATCTTACCAAAAAAACAAGAGATAAATAACAGAAAATACGATAAAGCATTTCAGTTTCCGTATTTCAAACCATAGCTAAATGAAAATAGCGAATTAAATTGAGTATTAAGAGTGTTTGTACTTCGTCAGCAGCCATTGATTACACTACCGATTGCGAATTAAATGATAAATAAGCGTTTGGCTTTACTCGTGGATATTTCTTACATGTATTTCTATACTAATCTAAACTCTATGTTTTTTTGTCACAAAATGTGGACAATGTCGTCAATTTTCCAGGCGAAAACGATTGCTCCTAAGAGGAAAAAGGTTAAGTGATTTTATTTTATTCTTAACCTATCTCTAATACCTTTTTCCTCTTCAGGAGTAGTCGTCATCGACTGGGAAATTGATGAAGTTGGTTCACATTTTGTGACAATAGAGGTTATCTATAGGTACTCGTACTAATATTATAAAGCTGAAGAGTTGGATTTATTGTTTGTTTGAACTCATGAATCTCAGGGACTATCAGTCCGATTTGAATAATTCTTTTTGTAATGGATAGTCACATTCAAAGAGAACCTTATAGGTTATTTTCATCTCGAAATTCCTACGGGAACACACGAAAATCGCGGGGCGCTTCTAGATTAATTATAATAAGTTTGCGGAGGTTACTGGCCAACCCTGGTGCCGGAGATTTTAGACCACCTAAACGCCTCGGACATGGTCTCACAATAACAAGTAACAACACATCAAATTCATAAACAAACATCCTTACAGACTTTCAATTATATGTCATTACTAGCCGCGCCCCGCGGTGTTGCCCGCGTAGTACGAGTTCCCACGGGAATTACGGGATAAAATGTATCCCATGTGTTATTCTGATGTATATTGTTAAATTTCATCCAAATCCGTCGAGTAGTTTTTTCGTGAAGGAGTACCAAACATATTATATAAGTACATACATCCTCACAAACTTTCGCATTTTATTAGTAGGAGTGACGTCATATTTATGTAAGTAATTTGACGCTTGTTCTACAACGCACAATTTAATGAATTCTGGTAACTTGATTTATTGGGTGAAGTAGTGGGTTTTACTATAGCTAGGATTCAGTTGCGAGAAGACACGTAGACAAATGTCAGTAGCGAGAAGACATATAGACAAGTCAGAAGACAAAATAGACTGACCGTCATACTCACGAGACGTCAAATAATTCCGTACAAGAGGTTGACATGACACATGCATGTCATATAATATGTGACACCACCACCACCCCACGGTTATACCCGCGTTGTGCCCGTTCCCATGGGAATTTTGGGATAAAAATAGCCTATAGTATTGCCACTGAATGTGACTATGCATTGCAGAAATAATTATTCAAATCGGATTGGTAGTTTGTGGGATTATCAATAATAGTTCAATATTGTTAGTTGCAGATATACAAAACTAGCAGCGCCCCGCGGTTTTACCCGCGTTGTGCTCGTTCCCGTGGGAATTTCGAGATGAAAAATAGCTTATAGCCTTCCTCAATAAGTGGACTATCCAACACTGAAAGAATTTTTCAAATCGGACCAGTAGTTCCTGAGATTAGCGCGTTCATACAAACAAACAAACTCTGGAGCAATGTGTATTTCTGTGTAGCCTTTTTAAAATTTGCTTTGACTTATTAAAACAGAAAATAGGTATTATTAAGACAAAAAATACTTAATTATAAAAATAATAAATACATTTATTTATTATCCACTTAATATAATTACTTATTAAAGACTTAGGAGTACTTTCAGTGGTACAAACTACAAACATTAAATTCTCGCGGCCATTTTGATGAGCAGGAACAAATATTACTCTTTTTAAAATTGCTGTAGAAAATAAGTACAATGAGGAGGATCCTTATATGTATCTGTCTAAATCTCACTGAAGATATCCACCACCACCCCACGGTTATACCCGCGTTGTGCCCGTTCCCATGGGAATTTTGGGATAAAAATAGCCTATAGTATTGCCACTGAATGTGACTATGCATTGCAGAAATAATTATTCAAATCGGATTGGTAGTTTGTGGGATTATCAATAATAGTTCAATATTGTTAGTTGCAGATATACAAAACTAGCAGCGCCCCGCGGTTTTACCCGCGTTGTGCTCGTTCCCGTGGGAATTTCGAGATGAAAAATAGCTTATAGCCTTCCTCAATAAGTGGACTATCCAACACTGAAAGAATTTTTCAAATCGGACCAGTAGTACCTGAGATTAGCGCGTTCATACAAACAAACAAACTCTGCAGCAATGTGTATTTCTGTGAAGCCTTTTTAAAATTTGCTTTGACTTATTAAAACAGAAAATAGGTATTATTAAGACAAAAAATACTTAATTATAAAAATAATAAATACATTTATTTATTATCCACTTAATATAATTACTTAGTAAAGACTTAGGAGTACTTTCAGTGGTACAAACTACAAACATTAAATTCTCGCGGCCATTTTGATGAGCAGGAACAAATATTACTCTTTTTAAAATTGCTGTAGAAAATAAGTACAATGAGGAGGATCCTTATATGTATTTGTCTAAATCTCACTGAAGATATCAGTATATTAAGTTTTCATTTATAAAATAAATTACATGCTTTTTTTACCTTACTGTACTGATATTTTCAGTGATAAATGAGTTCAAGTAGGTTAGGGGCTATCCTGGTGTGAGAATTTTTAGCTCACCTTAAGTCGACTGATAAAATGTAATAATTGAAACAACCGGGACCTATGAGAGGCCTTTACTCTGTAGTGCGTCATTACAGGCCGATACTGTACTTTTAAACTAGATTAAACAATAGCCTGTTACGTCCCAAAGCTGGGCAAAAGCCTCTCATCTCACTGAAGATATCAGTACAGTGAGATTATGTAAACTAACATCATTATTTCTAAACAAAGGTAACTAACATTTAAATATTCTAATGCCGGCCATACACAATCAAGTTCACCGTCAAGTTTGCAGTGGACTTTGTGGTGTCCAGTAAACTTGATGGTGTATGGCTGTGGTTTTGCATGGCAAGTCTAAATACCCCATCAAGTTTACTGGATGCCAAATCAAGGTCTGCTGCAAACTCGATGGTCTTCTTCTTCATTGAGTGGATAGTCAACCCGACCAATCCTTTTGTCAGAGATATTGTGCCGCCAAAGGCCTCTGACATGGCTCATGTAACGACTACTATCCATAGAAAGTGACCGGGACCGACAGCTTAACGTGCCCTCCGAAGCACGGAATCATCTTACTTTTCGGCAAATCAGGTGATTCAGCCCGCAATGCCCTAACCAAACAGAGGGCAGTCTCACAAAGAGATTTTCTGAGATATTGTCCCCACCGGGAATCTAACCCAGAACCTCCGGATCATAAGCCAAGCGCTCAAACCACAAGACCGTCTTGAACTGGATGATATACTTGATTGTGTATGGCCCGTAAATTTATTCCTCAATTATTAGAAATAATCTATTCCTATGTTGAACTCTGTCTATAGTTCCTTGTGTCCAATATCTTCTTGCCGCACATGGCGCAGATTCCCTTCTTGTACGCGCATGCTTGACAGTAACGTGAACCCACTTGATGGACTTTTGTGCGGCATATTCTGTTAACAGAAAAACATCTATGAAAAACTAGCTGTGTCCCGCGGCTTCGATCGCAATGTACCCATTCCCATTATGGCAATTTTATATTCGAGATTTTATATTATATTAGATTATAATAATACAGAAATGAATTCATATTTATTATATCAGTAGGGATTGTGAGTAGTAATAATAATAATAAATGAATACTTTATAGTAAAACAAATAAATATGTACAGGACTAATTTACACACCTAATTTGAGCTCTACACTTGTATTATAGAATCTTATTACCTGATACTACAACATATACTACACACAACTACATAATTTCTATGAGAATATATTCCACATGGAAACCAAGGTGTTTAATATTAGTAATAAATATATTCTACAAGTATTTACCTGCATTCACCGAACTTGGAAGTGTATGGATTGAATCGCGCCTTAGACGCAGTGAGAGCTTTATTTTCTCCTATTTTCCGGCCTCCAGACTCTGTGGTATTCCTCGCTCCTGCCTTCCAAGGGTCAGGGGTTATCACTTTACCCAATTTCTTTTCGCATTTATCACAAACCATTTTAAAAAATATACTTCAGAGTGCAGTTTACTTGGATATAACCTCTTTGGTTTATCAAGAGATATTTGATAAGTAATGTATTATATTTTTGAAGTGATATTTGTGTTTAGATCTATCGTCTTTATCTCTGAATTATTTGAAAATTGTTAAATTGATGGTTTATATACATACAAGGTGCAATTTCACTATTTTACGTTTTGTTAAACAAAACACGATACAAAAACAAACAAGTTTGGTGACTGGAAATGAAGTTGTGAAAAAATCTGTCATGTCAATGTCAAACTAAAAAAGAGACAAATTAAGATGACAGTTGACGGCGGTAGCGGTTACGTGTCATCTTGGTGTACTATTATTTGTCTGTGGTACCTAGTAAATACGAAACCGACGGAACAAGGAGGTTTAGTGGGTATTCCCCGAGCGACCCGAGCGAAGGACGAATGAAAGCATTTCCCAACTTCAAAAAAAGGGGTCGCACTATTTTTTTATGAGACAAATAAAATGATTGTAGGCGTCAATCAGTGTAAATCAGAACATGGATGTATAATGTATTTGGTTTTCGCATGTGTCGTGAAATGTGTTCTAAATAAGTAGTAACAAACCAATAAAATACTGTAATTGCACCTATTTGTTGTCACCATCAGCTTGGCTAAGAATTATTCTGTTGTGTAAATCATTGACACAGACTAGAGAGGACAGTAGTAAAAGTAAATTAGCCTGTAATGTCCCACTGTTGGGCAAAGGCCTCTCGTCTCACTGAAGATATCAGTACAGTCAGACGGATTAGGCGTAACCACGCTTGCCAAATGCGGGTTGGTGATCTCATACCCGAATTATGTTTGGGAAGTAGGAAACAAGTTTTCGCTCGACCCGGGTATTGAACCCGCGACTTCAGTCTTTGCAGGCGAGTGCACATACCACTAGACTACCGAGGCGATTTTCGGTTCTTCTTGAATGTTTATTTGTGTGTTAGTGATTGTTAAACAACGTAGGTATTATATTTATACTAACTAGCAACACTCCGCGGTTTTACCCACGTTGCGGCCGTTCCCGTGCGTATTTTGGGAAGAATAATAGCCAACTACAACCTTCCCGTTGAATGAGGCTGTCCATTACAAAAGAATTACTTACAACGGTAGTTTCTGAGATTAGTAAGTACATAAAATATAAAATGCAATTGTTTCTTTATTTTATTCAAAACCTTAAGAAATTACTTACATTCATAATATTGAACTTATAACTAAAAGCAATTGAAACAATAAATAAACACTCATATTTCTACGTTATCTTACCTCACCATAACTTACCAGTACGTTAAAAGAGCAGTTATTTATATACCAACTCTATTTTTTCCTACTTGTCTTAAAATGTTGGACTAATTCGTCTATTTTCCAGCCAAATAAGATTACTACTAACCATGAAAAAGGTTTAGTGTTTTTATTCCATTCTTACCCTATCTTTAAACCTTTTCCTCTTCAGGAGTAATCGTCTTCGGCTGGAAAATTGAAGACATTAGTTCACATTTTAGGACAATCAAGAAAAAATAGAGAGTATGAAAAATCTTAGATCATATTTGCGTTAACACTTGGCTCCTACAATGTATCGAATTACGACTGACGTCATCACATCAAAAAAGCTGACTAAAGCCGTTTTCTTGCACTCTTTCATGCGTTTAATATTCCTTTGCTTCACGTGGAATGGTAGCGGAAGTTCTTCAGAGACCACGTCATCACCATCAATCTGTTTCTTGCCATCAAATGCTCTGAGACTGCGACACGCGCTATTTTGCAAATACATATCATATGCTCGTTTAGTAAACTTGGTTAGATAATTGTCTATTTTCAGCTTACATCTTTGATTTATTTGGATATTATAACTCAAATCTTGTTGTATAAATTCTGCTATTTCATCGCTCAAATGTGGATCTTTTATTAAGAAATGCAGTTTGAATTGTCTTTTTACATTGTTGATTACTTTGATTGCTATCTCGTGGGGATCATCTAGATGGCTTCTTGCAATACTTTGTTTATTTTTAATATAATTCTTTATCAATGTTGCTACATTGTGTAGATCCGCTTCTTTGCTAAGTGTAGTGATATCAACAGGTTTTTGTTGTGTTTTTTTATTGTTGTATTCGTTGCATTCTTCAGTCTCGTGGGGTTGTGCTATTAGAAGTTCTCTGGGGCATCTGCTTCTAGTCTGTAAATATTTATGATTAACTCTATATTTTGTCTATTCTATATTCTACTAAATTAACATTATAAATGCGAAGATGATGATTGATGTATGAATGTTTGTAACTGTTTAACATTAAAACTACTGCACGAACTATAAGGAAACTTTGCAGTAATATAGCTTAGGCATCAGAGTAACATATGGGGTACTTTTTATTCCAAAATTCTCAATAAAATTCTATGAAGCAGTCAAAAATGTATGTTGGAAAACAATGATTGGAAAAAATGGCATTCGGAAATGAATAATTAGGATAATAAAGAATCTCAATTTATAGTGATTAGATTAGGTTAGGTAATTTTTATATGACAAAACAACGTAAGCCGTATTTCGGTGGATGAATCTCCGTTTCCCACGTTTCCGACACTAAGCGAACTGAAGGCACAGCAGTGGTTTTAGTGGGTAGTCACTGCGGTAGGTGCGATGAGCCCCGGCAGCGGGGGGAGCTTGCCTACCGGGTTGAGCCCCACATACCCCTGCCGTCTGGCACCTCCCGGACGGCGGGGAATGCGTAAATGCATTTCCACTGCTAAACAAAAAAAAAAAAGGTCAGCTAGTATTGGTATAGATTAAGCTATAGTCCACTTACCGCCCGCACATCAACAAATACCACGAAATAGAGCAACAGTGCCACAACCGAGGACCTATTCATGCTGCTTTCAAAACTGTAATATGTTTCTAAGAATGTAAACCAAAATGGCCGGAACGAATCGCACCAAAGGTTTCCATTAAAAAACATGGATACTAATTTGTTCGCACAAGTTAATATTTTAACGAGTTTTAATTGTAAATATGAAATTGTTGGACTAAAACCTACATTGGATTGTGCCGTTCATTCTACCTTCTGGTGGTGTTGTGCTGACACTACCAGTGGTGTCGTACTAACACTACCAGTGGTGTCGTACTAACACTACCAGTGGTGTCGTATCGACACTACCAGTGGTATACTGACACTACTGATGGTATTATTATTTGTTAACACGGGAGCTTACGTAAGACAGAGGTTACTGTAGAATTCCTCAACACGTTTCTGTCACGTCCGTGGGTGAAGCGACAGCGACAGCGTCTCTCCCCGCACTGAAGGTCACTGGACGTTAACGTTATGTGACATTAAACGTACGTTTCAATGAATAGTAAAACTACTGATAGTGTCGTTTAAAGTCACTGTTACGTTTGATACCCCCCTAAACGTCTTAAAACCAAGCGTTCGGGTCCGTTTTCATTAGAGCGGAGCGATCGAGCCCGATTAACCAATCACAGCGCACTGGGATTGTCAAACAACGCATTGACATTGTCAATATCCTTTGGTAATGTGTTTTGATTGGTCAGTTAAGCTCGGCACAGCACTTCACGCCTAAACCTGATCTGACCAGAAGACTCAAGAAGTAAGCACTAGCCGCGCCTCGCGGTGTTACCGACATTGTACCCGTCCCCGCGGGAATTTCAGGATAAAATGTATCCTATGTGTTACTTTGATCTATAACCTATATTACTGTAAAGTGTCATCTAAATCCGTTCAGTAGTTTTTTTCTTGAAAGAGTAACAAACATACAATACATACATACATCCTCACAAACTTAGAACAGTTTAGGAAATTATCAGATACTTACCACGTTTTCTACGATAACGGGTTGAATAGAAAGGAATGAAATAAAACACCACTTCCATCCATTGTACGTAATAAACATTATTTTATTGAGCAAATATAATTTGGACTCAATCACTTACCGTACCTACAGTGGTGTGAGAATAACGTGCATCCATTAATATATTATTAATAATCTATAATTATTATTACATATTGGTGTTATTATTTTAATAACTCTTTGGCTAAATTATTCTATTATCTATTTTAAAGCTAACACCGAAAGCTGGCACGATACGAAACTAAAGCGATAAATATTTTTTGTGACACTATCATTTGGCACTACCAGTGGTGTCATGGGATTTTTTCCTGCCAATAAGATTAAACGGGCTTGCTTGTATTTTTTATCTTTACTCGGTTTAGTTATTATTTATTTATTGATCAAGTGTATTCATTTATCACGTAGAACCTATTGTAAGCCTATAAAGTGGAAGACAGATGTTTTACTTTCGAATGCTTGTAGGCCTCTAGACTTATCAGATAGTAGCAGGTGGCATGTGTTAATTGCGATTGTTAAGCAACGTGCACCCCGGCCCTTACTTGGATGGATGGCCGATAGTGGCATTTCTATCTGAGCGCTACCTTGCTTCGGAGGGCACGTTAAGCAGCCTGTCTCGGTTTTTCATTCGTTAGACCATGTCGGAGGCTTTTAAGCGGTCTAAAAACTCTGAAACCAGGGTTGGCCTAGGCTTGTCGACATGAATGAATGAAGGTAGCAAGTGTTCATTGCGATTGTTAAGCAACGTGGTCTCTGGCCCCTACTTAGCTGGGTGGTCGGTAGTGGTCTTTCTATGTGAGCACTTCCGTGCTTCAGAGCTCTTACGCTGACCAAGTCGGTCCCGGTTGCTTCAATCGTTAGACCATGTCGGAGGCCTTTAGGCGGTCTCAGAACTCCGACGTCAGGGTTTGACACTAACCTAATCATCCTATTCATAGAAAATAGTAATGATACTGATAAGTAACAGTTAGATTTATTATTAAATTTAAGAGAGTAATACTTTCTGGTTGATCTATATTAACAAATGACACTACTAGTAGTGCCAAACGTAATGCCTCTTAACTCAAAAACTAAACTTAAAATCAAATATTGCACTTAAAAATTAACTCGCTAACTCTGTTCGGGGACGCCATTTTTGTCCGACTCAATCTGTCCTTCAATCTGCGGAGTCTGTTGGTACCCCTGTTCATACTGTCCTTCTGGGTAAGCCTGTTCATAATTCCCTTCTGCTGGATAATTTTCGTAGTTACCTTGATACTGTGCGTTAGGATCGGTGTATTGTTGTGGGTACTGTTCATAATTTTCGTACTGTCCGTCTGTGTATGTTGGTTGTTCATAGCCCTGTTCATATTGTTGGTTTGGGTACTCTGTCTGTTCGTAGTTCTGGTAGTTTGGATCGTATTGCGGCGTCTCTTCTACTGGAGTATCTTTTGGTTCTTCGTAAGTTACGTCTGGAGTGTATTCTGGTTCTGGCTCATATTTAGCTTGTGGCTCATATTTGGCCTCTGGTTCATATTTGACTTCTGGCTCAAATTTAGCTCCTGTCTCGAATTTGGCTCCATCAGCTTCATTGAAAAGTTGAGGCTCATCAGCTTTACTCTCCTCATACTCAGGCTGAAGCTCAGTTTTATCAAAATCAGTATCACGAGTTGGTTTCTCAAAGATTTCATCATCAAGAGTAGGTACTACCGGAGTGCTGTCAACTAAATGTGTCGGTACATTCACAGGACTATTGTTAACCGGGTTGTTGCTGTGTAGTGATGTCCTAGAGTCCTGCTTGACTATTCCTGGAGCTTGGTGGTCGAGGTCGTGTGGTCGGATTCGGTCCGGGGTGTATCCGGCGGGCTCAGTTCCGGGATGGTCTCGTCCGGCGCCGGGTGGGGGGGGAACGTCTCCGTAGGCTGCGGCAGGGTGCGGGGGAGGTGCTGTAAGATATAGGGTGTTAGTTGGAAGGGATGACTGAGTTTGTACTATAAAATCATCATGCTAAAAGATATGGTTGGTCGAAATAGTAGCACTAGCAATGGCTCGCTGTTTTACGTGCTTTATGAACGTCCTCATGGGTAATTTTAGCGTGAAAAGTAGCTTCATATGACCTTTCTAAGGAATGTAGCTGTCATGTATGTAAAAAAGATTTTTTAATATGGATAGTTTCAAAAATGAGTCCCCAGTACAAAATTACCAAAGACAATTCGGTTTTAACATTTTGTTGGTAACTTGGGCTGTGAATTTTGTTTAAAAAAGATAAATGGCTACGGTATGTCGGCACGTTAAATTTTCGGTTCTGGTTGACTCAGCCGTTATACCATCGGAGGCCCTGAAGCGGCTTAAAAACTCCAGCATTAGGTTAGTTTCTTACCTATCCGAATAAACCAGTGGACGAGATGAGGGTAATTCAGATAACAGGATTTAATACAAACACGCAATTGCCTGTACAATTTAGCAAAGGTTTGCGCTAAGTAAAGCTAGAAATAAAACACACACTCCAAACTTCAGACTCAAAGCTTATAACACAAAAGATCACATCAACACACAGGTGTAGCCAGCGTATTAAATGAATTCCTACCGTTTGTATTATATACAAACTAGCAGCGCCCCGCAGCTTCACAGGCAGCGCACCCGTTCCCGTGGGAATTTCGAGATTTTTATTACTTATTATCCTATTCCCGACCAAGATAAAATAAAAAAATAATCATTAAAATCGGTCAAGCCGTTCTCGAGTTATAAATGGTGTAACTAACACTACTTTCTTTTATGTATATAGACTAGCTGCGCCCTGCGGTTTCACCCGCGTTGTACCCGTTCCCGCGGGAATTTCGGGATGAAAAATAGATGTTGTCCGATTCTCAGACTTACCCGATATGCACATGAAATTTCATGAGAATCGGTCAAGCCGTTTCAGAGGAGTTCAACCACGCACCCCGTGACACGAGAATTTTATATATTAGAAAGATAATAGAGAGAATGCATTAAGCTGGTTTACTCGCTTTGTCATCGTTCCCGCGAGAATTACCAGATCCACAGATCGTCATCATGAATACGATCATATTTTTAGTATTAGCCTGTGTGCCCCACAAAAAAAGCCCCTCAAAGGCCTCTCGTCTTACCTATGATATCAGAACAGTATTGAAGGTAATCACCACGTTTACCTAATGCGGGTTGTGGTGTGGACAGTTTTTTTTTTCATCAGTTACAAGAGTCAGAAAAAAGAAAAAGTGTCTGTCATGTCGTATAGAGATGTGAAGGAACTTGCACTGAATAGGAATAGATGGAGAAGTCTGCATCGGATTCATCGACAAGCTCTTAATTTTATGACGATGACTGGCCACACCCTCAACAAAGCTTACCTTCATAACTATGCGTATTCCGCGGCGTGGACTGCAGCGAGCGTCCCAGGGTGTCTACTTGACGCTGCATATTGGCCAGCTCGCTCCTGAATCACACACACAGTGAACACACTCACACACGTGACACGCACATGCTTAGGTTAACATGATTTGGTATATTAAGTATATACATTGGGTACTCTAGTCTTCGTAGGTACTCTTATTCTTGTTCTTATTGATTTTTTTAATTCTCTGATATATTGACCTCTTGTAATGCAAGTTATATTTTTTTCGTTGCTTAGATAGTTGCATTGAGAATCTATTTAGTAGAAAATAATGTAAAATATATATAGATGACTTCATAATCTTATCAACTTACCAAAACTTCAAGCAGTTGACTCTATATTATACTAAAACATACTGATACTAACTACAACCACTAAAACCACAATAAGCTTCTAAAAATTACTTCTTCTACCCACTGCGAACAATCTACCAACAAATTCTACACTACACAAACAGACAGACACACCAAACGGTTTACCTTCGCCGCATCATCATCTGAGTCGATCCTATCGATCGATAGATCACTCAGATCTCTAGCCAGATCATCGGCACTACCGAATCTTGATAATCGTTTGATTCTATTTGTGTAAGGAGTTGATGTATAGTAAGTGCGTTCTAGATCATAGGACGAACGGCTGTGGGGATAGCCACTGATCGGAGTATAGCTTCTAAATGGTACAGTTGTAGTGCAATACTTTTTGTGAGAACACCAGAGGTTCCTAAGTTTTCTCATTAGTTCAGTATTTCTGCAAAGCAAATGTGTTCTGTCTGTTCTGAAAATTTAAGGGATTTTTCAGTTTCAGTGCTATAGAAAGAGGTTGAAGGTTTCGACGGTTTTATCACTCACTTTATCATTGCCCATTTATTTTCGAATACATAAATATTTTCAACAAATATGCTATGCCAATTAAGTTTAAAATATGATAAGTATATTAACTAAACATTTTAATAACTTAACTAGATATAAAAGATAAAACAGTTAACAATAGCTGTAATTTAAGTAACAAGGAACTAACAATTTAAAATATTGCACAAGATAAGGCTAGCAAAGGAATTACAATAGGAAAGAAGCCATAACTAATAACCAACAATATTAATATCAAAATTTAAAACTGGCAACATTAGATAAATTAAAAACAATTCATTATATTTCGTATAACAATGATAAATATAAGCTCATATTATATGTGTTATAGACTCAAGTCAAGTGTATTAGTCTATGTCTATAGAATGCAGTGCAAATGTATAAAAACTTTATATAATACTAATTTCACACACAATAATAGTATACTGAATAGGGGTCTGTGATTTTTTAACTGCTTAAGATTTTTTTTATTCTTCGTCGATTTTAGCATCATTTTCAATCGCTTCGATATTGAGATCCTTTTCTGCTGTTTCTGTCTCCTCTTTTGGGACATCTTCAATAATTCCTTCATCAGAATTGTCTATGGGACTTTCTTCGACGGTAACAACGAGTTGGTCTTCTTCTGTATCTCCGAGATCTTGTCTATCATTTAGTAAATCTTCTTCTTCAGCAGTTTGTGCATTATCAACAATGATTTCAGGTATGTTATCATTGTGAACCCGTTCCTGAGGTGTCTGTTCAGCATCATTACTGTCTATGATCTCTACTGTTTCATTGAGAACGTTTATGTCCCCGTTCACTACCTCCATACTAATACTATTCTTTATGCCTCTATCATCATCTACAACTATTTCTTCGACGCGAGAACCTTTTCTTTTTTTGTCTTTTTTTCTTGGTTTTGGTACCAATTTAACGCTTATATCAACTTTAATCGGCTCCTTTTTCTCCCGTAAAAAGGGCTGTTGAATCATAAGCGGTAAATTGAAAACTTTCTCTCCTTTGATGTTGGTGAGATCCTGATTGGTCGTCAACGGGCCAACGACAATTGGCGGGTAATTATTCGACGAATCGGACTCTTTTTCGGAGCGGCGCTTGGAACGGCGACTCTTTATAGGCGGGTCTCGGGATGTAGAACGCTCGCGCTGTGTTCTGATTGGTTCGTCGGTACGGCTGCGACTCTGCGCTCTGCCTGCCACCAATGAAAACACAGCACGACGTTAGGAATTTCGAAATTTAAACGGGCAATGATAATATTGTTGTTAAATTCAAAAATCGAATGGATAGTTTAAAAATTGGTAATAAAGAAGTATAAATTGCTAGTGATGTGTAAGGAGGTGACATAGTCATGCTGTAGAGTTATAAAACGTTTCGTACTTGTGCCTACGGTTTGCGTCGTCGAGCTTGTCAGTGAGCAAGCGACATTCCCCAGTGAGTTTCTCCATCAGACTGTTTTGTGATTGAATCATCGACTCCAGCTCTGCGACCGTTTTAGCTGTGAACCAAATGTTCCCGCTTTAACTCCAGTAGGAAATCACCAGACCAGAGACAAGATCTGTTGAGTCCCTAACAATCTGATGAATAAACTATTGAAAGTTGAGAAAGAGAAGCCCTTTCATAGTTCTAGATACAAGCATGCGAATGGAAGGGTAAAATATGAATGTTTTGAACGTGAACTCTGTACTTTGTGGGATCTTTCAAAACATCAATAGTTTACCCATTGACTGTGAGTCCCGTGCCGCTGTCTATGGTACGTACCGTGTTTGTTCTCCATGGACTCCATCATCGAAGACAGTTCCTTCTCCTTCCTGTTCTTCTCTGGTGATATCGGAGTCAAGTTCTTCATGTTTATCTGTGAAGGTTTTAGATTTATTAACGTTGAAGTAAGTAAATAAATATTATCCTGTAATGTCACTCTGCTGAGCAAAGGCCCCTCATCTCACCGGAGATATCAGTACAGTGAGGAGGATATAGTAATCACCACGCTTGCCTAATGCGGGTTGGTGATCTCAAACCGAGCCATGTTTAGAAAGTAGGAAACATGTTTCGGTCGATCCGAGAATTGAATCTGGGACCTCAGTCAGCCAGTTGAGTGCACATAGCACTATAGCATACACACCTCTTTCATACACACCTCCTTCATACATACCTCCTTCTCCAAGTTGGAGATCTGCTCGGAGAGGCGCAGGTTCTCTCGGCGGGAGTGCACCAGGTCTGCATCAGCTCGGTCCAGGCGTTGGCGCAGAGATTGGATCTAGAAATATAGGGAAACTTTAGCCGATGGCACATTGGTTGGCCGCGATTTTAAACCAAAATCACTACTTAGTATAACACAAAGTCGCTATCAGCTATCTGTCTGTCCCTATGTATGCTTAGATCTTTGAAACTACGCAACGGATTTTGACGCGGGTTTTTAAAATAGATATAGTGATTCAAGAGAAAGGTTTATATGTATAAAAATTCCTGAAATTCCCACGGGAACGGGCACAACGCGGGTAAAACCGCGGGGCGCTGCTAGTAGAGACTAAAACTAAAACGTAGATCGCGATTATGGTAGGTAACAGTTAAGCAAAATTACTAATACATAGATTCACCTCGGAGTTGAGCCGGTTGGTCTCATGTTTGGCTTGCCGCTGGTGCCTCTCCATGGCGAGCCGCGCGCTGGCGAGCTCCTCCTCGAGAGACGCCTTCTCCGCGTGCGCCTGCGCCAGGTCCGCCTGGAGAGATGCTGGTGGAGGAATACAAGGTTGTAGAATGCATGGACCATTCTATCAGCAGTTCATTCGTTCATTCCAGGAAGAAATACAAGGTTTGGAGAAGCTAAGGAAACACTGTTAAAAAAGTGTTTTGTATTTTTTCTCTTCGGAAAATAGCGAATGTTGGAAAGAGACAAATCATTAGATAGCTAAAATACTGTTAGACCCTAATTCTTTAACTTTTTTATCATAAAATAAAAAGTAGTGTAGTATGTTTGTTAGATTCCACAATACAAGCTTAGAGGTTAGTTTGGGTGTAATTAACCGTGCCTGAATTTGTCCGGGTGTATTTATTTATTTATTATTCTTACAGGACTTGTTCTTGAGCTCCATCTTCAGCTCCTCGATGGCGGCACTCTTCATGCTCAGCTCTCGCTTCAGATCGTTCTCGTCACGACGCTGTCTCTCAAGTTCCAACTGGAATAACAGCTCGATTAGAACATAATATATATTATGTGACAAGTCCGTTGGCACAGTGGCAGCGAGAGCGCTTACTGTGTCGGGAGTTGCGGGTTCGATTCAACGGAGTCAACAATATGTGAAGACATTCATGGGTGTCAATTATATGCTTTTAAAGTAATTGTGTATGTATATGTTAGTATCAGTTAGTTAGATTCCATAGTACAAGCTTAGAGCTTAGTTTGTGTCTAATTACCGTGAGTGAATTTGCCTGTATGTATATATATCATATTATGTAAGTCCGAGTAGGATGGAGGCATTTCTAACTGAGAACTCGCTTGGGAGAGTACGTTAAATTGTCCGTTTCAGTTCAGTAGCTTCAAGCGTTAACCACGTTGCTCGAATAAGCATATTCTAAAAAGTTCGTCAAGCAAATATCAACTCTACCCACCTGTAACTTAGCCACATTATCGTACTGCGCCGCCAAATCGTGCTGCAGTTCGTCGAAGTGCGCGTGGTAGCGATGCTCGGCGGCGCTGCGCTCGCGCTCGGCTCGCCGCGCGCTCTCGCCCGCCAGCTCGCGTAACTTGTTACGCTCGGAGGAGAGTTCCTCCTATGGGGAAATGAGGCCTGATATAATACTATTGTAGATTGGAAAGTATTAATAGGAAGTTTAGAAGGAAATAAGGGGAAAAAAGTTTAATGATTTTAATTAATTCTGACCCTATCTCTAAACCTTTTTCCTCTTCAGGAATTATCGTCTTCGGCTGGAAAATTTACAACAATATTCCACATTTTGGGACAATCAAGAAACAATAGAGTGTGCATACAAGTTGGGCCTTAATAAACGCGATGTAACTAAATCACTGTCTTCTTCTTCTTCATCGAGTGGATGGTCACCCTGACCAATCCTGGTGTCAGAGTTATAGAGCCGCCAAAGGCTTCTGACATGGCTCATGTAACGACTACTATCCGTAGAAAGTAACCGGGACCGACGGCTTAACGTGCCCTCCGAAGCACGGAATCATCTTACTTTTCGGACAATCAGGTGATTCAGCCTGCAATGCCCTAACCAAACTGAGGACAGTCTCACAAAGTGATTTTTGTGAGATATCCCCACCGGGAATCGAACCCGGAACCTCCGGATCGTGAGCCGAGCGCTCAAACCACTAGACCACGGAGGCTGTTAAAACACTGTTATACTGTGTTTTGTCTCTTTTGCTCTTCGGAAAATTTCGTATGTCAGAAAGTGACAAACTATTTGATAGCTAAAATGCTTAATACGCTATTAATGTGGAACGCAGGGTTTATGAAAGAGTATACCTTGAGCCGCCTCATCTCCGCCTCCAGGCTGTTCCTCTCGTCCCTCAGCTGGTGCTCCAGCGCGTCGTTCCTCTTGTGCCGCCCATCCTCGTCTCGCGTCTCCAAGCTTAACTTCAGTTTGGAGATCTGAGCCTCTAGCGCTGACTTGTCCCTTTGGAAATTGGTACAATGCTTTAAAAGAGCCACGTTATTTCATATCAGACTTACGAAAAAAATACTGCCATTCTCCGTCGCCATTACCATCACTGTACCGTGGTACCTTTATACCTGATTTCTTAAACATTTATTTAAATTGAAACATTTTTAGTTCATTGGATTGTCAGATATATTGAAACTGAATGTCGAAAAAGTTTGAAAATCTTTGAAATAAAGTTGAAGAAATATTTAAGGGTATGAAGCCAAGTTAGGCAAACAGCTACCGCAGGCGGCTTGTAAACATGACCACAGATAGCACCACCACACCAACAAACCAAAATGGTCTCCCATTCTAAAATGAACAGTGTAAACCGTGGCTTATCATGCCTTACCTCTGAAGGTTATCGATCTGCCGCTTGAAACCGTCAAGGCAGGTTGAGTCAACCAGCCCAGAGGCCAGCTTGCGTTTGTTCTCATTGTTCTCCTCCTGAAATAAAGAAAGAAGTTTTAAAATATCTTATAAAGTGTTTTGTCTCTTTTGCTCTTCGTAATATTGCGTATGTCTGAAAGTGACAAACCATTTGATAGCTAAATACGCGTTTAATAATATGGCCCTTAATGTTTTGCTTGCGGAAGGGCGAAGTTCTACTTCTGTATCTCGTGGTATTGCTCACTGATACTTTTAGTAAGCCCAAAGAGTTAGGACCTTTGTGAGGCTTCGTCCTTTATCCTGCCCTATCCCACAGGCTCACCTGTATCTTCTTCATGTCGATCCTGGCCTGCGTGAGCTGCGCCTCCAGCTCCGCGATCCTGGACTCGAACACGATGTTGGGCCCCTCCAGCTTGGAGGAGCGGTACTTGGGTGACTTCCGGGTATTCGATGGGGACAGCTGACAGAAAATCAATGTTCATTGACAAATGACAAGTTTTCAGACCCGACAGGCCCACAGATTGATTTAATGAACATAACATTACATTTTGTTAGGTTAATCCTATTAATATTATAAACGCGAAAGTTTGTGAGGATGTATGTACATACCTATGTATATTTCTTACTCTTTCACGAAAAACGGCTGGACTGATTTGGATGAACTTTACAGTAAATATCTTTTGATGGACTGATTTGAATGAAACTTATACTTACATCAGAAAAATACATGGGATTCATTTCATCTCGAAATTCCCGCGGGAACGGGTACAATGCGGGTACTACCGAGAGGCTCGGCTTGTTTGTTACCCAGTTAATTACTTTGCATAAAAACCTTTAAAATTCGTCAAATTCCTTCAACCAGTCCTTGATAAGTTCAAGGCCAATTCTCGTGTAACAAGAACATATTGTAGCAATGCGGAATAAATCGGTGTTTCACAAAATTGCAACGCTACGTGAGAAATCAATTAGGCACAATGCATTTATGATATGTTGCCACTAAATCGGAGGAATGATTAAATTAAGTACCTACTCTTTAAATATTTTTCCACTCGTGGCGTATTTCGACTAATATGTTAACTCATTGAGATTGTTAGGCAACGCGCAGGTCGGATACTTGGATGGGTGGCCGATAGTGGCACTTCTATGTGAGCAATACCGCGCTTCGGAGGGCACGTTAAACTGTCGGTCCCGGTTTCAATCGTCAGAGTATGTCGAAGGCCTTGTGGCGGTCTAAAATCTTCAAAACCAAGGTTGTCCACTAACCTACTCAAACTTACTACACCTGTACAGATGTAGTGAATAATCCTTTCCTATCGGCAAAACTCGGAACAACGATAACACCCGAATGGTGCCGATGTGTCTATGAATTACTGTATTATTAAATTACGTGTAGGTATCAAATAAATCGCATACTTTATTTATCAATGTCAAATGTCAAACTGCCCGTTTGACGTTGTCTCGATGGGTACTGAGTGCGAGTGAAGTAGTAAGACAAAAACTAACATTTCCGAGAAAATACGAAAGGTAAGGATTATTCACTACACCTGTAGTACATTTTACCTTCTTTTCTACACCTTTACATTACATTTTAAACTAGCAGCGCCCCGCGGTTTTACCCGCGTTGTGCCCGTTCCCGTGGGAATTTAGGGATGAAAAGTAGCCTATAACCTTCCCGTTGAATGCGGCTATCCATTACAAAAAGAATTATTCAAATCGGTTCAGTAGTTTCTGAGATTAGCGCGTTTAAACAAACAAACAAACAAACAAAACAAACTCTTCAGCTTTATAATATTAGTATAGATTTAAAATTTTCGGAGGCCTTTAGATGGTCTAAAACCTCGGACACTTGTCCTTTAACCAATACGATCAAAATCATTTCGTAATGCGTTGCGATTGGCCAATTAAGCTCCGCATAGCTCCGCTTCGCTTCCACAGAAACCTACCCTTATTATCGCTAAGAGTACACACGCACCCTTATCATCGCTAACAGTTCACACATTCCTTATAAGAGTACGCACGCACCCTTATTATCGCTAAGAGTACACACGCACCCTTATTATCGCTAAGAGTACACACGCACCCTTATTATCGCTACGAGTACACACGCACCCTTATTATCGCTACGAGTACACACGCACCCTTATTATCGCTACGAATACATACACACCTTATTATCGCTATCCAGCCCCGTGCTATCGTCCAGCTCATCCGTCTCCGATCCAGCGTACGACGTGAACATCCGCGAGATGAGCTTGTTCTTCTGCGCTTCATGAAGGTTCTCGTTTTCTGATATAACCTCCTTTACTTTCCCAAGGAGGTTGTTAAGTTCGTCCTAGTAGGAAAGAGGATTTGAAGTAAAAGGTTTTGAACTTTTTGGAAGAATGTAGATACTTACTTACAGACATATTTTTAAAAAAATAAGTTTTAGAACTCTTTGGAAGAATGTAGTAACCTACTTACACAGACTTCTTTGAGTCTTTTTATGAGACGTTTGAGTGACACGACACTATAGAGGTTTCGTTATACTCCGTGTAGGCTTGTACAAAAGAGTTTATATTGACGCCACAGTGGGGCAGCTAACACAATTCGATTTTGAACGGTTCATGATTAGACCTATTTAAGACTCGCTGGTTCAATTATATAAATAAACCATTTGGCTTATTATTTTAATCATTTGGCTTTCGATATTCATTTGTTATCACTGCGAATAAATTCTCTACGAATGACTCATCTGCGAGTAACCATCGATGGCTTTTCTCCGTTTACTCAACAAACCTACCGTGTTGTCGCTACTTCAAAGACAATTTTGACAGCATTTCGACGCGGATGATGCATGGACATGCAATGGGCATGTACAATGGACCTACACAAGTGACTCAGGGTCGCTCGATAAAGATAAAGACATTTTATCTCACGTAGTCAACACGCAGTATTAAGATGTTTTGTCTCGCTTCCTCACCCGACAGTACTGGCTCTCTCGCTCCAACTGCTCGATGTACTCCTCCTGCTTCTGAATGAAGTTCACGACGTCAGGGTTCGCGCTGTTGACGTCAGCGGCGCCCGGTGACGTCACGGGTTTCGTGTAGTCTAAGAGACAGGAGAATAATTTGGTCGTTAGCCGTTTTAGAAGTTAAAAAGTACTTAATTGTTTTTTGTATTGTGTTTTATAGACACATAAAAAACCGGCCAACTGCGAGTTGGACTCCCGTACCAAGAGTTCCGTATCTATAAAAAACGGCCAAAAATCACACATATGCGAGTCTTAAATTAAATAGTAATTCTGTTTTTAGAATTTTGCTATCACGGTTCATATGATACAAATACAGGTGAAAGACAGACTGACAGCAGTCTTACTGCCGCACTCAGTCGATACTTAAATAATTGACATAATTTTTCATACATTACATGTCAAAATCATTCGTAAAAATCTCTACTAAGAAAGCATTTGACGTCTCTGAGTACGGACCGTTTGTCAAAGGGTTCCGTTTTCTCCTACAAGTACGGAACCCTAAAAACCATTAATATTTTCATCTCACCTTTAGTTTGAGGCGGCGTATAATTATTCAAACTATCAGCATACAAGGTGGTGTACTTGGCCGTCAGTCGCGGACGCGGCTTGACGTCCGCCGCTGACGTCAGGCCGCTGCCGCCGTAGGGAGAGTACTTCTTGTCGAGGTCCCCGTCGGAGTCGTCCAGGTTCTTGATGGAGGCGGAGCCGCCGTAGCTTCGCATCTGATGGTCAAGAAATATTGAGGTGGAAACCAGATATAGGAGCTGTGCGGAACTCAACTGACCAATCACCGTGCATTACGAAAAGATTTCGACAATGTCAATCCGTTGTGATTGATGTGTTATTTGAGACTGTGTTTCTTTGAAAAACTCAATAAATTTTACTAAAAGATTTGGTTTCATAAAAAATCTTTAGTTTTTTACCAAATCATTCACTTAACTCACTTTAGTAACACAAACTAACTAGGTTTTAGTAAATTATAAAATGCCATTAAATTCAATAATATAAGTTTATTTTCTTGTGAACTAAATAAATAAATTTAATATTTTAACATAAATGTTTACGCTTTAACATTTAAGTCTCCTTATAAAAGCATTTTATATTATATAAATAAAATTTCAACTAACGTGTGGTTAAGGTTGAGCGCTTTACAAGCTAAGAATGAACTCACTTCCAAAAAAAACGCAAAAAATTTGACGCTATCGAGTTTAATGATATTCTATTTCGATACACAAATACACATGTTGATCGAAGCTATTAAACACATAACTGGCAGCTTGTAAAATCGCTCAAGAAAAACCACACCCAAACCAAAAATTAAGAAAAATTAAAAATATATAATTATACTCACACTTGGCGCATAGTTGCCGGAGAGGAAATACCTCAATTTCGACACAGCCTCTTTATAAGCGAGCTCTGTGTAGTCGGGCACTCTCTTCATACCGTAATCAGTGATTTTTGACGGTCGCCTATAACAATATTTGGAATAGAAGTATGTCATTTTGAAAAAAAATATTTTTTACAAAAAAAACAACAGAAAAAAATCCTCCTCTGTTAGGCTAAGCTATATAAATAATAAAATACTAAAAAAATTGGAAAAACTATTCGAAAAGAAACACCCTGTATAACTAATAAAAAATACGAAAAAAACACAAAATCTAACTAGCCCTACTCAAATCTTTTATTAAAAAAACAACAAAACAACAAATCACATTTTGACTAAACCTAACGTATTATTTTTTATTAAACTATTTTCGAAATGTTAACTAAATCCGATAGTTGCTCATAGCACTAGTAACTCGATACCACTCGAGTGATATTTGATCCAAAGTATTGATTACACAAACTGGGTTACCATGGTAACCGTTGTCGTTGTAAACAAAACACAGCAACGGGTATACTGACGAAGAAAAGTGATAGGAATTAATGGTATAGGGGAGTGGAAAAGTGTTTTGTGACTAGCATTTGTATTTGGGTTTGTTCGGTTTTATAGCAGCGCGATATAATTAAAAATGGTATTTTTTGTACAAGAATTTAAACTGTGTTAAACTTGAATGAGTCAGAGATATTTAGGTATTTACAATTGACACATGTCAAATCAAAGAAAAGAATACTGTGTAGTTTATCTAAGCGTGAAACGTGAAACCAAAATCTAAAAACTAATATTATTAATATTAATTATTATTGATTGCCATAGCGTAGTTTTTTAAAAGCTTACAAAAAATAGTATCAGCAAGTAATGTCCCACTGCTGGGCAAAGGCCTCTCATCTCACTGAAGATATCAGTACAGTGAGGATTAGGCGTAATCACCACACTTGCTAAATGCGGGTTGGTGATCTCAAACCCGAACCATGTTTAAAAACTAGAAAATATGCTTTTTTGCTCGACCCGGGAATTGAACCAGCGACCCCAGTCTTGGTAGGCAAACGCACATACTACTAGACCACCGAGTAAAAGCGTAGTTGATACTACTAAATAGTATAACGTTATCTATACTAATATAATAGAGTTAAAATTTGTAAGTTTGTTTGTTTGTATGTTCGAGGTAATCTCGGGAATTATCAGTACGATTTAATTAATTCTTTTTGTAATAGATAGCCACATTCAACGGGAAGGTTATAGGCTATTTTTCATTCCGATATTCCCACGGGCACGGGTACAACGCGGGTAAAACCGCGGGGCGCCGCTAGTATAAATATAATCATAAGTGCATTACCTACTTGGACTTACTTAATTACTTTTTAAGTAGGTAGGTATAGTCTTAGTTAAGTCTCAGTTTAAAATTTAAATTTACTTCATGGTTTACTTCTTCTTCATCGAGAGGATGGTCACCCTGACCAATCCTGAGTTATAGAGCCGCCAAAGGCCTCTAACATGGCTCATGTAACGACTACTATCCGTAGAAAGTAATCGGGACTGATGGCTTAACGTGCCCTCCTAAGCACGGTATACTAAATTTAGCACACGGGACAAGCACTAAACATTTATCTTCAACTACATAGGTACTGATAAATTATGGTCCTAGGTAGATTAATAAATAGATTCGAACTGAAACGTACCTGATTTTATTCCTCTTCAGTTTGTTATTGAGCTCCTTGTCGGAGCCGACACTAGAACCGCTCTTGATTCGATACCCAGCCGATTTCGGCTTATTCAAATAATTCGTCGAGCCCATAACCAAAACTTTAAGACCCCACTTTATCGCAAAACTATTGCAAAATATTCGCAGATATTAAATGGCAGAGCTCAATTTGAAGTGGACGCTTTCGAACTTAGAAATCGTAATATGAAATTTGAATTTTCAAAAATAGAATGAGTACTCATTGGCTGTACGCATCGTGACACTACGCTTCAACCAATCGACGGAATAAGGAATGGTTTTTGGATAAACTTTTTGCTGTTTCCTATGTTTTGTCTCTTTTACTCGTGTGGGGTGGATATGTATGCTTGTCCTGCTCTAATGGAAAAGTTTTCTTCAGGATATTGTGGTTTGGGAGCGTGTTACGTGGTTTTTAAAGTCATTGTTTTTATAGGAGTTTAAAATAAACTAACTATAGGCGCCAAAATGTTTTAACTCGAAATCGGTTTAGCTGTTTCGGAATATAGGATAGATATTTTTCTTATGTTTTTATGTATTGCTTAAGCATGCATAATGTCGTATTTTAAATCATCTTGGTGTTTTTTTAAATATTTTAAGTAAAAGTTTCATTTTTTCATTCGTTTTAATTTTTTTGTATTTCAAAGCGATTTTTTCCTACACTTACATACGAGAAAAACCATGGACTTATTATTTAGTAATAAGTCCATGAGAAAAAGTCAGATGTAATTTTTTCTCATATTTTACTTTATGTAAACTTGTTTTTTTGACACTGTCTCCCTGACTAAGTGACAGGCAGTGTCAAGCGTGCAGCCTACGATTTTGGAGGGAAAATAAATCAGTCACGCAAGCATCACCACAAATCGCAGTATGCATAATTAAATGGTTTATTTTCTTTGTTTTCTATTTCTTATGGAGATTGTTTGGAAAACATGGCGGGTTTGGGCAATTATGCTGATTTTAAAGCAGGTTCGTGTTATTAATGTATTTTTCTTTTATAGACCAGGGCCGAAGCCTACAAAAATGGTAAAAAATGAAAAAAAATTACAGTAGGATGAAACCCATTAGAAAAGCAGGGGAATATGATCAAAATGAGAGGAAACATAAATTACAGTCGATCCGAGTTCGGGAAGGGGGAAGGGGGTGCGTTTTTAGGGGTAAAAATGGTTTATCTCTATTTCCAGAAAAACTACAAGTCCTACGGAAATAAGTCAAATGGCAAAGTTGTAGGTTATAAAATGATCTACAACTCTTGTATTGACAACTTTTTCACATAACCTCAAAATATATGTGAAAAATTCAAAAAACCACGTTTTTGGTTTTTTACGTTTATCTTCCTCAAAAAAAATTTTTTTTCTACGATATTTGGTGAAAACTTTCCTTATTATGTCCCAAATATACTGTAATTTATTCGATTAAAAATATTATTTTTTTCACCTTATTTTGAATTAATATCGAAAAAACACCCTAATTTTCAATCGAAAATTCTGACGTCAAAATATCAGCTTTTTTCAAAAAGTTGGTATGGTTTCTGTTCGTTGAAATCTCTACTTTCCGATGGTGAAAATATATATATATGTTACTATAGAAAATCTTCTCAGAAAATGCAAAAAACTCGAACTCGATATTTTTTTTAAAAGTTGATTTATTTAATTCTAATTACATTTATGTCATAGAAAATCTCATTATAATATATAAATATAAATGTAAATCGTACTATTAAATGTAGATATAGTCCAGTCATTATAGTAAGTTCACCTCGGAATTTGAGATACCCAGCTGTAAGTCTGTAAATACTTGTATATTGACACCCTAAAAGTTGTCTCAAAACCTACATAAGGTAGGGTGTACGCAACTATTAAATTTCAAGGTCAAAGGTCACAAAAATCGGTTTTTGCGGTTTCTTGTAAATATCTCATTTCCTATGGATTTTTTGCTATTTATATTTATTATCAATATTGTAGAATACAAAATTCTCTACAAATTTTGTTCAAAAATTTTTTTCATACGGTGAACCGTTGAGATATTTACAAAAAAGCGCAAAAACCGATTTTTGTGAAATTGAACTTGAAATTTAATAGTTGCGTACACCCTACCATATGTAAGTTATGATGAGACAACTTTTAGGACGTCAATATACAAGTATTTACAGACTTACAGCTGGGTATCTCAAATTCAGAGGTGAACTTACTATAATGACTGGACTATATCTACATTTAATAGTACGATTTACGTTTATATTTATATATAATGAGATTTTCTATGACATAAATGTAATAAGAATTAAATAAATCTACTTTTAAAAAAAAATATCGTATTCGAGTTTTTTGCATTTTATGAGAAGATTTTCTATAGTAACATATATATATATTTTCACCATCGGAAAGTAGAGATTTCAACGAACAGAAAACATACCAACTTTTTGAAAAAAGCTGATATTTTGACGTCAGAATTTTCGATTGAAAATTAGGGTGTTTTTTCGATATTAATTCAAAATAAGGTGAAAAAATTAATATTTTTAATCGAATAAATTACAGTATATTTGGGACATAATAAGGAAAGTTTTCACCAAATTCCGTAGAAAAAAAAATTTTTTTGAGGAAGATAAACGTAAAAAACCAAAAACGTGGTTTTTTGAATTTTTCACATATATTTTGAGGTTATGCGAAAAAGTTGCAAATACAAAAGTTGTAGATCTTTTTATTACCTACAACTTTGCCATTTGACTTATTTCCGTAGGACTTGTGGTTTTTCTGGAAATCGAGATAAACCATTTTTACCCCTAAAAACGCATCCCCTTCCCCCTTCCCGAACTCGGATCGACTGTAATTTATGTTTCCTTTCATTTTGATCATATTCCCCTCCTTTTGTGATGGGTTTCATCCTACTGTAATTTTTTTTTGTTTAAAAAATTATCTACCCTGGTCTATTACCCTTCGGCAGAAAAGAAGGATTTGAAATTTGGATGTATACTAATATTATAAAGCTGCAGAGTTTGTTTGTTTGGACGCGCTAATCTCAGGAACTACAGGTCCGATTAGGAAAATTCTTTCAGTGTTGGATAGTCCACAGGCTATTTTTCATCCCGAAATTCCTACGGGAACGGGCACAACGCGGGTAAAACCGCGGGGTGCTGCTAGTGAAATATAAAAACTGATGAGTGCTATGTGAGTCATATTGTCATTTACTTTCGATCCTAGTTTGAGATCAACAACCCGCATTAGGCAAGCGTAGTGATTACGACATCCTCCTCACTGTACTGATATCTTCAGTGAGATGAGTGTCCATTGCCCAGCAGTGAAACATTACTCGCTCTGCATTGCTCGGTTTGAGAGGTATCACCTTTTTGTGACACAGTGAATACCAGTATGGGTGGTAATGCCAAATATATTAAGTAACTTCTTTCGAAAATAAATAAATATTGAATTACAGGCTTATACTGCTTTACTATTAAAGTTGTAGTTATTCTTGACAAGCCCGTTAGCACAGTGGCAGTGAGAGCGCTTACTGTGTCGGGGGTTGCGGGTTCGATTCAACGGAGTCAACAATATGTGCAGACATAGTTGTTGGCGACGACGTCTGGGTGTCAATTATATATTCTTATAAAGTATTTGTGTATATATAGTAGTATCAGTTAGTTAGATTCCAAATTACAAGCTTAGAGCTTAGTTTGTGTCTAATTAACCGTGAGTGAATTTGTCCGGGGGTATTTATTTATTTATTCTAAAATTATCATAGAGGCTTCATTTCCGTATACAACGACCCTTACGAACTAAACAGTGTTATCGAATAACTCATAAGTCAAGACAGACACGATGCCTGCAACATGGAATCTATAAAAGTCTTGCGATCGCCTGATGACTGAGTGCACGCGAGGCACTGCCTTACACCATTCAATTTATATACATGTGTAGATATGCCTTTGTAGACGTTGTCTATCAACTTATGCCTCACCAATCTTATACCGGTATACTTTAGAATGTACATAGACTTAATGATTGTTATTTTATATAAATAAAAACAGGCCAAGTGCGAGTCGGACTCGCGCACGGAGGGGTCCGTACTTAAAACGGCAAAAACCACGTTTGTTGTATGGAATATTAGAATTTTTGTATATTTGTTTTATTTTAATTTTAGTAAGCGGCAATAGAAATACGTCATCTGTGTAAATTTCAACTGTCTAGCTACCACCGTTCTTGAGATACAGCCTGGTGACAGACGGACGAACGGACGGATGGACGGACAGCTCAGTGATAGGGTCCCGTTTTCACCCTTTGGGTAGAGAATCCTAAAAATCTATATAAAGACTAGCTGCGCCCCGCGGTTTCACTCGCGTTGTACCCGTTCCCGCGGGAATTTCGGGATGAAAAATAGATGTTGGCCGATTCTCAGACCTACACAATATGCTCACAAAATTTCATGAGAATCGGTCAAGCCGTTTCGGAGGAGTACGCGAACGAACACTGTGACACGAGAATTTTATATATAAGATAATATAGATAAAATCATGTCAATCAATCTCTTAGCTATCTGTTGGATTTGAGGCTTGAGGTTATTTGAAAACTATGATTATGATGATTCCCACGCCAAATTCAGCGACGATAACCGTTTTCAATTCAGTAAACATAATATAATAATAAAATACACCCGGACAAATTCACACACGATTAATTAGACCCAAAGTAAGCTCTAAGCTTGTGTTATGTACTCATCCTATTCGGGTGCACCCTCACATCTATAGATCTATATTTCTAATATTTCTATATCCGATTTCAAAAAAAGGATGGATAGTTCTCATAAAAACCTGCTATTAAACAACGTTTTCCTTGTTTTTTTTTTATTATTAATAAAAAGTAAGTTTAATTAACTTTCTAACGCGAAATAACCCTTGTGAGTAAGTTTACTATTTATTTTTAGTTTACAGAAGTATCGTCTTTTATAAAGCGAGTTTACTAGCCAGCTGCCGGCAATATATGTAGGACGCTTGTAAACAATCTTAATTTAAAACATTTCAATACTCGTAAATAAAACAAAACAAACAATTTTAATAATACATTTTATTAGTAAAAAAATTAAACTAAAACAATCTAATTTTTGGTGTTAGTAGCTACACAACGAGATAAAATGAATAATACAAAAATAAATAAATATTACGCTGATTAATTGCACGGAAATATTAGAAAATAAAATCGTTATTTTTAATTTTATTACAAAACTGTAATGGCACTTACGAATAGAAAAATAAACTCTTAGTAGGTAATTAATGAAAATAATTATAAAAATACTTTACATTAACAGCGATATTTTGTGCTTTAAAACTAATAAGTACATAAGAGAGTACTTACTACCTTATTCATAACGTGACAAAGTCATAAACAAAGAACAAAATTAATAAAATATTTTTAATTATTTATTTATTTTGTCTATGAAAAATGGAACTTTGTCAAACAAAAGTAAAAGACGCTTCATTGAAATAAGAGCGCTAAAATATTAACGATAGTTTGACTAAGGGGCGTCTTATTTTACTTGGAAATAATGGCGCAATTACATTAGTTCGTTCACTAGCTGCGAACAGATAACTGAAAGCTAATGCCTTCGATCGACAATATGTGTATTGTTGATCGAAGGCTAATGCTCACCGAGTGCGGTCGACCGTAACAGTGTAAAACATATGCAGGGTACGACTTAATATAATTGAGCCATTAATTCATCCATTATTGAGTAATCTGGTTATCCAGTCTTCATGTTTTTATATTCTATTGCGTTATTAAATAAGGCAGTAGTCACTTTTGAGCGAAGCATAAACAAATTTTATTTCTTAAAGTGGTTAGACATAGATTCCATTACATTATGCCAATTAAAGATTATTATCTATGGCACGAATATCAAAGCCTAAGGTTTGATAGTTCATTACAATAATTATTTACAAAATAGCTTAAATTAAGACTAAAATTCTACTATATTTTTAAATTTATCGACGGATAAAATGATTGGAATATAAAACTGGTATAAAAATACTTATAAATGCAAGAAAAATATTGAAAATGTCGAGTCTTATTTGTTTTTAATATTTTTAATCTGTATTTACAATAAACTGTACGTCAGATGTCAAAAGTGACATATACTTGTCAAATTTTAATATCGGAGGGCATAATTTCGATGGACATACACCAATACTTTTAAATTGAGATCTATAAGTTACGTCCGTACTCAGAGGCGTCTGATGCTTCCTTAGTAGATATTTAATCAGTGATTTTGACATGTAATGTATGAAAAGTTACATCAATTAGTTAAGTGTCGATTTAATGGACGTCCCTAAGTGCGGCAGTTAAAATCAATGACAAATAAAAAGTTAGTCTACTGAAATTCCACTTACTTATGAATAACATAAAGGTTCTCTCTGATCGGGAGCATTCAGGTGTAATGTAATAGATTCGAACATTACATCAGAGAACCGAACATTACAGCTCGCACATAGTAATGATAGAAAACGCCTAAATATGTTTGAACAACAAATGACGTTCGTTTTAAATAGTGTTCTATTCGGTGCATCATTTAAGTACCTTAGTTAATGAACCCAGATTAAAGGGTTCTTGTAAAATCAACCCTTGATAGATTTATTTAATCATTATTCATAAGTAAGTGGAGGTTTATAGTGAAATTACATTATAGTGTTCGCTAATGCAGTCACCAAACGTCATCTTCACACTAGACTATCCGCCGTTCGTAGACACTTTATAAAGTGATAGCTACTGTCTGAACGCCTTAATGTAATTGCACCATTATATAAATCAAAGTTTAAGAAATGGACTTTATAACGGATATTTCATTGGACGGTTAAGTCTCATTGAAACTTATTAACAACTTGTTTCACCCAGCTGTTTTTCAAGTCTTCATTTTCTACAACACTATTTCTGCTCGCAGGAGTACTTGCCCTTTCGGAACTTGAGCTCGGTGTCAAAGGATTATTAGTTTTTGCTTCCCCTTTTTCAAAATTAGCCATTTTGTTCGTAATCGATTTCGGTTTTTCGACTAAAGAAGGTTTTTTCAGTTGGCTCGGTTTCGTTTTATTCATTGATTCCAACTCCATTCTTCTTTCAAATACAGATTTCGCTGTCATTTTTGACGTTTCACCCGTCATTTTTGACGTCATGCCTGTCACTTTTGACGTTTCGCCTGTCACTTTGGAGGCTGTAGACACAGCTCTTGAAGTTTCGCCTGTATTTTTGGTCGTTGCAGTTGAAATTTTTGATGTTTCACCTGTCAATTTGAACGTTTCGGTAGAAGGCGTAAGTTTTTTGAACTCTTGGGTTTTGATTTTTCTTGTGGCTGAATCAAGACTTGCTCTTTCAAAGGTTATTCTTTTCATTTGTATTCCTTGATATTTCATTGTCTGCGGTTCCTCTTTTGTTTCCGTTTTGGTTGTTTCTCCACCTGCTTTATCATTTGGACTTGATTCTGATCTTAAAAATGTTGATTTGTTCGGTCTTTTAATAGTGTCGCTTCTTTCATCAACGTTTTTACTCAAATTCTTGGCTAAAATAGGTCTTTGAGATGGAATTTGACTAAGTTTTGGTTTAACTGGTACAGGAGGTGCTAGTTTCGGTTTACCTTCTGCTTTATCGACAGTTGTGTTAGAAGTTAAATTAGATTTATCGACATTTGTGTTAACTAAAGTTTTATTAGTAATTGTTACTCTTCGTTCAGTGACTGTTGATGTCAAAGTAACGTGAGATCTAAACGATCGTTGTCTTAAGAACTCTATTTTAGAATTATCTTTAATTTTCGTTGATTTCTTCGTTTCATCGTCTTCTTGGTCGGAGTAAACTGCTGAGTCTCTGAAAACATCTTCATCTTTCACTTGTTCTATCTTTTCGAAAGATTTCTCGTAAAAACTCTCATCAGAATTTGTAGATTCCGTTTCTTTAACGTCAACTTGACTAGTGCTAGTTTTCTGACATTCCAAATAAGTTCCTTCACTTGAAGATGTTACAAAAGATGAATTAGAAAACAGACTGTCAGGCCTTATAGCGTTTTTGTTGATAAGGACGTTAATATTTTTGTGATGAGATTTTTCTTTCAAAGTGCTTGGGTCTGCGTAGTCCGACTGAGCGATTCTCGCCCCTAAGTGTTTACTCCCTTGCATATAGATAGGCATTTTTTTTATTTGATGCGAACTAGTACTAGATTTTGAAGGTGAACTTCCAGCGCTGGCTGTACTAGCTACCATACTAACACATTTATCAAAAACTGGTCTAATAGTTTCGGTTTTCTGTGTTATATTATCACAGCTATGTGAGAGAGGTTCAAAGATATTTTTACTTTCACTTCCATTCGTAGAAGTGGTTTCACAAACGCTCTTACTCAAAATATCATTGTGAATTGAGTACACTATAGTAGAGGTTGTAGGACTATTATCTGTTGATGTGATAACTACTTTTATTTCATTTTTAGCTAGATTTTCTTTGTTTTCTGCTGCTGCTATAGTTTTGGATGAAGTGTCTGATTTATTTTCGGTGCTGTCACTGTGTTCATCACCTATTATACTTCGGAATCTTTGAAGCAGATTTTTGGAATAGCTTCTAGGGTTTAGAGCCGATCTCTTTTCATTAGGACTTTTAACTTCAGTTTTAGCGCTTTCAGGACTGCTTTGCTCATTAGCGTTTTCGGTGTCTTCAGTTTTGTTCGGAGTTCGATTCTTGAAGCGACTTAAAACATTTTTCAGTGATAGAACATTGCTAGTCGGTTTGTAAATCTTATGTTCTGGGTGTATTATTTTGTTTTCCGGTTTCTCTTCTTTATCTATGGGTAGTATTTCACAAGACGATGTTATAGAAGTATTCAGATTAGGTTGTGAAGTGTTGAGTGGCGTTTCGTTCTTGTTTTTGTCTAGACTGTCTATGCCTTCAAAGTTATTTTTGTAACATCTATCAATTTCTTCTTCCAGTTCTAGGGTTGACTGACTAATATTCTGTCCGTACTCAGCTTCTGTTTTGTTTTTATTGAATTTCAGCATATCTCCGTCGTTCATGTAGTTTTCAACGTCATCGAAGCTCAATTCACTTTGGTCTGACGCGATTGTGAAAGGTCTATCAGTGCTTTTGACTTTTCCTTCTCTGTTTAAGTAAGTTTTGCTGTTACTGTTAGGTTTACATTTAAACGTTGTCATATTATTGTCTTCAGTGCTTGTAACTACTTGAAAACTCCTCGGTAAAGACCCTGATTTTCTATCTCTACTGATATTGAAGTGTTCTTTCTGTCTGCTCAGCCATATCTCTGGAGTATTAGGACTTTGATCAGGACTCATAGGCAAATATTCTCCTGTAGGATTTGAGAGTTCTTTTCTACGTCTGCAAACTTCTACTAAAGAATCGTAAATGTTGTCATTGGCTCTGTCAGCTGGGCTTTCTATTGTAACGTAATAATCGTTACGAGGTACCTGTTCTACTTTTTGTGGCAATTTTACAGGAACATCGTAAATACCTTCGTCGTCATTATTCAGTTGATCGAAAGATAAATAAACGTAATCTGATTCTGGGCCGTGTTCTTTAGTGTTAGTTATTTGTAGCTTAGGAGATAGTCTTTTAGGTGTTTCATTTATCTTTCTACTGTTTATCTCTTCAGCTACTTTACTGTCCAGTCTTAGCGTTTCATAGATATGGTCTTCAGTGTTAGAGGCAGTTTCTGCGTCATCTACATTAATATCCTCAACAGTATCTTGGTTAGAGTCAACAATGATATCGTTTGTGATACCTCTGATCAAGTCTACGTTATCTGAACTTTGCCTTGCATAGTGAGGTTTCAATTTATCTAGTTTTGAAGCTATTACGTGTTCAGGGTTGGAATGGGACTTTAGTAACCTTTGATGTCGCCTTTGCGCGCTGTGTCTTAGTTGTTGCTTCTTAACTAGTTTCTGAAACTCTCTATTTTGCATCAGTAGTTGTGATATTATTTGTTCTAGAGGTTGTTCGGTCTCTGCACAACTCTCCGTTACTGGTTTATCTTCTCCATCTAATTTATCTTCTGCTTCAGACCCTTCATTGATAACCTTCTGTTTATTTAAATATTTCACTTTTTCCAGTTCGTTCTTTTTGAACGAATCTGTCTTTTCTATCAACTTTTTATACGTTTCTTCGTCTATGTCCTCGTCTTTGCTTATTGTCTGTGGTAGGATTGGGTCTGGTTCTTTAGGTTTGTCTATGTTTAGGCTGTCATTAGACTCTGTTATGTGTAGAATGTTTTCTGTAGATATATCTGTTGAAAAGTCAGCGTAGAATTTGGCCGTAGTGTCCGAACCAACACGTAAACCTTTAGCTCTACTCTTTTTGATTTTTGATATTTTCTTTGGTATGTTTTTAGTGTTGTACATTCTGATTTCTAGGTTCGGTTTCGGTAATCTCTTTTGTGTTTCTACTTCAGGGTCCGATATTATAGTTCCATCACTTGTTCTGAGTTTTCTAGTGATTTTATTGGATCCACAGTTTCTGCATTCGAATTCTATTTTCTCGCTCCCTCTTTCTTTCTCTCCGTCACTCTCTTGCTTCTTCGCTAATATTCCAGCCACATTCTGTTGTAATCCGGGCTCGGATTTTCTTCTCCAAGTCCCGATTTTAGATAGCTTAGATCTTTGAGGATCGTCTTTAGACTTAGACCTTAAAGACTCTGTCTTATGCTTATAAAGATCGTTACATCTAGAAGGCCGGTTACTAAACGCGTCAGTTATAACTATATTTTCCTTTATCTTCTCACATTTGAGACAAGTTTTAGGTATTCTAGTTTTATTTTTATCTTCAGCGTAATCTATAATGTTGTCTGAAGAATGGTAGCCTCTTGTTTTGTTCAAAGGTCCGTAGTCTTTGACGAAGCTTTCTTGAGATGAATTGAAGTCGGAGCATTTGCAAGAGTTTTTGCGTTCTAAGTGTTCTGCGCTTCCAGAGTCTATGTAATGAAGAGCTTTGTCGCATTCAGGGCATTTGTCTCCTAGAGTCTCCTTATCATCATGTCTGCATGAGCATTTGTCTTCTGCTTTATCCTTAACCTCGTTTTCACAGTCGGAACACAAGTCAATGTAACAACTATCGCAGGTATAGTCCACCCCTTTTTCAGCGGACACTTGTAAACAGTCACAGTTTTTCGGTCTACTGTTGGTCAAAGTATACTTCCTATTCTTCTTGAGTCGTCCTCTGATGCCGTTTTCGAATGATTTTCTTCTCTCTCGGTCTAGTTTACGTTTCTCTAAGTATTCTGGCGCTGATAGCTGTTTCCTCATTGATGCTTGCGTGATGAGGTTGTGTGATTTTTCTGCTAGCATGTCATCTGTAACGGAAAAAGATTGTGTGAGCTACTGACAAGATATAATAAACTAGAGATTCTCAGAATACACTTTCTTTAATTATCTAAGTATTTTACATACATTATTATTAGTGCACTGACTGCCAAATTCGACTACCATTTCTCAATCGAACAACATTGCTTTTCACAATGAACAACAATTTTTTTTCAAACACATAAACTATATTTGTCATTATTGTAGACGCTGAATTTTGCAACGCATAGTTATAGAAAAAAATACTCTCATCTCGTCTCACCGTCAGTTTTGTTCTGTCCCAGCTCCATGACCAACTGGCGCGCGTGCGACGGTATCACAGCGTTGTAGTTCTCTAGGATTACCTGCAAGATATAAATATTATATCAATCATCAAAATTGGATCGCTTGACACATACAGGCGATTGTCGTGTGTCTGTTCTGTCTCTCTTTTTGAGAGAAATCATAGTGAGACCTTCGTAGTCTTCGTTTGTGTGGATACTAGATGTTGCCCAAGGCTTCACTCTAGGGCGTGCAAAACCGGAAGGTTTTTAAAACCGGTTTTGAATTTCGGTTTTGAGGGCCCAAAACCGGAAACCGGTGTTAGCCCCGGTTTTGGCAACATTTTTATATTTTTTTACATAGTAGATTTTGAAAAAGAAAACAATATTCTTAGATACTTACAAAACCTACAAATAAAACAAATTTTATGATATACCTGTTTTTAATCAACCATTTATGCCTACTTAGTAAGTAGACCACATGAATTGTTTAGTTAACATCAACTTAAAATAATATAAACTTTAATTTAACTAACTGAGATCAAATCAACAACAAGTAAGAAAGAATCAAGAATAATATTTTTTAAACATACAAACAAATATAGTTATAATCTTTAAATACTAAACACAACCACAAATTTTAAACACACAAAATACAGTCATCATCTTAATAAGATTTCTTGAATCTTGACTTAATAAATAATAATTACGATCGGAACCTTATTTCCAATCCAAGGGCATAAGGATCAAAATTGATTGGTGAAAACGAGTGAGTAAGGTATCTGTTACGAAGTAACATATTTATTCTGTGGTATAGGTTGCATTTGGATATATCCGATGACTCAGAATTACATATTTCTTGAGTGCGTTCGAAAAAAGTGGATTTAAATAAAAATTTAATTAATTAACGGGAAAACCGGAGTTAACTCCGGTTTTGACTCTCAAAGCCGGTTTTGAAAAATGTTAAATTTGTGTCCGGTTTTCCGGTTTTCAGCAAAACCGGAAACCGGGTTTGCACGGCCTACTTCACTCGCTCTCTCAATAGATCGCGCTTGAATAGGAAATAATTAAAGGATAGCTAGCACAGTTCCTGTCGTTATTATCTCAGCTTCGAGCGAATGGTGTGTAGATCGCGACAGGTTTAATGGCATCGCGCCAATGTACCCCATTATAAACTTAGTGTAGTAGTAACGATATAGATAGTATACATTACTATAGGTAGTTCAGACGGTATATATAGTACAGGCAGTATACATAGGAAAGAAGTATAAATTAATATAGATATTCATCATCTCTTGTCAGTGAGTCCGATGCAGACTTCTCCATCTATTCCTATTCAGTGCAAGTTCCTTCACATCTCTATAAGACATGACAGACACTTTTTCTTTAATCTGACTCATGTAACTGATTCTAGGCCTTCCCCTACCTCGCTTTCCTTCAACTTTACCTTCCATGATATTATTAATGTATCTATGTATATGTATAGATAGTATAAACAGTGTAGATAGTAAAGAAGTAGGTAAAGATGACGTAAGAGGTACTCACTCGCTTCAAGAGTAGCGTCCACTCGCGCTTGTGTCGCGGCGAGCGCGCCTGCAGCGTGAGCTGCGCGCGCGGCGCGTCCCACGGGATCACGTGGAACGACAGCCCCGCGCCCGCGATCGACTCCACCAGCATCAGGTTGTTGCACTGGAACCATACATCACTTATCAATCAAAACGCAGCACGTGACATCACTAGTAATATCTTCGTCTCCTTAGACTTATCCCTTTTTCTGGATGCGGCTCTCCTTATCTGTCTTTTGCATGGCATCAATAGTAATATAATTTAAAGAAGACATTTGCTGTTTTATCTTTAACCTTAAGACCCTACGTTTGAGCAAAAAAAATTACATTTTAATTAACTTTATCTACTGGCATACTAAAAATACAGAGAGTTATTATCTTTCCGACATTCTACCGGGTTAGATGCAATAGCAATGGGAGTGCTACAAGGCTCCATTTTGGGCCCACCTCTATTCCTTATGTATATATATGACAGTTGCTGTGCGAGCCTTAAAATATTTGTATCCTTTATGATAATACTGACCATGATATGCGACTTGTAGGCTAGTATTCCGTCTTCCCTGTTCTTGGTGACGAGCAACATCTTATCGAACAAAAACACATGTCGCATCGCCTTCGCGCCGAATACTCTGCAACCAAGCAAATAATACATTTATTACTGAATTACTGATAATAAATAAAAAAAAAAAAAAAAAAAAAAATTATATGCGCAAAAATATACGTGTCACTATTGAGAGAATACTTGCAGAGATATTTACAATACTTTCTGGGATCAATTTAGTTCTAAAAGCATTAAAATAAGCGAATAATAAAAGACTGCTACTTATGGCAATTTTTCTCGCTCACTGAAAGATATTCCCTCAAGAGTGCTGATCTTACTTACTAAGATCTTGTATTAATTAAATGCAGTTGTTGTTACCTGAATGTCCCTTCGGCACACAGCTCCCCGTACGTGGTCAAATCCGGGCCGTTCCACCCGTACAGGAGCGACTGGATCTCCTGAGGACACAGAACAATGAGATAAGGATAAGTAAATTAATAATAAGTAGTGGAACAATGAGGTAATGAAAAAATTGTGTTCAAAAAACTCACTGAAGGGCAAAACTCTGCTGTAAGTCAAGACATTAATAAGGTTCAAATTCACCGTTTCTATCTCAAACGACGGTCAACGGAACTCGGTTTTAGTGAATCAATTTTGAAGTTTTGATCTCTGTAAACTAGGATTAAGTTGAACTGATTGAATTCAGTTGAAACGGTGAAATTGGAGCTAAGTAAAGCAAATAGGTTAATGGCCATCCCTGGTGTCGGAATTTTAGGACCACCAACATAGTCTAACGGTTGAAATAACCGGGTCCGACTGCTTAACGTGCCCTCCGAAGCACTCAGATTGAAATGCCACTATCGGCCAAAAGAGGGGTTAACGAAGCAAATTGATGCAAAGGTATATCAAAATCTTGTGCACCCACCTGTACCCTGACAGCGTGCTCGTGTCGTCTCTTCATGTCATCGATGTGCTGCGCGATGCCCGTCATCTGCAGCAGAGCGTACTCCGTGTCCCGGGACGCGCACTGCTTCACCACGTTCTGGAAGATTTGAGGTTTATTACAGGAAATATGCTGGGACTGGTCCGGAAAAGAATGGTGCCCGGTAGCGAGGGCAGCTGGAGGCATCAACTGCCGACCGTTAGCAGTACTACTGGTTTCTATGAATCTGCCTGCGGTCGCGGCGTGATTCATAGAAGCTAATGGTGCTGCTTGCTGTCGGTAGTTGCTGCCTACTGCTGCGGCTACTACTGAAAACCAATCTTAAAGGCCAACTATCAAACGACAAAAGCAAGTTATTAATCTTCTTCATTATCTAAGTCAATGGCTAGATAGGTCCAACCAGATGCTGTTCCAAACATCGGCTTGTGGTTGGTCAATGATATTTTGAGTTTACGTTTTTTAGACTCCCAATAACGGAGCCGCATGACTTTTTTGATCCCCTCCCTCCTTTACATGCGCCTGAGCAGAGCATACTCAATGTCAAGGGTACTTTAAATTTACGGAACCCATATTCGAGCTCTGAAGGCCTTATCTCTCACATCAAATGCTCGAACAGATTTTATTCCTTAAAAATGGATTAAAACTACAAAATTTGAAGTAACTAGCTTCTTCTACCAACCTGCAGCAACAAATGATACTTCAAAATCCTCTGCACCGGTTTTAACAAATACGATGCGAGAGGCAACATATGTCCTAACGCTATCTGTCTCTCTCTAAACTCCCTAGCGCTGTTCTGATTGGACGCCAAGGCAGCCAATCGCTGCATCGTGCGCGGGTAGCCGGTGCAGTACGACGTGTAGACAGAGAAGCCGCTAGTGTTGTCCACGAAGCAGCGAGCGATGCACGTCGCGTCCAATTGACAGCAGTTGAGAGCAGCGCAGAGGGTACTGGATTTGAAGGATAGAAAGATTAATATTTTTTTCAAAATGGGAGTGTCCTGTAACCATACATAATATCTTAATTGTCCGCGATGGACTCCTAAACTACAGAACCGATTTTAAAATTCATTTGCACACCGTGTGCAATTTGTTCCAACTTGAAAGGTAGGATGCTTACATCTCAATTTATAGTCGCAATATTATTCTATTGTAAATTATTTGTATATACTCGTAACAATAATAACAAATATAGCAAATGGCCGTACGAAGTTCCGGGTCAATATAAAAGGAATAATCGAAATACGTTTGAAAATCGAAAAAAACACACCGAAGACTTATTACCCGCAATGCGTTAGCAAAAAAGTTAATATAATAACGCTCAAACAAAGCCAATTCCAAAACTGCCCAATTTCCCTTCCCCTTTCCAAAGTCGGTCAGCACATAAACCTGAATCATCCGCCATTGTTGTCAAGAAACGAAAACCTCATAGAACGTGCCTCAGCCGACGAAACGGCTGTTAAAGTGCGATTCGGTTTGGTTTTACAACAGTCGCGAAGGCTGTGTTACTGGGCATTTGGCTGGAATCACCACGGTTATGGTTCCTGGGAAAATATTCTTTAAGCGAGACGTAATAATCCGGTCAAATTAAACCAAAAAATGAGGGTGAGTTTGCATAAAGTCCCAACAAGCTGAAAATCAGGAAAATTGTTGAAAACATAATTATAAACAATGTGTAAAAGTTCCCCATCATTCCCGTGTATGGAATTTTTTTTATTCAAGGTCAAATGTCAAAAAAGAGTGTTTTTCGCGAATATCTGAAAAACGGTGCAATGTAGCAAAAAAAAGTGTATGATGAAATGAAAGCTTATAAAATTCTCTATAACTTTAATTCTATCCACTTTTTCCATATTCCAAACCGTTATTGAACTACACGCTCCAGAAATGTCAAAATTAAGGACCTCGGGCAGGTAACTATGGAGCCTGCCCCAATGCTCAACAGTGACATGACCCATGTCATTTGAAAGGTCTTGAAGAGTTGTACAAGTTACTCCTAGACAGTTATATCGAATTCGATGGCCAACTCGGTGTTTTCGACCACCGAAGAATTACCACTGGAGGTGCTGTGGAGCCTGGACGGAATGCTCAACAGTGACATGACTTACGCATTTGAAAGCTCTTACAAGTCACTTTTTGATAGTTATGTCGAAATCGACGCCAAACTCGGTGTTTTCGACCACCGAAGAAAAAACACTAGGTGTATGTGCAATAATGTGCAGTTGACCCTGATCGTATTGCTCAACAGTGACATGACTAATGTCATTTGAAAGCTCTTACAAGTCACTCCTTGACAGTTATATCGAAATCGACGACCAACTCGGTGTTTTCGACCACCGAAGTATCGACACTGATCGTATTGCTCAACAGTGACATGACACATATCATTTGAAAGCTCATAAAGAGTTTTATAAGTCACTCTTTGATAGTTATATCGAAATCGCCGTCCAACTTAGTGTTTTCGACCACCGAAGAATGGAGTTGGGCTATGCCATACCGAAGTATCGACGCTGAACCTAATGCTCAAAAGTGACATGACCTATGTCATTTGAAAGCTCTTGAAGAGTTGTACAAGTCACTCTTTGACACTTATATCGAAATCGACCGCCAACGCGGTGTTTTCGACCATCGAAATATCGACACTGGGTGTATGTGCAGTTGACCCTGATGGTATTGCTCAACAGTGACATAACTTATGTCATTTGAAAGCCCTTGAAGAGATGTCCAAGTCACTCCTTGACATGTCTATCGAAATCGACCGCCAACTTGGTGTTTTCGACCACCGAAGAATGGAATTTTCTCAAGGTCCTTTATTAACTAATGTGTACATATATTTTTTTATTTTTGGTTAAAAAACACCGAGTTAGCCGTCGATTTCGATATAAATGTCAAGGAGTGACTTGGATATCTCTTCAAGGGCTTTCAAATGACATAAGTTATGTCACTGTTGAGCAATACCATCAGGGTCAACTGCACATACACCCAGTGTCGATATTTCGATGGTCGAAAACACCGCGTTGGCGGTCGATTTCGATATAAGTGTCAAAGAGTGACTTGTACAACTCTTCAAGAGCTTTCAAATGACATAGGTCATGTCACTTTTGAGCATTAGGATCAGCGTCGATACTTCGGTATGGCATAGCCCAACTCCATTCTTCGGTGGTCGAAAACACTAAGTTGGACGGCGATTTCGATATAACTATCAAAGAGTGACTTATAAAACTCTTTATGAGCTTTCAAATGATATGTGTCATGTCACTGTTGAGCAATACGATCAGTGTCGATACTTCGGTGGTCGAAAACACCGAGTTGGTCGTCGATTTCGATATAACTGTCAAGGAGTGACTTGTAAGAGCTTTCAAATGACATTAGTCATGTCACTGTTGAGCAATACGATCAGGGTCAACTGCACATTATTGCACATACACCTAGTGTTTTTTCTTCGGTGGTCGATAACACCGAGTTTGGCGTCGATTTCGACATAACTATCAAAAAGTGACTTGTAAGAGCTTTCAAATGCGTAAGTCATGTCACTGTTGAGCATTCCGTCCAGGCTCCACAGCACCTCCAGTGGTAATTCTTCGGTGGTCGAAAACACCGAGTTGGCCATCGAATTCGATATAACTGTCTAGGAGTAACTTGTACAACTCTTCAAGACCTTTCAAATGACATGGGTCATGTCACTGTTGAGCATTGGGGCAGGCTCCATAGTTACCTGCCCGAGGTCCTTAATTTTGACATTTCTGGAGCGTGTAGTTCAATAACGGTTTGGAATATGGAAAAAGTGGATAGAATTAAAGTTATAGAGAATTTTATAAGCTTTCATTTCATCATACACTTTTTTTTGCTACATTGCACCGTTTTTCAGATATTCACGAAAAACACTTATTTTTGACATTTGACCTTGAATAAAAAAAATTCCATACACGGGAATGATGGGGAACTTTTACACATTGTTTATAATTATGTTTCGAACAATTTTCCTGATTTTCAGCTTGTTGGGACTTTATGCAAACTCGAATGTCTAAATTTACCGGGGTATAAAAGAGGAAAAAGGAATATAAAGACAAAAGGAGATTATAAAAACTGTGTTATAATCTCAGTTTGATGTTCAGGAGTGTACGTGTATGTAATTTATGTATACCTATACTAGCCGCGCTCCGCAGTGTGACCCGCGTTGTAACCGTTCCCGCGGGAATGTCGGGATAAAATGTATACCATGTGTTATTCTGATGTATAATCTATAACACTGTAAAGTTTCATCCAAATCCGTCCAGTAATTTTGTCGTGAAAGAGTAACAAACATACATACATGCTCACAAAATTTCGCATCTCTACATAGTATAATAATAAAGTCGCTTTCCGCTGTCTGTCCCTATGTATGCTTAAATCTTTAAAACTAAGCAACAGATTTTGATGCGGTTTTTTTAAATAGATAGAATGATTCAAGAGGAAGGTTTATATGTATAACAATTTCTATGGGAACGGGCACAGCGCGGGTAAAACCGCGGGGCGTTGCTAGTTTATAATATTAGAAGGGTACAATAAAATAATTTATTGTTGTCTAATTGTAGCATACTATGAGTATTTCATGTGACGTCAAATGTTCTAATAAACAGATCGGTAACCTGACACCAGATCCTATCATCCAAAATTAATAAAATGCCGAGTAATTCAACACCAAGGCCCATAGACCACACACGGTTTGTTTTTAGGGATCCCTGACTCACGAGGGAACCAAAAGTAAAAAGTAAAGTATAAGCCTGTTATGTCCCACTGCTGGGCAAAGGCCTCTCATCTCACTGAAGTTATCAGTACAGTGAGGAGGAAAGTACGAATCCAATATAGGTTATACATCAGAATAACACATGGGATACATTTTTTTCCGAAATTCTTAGGGCTAATTTTCTTGATATTTTACACGACTAAAAAGTCCTCCGCGAAGAATTGTAGCTCTGCGCAGCCTATTAAGTTGACATTACCCGACTACAAGTTATTAGAAAGCAGGGTTATGATTTTGGTCAGTATTTCCATATGTTATTAAAAAAACAAATATTGTACGGAACTCTCAATGCAAAAAACCGACTCACCCTTGACCAATTTTGAAAAACTTTTTATTTAAATACAGAGTCTGTTTTCGAAGTTTAGGGTGTGTTACCAAACTCTACCCAGTATGTCAAACTAAGCTATACAACTCACCCCTCCCGGTTTCGACTGCGTCTTTAGGGAGCCCTTGCTATTATTTTTACACCCTTATTACAAGGGGTGGATTAAGGGATGTTGTATGTATGTAATACGATACTTTTGTAATTGGTTTAATTGTTTTTAGGGTTCCGTAGCCAAATGGCAAAAACGGAACCCTTATAGATTCGTCATGTCTGTCTGTCTGTCCGTCCGTCTGTCCGTCTGTCTGTCCGTATGTCACAGCCTTTTTTCTCCGAAACTATAAGAGCTATGTTGTTGAAACTTAGTGTGTAGATGTATTCTGTGAACAGCATTAATATTTTCACACTAAAATAGAAAAAAAATAAAATTTTAGGGGGGTCTCCCATACATAGAAATGAAAAAAATATTTTTTTTTTCATCAAACCCATACGTGTGGGGTATCTATGGGTAGGTCTTCAAAAATGGTATTGAGGTTTCTAATATCATTTTTTTCTAAACTGAATAGTTTGCGCGAGAGACTCTTCCAAAGTGGTAAAATGTGTGTCCCCCCCCTGTAACTTCTAAAATAAGAGAATGATAAAACTAAAAAAATATATGATGTACATAACAATGTAATCTAACACCGAAAATTGGTTTGAACGAGGTCTAGTTAGTAGTTTTTTTTTTACGACATAAATCGTAAACCGCAAAAAAATACTGATTATTCATTCAATAACTCAAATGTAAATAAAAAAACATTTATTTCAAGAACTTCTTTATTATGTTATTTAAAGTACGGAACCCTCCGTGCGCGAGTCCGACTCGCACTTGTTTTATTTGGCGGTGGATTGAATAAAAATAAATATTAAAATTAAATAATTGAGTTTAACTCAAAAATAAGTACTTACTTAAGTAACTAACAAAATAATTTTGATAAGGGAGGAACAAAAAGAAGGACCGATTTTGATTTAACTTTGTTTGAAAGGAGTCATTTTTAGTAAGTGTGAGTAAGTTAAATAAATAAGTTATTTTTTGGTCTACTACCATTACTTTTTGTGACCATATGAAGCGAGTAGGCTAGTCACGAATTGGCAAGTTCAAAAGAACATGTCAATTGTCTCACATGTCAAACTACTCGCTCACTCGCTCGTGTTCTATTGAACTAGTCAACTTGGAGCTTGCCAACAAGCTCAAACTAAACGACACGATCTTTAATTACTTGGCACGCCCCGCGGTGTTACCTGCGTTGTACCCGTTCCCGCAGGAATTTCGGGATAAAATTTACCCCATGAGTTATTCTTGTGTATAATGTATATTATTTATAAAGTTTCGTCAAAATCCGTTCAGTAGTTTTTGCGTGAAAGAGTAACAAACATTCATGCTTACAAACTTACGCATTTATAATATTAGTAGGAATTCTTCGTTTCTAAATTCGTCCCTGTCTAGAAGATATGAACAAAACTGCTTTACGGTGGCTCACTCGATAATAGATGGGGGAGAATTTTTATTAGTCTTGAAAAATGCGCCATTTGTGCATTTAACAATATTGCGGTGTTACTACTGTGCGAGTAGTGTGCGAATTCTGTTGAGTGAAGATTCATTGTAAATGAATGCAGCATTATTTTAAACTAACCGCGCCGCAGTGTCACCCGTATTGTACTCGTTCCCGCGGGAATTTCTGGATAAAATGTATCCCATGTGTTATTCTGATGTATAACCTAAATGACTGTAAAGTTTCATCCAAATCCGTTCAGTAGTTTTTGCGTGAAAGAGTAACAAACATACATACATATCCTCACAAACTTTCGCATTTATAATATTAATAGGATGTGATACGAACCTGTTAAAAGCGTAGATATCCTCAATATTATTGAAGAGCTCGTCCAGCTCCTCCTCGGAGAAGGTGGTCTCCCGCCGCCACACGTGGAGGTAACCCTGGAACAGAAGATTAACAGTTTTGAACAGTCATTTTTGACCAGTTTTGAACAGTCATTTTGGACCAGTTTTGAACAGAAACAGTAAGCGCTTTCGCTCTCAAATCGCTAGATGCTAAGTACGAATTACGTATTTCCACTGTTTCCCTTCCCTATATGGACCTAAGATCTGATACAATGTTATTGTCTGATTTATACGGGTGGTCTAACATTTAGTTACTAATAGTGATGTACTTGTACCGCTCGTGGCGTAGTTCGACTGAGCAGTGCGATTGTTAAGAAACGTGCAGGCCGATAGTGACATTTCTATCTGAGCGCTACCGTGCTTCGGAGGGTAGTTTAATTGTCGTCCTGGTTGTATCAATCGTTAGACCATGTCGGAGGCCTTTAGGCGGTCTTAAAACTCCGACTTCAGGGTTGGCCACTAACCTACTCGAACTTAGTTACGATTGTTTGTACGAATATCCATTGCGAATTCGGCAATCTATACTAATATTATAAAGCTGAAGAGTTTGTTTGTTTGTTTGTTTGTGTGTGTGTGTGTGTGTTTGTTTGTTTGTTTGTTTGTTTGTTTGTTTGTTTGTTTGTTTGTTTGTTTGTTTGTTTGTTTGTTTGTTTGTTTGTTTGTTTGTTTGTTTGTTTGTTTAAACGCGCTAATCTCAGAAACTACTGAACCGATTTGAATAATTCTTTCACTGTTAGATAGTCTATTTATCGAGGAAGGCTATAGGCTACATTTTATCCCGAAATTCCCACGGGAACGGGCACAACGCGGGTAAAACCGCGGGGCGCTGCTAGTTTACTGATATTCGGCAAAAGAAATCCCGTTTCCGTGGAAATTTAGGGATGAATAAACCTTTAAACCTTTCCGTTGATTGTGGCTATATATTACAAAATAATCATTCTAATCGAATTTGTAGTTTCTGAGTTATATATAAAAAACAAACAAAAAATCTAAGTCTTCAGCTTTATCTACACTAATATTATAAAAAGGAAAACTTTGTTTGTTTGGTTGTAATGAATAGGCTCAAAAACTACAGGACCGTTTTTAAAAATTCTTTCATTATTCGAAAGCTACATTATCCACAAGTAACATAGGCTATTTTTCGTCCCGAAATTCCCACAGGAATGGTTACAATACAACGCGGGTAAAACCGCGGGGCGCTGCTAGTTAGAATATATATTAGCTTATATTAAAATAGATTCATCAATTACGAATGCCGAATATTCTACATTCAAACTTTATTCGGTCCAATATTCGGTCTCGTTACATCACTAGTTCCGACACTACACAGGGTGATCCCGTCCGTATATGGTCACAGTTCGTGATATACTTATCACGTTATCTTAACTTTCTATTCGCGCGTGCATTGTAACTAACATCCTGTATAATCGAGCGCCATCTTGGATTTGGGCCAACTTCAAAAAAGGAAGGAGTTGAATTTGATTAAGTTTTTGATATAATTTTAATATGTAATTTGTTCAATACAAAAGAAAAAGGTTTCAGCAATATTGGAACGAAAAGCAAATTAAACGGTAGAATATTTTGATGGATGTTTGATGTTCTTTTATTTATATTGAAACTAGCTGTGCCCCGCGGTTTCACCCGCAGCGCCCCCGTTCCCGTGGGCATTTCGAGATTTTTAGCACTTATTTTCTTATATAAAAACCTTGCCCTGACAAAAAAAACACATAAAAAAATAATCATCCAGTTTGATGCAGTCGTTCTGAAGTTATGCGCTTGGCACCACATTCAGCGATTCATTTTTTAATAGTTTTCCTTGGGTAAGAGCCTGTCCAGAAAGCGCGATTTACGCGCGAGTCGACTCGCGCGTTGTCTTGTCACTCGCGCGTACTCGAGATACTAGAGCTACATACATCCCGTCTAGTTACTAGAGTCTAGTAACTCGAGAACGCGCGAGTGCCTTAGCGCGAGTGGACACGCGCGTTAATCGCGCTTTCTGGACAGGCTCGGGTACAACACGAGTAAAACCGTGAGGCACTGCTAGTATACCAACATTAACGTAAAACATGGTCACGAACACAGAATAGACAGTAATACTCTGAAGTTAGTCGCCGTTTGAGGTCAGATATGAATATAGCTGTAAATTGAGTATTGTGTTCTAACTTCAAAACCACAATAACTCCATTTCTAAGAAAGTTCGCTGTACAAAGTTGTTAGGACAAAAAGTAATAAGTAGGTTGGCCAACCCTGGTGTCGGAGTTTTTAGACCGCCTAAAGGCCTCCGACATGGTCTAACGGTTGAAACAACCGGGACCGACAGTTTATTGTACCCTCCGAAGCATGGTTACGGTCAGAAATGCCACTATCGGCCACCCATCCAAGCAGGGGTCGAGCTGCACGTTGCTTAACAATCGCAATGAACTAATATCTTAGTCAAACTACGCCACGGGCGGTACCCGCCTAATATGTCTAGAAGCGGAGTTGAGAAGAAGTTACTTGTCATAAGTAGTACTAGCAGCGCCCCGCGGTTTTACCCACGTTGTGCTCGTTCCCGTAGGAATTTCAGAATTTTTTATACATATAAAGCTTTCTCTTGAATCACTCCGTCTATTTAAAAAAAACGCATCAAAATCCGTTGCGTAGTTTTAAAGATCTAAGCATACATAGGGACAGACCAGAAAGCGACTTAGTACTATGTAGTGATTTTGTCTTCTGTGACAAAAATATGTAAAATAAATGCGAAGTGTATCCGTAAACGTAGTTTCAGATCAAAATAAATAATATTATGTTTAAAAGCGATAACTGAACTACCCACAATGCAAGTGCTGCGTCCACACGAGGCGAGTTTCAAAACAATAGCGACCCGCCCGGTGTGACACAACCAGTATCACAGGTTCATTGTCAGTGTCCACCGTCTGTCTGACTGTTTGTTTGTATTAACATGAGAAGTGTAATAACATTATGATGTATTTATTATGACCCGCGCCCCGCCTTCTTCCGTTCCCGCGGAAATTTTGGGATGAAACCTTTTTCAAAACATGTCAACTGTAAAAAGTTAGTCATTTCGAGTAGGTTTAATTAATATTTTAATTTAGTTGTTTTATGAAGCTTTAACTAACTTATTTTTTAGACCGTCTCAATGCAGCTTACATTATCTAACTATAATATCGCTCGTTGCCATCGTGCCTATTGTATTCGACATAAACTACCATTGACATCGAACCTGCTCTCACACCAACTCCACTGATCTAATTCCTCTTGAAATACCTCAAACAGGTATTAAAATAAATATAATATCCTTTAAGCCCTACAATGGCCGCGGTAACTAAACATAACGGTTTACACCCACTGCACTACGTAGTGAAGGGACGAGTTAGAGGTGTCGATCAAATAGTTCGGGATGATTGTAAGACTCTTCGATCAACAATACACAACTAGATGGGTCGGCGCAAAAAATATGTCTCGGTGAATAAGGCCTCATTTGAAAAGAGAGCTCTTATTTTATTCATAAGATTTGCTACTTTATTGCTAGGTGTCAAGGTTGTAATTAGGTTGAACTTCGAACTGTTGTAAAACTTTTGTTTTTTCAGTTCGGTAGTAAACAAAATAAGCTGTCACACGTCATCCACGCGGACAGTATTTAGCTTTGATTTTGTACGTGACCCGATATCTAGTTGTGTATTGTTGATCGAAGGTGAGACTTGTCGATAAATTGATCGATGTTTTCACGCGAAAAATGACAACGTGTAAGTTAGTTCGAGTAGGTGAGTGGCGAGGCCTGTCGAAGTTTTTTGCCTCCTAAAGGCCTCCGACATTTTCGGACGACTAATACAACCGGGATCGACAATTTAACGTGTCCTTCGAACCACGGTAGCGATCAGATAGTAATACCACTATCGGCCACCCAAGTAGGAACCGAGCTGCAGGTTGCTTAACAATCGCAATGAACTAACATCGCTTAATCAAACTACGCCACGACCACGAACGTTACTGTCATTTTTACCGATACTCTTAACCGTTCGTCACAGCCCATCACTACCTCGCTAACAGCTAAGCCCACGTGTCGCGTTATTTAAATAACAAGACCTGTATTAAGACGTCGCATTCGTAACGATGTACTATCAACTAAATTGATTGTCGTCTTGTATGCGGTACAACCAACAAAGGTCGCTCGTAGCGTAGTTTGACTAAGTGATTTAAATCTTCGGGATTTTAAGCAAGTGAAGTTCAACCACTGTTTGGATGGGTGGTCGATAGTTGCATTTTGAATGAGAAATTTAGTTACATAATTTAATAACTTCTTATACGGCTGGACCGATTTTAATGATTCTTTTTTATTTTATCTTGACCATAAGTAATAAAAATCTCGAAATTCTTACGGGAACGGGAACGGTGTGAAACCGCGGGGCGCAGCTAGTATTCCGTATAGCAAAATGTAATAATCCTACTACTATTATTATAAATGCGATAGTTTGTGAGGATGGATGTATGTATGTACATATATATGTTTGTTACTCTTTTAAGCAAAAACTACTGGACGGATTTGGATGAAACTCGACAGTAATATAGGTTATACATCAAATAACACATGGGTTAAATTTTACCCCGAAATTCCCGCGGGAACGGACAACGCGAGTAACACCGCGGGGCGCGGCTAGCACTTCATATTGTCCAAGTGGGCTCAAAGATACGGTCAAGTTCGAAACGACACAACTTTTGAACTGTTTTCAATAAAAGTATAATTTATGCATTATTTTACAGCTTGCGAGCCCACGACACAACATGTTGTACATATAAATATAACATGTGGACAGTCAATAATGTGACATGGACAGGGTTGCCACAAACAAAAATATTTAACACTAGCAGCGTCCCGCGGTTTTACCCGCGTTGTACCCGTTCCCGTGGGAATTTCGGGATGAAAAATAGCCTATAACCTTCCCGTTGAATATCTATCTATTACAAAACGAATTATTCAAATTGGACTGATAATTCCTGAGATTACTTAGAACATACAAACAAACAAACAAACTTACAAATTTTACCTCTTTATAATATTAGTATAGATAAAATATTAGCACCGTTATCTAAAGCTGAGCGTACACTTATCCAAGCCCAATGCGCCGTACGAATCGAAGTTAGGAAGGCTTTACACACCTATCCGAACCGAAAGTATCGAACGCGCCGAATGAATCAAACGCGCTGAAAGATTCGAACAAGCCGAAAGAATCGAACGATCCGACAGAATCGAACGCGCCGAAAGAATCGTACGTGCCGAAAGAATGGACCGCGTTAGAAGAAGAAGATTAATACTCGCCCGAGTAATAATCTTCTTCTTTATTCGCCCGAGTATTAATGTTGCTCTATTGTAACTGGTAGAATGCGAGCGAATCGGTCGATCCGACCGCATAAGCCGCGTCGAACCTGATAACATCATATGATTATTACACTAGGATTTCTGGGGTTCTACCGATTCGGACGATTCGACGCGGACAAATGTGTTGGTGGCAGCCCTGTTATTGTAGATCAATGAGTGGGCGCACTTTAGTTGCCTTTCTCTGATTTAATATTTTCCGTAAAATATTACAATTTGTAGTAAACCTTGATTTAGAGAATCACTGGCTTTTATTTACATCTTTTCGTTTTAGGCCTCTTTCAATTTAACCGTTTCTAGTCGTCCGGCTACGCGTTGCAGTCGTGCGCAGTCCGCGCGCACGGATGTTCTTTTGTTTTTCATACTAAACGCACGTCGCAGGACGTTTGAAAACGATTAATTTGAAACGGTCATAAAGGTGTTGTTTACATTAACAGATTTTACAAGCTACGATCGGGTGAGTTCAATAGAACGCGAGTGAGCAAGTACATTGACTGTCACAGTCGTGTTATATTTAAATAGCCGCGCCCCGCGGTTTTCCGCGGTTACCCGTTCCCGCAGTAATTTCGAGATGAAAAATATCTTATAATACCTTTCCCTTTGAATGTGGCTATCTTTTACAAAAACAATTATTCAAATTGGATTGGTAATTTCTGAGATGAGCGCGTTCAAACAAACAAACTCTTCAGCTATATATTATAAAACAAAGTCCCCGGCCGCGTCTGTCTGTCTGTTCGCGATAAACTCAAATACTACTGCACGGATTTTGACGCGGTTTTTTAATAGATAGAATTCAAGGTTTCTTTGTAAAAAAAAACCCCGAAACTCTATGAGACCATAAAATTGTTGCAATCATAGATATTACCTTTACAAAGTGTCTATCCTTCCACAGATAATATCTTCAATACAACTTAACTACCATACTCTATCTACTCTATTCTTTATGGTTATTTTATTGTTGTTTTACGATATTACGCGCGACTCTATAGCTTTTATAGATTAACTTGTACTGATAAAGCTTTGATAAAGAGATATATTGTTAGTTTAAGAGATATAATAAAATGAATGTCTTGTATGGGTGGGCGATTGAATTATATGAATGGTTGTTACAGAGAAAAGTAAACATTATGGACGCAGCAGTCTTTAAATTGACTTGACGCGAACAAAACTGTCTATAGCCAGTCTAAGGGCTCTTTCCATTTAAGCATTTGAAGCCGTCCCGCTACCTGAGCAGTTGTCGACTGTGCACTACTGCGGCGCACCGGACGACGAAAAACGTTTAAATTGATAGAACCCTATAGAATCTGAAGTCTCTGAAAACGACGATTTGTTTGTAAAACTCGCTAACTAGCAGCTTTTAAACTCGCTCAATCAAACCTAACGACCTACAAAGCTAAACTAATGATTTAAAGTCATCAATCTTTCTTTCGAAAGTATTTTAATAGAACGCCAACGCATAGTATTTCGTATCTAAATATAGTGTAGATAATATTATGAAAAGGTAGTTCAATGTTTGTTTGTTTGTAGGGGCTAATCACAGAAACTATCAATCCGATTTGAATAATTCTTTTTGTACGGGATAGCTACATTGAATGGGAGGGTTAAACGCTAATTTTCATCCCGAAATTCTTACTGGAAAGGGCTCAACGCGAGTAAAACCGTAGGGCACTGCTAGTATAGAGAAAACACATTTGTATCGCAGCAATTCGTAGATGTAGTAAATAAAACGTATGAATGAATGTTTGGTAACGTTTTCTAGTGTTTTGTTTACTATTTGTGTGACGTAAATTATATGAATGGACTGGTTTAAAAATTTGGGCCATGCGTTATTGAAGGCCCTTTGTTGTTCATTATATACAATTAACTCAAGAGGTTTTTCATTCCGACCGCGACCGTACACAATCTGTTAAAATATTCTTCGTACATAATCACAGTAAAATATTTTGTAAATATGTTAAAAACAAAAACATCGAGATCAAATTTTTCAAGCAGCTAAATCTTAACACTTTTAATAGATATTGTTATGTGTCGCTTTTGTTCCAACACTGCGTTAAGCGTGCGCATGTCGCGTGCACCCCCCGCGTGGCCTTTTCGTAGTTAGGTTATTGGGACTTGCCGTAGTGCATAGACCACAGATAGACTATATCAATCATAGAGCGCAAAGGTCTATGTCTATGATACATCTCACTAGAAAAACTCAAGTCTTTCATCTAAACCACAACTAACAGTTTTATCACCGTATACTTTCATAAAAGGAGTTCTCCCGTTATCCTAGATCGCAACCATAATTGCACAGCAATTTGATCCTTATACAGCTTAGGTTAAAACCTATATTCCCGTTAAGTGACCTGGTGTAAGCGTCCAGGTTAAAATGAACTATGATTTTTAAGAAATGTTTCGGGTAAAAGGTCTTTTTACAGTGGTTTGTATTATAAAACCTAGCGACAAAGATAAATCACTTTTTAGGTAAAAAAGGTTACCTATTATTTTCAAATAAATTAATATACACGGACATATTCACACACGATTAGTTAGACCCAAACAAAGCTCTAAGCTTATTTCAAATATGCTTTGATAAAGATAAAGCCTTTTTCAAAATAGGAGTCTGAGGGCAAATTACACGTGAAATCATTTTGTATAGCGCCTAAATATGGTCAAAAACAAATGGCGGTTTTAAATAGTGTTCTATTTCGTACAATATAAAATACAATTTTCAACGAACAGCTTTTGGTTCCTAAACATATTAAGGTACTAAGAAGATTTAATAAATCTTGTGCAATCCACCTTAATAGTACATTAATAAAAAAAATCGTAATAGTTTAATAGATGACAAAGCTATGGGCTATAAAAAAAACACCTTACTGGTCTGTTAAAAATGGGTCACACAAGCTTCGAAGCATTTTTGTTTTAAAATCCAAACCCTTTTTCGTCAACGCGCGCCTAATTGACGTTGACATCTGTCGCTATGACAGACATGACCAACAAATGTCACTTTGACAGTTATGGGTCAGTAGTTTTCTATCGAGCCTGTCGCTTCCATAGACAAGCTCATTAATTTTTAATAAGGTATAGAGTTAAATATAGAATGACAAATTGTAAATGGCGGTATTTCGGAGCCCATATGGCGATTTAAAGCGTTTAAATTCTTCAGTTGTAAATGTTTCTGAGTTTTAGTATTATTAGTTTATCAGCTTATTATCTATACTAATATTATAAAGCTGAAGAGTTTGTTTGTTTTGTTTGTTTGTTTGTTTGTTTGTTTGTTTAAACGCTCTAATCTCAGAAACTACTGAACCGATTTGAATAATTCTTTCACTGTTAGATAGTCTATGTATCGAGGAAGGCTATAGGCTACATTTTATCCTGAAATTCCCACGGGAACGGGCACAACGCGGGTAAAACCGCGGGGCGCTGCTAGTTGGGAATAAAAAGACATTCGTATTACAAATAATATTAGTACATTTTTCTATTACAACATTTGACTTGACGTTGTATAGGTAGGTTTATATATAACTAATTAATTTATTAACCAATTATAAGCGATGTCAAGTTAAGTACTATTTTTGTTATCAAAAGCGAATATGAATTATTTTTCATTAGTCAATATGATAATTTTCATTGATCTACATAACCTAAAACCTACTCATTTAACCAAATCAGTTAAATTAAGTCACAGTGTCGTAATAAACAAGCGAAACCCAACGCGGAAGCTAGCCACGGCTGAAGTTTCAAAGAAACGGAAATTAGTGGTGAAAAATAAACTAAACTTGGATATATATAGACTGTCGCGCCGTGGGTTTGGTGTTAAGACGGTTTATAATGGTACCTACGGACAAATACGAATCAAATTCGAATCGATTGATAGTGGAAGCGGTCCTCATCATCACTACATAGTATAATACATACAAAGTCGCTTTCCGCCGTCTGTCTGTCCCTATGTACTTATGCTTAGATCTTTAAAACTACGCAACGGATTTTGATGCGGTTTCTTTTAATAGATAGAGTGATTCAAGAGGAAGGTTTATATGCATAATGCAAAAATCCTGTAATTCCTACGGGAACGAGCACAAAGCGGATAAAATCGCGGGGCTCTGCTAATCTATACTTCTACACTTGTATTATAAAGAGGCAAAATTTGTATGTTTGTTTGTTTGTATGTTCGGGGTAATCTCAGGAATTATCAGTCCGATTTGAATAATTGCTTTTGTGATAGATAGCCACATTCAACGGGAAGGTTATAGGCTACTTTTCATCCCGAAATTCCCAAGGGAACGGGCACAACGCGGGTAAAATCGCGGGGCTCTGCTAGTGGTAAGATAGAAGAAGTAGAAATCAACAGACAAAAGTCCTTTTAGATGCGTTTTCATTTAAGCGGAGTGGAGTGTGGAGCTCAATCGACCAATAAGAACGCAATGAAATTGTCAAACAACGCATTGACGTTGACGTTGTTTTGTTTTGTGCGATCGTAATGCGCTGTGATTGGTCGATTGAGTACACACAGCTCCGCTCGACTTGAATAGAAACGCACGCTTATTGTAATGAAATCTTGGGATACCGAAGTTAAGCGAGGGCGGATCGCTAGTAAGAATATTAATTAAACTTTAGTATACTTAGTGCACTTAAGAGCTTAAAATCCTGTAGTAAATAGTAGGCCATAGAGAGCTTTAAAAAAATCGTTTGTAGCTGAAAAAAAGGATTGGAAGGCTATGGAAAGAGATAAATGGAAAGAATTGGGGGAGACCTTTGCCCAGCAGTGGGACAGCGAGGTTACGTAAAAAAAAAAGCTGCCACACCGTATAATACCAAAACTTAATATCACTTAAAAAGTAAAATTCCAAAATATTCTGAAAGCCTCACCTCCACCACCTGCCGCAGGTCGTCCACGTACACGTTCTCGGTCTGAACTATTTCTGAACAAACTCTCTCCAGTTGAGACAACCCTGATATCTCTTCGGACGCGATTTGACCTGTAAAATATATAATTACGCTTTCAATACTTGGCCTGTAAACAACATAGGCAATTAATGGTACAGTCGACTCTCGTTAATTCCAACCTGCGATAATTCGAACCTCTCTATAATTCAAAGTTATCACGAGTTCCCTACAAAATCTCTTTATATTTCGAACTAAATCAATACATTTTTATACACTTGGTAATTCGAACGAAAAAATCATTGCTATATAATAAAACGACGCGTTAATTCGAACTCATCGGCGTCCAACACTCGACAATTCAAAGTTGCAGAGAGAAAGAGCGACAAGTTCAAACTTTTTACAATAAGTTCAAACTTGAATATAATAAAACGACGCTTTAATTCGAACTCATCGGCGTCCAAACCTCGACAATTCAAAGTTGCAGAGACAATCAACATACACGAACCATTTGATATTTCAAACATTCGATAATTCGTAATATTTTAAGAGTCCCTAAAGTTTCGAATTAACGAGAGTCGACTGTATAAGGAAATGCAGGTATGTATTTCCAAAATGGCCTGTAATTTCTCACTCCCACTGAAGATATCAGTACAGTGAGGAGGATTAGGCATAATCACCACGCTTGCCAAATGCGGGTTGGTGGGAGTTTTACTTTTCAAATATATTTATTTATATTTATAAATCTACGAATTGTTTAAAAGTAAGAAACATATATAAATATCCATAAAAGGATTGATATCCAATAATCTATTCCTTCCTGCGGTTAGTTCGCACTTAAGCTTCAAAACATAATTAAAATGGACAATAACAATTAAAATTCCAATTAAAAACGATGAGTTAGTACTTAAAGGAGTCTAGATGGCTAGCTCGTGACGTCAAACAAATCCTTGAGGGTTGTGAATCAAATCATTATTACAGTCCGATTAAAAATGGCGGGTCTTATTCGAATTTTAAATTTTAGTTCCTTTACATACCACCATTGATTTTTATACCACCATGGCAGATGCCATGGTGGTATAAAAAGTGATATACAGTGAGATCACTGAAGGTACAGTGAAGAGGATCAGACGTAATCACCACGCTTGCCTACTGTGGGTTGGTAATCTCAAACCCGATGCATGATTGAAAAGTAGGAAACATTTATTCGCTCGACCTGGGAATTGAACCAAGGACCTCAGGCTTGTAAGGCGAATGCACGAACCACTAGACCTCCAAGACGTGCACCAAATGTGGACAACGTGAGTTAAATCTCAAGAGGCTACAGTTAACAAACGGAGAGAAGAGAATGACGGGGAATGAGGGAAGGCCTTTGCCTAAAAATGGGATGATACAGTGACAGTAACTTACGTGAACTAATCTCTTCCGAGTTCCTCTCCTCAGACACACTTTTATTCAATATCCCTGTACTGTTCACAAAATTATTACTTCCATTAGCCGAAGTAAGATCTGCATCACTATTGTCGTCCAAGCTTTCAATCGAAGCTAGGTAAGCTGAGTTCACGCCTTTGTTCTGAACTCCACTCGAAGATGTAGAGCTTGAAGAAGCGATAGAACTCATTGAAAGAGGTCGTGTAACTTCTGAAGAGGTATTTAATCTTACAACCTCTTTTTCAGGTATAGCACTTTTTAAGTTCCCTGTAGATCCTATAGTTTCTGGGTATGGACCTGTTTTCCCTAATTGCTTAGGGTTGAAGTCTTTTCTATTCAAACTGTTTGTTCCCTTCAGTTTATTGACTTCAACTTTCCTTGGAGGCACTTTCGGTGGTGATTTTTGAGGAGATGTCTCTTTTGAGGGAAGTTTCGTATCAAACTCTCTATCGCAAGTTATAGAGACTTCGATCGACTGATCTATATAAGGTAAAGAAAGTGATTCAAACGCAGTTTTGTTCGTTGTAGGAATATCGTAAATTGCTGGTCTGTTATTCGTTGGAACGTCATAAGTAGCTTCAGCTTCAATTTTGAATTCCGGCTTTATTGCTATAGGTTTTAGGTCGTCATTAGCTTTGCTGACTGACGGCTGATCGTATATTCCTATTGAGGATATTATCTCGACTCCTGATTGGGAGATTTTTGACGTTGCCCCTACTAAAGGTATGTTCGACTTGAATCGTGTTGAAGCTCGAGTTGGGTTATTGGTTTTCTTTTGGACTTTCAACGTGGAAGACTCGCCAGCACTGGAGATCATTCGTTTCACGTTTGGCGATAGAGTTCCAATAGTAACGTCACTTTTATCTCTCAAAGTTCTCGATTTATTGATTACGACGGAATCACTACACGTTAAATCGTTTTCATCACTTTTTTCGTAACCTTTGTCACTTTTAGTTCTGAGGTTACAAAGGGAATTTTTGTTGACTGATGTTATTGGTAGTTTCACACTACCGGCTAACATTGTGGGGTCTTTAACACCCATTTCTTGATAAACTGTTTTGCTAACTTCACAAACTATTTCTACTTCACGAACGTTATTCACTTTTATTCTTTCTTCAACTCCTTTAACTTCTAGAGTTGCAATCTTATCTTTCTTGACTGGGTCAATGATGCTCTTGGTTTTAACTTGTGGGTCAATTTTCTCCCCAGTTTCTTTAACTAATGGGTCATTTGTGACCTTGGGTGTATTGATTGGTGGGTCATGTTTGTCCCTTTTCGAGCTGACAGGTGGGTCGTTTCTGGCGTCTTTGGCGGTTTGTATCTGAGCTTCAGGTCTCTTTGAGGGCTCGAGCAGGGAGTCGTAGATACAGATGAGAGAAGGAGCGAGGTCTGTTGTACTTCCTGCAACAAGGAGAACATATTGTTAATGGTTTATTCAATGTTACTTCAATTCTTAATTACGTATTGTCTGTTTTTCTAGTCATAGGTTCTTAGTACACGAAAAATTTAATGGCGTATAATATAATCGAATTTCTAAATGTGTCTTTTCGGTACCGACGGTGGCAGCAGGCAGCAACTGTCTACCGCAAGCACCACTACTGGTTCTATATGAAATTTTGGGTGCAGTTACACTACTGCGGTCTACGGTCGCTACCTAAAACACACCTAAATTGTTGAGACAGTGATTATGAATTATGCGAGTTAATTTTTTTTTTTTTTTTTGTTATTGGCTTCTGCTGACATTCGTCGCAATTCCGCCAGTGTCAGTGTTCCCGGTAGAAAAAAACACGATGAGTTGGGTAGTAGCGAGTTAATTTTGTAATCGCTCAAATTAAAAAATGTAATGATGTAGTCGCTCAAATAGCGATTCACTTGACATGTTTGACAGTCGCATTATTAACTAGCACAATCTAGAAGACGCCATAATTATAACTAATTTAAACCTACTTAACTCAGACTTAACTAACAAGTCTACATTCCTAGCCTTAGCCTAGACAATGTTTTATCCATGCGCGCTTGGGAGAGTAATGCGTTTACAGTTACCATAAATAAATCATTATTTAAATGTTTTGTATGTCTGTACATATTGTAATAGGCGCCTAGAAGTACCATCAGCAAAAGTAACGACGTTACATACTAATTAAATTCTATACATGATCATACGAATATAATAAAGTTGAGAAATTAGTTTTATGTTTGTTTCTTTGCACACTAATCTCAGGAACTACAAGTCCGATTTCAATAATTCTTTTTGTATTTGATAGTCACATTCAAAAGGAAGGTTAAAGGCTTCTTTTCATCCCGAAATTCCCTCGGGAACGATTACAATGCGGATAACCCGCGGAGAGTTCCTACTGCTAACATACTGTAGCTGAGAAGTTTATTATATGATCATTTTTTGACCGTGCTAATCTCAGAAACTACAAGTTGGATATAAAAAATCTATTTGTATATGATAGCTACATTTAAGGGGAAGGTTACAGGCTAGTTTTTAACCCGAAATTCCCATGAAAACGGGTACGGGTGAAACCGCGAGCCACTGATTGTACAAAATAGATTTGTATGCGACAAGCATATCTTCATACATACCTATGCATAGCATTGATCATAATAATGTAAGTAATTAGCATTGTTACATAACAACGATAGAGTTACTGCGAAATGAAGGGTGATCTACCAGAGCAATGCTATACTACGTTGCTATGATATGTTAGTTATCCATCTAACAACGATGGTGCTATACTCCAATCATAATATGAAACGTATAGCAAAGGAACATAGCGATGGTAGCTTCTTAAAATTTTGGCTAAAATACCGTATACTCTACTTTTTTATACTTGTCCCAAAATGTGGACCAATGTCGTCAATTTTCCAAAAGAAGACGATTACTCCTGAATAGGAAAAAGTTTTAGAGATAGGGTGAGAATGAAATAAAATCATTAAAACTTTTTCCTCTTCAGGAGCAATCCTCTTCGGCTGGAAAATTGACGACATAGGTCCACATTTTGGGACAAGTCAGAAAAAATAGAGTATGGCTATGCTGAATGGATTACCCGAAAAACTTTATCATAGTTATGACTTACTAGCAGCGCCCCGCGGTTTTACCCGCATTGTGCCCGTTCCCGTGGGAATTCCGGGATGAAAAATAGCCTATAACCTTCCCGTTGAATGTGGCTATCCATTACAAAAAGAATTATTCAAATCGGTTTAGTAGTTTCTGAGATTAGCGCGTTTAAACAAACAAACAAACAAAACAAACTCTTCAGCTTTATAATATTAGTATAGATGATACGATTGGTCACAAAATTGACATCTGTCATGGCTGTATTACTTTATTTTAACTAGCTATGACCCGATTAAACACAAAAACGACATGTGTCAGGATATTAGAATAATATTGGCCTTGTAAGCGATCTATAGTCACACAAGACGTTATTATGATATGCATGGTCCAGTGACCTGTGACCTAGTAATGAAGTGCTTCCGTCTAGGACATAGACCTTCTTATTGTGCTAATCCTAATATTTGGGGCTTGTTAAAGGCTGATTAGTTGAACTCATATAACCGGAACGTAAATAAGAGCTATGGTTTTTAAACGTGATACAAAAGTTTGTATTTGCGACTTTTGATGGATAGTTTAGCAATGTGAATAGCTTTGATAAAAAGATTAATAAAAAAAGGATTAGCCTGTAATGCCCCACTGCTGGGCAAAGGCCTCTCATCTCACTGAAGCTATCAGTACAGTGTCCGTGCTTCGGAGGGCACGTTAAGCCGTCGGTCCCGGTTACTTTCTACGGATAGTAGTCGTTATGAGCCATGTCAGAGGCCTTTGGCGGCTCAATAACTCTGACACCAGGATTGGTCAGGTTGACCATCCACTCGATGAAGAAGAAGTACAGTGAGGCGGTTTAGGGGTACTCACCACGCTTGCCATATGCGTAATGGTGATCTCATACCCGAGCCTTGTTTGAAAAGTGGAAAACATGTTTTCGCCCGACCCGGGAATTTAACCCGGGGACTCAGTCTTGCCAGGCGGGTGCACATACCACTGGACTGGCAAGGCTTATAAAAATCGATGCCAAAATTGACATGCGTATGCGCGAATTTTGACGTCTAGTTTAGTGATGGGTAATGATAATTATGTTGCCATTTGCCAATAAAGAATACTCTTTTCGATGAAATCGATAAATTACGTTAAATCTACATACATCGCATATTTCCACTGTACCATTCCGGCACGAACCAACCCTGACCAACCCTGGTATGGAAGCGTCTAGACCGCCTAAATGCGACAAGGTATATCTTACCAAGTATCTTGTTACTATCTTATTAAATTTACCATTTTCCCTACAGTTTCCTCCGCCATTATTATTAAATTATCTATGGTAATTGACATTGCATTGTCGATGGTCTTATAAAGACACAATGATAGGATGTTGTGTTCTATTGTCAATGGTACAGAGGAAGGACAGAGAAGTTTTGAGAAAAGTTTTGTTTAGACAACATTCGGAATTTCATCTAAACTAATAGTATAATAAAGCTGAAGTGTTTGTTTGTTTGAACGCGCTCACATCAGAAACTATCCAAATAACCAAACCGATTTGAATAATTAATTTTTGTAATGGATAGCCACATTCAGGAGAAAGGATATAACGCTATTTTTCATCAGCCAGAAAGTTAGGGCTCTCCGGGCTTTCGAAATCGCTCAAAAACAGAAAATAGATGACAATTATCACTCGGTCTATACTGCATTTGACAGGTGTCAACCGTGCCATGATATAATTATGTAGTTTAAAGATAGGTTGTTCAAAGATAGGTTGTACCTACGTTGTTTTTCAGTACGTACTATACGTTGTTAGCTCAGTACCGAATTTCGTACTCCCATAGGTATCTATCAAGAGATCTAACAAGCTTATCCAGTTTTCTAAAGTGAGTGCTTGTTGTTTTCCCGCCTCGGTGGCGCCTGCGCGCGGCGCCGGCGGGAAACGCCATGTTGGATTTGAAAAAGGATAACAGACATAGACAAAGAAGAAGAAAAGGTTTCAATGTGAGTTTAAGAGTTTATATTCTAAAATTAAAAAAGGTTCAATTCTGTTTGTTTATGAGTTCTAAAGTTTTGAAAAGGATTCAATATGTTTTTGTAATGAGTTTTAATGTAAGGAGGTTGTAAAAACTACCACAGGTAATAACCAATCGCATTAAGCCTTCACTTTCAGAGTAAAAACCGGAGTTCTTGACGTTTCATGAAGATATAGAGAAGTTTGTCTAAAAAAAGAGATAAAACGACGAGAAAACCTTTGTCTTTACATCTCTGCTTGGGTTAAAATTACTTCAGCTATAAGTAGACACACCGTTGCTTGTCAAACATTCTTCTGAATTGGGTTTAAACCACTACAAGCACTCCAAATGTACGTCGATGACTTAACTGTCAATCCTCTATAATCTACGGTATAAAGTACATTGGTCCAGCGTCTATGAATATTCAAACCAACTTGACATACAGACGAGACAATTTGTTTATATATACATACATACGTGGAGAGACTACTGATACTAGCCTTACCCGCGGTATTACTCGCGTGGTTACTGTTCCCAAGGGAATTCCGGGATAAAATGTATCCCATGTATTATTCTGACGCATAACCTATATTACTGTAAAGTTTCACCCAAATCAGTCCAGTATTTTTTTCGTGGAAGAGTAATAAACATACTTACATACATCCATGCTCACAAACTTTTGCATTTATAATATTAGTACGATTTATAATAAAGATACGTTTCAGGCGGTCAATTTGTGATTACTCAATGAATACAATAACAAAATTACAGTAAATACTCAACACAGTAGCATCGAAATATAACTGTCCCGTAAACATTTCATTAACCATAAAACAAGAGTTAAAATAACATTAAAATGAGTTAAACACCATAAAGTCTCACCTTTATATCGTTCCATAAGTATTTCGTATTATTTTTAATCAAAATAAAAATAAAAATCAAATTAAATGCACTTTAACGGTACTAAATCTTTAGAATGCATATTAACCTTTTTCGTGGGTGTTTACGAAGACCGCTATAAACGTCGCATTTCAAATTTGGAACGAATTAACGGAATAGTGCTAAAATAAATTCGTTTTAACGTCAATTTGCTTGTAATTTATTTCGTTTCTAAATCGATACTCTGTCAAAAATATTACATTGCTTTCTTTTGTTTGATATTCGTTGTAATGGGAGGTCTCTATGTCAAATTAAAATGTCGGACGATCTTTCGAAGTGGTAAAACTCACTCAAGAGAGGTGATATTTTGTACGTATACTAATATTATATAGAGGCATTGAGTTATATGTACTAAGTACTTGAGTTATATGTACTAAGTAAGTACTTAGTACATATAACTCAATGTAGTCAATGTACAGAGGTAAATATTGTAGATGGCTATACTCATAGGCTGAACTATGTTTATGAGTGTCATTTTTGACACTTGATAGCAACAAGTACAACTGTTTAAAAGTACTTTAAGATTAAATACCTCACTATAAAGGAAAACCCATTTCATCAAAAACCCATAATACGATCTCTTTGTTTCAATTTGCCTCAAATAAACTCTACTTCCCTCGTCAATGGCATTTCCGACCAGAATTTGAATTCCGAACGCGTCATGTCATGTGTCACGGTGAGATTTGGCGGGAACAGTTTAATCTGTGGTATCTATAATGGCGGCTTTGGCGCCAAACTTCTATAAAGTTATTTCTGTATGCATAATAAATGATTTTCTTACTTGTAAAGTAGCGAAACTTTCATTAAATAATGTCTGGTAACATACTTTGGGTAATAAAGTTGTGATGTGTTAGTTTAAGTTTGTTAGACAGATTATTGTAAACTGGCATTCATATGCTTAGTCTATCAATATTTCCCGTAGGAATTTCGGGATAAACAGTCGTTTTTAATTCAATTCAAGGTTTTATGTGATTGTGAATGCTTAACTATGCGTTACGAAGATATTTTGACAATCACAATGCGCTGTAATTAGTTAATGGGGCTCCGCACAGTTCCGCTCAAAAACTATTTTGAGGTTTGATTTGACAGTCCAACCCGCCATCTTAGGTAACCCTTAAGCGGGATTTACATTATGAAACTAGTGTCATGCATGATGAAACTAGTTTCGTGAAAGTAATTTCAGCACATGTGAAACTACTTTCGATGAAATTATAGTGTCGTGAAATTATCAGTATCGCGGAGATAATGGCCTTGTCAATGTCATAGCTATTGGTGCTGCTGTCGCGACACTAGTTTCACGTTGCATCTACACTATGATATTAGTCGCATGACACTAATTTCACCTAAAAATCGCGCAGGGCGCGAAACTAATTTAGTTTCACGAAAGAATGCATGCATAGTGAAACTGAACGTTTACACGTGAAATTACTGGTGAAATTAGTGTTATGAAATTAGTTGCATGCCACTAATTTCGTAATGTAAATCCGGCTTTAGACACCAGTGGCGCCTCAACCTTAGTAAACCTAACCTATCTCGTTTCATTCAAACTAGACAGTTCCAACGCGAGTAAAACCGCAGAGCGCTGCTAGTTAATGCATACCTTCGCTCCACCATTAAGACACGGTAATCCGTAACTTATCCGCACATGAAAGGATATCCGTCTCAAGATATTATAGTTTGCCGCTCCCGTTGCGAAACTGACACAGATAACTGACTGTAACCAACAGTCAAACATCACTAGTGATGTGACATAATCAGTTATCGATAATACCGAGAAAAGATAATTGTTTTATCGATAAGCATGTAGTAACGTTACTACATACTATTACTGCACACACTATGATATCTTTAAGATATTACTAGCACCGCCCCGCGGTTTTACCCGCGTTATGCCTGAAGATTCTATCACAAACAGAAATGCGAAAGATTTTGACTACGTACTTATATTATTTTTGTTACTCTTTCACGCAAAACTACTGAACAGATTTAGATGAAACTTTACAGTAATATAGGTTAAACATCAGAATGACACGTGGGATACATTTTATCCCAATATTCCCACAGGAACTGATACAACAGGGCTAAGACCGCGAGGTACTCCTAGTGAGACATAAAGTCTACGAAGCAAATCGCAATTACAACAAATGATTCAGAAAATTACGCTCACTAAAGATACTATGCAATGCTATGCGAGTACAATCATTTGACATTTGACAAATGACATTTATAACTTAAATGTCATCGCTCGATATCTGTAATTGTGTATGAAATGACAGCGATAATAAATGTTTGTGTGTTGACAAGTAATTTATCCTTGTGTATTCAGGAGTATATTTAAACTAGCAGCGCCCCGCGGTTTTACCCGCGTTTTGTACGTTCCTGTGGGAATTTTGGAATGAAAAATACTTAATAACCTTCCTGTTGAACGTGGTTATCTATTACAAAAAGAATTATTCAAATCGGATTGGTAGATTTTGAATTTAGTGCGTTCTAACATGATCACAAACTCTTCGGCTAGCATACGTTGATTTATCTAAGTATCTATACCAATTATAAAACGGAAAAGTTTTTTTTTCAGTTTTTTTTTATATTATTAGACAGATATATTTAAGAGGAAGGTCATAGAATACTTTTTATTCCGATATTCCTATGGGAAAGGGTACAAACGGGCAAAACTACGAGGTTGTTAAGTAATGTGTAGAAACAGGCAATCCAGTCGTTGATAGTTGTAATATTAACTGACAGATAGTTAAACATTTCATACAAATTATAACTAATTTATATTTCATATTAATTTGATAAATGAGAGGAAGCTGATAAAACTTACATAAATCATTTGCTTTGATATATTACACGGTCTTTATATTTTATGCTATGTTTATGTATGACTAGCAGCGCCCCGCGGTTTACCTGCGTTGTACCCGTTCCCGTAGGAATTTCGGGATGAAAAATAACTTATAACTTGCCTTTCGATAGGTGGATTTATTTCTGTATTTCGTGGGCTAAACTAAAGAAACAATCTATCTATAATAGACCGTGTCGGAGGCCTTTCCGCGGTCTAAAAACTCCGACACCTAGGGTGGCCCTGTTAAGTAAGTTACTTGCGAAACAATTTTACAAAACTGGCTAGGGAAAAAAGCTTAACTTTTTGGAATGGCTAAACTGATTTTAATGCGCTAATCTTCAGAATTATCAGTCCGATACGAATAATTATTTTTGTATTGAATAGCTTCATTCAAGAGGAAGGCTATCTCTATCCCGAAATTCCCACAGGAACAGACACAACGCGGGTAAACCCGTGGAGCGCGGCTAGTGTGCTTACAAATAAAGCAGAAATTGTTACTAAGAAAACTTTCTTGCATATTGCAACAGTTATGGGGGATCATACCGCCAAACCCCGAGGGCATTAGTCTTCAGAATGACAGGAAATGCGCTCCTTCCTAGAGTTAGGTAACGATAGTGATGGGACATGGTGAGTTATCGATATCGGTGAAAAGATTTTTAAAAAACCGCGTTCTGTCTGTCAGATTTGTTAACCGATTTCAAAAAAGGAGGAGGTTTCTCAATTCGACCGTATTATATGCTAATACTATTACAACACAAATACTTTATGAAGCTGCGCCTCGTGATATTACCCGCATTGTACCCGTTCCCGCGGGAATTTTGGGATAAAATGTAACGCACGTGTTACAAACATTACATTCATTCATCCTCACAAACTTTCGCATATATAGTATGTATAATATTAATTAGTGAATATTATACAATTGACAGCCATAATCGTCACCAACTCCGGACGGGAATCGAACCCGCAACCCCCGACACAGTCACCGCTCTCACAAAATCATACACATGTTTTGGTTTCAAGAAAAGTATACAATGTATATATATAAAAGTGTATGTAACTTGTTATGTACACGGTGACTCATACATAGAATTGTTTATGTATGTGACTCATAATACATAGGTGGAACATCATGGTTTCTTGAGACTACTCAATTTACTTTAAAGCGCCATTTACATGATACAAGTTTCTTGCCTGTTGCATACAATAAAATTGAAGCAATTATTTTCTTGCATGGTCTAAACAGTACGTAACATTTTGATCTTTTGCGCAAGTTTTGCTTGCCAAAATTGTCTTGGTGTAAACAGCACATACAACAATTTCTTAGGCGATTCTTGCATTCAATTTTCTCTTCATTTGCCAACATGAGTGCAGTAAGTGAAGGTGTGTTAATCGTTGCTGCCCTTCTGAGACAAGAAATATTGAGAAATCGTCGTAAAAAGAGGTGTTGGATCAAAAAATGGATAGCAAGAAGAGGAGTTCTTGGAGCGTCTAACAATCTTTGTGTAGAATTACAAATAGAAAAGACGTGTGGCACTCGGGGACTGCCGCGGTAAAGCTATTGCATAGTTATTTTTTCTATCACTAGATGGCGTTAGTGGGGAGCGTGAGCTTTTTTCGTTACGGAATTTCTGGATTCGGTCCCCGCGCTCAAGGCCCGCGATAGAAGCTATGCAATAGCTTAAAAATTTTATTTTGTTTGTAATTTCCTTAGGTCCTAAACCGCCAACTCCAAATTCTTGTGCAAATGCTACAAGTGCAGCATTACGTGCATCACGATTCTTGTAGTTTACATTTTCAGTGTCCCACAAACACTCATGGCTGCGGTAAATCTCTATAAACTTTAATAAGTCAGCAGAACCAAATTTTAATACTTTTTGACTCATATTTTTTAATAAACAGACTCTACAAAACCTCCCAACACTTGAATGAAAAATTTGACAACGCAAATACGTGCAATACTTGAAGCAACCCGTCAATGACATTTCATTGACGGGTCACGCACATACAACTCTCTGTTTAGACAAGTCAAAACTTGAAAGCAATAATCTCCTAAACATTATTGTATTGGTCTAAACAGAAGACATTTGCAACTATTTTCAGTCAAGACTTGCATTCAATAATTGCGTTCAATTTTTTTACTTGTATCCTCGTGTAAACAGTTGCGTACAATTCTTGAAGGGCAATTATCGCATTTCATTTATTGCATTCAATAATTGCACTTGAATGTACAAGAAAATTGTATCGTCTAAATCACGCTTAAGAATCAAAATAATCGTATCCTACCAATATTATAAAAGCGAAAGTTTGTGAGTATGTTTGTATGTTTGGAGGGAATGGACGGGGTGCCACGTGCGTTACAGCAACAACGATGGCGTCTAAAAAGGTTAAAACGTTAAATATTGATTACCTCCCTCTTTTTGCGTCGGGGGCTAAAAATCTATACTAATATTATAAAGCTGAAGAGTTTGTTTTGTTTGTTTGTTTGTTTGTTTAAACGCGCTAATCTCAGAAACTACTGAACCGATTTGAATAATTCTTTTTGTAATAGATAGCCACATTCAACGGGAAGGTTATAGGCTATTTTTCATCCCGAAATTCCTACGGGAACGGGTACAACGCGGGTAAAACCGCGGGGCGCTGCTAGTGTTCTATATACAAACTAAACGAAGGCCCAACAAGTTCTATGTTTTTCCCAAAAAAAAACTAGACGTCGCACGTGGTACCGTGGCACCCCACATATCATATACAGAAATCTTTCAGACGATTCATTCTTGAGAACTATTAAAAGTAACAAAGTGAAGTATAACCTGTAATGTCTCCGTGCAAAGTCCTCTCATCTCCCTGAAGATATCAGTACAGTGAGGAGTACGTAATCACCACGCTTGCCGGTTGATGAATGAGAACTATTATTAAATCGAAATCCAGGTTATTAAATGATCGTTATTTCCACAAAAAACCGTAACTAGTATTTATAACTAAAGTAACGTTTTTTTCAAGTAAATAACTCGTTTTTGTAACGATACTTCCTTCACGTTCCTCACATCTTCGAGATGACATCATCGTGTGAATAACTAGTACTGTAACCGTTACTTTGTACTTGGAACCTTGTCGTTTTCAAACTTACAAAACTCCTTACAATTTTAAAAGTGTATAATTCGACAAGGTACTAAAATGCTGTTAAAATTTTGTAGGTACTGATGTTAATATATACTAACATTATAAAGCTGCAGAGTTTGTTTGTTTGAACGCGCTAATCTTCTGAGATTAGCTACTAGAAGAAACTACTGGTCCGATTTTAAAAAATATTTTTGTAATGGATAGCCACATTCAACGGGAAGGTTATAGGCTATTTTTCATCCTGAAATTCCACAGGAACGGGTACAACGCGGGTAAAACCGCGGGCGCTGCTAGTGTCTAATAACAATATCTAACAGAACTATCAGTGTATAATTTGACAAGGTACTAAAGTTGTATTGATCTTCGATTTTACGGCATCGTTACTTTGAATACCCGAGAAATTGTTATATGTGTACTTGTAAAATTTATAAGCCTGCCGAGACCAGTTTAGGTAAGACTGTTTTCTAAAAACTGACTATAAATGCGGAAACTTGAGTTAAGTCATTTTATAGACTTCTTCTTCTTCATCGAGTGGATGGTCAACCTGACAAATCCTGGTGTCAGAGTTATTGAGCCGCCAAAGGCCTCTGACATGGCTCATGTAACGACTACTATCCGCAGAAAGTAAAGACCGAACGGCTTAACGTGCCCTCCGAAGCAAGGAATCATCTTACTTCTCGGGCAATCAGGTGATTCAGCCTGCAATGCCCTGACTGTCTCCTGGTCTTTAAATACCTAAAAGAGCGCTCACTCAAGACAAGACAAGATGGAGAAAGACGATTAGGGTGCGTTTCCATTGAAGAAAAGCGGAGCTATACAATCGACCAATCACAATGCATTACGAAAAGATAAAAGAAAGAAAGAGAGAAAAGAAGATAAACGAGGCATTGACATTATCAAAATGTTTGCGCTCCACACAGTTCCTCTCCGCTCTTCACGCACTCATGTAAACGCACCCTTAGGAGTAATCACCACGCCTTGCCCAACAACAACAAAATTACAAAACACTTAGTAGCTTCACAACGGCTTTAATTATTCAAAATATTGGTAAAATATAAATTATTTTTATTTTTTCTATTTCAGTATTTTCAATTCAATTTACTCATAATGAAAGTGACCAATTCGTCATTTTCCTGATTTCGTCATTGAACACCTAATTAACTTCCTATTAAATGGTATTAAACCGAGAAATAATTTATTTTCAATGTTTAATAAATGCGAAAATTTGTGAGGATGGGTGTATGGATGAATGTTTGTTACTCTTTTACGCAAAAACTACAGGAAGGATATGGATGAAACTTTACAGTAATATAGGTTATACATCAGAATAACACATGGGATAAAATTTATCCCTAAATCCCCGCGAGTACGAGTACAACGCGGGTAACACTGCGGGCGCGACTAGTTATATTACCTATAAATGGAGATTAACCAAATTAACAATGAAGTAGGTATTATATTATTATGTTATGGGAATAATCTTGAATAAGAATGTAAACTCAGTATTATTTGAATTAAGAACATAAACATTTTGACAGGAATGGCATACATAGTTTGAAATCTTAAATAAAGAATAAAATAAAATACTAGTGATGGTACATCATTGCATTCTTAAGAAAAAATATCGATAAAAAAATATATAATAGACAAATGAATATGTCTAATAAAAACAAATGTATATATCTAACGCTTAGTAAAGTTTTAGCCTGTCCTTTTGCAGAGTAAAGGCTTCTCATCTCACTGAAGATAGATATCAAAACTCAATAATTGCACAAAAGTCTTAACAAAGTTGCTAATCAAACAAAAAGCAAGGCAATATTATTCTCGAGAATAATTAAGTCCAATTAAACACAAAGATTAACACAAAACAGTACTTAGATGACATAGATTAACTTAAACAGAATCTATTTACATTTAAAACACGCTACAAAGAAACAGATGTTGACAAATAAATAATAATTTATCGATATATAACGAAAAACTTACCTAATTGAGTATCATTAGTAATCCATTAAAATATTCCATCCCAACACAAGTTTCATATTTAGAACACAGCACTCACGGACCGTTTAAAAAAAGTAAACTCGACGCGTATTACGAACTCCTTGGTACACGAGTGACTGACTGGATGAATCACAAGAGGCAAATATTACCAATTAACTACCGCTATAACTATACCTACTTATTAACAAACACTAGCACTGGGCTGCGGTTTTACTTATTTTTTAACTAGTTATAAAGATTTTTTTTAAATAAAAATTAGTTAAAAACTTTCCTTAATAAAAAACCTGTTTTATGGTTAATTTTTCATGGAAATACATGCAATATTTTTTTTAGTTAAACGCGGATACACAGACAAACACCTCTTAAAGACTTTGTTTTACAACCCATAGTGATGTGCAAACGATTAAAGACTCTACAGTATTCGAATAAAGGTTTTTTTTTGTTTTTTTTGTGCGATTTTAAGAAAAATATATGTGTGTCCAGTTGGTGTGACGTGGTAACCAGTTTATGAATGAAGTATTAGTCGCGGTGACCTCCTTACGTTTACGATTTAGAATGTGTTTAATCGATACTCAGGTGATGGTCGTGTCCTGCAGTTTCACTCGTTATGTGACCTATTTAGGTTTAAATAGTTATTGATTGAATTATAATAAAAAAATGTTTTTTTTTGTTTATGATAAGTTTAGTACATTGTGATGTTTAGTTTGAAATAAAATATATGGTTTTTTATGGTATTGAATACAATTTAAGATTGAACTGAAGATTTTTTATTTAATTACCTTTTACCTTTTAGGTCCTAAGGCCCTTTGCAAGTAACCGCCCTTACTAGTTTCTGATTTCTTACTACCAAAACCTAAACTAATGAAATATGATGAAAAACGAAACGTTTTTTTAGCCTGTAATGTTTTCAAAGCAGCCTCATCACACGTTTCAAATCTTTGAAGGTAAAATATTTTATAATCTTTTTCATATAAATGAATTAGAAACGTTTTCAACTGATTACCATTCAGCATTTCGTAAGTGACGATGGAGGCTAGCTCCAAGGTCGGGATGGATAGGTCGCATTCCTTTGAGGTTATGTCATTTGTTTACTGACAACCGTGGTAGGAATTTATAAATATGTAATTATAATTTCAATAACATTTAAAAACTGCTACAATATTACCCCCTTTAATGCGGTTTTGTTCTGTGGCACTTATGGAACGTACTTTATGACAAATTTCGAAAAATATGGATGGACCGATTTTAATGTTTTTTTTTATTTCTTTATCTTGGTCAGGAATAGGTAATAAAAATCCTGAAATTCCCACGGGAACGGGTGGGCTGCGGATGAATCCGTAGGCACAGGTAGTTAGATTTAAACGGTGTCATTTGACTGACTACTTTTTTATCTGATATTCATTTACATACAGATAATGTAAAACATTGTTCTGAGATTCCCAGCAGAGATAGATAATTGGAAGTAACCGTAATACATATTGCAGGCGATAGAAACCTGAACACTACATGGTTACAATGTATCAAACTAGAATCTATATTCAATTTAACATTTAGTACCTATACGAGTAATACGTAATGGTTTGCGAGATTCATTCAGTTACTAGCTGAAGCTTGTCGCTTTTATTTTGTTTTTTTTATGTTTTTTTTATAAATTACATCTTCAGTTTAATAAAAAATTGAGAAATATATATTTTTTTAAATGCAGTATATTTTTTTTTATAAAAGAAAATCATTTTGGTTTGATACTAGGTTTACGGATACACTTCGCTTTTATTTTAAATTTTTATCTGACGTTTCGGCCCCTTTAAGGAGCCATGAACTCACTAGATCTCAAAAACGTGTTCAGCAGGTAAAGCCACGGGGCGCAACTAGTTTATGAAATACTTAGTAAAACTTATGTCCCGTTAAGTAAGTTGGTATTAAGTATTCTGCACTTACTAAGTTAAGTGGTTTGTACTTAATATTCAAGAGTCCGAGATCGAGTCCCAGTCTGGGCTAGTTTCTTGAAAAGATATTTATTTTAAGTTTTTAAATATAAACTTATTTGATTTTTAAATAAGAGGATATTTTTCTATCATAAAGCATTATTATAATACTTATTCTTACTGAGTAAATGACTCTATTTGATTACATATTTTTGACTCTATTTATTATATTAGCGTTTTAATCGTAGGTTTTTTTATTTAAAAAAGGTAATTATTTAAACTTATATTTAAAAAGAAACAAAAATATTTGTCGAAACCGAAACTGTTCAAACCACACATTAATTACATTGCGTATTATTCAATGAGTTCTAATTAAAAAAATATAATAAAATCTATTACGCTTGACAGAAACCATAGACATATTTCAAATATAGACCTATCAAAACCAATAAGGTTTAATTACAAAAATACTTTTCTAAAACATAATAGGAGTCCAAAGAGTAATTACAAAAACACTCGAGAGTCCCGCAACTCGATAGGAACGTATTTTTAAGCTTTTTATCTCGACGAGTGCATTCAAACCCTGCGCAAGAGTTCTTTGAACCCGACTCATATCGCACCTAGTGATGGGAAATAGAGTTTTTATAGATGTCGGCGAAAAATAGGTGCGATTGCAGCCCTCATAAAATATATCTCTTTTAGTATTATATTTATTTTATTTTATTTCAAGCCTGTATTGTCCACTACAGGCCAAAGGCCTCCCTCTCTAGATATCTCTGTTCCTAGATACTTCAGACCTAATAGCCTGAATTTCGAAATTCGGTCAGTATTAACTGAATTCAGTATAAAACTTCTCTTTTTGTATAGACAGCACCTTTGAAAAAGCTATTTTCTGCATATAAGTATTTTCTAATGAAGTCGCCAGCTCGCAGCTACTAACTCACTTAATATTACTGAGCCTACCATACGTTACCAACCATGAACGATAAAAAATAATACAATCAAACAAATATTAAACTGATATAAATCAGTAACGCGAACTAATAAATCACATCAATTTTTTCATCAACATTCTCAACGTGACTCATTTACTACTTATGATTACAACAAACTCGCTCCCAAAACACGCGCTCATAAAAAACGGTAATCAAAATAACAAGAAGTTTAACAATCATTTTTGCCATATATACAAAAAACATTTTGTAAAAAACAACTTACCTTTTAAGGAGCATTTTTTTAAATAAACCATACAATTTTTGAAGATGTTTAATAATTGTTTTTATTTTTATTTTTCTCCGTTTATTTTTATAGAGTTTTATATTGTCATTGTTTTTATTAGAATGCGTGGTAATATCTTTGTACATTTTTAAGCTGCTATTAACATCGCAATTTAATAGTTATACTAATTTAATTATTATTCACTTCCTTAGAATTTAAATATCTTCACATCACTATAAAAAAACACACACGTTCGTAATTTTATAACAAAAAAAAACCAAACCTATTATTAAAATCACATGCAATATCTAGATATCACATACAAATGCCTTTAAAACCGAAAATGTCTTCGTAACATTATAAAAAAAATTGTCCTGTTTTTTTTACAGGCCGTTAAATCACATCACTATCGCGGTAATCGATACTAGTGAAATGGAAACTAGATGTGGCCTACTTGTGTTGCGGTTCAGATTGTGAATGATTGTTCTGTGGCTAAAAGATTGACGAATGATCTCATTTCGTTGCTCTAATTTATTTTAGATTATGGTCGTCGAAATGTATCAATTCGAATTGTTATAAAAAAAATGGAAATCCTGTGTGTTTTATTTATTTTATATGCCAAATATTAATTTGTAATGCCAGTTCTGTGTTCTTCATTCAAGTGGACAATAGCTTGTAGTTAGATAGTGTTTTTTCTTAAATTATGAAAAATATACTTTTTGTTATAAATATTGATAATACTACTAATCAAAACATTAAAAAAAGACGTGTGGCACTCGGGGACTGCCGCGGTAAAGCTATTGCATAGTTATTTTTTCTATCACTAGATGGCGTTAGTGGGGAGCGCGAGGTTTTTTCGTTACGGAATTTCTGGATTCGGTCCCCGCGCTCAAGGCCCGCGATAGAAGCTATGCAATAGCTTAAAAATTGAAAAACATCTTTAATTTCCATAAAGACTTGATTTCATCCCACCCTTCTAAATGACAATAATTTAAAAAAAAAACTGCCTCAATAAAAAAATCGATAAAAAACAATCGACTACATCCCATCTCTAATCGGTAAGGAATACAAATAAAAGCGAGACATAATATCCTGCGCCCCACGTGCTAGGTACAAAGTGTTCTACATTCAAACTTAGAATGGACCGGTTATTCAATGAATTGACCAATCGTTACTCTATGAATATTTGCGTAGGTCTGTTTACTGTACTCTACTCTCTATGGTCAGTGGTCTATGGTCTGTCTCTATCTAGGTATAATCCTACTTCGCTACATAGTATAAAACAAAGTCGTTTTCCGCTGTTTGTCCCTGTATGCTTAGATCTTTAAAACTACGCAACGGATTTTAATGCGGTTTTTTAATAGATAGAGAGATTCAAGAGGAAGGTTTATATGTACCTATATAAAATCCCGAAATTCCCACGGGAACAGACAACGCGAGTAAAACCGGGGCGCAGCGCCCCGGTTTAGTATTATAATAAATGCGAAAGTTTGTGACAATTTATGTAGGTATGTATGTTTGTTACTCTTTCACGCAAAAAATACTGAACGGATTTGGTTAAAACTTCATAGTAATATAATGTTATACATCAGAATAACATTATGGGATTCATTATATCCCGAAATTTCCGCGGGAACGGGTAAACGCGGGCGAAACCGCGGAGCGCGGCTAGTATAATGCATTTCAAAACAAACTTTGTCGTTACAATTCGCCTGTTCGTAGCTAGCAAACTCACTCGCTGTCAACAACGCTTAAGTAATAACTAACTTAAGTAATGGTCACATTTTGTTTACAAAATATAATATAAGTTATAGTACCTTATCATATTACTTGATCAATAAAAAATATTGCGTAGGTACTTTCGCAATAAGTAAGTTGATACATAAAGGTCACACATGACTCCAATCTTTTTTTAAATTCAAACATCTGTTCTTAACACGTCATACATCCTCCATTCATTCAAAAAACGAAGAAAAAAGTTATAAACTTTTTGGTCTGCATCTCAAACTCTTTGGATAAACATAGAAAATGGCCGCCCGCTTCGCGCCTAAATTACATCGCACCGGCCGTGGGTCCAGACAAATTATTTTGGTAATTATTAGTAATTTTAGGTGCAGTTTATTTGCAGCGCCATTGAAAAAGATAGGTAACCTTGATGACAGATGTCAAATTAAAGGACCCGTAATGGGAATAAAAATAAAAGGGCTTAATAACATGGTATAATCCATTCAATTTATATTGTTTTCCTAAACTTAGCACAATTTGTGTAACCTAAACTTTAAACCTAGAACTAGGTTACATAAAACACAAGTTAGTGCCTATCACTTACTATAATTGTCAAATTCGCAAAACAATCCTAACCAAAGCTAGTTCAAAATTCAATTTACAATATAAACTGTCATCGTTTGACAGGTGTCAATAAATAATGTCAATTATTGCCGTCAAATTGACGTGCGACGTCATCTGTCATTGAGATGAGTGGGCGCGAAATGGAGAATTTATGCCAACAGCTGTCAAACACATTATTGAGAGAAAGTTTTGATGTGGAAAAGGTGTTTTTGAATGTCTGTGTGTCAAGAACTAAGATGTTATTATTTTTATAACATTTCAATAGTGAGACGACCTCAAACATGCTTGAATGAAGCGGAAACGAAAATCTCTAATCAATTATCTTTCATACTATAAACAAAATAGAACCTCCTTTGTGTGAAGTCGGTTAAATTTAAATATACAGACGAATTATTTAGACCTTCTAACTCTCTCATACTAAAAACCTGCGACAGATTGCGATTACAGAAACAGTAAATCCACAAAATATAGAACTTCTATAAACTCAGATAGTAGCTAGATAGATAGATCAATATGTCATACACATAGCATAATTCACACACAGGAAATTAGAAACAAGAAGCAGGTACTTTTTATCCCGGAATTCCCTTGAGAATACTTATATTTATTTACTTATCACTATAGTATAAAACAAAGTCGCTTTCCGCTGTCTGCCTGTCTGTCTGTGCCTAATATAATGCTTAGATCTTTAAAACTACGTAACGGATTTTGATGCGATTTTTAAATAGATAGAGTGATTCAAGAGGAAGGTTTATCATTATAAAAAAAACGAAATTTCTACGGGAACGGGCACAACGCGGGTAAAACCGCGGAGCGGTGCTAGTTACTTATAATTATAACACAAGATAATATGAACAAACCACAAGTAGGTATTTTAACCCTTAATCCCTCTAAACGGGTACAAACCAGATAGCACACAGTAAAATAACTCAAGATAACACAGACTAGGTACATCCCATCCCCAAATTCCCTCAGGAACGGGTACGAACCGGGTGAAACTCCGAAACGTGTCTATAGACACGAGATTCACTTTCAATACACGAGAGAAACCATCAGATATGATTATGTACTCATCACACGACACAGCATTGTGACGTGATACGAGCATTTTATATTAATACGGGTTAATATTGAGAATAGCAACGCTCTGCGGTTTTACCTGCTTTGGTAGTGGGGATTTTGGAGACAAAAGTGATCTATAACCTTTATCTTGAGTCTTGTTCATCGAGTGGATGGTCAACCTGACCAATCCTGATGTCAGAGTTATTGAGCCGCCAAAGGTCTCTGACATGGCTCATGTAACGACTACTATCCGTAGAAAGTAACCGGAACCGACGGTTTGACGTTCAAAGCATTGTGATTGGTCGATTGCGCTGCCCACAGCTCCGTTCCGCTACAATGGAAATTGCAAGAGATAATATTTATCTAAAAGAAAAGTAAAGAGCCTGTAATGTCCCCTTGCTGGGCAAAAACTTCTCATCTATCCAAGATATCTGTACAGTGAGGAGGATGAGTCGTAATCACTACGCTTTCCAAATGCGGGTTGGTGATCAAACGCAAGCTATGTTTGAAAAGTAGGAAACATGGTTTCGCTCGACCCGGAATTGAACCCGGGACCTAAGTCTTGGCAAGCGACTGTACTGCGCACGCCGCGGTTCCATACAAAAGTGAACCGTCGCGTGCGCCCGTCACGTGCGGTATCATACAAAAGTGAACCGACGCGAGCGCCCGTCGCGTGCAGCATCGTACAAAAGTGAACCGACGCGTGCGCCCGTCGCGTGCGGTATCATACAAAAGTGAACCGACGCGTGCGCCTGTGCGCACGCGGCGGGCGCACGCGACCGGCGCACGCTTAACGCAGAGTTGACCCTTAAGCCTTAAAGCCTTATTAATAACTTCAGTTATAATGAAAAAGCTCTGAAATAATGTATTACGTAACATGTCAATTGTAGTTTATTTATTTGTTGCATTTGTTAAATTAACGTTCAGATAGCGTGACCACAGACAATAACAGTTCTTTATTCTCTATGGGTAGATTATGTTGTTCTGTGGTTTAGTTCTAGTTTTAAAAAGAAAATGCTTTTTTGTATCTACTTAATGAAAATGGTATTAGGTAAGTTATCTTCAAGGAAAGAAGTTTAAAGTAAGTTTTAAGACCGCCTTTATGCCTCCAACATGGTCTATCGATTAAAATATAGATGCGAAAGTTTGTGAGGATGTACAGTCGGCCAAGAAAGTGGTCTACCACTTTTGACAAAAGTTTCTGCGAGATGTAACGATCGCTAAGGTTGACTTTTCTATGCACAATTATGTTTTTTTTTTTTTTTTATATTGGCTTCTGCTGACATTCGTCGCAATTCCGCCAGTGTCAGTGTTCCCGGTAGAAAAAAACACGAGTTGGGTAGTAATTTTACTTCTGTTGGCCAGTGGTGGAAAGTTTACCTCCAAGCAGAATTTAGAACAAACACATGACAAACACATTTATATATTATGAAATAATAAACGAATTTATACAACAGGGCAAACACATAATTAAAATACTTTATAAAAATATGAAACAGGCAATATAACATGGAACACAAATGTATATACAAATTTATTTACAGTTTTATTTTGTTAGTATTAATATATTTACAAAGAATTTTTACAGAGGAGGGAAGCAAGGAGAGGAGACATTGGATAGAGGTAGGACGAGGGATTTCAACAGGAAGGATGTTATGTAGGGAGTAGCGTTGGCGGGGGCAGTCAAAAAAGATGTGGTCGAGGGATCCTTCATCAAGGCCACACTCACAACACAATTATGTTATGACGTTTTGTCTGTTATCTGAGATGCCTGACATTTGACATCATTGGGTGCCTTAGTTGGACCTCTATTATTAAATGAAAATTGACCTTGTTGTTTCATGACGTTCAAATGAATCTCAACCGTAGGGTGGTAGACCACATTTTTGGCTGACTGTACGTATTTGTTACTCTTTCACGAAAAAACTACTGGACGGATTTGGATGAAACTTTACAGTAATATAGGTTAAACATCAGAATAACACATTTTATCTCGAAATTCCCGCGGGAACGGGTACAACGCGGGTAACACCGCGGAGCGCGGCTAGTGCTACATAACTATGAGTTGGTTGATGATAAGTATCTATTTAAAAAGTCTGTACTGAGAAACAAAAGCCTCAATAAAAAGTTTAAACGAATATGCTAATTCCAAAATTGAATTCGCACAACAAAGGCTCGGTGTTACCAGACATAAAAATTACAACACGCCATTCGATTTTATTATTCATGTTGGCAGCATTGGGGGTCCTTTTGATTTGTGAGGGCTGTAAAATTTAATAGTTCGTGTTGTCGCCTTGATAGATGCATATTTCTTCATAATGAATTAATGGGCGTTCTGACGTAATTAGTACTTTGCATAACGCATTTTGTTGTCAAGTTAATGATAACTACGAACAAAACTCTAGTATATGCGTTAATCTATTAAAATTCTGCACTAAAGTACTGGAATGAGGCAATCTTAATACAATACAATAAAGTGTTATCGCCTGTCGGGTATCTCGGCCAAACATCAGAGTCTTGAGCAAATAAGATAACTGAAATGAGGACATCTCACAGTGTGGCTTTGACGAGCTGAAAAATATCACTTGAGTTAATCTTAGTGATGTTAAGTCATCGCGAAGCTACATGCAGCTCGAACATTATATGAATGGGTGGCCGATAGTGACTTCTATTTGAGCTCTAATCTGTCATCAAACTGTCGGTCTTAGTTGTTTCAATCGTTAGACCATGTCGGAGGCCTTTAGGCGGTCTAAAAACTCTGACACCAGGATTGGCCACTAACATAATCGAACATACCTACTTAAATATTTAGTAAAAATCTGTAAAGCGCAAGACATAGTGCGGCTGCGGTCCGGTTGCGGTTGTATTGTTTGTATGAAAGATGGCCCGTTGCAGCCCGCAGCGGGAATACAACGTCACGTGACTCGCAACCTCCCTACAACCGCGCTATATACATGTATCAAGCGCTTAAGTCCAATCATCCACGAGCGCTCGAGCGCTGTAAAAGCTAATGTTCAAAAGAACGAAGAAAAATTTGATAGAAATCAAATATTCGCTAGTCGCACCTTCGCTGTCGTAGCACCGTGGCACTCTGTTAGGTACTTAAGTATCCTATTTCCTATTTCTGTACTCCATCGGAATCAAAGCATTTGTGTTAAAGGTTTTTAATGAAGTGCGTCCACTAGGCCGCTTCCGTCTCAGTTGGACGAATTTCTATGAAAATAGATGCGTGCTTTGAATTAGGAATCGGATTAAGACAGAACGCGCGAATCCCGGAAAAATTGTTTTTAGGAAAAATATTTTGACAGATGTCATTCTATTATAATTTTAAGCAAATTAATGAGAAAAGTAAAAATTGTTTGTTAATCACTTGTTCGATGGACTTTAGTTTAAGATATAGAGTAAAAACAGCGTTTTTTAAACCTAAAAACAATCTCTGTACCTATGTATTTTGTATTTACTGTACTGATATAAGTATTCTTTTAGTGTGGGTGAGATTAGATGTCTTTGTCCAGCAGTGAGACATTACAGACTAATATTTTACTTTTAACAAGCTAAGCATTTAACTAACCGTGTGTGAATACGTCCGGGTACATTTTATTTATTTAGTTTTTGTTTTTTAATAAATCGAAACAAGATTATGTACAGTGAAAGTCACTGAAAGAACTCACAATTTAACTTTCATCTCATTTTGACAAGTAACGAAAGTAAATCCTTATGGAGGTTGTAATCGAAAAAACATTACCTTATTTGTGGGTAAGTTTCTATTATGGCAACATTGCGTCATAGCTGTCATTGAACTTGAATTTGGAATTGTATTGACAACAACCGGCATTGTTGTTTTTTGTTAACGAACGTTTATTTTGTAAATTAATGATGAAACAATTAAAGCAAAAAGTCAATAGATTAATTGCCTGAAAATAGTTATTTGTTGTTCACTAACATAGTCGAGCTTACTAACGTAAATTACTTAGTAAACTTAAAACATACATATATTTACTTGTTTCTTAAGTTTAAGCGAACACTACTCATTTTGAAGTCTGTGACCACAGTTCCTGTAAAGGGGCCGAAACGACAGATAAAAATGTAAAATAAAAGCGAAGTGTATCCGTAAACGTAGTTTCAATTCAAAAAGCCATATCTCACTAATATTATAAATGCGAAAGTTTGTGAGGATGTATGTATATACGATTGTTACTCTTTCACAACAAAAACTTTACAGTAATATAGGTACCTTAACATCAGAATAATACATGAGATACATTTTATCCCCAAATTCCCGCGGGAACGTGTACAACGCGGGTCACTGTGGGGCGCGGCTATTTATAAAAATACAAGTCTTCTTCTTCTTCTTCATCGAGAGGATGGTCACCCTGACCAATTCTGGTGTCAGAGTTATTGAGCAGCCAAAGGCCTCCGATATGGCTCGAAAATACAAGTACAATGTACTCAGTACGTGGTATTTTTCCGAAACCTTATTACTTACAAAATAACTGTCAACGATATTCATAAAATGATATTGAAGTTGCAACACGCTGGTCCGCTCGGAGGCGCGTGGGAGGACCGGGCGCGCTAACGTGTGTTAACTTTACTAACACTAGCAGGGCCTGTGGGTTTACCCGCTTTGACCCCGATTTGAGAGCGAAGAGTTATCAATAGTTAGTTACTTCAAATTGTGGAAAATGTCCCCTACTCTATGTGTGTAAATTTTCTTTAATATAAAATCTTCTGAAAGGATTTGAATGCAGTTTTTACAAAAAGACAGAACATTTTCAGAAGTTGTATGCACCCTCCCTAAGTTCCTACGGCATTTAGCGCTAGAAGGGTGGAGCGCTATAAAATATTGATGTTGGTATCATTAAATGTTTTTCATTTTCATTATATCAAACGACACAACGACACAAACGAACGTGGAAGCGCATGACGTATAACGATTTTTTATTAGGTAAATAGCAAAAAGGCATCACGTTTATCACTTCTTTATTAAAGAAATAACAGAAAGGCATCTTTTAGACTAGTAATATGACAACCTGGCCTGGTTACGTCACAAATGTCAAATTTCAAAAATTTACTTCCAATTCTAAATTCGATATTTGAAAAGAACACTCCACTATACTTAAGGACGTCCAAGATTGTTAATTATTAAGGTGTGTGCCAACTTATTGTTGTTCATTTTAATGACAAATCGTACCCATGTTTGCATATCTGACTTAGTAGTCAGCGCACGTGTTAACAACATGTTACCTGTAAATGATTCACCTTGCCCTTACAAAGAATATTTAGGGAACAAGACATAACTAGTAGGATATGCAAAGGGTCTTTTGGTCCGGAATTACCGGCAAATAAGACACTAGGCTAAAGCGTTGGGTTGGGCCGGGCCTAGGACACCATACCCGCAGAAAATGTAAATGACGTGCAGTAGACTAAATTTCCAAAAGCCGTCTTCTTCTCTTTCTCCGCCTTTCTCTCTCTCTCTCTCTCTCTCTCTCTCTCTCTCTCCCTATCTCTCCGCCTCCCGGTTGAAAAGACAAAGATCAATTAGGCTCTATATCTCACTGATCCTAGCCCAGAAAATTGTTTTTTTAAGCAATAAACCTCTTTCTAGACAAGATTCAATTAAAATAATCAGCTAGTAACTGAACTTAATTATCGTTTACATTTTGACATGCATACAATATTATTAATTTTTTTTTCATTTTAATTCTATTATAATTCTTATCCTCATATCCTACGGGAACAGTGACAAATTGAATAAACCCACAGGGCACTGCAAGTATTTATTTAATTGGGACTTTTACCCACAGTTTCCCTACACTAACAAACAATCTCATTATTACACCAAAACCTACCTCAATCACTATTCGTTCCGATACACCCGATGTTCCCTAGGGCTGAATAAATAAATCCTGCTCAAAGCTAATGCCTAGTACACACTGAGTCATTGAACTTGACGGTCCATCGCCGTAATGAGCCGCGCCTTTACGTCAGTTCATTGCCTTCGAAATGTATTGGAAACTCATTTCTTTGTGGGGTGATTTTGGCTATAGTTGAAAATGGCATATGATTGAAACTACGTTTACGGATACACTTCGCTTTTATTTTACAATTTTATCTGACGTTTCCGTTTCTGACGTTTCATATACGCATAACACCTCAGTCTTGTGATCACGGTTCCTGTAAAGGAGCCAAAACGTCACATAGTTTCAATTCAAAATTAGAAGTGTGTTCGCTATTTTATATATTATGTTTGAAGGCTTATTGGATTTCGTATGTAATGAATAAGACATTTTATCTTTGACATTTTTTTAATTTTAAATCACGCTTCGGTTTAGCAAGTAAAATAATATGTTCAATTAATTATTGCATTATACAACTCACAACTTTGAAGCACATGCTAAAATATATTTTCTACAAAAAATTGCACAAATTACTTTCTAATCTAAAGGCACTTGTATAAAAGGCCTAAATTTCAACCTGCCATTAAAACGTCAAAAAAAGTGTTGCCATTAAACAAATTCAATTACCCGAATGACCTATCAGTTTGAATTAAGAACAACAACCTCCTCTGTTTACGTTGCGGCAACGGTTGTAGTTTACATTCTGCCAACATAATGCCAAAGCTGTCGAAATGAAATTCGAATGTTATAATAATAGGAACTGTTTGGTTAAAAAACTGTTTCGAGTGTGAGTACGAGCCATATTTTTATAAATATTGATGTAAGTTTTTCTTGTATTTGGAAACATGGTTTTGATTTGATTGCGACAAAATTATGGGAAAATTATTAAAAGCGAAAATATATCCTATGAATAAATTCATCAAAGGATAATAGAATAAATGAGATCATAGACTAAATGAGAACGAATACCTAAAACAATTTTATGGCTATGACTTTCAGCCATGACTTATGAAACTTTTCAATAAGGTGCCTCTGCGAATATTATGACGACTAGCTAAACATTTGAAAAATAAGGCAACGTGAAACATATTTTACAGTTAATTTTGTTTTTTTTCAACAAAACGTCATTTGTGGCATCATAAATTAAATACATTTCCAAAATGTCGATCTACTTTTGTCTTTTAAATTATTCTTTTATCTATGTTCAAATAAAAACTTCAGTCACACATGGCAACACTTCCAACTCTACCATCGTACACTCGATCATTCCCCTCCTTATTTATGTACATCTCGAAATAACTTCCTTTACGTGTAGTTCTACTATAATTAACACCAAATACGCGAATCGAGCGCTAAGATGCAAACAACAGAACACTCGCATACCTGCTAGGGATGGGAAAAGGGTTTCGAGAAGTAGATATCGAAAGTAAAAACCTTTTTTCATGAGATTTAAAATATCTTAAATTTTATAAAGAAGAAGAATTTTGCTGCTCCCCAAAATATATGTGCGTAACCAAATTAAATATCTACACTAATATTATAAAGAGGAAAACTTTGTTTGGTTGTATTGAATAGGCTCAAAAACTACTGGACCGTTTTTAAAAATTCTTTCGCCATTCGAAAGCTGCATTATCCACGAGTAACATAGGCGTTTTTTCATCCCGAAGTTCCCACAGGAATGGAACACAACGCGGGTAAAACCGCGGGGTGCTGCTAGTTGGAAAATAACGTTAGCGCGATCTACAAAATGTTTACACTAACGCCATCTATTGGATCGAGACAGCTAGTGAATAAATAAAGAAGTAAATTATTACGGACTTATTTCTTAAACGATATTTTATTAAAATATTATTATTAAATATTTTGTCTCTTTTTCTTTTTGGCTTACATATTTGGCCATAGTTAGGCATACAAATATAGTTGAGTACTAACAATTTAAAATATATACTGTGTATAGGATTAGGTTCCCATCACTTCTTCTTTTGGTTCCCACTACATAGGTATATTATAACATATCGATAAGGAAACTTTTCCCATCACTACTCCAATTCAGCTGAAAACCGGGGTCTTTGGCCGAGAATAAATAGATCCACCCGTACCGCCATATTCGGCGATCTAACATTAGAAAGTTACTTACTTTCATCGAATTAATCATTGTCGCCTTTTTATCTGAGTCGTTATCTCACTAATGACACAGGATTCGGGTGAAAGAGTCGGAATTATCGGTTTACGGAATTATCGATAGTTGTGTCCCAACACTATGTTATTATGTACTTTTTAAAATCACAGGTTTTGCGCACATTATATTAAATGAAGCGGGTCTGTATCGCGTTAGAATTTTAAACGTATTTATTGAGTCACTAGCAGCGCCCCGCGGTTTTACCCGCGTTGTGTCCGTTCCCGTGGCAACTTAAGGAATTCTTATAGTTTTAAATCTTCCTCTTGAATCTATCTATTAAAAAAACCGCATTAAAATCTGTTGCGTAGTTTTAAAGATCTAAGCATACATAGGGACAGACAGACAGCGGAAAGCGAATTTGTTTTATACTATGTAGTGATATTACTCTGGAGAAACTCTACATTTACCCATTGAAATATCTGCAAAAAGATACACGTACCAAGTACATATTTTGTCCATATAAATAATTCATTGAATTTGTCAACCAATCACAACGCAATACATTTTATAATGCTTTGTGATTGGTCGATTGAACTCCGCACAGCTCCGCTCCGCTAAATGGAAACACTCACTAACTATTAATAAAAATACTTGTTACGACGTGTAATTCATTGCTACGTTTTATACTATATACTCCATGGGTCGGTTACGGTAGACGGTGGCGGCAGTGCAGGGGTCGTATCGACCGGACGCCTCCCGAGCGCGACCTATCCCAAAACTACAAATAATAGGAATAGGGTTGCCAATGGCTAGACAAGGGTAAAAAAATATGTAGGTTTTTTATGATTACTTCTATTTTTTAAGTTTTTTTGTTTTTTAATTGTGTTTTCGGTGTCTTAAATCTTACAAAAGATCATTTTAAAAAAAATTACAGTATGTAGTAAGCATGACCAATTTAGCTTTAGCTGGCATAGAGATAATCAGTACTAATATTCATAAGACTTGAAATTATTAGAAGTAATTGCAATTCTTTATAAGTAGGTAGGCTTAACATCTTATTACTTTAACGTACGTGTGTGTGGCTCTACAAGGTAATAAAACATTCACAACAAAAAAGAAAACTAAACTCCAATCAACGCACTTGTCTATACGCGCCATAAACAATAAAACTCTCCATAAAACCTTAAAAAAACAAAACACGTAATACCAACATGACACATGAAGTATTAATCAAGATTCCTTTTTTAAATGTCGCAGACACATAATTCAAATTTAACCGAGATGCCGACAACATAACGAGTCGAAATTAATAACTTTTACGGAGAATGTCTGGACAGAGAGAGGGTAATGACACTCATTGTTTTAACTTAATTTGGATTTTTAAACGGATTCCTGCCTCTTATTGTTGTTTGCTATGAGTTTTAATATTTTCTTATCTTTTTGAAAAGACACATTATCATTAAAAATTGTCGTTCTTTTTTACTAGACTCAATTGCATATAAAGAGTCACCTGCTACTTATTTGGTCTAATATCTACATAAATGTTTAAAAAACAAATGACTCGAAATGATTCGTTTGAAACTTCGTATCCAATACCTATGTACTTATAAAAATGTAATTATAAAGTGACAGATTCTGTTTTCTAAATAAAATTAATTGTATCATTCAAGATGTCAGCGGTTGAATGTCCTTACAGACAACAAACTGAGTAATAACAATATTTTTTTAAATCATCCATATTTTTTACTGCAAAGTACCAGCCCTACGTTAATCTTCACACCCCTGCAATAAAAACACCCCGCGTTTCATTGCCAAGACCGTGCCATAGATTAAGTTAAAAGTTCCTATTCCTACAAGATAACGCCCGTATGAACGATGACAAACAACTTGACAGCTCACTAATTGTTGACATTCAACATTCTGTTAACAACAAAAAAGACGGCAGAATAAAAGTGCAACACTAGCCCGTAAAAAAACAGTTAAAAAAATTACTTCCGCTATTCTTCAAGTGTTGCCATTGAAAAGAACCATGTCCCTTACAAGTTGACAGTCGATATTATCTTCCTAAGCTGTCAAGAATAGATTTCAAGCACGATTAAGATATTAAACAGAACCGCAAACGAAACAAAAAAGTACGAGAAAAACAGCCAATGTAGTGTCATCGCATCAAAACGTACACAGACATTCCCCAGTACATTTTTCTCGGTGTTAAAAGATGCAAGACATGACATTAAAAATGTTTATAAAAGCATAGTCATTATATAAAGGTAACTAGTATTTATGCAGATTTAACCGTTATCCGGCTTATTCATAAACGATATTTAACTTCTTCTTCTTCTTATCGAGTGGACGGTCAACTTGACCAATCCTGGTGTCAGAGTTATTGAGCCGCCAAAGGCCTCTGACATGGCTCATGTAACGACTACTATCCGTAGAAAGTAACCGGGACCGACGGCTTAACGTGCCCTCCGAAGCACGGAATCATCTTACTTTTCGGGCAATCAGGTGATTCAGCCTGCAATGCCCTAACCAAACTGAGGACAGTCTCACAAAGTGATTTTTGTGAGATATCCCCACCGGGAATCGAACCCGGAACCTCCGGATCGTGAGCCGAGCGCTCAAACCACTAGACCACGGAGGCTGTTATATTTAACTTAAACAGTGTTTTAAAGTGTTTTGTCTCTATCGCTCTTTGGCAAATAGCGTAAGTCGGAAAGGTACAAAACCATTTGATAGCTAAGTGTTTTTGAATAAGGTCCTATGTTTGTTTATAAACATTCCGTTGTTATTCTATTCCTTGAATCAAGTTTACTGTCGTAATCTTTTTGTCTTCTCATGTTTATAAGAAGACGTAAACTAAAACAAATCATTTCATCCCCATTCACTTCGCCAATTCCAATAAACTGCAATCTGGCTTAACGCCAATGCCAAGGTTACCAAATCTTCTTTCCTTTGGACAATTTTAGTAAGACCTCACATTCCCTTAAAACGTATTCATATTGAAAGGATTTCCCGAAAATTGGGGTGTCTTCCTATAACGGTCTTACTGCCTCCCTGTCTAGACAATGTCTGTAGGAGGACGCATGCGCTAAGGCGCCAAATTTGACAATTCTAAATACAAATTTGACATACGAGTTTAAAAGAATCGAATTCAAACGAGGTTTTATTCTGAATGCTAAGCGAAGAGGTTTATACTTATGTCTATGGTTTTGGATGAATGCGTAAAGAATTAACTATAGGGTGAAAATATGGTAGGACTTTATTACGAGGGGTGGTTTTTATTGGTTAAGTTAATTAAGTATAGTTATTGGCAATTTTGTTACTTGTTCGGCCGTGAGAATGTTTTCATTCATATTAATTAAGTGCCTATTAAAATATAAATGTCATTAATATTCATAGGTTTAAAGATAGGGAAACTTAGTTTCCTTTACGAATATTGGCAGCTTTAAACTGTATGATCAGCGCAAAAAGGGTTCCATATTATGTGGTGCTACGGTGTTAGCGACTATAACAGCATATAGCGAATATTTTGAAAAAGAAGATACCTTTTTTCAAGAACAGCGTTAGTAGTGCTGTCGCCCGCTCTTAGCGCCATCCAAAACGTAACTTCACTATTTGAACTCTAGCTATAATGTGAGTGACTATGTGAGGTAATAAATTAAACCATTCTCTACCTATACAGTATCTAATAAATACTTAGAAATGTATTTATTTTATGTACCTACAGTTTACACGACCAACGAAGCACAAAATCCTAGTTTTTTACGCAACAACAAGCAAACACAAGCTCTTTAATATTACAGGAATAAGTATTATAAACTCTACCGTCTATGCTTTATGGTTTATACCAAGGAGGTTGGAAGACTCTTTGGTTTTACTTTTTTAATTGGCAACAAGCCGTCATTTTCTTGTTCGCACGCTATGACGTCAAATTACTAAGTAGATATGTTACCACTGCTAATTAGTGGGCACACTTAATCATTTGTGCATACAATAACTCGATTTGCAAATTAATGTCAGTTGTAATCGAATACAATCGACTAAGTTGATGGTTGGACATTTACAACGGATCCCAATAACCAATGTCGATCAGCAATTTAGAACCTCTTTTAAAAGTGTTGAAATAGAACAAATGATTAAAAATGCTAAAGAAAGCGTTGAAATAGCGCTTGTGCGAATTAGGACTTAGATGCAGATAGATCGAATTTTTCTCTATAGTCAGTTTTCCAGCCACTATAATTAAGATTCAGGCATAGACATAGAATCATCCATAGTGAAACTTCGCTTCGCTTGACATGACTTTAATTAACATCATTAAATCGCACAAAATAATCACCATTTACTAACAAACATCCTGCTCACAGCTGACTTTTAAATTAATATTACATAAGTACATAATTTACCAAAACTTACGAACGGGTTACGAACGAAAGTAACATCGTGATCGAAAGAGTTTTTTGCACAACTGTACTTTTAGTCGATTCAATTCGCTCACACGAATCGATTATAAAGTGACGATTTTACTTTTTACATAATACTATTTATTTATTTTTATTTGAAGTTAAATGCGGTTGACAGATAAAATATTGAGATAGATATGGTTCCAAAAACTGGAAACCTTTTATTGAACACATTTAAATTAAGAACTTATTGTTGATTGATATTAATTTGATCTTTTAAAAATCGCTACATTTTATAAAGACAAAGTCCTTTGCGATAAACTTAAAAGTTCTGAAACGACATGAACTGCTCACCAAAAGGCAGTTATTATTATTTTTGAGCTGTTATTTTCTGAACGGGTCATATTTCATACTTCTTTGGCACTATAGCACAAGAGTAAATAAAACGTATCTACTCTTTATTGGCACAATCAGGCACTGCACATAACTACATCCTTCAGGGTTTTACCTGTATTTAACCAGTAAATGTAAGAATGTTGGCGTTAAAAATAGCGCATAACCTCCCTGTCAAATGTGGCTGTCCAAAGTTATACAAATTCAGTTGTTCTACACATTGGCGTATTTTAACAAATAAATACTGCGCCTTAGATATATGTTCATACCCTAGATCCGAATTTATATATATCAGTCAGTCTAATTAATTAAACTTACTAACTAAATATCACAGACAAAACAAGTGAAAAGGTTTCTATGTCTATGACCAAGACGACAAATACTGTATTAGCTGTCCGTCGGCGCCTGCGGTTAACTGCGCCACAGAATACACAGCATTACAGCGGTCTGTCGCAATGTAAACCGACTCTGAGCCACGTGGCGCAATAACGGAGTTATATACTGAATAAATATGGTGGGCTGTTGCCTGTTTATTTTATACACGCGACACCTGGCAGATGTGCTTACGCGTCGCCATAGACTAGCATCGCCACGCGATTTGTCGCCATAGTCCGACATCGCCACCTCTTCAACAGCCTATCTTATTGTTAAGCAACGTACAGCTCGGCCCCTACTTGGATGGGTGGCCGATAGTGACATTACTATCTGAGTGCTACCGTGCTTCGCCGGGTGTGTAAAATTGTCTGTCCAGGTTGTTTCAATCGTTAGACCATGTCAGAGGCCCAGCTAGAGGTCTTAAAACTCCGACACTATGGTTGGCCAACCTACTCAAACTAACTTACATTAACAAAAGGAATTCTACAAAGCCATAACTCTGAATTGAAAGCTTTCATTGTGATAGAAATGCAGTTACATGGAAAAAATACTATTCGATTGACATGTGTCAATATGACATACGGAATACGGACGTCACATCAGCACTAGTTATTCCTCACAGTTTCACTTTCAAATTCGTTCCATTTCCGTTTTTGTAACATGAAAAACTTTAAGGTATGATTTTTATGACCATGGACAATAAAAAAGTAGATATAATCCTATAATGTCCGACTGAAAATCAGCACAGTGAGGAGAATTAGGCGTTATCACCACACTTGTTTATTGCGGATATAAACAAACTTCTTCACTTAAATTTTTCTTCTTTAAAAGTAAGGCTCTTACATGTCTATTCAATTTTCCTTATCCTCAGCCATCCTCTTTAGCTGTTCATACGGCATGGTAATATCATAGAGCATTATTAAGTTTTTAATTATTCAAAATCGTCTCACTCTTAGCCAGTTCGTGTTTCCATGTTGTCAAATTGACTCCAAATCCTGCTTCTAAATTCAAACGTTTCATTATGTTTCGCAAGTCTAGCCCAAACAATCGGTTATAAAGCACAGTCATAGGTCACTGTCGATCTTAGTCGATTCATTACAAATAGTAATGATGCGACATTTGTTTGTTTGTAAATTGTATTGCGTAAGTAAAATGAGGTTTATGTTTAAGTTAGACGTTTTGTTATGTGCAGTCAGTTAGTCAATATTAAATAGAGAACATTTTTATGAGTTTATCAATACATATACACATCAATCAAAATATGTTTAACTATAGGGAGATGTCATCTCACTGAAGATATCAGTATTATGAGAAGGATGTCGTCATAAAGACGCTTTCCTAGACTACTACTTTATCACTGAAGCGTCAAATGGTGTAAGGGTGCGTTTCCACTAAAGCAGAGCGATGGTGTGTGGAGCTCAACTGACGCATGCATGCGTTGTTTGATCATCACAATGCGCTGTGGTTGTTCAATCGGGTTCCGCACAGCTCCGCCGCGCTGCTATCGAAGCGCTCCGTAACTTAGCAAAAATATCCTACAAAAACATTTACTCTAATAAAAAAGCTGTTATCCCGAGATTTCCTAGGTCTCGTGTTCATTTCGAGTGTTTCTACGAGTAATATGCTTATCTAGAATTCCCATTTCCTAATCTCACGCCAACTGATAGCTATGCATTAGTCACCGCTACCAATTCCAGCGAGTAATCGATTATTTAATTGTTTTCATGTCAAGGCTAGCGCCGTTGTTTGGACTGGACTAGGCCTAGGGTTCAAATCGATAATAGACTAAGTTTAGGATTCTAAAAATAGGTAGTGTGTGTTATTATTTGGTGCCAAGATATTTTTAAAATAAAATATACCAATATATTTTTTTCATCAATTTACAGGAAAAATTCACACACGGTTAATAAGACCCAGACTACTGAACTTGTGCTGTGGAATCTAACTTACTGTTATCTGTGTTATTATTACATATTAATGAATACACAAATACTTTATTTGCTTCAGTATAGGTTTCCAATGATAATAAGTTGATAGTTGACTTATGAGGTTTGGGGTTAGCGTAAGAGTTTTAAAGCGAGATTAATAAACTACATGAATTATAAACAATAAAATAATTTTAAATTAATAAATAAATATAACAAACCCGGACAAATTCACACACGGTTAATTAGACCCAAAGTAAGCTCTAAGCTTGTGTTATGGAATCTAATTAACTGATACTGCTACTAATACATACACAAATACTTTATAAGAATATATAATTGACACCCAGACGTCGTCGCCAACAACTATGTCTGCACATATTGTTGACTCCGGGCGGGAATCGAACCCGCAACCCCCGACACAGTAAGCGCTCTCACTGCCACTGTGCCAACGGGCTTGTCATATACCAAATATACCAATGCTTCCATTTACGCACATCTTCAGCAGGACGGCTAAATTTAATGTCTCTTAAAGTAACTAAAACATTACCAACATAACAAACCGATCCATTTTAGTATTAACACAACATCCGGTCAAAATAATTTCTTCCATCGGAAGTGCAGTCCATTAGTCGATGATTTATTCAGAGGACGCGCGTCGGATGTTTTTGAACTATTTTGGTTAAAAAGTACAGCCTTTATATTTTAAATTAGTTGTTTATTATATTAATTTGTATCCTGCTTGATTCTATCACATTTATAATGTGATAGAATCAATATAGTTCCACATATAGAAGTAACATGATTATAGTTACATTATTAGAAGAGGTCTTCTTTTGCCCTTAGCAATAAGGGAGAAGTTTAGGACCCTTTCTATCCAGAAGAGCCAGACATGTACAGAGTAACCTAAGAAACCAATTGGCTTCTATTTCGGTGCAAATAGCAAGTTGCCTTACCTCCCTCAAGGTTTAAATCCGGCCCTGATTTTATTGTAAAGGAAGAACTAGCAGTGCTCCACGGTTTTACCTGCATTGCGCCCGTACCCGTGGGAATTTTGGGATGAAAAAATACCCTACAAGCTTTGCGTTGAAAGTGGCTATCTATTACAAAAATAATGATTCAAATCGGATTGGTAGTTTCGGAGATTAGCCCTTACAAACAAACAATGTTAGAAACTTTACTCCTTTATAATACATGTAATAGAATAGATATAGAAATACTAGACTGAAACATCCGCATGTTTCCTCACGAAGAATTTCATCACTGTTAAACGTCATTACGTCAACGTTAAACTTAAAAATTCGTAATCACTGTTAAAAAAACATCTCTAGGTACTATCGTCTACACAAATCATTTAATTCATCTACTCAAATGTAATTCAATTCTAATCTCACACCGCTCGACTACTTTTCCGTAAAAAAGCTGCTATTACAAGGCAAAACAGACCGTTTAATGTTATCAACATTTCCTAGATTTATTTATCTAGATTATATCCATGTCAACGTCATTAGCATGTCTGCAACTCCCACTGCGAGACGCACGAGTGCGCAGCCGTGTCTGTGGGTGTCACAGCACGTGTCCTTTTAAAAGTACATTGTTAATATTACAATAGGTACTGAAGTATTGAAGTTTTATATATAAGTGCCCGGATAAATTCACTCAGGGTTAGTTAGACTAGCCTTAAGCCTGTATTATGGTATCTAACTAAAGGATGCTATTAAATAAAATATAGAAATAGTACAAGTAACATATAAAAAAATATTAACGAGACCTAAAAGTTACGTCACTCACTGAGTTTAGTTCAATCGGAAGGGTTTTTTTAATAATAGGCATCTCCAAGCACATCTCCGCGTAATTTCACAAATTATTCATTTTAATTATGTGGTACTTTTAAAAGGCCATAAAAGTATTTCTAAATACATTTTAAAAATTACTGTACTATATTTATTTTTCACTATATTCTCAGCTGTTATGCTGAGTAAATATGAAATATCCATTTAATAAAATAACTAGTACATTGTACTAAGTACTAACAATTATGTTGAGTCGGCAGTGTATCAATTAAATACTGTTTAAACCTATAATACATGAACAAAGCATTATTCTAGTAGTTCTCGGTATTGTATGGAATTTTATAATAATGCTAGCTTAGTAATATTCGTAGAAAATTGGGTTTAGTGTTAAGCCCCGAAGGTAGGTAAAGGATTCCGAAAAACGCGTACCTACCTGTAATAGCTGATAGTCTTATAATACGTTTAACCGTGGGAAATAGTTAAGTTAGACGATAATCGCTTTACACGAATGATTTTTCGCCATTTACGCAAAATTTTTGCTTAAAACTTTTCAGATGAATTGTACTTTATTTAGAGATATTTTTTTACTAGTTCAATAAATAACTATCTATGGAACTCAATCCAAATCTCCTATTGGACAAAGGAACTCTAAAATAACAAATGGTTTACCTCAGATTAATCACGTTTCGTCTGTAAGTACATTCACGTACACGATCGCATGCAAGCAATGCATAAAAGCATGCCTTATGTGGAATGTTGCAAACTTGTCTGGTCCCACGAATGAATAGCCGGCGGGAAACAACGATCGATAAAATAAAAAATCAACTAAATAATAGTGCAGGGTTTCATTTGTTTTTTTTATCGGAATTTTATCGAAAATCGATTAAAGTTTTAAAAACAAAAAATAAATAAAAATCAAAACTAAATACTTATAGGTAATAAATGTAACTTACTTTTAAATCGATAACTGATAATATTTTTTAATCATAAATTCGTATCGTTCATACTATCGATGACATAACGTGCGTATTCTAATTGGAATGATAAAAAACTTACCGAAAAAATCCTCCCAAGTCATAGAATGGTCTGAATCAGTGTTCCCTTCCATCTTCGTTTACTTATCATGGAAACTTCATTATTTCAATGCAAAACAATAATAAAACACTCCATTTACCACTGTAAGCCTTTGTTTTATGTCACAAAACACATATTGAAGAGTTAATGTTGACAAACATAGATCGTTTTTTATCTTTTGTTGGGAGCGGAGCGCGCGCGACCTCCCGCCGTCAGACTCAACTCGTGAATGAATAATCTAACTAAAAGTTTTCATTCGAATACGATGCATTCACTGCAGTAGAATGGAGCAAGTCAAGATGCAACGGTGAACGGTAGATGTCACGGAAACATGACTACTTTCTTGTTCAAGACGTGAACTTTGTATATTTTATGGGTTGGCTTATATATTATAAGTGTTAATGAAATAATTATCACTTCTCAGTTATAACACTTTTATTCATATTACATAATATTTGAAAAGGTAGACATGTTTATTGTTTCAATCTTATTTATTACCTACTTCAATTGTTTTCTTTTATTCTTTTGTGATGAACAATAATTACATAACAAGTTGTATTTAAATCTTAGAAACTCTCTAGAAAGGTTTTATTGTTTACACTACATTATAAACATATCCTATAGCCATATCCTATATGTAAAATATACATTTATTTACCTGCTTCACTTAATGCTCAGTGGCCTACTGTGCTTACAGTAAGCATGAGCATATAGTTGAGTTGAGCAATGAACATTGACATGCTCAATTGCTCATGTATCTAAAATATACGTACCCTATCTCGTTAAAAACCGGATAGAAGCACAGCGTAAATTTATTTTCCAGGAATTAATCGATAGGACGTATGTTTTGTGATTTACTTAGGTCAATGCATGTTTTCTGTGAAAATTATATTATTAATGTATATGTAATAAATTACTATACATATTGTATAAAAATCGATTAGCCATAATTCGACTAATGTCTGTTGACAAAATTCAAAACTGTCAATATATAGTAGAGGTCAGTGGTCAAGTGGCAGGAAAAAATAACTGAGAAGTGGCAACCCGCAACACTAATAAAATACAAACAACATGGCGGATTTGTAATCAGTTGTTAGAAAATATTTCGATCAATTTCTATGACGAAAAAAAACTGTTGTACTGCAGTAATAATAATAACATTTGTATCTTATGTCGTAGCAAATCGATAAGTTTCATTGTTGCAATCAAAATACCGCGCTTTAGGCGTTCTTTATACAGAATATGTTCACAGGTATAAATCTACGTTGGGTAACCGACTAATCTCGTTATTTATCGTCGCATTTCCTTGCATGTAACTGTTTATTATTAAATTAAATGTTGTTTCTATAATCTAATGAATGTTTCTCAACTTCGCAGTCACGAATAATAGCAGAGAAGTGATAATATAAGTGGAAATATTAGTTGAAAGTTTGATGGTAATTTTTGGATTTTGTGAAGATGCCCCGTAGAAGTACAGAGGTTGTACACCTCAGTTTACCACCCAAGAAGAAGTCTAAAGTAGTGGAGGAGCTCCCAGCGCCTTCTACTCCTAGTTTGGACGTGAGTTTCTGTGACGATGAGGCATTACCACCTGGTTTGGTCTTCTCTGATATTCAGCAAAAGAGATGGAAGATTGGAAAGCCTATAGGTAAGTTTTCTCATAAAATAAGGCATAGAATAAGCAGACAGTATTCTGTTTATAAAATAAATACCTATCTAATACAATGAAAACCTTTATTTCACATATTGAAATAAATTAATACCTATTATATATGTATTAATTCTTTCAATCTCTTTGTAAAAGTTATAATCATTGTACTATATATTGGGAAGTGATAATATTCTAAACCATTCAAAACAATTATTGTGTTAGTATGACTAATATTTACACAGTAAAATCACATGTCACCCATTGTCTCTATTGGAGCTATATTTAATCTATATAAATCACTAGCAGCGCCCCGCGGTTTTACCCGCATTGTGCCATTGTGGAATTTCGAGATGAAAAATAGCCTGTTGCCTTCCTCGATAAGTGGACTATCTAACGGTGAAAGAATTTCAAATCAAACTGGTAGTTCCTGAGAATAGCGCGTTCAAACAAACAAACTCTGCAGCTTTATAATATTAGTATAGATTTATTCTATTAAATTGATGGGTTTTACCAAACAATGAAAAACCTTCAATATATATGAATGCAATAGTTAAGAGATTGGGAAAATATGAACTATTGTAAGTAACATAATGAGTACTAATAACGAATTCAGAATCTCTAGGGACCAGATGAATCATTTGGCCATGCCTTTAATTTAAACTGTCTTATGATATTTTAATATTGAATTGTAACTAAGTTTACAGATACACTTCACGTTAATTATACAATTTTATCTGATGTTTCGGTCCCTTTATATGAATATCCCTGAACGCAGTTTCAATTAAAAATGAGTAGTGTTTGGTTAAACTTAAGAAACCAGAACATTATAATAATTAATGTTCCAAATAGTTAAAAGGAACCATTTGTTAGCTCTTGTTAATTAATCGTATCACTTCCTAAGACAACCTTTGTAAAGCAAAAAATATGGTGAATTACCTACTTATCTACACTAATATTATAAAGAGGAAAACTTTGTTTGTTTGGTTGTAATGACCTATTCATTACAACCAAACAAACAAAGTTTTCCTCAAGAACTAACGGACCGTTTTTAAAAATTCTTTCACCATTCGAAAGCTACATTATCCACGAGTAACATACGCTATTTTTCATCCCGAAATTCCCACAGGAATGGACACAACGCGGTTAAAACCGCGGGGCGCTGCTAGTTAAATATCTAATGAATAATACCAGCTTAGAGCTTAATGCGGATCCACTAACCATGTGCGAATTTGTCCAGGTATATTTATTGCAGTAAACTATGGTTTATCCCCCGTATTGCCCATTTCCATGGGAATTTCGGGATGCAAAATAGCCTATTACCTTCATGTTAAATGTGGCTATCCGTTACAAAAATAATAGTATAGATTCATTTGAGAATAATCTATTTTATTTAATTACTCATCATTCCCCAGGTCGAGGCAGCTTCGGCCGCATCTACTTGGCTTCAGACTTGGTAGACAGCGAGGTGACAAAACAAAATGCTCGCTACGTCGTTAAAATTGAGCCTCATACTAACGGGCCGTTGTTCGTTGAAATCCATTGCCTTATCAGGACTGCTCAAGTTGATAAAGGTATTTAATTGTTTTTAAGTAACTGCTCCTAATCACCTTGATGGTGTAGTGGCATGTGCACTCGCCTGCCAATACTGAAGCCCCGGGTTCATCTACTGGGTCGAGCGAAAACATGTTATCTAATTTTCAAATATGGCTCGGATTTCAGATCACCAACCCGCATTTGGCAAGCGTGGTTATTATGCCTTATCCTCCTCACTTTAATGATGACTTTAGTAAGATGAGAGGCCTTTGCCCAGCAATGGCACATTACAGGCTAATACTTCACTCATTTTAATTTTAACTAACTTTAAATAAGGCCTGTACTGTATCTCACTGTACTGATATCTGCAGTGTGATGAGAGGCCTTTGCTCTGCATTGGGACATTGCCCTTTGCCCTACATTCTCTTCAAAAGAAGGAGAAAGATTCATTATTATATCTGCTAATAAATGCATCTTGACAAACTCATGTGTTTGATATTACTTTGAAAAAGTGAATTGAGTATGCATAAGATTTTATAATGCTTATGTTGTTACTTAATTTTATTTTAAACCTTTTCAGTAAAGACCTGGCGTCAACAAAACAAGCAAAAACGCCTCGGCATGCCCGTCTACATCGCCAGTGGATCATTCACAGACGACACCACCGGAACTAAATATAGATTCCTCGTCCTCCCTCGCTATGACATAGACCTACACAAAATCATATCCAGAACAAAAGTTCTAGACTTAAAAAATGTCCTAGTATTAGGACTACAAATTCTAGACGTCCTAGAGTACTTACACCACGAAGGATACACACATTCAGATATTAAAAGTTCCAATCTCATGCTTGGTTACGACAACAAAATTGGTAAAAATGTTTTAGTGAAACAAGCTTTTGTTAAAGTGTCTGATGTGCTCGCAAAGCATCGTAAAGCGAAAACTGGTAAAGGAAGAATATCTAATTATTATGTTGATGAAGATTTTGTTGTCAAAGATTATAAAAGTCCAGGGAATTCTGATGAAGAAGGTGAACGCCGACTTGCTAACGTTAAAAAGAAATTGAGGAGAATTTTAACTGATAAAGATAGGAGTCTACACCGTAACCATGCATTTAATCTACGACAGCTGTCCAATTGTGTCAACTATGAGGATTTGAACAGCTCCGTATGTTCAGACCAATCGTACCAAAATTTACTAGATTTTGGCAACAAAAGTATTATTAAAACTACTAAAGAATTCCAGAAGTCTAAAGGTATTGCAACTAATACTAGTGACAATGAAGATATGATTTTTAAGGAAGCAGTGATGTCACAAACTAATGGACAGATTTATTTACTGGACTATGGCTTGGCTAGCCGATTCTTGGATGCCGATGGTAAGCATAAGGATTTTGGCATGGATGCAAGAAAAGCCCATGATGGCACACTTGAGTATAGCTCCAGGGATTCCCATATTGGAGCACATTCTCGAAGATCTGACTTGGAAACTCTTGGTTATAATCTCTTAGATTGGCTAACCGGCACTTTGCCGTGGAAAACAACTGAAGTTTTAGCCGAGCCTGATCTTGTACATGCCTTGAAGAAAAACTTCATGAGTGATATCAAATTGTTGCTTAAAACATGCTTCAAAACTGAATTCTACCCTCAATTTATTGAGAAATATTTTCAGTATATCACAAGCTTGGATTTTACTGAGAAACCAGATTATGATTATTGCCGGAGTCTGTTCAAAAGTGAGTTGCTGAAAAATGGTCATAAGGATGTCTGTCTGAACTTTGCAGAGCCTCCAATGTCGCCTGTCAGGAACAAATTGTGTTATTCCAAGCGATTTGGTAAGAAGAATACGCCTCCTAATTTCTTAGCTAGGAATGGCATAAAAAAGGCATATGAGCGGGAAAATGTATGCTCGCTAGAAAACGATTTGAAGTTAGCTCTTCTCAAGCAAACTCTGAACATTTCCAGCGATGGTTTCCGGAAACCTTGCGCGTCTAGAAACTTCTTCATATCAGACGCCGACTTAGTTGCCAGGTTGAAAAAATCACTAATGCCTCACGGAGTATTTGGCAAGAAACTTTCCCCAAAAAATCTACGTTCAAAACAGAAAAAAGTACAAAAGCGTAGCGTTAGACGTCACAGGAACAGTATTGGTAAATTTGGCAACTTTTTAGGATCATCCAAACAGTTTTCTTGGGCGGAAATTTTAGCTGGCAACCCCGAAGACATTATTCGTAAAGAAAGAAACCATACGGATGAAGATGATGATAGTACAGTCAAATATAGGATTAGGAAGCTTTCTGACGCGTCTGATTGCAGTGACACGCAGTCACCAATCCTGCAAAAAGACTACCTTCATGACATGAATCCTACATACGCTATGAAGGAAGTTATAGCAACACTAAAGAAGAAGTCTTCAGGCAAAATTCAGAAAGAGGAAAATGAACCCCGCATAGAAGGATACACACCAGCCATGATGAAAGTTCTTAAAATGAAAGAAAAGAGATTGGCTAAAGAAAAATTGGAAGCCAAAGAGAATTCCAATCAAAGAAGGTCGAATAGGAATAAAAAGGTTGAGCCGTCGACCAGAGTTACTAGACAAAAGGCAAGTACGGACAATATGGAGAAAATTGAAGTAGATAATGTAGACATTAAGAATAATGATAAAAAATGTAAGAAAAATAAACCTTCGTGTAAGAAAGAGGAGATCATAGAATGTAAGAAAGTGACAAGAAGTACTGCAAGTAAGTAGTCTTGACTATATAGTTGTATTTTACCTAATTTTGCTTATTTTGTAATTTTTAATGCATTTTGAATAGCTTAACTAACCGCTCCTTGCAATTTTACCATGCTCTAGTATTATTTTACCCTAATTCCTGTGGATATTTCGAAATAAAAGTAGTCTGTAGTCGTTTACCCTCACCATGTATCATCAAAGGAGAGAGGGTTAAAAATGCCGATAAAAATCACTTGATTAATAAACGACCCCTTATCCCATAACTTTTAAACAGTTAGTAGGATTTTATTACCGTTTAAACAGTTAAGTACTGTTTACTTCTGTAACTTATGTATAACTTGGTGTTGTTTCAGAGTCCCGTAAGGTGTCAGCACCCGCAGTAACAACAAGTCAGCGATGTCTCAGAAGTAGCACTCGGAAACGCAAATAAACAACAAAATATTCTCACAACTTAGTTAATAAGTAAATTCTCTTTACAAATATTAAAATTTATTGTGATTCGACCGAAATTACTATTAGATTTAAGGCATAGCATTAATTGGTTACCGATTGTATAATAATTAAGGATAATAAGTAAATTATAGTTTGTTTTGTTCTTAAATATACTATATTTATTAATTGTTACATCAGCGGCGTTTACATTACACATTAATATTAATAATTTAGTAAGTAGCATGTATTCCAATATGATAATAAAAAATATATGTGAACTTTATTTGACAAAATTATTTAAATGTTAGAAAAAATGGTTGTACAATCGTTAGCCAATTAAAATTCAACTTTTTGTGATAGGATATAAAGGCCCACCATTTTTTTGTTGAAATTTTGTTTACATACAAATCATTGGTTTTATGTTTGTATGAATGATGTCAATCAATTTATACTCTTAAGGCTAGTCCTGAATATTTTCAAATAATTGTTGTATGAATTGCCATTTCTTTATTTTGTTTGTGTTGTGTATATTCGTATTTTTTCCTACTACTGATAAAATGGTCAAGGGTTATAAAGGATAAGATATTCCCGCCATAATTTACATTTTTATTTTTCAATCAAAAAGTGACTAAGAGTTGCCAGTGGAAAATCTGATTCGCTCGTGGAATTGAGCGTAACAAACATGACTTTCTTATTGTTATTTTGCATTTAAATGTGGATGACATTTTTGTTCTTCAAAATGTTTCCTTTTATTCCTGTAGACGAATAAATTCTAAAATTAATAAATCATAAACAGATGTTTTATTTCTTAATTTATTTATTTAAAATTACTTCCCGTTGTCCCCCTATCCTGTAGGTAGATACGCGATGACAATTCGAGTACTCCCATTAAAATAAGAAAATAACGTTCAAGTATAAGAGTAGCGCCTTGCCTCAAACGAGTGTAGATTGTAAAACACACGAGGTGTAAAGGGGAGGGAGAAACAGGGACAATGGGCATAAATCCACCACCACCATAAACGAATTTTATTTATTTTAACGTTAAACTCAAGTATGTACGATTGAGTATCGACTGAGCATGATCATAATCGAGATATTTTTATGAATAGTGATCTGAAAATTTTATAAACAGGCAACTTAAGAAAGAAATGTCAGTATTGTCACGTCACATGACATTGACAGCAATCGTCAATCAATTAGGGATGCCCAAAAAAGTGTATTGTATCGATATATCGCATCGTAACTGTATCGAACTTGGTTGTATCGATACGCGATATTATCGAATTCCTTTGTATCGATATATCGTATCGTAACCGTATCGCATGCCTTTCAATTAATATGCGATATAATTAGTATATTTCGTGCAAAGGGTTATGTTTTTAGTAGTTTTACTATATTATTTTATTTTTTAAAAAGAAACAAATAATTATATGTATTTAGTTTTTATTAAAAAAAAAATAATCACATTTGCCATTGATTAGCACTCAGACAACATAAAAATAATAATTTGGACAAGCGCTGTGGATGTAACCTATTACGGCTTTCGGAAAGTGTTGTTCCAGCTAATGAAAACAGGCGTTCAGAAGGAACTGAAGTTGCGACAACTGCTAAATAACGCAGTGCCAAGTCGCTGAGATCAGGCCAAATACTCTTTCTTGTTGTCCCTAGTTGTTTTTATGCTTCGTCGCAGATACGATACGGTAATGCGATATTTTTATAAGACTGCGATATATCGAAGCGTATCGTATGGTCAAAATATCGAATCAAATATCGATATATCGTATAGTGCTGTATCGATATTCCGATATATCGTATCGTAACGGGCATCCCTACAATCAATCAATAAATGTCAAAATCATCATTTGATTTGGAAATCGGTGATCGGATCGCGATCGGCTAATGATGTGCTCATGATTTCGTAATTCTTAACATAACTATAATGAATTAATTAAAGTCAGTTAAATTCTGTAAAACACACGCACTTTTCCACTACAGTGTTAGTGACAAGTGCATCAAACTTATTTTATTTCGGACCGCCAAACTTTTAGTTATTAGGCTACATAACCTACTTGTGGAATTACATAAATTGGTGAAATAAATAGTTAATTTACAATGGAAAGCGGCTCTAAAAACGTTATTAGAGTTGGTTCGAGGAAGAGCGAGGTGAGTAACGTACTGTAATCAATGTAATTGTCGTAATTATTTACCTAAAATGTTAATAGAATAGTAAAGTATGCACATATTTTAAATCATCTTTCAATATCTTTCCGCTGATTCACGATTCCAATAGATAATCTTAGAATTGATAACAAATAAATAATCATAATAAATATTGCTGTGATTTATTTGCAAAATATTTACCTATTTTCTTATCATATTGGATTCTTACAATGTACCTATCTAAAGTTGTTTATATAAACCTCATCTGTCCCACTACTGGGCAAAGATTTCTCTCACAGATTTTTCATCCTTAAGGAAACTAGAAACTCAAATTAAGTAGTTTAAGAGAAAATATTTAAATGACATACAGTAAAGAATTTTGTCTACATCTGGATTATATAGATGTACTAGTGAGGCCCCGCGGTGTTACCCAGGTTGTACCCGTTCCCGCGGGAATTTCGGGATAAAATGTACCCCATGTGTTATTCTGATCTATAACCTATATTACTGTAAAGTTTCATCCAAATCCGTTCAGTAGTTTTTGAGTGAAAGAGTAACAAACATACATATATCTTCACAAACAGGCATTTATAATATTACTAGGGTTATTCCATAGCCCTCCCGATAGTTTACTATAACTTTAACAATTTACATACTGTGCATCTGTACCTATGTGTGTATACTTCATACATCGATCGAATAACACATGGGATACATTTTATCCCGAAATTCCCGCGATAACAGGTATAACACGGGTAACACCGCGGGGCGCGGCTAATACTTTACAATATTAAAATAAATCTTTTCTCTTCAATGTTTATAAAACAATATGTACCATTCTCATAACTTTGTATTATTTATATTCTGTATATTATAAATTAATAACAATATTGTTCATCACTACATAGTATAAAACAAAGTCGCGTCTGTTTGTCTGTTTGTCTGTATGCTTAAATCTTTAAAATTACGCAACGGATTTTGATGCGGTTTTTTGTAATAGGTAGAGTGATTCAAGAGGAAGGTTTTTATGTAAAAAAATCCCGAAATTCCCACGGGAACGGGCACAACGCGGGTAAAACCGCGAGGCGCTGCTAGTTAATATTAAAATAATATTCTGATTATAGCTATAATACCATTTCTACTGTTACCTATATATATAGAGACTAGCAGCACCCTGCGGTTTTTCCCGCGTTGTACCCGTTCCCGTTGGAATTTGGGGATAAAATGTATTCCATGTGTTATACTGATGTATAACCAATATTACTGTAAAGTTTCATCCAAATCCGTTCAGTAGTTTTTGCATGAAAGAGTTAGTACACACATCCATACATCCTCACAAACTTTCGCATTTATAATATTAGTAGGATATAGCGACTAGCAGCGCCCCGCGGGTTTTCCCGCTTTGCCTACATTACTGGATGAAAAAAAATCCTGTAGCCTTGAATGTGGCTATCCATTAAAAAAGAATAATAATTCAAATCGGGTTGGTAATCTTTAAGATACATTCACACAAACAAAAACCAAATTCTTCAGTTTTACATATTATCCTACTAATATCATAAATGCGAAAGTTTGTGAGGATGGTATGTATGTATGGATGGATGTATGTTTGTTGCTCTTTCACGCAAAAACTACTGAACGGATTTAGATGAAACTTTACAGTAATATAGGTTATACATCAGAATAACAAATGGGATACATTTTATCCTGAAATCCCCACGGGAACGGGCACAACGCGGGTAACACCGCGGGGTGGTGCTAGTTATAGGTAGGTATTTAGTTTTGAATTTAATATACCTATTTGTTTCAGCTGGCTCTAATACAGACAAATTATGTGATAGACTGTTTGAAGAAATCATATCCGGAATGTGAATTTACTATAGGTGAGTGAAAGGAAAGTATTGAGTTAAACTCTAGTTATATAAAAATGTTTTTTCTCTTTTGCTCTTCGGAAAATTGCGTATGTTAGAAAGTGACAAACAATTTGATAGATAAAATGTTCCTAATACTGTTACTGTTAGCCTGTAGTGTCCCACTGTTGGGCAAACTCTTATTAAATTAGTTTGTTAAATGATGTAATCATGAATACTGAATTAGGTTACCATCTTTCAATATAGTGTTACAAAAAACTTACTTAGATATCACAAAGTTTTTTTTAAAGTTCAGACTTTTTTGTATTGATAACCTCCTTTTGAAGATACTAAAACCGTTATTAAGTATGTTTAACCGACTTCAAAAAAGAAGGAATTTATTCAACTTTAAAATTAGTCACGAAGTCGACTAAATAGTTAAATACATTAAGTACCTATTTATATCTTTTTAGTTAAGTATTATAATATTTGAGTTGGTTAGAATTTTTAAAAAGATTTTTCTTTTCAATATATAGATAGATTTAAAACATAAGAAGCTACTGAAATAGTAAAATTTTATCGTTTTCCAAAAAGGTGATCATAAGAACTCAGCTTTTACGTTTTAAATCAAAGAATTGAGAATATAATGTAAATAATAATCTATTCCAGTGACAATGGAAACTCTAGGAGACAGAATTCTCGACGTATCCCTTCCCAAGATCGGGGAGAAGGCTCTCTTCACCAAGGACCTGGAAGACTCGCTGCGGAACAACACCGTGGACTTTGTGGTGCACTCGCTGAAGGACCTGCCCACCGCGCTGCCCGACGGGCTCGCTATTGGGGCTGTCTTTGAAAGGTAAACCAACATACTAAGTACACTTTATTTTACTAGCCGCGCCCCGCGGTTTCACCCGCATTGGGCCCGTTCCCGCGGTAGTTTCGTTATTAGAATAAGGTATTTGTATAATGTAACTTTTACTGGCTGTCCTGAATAAATAAATAAGTGTGTACAGGATTAATTCACACACAATTGCAATTGTATTGTCAACGTAAGAAGTATTAGTTACGGGACGCGCCCCGCGTTGTACCCGTTCCCGCGGGAATTTCAGAATAAAATGTATCCCATGTGTTATTCTGATGTATAAGCTAATTACTGTAAAGTTTTATCCAAATCCAGTAGGTTTTTCGTGATGGAATAACAAACATAATTACATACATAATGTACTACATCCTCACAAACTGACCCAAACATTCGCATTTATAATATTGTATATTATAAGATGAAGGTTTATAATTAGTTTTCATGCCAAAATCTCACAGGGTCGGGTAAAACCGCGGAGCACTGCATGTTCTAATATATTTTGAAGAAAATTGAAAATATCGTCTAATAAATTGTGTTAACAGGGAGGATCCCCGGGACGCTCTTGTCCTGAGGGAGGATCTGAAAGGACACACCCTCGACACGCTGCCGGAGGGGTCGGTCATAGGTGAGTGCAGCTTGTATCAGTTTGAAGAGTAACGAATTACTACCATAGTCATAAACGCTCTCTAACGAAAGAAAAGCAGGGTTTCCACTGCAAGCGGAGCGGGCTCATTAATGACTCCGTTTAATTACCATTGCGTTACTTGTATAGACGCATAACACGCAAAAACAAAAAGTCTTAACAAAACACGCAATGGCTGCCAAACGGAGTCATTAATGGGTCCGTTCCGCTCGCAGTGGAAACCGGGCTAGTTCGAGTAGGTAAGCGGCCAACCCTGGTGTCGGAGTTTTTAGACCGCCTAAAGACCTCCGACATGGTCTAACGATTGAAACAACCGGGACCAACAATTTAACGTGCCCTCCGACGCACGGTAGCGCTCAGATAGAAATGCCACTATCGGCCACCCATCCAGGTAGGAGCCGAGCTGCACGTTGCTTAACAATCGCAATAAACTAACATCGCTTAGTCAAACTAAGCTACGAGCCCTACAACTAAAACACTGTTAGTGAGTGTTTTGTCTCTTTTGCTCTTTGGAAAATAGCGTATGTCAGAAAGGGACAAACCATTTGACAGCTAAAATGCTGCTGGTAAGCGTTTATGAATAAGGCCTTTAGCCTGTGGGACAATACTCCCACTGCTGGGCAAAGTAAGTTCGAGTAGGTTAGTGGCCAACCGCGGAGTCAGAGTTTTTAGACCGCCTTCATTTCGGGATGAAAAATAGTCTATAACCTTCCCGTTGAATGTGTCTATCCATTACAAAAAGAATTATTCTAATCGGATTGGTAGTTTCTTAGATTAGCGTGTTCAAACAAACAAACTCTGCAGCTTTATTATACTAATAGTATACTAGCTGCGCCCAGCGGTTTCACCCGCGTTGTACCCGTTCCCGCGGGAATTTCGGGATGATAAATAGATGTTGTCCGATTCTCAGGCCTACCCGATATGCACACAAAATTTCATGAGACAACATTGTGACACGAGAATTTTATATATGTATAAGATAAAAAAGTATATGTATTAGTATCAGTTAGTTAGATTCCATAATACAAGCTTAGAGCTTAGTTTCGGTCTATTTACCTTGTATGAATTTGTCCGGGAGTTTTTATCATTTCTTACATCGAATCGTTGTGTTTACTTCTACATAGTATAAAACAAAGTCGCTTTCCGCTGTCTGTCTGTCCCTATGTATGCTTAGATCTTTAAAACTACGCAACGGATTTTGACGCGGGTTTTTTCAAATAGATAGAGTGATTCAAGAGGAAGGTTTATATGTATAAAAATTCCAGAAATTCTCACGGGAAGGCGCACAACGCGGGTAAAACCGCGGGGCGGTGTTATGTTATTAACTTTAAAAAACATGTTTTTATATCAAGAACGTTTCTCGAGTGAAGCATTTTTTGTACATAACAAAAACGTTTAGATAAAGGAAGTAGGTACTGTAGCAATATAAAAACTGTTATCTCAAACTATAGAGTTCGACTTGTGATAAGATTACTAGCTTGAACATGTTAATGGATGTAACGATCTATATTGTGTACTGGTTAATGTAACAGTATTGGTTAACGTGGTTTTACTCGTGTTGTTACCTTTTTGTTTAGCAAAATATCGCAATTTATTATTTGATAGCAGTGCCCCGCGGTTTTACCCCCGTTGTGCCCGTTCCTGTGGGAATTTCGGGATGAAAAGTAGCCTATAACCTTCCCGTTGAATGTGGCTATCTATTACAAAAATAATTATTCAAATCGGACTGATAATTCCTGAGATTATCTCGAACATACAAACAAACAAAGAAACCTACAAATTTTACCTCTTTATAATATTAGTATAGATGAAATTAGATCGCTATTGACACATCTTTAGTACCGCGTACCGCCTAAAGTAACCGTAACCCAAACTTCATAATGGACTATCGTTCTTACCTGTGTTGGGAGCATGCGCTGACAAACATTCAGCTTTTATACAATGACGAAGGCCTGGGGCTCACCTCTGGGTTTAGGTACGCTGTCCTTCTAACTGTCTTAACACATATATTTACATCACCTGTACTTTAAATGAAGGTTCATCTTCTTCATCGAGTGGATGGTCCACCTGACCAATCCTGGTGTCAGAGTTATTGAGCCGCCAAAGGCCTCTGACATGGCTCATATAACGACTACTAACCGTAGAAAGTAACCGGGACCGACGGCTTAACGTGCCCTCCGAAGCACGGACTCGTCTTAGTTTTCGGGCAATCAGGTGATTCAGCCTGCAATGCCCTAACCAAACTGAGGAAAGTCTCACAAAGAGATTTTTGTGAGATATCCCCACCGGGAATCGAACCCGGAACCTCCGGGTCGTGAATCAGGTATGAAAGTGAAGGTAACCCGTACCCGTACCCGTATGTAGGCACGTCGTCCCTGCGGCGCACGGCGCAGCTGCACGCGCGGCACCCCGCGCTGCGCGTGGACAACGTGCGCGGGAACCTCAACACGCGCCTGCGCAAGCTGGACGCGCCCGGCGCCGCCTACGCCGCGCTCGTGCTCGCCGCCGCCGGGCTCGCGCGCATGGGCTGGCAGCACCGCGTCACCAAGGTCAGCGGACTGTGCAATATCCCATGTGTCATTCTGATGTATAACCTACTAGCTGTGCCCCGCGGTTTCACCTACAGCGCACCCGTTCCCGTAGGTAATACGGGATAAATAGTACTCTACTCTACTTTATATTTATTTGACAGACCCTGCCATGCTCTGAGATGCTATACGCAGTCGGCCAGGGGGCGTTAGCAGTAGAATGTCGGTCCGACAACGAGCGCGCGCTGCGCATGATGCAGCCCTTCAGCCACGAGGAGACCTACTGCAGGGTGCTCGCCGAGAGGAGCTTCCTCCGGACCCTGGGTCAGTACAGCTTCACAGACCTGGTATCAGGATGAGAGATAGCCTATAACCTTCCCGTTGAATGTACCCATCCATTACAAAAATAATTATTCAAATCGGAATGGTAGTTTTCGAGATAAGCCCTTATGAACAAACAAAGTTAGTATTATAGTAACTTTACCTCTTTAAGATATTATTATAGATTTATAGTAACACTAGCTGTGCCCCGCGGTTTCACCCGCAGCGCCCCCGTTCCCGTGGGAATTTTGAGATTTTTATTTCATATTTTTCTTATATAAAAACCTTGTCCTGACAATAAGGAACACATTAAAAAAAGAATCATCCAATTTGGTGCAGTCGTTCTGAAGTTATGCGCTTAGCAACAGATTCAGCGATTCATTTTTATATTATAGAAAAAGCTGAGGAATATTTGTTTGTTTTTTGAACGCACTTTTGTGGGTGTTAACTAAAATAATATACAAATCTTTTCCCTTTGTCTTATCCCGAAATTACTTCAGGAACGAATGCACCATGGTATTTATCTATTTATTTTCCAGGCGGCGGCTGCAGCGCCCCAGTGGGCGTGTCGACCCGTCTCAAACAGACAGACGGACAGTACACCCTGTCCATCACCGGCGCCGTGTGGAGCCTAGATGGCGCCACCAAACTAGAACACACCGCTCAACAAACGTTCGAGCAAATCAAAAGAACACAAAAACACAAACTGAGCCCCGACGAAGAACAGAACATAGTCAAGAAATTCAAACCAGACACCGAAAACCCGATAGAGTTACTAAATAAAAAGATATCAGAGAAATCAGGCGATTTAAATTGCGAAGAGTTGACCAACAAAGTGGCAGAAAGACAAATATATTGTGGGTTGACATCTCATACTAATATGGTGGAAGATGTGATCGTCCAGTGCGAGGAGCTTGGCAAGGATTTGGCCAACACTTTGATCAGCAAAGGAGCTTTGGACGTGATGAAGATAACTCAAGATTACATCAGGAACTCCATAGTGGATAAGAAGACGTGATTTTTAGCTTATTCGTTTGCCGGTGAGCGAACAGACTGAAAGACCCAGTTGTTTTTGTAAATGTTAAGTGATACCCGAGTGTGCCTAACTTAACCCGATGGTTGGCCACTGACCTTCTCGAACTTACCTAAATGTGCCTGAATTTGTCAAGTGTTTTGTGTGGTAGGTATTTCAGGATATACAGCCATATTCTATCAAACCTTAGATCCTACCTCACCTTTACAAACGCATGGTTTTGATACCTAATCAACACTCAAATTAGGCTAAGCAGTTATCAATTCCATATAATTTTGGCAAAAATTCACTACCCAAAGTAATTGAGAACCTAAATATGTTTTAAAACAAACTGTTCGTTGAAATTTGTGTTTTAAAATACACCAAATAGAACACAATTTAAAACGAACGTCGTTTGTTTATAAAACATTTTAGGCGGTAAATAAAATGATGCCGTAACGCCTCTGTGGCCTAGTGGTATGTGCACTCGCCTGCCAAGCCCGAGGTACTGGGTTCTATTCCCAGGTCGAGTGAAGACATGTTTTCTACTTTTTACACATGGCTTGGGTTTGAGATCACCTACCCGCCTTATCCTTATCACTGTACTGATATGTTCAGTGAGATGAGAGGCCTTTGCCCAGCTGTGGGACATTACAGGCTAATACTTATTGTTTGGGAAATCCGATCCTAATGACAAAGAAGTATGGTATTATGTGTTCCTAATTTGTGTATTTGGATGTAAGCTGTAGAATTCTACCACATTTTTGTCTCTCTTGTTAGTGCTAATTCCATCGCATTCCATAACACTTTAGATGAAGGAAACTTCACTTAACTGACAAATAAAATTCAATAAAATTGGCTCAATAGTTAATTTGGCTAGTCGTAAAGTACTTACATTAAATTACTTAAATATTTAATTGAAAATTACAAATTATTTAAATATGTAATAGAAAAATAAAATGAATTCTTTCATACATAGGGGGAAAAAGTCGATAAATTATCAGTTCAATTTGATAAAATATCAAAATTATTATGATTTTTTTTTTTTTTCAAAATGGCTGGGTCTTACTACAGAATATTATGTAGTTAGTTTTTAATAAAATGGTGCCCAAGTGTTCACTTGTAATCACTAAGTGAAAAAACAATCTTGATAACCTTTTATATAAAAATATTTAGATAATGACAATTTTTTGTAACAAAATATTGTTACGATGTAATTATGTACATATATTTTGTGTATAAAAACTTTTAATATATTGTATGTTGTCCGTTTAAAGTTACTGGAATTGGTGCTTTATTCTGTTTGTTTTTTGGTTCATATTTTATTATTCGTTCGCACGTTAAATTGTCGGTTTTGAAGCCCACATACTCATTGGACTGCGTCAGACAGTTTACGTTGAAGCGGTGCCCGTTTCGTTTCACCAATCACAGTGCGTTAGGATTGTCAAACAACGCATTGAAATCGGCGTAATCTTTTCGTATTAAATTGTGATTGGTTGAGCATAAACGTTCTAGAAACTCCGGATTGGCTGCTATAAGCTTCGTGTCATAACATACAATACAAATACATATTTTGTAAAGGTTTATATGTTATTTAATATTTATTTTGTCCTATTCAGATAAACATACTCTTTAAGGCCTGCAAAGACAAAAAAATACTGCAGGACTTTTTTGTTGCTTTTTTTCGAAAAAGACCTTTAAAAATTTTATGAATAACAATCGAAGAATTAAAAGTTACTATCGATATGTTAGTATAATAAAGTTATATCTCTCTACATTATTTCTCTTCTTTTTCTAAATGACAATTTTTCGCGCTCTATTTTATTTGAATTGGGTTGCCACATGTAAAGTTTTAAGTACCTTATTAAGTTGCCAGGTGCATTTTTAACTAGAACAAAATATTGATGTCTGTTAGATATTTTAAAATTGTTGATACTTATCCTATCTTAGTTAATGTTAAATTATGTTTAGTTATATATTAAATTTTAGGGTTGTAGTATAATCTACGGTCGTTATAAATATTATTTGATTAGTAGGTAAATTATATGTTTGCGTTTTGTTGATTATTTTATGTATTCAATGTTGACAAATAAATGGTGATATGGGTATATTGTATTTTATTTTACCTTACTGGCAGATGAAACAAAACTATAAACTTGTACAATCATTTATTTCCACAATAAAATCTCAATCAAAATTCAACCATTCTTACCAGTTGGCTAAAACAACTTAATTAACAAACATGTTATATGAATTAATTGTAACCTTGCAACACTCATAATGGCGGAAAGCATAATAATTATTATTCCATGACATTTTTACGGTTTATTACCATCACTCACTTGATTTCCCGCGCTTCGGCTAAAAAATATAAACTTGAATGAGGTTCTCTTTACAAAAATAATAACCAATTATAGTGAGTTCAAACTAGGAATATAATGCCAAGGCAAGTTGGATCCCTAATTTAAAAAACACAGAATAGATACATATTATCAAATTGCACTATATAGCATGTTGAAAAATAACACCAACCGTAGGTTATTTTAAAATTAATATTGTTATTTATTATGTATACTAAGCCACATAACGTTAAAATCTAATTTATATTTGGTTGAAACTACATAAAACGTGGCATATTGAGAAGCCGTCAACAATGCGGCTTCGCTACTGAACATTTATTCAACTTCCTCTATTTGTAACTCTTTGGTGTTCGCCTTCATGGACGAGTGGAGTCGTTCGGAGACTTCCGGCAGTTTCTGTAAAAGGAGGTGGAATACTGGTGCCGGCAGGGTCTGCTGAAGAACCTATAACATAAAGGAAGCTTATTTGATTTCTGTATCGCTAAAAACAGACATTCGATAATTTAGTATGTCATTAATAAATGCCAAAAATAAGTAAACCTTATTAACTCTACATAAGAGTGAAATTAAATTGAAAAAGAGATTTCTTAAAAAGTTGTACTTTTGATTCAAAAGATATAAAGAGGTCATCGTTCATCGAACGGCCCGCATCCGACTAAGATCGATTCGCTTCTCTTAATTTTGTGAAGCTTTATCTATCAGTTTTTAGATGTAGTTTAATAGAGATACGATGAAGCAAGCGATGCGGTATTGGTCGAGAGCCGGGGCGTTAGATGAGCGATGACCCTAAATGTTATTTTTGTTTTGATTATATTATATAAGTACATATAACAAATATGAATAAAACCTAATCTTCTGGGAAAGTTTTCAATTTAATTAACAGTATTATAAGATCAGGTTGATTCCGTGCCTCAAATAAAACACCAAAATATTACTCATAATACCTTTTATTAACAGAAAAAGTTAATTCCAAAACTAATCCGAAATAGCTTCTAGACTAATACCGGAGGTCAGAATACACATGCCAGTAATGGAAGTGCCTTGCGTGCTAGTGCAAGTACACACTTGCAAGTTACTTGCATGCCAGTTAACTTACACGTGGCTAAACAAGGCACATGCAAGCTAATACACATGACATAATGGAAGTACCTTCCATGCAAGTGCCAGTATACACTTGCAAGTGAATCTTCACATGCAAGTGTGCTTGTATATTCCGGCCTTATAATAATTATTGTAATAACATTAACATCACAATTCGTCCAACATTTTGTAACATCTACAATTATTCTCTCACATCCAAAATTAAGCCGTGCATTATGGCAACCCACATATTTTCAAAACTACATTCAATATTTTCAAAAGTACCTACATACAATCTGAATCAACAATTTGAAACAACCCACCCTTAGTGAATTAAGCTCTTAAGCTTGGTTCAATGTGAAAATATACTATTCTCTGCCATTAACATGCCTTTTAAACTATGACTTGCTATGCTATCCAGCAATTAAGCATAGCATAGCAACATAGTGTATCATAGGTATTGTAGCAAGGCACGTTTATCGGCGTTTAATTAAAGCCATGTTAAACATCTTTAATAGTTATTTTAATATCTTCTTTAACGTGGCGTTAGTTAGAAGCCATTAAATATTCAATGTTAACAATAATCTAAGTACGTTGCTCTAATCTATTACCTATTAATATTATAAATGCGAGTTTGTAATTGGTCGTTACTATGTTGTTACAGGTTCATACTGACGTCAGTCATGTCAGTCACGCGACCTTGACTGATGTGCTTGATGCTAAGATATCTTCAATAAACAGTGTAAGCGTAATCACACGGGTGTTTCACGAACGCGAGTTGACGCGACCACGAGTGGTGCAATCCACTTGAAACGTAAAGTAGTTTTACTTGCTTTATGAACTTTCTACCGCGAAAAAACCCGTGTGAGTACGTTTACTATGCGTACAAATCGCGTAAGTTTAAAAAAGACTATAAATAAGATGTTTCTTGAATCCGGTCAGTATGGACACGTTAGAAATTACAAGATATACGAAAATCTTTTGAGGGAAAAATTTGTTACGAAGCGATTTTGATGAAATCTAGTACAGAGATAAATTAGATCTTAAAGATGTAGGGATTTGTCGAAACTCCCACGGGAACTGGTAGGCTGGAAGTAAACCCGCAAGGAATAGTCTCCTATTAATTTACAAATATATGCCCTGACGTAACCATGTATGAACAAGCAACTGACTAAAATAAAGATTCCTTCACGAACATCCGCGAGTGAAACCGCAGTTAACCTTATTCATAAACGCTTTACAACTAAAACACAAGTGTTTTGTCTCTTATGCTCTATGGAAAATGGCGTATGTCGGAAAGGGACAGACCATTTGATAGATAAATGTAATATGCGTTTACGAATAAGGCCATATGTAGTGACAGTACACTAAACTAAAGAGATTTTATTCAACATCTTCTTCTTGTAACACGTTTCGGTTTGCTTTCATAGAGGCGTGGAGGCGTTCGGAGACTTCGGGCAGTTTCTCCAGGAGGAGGTGGAAGATCGGCGCGGGCATGGTTTGTTGGAGCACCTATAAACAAAATAAGTTTAAATAACTTTCGACTACTTGACACTATGTCGGACTTGCTTGACAGTTTGGCAAAATGGCGGGCGTATTTCAGTGACAGTTTGGCAAAATGGCGGACTTGTTCGAGTGACAATTTGACAAAATGGCGGAATTGTTTGATAATAATTTGGCAAAATGGCGGACTTGTTTTAGTGACAATTTGACATAATGGCGAATTTCATTTTATTGTGGCAAGCGGTTGTGTAGTTGGCAAATCAAAATGATACGCTCTTTAAGCTGTGTCAAAATGTAATTTTGAAAATTTTCATTGACATGCAAGTAGTTTTTGTAAAGTTTGACCCATTCAACTGCTGAGCATATAAAAATGCTGACCCGTGTCAAATGTGATCTTATACAGTAACTACTTATATGTCAATGAGACTTTCGGAATTAATATTTCGACACAATACTAAAGTGCGTAGCATTTTTATTTTCCGACGGTACAATCTATGTCTTTTTACATGCCAAACGAATATGGCGGATTTACCAACCAGAGACAACTTCTTCTACAGAAGAAAAATGTTTAGTGATGGGATTTGAATAAAAATAAAATAGAATCACCAAACAGTTGTTTTACATATGCAAACCATATGCCAATGAACATGCTACCATATGGATAACATAAATGTAATCTTGCGTCGTGCTGGACCGAAGACAGGCCGACATTTTGTAGTCATGCTTTAGTTATTTAAACTTATTTTACTACATGTTTTGGGATTTGGTTTCCATGCAAATTGTTAATTGAATAAGTTATTACAATTTTATTTATATCTAAATGTGGTTGTTTTTTATAACTAATCTAGTACTTACACTTATTTATTATTTACTTATTTCGAAGATATATGGGTGTCAATTGAGAGTAGGGAATCAACCTTAGGGGGCGTGTCCTTTGAAGCGGAGCGGAGCTCAATCAACGTATCATAACGCATTGAAATTGTCAAACAACGCATTGAAATTGTCAAACAACGCATTGACATTGTCAAACAACGCATTGACATTGTCAAACAACGCATAGACATTGTCAAAATCTGTTCAAAATGCGTCATTCATTAATTTCGAGTAGCTTAGTGGCGACCTCTATTGTCGGACCTTTTAGACCGCCTAAAGGCCTCCGACATGGTCTATCGATTGAAGCAACCGGAACCGACTGCTTTACGTGCCCTTCGAAGCACGGTAGCGTTCAGAAATGCCACTATAGGCCTCCTTTCAAAGTAGGGGGCGAGCTGCACGTTGCTTAACAAAGGAGCTCTACTAAAATGCGTCGTGATTGGTCGATTGAGCTCCGCTTTCCTTCAATTCAAACGCTTTTACATCCTATAACTTTATCTATATATATAAAATTCAAAGTCCTGACTGACTGACTGATAATCAACGCTCAGCCTTAACCGCTACACTTAGAAACATGAAATTTGGCAGGAAGGTTCTTCAAGTGACGTAATTGCACACTAAGAAAGGATTTTCGAATATTCCTACGGGAAGGGGCTCAACGCGGGCAAAGCCGCGGGGCGCTGCTAGTGTTAGACAAGAGTGCCCAAACTCGCAAGATTAGTGCAAGGAGCACAAGTACAGTCAGCCCATGAACATGATGCAAATGTAAAAATAAATTACTGCTTGTTAGTCTCACTAAAACTGGAATAGTTAGACGCATTTGGCAAATTTGAATCTTGAAATATATGTAGAAGTTAAGGGAAGGTTTTCAGGAATATATACTTTACTTGGCGGTACAAAGTTCACCGCGTTAGGTAGTAGAAACTAACATTGCAAAATCTTCATTAACATATTAATAAAAAAGTAAAAAGTATATATCCCACAGCTGGGCAAAGGCCTCTCATCTCACTGAAGATATCAGTACAGTGAGGAGGAGGATTTAGACAAGGTTCTTTCTAAGTATGTATGTGTAACATTTTCATGGGCTGACTACATTTCAAAGAGGTACTTACACCAAGCAACTGTTGTGTCTGTCCGCAGACTGCGACGGCCCGTCCCAGGTGCTCCACGCCGCCCTCGAAGTCTCCGGCAGCTAATAATTCCTCTCCGAGTTGGACCTGGGACCATAATTATTATATTAGCCTTGGGAGTCCCACTGTAGGGCAAGGGCCACCCCCCCATCGTTTCCACTTCTCCCTATTTAGACGCCAACCAGGCAAAAAACCGTCGAGTTTATCTCGCCATCTCCTTTTTGGTCTGCCTTGTGTATATGTTACATAAGTGTTATCATTTTTAGCTTTTATTTTGCTAAAGATTTCCTGCATTATATCAGCAATATGGTTGTTGCATACTCATTGTAAATTAAATTAAATTATGTTAATTATATGTATTTTAGACACCAATTTCGGAATTTTGAAGATGTTTTAATTACGAAAACTCATTCTGACCATAGAGATATATCAATAGTACGAATGAATGACTTATTTTACCTGTTGTAAGAAGAATCTGTGCATAGCCTCATGGTCGCTCATGTCAGGGAGGGGTCCGCCAATGGGGTGAGAGCGAGTTGTGGTCTGCTTGGCCTTCTGTCTACCTGGAATACCATAGAAAATAAATAAAAACACAAAGATATAGAAATGAGGAGACAAAAATTTAATTTTGATGGTAATAGAAGTTTTAAAATTGAAAAAATAATAATGTTGGTTAAATTTAATATTAAAAATGTATTGTGTACCCAAATTATAATATCAAAGGTCTTTTTGTTTGTTTAATATCTTGGCCAAATTTTGGTGATGAAGTTTTATCATTAGAGAAATAAATAAATATCTATTGGATCAATGTTTGTGTATCAATGCTAGTTCACAAAGGGAGAATAGGTTCTCTAATACAATATTCCATTCATTGAACTAGGTACTTCAAAGTATTTTCTGAATTTCAGGATTTCTTATTCATTCAGCAAGTGTAAGGCGTTATACAGAGATCAAAGACATTACTTTCAAACTTTTTCAATAACATACTGATTGTTAATCTAAAAATGTTTTAGTTATTAATAGTTATTGTTGTACATTTAATGTTTCACCTGCGTTGTACCCGTTCCCGCAGGAATTTTGCGATAAAAAGTAGCCTATATCCTTTCTCAGGCTCTGGACTAACTGTGTACCAAGTTTCATTCAAATCGGTTCAGTAGTTTTGGCTTGAAAGTGACAGAGTTACTTTCAGACAGACAGAGTTACTTTCGCATTTATAATATTAGTTAGGATATTTGTCTTTTTTTTTTGTTCTGTTGTAATGTTTACATTTAGTTAAATATTAATTGTTAATACCTATCCTCTGTAGTGATGTAAGTATCTCAGGTCTGTTGAAAATCAGTGCTATAGCTCCGGCTGCAGCATTACGCTGAGCTGGCAATCTCAAATTCAAATTTATTTATTTGCCGTAATGTACCTAAATACATCTTTTCGGTTAAGTTATTAATTTGTACTTTTGTTTGTCCAATTTCTGTTGTACTTTTTTACTAAATAAATTTTATTTCTTTTCATTTCAATAAAATTAAGATCTAATTATAATATTTATTATACCTAGCATGTTTATGAAATTAAGAAAGGGTTATAAATGGAACAAACATTTATGTAACAGACATAGGTATTGATTTTGTATTAAACTTTACTTTTGAGGTGGAGTAGATATCGGTACATTATTTTACTAAAGGCATAGTATATTATTTTATGCAACATTCATGAATAATGTTGCGAAATGCATCAAGTAATTCTGGCACAGAAATCGCTTTATCAATGTCATCAGTCGTAATAAAACTATAACTGCACTATAATAACATGGTATGGCTTCAAATTCACTTTCTTCGGCTGTTACGTGACTTTGTCTGTTAAATGAGCCGTCGAGAAAGTAATTTATAACTTGATATAGACAATGATACCATAATTTTTGAGGTTATTACATTCAACTTTACACAACTATTTAAAAATTTTACCGATTTGTTAATGAAATGTACTTATATAAATAGATAATAAAGGAATGTAATTAGTTTTAAATGAAATAGTCAATTACGTACGGTCTCTCAGCTTCTTTTTGAATAAAGGGTCCTTGCGACGTTGTTGGTCAAAGTACACACAATATCCTAGAAATAGAGTTCCAGCAAGTCCTGCAGCAATTCCCAAAGTACAACGCGTGATCTCCATTGTATAAATGTTTATTTGTAGCAATATATTCGTAAATAAAAGTGTCCGCAGTTGTTAGAAAATTTTGTAATCCGCCATTGATGAATTATTTTTAAAGAAAGAAAGAGAGGGAATTGAAATAGAGAAGAAAAACTGACAGTGGGTGTTGCCAGTAAAACAATCAGGGAAATAAATTTTCGTTACGAATTTCACGACATTTGTAATGGTTAGTGTTCAAACAACGTAAAATATTATGAAAATATTCATGTTTTGTTACTGGGGATCAATGTACACAAAATTAATTTTTATTTCGCTTCGGAATGTTAATCATCGCTTATCCAACCCACTCAGATAATCGATCGACTCCGTAAAGTATTTTATTTATTGTTGCCAGAAATAAATATTTTGGACCTGTGTACAATTATTATGACTGAATTTCAACATTTTTAGAACCTTTCCTTGCAAATCTGTTAAATTTTCATTCATGCCGAAGGAGGACCCTTGCAAGAAGCAAGCTTGTGCTATTCAACGATGCCTTGTTCGTAAGTTTATCCTCATTTATTTTGTTAATAACCTGTTTACGACAACCGACATTATAACCGGTCGCCATCTTTGCTTCAGTCTTTCAATCCGCTCGTCTCCACGAATTCGCGGGCGTTTCATCGCCGTTTTTCAATGTTTTGCTCAAATTATTCATTATTTTGCTTCTCGAAAAGATCGTAAAAACTTTCCGGTTATACGTTCAATAACACAGTGTGAAAATGAGTTTTTTCGGGTTCGGCCAGACTGCGGATATTGAAATCGTTTTTGATGATGCTGACAAACGGAAAGTCGCCGAAGTGAAAACGGACGATGGAAAAAAGGAGAAACTGTTGCTTTATTATGATGGTGAAACAGTATCGGGCAGAGTGAACGTGACCCTGCGGAAACCGGGCTCGAAACTCGAACACCAGGGCATCAAGGTCGAGCTTATAGGTCAGATCGAGTTATTCTACGATAGAGGCAACCATCATGAATTCATATCGCTGGTCAAAGAGCTGGCCCGTCCAGGAGATCTGCTGCAACATACGTCATATCCTTTCGAGTTCGCTAACGTCGACAAACCTTTTGAAGTTTACACTGGCGCTAACGTCAGGCTAAGGTATTTCCTGCGTGCCACCATCGTAAGGCGGCTCACAGACATCGTTAAGGAGGTAGACATCGCTGTCCACACGCTCTGCAGCTACCCAGATGTCCTCAACTCCATCAAAATGGAGGTGGGAATTGAGGATTGTCTCCACATAGAGTTTGAATACAACAAGTCGAAATACCACTTAAAAGACGTAATTGTAGGAAAAATATACTTCCTGCTTGTCCGTATAAAGATAAAGCATATGGAAATATCAATAATTAAGCGAGAAACCACTGGATCTGGTCCCAATACATTCACGGAGAATGAAACAGTTGCAAAGTATGAAATAATGGATGGAGCACCCGTTAGAGGGGAGAGCATTCCGATCAGAGTATTCCTGGCTGGCTACGACCTCACTCCTACGATGAGAGATATCAATAATAAGTTTTCAGTGAGATACTATTTAAATCTTGTCCTAATGGACACAGAGGATCGCCGTTACTTCAAACAGCAAGAAGTCACATTATGGAGAAAGAGTGATAAATCTCGATTGCCATTACATAACCCTCACCACCCCCAGACTCTGTCCCATCCTAGCCAGCAGATGCCACGACAACCCAGTGCCTCTAGCGAGGATAATTCTAGAACAATTTCTCCGGCCCACCCAGAGAATGTTATGCAAAGATCAATCTCTCCCCCAATGCCTGAACTGGGCAAGCAGAATGGCCCTTCTGAAATGGAACAAGAAAAGCCTGATATAATAACTAATAAGCTTTCCGAGACGCATATTGATAACTCTGACACTAATGATGTCGAGATTGAAAGTCCAAAGGCAGTTGAAAAGCCTCCTCTTGCTGAAAAACCTCAGATTGCTGAGAAACCAGTTTTAAACCGACCAGAAAGTGAGGCCAGCCCAGGTCAATAGCCGTTATGTACATGCGCAGTTGTGAAAACAAGCGCGGAAGATATTAACTGTATATTTACGTATATAAAAACAATTGTTTGAAGGGTAAAACCCCAGTAGATGCAGCCATGATTTACAGCTTTCTTTAACCACATAGATAGATGAAATGTATGAATATAGTAATATAAGTTCACCATTTTGTTGACATGTTAGGTATTGTTACACTGATAAGGATTTTTGATAACGTTTAATGTGTTTGATCAAATTCACAGCTTGTTTGGTAGTGTGAGTCAGTACTTGGTTATTTTATTTATCAAAAAATATTACATCAAAGACTGATGATTCGATTCTGATGTCCAACGCTATGTAATTTAACTTGCAAATAGCATTTTATTATAGATAAGCAGCAATAATTACTAACATAGTGATCATTGTTTTCAATATAGTCGGGAGGAGATAATGTATATAAAAAAATACTTTCATCAATATACTAAATGTATTATCATTTGTAAAGTTAATTGATTCTTGTTATTGAGTAACTAAATAACTATTTATTTTAATAATTTACTTGCAAGTTTTTGTTAGTTGAAACCAGTATTTGAATGATCTTTGTCTCTCATTTAGCATGTATTGGTGTATGGCAATAACAAAATATATGGAGTGAGCACTGTACAAAATAAGGAGCAATAGTTGGTCCAGGGTGGGACTAAGGGGTATATAAAATTATCTGAAGCCTCTGATAACATGATTCCCTTCATAAAACTTTCTCAACAAGGGTTATCCCCAGTTAAAATCCTGGATCTGCCACTGTCCAGCAATAAAGCATAATGTCACTTTTTCACACTTGCATTTGTGACTAATATACTATAATAAAATGTGGGCAAATGTGTCACATGGACACAAGTAACTGTCTAATTGTCCAAAAATATAACAAAGGGCAACTATTGCCTTTATGTCCAATAATTTGTATATAAACTGGTGATTTTATAGATTTGATCAAATAATAAAATTAATTATTAAAATTGAGCTTAAAATTTTAACAGTAATGCAATATATTAACTGAGCATTTTTAACACTAAAAAAAAAGAAATGAAATTGTCTACTATTAGGATTTTTTTAAAATATTTGTATTGCAAATCTAAATTAGACCTTACATAATTAAATTTAGAGATCAAACTAAAATCCCTACCCTAAAGAACAATAACGCAACAGCCTCTAAAAGCCCATTGTAGGGTGAAGGCCTCTCGCTAAATGAAAGAAAATAACGACAAAATGGCGCCAGTAAAATGGACGAAAAAGTATTTATTATCAAACATTTAAAAATCCCTTGGTATATTTACAAGAGTACTCGGCAAGTACATTTCAATTGATATCAATTGAAAATTACTCTTTCAATTGAATCCGTCGGTGTCACGAAACTATCACACAATAGAACAATAATCAACGAAAATTAAAACTGAAACAGCCATTTAACAAAAGTTTTAGTCAAAAGTGTTATATAGTGCTTGTATTTTTGTTTTGTAAAAAGTATACTGAAGAAAATATTATTGAAATATGTAGATTTATAAGTTCTAAAAAGTGTACTAGCTGTGAGATTTACGTTTCAATTTTTAAATTTTTACTTTGTTCACATTTGGCTATGGGTAGAACTTAATTTATAATCGATGGTGTTTGTCTGTGGCCGCTTTTTTGATTTTTCTGATCAGTCGGTGTAAGAATACAGATAAACTTGGTAAATGAAATTGAAATGTGTAAATTTTCATAGCCAGTAATTTAAAATTGTTATAAAATAAAAATACATTATTAATTTTTATGTAAATTAGAAGACACGATTGTAAAGTCTTTATCTGTTATAGCTATACATATTATCGTATGATTTTAGTACTTTATTGTATAAAGTTTTCTCGAGGGGATGAGATTATGAACGCGTATCATATTGTTATTAATAAAATATATGTATAAATTGCAATTTAGTGTTTTTTTGGAGAACAAACCTAATTCTAAATTTGGGTCTAACTAAATTCAAACCATAAACAGCAGGATCGGAGAAAAACGTCAATTTTAAATTAAAAAAAGGTTATTTCTACAACCGGAACTGAGTCGAGAGTTATTTACAAAAGTATATAAACGGCATGTAACAGCGCAAGCCTGCCTGTTAAGTATCGTTGGGACACAGGTGGCACCACCAGACACCACCCACAAAAACAGGGTCTCACTCGGTAGTGTCATTGCTCACTGGGATGATCAATTCAAATTCGGACTCTCAAATCTTGTTAGGTTAGGTTAAAGTATAAAAAGTATTAACCTGTGATATCCTACTGCTGTGCAAAGGCCTTTCGTCTAACCGAAGATATCAGAACAGCGAGGAGGATTAGGCGCAATCACCATGCTTGCGTCATGCGGGTAGGCGATTGAGATCACCAGAAAGTTTAAGTCCTAAACCATGTTTGAAAAAAACTTAAAGCAGTATTATTATATTTAAAAAGGATATGTAAAGGCATTGTGTAATGTTAGAATTCTACGTAAGCACTACATGGTGTTAATTAGCATTATCATCGAGTTGTCATATCGGAGACGCCCCCACTACGTCAGCGGAATTGACGTAATACTGACGGCATGATACGATGGAAATAGATATCAAGTAGCCGCGCCCCGTGATGTTACCCGCGTTGTACCCGTTCTCGCGGGAATTTGGGGATGAAATGTATCCCATGTGTTATTCTGGTGTATAAGCTATATTACTGTAGAGTTTCATCCAAATCCGTTTGGTAGTTCACAGTTCACACGACTGCACGCCGACTGCAATTACATTGCAATCGGACTGCGTGTTTGGTGTGCAGTCCTATTGCAGTGTCAACTGCATTCAAACTGCAACTGAACTGCAATTTGCGGTTGGATTGCTGTTGAAATGCGGCCCGTCTGTCTGTCTAGAGAGCAGAGTTGAGTTCAATTGACTGGTTTAAGATAGAAACAGTGAATTTGGCCTGAAAGATATTACAGCAAACTGAATTCTTAATATTCAATCGAATTCGAACATTATATTTATGCGGATCACATTTTAGTTTTTTTGTTGCATCCGTGATTTATGATCCGATTTCGAAGGATATACTCCTACAGAACAATCCCATTTTTAACCGATACTAAAAAAGGTAATAAGAAAAAACTATTTGTAGCCTATTTTTCGCTAAAGTAAGTAGGTAAGTTCGAGTAGGTAGGTTAGTGTCCGACCTTGGTGTCGATGGTGTTTGGTGTTTGATGTTTGATGTTTGAAACAACCAGGACTGGCAATTTTACTAGCCCTCCGAAGTACGCAGTTTTTTTCTTATACCTATTTAATTAATATGTCATCCCCTCCCTCAGTGGTTACTCGAGCGCTGTTGGGACCTATTGGAATGGGGTGGGTTGATTATCAACAAAATTGCTAATAGCACCCTCTTAAATTTACTAGAGCGCGTCAGCTTAAGGTATGAGAGATAGCCCACCCACGTCTCCTAGTGTGGTGAGGGTGGAATGGACGCACGTGTAAAAAGTATATGATTTTAATTCATCTGATTTTTAGGGAGCGATAATTGAGCTCTATTAAATCTCGCTCTAACTTAACACTTAGTCGAGGTGACCCTTTAAAAATGTAAAAAACAATTACAATTCTGAAGGGCTTGAGGCGTGAGTCTCTATAGGTATAGGATGCTGATATTTGGTGGAAATATTCAATAGTAGCAGCACCTCGCGATTTTACCCGCGTTGTGCCCGTTCCCATGGGAATTTCAGGATGAAAAATAGCCTACCCGTTGAATGTGGCTATCTGTTACTAAAACAATTATTCAAATCAGACTGGTAATTTCAGAGGTTAGCTCGAACATGCAAATAAACTTACAAATTTTACCTATTAATAATATTAGTAAGGTCCCAGTTATCTGCCATTTGTAGTCTGAAGCGCTCGAGTAGAATCATCAAAGCACGCATCCCTCCCCTACTATGCATGGTGCCAAAGGCCAATGATAACGTGGATTAAATAAATTTCAGTAAACGACTATCAAGAGGTTCGTTGTAAGGATGTGTTTGAAGCTATGCGCCAGTGTTGTCTCAAGTTCAAGCCAGTCTCGTTAGTCTGCGATGGTTACCGTCTAGAGCCCAGAGTGTATGAAACGGTCCAAAAGTCAAGTTCCGCATAATTTTGTTTGTTTGGCTAGTACTTTATCGTATACATTTTCACGGTAAGTATTTCACTTTAATTTCAATATGATGCTATATTATATTGTTAAATGAAATAAATGTGTCTTTCATTTTTTTGTGTTTTTTTTGTACAATTTTAGTACGATATGCAACAAAAGGGTAATCAATGAGTTTCATCTAAATCAGTACCTATAGCAACATAACAATTTTTGCAATTATAATCACCCGTTTTGCTGTTACAGAAGATAAATTTTATTGAAATAGAAGATAATTAAAAGATTTATCTTCGGTGGCGCTGGTAAAACCGCCCACTAGCTTGAACGATCCAATTTCGATTAAATAGTCATTTTTGGATACGTAGATTAAGTGACATTTCCATTTGAGGACCGTGCTTCATTGTAAACACAATTTTCAGCAGTGCTTAATATCGGGGGGTTATTATAAATACTGAACGTTGATAGGTGGGCAGCTATAATTTTAAATCCACCAATCACCACGCAGTATTTATCATATTATCTCTTGTGGCAGTCACTGTCAAAGCGCTTACTGAGTGGTGGGTTAAGCTCGACTCCAATGCTTACTATAATGCAAGTAATTTTTTTGCAAATGTTTTTCAGAAAATAAAAACCAGGAAAATCGTTGCCAAGAAGCATTTGAGGCTATGCGCCAGTGCTGCATCAAGTTTAAACGGGTATCGAAAGCCTGTGAGGGTTACGATCTAGAGCCAAAAGTATTTGAACCGATCATAAGGAAACCGTGCTCGCCTAAATAAGGTATAATATAAAAAAGCGGTGCTTAGAAATAAATTTCAGACAAACGACTATGATTTCTATAAGAACTTGTTACTAATAATAAATTTAGATTGATTTATTTTTACATGTTTGACACTCAAATATCCGCTGTTCAAAGCAAAATACTTTTCTACCTCATAATTTGAAATCTGTGTATCTTCTTCGGTACTTATCTAGTCCTTGTGTCCTAGAATATTGTTTTATTTTATGTTGTTTCAATCCTTAATAAAAATACTTACTTTATTTTGATAATAATTATTTCTTTTATTTTCAGCCAGTTCAGTGATGGAACAACAGCCCCGTCGTCGTTTTGAGCCATTGGGAAAAAGAAGTTGGATTTATAGATATCCTCGCACGTTTCAACTGACGTTCACTCTTCTCGGGTTCAGTTTGTTCTTCTCAAAGCCCATATACGATTTGCTGTTCTTCAAAAAAGAAGACTTCAGCCTCATCGAGCCGCCGACCACGTTGCAAATCCGAGCCTCCGGTGTAAACAAATAATGGAATCGGTAACAAAAGCCCGCGAAAGATTTTCCAAATATCCGTTAATATTTGCTAAGTGCAGCAAAGAGGGTAGTTTGTACGCTCGCTGTGTTTTGCTTAAAGACAGCTCAGTGAATAAAGACGATTGTGCTAAAGAGTTTCAACAGTTCAGCGCGTGTTTGCATTCCGCTGCGAAAATTATGAAAACAAGGATTTAATCATGGATAATTTGAGGAGTTTCGTAAATTTGCCGTTGAGATATCATCTTCTGATCGCCACGTGCATTCGGCTGGCGTTAATTTGTTACGCCAACTACCATGACAGAGCTTATGATGTACCGTACACTGATGTCGACTATAAAGTGTTTACCGATGCCGCGAGACACGTCTATAACGGACAATCGCCTTACAAACGCCATACTTATAGATACAGCCCTTTGATAGCAATTCTTATGATCCCAAATCTCTACTGGAAGGAATTTGGGAAAGTTCTCTTTTCAATATTTGACATTTTTATAACACTTGCTATCAAAAGTCTGGTGGAACATCAGCTAAGCTTGAAGAAAGTTAAGACAAAAGCTATATCTAACTATTGCTCTTTCTTCTGGCTCTACAATCCTATGAGTATTGCCATATCTACGAGAGGCAATGCCGATTCTGTGCCGTGTTTCTGTATACTTATGTCCTTGATGTTTTTGCAAACTAATTTTATGAAAGGTTTGCTCAAAACTAAGTATGCTCTTTCTGGTATATTATTAGGCTTTTCTATTCACTTACGATTGTACCCCTTAGCGTTTAGTTTCCCCATGTATTTAAGTCTGGGAAACTATCAAGTGCGTAGGTCTACTATAAAAGGCCTATTCATGTCTTTATTGCCCAATAAAAAGCAGTTCATGTTAACAATTTCTTGTGTAGTTACTCTCGCTTTGATAACGTATTGTATGTATAATCTTTATGAGTACGATTTCATTTTTGAAACTTACATTTATCATCTTTTTAGAAAAGATACGAAACATAACTTCTCTATTTTCTTCTATTATGCTTATTTGACTATGGATGACCTTCAATTTGATCTAATGAAGGCCATAGCTCAGTTTCTAGAGTTTATAATTTTGTTCATGATGAGTTTAACTTTCGGTTGTGATGCGAAGACATTGCCTTTCTGTTTGTTTTGTCAGACTGTTGTCTTAGTAGCGTATAACAGTGTGATGACGTCACAGTATTTCATTTGGTTTTTATCTTTGATGCCTGTAGTTATTCATAGTTTCAAAATGGCGCCCACATTCTCTGTGGTTCTGGGTCTTATTTGGACCGCGCCTCAAGCGGCCTGGCTCTTTTACGCGTATCTTTTGGAGTTTAAATGTGGCGACGTATTTATTTTCATTTGGTTCAAAAGTGTACTGTTTTTCTGCGCCAATGTTTACGTTTTATGTCAACTTATAAAGAGCTACACTCCAGGCTATGCATTTGGATACTCTATTGCAGATAATAAGAAATAGAGGTCATAATTTAGTTTAGATGTTTTGTTTACAAATTGTATATAGATTAGTCACTAGTTGTAGATTTTGAAATTTTTGTCAAATAAAAATGATGAAATGAAATATTTGAATTATATTTTATTTTCAACAACTAACATTCTATTTAAACAGCTAAAAATAAATCATCCATACTAAAAATATTAAAAATGCATGCTGACCAAAATACACAAGCTGCATAGTCTAATGTTGAGGTACATTGGTAACAAAGACTTTAGGACTTTTGCAAAATATTTCAACATATTTTTATTATTGACAATTGTGGACATATTTGGACATTCTAAATACATCCATGTGATTATAAATTAAGTTTTAAACTAAGTATCATTATTTTTTCTCTGGCAAATTGACTTTAGTCAAGTCTTCTTCACCTTGAGACATGTTAGACAACTTTTTGCCGATTTTCTCGTGCACATCTAAATATTTAGCTACGCAGCGGTCCAGGCACACTGATTCGCCTTTACCTGGAATAATAAAGGAATAGTCACATTTAGTTTCCACCAAAATAGTTGATTCATAATTGACTCGTTGGATTAAGATTGATAAGGAGTAATAGCGCCTCTGTTGACGTCTTACGCGCCGATTTTAAATCAGAATCGGACAAGTGTGAAAAGCTTCATATAAAATGCTTTAGGGCCCTAGGGATGTCTAAATTCAGCCCTGAGCCCTATAAGACGACTACTAAGTATGCTCAGTATTTTCATAAGCAGATTGTGACAGACTATATGTTATTTAAACATATATACTTAATTACTATACTAGCGGTTCCACCCCGATCCAATTGATCCAATTGAGATGGGGCTATTGTGAAAATCCTGTAGATCGAGCTTACATTGTCACAAATTTAGTGAGGTTGCGCCCATACATTTTGTTCAACAGTAAAAAATATTCCTCTTAATTAATTAATTTAGTATATATAGACTACTAGCAGCGCCCCGCGGTTTCACCCGCGTTGTACCCGTTTCCGCAGGAATTTCGCGATAAAAAATAGTCTATGTCCTTTCTCTGGCTCTGGACTAACTGTGTACCAAATTTCATTCAAATTGGTTCAGTAGTTTTGGCGTGAAAGTGTAACAGACAGAGTTACTTTCGCATTTATAATATTAGTTAGGATTTGATATTTCCAAATGTAAAATACTGCATCAAATTGTAACACTATAAGTTAAGGTCATGCAGCAAATAATCTGTACATATAAAATAACTAGAAGCGCCCCGCGGTATTACCCGCGTTGTTCCCGTTCCCGTGGGAATTTCGGAATGAAAAGTAGCCTATAACCTTCCCGTTGAATGTGGCTATCCATTACAAAAAGAATTTTTCAAATCGGTTCAGTAGTTTCTGAGATTAGCGCGTTTAAACAAACAAACAAACAAAACAAACTCTTCAGCTTTATAATATTATATAAAATAATATGTTACCAAGCTCGGCCTCATGGTACTTGATAGGTATGCACTTCCGATGGCACGCCCCGACCAGCCTGTTGTACATATCAGACATCATCTCGATCTCCAGCTCTTGTACCAACTGCAGCTTCGCAGGATCCAGGTTTGGTACTGCCATTGTTGATTAGTTTATAACTGGAAATTTGTTAATAGCATTAATGACTATACATGATTATGAATACTTCTTGTATAGGTGACTTAACCTTTTGCTTGCCGGGATTCCAGATACAATAGAAAAGCAATTGTCTGGCTTTAAAAGGGGTTAAGAGCTGATAAGTATCTGATTGGACCTCAAAGCATGATAGCAACAATTAATACGGCTTGATAATGAAAAAACATAAATGAGTTAATAAAGGTTGCCGGGAAGCGATAAGACTTATAACATTGACCTAATTATTCTTTGTTTTTTCTGTAAACTAAAAAAAGGCATCTGCATATAAATAGTTGTAGGATCAAAATAATAAGACCTCAAGGTAGTAAGTTTCTAACTAACTCAATAAATATGTGCTTTGAGTTGGAGATTTCCATAAATCTGTCAGTCTATTATAACAGAGTAAACTAAAGAGGAGGGCAATAGTCATCTAAAACATAAGTAAAGCATCAAACTTACGATAAGAATAATTATTTAGATATTTTTTTCACTATTCTCCTTTCTATACAAGTCTGCGTAGTTCCCTTCGTTGGATCTTCGCATGCGTTCTCTAACTTTCATATTCTCCGCACGCTGAGCATTTATATAGTTTTTGGCGACCACAAACAGTGACAAACTGCCTATCGTAATGCCCACCCTGGAAAAATATGACGATATTATGAAACTAACCTATTCGTATATTAGTAAATACGCACTGAAAATGTATAAAAGTATCACAAAGTAAGGGGGGAGTATAGTAGACTACTATTTTGTGTGATGTTATTTGATAAAAAAATAATTTATAATTATATGTTATAATTTATTCAGTACAAGACATTGAATATCGATAACAAAGTTAAAGAAATTTATGCATGGCTCACCACAACAATTTATAAATGGAACACGTAAATATGTGTATTATTGAAGTAATTACCACGATAGTGTAATTTTTCCGAATTTCCCTAGCGGCATACTATTATTCTCAAAAAATTAGAACAAACGAACGAAAAGTAAATTGAGGTTATTGTTTTAGTTCATAAATTCACTACCATTATGTCATTCTGCTGTCGCTAGTCATATCCGTACAATATATTATGGAATATTTATCGGTTTTTAATATATTTCTTTTGTGTTATCACAAGGAAAGCTTTTCGCAATAACTTTTGTAGATTAAATGCATGGGCTGTAATATATATTAATAAAACGGAACCTTGACATAGAAAAAATAAAATTAGGAAACATAAAAACGACTATTTCCGACAAAACTACTAAGTAAATTTCCATGGTAAATGTACCTACTTGGCATCGGACAATGTCAGATTACGTAAAACTGCCAATTTCAAACCCATAGCGTCAACACTTTCCTGAGTTACCATAGCAATGTAGGGAAGGTTTTCCCTATTTTAGAAGAAAATTAAGGTAATATGAGGTTTTAGGAATATACATATTGAAAACATAGGTGACTTTTTACTAGTGGTGGTCTTTGAAAAGTAAATTTGTTTACTCTATTTATTTTATAATTCCGGAATGTCAGATATAGCCAATACAATTCGTGGTCATTTGAGGATGATAGAGATAGAAAAATAACAAACGTCCAATGTTCGAGGGTGAACCAATTTTGAAATGGCAACCCTTAATTTTACAGGAAAATTTTGTGCAAGCAAGCCGCAAGGTAACAAAAGTCAAAAGTCAAAATTGTGAACAAAATAAAGCCAAACAGAAAACAAAACGTGGTTCCAATTTTGTAATTAAATATATAACTATGCCTAAAGCCACTAAATTACACTCTAAAGGCAAGACCAATACTATACAGAAGCCATGTAAAGTGGACAAAGACTCGAGCGGCGATTCGGAGGATTCCATGCGACAATTTCAACTAGAATTATGTTGGTGTATACAACAGTTAGAACGGACTTTAGTCGAGAAGAAAGGAACCGAGAAGCAAAGTAAGTAATCAATTTCATTATTTGCTAAAAAAGTTTAAAAATATAAAATGAATTTTGTTCAAAATTTTCCATAACAAAGTCTCGGAAGACGGGTACTTTAACTACCCTATATTTGTCCTAAACGACTATACAAACAATTACAAGGAATATGTATGTTAAATTGTAATAAACTGAAAACCTTGGTTGGTCCCACCTACTCAAACTTACTATCATGCGATGCATATGGTATGCAATGATATCTACTCATTTAAGATCTTTCAGCCTTATAAAATTCCTTTGCACAAGTTTAGTAATAATTGTGCAAATACTTTACTCTTAACTACCATTATATTACTTTCTAGATATAAATATACTTGTCTTTGTAATAAAACAAATCTAACATCCTTTCATTCATTCTGGACTGGTATTGTGACACACAAAGCCAGTTTTATATCAGTTTACGCATACTGCAACTCTCCAAGATGTTTAATCACCATAAAAATGGTTTTATAGAGTTGTTTTACTTGAAATAAATAACAAATATACTTTCCTTACAACTAATAAACAATCCTACGTGCTGGTAATGCGGATGTGATCCATAAATATCTTGATCTATTTATGACACATTGCCATCATGACTGAATCACTGAACTGATTTTGATGATATTCATCACTACTTAGTATAAAACAAAGTCGCATTCTGTTGTCTATCCCTATGTATGCTTAGATCTTTAAAATTACGCAATGGATTTTGACGCGGTTTTTTAAAATACATAGAGTGATTCAAGAGGAAGGTTTATAAGTATAAAAATTCCCGAAATTCCCACGAGAACAGGCACAACGCAGGTAAAACCGCAGGGCGCTGCTAGTTATATTATATAAAACAAAGTCATTGGCCGTGTCTATCTGTCTGTTCACAATAAACTCAAATACTACCATTTTGATGCAGTTTATATACAGACAATCAAATATATTTGATTGAAATAACAGATCCCCTAATGCAAGATAGAGTTATTTGTGTAAAAGTTTAAAAATGTTCTTAAATTTTTTAATTGTATTTCAGTGCAAGATACATGGAAAGTGTTAACCGTGTTAAAAAACAACAATCAGCCCCTTATAAGAAAGAGACAACTAATGCGAACCCACTTCGGGGACTACCGAGCAAAGATGGCCGCCGAAGAAAAGAAATTAATCAAAAGTGAGTGCAAATGAAGGTATTTTCTTCCTTGTAATCTTAGACCTAATAAAAGTCCAGAGAGAAAGAGTAAAAAGCCTTATTTGGCTCTGAATGTTTCTGTTCACATGTAAGCTCCGACGTAATTTTGTTTGCTTCAATACAATGTTCATAGCCTGTGTTTGGATTTTTATTTGGTTTAAGACTGTATAGTAATGTCAGTTAGAAAGATCTTATCCTAAGCAATAAGTTATTAAATACTGATTAAACACAAGTTCGCACTATGCTATTATAGTGTTATACTTAGTTGAGTAGCAAATAATGAGGTACTTAAAATACTCACCTGAGAGTACTCACTAACTTATTCGACAAAAAAATAGATTTTTGACATGTTCAAGCTACAAAATTCCTCGCTACTAGACTAAAATAATAGTGTGGTGTCAACTTGTCTTCAATTTGTTTAGTTTAGTTTAGTCATTTTACAAATGAGGTTGAAGTTTGTTATTTGTTTGTACTTTTAACCAACTTCTTTATGTTTGTTACTTCATTTGACCATCATTTCAGAACTGATTGCGATAAAAGATTAAAGATTAGTAATATGGTAGATTTTCCAACAAAATACAATTTTTTCTCTTAGACAACATGATTACATTCCATTTTTAACCAGTAAACCTTTTTGTTAGATTGATTGAAGCAATTGTCTTTGGTTGGAAATCGGACATATTTGTTTACATTTTAAGATTTAAAACAAGATTGTTTTTACTTTATGGTTTTTTTTGTTTGTTTGTTTTTTTTCAATATGGTAATGTAGAATTTGAGACGTTTGGCGATTTTCAGATTTTAGATTTGAAAATGAATGGATCATAGACAATTTATAATTATAATATGAAAAATAAGTAATCAGAATATCAAAACCTAAAAAATTTAATTTTCCAAAATAATAAAATTAGGTTTAATTAATTTTATGATAATTAATATGTTTTAAGATATGGCGAGGCAAAAATGACCCACTTCATGAAGTAATTTTGTAGGTATTATAATTTACTTTATCTCATTTTGTATGTCAGAAAAACTGCTAGAAAGATTATGTATGAGACTGTATGGATGTGTATGTTCTTTATGAAAATGCATATTTACATTTTTAACTCGAGTTATTTTATTCCAGTGGCGAGTAAAATTAAAATATCGGATACACCAGACAAACCAAAAGCAACATTCGTAAGGAAATCGGCGTTTTTATCTACAGGAGACAGTTCATTTAGATTTAACTTTGATTTGCCAGCAGACAACGTTGACAATCCCAATAATAGCAACACTAACACAACTACCAATGAAAATAATACAATTTTAGAACCTGGTAACACTGAAGTAGGCAATTCCAACACTGGCAATACTCAAGTAGATAATACTGATACTGCCAACAAAGAGAAAACAGATGAAACGAAAAATTTCAAATTTTCGTTCACCGGTTCTCAATTCAAATTTAATTTTAATGTAGACAAATAATTTTTATTTTTAAATGAATACTTAATGATAGGCATAAGTTTGTTTTTTGCACTGAATTAAAAAAAAGCATTTAATGACTACAGTAATTTTTTTTCTAACTTTAATTGAATAACAAACATGAAATAAGTTATCAAATGTATAGCGAAGTGTAAACAACTTATGTAATTAAAATAAGCTTTATTATTGTTAAGTAATAAAATTATTGTATAAATATAGGAAGTTTTTATTCAAATTGTTTCCCATTTCATTTAGGTACTAGCCGCGCCCCGCGCTGTGCCCGTTCCCGTAGGAATTCCGGGAATTTGTGTCCTTATGAACCTTCCTCTTGAATCACTCTATCTATTTAAAAAACTGCATCAAAATCCGTTGCGTAGTTTTAAAGATCTAAGCAAACATAAGGACAGACAGAAGACGGAAAGCGACTCTGTTTTATACTATGTTGTGATAATGAAATATAGGGAATAAATACCTTTTTTAGTGGTCGCTTAAACCTAAGATACCATTCTCGTGTCACGGGGTGCGTAATTGAACTCCTCTGAAACGGCTCGACCGATTCTCATGAAATTTTGTGTACATATCGGGTAGGCCTGAGAATCGGACAACATCTATTTTTCATCCTGAAATTCCCGCGGGATCGGGTACCGTGGTTGAACTCCTCTGAAACGGCTCAACCGATTCTCATGAAATTTTGTGTGCATATCGGGTAGGTCTGAGAATCGGACAACATCTATTTTTCATCCCGAAATTCCCGTGGGAACGGGTACAACGCGGGTGAAACCGTGGGGCGCAGCTAGTACTTAGATAAATATTATCCTCTTCGCTGTAGTAGCATCTCCGACGAGATGAGACGCCCAAATCCAGCTGTGGGACATTACTCGCTAATACTGGTAACACTTCTCATTTTCAATTGAAACTACGTTTACGGATACACTTCGCTTTTATTTTACATTTCTCAATTCAAAATCGCTAATACTTTTTACAAAATTAAGTTGCAATGTTGCATACCTACGCATTTTATCCTGATGTTTGGTTTGCCTTTCATGACAATACATGATAGCAAAAGAAACGAAAACTAAGTTTGTTTATTTCACTCCAACATTTCAATCCAATATTTCTTAAAAATTAATCTTAGTTTTAAGCTTTAGGTTTAATTTTATCGCACAGTTTCTGATAGTAACCTCTTTCCTCTATATCGTCGGCGCCATCTTGTGCAATCACTTTTGCACATTCGTAATCTTTATAGAAGTCACGAGAGTTCGCGTAGGCGAATCCTACGGGCAAATCGTATTTTAAGAATGGATAGCCCCAAGTTGTGACGCCAATTAGTACGTTTTTTGATGTTTTAATGATCGCACTCCCTTCTGCACCGTGATAGGGCCGACATGCTTGGTCGAGGTTGGAAAACTCTATTAGTGTGCACGATAAGTAACAAGGGACCCTGAAAGCCTTAATGCGATAACGGCCCATTATAATCTCACATAAATCCAAACCGATGTAAACTGGTAGTTCGGTTAAGTTATAATCTAAGTACGGTGACGGCAATCGGTGTATCCCCTGAAATAAAATGTTTAATGGTGGATAAAAAATTATTGCATACGGGTAGAATATAGAAGCAATTTTTAAAAATTTGTTATTCATTTGAAATCGCTCTGTAAAATACTTAGGTCTATCTAAAATAGGAACTTAGGTGGCTGTGTTTGCGTGTATACATATATGTCTAAGTTTGTAATATGGAATCTAACTAACTGATAGGTACTACTAAGTACATACGAAAGTTTGTGAGGATGGATACGAAAATGGAGTACGAAAAAACTACTGGGCGGATTTGGATGAAACTACAATTAGGTATATAGGATACATCAGAATAACACAAGGAATACATATTATCCCGAAATTCCCGCGGGAACGGGTATAACGTGGGTAACACCGCGGGATCGGCTAGTAATTTAAGATAAGAATATATAATTGACACCCATTGCTATAAGTACCTACTAAGTTTGTTATGATTGGTGGATTCCAAAATCACGATGGCTCTGAGAACCATAGACTTACTTTGTGAACTGTGTACCCAACGACACTATAACCGGAAGACTTCAACTTTTTAAACCAGTCGAATTTTTCATCTGTCCTTTTAGTGGTGTCAAGCGCTATTTTTTGCCAAGCCCCGTTGTATGGTGTATGTTGGACTATTATAAAACCAATGTCGTCGTAGAGTTGTTTCGACGGATTCGACGACACGACGAACGCTTTAGCTGGCATTCGGTAGTTATTGTACAGGATTTTTGTGAATTTTACTTTAAGACTGAAAAAAAGGGTATAAAGTAAGTTCGATTGGGATAGTGGCCAACACTAGTATCGGAGTTTTTAGATCGCCTCAAGGCCTCCGACGTGGTCTAAAGTAGAAACAACCGGGACCGACAGTTTAACGTACCGTCCGAAGCATGGTAGGCCAGTTAAAGAAGATGCCCCTTTTTAGGGTTCCGTAGCCAAATGGCAAAAACGGAACCCTTATAGATTCGTCATGTCTGTCTGTCTGTCTGTCTGTCTGTCCGTCCGTCTGTCCGTCTGTCTGTCCGTATGTCACAGCCTTTTTTCTCCGAAACTATAAGAGCTATGTTGTTGAAACTTAGTGTGTAGATGTATTCTGTGAACCGCATTAATATTTTCACACTAAAATAGAAAAAAAATAAAATTTTAGGGGGGTCTCCCATACATAGAAATGAAAAAAATATTTTTTTTTTCATCAAACCCATACGTGTGGGGTACCTATGGGTAGGTCTTCAAAAATGGTATTGAGGTTTCTAATATCATTTTTTTCTAAACTGAATAGTTTGCGCGAGAGACTCTTCCAAAGTGGTAAAATGTGTGTCCCCCCCCCTGTAACTTCTAAAATAAGAGAATGATAAAACTAAAAAAAATATATGATGTACATAACAATGTAATCTAACACCGAAAATTGGTTTGAACGAGGTCTAGTTAGTAGTTTTTTTTTTTTACGACATAAATCGTAAACCGCAAAAAAATACTGATTATTCATTCAATAACTCAAATGTAAATAAAAAAACATTTATTTCAAGAACTTCTTTATTATGTTACTCGCTGCTACGGAACCCTTCATGGGCGAGTCCGACTCGCACTTGGCCGCTTTTTTTGCTTAAGTGACGGGTTAATCATATTTTTAAAGAGAGCCAAAAATAGCCGAAGTTGATAGTGCAATGTTTTATGCCAGGTATTGTACTAAGTACCATAGTTAAGGCTTGCACAGTCGAGGGACTGTCGATACGGGACTTTTGTCCGTTCAAATATAACCCTAAAAGCCAAAGGAAGAAAGTCAAACTTCTCTGAGCACTGTACAGCACCAAGATATTATTTGAGGACTTAAGTCCACGGACAAAAGCCTCTCGTCAGCGCAGGCCCCAAATCTTACGTGTAAATGCAGCGAGCAGCGGTGATAAATATCTTTTCCTTGATGCAGGAGGCCGAGCAGACGTGAGGTACGTCCATTCCTTGCGAGTGGGTGACTCGCGCGATCCACGGATATGCCTTCTCTGAGACTCGTTTAGCGTTCACGTGGTAGTTCGATAGGGAGGGGAAAACTGAAAGGGGTTGCAATTATTGAATACCCGGAACATACACCCAGACTCACTCACTACTCACTAAAGTAAGTTGTTTGAAAAAGTAAGCAAGTGCGAGCAATGAAAGTTCGAGTTAAGTTATAAAAGTAAGTTCGATTTAAGTAAGCAAAGTAATTTGAAGTACTTAGTTTAGTGGCGAAAACAGTCGATTTATAGAGCGCTCAGCGCCCAAAGGCATAGGATTTCACTACATAGTATAAAATAAAGTCGCTTTCCGCTGTCTGTCTGTCCATGTGTATGCTTAGATCTTTAAAACTACGCTACGGATTTTCATACGATTTTTAAATACTTAGATAGTGATTCAAGAGGAAGGTTTATTATGTACTTTTAACTAGCTGTGCCCCGCGGTTTCACCCGCAGCGCTCCCGTTCCCGTGGGAATTTCGAGATTTTTATTCCTTATTATTCTTATATAAAATCCTTGTCCTGACAATAAGGAACACATTATAAAAAGAATCATCCAATTTGGTGCAGTCGTTCTGAAGTTATGCGCTTACCAACACATTTTGCGATTCATTTTTATATTATAGAAGATAACGAGTGCAAAGTGGGTGAAACCGCGGGGCGCGGCTATTTCTATTATGTAAAAGACAATCGAAAGATATTTTCTCTTTAAATTCCAGGAAGTCAAAGAGTAGATAATCCATCAGTGGGCTAACTTATCGTAGTTTTTAGGGTTTCGTACCCAAAGGGTAAAAACGGGACCCTATTACTGAGACTTCGCTGTCCGTCCGTCCGTCTGTCTGTCCGTCCGTCTGTCTGTCCGTCCGTCTGTCTGTCCGTCCGTTTGTCACCAGGCTGTATCTCAAGAACGGTGATAGCCAGACAGTTGAAATTTTCACAGATGATGTATTTCTATTGCCGCTATAACAACAAATACTAAAAATAAAATAAAACAAATATTCCTATACAACAAACACTTGGCCGGTTTTTTTAAATAACCAAGTTTTTCTTACAAGTCTCGTCCAGATACGGCCCATCTTCTTTCTTGCCGCCCCTCACCCCCCAGTCTATTTCCAATTCCGAGATAATACTCGCACACCCGCCGCTCAAACACACCAATAAGAATAACATTTTGCTACATTAATATTTGTCGTTTATCGCACCTCCATAATACATAAAACTTGTTGAAAATGTAAAAAAGTAATAATATAAATTCTTGACTGAATTTTCTTATATACTAAAGCAGAATTTGATTGAATGTGCTTATTTCAGAAACCAATCCGATTTGAATAATTATTTATTATGGACCAGCCCGTTGGCACAGTGGCAATGAGAGCGCTTACTGTGTCAGGGGTTGCGGGTTCGATTCCCGCCCGGAGTCAACATAATAATATGTTAAGACTTAGTTGTTGGTTGTTGGCGACGACGTCTGGGTGTCAATTATATATTCTTGTAAAGTATTTGTGTATGTATATGTAGTATCAGTGAGTTAGATTCCATATTACAAGCTTAGTGTAGGGCCACATCTGCGGAACGTACGGCGCCGAACCTTCCGCTCTATGACACATCAGTTGAAATTACGCCGCGTATAGATGTGTCATAGATAACTTGAAATACACTACGAGCGTATTTAGCGGAAGGTTCGGCGCCGTACGTTCCGCAGATGCGGCCCTACACGAGCTTAGTTTGGGTCTAATTGACGGTGAGTGAATTTGTCCGGGTATATTTATTATTATTTTTGTAATGGATAGCCACACACAACACATTCAACAGGAATGTTAAATGCATTATAGGAGAGTTAGCCCTCTCATGCAATTATCCTTGTCTCATCAATCTATCACCATGATTCCCTCGATAATCAGGGTTGAGAAAATTCTATTCTCGAAAAACAGTACCCTTCTGTCGCAGTCGGGTAATAATGTCAGATTGTCAGAATTTCTAAAATAAAACCACGATATAACATAATACAGCGTAAATATCTTTATTTCTTAAATTCCACATTTTACACAATCTCATAGATAGGTACTTCTAGGTGTAAAATATATTTCTGGCGAATCTTGATATAACGATGTCTTTAAATTACCTAGTTATTTATAAGGGTAAGTAATATATAAATAAAATAAAACACCAGCATCAAGGTGCGATTCCTTTAAAGTGGAGCGGAGCTCAGTCGACCAATCAAAAGATTTTGACAATGTCAATACATTGTTTGACAATGTCAATACATTGTTTGACAATGTCAATACATTGTTTGACAATGTCAATACATTGTTTGACAATGTCAATACATTGTTTGACAATGTCAATACATTGATTGACAATGTCAACACATTGTTTGACATTTTAAATGCGTTGTGATTGGTCCATTGCATAGCTCCACTCGACTTGAAAGAAAACGCAACCCAACATGTAAGTAAGTGAATATGTTTATTAGAACTAGTTAGCCACATTAGACAATGTCATAGTTGTCGGGGTGGAAGGATATCTCCTGCGAGTAGTCGACTGTGGTGCCGTCGTCCGTCATGGAGACCGCGCGCGCGGTCAGCCGCGCCAGCGACGTCTGCGACGACCACGACACCGCCAGCGGGAAGAAGTCGTTCGGGGTCGCCGGGGACACGCTGCAACCGGGGTCAGATTAGCCATCGAAGTACTTACAAGACTTTTTTTTGGGTAATGGATAAAGAAAAGTCGGAAAATCAAGGCATTTTGTAAGATATTTTGTCATGAAACCACCCGCGACCCAATAGATGTCGCTAGTGTGAATCTAAACCATCCAGGGTGCCACCCAAACGCGTACAAAAAAAAACATTCAAATCGGTCCAGCCGTTTATGAGGAGTTCAGTGACATACACACGGGCAGTAGAATTATATTTCATACTAGCTGTGCCCTGCGGTTTCACCCGCAGCGCCCCCGTTCCCGTGGGAATTTTTAGATTTTTATTCCCTATAAACCTCACGGAGCCCGAGACCTTTCCAACGAATGCAAAACCGTGGAAATCGGTCCAGCCATTCACGTGTGATGCCTTGACCAAGGAAAACGGGTTTCATTTTTATATATATAGATATATTTCCCACTTTCACATTTTCCGTGTACCCCCGTCCATATACAAGCACAGTATACTGACGTGAACTCCAGCGTGCCGGCGGGTTGTTGCTGGTTGATGAGTGGGATGTTCCACAGCAGCATGCGGCCCTTCTGGCTGTAGCTGCCTTCCCACTGGTGGACTATCACCGAACTGTTGCCCGCACTGTGGACAAACATGTTGATTAATAGTTAGTAATTAGTTCCGTCCGAGACCAACAGATGGCGGTGTTAGAACAAGATGTAGTTATTGTTAAAGGTCAATTTTGCTTAGCCCTAGTAATAGTATAAGTTTGTGGGGCTGTATGTACGTTTGTTACTCCTTCACGCAAAAAGTACAGAATAGATTCGGATGAAACTTTACAGAATATAGGTTATACATCAGAATAACACATGGGATATATTTTATCTCGAAATTCCCGAGGGAACGGGTGCAACGCGGGTGAAACCGCGAGGTGAAGCTAAGCTAATATTAATATATTAGTATACTTCTTCTTCTTCTTCATCGAGTGGACGGTCACCCTGACCAATCCTGGTGTCAGAGTTATTGAGCCTGACATGGCTCAAGTAACGACTACTATCCATAGAAAGTAACCGGGACCGACGGGTTAACGTGCCCTCCGAAGCACAGAATCATCCTACTTTTCGGGAAATCAGGTGATTCAGCCTGCAATGCCCTAACCAAACTGAGGACAGTCTCACAAAGTGATTTTTGTGAGATATCCCCACCGGGAATCGAACCCGGAACCTCCGGATCGTGAGCCGAGCGCTCAAACCACTAGACCACGGAGGCTGTTGTAACGACTACTATCCGGCGACTATTAGTATACTCACGGCAGCGGTATCTGTATGGTGACGTCGCTGAGCACGAGGTGGTCGTGCTCGAGCTCGTACTCGATGTTGACGTCGCACGAACCGCCCGCGCCCTCCGACGGCCAGCAGTTCACTGGGGGGCAACCAACAACCAATCATTACATATATTGGGCTCTATGAATGACTAGCAGCGCCCCGCGGTTTTACCCGCGTTGTGCCCGTTCCCGTGGGAATTTCGGGATAAAATATAGCCTATAGCCTTCCTCGATAAATAGACTATCTAACAGTGAAAGAATTATTCAAATCGGTTCAGTAGTTTCTGAGATTAGCGCGTTTAAACAAACAAACAAACAAAACAAACTCTTCAGCTTTATAATATTAGTATAGATTGTGTTGTGTGATTCTACTTTACATAAAAGGAGGGAGCCTTAAGTGGCCTAATCTAGCTAGGTCTTGCGGGAGACTTTTGGCCAGGTTGGCACATTATAATTGAATGAGCACTAGTTTTCAAAGAACCTGTCTTATTACTGTTATGGGATGGTTATTAAAAGTAAGTAGATCGATGTATGTATATGTTCGTTGTGTGTGTGTGTGTGTGTGTGTGTGTGTGTGTGTGTGTGTGTGTGTGTGTGTGTGTGTGTGTGTGTGTGTACCTGCGAGCGGCGGCTTGTCTGCGCGCGCGAGGCGCCACTTGAGCACGCCGACGTCGCTGTTGAGCGGGAAGGCGCGCGTGGCCTGCTTCAGCCCCACCACGCCCGCCGCGCGGAACGACTCCTTGTCCACGTTCGGGTGCGTCTGGGGCAGGGGGACCACATGTAGTCAAGGTAAAGTCAAACATGACCACATGTAGTCAAGGTAAAGTCAAACATGACCACATGTAGTCAAGGTAAAGTCAAACATGACCACATGTAGTCAAGGTAAAGTCAAACATGACCACATGTAGTCAAGGTAAAGTCAAACATGACCACATGTAGTCAAGGTAAAGTCAAACATGACCACATGTAGACAAGGTAAAGTCAAACATGACCACATGTAGTCAAGGTAAAGTCAAACATGACCACATGTAGTCAAGGTAAAGTCAAACATGACCACATGAAGTCAAGGTAAAGTCAAACATGACCACATGTAGTCAAGGTAAAGTCAAACATGACCACATGTAGTCAAGGTAAAGTCAAACATGACCACATGTAGTCAAGGTAAAGTCAAACATGACCACATGTAGTCAAGGTAAAGTCAAATATTTTTTAATTGAAACTACGTTTACGGATACTACTCCTTTACAGGACGTTCACAGAAGACTGAAAAGAGCTGAAACGTCCGATAAAGATGTAAAATAAAAGCGAAGTGTATCCATGAACGTAGTTTGAATTCATCTTTTCTAAGTATTTAATTAAAGTAACTAAAGGCCTCATTCATAAAAGCTTATTAACACCACTTTAGCTATCAAATGGTTTGTCCCTTTCTGACATACGCTATTTTCCAAAGAGCAAAAGAGACAAAACACTTAATAACAGTGCTTTAGTTAAATATCGTTTATGAATAAGACGGCTAAACTTTACTAAAGACCTACCTGTAGTTGTAACGGACGCGTGTCTTGATTGTCGACGTGCACTTGTATTCTGCCATATTGCTCATTGGCTATGTTCAGAGTCAGCAAACCTATAACAAGAACAATATATTAAATTCTAGCAGCGTTCCGCGGTGTTACCCATGTTGTGCCCGACCCTGTGGGAATTTCAGGATAAAATGTATCCCATATGTTCTTCTGATGTATAACCTATATTACTGTAAAAATCCGTATATAGTTTTTTCGTGAAAGAGTAACAAACATACATACATCCTCACAAATTTGTATTATATTAGTAGGATTTGTGTATGTATATGTAATAGTATCAGTTAGTTAGATTCCTTAATCAACGTGTGATAATAATTTTAATATGAAGGTACCTGAAAGTTCGAAGCTTTGAATGTCACCGTCTCTGCCAGCCACCAGACTCAACCGCTCCTCAAACCTCAAGTGGACACTGGAATATAAATTACATAATTAAATTTAAGTACAACTTTCGCCATAAGTATATATACTTCAATGGTGTATTGTAAGAAAATAAATAATAACAATGAATAGGGGGAAGCCTTGAACGAGGTTGAACAATTAAGAATTACATTGAAAACAGCGCTTTTAACAAAACACATCCAATTCTGAATTTAATCTACAGGGCAATAAGGCTGCTTGTTCATTGAAGCGGAGCGAAAAAATATCTATTGTCTGCGCGGAGATTGTATGCAATCCTATTGGTTAATATTTATTGTTTATTTATTTATTATTAATATTTCTCCATTCTCCAATAGACTTAAGAAAGCCGCAGCCTTACGAAATATGAAACCTATTTGTTGAAAACAATGTAACCAATATTGGTATCGACATAATATGTCGAAACCTAGAAAAAATACTTTTTTTGCAATACGTGTAAGACTCACTCCTTCCTATTAGCGGGCGGAGGCGCGGTCCGCGCCGCGGGCGTCAGGGCTGCGGCGGCGGCGGGCGGCAGGGCTTCGCCCTCGCTGCGCAGGCGAGACACGAACGACTCCGTGTCGCCGCCGCGAGACCCCAGCTTCATGGCGGAACGGCCGGAAGGACGACTGCGGGTCAAAGAAAAGTATTAGCCTGTAATGTCCCACTACTGGGCAAAGGACAAAGGCTCTCATCTTGCTAATAAATAAATAAAATATGCACCTGGACAAATTCACACACTGTTAATTAGACCCAAACAAATATGTATGCTTATACAAACATACATACATCCTCACAAACTTTGTCATCTATACTAATATTATAAAGAGGAAAGGTTTGATTTTTTGTTTGTTTGTTTGTTTGTTTCGAATAAGCTCTGAAACTACTGCACCGAATTAAAAAATTCTTTCACCATTCGAAAGCTACACTATCCCTGAGTGACATGGGCTATATTTATTCCCGAAATTCCCACGGGAACGAAGCACAATGCGGGTATATGTAACCCAAGGTATGAAAAACATGCCTAAAAAAATTGGTTATTGGCGTGCGCTACTAAATCTATTGATGATACACAAAAACAATGTTCTACACAATCAAAGTATCATTGCGAACAAATAAGTTCGCGAGGGCATATGTCTAACTATTATAGTTAAGACACAATAACCGTTTTAAGTTAAAATTAATTAGTTACAAAAGGAGTGTAATTTTAAGTTGATGATATTCATATGATGATATGAATCTACATCAAAATAAATGGCTCTACAATCAAGGTTAATTATGTTTCTTTGTGTACCTCTTTAAATTATTAAAATCGGACAGTTAGTTTCAGAGTTATGATGAGAAATATCACTACATAGTATAAAATAAAGTCGTCTCTGTTTCGTGTCTGTTTGTCTGTATGCTTAAATCTTTAAAATTACGCAACGGATTTTGATGCGGTTTTTTTGTAATAGGTAGAGTGATTCAAGAGGAAGGTTTTTATGTGAAAAAATTCCCAAAATTCCCACGGGAACGGCCACAACGCGGGTAAAACCGCGGGGCGCTGCTTACAAAATAGTAATGCTCGATGGCGGGTCTCTTATGGCTACTTACTGTTTCGTGCGGTCAAAGCGCGCGGGGATATACCTAGGTACCTACCTACGAACTACGAACGACGAAGACGTGCTATGTAGGTATTATCCCGAATTCTTCCTCACATGAAATCTTGATTGTGTATACATATATACTCGCGCGAGACATGTAATATTTTATCCCCAATTTCCCACTTGAAATTTTGATTGTGTATATTCCTGCGGGAGACACGCAATGTTTTATCCCGATTTTATGTTTCTTTGTGTACCTCTTTAAATTATTAAAATCGGACAGTTAGTTTCAGAGTTATGATGAGAAATATCACTACATAGTATAAAATAAAGTCGTCTCTGTTTCGTGTCTGTTTGTCTGTATGCTTAAATCTTTAAAATTACGCAACGGATTTTGATGCGGTTTTTTTGTAATAGGTAGAGTGATTCAAGAGGAAGGTTTTTATGTAAAAAAATTCCCGAAATTCCCACGGGAACGGCCACAACGCGGGTAAAACCGCGGGGCGCTGCTTACAAAATAGTAATGCTCGATGGCGGGTCTCTTATGGCTACTTACTGTTTCGTACGGTCAAAGCGCGCGGGGATATAGGTACCTACCTACGAACTACGAACGACGAAGACGTGCTATGTAGGTATTATCCCGAATTCTTCCTCACATGAAACCTTGATTGTGTATACATAATTATATACTCGCGGGAGACATGTAATATTTTATCCCCAATTTCCCACTTGACATTTTGATTGTGTATATTCCTGCGGGAGACACGCAATGTTTTATCCCGATTTTCCTACATGAAATCTTGATTACCCGAAGCGAAGCGAGGGCGGGTCGCTAGTTTATAATATAAGTAGGAGTATGGATTATGTATGTATGTTTGTTACTCTTTCACGCAAAAACTACTGAACGGATTTGGCTGAAACTTTACAGTAGTATAGGTTATACATCAGAATAATACATGGGATACATTTTATCCCGAAATTCCCGCGGGGACGGATACAACTCGGGTGAAGCAGCGGGGCGCGGCTAGTTTATAATATTTGTGGGATTGTATAGATACGCACGTGTCTCTGGCGGGCGTGGTGGGGATCTTCTCCGCGATGGGCTCGATGGACGCGGCGGAGGATATCGACGAGCTGCCGAAACCACCGCTACTGCCTGTACGATGGAGAGTAATATAAATATTGCATTACACTTTATATTTTGAATTGAAACTACGTTGACGGATACCCTTCGCTACATTATTATCTGGACATTTAAACTAATAAAATTATAGTAAATGTAAGATGAACATTGTAAGAAGTAAGATAAGATATTAAGATAGCGGTGTGCTGACCGAAGGACATGTGTTGGCGCGGCGGCGCGCCCTTCTTGGCGGCCTCGAGCCGCTCGCGCTGCAGCTCCTTCGCGCGCTCCCGCATGCGGTTCGCCGCCTCACGCTCCTGCGTCTGGTACAGCGAAAACACAATCTCATTAATAAATAAATAAAAATATACCTGGACAGATTCACACACGGTTAATTAGACCCCAAGTAAGCTCCAAGCTTGTATTATGGAATCTAATTAACTGATACTACTACTTATACATACACAAATACTTTATAAGAATATATAATTGACACCCAGACGATTAATACACTAATTATATACTTACCATCGCATAAATAAAAATATACCCTCAAACGCCAATCAAATTAATAAGTTTAAATTCTCAAAATTTTACCAAAAAAAGTAAAAATTCTTACCTGTCTCACTGCTTGGAATATCTTCTCTTCATGGGAGTCCATTTCAACTATAGATCTGACCTAAAACATAGCAATATGCAGAAATGTACTAGAGATCTTACTTATCACTGCAAGTACAAACTCAGCTTCAGGCAAATCTAAGGAATTTTCCGTCAATTTATATCAAGCAACTTAGAATGTATTTACCTAATCATTTTTTTTCTATTATCAACACATTAAGACCATACCTGAGCCAAGTTGACACTCTCTCTGTATCCCAAAGCGACAATCTCGTCAAATGCAAACAGTAAGTTGAACGCCTGGTTCAGTACTTCTGCCTCTGTCAGCTGACTGCAGTATTCTGGCACCTGTAACAAAATAATCATCAAAATCGAATCATAAACAACAAAGTAATCATAAATCACAGTAAAAAAACATATCAATGGTTGAATTGAGAAAATTCTGGTTAAAAAATAATAAAAAATTACTAGAATTATGACAAATATTATGTGTCGTATAAATTAGCACAAATGTGGCCATGCAAAATATATTTTTATTAACCAACTTCAAACACTGAAGGTGGATGTTCTCAATTCATTTGGATTTTTTTCCAAATCTTAGAGATAACTCTTTGAATGGAGAATTGGCTTAGATTTTAACTCTTTTCAAAAGAAATGCAGTAATAAAATTTAACATCTCATAACCAAGCAAAGAAATGCCTCTTTCTCACTGAATATATTGCTACAAGTTGCCCTAATTCAATCAGAATATCATTTCCCATACCACTCTGCTGAAAAGCCTCAACGTCTCCAGATCCTCGAGGATGTTGCTCGCCTTTGTGGTGATGAGAAGCATGTACAGCTTGTCCAAGGGCTGGTATACATATCTGGAAATAAATACAATAGAATTATAGTAAACATATTCACACGGGTTTTTTCATGTTAGAAAGTTAATAAAGCAAGTAATAACTTACTTTTTATGATTTTTATTAATAGTATTTTTTTCACAATAGGCTTACTATAATGCCCACTGCTGGGTGAAGTTCGCCCATCTCACTGAAGGTTATAGTACAGTCAGGAAGACTAGCTGTGATCATCATATGCCAATACTGTGTTTGTGATCTCAAACCTGAGCCATGTTTGGTAAGTAAATTGGAAACATGCTTCAAAATACCTGGGAATTGAACCCGAGACTGCAGTGTCTCTAGACCACTGGATAGTATTAGTCTGTAATCTTCTTCAAAAAGTAAGATGATTCCATGCTTCGGAGGGCACGTTAAGCCGTCGGTCCCGGTTACTTTCTACGGATAGTAGTCGTTACATGAGCCATGTCAGAGGCCTTTGGCGGCTCAATAACTCTGACACCAGGGTTGGTCAGGTTGACCATCCACTCGGTGAAGAAGAAGAAGTCTGTAATGTCTCACTGCAAAGACCTCTCATCCCACTGAAGATATTGTACAGTATGCTGTATGGACGTGTACTATGAAGCACATAAGTAAGTAATAAGGATGAATAGTTCGTCCCAAGACTTCGAATACATGAAGATTAACACTGTATAACTTTACTACTTTTGAGATTCATTCTGGTTTTTATGTTTACCTCACAGACTCCGTTTCCACGAAGGTGTGTTGTCGCCCGCCCGTCATCAGCTTGGGGAATGCCGCCAGAAGCCCCTCTATACGAGCCTTCGTCATTTCCACGAACTGACGCGACACCAACGCTGAAATAGTAAGTCACTACTTAGCACAGGATATGGATAGTAAATAACAAAAAAAACTATGTGAATGAGGGTTTATGTTTGTTGTTGAAGAGTAAATAGTTAATTTATTACCTTTTCCCGACTTCGTACATACTGTAGCCGCTACCAACACCTGAAAGTACGTGAAAACATGACTTTAAAGTGTAAACATAGCGTTATTATTAAAACTTATTTTTCACGAATAATAATGTTATATGTACGGTTTTCTTTGTTTCAATAGCTTTCTATATTATTAGAAATTGCTTGTAAATATTTACCATCTCAGTTTAGGGTTTATATCACGTAATATTCACAAAAATTGTCGCAATAATTGCAAATTGGACAACGCTCCGTAAGTAAGGTGACGTGTTTTGATTACATTTATGACATTTTTGACAAATGACATTATTTGGATGACAGTGACACATATACTGACATTGATAGAAGACAAGTTAAAAATATTCATTTTGTATGTAATTTATTTTACAGAGAAAATTGATGGTTCAGTCATGTTTTGATTTGAAACTGCGTATTATTTGTGATATTGTAATTTGTATCATAAAAATATCCCTGAAATGAATATTTTTTATACGTTTAACTGTAGTCGAAATTGGAATACTTGTTAGGAACAATCAATGAATCAATCAAAAATGTCATTTTGAAATTTGATTGATTGATTTCATTTGTCAAAAATTCTTGACCAGAGCTGATGAATGAAGCACACTTTTTTTGGAATAATTCAATTTTTGGATGGTTTTCTATTGAAATAATTCTAAAAACGAAACCTTTCAAATCTAACAGTGTATATAGTTCACACAGCAATGGAGTTAATCAATTAAATCTGGTGAATTTTATGGAAATCATTTGCAAACAACAGAAGCCTAATAACAGTGGTGAGTGCTTATTTATATAGTCGTTGTTAATTTATTTTTGTAGTTTAATCGGTCACATGCTCTCTCATTGTTAGTTTGATGTGATTTTGAATATTATTACCATTATTTTGGGTTATGGTCGCCCGTTTATTAGCATACAATAGGTTGGTTGTAAACTCGTAATTATTGACGATGAATAGATAGATTTAACTACGGTCAGTAAGACGATCTCTGGCGACTATGACGCTATTATTATCGGACTAGTTGATTTAATATTTGCAACTATTAGTTTGTGTTTATTTCCCTTGTAATGGAACATATTCAGCTTATAGACAGTGATACTGAGGTACCTACTTACTGTTTTATTTATTTTATTCACAAGGACCTGATAATGTGATAAGCATTAAAGATATTTGAATTTGAATGTTATTGTTAAGTGGTTTTATCTGTTTAAGTACTTAGTTGTAAGTTATTTTTAAAATTATAGTTACTGTAACATTTTTCATTTAACTTTTATTACATTATTCATTCCGTAATGTAGTTGTAAGTTATTTTTAAAATTACAGTTACGGTAACCATTTTCATTTAACTATAAATTCATTTTTTGTCTATTTCTTATGCTCTGTATTTTGATGTATTATTATGATACTAAATGCAGTGGTCATGAAAGTCCACCTATAAAAAAAGTAACACATAATTTTATGGTTATTTCTTCATAGCCCAAAATTAGTAGGAAAAGATTATCAAATATCCAATCCAATTATTGTTTATGGTGTTGTATGCAGGGCCGGATTTAGATTCTTAGGGATTTAAATTTTATCTGGTATTTGCACCCCATAGAAGCCACTCTGACTAGGTTACTTTACTGTATGTCAGCGCTGGGGGCTCCAGGTCTTTTTGCCTTTGTGTAAATCCCTAACTGTCTGTCCTTTCCCACCCTAAACTAACATCAAACTAATAGGGCTCCACCAACAGCAAGGGGCTGATTATGTGTTACAATGAAGAGATGTAAGTGCCGTGCCCGCACTGACCAGAGTGCGGAGCCCTGCGAGGACCAGGACCCTCTGTTGAGCTCGCCGACAGTCGTTCAAGACGAACCATTTGATAACATTAACATCGTAAGAATTGTTTCTTTATTGTATGTATTGTGTTTGATTCAAACTGATCTTTATTTGTTTTGGTTTTCATTTGTTTGCACTTTTTAAATCTCAATACTAACAGTCCAGTGCCCTACACATGGATCATAAAAAACTAGCTCCACATGTCTGTGTATCACAAATAGCAGTGTCCTGCGGTTTTACCCGCGTCGTGCCGGTTCCCTTGGGATTTTTGGGATGAAAAATAGCCTGTAACCTTCCCGTTGAATGTGGCTATCCATTACTAAAGGAACTATTCAAATCAGATTGGTAGCTTCCGAGATTAACGTGTTCAAACAAACAATAAAACAAACTCTTCACCTTATTATATTACTAGCAGCACCCGCGGCTTTACCCGCGTTATACCCGTTCCCGTATGAATATCAGGATGAAAAGTAGCCTATAATCTTCCCGTTGAATGTGGCTATCCATTACAAAAAGTTGTGATTATTTAAAGTCAGTTTAACACTTGGTGTTAAATCTGCCATTAAATCTTTTGTACGCGTTCCCGCGGGAATTTCGTGATAAAATGTATCCCATGTGTTATTCTGATGTATATTACTGACCTATATCACTGTAAAGTTTCATCCAAATCCATCCAGAAGTTTTTTCGTGAAAGAGTAACAAACATACATACATCCATCGTCACAAACTTTCGCATTTATAATATAATATTATTTATAAATATTAGTAGGATAGTCACACTATTATTATACTCGCTAAATATTAACTAAACCACTATGCATTGGGATAAATACACCCTCGAATTCTTTAGTCTTTATAACCAGTGATTTAAGATATGCCATGTCTGTCAGTCAGTGAGTAAGCCAAGACTATATCAATTTATCAGTAGGTATTTAATTAAAAATGGAAGTTTTTATGTACTCAGACAGTTTAAATAAAATACCTACTCATAACTTAATTCCTTATTTAAACATTTAATCAATATTATGTAGGGATAGCAAAAGAACGGTGGTCGCATTTATGCAAAGAACAAAAAAATAGCAAATAATTACTACTTTTAAATTATGGATTTACAGCAACGCCCCGCGGCGTTACCCGTTTTGTACCCGTTCCCGCGGGAGTTCCTTGATAAAATGTATCCCAAATGCTATTCTGATGTATAACCTATACTACTGTAAAGTTTCATCCAAATCCGTCCAGTAGTTTTAAAAATAACCACACTTCCATACAAACTTTCAACCCCTCTTCCAAACCACTTTCCACCCTGTTTTCGCGTTAAAAAGTAGCCTATGTCCTTTCTCAGGCTCTGGACTAACTGTGTACCAAAATTCATCTAAATCGGTTCAGTAGTTTTGGCGTGAAATCGTGACAGACAGACAGACAGAGTTACTTTCGCATTTATAATATTTGTAAGGATTTGTCATTGGTTTGTTAAATTCATTTATAACCAGTATATATATGTACACATCGGTCTTGAAATTCTTATCCAAATAGATTCATTGCAGGCAGTGGCGGATTAACGTATAAGCACTACAAGCACGTGCTTGGGGCCCCTTGTCTCCAGGGGCCTCCATCCTCTGCTGGCGTTTCATTTTATACCTACATTTTATCGAGATTCATCCATAATATGTCCGAAATCAAAATCACAAGGCGCGAACAGTCCGGGAGTGGCCCTGACAAATTCCGCATTGAGACTTTCAATGTAATAATTGACACACTTAATGCTCAAATGCAAAGAAGAGGTGATGTATACCATGAAGTTTCACAAAAGTTTTCATTCCTTGCGGATCTAAATAAGACATGTTCAGAATTATGAGAAAGATATCCAATTGCTCTTATGGACCAAGAGCCCGTGAACCCCAGACCTTCGTTATTTTATAAAAGCTGAAAGTTTGTCAGCGCATGCTCCCAACACAGGTAAGAACGATGGACTATTATGAAGTTTGGGTTATCGTGGCTTTGGCAGGTATACGGTACTAAAGGTCAATGGTCGAAAACACCAAGTTGGCCATCGATTTCGATGTCACCGTCAAAGGGTGACTTGTACAACTCCTCAAGAGCTTTCAAATGACATAGGTCATGTCACTGTTGAGCATTAGGATCAGCGTCCATAGCATAGGTCAACTCCAATCTTCAATGGTCGAAAACACCAAGTTGGCCGTCGATTTCGATATCACCGTCAAGGGGTGACTTGTACAACTCTTCAAGAGCTTTCAAATGACATATGTCATGTCACACAAATCACACTTTATTATTTGATGAATTTAGATCGGTATTTTACACACCTTTAGTACCGTTTACCTGCCAAAGCCACGGTAACCCAAACTTCATAATAGTCCATCGTTCTTACATGTGTTGGGAGCATGCGCTGACAAACTTTCAGCTTTTATAAAATAACGAAGGTCTGGGGTTCACGGGCTCTAGGACTATTAGAATCTTATCCAGAAGACTTCAATGAAAACTTCCTCGGCGAATTTAATCATTTTCTCAAATATGTTCGAATAAAATATGAATCCTCAGAAACAAAGGTCACCCATTCCGATCTATATGAAATGATTATTAAAGACAAAGTAAAGTGCGTTTTTCCAAATATAGAAGTGGCGTTTAGAATCTTTCACAGCTTAATGATTACTAACTGCTCTGCTGAACGATCCTTCTCACAACTAAAAAGATTAAAAAACCCGCAAAGAACAAAAATCCGTCCAGACAAGCTTAATTCTTTAGCATTAATGTGTATTGAGGCAGATATACTTCGTCAGATAAATTTTTGCAATCTCGGAATTTGCTCTGATTAAGGCAAGGAAAAAAATGTTTTAAGTTTTGAATTATACCTACTACACTTTCTATTTTGATGAACTTTCATTTTATTTTTGCTACCTTCCATTCCTTCCATTTCCATTTAAGCAATAGAGGGCCTACACAGGCTCTGTGCTTAGGGCCTCGGATACTCTTAATCCGCCACTGATTGCAGGTGAACCCGTGAGGCATTAGTAAGTTAATATATAATTGCGAGAGTAACTAATCTCTTGTTATTATTATAGGTTATCTATTAGAGCAATTAAATTAACCGAGCAAAGGCCTCTCGCCCACTGAGTTTATCAGTTCAATGGAAGTTTGGGCGTAATTAGTAATTACGCCACTGCTGTAATACATTCCATTTCATATCGAGTAGGTTAAGGCCAATCCTGGTGTCAGAGTTTTTTAAACCGCCTAAAGGCCTCTGACATGATCGAACGAGTAAAACAATCGGGACCGACAGCTTAATGTGCCCTCCGTAGCACGATAGCGCTCAGATAGAAATGCCACTATCGGCCACCCATACAAGTAGGGGCCGAGCTGCACGTTTCTTAACAATAGCAATGAATTATCATCGCTTAGTCACAGATTACTAAATAGTTACTACGTGCTTAGTCAATCTACGCCACGAGCGCTATTAATAAAAGTGGGTGTTCTCAAATCAAATCTCAAATCCAAAATCATTACACTTAAAAAGAAATACAACTCTGCAACTCTGTAATTAAATAAGAGACTTCAAATTTGTTTAAAAAATAATTATAATTTGCAACCCGCCATTTTTTTGCAGTCAATATTTTTTTCTATAAATCTTTTCTGCTACCACTACCCGTATCAGGTATTGTGGTCGGATTAGTCGCATATGATACACACCCACATTAACCTGTACATTGTGTTGATAATTACAATCATTACGGTGTGTAGGAGTAGCTCGTAGAGAATGAAATATAGAGCTGTTGACATTTATAAGTCATTGACTGGCGACAATAGTTGGTGAATTAGTGGTTCAGGGGATCTATACTCTATCTATATCTATATTCTATACCAGCAGCGCCCCGCGGTTTTACCCGCGTTGTGTCCATTCCTGTGGGAATTTCGGGATGAAAAATAGCCTATGTTACTCGTGGATAATGTAGCTTTCGAATGGTGAAAGAATTTTTTAAAACGGTCCAGTAGTTTTTGAGCCTATTCATTACAAACAAACAAACAAAGTTTTCCTCTTTATAATATTAGTGTAGACTAATATAATAAAGATGAAGAGTTTATTTTTTGAACGCGTTCAGAAATTATCAATCCGATTTGAATAATTCTTTTTGTTATTGATAGCCACATTCAACGGGAAGGTTATGTGTTATATTCATCCCGAAATTCCGACGGGAACGGGCGCAACGCGGGTAAAACCGTAGGGTGTAATATATACACTTGTTCTTCTTCTCTTTTCTTTCGTTTTAACGCGCCAATCTCAGGAATTACAAGATACATTCGAATAATTATTTTTGTAAAGGTTAGCTAGATTAAAGAGGAAGGTTATAGGCTATTTACATTCCCTCGGAAATAGGCACAATGCGGGTAAAACTGCGGAACACTGCTAATATAATAAATCAAAAGAGTTTGTTTGTTTGTTTGAATAGGCTAATGCGAGACCGATTTAAATAGTTATTTTGTAATACATACCCACATTCAACAGGATGAAATGACTATTGGAATTACACATGTCTGTAGCATACCCTTTCATTTCTTGTACAGAAATAATTTTAAAAACACGTGAATTAAAAACCTCTTCATATTTTTTGAAATCGGTTAAATAAAAGTTTTTTTCTGAAAACATCCAATTATGAAAAAGATTACATATAAAGATCAGTTTGAATTAAACTAAAGTGCACTTTAGTTTTTAAAACTCTGTATGTAAATGTAACTGCACCGATAGTCAATGTTAGGGCTTATTCACACTGCCTCCTTTTACACGCACCGATATCGCGCGATTACGGTATCGCAAATGCTGAATTTGTTTTACGACCAGTCCCAATAATCGTTGTCTATCTAAGATAACATGGTTTGACATTAGTTTACTTATATTCTCAACTTCTTTGTAAAGTTTCGATAATGACGTATGCCCGGTGCACATGTTTCTAATCCTGCTATTCAATTCAATCCAGTATTATTGTAAATAAGGATAAATAACAATAGTATTTTGTTCAAAACAATATTATTGATTGATAAACTTTCAATCCAGTACTGGAATAACCGTGTACGTGACATTATATAATGAAGTGTACGTGACATTATATAACGAAAATCTAGTGTCCTTCTAATGAAGGACACTAGATTTTCGAAGGCACAGTCAGTTTTCTGTGACCACGGATAAAGGTGCCGAAACTTCAGATTAAAATGTAAACTAAAAGCGAAGTGTATCCGTAAACGTAGTTTCAATTAACTGTCTTCACTTCATCGAGTGAAGAAGAAGACTGCATTTTGTTCCTTCCTTCATCGAGTGGATGGCCAACCTGACCAATCCTGGTGTCAGAGTTATTGAGCCGCCAAAGGCCTCTGACAGGACTCATGTAACGACTACTATCTGTAGAAAGTAACCGGGACCATTTTGTTAATACTAATAGAAAGATTTAGATGAGGCATTACAGTGCATTTCACGCAGAAACGCGCGTCGACTGCGCCCAAAAAATACACAGTGTGAATATACCCTTAGTTGTATTAATAGTGAATGTTATAAAATTGTTTATATGTTTATAATTATTTATGACATTATTTCTTGTCGCTTATAGTTATTGGATGGCACAGTTGTTTGTTGTTATTGTAAATATATGATTAGAAGTATGATAATTAATTGGTCGGTTAACGTTATGTATGTTCATGTCTTGTGTAATATATAGGATTTGGGAAGTCCCGACAGCCATAAAGTCCCCGTAGAGAGCGCGACTCCGGGCTATTCTAAGGACTTAGAGGTTTCTCGGGATAGGTCGTCTGAGGTAAAATCCAGATATTTTCTGATAAAATGTTTTTTTAAGATAATTTTTACGTTATGGCAATTTTATAATGTAAAGTTGCGAGTTAATTTCTTACAAAATCTTTGTTTTTTTGGATATTTTTTCAATTTTTTTTATGGAGATTTTATGGCATTCATCCATCATCAATCTTATGGAGCAACATATTTAATAGACCATAAAATAAATAAATGAGAGAATACACATAAAAAGCACAATAATTTTTAATTAAGATACGAAATTTTTCTAAATGTTTTGGTATTCTGTGAATGCAAGCCATCGCGGCATCGGTCGCAAAACCCATAAGAGGGTTCGACACGGACCGCTGCAAGAGCGGGTTCGATTCCAGCTACGTCCGTTAATTTAGAATTTATGAAAATGTTTATATTTATATAAGTCCGCGGGGCAAAATTGGCTTGTTTCAGTCCCGAACCCGTAACAGCTGTGAAAAGTCCCGCGAAAACGAAATGTCCCAAACCTTAACCAACTACTGGCTTCTGTCTCCTGTGACCACGGTTCCTGTAAAACGGAAACTTCAGATATAAATCACTACATGGTACAAAACAAAATCGCTTTCCACGGTCTGTCTGTTCCTATGTACACTTATCTTTAAAACTACGCTACGGATTTTGATGCGGTTTTTTAAATAGATAAAGTGATTCATGGTTTATACTATAACACTGTTATTAAGTGTTTTGTCTCTTTTGCTCTTTGGAAAATAGCGTAGGTCGGAAAGGGACAACCATTTGATAGCTAAAATGCTGCTCATTCATTCTTTTCATTTCGAGTAGGTTAGTGGCCAACCCTGAGTTTACCCCTAAAGGCCTCCGACATGGTCTAACGATTGAAACAACCGGAACCGACTGCTTTACGTGCCCTCCGAAGCACGGTAGCGCTCAGATAGAAATGCCACTATTGGCCCATCTAAGTAGGGGGCGAGCTGCACGTAGCTTAACAATCGCAATAAACTGACTTCGTTTGGTCAAACTACGCCACATGCGCTAAAAAAAGCATTTATGAATAAGGCCTTTTATTTCCAAACTAGCAGCGCCCCGCGGTTTTACCCGCGTTGTTCCCGTTCCCGTGGGAATTTCGGAATGAAAAGTAGCCTATAACCTTCCCGTTGAATGTGGCTATCCATTACAAAAAGAATTTTTCAAATCGGTTCAGTAGTTTCTGAGATTAGCGCGTTTAAACAAACAAACAAACAAAACAAACTCTTCAGCTTTATAATATTAGTATAGATCAACTTCGAAAATGTTACCCCTTGAGCAATACGCCTGATAACAAAAACATTGTACATACTTGGTTGGTATATGGTTGGTATGCATTACAACAAATTCTGTCGCACTTGTAATGTACTAATTATTAGATATCTATACTTCTATACTAATATTATAAAGCTGAAGAGTTTGTTTTGTTTGTTTGTTTGTTTGTTTGTTTAAACGCGCTAATCTCAGAAACTACTGAACCGATTTGAAAAATTCTTTTTGTAATGGATAGCCACATTCAACGGGAAGGTTATAGGCTACTTTTCATTCTGAAATTCCCACGGGAACGGGAACAACGCGGGTAATACCGCGGGGCGCTGCTAGTGTGATAATACATCCGAAAGCTCGGTTTCCAAAAGCATTTCCATGTAATGGTAACATTCCTGCGAATGCACGACGCTGTTTTAGACGTATTGTTCTTGTGTGTGAGCTTTGAGCCCGCGTTGTGCTCGTTCCCGAAGGAATTTCGGGATGAAAAATAGCCTATAACCTTCCCGTTGAATGTGGCTATCCATTACAAAAAGAATTATTCGAGTCTGTTTTGTAGTTCCTGAGATTAGCGCGTTCAAACAAACAAACTCTTGAGCTTTATTATTATACTAGCAGCGCCCCGCGGTTTTATCCGCGTTGTGCCCGTTCCCGTGGGAATTTCGGGATAAAATGTAGCCTATAGCCTTCCTCGATAAATAGACTATCTAACAGTGAAAGAATTATTCAAATCGGTTCAGTAGTTTCTGAGATTAGCGCGTTTAAACAAACAAACAAACAAAACAAACTCTTCAGCTTTATAATATTAGTATAGATTAGTATATAGATATGTATTAGATTTCATTGCTTGTTTCTTAGGTTTAAGCGAACAGTACACATATTTATAAAACCCAAGAGTACACAAATTTAAAATTATCGAAAGTTACGGCCCCGTTTCTGGGACCGTGGTCACATTAGATTTTACTAGTCGCGCCCCGTTGTGTTACTCGCGTTGTACCCGTTCCCGCGGGAATTTCATGATAAAATGTATTCCATGTGTTGTTCTGATGTATAACCTATATTACTGTAAAGTTTCATCCAAATCCGTCCAGTAGTTTTTTGTGAAAGAGTAAAAAACATACAAACATGCATCCTCTCATACTTTCGCGTTCATAATATTAAGTAGGATTACTTGAGCGATATCGTGCCTTTGATGACACGTTAAATTATCGGTCCCGGTTACTACAATTCTTAAACGACGTCGGAAGCTTTTAAGCGGACCAAAACTCCCGACACACTTACCTAAGTAGAGTAGAAATGTACTGGCAGTAACTGATATAAGTCTTCACACCAATCTAGCAAGCACTACGTCTACAGTACTTCATAAAACCTTAATCTCTTGACACACCCATATCAAGCAAGCAAACAAACATTGCCAGACGCAAACAAACACGCTAATATGTACGATAAAAACGTATTTTTCAAGGATTTCCAGTGTTATAGGGATTAAGTTGTGTGGCGATGTCTTAGTTACGAGGCTCTCACAAAAATCTCTTTGTGAGACTTTCCTCAGTTTGGTAAGGGCATTGCAGGCTGAATCACCTGATTGCTCGAAAAGTAAGATGATTCCGTGCTTCGGAGGGCACGTTAAGCCGTCGGTCCCGGTTACTTTCTACGGATAGTAGTCTTTACTTGAGCCATGTCAGAGGCCTTTGGCGGCTCAATAACTCTGACACCAGGATTGGTCAGGTCGACCATCCACTCGATGAAGAAGAAGAAGTTACGAGGCTCATGAGTCCTACAAATGTACATAGCGAGTTTACTCGCTAATATATTACAACTAGCCGCGCCCCGCGGTGTTACCCGCGCTGTACCCGTACCCGTTAGTATTAGTAGGAAGAAGGATGACTGTCATCACTGAAATTACGGAAATCATATTGGTACTTTGAGGCCTTTGTCTTGTATTAGGGCATAATAGGCTAAATTCTACTAATATGATAAACTCGCAGCGCCCCGCGATTTTACCGGCGTTGTGCCCGTTCCCGTGGGTATTTCGGAAATTTTTTACATAAAAACCTTCCTCTTGAATCACTCTACCTATTACAAAAAACCGCATCAAAATCCGTTGCGTAATTTTAAAGATTTAAGCATACAGACAAACAGACAAACAGAAGACAAACAGACGCGACTTTGTTTTATACTATGTAGTGATACGAATGTTTGTGAGGATGGATGTATGGATGTATGTTTGTTGCTCTTTCACGAAAAAACTACTGGACAAATTTGGATAAATCTTTATATAGGTTATACATCAGAACAACACATGGGATACATTTTATCGCGACATTCCTTCTGGAATGGGTATATAATGCGGGTTACAATGCAAGACTGCTTGTATAGCTTTGAAACTGTACATCCGTTCCACAATTTGATTAAGCTACATATTTAGAAGAGTCTGCCGATGAGGCGAAGGCTATATTTATCCCGAGTTTCCGACGAGCCATATCGATTAATGTGGGAAGGCGGGTAACGATAATAGCAGGGCTCCGTTCGCCTTTAAGGCCGGCACCGTACAGCCTCCGTGGTCTTGTGGTTTGAGCGCCCGGCTCACGATCCGGAGGTTCCGGGCTCTGTTCCCGGTGGGGATGTCTCAAAAAAATCTCTTTGTGAAACTTTCCTCAGTATGGTTAAGGCATTGCAGGCTGAATCACCTGATTGCTCGAAAAGTAAGATGACTCCGTGCTTCGGAGGGCACGTTAAGCCGTCGGTCCCGGTTACTTTCTACGGATAGTAGTCGTTACATGAGCCATGTCAGAGGCTTATGGCGGCTCAATAACTCTGACACCAGGATTGGTCCGGTTGACCATCCGCTCGATGAAGAAGAAGACCGTACATCCTGACTTTATCCTGAATTATGATCTGAATCCAAAATTCAGATCTGAAGTTCAGATTCAGGACGCCGAAAATAGAAATACAATTAATTGACCCCCAAACCTTTGCGCCAACAACTATATTGGCATTAACAAAAGCCTCTAATATAAGCAGTGCAAATGCCTCTCACTGAAGATATCAGTACAATGAAAAGCCTATCTATACTTAATTTTTTAAGTTTGTTTGTTTGTTTTATGTTCGAGCTAATCTCGGAAATTACCTCTCCGATTTGAATAATTCTTTTTGTGATAGATAGCTACATTCAACGGGAAGGACATAGGCTATTTTTTATCCTGATATTCCCACGGGCACGGGCACAACGCAGGTAAAACCGCGGGGCGCTGCTAGTACTATATATTTTTTCGGACTGGCTCTTGGTAGTGTAAATAGTCTTAACACAACAGGCGGACCATTCGGTCGTGTTTGTAGATAATTAGTCTTTTATTTACTAGTATTATTTACACACGTAATTGCGATTTTGCGTAACTTCATTTGTTTTAAACGTTGAGTAATTTTCTCGAAGTTAATAATTGGCTATGTAATGACTAATGGCTCTAATGTAATCAGATCGTTTCATATTATTCAGGGATGGTGATTTTTTCAGTTTCTTCATGATATAAGTGTTGTGTTTGAAGTGGTGATGTGTTCATAAATATTTTGAATCGATTTTTTTTTGTCCTCTCGTAAAAATCTTTGATATGAAGAAGAAAATCAAAATTACTATTACGCCGGAAGAAAAGAATAAGGTATTTTTTTACTATAATTAATGACGCATTGGTAGTCTAGTGATATGTGCGCTCGCCTGCCAAGACTGAGGTGTCGGGTTTAATTCCCGGGTCGAGTGAAAACATATTTCCTACTTTTCAAACATGGGTCGGGTTTGAGATCACCAACCCGAATTATGCAAGTGTGGAGATTACGAAATCCTCCTCACTGTACTGATATCTTCAGTGAGACGAGTGGCCTTTGCCCGACAGTGGGACATTACAGGCTAATACTATTACTTTTCATCATCACCGAAAAACCACAAAGAAACTTATAGTATACCAAAATATATACAAGGCCCCATCTCATAAAAATCCTACCAATACATATTATAAATGCGAAAGTTTGTGAGGATGGATTTATGTATGTTTGTTACTCTTTCACGAAAAAACTACTGGACGGATTTGGCTGAAACCTTACAGTAATATAGGTTATACATCAGAATAGCACATGGAAACATTTTATCCCGAAATTCCCACGGGAACGGGCACAACGCGGGTAAAGTTGCAAAGCGCGGTTATTATCTTTATAAAAATACAATCCTAGTGTTAAGTACGACTCTCTCGACGGCCATATATTTTAAATCCGACATCCGACAATCTCATGAAAACTTATCGGTCTCCAAATAGCTCTTTCTCAAAAGTAACTTAGTTTGAAAAGTACAAACGTTTTCAACATAGCAAAGTTATTTTTCAAACTTTCGCGATTTTGACACATTATTAAAGTATTTGACACATTCTACGGGTTTTTTCGCGGCACATCAAGTCGTTTCTCATACTGAAACTCGTAATAATCTTTATATATAAAAGACAGTCGTTTTAGTTACACTATTTATAACTCGCGAACGGCTGAACCGATTTGGCTGAAAATTGGTGGGGAGGTAGCTTAGAAGGAGACGGATATAGGATACTATTTATCCCGTATTTCCTACGGGAACGGGTGCGCTGTGGGTGAAACCGCGGGGCACAGCTAGTACGTTAATAAATAGCAAAGTTCTTTGTGAAGAACATAAATTCAAGTAAAACCTATATATTTATGTAAATGTAACTAAAATGGACAATATATTATATTGAAAGAAGTGCAGTTTCGCGGAAAGAAAAAAACACTAACCGAATTAACATTCCCCTTTTACGAAGTCGGTTATAACCGAAAACCTTCACAGACAAAAACACTGACCGAATTTATATTCTCCTCTCTTTTTTCCTTGTCGGTTAAGATCGAAACCTTCACAGACTTCCAGAAAAGGATTAGGATGCCTTCACACAAGACCTAAGTAATACTGTGCTAGAATGTTAAGTTTAGTATCCACTCTCCGTCTACCAATCATATGAAAGGTAGCTAACACTGTTATAAAGGCAGTCAGTCTAAAACTCAATTTTAGTGTGCCACTACCCTTATCCATATTAATTTTTTCACTACATTGTGAGGTGTATAAAAATAAACAAAAAGATTTTATTTAAAAAACCGGCCAAGTGCGAATCTGACTCGCGCACGGAGGGTTCCGTACTTTAAAACACGGCACAATCACGTTTGTTGTATGGAATATTTGTTTTATTTTTTTGTTGTGTTATAGCGGCAATAGAAACACATTATCTGTTAAAATTTCAACTGTCTAGCTATCACCGTTCTTGGTACAGCCTGGTGACAGACAGACGGACGGACGGACAGCAAAATCTCAGTAATAGGGTTCCGTTTTTACCCTTTGGGTACGGAACCCTAAAAACCTTACCACAAACTGGGTTTAATAAAGTAATCACACGAAATGTAAAACAGTAAGAAATGCTGTTATCTTTAATCAGACCTTGTTGTTAATTTATTCGGTCGCATGTATCCGTCGCCGCTTCCTGCTTCAGGCCTTGACTGGGACCTAGGTAGCCTAACTTGTGACCTAGATGTGTGAATAGTTGGTGTTAAAATAACCACTCATTTGGCACCTAGCTTTCTGATTTCACAATAGACTCATCATTGAGTCTATTGTGAAATCAGAAATTCGAGAGATTCGCGCCATCAATCCAATATCATTATTGGATTGATGGCGCGAATCTCTCGAATTACCTGTCGGATTTGAAAAAGGCCACATTGATGAAAGCTACATTAAAAAGCAAAGTTAAAGGCCTATTTTTAACTCAAAATCCTCATTGCCATCTTCATCGAGAGGATGGTCCACCTGACCAACCCTGGTGTCAGAGTTATTGAGCCGCCAAAGGCCTCTGACATGGCTCATGTAACGACTACTATCCGTAGAAAGTAACCAGGACCGACGGCTTAACGTGCCCTCCGAAGCACGGAATCATCTTACTTTTCGGGCAATCAGGTGATTCAGCCTGTAATGCCCTAACCAAACTGAGGACAGTCTCATAAAGAGATTTTTGTGAGATATCTACACAGGGAATCGAACGGAACCTCCGGATCATGAGCCGGGCGCTCAGACCACAAGACCACGGAGGCTGTTATGGTCATTGCGATGGTTAAACAACGTAAAGCTTGGTCCCTACTAGGATGGTTGGACAGTTTACAAACTTCGACAAGGTTGGCCATGGCCACTACCCTACCCGAACATACTTACTATTATAATTGTATGTATATTACTGAATTTCAATAGCTACTGTTCTATTTCAATGCTCAAATCTTAACGGGATCGACTTGAAAACAATTGAATCGGAATAACGGACTGCTTCTACTGAAGGCACAAAGTTCAAATCAATAATATGTGAAAGGACAGGTGTATTCATTGTAATGATTAATTCGTCCTACAACTTACTATTATCAAGGGTGACCCTTCGGGCAGATCAATAATATTATGCTCATAGTTATTGTTAGGATGTCGGAGGGCTTTAGGCGGTCTTATAACTCCGACGCCAATCGGGTCAGCTCGGCAAGTAAAATATTTCTGTTGTCTTTTTTCTCACATCTCTTTCTCTCTCTCGCACACTCACACTATCTATTTCTATACTAGAGCGCTACCGTGCTTCGAAAGTAACGTAAGGTTGTCAGTCCCAATTGTTTCAATCGTTAGACCATACCGGCCATCGACAATACCCTTTTAGCCTTCTTTTAACATCACAAACTTCCGTTTGCAGTTCCCTTTGTGTGAAGAACGAGTATATACATTGACAAATATCTTTTCTTTCTACTATATAAAAATAAGTCGGGTTTTCCTCCCTGACGCTATAACTCCAGAACGCACGAACCGATTTCCACAGTTTTGCATTCGTTGGAAAGGTCTCGGGCTCCGTGAGGTTTATAGCAAAGAAAAAAAATCCCACGGGAACGGGGCCGCTGCGGGTGAAACCACGGGGCATAGCTAGTATATAAATAAAAATGAATCGAAGCGAATAACTTCAGAACGACTGCACCAAATTAGATGATTATTTTTTTTATGTGTTCCTTATTGTCAGGACAAGGTTTTTATATAAGAAAATAAGTGATAAAAATCTCGAAATATCCACGGGAACGGCGCTGCGGGTGAAACCGCAGGGCACAGCTAGTAAATAAATTAATTTGAATTTTATACCACAGTTGGCCTCTAACTTACTCGAACTTTATAATAACACAAGATAATGAATTCCGAAAACCGACAGTTTTGAAACAATAATACGAATTTCCATCGCCAATTCTATAATAATGTTTGTCTAATCGTTTGTGTGTACTTCAAGGATCTTCCGAGTTTAATGTTACAGTTAACTACGCGTTAACATCACTTGACAAGTTTCAAACATACATACATAGATTGAAATGTGTAATGTTGATTGTTCAGTGAGGAATAAGCAGGCATGTTCCATTGTTACGCTAACTCGCGGATTTTAACTAATGCTTTGTTTGTGAAGGGTATATAATATTTGTCGATCATCTGCAAATTATCGTCCATCCTAACTATAATTATAAATGCGAAAGTTCTCTTTCTCTGTCTGTCTGTCTGTTACGCTTTCACGCCAAAACTACTGAACCGATTTGAATGAAATTTGGTACACAGTCAGGCCAGAGCCTGAGAACCGACATAGGCTACTTTTTATCCCGAAATTCCCGCGGGAACGGGTACAACGTGGGTGAAACCGCGAGGCGCTGCTAGTGTTAAACAAGTACATCTGAACATTTTTATGCATTTTCTACCAACTCACATACTAACTGAAGATGATGGTTATATGTATAAAAAAAATTGTCCAGGAAATTAACGAAAAAACTTGATTTACCAAAGAGAATCTTGGCCACGAGCCTCTAGTAAATAAACTACTAATACTTTATCAAACCTCGACAAACCAACCAATACAAAAAAATACTATAATTATTTTTGTTAATACTTACTTGTAAATAGCACTAAGCTTTCGTTGATTGTTAAAAGTTATGCATGTTAAAAGTTATGCACGCACGCACGTCTCATGCACGAAACATTTGTGGAAATATATATAAAAGTAAATATATGTTTACAAAATACCGAAAATGGTCTGCGTTCAGAGGTACCGTTCCATACAACCGCAGACCGCGACCGCATGCGGTTTACGAAAGTCAAACAATGTCGGAGACCTTAGTGTGCAGTTTCATACAAGCTGAGCGGAGCGATACTAAGTCTCCATTGGTCAATTGAGCTCTGCAGAGTTCCTCTCCACTTCAATGGAAACGCACCCTAATGTTGCTATGCTACTGTTATTAGTAGATATCAAAAGTAGAATATCATAGTTGTGTGGTGGAAAGATACACTTATTAAATATCTTAGGGGCCGTTCATTGATCACGTGATGTATTTTTGGTATTATCCCTCCTCCCCTTTGGTGATACATGGTGAGGTTTAAGTTCCCCCTTCTCCCCCTATATCACGTGTATTTTTAGTACGTTCAAAGAACTTTAGTTACTTAAATATTGATTTGATTGACACGTAATATTTACACCCCCTTGTGATATTTCGTGATTTTTATGGACCCCCCCCCCCCCCCCTTCAAGCCTCACGAGATTAATATACAGCCCCTTATTCGGTAACCTATTTCAACGTAGCAGTACTTAATATATGATTTTCACAAATATTTCGTACACCTTTCTTACTAAGCGTTTCGATTATGTTTCCCTTTGTATTATAAAGTTTTATGTTAATTTCGCACGCCTGTATTAGTCTTTGGGTGAAATATTTCCGCTTTCAACAGTTGTATTAAATGGCATGGCCGAGTACAGTTGACGTTTAGTTAAGTATTTGTTTAAATTGTAGTTTGTTCAGAGAAACAGCCGTGGAAGAACTAAGTCGATTATCTTATGTTACATTTTGAGCATACTTTTGGTGATTTTCTTTTAAAGCGGAGCGGAGCCCGATTTGCCAATCACAGCGCATTGTGATTGTCAAACAACGCATTGACATTGTCAAAATCTGTTCGTAATGCGTTGTGATTGGTCAGTTGAGCTCCGCACAGCTCCGCTCCGCACCTTAGCACCTTGTCATATTACATACAATTTGAAATTTTCCGAACAAACTATACACCTAAACACTATTGTTACGTTCTGTTTTAAATTGCACAGCAAATTGTATTATGTTATTCGTATACTGATTATATCGTTATTATATAATAATAATGTGTTTAGTATCTACTACGTTGAGTAATACTCGGGGCAACTCAAAATATTTTGGAAATTATCCCTCTTTATTAAATATGGCGGATCCAGGAGTGGGGGTAGGTCGCGAAGCCAATCATCTGAGTCCTCCTATAGAAACATGTTTCCCTTGATAAGGGTTTGTTTGAGCGGAGCGGCGCGGAGCTTAATTCACCAATGACCAAATTCACCAATGACCTAATTGCCCAATGACCAAACTGCCCAATGACCAATGTCCACCAACCAATTGACCAATGACCTATTGACCTAACCAAACAACGCATCAAAAAGAGATTTTGACAATTTTCAAGCGTTGTGATTGGTCAATTGAGCTCAGCCCCGCTCCTCTCCGCTTCCTTACAAGCGCACCGAAAAACAAACTCTCAAACCGTAAAGTCAAACTCTTTAACCCTTAATCGGGCACAGGGAATTATTTTTTCGATTAGATTCTCTACCCAGAGTCAAGCCCCAAACTATAACTCTGGGTCCGCCATTGTACCCACCTGTCTAATAATAATAATGTACACTTGTTTTATCTCACGAGCGCCCCCGAGTCATACTTGTAGTTGTAATGAGGCACGCGCCTTTGCGTAACTATCAGTACCGTTGGTGAGATCAACGTACATGTGTTATCCGTTTAATCGTTCTACTCGTGCTGACGATAAAGATTATTTTGACGCAAATTAAAATGTACACTAACTGCACGTACTCAAAGACGTTCATTAACTCTGCAATTAACTAATTGAAGTTATTTGCTATACATTATATGTCAAAAAAACTCATTAATCTCTAACTAAAGCAATCATGAGGGTGCCTGTCCATTAAAGCGGAAATATTGCATAAAATCTCCGGTCAGATATTTTATGCAATCCTATTGGTTAATATTTGTCCGTTTTTCCGCTCCGCAGCCTCGCCCCGCTTCAATGGACAGGCACCCTTAAGGTCTGTTTTCGGTAGCGACCGTAACACCAGGCAGCAACTGCCGACCGCAAGCACTACTACTGGTTTCTATGAATCTCTATGAAATTGCCAACATTGCTGCTTTCGGTCAACAGTTACTGCATGCTACTGCGGTCGCTACCGAAAACAAACCTCAATGATTCCTTTACATGGATTAATTAGTGATTTCTATTTTTGACATGTGATGTATGGAAAATTACGTTTAGTGACTCTGAGGTCAGCAGTAAGACAATGTGCATGTACTTTCAAAAGTGTGGCTCAGGAGCGCTCCTGAGGTAAACGTGTGTATTAAGTAGTGTGTATTGTGTACAGACGTGCGGCATTTGTGGCATGTTCCCGTCGTGCATGTCGCTCATGTCGCGCAAGTCGGAGCCCCGCCCGCCGCGGCCCGGCCAGGCCTCCGTCGTGCTCAACGTCTACGACATGTATTGGACCAATTGGTGAGTTTTACATCGCTAAAATAAATATATAATACACCCGGACATATTCACTCACGGTTAATTAGAACCAAAGTAAGCTCTAAGCTTTTAATATGGAATCTAACTGATACTACTACATACTACACATACACAAATACTTTATAACACATCCAGAATATATAATATGCTTTCTGTGTCAGTCAGGTATATCCAGTCAGGTATACCCCGTATCTCAGTCAGGTATACCCCTTATCTCAGTCAGGTATACCCCGTATCTCAGTCAGGTATACCCCGTTTCTCAGTCAGGTATAGCCCGTATCTCCAACCCTCAGGTACACGGCGAGCGCGGGAGTAGGCGTGTTCCACAGCGGGGTGGAGGTGCACGGATCCGAGTGGGCGTACGGCGGGCACCCGTACGCGTTCACCGGCGTGTTCGAGATCACGCCGCGCGACCAGCGCGAGCTGGGCGACCAGTTCCGCTTCAGGTAACACTCGGGTGGACTTTGCCACGCGTCAGGTAACACTGACACGTGTACTTGACACGTGTGCTCAACCACGACACAGGTAACACTGACAGGTGTACTCAGGCAAGTGTTAGGTAACATTGTCGATCAGGTATACTCAGGCAACAATGTCAGGTGTACTAGTCAGGTATGCCTGTACGACAAACCTGTGAACCGATTTACATCGATTTCCACTCTTTTAAAGAAAGAAAACCCGTGTGTCGAATAAAACGAATGTTAACCTCCCCAAATTATTATAGAAACCTAACTAACAAATTAAGGATCAATAAATCCATAAATACATTTTCAGAAGGCCCCAAAATGTTAAATTATCGTATTTTTCATTTTTTCATAAGTATTTGTTTGTGTTTTCAGACAAAGTGTACATATAGGATATACGGACTTCAGCGAGGAGGAGGTGCGGCGACTCGTGGCCGAGCTGGGCAAGCAGTTCCGCGGTGACAGGTCAGTGTCCACTGTGGAATATCAGGAATATCAGCTATTGAGTATTAACTATTGTATATATAAAAGATAAACATTACTTATAATATCAACGGACAGCCGAAACTATGGTACGTAGAAACAGATTTGGTACAGGGGCTCCTTTCATGATGCAAATAAGCACTAAGATATGATTTTGAGAAATTCGACCCCTTTCACCTGAAGCAAAGCGAGCGAGCCGCTAACAATTATGTATATTGTTTTAACTAACCTACAATGTCGTGAGCTCCTGAGCGAAAGTCTCCTTCATCAACCTCCACAGGATATTGATGATTGAATATCAACTATAGAATACTAGCTGCGCCCCGCGGTTTTACCCGCGTTGTACCCGCTCCCGTGGGAATTTAAGAACCGCTCGACCGATTTTGTGCAAACTTTACATAAACCATCTACTAAATAGTCCGAACAAAGCCTAAACATTTGGTTTGGATAGGTGAGGCCGTTCTTGAGTTTATAATATAGTGGCATTGATTTTTATATGTGGAGATTAATTAAGTATTGAATATGAGAGTTCAACTAATATTTGGGGGAAAATGTGGATGTAATATTCATCATTATTTTTGTTTCAGATACCATTTAATGAATAACAACTGTAATCATTTCACGTCCGCCTTTTGTCAGGTGAGTTTGAAAATAAATAAATAATTACAGATAAATAAATAAATGCAGTGAACACATATTGGAGATAGCAAATTTTAATTAAAGATAAATATACATTATATTTAAAAAAATATATGTTTGAAAGCCCTGATATTTGATGAAAAATCTCTATATATTATATTTTTTAAACCTACATAAAAATACTCCAACAAAAAATGCCAAGTGTACGCTTAACGCACTGTAAATAATTAAAAAACATCACAAAACACAATCAAAAGTACACCTTAACACAAAGACTTAAGGTGTTTAATGTAAATAAATCACACCAATTAACTCTTTCGCATTGTTCTATTCAATTGTTTTTTTCTCAATAATTATAATTGACGTAGAGTCGTTATATTGATAACCGGTTAAAACTGGTAAATAATACTGCTATGACATACTAGCTGCGCCCCGCGGTGTACCTGTTCCCGCGGAAATTTCGGGATAAAATGTATCCCATGTGTTATTCTAATGCCTATATTACTGTAGAGTTTCATCCCAAGCCGTTCAGTAGTTTTTTCGTGAAAGAGTAACAAACATACATTCAAACATTCACAGTTTTGACGAACATATAAGATACTTTTTATCCCGAAATTCCCACGGGAACGGGAGCAACGTGGGCAAAACCGCGAGCTGTGCTAGCTTTGAAATAGTTTTCAAGATTTCTTTTATCTTATCGTGCATTAGTTAATGTGTTAATGCACATTGTTTAACAAATAATGAAAAACAAACAGTAAAAATGAATATACTGTTACAGGTAAATATATTTATTTGGTTTAGTTTGGTATACTGCCTTCATGTTTTTCCGTTTTACTTTGATTGGAAAATAAAATACCAACCGCGCCGGGTGGTTACCCGCGTTGTACGCGTTCCCGCGGGAATTTTGGGATCAATTGTATCCCATGTGTTATTCTGATGTATCACCTATATAACTGTAATGTTGCATTCAAATCCGTTCAGTAGTTTTAGCGTGAAAGAGTAACAAACATACATATATCCTCACAAACTTTCGCATTTATAATATTAGTAGGATTAGTAGGATAGTCATAATTTTAAGTAAACTGTTATGTAGGACAATATGAATAAAACAGTGTCTATTTTAATAAAATAAATCCAAAAAATAACAGTTATCATTTCGGTACTATTTTCGTGTACAACTTTAATTTCACTCGCATTTGACAAGCGTGGTGATTACGCCTAATCCTCCGCACTGTACTGATATCTTCATTAAATAAGAGGCTTTTGCCCAGCTGTGGGACATTACAGGCTAATACTTCTACTACTATTTTGAATTGAAACTACGTTTACGGATACACTTGGCTTTTATTTTACATTTTTATTTATTACTAGCAGCGCCCCGCGGTTTTACCCGCGTTGTGCCCGTTCCCGTGGGAATTTCGGGATAAAATGTAGCCTATAGCCTTCCTCGATAAATAGACTATCTAACAGTGAAAGAATTATTCAAATCGGTTCAGTAGTTTCTGAGATTAGCGCGTTTAAACAAACAAACAAACAAACAAACAAACAAACAAACAAACAAACAAACAAACAAACAAAACAAACTCTTCAGCTTTATAATATTAGTATAGATTACTTTTTGGGCACAGAAGACTTGTTGAATGTCTTCTGTGACCACGGTTCCTGTAAAGGGGCCGAAACGTCAGATAACAATGTAAAGTAAAAGCGAAGTGTATCCGTAAACGTAGTTTTAATTAAAAATGAGTAGTGTTCGCTTACACTTAAGAAACTACTAAAAAAAAGTAAAGTCTGTTATGTCCCACTTGTTGGGCAAAGGCCTCTCGTCTCACTGAAGATATCAGTACAGTAAACTAAAAAAAAACTATAAACTACTACTACTTTAATTTGATATAAACACTCAAAGAACTACCTTCTTTTCTTTCTGCAGGCGCTGTGTTCGCACGACATCCCGGCGTGGGTGAACCGACTCGCGTACGTCAGCTCGTGCGTGCCCTTCCTGCAGCGATGTCTGCCCAAGTTAGTACCAACGGGTGACACTAAACGATATTAACCACTGACCTCTATATACACTGGACTGGCTGCAGTCATAATAATTTTGTGCCTATTTGAGTGTCGCCATTTTGGCGCTGTAGGCCACTGTAGGCAGATACGAATCTCCATGGAACTAAAATTAGTTATGTCATAAGTCGACTGTGTACCCATAATTGCTTGCAGTGAACGTCAGAATTAGTTCTCGGGAAACTAGCAGGGGCGCTTTAAATTGACACACAAAATTAGCTGTCATTTGTATGGTAACAGCCAGTCCATATATATAGAGGTCAGTGATATTAACGTGTCGAGATTGTTAAGCAACGTACACCTCGACTAATACTTGAATGAGTGACTGCCAGTAGCATTTCTATTACTTTATGATTTTAACATGTCGAGATTGTTAAGCAACTTGCACCTCGGGCTACTTGGAACGGCGGCTGGTAGTGCTATATCTATCTGAGCGCTACCGTGCTTTAGAGCGCACGTTAAGCAGTCGGTCGCGGTTGTATCAATCGTCAGACCATGTCGGAGGCCTTTAGGTGGTCTATGAACTCCAACACCAGGAATGACCACTAACTTACTCGAAATGAATGAATGAATGAATGATGGTACGTGTGTATGTCCCCAGAGAGTGGTTGACGCCGGCAGCGCTGCAGCAGTCGCTCGCTGCACACTCCAGATCCTCCTCGCCGCAGACGCCGCAATAGCATCGTGAGTACATACCTTAAACTTCTACCATTATAAATATAAACTACGTTTACGGATACACTTCGCTTTTATTTTACATTTTTATCTGACGTTTCTTGTATGGACGCATAACACCTCGGTCTTCTGTGATGACGGTTCCTGTAAAGGGGCCGAAACGTCAGATAAGAATGTAAAATATCTATACTAATATTATAAAGCTGAAGAGTTTGTTTTGTTTGTTTGTTTGTTTGTTTGTTCGTTTGTTTAAACGCGCTAATCTCAGAAACTACTGAACCGATTTGAATAATTCTTTCACTGTTAGATAGTCTATTTATCGAGGAAGGCTATAGGCTACATTTTATCCCGAAATTCCCACGGGAACGGGCACAACGCGGGTAAAACCGCGGGGCGCTGCTAGTAATATTATAAAGCTGAAGAGTTTGTTTTGTTTGTTTGTTTGTTTGTTTGTTTGTTTGTTTGTTTCTTTAAACGCGCTAATCTCAGAAACTACTGAACCGATTTGAATAATTCTTTCACTGTTAGATAGTCTATTTATCGAGGAAGGCTATAGGCTACATTTTATCCCGAAATTCCCACGGGAACGGGCACAACGCGGGTAAAACCGCGGGGCGCTGCTAGTAATATTATAAAGCTGAAGAGTTTGTTTTGTTTGTTTGTTTGTTTGTTTGTTTGTTTGTTTGTTTGTTTAAACGCGCTAATCTCAGAAACTACTGAACCGATTTGAATAATTCTTTCACTGTTAGATAGTCTATTTATCGAGGAAGGCTATAGGCTACATTTTATCCCGAAATTCCCACGGGAACGGGCACAACGCGGGTAAAACCGCGGGGCGCTGCTAGTGTAAATAAAAACGAAGTGTATCTGTAAACGTAGTTTCAATTCAAAATGAGTAGTGTTCGCTTGAACTTAAGAAACCAGTTTCTACCACTTTGATGAAACTTAGGCGGATTGTTGAAGCATTCTTTATTTAGCGATAAATACGATTAAAAGCAAATGACGTTCGTATTAAATAGTGTTCTATTACATGCAGTATAAAATACAATTTTGAATGTACCACTGAATAAGCGCGACTCTAAGTCAATAATTTTTTACTATGATTTAACGTACTCACACGGGTTTTTTCGTGTTAGAAAACTTAATAAAGCAAGTAATAACTTACTTTTTATTTCCCGACGTTTCGAGGGGATTGCACCTCTCGTGGTCGCGGGTGAACTGAAGACATTGGAGTTACCGCTGTGATGGGAGGGTAGACGTTCCAAGTGTTGGAAGTACCCTCACATGGTCAATATTAGAGTTTAAAGGTGCGTTCACATTAGACTGACACACAACACTGACAGTATCCTGGCACTTGGTCTTTTGAGCACGTCTCGAACACTTATAAGTTATTACCGGATTCCAAGCCGCAGAGAGTTTAAAACCGTCTTCACGATTGAAATTCGGATATTTCCTTATTTCAATCGCTTCCCGAATGATCCTCTTGTAGTAGTGCGGCTCGTTTGCAATAACTTTAGGGTCATGTAACTCGATCCAGTGATTGAGACCCGAGTCAACTAAATGTTCGGCTATAGCAGACTTGTTTATTTGACGGTTCTTCACAGCCGCTATGTGCTCCTTAACGCGTTCGGCGATCGTCCTCTTGGTCTGACCTATATATGAATGACCACAGCTACAGTCAACTTTGTAAACACCCGGCATCTGTAAGGGTATTACATCCTTCGGTGTTCGCAGCTGTTTGGCCATTCTCGTGAGCGGGGTGTAAATCGATTTTATTGAAAGACGTCTGAGTAGGTTTCCAATTTTATCCGTCACTCCTTTCACATAAGGTAAAAACGCCGGTTGTCGAGTCGCCTCAGCGTGTTTCAGCCTAGTGCGTTTCGTCTGCGGTCTGCCAGTCCTGTAGCCATTACGTTTCAGTACCTCCTGAACATGCTGTAGTTCGCTCTGTAAATGTTCAGGGTCACAGAGGTCATGGGCTCTGCGCGTCAGTGTGCGCGTCAGTCACGTCGGGAAATAAAAAGTAAGTTATTACTTGCTTTATTAAGTTTTCTAACACGAAAAAACCCGTGTGAGTACGTTAAAACTATGTGTTCAAATCGTGTAAGTTTAAAAAAGACTATTTTTACTATGAATCCTATTTTTATCCAAAATATAAATATTTTGTCTCTAAGAGTGACAAATTGTCACTACCGTTATTATTCATTTTTCTTGTGTCATTTTTATCAATAATACTTGATAAATATTGACTGAGACATTTGCTATTTTTTAAATGTCATGTTAAAACTCATGAGTTGTCAATAATGTCACAAGTTTGTGTCACTTATTAAACATATTTTGTGTCTTTTGTCCATAGAATGGTAGCTGTTCCACAGCTGTTTATACGGAGTGTTGTGCTAAATACTAGAACTTACACTTATTATAATAATTCGTAACTTATGGCGCATTGTCTTTGGTAAATGTCTAGATTTATGTGTAGTCTAATTTTTTGTGTCATATCTTTGACCTGACAAATGTTGAATCGAAAAGGATAGATTTTTCAGTCTTTAAAGAACGTAAGATATTTTACAAAAAATATCTTTTGTGATTAACATTTTGTCAAAGCTATTTGTCTAAATAAGACTGTATGTAATAATTGAAAGATATATCTAACATGTCAATATAATTACTGTATATTATACTAACCAGTAGCATCTCGCAGTTTTAACATCGTTTTATGTTACCGAAGGAATTTCGGGATAAAACATAGCCTAAAACTTCCCCCTTGAATGTGGCTATCTATTGCAAAAATAATTATTCAAATCGGACTGGTAGTTCCTGAGAATAAATAGCACGTTCAAACAAATAACAAATTCAATTATTAAACCCTATATATTAGTGGACTATCTAACGATTAAAACTCACAGATAAAATATCTGAATATTATTTCGAACCTGACACACACAATCACCGAATAAAACTATCTAATGATTAAACATCAAATACAGATGTAGTGAATAATCCTTTCTTTTCGTATTTTCTCGGAAATGTTCGTTTTTGTCTTACTACTTCACTCGCACTCAGTACCCATCGAGACAACAGTTTGACATTTGACATTGATAAATAAAGTATGCGATTTATTTGATACCTACACGTAATTTAATAATACAGTAATTCATAGACACATCGGCACCATTCGGGTGTTATCGTTGTTCCGAGTTTTGCCGATAGGAAAGGATTATTAATTACATCTGTAATTGGTTTTGTAGTTTATTTTACAAGTTGTAATGTACATAATTTTTTAATAGTTTGAAGACAATGCGCCTCTGCATTTAAGACGTTGATACATGATAATGAATTGAAGAACTTACGTTGTTTACAATGTTAAATTATTGTATTTAATCTTACTTTTGTCTATTATTTAGTTGTACTCTGGTTTTGACTTTTATGGATATCGAATTATATTTTAACCAACATTAAAAACTTACTTTTGGTTTGAATTTCTATATTGAAAAATTACTCCTAGTGATAGAGAGGCCTTTGCCCTGTAATGGGATGTTACAGGCTTTGTCTATAGGTACTTTTAAAAAATCACGTGTTCTAATTTATTGTTAATATTCCTATTATAAACCATTTTCAAAAAGGTATTATCGTTTTTGTTTGAAAAACGATAATACCTTTTTGAAAACTGTACTGGACATAAAATATATTTCAGATATGTTCTCCTAATCCTTCTCATTGTACTGATATCTTCAGTGAAACGAGAGGCCTTTGCCCAGCTGTGGGACATTACAGTTTAAAGAAATATTTCGATATACAAAAAAGTCTAACCTTAATAAAATAATTAATCTATTAGTGAAATTGAATTGTATTGATTATCTTAACGGTTCGTTAAATAGACAGTTAAATTAAAACTACGATTATTATTAAATCACTTATATGTGCCACTAATCTAGAATTTTCTTAATATGTTTACATTATATACAATTAGTCACGTCCCGTTGGTTCACCCTCGTTATACCCGTTCCTGCGGGAATTTCGGGATAAAACTACCTATGTAAACTATTCCAGATTTATAAACTAAATGTATACTACATTTGATCCAAATCGGTTCAGCCGTTTTGGCGTAAAAGAGCAACAAAAACATCTATACTTATGTTCGCATTTATAATATTGGTTAGATAGGATTAGTCTGATGACAGACTGGGCAATTAATTGCCGCCATTAGTTGTAACTGAGTTTTGTATGTCTTAGAGCTAGATGATTAGTAGTTAATCCACTAGCTACAGAAGTAGACGTGTTTTAGTGGCAAACTAGTCGCCGACCATTCTACATAACTTGGTAATTAGTGGCCGCGATTAGTTGCCTAGTGTGTACCAGCCTTAGAGTTAAGTTTTCATTTGTTTAAATTGCATCCAGTTGTATAAATTGAGATTAAATTTTAAAGTGATATTGAAAGCTGTTTTATAATTTTTTTATACAATAAAAATTACTTGAGTTATACAAATAATTAATATTCGGGTTTAAAAATCCTTGTTAAAGTTAGTATTGTCTATCTATGACAAATGTCATTGTAATATAATGTTAATTAATTTAAAATAAAATCACTTTATATTTAAAATTGATTTGTACATCTGAGTGGTAATTAAATGTATGTTGGATTTACAATTTTATTGATAGTTCGTTAATTTAGATGGCAGATGGCGTTACTGTGCTCTTAAATCATATTTTTGTCGATCATTTTAGGATGAATTTTGTTCGCGAATTTTTCAAAATTTAAGCTACGAGACCGTCCAACTGTATATAGCATAATCATACGAGTATACATAGAATCGGATTTTTATACCTTTTTAATTTTATTTTTATTTGGGTTCAGCTTTTCAACTGTCATTTGACTTTAGAATGCGTGTACATTGAAGCGGAGCTTAATCGACCAATCACAAGGCTTCAAGATGTTGACAACGTCAATGGCGTTATTTGACAGTTTCAATGCGTTTTGATTGGTCGGTTCAGATTCAATGGAAACGAATCTAACTTATACTAAAAATATTATGTATCGATTGAAAAAGTTGGTCATTAAATATTTTTTGAATCATTTCAGAAAAATAAACATTTTTCGTAACTGACACGGCATTCTTTTAAATTATTTGACTGCATTTAAATGGAAAGTTCTTCATTATAATAAAATAATAAACTAGCGACGCCCCGCAAAGATAATTTGCGTTCAAACAAACAAACTCTTCAGATTTATTATATCAGTAAAGATTATGTAGAGTAAGTCTTTTGGTTGAACAAATACTCCTTTATATTTCCTTTTACATAAAACTTTTCTTATAATGGAAGACAAATTGTAGTAGTTTCAGCATTTTTCAAAAAAAATATAATTTCGAAACACGTTTCTACCAAAACTAAAATTTATTTAAGTACCAAAGACTCGAATGCCATAATTCTTATTTTAACACTAAATTGACAATCATGTATTGCATTTTTTATTTAACCGACTGCGCTTTGTCAAAAAGGGTTATTTTTTTACCTGTACGTGTAGTAATATGATTATTGCAGGTAATTATTTCAATACAAATTGTGACTGAAAATTGTTTCTGTAGTGCATTTTAAAAAATATATCTATGGTGCCCTCTCGTGTCTATGGTTACTATTTTTACGGACGTACACACTAGATGGCGCTATTTTGATATTCACCATTTTATTTTAACAAGGCCTGCGCTTTCGGTATAAGTCTAATCCCTTACAAGTACTAATACTCCCCTGTAAGTACTAAAACTCCCATATAAGTATTAAAGGTCCCCTGGAAGTGCTAAAAATCCTCTGGAAGTACTTAAAGTCCCTAGAAGTACTAAAAGTATCTTGCAAGTATGTACTAAAACTCTTCTAAGTACGTTGAAAAAGTCTTCCGAGGAGTCTCTGATTTGCGCAGGCCTCAACAATTCCACGAAGACACAATAGATGGCGCTTTTTAACTTTAATCGCTTTAATCGTTCCTAACACGGCTCTCCCATATCATGACAATAAAACAACTTTATTTAAAATAGTACGCGACCGATACAATTAAGGTACGAACTAACCGAATGTGACATAACCTTTAAAAATATTTCCTACTCAAATAAATCAATATGTGCACACATTTCCGAAAAGAAATATCTTGATTTTACGTCAAACAAAATTAACGTTGTTAATTTTTTGACGAACGTATCTTACGATAACAAACGTTTGAAACTACTCACCCTCAATTTAAGCACATCCAAATTGGAAACTTCTTCCTTTGTTTGGTGTCAAAAGTACAGTTCGTTGATTGGTGGAAAACTCAATATTCAAAATGTTTCACATATTTTCCATTTGACGTTTACCAATAACGTCAGTGGCTGTATCGGCCGTGTGACATACTTATTGTACATCAATAGATTTTAATTTTATGATAATTTGGAGTCTTACGAAAAAATCCGTTGAAAATAATATTATTGTAATAAAGAACTTATTTAGGGCAAATTGTGTAAAGACCAATTTTTGAATCTTTAGATTAAATTATGACAATTTTGACAGCTATCTACAGTGTCAACTCAATCGATATTATTTAACTGAAGATAGATATTATCTGAAGAATATATTCTATCTGGAGATTGGAAAATTGGGTCTCTCTTGCATTTAGCGACATCTAACGGATTTATTTTGTAACTGATTGTATTTATGTCAAAGTTTGCGTGGCTGTCTGTAATTTTGTTTGTTTTTCAACATTTATTTAGATGTGTGTTGTTTGAGGAGTAAAATCTATTTTATTGTGCAGGTGAGACGATTCGTCTACTTGTACTTTGTTTGTTTGGTACCTGGGTACTTATTTAGTTGACTTACAAATGTGATAGACTGTCTGGAGGTCTTTAGGCGGTCTAAACTCTGGTACTAGGGTTGGACAACTATTTGCTATAAACAAGATTTGAAAATCAATTTTGCTAGTTAATTACTAATCACAATTATTGATTATTTTTTAACTTTAATCTTGTAATTTCTGTTGTCAAAATTTGTAAAACATTCAAAATAATTTTAACGGAAAGCAGTCTATACTGGGTGTCCAACGTCTAGTTTTATTTTAGTTTGATAAAGATAAAATAATCAAAAAATACTTCATCTACAATTATTTAGACATTACTTATTTTCGCATAGTCGGTTACCCTGTATGACCCAATATGCGAGACCTTTGCCCAGCGGTGGGTCACTATAGGCTAATACTTTTTTACTTAACTATGTTAATTCTTGAGTCAACTAAATATGTATATTGTACTAAGTGAGTTATTGAACTAATGTCTGAATATATTAACATAGACGGAGGCAATAATGTTCTAAATATTGCCCGTGTTAAACTTTTACTAGTAAATATGTAAATGTAAGTTTTTTGAAAAGAATAAACTGTGTAACAAACTAGTCGGTATTTTTGTTTAATACTAGCGGCCACCCCCTGTTAAGGGTTGATTTTCGCAAAATCCCTGTAGCGATCACCTACTTCCTAAAAGAATCCTCTAACAAAATCTGAGGCTCCTTACTGTCCCAGAGATTTCGTGATGAACGAGTTAGTCGGGATTTCGCTTTATAGCTGACCCGGCAAACGTTGTCTTGCCATATAAAAATTAAGGGGTGGACAACCCTGATGGTAAAATGATAATAATAATTCACCTTAACATAATACCTCGGAAACTTTCACGTTTTAGTATATATGTAGTAACTATTTAGGTATTTTAGGTACCCATCCTATCTTAGCTAGACAATACCTCTAATGAGTATTTTAGTGCTTACTAAAACTTAGCTATAGTTTATAGTTTCGTGACATGAAATCAAGCTATTGAGAGGCCAACCGTACACAATGCAATAATACTGACAACATATACTTTATTGACTTCTTCATCGAGTGGATGGCCAACCTGACCAATTATTGTTGTAGGTGCGTGGCTAGCCTATCTTGTTGGATGCATTGACTGGTGCTTTACTCGTACTGACCGTTACATAAGTGCTTGTAGGAAGTAAGTAGTAAATACTTTAAGAAAATCTCAGTCTCATTCTACTTTTATCACCTCCCATTCGCACAATACCACAAGCAACTTATTAACTTTCTAATTTCACTCACTATTACAAAAAATACACGTGCTAGTACGTGGTAAGTACATGTGTATTGAATGCTTTCCCTAAAATGGGAGTCTATAAAGTCTGGACACCATTTTCTATTCGCGGCATTTTGTAGTAGACCACAGACGGTGATATATGTCCGGTGAATTGTTTTTTTTAAATATAAAAATATTGACTATGGTTTTATAGTGTAGTTTTTTATATTGGCAACAATGAATAATATAGTAAACTGTAAGTAAGTGGTAGATAAATTAAATAATCCTTTGTTTAAATGTTTAATTTTTTTAAATAAATTAAATTACAATTTTTGTTTTATTTTACACCTTTAGTGTTAAGTTATTTTTATATGACTATTTTAAGTTTATACATTACTTAATTTTATTTTTTAATAAATAGGCGCACACGCTTAATATTTTATTCCTATTAGTTTGATACTACCTAAAACATTACTTAGGCACTTTACATGTTTTTAACACCGACCTAATTGAAATATATCACATTTTAGTTGACATAAACTTAACATTATTTTACTTATGTCTTTAATTACATGATATTTACATTTAAATTATTTTTTAATTAACTATTTACTTTTTAAAAAGAAAATTAAGCATAACTTCTTAATGAATTACATATCTACTTGTAAAATTGTAGACTTAATTATTGCACATTCGATTTTTGAAATTCGAATAATAGACAAGACTTTTTATAAAATTTTTTGATACCCACCTTAAATTTGCCATTAAAAAGGTTTTTTAAATTAGATTTTTACTGAAAATCGTAGGATATATCAGCATGGAAACCTTCAGGGCCTGCGAAGTACCTGACCCTTTGCATTCTGCCATCTGGAAGCAACACGTGGTAATGTCCGTTGGTATTCCCATTGATCTTAGCTTCATGGTGCCCAAAGTCGTTGCCAGTTTCGTGGTCACGAACATGATATCCGAACTCGTAGTTGGCTGCATAGCGTAACTGTAGAAGAAAAAAGGTTTTAATACTTGGTAAAATAAGATGTTATGTTTGTGGAGCTCTTTAGGATTCTTGGCATAATAAAGTATACAGTGCTTGCTTCATGCTTGAAATATTTACTGTACTCCGAGAACAATTTCGTAACTTTTATGCTTCCCTCAATTCCATAATATCCACCTTTCGAAGAAGGGTATACTCGTATATACTCCCGGACTCCTAAATCGAGCCACCTAGCATAATGATTTAGTAACGTCCATAACTTTAAAAAATTAGCGACGGACTCGTGGTCACACCGTTTTGTTACACCAGTGTGACTACGAGTAATTTATTTTCCTCGTGGTCACACTACTCTGAAATTGACTGAATAGTAGGTATGTAGTGAAGTGCCCGATAGATAAATTAATTACGATAGACAACCGTAGGTTAACAGTAGGTTAGGTTAAGTTTTTTTTTTTTTGTGAATGTTTCATTAATTATTATATTTTAATTATATTTTCATTGCGGTGTGACCACGAGGAAAATAAATTACTCGTAGTCACACTGGTGTAACAAAACGGTGTGACCACGAGTCCGTCATCAAAAAATTGTATGAATGATAAAAAAGTTTTTATGTAATTTTGTAGCTGGCATTATCAACATTAGGCTCATGTTCCTACTATTGTTCTGATTTTTTTTTTAAATGGCCTTCAATGACCTTAATGTTGATTTTGCCATTGTACGATATAAACTCATTATGCTAGGTGGCTCGATTTAAGAGTCCGGGAGTGTATATTTTGAATTGAAACTACGTTTACGGATACACTTCGCTTTTATTTTACACTAGCAGCGCCCCGCGGTTTTACCCGCGTTGTGCCCGTTCCCGTGGGAATTTCGGGATAAAATGTAGCCTATAGCCTTCCTCGATAAATATACTATCTAACAGTGAAAGAATTATTCAAATCGGTTCAGTAGTTTCTGAGATTAGCGCGTTTAAACAAACAAACAAACAAACAAACAAAACAAACTCTTCAGCTTTATAATATTAGTATAGATTTTTATCTGACGTTTCGGCTCCTTTACAGAAACCGTGCTCACAGAAGGCTGCAAAAAAAGCAAAGTGTATCTGTAAACGTAGTTTCAATTCAAAATAAGTAGTGTTCGCTTGAACTTAAAAACCAGAAGGGTATATATCTTTAAACTAGCAGCGCCCCGCGGTATTACCCGCGTTGTTCCCGTTCCCGTGGGAATTTCGGAATGAAAAGTAGCCTATAACCTTCCCGTTGAATGTGGCTATCCATTACAAAAAGAATTTTTCAAATCGGTTCAGTAGTTTCTGAGATTAGCGCGTTTAAACAAACAAACAAACAAACAAACAAACAAACAAAACAAACTCTTCAGCTTTATAATATTAGTATAGATAACTTGAGAAGAGTCCTACTTATGCAATTTTTATACTTACTATTTTAATTTATGTAGCAATTAACTATCCAAAGTAACCGGTAGTTTAATATGTAAATCGAAATAACTATCTCTATTTAAAGGTGTTTAATTTATGCAATGTCACAACCGCCATGTTGTTCATAACCATGTCAACGATGATTGGTTAACTAAAGTTCTATCAAAACTAGGTCAGCAATAACTAAATGAACTAAAATCAGGAATTACTTCGAAACTTAATATATTTAATGAATAATTGAGTCATAAATAACGAAGGTATTGCTTGTAGGTGAGTGAAGTAATATCAGCCTGAGATTTCGTGTGGAGCATTCACGCAATATTGAAACTAGATTTATGGCGTAGGTACGTAACATCTTAGGGAGTGCTTCCTCAGCGTTTTTATCAAGTACATCATACCTCCTCACTATACTGATATATACAGTGAGATGAACCTTTGCCCACCAGTGGGACATTTCTCGTGGGCAATGTGAATAAAAGTTAGCGCTCATGTAACGCCAGGCACACGACTAACTCATAATTCAATTGAATCGAATCTTTATTCGAATTATATTTAAATTATCAATCTATTATATATTCTTACTAGCAGCGCCCCGCGGTTTTGTCAGCGTTGTACCCGTTCCCGTGGGAATTTGGTAATGAAACATAGCCTATAACCTTCCCGTTGACTGTGGATATCTATTACAAAAAGAATTATTCAAATCGGACTGATAGTTCCTGAGATTACCTCGAACATACAAACAAACAAACTTACAAATTTTACCTCTTTATAATATTAATAATAGTATGTATAGATACCTTCAGTTCTTAGGAGTCTTTCCACCAAAGGTATGCTATGCTGCGTTTGGTATCATATCGAATATAGTATAGCGTAGTTTTGGAGGATATTATGCAACCTACCTACCTATTTACCTTCATCTTCCGTTATCTAATAAAGTATAGGTTATAGGTAAGTACTAGGAGATTAGTTCAACCTAGTTTTATTTGTTGAATGTGGCTTAGTTATTTAATATTCTATGATAGCTATTAAACGAAAAGAGCTTTTTGTTCTTCAATTTGTTTTTTTCGTTTTTCCAAATAGAGGATTTCAACTGTACCTGTGCTGTTCTAATTAACAAGGCCAATGAAATTTTCATGAATGATGAATAAATATTCGTTTCTACTCTGTTTACTTATATCCTTTTTTCGCCTCAAAGTATTTCAAATATCACTAACGTGCTTCTAGAAGTTCAAATCTATAACTAAACTACATACAAACACACCGTATATTTAAAGAGGTTTTAATAAATATCTACTTTGCAAACTTAATCTTCTGAATCTTATTAATATTATACTGAACGCGCCTCGGCAGGTGCCGAATTCGAGATCGCTTTTTAACTAACAAGTGATCTGGTAACACCTTGTACAAGTGGCTCAGAGGGCGCGTCTGCTGGTACAACCAGTCGTTGTGCTTCCTAGCGTGGTAGCCCAGCAGATTCATCAGCCGCTGTTTAGACACCAAGTACAACGGCTCCAGACCAATCAGACTGGTCTCCTTAACATTCTCTATGAGGAGCCTGTCTTCAGGGTAGTACACTCGGGGCTTGTGGAACACCTGGACTGCGGGCTGTTTGGGGCGGACTAGGGGCTTGATGGGGGAATTTTGGATTGAGAGGAGCGTGGTGGAGCCGACGGGCGCGGTCGGGTCCGCCCACTCCTCGAAGGTTTTCGTCTGCGGCTCGGGTGGCGCCTCGCTTTGGTCCTCCTGGCCTTGCTCCTCATTGTCCTCGTCCTCCTCCACCTCCTCATCATCCCGGTTGTGCTTGTACGTCTTCAGAGGGCCGGGCAGCCGCTGCCGGGCGTCGGTCTCGTTGTTCACGGGAGTCCGGTTGATCACAAAGTTCTCAGCTTCGTTCACTGTCGACCGAATGTGCCTGTTAAAATGCTTTTTTATACTTACTTCGTCATACGGCCCGCCGTCTTCGTTCAGATGCTGAACGCCCGTGCTGACGACGTGCGTCTGCACGACATGCTCCGCCTCGTTCTGCTTCAACGGAGCTCCATTGGGAATCTCGACTTTATCTCCAGGGCTGTTAGCCGGATAGTAGACTGGCATAGTGTTAGTATTCGGGGTTGTAACCAACTCTTTAGATTGGTTAGGGCTCTTGTAGGGCTTCCGGATGCTCGGGTCCTCCAAGTCGTCAATTACCTCAGTGATGGGCCTGTGGTCTTCCAAAATGTAATTGTACATGGAGTTCTCTGGTTCATTGTTCACGTGGAACAGGATATCGTTGAGAGCTGTGAACTGCTTCTGGGAGTCATCTTTGTTTATCAACATGTTTAGAGTCTCGATGTCTTTGGCTGACTCATAGTTTTGCATGTTTCTGAACTGTTTGGTGTACACTTGTGTGACGCTGGGGACTGCTCGCGTCAGGAGCTGGGACTCTTCCGTCTGCTTCAGACCGGCAACCCCGACGTTTCCGTTCGGTTTGATAGTAACTCCTTCGTCGTAAGTAGGACCTGGCGAGAGGCGTATAGTTTGGTACAGTTGGTCTATGTTGTTATACTCGTTTTGGTTCGAGCCGTAGGATCTGTGGTTTCTGATATTTTGGATGGCGTCTGCAGCGGTGAGTTTCTTGGGGTCCAGGCCTTTATTACGTCTGAAGTTTATTCTGTGGCGCCTGGACGGTGACCTGGCCGGGTGGGTTCGGTTACCGCCGCCTTCCTGCTGTTCTAAAGCGAGCTGGTGGTTCTCCTGGCTCTCGTGGTACGCTCGCATGTAGCTGTCTTTGATTGGAGCCTTGTTCCACCTCTGGAGTTGGGCTCGATGCTGTCGCATGCGTTCGGCGTTGAACATCGCCTGCTGGTTGGCCGCGTGGAGCCTCGCGTTCTGCAGCGAGTTGCCCGCCAGAGGGTTCCCGTAGGGCAGCCGCTCGGGGCCAGGGTCCGACCACTTGTCGTCGCTCCTCGCCTGCTCGTTGATCACCTCATACACAGGACTTGCCGCATTCTCCGCCGAGCAACTCGACATATGTATCACCAATATTAAAGTAGTAAAGTATGTGTACATTGTTTCTGAAATAAAGACAAAATTATTATTGGTTTAAAATAAAATTATAAAGAGTATTTTCTTAAAATACAATCGGTTGTTTTGTTGTGATTGTTTCTTTTGACAGGTCCAAAGACAAATATAGAAAGCAGAGATAAAATCTGCTTGGTGGATGGCTCGTGGTCTCGTGGTACTGTTGATGTAAAGCCGAACATACGCTTAATAGCAACATTACTGTAGACAATGGCCTTTAGTTGCCTTACTGAAGTACCTCATTAGGCGGGTAGCCTAAAAGGCACAGAGCATAGAAGCACCGCCGATAAGGTTGATCAGATGTATTTTCTTGGTTGATCAACTTTTCTCTATCTACGGTTGATCAGAACATCGAGCTATAACATTATAATATGTCAAGGATTTAATACCAATTTGCAATACACACATAGGTATTAAGTCCTTGTAATTTGCCAATTTGCAATCCTTGTCTTTGACAAAAAGTGTCTATGGCAAATGTTATTTGATTTGTCTATGGATTGGATCATCCAAGTGAAGTATGTAGTTAAATTATCCTATAATATTTTAACGAAATAAGCAGAACAGGCTCTTAAAATCTATTAGGCTCTCCTACATCACTAACTAGACTGTACTTTCTGAGATTGGGCCAATCAAACAAAGAATCAAAATTCAGCTTTATTACATACTAGCAGCGCCCCGCGGTTTTACTTGCGTTGTGTCTGTTTCTGTGGGATGAAAAATAGCCTTTCCGTTGATTGTGGCTATCTATTACAAAAAGAATTATTCCAGTCGCAATGGTAGTTTCTGAGATTAACGCGTTCAAACAAACAAAAACATATTCAGCTTTATTATTATTAGTGCTAGTCGCGCCCCGCGGTTTCACTCGCGTTGTACCCATACCCGCGGTAATTTCAGGATAAAATCCCATAATTTTATTCTAATGTATAATCTTTATTACTGTAATGTTTCATCCAAATCCGTTTAGTAGTTTTTGCGTGAAATAGTAAGAAACATACATCCATACATCCATCCTCACAAACTTTCACATTTATAAAATTTAGTAGAATAATAGATAGATTCAAGTAAGTTTTAAATAAATGAGATTTCTACCAACAATAAATTCTCGGCCATTAATAACATTTATGCAACACTTGAGAGACGCAATGACTTTTCAAACTGCGAGTACGTTCGCAAAACTTTCTAGTTTATGCTTTACAAAATGGTCTGAATTAACTTATTTAACTTTGTTTGTGTTTATTTTGGTTCGACTGTTTTGTTTTAATGTAGTACTAGCAGCGCCCCGCGGTTTTACCCGCGTTGTGCCCGTTCCCGTGGGAATTTCGGGAATTTTTTTACATAAAAACCTTCCTCTTGAATCACTCTACCTATTACAAAAAACCGCATCAAAATCCGTTGCGTAATTTTAAAGATTTAAGCATACAGACAGACAAACAGAAGACAAACAGACGCAACTTTGTTTTATACTATGTAGTGATAATAGTTTCATAAACTAAAACATTGTAACAAAGTGTTTGGTCTCTTTCGCTCTTTGACAAATAGCGTATGTTGGAAAGGGACAAACCATTTGATACCTAAAATGCTGTCAATAAGCGATTATGAATATTTCTTTATATCTATAGCTAAACTTGAACATCTATTTAATTCGATTTTTCACATTAATTGAGTTGACTATCCAATAATGAGACGATTCCAATATCATTACTTATTTACTTATTTAACTGTAGTAATTACGTTCTCAGGCCTAAACCACTGAACAGATTTTGACGGAACTTAACACAAATATAGATTAGATATCCCTCTTCCTCCAAATGATCCAAGTATTCCCTTTACATCATTAACACTAGCTGCGAGCGCCGTGTTTCCCCGTACTGAGCGCACGAACGCTCGCTGTGTTACATTACGCCTTGTAACGTCGCATCAGTACACGACATTGTATCATTATTTAGGCTCATACTTTCGTTGAACTCATACATAATATATGTTAATTAGCTAAACTTTTAATTAGCAGTTAACGTACCGTTAAATTATTTATTATGTAAAGATCACGCAGGTTCAATATTAAAATGTGGAAGTTACGGTAGGCTGTCATTTGGTAATGCTGTGTGCATAAATTGAATTCGTAATATAAATTATTCATAAATTGAATTCATAATTTATATTATTCATATTTAATTTTAATTATGGAACTGTCAAAAATATATGATTTATTTAGATAAAGGAGGAGAGGGTTGATCAACCCTCAATCTTGACGATAAATGTGGCTTTCTATCTATAATATAAAAAACCGGCCAAGTGCGAGTCGGACTCGCCCATGAAGGGTTCCGTAGCAGCGAGTAACATAATAAAGAAGTTCTTGAAATAAATGTTTTTTTATTTACATTTGAGTTATTGAATGAATAATCAGTATTTTTTTGCGGTTTACGATTTATGTCGTAAAAAAAAAACTACTAACTAGACCTCGTTCAAACCAATTTTCGGTGTTAGATTACATTGTTATGTACATCATATATTTTTTTTAGTTTTATCATTCTCTTATTTTAGAAGTTACAGGGGGGGGGACACACATTTTACCACTTTGGAAGAGTCTCTCGCGCAAACTATTCAGTTTAGAAAAAAATGATATTAGAAACCTCAATACCATTTTTGAAGACCTATCCATAGATACCCCACACGTATGGGTTTGATGAAAAAAAAAATATTTTTTTCATTTCTAAGTATGGGAGACCCCCCTAAAATTTTATTTTTTTTCTATTTTAGTGTGAAAATATTAATGCGGTTCACAGAATACATCTACACACTAAGTTTCAACAACATAGCTCTTATAGTTTCGGAGAAAAAAGGCTGTGACATACGGACAGACAGACAGACAGACGGACGGACAGACAGACAGACAGACATGACGAATCTATAAGGGTTCCGTTTTTGCCATTTGGCTACGGAACCCTAAAAATGAATCGCTGAATCTGTTGCTAAGCGCATAACTTCCGAACGACTGCACCAAATTGGATGATTCTTTTTTCTTATTGTCAGGACAAGGTTTTTATATAAGAACTAGCAGCGCCCCGCGGTTTTACCCGCGTTGTGCCCGTTCCCGTGGGAATTTCGGGATAAAATGTAGCCTATAGCCTTCCTCGATAAATAGACTATCTAACAGTGAAAGAATTATTCAAATCGGTTCAGTAGTTTCTGAGATTAGCGCGTTTAAACAAACAAACAAACAAACAAACAAACAAAACAAACTCTTCAGCTTTATAATATTAGTATAGAAAATAAGGAATAAAAATCTCTAAATTCCCACGGGAACGGGGGCGCTGTGGGTGAAACCGCGGGGCACAGCTAGTTACAAAAATAAATATTCAAATCAAATAACAAGTTTCTAAGATTACCGCGTTAAAAAAGAAGCTCTTTAGTAGACCCCGAGATTTTACCCGTGTTGTACCCATCTCCGTGAGAATTTCTGGATGAAAAATGACTTATAATATTCCCGTTGAATGTGGCTATCCATTACGACAGTAATTATTCAAATCGGATTGGTAGTTTCTGAGATTAGTGCGTTCAAACAATCAAAAAATCAAACTCGGCTTTAATAGGTATATTAGCACTCAAATTGGTTTTAGCGACAGCGCGCGTTGATGTCTTTTGTATGAAGAGTCATGACGACGGTGCATTATTTATTTGAAGCAAACAAATATCCATTTTAGCATTTTTTTAATACTCTAATGACCGTTCCCAATTACTTACTCAAAAAGCTATCTAAAGTTAATAAGTTTTAACTTTAGTAACTATTTTTATATAAGTTTTGACTTTGTTTCTTCGTAAATAAATGTCTAATTTTGGCGGCGAAAAACCCGGATTAAATTTTGACTAGATTCGGAGATTAGGACCGTATGAAAGACGTCCTTTATGATATCTATATATTATTTAAATCAATCGTGGTTTGGTCTCGCTAAAACTCAAGAACTGAGCCGATTTAGCTGATTTTGGTTTTGAAATGTTTAATTTAACTTATGCTGATTTTGGTCTGAATAAAGGCGTATGAAACCGCAGGGCACAGCTAGTGACAAATAGAATTCCAATACATTTGAAAAAAAAAATCAATATAAATTAATTTTTAACCTCCTCACTGAACAGATATCTTCAGTGAGACGAGAGGCCTTTGCCCAACAAGTGGGACATTACAGGCTAATACTTATACTTAAACTTAAATTAATTTTATTTAAAGTCTTACAAATATTTATGACATCTCTAACAGCTGATGATGATAATGATTGCTATCATTTTCGAGTTCTTTCATTAAAGATAATATAAATACTAATAGTATCATTTAGATCGCGACTGTACCGGATTGACCATGAGTATACTTTCACTACCACTCGTGTGTACTGTACTATATGGATGTATGTATATGTATGGTGTATGTTCGTATGGAGCATAACACTTGATCTCATATCCGTACGGGTAGCAGAGTATAAGTACTTTCATACTTCCGATTTAACTACTTTAACGACACGCAGTGCCCCGCGGATTTACCCGCATTGTGCCCATTCCTGTGAGAATTTCGAAATTAACAAATAGCCTATAACCTGCCCGTTAAAAGTGGCTATATATTACAAAAAGAGTTATTCAAATCGGACTGGTAGTGTCTGAGATTAACTTTTACCTCTTTAAAAACCTTATATACAAAATTCTCGTGTCACGGGGTGCGTGGTTGAACTCCTCTGCAACGGCTCGACCGATTCTCATGAAATTTTGTGTGCATATCAGGTAGGTCTGAGAATCGGGCAACATCAATTTTTCATCCCGAAATTCCCGCGGGAACGGGTACAACGCAGGTGTAACCGCGGGGCGTAGCTAGTATTACAATAGATTTATTACGAAAGTTAAGTAAGAGTTATTAATCTATAACTACTTAATAAACTGAACAGGTCTTGTTTTGTTTGTTGGTTTGAAAGCGCTAATCTTCCATTTAGAATGTGTTTATGTAATCTATATTCATTAAAATATATTCAAATGTCGATAAAACTATTAGATGACATCTGCAATAACATACATTTTTAAATTAATCTACATATATCTATTTATCGATGTATCTTAACATTTAACAAAATTATTTTTTATAATTATTTTTATAATGGATAACTACGTTTAACGGGAAGGTTATAGGCTATTTTCATCCCAAAATTCCCACGGGAAACACCGCGGGGCAATGCTAGTTTTACTTCAATTATAAAACAGAGTTGTTATTGTATAACTTGGAATTGAGAGTTAAATTAATTATACAAAACAATTCTTAATTCGCGAGATAGTATAAAAAGCTAATCTGTCGCACAAATCTTAATTTAAATAAAGACCATATTTTGCGAACTCAAGGCACCTCAAGGTAAAACTTACAATTAAATAAAAAAAACTTTAAACTATAATACAACCTCCATTGTTGGAAGATAATTGAAAAACGAATCTGTCACGGAGTAACGACCTTAGTAATGAGATAAAAACTTTAATTAACATACAGACAGACAATATTCTCAACCAACAATAGTGAGAATGCGTTCTCTCGGCGCTTAGTAGATAATTAACATTTACTACACACGTGTGGAATGGTTTTATTGCGAAGTTTTATACTCTATGGATTCTCTATGGTCATGTTCTCTATGGTTTTATTTGTATGTGGTATAGTGTCGGGTCGATCTATGGTTTTGGTTTGGGGAGTTTGACTCAGAAATAGGTTTTATCAAAAGAGTTGAGCACAGCAAATCTATCTTAGAATGCATAATATTAAAAGAATTATAATGTAAAGCGTAGAATGGGTTTGTTAAACTTATGTTCTAGTTGATGCAAATAAAAATAAAATGTCGAAAAAACTGTTTTTGTATCTTTTGTTGCCGCTAACAAAATTAAAAGTTGTTGTGCAATTTGACTTATTTTATATCTTACTAGCAGCGCCCCGCGGTTTTACCCTCGTTGTGCCCGTTCCCGTGGGAATTTCGGGATTTTTTTTACATAAAAACCTTCCTCTTGAATCACTACCTATTACAAAAAACCGCATCAAAATCCGTTGCGTAATTTTAAAGATTTAAGCATACAGACAAACAGACAAACAAACAGACAAAAATAGCGACTTTGTTTTATACTATGTAGTGATTCGACTTTTATCTTTGATTGGCTGAGGATAAAAAATCGGCTCTAAGCGTTTTGAAATTTTGAACGCACTTAATAAATGATAACACCGCTCCTTAGCTTCTACTATAATATTTATATTCGTATCGTCCTCCGAAGTGAACGTAAGCTCACGATCTGATGATCGCTTGACATTTCGCTGCGGTCTTCGTTATAGCTAATACATAATAAATCTCATTTTAATCGCACCACTAGATATTATTATTGCTTGAAGCTCGCTTGAAGCTTGAATTACTTTTGAAATATGGTCGAGTCAAGGTTCAAAATATTTGAAATCCATGCTTTCAATCGTTCCATCGTACCCAGATAAACAGCCCCGTTGCCAGGCGTTGGAGGCAAGACGAACATAATAGTGAAGAGTGTAGTGAACTATCTCTCTTTCTTTTGTTTAAAAAAAACCGTCATCTCCCTCGGCTGCCGCCTAGACAATCACCGCCCATCGTGTCACTTTGAATGTACGGACTTAGCGGTCTATCTTTGTTTCATGGCGTTTTCGTGGTTTGTGCAGATCACTGTGCAGATGTGGTGCAGATAGATAATCTGCATAAATTTTGACGGCCCCAATTGGAGCAAAGAGGTTGCTATGTTTACCCATGATTTACCCATAGAATTAAAATGGACGCAAAGAGGATTTTATGTATTTTTGTCTTTGGAACAACCACTGGAACAACACGTAGTAACTATTTAGTAATCTGTGCCCATACCCACACTTGACCTGTGCTATAGGTCAGTGCATACCACTCTGGTGCATACCCATAACTTTTCTCTATGGATGTCCGTGAGATAGGTTTTGATTCCATGGTTTTGAAAGATCAGGTTTTAGCATTACTTCTATGTAAATAAAGTTTCATCCTACTAATATTATAAATGTGAAAGTTTGTGAGGATGTATGTATGTATGTTAAAACTACAAAACGGATTTGGATGAAACTTTACAGTAATATAGGTTATACATCAGAATAATACATGGGGTACATTTTATCCCGAAAGTCCCGCGGAAACGGGTACAATGCGGGTAAAATCGCAGGAGGTCTACTCTAATTCAACGAAAAACGAAATATCGATCGAAACTTCGCTTGTTTCCTACTACAATTCGTTTTCGTTCCGAAGTTTCGTTCGAACGAAAATGTTTGACGTTTAAAATCTCTAAACCTACTCTAATGCTGGGGCCACACCTATGCCATATGCCATAGAATATGACATTAACCGTAGGTGAAGCCACGACTATGCGTCATAATTTGACAATAGCATTGACAATGCCATTTGGCGTATGCGATAGCTCGAGTGGCGGTACATCAAAGAGATTAATGCGAGAGTTAAATGCATGAAGCGGCCACACTACGTATTGTCAGTGTGCGTCGAGAGCGCAACGGGTTCGGACGTATTTGCTTATTACGACGGATTTGCCTCAAAATCGCACGTTTTTGTCTATACGTACTATGGCGACAGAGTGGAGTAACAACAAAATTATTACTTTTCTTGAGATTCTGCAAACATGGTCTCTTTATTCGATAATGATTTAATAAAGTCAAATAATATAAATTAACTCTCATGAAATATAGAGCTCTGTCGACGTCCATCTTGCCTGAATTGAAGTAAATTCAATGCCGTTGTCAATGTCAAATTTTTCCAATAAATGAACATTGACATTGACAGTTTAAGTGTGGCCACCCACTATATTGCATTGAAAATTATTGCATTCAATGGGCATTGACATTGAGCGTAAGTGTGGCCCCACCATAATTGATAAATGTTGCGAACGAAAATTTGAATTTGACAGATGATTGTTCGGAATTTTAACCTCAATTCGACGAAACCAAAAGTGTTATCTTTTGATTTTCGTTAGTCGTTCGTTGGAATTGTTTGTGTGCATTTTGTCAGGAAATTTGTTTGAAATGGTCACAAGAATACTTTTAATAGAGGCTGCTCTACGTGAAGAGCGTTTAGAGCGTAGAAGAAGACGGCGCCGTCTGCGCAACCAACTCAATATCAGCCAAATTCCCGACTTAGAGTTTATAGGAAATTATAGACTCAGTCGGCAATTGTTTGAAGAGTTGTGCCAGAAAATAGTGCCTCTATTACCTCCGAAGGCAAGACGTCATGGAATGGACCCCACAGTAAAGGTATTGTACTTTTTTTATTTTTATTCTATTCATATATGTAATTCAATAAAAATAAGCATTTCACTGTTCACAATTCTCAACATTTTTAGATCCTTACGGCCTTAAATTTTTATGCCCGAGGTAGTTACCAAGGGTCTGTGTCAAACAAAAAAACTCAAGTTGACAATTGACATGTTGATGTTATGGGTAGATTACGTCACATTACGTGTGTATAATACGAATATTTTTAGTTGTCATAGGTTACTATGCATTGTTGGGATGAAATAGTACTCTTCAAATTAGTCGGTTATTAGTCCCGTTCATTCCAATCGTTCACGAAAATTGTCTTGAATCCGAAAATCGTCTGCGCGTCCGAAAAAGAAATAGAGTAGGGGAGTGAACGAAACTTCGTTTAAATTTCGTTCGTTTGCGAAGTTTCGTTTGAGAGAAACAGAGTAGACCTCCAGGGCGCGTCTAGTAAATAAATGGCTAAAAAAACGAACTAGTCCAATGTCTAAAACAAAGCAGTGATTGAAATACATTTATTATCTGACAAACAATAAAAAACTTACTATAGTTATTAATTGTGGCCGTAAAGTTGTTCATTTCCGACAGACTTCGTCGAAGATTGTTAGTCATCGAGGTTTCATTAAAACGAAGGAATGTTTTGTCCCAGTATGCAAAGTACCTATTTAATTAACTAAATGTATCCGGGTTTGTATTGCCCTTCGATTGGAGGATTTGTACCTATATGTTATGTACGAGTCAAAATATGGACTAACTAGCCCCGCCCCGCGGTGTTACTCGCCTTGTACCTTGTGGGAATTTCGGGATAAAATGTATCCCATGTGTTATTCTGATGTATAACCTATATTACTGTAAAGTTTCATCCAAATCCGTCCAGTGGTTTTTACGTGAAAGAGTAACAAACATACATATTGTTGACTATGTGTGCGGAATGCGGATTGATTAAGAAGAGACTAAAAATATACAATTATACACTTATTATTTGTACAGTCAGCAAATGAAAATGATAAACACTTTAGTACTGGTCACATTACACTTGTCATTTGTTTTCCCTATTATGCCATAGCATAGACAAAAATATAAACCTCTTCGCTTCGTTTATGAAAGGAAGAAGACACTTTACAAGATAAGTTATAGACCACAGACACATAGATGACATCGCCAGGCATCGAATAAAAACGACAGGCATAATTATAAAACTCACTTTTCAATGTACACGCGGTTTTACCCGCATTGTGCCAGTTCCCGCAGGAATTTCGGGATATAAATTAGCTTTTAACCTCCTCTTTGAATGTGACTATCCATTCTATCCATTACAAAAAGAAACGGACCTTCCTTTCCTATTCGAATCGGCCAGGTAATTCCTGAGAGTAACCCGAACATACAAACATAAAAAATATTAAAAAATCACCTCTTTAAAATATTATTATAGATTTGTATTATAATTCGAAGATAATAAAATTTGTTTGAATATAATTTAGATAGTGTTATTTTTTAGTGTTTCATATAAAAACGGTAATTATTAACTATTTTGTTGTTAACAAAAAAAACTAAAAAACACGCTTTTATTGCAAATTGAACTAAAAACTAGAAAATAATTTTTCACCTCAAATCAAAATTATAATAAAATTTATGTTATTAACACAATGATTCAATTCAGAGTAAAAAACCGCCCGTTGATGTCTTTTATATGAAGTAATATTTTTTTAGTAAATCTGGCAAATCCATTAAGGATAATGGGAAACTGTTATTAAATTATTGCATTGTCATCGGTCCTTGATACGTATGCAAAGTTTCAAATTAATCAGACTTCTGGAAGTTGGTGAAAATGATGTTCAAAGATTCCATTACATACGTTCGTACGTACGTACGTACACACAGGCCAAGCTAATAAAAGCGTGTTAATAATGGGAAACTGTTATTAAATTATTGCATTGTCATCGGTCCTTGATACGTATGCAAAGTTTCAAATTAATCAGACTTCTGGAAGTTGGTGAAAATGATGTTCAAAGATTCCATTACATACGTTCGTACCTACGTACGTACATACAGGCCAAGCTAATAAAAGCGTGTTAATAATGGGAAACTGTTATTAAATTATTGCATTGTCATCGGTCCTTGATACGTATGCAAAGTTTCAAATTAATCAGACTTCTGGAAGTTGGTGAAAATGATGTTCAAAGATTTCATTACATACGTACAGGCCAAGCTAATAAAAGCGTGTTAAAAAACAAAATCTTTTAATATTTCTGGGTATTATATTGAAATGCAAAATATTAACATAAATACATAAGATATCGCATAAATAACTGATAAGTTTTAGTTTTTATGCAAGTTTTGGAAAGTAAATGCACAGAAAAAGCTTTTTTATAATTCCGAAGCATGTCCGACATGTTTTACCTATACTGAGTAGTGTTCGCTTAGGGCCGACACTGCATTAAGCGTGCGCACGCTGCGGTTCCGTACAAAAGTGAACCGTCGCGTGCGCCCGTCGCGTGCGGTGTCATACAAAAGTGAACAGTCGCGTGCGCCCGTCGCGTGCGGTGTCATACAAAAGTGAACCGTCGCGTGCGCCCGTCGCGTGCGGTGTCGTACAAAAATGAACAGTCGCGTGCGCCCGTCGCGTGCGGTGTCATACAAAAGTGAACCGACGCGTGCGCACGCGACGGGCGCACACTTAACGCAGTGTTGACCCTTAAACTTAAGAAACCAGTGTATTTCATACTATTATTCAATGCAACATCTACTTAATTCTGCAACCGTCCGAACCGGAAGAAGACATTATAATTTGGTTACATCTCGCCGTATTGCACAATATCACGACATCTCACTATTACTTAGATCGCCGAGTCACGTCCAATTGTTATCTTATTACGTGTATCTGCTACGAATACGTATAAAGCAGTGCCCGCGGTTTCACCCGATTTGTACCCGTTCCCGTAAGAATTATGGGGTGAAAAGTACACTATGTTTAGTGCCAGACTCTAACCTTTATGCAAATTCTCATTCAATTCCGATTAGTAGTTTTTGCATGAAAGAGGAACATACATTCGTACATCGTCACTATCTTTCGCATTAAATGTATGTATATTACTCCTCATAGCACCTCGCGGTCCTTCCCGATTTGCATCCTTTACCGCGGGAATTTCGGGATAAAATGTATCCCACATGTTATTCTGATGTATAACCTATATTACTGTAAAGTTTCATCCAAATCCGTTGAACAGTTTTTGCGTGAAAGAGTAACAAACTTATGTATGTTGGTCTCACAAACTTTTGCATTTATAATATTAGTAGGAAGTAGGATGTATAGAAAATGAAGTTGTAATATGCATATTGTATAGAAAATGTATGAATAGAACATGTAATAATAGAAAGAGATTTGCGTATAGAAATGACATGCACTCGTAATTTGATGTGCCGTAACGAATATGTTATCTAACGAAATGTTGTAGATGTCTGTGCTATGAACAAACTTCCCGCGCCCCGGGGTGTTAGCCGCATTGTAGCCGTTCTCGCAGGAATTTCGGAATATAATGTATCCCATATGTTTTTCTGATGTACCTATATTACTACAAAACTTCATCCAAATCCGTCCAGTAGTTTTTTTCGTGAAAGAGTAACAAACATACATACGTATTGTTGACGGGCGGGAATCGAACCCGCAACCCCGAAACAGTAAGCGCTCTCACTGCCATTGTGCCAACGGGCTTGTCAACACAATCAATGAGGGTTTTCACGATAATGACACTTTTGACAGATTTCTGGACCTCACGTCTCAGTGCAGCCACCTAGTGGGTTTCAGAAAACCCTCAATACACAGAAAAAAAATTACCTAATTAATAGTGTTGTCAATATTTGCGACACACAAAAACCGTCAAGGAGTATAGTTATCGCCTTGTGTTTATCATACGACTTGCTAATCAAGGGCATGCAGAAGGCAGGGTGCCGCGAAAGGTGGTCACCTTGGGATTCATTCATGTTTAATGAACCAACTGTTTATTTAACTTTGAGCTTAAGTTTAAGCTCATATCTTTAAGTGATACTTATATTTAGTTAATATCTTTTAAAGTTAAACTTCTAAATATAAAGATTGAAAAGAAACATCTGTGACACATTGTATTTTATCATGCTTTTTTTTCTGGGATCATTTCCCGCCCGGAGTCAACAATATGTGCAGACATAGTTGTCTACAGCGTCTGGGTGTCAATTATATATTCATATAAAGTATTTGCTTATATATATATATATAATTATTATGTAATAGTATCAGTTAGTTAGATGCTGTAATACAAGCTTTGAACCTTATTATCTGTGTGTGAAATTTGTCCTGTAAATATTTAAGTATTTATTTATTTTGTGACATTTTGTATTGTAACGTGACAATATAATTTTAAGCTTGTTTGTTTTTCAAATATTCTCAATAAAGATTTAATGATTGATTGACATAATGTATGAAAAATTACGTCAATTAGTTAACTATCGATTTTATGAACGTCTCTGAGTGGGGCAGTATATATAACTTGTTAACATTTGAACAAGGAAGGCCGTTAGATGATAAGTTAAGTTATCATGCACTTAAGTTTATCGGAATCATCGACAAGCCGGAAGGTTGAAGGTTGGTTGCTAAATATACATTTTACAGCGGACATACTCGACACTTCACATGACCCGAGTTCAAATATCAAATTGCTTCCCGACATTTAAGTGTACAGCTTATACCTGCAGTTATATCCAGTTGATATCTACGAGTATACTAATATTATAAAGCTGAAGAGTTTGTTTTGTTTGTTTGTTTGTTTGTTTAAACGCGCTAATCTCAGAAACTACTGAACCGATTTGAATAATTCTTTTCTGTTAGATAGTCTATTTATCGAGGAAGGCTATAGGCTACATTTTATCCCGAAATTCCTACGGGAACGGGCACAACGCGGGTAAAACCGCGGGGCGCTGCTAGTGTATGATATCTAACTAATCCTACTAATATTATAAATGCGAAAGTTTGTGAGGATGTACATATATATATGTTTGTTACTCTTTCACGAAAAAACTACTGGTCTGATTTGGATGAAACTTTACAGTAATATAGGTATCAGAATAACACATGGGATACATTTTATGGGAACGGGAATAACGCGGGTAACACTGCGGCGCGCGGCTAGTTAATATAATAAAGCTTAAGTTTTTTTTTGTGTTTTAATTGAATGCGTTAGTCTCTATGTTCGAGATAATCTCAGGAATTATCAGTCCGATTTGAATAATTCGTTTTGTAATAGATAGCCACATTCAACGGGCTATTTTTCATCCCAAAATTCCCACGGGAACGGGTACAATGGGGTAAAACCGCGGGGCGCTGCTAGTTTCAAATAATTTCGTAGATCAGTATCTATACTAATATTATAAAGCTGAAGAGTTTGTTTTGTTTGTTTGTTTGTTTGTTTGTTTAAACGCGCTAATCTCAGAAACTACTGAACCGATTTGAATAATTCTTTCACTGTTAGATAGTCTATTTATCGAGGAAGGCTATAGGCTACATTTTATCCCGAAATTCCCACGGGAACTGGCACAATGCGGGTAAAACCGCGGGGCGCTGCTAGTGATGTTATAAAGCTGAAACTAAAGAAAGTTTACATTTATGATAGCACCTGTACTTATAGATAAGTAAAAGTAATTCAGGGATCAATGTGCTCTATAAATAAACCAGTAACGCATAGACCGGGTTCCGTATGCTGGTAGTCTATGGTTAAACGTATTAAGCTTGATGTGTTTACATCCTACTGTGCGTTATGGCGATGCTTGTGTCTTGTTTCTGGTTACTTTCAATGGAGCGAAATCTGTTTATAATCTATTTCTTTTGGATTGGCACAACATGTGGTTCAATGTGGTCACTTTTCCAGACGAAGACGATTGCTTCTGAAGAGGAAAAAGTTTTAGAGATAGGTTAATAATGAAATAAAATTACTAAACTTTTTCCTCTTCAGGAGCAATCGTCTTCGGCTGGAAAATTGACGCCAATGGTCCACATTTTGTGCCAATCCAAAAGAAATAGAGTATACATTTGTCTATGGTTCTTATAGTTTTAAATTATGTAGATAGTTTTTTTTTATCGTTGGACCAAATCCGATGTCTTAGTTCAGATTGTGTGACTAACAATTTACTTAAAACCTTCGGATATGAACCAGCAATTCGGTTATCTACTTTATAAAAATAAGTCAGGTTTTCCTCCCTGACGCTATAAGTCCAGAACGCACGAACCGATTTCCACGGTTTTGCATTCGTTGGAAAGGTCTCGGGCTCCGTGAGGTTAATAGGGAATAAAAATCTCAAAATTCCCACGGGAACGGGGGCGCTGCGGGTGAAACCGCGGGGCACAGCTAGTGACATATAAAAAGGCGGTGACCCTAAGATGTCATTTAGAAGAAAAAACTGCAGAAAATAGCTTTTAACCAGAAAACCCCTAGGAAATAGAATACCCATATAGAATACAATCCAAGTTAGAATACAACTAGGAAATATCCTACAACCATCCCGTCGAATGGGGCTAACTTAACTTGCACTTCTTAAACAATATAATTCCGTAATGGCATTAAAATTGTGTAATATACAGGAGCAAGGACATGTTCACTACCTACTTAACGGGTGTGGGAATTTTTTTAACAAGGTGAATGCAGGTTTTTTTTTTAGTTGAATCAGAATGTGTTTGGATTGTTACGTAAAGAAAGAACCTCAATAAAATTAAAGAGCTGTTTTGCTTATGATACGCTAAACCATAGCGCTAAACATTTTATCATATTCATTAATGTATTTATTATATCTATATAACTTTAATTTTTTTACCAATTTAATTGTTGCCGTAAGTTATTCATAATATTATGTATTTATTTCTAATGGTAAATAATTGTTCCAAAATACTCACATCATTAAATTAAATCCAGCATTCACAAATAAATAATTATAAATAAAAACTTTTTAATTTAAATTAAAACACACAAAAATACAATCATGGCACTATGTTTAAAAAGCTTTGCCTTAAAACTTTTTGTTAATAAATAAAAACTTTTTATCTATTGCTCAACTGGGGTATACAACCTCCATGGACAAATTAAACGCACTGGCAGGTTATAAGTTAAAGTTTAACATTTAAGTTGAGAATTTCAAAGTGGTGGGCTGCGTTCGCGCCAATGACATTCTAAGAACGGGTTTCGTAACATTTTGTATACATTGCCACTTTTAAAGTAAAATTCTAAAACAAATTCAATTAAAACTAGCAATGGTTACAAATTTCCTAAATAGTCGCAACATGATAATTTTATGGTTCAAATTAGTAGAGGTCTATCAAACTGTATCATTAATACATTACTGGTTTTAAATGGATCTTAAAATATTTGTTTAAATTAAACAGCAATGGTTAATATATATGAGGATTGTCAATAAAAGAGAATGTAAGAATTTTGTAGAACTAGATTTCTGCAAGCAATTTGGTTCCTAAAGTTTATTGCTGACCGTCATATACATAACTAGCAGTGCCCCGTGGTTTTACACGCTTGACGCCCGTTCCCATGGGAATTTCGGGATGAAAATTGGCCTATAACCTTCAGTTTGAATGTGGCTATCCGCTACAAAAAGAATTATTCAAATCGGATTGGCAGTTTCTGAGAATGCGCGTTCAAACAAACAAACAAAAAAATAAATAAAACGATGTCAGCTTTTTTATATTAGTAAGATTATCTAAGAGTAATTAGATGAAGATTCCATAGAAGTCTTGCTTTACATTGAAATGATATTAAATTAAAATACTATATATATTTTTTCTTCCATTTCCTATAAAATAAGCATAAGTTTTTATCATCACAAAAAGCCAGCACGTTTTCGCGCCATAAAGTTTTCAACAAAAACTGTTGATTTGTAGTTTTTGTAACCATTGTTGCATGAAAGAAGTAAGGACAAGCACATTACCGGCCTTCCCACTTATCGGCTGTCGGGCCCGGATTTTAAACGGCCATGCACGAGGCAGAATATTTTTTTAAAAGCTAACTTCTATATTCTTCGATTTTTTCTATACTCTATATTTTACGAGAGTTTCAATTCAAACCAACATGGCTGAAAGAACCAAAGACAATTATCTTCCATCGAAGAAAAGACTTGGGATTAGAATAGAATACAATTAACCTGTTCAGAAGGAATCTTCTTCGGCTGGAAAATCGACAACAATACTCGTAGTCGACATTTTAACTCGTATGAAAAGCATAGAGGAAGTATAACAGAGAAGGAATAAGAATAAAATGGATTTATAAATCTATATATATAAAAGAAAGTCGTGTCAGTTACACTATTTATAGCTCGAGAACGGCGGAACCGATTTGGCTGAAAATTGGTGGGGAGGTAGCTTAGAAACAGGAGACGGATATAGGATACTATTTATCCCATATTTCCTACGGGAACGGATGCGCTGTGGGTGAAACCGCGGGGCACAGCTAGTATAAAATACAAGGTACTCGTACATGGCAAAAGGTTCCAACTCAGCTGTTGCTGTACGGATCGGATCCCGCACGGCGCTGGTTTTCAGTTGTCGATCAGAGGGAAATAGCAGAGGATTATAAAAAAATAGCAGTGCCCCGCGGTTTTACTCTTCTTGTGCCCGTTCCCGTGGAAATTTCGGGAATTTTCATACATATAAACCTTACTCTTGAATCACTCTATCTAGGTATTTAAAACAACCGCGTCAAAATCCGTTGAGTAGTTTCATAGATCTAAGCATACATAGGGCCAGGCAGACAGCGGAAAGCGACTTTGTTTTATACTATGTAGTGAAGAGCATTAGCCTGTAATGTCCCACTGCTGGTCTAAGGCCTCTCATCTCACTGAAGATATCAGTACAGTGAGGAGGATAAAGATAATCACAATGCTTGCCTAATGCGGGTTGTTGATGACCCGACCCGACCCATGTTTTAAAAGTAGGAAACATGTTTTCGCTCGACCCGGGAATTGAACCTGAGACTCCAGTCTTGGCAGGCGAATATCCGAAAATACGTTCAATGTCAACATTTCTAAGTACTGAATTAAGTTACAATGTTACATTAAGTTAAAGGTTAACATACTCGTAGGTAAACTGTTGCAAAACCATGCAGTGTAATAAACACACTTACATACCTTTTGTGTTTAAGTAATCTCAACCTCACTTTAATGAAGAACTTATTGTGTGAATTAATTATAATGTTGAAGTTTTGTTCAGTTTTATTACAGCTATTGTCATATTTTAATGACAAGTACAGTATGCAAAGTTTCAAAGGCCTCTCGTTAAATAGGTACTATTTTTATTTTTACTGAATAATTTCTAAATCTATTTTTCTGAAATATCTTAAAAAAAAACATGAGCTAGCTAGACTAATGATTGACAAAGTTTGTTTTTATTCGTCCGTTAGAAAAAAACCCGGACAAATTGACACACGGTTAATTAGACCCAAAGTAAGCACTAAGCTCGTATTATGGAATCTAAGTCACTGATACTACATACATACTCAAATATTTTATAAGAATATATAATTGCCACCCAGACGTCGTCGCCAACAACTATGTCTCCACATATTGTTGACTCCGGGCGGGAATCGAGCCCCCGACACAGTAAGCGCTCTCACTGCCACTGTACTAACGGGCTTGTCAAAATAAAAAGGTTCTTAAAACATCACTATAGATAAAAATCTGTTTGGTTTGAAAGTGGGCTTATTAGATGATATAGCATAACTCTAGCTTTTACTCTCTTTCAATAAAGGCCAAATGCCAATGAGTTTTATGAAATGTCACCCACTAGGTGGTAGCACTGAGACGTGAGGTCCAGAAATCTGTCAACAGTGTCATTTTCGTGATAACCCTCATTTTGAGGATTGTAACTTGCTCAATTCAAACTAGGTACTCAGCGACCGCTCACGAACAAACCCACAGCCAACCGCCAGTCTACCCATAGAGTTTATCTCGTCCATAGACGAAGAATATCTCGTCTTTTGACCGTTACCAAAGACAATAGTTTATCAATATCATCTGTTTTTATTCCGCCGTGGGATATTTTCTCTTCGACATGAATACGATTCTTTTAGCATTGTTCGCGGTTATTACGTGTGTGCCATAATCTTGTTAGTTACGTAATAACTTGCGCTTTTTATTCAAATCGAGACAACCACAGTAATTATACTTATTTTATATCTAATAATAGTTATTTAAATAACGCGCATAGTAAGTTGTAACAACTCTATTTTTTCTTACGAGTCTTAAAATGTGGACTAATGTCGTCAATTGTCCAGCCCAAGATGACTACTCCTGAAGAGTAAAAAGTTTTAAAGATAGGGTAAGAATGAAATGAAATCACTTAACCTTTTTCCTCTTCAGGAGTAATCGTAGAACAACCATTATATTATTTTTTACCTCTTTATAACATTAGTGTATAGAAAACCGTAAATATAAATGACGGCCCATAGAACCACTATTCAAATAAACAAAATACTCGGACAAATTCACACATGGTTAATTAGACGAAGTAAGCTCTAAGCTTGTGGAATCTAACTCACTGATACTACTCCATATACATACATACACAAAAATATTAAATAAGAATAAATCATTGACACCCAGACGCCGTCGCCAACAACTACGAGTATATCTGCACATATTGTCGACTCCGTTGAATCGAACCCGCAACCCCCGACACAGTAACCGCAAACACATGCCACTGTGACAATGGGCTTGTAAGAAACAAGCAAACAAACAAACGAAAAACTCTAGTTCTTTAGTTTTGCGTCAAGACAAAATCTTAAACAGTTTATTATCTGTGAGAGAAATGTGAATGAACTAAAAAAAATACAATGAACTATGATTATATGCATACTTTCTCCTTTAGAAATGTAGGGTACCTACTAGGTATGCTATTTTATTTTATGACTAGCAGCGCCCTGCGGTTTCACCCGCGTTGGGCCCGTTCCCGTAGAAATTTTGGGATTTTTGTACTTATAAACCTTCCTCTTGAATCAGTCCATCTATTAAAAAAATCTTCATCAAAATCCGTTGCGTAGTTTTAAAGATCTAAGCATATAGTATAGGGACAGACAGACAGCGGAAAGCGACTTTGTTTTATACTATGAAGTAGTTAAAATAAATATACATATTTAATTTTGGCCTGTGTTGAGGGAATTCTAAAAGTATCAATAAGAGTTTTCACAAAATTTATATTCTAAGTGCCCTTACGCACTAGCGGCTAACCGCGGGGGCGGCTAACCGCGCGGTTTGCCGCTTTTCCATTTTAATATGCAACCGCTTATGATTGTACGCACTAAACCGCCACAAAATTTCATATTTCGGCAAACCGCGCGGTTAGCCGCCCCCGCGGTTAGCCGCTAGTGCGTAAGGGCACTAATACTGGACAGCGCTAATGGACCTACATTAAAAGCACTTCAAACCTCCTATTTCGATGTTAGTTAAGACATTCACTCATACGTCATTTCATTACACGTTTGGATATTTGTATGATAGTGTTATCCATAATTTCGTTAAAATTGACACCGGCTCGTTGGTCTAGGGGTATGATTTTCGCTTAGGGTGCGAGAGGTCCCGGGTTCAAATCCCGGACGAGCCCTAATCATTTTTATTTCTTTTTTAGTGCTATCTTTATTCTTTACTATAATATAAAACCGATTGCGATCGAATAAAACTTTGCGTGAATAATGATATGTCTGAATTTTGCAGATAGACGTTCAGATGAAGTGATAATACTTTTGCTATTATAAAATTATCAGGCGTATTGTACGAGTATATCGAATTATCAAAAACACTAAGGCGTTGATTTATTAATTACTAGCAGCGCCCCGCGGTTTACCCGCGTTGTGCCCGTTCCCGTGGGAATTTCGGGAATGTTTTTTCATAAAAACCTTTCTCTTGAATCACTCTACCTATTACAAAAAACCGCATCAAAATCCGTTGCGTAATTTTAAAGATTTAAGCATACAGACAAACAGACACGAAACAGAGACGACTTTATTTTATACTATGTAGTGATGATATGCTAGCGGCCCGCCCTCGCTCTGCTTTGAGGGTAAGGGGATAGCCTTATAAGGGTTGACTTTCTCATATTCCTTTCTTAGCAACTATCACAGTACGTCGTTATATTAAATCCATATAACTCATAGCATTTATAGATCCTGACATTTCGTGATGAAATTCTCGCTTTTATCTAAGTAACTAGCATCGTCCCGCGGTTTAACCTACGTTGTATCTGCATATTACTTACAGCAATTGTTTGTTTCTTTGTATGTTCGAACTTATCTCGAGAATTAGGTATCTGTCCGATTTGAATAATTCTTTATATTCAACGGGAAGGTTATAGGCTATTTTGGATCTCAAAATTCCCATAGAAACGGGCACAACGCGAGTAAAATCGCGGGCGCTGTTAGTTTGTGATATAACTAATGAAGTAACAAATGTAAAAGTAAATGTAGGTAAGACATATTGCTTTTGTCACTTTTCAAAATTGTAATACGAGTAGATGATGTCATTTTATATCAAACGGTGCACTCTAAGACAAGGCCTAGAATCAGTTACATGAGCCAGATTAAAGAAAAAGTGTCTGTGATGTCGTATAGAGATGTGAAGGAGCTTACACTGAATAGGAATAGATGGAGAAGTCTGCCTCGGACTCACCGACAAGAGCCTAGCTCTTAAATTTATGACGACGCACTGTAAAAAGACAAAGCAGGAAGTTGTAAAAAAAACGAAAATATGTTTCATTAACCCTGTTTTTTTTTATTTTTATCAATTTTTTTCCAATAACATAATATCGTTTATATACTAGACATGAAGTAGTCATCTGCTGGGCAAGGGTCGTTAGAATCCATGGGCTTGTATCTGTAAATCTTTCCCTTGGTACCAACTACAATATTATTTTTATTATCATACGCTATACCAGTAATTTTGTATCCCAATTGCGCTATCTTCTGCGGCAATATACTTTTCGTTGTCAATGTAAAAAGAGATCCCTTTACAGCAATAATAACTTCATCGTTATTGTTCAACTTCAATATGTAACGCAACTCTCTCGTGAAACCTTTGTATTGAATAGGCTCGAAATATTCCATTGAAAAAAAGTATATCTTTCCGTCAACGTATTCGTAAAAAGCGTTGCCTTTTGTGTCCAAAACAAAGCTGTATGCTTTGGGGATTTTTTCGTATCTTTTAACAGCGGCAGAACCGTTGACAAACCTGAAGATTTCATGGTTTGGTCCAGTGGTTATGTACATTTGGTTGTCGCTTTTGTCTATGAATATGTTGCGAACATCGTCGTCTCCTATTGGTCGTTCCGCTGTGATTTCTGTGTGTGAGTAATCGTAGGTCACCAGCCCTTGATTGGTGCCTATATAGATGATATTGTTTGGCACATCAATACCAACACATTGTCCTATTAAATCGTCCGATACCGGCAATGCTCTGATGCCTAAGGAACCATGTTTCAACATATGAATTCCCTTTGTGTAATTCCGTTTGTGCAGTATAAAGAACATGTGATCTGTTCTCGGGTCTATGACTATGCCTGTAGGATATCCATCTATGGTCGCAATGAGTTGTCGTTTGAAAAATTCGTTCCCAATCTTTGTTCGGTCACATTTTTCTGCGTTTGTTGTTAAGAGTAGTGTTATAGGAAGAAATGTTATGAAGGTATATGTTTTCATTTTTGAATCATGACAGTGTTTTCTGTAACAAAAATGATGGAATTAGTTGTCTATTAGTTATACGTCAATCTCCTACCTGTTTTGTTAGAGCAATGCGCTAGACCTAAAACCTAATTAGCCCATTGAAATGTTATATTTTTCATGTGATGCGCACTTTCTTACGAACTCGCCAACTTCTAACCCAGCTTATGTAATGGCCTTGGAATCTAGGAAAATAATTGGTAATCTGTGGACCTTTGCCCAGCTGTGGGCATGGCTTAGATAGACGGTAAAATGGGCCTTATTCAAGTATATTCAAATATATCTCATTTATATCTTCTCTCCATTAATATAGAAATAGAAATAAGAGAAGAGAGAAACGACTGTGTGGTTTCATGAATCTACGGTAAAAGAAAAACTTTTTTCACTTCATGGATATAGGGCATTTTAGCTATCAAATGGTTTGTCCCTTTCTGACATACGCTATTTTCCAAAGAGCAAAAGAGACAAAACAGTTTTAGTTAGAGAGCGGCAAATAAGGCAGATAATCCCTGCTGCACACACGAAAAAGTTTGAGACGAATGTGATGAACAAAAGTTTCACTTAAAAATGCCCTTTGACCTGTAAACAATTGTTAAATTATGAAAGTACACTTGTCTTATAAATCTCGATCAATTTTATGACGTCTTCAATACTACCCCTATATGTTCAATATTGTGCATTCATCAACTTTGTGAGACTGCTCTCAGTTTGGATAGGGCATTGCAGGCTGAATCACCTGATTGCCCGAAAAGTAAGATGATTCCGTGCTTCGGAGGGCACGTTAAGCCGTCGGTCCCGGTTACTTTCTACGGATAGTAGTCGTTACTTGAGCCATGTCAGAGGCCTTTGGCGGCACAATAACTGTGACACCAGGATTGGTCAGGTTGACCATCCACTCGATGAAGAAGAAGATCAACATTGCGCAATATTATTGTAGGTGTATGGGTCCCTCATAATTGATAGTTCACGATATAAAATATTAGCAAAACAAATGCATCAATTCTCAAAATATCTATTGTCTTTGAGTATTAGTATTAGTCGCACAAAGAGTTCCTATTGTTGATATTAGCTCATGATATTGTGATAATATTTTTGTTGTGATAATATTTTGATGATAACAGCCCAGTGCCGTTTCGCTTGGGTTACGTCTGCGAAGGGATTTCGGAATAAAGATCGTATGTAAACCTACATCTTGAATGCCTCTCTGTGTGTGAAAAAAGTAGAAAAGAAAAATATTGTCCCACAGCCTGTAATGTCCCACTGCTGGGCAAATGCCTCTCATCTCACTGAAGATATCAGTACAATGAGTAAGATGTCGTAATCACCACGCTTGCTTAATGTGGGTTGGCGATTTCAAACCCGAGCCATGTTTGAAAAGTAAATTGGAAACTGCTTCACTCTACCCGGGAATTGAACCCGGGACCCTAGTCATGGCAGGCAAATGAACACGACTCGATGATCTAGTGGGATGTGTGTGAACATTTAATGAAAATTTGTTATGAAGTGAGATTAGTGAGAACACACAGACAGACAGACACCGTGTTTGACTCCATATTTAATTATAATGTAAAGATAAAGATACAAAGATACTTTAAAGATTTCGCAATCGATTAGTGGTGTAGCTTGTAAATGGCCTAAAAGTTTGGTTATTTCAGTTAATCACAAAAATATAATGTAACCCTCAACCTCGACATGAAAGAAATAGACTTTATTTCATGTAAAGTCCCATAAGGTAAAGGTCAAAGGCCTCTCAATCTCACTGGGGAAATCGGTATAGTGAGGAGGAGTAGGAGTAATCCTTATCACAAACCCGAGCCATAAGGGGGTCCATTCATTACGTGAGGTGTTCTAGAGGGGGAGGGGATCAAGCGAAATCTTACCAATTCTTACTTAGGAGCGAGGGGATTTAGGAAATATCACGCAATTTTTTTTCTACAACCAGTAAACGGTGTAAGATTGCGTGAAAAATTATTTCTAGAATAAAATATGACCAAATTTGACAGACTAATAAAATATGGTCTAATCTGACACCATTCTAAATCACGCGTCAGATTAAGGGACGTGGGGGGATTTGGGGAAAATCTTACTAAATCTTACCAATGGGGGAGGGGGGGTCGCAAGATTCTCCAAAATCTCACACTAAGGCAAAAGGTAACTAAGCACTATTTAAAAAATATATGTCACACTTTAAGGCAAAGGTCCACACACAATGGGGTAGCTTAAGGAGTTAAAATTTAGGACGACCTGTCCTAGATTTTGTGACGTCACATTTCGTCACAAATTAATAAAAATAATTTGAATTGAAACTACGTTTACGGATACACTTTGCATTTATTTTACATTTTTATCTGACGTTTCGGCCCCTTTACAGGAACCGTGGTCACAGAAGACTCAGTCTAAAAGCGAAGTGTATCCGTAAACGTAGATTCAATTCAAAATGTGTAGTGTTCGCTTAAACTTAGAAACCAGTATTAATAAAAATAATTTCGGAATTGCTGTGTTGATTTTTAATAAATCTAAGTTTGAAATTCCAAAAAGTTTGATTTCACATCAAGATCCCTCCATGTCCTCACAATTTTGACCAACTGGACGACAGAGAGGTAAAAAAAAATGAAATTCGTGCAAAGTTATTTATGGAAGGTCCGTAAAACACTTTTAATTCAAGTTTCGTAATAAGCTTTTAATTTTTGACATCATCATATAATATGTCATCGAAACCTTAAGGGCCTACATCTTAGAATATATACGGCTATAGAAGTAGTGAATCTTACGTCATAATTGCTAGAACGGTCAAGAGATATTTAACTTCGCCCAGGAAAGAATGAGACAGAACTACTAATCGTGCATCCCTTTCGCGTAACCCATTATTTTTACTGTCACAAGTTAAAAGTTGTGACATAGAGTACAAGTGATCGCTATTCTGTTGTTGTGCCAGTGTTATAATTTAAATTACAGTGTGTATTTTATGAGATATAGACTCCATTAGTTAAGATTGTGCTAAAAACAAGTTTACGGTATGGTTGGATGCAGTGTGTTAGGCTGCCGAAAAAATATATTGCTATCTGAAAGGGGCACGCGAACGCTACTTCTATAGCCGGTATATATTCTAAGGCCTACATAAAAGCTTATTAACAGCACTTTACCTATCAAATGGTTTGACCCTTTTGCCCATTTGCCAAAGAGCGAGAGACAAAACACTTAGAAACACTTTGAGGGACACTCAACAGTAACCTCCGTCGTAACTAAGTTCCCGTTTTAACAAATAATAACTTTAAAACACTGTTTACGTTAACTATCGTTTATAAAAAAGGCGGGAAGTGTTATCAAAATTTAGCTCAAGAGACACCAGGGAATGGATCAAGTGACAGACAGACTTCGGCTCAGATGACACTAAATAAACGATTGTCAAAAAATTAAAGGTTACGCGGCAGACAAAAGGTAAAAATTAAAAAAATAATTACCTTCCCGTCAGTTTGAGATAAAAACACTGTTAATGCCTACTTGCATCGAATTTCATTAAAAAATCGAAGTCGTTTTATATTAAAAAGAAAGATAGAAAGAGTAAGAAAACACATTTATTTTTCTCTATTTTCAAAAGATATTATTTTTCTTTTTTAAAGAAAAAAAAAATGATTTCCGAAAAAAAGGATTCTCTTTCTATTTCTCATTTTTCTACTAACAATTTAAATGGGAGTTTAAAGGGTAGTTTAATAAAACTCACCGTTAATGATCAGTGCGTCTGGCTCGGTTGTCTTGCCTCGATTAACCGGCAGTGGCAGGTGAAGTCCCTTTATAACTAATTCATTCACATAGACATCGCTTGTAAACATCACTGTATTGTAATTTAAATATTACATTACACTTCTACAGGATGATCCAATCGCTATAGGGTGTTATGTTATCGTACTCAGAGACGTCATATGATTTTGACATTATACGGGTCGAGCGAAAAAAAAGTTTCCTATTTTAAAATGGCTCGGGTTTGAGATCTACAACTCGCTTAGGTAACGTGGTGATTATGCCTAATTACTGTACTGATATCTTCGGTGATATGAGAGATCTTTGCCCAGCAGTGGGACATTACAGACTTATACTCTCTTCACGTATAATCACGTCAAATACGGCCGCTCTCAAATTACTAATGATTCGCTATGGTTTTCGAGTATTTTATGACATTTCAAAAGAGTACGTCAATTAGTTATTGACTTTATTGACATCTATGTTTTATATGACGTCCTTGGATACTCCGTTTAAGTCTATACACCTTCTATTGGGCACGTTAAACTGTCGGTCCCGGTGGTTGAGGCCTTAAGGCGGTCTACTCTGACACCAGGGTTGGCCACTAACATACTCTACTCGAACTCCAATAGAAGGCAAAGACAATATCTATTCTATATTTTTTCTTTATGTAGAAATAGAGAGAGGGAGAGAGATAAGAGGAGAGAAAGAGATGTCCTTATTGTCAAGAAGGGAAAAATGTGCTTTGTTCCATAATATTGTTTTCTACGTAGCCTCTTCACTACATACTCGTAGTATAAAACAAAGTCGCGTCTGTTTGTCTGTTTGTCTGTATGCTTAAATCTTTAAAATTACGCAACGGATTTTGATCCGGTTTTTTGTAATAGGTAGAGTGATTCAAGAGGAAGGTTTTTATGTAAAAAAATTCCCGAAATTCCCACGGGAACGGGCACAACGCGGGTAAAACCGCGGGGCGCTGCTAGTTTATTATATATAGAACCCATAAGTATTTCGATAAAAGCCATGGGTTGAAAAACATATTTGAGGTTTGAAAATAAGCCAAAAATTAAAAACACGAAGATACTAACGAGGAAGTAAAAAACGTCATCCTGTACATAACTACTACTTACTAACATAAAACACTATGATCTAATTTTGTATATTTGTTTTGTTCAATAATTATCTAGATTAACGCATTGATTGTTTAGACACTACATCATTTTGTATTGTTTTTGTACACGTACTAGATGGTAGAGCTAGACCTAAAAACTAGAATCTGATTACTTGATTAAGTCTGGAGTAGCCATTAGTACTAACAACGTAAGCTAAGTTTAAATTTTTTCGAAAGTGAAGTTTCCGTACCGAAGAGGTTTTATTTCTTAATTGGAATCAAATATAAAAAAAGGTTTTGCTGTGGTAAGTTTAAATGTTCAGTGATCGTGTGTTCCTAAGTTCCTAAATAGTTTTTAACCCTCGGCGAACTGAGGGAAGTTATGAGTTTAATGTGAGAAATTGATTGTTTGTGTGTGTGTCCCCAAGAACAGTTCGATCGAGTTAGATGTGGGGGTTGAAAAAAGGTTTCATTCTGTGATATCTACTTCCTAATTTCAATGAGCGAGAGAGAATCATAGTGGCACTTAAAGAAATTTTTATTTACACTAATATTATAAAGAGGAAAACTTTGTTTGTTTGATTGTAATGAATAGGCTCAAAAACTACTGGACCGTTTTAAAAAATTCTTTCACCATTTGAAAGCTACATTATCCACGAGTAACATAGGCTATTTTTCATCCCGAAATTCCCACAATGCGGGTAAAACCGCGGGGCGCTGCTAGTCATATTTAAAAGCGACAGTGAATAATGATATAATTAATTCCTGAATGAGGAAATCATAATTATTTCGAATCCATAAATTCTAAATAAGGATGCGTTTCCAGCGGAGTGGAGCGATGCGGAACTTTTTGAAATGCGTTGTGTATGGTCAAGTGAGCTCCGTATAAGTCCACTTCGCTTCAATGGTGACGGACCCTAAGTATTAGGTACTCATTTTGAACTACGTTTACGGATACACTTCGCTTTTATTTCACACTAGCAGCGCCCCGCGGTTTTACCCGCGTTGTGTCCATTCCTGTGGGAATTTCGGGATTATAAATAGCCTATGTTACTCGTGGATAATGTAGCTTTCGAATGGTGAAAGAATTTTTAACAACGGTCCAGTAGTTTTTGAGCCTATTCATTACAACCAAACAAATAAAGTTTTTCTCTTTATAATATTAGTGTAGACTAACAGCGCCTCGCGGTTTTACCCGCGTTGTGCTCTTTCCCGTGGGAATTTTGGGATGAAAAATAACCTATAACCTTCCCGTTGAATATGTCTTTCCGTTACAAAAAGAATTATTCAAATCGGTCCAGTTGTTTTTTAGTTTAATTCATTACAAACATAAATACAAAAATACAAATCTTTCCTTCCTCCATATAATAGTAGTGTAGATGTAGATTTCTATCTGACTAGCAGCGCCCCGCGGTTTAACCCGCGTTGTCCCCATTCCCGTGGGAATTTCAGGAATTTTTATCCATATAAACCTTCTTCTTAAATCACTCTATCTATTTAAAAAAACCGCATCAAAATCCGTTGCGTAGATTTAAAGATCTAAGCATACATAGGGACGGACAGACAGACAGGCAGCGGAAATCGACTTTGTTTTATACTATGTAGTGATAGTGATTTTATTAAATACTAGCTGTGCCCCGCGGTTTCACCCGCAGCGCCCCCGTTCCCGTGGGAATTTTGAGATTTTTATTTCTTATTTTTCTTATAAAAAAACCTTGTCCTGACAAGGAACACATTGAAAAAAGAATCATCCAATTTGGTGCAATCGTTCTGAAGTTATGCGCTTAGCAACAGATTCAGCGATTCATTTTTATATTATAGATATAAAAATCTATGGATTTCGAATATAGAGTTTTCCGTTCATATAGGTAAGTATGTTTTAAGAAACCTAACATACCTACACTATAGTTTACATAACACAAGAAAAGTAGGAAGTATTGTCTTTTGTTTTTATCTATTGTTGCTCTAAAGACTATAGATTATAGTAGATATGTTTTGTTAAAATTGTTTTGAAATAATATAGTTCCTACTTTCTTATGTAACTACCTATATTTCCTAGTTATATATATAATGACACATTATTTTTATTTCATTAGCAGCGACCCGCGGGTTAAGCCGTGTAGTGCCAATACCCGTGGGAATTTCAGGATAAAAATAGCCTATTATAACGTTCCCGTTGAATGTGGCTATCCATTACAAAAATATTTTTTCAAATCGAGCCAGTAGTTCCTAAGATTAGCGCGTTCAAACAAACAAACAAACTCTGCAGCTTTATAATATTAGTATAGATAAATTAGTGAAAAAGATATATTTAGCATGGAAACAAATGACCATTTTTTCAAACCCCTTTATTTTTGTTGATCTAATATGTATATAAAACAGGCCGCGCCCCGCGGTTTCACCCACGTTGTACCCGTTCCCACGGACATTTCGCGATAAATAGCCGGGTCATTTTAGACATAAAAATAGTGATCAAATAAAGAAAATTCCGACAGAGCCAAATTTTCGTAGAGACCTTAGGTTTACCACAAGGAATAAAGTGTCAAAAGTCCCCATCAATCCCATGTGAGCTTCGGGACTTATTCGGGTCCCAAGGTCAAAATTTTAGGTTTTTTGGATTTTTCTCGAAAACGGTAAGTTTTATCGAAAAGGTACCTGAGAAAATAATAAAGCTTATAAAATTTTCTATAACTTTAATTCTATCCACTTTTTCCATATTCCCAACCGTTATTGAACTACACGCTCCAGAAATGTAAAAATTAAGGACCTCGGGCAGGTAACTATGGAGCCTGCCCCAATGCTCAACAGTGACATGACCTATGTCATTTGAAAGGTCTTGAAGAGTTGTACAAGTTACTCCTAGACAGTTATATCGAATTCGACGGCCAACTCGGTGTTTTCGACCACCGAAGAATTACCACTGGAGGTGCTGTGGAGCCTGGACGGAATGCTCAACAGTGACATGACTTACGCATTTGAAAGCTCTTACAAGTCACTTTTTGATAGTTATGTCGAAATCGACGCCAAACTCGGTGTTTTCGACCACCGAAGAAAAAACACTAGGTGTATGTGCACTAATGTGCAGTTGACACTGATCGTATTGCTCAACAGTGACATGACTAATGGCATTTGAAAGCTCTTACAAGTCACTCCTTCACAGTTATATCGAAATCGACGGCCAACTCGATGTTTTCGACCACCGAAGTATCGACACTGATCGTATTGCTCAACAGTGACATGACACATATCATTTGAAAGCTCATAAAGAGTTTTATAAGTCACTCTTTGATAGTTACATCGAAATCGCCGTCCAACTTAGTGTTTTCGACCACCGAAGAATGGAGTTGGGCTATGCTATACCGAAGTATCGGCGCTGATCCTAATGCTCAAAAGTGACATGACCTATGTCATTTGAAAGCTCTTAAAGAGTTGTACAAGTCACTCTTTGACACTTATATCGAAATCGACCGCCAACGCGGTGTTTTCGACCATCGAAGAATCGACACTGGGTGTATGTGCAGTTGACCCTGATGGTATTGCTCAACAGTGACATAACTTATGTCATTCGAAAGCCCTTGAAGAGTTGTCCAAGTCACTCCTTGACATGTATATCGAAATCGACGGCTAACTCGGTGTTTTTGACCGAAAATAAAAAAATATATGTACACATTATTTAATAAAGGACCTTGAGAAAATTCCATTCTTCGGTGGTCAAAAACACCGAGTTAGCCGTCGATTTCGATATACATGTCAAGGAGTGACTTGGACAACTCTTCAAGGGCTTTCGAATGACATAAGTTATGTCACTGTTGAGCAATACCATCAGGGTCAACTGCACATACACCCAGTGTCGATTCTTCGATGGTCGAAAACACCGCGTTGGCGGTCGATTTCGATATAAGTGTCAAAGAGTGACTTGTACAACTCTTCAAGAGCTGTCAAATGACATAGGTCATGTCACTTTTGAGCATTAGGATCAGCGCCGATACTTCGGTATAGCATAGCCCAACTCCATTCTTCGGTGGTCGAAAACACTAAGTTGGACGGCGATTTCGATGTAACTATCAAAGAGTGACTTATAAAACTCTTTATGAGCTTTCAAATGATATGTGTCATGTCACTGTTGAGCAATACGATCAGTGTCGATACTTCGGTGGTCGAAAACACCGAGTTGGCCGTCGATTTCGATATAACTGTGAAGGAGTGACTTGTAAGAGCTTTCAAATGCCATTAGTCATGTCACTGTTGAGCAATACGATCAGTGTCAACTGCACATTAGTGCACATACACCTAGTGTTTTTTCTTCGGTGGTCGAAAACACCGAGTTTGGCGTCGATTTCGACATAACTATCAAAAAGTGACTTGTAAGAGCTTTCAAATGCGTAAGTCATGTCACTGTTGAGCATTCCGTCCAGGCTCCACAGCACCTCCAGTGGTAATTCTTCGGTGGTCGAAAACACCGAGTTGGCCGTCGAATTCGATATAACTGTCTAGGAGTAACTTGTACAACTCTTCAAGACCTTTCAAATGACATAGGTCATGTCACTGTTGAGCATTGGGGCAGGCTCCATAGTTACCTGCCCGAGGTCCTTAATTTTTACATTTCTGGAGCGTGTAGTTCAATAACGGTTGGGAATATGGAAAAAGTGGATAGAATTAAAGTTATAGAAAATTTTATAAGCTTTATTATTTTCTCAGGTACCTTTTCGATAAAACTTACCGTTTTCGAGAAAAATCCAAAAAACCTAAAATTTTGACCTTGGGACCCGAATAAGTCCCGAAGCTCACATGGGATTGATGGGGACTTTTGACACTTTATTCCATGTGGTAAACCTAAGGTCTCTACGAAAATTTGGCTCTGTCGGAATTTTCTTTATTTCAATTGTCTAAAATGACCCGGCTAAAAGTGTATTCCATGTGTTATTCTGATGTATATATCTATACTAATATTATAAAGCTGAAGAGTTTGTTTTGTTTGTTTGTTTGTTTGTTTGTTTAAACGCGCTAATCTCAGGAACTACTGAACCGATTTGAATAATTCTTTTTGTAATAGATAGCCACATTCAACGGGAAGGTTATAGGCTATTTTTCATCCCGAAATTCCTACGGGAACGGGCACACGCGGGTAAAACCGCGGGGCGCTGCTAGTAACCTATATTACTGTAAAGTTTCATCCAAATCCGTTCAATAGTTTTTGCGTGAAAGAGCAACAAACATACATCCATCCTCACAAACTTTCGCATTTATAATATTAGGTAGGATAGGAAGTAGGATAGGATAGGATAGGACATCCTACTTGGATAGGATTCCCGTGTCGCGGTGTTTGCAGTTAAACTCCTCCGAAACGGCTGGACCGATTCTCATGAAATTTTGTGTACATATCGGGTAGGTCTGAGAATCGGACATCTATTTTTCATCCCCCTAAATATTAAGGGTAGTGGACTACCCTTAATACTACCCCTGAACTACCCCTTAATTTTTATATGGCAAAACAACGTTTACCGGGTCAGCTAGTAGCGATAAAAAAACAAACGTTACATAAGTTATTATTTATTTCCAAGTAAATATTTTAATATATCACAATTACTATTCTTAGTCTAACAAGAGGAAATAATAAAAAAACTCCTATTTAAAATACCTAAGTACATACCTAAGTAGGCATAATATTTTTCTAAGTCAGGATACCAATAGCATTCAAAAATCTAACTTATATGCCTACCTATACGGATTATAGGTAGATTCATTGCGATTGTCAAGCAACGTGCAGCTCGACCCCTACTTTGATGGGTGGCTGATAGTGGCATGCTATCTGAGCGCTCCGTGCTTCGGAGGGGACGTTAAATGGTCGGTCCCGGTTGTTTCAATCGGAAACTCCGACACCAGGGTTGGCCTACTCGAACTTACTTTACTTAAGGTTTATTTAGCAAATTGGCATTTTCGTAGGTACTTAACATTTCAAAAACTGCAATGATCACTTGTACTTAGATTAAAACATCGGAACAGTTCAAACTTAACCCTTCGTTCGCCGGTGCGGTCAGAACGACTACTGGTTAGCTGTAGTCATATTTGACTCCTCGACACATCCTTCCATACTATACTTGTAGATAACCCCATTCGTCGACAGATAAAAGTCGTCTCCATCAAAAGCTAACCCCGCTGGTGTCACATCCAAGTCCATTAGTTTGGTGGGAATCATATTCTTGGGTCGTAAATGGTACAGGCCATTATTGGCCGCTAAGATAACTCTTTCACCGTCCATGGCGATCGCTCGGCCTGCGTTTTTACCTGTAAAATAAAAATAGGCCTGTAGTTTGTACTGTAAATTTGTGTCCGTTGAGGAGAGCGTGTTTGGCTGGACAGTTTCTATTAGCTAAAGCACTAAGGTACCTAAGAGCGTGTTGCTACAGCTTACGCTTACGCACCAGTAATCGCTAACACGAAAAAAAAAATACCAGCCTCCGTGGTCTTGTGGTTTGAGCGCTCGGTTCACGATCCGGAGGTTCCGGGTTCGATTCCCGGTGGGGATATCTCATAAAAATCACTTTGTGAGACTGTCCTCAGTTTGGTTAGGGCATTGCAGGCTGAATCACCTGATTGCTCGAAAAGTAAGATGATTCCGTGCTTCAGAGGGCACGTTAAGCCGTCGGTCCCGGTTACTTTCTACGGATAGTAGTCGTTACATGAGCCATGTCAGAGGCCTTTGGCGGCTCAATAACTCTGACACCTGGATTGGTCAGGTTGACCATCCACTCGATAAGAAGAACCAAACAATGAATATGTATACCCGTTACTAATTCCCGATTAGTCTCTAATGACGAGCAATACTTCATGTTTGATCACACGCAAGCAATCGTGCGACGAGTAGAAAATCGCGGAACATTTTTTGATCAAATAGTGGTTTTTACTTTATCACTGAAGACATACAGTATTAGCCTCTAATGTCCAACTGCTGGGCAAAGACCTCTCGTCTCACTGAAGATATCAGTGTGTACTGGTCCTGTTCTTCAAGTTAATTTAACTTTAGAAAGGAACACCTGGTCTAGTGGTATGTGCACTCGCCTGCCAAGACTGAGGTCCCGGGTTCAATTCCCGGGCCGAGCGAAAACATGTTTCCTACTTTTCAAACATAGCATGGCTGGCCTTCCCTTGATGTTTATTTTTCAAGGACTTTTGGTCTTTTTATGATTTGTGTCTGTTGGTCAGGGTTGGGCGTTGGTCAGGGTTGACCGATAGCTAGGGTTGGGAGTTGGTCAGGGTGGTGCGTTGGTCAGGGTTGTCTGTTGGTCAGGGTTGGGCGTTGGTCAGGGTTGACCGATAGCCAGGGTTGGGGGTTGGTCAGGGTTGGGGGTTGGTCAGGTTTGGGCGTTGGTGAGGGCAACTTGAACTGAGTATCGTCACTTACCTAACCCAACGAACTCAATAGGCTCCTGAAATCCTTTCAACAATACTTTAACGTATTTCGACGTGCACTCGTAATAAATGTTATCACTCTCATCGACCGCCAAAAAGTACGCACAAGGCACGTTGTTAACTATCTTCTTTTCCCGCCTTTGTAGGTCGATTTCATAGACATCGTTATTCGGAAATAGAGTGACGTACAGCACATCTCTATGGTTAGGTTTGAAAATTTGGACCAAATCTTCGTCTTTTAAACTTAGAAACTGTGCATTATGGTTTTCATCTAGAACTGTCAAGCCGTCATCTGTGGCTATGTATACTTTATTCCTTGCCACGTCAACTGCCGCCGCTTGGCCTTTGACATTTTCAATTTTGATCGGATTTCCTTCGTGCAGTATGTATTGGTCCATTTTAGTCTGAACTTCATCATTATGCAATGTTTCGAGGTCAATTAAAGTGAATAACAAGTCCTTGGTGTTCGGGTTGAATACGAGGTTTGTAGGTAAACCTTTGATAGTCAAAATAGCGGTTTTTGTGAAGTAGTGACCGTCGTAATAGTGAGTGCAGTTGTCGGCAACCACTAGTGGTAATAACAGGAGCGCTAGCAACGGATACATCTGAAAATAAAAAGTCAATTATTACTATTAGTACGCATTGGTGGTCTAGTGGTTTGTGCGCTCGAATGTCAAGACTGAGGTCCCGGGCTCAATTCCCGGGTCGAGCGAAAATATGTTTCTTACTTTACAAACACGACTCGGGTTTGAAATCACCAACCCGGAGTTTGACTAAGCAATGTTAACTCATTGCGATTGTTAAGGTATGTACAACTCGGCCCCTACTTGGATGGGTGGCCGATAGTGGCATTTCTGAGCGCTACCGAGCTACGGGGGACACGTCAAACACGTTTTAGAATGTAATGGAATATTTAAAAGTATAATTTAAATATAGAATAGTCCCGCCATATTTGACATTCAGGCATATTTTGGAATACGTTAAGTATTAGATAGGCATCTCAAGGTATATCAAAACATGATAAGTATTGCCCTCTGCTATTAACAAGAGATAACGTAAGTTGTTTACTATCATATTGCTACCTAACTGCCGCTCTCAGGACGTCCATTAAATCAACATTTAACCAATTGACGAAATTTCTTATACATTACATGTCAAAATCGTCTCTAAGTAAGGGTGTAAGTACTAACTACATATTTGCAGCATAACAGGCTCGGTTTTTGCTAAGGCTCAGCAATAGCCTATAGGCTAAGACCCCCTGTGCGGAGAGAGATGTTCAGTAAAGTAATAAGTACAGTGAGAGGTCTGGTGGTTTCTATGGGAGAGGAGAGACGGATGCAAATGCCTAGAACCCTTGATCAAGGGCGTCGCCAGGGGTGCATAAGGGCAGCTTCTCCCCTAGAGTCCCAAAAATCTCCTGAACATACATATTAAACCATATGTCATAATTTTTTTAAAATGTTCTAACAACTGCCAAGACATCTGACATGGTCTAACTACAAAGAAACATGTCTAACATGTAAAACGAACTAAAAATAACAACTATCAATAAATAATAAACTAATTAAAATGAATTCAAACTACAATTCGCTTTTACTATCTCTCTTTCCTATCTTCTTCTTCATCGAGTGAATGGTCACCCTGACCAATCCTGGTGTCAGAGCTATTGAGCCGCCAAAGGCCTCTGACATGGCTCATGTACAGACTACTATCCGTAGAAAGTAACCGAGACCGGCTTAATGTGCCCTCCGAAGCACGGAATCGTCTAACTTTTCGGGCAATCAGATGTTTCAGCCTGCAATGCCCTAACCAAACTGAGGGCAGTCTCACGAAGAGATTTTCGTGAGATATTGTCAGATAAAAATGTTAAATAAAAGCGAAGTGTGTCCGTAAACGTAGTTTCAATTCAAAATGAGTAGTGTTCACTTAATCTTAAGAAACCAGTAATTAAAATGAATTATACTCACTGTGAATGTCACAACTTTGTCCAGTGATAACTTCCAATATACTGCACAACTCTCAATTGAGTATTATCTATTTAATTTTGTTTTGTGCTATTTTATATATTATCGCCCGGTTCACTGAGCTTTATTTATCACATTAACACTAATATGTGGGTATTTAAGTATCTTATTAATTATGTCAACGTAAAAATATGTTTACTAAAAAACTATCTCTACTAACTTTCAAACGGAATACAAACAAATTAAATTCAGATATCTTTTATAAACGGATTCACTTTTTGAAAATAACCGTTTTTTATATCAATCGTTCAATGAACGACTTTCGGTCTAGTAACAAAAGAAATTAATCAATGATGCCAACTTTACAAATAAACTTTTTTCATTTGTTTTTCAGATTTAATTTAAAACAAAAGAAGTATGTTATGTACTTTTTCCTTTTTTCACAATTAATTTTGTTTGTTTCAGAAATGTTTGTGTTATTTTTGCGTAAGGTAAACAACTTTCTTTGGCAACAGAATCGAGCAAAATGGATCGTGCGTGAATGATAACTTGCTTTATATTGTTGCTTTAGGAAGAAAGAAGAGTTTTCAGCTTATGTATTAAGAATTACGTGGATACATCCGATTCTTTAATGCAGACATTGATATACTTACACACTTTTTCTTGAAGCTAATCACTACATATGATAAAACAAAGTCCCTGGCGGTGTCTGTCTGTATGTTCTTGATAAACTCAAATACTACTACACGGATTTTGACGCGGTTTTTTAATATACATAGAGTGATTCAAGAGGAAGGTTTATAAGTAGAAAAATTCCCGAAATGCAACGTCGCGCCCCGCGGTGTTACCCACGGGAATTTCGGGATAAAACATAAATCATGTGTCATTCTGATGTATAATCCATTTTACTGTAAAGTTTCATCCAAATCCGTTCAGTAGTTTTTGCGTGCAACAAACATACATCCTCACAAACTTTCGCATTTATACTATTAGTTTAGTAGGATAGGATAGTATAGGATAGGATATAATTACATCCAGACGTCGTCGCTAACAAATATGTCTTCTTATATTTTTGACTCCGGGCGAGAATCGACCCTGCAAACCCGACACTGTAAGCGCTCTCACTGCCACTGTGCCAACGGGCTTGTCAAAACAAAATAATAATAATAAATAATATTTATTACCAAAACTAAACCTAAAAGATACTAATGTCTTTTTTTTTAAAGGAAAAAGGGTTATTGATTTTATTACTTCAGGAGCAATCGTCTTGGACTGGAACATTGACGACATTGGTCCACATTTTGGGACACTAAAAAAAAAGAGTATAATATATCATAAATAACTCAGGTGTGTCGTGTATACTGCATATTTCTGATTCGTATTACTTTCTTACGTTCAGTAGCCATTGAAGGAAATACATAGCACATATCATTCACGGTCGGGCGGCCATTGGTGCGTGATTACGATTACAAACTATCATTATGTACCGACTTACGTAACTTTCGTTTACTTACATAATTTATCAATTAACTTAACCGGTGAAATTTTGATTTAGGTTTACAAATTTCAATTTTATGGGTACTTAATTGATCCGTGATTTATATATTTGTATTATTGAATTATGGTAGTCAGCTGTATATGCAGTAGTAGACCTAGAGCCCGTGAACCCCAGACTTTCGTCATTTTATAAAAGCTGAAAGTTTGTCAGCGCATGCTCCCACACACAGGTAAGAACGATGGACTATTATGAAGTTTGGGTTATGGTGGCTTTGGCAGGTATACGGTACTAAAGGTGTGTAAAATACCGATCTAAATTCATCAAATAATTAAGTGTCATTTGTGACATGACATATGTCATTTGAAAGCTCTTGAAGAGTTGTACAAGTCACCCTTTGACGGTGATATCGAAATCAACGGCCAACTTGGTGTTTTCGACCATTGAAGATTGGAGTTGACCTATGCTATGGACGCTGATCCTAATGCTCAACAGTGACATGACCTATATCATTTGAAAGCTCTTGACAAGTTGTATAAGTCACCCTTTGACGGTGATATCGAAATCGACGGCCAACTTGGTGTTTTCGACCATTGAAGATTGGAGTTGACCTATGCTATGGACGCTGATCCTAAGTGACATGACCTATGTCATTTGAAAGCTCTTGACAAGTTGTACAAGTCACCCTTTGACGGTGACATCGAAATCGACGGCCAACTTGGTGTTTTCGACCACCGAAGATTGGAGTTGGCCTATGCCATGGACGCTGATCCTAATGCTCAACAGTGACATGACCTATGTCATTTGAAAGCTCTTGAGGAGTTGTACAAGTCACCCTTTGACGGTGATATCGAAATCGATGGCCAACTTGGTGTTTTCGACCATTGACATTTAGTACCGTATACCTGCCAAAGCCACCATAACCCAAACTTCATAATAGTCCATCGTTCTTACCTGTGTGTGGGAGCATGCGCTGACAAACTTTCAGCTTTTATAAAATAACGAAGGTCTGGGGTTCGCGGGCTCTTGGTCCATAGGTGTATGTTGGTCCCAAAATGCTGCCCTGTGTAACCCCATGTTATTGTTTGTGGTTAAATTTGTTTATGGCTCGTTTACATGAGTCGCTAAGAGCGAATACGGCACTGGATAACTGACTGATGTAAACGGGTATTCGGTCAACCAACTGATGACTTAAAAATTGACAGGACAAGGGTTCCTACATTTTAAAAGTTGGATCTACAAATTGAAGTGTATCGTTTAGGATTCAGGCGTATTTATACAAATATAATAAAGCATAAGAGTTTGTTTGACCGTGCTATTCTCAGAAACTGCCAGTCCGATTCCGATTCGGACTGATCGAATCGCCGATTCCAATAATTATTTTCGTAATGGATAGCCACATTCTACGGGAAGTTATAGGCAATTTTTCATCCCGAAATTCCCAAGGGAACGGGCACAGCACGGGGCGATGCTAGTATAGGTATCAAATAAATTATAGGTAACTAAAAACATTCCTTTCTTTACAGACAACCATGTGGCCACCATACTTCATCATCGCATTGTCGACCATCACGGCAGCACTGAAACCAACCTCTCTCTTCAGACAACAACACCTCATTTACTCCTCAACTTTCAATATATCTAAAATCCTAGTACCTGTACACCAAAACAAGTACCACAACTCGGAAATATCTGACGTACCAACCATATTCTTCACAATAACAGACCAGAAATTGCATGGCGGCTCTTGTGTCTACGTTCTTAAAGACTACGCAACATATGAAGTGTTGGAAGGTGGTAGAGACTCCACAGCTGATTACAGCAACGACAGAACAATATACATTGGCGCCAAAGATGGAATCTACAAGTACGATAAAGAAGTTATTGCCGCCAAAAAACTAGGCCCGTTCAGAGACAATATAATACAGATTCAAAAAGCGAATGCCACAGATATTTTGTACATTCTAACCTCAGATTATAAAATGTACAAAATTGAAAAAAATGGCACTATAAAAACTAAAATAACTTCAGTAACTTGTGCTCGAGAATTCGTTCTAGATGTAAGCAACAATATTTACTACGTAGATTGTAAAAGTAAACAACTGCATATAATAAAATTCGATGGTAAATATTATGATACTTTAGCCCATACATCAGAGGTATTTCAGAGTTTGATGTTGATACGACCAGCTTTTATTATGGAGAATTCTGTGCCATTTTTAGGTAACGGGAGATTACATGTGCTGTATTCTAATGGTACGGTGAAACAAAAAGAGTTTTTCACATTGGAAACGCCATCTGCGATAAGTGTAGACACGGCGTTATACGTAGTTTTAGCTTCGAAGGGGAAAATTTACGAATACAATGTAATGGACGACCTTTTAAAGTCCATGTTTTCTGAACAAATGCAATCACAATCCAATGTTACAAGACTTATTATGTCCGTTATAGATGGCGCTAGAGATGGCCTCTTTGGCATCTATAAGACTTGGTATTAATATTATCTGATACTTAAGTTACTGTATCAATTACACGAATGTCATTCCAACATAAAGTATAGTCAAATCAAAACAATAACACAACATCCAAATTAAAAATGTCTGCAGTATTTGCACCGCAATTACACTCATTGTCGTAACGATCCAGAGGTAAAATTTAACCACCTAAAATACCTAAATCAATAATTATCTATTTCGTTTGAGCCTTTCGATTGGTTTATAATTATATTAGCCGCGCCCCACAGTTTCACCCACGTTGTACCCGTTCCCGCGGGAATTTCGGAATAAAATGTATCCCATGTGTTATTCTGATGTATAACCTATATTACTGTAAAGTTTCATCCAAATCCGTTCAGTAGTTTTTGCGCGAAAGAGCAACAAACATACATCCATACATACATCCATCCTCTAACTTTTGCATTTATATTAAGTAGGATAATATGTTATTTTCAGAACAGGATGTTCTACAAATTAATTGTAACAGCCCATCTTCCACAACGAACGTGACAGAAGACCACAAAACATGATATGACAAATAACCACCTCTTTCATAACCACTCTATAAGAAAAACACTGGTTATAAATAGTTTTGTCTCTTTTGATCTTCCGACAAATAGCGTATGTCGGAGAGTGACAAATCATTCATTGCTAATACGCTGTTAATAAGTGTAGGGCCGATGTCGGCGATACAATCCGAAGTTCAAATTGTCCTAGATGTGTTATCTTCCAATTTCCTTTTTTTCCGAATTTTTATTTTTACACATTCATCTTTTTCCTTAATATTATAATTACATATTCACTTTTATGCGAGTTCTATTTAATCCACATAAAAAAAAATAACCCTAACCTACCGAATAGTAAGTAATTCGGTAGGTTAGGGTTATTTTCCGAGTTCTATTTATTCCACTTAAAAAAAAACCCTAACCTACCGAATAGTAAGTAATTGGGTAGGTTAGGGTTATTTTCTTTTTCATGTTTAAACTCTCTCTTTTCATTAAAATGACATTAACCACTTAAAAAATAGTAATTCGGAAAAATAGGAATCGTACAAATTAGTAATTATGAAAATTTCGAATTCGGAAAAAAAGGAAATTGGAAAATACATCTAGGACAATTTGAACTTCGGATTGTATCGCCGACACCGTAGGGCCACATCTGCGGAACGTACGGCGCCGAACCTTCCGCTTACGCTCGTAGTGTATTTCAAGTTATCTATGACACATCAGTACGCGGCGTAATTTCGATGTGTCATAGAGCGGAAGGTTCGGCGCCGTACGTTCCGCAGATGTGGCCCTACACTAAGTGTTTTTGAATAAGGCTTTTATAATGTTACTAGCAGCGCCCCGCGGTTTTACCCGCGTTGTGCCCGTTCCCGTGGGAATTTCGGGATAAAATGTAGCCTATAGCCTTCCTCGATAAATAGACTATCTAACAGTGAAAGAATTATTCAAATCGGTTCAGTAGTTTCTGAGATTAGCGCGTTTAAACAAACAAACAAACAAACAAACAAAACAAACTCTTCAGCTTTATAATATTAGTATAGATGAATGACACTGGAGAATAGCGTTTGTCAGAAAGGGACAAAACATTTCATAGATAAAAAGCTATTAATTAAGCTTTTATGATTGGTGACACATTAGTGTAAAACCCTCCAATCACCATACAGTATTTATCATTCATGTCTCCTTCTGTCAGGCCCGTTGTGCTAGAGTGGGCAGATATGCATAATTTAGTATTATGTATTACTTTATTGTAAGTATTTTAAATAAGTTAGAATTTAACTTTATCTACGAAATAGTATACTAAATGTCAATAATATAGACAGTAATTTGTTTGAAAAATAAAATTCTAAATGTCTTACACATTAAACTGTTTTATTATTGTATTACCCATATAACATAAATACTAATAAGTAATTATAGAGACAGTTATTAATAAACTTAACAGAAACTAATCAAAAAAAGTCTTAAAACTATGGACTTCAGTCCGGCGGACTTTTCTGTCAGGCGAATTAGAACCCTAATAGTACACACAAAGGGATAAATATTCCTCGTATCGTATATGAACATTTTATTCGAGGACTTTTGGTCCCCTGCGCACTAAAGTCCTTTGTCTGTACAGTACTTAAATATAACTGCAGTACTCACAGACGTTCATTAAATCGAAACTTAACTAATTGAAGTAATTTATTAACATTACATGTCACTGTACCTTTGCCCAGCTGTAGGACAGGCTAATACTTTTTTTAAATGTCAAAATTATTCATTAAATTTCTACTGAGGAAATATTTGACGTCTGTGAGTACGGGCGTGAAAAGTAAAAGTATTAGCCAGTAATGTCCCACTGCTGGGCAAAGGCCTCTCATCCCACTGAAGATATCAGTACAGTGAGGAGGATTAGGCATAATCAACACGCTTGCCAAATGCGGGTTGGTGATCTCAAACTCGAGCCATGTTTGAAAAGGAAACATGTTTTCGCTCGACCCAGGAATTGAACCCGGGACCTCAGTGTTGGCAGGCGAGCGCACATACCACTAGACCACCGAGGCGTTACACAGGCGTTACGAGTACGGGCGTAAAAAAATAAAATATAATAGCGACGTAAACTAAACTAATTGAGTCAGTATGACGAAAACATCAAATAATAATAAAAAACTCAAAACACTGTACAATAATTTGTGTCTCTGTGTCACTTTATGTCAGAAATAAAATAGTGATGCTAAAATTGAATGAATGAAAATTATTCCACAGACGAAACATTCTTTAAAAGAAATAATTCATTCACTGCACTTTCGCATGCGGTAACATTATTTTTGTTTTGACATTACGAGGCATCAGATCATTGCATACAATTTTGAGTTGAACTATAAAAATCTCTTTTTTGGCGTTCTGATATAGCCCAAAAAACAAATTTTGATAAAACGACTCAATTCCAATCCTCTAAGTCATCTTCATCTATATCATTTAAATCTACATCATTCGGATCTATAGTTACATCATTCGAATCTGGAATCGTTACATCGAAATCATCATCACTATCAAAATCATCCTCAATTTTATCTTCATGATCATCTTCATTTTGAACTTCATTATCATTTTCATTTTGATCTTCATTATAATTTTCATTATCATCTTCATTTTTATCTTCATTTTTATCTTCATTTTTATCTTCATTATCATTTTCATTATCATCTTCATTTTTATCTTCATTATCATCCTGATTTTCATCTTTATTATCATTCTCTGCTATCTTATTTTCGTTAAACGTATCATTCACTTCATCATTTTCTTCAGTAACCGTATTATCATTATCATTAGGATGCTGAGAATCATTCTGACTGTTCCCATTAGTTTCTTCATCTATTAGACTTTCATTATTAGATAGATCATTTTGATTAGCATCTTCGTTGGTGATTTCGTTTAGATTAGTATTGCCATTCAATATTTCATCGCAGAGCTTGTTAGTATCAGTGATAAGTTGTTCACAGTCATTATTTTCTTCTGCGTTTGTATTTTCATCTGAAATGTCTGTATTGACTTCGGTAACATCACTATTGATGTTTGCGTCCTCAATGTTGGCAGCAGTGTTAAGTTCTTCTTCTTGTTTTCTCTCTTGTCTTTCTTTTAATTCTCTCTCCTCCTTTTCCTTCAATTCCTTCTCTTTCTCCGGCCAGTCCTTCTCCAATATGTTCAAAGATGTCGGCTTGATTAACTTTTTAATCATTTGTTGGCGGACTTCGTTCAGGTGTTTAATGACTGGTTTCTTCTCTTTAGGTGTTATGTGTAGCGGTTTTATTGACAAAGTTATGTTACCTGTTGAAGAAAAACAAAAATTAAGATGTATATATAACGCCTGTGAAATCTAGATTACAGTTCCAGGTTCAATACCTGGGCTTGTTTTAAACTTTTCATTGTTTCAAACATAGACTTTTTATAGTAGAAGATCTGAATACTTTGTACATGTCTTGTTTTTGGTGGGATCCCATTTTTTTTAAAGTCCTTTGTAAAGGAAAGGAATAAAAGTACAATTGTTTTTTCATTATACTAGCTGTGCCGCGGTTTCACCCACAGCGCACCCGTTCCCGTAGGAAATACGGGATAAATTGTATCCTATATCCGTCTCCTGGTTTTAAGCTACCTTCCCACCAATTTTCAGCCAAATCGGTTCAGCCGTTCTCGAATTATAAATAGTGTAACTAACACGACTTTCTTTTATATACGAGTATATAGATAGATACATATAAAATACACTCGCAACAGAGGCAAGTGGTGATTACGTCAATTTAAAATGTATTTAGTTGAAAAGGATTCCTAGGAGACTCAGAATTTCCATAAATATAGGTACTCTAAAAATATAAAAAATACACCGATCTATTTATTTAACTATTTTGTAGCGCTCGTAACGTAGTTTGACCAAGCGATATTAATTCATTGCGATTGTTAAGCAACGTGCAGCCCGCCCTCTGGATGGGTGGCCGATAGTGGCATTTCTATCTGAGCGCTACAGTGCTTCGGAGGGCAAATTAAGCAGTCAGTCGCGGTTGTTTCAATCGTCAGACCATGTCGGAGGCCTTTAGGCGGTCTAAAAACTCTGACACCAGTGTTGGCCACTGACAAGAAGTGGAGTATTTACTTACTTGGTTCAAGTAGGAATGTTCCTGTATTACACAATTCATCAAACGCTTCGTACGTAGGTATTGTAGCTATGAACAGTTTTCCTTTATCAGACTTCTTCAAGGCTGAAACTTTGTATTTCATTAAAAACGCCTCCAGTTCCGGTCGTTTCGGCGGCTTGGGACAGCCGTAGATGCGAACTATCTGGTTGCATTTGTTGACCAGCCGTTGGGACATATGTAGTCTGTATATCTGGAAAGATAAAGAGATTTTTGTTGAATTTTACACTTATACTAGCTGTCCCGCGCGGTGGTTCCACCCGCGACCCAATAGATGTCGCTAGTGTGAATAACCAAACGCATACAATAAAAATCATTCAAATCAGTCCAGCCGTTTAGGAGAGGAGGAGGAGGAGTTCAGTGACATACACATGTCCAATAGAATGAATTTATATGTACATATTTTTAACTCCGGGCGGGAATCGATCCTGCAGCCCCCGACACAGTAAGCACTCCTACTGCCACTGTGCCAATAGGCTTGTCAAATTAAAATTATAACTGTACTTACCGCCTGAAAATCAGATTTCACAGCATCTATTAATCCAGACACCACCAACTTCTTCTCTTCAGGCGTCGATGCTCGATGAACATCGTCAAACTGGAATAATACGAAATAAATAAACATACCTTATTCTATTAACATGTATATTTTATGTATGTGTATAATGTGTATAACTAAGTCTCGCGATCTAACCCGCATTGTACCTGTTCCCACGGAAATTTTGGGATAAAATGTATCCCATGAGTAATTCTGATGTATAACCTATGTTACTGTAAAATTTCATTGAAATCAGTTTAGTAGTTTTTGCGTTAAAACGTAACAAACATACATACTCATAAACACTCGCATTTATATTATTAGTATGACGAGCTAGTCATAAGTATGTAAGCGTGTAAAGGGGCATATTTTCCCAATGCAGGGAAAAGACGATCACTGAAGATATCAGTACAGTATATGTAGTGACTTTGACCCCATTTAAAATATTAAATTTGAACTTATTTATTACTTTGCTTTTCCAACTCTTTAATTAAACATCAGGACAGAATCACACACAATAGAGATTTGCTCGACAAACCAAGCATAACAGTCGCCATTTTCTTTTTCAAAATGGCGTTATACTAGTGTACAAATACTTACGAATTTCAATATTGGCCGCAACTCCTTCTCCAATAGTTTATGTTGTATGGGAGATATTTTCTCGGGCTTCAGTTCTGCCATTGCTTTCAAGTTATCTTGTTTTTGTTCTGCAATTATAAAGAATCCAATAAAAAACGAAATATTGTAGAATGTGGAGAATTTTCGTGACAAACCATGTACAGAAAATTATACCCAGGGTTATCATTTATCAAAACCAGCTTAATATTATAAATATATTAGTGATCGGGGCGCTAAATCACTATCAGTCAATTACAGATAGGGTTGGGTCATTTAGTTTCCATTTTATCAAATGGTACAGTTATACAATAACATATTCAATAAGTCACCAACTCCCATTCTTGGGTAGTAAATAAGTCTTTACTTCGCAATTAAAACACACTTACTTTTATGCTTCGTTTTATCTGAAACAACAAAAATACAACATATTTTAATTTATAAAATCTATATGTTAATTGTGCAGATATCAGCTCGGTAATCGTAAGCGCTAACACAGTAATGCCGCTAAATATAATACACTAGCAGTGCCCTGATATTTAACCCAAGTTGTAACCGTTCCCGTGGGAAGTCCGGAATAAAACATAACCTATAACCTTCCTCTTGAGCATAGCTACCTAATACAAAAATAATTATTCGAATCGGACTGGTAATTCCCGAAATAAGTCACAGCATATAAACAAACATAATAACATATTTTACCTCTTTATTATATTATTAGTATACATAGCAATAAACATTCAATTTACCTCCATCCAGATAGTAAGGTATCTTATTGATCGTCACTGCCATTTTCGTGGTCACCCCTCCCGTGCCATCGTTGAAGACTTGTGGTGAAATCAACACTGTGGATTCTGTTGGATTACTCTCTGGGACATTCGGCTTGTACGGTATGTTTGGCCTTTGTGTATTAGGTTTTCCTGGCCTGAATGGTGTACCGGCCTGTCCTGGTATATTCGGCCTTAATGGCGCCTTTCCTGGTACTTTAGGCCTGGTTGGTGCATTGAAACTATTTCCCGTGTTAAAGGAGTTGCCAGGCTTTAGAAGTTGTGTTTCAGCAAGTCGTTTAGACTTCTTCAGTGGCCTCTTCTTTATCTTGTTTAAGTTTATCATCGGTTCGTAGTCTTTAAATTAAAAATAAAATAAATTTAATTACATTGTGTGAACAGTTTATGACCAAAATATATAACTGAAACTTACAAATAAACTGTCCCGGCAAACATTGTATTGATATATAAAAATTAAGGGGTGGACCACCCTAATCACTATAAATTGAGATCTTGCAAGTTGGATCAAATTGCACACGGTGTGCAAATAAAATTAAAAATCTGTTCAGTAGTTAAGGAGTCCATCGCGGGCAAACAACGTGGCACGTAATTTTTATATATAAAGATATAGAGATGGTAAGTGTTGTCACAACCATAACTTGACATCTTAACAGTGTCCATGTCTACGACACATACGAATATGGAGCGAACGCAGTCTGGCGGTTTACTTGGCGCCTAGAGCCTAACTAGTCATCTAGGTCTAATTAGACGTAATCACCATGCTTATGTGCGTAATAAACTGAAAAGGTGTATATATCATTAAATCGGTATTTGGATCTTCCGTTTCGGCGACTTTTGACCAAAAGTCATTTTGGTCAAACCTGGCTCATAAGGTCCAAACAATTATTCCAATGAACGTTGAATACTGAAACACCTTCCAAATTAAGAGTTATTTTACAAACATTTTTGACAAATATTTGTCAAACCAATAATTGCAATAGTCAACTATTTGACTAAAATTGTCTGCTTAGAGCGGCGTTTGAATAGTCGATAAAAAGTGAATGTTGCTCAACATTTACAACGCTTTATCACGGCTCAATGAAACTGCACCATGAACTATATTTGCGAGCATATCAGTCAATCATTGTCTATGTCACTCGCGCAGAAATCTATTACAATCTCACACGCAGTGCATTGATGACGTTGATCTAGAGGCAATCAAATGACTATAAGAAGCCACTTCTACTTGCCATTGCTATGAACTTACATACGTCGGAACCAGTACAAAATCAGCTAGTTTGATTGTCAATAGGTACTCACCAGTGTAGCCAAAAGTATGGCCAATATTAGGTCAAACGTATGCCCAATGTTTGACTAAAACGTATTACCGTTTGCACGAATTGCATGACCAATGTTTGACCAAAGGTTGTGACTAATCTCCGGTTAAAGGGGGGCCAATTATGGTCACATTGTAGCTGGACCCAAACTAAGCTATAAGCTAGTTCTGGAATCTAGTCTATAAAGAGCGCACATCGGGAATCGAACCCACGGCCATACACCAAGTAAGTGACAACCATTATCTCCTATAAATTAGTGGCCATTCCTGGTGTCAGTTTTTTAAGTACCAAAAACCATTTGCCAAAACCAGGACGGAAAGTTTAACGTGCCCTCCGAAGCACGGTATCTCAGACAGAAATAGCACCATCGGCTATTCAAGTAGAGATTGCGTTGCTTAACATTCTCGACGGGTTACCATCAGTCAAACGCCTATCGGCTCCATGCCAATAGCCTCATGTGAACTTGAAAAGTATTTACCTGATCTACCCTCTCGCTGCAATATTTGGAGCACGTCGGCAAAAAGTTTGGAGTCGTCGAGTTCACTGTACTGCTGACGGTACAATTCGATGACATCCCCATGGTTGTCGTAGAGGGTGTCACCCACCAGCTTGGCGACGCGCTCCTTGATCTTTTTCTTGTAAGTGACCACAGTCCTCACCTCGGCCTGGTCGACCACACCCATCTTATTGAACATTTCCTTCATTATGATATTGGTGGCCCGTCTAATAGGAAACTCGCTACCCTTCGACTTCTCGAACTTATTGGGCTTGGGGACCACTTTGGGTTTGGGGAAGGTGGGTTTGTCGAGGGACTTATTGAGCCGTGGCTCGTTGTAGCTCGGTTCGTTGCGGGTGTGGTGTGCTCTGAAGTGAGAGGGCGGATCGGCGGGGCGCTCCCGCCACTGGTCGCGGGGCTCGGCCCAGGGCGCGGGCCTCGCCTCGCCCCTCGCCTCGCGGCGCCGCTTGCTGGGCGTCTCGCCCTCGCCCCAGTCCCGGCGGCCCCGGGGCGGCTCAGTGCGCCTTTCACCGTCACCCAACCGCGACCGCTTCCTATCGTCAGACCAGTGTTTCTCCCCCCGATTATGATGGTCATATTGTTGCTGTCCCCGCTGACCACGTCCGTAGTCCCGGTGGCCCCGCTGCTCGTCGTACTGTGCCCCCCCCTGGCCGAAGCCCGACTGCTCGGCGGCACTCGCGCCGAGATGGCCGGCTTGCGCCGCGGACCACTGCGGGTAAGCCACGAACCCCTGATAGCTATCCCGCGAGTTACCCTTTTCCTGGAGATTCGTGTTCTGGAAACATATTGCTGAATATTACATTTCTTTTTTTATTTAAGGCGACGTATTCAGCGTGTCGCGTATTCCTCATTTCCCCTTATGGATACAGATAGCTCAAGCTATGCATTAATTGTGCATATGCCTAAATATCAAACGTGTATGATTCACACCAATTAAAAATTGTTAGCAGCCATCAGTCGAACTCAGTCAGAATCAGTTGAAATGCCACTTAAATCTACTATGGGATTTGATAACAGTCACCTACATATGCCGTGATCTAGCAGCCGCCACTTTTGCATTGCATTCCTATAATGATGAAGATTGCCTGAAATTCGTTTTCATTCGCAAAATCAGCACCAACTTCAAATAATGTGTATGAGACCTCTGGACCCCCGTCCAGGCCCAGTCTTCTCGGAACTCGAGCCAAATATATAGTTCTTTGATTAGCCAAATAATTTGGTGTGAATCATACACTATAGGTTCGCATCTGCTGTAGGATTAAGGAATACAAATCGATATATGCAATGCCTGTACCAACCAACATCTCTGATACATTGAAGTTTCTACGGTTAGTAACTAAGATTTCCTTCGGCTTCAAGGCCAAATATCCCGCGATCAAAAGGCCTGGGGTTGACACAAAACATTAACTGTTTCACGGGGTAATTATCACCCTGTCAATTAGTCACAAAGACCCTCCGGAACTGAACACTGAATTGAACCGAATCAAACATATGTAGGTATATAAAACAGAAGATAATAGATAGGGAAGTAAATATGCAACCCTTTGCAACCTTTAGTCGCTGTTGCCACTACGGCTACTACCGGGCCTGAACCACATTCAGTCTCGTCGTACGGGCAACCGCAAAGCAGGTTAGATTTTGAAGTGAAAACTTCTTTAGCGTATTGGTGCACTTTTTTAGTGATGAGTAAAAATGTTTAAACTCGCGTCAGGACACGAGACCTGACCGAAAATTCGTCAGACGTTTCGAAGTTAATATTCAAGTTTTCACTTCTGCCTCCACTCCGAGAGTGCAACCCGTTGATTTTTTTACTTATAAATACTCAACGGCAACTCAAATTTAGGCAGCGTTCATACGATTGACAATGGTTTGTCAAAAACGTACGAAAGTTAGTGCTAATTTGAGTAATGTTGAGCATTTGGGAGATTGATTATCGGATCCAAAACATCCGACCAGCTGCACCAGGCGCTCGTCGCAACCAATAAACGTTAGTCCATTGTTCACGGTTGACGTTACATCATTCCCAACGCAACGCAAGCAGCGACCACAAGACAGTATCTTTTCAAGACAGAAGACATTTTTCTCTGCACTTACACCAACATAACATTAAACACCCGAGTACAATAGACCTTCTAAAGTACAGGCAAAATTGATAATTTTTTTATTACTAGCTTTGGTATCAATTATGATTTTTTTTTCAACATATGCGCCACAGCAACAGAGTACTGTAACTGTAAAGCAATAGCCTTGCCGCTCTTGGAATCAATTTCATAGTAAAAACAAGTAACAGTATAAAGCCTGTAATGTCCCACAGCTGTGCAAAGGCATCTCATCTCACTGTCCTCAGTTTGGTTAGGGCATTGCAGGCTGAATCACCTGATTGCCAGAAAAGTAAGATGATTCCGTGCTTCGGAGGGCACGTTAAGCCGTCGGTCCCGGTTACTTTCTACGGATAGTAGTCGTTACATGAGCCATGTCAGAGGCCTTTGGCGGCTCAATAACTCTGACACCAGGATTGGTCAAGTTGACCATCCACTCGATAAGAAGAAGAAGTACAGTGAATCCTCACTGTACTGATATTTGCGCTTGTACCATCTTGTACTATACTTTAATACTATAACATACAACCCAACCACCATGTCCAAAGTCTTAAAAACTAAACTCACCAAAGTAGATGGAGCCGAATAGTATGCATCTTCTTTAGGCACATGGGACTCTTTCTGGTTATAAAACACTTCCTGTTGTATCCACGGATTTTGTGGTTGTGGTTGCACATAATCTTGGTTACGGTCAGACATAGAGTAGTCGGATTGGTTATGATTCGAGTAGTTACCAGATGAGTTGAAGTCTCTTGAGTTGCCTGGCTGATTAAAAACTGATGAATGGTTTCTCTGAATAGCTGATTGGTCGTAGTTAGATGAATATAATTGTTGGTTATGGTTACTGGAGTAACCTCTCATATTGGATTGGTTACGGTTGTCCTGGGATGAGTAGTCAGACTGATTCTGATAGTTATTTGCATTTCTCTTTTGGTTCATGAGATGAGAAATGTGATAAGGCTGGTCTGATGGCTGAAAAGGAAATAAAACTAGGTTTCATTTCCAAAACATATTTTGTACCTTTTTGCAACTGCAATAATATTTAACCTGCTTGTAGAACTTGTCAAATATTAGAATAATCACTAAACTATGATAGTACAATTCTGTATCAGTTTTTTGATTTTTTCTTTTTGTACCATTGAGGTACCAGCATTCTTAATAGATTACAAAATACAAATAGACAAAAATTATACATAGAGGTTCAAGAGGCTCTTTGGGGCCAAAACTGTATAAAAATATTTGACTTCATTGTATCTATAATATAAAAATGAATCGCTGAATGTGTTGTTAGGGGCATAACTTCAGAATCTTCAGAAAGCTAGTTTCTAAATAAAAATTACCTTTTTCTTCCGCATATCTTCAACATACAATTGTGATCCATTCATATAAAGTCCGTTTATTTTCCTCACAAGCAAAGCAGCGTCTTCTTCGGACGGGAGCCCCACCGTCACCTTCTTACAGCCCGCATCAACCACCAAATTATCCAAGATCAAGTCTTTGAGACCACATTTCTCCAACAACATGGCTTTTATATCCTTGTAGAGGATCTGGGAAGCATTTTCAAGAAATAATGCAAATAAGTAGGTATCTATATTAATCTTGGTAGTCTATCAGAGATGTCAAGTCGATGACTCCAATCTGACATTTCGCATTTCGATCTGAGTGCAACCGTGGCCTTTTGAGCGGTCTAATAACTCCGACACCAGTGTTGGACACTGACTTATACATGAACTATTTCTTCCGTTCTCGGGATATAAATGGTTCAACGGTAAGGGACGTTAGGAAGGTGAAAAAATTGCAAACTAGGCTAGTCACTAATCAGTTCACATATTATTAGAATAATTTAAAAATATAAGTATATTAAAACCAAAATGATTGTGAAAATGTATTATGTACTTACGTTCGCCGGCAAATTATAAATTACGAGTAACATTATTTGAATATTTATTTCCTTTTATGTGATTTATAAAAGTTTACGAGTATTTAATTCACTATGAAAGAAGAAATTGTTGTTTTTGATAGCAAAGCAAAGCAATTCAATTCAATTTTTGTTTGATGGCTTCTGCTGACATTACGTCGCAATTCCGCCAGTGTCAGTATGCTCGTTTGGCGTAAACAAGATGGGGATTGTTGTTCGGTGAATGTTGGATTAATCGGTAGTGGGTAGTATGAATAATCCAAGCAGATTTAGACCTAAAAAAAGACAAACACAAATATGTACATATACATTACAAATATAACACAAAAAACATTAATATAGAGACTGCACATAACACAACGACAAGTGGGAATATACAAGAAATATTTACAGTTTTAGTTTATTAGTATTTATATATTTACATATTATATTTAAAGAAGAAGGAAGAGTGGACAGAAGACATTGAATGGAGGTAGGACGGGGGATATCATCAGGGAGGGAACTGTACAGGGAATAGCGTTGACGGGGGCAGTTGAAGAAAATGTGGTCTAGAGTACCTTCCTCTAGACCACATTCACAAAGAGAATGATCCCGGATCCGGAGTTTAGCGAGGTGGGCTGGGGAACAAGTGTGGCCTAGGCGTAAGCGACAGATCGTGGAGGTTAGGCGTTTGTTTACGATTCTGTACTTAGTAAACCATGGTTTAGAAGGTAAAGTCGGCTGAATTCTGCTAAACCATCCACCCTTTAAATTTCTTGACACGTTCCAGGCTACTGTCCAAGAATTTAAGAGAGACTGCTTAGCCAAAGGGGCCAGGTCGTAAGGGTATAGTGAGAGGTGGTCGGGTAAACCAAGAGAAACTGATTGTTTGGCGTAGGCATCTGCAGTTTCGTTACCTAATATGCCACAATGGCCTGGGATCCAAATTAGGGTGACGTCTAGGTTCTGTTGACTGCACTGAAGCAACGTTTCACGGATTTTAAGGATCGGAGGGAATCTGTTTTTTGACCGGAAGGGATTAGACACTATGGATTGGAGACAACTTTTGGAATCAGAAAAAATTACTGCTTTGGGGACGTTATGGGATAAAATAAATCTTACAGCTTCCAAAATGGCTATGGATTCACCTGTGAATACAGACGCGAGTTCTGGACATCTATGGCTGAGGACTATTTTGTATTTTGGAACCCAAACAGCTGTGCCAACTGGACTACTGTCCGAGAACTTCGAGGCGTCAGTAAACAATAAGAGAAAGTCACGAAATTCCGATGAAATTTTAGAATTAAAATAATTGTTAGGTTGTATTGTTAGTTTATCTATACCAAAGTTCAAGATAACTTTGGGTTGATATGTTAATGATTCGAAGGTAGCAGAGTAGATTGGATGGGTCAGACACTGATTGACAGGGTATGGTAGGCGGAGATATTTCCTGTAACTAGTCACTAGACAGGGAACCAGCAAGCTTGATGAACTCTGGGAATCGTACAAATCGGTAAGTAATTTTAATCTGTCTAGTAATCTATGGTTAGAAAGATGTAATAATTTGAAAAAATAATTGTCAGCCAATTGTTGTCGACGCATGGACAGCGGGGGTTCTACACACTCTACCTGCATAGCGTTGATAGGAGAGGATTTCATCGCTCCAAGTATAATTCGTAGACATTTCGACTGAATTCTATCTAATTTGTTGAAAGCAGCTTTATTACCGGGATCCAAAACAGAAGTTCCATAATCCAAGTGGCTGCGGATTATTGCGTTGTACAATAACCTCTGAGTCACCGGATGTGAGCCCCACCACACACCCGAAAGTGCGCGAAGGACGTTAATGTTTCTTTCACATTTTTGGACCACGTAATCGCAGTGGGGGGAGCCTGTCAATCTAGAGTCGAGATAAATGCCTAAGAATTTAACTGAAGTAACCTGCGGGATTACTTCATCCCCTACATGCAAGTTAATTTGCGGGACAGAACGTTTTTTGGTGAAAATTACCAATTTACTCTTCGGGGCGGAAAGAGACAGGCCGTGACCTGATAACCAAGTGTTTAGATTATTTAAGGCAGTAGACAGGTTGCAAAGAGCGTTATCGATGGATTGAGATGATATGTAGAGAGCCAGATCGTCAACAAACTGTAAGGTCTGGCAATAAGGTTCGACTGAACGTTCCAGACCGCTGGTGTACAGGCCGTATAGGATAGGACTCAAAACTGACCCTTGAGGAAGACCCTTCCAGATCATCCTAAGAATGTGCAAACCTGATGCACGGACCGAGACTTTACGGTGAGACAGAAGGGCGATAATGAATCTGACCAACTTCTCTGGGATATTCAGCTGGATGAGTATACTCCTGAGTATCGGAAGCAGGACGTTATCATACGCAGCCTCCACATCTAGGAACGCACCGATCAGGTATTCTTTTTTAAGAAAGGCGGTTCTTATTTCGGTCGTAAGAATGCTAAGATTGTCGAGGGTGCACTTACCCTTTCTGAAACCGTACTGAGAACTACCCAGGACGGACTTGCTCTCCACATACCATTCAATTCGGTTTTTGATCATGTGTTCCATAATTTTGCAAAGAACTGAGGACAAGGCTATTGGTCTATAGTTAGAGGAGTTTGCGGGGTCTTTACCGGGTTTCAGGACAGGGATGATAATTTGTGATTTCCATGACTCTGGAATGATGCCGTAGTCAAAAAAGGTGTTGCAGAGGTTAAGGAAGTACGATTTGAATTCGTCTGGAGCATTAGTTATGAAAGAATAAGGGATGCCATCACTGCCTGGGGTTGTGTCAGTACGTCCGTCAAGGGCAAGTTGAAGTTCAGAGAGGGAGAAATGGGAACTAAATTGGTCGCAAGAAGAGATATAATAAGGATCGGGGGGGAGGGAGTCTTTGTTAGGCACTGAAGGAGGAGCTATCCTGTCACAAAAAGACTCGATCCATGGAGCAGGGTCATTTGAAGGGATTGAGTTGTCTGTCTGAGAACCTCTAAATTTTTTAATATTTTTCCAGACAGTAGATGCTGGGGATCTGGGGGATAGGTTCTCGCAGAATTTGTGCCAACCAGTTCGCTTTTTTGTAGAGAGGGTGAGTCTATATTGAGCAGCTGCTCTCTGATAGGCCGAAAAATTCTCGGTTGTCATGCAGGTGTTGTACGACAGCTCAGACTCATCTCTATCACGGACTACGGAGGAGCATTCGGAGTCCCACCAGGGAACGGAAATACGGGATTTTTGGTCTGTTTTGATAGGAATGTTGGTGTCAGCACTAGATATCAAAGCCTCAACAAAGAGGTCATAACATCTCAGTGCATTGTCAGCATTAATGGGGGGAAGAGACTGGAGACTTTGGTTTAAGGAGGAAGAGAAGGAGTTCCAATTTGCACCAGACAATCTATATTTTAGGAGAGGGGAACGATTTACTTGCGGAACAACACTATTGGGAAGAGAAATTAGGATAGGGAAATGGTCGCTACCATGGGAATTTGGAAGCAAAGCAAAGCAAATATTTGCAGAAACCAGCAGAACAGAAATAGAAAATTGGTTATTATTGGTTTGACAGCACTTTGGCATTTGGCAGTTTCTGAGTTTTTTTTAACAGTTTAGTTTGGCTTGTTTAGCTTGCTAATTGCTTTGACTTGTTTGGTTTGGTTGCTAACAAATATCAAGTTCATTTTGATTGGCAAATCCGCCTGGCCTGTACAAAGCTTTTTAATCAATTTTTAGAAAGCTTGATTGATTGATTACAGGCGGATTGAATAGTAATTCCATCCATGGTCTGTCTGTCATGTTAATGTCAGTCAGTGTGGTGCTGTCAGTGAGTGAACTGTGAAGTTGACTTGACTGACGTGAGTGAGCTAAGTGAAGCTACTGTGGAATGTGGTGGAAGCTACCAAGCAAGCTATTCTGTCTGAGCTGCTGCATGCTTAAAATACAGTAAAATTCGTGAAATTATTGAAATAATATGTTTTTTCAACGCTATTTTATGCATTTGCTTTAGCCTGTTTATGTACGGACTACAAACGTTCCCAAAAACCTGCGTATAAATACAGTTTACAAAATGATGTTAACGATATTCGGGCTTCCGCCCAAGGTAAAAAACGCATTTTAAAACTCTCAAGTTAGCCTGTGAAAAATTGCAATACATTATTTTGTTTTGTATAAATATTCCCAAATAGTAATACTTTATCTTCTACGTTTCAGACAAAGTATAATGAAGTGAAAGCGCTAATCAAGCAAGAATGTAATCTAATAGATTTCATTCTGGACAACTTGGTTGACGACGGCAGTACCTCTAAGAAGGTCCGCATAGGCCTCAGTGATGACAACGACTGCTACCGGATCATTAAGAACTTGGACGGGTTCCGCATGTCGGCCACTCATGTATTGAAAGTTATTCCCGTGGGGAAGGTGAGTCAAATTCCCGATATACACTGGATAAAAGTGCTTTTTGAATTGAATCTACGTTTACGGATAATCTTCGCTATAACATCAGAAACCAGTATAAAAGTGCCTTTTCAACCAGACCTACCTATGCTGTGTGTAGTATTTATGGACATAGCTAAGAGGCACCCACCAATAATATCAAACATAGCTACAGTAGTTAGGAACCTTGAAGCAGACACTTGCAGCTTTATGTATCTAATAGCAGCACCTTGTGGTTTTTCCCGGGTTGTGTCCATTTTCGTGGGAATTTTGGGATTAAAATAGCCTATAACCTTCCTGCTGAATATTGCTATCCATTTCCACTATCATACATCAAGTAATTGTATTCTATCTGTTTTCAGGCCAGTCAATCATACGATCAAAGATCTAACTATCAAAACCCAGCTAGACCGGACTACCCCCCTCAAAGAAGTGACTACCCAGCTCAGCCATCCAAAAGCTACGGCAGTCAAGGATCCGCCGGACCACAACGGCAATTCCCCGATTCCCGTCAAAATGCTCCCGAGTCAAGGAGTTTTCCACCATCAAGAACTGATTTGGGGTCTACTTCCTCCCGTCCTACCCCGTCATTCAACCAAGTCCGACCGGAATACCAACATGGCCGCCAAGATGCTCCTAGCTTCCAAGGACGGTCAGAAACTAGTTCCAGTTACCGTCCCGATGCTGGTAACTTCCAAGTTCGGCCGGACACTGGCTCTAGTTATATGGGTAGAGACACTAGATTTGAGTCGGGCAGACCTGATAATAGACCAGATGTTCACAGTAGACCGGACTTGGAAATGCACCGATCGCAAGTGCCAGCTACTCATACATCCCGAATGGATATCCACCAAGATAGACTGGGTCCGAGACCGACTCAAGGTCTTCCGGAAAGACCAGGAATGGTGGATAACCGACCTCAACCATGGACGGGGAATATGAATGCTAATAACAGTAGTTTCAAGGAAGTTCCAGGCTCAGCCCCGGGAAACTTCAATATGCCGCAAAGGAATATGGGATTTAATGAACCGGTATGCTGATTTTATCTTCTTTGCTTTGGCCATGTTAGTTTTTAAACTACTGGTCTGATTTGAAAAATTATTTTTGTAATGGATAGCCACATTCAATGGGAAGGTTATAAGGCTATTTTTTCTATCTCGAAATACCCACGGGAAAGGGCCCAACGCGGGTAATAACTCGGAGAGCTGCTGGTTATGAATAAAACAATGTTTCGGTTGTGTCGCAACGGCCGTGTTCACAAGGGTACTCTTATTTATTTATTTAATAATTCTCTTTTTCAGTCGAGCATCCCTCAAACGCCAAGCTTTAGTTCCACCAGACCTCCTCTAGACGTTCCCTATGGATTCCCAAATAAGAACAGTGTTCCTGATATATCTGTGAGTTTCTATTAGTTGTTGTATGTTGATATATCTGAGTAAAGTTATAGCTTTACTATTGGTTTGCCTATAAAAAATAAGGGGGAACCACCCTTAAACATTATATGAAAAATAGATGTGGACCGATTCTCAAACCTACCCAATATGCACAAATAATTTCATGAAAATCGGTCCAGCCATTTCGGGGGAGTGTGGCAACAAACACCGTGACACGCGAATTTTATTATTACCTATAGAGAAGGATAAAAGTAGTTTTATCGAGCGAGCGCCCCCGAACTTATTAGACGGCCTAAATGCCTGCGACATGGTCTAACGATTGAAACAACCGGGACCGATAATTTAACGTGCCCTCCGAAGCACGGTATCGGTAAGATGTAAATGCCACTATCGGCCACCTATCTGAGTAGGGTTCGAGCTACACGTTGCTTAACAATCGCAATTATTGAAATGAAACATCTATTTTCAGACCACTCGCCCAGCCCTCCGCGCCGTCGAAATAGTGGACACGCCCGCGCGTCCTCCGCAACCGCAGCCTTACTCCAACAAGCCCGTATGTATTATTACTACCCGCGCCCCGCGGTGCGACCATTATATATATATACAGCCTATATTACTGTTAAATAGGCTATACATCATAATAACACATGGTCTACATTTTATCCCCAAATTCCCGCGGGAACGGGTACAACGGGTACAAGCTTATATTACTGTAAAGTATACAAACATTTGCATTTGCAATATTAGTATATATACTCGTAAAAAGCTAGACATTTGTATGACATTTCACGACTTTTCTATGTTTGTAGATAACGATCATGAAGGATAATTTCCAAGGACCAAGCCACTACAATATATCAGGGCACAGCATACAGCCTTTGAGCCACGGCGCGCAGAGTCAGGGGTCCGGGCCTCAACCCTGGGCTACTCAGGTAAATATTAGGGTGCATCTCCACTGAACCTGAGCGGAGAGGTGCGGAGCTGGGCGGAGCGGCGCGGAGCTCAATCGACCAATCACAACGCATGACATTGTCAAAATCACTACATAGTATAAAACAAAGTCGCTATTTTTGTCTGTTTGTTTGTCTGTTTGTCTGTATGCTTAAATCTTTAAAATTACGCAACGGATTTTGATGCGGTTTTTTGTAATAGGTAGAGTGATTCAAGAGGAAGGTTTTTATGTATAAAAATTCCCGAAATTCCCACGGGAACGGGCACAACGCGGGTAAAACCGCGGGACGCTGCTAGTAATAAATAAATACCCCTGGACAAATTCACTCACGGTTAATTAGACCCAAACTAAGCTCTAAGCTTGTAATATGGAATCTAACTAACTACTACATATATATACACAAATACAACTATGTCTTCACATACTGTTGACAACGGGCGGGAATCGAGCCCGCAACCCCCGACACAGTAAGCGCTCTCACTGCCACTGTGCCAACGGGCTTGTCGAAAATCTTTTCGTAATGCGTTGTGATTGGTCAGTTGAGCTCCGCACAGGTCCTGTCCGCTTTAATAGAAAACGCTACCTAAGTAACTGACTTGTTAGGTTGTCATGGTAGTCAAATTGTAAGGTTACTTCAAGTTACATAAAAACCATTAATTGTATCTCAAACTTTACAATTTTTATATCTAAAAAATCAATATTTTTAATGAACATGATTAAATAACTTTTAATAAAAACAAAGTAATTTAAATAAATTTAAAATTTGTCACCTTATTTTAAAGCAGGTGACATGGGATCATTGTGAAAACACACTCTTGCATATACATACTGAAAGACTTGTTTCCAATTCCAAAACCGCATACATGCTGTCCGAAGTAAGGTAGCAAAAACATAGTATAACAAAATCATCAAAATATAGCATTAGCCTCTAATGTCCCACTGCTGGGCAAAGCCTCTCGTCTAAGCGAAGATATCAGTACAGGAGGATTAGGCGTAATCACCACGCTTATTGTATGATTCCGTGCTTCGGAGGGCACGTTAAGCCGTCGGTCCCGGTTACTTTCTACGGATAGTAGTCGTTACATGAGCCATGTCAGAGGCCTTTGGCGGCTCAATTACTCTGACACCAGGATTGGTCAGGTGGACCATCCACTCGATGAAGAAAAACCACGCTTGTTAATAAATCAAAATGTCTAATACTCTTCATTTTTTCCAACAGGCCACTCAACCAAAGCCATATGACAAACCTTACGACGAGCGTCGTTTCCCAGCCGATAAACGTCTCGAGACCAAACCACAAACAATAGAATACGACAAGAGACAACCCTTCGACCCTAGAAGTGGTAGAAACGCTTCCCCGAACAGGAGTTTCCCCGAAAAATTCCCCGACAAGTCGTATCTGGGTACTGATAGACGTACGTCCCCTCATGGAAGATTGAATGCTAGAGAGCCATCCCCTACGCATAACCCTTCAGCCAGACGTGTACCTTCGCCTATTAGGCGTCCGGGGTCGCCTAATAGACGCCCAATATCGCCGGGAAGACGTCAAATGCCTAATGATGGAACTAGAAGGCCAATTTCGCCCGGAAGACGTCACATTTCGCCAAATAGACGTAATCCGTCACCTGCCAGGCATCATATATCGCCGAATAGGCGCCTAATATCGCCTAACAGACGCCCAATGTCGCCTACGGCTAATAGACGTTTGGTTTCGCCCAATCGTCGTGTAATTTCGCCTAATAGACGCCCAATGTCGCCGTCTCGTCGGCCAATATCGCCTAATCGACGGCAAATGTCGCCAACTCGGCGCGTTATTTCGCCGGGACGTCGACAAATGGCGGACGATAGGAGAGACGATCGCCGAATGTCGCCAAGTAAGTTTATTATCACTTACAGAACTAGAGTAGAGCTCGTAGCGTAGTTTGACTAGACTAGCGATGTGGCATTTCTTTCTCAGCGCTACCGTGCTTCAGAGGGCACGTCAAGCAGTCGATCACGGTTGTTTCAGCCGTTAGACCATATCGGAGGCCTTTGGGCGGTCTAAAACTCCGACACCACTTACAACTACACTTTTTTATTATTTAGCCGCTTACCTCGAAATGAATGAATGAACAACTCTACACAGGATACCCGCAACCCCGACACAGTAAGCGCTCTCACATGCCACTGTGCCAACGGGCTTGTCAATTCGAATATACATATGTGAATGGATTTGTTTTCCCTTAAGGTGACAGGAGACAGCCTGTGCCCCGAGAGGACCCCGCTCGCCGCTACTCGCCGCACAAGCGAGCCTCGCCCAGCAGACGAGACGACACGCAGAGACCGAGGTACGGGTCGACTTTGACTAAGATATAAATTTCTAGCAGCGCCCCGCGGTTTACCCGCGTAGTGCCCGTACCCGTAAGAATTTCGGGATGAAAAAAAAATAGCATATAACCTTCCCAATGAATGTGGCTATCCATTACAAAAATAATTATTTAAATCGGTTTTGTTGTTTCTGAGCTAAGCGCGTTCAAAAAAACCCAAAAGGAATAAACCGAAAAAACTTTTCTGTATCTGATAGGTACATTTCTCGATATGTTTCATCAAAATCGGTTCATCTTTAAATAGATAGCACCGTAGTTTATTAGCATAACACTTCCTCACAGATTCTCGCCGCGTCGTCAAATTGATTCGGACAAGTTTATGGACACTGACAAACCGAAGTCTATTCGACCTGCATATGAGACTATGGTAAGTTCTAGATATAACATAACTTAATAAGATAAAGTATAGTTGTTATAAAAGTTTGCCTAGACTAAAAGGTTTTCGCAAAATAGGGCATTGACTGGCCTTAATGTAACCTAAAGGTATTTTATATCAAGGAAAACATGGTAGGAATTCTATGACAATAATATGTGCATGGAATAAATGACTAGTCTTTTTGCCAAGGTAGTTTTATCAAGATAAGATCATAAAAGTTTCTCAAATGAAAAATATGGTGATGTAAGTAAGAGTTTTAGGTAACTACAAGCCGAAATATTTAATAACAAATATTGAAATAGTGAAGATTGTGTAATTTCAATTTGAAATGTGTAGTTAGCTTACAACTTATAAGAAGTAAGTCATTTAGAAGATGGAAATATAACAAATCCTACTTAGAGGCTTCAAATGCTTCCTTAGAAGAGATTTATTTACTGAATTTGACATGTCACACGTCAAATAATTAAGTGTCTGTTGAATGAACGTCTCTGACTGCGGTAGTTAGTGGTTTGAATAAAACCTAAAACGTTGTATAGGTGCAATAGATGAATTTTAAGTGGGACATCATAGCAAGGACAATTTGCAGTTCTGCAGAGCGGAGAGAAACGTTTATGGATCGTCCTCCTCCCAATGACGGTCTTAAGGATCGAAAACTATTGAGAATAATTCTAAAATCTAATATTATTATAATACTAGTTGTCCCGCGCGGTGTTTCCACCCGCGACCTAATAGATGTCGCTAGTGTGGATCTAAAGGAGGAGGAGTTCAGTAACAACGAAAAGTGGCATTGATTTTTATATATATCATGATGAAGATGAGCCATAAGTGTCCCATTGTTGTGCAAAGGCCTCCCTCTATTTCCTCGACTCATCTGTCAAGAGCCTCCTCACATCAACCAGACAAGGACCCGTCAAGCTCGTCTCGCCATCTCCGTTTTGGATCTAGAAAAACATCTAAGATCTAGTTTTCTTTTAATTTTGAAATGGAACAAGATCTTAGCTGCTTCTATGAGTCAACTGAGTCAACTTTACTTGCGAGATATGAAAAGATTATAAACGTTTAAGATAAAAAGCAAAAGGAATCAGGATTTCATCTCCGAACGAAGACCATCAGACGTGAATTCATCAAAAGATAATTTATAATATGCGTTGTGGTTTTATCTAAAACGACATTTTTACGGCAAACTAACTAATGGGCAAGTTACCCAAGAAAAAACTGCATCTGGAATAGCATATTATCTGTAAAGCAAGTATGACCAAGAAAATGCAGAGTCCATATCAAAACATCGTCAGAGTTTGATAAATAAAACCATTTTTTTTTTGGCGTATGCCATTGGGATCCCGCAATTTCTTCAAATCAAATATACTACAAAGATATTATTGGGACGTAGACATCAAGAAAACTGCTACGATTCATAACATAACTGATAGAGCCGGACTACTGGACATTTTCCTCTGTCATAGTACTTCTGCCCGTAATCAATTTTATCTTTTTGAGTCAAGTACTTCTCCGCAACCAACGTGGAGCGGTGTTTGTGCTCATCAGGTCATCATCAATAGAAAATAATTCTGAGGACATTCAATAAGGTTTTGAGCATAAAAGATCCCATTGGGTCGAAGTGCCTCCGGATTTAGGATTCACCCCAAAGCATGATAATATGAACTTCAAGAAAAAAATATTAGTTTAAAATCTAGGGAGAACCCATCGAAATGTAAAGAAAAAGCACTGGGCAGGAGTAAAACCTGTATCATTACCTCTTGAGCCAAGGATCAACATAAGATCTGGTGAAAAAACTCAGTCGCCGTACCATGAACTCACGTCATTTTGTTTGACACTAATGTTGGCGAATCAAGGTACTATACCGTGAGAAAAAACAGACTTCATCATCAACGGTAACAAATTAAGCCACGGTGTCTTGTTGCATTGTACCAATACTTCAACGTGCAGCACAAATATACTGTTCCAGTTCAAAAGTTCAAAACCAGTTCAAAAGCCTACATTGATGCAAAATCCATTCTACGACCGACAAAGTTCCTGTACTATTGTCTACAGCTTGCCACATAACAAATAGCCACTGCCACACCGATGGTAATACTCAATTCAATCTTAAGGCCAACAAACCAAGTTCCAGTGCCTTTGGCCAATAAAACCACGACAAAGGCTATAACGGAATAAAAATCAACTATGTCACTAGATATTTTTTTTATGCTCCCTACTTGCAATCTTACTTGTTTGGTAATTTAAATGGTACGCATCAAGAAGACGCCATGAGACGCCTAATTATAGTGAGTGGCTACAGATTTCGAGGGAGGTCTTATTTGAGTTGCTCGGATCTGGTTAGATCTTGGCCAAGACATATACAACGAAAATGTCCGCTGAGCAGTAGCTAAAGACATTAACGGTAGGCCTCCGAACGTCATGCCTACCTGGACGCTTCTGTCAAGTATACACGATTATGAACAAAGCCAACTTCTTCTTCATCGAGTCAATGAGTCTTCGTTTATTTTCTAAATATCGTTGGCCAAAAAAGAGGCCAATGAAATTGCCCTGCTTGTTTATCGGCCTGCATATCCTGGGGCGAACAGGTCTCCGGACAGCCCGCGCAGACCAGCAACTGAACCATGGACTGAGGGCTGTCGGGGACGTTGCAGAGATCACAGTTTATCTCCGATGGTGGAAGAAATCTCCAATTCAGTCGATCGGATCTGCAACGTCCCACCTGAGCAAGGAGTCTGAATTGTAGGTGATGTTTGGCAACAAGTGCGACGATAATATTTATAACGTTGGTCGTAATGTAGGAGTGAATGAAATGATCAACTTAATATGTGAAATATGTACCTCGTAGGCCTTATAACTTATTTGTTATCAAAGTGATTCTGGCTCTAAAGCGCAAATCCTAACAACTATTTTATAATTTGAGTTAGTTTTTTTATTTAATGTCATACATTTTTCGAGTTATATTTCTAGATCGCATCAAATATCCATATTATTAATCTGCCCTTCATCATAAACTATAATATATGCCTGTTTCTCAGGTCTAAGGTACCAGTAGTCTAATCCTCGGATTAGACGTCATGCAAACTAAATTTCAATTTGCAGGCTCCAAATCAATACTCCAGCGGTTACCGTCCGAACGTCCACGAGAATATTCAGTATCCGAGACAGGAGAGGATCAATCCTTGGGAGAAGGATAAGGATAAGACGTACCGGGTGATGAAGAAGGATGAGCGGGAGGGGGAGGCGGCGAGGTCGCCGGCGCGCAAGTCGCGGTCGCGGTCGCCCGTGAAGGACCGCTTCCGGCGCGACTCGCCGTCGCCGCGCTCGCCGCGCTCGCCGCGCCGCTCGTGGGCGCTGGAGCGCCGCAGCCCGCAGCGCCGCCGCAGCCCCGACCAGCTGCGCTCGCCGCCGCCGCCGCCCGCCTGGCCGGACCGACAGGATCGTCCCGATCGTCCGGATCGTCCAAACCGTATCGATCGTCTAGATCGTCCAGACCGCATAGACCGTCAAGAACGGCCCGACCGCATAGATCGTCCTGACCGAACTGATCGTCAGGATCGTTCCGATCGTCCAGACCGTATCGATCGCCCAGAGCGACCTGACCGCATCGATCGCCAAGATCGTTCCGACCGCATAGATCGTCCGGACCGTATTGATCGTAACGACCATATAGATCGTCCCGACCGCGTCGACCGCCCACACCCTGTCGATCTTCCGGAGCGTTCCGACCGCTGGCCAATAGAATCCTACCGCGCCGACATCGATAGAGACTTCCAAGACATCTACGAGAGAGCCCGAGAGTTCCGCAAGAAGGCCGAAGAGCTTCGCAAAAGTGCTGGCGAGAAGAGACGAGAAGAATTCGAGAGCAGACGGCAGGAAGACCAACAGAGACCGAGGACTAGCAACGACCGCCCCAACATAGACTACCAGCGTCAAGAACCGCAAGAAAAGAGATCGCGCTTCGAGAAAATTGAACCTAACGAACGCAGAAAGCCAATCCTTCCAACATCAGTCAAAACAAAACGAGACCGCGCTACCGACGAAGTAGTTAACAAAATCCTAGAGAGATACGACATGAAGCCAGATACCGCAGCTCGAGTTAACGAAGAGTTGAAGTCAGTGGTTTCCAATATAATGTACGATATGTTCGGGGAAAGAGACGTTTCCTTCATCGAGTTGGTGATCAAATACCAAGGGAAGTATACGGATAAGGATGAGGAGAAAATGGTCAACGATGCCCTTATGAACTTGCCGCCGACATACAGATCAGGTGTCAAGCGGAAGATGCAAGGTAAGCTGTCAATTTTTGATATATTTTTACTTGCCTTTCATTCATTGTGCTCCATTTTTAATAAAATAACTGAAGTGAAGAATTCCAGAATTCTAACTCAATTGAATCTAAGTACTAAAACTGAAGTTTCTGGAATTCTAACTTAATTGAATCTAATTTCCCTTATAGTTTTACTATTAGTACAATTTCAATGTAGTTTCAAATGCGATTGGTCCATTTTGTCCAAAAATTATTGTATTATTGATGGTCGTATTTATCCTTACAGATGAATCTGAAGTGCCGGCTAAAATGTCTCGCGCATCGCCCAAGATGAAAGAAGGTTAGTAATCTTTTAACAAGTCATTAGCTTTTAATGGAGGATTAAATTACACTGGGGCATTTTATACTCTCTTGCAGAATCCAGATGGCAGAAATTATCGGAGACGAAACGTAAGTACTAGAGAACTAGAGATATCTTTATGTGGTCATAATTGTGCGATTTAGTAGATATTAATGGTCTAGATATTTCAGATGTGAATTTCTCTATAAATCCACCGCAACTGATCAAGAATCCGCCGTTGGTTGGGAAGGATTTAAAGCAGCCGCCTCAGATGGTTCCCGCTCCAGTATTCGTGAGGAGTTTCCAGGAGATCCCACAGGACCAGGTCTGCAAGCCGGCGCCGATGCAGGAGCTACAGCGACAACATCATGAGCAACAGGAGTTGCAGCAAAAAATGCTGCAGCAACAGGAGTTGCAGCAAAAAATGCTGCAGCAACAGTCTCAGCACTTACAGCAATCCCAGCAGTTGCAGCAACCCCAATCTCATTTACAGCACATGCAGACCTTCGAACAGCTGCAGCAAATGATGAAATCACAGTCTCAGAATCATCAGAATTTCCCAAACACACATATGCAGATGCCTAATAGCTTGCAGATACCTTTCCAGCAATACCAATTGCATATGCAAGACTTGCAGCTACAAGCCCAACAGACTATGTTGCAACAAGCTCGATTCGCGATGCAAAATCCACAGATGCATTCCAATCTAATGTCTATGGGTATCCCACAAATGCCAATTCCGTTAGATCCGTCGCAAATGTCATCGGAACTTTACCAACCTATGCCTTACATGCAACCAGGGTTGGAACAACCCAATACAGAAGACGACAGCTGCCACAAACTATTTCTATGTCAAGATGACTTCGAACCTTTTACGGATATACAGGCTGACTGTCTGAAAAATTTCCTCGTCTCCAAAATCATACAGTTTACAGAAACCAACCCGGGCTGGGCACCAGACTTCACTCTCAAAGGACTACAGAGTAGTTATCGCTACGAGTTGACAACAGCTGATGATATGTCCAAGAATTGGCTCTTAAATCTGGATTTCTCCGAGTTTCAGTACTTCAATGTACTTGTTTATACTAAAGAGGAGTTGTGGTACGAACGCGCAGCTATATGGCTTCCCGGCCACTCTAGGTGCAAGATCGAACCGTTTGAGAAGCTGCGTTTGCAAAACAGACTTCTGAAAGATGTTAATATTGAAAAGTGGAAGTGTGTTAAGAAAATCGTCACAGCTAAAGGGACGAGACTGTACGTTGATATGCCGCCATCGTCCGCTCGCGCTCTGGAATCAACCAAAATGATGCTCAGCTACGAATTGACAAAAGTAAACGTATTCTTAAAAGCAGTGGCTGTAGACAAAAACTCTTTCGACGCCGGTTTGAAAGAGCCTTCCATAACCGACCCTTCTGATTTAGTAACCGCAGTACAAAACAGTCCCATGCCTTCGATCAACGCCAACCAGGAACCAGACGCGGTCAAGATATCTCTCAACGGCACCAAGTCAATGACAATAGAACAGGCGCGGAAGATTAAAGAGATTGTCGTTTACAATCTGTTTAAATATCACGAGCAAGGAGGTAATTTTAGGACCGACTTTGTCAAATACGGATTTTGTCCACCAAACTACTTTTGTATCGTGCCTGATCATAAAGAGTCGAAACGTTGGTTGCTAGGACGCCATTTTAGGAAACTTAATCGTCAGACTATTACTGTGGTTGGCGGAGAAGCAGATTACTTTACGATGTTCGCTCACATCCCTAACGAATATCTACCGAATAAATCTTTAATGATTGAACGAATGAAGCAAAGCAATCAGGGTATCAAAGGTTTGAACTTTCATCTGTGGAAAGTTTTGAAATGTACGCCGCACGATCGGCGAGGCTTTGTTGTCATATTAGAAATTGATATGGAGTCTCTAGAAACACTGGCTAAAACGAAGTATCAGCTGGACTACGTGACTGATAATAGTACGGAAAGTGTTGAATTGAAATCTGAATATTCTATTTCTAAATTGGAGGAGAAGATTAAAAGGTACAAGTCTGAACAAATGGACAGCTATGACGTCGCTAATATGGACTTGGATTCGGATTCCGGGAACGATTAAAACTAATAACCAAAACATGTTAATCGTGTTTCTATACATTTAGTATAAAATATAGACTTAAATTAGTACTTATACTCTTAGTTTAGTATAACTTAGTGATATGTTACAAATGTAGCTATTATTATTCTTGTATTGTGTAATGATAACAACTTTATTCATATATTGATGATGTTGTAATTAATTTCTGGTGTGTGGAATTAAAATAGTTTCGCTTAAATAATATTACTTTAATTCATAAATTACCTATAATCAGAAGAAACTACAAATGGTATAATGTTCACCGTGTACCGTCAACTGACGTATTAGTTCTGAACAATTTTCAGTATAAAATTGTTCATTAAGTTATTTTTTAAATATTGTAACACTGAATATAATTGGAAAGATTTTGATATAATGCAAAAATATTTACGTGTATTTATCATCTTTTTTCATTTTACAAGTATTGTTAACTTAAGATTCAAGTTTTATCAGAATAAACTATCGATGTATGCCTCCACCTGCGTTTTGCGTCGCCTTGCAGTAAAGTCTTATAGCTTTATCTTCGTATGTAAGTATTGAACATTATTCGAGCATTTTGGATTTTTGCTTACTGTCGCATATATGATGGAAGTCTTTGACTATATTTTTGAGTTTCAGTCTAATCAATCCAGAAAGGATTGGCGCGGACCGATGCAGTTTATCAAATAGTTATTCGCAGAAAAGGATACATGTCTTGAGAATTTGGTTGGACTATCAATGAAGAAAAAGCAGAAAAATTGAAAAATTTGGATAAATTGTGCTAACCAGGTTTGTATAATATAATTATTGTATTCACATGTTTATTAATTTAGGTGGTGTGCTTCAGAAACAGGTAAAATTATCCAACTACAGACATAGGTGAAATTGCATCGTTATGTCGAATTAATTTCCTTCTGATGTGTTTTCTGATTATTAAGATACTTTTTCAAATATGTTCTCTCAAATTTGTTGAGGTTGTACCAGGTTGCATTTGATGTACAGTCAACTACAAAAGTTGACACTTTCAAAATTACATTACACAACACTTAAATATTCTATAAATAAGTGAGGTGTTTTCTAACATTGAATGGGTTCATCGACTTTTGTGGTTGACTGTACGTACAATGTCTTTGGATCAGTGGATTAATATCGCATGTTCATCAGGTCGGTTTACCTTCGTGAGAACTTGTGACATCGTCGGTGAAAAGTGATTGCAGTCGCAGGTGAATTTATAAACAGCTATCTACAGCAGGCAGTTGGCAGTTTGGCAGGAAAGACGGTACAGAATTTTTGGTTCCGATTTTGGTGTTTTTTAGGTTTTTGTCAGATTTATGGCATATTGTATAATCAGAAAACGAGGGTGGCCCTGGTGAGGGTATGTTGTTTCAAGGGAATCATGTAGATAGTGGAAAATGGAGGGTGATTTGGATTTCAGGTACCCTTAAAAGATTACCACTGACTGAGTTGGCGAAGATAAGCCTATAGCCCTGCTGCCTTTCTGATGGAAAGGAGGTTTTAAGGTTAATATTTTCTTCTCTTCTTTTTCTTCTATTTGCATTGATATTGTCCATGTTGTCCGAGTTTAAGGGTGCGTCTCCATTGAAGCGGAGCGGAGCTGTGCGGAGCTGTGCGGAGCTCGACTGACCAATCACAATGCGTTACGAAAAGATTTTGACAATGTCAATGCGTTGTTTGACAATCTCAACGCGCTGTGATTGGTTAATCGGGCTCCGCACAGCTCCGCTCCGCTTCAATGGAGACGCACCCTAAGGCTGCGGCTCCATTGAGGCGGAGACGAGCGGAGCTGAGAGGAGACGTGTGGGGATCGACCAATCGTATTACATGAAATCCACATCTCGTCTCCGCTCCGCTTCAATGGAAACAGTCAAGCGGAGACGAGCGGAGCTGAGAGGAGACGTGTGGGGATCGACCAATCGTATTACATGAAATCCACATCTCGTCTCCGCTCCGCTTCAATGGAAACAGTCAAGCGGAGACGAGCGGAGCTGTGAGGAGACGTGTGGGGATCGACCAATCATATATTGCGTGAAATCCACATCTCAGCTCCGCTCGTCTCCGCCTCAGTGGAATCACATACCTCTTTTCACAGCTCTGCTCCTCTCAGCTCCGCTCGTCTCCGCCTCAATGGAGCCGCAGCCTAAGTCACTACATAGTATAAAATAAAGTCGTCTCTTTTTCGTGTCTGTCTGTTTGTCTGTCTGTATGCTTAAATCTTTAAAATTACGCAACGGATTTTGATGCGGTTTTTTGTAATAGGTAGAGTGATTCAAGAGGAAGGTTTTTATGTAAAAAAAATTCCCGAAATTCCCACGGGAACGGGCACAACGCGGGTAAAACCGCGGGGCGCTGCTAGTTATCGATAAAAGTAATTCTGCATGTAAGTATTTTTTGCTGTCCAAAATGTCTTGAGGACATTTCAGCTGACATAACTTTATGAATACTTCTATGTGTTGGGCTTGTACTTATCCCGTTAAAGCCTACAAAGATACTTTGTGTCTAAGGCTTAAGGCTTATTTCACAGGTTTTGTAGCAAATGACAAAGAGTTTGTAATACAAAAGTGTCATACTATTTCTTATTTGTTTTGTGTTTGTTGCTACCGTTTAGGGATTCTGTGAGATTCTGAGACATTACATGTTTACATCTATACAAACTGCTTAGTTTGCTTCTAAATTCTAGAATACAACCGTAGAAATGAGTGCTTTACCTTCTAGAATATGCTGAAAGAAGTGAATCTTTAATTTACTTAGGCGGTCTTAAAACTCCGACTCCAGGGTTGGTCACCGCAGCAAAGATGGAGTTTTTAGACCGCCGAGTTTTTAGGCCATGGTGGTCTAACGATTCAAACAACCGGGACCGACAGTTTAACGTGCCCTTCGAAGCACGGTAGCGCGCAGATAGAAATGCCGCTATCGGCCACCCATCCAAGTACGGGTCGAGCTGCACGTTGCTTAACAATCGCAATTAACTAACATCGCTTAGTCGAACTACGCCACGAGTGCTACGATACCCACTAAAACAGTCACTGTGTTCCTGCGTCGGCAGAGCAGAATCACAATTTCTTTAGATACAGAATATAATTTAGAATATCATGGACAATGCCAAAAACATATTATTTTGGTATTTTTTCAGAGACTTCGTCATGAATGTTAAATGTAGGTATTACTCGAAATTGGTGATACGTTTGTTTGTTTTTCAGATTTTGTTTGTTATTGGTTTTCCAGCGGAGTGGAACGAATGCAGGGAATTATCTTCTGATAGGACTTCATTTTGGATGTCGATCGTTTGTTGCTTGTTTTATGTTTCTTAATAGCCGGGTCATTTTAGACATAAAAATAGTGATCAAATAAAGAAAATTCCGACAGAGCCAAATTTTCGTAGAGACCTTAGGTTTACCACAAGGAATAAAGTGTCAAAAGTCCCCATCAATCCCATGTGAGCTTCGGGACTTATTCGGGTCCCAAGGTCAAAATTTTAGGTTTTTTGGATTTTTCTCGAAAACGGTAAGTTTTATCGAAAAGGAACCTGAGAAAATAATAAAGCTTATAAAATTTTCTATAACTTTAATTCTATCCACTTTTTCCATATTCCCAACCGTTATTGAACTACACGCTCCAGAAATGTAAAAATTAAGGACCTCGGGCAGGTAACTATGGAGCCTGCCCCAATGCTCAACAGTGACATGACCTATGTCATTTGAAAGGTCTTGAAGAGTTGTACAAGTTACTCCTAGACAGTTATATCGAATTCGACGGCCAACTCGGTGTTTTCGACCACCGAAGAATTACCACTGGAGGTGCTGTGGAGCCTGGACGGAATGCTCAACAGTGACATGACTTACGCATTTGAAAGCTCTTACAAGTCACTTTTTGATAGTTATGTCGAAATCGACGCCAAACTCGGTGTTTTCGACCACCGAAGAAAAAACACTAGGTGTATGTGCACTAATTCTAACTTAACTAAAAGTTCGTCTCAGAATCTCGTGGAGTGTGGTCGTGTGTTGCATTTTGTTGAACTGATCTGAAGTTGTCGTGGTTTGCTGTTTATTCTAAATTCTCGGTCCCTCCTGCTCTCTCTTGGGACTTCGCTCATATAGCATCGCGGCCATATTGGTTTGTGTCGGACTTCTCTTTCTATGCCCAGTGGAAGCCGAGGCTGCACCTAACACAAATTTGCGTCTGAAGAGGGGAGAGGAGTGTGCCGGCTGAGGGGGTTGAGGAGTGACGGAGGTGAAATTTTAAACAGAAAAATAAATTGTGGAATTTCGGTGGGATTTGAACACGGAGCTCGGGCGTGTCAGTCGAGGTGCTTGGCCGCTAGACCAACAGGCAAGTGACGTTGGAGTTGAAATTTTTGAATCAGTACTCTCTTCAACGTAACCTGTTATCTGGAAGAGAGTGCAAAATGCCTAACCAACACTGTGCGGGGTGTAACAAAAATCTTACAAACTGTAAAGAGATATGTAGATGTGCTTTGTGTGGCTTGATATACGACTTACAATGTGCTAACATACCAATAAAGCGCTACATTTCTATGGAAAAAGAAACCTGGAAATGCCCAAAATGTAAGTGTACAGAACCAAAATTAGGTAACTCAAATACACCGGTAAGATCAACCACACAATCAGCACAATCTGAAGTGTCTTTTGTTACTACACGAAATCCACAGAAAACGAAAACAAAGCCCTCTGAAGTTATTTCTGAAGTAGATCCTCGCCTACCAGTTGACGACCTTCGCGGCATGATAAGAGATGAGTTGAGATCAGTACTAAAGACCACAATCGAAGAGTTAGTAAGTAAACAATTAAAAATCATGAATGATAGGATTTCATCGTTTGAAGAAGCACTAACTTTTTACAACACAGCATATGAAGACATGAAACAAAGGTTAGAGGAGAAAGAGAAAATCATTGAGGCTCTACACAACGACCAGCACATATTGAAAGCTACCGTTAAAGATTTTGGAAGTCGAATTAATATGATGGAACAATACATGAGGGAAAATAACGTTGAACTCAATGGAATACCCGAAGATAAAAATGAGTCTCTTAAAACCACGGTTCTGCAATTGGCGGAAACCGTAAAATGCGATCTTAACATAGATGATATCACTTATGTTACAAGAGTCTCTAGGTTGTCGAACGACCAGAGTCGCCCAAGAACCGTCCTTGTTAAATTGAAGACTCGGGTACAGCGCGATAATCTTGTGTTATTTACGAATAAATTTAACAAACTACAAAACCCTAAGTTAAACACCCACCATTTAGGATATGGAGGAACGGCAGCACCTGTCTACGTCTCTGAACATTTAAGTCCATCAAACCGAATTCTTCATGGGACAGTAAGACGCAGGGCTAGAGAATTGTCCTATAAGTTTGTTTGGATAAAAGATGGCAGAATCTTTGTTAGAAAAAATGAAAAATCCCCTGCTATTCATATCAAGAGTCTGGATGGTTTGGATGTAATGTCCTAATGTGTTATTTTCTCTCGCTAACTTTATCTTTTCTGGAGTTGTTTTAACTAAAATGGCTACCACTAATATAATCAACGATATTGAGGGGACCACGTTCACAAGCGGACTTACTACTCGTGTCGAGCAACCTGAACTATGTGAAAAACTACTGGGAATCAACAACAATAACTTTAGTATTATAACACAAAACATTCGAAGCATAAATCGTAACTTTGATGACTTCAACATACTTTTGTCTAGGCTTAACATAGGTTTTGATGTTATAGTACTAACAGAATGTTGGCTATCGAAAGTAAACAATGCACCTGATCTTAATAATTACAATAGTTATCGCACAGTTAAAACATTTAATCAAAGTGATGGTATCGTGGTTTTTGTTAAACAAAATTTAAATGTCAATGTTTTTGAACCAAAATATGTCAAAGATTGCAATTGCATCGTTGTAACTCAAAAAAGAGATATAGCTATTGTGTGCACATATAGATCGCCATCCTTCAGAAATACTGAAAATTTTCTAGAATCAATACATAATGTCCTCAGTGAATTAAAAGATTTTCGTCAAGTAGTTTTAATCGGAGATATGAATATTGACATAAAAGACAGTATTGTAAATAATGTATCGGCAAATTACCTCAATTTGTTAGCAATTCATGGTCTAGTTCCTACACATAACTTACCAACAAGAGAAAATAACTGTCTTGATCACGTTTTCGTAAAGATTAACTCTAATGTCAATACTGCCATATGTGAATCTACTGTGACTGACCACTGTAGTATTATTCTGTCTATGAATAGATTTGGTAGGCATGGAATATCTAATCCTAAATTACGTACATTAACTGACTATAAGGGTCTAATTGAACGCATGAGTAAAATTAACTGGAACGAACTTATTGATGGTAAAAACGCTAATGCAGCAACTATTTCTTTCACTAATAAAATAAGAGAATTAATGGCAGAATTCACTATTCAATCATATAGGAAACGTAAAACGAGAAGCATTAAACCATGGGTTACGCCAGGTATGATTCGATGCATTAAAAATCGCGATAGACTTCATTTGAAATTACGTGATGATCCAGAAAATGTAATATTGAAAATTAGTTACCTGAGGTATCGAAATACTTGCAATAAGATTCTGAGGGGGCTTAAAAATATGTATTACAAAAATGAGATGCAAAAGTGCAGGCACAGTTTAAAACAACAATGGGCCATAGTTAAGGATATTTGCAATATTAAGAACAATAAAGAAGCCTCACACGATCTGATCAATTTAAAAAATACTCCTACTGATTCTCTTAATTACGTAAATCATTATTATGCAAATGTTGGTCGTAACCTTGCTAATGAAATTCTTAATAGACTAAATACTTGCGAACAAAATCTAGCTACCAACTACAAATCTACTTCTGGCACAACCTTAAATTCATTTGTGCTCTTGCCTACTAATGAAGCTGAAGTAAAAACAATTATTAACTCACTAAAAAATAGCATAAGTACCGGCTGGGATGGCATACCAGCAAAAGTGTTTAAACTGGGGGCCAGTTTTCTAGCGTCACCAATAACAACAATTTGTAATTTGAGCATTGAGGAAGGTGTTTTTCCAGACTATCTAAAAATTTCAAAAATAATTCCTATTTACAAGAATGGAGACAAAAAAGAAGTTATAAATTACAGGCCTATATCGCTCCTAACAACACTGTCAAAAATTGTGGAAAAAATTATAAACACCAGACTAAAAAAATATCTTGAGAAACTTATCTCAGACAATCAATTTGGTTTTCGAAGCGGTATCTCTACAAATCGGGCAATTAGCTCTCTTCTTTCTCTTATTACAACCAGCCTTGATTCTAATGATAAATGCCTCGCCATATTTTTGGACTTATCGAAAGCTTTTGATTCCGTATCTATCCCAATTCTCTTAAAAAAGTTAAAATCTTTGGGAATTCGTGGTAAACAGCTGGACCTTTTCTCAGACTATTTAAAAAATCGCTATCAACATACCCATAGTGGAAACTTTCAAAGCTCGCACCCAGAACACGTCACCTTCGGAGTCCCACAAGGAAGCGTACTTGGCCCTACTTTGTTTTTGGCGTATATAAATGATATTTGTAAATTACTTATTCCAAATGGTCATATTATTACATATGCGGATGATACCGTTTTATTTATCAGGGGTAAAACTTGGGACGAAGTCAACTACTTTGCTAATATAGGGTTAAACATAATTACCCATTGGTTAGACCAAAATCTACTAACCCTTAATCTTGTAAAGACAAAGTATATACCCTTTAGCCTAAGAAAAGATGGACAACCACCTTTAAATATTCTAAACATCAAAGCACATAACTGTACCCTATTGGGATCTCTATGTGACTGCCCCACAGTACCTCCGACTACAGATATTAAATATCTTGGTATACACATAGATGCACATCTTAACTTTAGTAAACATATAACCGCAGTTACGTCTAGAGTTCGAAAGTTAATATATATTTTCAAAACAATTCGTCACATCTGTGACCGTCAGCAAGTTATAGGTACTTATTATGCTCTCTGTGAATCAATAATTGCTTATGGTATTACATGCTGGGGTGGCAGTGCTAAGTCCTCTTTAATAATTCTTGAGAGAGCCCAGCGTGCGGTGCTTAAGGTGATGTCTTTCAAACCATTCCTCTATCCAACTTTTCAACTATACACAGACACATCTGTACTCTCAGTAAGGCAGTTATTTATTTATCTTCTGCTGCAAGAACAACATAGACATAATCAAGTATTCTCCGCCACTACTGCTAGACGTAAAGACAAAATATTTAAGATTCCTCTTTGTAACACTAATTTTGCGCACAGGTTTTTAAGTTTTCTGGGTCCTTTTATTTATAATAAATTGGCAAGGGTCATGCCTGACATTTCACTTAAATCACATTTTCAGTTTAAAAAAGCAGTGTTTCGGTACCTCAACTCACTTAGCTATGAAGAGACAGAAAACCTTTTAAAAACTCAGTTATAACTAGTTTTTCCACATCCACACACACAGCGTTTTATTATTGATTATTTTTAAGGCTACGAGATTTAGTGATTTAGTTGTTTAATTTAATTTATATTTATAACTTTAGTTAGATGAACGACTACCCTCTGAGATACAGTATCAAACTAGTTCAGGGGGTAGGGAATTCTTGTGTTGTATAGCTTATCTAAAATCAGTCTATTGTATGTTTTTGTAACGTAGTCTTAAGCTATTTTGGAAATAAATTTGTATAATGTGCAGTTGACACTGATCGTATTGCTCAACAGTGACATGACTAATGTCATTTGAAAGCTCTTACAAGTCACTCCTTGACAGTTATATCGAAATCGACGGCCAACTCGGTGTTTTCGACCACCGAAGTATCGACACTGATCGTATTGCTCAACAGTGACATGACACATATCATTTGAAAGCTCATAAAGAGTTTTATAAGTCACTCTTTGATAGTTACATCGAAATCGCCGTCCAACTTAGTGTTTTCGACCACCGAAGAATGGAGTTGGGCTATGCTATACCGAAGTATCGGCGCTGATCCTAATGCTCAAAAGTGACATGACCTATGTCATTTGAAAGCTCTTGAAGAGTTGTACAAGTCACTCTTTGACACTTATATCGAAATCGACCGCCAACGCGGTGTTTTCGACCATCGAAGAATCGACACTGGGTGTATGTGCAGTTGACCCTGATGGTATTGCTCAACAGTGACATAACTTATGTCATTCGAAAGCCCTTGAAGAGTTGTCCAAGTCACTCCTTGACATGTATATCGAAATCGACGGCTAACTCGGTGTTTTTGACCACCGAAGAATGGAATTTTCTCAAGGTCCTTTATTAAATAATGTGTACATATATTTTTTTATTTTCGGTCAAAAACACCGAGTTAGCCGTCGATTTCGATATACATGTCAAGGAGTGACTTGGACAACTCTTCAAGGGCTTTCGAATGACATAAGTTATGTCACTGTTAAGCAATACCATCAGGGTCAACTGCACATACACCCAGTGTCGATTCTTCGATGGTCGAAAACACCGCGTTGGCGGTCGATTTCGATATAAGTGTCAAAGAGTGACTTGTACAACTCTTCAAGAGCTTTCAAATGACATAGGTCATGTCACTTTTGAGCATTAGGATCAGCGCCGATACTTCGGTATAGCATAGCCCAACTCCATTCTTCGGTGGTCGAAAACACTAAGTTGGACGGCGATTTCGATGTAACTATCAAAGAGTGACTTATAAAACTCTTTATGAGCTTTCAAATGATATGTGTCATGTCACTGTTGAGCAATACGATCAGTGTCGATACTTCGGTGGTCGAAAACACCGAGTTGGCCGTCGATTTCGATATAACTGTCAAGGAGTGACTTGTAAGAGCTTTCAAATGACATTAGTCATGTCACTGTTGAGCAATACGATCAGTGTCAACTGCACATTAGTGCACATACACCTAGTGTTTTTTCTTCGGTGGTCGAAAACACCGAGTTTGGCGTCGATTTCGACATAACTATCAAAAAGTGACTTGTAAGAGCTTTCAAATGCGTAAGTCATGTCACTGTTGAGCATTCCGTCCAGGCTCCACAGCACCTCCAGTGGTAATTCTTCGGTGGTCGAAAACACCGAGTTGGCCGTCGAATTCGATATAACTGTCTAGGAGTAACTTGTACAACTCTTCAAGACCTTTCAAATGACATAGGTCATGTCACTGTTGAGCATTGGGGCAGGCTCCATAGTTACCTGCCCGAGGTCCTTAATTTTTACATTTCTGGAGCGTGTAGTTCAATAACGGTTGGGAATATGGAAAAAGTGGATAGAATTAAAGTTATAGAAAATTTTATAAGCTTTATTATTTTCTCAGGTACCTTTTCGATAAAACTTACCGTTTTCGAGAAAAATCCAAAAATCCTAAAATTTTGACCTTGGGACCCGAATAAGTCCCGAAGCTCACATGGGATTGATGGGGACTTTTGACACTTTATTCCATGTGGTAAACCTAAGGTCTCTACGAAAATTTGGCTCTGTCGGAATTTTCTTTATTTCAATTGTCTAAAATGACCCGGCTATAAAGGAAATTGGAATTTATTTTCACAGCACCAAGGTTTTAGACCTTTTTGATTTTTTTTCGTCGCTATTTTTTACATAGATTTTCTATATTTGGAAAAGTATTTTCCAAATGACCCTTTTAAGATAATTCGCATAGACTATACTGAACAAAAATTGTTTGATTTAATTCATTTCTAAACCGTGAATCATTGAAACCACATATCTTTCAATCTCATTTTTTTTAAGTTCACAGAATCTTTTATGTCAAATACAAATCATTTATTAACCCCAACTACTATTTAAGTACCAATATTTTTACTATCTCTTCATTATCTATTCAACTCCAAACTTTTAACAGAGAGAAAATCATCAGCGTCCCGACTATCCGATCAGCTTAGAGCAAGACCGTCACCTCAGCTCAGGGCGAAACTATCACCTCAGCTCAGGGCGAGATTGTCACCTCAGCCCAGGGCAAGACTTTCACCTCAGGCCAGGGCGAGACTGTCACCGCAGCCCAGGGCGAAACTCTCACCGCAGCCCAGGTCGAGACTCTCGCCTCAGCCCAGGTCGAGACTCTCGCCTCAGCCCAGGGCGAGACTGTCACCTCAGCCCAAACCACGACCCTCAGCCGCCCAGCCCATGCCCAAACCAACCCTACAGCCAAAAACCAAACTGTCTGCATCTCTCAAAGCAAGACCTACTACCCAACTCAGAACTAGAACATCCATATCTCAGTTCAGAACAAGAACGTCGATATCTCAGCTCAGAACGAGGCCTACTATGCAAAAGGTTAGGCCTTCGACCAGGCCTGAGAAAGTGTTCCCAAGGAAAACGGGAACAGAAGTGCCAAAAAGGCCTGCCTCTAAAACTGGGTCTTCGGAGAAGATTGAGAAACCGAGCGTAGAAGAAGATAAGAAACGTAAGTCTTTATACTATACTAGCAGCAAGCCCCGGTTTAACCCGCGTTGTTCACGTTCCCGCGGGAATGTTAGGATAAAATGTGTACAGAATTTATTCAAATCGAAAAACAGTTTTTGAGATTAACACATTCAAACGAAAAATCTAACTCTTCAGCTTTATTATGTGGGAATTTATTAAAATACACAATAAGACAAAAGAACGTAAAATCAAAATCGTCAGCGTTATTATATTAGAATAGACTAGCCGCGCCCCGCGGTTTCACCCACGTTGTACCCATTCCCGCGGGAAATTCGGGATAAAATGTATCCCATGTGTTATTCTGATGTATAACCTATATTACTGTAAAGTTTCATCCAAATCCGTTCTGTTGATTTTTCGTGAAAGAGCAACAAACATACATTCATCCTATCAAACTTTCGCATTTATAATATTAGTAGGATTAAACTAAAATGTTAATACCCCGATGCTATAACATAACTAGCAGCGCCCCGCGGCTTTGCCCGCGTTGAGCCCGTTCCCGTAGGAGTTTTCAAAAATCCTTTCTTAGTGTGCACTTACATACGTTCACTTGAACAACCTTCCTGCCAAATTTCATGTTTCAAGGTGTAGCGGTTGAGTCTGTGCGTTGATTATGGTCAGTCAGGACTTTGAATTTTATATATACATATATATATTAACATAATTATATGTTCATTTACAGCGGAACCTAAGAAGGATTTGCCGTGCTCTTACTACGAAGTGAGTCCGTTGATGGCCAAGGTGATTGAGCAAGAGCTACAGGATGTTATGATTAAGGTAAGCTAACGGGTATAGTAGTTTCATTTCACGAGGTCATATTTTTTTAAGTGAATGTATATGTAATAATAATCTAGCGATAACATTAACAACATACATTTTAACAAAGAAAAAATAAGAAATCTAATATATAAAATTCTCGTGTCACAGTTTTCGTTGCCATGCTCCTCCGAAACGGCTTGACCGATTATGATGAAATTTTTTGTGCTTATCCGGTATCTATGAGAATCGGCCAACATCTATTTTCATCCCGAAATTCCCGCGGGAACGGGTACAACGCGGGTGAAACCGCGGGGCGCAGCTAGTAAAGTATAAGTTTAGGTAACGCAAGCCTGTGTTTGTTGTGAGTAAAGTGGGCGGGGCGACCAAAGTACGGCTGAGCGCCCGCTGCAAGCGAATATCACCTTAAGGGTGGTCGACCGCCAACTTCCATGATAGTACATTGTCTAAGTGTAGGTACATCATATAGTCTGCGTTAAAGGTGTCTTTGAAGTAGTGACAGCATAGTAGGTAAACGGAGAAAAGTTACTCGGAGTGAGTTATATGAAAAACAGTGATCTTGCCAATCGATAGTGATAGTAAGGATACGTTTTCACTGTACTGATATAGGACATTACAGGCTATACTCATCATCATAAATTTAAGAGCTAGGCTCTTGTCGGTGAGTCCGATGCAGACTTCTCCATCTATTCCTATTCAGTGCAAGCTCCTTCACATCTCTATACGACATGACAGGCACTTTTTCTTTTATCTGACTCATGTAACTGATTGGCCTTCCGCTGCCTCGCTTTCCTTCAACTTTACCAACTATGTTATAATGTAATTTATTATTTTCCTAATATTTTTTTTCTTATAGATCTGGCAATCGTTCCCCGACAATCCGACAGAGGGCGGCGAGAAATTAGTCGTCGAGAAGTTTAGAAGCGAAGCGGGGGATGCGATAAAAAATGTACGTTCACCAGCTTTTATTTAGCACTGTTTTCTCACAGTCTTCTGAGGTCACGGATCGTATAAATATAAAATACTAGTCGCACCCTTCCTTGTACCCTTTCCCGCAGAAATTTCGGGATAAAATGTATCCCATCTGATGTATAACCTATACTACTGTAAAGTTTCAACCAAATCTGTCGAGTAGTTTTTTTTTGTTTGATTCGTTAATCTCAGGAATTTCAGAAAATTTTAATTTTATTTTATTCTATTGTTTAGTTCATTTTAAGTTTGATTTTATTTTAGTATATAGTTTTTTGATTGTTTTAATAGTTATACTAAAAGTATTTAGTTTTTTTTATATTTTAGTTTTAATTTTTATTTTGCATACATTTTGCAAACCCATAGGTTTGTAAATAGATGTAATAACTATTTACGCAAATAAATTATTTGAATTCGAATTTGAATTTCCATCCCCATTTGAAAATTAAACATCTGCTTCGTTATATTGCTTATTTGATATGTTTTTGTTTCAGACTTTGGGCTTGAATATATCGCAGCGCCTCTTGAACATCCGAAATGAAATCGTTGTAAAGGTAAATTCAATTATTTTACTTCATTTAGTGGAGTTGTTGGTGATCTCAAACCCGCATTAGGCAAGTGTGGTGATTACGCCTGAAACCTCCTCACTGTACTGATATCTTCAGGGAGATGAGAGGCCTTTGCCCATCGGTGGGACACTGTAGGCTGATACTTATATGATTAAATTATTGCCAGAATTACAAGGAAAATAACAAACAAAATACGAAATAACGTCTCAGCTGATGTTGTACAGAGGCCGAAGTTTCACAATGAATGATCAATTAATTATTGATACCCAGCTGCAGTTCCCGTCGGAGCCGGAGCGCAGCGAGCTGCCCCCGTTCCTGCGGCGCCACGAGCTGCACGAGTTCCGGCGCGCGGCGCGCCGCCCCGGCGCCTGCGCCGCCAACCTCTCGGGCTTCGCGCAGCTCGACGCGCTGCTGCGCGCCGACAGAGACAACGCGCTCATGTGCGGTATGTACACACACTCATATGGTTCGCATGAATACGGAATTCAACGCTAAATTCTGTAGTACAAATCAATAAACTCAAAATTCAACTCGAAATTGTGTAGTTCAATTCAATATTACTATAGTTCAACTCAACACACCGTAGTTCATTTAAAATTCCTTGCATTGATCTGACGTTTCGTAATGTCAAAACTTAAAATAATGTTACGACATGCTTATGAAGAAATAAATTATGTATTTCCATAAGAAAGATTTCGTTCCCAACATCATTTTTTCCACTGCAAATCAGAAACCAACCATTTGCTTACAATAGAGTAATTAATTTAAATATGTTTTCCGGTATATCTTCTCTGTATTTTCAGACCAATCAATGATTTTTCATTATATTTAATTTGATTCCAGGCAATCTCCGCGTAACGGTGACACCGTGCTATCAGTTCATGAAGTGTCCGGCTAAGCTGCGGTCCGTTTACGATAACAACGACATCAGCACACCGGCCAGAATTACAGACAAACAGACATACTCACAAGCAAATGTTGCTAGCAACACAACGGTGACCGCGGTAAAGATTGAAAAAGATACTGATAGTGTTAAGGATGCAAAGAAAGACAATACAGAGAAGAAAGACGCAACAGAAACTCAAAAAGATACTCCCAAAGAAACGCCAAAAGAAAAAGTTGAAATTAAGAAAGATGTCAAAGTGGAAACTGAGAAAGTTGCACCTCAAAAAGTTGCTGTAAAAGTAGAATCTGGTCAAAAGGTTATTAAAAAGGAGTCCGCTCCAATAGCCGTTAAGAAAGATGCAGACAATACACAAAATAAAGAAATCAAGAAAGAATTAACTAAACAAATTAAAACTACACCAGCTACTGTCAAAAGGGAAGACAATAAAACAACAGCTAATGTCAGAAAAGAAGAAATAAAAACTGCACCAGCCAATGTCAAAAAAGAAGCTGTTAAAGCTACACCAGCGAAAAAGGCTGAAATTCCAGCTAAAGTTGTTAAAAAACCTGCAGGCGCTAAATTAGTGAAACCTATCCCTAGGCCCAAGGTTTCTCCTGTGAAACACGATAGTAATAAAATAGAGGATGACTTTGACGAATTAGATGATCACGATATATTAGCAATGTTGTCCGAAGGGGTAGTTTTAGACGAATGCAGCGGGTCTGACGAAGACTGACCGTTGGATTGATGTAGGTTTATTAATGAGCTGTATGTCTTGCTCGTCGGCTTTTGGAGGTAGATCAGCTAAATACGGTCTCGGAGCAGAAGAATTGCATCCATTGACCATTGAATAATATGTCTGAGACATTGAAATATATGTCTGACTGTCTTTGGGGACGTTTCATTGAAGCGATAATATGTCTGAGACATTGAAATATATGTCTGACTGTCTTTGGGTACGTTTCATTGAAGCGGAGTGTAGGGAGCCTGACTCACCAATCATAGCGCATTGACATTGTCAAACAAAGCATTGACATTGTCAAACAAAGTAGCGACATTGTCAAAATCTTTTAGAAATGCATTGTGATTGGTCGGTAGAGCTCCGCCTAGCTCCGCTCTACTTCGATGGAAACGCACCTTTACACGCACAGTGCAATCGCTGCAACGCGGTATGTATCCGTGCAATCCTAGCAAGTCAAATGGTATATACTTTTCTGATTAGGCAGGTATATCCCTTCCCTCCATAATAATATGCCGAAGAACACGATATTCGCTCGATACATTAGTTAAACTTTTTTAAGGAAATATCCTACGTATATAGAGACACACAATCGCTATTATAATACTAGCTAATGGGATAGCATTTTGCATTATATGATTTTATTTACCATCAAAATGTATGGGAATCACACATGATATAACGTGATAAATTCCATGATTTTGTTTAGTTTTCTATAGAGAAACGAATGATACATAGACATAGTTAATTTTATTAGTTATTATACTAGACTTTGTTTGTGTTGGACTCAAGTTTGTTAAGAATTAAAAGGTTATTACGTTACTTCATTCTGTTATTAATATTAACGTCATTTTATTTGATTTAAGCGGACTGGCAATAAAATATACACACACATTATACGTTACGTTACGATAGTCTAGTGCATAAATATGAACTGGCGAGGTAGAAATAAAGTAAACAATGAATTAGTGATAACTTTTGACACTTTTTTAAGGTTTCGTATCACCAAGGAATCTATTTAATGGTTCAAATGGCCGCTAGGAGTTTTGCTAATTATATACATACGAATACTACTAAAGGAAATAACAAAAAGATTTTTCTTTTCCGTACTGAGTGGAAATATAGGAATATGTGTTCGAATACTTAACAAATGAAATGTATTGTAATTAATTTATGAAGTTGTAATTTCACATCACAAATAAGGCAATAAAAAAATTGTTCACAAAAGTTGTTTAATTTATTATATTAATATCCGCAGTTAATTTTGAGTATTTGTTTGAGTAGCTATTCCCGTTTTACTTCTGAGCCTCGGCCTCCTCTGGGACTTCGTCTTCGACCTGAAAGATACAGAAATTTAATAGATAAATAAGAAATACAGAATATGGTGATACGAGGTTTATGTATTGGAACAGGGTGATATTATTCACCTCAGAGGATCAAAGGAGTTAATCAAGAGACTGTCAAATCAGGGTTGTAATTATTTAAAAAACAAATCGTTCGTATCATAAATGAACACCATTTGTTAGTAGGTATTTTGGCCATCAAGAAAATAAAGTAGTACCGTAAAGTAGTAGGTGAAACTTATATTTCCAGTTTTGTTCATCGAGTTATATATGCACCAACGATTATAACTCAATGGTTTTGTTCTTATTATATTTAATTTTAACGATTGCTAACCAAAACAGCATTATTGTCCTCTAAGTAAAGCAGAGGTTCTTTTTCTTAGCTTCGATCAATTATTAATATTTTCGTTGTCTCTTAGGAGTTGCGGCTTCAATGCGTTTCCTCTCTGCCTCCATAAAGTCGGCTAGATTGTACACATCTTTCGGTGCTACCTGTAGGGAATAGGGAGAGGTAAGGACCGGATGAGAAGAGAAGAGTAAGGATAAGACTGAGTACAGGCAGTAGATTTATTGAAAAGTTTTGAGTCTAGCTATAAGTTTCATTCATAGAAAGAAAAATGAAGCCTTAATTTTCATTTCACAGTCTGGTTTTATCAACCTCCATGGCAATCTTTTAAAAAAACCGGCATTTTCAAAACAACAATATTCATAATGTCAACGTCAAATTTGACGTCTTCTGTGAATACAGAAGACGTCAAATACCTACTTTGCATGTTTCAATCAAGCAGTTTTTGCTAATGCTACGGGTACACTGTCGCGCAATAATTCCTGTTCCGTTGTCGCGATAAAAACTTCGTGTTCGATCCATGACGAAGTGCTTGGCCACATATCCACTACGTCGCGATAATCAAGAACGTCGCGATAATTCATTTCGCGGGAAACATGGAAGAGGCGGTTGCGCTGTGTCACATGGCGGCTAATAATTATATACTACATCTTTATTACTTGAACAAAAATAAAAAGGTTAAAAAGAGGAACAAAGGAGGAATAAAGAAGGAAAAACAAGGAATTTTCTCATTACTCTAATCCATGACAAGTTCGCTGAAAATGTTTAGTTTTTAGTTTAATTGAAACACGTTCAAACCGCTCGGAGTCTCGCAGTCAACTAAAGCGCGCGATGTGTAGCCAACCGCACGAACTTTGTCGCGAGAAAACCCTTTGATGTGCGGCAATTTACCGACAGCGGCGCGAAGAGCATTCGTAATAATTCGTATTCGCGAAGATCATTCGCGATAGGACGAAAACTTTGGCCAGACGTGTCGCGACAACGCAAATCTTCGCGTTATCGCGATAGTGTGGCCCCAGCATAAGGAAGGCTTACTCTGTTCTTTAGTTTCTTGGTCTGTGGTCTGTGGTTTCGTTTAGTCAACCAAATCAACATTATTTTGGTGTCGGAAATTTTATAATTAACAAAATCCAAGGTTGTTGCGTTAAGAAGCGGAAATAATAAATAAAAATGAGGCGCGGAAGCCGAAGCGATGTTAGCGGGCATATGAACCCTAGGCCTTTGATGGGAATCTCTGCAGGGCCGCTAACCGATCAATATCAAGGACTGCAGGTAACTCTAAACTTTATGCTTTTGAAACATTTTTAAAACCTCATTTTAATAGAGTATTGTCAGGAACCATGTGGGTATGTATTTGTATATATGTATCATTATTTATCCAAAGGTTTCTATAGTGGCTGGTCATTCAGATATATTATGTAAATATTACAGGATATAGATCTTGAATTGGAGCTCCTAAAACGCAAACGGGCCATCATTGAGCAACAACAGCAGATGCTGGCGTTGGTGAGTTAAAATATATGAATATAATGAACGCTATAGTTTGTATAGAGTATACTAGTATCTTTAATATCCAATTGTTTTCAGTAAGTTAACCTACAGTACTACACGCATTTGCCAAGTGTGGTAATAATGCCTAATCCTCCTTGTACTCATGATATCAGCAATGAGTTTAGTAGAGGCCTTTGCCCAGACATTGCAGGGATATACATATTTACATTATCTTTCCAATTAATGCATGATTTAATTGAACCCAATGCACCTTGTTCATAAATGTTGTACCATATTGTGGTAAAATAAATTAAATTTTATTTGCTACTTGGTGTTGTTGTGATCTTGTGATGTTAATTTAAATAACAACATTCTTTTCTACCAATCAAATTGCCATATACATTTGAATTAAACCTGTATTCTGGTTTATTATTTCACTGTACAAATAATAAAGAATATTCTTAAAGTTATATTCATTTCACTTCACATTTCTCTTGTGTGACTGAAGTGGATTTCAAAACTTAAAGCTTTCTTTATTGATAAGACGCGTTTAGACATTGAGAGGCATGCGTCGCGAATTGTTTGGCATGCATCGAAGTTGTGTAGACGTGTGGTCAGTGGAAGCAGTTCCTGCTTACGGCTGTTCACACACCGCAGCTAGTTAGTACATTTATGAACACATGCTTTAATGTGTTGTACCTATATTGAGGCATGCGTGGAGAGGCATTCGCGGCGTACACTTCGCGATGTCTGTACGCGCCTCTAACTAACCTCAATCCATCCTTAAACACAAGGTAACAATATCAATCATATCTATTTCAGAGAGATGATTACGGTTATCCAAAGAGTAATGATAATGCACCAAGCCGGTTTACTGATTACTCCCACTTGTACGACGAGCCTAGCTTCGGCAGCTCGTCGCGCAAGCGTCCGGTCCCGGTGTGGGACAACGAGCCGGCTCATAAACGCTTCTCCAGCCCGAAGAAGCCTTACGCGCCTCGGTCCACTTACGTGCCCTCTAAGCCTAAACCGAAGCCGGCTCCAAAACCTTACCTGGTTAAGGTCGAGGGTCCTAAGAAGGCGGACCCGCCGCGCCCGGCGCCGGTGCCGCTGGTGGGAGACACGATACTCCGCGAGGACCAGGTCCCGACCCGCCAGATGACCGGTCGCCTCGAGTTAGCCCTCGGCTCCATCTTCAAAGACCTCCGCGTCGCCTATCCCGATCACGAGGACTTGTTCCGGAAGTCTCGCGTCGTCAAACAGGCGATACGCGAGCGCATCCGACAATCCATGATGGGCAAAGTCGTCGGAAACCCGGAAGCTATTAAGACCATCTATCGTGAACATTTCCCCAAGGAAAATGATTACGATATTGTGTTAAAGGCCTTAGAAGCTAGCAGCGGGTCTGATTTTGTACCCACTACAGCAGGTAGTAACTTTTGTACTAATTGAATCTATACATTCACAAGTGTTTGTGTTTTGGAATGTATAGTTTCAGATTAGTATTTATTTGTATCTTATATTTTCACAATTAATTTCCCTATCATTCCGCTATATTAATAGGCAGGAACTTAATATTTCTGTCTTTTAATAATGCTTAGGGTACAAACACTGATATTACCTTGTATGAGACTCGGACGTCAAAACTAACGCACTCGTTTTACTAGTTTTTTTAAATCCTTTTTTCTCAAGGCCGTTATATACTACAATTTTACTAAGTTGGTAGGACGCTGGGCTTAATGTTATACCAACAAAATGAAGCCTGGCAGCCTAAACCACCTGGTTTTGTGTGTAAAGGTCTTTGTACTATCTTTTAAAGTAGACAATAAAAACAAGACTATTGTTCTAACGAATGTTAGTTTTGTTTTTATTTATAAAATCCGTATAAATGCAATTTTAACTATATATTAAACTTCGTTTTTTTTATGTTCTATACAACATACTTTTCAAAGCCAATGTGTAACCCTACCCTTATTTCTAAAGTATGACTTGAACTTGAATAATACTCTTTTATATTGGTCTTTGCTCTGCAGTGCGAAATTAATGCTGATAACAAAATATTCCTATACATATAAATCCTGAAACTTTTACTAGTCGAATCTCACTTGTGTTTTAATTATATTGTACAATTTTTGCAGATAATCCTGAGCTATATTTCATCAGAAATCTGACAAGACTGATGTCTTTACGACTGGATGAAATGTTTGATCGGGTATGTACAAACATATATACACTTCTTCTTCTTCTTATCGAGTGGATGGTCAACTTGACCAATCCTGGTGTCAGAGTTATAGAGCCGCCAAAGGCCTCTGACATGGCTCGTATATATACACTAGTCTTATACTAATACTAGCAACGCCCCGCGCATTTGGCAAGCTTGGTGATTATGCCTAATCCTCCTCCCTGTAATGATATCTTCAGTGAGATGAGAGATCTTTGTCCAGCGGTAGGACCATAACAGGCTACGAGTAATACTTTAATATCAATAAAATGTTCATCCCTATTACAGATCCACGAAATATACAAGCAAGAGAACCCTGACGTGGCAAGCTTCTTGGCTGAGAACCCTTCAGAGGTGGTGCAGGAACCCAAACCCTCGGCTGATAACAAGGAGACGAAGGTCAAAGTGGAAGAAGACGAAGACCGTAAGAAAGTGATCGCGGAAACCATCAGTTCCAAGACGTACCAGGCTTTAGACAGACTTATGTCTCTTAAGTTGGCCAAAATGCTGAAAAAACATATTCCTGTAAGTCCTACTAATCTTCGTTATATATAAAAAATACGTGTCACGTTGTTTGTTCGCGATGGACTCTTAAACTACTGAACCGATTTCAAATATGATTTGCACACCGTGTGCAATTTGATCCAACTTGAGAGATAGGATAGCTTACATACATCTCAATTTATAGTAATTAGGGTGGTCCACCCCTTAATTTTTATATGGCGAAAGAACGTTTGCCGGGTCATCTATATATATATAAAAGCGAAATACAAAGCACTGATTGATCAAAATCTCAGAAACTATAAAAGTTAGGAGCCTCAAATGTTGCGTTTAGCTAAGAAGGGATTTTACGAAATTCAACCCCTTACAGGGGTCGTATTATAAATGCGAAAGCTTGTGAAGATGTTTATTACTCCTAATCAACAATAACTGAACGGATTTGTATGAAACTTTCCAGTCTTCTTCTTCATCAAGTGGATGGTCAACCTGACGAATCCTGGTGTCAGAGTTATTGAGCCGCCAAAGGCCTCTGACATGGCTCATGTAACGACTACTATCCGTAGAAAGTAACCGGGACCGACGGCTAGTTACTTTTTGTATTTACAAGACTGAAATCTTCTGTGAGAAAAACTTTACAACCCCAATTATCATTTTCAGACCATAACAAAACTATTGAACTTAGATGCGAAATACCGCAAAGTGTTCAATTCAATTAGACAAGACATTCACCAACAATTATTAGCAGAGAAGAGAGCAGCTCAACCGAAGCAACCAGGAGCTCAGGGTGAACCGCAGAACAATGTGGCCAAGGAAATGCACTACATTAAGGTATGTAAAGAAAGTTCGAGTAGCTTAGTGGCCAACCCTTGTGTCGGAGTCTTTAGACCGCCTAAAGACCTCCGACATGGTCTGGTTGAAATAACATTATGATGTTATTGTAAATTAAAAAAATATATTAATAGTAATTTATGGAGAAAAGTAGCGGGAATGGGGAAAGGCCTTTGCCCAAAAAAAGTGTGACACGGGCTAACAGTAACAGTAGAAGTAGTATTAGCCTGTAATGTCCCACTGTTTCACTGAAGATATCTTAGGCGTAATCACCACACTTGCCTAATACGGGTTGGTGATCTCAATCCCGAGCCATGTTTGAAAACTAAGAAACATGTTTTCGCTCGACCCGGCAAACAAACCCGAGACCTCAGTCGGCAGGCGAGTGTACACACCACTAAACTACCATGAAGTGAGTTAGATTTCATAACACAAGCTTAGAGCTTACTTTGGGTCTAATTAACCGTGTGTGAATTTGTCCGGGTATATTATAAATATAAGGCGCTTAACAGAACACTAAATATAATTATGTTTATAGATCCTGGGTCGACCCACGCTGCCTAAACGCAAAGTAATGCAGCCATTCTTCGACAAATTCACGCCCAAAATGATTAAGAAACATAAGAACGTGCACAACTTGCTGTTCGTCGGGTTTGATAACCAGGAGGCGTTTGAAAAGTGCCTCGCTGAAGACGGCATTGTTATCGGTAAGCGGACATGCCACTTTTCCCTCCTCCCTCTTTGAGGAAGAGATACTCTCTCTCTCTCTCTCTCGTTTTCTTTGTCTCACACACGCTATCTTCTCAGTCTCTCTCTCTCTCACTCATACACTATCACTCGATGATTAATGAATCATTCACTAATACATAATTTATTTTCACTTCCTGTAAAACCGCATTTGATAGTTTCCTTTTTGCACAAGTATAGTTATTATTAAATAATAAAATTAACATTTCCAGGACGCTGCACTCTATCCATTAAAGAGAACGAACGCAAAACCAACGACACTCAAGAAACTATCCAATCTGACCCCCAATCTGACAACACACAACCTGACAACACACAAGCTGACAACAACAGCAATTGCTCAGAAAACTTGATCGGACAACAGTTGGAAGCTCAAATAACAGACTTACTATTAACCATAAGAAAAACTGAAGAAATGAGCGACCCTTTGAATGAAAGTGACAATGATGTTGTCTGCATTGCCGACAAACAAGACGAGATCATTGAGTTGGAATCAGAACCTGAAACAGATAAAGATGGACCAACTGATAATGCAGAGGAAGATGTGACAATTATAGAGGAAGATAAAAAGGCTGACGAAAAGAAAGATAATGATGTCGAAAGGAAAGATAATGATGTCGAAAAGAAAGATAAGGATGACGAAAAGAAAGATAATGATGACGAAAAGAAAGATAATGATGTCGAATTCGTAGAAGGTACGGCTGAAAAGGTTGAAGCAAATGGAGAAGACGAGAAAAAGCTTGAAGCAAATACTACTGGACAAATGGATATAGATGAAAAAGTAGATGATACCGAAAAGATAGACACTACAGATAAAACCGTGGATGACGCAGGTGTTACCGCAGATGAACCAAATAAAGAACTAACTGATAAAGCAGTTGACAATGTAAATGAGACGAATGAAGTCATATTAGCTGATAAAGATGAAAAATCGGCTGTACCAGTCGAACAGGCAGTTGATACAGTAGTACAGCCAATCGAAAAACCAACCGAACCGAACGTCAACACTCAAGATAGTCAAAGTAAACCAGAACATCCAAAGAAAGACACAGTTAGTGCGTTAAAAAATGAAAAGGAACTTCGGAATACCCCTACTAGGACATCTGCAAGGCTTGCATCTACCCCCCGCACTGTTACTACGAGAAATGCAAGCAAACAGGCTCCAAATGACCTTTAAACAGACCCTAAATACGTATGCCAGTACATCTGCAAGGCTTACACTTACGCCCCGCACTGTGATTACGAGAAATGCAAGCAAATTGGCTCAAAGTGATCCTTTAGCCTACCCTAATTACGCATGCCAGGACATCTGCAAGGCTTGCATCTGCGCCCCGCACTGTAAATACGAGAAATGCAAGCAAATTGGCTCAAAATGAACCTTAAACATTATTTATTATGTAAAAACAGACTACATACTCCTCCTAAGACATCTGCAAGGTTAGCATCTACGATACGCACTGTAACCACGAGACATGCAAGCGAGTTTATTTTATTTAAAATACCCTAATTACGCATGCCAGGATATCTGCAAGGCTTGCATCTACGACACGCCCGTTTGCTTACATTTCCCGTGCTATGCAACTACGGGAAATGCAAGCAAATTAAATACATAATATTTATTTAATATACCTTAGAATTTAATACTCTGTCACTTTACCAATTAAATGATTAATTTATTAATTGAGTGTCTAATGTAAGTTACATATTACATATCTGGGTTATCACTTATTTAAGATAAGATAAGCCTCGATTTAAGATATACTTTGTTTATCTTTTAAACAAACTTATTTTAAGTTTTACCTCAGATTTGTCTCGAAAAAAGTTTAATTTCTATGGCTTTGTTGATTATTTAGGATTAATAAAAGACTTTTTTTCAAATTTTGTTTTAACCAGTATTATTTATCCGTAAGTTAAGAAATTAATGCAGCGTCCTACTAACATTATAAACGCGAAAGTTTGTGAGGATGGATGTACGTATGTTTGCTACTTTTTCACGCTAAACCTACTGAACATATTTGGATGAAACTTTACAGTAATATCTATAAAAAAATTCGTGTTAGTTACACCATTTACAACTTGTGAACGGCTGCACCGATTTTAATGATTATTTTTATCTTTGTCAGAAGTACGATAAAAAGTAAGAATAATCTCGAAATTCCCACGGGAAAAAGAGCGCTATAGTTGCAACTGCGGGGCACGATTAGTTGGATATACATAGGATACATTTTATCCCGAAATTCCTGCGGGAACTGGTACAACGCGCGTAAGACCGCGGGGTGTGAAAGGTAAATAATGAAGTCGTACATACCATGAGCTGGTTGATGTAGTATTCGTACATGATAGTGTCCGTTACGGGATCCAGGGCTATTTGAATCATCTCATCGTACTCTTCCTGTGGGACATTTCAAATAGCATATTTATATGTTCGGGAGTCAACCAAAGAAAACATTTGACGAGATATCTGATGATTATATTATAAGCCTCAAGCTAGCAGCGACCTGCAGGTTTAGCTGTTTTGTGCCCGTCACCGTGGGCATTTTTGGATGAAAAATATCCTGTAACCTTCCCCTTGAATGTGGATATCCATTAAAAAAGAATTATTCAAATCGGATTGGTAGTTTCTGGGATTAGCGTTCAAACAAACCAAAAAATCAAATTCTGCTTTATTAGGTATATTAGTATATAATTATATATTATATAATATATTATAAAGCTGAAGAGTTTGTTTTGTTTGTTTGTTTGTTTGTTTGTTTAAACGCGCTAATCTCAGAAACTACTGAACCGGTTTGAATAATTCTTTCACTGTTAGATAGTCTATTTATCGAGGAAGGCTATAGGCTACATTTTATCCCGGATTTCCTACGGGAACGGGCACAACGCGGGTAAAACCGCGGGGCACTGCTAGTATTAGTATAAGGAGATAGTTATTTAGAAGAGGATATAGAGACTACTCCGGCTAAATAATCTAGAATAAGTCTAGAAGTTCAAACTTGTAGAATATTCCACTTGAGCTATACTATACTCAGCATCCATAGGTAGCGCCAATTGCGATTTTTTATTAGTGTGCTTGACTATAAGGGTGCATTTTCGCAACTGGAGCGGAGCCTGTTTCACCAATCACAACGCATTGAGATTGTCAAACAATGCATTGAAATTGCCAAAGTCTTTTCGTAATGCATTCTGATTGGTCAGTTGAGCTCGGTTCAGCTCCAGTCCGCTTTAGGAGCGCTCCTAAAGCGGAGTGGAGCCTCAGTAACTTACACTTAGGGTGTGTCAAAGAAAAACTTGTTTTTTTATCTCATCTCATCTCATCAGTATACCTGCGTGAAGGGTTCTCCCTCCTCCAGCATCATTGTAGAGAACCTCTCCTTAGAGAGATACCCACGACCCTCTTTGTCGAAATATTTGAACGCCGCTAGTAACATCTCCGCGCTGGCTGGATAAAATCTGGGGAGAATTAAGGGTGAGTAGGGGGTAGAGCCTATCTTAACACGTGTTTTTAACATTAAATATTTTATTATTTCGAATGGACACCATAACCGGATTTCAGGCACCTGCCCGTTGAAGCGGAGCGAGGCTGCGGAGCGGAGAAACGGAGAAATATTAACTCTAAGCGGCGTTTTTATACAATCATATTGGTTAAATTAAAGTCGCTTACAATAGGCTCATACTCAATTCCTTTGTGTAGGTACGTACGATATCTAGCCATTGTACATATAGTAGCCTATTTACAACATAATTTAAAAACCTACTAATATTATAAATGCGAAAGTTTGTGAGGATGGATGTAGGTACCTATGTATGAATGGATGTATGGATGTATGTTTGTTGCTCTTTCACGCAAAAACTCCTGAACGGATTTGGATGAAACTTTACAGTAATGTAGGTTATACATCAGAATAACATATGGGATACATTTTATTCCGAAATTCCTGCGGGAACGGGTACAGCGCGGGTAACACCGCGGGGCGCAGCTAGTAGGATATAATAGGATACACCACCAGTTGTATGAGCCTATTTTAACCGACTTCAAAAAGGAGAAAGATATTGATAATTATATTTTAGAATAAAGCTATTTTATGGATAGTAAAGAAGTGCCACAGGAAATTAAAACTTTCCGGACTCCATTAAGTTAATTTACTAAGTAGAATTCAATGCTAGACACTAATAAACCCAGCAGATAACCGCGGTTTAGCCGAAAAAATGGCGGTTCTTGGCTTACCGATGTTCTATCATAACTTTAACCATTAATGGTAGAAAGGTGACTAGAGGCACGTTCCCTGTCGCTTCCTTACTCTCAGTCGCGAGGATCACTTCCTGCACCTCAGCTTCGGTGGGACAACATCCTAAAAAGTAATTAACGTAACTACCCAAAACTGCTGCAACCAACAAGTAGATATAGGTATCAGTGTTTCGTAAGTTTTCCTCACCTAATGACCGCAATATAGTCCCTATTTCACGCACATCAACAACTTGTTTCCCGGAATGATCAAACACTTCAAACGCATCCATTATTTTCCTCTCCAGTTCATTACTAGCGACAACTAAAAAAATACAATCATGTTCAGTAAAATAAATCCGCAACAAAATCAATAAAAATATGTTCCTTTATTGTATCGTAATACCAACTTTTTGGTTCTTCTTTTGGAGCCATAATAACTTGTTAATTTGTGAGATTCAGAAAATATCAAAAGGTTATCTTAAAATGAAGTAAAATCTATATAATATACTACGAATTATTTGATCGTTAAAAAAGACGCATGTCGTATCCAAGTGACATATTTAAATAATTTAAAAATGCCGCGCTACCCCTTTTTACACCGGAAGCTGTTATATAAACAAATAAAATGTTTTCTTCGGATTTCAACTCTTTACCCATAAACAAATAAACAATGATATTCACTGGAAAATTATCGGTTTTATTTGGTTGATGTCTCGGGTTGATTTAACGGTAAATACTTTATTCGATTTACCATTTATCGATTTTAATTTTATATCTAAATATTATGTACCATCACACACCACGAACCACTGACCTCTTTTAATAGAGATTCGCCGATGTAGGTGATAAGGCCGCTAAGCTGAAATTGGATTGGGCTAATCACGTCTGCCGCATGCCTGACACGCTGTGGGCCAAAATTTCCACTGTGTGGCGCCCGGAGACAGCAAGACGGCGCGCGTCGTGGTCGTGGCAGACCGCATAGGCGGTGGCGTGGCGGGACGAAGGACGCCTACAAGAGGGACTGGCAACTGGTGGCTTCGAATCGAGAAGAGTGGCGGAAATGGGGGGAGGCCTTTGCCCAACAGTGGGATGATACAGGCTATAGCAATAAAATATACTCTGTGGTCGGCCGTGGATTTGTCGTTATTTATTGTCTTTGATATAAAAATAAACTTCCTGTTACTCCGCCATCTTGATTTATTTGGCTTCGCGCTTTCTTGCTGTGAATTTGCGAGTAATGTTAGAATTTACGTAATTTGTGTTATTTTATTGTGTTTTAGTGAAACTAAGTGTTGTTATATCAGGGAACTGAATAGACTATTAAAAATGGATCCCGCTAAAATGAAAGTGGTTGATCTAAGGTCGGAGCTTGGGGCTCTTGGCTTGGACACCAAAGGAAATAAGCCGGCTTTGGTGGAAAGATTGAAGAAAGCATTGGAATCTATGACGGGAAAAGGTAATATGCCTTACAAATATCGTATTTCAACTTGTTTTATGGTACATAAAGCGTTATAACGACCCCTGAGATGGTGAAATAAACCGATCGATGTTCATGCATCTTGCACGTGTCTTTCCCTCCTAACAAACTTATTCACTCGCAGTTTTCATGTTGTTGGAGAAATTCATTTGTAAAATTGAGTAATTAGGTGACGTCACGAGTTGGTATGCCAATCAACAATCCATTTCTAATTACGATTTCAATTTATTATATTTGTTCCGGTACCTACATTCTTACCTCAAATAAGTACTAACTTAGGTATATGTTTGTTTGATAAGCCAAGTCATATCAACCTTGCGGTTTAGATGCCGTTGAAATTACCCGCGTAACATATTTGATGTTCCTAAATTTATGCATAAGTAAATAAATACAATTGTTGTAAAATTAACACTGGCATTCTAGAATAATCACCTAACCAAACATGATACATCATTACACCTCTACTATAGTCATTATTATTCCCACATTCCCATTCCCAGGTGTCCCACCACTAGGGATGAAGCCTCCCCTGCATCCTTGAGGCTTCCCTACACCATCTATATACAATACTAATGAAAAAAACAAAACATACACATTAAATACACTTCTTCTTCATCCTCTCGATGAAGAAGAAGATTAAATACACCAATCACACAGTACTAATCAATTCTGATACTTCCAGTGCTTCCCGATACTTCTATCATGGATACTTCAACTGAGGAAGGGGATGAGGGCACTCCGAGACGAGCTGGCCCTGCTGCCAGGACTAGGAGAAGATCTTCATCTACCAGGATTGCATCTACACCAGCTAAGGTATCACAATTTTTGAAAAGAAGATAGAGTCCATCAATCCCTGCTAAGTTCACTTTAAACATGATTATGTACAAAATTCTTTATCTTTATATAAAGTAGCCTTTCCACCTTTAGGGCTATGCTATGCAAAATTGTCTATGAAGAAACCAAACATCGTATAACAATGTGACAGCTATGATGGTGTCTACCAATCATGTCTACAAAAGGCACCCTTAGTGTTTTTTCAAGTTATAAAATTAACTTAAGGAGTTAATTTTATCTGGGCCCAAAACCATGTTGATAAATATAATAAAATGCAATGATTTCCCTGTTTTACTAATTTTAGAATTAATTAACAAAAATATACATGAACATCTGGCTAAAATTAAAATGTCTCACTTGTGTCATTGAGGAAAATAACAATATTACTTTAATTCAATATTATACATTGATAGTTGTATAACATTATCCAGGTCTTAAATTGTATACCTATACAATAAACTGAGATTATCATGAAACCACAGGCCTAAATTCACAATAGTTATCATAACATCTCTTTACAAACATCAATCATACCCACAGCAACCCCGTAAAGAGTCCCCCGAGCCCATCATGGAAGAGGAGAAGAAGAGTGAACAGTACTCCCCCGGCCGGGAATCTGAGGACTCGGAAGACATAGACCCTCCTCCCAAACAACCGGAACCGGCGAAGGAAAAGACTCCAGTAAAGGAGAAGACACCAGTTAAAGAGAAAACTCCTGTTAAGGAGAAGACTCCAGTCAAAGAAAAAACTCCAGTTAAAGAGAGTCCTAAGAAGGAGGAGAAGATAGAACCGGAGATTGAGAGGTGAGTTTGTGGTGTAGGGATAAGTGAGAGTGGTGGTTAACTGTGGTGTGGGAGTTAAGAAATGACCCAAATCTCCAACATGTTAAAACATCACCACATCGTATAAAACAAAGTCGCTTTCCGCTGTCTTTCTGTCTGTGTCCCTATATATGCTTAGATCTTTAAAACTACGCAACGGATTTTGATGTAGTTTATTAAATAGATAGAGTGATTAAAGAGGAAGGTTTATATGTATAAAAATTCCCGACATTCCCACGGGACGGGTACAACTGCAGGGCGCTGCTAGTGGTAAATAAACAGAACCTTCACTTACTCAGATAAAAATGCAACTTTTGGCTGCCTAGCCAAGTATCAGTGAAGCTGTACATTATAACTTATCAAGAACTATCAGCTGGTTTATGGAAATAGTTATGATGAGAAAAATTTATATGTATTTTCACATTTCTTCATTTAGTAAATTCAAGTTCTTTAATTCCAGGAGTCCAATCAAAGAGGTTGATGATGCACCTCAAGAGCAAGGTACATATTATTTTATCTATATATACTAATATGCTTATGAGTATGATTTGTTTGTTTGATTGAATGAGTTTGAAATACTATCAAGGGCTACTTTTTATACCGAAATTCCCTAGGGAAGTACAACTACATGGGTGACACTGCAAGGTGCTACTAATGTTTCAAATTTTCATGAAATATGTGAAATCTTGGTTACTTTCGCACTAACTTTACCAATCCATTCACAGAGGATACTCCGATTGAATCTGAAGAACCGACATCTGAAATTGCTGATGCAGAGCCCCCAAAAGAGGCTCTAGAGCAAGATGAGAAGCCCGATAGTGAAGACGGTGGAGATAAACCGGCTGAGGAGAAGATGGACCAGGACGGAGACAGCAATGAAGAGAAAGAGAAAAGAGATGAGGTAGATATACTTTTGATAGTATCATGTTGTATAATCATGTTTATTCTTGAATAAAAGTTGCCAGGTTAAATTATTTGAAATTAGCCAGGTTACAAAAAAGTGTCCTATAAACAAGAGAAAATTAACATTAGCATGTCTTTTAGGTTTATAAGTTTGTACATTGTCAAAAAACATAGTTGAATTTGCATGGAGAATTTTAGTCAAGTCAGAGCCAAGCAATTAATTGAATGAGAAATAATGAAAAATATATATAAATACTTCATAGAAACCATATGTCTATGAAGTTTACTGGGTTTTGATGTCTATTAAAATGTATTTGATAAACATCACCAAAACCTCATGTGTGAACTATTGCTCAATAAAAAAGAAATTTCTAGTCTCCCCGAAAGAGATTTTCAATGTACTTATCTATTTATTTCAGAACCGTGAATTGACCGAAGAGGAAGAATGGGAACAACTCAATGAGAGACTTAAAGTGAAAGAGCAAGAACGATTAGAGAGAGAGAAAAAACAGGCGGAAGAAGACGCCAAGCGATTGGAGGAGCTTAGCAATGTATGTATTCAATTATATTATTATTTGGCCCACTAACTTAGTACTCAAATTGTAAGGATACTAGATTTTTTATATCTGAAAGCAGAATGCCTCTGGATGGATTTAGTCGGTTATTTCAGTGACTTAAACATATGGACCAACAATTAGCCCCCTTTTACACAGTCGCTCAGTCGCGCGTAAAATATAACGTGAGAGCGTGCCAACGCTCGTGTAAGAGTAATCGCACACGATTGGTCATACAAGTATTACGGCGCAATCTTGACGCTCCTGAGACCGCACGATAATGACAGTATTATGGATGCGTTTCAATAGAAGAGCTCAACTGTGCGAAACTCAATTAACCAATTAAAACTTATTACAAAAAGATTTTGACTATTTCAATGCATTTTGATTGGTCGATTGAGCTCCGCACTGCTCCTAACCGCGTCAAGAGAAACGCACTCTAAGGGGGCTAATGACGACCGGCGAAAAATTTCAACATGCTGTACTGTCTTCATGCCTTCCAAACCAAAGATACTTTCATCTTTAGTATACCATTCTATCTTTCTAAAAATTTAGAAAACATATACTTATAGAAATTCACAGTTTATATACATTATTGTAATAATAATAAATTAAAATCTTTATTGTCCTGTCCACAGGACCCAGTAAGGCTGAATCGCTTGAAACGGAAGCATGAGAAAAAGGCCCGCTGGAGTAACTTTTACAAGTCCGTTGAGGTCACTAACGAAGTGCTAACACCACCCAATGAGGTATTCATTGTAATTCAATTCACAATTTAAAATATAATTATAATCATTTGTCATTTATTCGTAAACCTGGGTAGTTATTAATAATGTTATTGCAGGAAAAAGTGTGCACCAAGTTCCACCCTTAATATTGTAGTTTTCGGTGATTTTAAATCCAATATTACCCCCAAACACTTCATATTTTGGCATCTTTGTGTTTGTAGCATCATAGCTCCTAAATGAAAAGATCAACCTTAATTTAGTTTTTTTAATATAAAGGTGTAAAGCACCTTAGGGGAGAATATGGAGAATTTTTAGCTATAACACAAAACAACTTGTTGTTAGTATTTAGTATATTTCGTGATATTATTTACAGGACGACTATAAACTGAGGAGAGGAAAGAACAACGAAGTGCAAATACAGCAGCCTGAACCGGAGATTGATGAGAATAAGATCACTCTGTCTTGGTGTAAGTGTGTCCTTTAATTCGTAGGGCCTTATTACGCTTTTAACAGCGCTTTAGCTATCAAATAGTTGGTCCCTTTCCGACATACGCTTTATGCCAAAAAGTGAAAGAGACAGAACACTTTAAAACACTGTTTAAGTTTAATATCGTTTATGAATAAGGCGATTAACATTTAGGACTCGTTGTCTATAATCTCTGACATAATAAACATGCAAACACAGATGGGACTTAATCGTCCCATCTAGATGGAAAACCTCTGAAATAGTCAAGTAATTTAAACGTTTGCGATAGACAATTTAAAGTGCACTTTAGAGCTAAAAAGTGGTAATATTCTAATGCCACTTAATATGCCAATGCTACTGTCTGAACTCCATGGTACTTAAAAATCACGATAAGTTAACTTTTCTTAGTCAAAAGACGTCACCAGCGCTATTCCTGCGTTAGTTCCTCTACTATCTCACTTCAAAGGCTTCCCTCAACATCTCCCAAGCATATATAATTTAATTATACTGTATTAATAGTGTAAGTAGATAAAAAAATACTGTTAAGTTCTCATTTTGAACCACTTCAGCCTAAAGTCGTACAAAAAAAAGCAAGTTTGCGAAGTTTGTCGGGCGAGCCGTATTAATTGGTTTACCCTTTGGCTTGCAGTCGACAGCGACCTCCACCAGTACATCGAGCTGCCGGAGCTGAGCTCCGTGGTGCCGCTCAGCGAGGGCGTGTTCGCGCTGGCGTGGGCCGGCGCGCGCGCCACGCACGGGGCGGAGCGCGGGCGGGTTTGTTACGAGCTGCGCGTGGGCGCCGCGCTCGCCACCACCGACACGCTGGAGAGCGACCCGCTGCCCGCCGGCCTCCGCATCGGCTGGTCCACCGACGACAGCTCGCTGCATCTCGGTCAGTCACTGTCTTTATTTCACTTGGCAGAAGCGTCTCCCGGGCTTCTGTCACCTGCATTATAGCCGCGGAATTCTGGTTCTTTCAATTGTCCATTTATAATGTGGTCTACCTATGTAAATCGGTTTTACGTCTAAAAAGTTATAAATTGTACGTGTTCTAAGTCAATGATGTGGATGAAAGAACCATCACTGTATTATAGTTTGTGTTAATCAAGGCAACCCATGTTATAATAAATAAATAATTGTAATCCTTCCGTTCCGCAGGTGACGGCGCGCGAAGCTGGGGCTTCGAGAGTTCGGGCCGAGCTGTCAATAACAACGAGTTCAAGGACTATGGACAAGCGCTCAACGAGAAGGATGTCGTCGGAGTTTATTTGGTGAGCGACTGTAATATAGTTATGTACTCAAAATTGGATGCGGTGTGGGATTCTGGTGTAGCGTGTGCTTGTATGAACATCTGTTATCATATCATGCAAGCATCCATACGATCGCCGGTGGTCTAGTGGTTTGAGCGCTCGGCTCACGATCCGGAGGTTCCGGGTTCGATTCCCGGTGGGGATATCTCACAAAAATCACTTTGTGAGACTGTCCTCAGTTTGGTTAGGGCATTGCAGGCTGAATCACCTGATTGCCCGAAAAGTAAGATGATTCCGTGCTTCGGAGGGCACGTTAAGCCGTCGGTCCCGGTTACTTTCTACGGATAGTAGTCTTTACATGAGCCATGTCAGAGGCCTTTGGCGGCTCTATAACTCTAGACACCAGGATTGGTCAAGTTGACCATCCACTCGATAAGAAGAAGCCGACTCACTCTGCAACGAAGAAGTGACCAATCGCCGAGTTTATGCGACAGAGCCGGTCATTCATAATCAGAGATTGTATAAAAAAGCCCTAAATAAACTTCTATTTTTCTTCCAGGATCTAGAATCAAGTCCTTGCAAGATGTCATACACGGTAAACGGTGTTGAACTGGGCACTGCTTTTGAGTTCGAACTGTCTGCATTAGAGGGCAAAGCACTGTTCCCGCACATACTCACCAAGAATATATGCTACAAAGTCAACTTCGGTTATGATAAGTAAGTATAGTCCAAGTTGTTTTGCTTTTTAACTCCAAATAATCAGTAAAAAGTGTTGATTTTTGTCTGTTACCTCACCATTGGTTATAAACATAGAACTAGCGAAACGAAGCATTTTATATTATAATTATAAACATTTTTGTTAAATTATTTCGGCATATGAAAGGGTATGCTTACAGAACGGTCCCACTTTTTTTTAAATTTTCGCTTATTTAGTTAGCTGTGTCACATTCATAAGACAAAATACCACCATACAATTCGTCACCTCTACCAAATGACACTTGGTCTAGTGGTAACACACTCTGCTTACGGAGCCATGGGGTCCAGGTTCGAATCCCATCGGAGGTCATCCTGTTCATCTTACCTCACAATTTGTGTTCGATGCTCATTGTGGACATTGCGAACAGGGATATTAATGTTTCGTATTTACTCTCGTGTTCTCTATAGGATGCGAGATCGCAAGCGAAATTACATTTTATTACTACATTAATTTGTTACTTATTTATTAATTTGAATTATAAGTTTAAATTATAAGTTTAATTTGTCGAAACAAACAGTCAGTAAAGTTTGCAGAACTTATTATTATGCATGTAATTTAAAGTTAAAGCTTGTGGGCGTTATTCATCACCGCTTAATAACAGCATTTTAGCTATCAAATGGTTTGTTCCTTTCCGACATACGCTATTTTCCAAAGCGCAAAAGAGACAAAACACTTTAGAACGGTGTTTTAGTTAAAGGGCATTTCTGAATCCGAAACCTCTTGGTTTTTTAAAACCTTTTAAACTTATTTGTATTTTGAGAAAGTCTTTCATTCCTTGATGAGAGCTAAATGATTGATATAATAAGAGTGAACTTTACGTGGCGACATGTGACTTTGATTATACAACGCTATGCGATATTTCACAATAGGCTTTGTGCAAAGTAAGTAAGTATTTTTAACTCAAAAACTGGCATGTTTTTAAACAACTATATTCTTTCACAGATACAACATGCTAACCAAAACCAAGATTGTCCGCAACCGAGTAGAAATACCAATTGAGAAAGTTCTAGAAGAAAAGCGCGCCAAAGAGGAAGAGCTGCAGCGGTTGAAAGAAGAAGCAGAGAGATTAGAAAAGGAAAGGAGAGAGAAGGAGAGATTGGAACGAGAGGAGAGACAGAAGAAGAAAAAGGAGGTGGGTTCATAAATATGTTCTACGATCACTGGCCTTGTGCACTTTTTGTAATTTTTTGTAACAGTCGCTTTTTTTAAATGGCTGTATTGATTTGACACGGTTTATTTTAATCCGATTTTGCTTTAATCAGAAGTTTAAGGGTATATTTTAAAATAATTACTTATATACAAACACTATATCAATATCTTGATATATACAAACACTAAGTCAATACATTTACTATTAACTTCAACTGTACTGATCACTATTATTTATTTAAAACGGGAACTTACGTACGACGGAGACTACTGTCGAGAGTTCCTCGACACGTTTCGGCCACAGTAGTCTCCGTCGTACGTAAGTTCCCGTTTTAAATAAATAATAATGACATTAACGTACGTTTCAATTAATGTACTGATCACTCTCAAAAAAACAACAGGAACGTGAAAAACAAGAGAAAGACCGCAAAGATAAGGAGAGAGAGGAGAAACTCGCGCGCGGAGAGGAAGTGGACAACGAGGAGGAGGGGAAGGAGAAAGAGAAGGAAGACAAGGAGGAGAACGGAGAGGACGAGCCTAAGGTAAATATAGGGAGTAGTTTTGGCGTGGAAGCGTAACAGACAGACAGTTACTTTCGCATTTATAATATTATATTAGTTAGGATTGACACCCAGAGTAATTCACTGTCTATATCTATACAAATAGTTTTTTTCTGTTGTGTACACAGCAAGTGCAACAGTCGGTAAACTATATATTTTCGAATTGCAGGAAAATGGTGATGAGAAACAAGATGAAGCTCCTCAAGAGGTTGAAGTGAAGGAGGAACCCATGGACACTGAAGTTGACAAGGAAACACCCGCTGAGAGTACCGACCAGGAGATTAAGGATGAACCCGGTATGCCAATTAACTATGAGCGGAATAAAAATAGCCTATAACCGTCACGCTGAAAAAATAAATACGAACTGGTAATCCCCGAGATGAGCCCAAACATACAAACAAGTAAAATTGCTAATTTAACCTTATAAAATACTAGCAGCGCCCCGCGGTTTTACCCGCGTTGTACCCGTTCCCGTAGGAATTTCGGGATGAAAAATAGCCTATAACCTTCCCGTTGAATGTGGCTATCTATTACAAAAAGAATTATTCAAATCGGTTCAGTAGTTTCTGAGATTAGCGCGTTTAAACAAACAAACAAACAAACAAACAAACAAAACAAACTCTTCAGCTTTATAATATTAGTATAGATTAGTATAGACTTCAGTAGTACCCGTAGGATTTTCGGGGTAACAGTGACTGATGGTATAAACAGCCAGGAAATCGGTCCAGTATTATTTTAATTTAGTGCGATATAGTGACCGCCTGTCTGTAGCGGGACAGTTGATGAAAAGACTAAAAAGATAGCACGACAGACGCGGCGGGGGATGTAAAGATTAAAAGAGATTTAAACTAATTGGGGCTTTATCAATCAAAGGTATTTTGTAATATTTTTTAATTTATGTCAATGTTTGTTATTCCAGAAGGTGAAATCCCAGAGGTGACTGAAGAGCAAGTCTTGAAAGGACATGTTCTCGACAAGAGGATTAAATTCGTTATTCGGTGAGTACTCTACTTAAAATGAGTCGACCTTCTTGCGTCAAAAACTAATATGAGTTCAGTTTGAATAAATCCTAACTATGCTTCAAATAATACGCAAGATTTCAAGATAGTCAAGCTTAGAGCTTAAAGCTAAGTCTTAGCGTAACTAACCTATTCACCAAACTGTAGTAAGGGCCCGCGGGGATTACGCCTAATCCTCTGCACTGTACTGATTTTCAGTGAGATGATGAGAGCCTAGGCCTTTGAGAGACCTTGCAGTGTCACAAAGGCTAATGTTTTCATTCGATAGACTCAGAGGCGGTGTAAACACTCCGACACCAGGGTTTAAAACGGCCACTAATCAAAATAAACTTAATAGTACTTAAAAGTATAATTAATTTGACATGGGTGTGTGGAATAGTGTAGGTATATGATGTATTGTTCTGTTATTCCAGCTACACTGTGGATGAAGAGCTGGTGGACAGCGAGGCGTGCCTGCTGCCCGGCTTCACGCTGCTCGCGCTGGCGGAGCTCGTCGCCGGCCCGCGCCCGCCCGCCACCCTCGCCGACTGCGAGGTATATATACAGATTAAAACTATACCTAAACATTCTTCTTTTGGGACCTTATGCAAATATTCGACCAATGTGAAAGTAACACTGCCTGTTACGTTTAAATCACTGAACAAACGAACATGGATTAAACACCTGTAAAGGTCATAGACAGTGTTTTATCCTGAAGTTCCTACGAGAACAGGTACCACACAGCTAAAACCGCGCTTCACGATTAGTTCTAGTATAAAATCCTTTTATGCTTTATTTTCCTGAATCACTTTCTGATGGTGAAAACTGCATGAATCCGTTCAGTAGTATGGCGCGAACATACAGACAGATGTATGGACTGTGTTAGTTATGATTCTATATCAAGAATAACAGAGTACTCTCAAACGACATGTATGGAGCGACATGTAACTGTAGTCCGTAACGCAGGTGCTGCTGATGATCGGTCTGCCGGGCGCCGGCAAGACGCACTGGGCGCGGCAACACATCGCCGCGCACCCCGACAAGCGCTACACCGTCATCTCGGCCGACGCGCTGCTCGCCAACATGACGGTACGGGGCACGCGCGGGACAGGGGCGAACACGGGACACGCGCGGGACACACACCTATACTCTTGAAATGTTGCGATTGGAATACCGCAAGCTTTTGTTATAATTGTCCCCAAAGGGCAAACGCCTCTAATATAAACGAACATATCGGTACAGTGAACCGTTTGTCTCTAAAGAGCAGAGTATTTTTGCTAAGTCTGTTGAGTTTACGGTGGTATTTTGTGTAAAGAAATAACAAAAGCTTGTTTTGATTATGTGACAGCTGACCGATAGTAATATTATTAAATTACATACATTTTGGATACTTGACTCTTGAGATCTTGAGTGAGTATCACGAAGTATGTTCGAAATAACTACTGAACCAATTTTTTAATTGGTACACATATTTTTTGGACATCAGTAAGATCGCTCTCACATGGCACTTGAAATCAGAATTAATCGGTTGTGATGGCTAAGCAATAAAACTACAGATGACATCTGACAACAATTTAAGTAAGTAATAAGAAGATTAGAATTATTTATACATCGTATTTTAATGTTACAACAAACTTGAGAGTTATCCTTTAAGCTATACGAAATGATGACAATAGTATAAAGTTCTTTACCTCGCTGCGCATCAAAAACCTTGGTAAGTAAGATCTTTGGCTGTAGTCTTATATAAGTATAACACTCTTTCAATACCACAAAGCACAATGGAATGTGCGTTTGCTAAAAAGCAAGAAACGTGGGTTCAAATCCCGCTGTGGTTCGAAATTTTGGTGTATTTTATATTTATTAAGTGTTCTTATTTATAGTAATAAATATAAATAGGCATGGCTTCTTGCTCGCTTAAGGTATTAGTACTTTGAGGAGGATAGGCGAAATTAAATCACCGCTTGATTAATAGCCTGTTGATGATGATGATGATCTTCAGTTGCGTTCACAATACAAGGGAATTCAGTTATTAGACATTTAGTTCCTAAGTAAGTTTCTGAGAGACACGTGTGGATGTCTGAAACAAAATGTTCACATACTCTAATATCATTGGGTTATACAATTCGTCGTATGTCTGTAGTATTTGTATGTGTGTATTGTCTGTACACTACCCACCTGTTTGATCGAAATCCGTTTAGTAATATTACTAGCGATTAGTGTTTAGCACGTAAGGCTCTCGAACGTCCATCGAGACGATTTTCTCCCCCTAGATCGTAAGCTCTGTTATGATTAACCTGTGTCGGATTCTATTACAGTCTTCGTCGGTAAGAAACTTTTTATTTACTAAGGTATGAATGGGGACGAATGCGATCGCAATATTTCAAATAAATATTTACCGAAATCCTAAACCTCTCGCACACTCCACACAAGACACAACACGACTAATCAAAATTTCCTTTTCAGCGAAAGGTATGATATGACAACAAACGGCCCAAGAGCCTAGACACCGATACTAATGTTCGTCTGATTTTCAACAGGGATACGATCGACTTTTTGTGTATATAAAAACAGTTCGGTACCTAAAAGGGTCGCCACCGAAACGGGATACATTCGCAACGGGTAGACCCGGTGTTGGAGGACGATAACGTAGTCCCGGCGGAGTCGTGTACCGCTACCGAAGAGGAGCCGACGGTACGCCTCGCGGTGTCGGCGCGGGCCGCGGCGAGTACTGTGGTTGTGTGCAGGTGGCGGGCGAGCGCGCGGAGCTGGCGGCGCGCGCGGGCCGCGGCGTGGCGCGCCTGCTGGAGCTGGCGCGCGCGCGGCGCCGCCATCTGCTGCTCGACCAGGTACGGGGCGGCCCTAGCCTGTAGCCACCGGCTGGGGCCGCCCACTCACTCCCGCCCCGCGCCCGTAGACCAACGTATACCCGGCGGCGCAGCGCCGCAAGCTGCGCGAGCTGCCGCACCGCCGGCGCGTGGCCGTGTGCGTGGTGCCGCGCGACGCCGAGCTGCGCCGCCGCCAGTCGCTGCACGCCGCCGCCAAGCTGCTGCCCGAGCCCGCGCTGGCGGACATGAAAGGTTCTGCCCCGCCCTAGCGTGTGTCCGCGCCGTCGCCCGCGCCCGCTACATGAGTGCTCTCTGCCGCAGCCAACCTGTCGCTGCCGGAGCCGTGCTCGTGGCTGGAGGAGGTGTGGTTCCCCGAGCTGCCCGAGGCGGAGGCCCGCGCGGAGGCGGAGGCCGGCCGCAGGGAGAGGGGCGAGCGCGGGGACCGGCGGCGGGAGCGCCCGCGGCGTCCCGAGCGACACGACCACTCGGAAGAGCGCTGGGGCGGCGGCGCTAGCCGCTGGGGCGCTCCGCCCCGCGGCGGGGGCGGCGGCGCGCGCTGGGGCCGCGACCGCCCGCCCTCGCGTTTCGACCGCCAGTGGCAACCGCCGCAACGGTACGTCACATTTCATACAGTGCTATATATCACAAGCACACTTTTGTACACCCACATGAAAACATTGAGCTAACTAATAACTGCTAAGCATTTCTAACTTACCTAATATCCTTTACTACAATACTCATACATACCTCGTTCAGAATAACGATCAGCTGTTGTTCAAATTGTTCGCGCATTTTGTTGATAAGAGCCAAAAGAAAATGGAAAAATTTGAAATTGGAACGCACAATGCTTGTTCGTAGAAAATATTATGTAAATTCAAAGGTCAATTAACTTTGCGGTCAATGACCTTATGAGAGATTATAGTGATTTGTTAGGTATGTACATGTAAAAATGTATCTTGATTTTTTTAAATACTATAGTGTCATTGATTTTGCAGTATGCCATTATTCCCTGAATTCGTTCCTTATAAACAACACTATTTAATGGTATAAGGATTAAAAAGTAAAATCAGTGATAATCAGTCCTACTTCGGGGCAATGACCCCTCGTGCATCGGATATCAAAATAAAATTTTATCCGACGCACGACGTTTCGCCTCCCTTTCAAGCTACATTAGTCACAGACTACACACCTAAACCAACGAAAACAGCAATACAACGTTACAATTGACATGTTCTGTATGTTACAGCGGCGGAGGCGACTTCAACCGTCCGAACTCTAACAACATGCGCGGCGGCGGCGGCATGAGGAACAACAACTCGCGGCCGCACGCGCAGCGCCCGCTCGAGCGCGGCGACAAGCGCCACGCGGCCGGCCAGTGGGCGCGCGCGCCGCCGCCCGCGCGCCACGCCGCCGCCCGCGCCAACCCGCGCCACGCCAAGGTACGCCCGCCGCCCGCCGCCCGCCGCGCGCCGCCAATACAACACTCATTCATATAATCAAATAATTTAATATAAAGTTCAAATTACAAAAGAATAAAATATGTAGCAATAGGAGGCGTCTCAGTTGATGCTGTACCGAGGCCGAAGTCTCTGTACAGCGCTGGTTTTCAGACGCCCCCCGCTCTGGTAGAATTAACAATAGCGGTCAACATCGTCTCGCAAAAATAAAATAAAGTCGTACAATAAGCGGAGCTGTGTGGAGCTCAATCGACTAATCACGGTATTGAAATTGTCAAGCAAGCCATTTACATTGTCAACATTCACCCGACATCCCGATCGTCCAATCACAGCGCATTCGGATTTTAAAACAACGCATTGAAATTGTCAAAATCTTTTCGTAATGCATTGTGATTGGGCGCGCATCTCCGCTGCGATTCAATGAAAAGCACCCTTTTATCTACTTACTCGTAGTAAAATCTCTTACGAAGCATATGTTTGTTCGCAGGATGGCCCGCCGAACCCGCCCGGAGGCAATCAACAGAACCAGCAGAACCAGCAGGGCTGGAACCAGTGGGCGGGCGGCTGGGGCGGTTGGGGCAACTGGAACCAGAACCAAGGTACCTACTCTCTACTTGTTTCAATGCCCACAACATTTAGAGAAGAGTTTTTTGCAAGAAGTAGAGCAGAGAGACTCTTGCCCATTATTGTCTGCTAATGAACTTCTGAATGGGCGATAAATAAAGACATACGGATAGACGATGTCTGAAGGAACATTATCACAAAAAAATAACCAAATTCAGCGAGTTAACCGCGGGTAACTGCTAGTCCACAATAGAAGGGTTATAATAATTGAAAACATTTATTACTACACCACATAAGAACATGAAAAAGAAACAACACTACAAGCAATCACGTGTTAATCTTTCCAGCAGGCTGGGGTAACTGGAGCAATTGGGGCAACTGGAACCAACAGCAACAACAACAGCCGCAGCAGCCCGGCAACACTGCAGCCGTCGCGGGCAACAAGCCGGGCCAGCAGCAACAGCAACAACAACAACAGCAACAATGGCCCGCCAACTACACCGCACAGCAGTGGTACCAGTGGCAGCAGTGGCAACAGCAGCAGCAGAATTGGCAGCAACAGCAGGGGGTCAGTAATTTAATGTATACTAATATATAAGTTCGAGTAGGTCAGTAGTCGGAGGTCCAACCTTGACGTCGGGAGTTTTTAAACCGTCTAAAGACCTCCGACATTGTCTGATGCATGAAATAACCGGGACCGACAATTTGATTAAGCACGGTAGCGCTCAGATAGAAATGCTACATAGGTTTACCCATCAAAGTACATAAAAGCCGAGCTGTAAGTTGCTTAGTCAAACTACGTCACGAGCTCAAACTACTCAATGGTTTTAATTACACTTTTCACAAAGGAAGGTTTCATCCCGAAATTCCCTCAGGAACGGGTACTAAAACTAAATTAACCTTTAATGTCCCAGTGCTGGGTAAAGGCCTCTCATCTCACCGAAGTATACAAGCTTGGAGATAACGTAATCACCACGCTTGTAAACTGTGGGTTGGTGATCTCAAACTCGAGTTAATTAATCATGGAACGGATACAACGCGAGTAAAACCGCACCATGCTACTAGTTCAATGATATAATGTTGAATGAATTGTTATTTCAGTACGGACAACAACAGCCTTCAGCGCAAGACGCGCAACAAGCGTGGGCCCAATACTATCAGGTGAGACAAGTTAAAGTATTAGCCTTTACTGTAATGTCCCAATGCTGGGCAAAGACCTCTCGTCTCACTGAACATGAGTGAATGAGAACAGTGAGGAGGATTAGGTTATAACCACCACGCTTGAAATCCATACATGATACTCATTGACTCAGATATTTATAGATATCTATATCTAAATACCTCAAAAACTATTGAACCGGTTTTTATGCCATAATTGACACAAGTACAACGCGGGTAAAACCGTAGGGCACTGGCTAGTATACTAATATAGAGCAAAAGAGTTTGTTTGCGCTGCCTTGTGCACTAACAGTCGGATGTACGTTATAATCCCAAAATTCCCACAGGAGCGTGTTAAACCGCCTGTATGTGCGTACATGTTTGTTACTCTTTCACGAAAAAATAACAGCTAGACGGATTTGGCTGAAACTTTACAGTAATATAGGTTATACATCAGTATAACACATGGGATACATTTTATCCGGAAATTCTCCGGTGAACGGGTACTACGCAGGGCGCGGCTAGTATAATCAAATAATAATTTATTGAAATAACATAATATAATACTAAATCAATATATTTTCAGAATTGCGGCGGCGGCAACGCGGCAACCGGTAACAACGCTGTCACGGGCGCCACAGACAACAAGTGATCGTAGGACGACCACTATTACTAATTTAATAATTAATAACATATTTCACGCGAGACACACACACAGACTCCAAGGATACGTGCCCACTGAACGCGCGGCTGTCGAACATCACTGCTGTGAACTGAAGATTTAGTAATAGGAAGCTATATGCAAACCAACAGATTCAGATGTAAAATAATGTTCCAAGTTCCTCTTCTCTCTATAGAGATATTATATTAAATAAGATATATTATCTGATAATACACACTAACGTTAGGAAGCTGCAGATTTCATTACAAAAGTCGGTCATTGAGACTGAAAATGTGAAAAGAAAACTTGAAATGTCAAGGTAATGAATTCTATAATAATTAACAAAGAAATCCGAATTCAATTGTTGAAACAATTTGTCCAGATAAAATTGTTTCAATGTTGTGAATACTTCAAAGAACACGGTTTTATCCAATGACAGACAGTGGTAGTATTTCGTAGAATTTCTTTTTATATGTATTGACGATACCAGTGGGTATACAACTAAATATACAATAGCATGTTGCCTTATTATTAGCTTAACAAAAAGATAACTAAGTCCCTGTGTGTGGTCCTACGTTCAATTGAATTTAGCATCGTTACGTTAACGTATTTGATATCTATAGATATAATAATATATCGAAATTAAGCATTTATATGGCACCTGTAAATTAAAAACATTGAAATCAAAATCCTAGTTTTATATCAATTACGTTAGGAAATATTATTGAAGGCACTTTATGAAATGATATTAACAATAACGTATGCATTTTCTATATTATTATATATTGTTGAATTTCTAATATCTAGATTTCTGTTTCCGATGCTAAATGTATAAAATAGCCACCAAAACATCTGTAAATGGTCATAGCTAGTAGTTACACTAAATAAGTAAATGATAATGTTTTTGTTTCATTTTTTCCCACATTTTTGTCTAGTTTTAGTCGATCTAAGGTATTTTTATAAGGCGGAGGTAATTTTAGTGTAAAATTTTTAATATAATTTAACGAAAATTGAGTATTTCCAAATACATTCTCAATTGAGTGTTGCAATATTTACGCTGTTTAGAATGAACGTGTAAATATGTGCAAGAAGCGTTAGTTAGTTGAGGTAATGAGTAATAAACAATTCGAGCCCGTGATTTTAATTTCAAACGATATCTGAGAATAGTTTTACTTTTAAAATAATGAAATCATTAACTTTGTTTTGACACACTTGGATGTTCTTTAATTTGTATTCGTGTTTATGTTACCTGCACTAAACGTTTCTCTGGGCGTTTGGCCTTTATTGTCATTGTGTAGTTTGTACCATCGACATATCTAAACGAAAACAGTTAACTAACATCATGTTTCGATCGTTCATTTCGTTGGTACAAAGTGCACGTCGGTAGTTGAATATGATTTGTTTGAGTGTTGTAGTTAAGTGAAATCGCGGGATAGATATAAGTGACGAGTTATTGAATGCATCGTGTGAATGTGTGCGAGTTGAGTCCACCGCGGCGCCGCGCCGGAGTGCCGCGCGACACTTCATATACAAATAAACATGTGATTCTAGCTGTTTGTTTCATTGTACATTATGGAAACCCTCCCCCCCTATTGTCACGCTGTGTCACACTTTCTGTGACCCCCATGTAAATATTTCGTCACAAAAACTAAGACCCCCCCCCCCTGAATCATGATCAAAATTGAGAAAAAAGTATTTATTGAAAAAGTAATTTAAAATCTCACGTTGCCGTAGACCCCCCCGTCCCTCCTTGTCACACTCAGCGAACCCCCCCCCCCCACTTGAACGCGAATTGTGAACGGCCCCATATCAGGCCACCACCACTCGGCCGTACCTACAGCGATAAATGCCTACAAATTCGCGAGGCGCCGGCGCCACTCCGACTGACGGGTGTCGCCCGCGCGTCTACCAAATTATTTACTTTTTAAATTTTACTGTACTATTTTCTTTTTTTTTGTTAACTGTACTATCTTCAAATTCCCTACAATTACGAGTTTCTAATCGCAGACTACTAATTAGGTATTATTATCTGCGTTTATCTTGTAAATTAAATAAAAACAGTCCCTACTTCAAAACTTATTTTTATTTCAATGAGTATCTTTCTACTTGAGTTGAGTAAAGGTTTGTTTTCATTTTTTTATTACAAATGAGAGACTGTAAAATTCGTTTTAGTATCTAAGTACCTAATTGACTGAGTAATCAATCATACGCATCAACATCGGCGAGCCGACAACCCTAGCGACATAGGTATCGCGTCACCCAGCGCCAGACAGCGACAGAGCTACGCGGTAGAAGAGAGCGGCAATATTTAGGTGAATATCTCGTTAGGTACTGAGCGCTTATGCGAGCTGAATTGAACTTTGTTGCTTAGTAGCAAGAGTCTCTATTTCTATGAATCGTTACGGGAAGTGGTGCTTCTGTACTACTTGTAGTACTTATTATTCTGTGCCCATATGTTATATCATCCCTTGCAAATGTGTTTATTGTATCCGCTCAAGAGTGAGTGCATATTTCTTTTATGACCTTAATTTTGTATCAATTTTTCCCAAAAAAATAGTTGAGCAAAGTGCAAAACAAAAAATTCCATGTTAACACATTTAATCAAGAGTATTTTACAATAATACTTCAACACTAGATGCTAGACTGTTACATTATTATGCCGAATATTAGTTTATGAACACTTTTATAATATTGTAAGTAAAACTACCATTACATAATATTTAGTCACTATTATACATCTTAGTGTAGGGCCACATCTGCGGAACGTACGGCGCCGAACCTTCCGCTCTATGACACATCAGTAGAAATTACGCCGCGTACTGATGTGTCATAGATAACTTGAAATACACTACGAGCGTAAGCGGAAGGTTCGGCGCCGTACGTTCCGCAGATGTGGCCCTACACTTAGTAAAAACATTTAAAACTTTGCCCAGCGGTGGTAAACATATTTAGAGACTGACATTACGAACACAATTATATCTATAGATAAATTTAACTACATACATAAATTATAACTTTAGAAACTCGTTCAAAGCAAGTACCCTGGAAGTATTTTGTTCAGAATCAGTTGCTGAATCAATTTCATTAGTTTCTATACATAATTATATTTCCTTAAAAATACAATACGAGCAAAATATTGTTGGGTTTTTTTTTTATAATTCGCGGGTTACAAGCCGAGCTAAGATACTGGCAAAGAAATGTTTGGTTTTTTTTTATAATTCGCGGGTTACAAGCAGAGCTAAGATACTGGCAAAGAAATGTTTGGTCTTCGTATTTCTCTTATGATATCTCTCTCTATTTCGATATGAAGAATGAGATGAAAGAACGATGATATAATTATTGTCTTTCACGAGCCTTGTTAAAATTTGAACAATAACTTCGATAATGTGCTGAGTGCTGCAAAAATAGTGCGAATGTTAGTAGTGAAGTAGTGCGACAGTACAAGAAGCCGGTGTTTGAGACGTGCTCAAAAGACCAAGTGCCAGGATACTGTCAGTGTTGTGCGTAAGTCTAATGTGAACGCACCGTTAAAAACGTTTAACATTGACCACGTGAGGGTACTTCCAACACTTGGAACGGCTACCCTCGCATCACAGCGGTAACTCCGATGTCTTCAGTTCACCCGCGACCTTTAGTTTCTTGGTCTGTGCCCGCGACCACGAGAGGTGCAAACCCCCGAAACGTCGGGAAATAAAAAGTAAGTTATTACTTGCTTTATTAACTTTCTAATGCGAAAAAACCCGTGTGAGTACGTTTACTAAGAACAAGAACCATTTATACCATTGGTGAATCAAAACATCATAAAATCCCTTTTTTTCTTCTAATTTTAGTGATTCGATTGCAGGGTGTAGCATGTCTATTTTCAAAAACCGGCTTGTTTATTTTTGAATGATGGTGGAAAAAGACAAAAAATGTGATGAAAAATATCATCTCATATATATATATGTTACGGCTAATACCCGAAGTGCGGCTACACCTAGTTCTAACCGGCTAAAACTAGGTGTAGCCGCACTTCGGGTATTAGCCGTAACATATATATATAGTTGCAAATGCTGAAGAATGGTGCAAGGTTAAGTTAACTGCGGCAAGGTCATGTTTACACCGAGGGTGACAGAAAAAAGTATTAGCCTGTAATGTCCCACTAGGCAAAGGCTCTCATCTCATTGAAGCTAAATTTTCAAGTTACTAAGGTTTTTTAAATTATTATATTCGTTTCATGTTTTTTTCATAATAGTATGTACTGTGTATTAAAAATTTAAGACATAGGCGGATCATGGAGGAGATTTAAACAACCTAATCAATTGAATTATTAATATTAAAAAGATCTTGTTAGATCAAGCATTGATTTAACTTCTTATCTATTTTACAATTAATCCAGCCAACACTAGTCAAATTATACTCTTACTAAATATCACGAAATTATAACACCCTGGACCTTATTAATAAACGCGGTGTAATTAAAACTCTGTTATAATGTGTTTTGTCTCTTTTGCTCTTCGAAAATTGCGTATGTCAGAAAGTGACAAACCACATAGCTAAACTGTTCATATTACGAGTTTATTAATTGGCCCTCTATGTTTCGTGTAAATTTAATACTTCGAAAAGAGAATATCGTTCAGAAATAACAATTGTTAATAATTATTGTTGAGTACTAGTTACTAATTTTCAGATAATAAATAAATAAAAGTAGCTCTATCAGTTTGGATAAAGGCACACTATTAGTTTACAACCTGAAGTAACAACTGGGCTATTTTTTCCCCGATTCCTTGCCCTCATGAAACCATACATTTTATGAATGGTAATTTATTGCCATTGCCATATTAAATCATACAACGCTAAAAATGTATACATCAAGCCAATTATCTCCTTTGAAATAAAAAAAAGATGAAATAAAATAAAATGTTCAAGTAATTATTTCTGCACTGAAGATTATTGGCGAGAGGTATCACACTAAATACATAAACACAAATAAAATGCGATTATATGAATATTTATGTAAAATATTTATTATTACATATAACTATTTATTGCATACAACACACGGTCTACATACAGATTATTATAAGATTTACACATACTATAAATGGCTATCATATTGCACTTTTTAGAATAAAACTTTATACTGAATTAAATGGCCAATTTTTTAAAGTGTAGCTTATACATACGAGAAATAGAGAAATGTATTAATGACAAACAAACTATATTGGGTGTTATTAACAATAAATAATCGGTTTTAGGATACATAACATAATATTTATACAGACGGAAAATTATTTCTACACTCCAATTCACACCTTATACATAAAATATAAAAGTGTCGCAAGAAAATAATTATGACACAACTGGCTTTGTCATAAAAAAATGTGTCAATAAACAATAAGTTTGTTGTTTAAAATCTAAGCTATACAAATAATGATTTGTATAAAAACTTCTGAATTTTGTCCATAAAGTCACAACGACACAAATTTTCTCCATAATGTCGCGGAGATACAATTAATCTCCGACGTATCTAACGCCAGTTAGTCCAAATTGTTACGACACAATCATTCGCCAAATCAACATGACACAAAATCTCCATAATGTCACAAAAACATCATCTCTAATCCAACTTTTGCTTTTTACTGTCCCTCGGTGAGTCTGAATTAATCAGCGGGCGCTTCAGTTTAGTTTCGTAACTTTTAGACAAATTGGTCAAGTATCTTATTTCGTTAGTGATACCTCTTATTTTGGCCATAGTGCTTTGTGATTTGGTTTTAGACGTCGAAGGGTCCTCAATTTTCATAATTTTGGTCGGAGGTTCACTTTCGTCGTGCGGCTGTGAGAGACTCGGCAGCTTGATCACGGGCTTGCGAGGTTTCATGTTTGGTAATACTGTGGGCAATGGAGTAAAGTGACTTTGTTTACTTAATAAAATAAAGAAAAGGGCACACCTTCGCTCAGGTTAATTAAATAATACTGTTGGGAATTAATTTAGTAGGAATAACGGGTTTGAGAAAAATATAGCTTAAAATACAAGCTTAGTTTAGATCTACCGCCTAAAGCCTCAATTTTGGTCAAACAATCGAGACAGACCGTTTAACGTGGTCTCCAAAATACCCTTAAGGTAACTTACAAACTTTAAACAAAAATTGTATGTAAAAATGCCAAGATTCATATTGTAAGTAACTCACATTTAGAGGAATTCCGTTTGGACGTCCCGATAGGTAGCACCGACAGGTCCAACTTGATTTGGCTCGAGAAATGTCTCATCGGTTGTGTTGGTGACACTTCGGTCGACGCTGCTGAAACGCAAAGCATTGGCGTCATACACAATTATCTATACTAATATTATAAGGATTTAAAATTTGTAAGTTTGCTTGTTTGTTTGTATGTTCGAGCTAATCTCGGGAAATATCAGTCCGATTTGATTAATTCTTTTTGTAATAGATAGGCTATTTTAATCCCGAATTTCCCACGGGAACAGGCACAACGCGGGTAAAACCGCGGGGCGCTGCTAGTTAATCTATATAGAAAAGGAAAACTTGACAGACTGATTGACTAACTGAATGTATGACTAACTGACTTATATATCAACGCACAGGAGAATCGACTGTATCTAGAAAATGGGGTTCCTTTTATGATGTTTGTGAGCACTAAGAAAGTATTTTGCGAAATTCAACCCTTAACAGGCGGTGGCCCTTTCATCCGAAACGAAGCGAGGGTTTCTAGTATATTTATATTCATATAAGGTATACTTGTATGTAATAGTACCTATACCTATCTAACTTTAATATTGATTTTTCAAAAGTCGAATAATGGTGTTTATTTTTCATGAAAATCAGCCCCGCATCTCCTTTAAGAAGAATGTGAATTATTATATGACAAATAATAATTTACATTCTTCTTCATCGAGTGGATGGTCAACCTGCCAATCCTGGTGTCAGAGTTATTGAGCCGCCAAAAGCCTCACATGGCTCATGTAACGACTACTATCCGTAGAACGTAACCGGGACCGACGGCTTAACGTGCATATTTACATTCAGAAACTTACGCTCGACCTGGGAATTGAACCTGGGACCTCAGTATTGGCAGGCGATAAAATCTAACTACATGAAACGTATTATTTTGAAGTCTGTTTAGTCTATCATTGAATATCTTGGACTCACCAGCCATCGCCTTCCCGCCGGCCGCCTGGTTGGTGTGCGTGAGCTCGCTGTACTTTATGTCGCATTCTTCAATACGCTTTTTGAGATCCGCTGATTTTCACAAAACAAAGTTCATAATAATAATTATAATAAGCTGTAGAGTTTGATTTTCTAATACAATAAAGCTAGTGTTATATCTATACTAATATTATAAAGCTGAAGAGTTTGTTTTGTTTGTTTGTTTGTTTGTTTGTTTAAACGCGCTAATCTCAGAAACTACTGAACCGATTTGAATAATTCTTTCACTGTTAGATAGTCTATTTATCGAGGAAGGCTATAGGCTACATTTTATCCCGAAATTCCCACGGGAACGGGCACAACGCGGGTAAAACCGCGGGGCGCTGCTAGTTTGCTAATATAATAACAGCCTTTTCATAAACGATATCTAACTTAAACAGTGTTTTAAAGTGTTTTGTCTCTTTCACTCTTTGGCAAATAGCGTATGTCGGAAAGGGACAAACCATTTGATAGATATAGTGCTCTTAATAACCGTTAATGTATAAGGCCCTATAGCTGTAAACTAATACACAGTTATAATGTGTTTTGCTCTTTGGAAAATAGCGTACGTCGGAACTGACTGACTGATAATCAACGCACAGCCTCAACCGCTACACCTAGAAACATGAAATTTGGCAGGAAGGTTCTTCAAGTGACGTAAGTGCACACTAAGAAGGCTTTTCGAAAATTCCTACGGGAACGGGCTCAACGCGGGCAAAGCCGCGGGGCGCTGCTAGTTTGGTATAAATGTTTATAAATAAGCCGATTAATGTTTTGTTTATCATTTACCGATAGTGTGGTCCTGGTCCCGCTGGCGGCGAATCATTTGTCTGATCACCTTGTGCTGGTGCCACGCTACCTTCTTATAGTCCATCATCTACAAATGATTTCCATTACAACATGTTCTAGGGAAAATAGACTAACTGCTATTAAGGTACGTATACATTATTATTATGCTCATAATTATTAATTAATTAAGTATATTTAACACATTTTCCATTTGCGTATTAACTACCAACCCCCACCCTCCCTCTTTGTACTTACATAATTTCGAGCGTACCTGCGGCGCGGATGTCGGTTCTGGCTCACGGTTCGGGAGATAGATTTCGCTTCCAGTATCCTCAATTAAAACATCCAGTGACTAATGATAACGCTATCGACGCTAACGACGGAAACATCCGGTCGCTAACGATAACGCCCGTCCCGTGATAACGCTATCGACACTGACGACGGTCGCTATGGTGTCGAACGCATCCTTCATTACTTAATCATCTAGGATCATTAACGACTTCTTCATGTAAGTTAGGTGAGGTGTAATACTACAAAATAAAAACAAATGGTTTTGCATTTCAAAAACTCTTTATTTCATGACTGCTTTGAACATATTATAAACCAATACATCATTGTACACTGTATCGCATCTAAACAAGTCTACGTAATCTGTCATCGTTTTTCCATAGAATTTGTGATGAACATACATCACACAATATTGTCCACACACGTTAGTCCAATCAATCTGTATTCTTTTACTATTATAATGCCATTGTCTTGAATTCCTTTTTAAGAACATACGATGAAAACCATTTGGTGATCGACCATACGAATCAAAATATGCACCAATACCGTGTTCGTCTACGTGAATGGCTACCCAATGCGATCCTGGTTTTGTATCGGGGTCCAGATTGCTTATAAGGTATATTGGAGTTTCGATATGGAAAGGTAATTTATTTGCTGCAAAACGTGTGTTTTTAAACGTCCATGAATTTTGCCTAAATGTTGTTGTATTTCCAAAGTATTCATAATGCATACATACAGGGTTCTTAAACACTTGTCGTTTATTACACAACTTACATGGGAATGAACAATTCTAGGAATGCCTACCTAATAGCTATTTCAAGTTGGGCGGGGCGAGGTACGAGGTACGTATACGTAAATAATGCAAGGTAGGTATGAGTATGATAATTTTATTTTATTATATTACTAGCAGCGCCCCGCGGTTTTACCCGCGTTGTGCCCGTTCCCGTGGGAATTTCGGGACTTTTTTTTACATAAAAACCTTCCTCTTGAATCACTCTACCTATTACAAAAAACCGCATCAAAATCCGTTGCGTAATTTTAAAGATTTAAGCATACAGACAGACAAACAGAAGACAAACAGACGCGACTTTGTTTTATACTATGTAATGATGACCTAAAACTAATACAATGAATTTCTTAGCTACTGTAATCTACGTTTACACTACGATTTCTGTCAATTTCTATGACGTTATCAAACTCAGCATACACAATACAATTTATTGTTTGTACAAGAGTAGTTTCAAACCGAACTTCGCGTCTCACACTACCATGTTTTATAAGATTCCAATGACTAGAAGAATTAGCTGATAAGTCAGATGTAAGATCGAAAGCTAACAGACAAAAGCCGCCTGCATATTGCTCCCTAGATATCCCATTACCTTCGGTAAGAAAATGAATACCTGTTCCTGAGAATAACGTGTGATACATCAAAGTATAAATATTATTATCGAATGATGGCTGTAACGCTTTAGAAGCTATCTGTTGACCATCGATGTATAAACAAAATGAGTTCATATTATAGTCTTCAAAATTAAATAGATTCTTATGCTGGGGCCACACTTACGCTTAATGTCAATGCCCATTATCTCAATAATTAACGCATTAAAGTGGGTGGCTACACTTAAACTGTCTCTTTCTCTCTTTGATGTACCGCCACTCGAGCTATCGCCTACGCCATACGGCATTGTTAATGCCATTGTCAAATTATCACGTATAGTCGTGGCTACACCTACGGTATACGTCCATTATCTATATAATTTATGGCATTTCTCGTATGTGTGGCCCGGGCATTAGTAAGATTTCCATTGAATACGGCGTTATTAACAAATCCGGCTATACATCTTTTAGGTACTTGTCCCAAGAAACTGTACCCTTAGGTACCTTTTTTTTTTTATGGATACTTTAAGCTTTAAGTCATTCGAGGAAGCCATTAGATTGTTTTCTACGGAATGCTGACTTGTATGCGAAAGGGATCAAAGATTAAAAGTTTCAATTGTTTAAACACGTTATCTTAATGGTATGTTGAAATGGGGTGTCAAACTGCGATAAAACTTTGTTAAAAACTCGAATAATAAGTGTAATCTACGGAATACTGACTAGGATGCGAAAGAGACCAAAGATTAAATAGTCATCTGTTTAAACACGTTATCTTAACAGGATGTTGAAATGGGGTGTCAAACTGCGATAAAACTTTGTATAAAAACTCGAAGAGTGTTTGTATCTGTACAGTTTTACTGAGAACGTTGAAGTGAACTGGTTTAACACTATCCAGAACCAAATAAAAAATGGATCAGAATTGTGAAGTTAGTTGTAACATATCTGAATCGGCAATTGATGAAGTTTTTGAAGATGCTCTTCTGTACGAGGTCTGCGAAGAATATGAAAAATGCGGATTAAATGAAGATGATTACAACGAGGAGCTCTGCAAATTATGTGATGTTTTCGAAGGACAATACAAGTAAGTTTCTTAAAAAGTGAATGTCTTTGTATTATATTCGGTAAATGACGTGTGTTTCAATGTGACTTTTTAATTTCAGTAAACCATCTCAAGTTGGAGGAGTTCTTAAGAGGTCTTCACAAATCAATGACTCCATCGAAGAAGTATCAAAAATACCAAGATATGAAGCAGTATCTTCCGCGTCTTCATCCTCACCACACACTAATAATGATAAGGTAATTTGTAGCACATGTCAGGTTTCAATCAGTAAGCGTTATTTTGCTAGTCATTTGAGGAGTAATGTACATAAAAATAATGCTTTAAGGTCACATGATTCTTTGCCAAATGTTTCTGTAACTGAATCTGCTTTTGGTAAACGAATTATAACTTTTAAAATTAAAAGTAAAGCACTACCTTCAACTAACATATTTGAAACACCTGAATTATTTTTGAAATCAATTGAAGATGACTTAATGTGTTTGATCACAGAATGTATCGAACAGCATACAGCATTTAAAGTTAATTTCGTTTTACATGCTGAGTTTGTACAGCAAACAAAAAATATTTTCAATGAATTTGAATTTCAGACTTATAATTATGTAATGTTTCGTGGGGATGACTTAAAAACTTTCTTTTCAACTTTGTGTGACACAATTGTTTATAAAATAAGTGCTTTTGAGAGAAAAGATAGTGGGTGGAGTCTTAAAAAAATAATTTCTTTGGATATGTGTGTTAACAAATTTAACCCATTGCGAGGAACTTCGTATATTGATTTACCCTCCGATATAAAAACAAAAAAAGCGGTTATAAACGTAAAAAATGCAGATAATTTATGTTTTAAATGGGCTTTACTTTCAGCCCTTTACCCTGTTACTAAAAACTCTGATCGTGTTAGCACATACAGTATGCATTCTAATAAACTAAAATTCAATGGCGTATCTTTCCCGGTAAAGTTAACAGATATTTCTAAAGTTGAAAAGTTAAATGATATCAGTATAAATGTTTTCGGTTTAGAGTTAAATGAAGAAACTAAAAAACATAGTGTAGTCGGACCATTGTATTTAACAAAATCTCGCAAGACTAGTCATATCAATCTGTTATATATACAAAACGGTACGAATAGTCATTATTGCTATATAAAAAACTTATCACGTTTAGTCCGCAAACAGATTACAAGTAATGAACATACAATTTACATCTGCGATGGATGTTTACTTCACTTTCCTTCTGCAGACAGGATTAATAACCATCAGCTACACGATTGCGCTCACATTGCAACAGCACTCCCTAGCAATGAAAAAACATCTAAAAATTGGTTTGGGGAACTCGTTTCCAATGACAAACTGAAATTTGATAAATTTCAAAGAAAGATGAAAATTCCCTTTGTTGTATACGCTGATTTTGAGGCATTATTAAACCCAATAAATTCCTGTTTCAATGACCCAAACACTAACAATGTTCAAAAACATGAAGTTTTCAGTTTCGGGTATTATTTAAAATGTTCATATGATGATAGTTTATCAAAATACGAAACCTATAGTGGCTTTGACTGCGCACAAACATTTATAAGCCGATTGTACGATGATTTGCAACGTATTATTAGATTAAATAATTTTAAAAAGTGCCCTAAACCACTTTCAACGGAGGATGAAAATAAAATTGCAAACTCTATAAGTTGTTACATTTGTGAAACTGATTTAAACGATGAAAAAAATCTCGATTTCGATTGGTATACCGGTGGTTTTAGAGGTGTAGCACATGATGTATGTATACAAAAATTTCGATCTCCAAATTACGTTCCTGTATTCCTCCATAATCTCAGTCACTACGATGCACATTTCATTGTTCATGCATTGCATAATATTGAAGGTGCTGTAGAAGTGATACCTCAAAACAAAGAGAGATACATTTCTTTTTCAAAAGTTTTAAAAATAAATAATCAAATAGTTAAGTTACGGTTTGTAGATTCACTTAAATTTTTACCATGTAGTCTTGATCAAATAGCTAAAAACCTTAAAGATGAACATTTCCAAACTTTAAAACGAAACTTCCCTAAAGACGAAGATTTTATTCGTCTCAGGAGAAAAGGAATATATCCCTATGAATTTATGTCATCGTTCGAATGCTTAAAACTAACATCGCTCCCCACACAAGAACAGTTTTACAATACTCTTTCTGATGCTAATGTAAGTGATGATGATTATAATCGGGCTCAAGATGTTTGGAAACATTTCAATTGCAGAAATATGTTGGACTATTCTAACTTATATCTGAAAACTGATGTTTTACTATTAACTGATATATTTGAAAACTTCAGAGATATATGTATTTCAACGTACGATTTAGATCCGGCTCATTATTATACAGCTCCAGGATTGAGTTGGGATGCAATGTTAAAATACACAAAGATCGAATTAGAATTATTAACAGATTTCGACAAAGTGGCTTTCATCAAAGCGGGGATAAGAGGCGGTGTATCTCAATGTAGTACTCGCTATGCTAAAGCAAACAATAAATTCTTAGAAGATTATGACGAGAATAAACCAACCTCATTTCTCACATATTTTGACGCCAACAACCTTTACGGTTGGGCAATGTCTCAGTATCTTCCTGTAGGTGGATTTGAATGGGTAAGTCCGGATACCAACTATAACGTGTCTAATACACATGAATACGGTTTTATACTAGAAGTTGATTTAGAATACCCCACTAACATTCACGACCTACATTCAGACTTACCTCTTTGTCCAGAGAGCATATGTACGGAAAACTCAAATGAGGCCAAACTCATCCCAAATCTTCATAATAAAACGAAATATAAAATTCATTACAGAAATCTAAAACAATGTCTCGAAATGGGTCTCAAACTAACGAAAATTCATAGAGTTTTAAAGTTTCGACAAAGTCCTTGGTTAGAAAGGTACATAGATTTAAACACAAAATTGAGAACAAAGGCCACTTCAGATTTTGAAAAAGATTTTTATAAATTAATGAACAACTCTGTGTTCGGTAAAACTATGGAAAACATTGAAAAACGTGTTAATGTAAAGTTGTTAACACATTGGGAAAATCATGGTAAACGTTTAGGAGCACAAGATTTAATCGCTAAACCCGAATTTCATAGTTTATCAATTTTTAGTGAAAATTTAGTAGCAGTGCAGTTACGAAAAACAAAGCTCCTTTATAACAAACCAATTTATTTAGGGTTTAGTATATTAGACATCTCAAAAACTTTAATGTATGAATTTCATTATAATTATATGTTAAACAAGTTCCCCAGTAAAACAAAACTGTTGTACACAGATACTGACAGCTTGATTTATCAAACTTTTACAGAAAATTTTTATGATGATATAAAACCCGATCTGGAGGCACGATTTGATACATCTGATTACCCATCTGATAATATATTTAAATATCCACGTATCAATAAAAAGAAAATTGGTTTTTTCAAAGATGAAAATAATGGTAAAGTTTTGAAAGAATTTGTTGGTCTTAGATCAAAAATGTATGCTTTACTAGTGGAAAATAAATTTATATGTAAAGCAAAGGGTGTCAACAAATGTGTCACAAAAAGTATGAGTATGGATAACTACAAGTCATGTCTTTTCGACAAAGAAATTCAATTGTGTAGCATGTATAGATTTAAGTCAATAAACCACATATTGTATACTCAGAAAATTAACAAAATATGTTTGTTATACAATGATACAAAACGGTATATTTTACCAGACGGTGTAAATACGTTAGCGTGGGGTCATTTTAAGTTAAGTTGTATGTAATTAGAATAGAATAGAAATAGAATAGAAAACATTTATTCAGAAGAATCACACAATAAGAAAGGAAAAAACAAAAAAACAAAACAAAGACAAAGAGAAAACAACAGATATTACATACACTAAACGAACTACTGTGTGAGGTCTGAACAGGCCTCGTCTCAGCGTAATGCCGCCACGGTCGTGTGACCCTGGCAGCGCTGATTTTCAGACGAGGCCTAGAGGTATGTCACTATATTAAAATAAATACATAATAATAAATTCATCAATATACCACATAATATATACATACACCAAAGTAATCCCATTACATTATACATACATACATAGACACACGATGTAAACTAAACATTAAACATTGCTCATTCATTCATCGTATCAAGCACCTAACAGCCATCTGTGGTCATCTGTCGCGCCCGTCACAGTCATATCACCAATCAGTCCAATCACGCAATCACTCAAGTCACTCACTCACTCGAATCGAATTCGAAACATAGGTACTATGTTTTGTGGTCTGTGCATCATACATACCATCCATACATACATACTACAAGCACGCACCCATCCACCATCCATCCACCTAAGAAAAAAATACCACGTGAAGTGAATTTCATGTAAATCTAAGAAATTCAGAATCTACGATTATACTTCCGAAGTTCAGTTTGAAAGTAATCTTGTGTAATCAATAAATTGTAGTAACTAAGAAATTAATTGTATCAGTTTTAAGTCATTGTAATATAAAAAAATGTGTATCTAGTAACTAAGAAATTAATTGTATCAGTTTTAAGGTGGTTTTAAGTCAGTGTATATATTCAATATATTTAAAAATGTGTATGTAGTAACTAAGTAATTAATTGTATTATTTTTAACTACGTGTAATACAATAACATAAAATTATCATGCTCATAACCTACCTTGTACTATTTATGTACACCGCTCAACTTAAAATAGGTAGGTACCTAGATTCATAGAATTGTTTATTCCCATGTAAGTTGTGTAATAAACGACAAGTGTTTAAGATCCCTGTATGTATGCATTATGAATACTTTGGAAATACAACAACATTTAGGCAAAATTCATGGACGTTTAAAAACACACGTTTTGCAGCAAATAAATTACCTTTCCATATCGAAACTCCAATGTACCTTATAAGCAATCTGGTCCCCGATACAAAACCAGGATCGCATTGGGTAGCCATTCACGTAGACGAACACGGTATTGGTGAATAATTTGATTCGTATGGTCGATCACCAAATGGTTTTCATCGTATGTTATTAAAAAGGAATTCAAGACAATGCCATTATAATAGTAAAAGAATACAGAATGATTAGACTAACGTGTGTGGACAATATTGTGTGATGTATGTTTATCACAAATTCTATGGAAAAACGAGGAAAGATTACGTAGACTTGTTTAGATGCGATACAGTGTACAATGATGTATTGGTTTTTAATACATATGTTCAAAGCAGTCATGAATTAAAGAGTTTTTGAAATGCAAAACCATTTGTTTTTATTTTGTAGTATTACCTAACTTACATGAAGAAGTCGTTAATGATCCTAGATGAATAAGTAATTCTAATTAATTCTAATTATAATGAATTCTAATCTAATGAATTTGTAGATATGGAAGAGCGAAGTTTCCTAATACAGGCATTGCATGCCTAAAAGGTTGACTTCAGCCCTAGTTCAAAATATGTAAAAAATTGTTACTGAATAAAGCATTTATTATTATTATTTAAAAGTAATTAAGGATGCGTTCGACACCTTACCTGAGAATGTCGATAGCGACCGTCATTAGTGTCGATAGCGATCCTCATTAGAATGAATAGCGATCCTCATAGTGACCGGATGTTTTAATTAAGGGTACTGGAAGCGAAATCTATCTCCGGAACCGTTAGAGATATCGCTTCAGGAATGCGATAGACCGATCGTCCGTGGCCGAAATACTGTTTTTATTTTTTTTGGCTTGACTTGTCTGACGACATGATCGAGACCCGAACCGATGAGCCAGAACCGACACAAAACATACTACTAACAGATTTGCTTATGAGCAGACTAGTGCTTATAATGGATTCTTAGTAATAAGATTCTATAATCTAAATAACGCTTATCTCAAATCTCTCGTGATCTCAAACCCGAGCCATGTTTCAAAAGTAAACATGTTTTCGCTCGAACTGGGAATTGAACCCGGGACTTCAGTTTTGGCAGGCGAGTGCACATACCACTAGACCACCGAGTCATTAGGCGAGGCTTTATACTTTATGTTAATTATTATTATAAAGACGCGATTATTATTAGGGCGTGCATCTCACCCGCTTGTGGAAGTCCTTGTACTGCTCGGCGAGGCAGAGCGACAGCTTGGCGTTGAGCACCGAGCGGCGCCGCAGCTGCGCCAGCTCCGCGCGCACGCGCAGCGCCAGCGGCGGCAGCGCCGGCCCTGGGGAACTCATCGTACAGGTATTATATAGTACCCAACTAGCAAAAAGTGGTTTCATTACTATCTCCAGGAGCACTATTCCGTAGGACTATAAGAGACTTATATCCGCTAATAAGTCCGGGAAAGGGCCCATTTTATAAGTAAACTTTTACTTATATCGTGTTTATAATAGACCGCTTCAATGCCGTTTACGCCTATATTGCTCCTATATTAGAATTACGTCAATCCAATTAGTCCTGCAAATGCCAATATAAGTAAATTATAGGATAATTTGAGATGAATACGCGCCTCGCAATACTCGAATTCTGTTCAGGAATTGTTTTAACTATTTGATTAAGGGTATAGTTTGTGTAAATATAACTAAGTTTAATTTAATATTAATGAATGTCAACCATAGTAGGAAATCAAAAGCTTATTATTGTTAGTCTGGTGTATATTCGTAGGGGAATGTGAATTTTCCGAAAATTCTATCATGGTTTTAATTAAAATTTTAAAGCGCCTCTTGTAATTAACTTATTTACATTTTAATATTTAATATTTTATTATGAAAATATCATGAAAAGTTACCATTTTTTTGTGAGCATTGCCAAGTGTGACTTAGAACCAATATAAGTAATATTGGTTCTATATTGGCCAGTGTTAAAACCGAAGAATTCGCCATATTGTAACCAATTAGGGTTCCACATTGTCAGATAAAAACAAACTCTATTGATGTTCATAGCTTAGCATGTTATAGGAATATTGTAAGGGTTTGTTGTGCGTGCTAGGTTAAACATTATTTTAAACATTGTTTTTATTTAATATCTAATTATTTTATTCAGGTTCCCAACGATCGAAATAAAAGTATGATGATATTCCTGGATACCCTGGAGCCCTGGGGGTGAAATAGTAATGAATAGTAATGTGTAGCTTTTCTTTATTTGTATCTAGTAGTGTTCGTGCAACTTAAGGCAAAACATCGTTTATTCTTACATTTATAACTTCAAATAAAGAGATTAATGCAGCGTGAGAAATATTGAAGTTTAGGGCCCAGTTTTTAATAGAATAACGCAGTTCTAAATCTTTGTTGTAATCTGAAAGTTCTGCCTCATTATCGCTTTCAGAATCGCTCAATGATTTTTCACTATAACTTTCGTAGTCTGAACCTCCTCCATCTAAAGTACTACAGTTATCTTATCCGGAACCCTCATCAGAATTCGCGATGCGCTCTTCACCAATTAAATTTAATACATCAGTGCTCACTGTGGCTGATGTCAAATCCTATAATAGAATTTGCGAAACTATATAAAGCGTGTTTTAGCCTATATTGGTCGTTTCAAGCAAAAGTGATCTTATAAGAGTTTTGACCAGGATTGTTTGAGATTATTTAGACTATAACACTATTATGGAAAGCCTTTATAAGTGTATCTAAGCTTATAATGGCATGCGATAAATCAATATAGAAAACATTTTATCCTACTGCGAGCTGTTATAATCTTAGTGATTTAATTATACATATTTGAAACGCGGATATAAAATACACTTCTAGGGTAATGTTTAAACCAGATAAATGTTAAAACCAGATAAGAAGTTTAAATGCTTTTCAGTAGTTTAACTTAAATTTACTTATATTGGCCATAAAAAAATAGCCTAGATGAGGTTATAAGTATAAATAACAAGAGTGATTGCGCCTCAGTGTATATATTCCTGGTAGATGCTCCTCGAGGAGTCTTAAGCTTTAAATGCTCCTAAGATGTTATCTTAAAGGCGCATATAAGTCTGAGTTTCCAGACTGATTACTCCTGAGTGCAATTAGTTTTGTTACTAGCTTTTATAGGAGTCTTAATCCAGAAGTGGCCACGAAATATGATCCTATATACCGATATAAGTTCAAATTATAGGATTAATCGTACTGAAGTAAAAACGGTATTCATTAATGCTGTTAAAAGCGCAATAGCAAATACCAAAACCTTTAACGGAGCTATATAAGTCCAAATAGCATTATAAAATCGTATTCCAGGACAATTTTGCTAGTTGGGTACTAGCCGCGCCCTGCGGTGTTACCCGCGTTGAACCCGTTCCCGAGGGAAGTTGGGGGTGAAAAATAGCCTATGACACTCGAACATACAAACATACATTTTTTTAGCAGATGAATAAGAAATCGTTCTGTATATTTAAGCGTAAAACTCTGAACTCTGACACGAGTCGAACGAAATTGAATAAAATTTTGTTGAACTCTTTGGAGACGGCGGCACTGAATTAGTTAATTAATGTCCCACATGCTTCGGAGGGCACGTTATGCCGTCGGTTTCGGTTACTTTCTACGGTTAGTAGTCGTTACATGAGCCATGTCAGAGGCCTTTGGCGGCTCAATAACTGTGACACCAGGATTGGTCAGGGTGACCGTCCACTCGGTGAAGAAGTCCCGCAGGCCTCACCTCCGGGCGCGGGGCGCGGCGCGGGCGCGACGGCGCCGTCCTGCAGCCGCTTGCGGAAGGCGGGCGAGATCTTGTCGTCGAAGTGCTCTATCGCCATGCTCGATATGTCGCGCAGCTCCTGCAACACCTCGTGCGCGCGCGGCGGCGTCGTTTCTGTCTCTACTATACTTAGCACGCGTTTGATTTCGTCTATCACCTGAAAGTAGAAGAGTTTTGTATTGAAACTATGTTTACGGATATACTTCGCTTTTATGTAAATATAAAAGCGAAGTGTATCCGTAAATGTAGTTCCAATTTGAAAGAGTAGTGTTCTAAACCTAAGAAATCAGGAAGAGAAGAATTTATAATGAATCTTTAGTATTTTAACTGTAATGTTAATAATTTACAACATTATTTCATACTGTCCAAGGTATAATCCTACAAATATTATAAAAATGCAATAGTTTGTGAGGATGGATGTATGCATTTCTGTTGCTCTTTCACGCAAAAACAACAAAACAGATTTGGCTGAAACTTTACAGTAATATAGGTTATACATTAGAATAACACATGGGATACATTTGATCCCGAAATTCCTGCGGGAACGGATACACCGCGGGTAACACTGCGGGGCGCGGCTAGTTATACAAATAAACTTGTTTTTAAAATTTACTGTAAATAAATGTACATTGAAAATAAATCAACCAGACCTTCCCGGGTATAAAACAGCAGAGGCCGTGGTCGATGAACTTGGAGTAGGTCATGTTGAGCATCGATATCCGCGTCTCGATGGACGTGAGGATGTCGCAGTGGCGGGACAGCTGGTGGTACCTGTGAGCACAAAGTTAGGACGTAAGATCGAGGATATCTATACAAATAAATAAAATTTAAGTAGCCAGGATATTTTCTTACAGGCAATTTTCTATCCTGATTTTTTTTATGGGAATGCGTATAATACGCGTAGAACTAGTAGAATATGGTTCAATGTATACTTTATTTTTTCTTACAAATCTTAAAATGTGGACCAACGTCGTCAATTTTCCAGCCGAAGACGACTACTCCTGAAGAGGAAAAAGGTTTAGTGATTTCACTTCATTCTTACCCTATCCCTAAACCTTTTTCCTCTTCAGGAGTAATAAAAAATGCAGCCTTTGATAAAAACATTTAACTCATGCAGTGACATCATTGGATGTCAATTCAAGTTCAAATCGTGGTAAACACAGAAATTGCAGGCGTTTACAATAGAACAATCATGTATGGAAATTAATGTAATGTTTATGCTAATATAATGAAGCTGGAGTGTTTGTTTGTTGGAATGCAGTTATCTATGGAAATACCAGTTGAATTTAAAAATTCTTGTAGTGCAAGTTCTCCTATTAATATCATAAGTATATCTCTTTGGATGGATGTTTCTCTTTTCAGTCAACATGGCTTGTTGGATTTAGATATTTAAAACAATATTTAGATAACATTAAAAATCAAAGATGATTTTCTATTTCTAAAATCCCCTATAAATCAGTACAACCAACACATTAGGGATGTCATAAGATATCTATTCATAATCTGTATATATGTAGGTTGTATTTAATGGTTGGTTATCGTAACATAGTGTTAATCCAAAAGTTACTTCCAATTACAAGCAGTGTTTAATGTGATAATTGTAGCAGACTCAGCTTGTGCGGACCCTTCCCCATGCTTTTGATTATTCTTAGTTTAATAAGATACCTATGTAATTTTGTCTTCTTAAAAATTCAATAAATATTTTTTTATTTATTTATTACATATGAAACATACCTTCTTTCTGACTCCCTTCTTGGCAACTGTGCTTTAACATTTTTGAGTGCGAGAGCATGTCTCCGTTCTATCATCACAAACCCTCGAGTGAGCATCCGACTGCATACCTCATTGAACGATTTTGACACCTGGAACATTGAATAGCATAACAGATCTCTTACTAATATTATAAAGAGATTAAATTTGAGAGTTTGTTTAATTGTACGTTTGAGCAAATCTCGGGAATTACCAGTCCAATTTGAATAATTCTTTTTGTGATATATAACCACATTCAACAGGAAGGTCATAGGCTATCTTTCACCCTGAAATTCTCATTGGGAAGGGCACAAATTGGGTAAACCGCGGGTACATTATTAATAACACAAACTATGTCAAATCATATAAATTAGTTAAACTTAAAACTCACAAAAATCACTTTGTGAGACTGTCCTCAGTTTGGTTAGGGCATTGCAGGCTGAATCACCTGATTGCCCGAAAAGTAAGATGATTCCGTGCTTCGGAGGGCACGTTAAGCCGTCGGTCCCGGTTACTTTCTACGGATAGTAGTCGTTACATGAGCCATGTCAGAGGCCTTTGGCGGCTCTATAACTCTGACACCAGGATTGGTCAAGTTGACCATCCACTCGATAAGAAGAAGAAGTTAAACTTAAGTGGGTATTTTATTTAGGTTTGTACTAAATAAAATAACAATGTTGGTATTTTATGTACCTACTAAATAAATAGGGAGTTGTAGAAATTATGACAAGTTTACATGTATACAGACTGTATAAGGTATTAGATCTAGAAGCTACCATTTAGTAGAACAAATTCTAACATGTACATAACAGTTTATAAATAGATTTTAGTCCCTACAGTGGTAATTACGAACAGATTTGTAACAAAAATGCATGAACTATGAGATCACTTCAGCCTATAGTTTTAATTCAATATCTTGAACTAATTATGTATTTCTAGTACAGTTTCACTGGGACATTACTTGTAAATCTTTTTATGCTCTTAAAAACTAAACAAATACCAATAAGATGTTGATTTCTATAAATAAAAACGATCGACACTTACCAATCTGTTTTTTGCTATTTCGTCGTAAGATAGGTATGAAAATATATTTTCAACCATAACTAGGGGGAGACCCATTAAATCCATGATGATCTGTGTTTAATTTTAAACGAAAATAACTTTCAAAAATCACATGCGAGCGAATTTTTTCAATGTTTTTGAAAACTAAAACAATGTGTGTGATGAATCAAAGTTATTCCCGATGTTTCTTTCTTTGATGGATGGTATGATGCCATAATCTTTGTTCATGATTGCATCGCATCCGTTTCACTCGCACCTATGGGATACTAGCTTAACGTACTACGCTAGAAAGAGAGGGAAAACTGATTGAACCACTTGATTAGATTTTGACAGCTGACAGGAACCTACTCGATCCGGCGATCGCAGCGGCATCTGTTGAAACAATTTTACAAGGTCTTTTTGGAAAAATCGAGATTCGAGACTTTCTTCGAATGCTTCGAATGCTCTAATCGAAGCCATTCAATCAATTAAGCGAAAATATTAATAGAAGACAAGGCATCCTTAATCGAGCTCTGTTTACGTAGTAACTATTTAGTAATCTGTGGCTCTGTGTAGTACAGTCGGCCAAGAAAGTGGTCTACCACTTTTGATAAAAGTTTCTGCGAGATGTAACGATCGCTAAGGTTGACTTTTCTATGCACAATTATGTTATGACGTTTTGTCTGTTATCTGAGATGCCTGACATTTGACATCATTGGGTGACTTAGTTGGACCTCTATTATGAAAATTGACCTTGTTGTTTCATGACGTTCAAATGAATCTCAACCGTAGGGTGGTAGACCATATTTTTGGCTGACTGTGCCACTAAACCACAGCACTAAACTATTTCATCGAAACGAAATTTATGTTGTGCAAAACAGACATAGTACACTTATTACAATAAATCTTCATTACAATGTGACCTGGGTAGTTATTCTAAGACTGTGACAAAAATCGGCTACGCAGGGTTTATCCAATACCATCCATTGATTAAAGAAAGATGATTTCAGATGCATTGAGTTATATGTACTAGATGAACATTATATTTACACAATGGAAAGATTTCACAATCATCTTAGCGAATCGATGGTTGTTCTATATCTGTGTTAAATAATTGTTTTTATCAGTTCACAGGCGATAGTTATAGCAAGAGGGTAATAAATAAGAAATACTTTTTAATTTGACACCAATTTTATTAAATTCTTAATGTGCTTTGCACTTCGAGCCGTTGTTATGCTGCGGCCAATAATCGGATTTGGGTGAAAATCATTTGTAAGTACAAAATTTCACCGAAAACCG